>JALAZF010000690.1:0-2502912 GCA_022829125.1 Lathyrus tuberosus | reverse complement strand
TGATTCTTCCACGTCCTCTATGAACTTTTCAATTTCTCTTCCTCTATGATTTTTTTCAAAGATGTTTAAGTCAATACGTTGATGGAGAAAAATTCACCTAGAATATGATGTAATCAAGTGAATATTATTGAGGGATAAAAAACCGACAATTACTTATAGTCTAAGCTATCTTAACAAAGTAATCACTTAACAAACTTAACTAATTTTCTATAGTAATTTATGTTATACAAGTAACTAACACAAGCTAATGAATTACACACAACAATGGTTAAAAGAAAATTGAGAACGAGAAGGATTTCGATTATATTTGATGAGTGTTTATAGTGAGGTAGTAAATTACAAAAGCTTAAAACTACATTTGAGAAAATTGAATCCTCTACCGTTTTTGTATAGTGTATATCAATTATCACTATACAACAACGGTAGAAGATCCAAATTTCATTTCGAAAGGAAAAGTTACAAGAAATAACTAACTTTTGAAAGTAGAGAATTAGCTAATGATGTGTGTTCACATTCGAATCACAATGATTGATATGATTAACAATGGATGAAGATTTGCTAGCACTACTCTTAGAAACAGAAAATGGCAATGAAGGTTGAAGAAGCATGAAATTCTTGGCTTGTGAAGTTGTTGTTGGTGACAACCTTTTGAAGTATGAACCCTTTAAGCAACCCTTACCATTTTGATTCAACAAATTGTTTGAACCCAATTGAGGATACTCACCAAGCTTCAAACCTAAACCTAAACTGTTATCTTTAATTTCCTTTTGATTCACACCATTGTTTGATCCTTGTCCTACAATTGATGTAACTGCAGCAGCTATGACTGAATGAAGACTTGGATCAGTGCTAATTGCTTTGCTTATTGTGTCTGCCAAAGCTTGCCTTGAAGGTGTTTGATAATTTGTCACACACTTTTGGTAGAAATTTTCTTGGAAATGGTTGAAAGGCCTAATTTGAGTTTTCTCAATAGGCATTATTGTGTTATTGTTGATAAACCCTAACCCTAATTTGTTGTTGTTGTTGTTCCAAATGGTTGATGATGGTGTGAAATTGGGTTGTTGTGTGGAACAAAAATTGAGATTATTCGGAGAAAATCTTGGAATCGGAGCTATGTTTGGTGATGAGGTTGATGAGGATGATAAGGATGAAGGTGAAGTTAGGTCTAAAGTGATTGTTGGAAACAAACTATTATGTGAGGAATGGTTTGGTGGAATGAAGAAATGTTGTTTTGGAGTTCGTGATTGTTCGAATTGGTGATGATTGAAATTTAGACCATTGTTGAGTAGTGTTGGTGAGTTTCCAAAAGATGTTGAATTGTTGTGATGATGAGGATTTTGATGATGTGAGGATGATGATGATGTTGATGAACCTGATAACATCATTGAAGCTGCAGCTGAAGTAGTGTATGCCATGGCTGATGCTGTTACTTGAAGAGGATGGTTGTGTGTTCCTTCATATGTTGTGATTAAGATTGACATGTCATCAGCACATCTTTGGACCTGAAATCATACACAAGAATATAAATAAGGTAAATATGTTTTCGATCTCAATAAAAATCATTATCGTTTTTCTCTTCAACTAATCAGTTTTACTATAGTACAAATACCTCCGAATAAAGTCATGTCTGGTGACCAACACACGTTAATGTCTGACACCGACACAATACCAACACATGCGATTACGTTTATTTTATTTAAGTTTTCAAATTATTATCAGTATTTACATGTCAGTGTCATGTCAGACGTCTGTGTTTATGTCGATGCTTCATATGTATATATACCTGTTTCCTTACTGGACATGCTGGTGCGACTGTGCAACGATAGTATGCTCTTGGACATGGATTTCCTTTTGCTATCTTCTGTCCATATTTCCTCCATTGGCATCCATCATTCATCTATTTTATAGGCACACCACAAATTGTTAGACAAGAAAAAAAAACTCCAAATATGAATATGGTAAATTTGTAATGTAACTATTAATTAATACTAACCGTTGGAGTATCACATTTAGCTCTCACAGATACCCTAACTCTCTTAGTAGGCATTTGATCTGAAACTTCATCATTTACATTTATAACCTTTGTTGATTTATTTGTTGAAAATAATGTTCCTTTTTCTTCAACTTCAACATCCTTTGGTAATTCTTCTGAGCTATTCATTGGAGTCAAATCAGATACTAACTCCATTGACAACATATATTTAGAATCTAATCCAAGACTAAGGTTAACTTCCATGTCTTCTTGTTCTTTAGGCTTGTTTGAATTTTGATCAATTTTTATTGCTTCTTTCTTATACTCATTTGGACTTCTTCCAAGACAAAGTGACACGAATTCGGGTTCTTCTTCATTTTCTTCATGTGAAGCGGACGATTCTTCTACTTCTTTGTCAGAAGCTTCTTTGTTAACGATGTCAAAGAAACGAAGTTGAAGGGTATTGTAGTCTTTTTCAACTCGCGATAGCATCGTCTTCAATCTTTCGTTTTCTTCTTTCACCTCACCCATCTCGGTTTTAGCATATTTTAGTTTATCTTCCTATATTTCAAAATCACAATGGTAAGAAAAATATTAAGATCATAAATAGATAAACAAAGACATAATATATCAAAAATACTAAATAAACAAAACTATAGTGAACAACATAAACTGCGACACTTTCTGAAACGCATGTTAATTTTGTTCTATAATAATCGAGTCTAAATTTGTTCTATTTATCTGGTCTTGACGAATATATGGAATTCAAACTACATAATCCTAATACATGACCAAGAATCAAAATAAAAGCAAAATTCAATAATGCAAAGAAATTATTATGAACAATACATAGATATATCTAAAGAAGAAAAAAATTGGTGTGCACCTTTGAAACATCTTGTTGAGTAGAGAAATCATCTTCATGGAAAATTGAAGTAACTCTCTTCTCTTCTATCTCTGAACAACTAGAGCTAGACATTTTTGAAATGGCTTATTATTTCTCAATAGTACAATCTTACATAATTAACCTCTTTATATATAAACATATTATTATTTATTTATTTTTTGACAGAGCCATACCCTTTTATAAACCAATAAACTCTCATGAGCTAGACATGGAATAAAGAAATAGAAAATCACCGATCCCAAAGTTCATATAGTTCTCATTATGTAGCCAGCCATGACCCTCAAATGTCAACACCATTTGCTAAGCTAATTTTATAGGATTTTAAAAATTATTTTATTGTTAAATTAATTATATGATCTCCAAATCTAAGTCATTAATGAGGTTGAGTGGCCAAAGAAAGCTGAATTTTGTCATTCAATTTTTTTTTTTAATATGAACAAATAGTCTTTTGTGTATAGCTGCATAGGCTAATCTACCAAGTCATAAAATATTACAATATACCAAAAAAAAATTTCTTTAAGAGATTTCGTCTAATTTTATATTGCACTCGTAATTATAATTACAGACCACGATATTCATAGTATCTTCTACGAGAAGTAACTATTTGAATACTCGTCAGACACTAAATTTAATAATCTCATTCAACTGAGATTCATATTTTGATTCACTACGATATAGAAGTTTAGTCTATACCAAAATTTAAAATCATGATTACTTATAATACTATTATGTATATAACTATTTAATTTTTTGGACAAAATACTAAATAATTGAAACTTGGTAGTGATGAGAAGGCATGACATATGGGTAATATGCAGTTAAAGTTGAAAAGGTATAGAGTTGGTTGAAGAAAGAAAATAAAATGATTGAATGAATATTTGTCAATGGTGTAAGTTGGAACTTAATTACTCTGTCAAGTTTTCGGTCCATACACTTGTTGTCAACCATTGACCTTCTCACCAATTTCCATGAATATGCACACATAAGCATAATTATAATATGCTACATGGTGTTTTAAATCTTCTTTATACAACTTGAAGAAAAAATTGTTAACTAGGTTGTGTATTTTCTTTTCTTTATTACAAAGACTAATCATTTGAGCCGGGTAGAATCATGCACAGAGAAATTCTCTCTCAATAGTCATTATTAAAAGTATATGTAATATGATTCTACTATTATATTTTGTGACCTAGATACTAATTAGCCCAAGTCACATGAGATAGATAATGTGTAGTTGATGTAGGTAGTCATTGATCTTAAAAAAAGAAAAGAATGTAAGTAGTCATAGAAAATCTAGATCAATTTCATTATTATGATGAGTAGTGTGTTAGTTAAATTGTGCTTAAAGTCACTTAAGTGTAGGTATTGGTTGAAATTGTGTATGTTAAAAAAGTCTCATAGTTATTATGATGAGACTCTAAATTTTCGTTACAAGATATGTCAAAAACACTTTAAACTTAACCTTGTAACAATGTTTTTTTTTTCTTTTCTCTTTTATTTTTAGTTTAAAGGTGTTGTGAAATATTGTTAGATATGTGCTTTAGAAAGTATGGGTGTATTGGAGGGCATGAGGTGTTTGCGAGAAGATTATATGTGTTACACTAATTTTATGTAATATTATTGATCTTTGATTATCATTTGATAATGGTTGTGAATTTTTTCTTCTTCATGTTTTGAAGTTTTCACGTTATATACTGTGTTATTTACTTTTCTCTATGTCGATTTTTTTCTTCTAATAAATGGTATCAAAACTTTTGGATTGATTTAGATATAAGAGTTAATAATATGGTATGTTGCAACATTGTCTGATCTACCACGTCAAAAAAGAATAATGATATTGTGAAAATGTTGTTTTAGAACCGTTTTAGATAAGAAAGACTTGAGATATTTAAGTGAGTCTATTATGACATCATCTTTCTTTTCTAAAAACTCTCTAGTACATAAGTTGCATTACATATACATTGGCAATCACAAATTCCATTGTGAAGTTTGAGGTAGAGAAATTTGCTATAAAGAATCAATTTCGATTAGTGTAAAATTCAAGTTAAAGATATATTGATATAATTAAGATTATAGTATTACACAAGCATTGATGTAAGGTGTGCGGTGAGATTATGTTAATGGTTAAAGAACTTCCTCCACGCCTGAAAGTTAAACGATAAATTTTCTACATGATTTACTAACATGCAAAAGTTTTTAAAGTTAATTTAACTTCAAATGAAATATGTAATTTTATAGTGAATATGATAGCTCATTTGATTTATAACTTTTGATGAAAATAATGTAAAATTTTTAAGCGGTTTAACTTACAAAAACTCATACTCTTTATGGTAAAATATAATCGTGTCTCTATCTCTACTTCTAAATATGAGACTCTCTTGAGTTTTTCATTTTTTTTCCTTTTTATAAGAATCTCTTCAAATTTCAAAATACATTTTACTCATGTACCTTTAATAATGTGACATCTTTTTCTGCAATCTTTACTTAACATTCTTATACAAATATATTCTCTCTCTTTAGGATAAAATCATAAAATAATACAAATAGTTAACAAATTTAATATTTCAACTAATTTTTTAAATTTCTGTGATTTACTTTAGTAATCTTATATTTATGAGTGTAGGTAATACTTCATTTGAATTAAGATTTTTCGATTAATATATAATGTGAAAATTTTTTAAATATTCAAAGATTTTCGATGAATATATAATGTGAAATTTTTTGAAATATTTAGATTCAAGTGAAATATATTCCATAGTTAAGTATGATCTATATGTGCATTATTTTCAATTAGCACGGAGATTATGTTCGTTAAAATGAGACATGTTGAAAAGTTTCACATTGTTTTGTGTTGTAAAAGAAGATGGAGAGCAATATTATATATATGAACTATAATTCTTTGTTACAATATGTATCATTTAGAAGCTCTTTAATCTTGTATATGACTTTGCCTTTTCTTATACGATTGTTTATAAGATGTAGTTAGATATTTATTTTACATGAAAATACTATGATTTCTGAGGTGTTTGAGAAAAAAAGTCCAAGTGTTGTAAATTTTCGTGTTACATTACTTATGTTATGATAATGTTCTTTATTGTCTCTATGCTGATTTTTTTCAAAAATATATGAAGAATAAATTTCACATCGACTATAAATATGTAAAATATTAGATATACAAAAAAGGTGACTCATATAACTAATATTTTAAAGTTTGTGGTCCTAAAGTATTGATTTGTTGTTACTCTCAAAACTCCTATGACGCTTTAACAAGTAATATGAGAGTTTTGATATTAGATCGCATTATAAAATGTGAGAGATTCATATTAAAAGAGATATCGTTCAGTTCGAGTGTGAGTGTTAAGTTCGATATTTGTTGGGTGCAAGTATGAGTCGTTAAAGTCTCATATTATTTATGAATAAGTGGAATGTGAATGTATAAGAGAGATGACTCATTTACGTAACACCTTACAGTTTTAGGTTGAGATGTGGTGTTTCCCTCTTTTATGATTTTGAAGCATTATTCTCATTAGTGCTCCCGTCTCTCCTGGACTTTTCAACAGTGGTATCAAAGTCGTGGTTCGACTTTGTAAGAGAGCAGAAGCTGGATCTGGTGTTGGATCCTGTTATAGGATGTGGGAAATGTGAGTGGAATGATGGATTTATAAGAGAGACGATTCATTTATTTAATACCTTAAAGTTTTGGATTGAGATGTGGTTAGCGATGTAAATGGATATCCGTGGTAATAGATACTATGATATTCGTATCCGCCCTGTTGGATAAATATAATATCCATATCTGCTCCATATCCATGCGGGTATCCGTTAATCGGGTAATCCGCGGGTTTTACGGTATCCGTGGATATTTACAGATATCCATGGATAATATTTTTTATAAAAATTATTTTTTGAAAAATAATATTTTTAACTTCTTTTAAAGACACAAAAAATTATTATTACATAGCATCCATACAATTCGCTCTTAATTTAACAATAAAATTTCATCACATTAATTTTCTTCTTATTCATCAAAACATAATTAGATACAAACATATTATCCATACATTTCATTTTTAACCAAGCAAATAAAAGATATTGTGATTGTGAGTCATGATGGAAAAGAGCGGACGACAGAGGAGTAGGAAGGGAGACATTGATTCGACAGAGGAATGACGATACTAGTTGGTTGGACTGTGAAATTGTTGAAGTGAGTTATGGAGTATTGAAGAGTTTAAATATAAAATGACTAATAAAATTTGAATGAAATGTGAAAGGTTTTCTTCGAATAAAATTTCAAATATATATATATATATATATATATATATATATATATATATATATATATATATATAGGGTTATGCTAATGCACACCCATGTAGTTGTACATTAGCAACATACACCTTAGTGTATTTTTGTGTGAGGCCCACCAATTTTGGGTGGGACTCACATTAAAAAGATGAAGAAAAAAAATAGAAAAAAAATAGATGTAGTATATTTTTGTGTGGGACCCACCAATTTTGGGTGTATGTTAGCATTTCTCATATATATATATATATATATATATATATAAAAGAAGACTAATTATATTAGAAGATCAAAAGATAAAGTATACTAAACAAATAACATTTAAATGATTTTTATAATTTATTAATAGATATGTATATCCGCGGGCATGAATATCATTAAACCCGTATTCATATCAATTAACAAACAAATATTTAAATATCCATTTATTTTATCCGTAAATATTCATTAAGCCACCCGCTTCATATCCGTGACGGATTTTATCCGCAGATATTCACGGATACGGATTTTTTTTTACCATCCCTAAATGTGATGTCTCCTTCTCTTATAGGCTTAAATCATTAGATCCATTGATGCTCCCGATTCTTTCGAACTCCCCCAATAATATCAACTCTAAATAGACAAAATATTAAATATATAAGAAATGTGATTTAAACATAAATGCACAGTTTTTTTAACTCTAAAATATTGACTGATTGTTATTCTCAACACTATTATGGACCTCCCAATATTAAAACTACAAAGAACCATGAATTAAATGGAATGGGTAGTTCTATATTATAAGCAACATAAGAATATTGAAAAAGCCTTTGTTCTATTTGGCATTAGAGTATTTATAGTTTTACATGAATCTTGAGTTATACACTAAATTATATATTAAATCTTGAGTTTTAATTTACATGCTTAATAAAAATAATACAATCCACCTCTCCCACACCACAAAAGAATAATCCTTAAATTGCAACCCAACTTAATTATTTACTACCGGCCTAGGCATTGGAAAATTTGCATGTCAAGTTTCAAACTTTGATAACCCTCAATACATTTCAATCATATATAGAGTCATATGTTACACTATTATATTAATGTATAGATTAATGTGCCTTTTGGAGCTATGTAGGATCCACAAATTGGAGGTCAAGTAATATTCACTTCTCATTTTTACCCATTCCATTTTGGAGTTTTGAAAATTTGTAAAAACAGTCTTCAAAACCTTCAACGGTCAAACAATTCTATTGGTTATAGGGTTTGCTTGTATTATAACTTCTCTTTCACTTAATATTTGTTAATTGTTAGAGCAATGTTATTTAAACACATTTTTTAGACATAGTAGAAAATACAAACAATATATTAATTGTATTAGAATGCAGTGTGCAATGATTAGAGATGGTAAATAGATATGACCGTTTTCTATAAATCTATTATGTAAAAATCAGAAGAAAAAAACAATGAAATGAGACGAACATTGTATAGGGTGTAAGTCTAAAATCTTGATATGTCTCGTAAAAATAGTGGGGGCATGAAGGGCCGCAGACATTGTATCTTTAATGACTAAAATTGCAAAAATATTAATGACGGTTTCTATAAAATTTGTAAAAAAAAAATGAAGTGGAGTGAGGTGCGAAAATATTAGAGAGTGAAGGTTTAAAACTCTAATCTGTTCCACAAAAAGTGTAAATAAAACAGATATGTCAGACGGACCGAATCTATTATGTCATCCATACTCATAATTCAGTTTAATTTTAGATATCACACAATTTCTAAATATTTTTTGTGAGTGTTCTTTATGTTTTAAGGTTTTCTTTCTTAATTATGGTGAACCTACCAACTCGCTTAAACTTTTGTATTAAAGAAAAAAAAAATTGTTAGTTATTTACTTCTATTCCAGTTGTCCATGTATTATTTTATTATTGCTAAGCTCTATAAGCTAACCTAACTCCTATTTTTCAAGACTAATAGTTATATACTTGAAAACTTGACGAAGCAAAGGCGTAGAGATCAATTGCTTCCATATAATAATAATTAATACTTAGAAAACAATGATATATATTTCACAAGATACTTGAAAAGGAGACTTTGTAAATAGTATGGTTGTCCAGTTGTGTTACTTAATAGAAATCTAAAGATTTTCCTTCCATAGTTAATTGGCTAGCTAACGACTTTTAATGCCAAGTTGAGCTTATTTTAGTGATGTAGGTCAATGGTTTGGAACTTTGGATTAGCCTTTGAGTTGAATCACTAGTTGATCTTGTGATGAGATCTATAAGTATAAATAATATGTGTGATTTATGACTGCCTATATTTTAATGAAAACTCAAAATACCCCATGTTATTAATAATTCAGAGAATGCAAATAAAAGTATTTATAGAACCCTTCCTCTATTTTTAGAAAAAAAACACACATTTTTCATATTATAAATTATAAAAAAAAGAAATATTATTTTTGTTTCATTTAAATATTTCTATTTTAAAAATACATATTTTTTTTAAAGATAAAATTAAATATAAATTACATTTAATTTGTTTTCTCTATCATCTTTTATAAACAAAGAATCGGTTGGAAATAGAAAAAATACATTGTATGTTTTCCACTAAAATGAGCATTTAAGTATTAGTTTCATGTATATTTAGATTTATGCATTTAGAGAGTCGGACTATTATTTATTTCTCTTTGAAAATATAATATGTAATTAATTATATAGCGTGTATAAATATCATATATAGTTGTTGAGTGCTTTACTCACTCAAGCACATTCAGAAAAAAAAAATTTATGTCTATTTTTCACATGACAACAGAATTCCTAATCTAGGGGGCTCTACTTTCGCTAATCATTATTTAGATATCTGTTGAATGCAGAATAGGGCAAGCAAGCAAAAATATTTATTTTCGGAAAGAATTCCCTCCGGGATTTATGTTGTGTCCACAGAGATCGGTTTGAGGGAAAGAATGTCGTTCGACAGTCTCTCGCGTTAATGAGTTTGGGTTTAAATGGTTTAAACATAGAAACAGAAAAGTAAATATCAAAACATAAAACAAATTCATTCTTCAGCAAGACAAACTTATCTGGCATGCACATAATCGACTCCTCACAAACTTAAACTTACCGACCAGTTATACTTGACCTACAATACTCCTCAATATCACCCAACATCGCTCACAACAAAGGTTATGTCTAACGCAAAGTTGAGAAAACAACCGTGTTACCCTCGCCGACACTCTCACATGCGACTCAAGGCACAGAGGCACTAAGCTTCGACGCCTATTGAAGATTGTTAGCTCTTAAATCTATCTCTAGAATCCAGAAACTAATAGATAATCATCCCTAATCAAAGTTTGCGAGGATTATCTCTAACGCAACTCAAACCCCGCGCATAAAGCAAAAATTAGAGACAATCACCAATAAAGATTTGTAAAGCAAGTTTTAAACAACGCCATGGGCGACAAATATACATGAGATTATAGTCAATACATATACAAAACCCAACAAAGAAGAAAAACACAAAGAAGAAGAGAAATGAACCAAACATCTCGCGGTTTGTCAGAGCCGATCGACGATCAATCCACCCCGGTTCATCCGTATGCAAGCTTCCATGTTGTTTTCTAAGCTATTCTACTGAAAAATGAAGTTGGATGGAGTTGGGATCACAAAATCCCAAAACCATAACCTAAAAAAAATGAGTTTTTGGACCTTATATGGTGTTTTTTTCGTCCAGTACCGCCCGACGGTGTTTTGGGTGCCCGGCGCTAGCCAAAAATCATAGAAAGCTATTGGAAATTCATTTTTCAATTTTTTCTACCGCCCCTGCACCGCCCGGCTCTGCAGGGGTGCAGCACACCAGAACAGCAGAAAAATTCTGCACTGTTTTATTCGTAACTTTTGAACCGTAACTCCGTTTTTCGCCCGGTTTGAAGCGTTGGAAAGCTTATTCAATGCTCTATACAATAATGGCAAGATATCCTTGATTGAATACCTGCAAAAATGAGAGAAAATCAATTAAACTCATTGATATTTACAAGAACACGCAATATACACACGAAAACATAAAGTAAACATATTTACACATAAAGTGGGGTTTATTCAACCAATTTTAACACAAAGTAACAATAAGTGCAACAAAACTTATATACAAAAATAGGTACAATTTGCATTTATCAAACTCTCCCCAACTTACATAATTGTTTGTCCTCAAACAAAAACCAAACAACTCAAAGAAACAGAGTGAAAACCAAAGAATCACGAATCAACAGGCTTTGAAAATCGGACAAATGAACGATTTAAATGAAAACGGTACATGTAACGCCCTGTATAATATTTATCTAGAATCATACAATACAAGCATTTGATTTGGTACTGACACCATCATAAGTGCCTAATGGCGTAATTCACATACTTGACCATTTCTAATACATAAATACAACCTATGGTATAAGCTATGGAAACTAGCCAAAAATAAAAATCTAAGAACATTATACAATATTCCTCATTGTACAAGAACAATAAAGTACACAGCGGAATAAGCTTAACTAAGCTCCTCTTGAAACATCCCAGCATCGCCCCACTTGTAAATCAAACCTGCAAACCACGCCTGAAATAAAGCAACTATAGTGGGGTGAGATACATCAAATCTTAGTGAGTTCCCTATCTTATAGATTCTCTCGGCTTTACAAGGTTCTAACAATCTTAACTCAAGTCCGGGGAAAAGGGAAAGGACTCTGGAGTTCACAATTCAATTCTCACACTCTAGGGGAACATGCCATGAGTTCATCAACTCAAAAGTATCACTAATCGATAACCATACCAAGGCATCCCCTGTTCCCGTCTGCTTCTACGTCTAGAAGTCGACAAGAGTCATGGATCCTTGTAACCTACTTGACATACGAATGGATTCGGGTTCTACGGGCCATTAACCGTTATGAACCGTCACTTCACACGGGCCTTTTACCGTCACAGGCATACGCTTCATGGGCGCCATTCGTACAGGACGGGGAATCAAACCTACCAAGTAGTTGTGCATCCATTTCAGAGGAGTCCGAGACTCATGAAACTACACTCAAGATAAACCGGTTACGATTACATGATCACATACAATAGTACGATTGTATTCGACAATCACAAGGCTATAATGCCTTAAGGCCTCTCATGCCTTTCTAAACCACAAAGTTAACCACATGTTCCATACTAGTGTTTCACTCTCAACTAGGCCAATACTCGGCAAGGATGTATCTTCCAACAACACGTGCCCGAGCATCGCCATCTAGAGTTGTCTACCATTTCTAGCTCCTTACTAGATTTTCCTATAGTTCAAGTTTGAGGTTTCCTCACTCTTCCTATCTCATTTCATATTAACATGCATATTCACTTACAATCAGGCTAAACAATAGTAGGATAAGCAAGACATATCATAATTTCATAATAGAACAATATACAACAATTAAAACATAATTATATTGCTTTTTGAACTTTCTCGATTATTTAATCGGTCGGTAAATTCGACATAGTTCATCTCCATTGCATAGAATATTTCCTTGGCTTTAAGTCGATATAAATTATGATCGAAACCGATAAACGAGTCGAAAGTTATGAATTTCTCGCTAAAGGAAGAATTTTCAACTCCCAGACCTGCGCGCTGAGCGCACCCCCTTGCCCGCTGAGCGCGCAAACTTCTGCCTGGAGGGGTTGCAGGAATTCAACACCGCGCTGAGCGGGCTCCTGCGCGCTGAGCGCGCACTACGATTTTCAAAAAAAATAAATCTTTTGATTCTCAACCAAATCCAACCAAACTTCATAACAATTAACAACAGAGGATTCTACACATATTTCGATCATGCTACACAATTTATAACACATTTCAACCGTTCGATTCTTCGATTTTGCATAAAACCTATTTTTCGCAAAAACCCAACCTAACTCTAAACTCAAGAAAATCTGCACTTAAAGCATCTATCTAGAACCCACCTGATAATCGGAGAGGAGTTTGAAGAAGATGATGAATCGATGAAGAGATAAGGAAGATCCAAGCTCTCCTTCTTCCACTTTCTCCACTTTCTCTCTTTCTCTTCCTTTTTTCTCTTCTTCTTCTTACTATCTTCTTTTTCTTTCCCTTTCCAAATATATATATATATATAAACCAATATTATATAATATAAATCCAATAGGGTAAAATATCTCCAATTGATATTTTGTCATCTCAACCCAATTGATCAATTGTTAGAGTTAACTTAAAATACTCCCTTAAACTAATAAATATCATTCTGACTTTTAATAATTGATCTCTTCTAATGTCCAATTGAGCACTTAATTAATACGGGGTATTACACTCCCCCCCCCCTTAAATTGAAATTCGCCCCCGAATTTCCTTCGTTCAACAATTACCACTACTTGCATCATTGTCTTAGTTCCACACTTACTTCACTTCTGTTAACCTTTCTGTTCAATTATGACGTATACCAATTCTAACTCGGTTTCATAGACCAAAATCCTTATTTTCACAAATTAACAACTTCACATCCTTAATCATACTCTTGTTCTAATATCGAGTTAACTTCCAACTTTGCTTCCCCAATACATCTGTTGTTTCTTACTAAAACACTTGGTCATACCTTACCTTGGAAAGAATGTACCACTCTACACTCCTCCACTTAGTCACAAACCAAACTGTAATATCTTATCTTGGTTCAAGATAACAAATACTCAACAAATCTTCACGATGTAGTTCAGTGATTCCTTAACTTCATACAATTACCGACAACTATTCTTCCATAAATCCTTTAACCTGTGATCCACTTCATAACTAGTCAAACCACTTCTTTACCAGTTCCAGTTGGTCTGATACTAAACATTGTAACCATTAAATCCGATACTTCCTTTCTTTCGGATCACACCAAAGGGTAACACACCTAGAACAAAACCTCCTTATTTCCATACTTATAAGTAACAATCATTCTAATCCTCATTAGACTGGCTGAACTCTTTCATCTATCAACTTCCACCGCGCAATCCAATTCTAACAGTGGAGCACCATGATTTCATAAGCATTACCAAGTAGCTAACAGTCCACGGAAAACACACTTATCCACTGGGTCCTTACTAACCAACGGCATAAGAAACTTACTGACGTCTTTTGGTAGAACAATTTCCTCGCCAACACACAATATAATAACATCCGTCCAACACTCTCTAGACGATAAAGATACATGAGTCATACCGTTACAACCATAACATATACAACTCCAATTCCATTCTAATTTCGAAATCAAAATACCCAAAATAGTTTAACAACTTCCGGGTCTGGTTACCACATTTCAAATCGATTCTTCTTACAGTTTTCAAATTACTCAGGGTTTCTTGCTGATTCGAGCTCTCAACCAATAACAGCGTAACACCAACATAGAAGTTCAATCACACGCGAGATACCACTTATCAGAACTTGAACCATTCAATTCGAAATTGTGAGTTTCCATACCCCTCCCAAATTCTCATACAACACTCCATACGCACCTGCTTCGTCGAAGTCCATACCACGCTTCTTAGTTGAATCCACTTCTCTCAAATGTTTTGTTTCACATACAATCCAATTTTCATGCTTAATTCCAGAACTTCCAATTCTTACCCATACTTGGAAGGATAACCTTCAAATTTCATCTTCTTGGTAAAGCACAACTGCACACCACTGGTACCACTCCCATAGAGTCCAAAACCAAAACCATGAACTCACGGAAGATAGAAATTACAACTCCCGACCAACCGCTCATATCTTACTAACACCAATAATTAACTTACTGAGACGACCTCTACAAGATCTATACTTCGTGAGTATTCCTTAACTTCGTCCTCAAGTCTTTCAACAGTAATACACTTAAGGCTTTCTCATACTCAACACAGTTCACAAAATTATTCCCCAAAGTCAACTCCCTTGTTGTATGAAGAAATGGTCAATGACGCAACACTTTTTTGAAAGTTATGATTCCAAAAACACAATTCCGTCCTTCATTTACTCACGACCCCGTTTTCCATTCACACAATACTCTCCAGTCGGAGCAACACAAAGTAACAAAATGCAGATGATGGTTCCTAAGGGATTTCACAATCTACACACACGTTAATCGATCAACCACCTGAGCTAATCGGTTAACTTCTCCAAAATTCTACGTAAAGCACCTTTCATGCACGTGTTAAACGGTTAACCCCATTGTGGTAGTCGATTAACACTGCTGCAGGACAAAACCCAGTTTCTTCTTAATTCAAAGCCATCCCCACTCAAACCATCAATCTGATTCATCCTACTTGAAATATCGTTCATAACTCATGGCTTCTTAACTTGTATAACATTCATTAACCATCATCCATACAAGGTAAAATCAACAAAAAACAAAACATGCAGATGACACACTCCCATCCAGTGACAAGATAGAATTCCAAATTCCGATACGGTCACACAACAAAATTTCAATGGGATAGTTCATTTTCCACTCCTACAATTACACTAGATGAAAGCCAACGATGACGACATTCCAAGGTTTAAGCCACAACTCAAACTTAATTCGTCCACAAGCAAAACCCAGTACACAACCGTTACACGGTATCACAAAAATGATGGACATCTCATAACAAGCATACCACCTTATTCTCTCACCTGAATTCCTTGGTGAGAAATAAGACAACAACGTTCTTAGTCCGACAAAAGGTAGATTCCAATTATTCCGATTATTCACAAATACCGAAATTGTTCTATACTGGAAAAAGATCGGGGTAATACATCCTCTTGAAGAACCTTTCCATCACTTCGTACACATTAACTGGGATTTCTTACCCTTTACCATCCATTACACACCATTCTTACACAAATTATTTAGCGAAAAATCCGTAACTGACAATTCTCATCAACTATTAACGAAACCCTTCTGGTATAAATCGTTCCATAATTTGTACTTAGTCCGTAATATGTCCTGAATTACTTTTCGTTGTTTTACCACAATCTTACTTCTTAAAATACAATATTCACTGCTCCACAAGGTACGTCCCTTCACACTTGTCTCAAGAATAAGAATCCATCACGTACATTGTGACTACGGTGCTACTACTACGCTTGTTCTAAGTACCAAGGTGTAACTTTCTCATTCCACGTCATATTAACAAGCTCCTCACAGGTGAACCATCATTGATTGTGCTTCCTTAACTATAGGTTCATCAACACGTTAGAAATTCCATCGCACACTCGTCCACAATACCTTCTGTTGTCACTTCCTCATAATATACTGTTGACACCGTTTTCTACCTCACGTTTACTTCGCTCTCCATCGTAATCCTCTTAGGTCCAAATATAAAACTATATTACTAAGATTCCCTTAAATCCAATGTACTTACTCTGTTTCTTAATACAACTTCTTACGGTCTGTATCGCTACGCTTTCCGTTACTAAATAAAGTCTAAACTTTCTCCGACAAAATGCCTTATACTGTTCCTTGGATAATTTAACATTCCAAATTGGTCTCTCACCGAAAACAGAACTCCTGATGTATTCTCCTGAACCTGATCTCCCTTCCTAACCGAAGATACACAATTTATCTCATGCTCTACGCCCGGCGCATACTTGTTTAACTTGAAGCATGTAAACACATCCTTGTGTTCCTTCTCACACTTCTTTACTACTTTAGGTTCCCATTGAACCGAACTTCCTTAACCCTCACTTTTGCCAATTGGAAGACATTATTCCGAACGCATTCCTTAAGGTACTCTCGTCCATTCAAGATACCATAATGACCTTAGAACTGAAGCACCAAGAACTATCTCACTTCCGGACCTTACGTCACACGTTCCACGGAATGAGATTACTTGGAATCTTTATCCATACTAGTGGTCAATCCAGATCCACTAGCGATTTTACATATTCCGTGATACCTTGACCCATCGTCCGGTAGAGGTCCTCAACTCTCAGACTCCATCCATTCCAAAGGATTGCTTGAATAACGCATCACTCTATAATTCCATGCTACACAAGCACAACTTCTACCAAGACCTCACTGAGCCGACCAAAACTCCTAACTACTAACTCTTGGCTTGAGCCCGCTCTCACAGCGCAAGTTCCGACAACACTACAGAATCCTCGTGGTCGCTCAACCATGATTCTACCTATCACATACATAGTATTAGGTGGATCAGGCCCAACACTACATAGTATGATATTAAGTTTCATGATGGCAAGACACACTTAAGAGGCAGGAATAGATTTACTTATGATGTTTCAAGGCTAGGTCGAGGACACGACCTGCTCTGATACCAACTGTAATGCCCTGTATAATATTTATCTAGAATCATACAATACAAGCATTTGATTTGGTACTGACACCATCATAAGTGCCTAATGGCGTAATTCACATACTTGACCATTTCTAATACATAAATACAACCTATGGTACAAGCTATGGAAACTAGCCAAAAATAAAAATCTAAGAACATTATACAATATTCCTCATTGTACAAGAACAATAAAGTACACAGCGGAATAAGCTTAACTAAGCTCCTCTTGAAACATCCCAGCATCGCTCCACTTGTAAATCAAACCTGCAAACCACACCTGAAATAAAGCAACTATAGTAGGGTGAGATACATCAACTCTCAGTGAGTTCCCTATCTTATAGATTCTCTCGGCTTTACAAGGTTCTAACAATCTTAACTCAAGTCCGGGGAAAAGGGAAAGGACTCTGGAGTTCACAATTCAATTCTCATACTATAGGGGAACATGCCATGAGTTCATCAACTCAAAAGTATCACTAATCAATAACCATACTAAGGCATCCCTTGTTCCCGTCCGCTTCTACGTCTAGAAGTCGACCCGAGTCATGGATCCTTGTAACCTACTTGACATACGAATGGATTCGGGTTCTACGGGCCATTAACCGTTATGAACCGTCACTTCACATGGGCCTTTTACCGTCACAAGCATACGCTCCATGGGCGCCATTCGTACAGCATGGGGAATCAAACCTACCAAGTAGTTGTGCATCCATTTCAGAGGAGTCCGAGACTCATGAAACTACACTCAAGATAAACCGGTTACGATTACATGATCACATACAATAGTACGATTATATTCGACAATCACAAGGCTATAATGCCTTAAGGCCTCTCATGCCTTTCTAAACCATAAAGTTAACCACATGTTCCATACTAGTGTTTCACTCTCAACTAGGCCAATACTCGGCAAGGATGTATCTTCCAACAACATGTGCCCGAGCATCGCCATCTAGAGTTGTCTACCATTTCTAGCTCCTTACTAGATTTTCCTATAGTTCAAGTTTGAGGTTTCCTCACTCTTCCTATCTCATTTCATATTAACATGCATATTCACTTACAATTAGGCTAAACAATAGTAGGATAAGCAAGACATATCATAATTTCATAATAGAACAATATACAACAATTAAAACATAATTATATTGCTTTTTGAACTTTCTCGATTATTTAATCGGTCGGTAAATTCGACATAGTTCATCTCCATTGCATAGAATATTTCCTTGGCTTTAAGTCGATATAAATTATGATCGAAACCGATAAACGAGTCGAAAGTTATGAATTTCTCGCTAAAGGAAGAATTTTCAACTCCCAGACCTGCGCGCTGAGCGCACCCCCTTGCCCGCTGAGCGCGCAAGCTTCTGCCTGGAGGGGTTGCAGGAATTCAACACCGCGCTGAGCGCGCACTGCAATTTTCAGAAAAATAAATCTTTTGATTCTCAACCAAATCCAACCATACTTCATAACAATTAACAACAGAGGATTCTACACATATTTCGATCATGCTACACAATTTATAACACATTTCAACCGTTCGATTCTTCGATTTTGCATAAAACCTATTTTTCCCAAAAACCCAACCTAACTCTAAACTCAAGAAAATCTACACTTAAAGCATCTATCTAGAACCCACCTGATAATCGGAGAGGAGTTTGAAGAAGATGATGAATCGATGAAGAGATGAGGAAGATCCAAGCTCTCCTTCTTCCCCTTTCTCCACTTTCTCTCTTTCTCTTCCTTTTTTCTCTTCTTCTTCTTACTATCTTCTTTTTCTTTCCCTTTCCAAATATATATATATATATATATATATATATATATATATATATATATATATATATATATATATATATATATAAACCAATATTATATAATATAAATCCAATAGGGTAAAATATCTCCAATTGATATTTTGTCATCTCAACCCAATTGATCAATTGTTAGAGTTAACTTAAAATACTCCCTTAAACTAATAAATATCACTCTGACTTTTAATAATTGATCTCTTCTAATGTCCAATTGAGCACTTAATTAATACGGGGTATTACAGTACACACAAAGTAAATACTTACCACTAAACTACGTCGATAACATAGTCACGAAACAAATGCAAAATACAAAAATCATGCCAAATATCCTAAAACAACACTAGTTCAAATGTGAATCACACCTAGCAAAAACAATCATCGGTAGATGAAAAACACAAAATGAGGTACTTATCACTCACACAACAATCATGCAAACAATAGACTAAATTATGCAACCATCCAAAAATTCACATTGAACATACAAAGGCAAGAATCACAAGGACTTTTCAAGGTTGTAGCGTGGTCGGGTAAATAAACAAGGGGCAATTTCTAAAGGTAATTGAAACAAAAACTTGCCTAAAACTAAGGGAGTGATAAACTCACAAAAGTTCAAACACCAAATTCTAATCAACTTCTTCTTTCATCCCAAGTGTTACACAAATACAATACTTATTTAGCACAATTATTTGAACTCTTTTTATTTCCTTTTTCAAGGATTTTCTGTTTCTTTCTTTTTCTCTTTTTTCTTTTCTTTTTCATTTTTTTCATTTTTTTCTTTTCTTTTTCATCCTCATAGAAACCAACCAATGAGTAAACAATCATTCTCTCCCCAACTTGAATTCAACCACATCATCATGTGAATACTCCCTACTTTCTAAGGTAAGGCAAGAATTCCATACAACAACACAAAGTTGAGGGTTCAAGAAAAAACAAAATTCATTCAAAAATAAGTGAACTAAATACTCATAGACAAACATTAAGTTCAAATAAAACATGGATCAAAAAGCTCAAAGGGGTTACGAAAGATCACACGCTCACAAGGTGAATGACTATTTGGCTAGGTAGTTGTGCTCAAAATGAAACAAAATGCCTCGATCCTTTCATGCTTTCATATAATCAACACAAACAAAAGATTAAGCATAATAAAATCCAGTTAAAACAAGAATGTTGGTACTCCGTGCATATATGAACAATATAAGGCTTCCTCACAAAAAAATTGGGAACTAAAGTGATTCACAACAAGAACAAGTATACAAAAGAATGAATGGCATGGATGTTTGTAAAATGCCTAAGTATCATGAATATGCTAAAGTCTAGAAAGTGATAAACACATACCTTGGACGTGTACAAAACTTAACAATATCATTACCATACATCCGCGAGTTAAAACGATCAAACTTCGAACATCACCAAATTTCCTCAAGCTATTCAAATCAAGCTCATTGACAAACACAAAAACTATTAATATGAACAAAGTGAAAAACCGGCAAAAATTCATTAAACAAGTTATAAAGTGAAGATTTGAGAATTTTACGAAAAATTCGAGTACAACTTGTTTAATGAATACTCACCACACTACCTAAACTAAACAACAACAAAAGAAAAGAATACACCATGCTTGTTTTACGTCGTAAGCTCGACGCCTTTACAATGCTTAGCTAGAAACTTCCTCTCTTCATGCCATGGTGATGCCTCACCGCGCAAACCAAAAGCAAGTGTCCTAACCAAACTCTTAAACAAACGTTACGGGAACAAAATGTATACAACACTTGAACAAACATAATGGAAACAGACAATATATACGATATGTACAAAACTCAAAAACAAAGAAACTATCGCAATGCGATTCAATATCAAAACTAATCTTCGGCAACGGCGCCATTTTGTTGAATGCAGAATAAGGCAAGCAAGCAAAAATATTTATTTTCGGAAAGAATTCCCTCCGGGATTTATGTCGTGTCCACAGAGATCGGTTTGAGGGAAAGAATGATGTTCGACAGTCTCTCGCGTTAATGAGTTTGGGTTTAAATGGTTTAAACATAGAAACAGAAAAGTAAATATCAAAACATAAAACAAATTCATTCTTCAGCAAGACAAACTTATCCGACATGCACATAATCGACTCCACAAACTTAAACTTACTGACCAGTTATACTTGACCTACAATACTCCTCAATATCACCCAGCATCGCTCACAACAAAGGTTATGTCTAACACAAAGTTAAGAAAACAACCGTGTTACCCTCGCCGACACTCTCGCACGCGACTCAAGGCACGGAGGCATTAAGCTTCATCGCCTATTGAAGATTGTTAGCTCTTAAATCTATCTCTAGAATTCAGAAACTAACAGATAATCATCCCTAATCAAAGTTTGCGAGGATTATCTCTAACGCAACTCAAACCCCGCGCATAAAGAAAAAATCAGAGACAATCACCAATAAAGATTTGTAAAGAAAGCTATATACAACTCCATGGGCGACAAATATACATGAGATCATAGTCAATACATATACAAAACCCAACAAAGAAGAAAAACACAAAGAAGAAGAGAAATGAACCAAACATCTCGCGGTTTGTCAGAGCCGATCGACGATTAATCCACCCCGGTTCATCCGTATGCAAGCTTCCATGTTGTTTTCTAAGCTAATCTACTGAAAAAATGAAGTTGGATGGAGTTGGGATCACAAAACCCCAAAACCATAACCTAAAAAATGAGTTTTTGGACCTTATATGGTGTTTTTTCCGTCCAGTACCGCCCGACGGTGTTTTGGGCTCCCGGCACTAGCCAAAAATCATAGAAAGCTACTGGAAATTCATTTTTCAATTTTTTCTACCGCCCCTGCACCGCCCGGCGCTGCAGGGGCGACACACACCAGAACAGCAGAAAAATTCTGCACTGTTTTATTCATAACTTTTGAACCGTAACTCTGTTTTTCGCCCGGTTCGAAGCGTTGGAAAGCTTATTCAATGCTCTATACAACAATGGCAAGATATCCTTGATTGAATACCTACAAAAATGAGAGAAAATCAATTAAACTCATTGATATTTACAAGAAAATGCAATATACACACGAAAACGTAAAGTAAACGTATTTACACATAAAGTGGAGTTTATTCAACCAATTTTAACACAAAGTAACGATAAGTGCAACAAAACTTATCTACAAAAATAGGTACAATTTGCACTTATCAATATCTGATTGGGCATTTTTATGTTGTCAGAACCCTTAAATCTTGACTGGGCAACACTTGATGTCACGTTTTTTCCAATTAAACACTGTTTGTTCTTTCTGGCCTCCATTTGCATAATTTCGTACTTCTTCTGATAGATGTTTGTCCATCTGTTGTCTCTACACCTTCCGAAAGTCGTTCGTACAGTTTTCTGCCACCGTCGGTACAACTCTGCACATTTTTCAGCAGCCTCCTGCACAATTTCAGACGTTGTCCCTACATTTTTTGGGTTGATTTTTTTATCGAAGCTTATTTTCTTTGATATCTTATACATAAATATTTGGTGGTTGCTTTTGTTTCCTTTATGACCAATATTATGGAAAAGTTATTAGGTAATTGCATTGTGGCGTATTTTGGTAAGCTTCCACTCTCATTTGGGTTTCGTGTCTCAGAAACACCTTCTTGATTATTTTGGATATTAGATTCAGGACCCACATACCACATGACACCTTATTTGAAACAGTTTTTCACATATTCCCCTTGTCCTAGTAATAAAAAAATTTCTACTGCAGATGGTACTCTTGTAACTGTAGTTGGCATTGGAGATATCCAAATAAATTATATTATAACCCTAAAAGGGTCCTCAATGTTCCAAAACTATCCTTGAACATAGTCTCCATACAAAAACTTACAAACGATTTATCATGTAGTGTGACTTTTCATAATGATTGTTGTATGTTTCAGGATAATGAGACAGGAAAGATGATTAGCCGTGCTAGAGAAAGGAATGACTTTTACTATCTTGAAGAATCAGGTCAGTGTACAAAAGTCAACTTGTCCCACTCATTTATGTCAGAGTTAATACTCTCTAAAAAGGAAAAAAAATATTTATTTTTCATTGTCAATTAGGTCATCCTTCTTTTGGAGTCATTAAAGTTTTGTTTCCATCTTTATTCAATAAGGTAGATATTAAAAGTCTTCATTGTGATGTGTGCGAGGTTGCTAAACATAAGTGTTTACCTTTTCCATTAAACAACAAAATAAGTCTTTCCTCGTTCTATCTTATTCATTCAGATGCGGGGGGTCCCTCTACCAATCCAAATGTAACTGGTGCTAAGTGGTTTATTACTTTTATAGACGATTGTACCCAAGTTACTTGGGTGTTTTTACTCCAAAACAAGTCTGACGTCAGTACTATTTTCCCAAATTTTTCTACATGATTAAAAATTAATTTTGAGTAAACATCAAAAGGCTTAGGTCTGATAATGGAAAAGAGTACTTAATCATGTTCTTGCTTCTTTCTGTCAAAAAGAGGGAATTTTCCATGAGTCTTCTTGTACAAAATATGGAATTTCAGAAAGAAAAAATGAGCATTTATTAGACAAAATCCGAGCATTATTGTTTCATCAAAATGTTCCAAAAATATTTATGGGGGAAGACCGTTCTGACTAGCACATATCTTATTAATCCATTACCTTCTAGAGTATTAGGGTTTAAGAGTCTTATGGATGTCCTTTCTTCCTTCTATCCAAATTTTTTAGTAAATAGTAATCTTAAACCTAAAATCTTTGGCCGTGTCTCATTTTTCCATGTGCATAGTCAAGACAGAAAAAACTCGACCCTAGAGCCCTAAGATGTATTTTTGTCGGGTATTCCTCTACTCAAAAGAGGTATAAGTGTTTCCATCATCTATCTAAAAAAATTGTGTCACTGAATGTTACCTTTCATGAGTGTAGCGAGCGATTTTGGACGTGGTTCTTAAGCACTGTCGCTCTGGGGTTACTACAGGTCGATTCATTTTTTATCCTATTGAGCTAACTAAGGAAGGGAAATAGATGTCTCCAATTAACCCTGCTTGCATACTGAGTTTAAACAGTGGTCTGTTAGGTTACGGATGCTATATGGTAATGGGGCCTCTTTCTTCTTACTTTGTTTAGAACGAAACACCGGGAATGTTCATGGGGAATTTTGTTAGGATGCTAGGACTGATGCTTTTCGATTGATATGTGAAGGTACGGGATTTGGGACTTTGGATTAGTGTGCTCGCTAAGATTTTTCTTTCAATCTTATGCCTACGTATTCCCGTTTACCAAAACAGGGAAATCAGAGCGATCGTAGTTTCTCCTATTCTATGGGAGGAATGGTGTTTTGGTGTCTTGTTCAAAGCCTAAGACGTGAAGCTGAAAAGGTGGTTTATATCTTGTTGAAATCCCAAGATGTGAAGCTGAAGGGTCTATTTGTATCTTGTTTGATGTGAAGCTAAAAAGGCATTGTCTTTAGAGAGAATTTATCATCTCTAAAGGGGGTCTGTTCGTCACAACTGTTGGGTGACTGACTATAAAGGAGGATTACTTTAATCGGGATATGTGAATCCTAGCAATGCCATAATTTCCTTTATAGGGGGTTTTAACCTGAAGGAGAAGACTTTAACTCAGTGTAGAGCAATGCTATCTTTTCTTAGGAATTTCTCATGCTAAAAGAGGGACAGTGGCGTGGATGTAAATAATCCAGAGGCTTGTCGCTTACAGCAATTAGATGAGAGGAGTTGTTGATGTTTGTATTCTGTGAACGAGGCACAATTTTGATGCTAAAAGATTGATTGACTCAACCGGGGTTTTTCTTATACAAAGCCTAAGAGGAGGCTATTGACCCAACAAAAGGATGTTTTTGTGTCTCGTACGAAGCCCGAGAGAGAGGCTAAAAGGAGTTGACTCAATAAGAGAGTGCTTTTAGATGTGTCTTGTACGAAGCCCAAGACGGAGGCTAAAGGTTGACTCAACAAGAGAGTCTTTTATACTCAACAAGAGAGTGTTTTGTATCTCGTACGAAGCCAGAGATGGAGGCTAAAAGAGAGATTGACTCAAAAAGAGAGTCTTTTTGTATCTCGTACGAAGCCCGAGATAGAGACTAAAAGGATTATTGACTCAACAAGAGAGTCTTTTTGTATCTCATACGAAGCCCGAGATAGAGGCTAAAAGAATTGCTGTTTCAGTTGAGTGACAGGTCCAGTAGGTTGGTTAAAAGAGAAAATCAGTTCTTATAAAGAGACTGATTAAAGGTAAGGCTATGCTTTGGGATTAATCAGAGGATCAGGGTTATTTCCTGTTCTTTAAGGAAATGGGGAATCCAGAGGGTATTGGAGACTGTCCGAGTCTACTGGTGTTTTTCCCTACTTGAGAATGCCTTCGAGACTCAAGGAGATTAGACTGTCCAAGTCTAGAGTTTTATCTTTTGTACTATGCTTAAAGAAACAGTAGTAGTACGTTCACGGTAGAAAGATCTAGACTCTTTGAAAGATTGTTCTATTAAGATGACTAATTTCTGTTCCTATACCTCTAGGAGGTGGTCGGGACAATTTGTACGAAGCCCAAGAGGAGGCTGGAAACTTTTAAGAAGCCGAGGGACAATTTGTACGAAGCCCAAGAGGAGGATCTCTTCTCGAAGGAAGAATCCTTATACGAAGCCTAAGAGGAGGCTGTGAATACTTCTAAGAAGCTGTAGGGTCCTTGTACAACGCCCAAGAGGAGGCGTGGATGCTTTTAGGAAGCCTGTGGGTCCCCAAACCCCGAGAAATTCAAGACAGGCTATTCACAGAGAATAGATCATGCCAAGAAAGTCCGAGAATTTGGAAGAAACTCGAGAGATGGCATTCACGGAGAAAAGATCATCTCTGGGGAGTTAGAGTTTCTTTGACAATGTCTAAGGGTGACAGTCTGAGAAAGGGTTCACCGAGAATGCTGCCTTTCACGTCTCCATATTGTTTAACCCCAAGAGGAGGGAAGATTGTATCTGGTAATCCTATGGGGGATCTAGTTTTGTCTATTTAAGAGTGATCAACAGGGCTTAGTGTTAGACGTAGTTGCCGGGGAAACTCTAAATATCTATACTAGTATTACAAAGTTGATATGAGTTTATGAAAGAAGACTTACAGTGAAACAGCCCCACAATACAGTTATATGTATATGAAAGCGGATAAAGAAAGCATATAAACACTTACTCAGTTGTAGAGCTTCCATGTTGTTTGGTTAGTTGTTCAACAAATAAAGATTGAAAACAACAGTATATTCAAAATTAAAGGAGAAAGTATTTTGAAAAGATTTTGGGGCTTACAGCTCAAGGAGAGGCCCAAGGTTTATCAGTGATCGCACTGTCGTTTTGTACAAAGGGAATTATACAAGTGACTGAGGCCCCAGAAAGGTTTTCTGTACAAGGGGATGGGTCTTACACTCTCTCAAGAGGCCCAAAAGATTTATTTTTTTGTACAAGTGGTGGGGCTTACAGCTCAAGGAGAGGCCCAGGGTCATTTGTTTGAAAATGCGATCACGCTGAGATTTTTGAAAACGCGGTGGGTCTTATACAATGCATTGAGGCCCAAAATGGTTTGGTTTTCAAAGGGGGTTGGGTCTTACACTCTAATAGAGGCCCAAGAAGTTTTGAATGGGTCTTATAGCTCAAGGAGAGGCCCAGGGTTTGTTTTTCAACGGACGATGATCGCGTCGAACTTTTTGAAATACAATGGGACTTATACAATAAGTGAGGCCCAAAATAGGTTTGTATTTACAAAGGATTGGGTCTTACACTCTATTAGAGGCCCAAGTGTTTGAAATTGTTTGATGAGGGTGAAAATCAAAGAAATCCTAATTTGTTATTCTTTAAAAGTAAATATTTAAAGAAAATCAAATAAAATACCAAATAAGTTTGAATAAACCATTTGTGATTTTTGTTTAAGGTTTGAGAAATGAGTGATTAATCACAAGGTGAATTAAAACTCACTTGGTTTTGATTCTCAAAGTAAATATTCACTTTTAAAATGTTTAAAAACATTAAAAAGGAATTTGTTCACAAAAATACTAATTATATTAAATAAATAATATAAACTTAACTTTTTTGTGGAATAAAATATTTCAACATTTTTGTGATTTTTTGCAAAAAAAAACAATAAAAAATAATTAAAATTGAAGGAGTTATTAATTTTCCAATTAATTAATAAAACATGAAAATATTGGAAAAAATAGCAAAAATGTGAGAAAACACAAAATGGCATGGGTGGGGTTTGAACCCACGACCTCAAGGTTATAGGGTGCGCGCCTTACCACTGGGCTGGTGATACATCCATTGCTTGAAGTGAAACCACAAATATACAAGGCTTGCCTTGTTTTCTAGGCATGGCCAAGGCAAGGCAAGGCAAGTTTTGCCAAGAAACGGGAAGGTCCATAACTTTCGTATTTCTCCATGGTTGGGGACAAAATTTATATGCATATGGACTAGAATTTCACAAGGAATCCAATGGTGGTGGTATTTTTTTCAGATCATACTCCCTCCTCAAAACCCAATAGTGGTTTTGAAAAAGGCCTATAATTGCATTTTCAATGCTACACTTTGATACAGGCATGAATTACACGATGAATTGGTTCAAACACAACATATATAACATGTATGAGGTATGTATGATTAGTGGACTTCAAAGCAATGCATATTTTGGAGAGTTCAAGTCATGATGCTTACCTCTTTTTGAGCTTTTGGAGTTTTCTGTGCAATCTGCCAAACTTCTTGTTCCAGAAATGGTTTGATGCTTTGGAAACTCTCAAATGATCCCTTAGAAGCTTTGAGGATAGTTGGAATCAACTGGAACATGCAAAAACACAAACTGGCCCTTTCTTGCAAAAGGGGTTAAAATGACTAAAATAGCAACTCTCTCAAATGGTGTTCCAGATGGGGGGAACCATTTGGGACAGTTCGAGGATGTTATTTGGAGTGTGTTTGAGGTTTTATCTGGTTTGGAAAGTGACTGAATCAAGACATGGCTTGAAAAATACACAAAAGGCCTATTTTGAGGTTTTGAGAGGTGACTTTGTGATTTTGGTGTTACAGGTCACTTTTGATAGTTTGGATCACCTACATATGATGTTTATGAGGTGTTAGGATCATGAGATGTGATGGAAATGCTCTCTAACTCGAAAACTCAGAGTTACCTTGCTAAAGAAGGCATTTTGGCCTAAAGAGAGGGATTTTGAGGAAAGCATTTGTTTGATGGCTTTGGTGTACTCAAACTGAGCATAAATGAGCTCTATTTATAGTAGAGCAAGTTTGTTTTGGGATCAATAGTGAATGGAAACTGCAGCAGAGGTTTGGCCAATGGTTGCACTTTGGAATCCAAGTCTCCTCTAGCCATTGACTAGAGGTTAGGGCACAGGGATGTGGTTCCCTTGGTCTTGGATAAGTCTTGACTGAATTCAGTTGCAAATGTGTCAGTCCATGCCACCTTTGTGTGTGTATTGAATGCTCCAATCCAAAATTGGAGTCTTGTCCCTCTTTTAGGCAATTCTAGGTTTGGCATGCTACTTCTTGTTCCAAAGACTTTGGAGGCTTGGCTCAGTGTTTGTCCCCTTTGGATTTGATCCTCAGATGTGTTCAAGATGATGAAAAGGCTTGGAATTAGCTGATTTTGCCAAATCGAGCAAAAATGCAAAATTCTGCCTAGCCTTGGCAGTTTTCAGCAAGGCATATTGCCCTTGTCATATCTCATGGCTCAAGTGGAATTTGGTGATGTTCTTGTTCATTTTGGAAAGCCCTTATATGATACAACAACTGTTTGATCATATTTGGTCTTGATACCTTTTGGATCCAAGTGAAAAATCCCCCTGCATTTGGAAAAAAGTGAAGGCAGATTCTGACTTAGTGAAAATTTCACTAAGTGTTGGAAAAAGTGAAATTTTCACTTTTTGTGATTTTGATCATTCCATAACTCAAAATCCATGAGGAATTTGGAGGGAGGTCAGTTTTAAGCTTTTGTAGAGGGTAATGAGATCTACAAATCAAGCATTGGATGGGAAAAAATGACTTTGTGGTTTAGGAGTTATGATCCTCCAAAGTTGGTACCCTTGCCACTTTGTTCATAACTTAGAAAATTTTCCAAGTTTTTATGGTTACCCCTTTTATAAGTTATCCCACTTTTCTTGATTTTTCTTTGATGAATGATGATTCAAATCATACATTAACATCATTTTAGGGTTAAAAAACCATTTTTGTGAAAAATCTCAAAAAGTCAAAGTTGACTTTTCTGCACAGTTGACTTTTTGTCAGATGAATTCCAAGTTGTGCGATCCTCTATGAAATCAAGTCCTTGACCTAAATCAAACTTGATGGATTGATTTCATAGGTGTTATAGGGTGTATTGAATCATGTCCTAGGGTTTGGGAGCATGTCCTGGTCAAAAGTCAAAGCTACAGTTGACTTTCCTCGAGAAACCCTAATTGTGGTACTGATGAAATTGAGACTTGCTGCTCAAGCTTCCTAGATCAATCCATTGTTACAAATGGATCAATGTGGTATGTTGGAGACCCTCAAATCCTCTCTTGAGGTCTTGGCTCATGATTTGTCCCAAAAGTCAACTTAGGGGTGCATTAGGTCAAGAAACCCTAATTCCTGATTTTTGATGTATGCATCCCCTAAGGTCAAATTGACTTGATGCTTGGGTCCATGAGGTTCCATGGGGTATATTAGGTTATGATGTGAAGCATTGGCTCATTCCCAGAGGAAAATTTCCATCTGGAGGCCCTAGTCGACCAAACCCTAATTTGGTGACACTGGCGATCTTGAGGCTTGATCCACCTGGAAGAGAGCAACCTTGTGCTTAATCCTTAAAGTGGCAGTCCTCTTGATCCATTGTAGATGTTTGGGAGGTTAGACAAGTTGAAGATCATGTCATTTCTTGATTGATCCTTTGTCTAAGAACTCTGAGAGGGCTTGAAACCCTAATTTTGACTATAGTAAGTGTTCACCCATCCTTGGGGAGACTGATGAGGCAAGATGGTTCATCCATATTATGATGATGATTTGCACAATAATGGGAAATCTTAGTGGTCAAAATTTGGGGTATGACAGATGCCCCTATTTAATCTTCTTGGATCCGAAGGTGTGAATGACGAAGGTATTCGGGCATTCAGGGTGCAAGAGGATTAAATATCGGAATACTCGAAATTTTGATGGTGATTATGAATGGCAGTTCGCGCATCCTTCCTCTTTTGCTTAAGCAATGATGCTTAGAAAAGGTAAAAAATTCCCCTCGATCCTGGTTTCCTACCAAGGATCTGGTCTTAGTTTCTGATGTAAACTTCCCCTCGATCCTGGTTTCTTACCAAGGAACTGGTCTTAGTTTCTGATGTAAACTTACCCTCGATCCTGGTTTCCTACCAAGGAACTGGTCTCAGTTTCTGAAATAAACTTCCCCTTGATCCTGGTTTCCTACTAAGGAACTGTTCTCAGTTTCTGAAATAAACTTCCCCTCGATCCTGGTTTCCCACAAAGGATCTGGTCTCAGTTTCTTTTGTCAATAAACTTTATTGACAAGGGACGCTACGTGTAGCGGTTTTCCTCAAACTTCTCGCCGAATTTTCCTGGGGAGATGCCATTTGATGGAAAAAGATCTGATGTCAGAGTTGCTGGGGAACCCAGTCGTCTGAGTTGTAGAGGTGTACAAACTTCTCTGTTTGGAGACTGCCATTTGTCGACTCTATCGGGGAAAACGAGTCTCTTGAGAGACTGCTTCCGCTTGGGGTCCTACATCATACTTTTCTCGGGATCTTCTCGGAGAAATGCCATATGATGTGATCCAAATTTTTTTTTGAGGTGCCGATGACCTTTTCATCAGCGGTCTTTTCGGAGAAAAACGGTTGTATTGTCGAATCTCTGCTTAAGAGGCTTCCTATGGGGATTTTCCTTAATCCGGGAAAGCAAAGATATCATCTTCAATGGCGAAGAGTGACATTTGTCGAAAGTTCTCTGGTCTTTCAAAGGTTCAAGTTATCAAAGTGGTCAAGGGCCAACTCTAATCCAGAAATAAACTGGAGGAGAGAGATTGTTCAGATGCAACATTTCCTGACGAGGAAAGAACTTGACAACTCTATTGAGAAGACTGTCACCACTACGGGACAAGACCGACTGGAGTGATAGTGATGCAATATGAATGTGAATGCAAATCAATAATGCATGATGTATGTATGTATACGCTGACAAAACTGACGTACCATACAGACTAATAGATGAACATGACTGGATACTCGGCCATCGCAGGGCGAAGAAGTGCCGCTGGTTCAAGATAGCAATTCTGCCTTGCTTAGGAGAAACGGTCCCTGTTGGGAGCGACATTGGTCGGGCTTAGGAGATGGGAACTTGGCCAAAGAGGTCAGATGGAGCATTCGTATCTGACATAGCTGATCCTTCCTTCAGGCATACTGGTTTAGAAGAAGTACTTTGATTCTGCACTTTGAGGCTCGAACACCTTTGGAGAAGCGATCGATGTTCTTTCGATGTTCAACCGTCAAAAGAAAATGCCATCTTAAGTTTAAAAAGCGGAAAAAAAGTTCGACATGTAAATTCATTTTTTGTTTCATTTCAAGAATCGTTGATCATGTTTAAATGTCGTTCTGTAAAGCTAAATCAAATAAGAATTACAAACAAAAGCACAAGGGCTCAAATTTTATTGATAGGATGGAAATCAGCCAAGCGCGTGATTCCATAGAGTATTTAAAAAGTTAGAAAATGGTAATTTAAGGGAAAAGGGATACATTGAAACATAACGACCACTATCCTTCTACCAACTTTGAATTCGGGACATCCTGAGCTTCTGTCGAATATGACCGTGACTGGAGTTCCTGATGGATGGCATGACTGCTGAGGAGTTGAACTGATCAGACGTAGTTACTTGCCATTATCCCTAACTTTTTCCTAGATTGGACTTTGATATTTCCAATCCACCGGGATGATTTTTTTGACTTTGTCTCTAATTTTTGCCTGGACCGCCCTTTCGGGTTTTCAATCCACCGAGACGTTTTTTTTTTAGTTTAGGCGAAGTATTTCTTGACTACATCAACATTTGTGGGGTAGGCAAATTACTCTCCGTCCATGGTTGCAAGTCTCAAGGCGCCGCCTGAGAAAGCTTTCTTGACCACATAGGGGCCGTCATAATTCGGAGTCCATTTGCCCCGAGAATCAGTGAGAAAAGATTGTATCACTAACATATTTCCTATTGCCCAATGGTATCAAGTTGATGCTTGACCCCAAATCAATCAACCCATTGCCCACATACATGTTTCCTATCGTAACCGGCAATGTAACTCATCTCGGATCACATTCTTTTCGCGGGAGAGTCCGTTGAATGATGGCACTACAGCTTGCATCCACCATAATCGTCTCCTGATCTATATACCTTTTCTTCTTCGTGAGGATATCTTTCATGAATTTCGCATATTTAGGCATCTGCTCCAAAGCCTCGGAAAATGGAATATTTATTTGTAATTGCTTGAAGATATCCATAAACCGAGAATAATGCCGCGCACTATCTTTCTTTGTAGGAGCATGCGGATATGGTAGATGTTGAATTGGAATATTGTTCATCGGCTCCTTTCCCTTCTTAGTTCTCTTCACTCTTTCTTCACGCTCTATTTTTTTCTCTTCCTCATTTTTTTCTTTCTCATTTTTTTCTATCTCATTTTCAACTAACACACCCTCAACATTTTTTTCTACTTCAATCTCTTCCCTATCTTTTTCTTTTTCAACTACAACCTCCCCCTCCACTCTCTTTTTACCTACACCCATGTCAATCTCTCTTCCACTTCTTGTGAGAATTGCTTTACAATCCTTAGGATTCGGAAGCGTATTTTCCGTAAAGGGCCCTTTTTGTTGGTCGGCCAATTGTTTTGATAATTGCCCGACTTGTGTTTCAAGATTCCTTATGGCGGCATCGGTGTTCTTTTGATTTGAGATTGCCATTTGCATAAATTGTGTAAGAGTGTCCTCCATCTTTGTATTTCCAACGGGAGCTTGCGGAGGTTGAGTGTAATTTTGGTATTGTTGACGATTTGATGGTCCGGCTTCTTGCGGTCTCCATTGTGGTTGATAACCTTGGTTAGGCCTTTGTTGGTAACCTTGGTTGCCTTGTTGATACGGAGGTCGGGGTTGGTAACCTTGATTTCCCACGTAATTTGCTTCCTCCACAACTAGAGGACAATAACTGGTCGGATGGTCACCTCGACATAATTCACACACTAACACTTGCACATTTTTACTTGAAGATTCATGCTTATCTTTGAATTGTTGCAGCAGCTTAGACATTTGCTTCGTTAACAACTCAACCTGTTGTGATAACAACTTGTTCTGCGCAAGGATAGCATCGCTTGTTCCTAATTCCAACACTCCCGAAGTTCCTTGAGAAGGTCCACGATTGTGACTACCTTGATGATCGTTCAAGGCCATTTTATCAATGATAGATGTGGCTTCCGCTGCGGTTTTGCTTAACAAGGATCCACTGGCAGTGGCATCCAACATGGTTTTGTGTACAAGTTGCAGCCCATTTCTGAATATATGAATTTGTGACAATTCATCAAAACCATGTCCTTTGCACTTTCGTAACATTGATTTGAACCTCTCCCAAGCTTCGTTGAGAGATTCATTTGCTCCTTGTGTGAATACCGTGATGGCAGTCTTTGCTTCCATAAACCGAGTGTGAGGGAAAAATCTCTCAAAAAGTTTCTCTTCCAAAGCATTCCAATCTGTCATTATGGCAGTTGACTAATCAAGGTACCATTTCTTGGCCTTCCCAATGAGGGAATGCGGGAATAGTCTCTTGAACAGAGACTCCTCTTCTGCTTCCGGTGCACCAGTCGCTCCCGCTATTTCATAGAATTTTGTCAAATGGGTGAAAGGATCTTCATGATCCATACCCGTAAATGGACTTTGATATAACAGTTGGAGAATTCTGGTCTTCATCTCAGCATGACGACCATTGTGTGCATGGCGAGCGAACTGAGCATTGTGTCTCAGACTATTTGTACATGGCCTAGAAGCAGGTGGTGGTGGTGGTGGTGGATCTGTCTCCATTACTGGAAGTATTTGTGGAACAGGTAGTGGTGTAGAAGTACTTTCCTCTTGTTCTCGCTTCTGTCTTGCTAGCTGCCTCCTTCGTCTAGTCCTGCTGTTGACTCTACGAGCGGTTCTCTCAATCTCAGGATCGAAAAGAAGTTGGTCCGCCGGTAGTTTCCCTCGCATAAACTAAGTCTGCACACTAAACAAAACAGATTAACAAGCTCAAGATAAAGTGGTAACAGCTTAAAATAACTCAACTATCGCAATGCTTGCAATATCAATACACAATCCCCGGCAACGGCGCCAATTTGTTAGAAGAGTAATAGTGGGGGTTGTTTTTAATCGTATCCACAGGGATTGTTTGATATTTGATGCGTGCCTTTCAATAGTTTCGATATTCTAAGTTAACGGTTTCAAAAGTTTCTCAATTGGTTCTAGCATTCACTTGTAGCAAAGATTAATTTGGTCACAAAGATTTTGTAAAAGGTTTTATAAAAGCATGTTAAGGTTAGGTTTCGCTAATCCTTTCCATGTATAAACGATTAATCAAGCATATGAACTCGGTTTCCAACCAATATAACCGCGTATCCTCCCGACTAAGTTTATGTCTAAAGCAAAGTCGTGAGTATCGTTGTTTAGACCATTAGATGATGTCTCACGCTAACAATCTAAGCAACGATCATTAAGATCAATACAATGCGAATAGCAAATCCCAAATCTATGTCTAGAGTTTGGTTTTTAAGAGATGAAATTGTTAGGTCAAGATTTGTGGAATCTATGTCTAGAGTAAAACAAATCAAACATAAAGCATTAAGAGAAAACAACTTCATTTATATTGATCAAAGACTTTGTTCATATACAATAGATCAAAAGCAATACATAAAAGTAGAATCAACTACTTCTAACCTCAACATTGAGTGTTTAGCTACCACTTCTCATGGTAGCTTGGATGACAAGTTAAATTGCAAAGCTTGTGGAACTTCAATCTTCAAAGATTAAAGGATTGAAGCATAAAAGCTTGGAACTTGGAAAAATAAGTAACAATGGAGTTTCTTCTTCTTCACACCAGTTTTAGGTTACAAAAGAGTGGTAAATCAAAAAGTATCTCCAAAAATATCTAACCACACACTAAATAGCACTTTCTGCCCAGAAAAATTCGTCAGGCGAGCTACAAAATTCGCCTGGCGAAACCTTTAAGTACAGCCCACGTGCCAGAACAGTGCAAAGAACCTGAGAAAAAATCTAAAATTCGCCAGGCGAATTCCAAACTCGCCAGGTGAATTACTTTCGCCACCAAGTCGCCTGACGAATGCTGCGGCGAAACACTTACAGAGAGCACCCAATTTGAAGACAAATTCGACAGCTGACTCGCCAGACATTCGCCTGGCGAATTTCTCCTTCCGCCACCAACTCGCCAGGCGAATTCACTGTTTGTTGCAGACACGCGACGTTGCTCATTTCATCGTGTTTTCTTCCGATTTTTGCCACGTCGCTTTTACAAAAAATGCTGCAAAACAAACAAAAACATCAAATAGCCCAAAATAAAACATAAATTCGAAAATCACTTAAAAATAAGCAGTTTCGCATTAAGGCACTTAGAAAAAAGCTTTAAAATACAGAAAATTAATCTACAATTCATTTACAATCAGCTACCTATCAAACTCTCCCCAACTTGCCTTGTTGTTTGTCCTCAAACAAAAATTAGTGTTAACAACTACAAACAAGAATTCCACGCACAATATTAACCGAAAACCTCAATGGTTCAAACTTGACACATACACGCACAAAGTATTTCCACAAAGTTGTATAGAATCCAAGCACAATTATGAGTTAAGTTCTAAACACAACTTACACAATGCAAAATCAAGTTCCTACACGCTCAAGTTGAATCACCTACTTATACTTATTATTAACAAACTATGTACATAATTGCACACGGGACAAAACACTCTCTCAAGCAATCGTGCCACATCCGGAATCATTCATGCATTCATCTAACAAAGTTATCAAAAAGAAGTAGAAACTAAGATCACAAAGGACTTTTATGGTTGTAATTTGGTCGGGGTAAAAACAAGGGACATATGTACACGGCTATTGAATCACAAAAAAAAACTTTCACGAAGAGCATTTCACTTTTTAACACAAACCTTCTTGCTTGAACCACCAACATTAATTCTCACAATACATTCTCTTCTTTTTTTTTTCTTAAACCCCTATTTTTTCTTTGATTTTTCCTTTTCTTTTTCATCATTCTCCTATTGAATTCATTTGAGAATGTCTTGTATCCACCATTCTTTTTTTTTCTTTCAAAATTAAGCCAACCTCCCCAACCTCAACAATACTTCAAGTACATTTAAAAAAAAACTCTTCGAAACATGTTAACATTCGGGTTCATGATTCACACAACAAAAAAAATCTTTCTTTTTAGGCTCAAAAGGAGTTTCAAATTCGCGCACACTCACAAGGTTACTCGGAAGTATTTTTGGAACGGTGGGTTTCCTCATAGTGCTCAAAATTTGCCTTGATCCTTTCTAAGTTTCCAATCATTTAAACAACTCACAAGATTAAACATGAACAAGACGAGTAAAACAACGATTACTCGACTATGTTTTTGGTGAACAATGGAAAGCATCTCACTTATGTGGTTTTGTCCTAATTGATTCAAACATGAACAAGTAGTTACAACATACTGCATTATCATAAAATGTATAAAGCACCAACTCACAATCATGCTAAAATTATACACAACACATTCACACTTTGATTGTGCACACAAACAAGAATTCTATCATCACCATCAATGTTTAATGCTAACAAAGCACCCTTCTTGTGCTAACACAAAATTTTTCAAAAATTAAGGGCAATTTTCACTTTCTTTGCGCAAACACACATAAAATAAAAACAAAATTTACTAAACAAAATTTCACACCAACTGAAATATTATAAGTACTGGTTTAAACACACCAAAAATTGTACTCGCCGAAGCGATCCAGAATACTACAACTGAAAAATTCTCGCCGAAGCGATCCAAAATTCTAACTGAAATATAAAAACTGAAAATAAAATACTAACTGTCATATAAAAACTGAAAATAAAATACTGAAAATAAAATTCATAAAACGCAATAATAAAAAAAATCCTTCACTTTGACGTCTCCGCTAATTAACCATATCATGGAGATCATCCTGCATCTCGTCACCACCACCATCATCATCATCAGCTCCACCATCACCCCCAGCATCAACAGCTCCAGATGGACCACCCCCCCTGAAAAGAAAGGACGCCTGTCCACAGGCCAGTTTGCATAATTATCATAGTCCGTCCTAGTAGGAAAAGGAACAACCTCCTGCGGAGTGGTTTGAAACTGGTACAGCTGCTGCATGCAATTGAAATTAAACTCGGATGATCTCTGATAAGCCTCAGCCATATCCCAAGTATAATTGAATGCAACTCGCATTCTAGGATCCCACGTCGAATAATCAAGAACCTTAGGCTGCTCACAAGGCTGCTCACTAGGCAGCGAACGGGATGACTGACCAACACTCGAACCCTTCCTCTTCTTAATCAGCTTGTTCTTACAATACCTCTCAATATAATCATCATTAATCACCCCCTCCTTTTCTCATTAATCACATCGAGCATCATGATCCACTTTTTGAGACAAAGAGCAGTGACAAAACAAGGGAAAATAATAGGGGCAGTAGCGCGTATTCTCGATAAAAATTTTCATTTCATACGCAATGATCCGAGCAACATCAACCTCTTTGTCTTCCATGATGTAATAAAGAAGGAGGCCAACCTCAGGCGTAATCGAAGAACGGTGCGATTTGGGCTTAATGTTGTGGAGAATTAGAAGAAGAATAGCTTGCACATCCGGAGGCATGTCCTCCCTCTGATAACGGATAGGATCACCCACAGCGTTTCTTTCCACACTTTTTCCCGGAAACAAAATGGTCCTGGAAATCTTATCATGATCAAGATGCGTGCCAAGCTCCTTAGTGTAGGCATCCTTCTCGAACATTCCTAAAGAACTTGGCTTCCCAAAAAGGACATTGATGTCTTCACGATCGAACCTAATTTCTTTGCCACGGACATAAGTGATGTACCGGAACACTTGCATATCTCCTTGAGTTTCTGGGAATTCAAGAGCATTTACGTAGAATTCACGCACCATCTCGTAGTTGAGTGCCTCCAAAGGATTAATGAGATGTCCCTACTTTTTGTTGTCAAAAAGTTTGGCTAACTTACGGTACGTACCCTCCGGATTGATATCAAATCTTTTCTCGGATAAAAACTTCCGGCCCTCAAGTATTTTGTACCGGGCAGCATGAGCTGCGCTTAAAAACCGGCTTGGGTCAAATTCAGGTTGTTGCCCGGAACCGCTTCCTGCAGCCATCTTCTGTTTCTTTCCACCGGTGAATTTGGTTCTTGGCGGCATCTGAAAGAAAAAAAAACGGAAAACACAAAGCAAAAAAAAAATCGTTGTCTCATGTCAGCACAACCCAAACAACAAACAAAAATTCATCAGAAAGTAAACACAAAAAACATAAGACATATACACAAAACAGAATAGATAAATAAAAAAAAAATTGCCATTCGCCCCAAGCTCGCCAGGCGAATACCTGGCGACCTCTCGCGGCTCACTCGCCTGGCGAGTGTCTGGTGAGTTCTGAAAAATTCCCAAAAATTCCAACGCAGTGGTTGTTTCACAATTTCATCCATGCACATACTAATCCAACACCAACCACTGAATAACACTAACATTTAAGTAATTTCTTAGGGGTTCTAACAACATTCTAACCATTGTGAATTAAACCCTAATTTACCCTAATTGAACAAATTAAGCAAAGCTAAAACAAAACAAAAATGAGGACTACAATTAGAATGAATCATACCTTAAATGGAAGTGAAGGTGATGGAGAAGGAGAAGGAAAGGTTAAGAGTGTAGGGTTTGGGAGAAGAGAAGTGAGAGTGAAAGTGATAGGCGAGAAAATGAAAGGAAAAATAGTGAAAGGAGATGAGATAAGTGGTGATGAGTGTGTGGTCCCTAGTGGACCCTAATAAAATAATATTAATTAATTAATTTAAAAAAAACATTCATTTCCCCCTTTCCTTCTGCAGACAAAAAAGAGAGGTCACGTCAAATTCGACAGGCGAATGACTGGCGAGTGACTGGCGAAATTGAATTCGCCAGGCGAATTACACCAGAAACAGAATTATCACATGTCAATGGTGTAGAGCAGAATTTCCTAACACTTTCTAAAATAACTACTAATAACACACAATTTAAAAATTAAACAGATGAAATACTTACAATGTTGGGGTGCCTCCCAACAAGCGCTTGTTTAACGTTGGCTAAGCTCGACGGACCATCGCGACCTCACGGATCGCGAAAAGGCACAACTGCTGGATTCCGCTTGAAACCTCCTCCAAGGTACACTTTCAATCTCTGGCCGTTAACTGTCCAATTTTCTTTTGACGTTGTGTCCTCAATTATGATTGCTCCATAGGGCTTGATTTCCACAATCCGAAACAGACCGGACCATTTAGATCTTAATTTTTCGGGAAACAATTTTAACCGAGAATTGAACAATAAGACCAGCTGTCCGACCTCAAACTGTTTGATGACAATTTTTCTGTCATGGTAAGACTTTACACGCTCCTTATACAATTTATTGGAATCGTACGCCTGAAGGCGCAATTCATCCAACTCGTGTAATTGTACTTTTCTTTTTTCGCCGCTTAGAGTTGGATCAAAATTCAAAACTTTTAAGGCCCAAAACGCCTTGTGCTCCAACTTTACCGGTAAGTGGCAATTCTTACCATAAACCATTTTAAACGGGGTGAGACCGATCGGAACCTTAAAAGCGGTCCGATACGCCCACAACGCGTCATCCAATTTGTTGGCCCAATCCTTTCTCGAGGCCGAGACAGTTTTTTCTAAAATACGCTTTATCTCACGATTGGATACCTCCGCTTGACCGTTAGCTTGAGGATGATATGGTGTAGCAACTTTGTGCTTCACACCATATTGCTCAAGAGCTTTGTCAAGCTGAGTATTACAGAAGTGAGATCCTCCATCACTTATTAACGCTCGAGGTGTACCAAAACGCGCAAAAATATTTCTTTTCAAAAACTTCACCACTGTTTTTCCGTCGGCTTTAGCACATGCTATCGCCTCAATCCACTTGGAAACGTAATCCACAGCGACCAAAATATATTCATTAGAAAATGAAGATAGGAATGGACCGACAAAGTCGATCCCCCAACAGTCAAAAACTTCAATTTCTAACATATTTTGTAATGGCATTTCTTGCCGCCATGAAATACCTCCACTTCTCTGGCATCTGTCACAACTAAGGGCATACGCATGCGCATCTTTGAATAAGGACGGCCAATAAAAGCCCGATTGAAGGACTTTAGTGGCCGTTCTTAACCCATTGAAGTGACCTCCGTAAGGAGAGTTATGACAATGCCACAGAATATTCGTGGATTCCTCCACTGACACACACCTTCTGAGGAGATTGTCGACACCAAGTTTAAATAAATGGGGTTCATCCCATACAAATGACTTGGCATCCGACAAAAATTTCCGTTTTTGGTGGTGCGTTAGACCGTCCGGTATCAATCCGGTGGCTTTGTGGTTAGCCATGTCGGCAAACCATGGTCTAACCTGCACTCTAAAAAGTTTTTCATCTGGGAACTCCTCTTTTACCTCAAATTCATTTTTGGTCACGTCAATGTTGACCAGGCGGGATAAGTGATCCGCCACCAAATTCTCGGAACCCCTTTTGTCACGAATTTCAAGATCAAATTCTTGTAACAAAAGGATCCACCGAATCAGCCTCTGTTTTGAATCAGGCTTGGTGAGCAGATACCTTATAGCCGAATGGTTTGTGTAAACGATGACTCGTGAACTAATCAAATAGGCACGAAATTTCTCCAACGCATACACTATGGCAAGCAACTCTTTTTCAGTTGTTGCATAGTTAATTTGAGCCTCGTTTAAAACTTTGCTCGCATAATGTATAGCGTGGAAAACTTTCATTTTCCTCTGACCCAAAACAGCCCCAACCGCATAATCGCTTGCATCGCACATTAATTCAAAATCCAATTTCCAGTTAGGTGCAACGATTATCGGTGAGGTAGTTAAACTTTGTTTCAAAAAATTAAACGTGAAAAGACAAGACTCGTCAAAGTCAAAAACCTTACCTTGGACAAGCAAGTTGCTCAACGGCTTTACAACCTTTGTGAAGTCCTTAATGAATCTACGGTAGAACCCGGCGTGTCCAAGAAAACTCCTTATTCCTTTGACATTCATCGGTGGTGGTAATTTCTCGATAACATCCACTTTGGCTTTATCAACTTCAAGGCCTTTTGCAGACACTTTGTGACCGAGCACAATTCCCTCGTTCACCATGAAGTTGCATTTTTCCCAATTAAGCACCAAATTAGTTTCCACACACCGTTCCAACACCGTATCCAAATTTTTCAAGCACAAATCAAACGATTGCCCAAAAACGGAGAAATCATCCATAAAGACCTCAATTGTCTTTTCGATCAAATCCGAGAAGATAGCTTGCATACACCGTTGAAAAGTCGTCAGTGCATTACATAATCCAAACGGCATCCTCCTATAAGCGAAGATTCCGAAAGGACATGTGAAAGCAGTTTTTTCATGATCATCCGGGTTCACAATAATTTGGTAGTAACCCGAATATCCATCCAAAAAACAGTAAAATTGTTGACCGGAAAGCCTCCCGAGCATTTGATCCATAAAAGGTAGAGGAAAATGATCTTTTCTCGTAGCTTTGTTCAACCTACGGTAGTCGATGCACATTCTCCACCCGGTAATGGTTTTTGTTGGAATGAGCTCATTTCTCTCATTTCGGACCACCGTTAATCCGCCTTTTTTCGGTACCACATGCACCGGACTAACCCACGGGCTGTCAGAAATAGGATAAATCATTCCGGCATCTAACATTTTCACCACTTCCTTCCTAACCACTTCTTTCATAATAGGATTTAAGCGGCGTTGAGGTTGAGCAACCGGTTTAAAGTCTTCCTCCATGAATATCCTATGCATGCAATACGAAGGGCTTATGCCTTTGAGATCAGACAATGTCCATCCCATTGCACCCTGATTTTTTCTCAACACTTGAATTAAGCGGCTTTCCTCCACTTCAGATAAAACACTGCTTATGATCACCGGTTTATTACCACCGTCATCGAGAAAAGCATACTTCAAGGTTGACGGTAACACTTTCAGCTCAAGTTTGGAAGGCTCATCATTAACCACTTTTTTTAGAATTTCCTCTTCATAATCCCAAGGTTGCAATTCTTCCAAAGCTTCAAGCTCTAACAAACACTCTTCAAGAGCTTGCTCTTCTTCAACCGAGAATATTTCCAAGGAATCATCCAATGCTCTTTGTAACGGATTAATGACATGAATTTTGCTTTGTAACTTCAAAACTTGCTTTCTTCGTTGCATCGATTCGGAAACAATCACCTTTATCTTTCTTGTGCTTCATGGCATCATAAAGATTGAAACACACCTCTTCATCTTGGACTCTCACTTTCATGAGACCATCGTCCATGTCAATTGCCAAACGGGCAGTTTTCATGAAAGGCCTTCCAAGAATCAAAGGTGCATCCTTATCCTCCTCCATTTCAATTACAACAAAGTCGATCGGAAACAAAAATTTGTCCACTTTGACCAACACGTCTTCCGCTACACCGTGAGGACGGGTAGTGGATTTATCGGCGAGTTGCAACGTCATTTGCGTGGACCTCAATTCCATGTGGCCTAGCCGTTTCACAATCGACAATGGTATCAAGTTGATGCTAGACCCCAAATCAATCAACCCATTGCCCACATACATGTTTCCTATCGTAACCGGCAATGTAACTCGTCCCGGATCACATTCTTTTCGCGGGAGAGTCCATTGAATGATGGCACTACAACTTGCATCCACCATAATCGTCTCCTGATCTGTATACCTTTTCTTCTTCGTGAGGATATCTTTCATGAATTTCGCATATTTAGGCATCTGCTCCAAAGCCTCGAAAAATGGAATATTTATTTGTAATTGCTTGAAGATATCCATAAACCGAGAATAATGCCGCGCACTATCTTTCTTTGTAGGAGCATGCGGATATGGTAGATGTTGAATCGGAATATTGTTCATCGGCTCCTTTCCCTTCTTAGTTCTCTTCACTCTTTCTTCACGCTCTATTTTTTTCTCTTCCTCATTTTTTTCTTTCTCATTTTTTTCTATCTCATTTTCAACTAACACACCCTCAACATTTTTTTCTACTTCAATCTCTTCCCTATCTTTTTCTTTTTCAACTACAACCTCCCCCTCCACTCTCTTTTTACCTACACCCATGTCAATCTCTCTTCCACTTCTTGTGAGAATTGCTTTACAATCCTTAGGATTCAGAAGCGTATTTGCCGTAAAGGGCCCTTTTTGTTGGTCGGCCAATTGTTTTGATAATTGCCCGACTTGTGTTTCAAGATTCCTTATGGCGGCATCGGTGTTCTTTTGATTTAAGATTGCCATTTGCATAAATTGTGTAAGAGTGTCCTCCATCTTTGTATTTCCAACGGGAGCTTGCGGAGGTTGAGTGTAATTTTGGTATTGTTGACGGTTTGATGGTCCGGCTTCTTGCGGTCTCCATTGTGGTTGATAACCTTGGTTAGGCCTTTGTTGGTAACCTTGGTTGCCTTGTTGATACGGAGGTCGGGGTTGGTAACCTTGATTTCCCACGTAATTTGCTTCCTCCACAACGGGAGGACAATAACCGGTCGGATGGTCACCTCGACATAATTCACACACTAACACTTGCACATTTTTACTTGAAGATTCATGCTTATCTTTGAATTGTTGCGGCAGCTTAGACATTTGCTTCGTTAACAACTCAACCTGTTGTGATAACAACTTGTTCTGTGCAAGGATAGCATCGCTTGTTCCTAATTCCAACACTCCTGGAGTTCCTTGAGAAGGTCCACGATTGTGACTACCTTGATGATCGTTCAAGGCCATTTTATCAATGATAGATGTGGCTTCTGCTGCGGTTTTGCTTAACAAGGATCCACCGGTAGTGGCATCCAACAAGGTTTTGTGTATAAGTTGCAGCCCATTTCTGAATATATGAATTTGTGACAATTCATCAAAACCATGGCCTTTGCACTTTCGTAACATTGATTTGAACCTCTCCCAAGCTTCGTTGAGAGATTCATTTGCTCCTTGTGTGAATACCGCGATGGCGGTCTTTGCTTCCATAAACCGAGTGTGAGGGAAAAATCTCTCCAAAAATTTCTCTTCCAAAGCATTCCAATCTGTCATTATGGCAGTTGACTGATCAAGGTACCATTCCTTGGCCTTCCCAATGAGGGAATGCGGGAATAATCTCTTGAACAGAGACTCCTCTTCTGCTTCCGGTGCACCAGTCGCTCCCGCTATTTCATAGAATTTTGTCAAATGGGTGAAAGGATCTTCATGATCCATACCCGTAAATGGACTTTGATATAACAGTTGGAGAATTCCGGTCTTCATCTCAGCATGACGACCATTGTGTGCATGGCGGGCGAACTGAGCATTGTGTCTCGGACTATTTGTACATGGCCTAGAAGCAGGTGGTGGTGGTGGTGGTGGATCTGTCTCCATTACTGGAAGTATTTGTGGAACAGGTAGTGGTGTAGAAGTACTTTCCTCTTGTTCTCACTTCTGTCTTGCTAGCTGCCTCCTTCGTCTAGTCCTGCTGTTGACTCTACGAGCGGTTCTCTCAATCTCAGGATCGAAAAGAAGTTGGTCTGCCGGTAGTTTCCCTCGCATAAACTAAGTCTGCACACTAAACAAAACAGATTAACAAGCTCAAGATAAAGTGGTAACAGCTTAAAATAACTCAACTATCGCAATGCTTGCAATATCAATACACAATCCCCGGGAACGACGCCAATTTGTTAGAAGAGTAATAGTGGGGGTTGTTTTTAATCGTATCCACAGGGATTGTTTGATATTTGATGTGTGCCTTTCAATAGTTTCGATATTCTAAGTTGACAGTTTCAAAAGTTTCTCAATTGGTTCTAACATTCACTTGTAGCAAAGATTAATTTGGTCACAAAGATTTTGTAAAAGGTTTTATAAAAGCATGTTAAGGTTAGGTTTCGCTAATCCTTTCCATGTATAAACAATTAATCAAGCATATGAACTCGGTTTCCGACCAATATAACCGCGTATCCTCCCGACTAAGTTTATGTCTAAAGCAAAGTTGTGAGTATCGTTGTTTAGACCGTTAGATGATGTCTCACGCTAACAATCTAAGCAACGATCATTAAGATCAATACAATGCGAATAGCAAATCCCAAATCTATGTCTAGAGTTTGGTTTTTAAGAGATAAAATTGTTAGGTCAAGATTTGTGGAATCTATGTCTAGAGTAAAACAAATCAAACATAAAGCATTAAGAGAAAACAACTTCATCTATATTGATCAAAGACTTTGTTCATATACAATAGATCAAAAGCAATACATAAAAGTAGAATCAACTACTTCTAACCTCAACGAAGTGGTAGCTTGGATGACAAGTTAAGTTGCAAAGCTTGTGGAACTTCAATCTTCAAAGATTAAAGGATTGAAGCATAAAAGCTTGGAACTTGGAAAAATAAGTAACAATGGAGTTTCTTCTTCTTCACACTAGTTTTAGGTTACAAAAGAGTGGTAAATCAAAAAGTATCTCCAAAAATATCTAACCACACACTAAATAACACTTCCTGCCCAGACAAATTCGCCAGGCGAGCTACAAAATTCGCCTGGCGAAACCTTTAAGTACAGCCCACGTGCCAGAACAGTGCAAAGAACCTGAGAAAAAATCTAAAATTCGCCTGGCGAATGCTGCGGCGAAACACTTACAGAGAGCACCCAATTTGAAGACAAATTCGCCAGCTGACTCGCCAGACATTCGCCTGGCGAATTTCTCCTTCCGCCACCAACTCGCCAGGCGAATTCACTGTTTGTTGCAGACACGCGACGTTACTCATTTCATCGTGTTTTCTTCCGATTTTTGCCACGTCGCTTTTACAAAAAATGCTGCAAAACAAACAAAAACATCAAATAGCCCAAAATAAAACATAAATTCGAAAATCACTTAAAAATAAGCAGTTTCGCATTAAGGCACTTAGAAAAAAGCTTTAAAATACAGAAAATTAATCTACAATTCATTTACAATCAGCTACCTATCAGAGATGAGTTATGATGTTTGATCTTGAACTATGCGCACAGCTCTTTCATCATCTTATTGTTCAAGTTGGATCCATTATCAGTAATGATCTGGCTCGGAACACCATAACGGCAGATGATATTGTTTTTGATAAATCGGACCACCACTTGTCGGGTTACATTAGCGTACGACGCTGCTTCGACCCATTTGGTGAAGTAATCAATGGCTACCAGGATGAACCAATGTCCGTTTGAAGCCTTAGGTTCAATCAAGCCAATCATGTCGATTCCCCATATAGAAAAAGGCCATGGGAAAGAAAGAACTTTGAGATGCGTTGGCGGTACATGAATTTTGTCAGAGTATATCTGACACTTGTGACACTTCCTCATGTACTTGTAGCAGTCGGATTCCATGGTCAACCAATAGTACCCTGCTCTTAGAATTTTTCTCGCCATTGTGTGTCCGTTGGCATGAGTGCCAAAGGATCCTTCGTGAATTTCTTTCATCAGCATGTCTGCTTCTGGTTTGTCTACACATCGGAGCAAGACCATGTCAAAATTTCTCTTATAGAGAGTATCACCGCTCAGGAAGAAACTGCCTGCCAGCCTTCTGAGGGTTTTCCTGTCCTTCCTTAGTGCCCCAGGTGGGTACTCTTGTTTTTGAAGGAAGCATTTGATATCGTGATACCAAGGTTTGTCGTCTATGACTGCTTCAATCGTGAAGATGTAAGCGGGCCGTTCAAGGTACATTATGCCGATCTTAGGTAAGTCATTCCATTGACCTACACTAATCATAGAAGAGAGAGTGGCTAATGCATCAGCCATGTGATTCTCCTCATGAGGGATGTGACGAAACTCAATTCTGTTGAAGAAGGGTAGCAACCTTCTCACATAATCTTTGTAAGGAATCAATCCTGATTGGTATGTGTTCCAATCTCCTTTAATCTGATTGATAACCAGGGCTGAGTCGCCATATACGTCCAAGTTTTTGATCTTCAAATCAATCGCTTCCTCGAGACCCATAATACAAGTTTCGTATTCGGCCTCGTTGTTCGTACACTTGAACGTAAGTCGGGCAGTGAAAGGAATGTGGGTACCCTGAGGTGTTATGATGATTGCCCCAATTCTGTTTCCGTAATGATTGACAGCTCCGTCAAAGATAAGCCCCCATTGGGAACCTGGTTCTGGCCCTTCACTGGGTAGCGGTTCATTGCAGTCTTTTATTTTTAGATACATGACATCTTCGTCTGGGAAGTCAAACCCGATTGATTCCCGATCGTCAATCGGTTGATGAGCCGAGTGATCGGCTAAAATACTCCCCTTAACGGCTTTTTGAGTATGGTACTCTATGTCATATTCTGATAGCAACATCTGCCAACGGGAAATCCTTCCCGTGAGAGCAGGTTTTTTCAAATACATACTTGATTGGATCCATCTTGGAGACCAACCAAGTAGTGTGACGAACCATGTACTGGCGCAAACGTTTGGCTGCCCAAGCCAAAGCGCAGTAAGTTTTCGCAAGCATAGTGTACCGAGTCTCGCAGTCGGTGAATTTCTTCCTCAAATAGTAGATGGCAGACTCCTTCCTTTTGGTTTCGTCTTGTTGGCCAAGTACACATCCCATTGAGTCCTCTAGGACTGTGAGGTAGATAATCAGTGGTCTTTCTTCCACTGGTGGTGATAAAATCGAAGGGTTAAACAGGTATTCCTTAATACTGTCCAAGGCGGTTTGGAAATCTTCCGTCCAAACGCAGTCCTGATTCTTTTTGAGTAACTTGAAAATCGGCGCACATGTCGCGTTCATGAGGAATATGAATCTGGAGATGTAGTTCAAACGTCCCAGGAATCCTCTGACTTGTTTTTCAATTTTTGGATAAGGCATTTCTTGAATGGCCTTGACCTTTTCAGGATCAACCTCAATTCCTTTCTGGCTGACGATGAACCCTAAAAGTTTTCCCGAACAGACACCGAAGGTGCACTTGTTGGGATTCAAGCAGAGTTTGTACTTTCTCAACCGCTCGAATAGCTTTGACAGATGGGTCACATGCTCATCTTCTGTCTTAGATTTTGCAATCATATCATCGACATATACCTCGATTTCTTTGTGTATCATGTCATGAAACAGAGTAGTCATGGCCCTTTGATAGGTTGCCCCGGTGTTCTTCAAACCGAAAGGCATTACCTTGTAGTAAAAGGTACCCCATGGGGTGATGAAGGAAGTTTTCTCCATATCTTTCGGCGCCATTTTGATCTGGTTATAGCCCGAGAATCCATCCATGAAGGAGAAAATTTTGAACTTTGTTGTACTGTCAACCAGCATGTCAATGTGTGGTAAAGGAAAGTCGTCCTTTGGACTAGCCTTGTTTAGATCTCTGTAATCCACACACATTCTGACATTTCCGTCCTTTTTCAGAACAGGTACGATGTTGGCTAACCATTAAGGATATTCTGATGTGGCGAGGAAACCCGCGTCAATCTGTTTCTGTACCTCCTCTTTGATTTTGATGGCCATGTCCGGGCGAGTCCGTCTCAACCTATGTTTTACTGGCGGACATTCCGATCTCAACGGTAAATGATGTTCCACGATGCTGGTATCCAACCCTGGCATATCCTGATAGGACCAAGCGAATACATCGGGGAATTCTTTGAGAAGCTTTACCAAACCCTCTCTGGCAGTTGGACTGAGCAGTGCCCCAATCCTGATTTCTTTTCTCTCTTTTCCCGAACCTAAGTTTACTGTTTCCAATGGCTCTTTATGAGGTTCAATGGACCCTTCCTCCTATCTGAGTAATCAGGAGATCTCTTCTGGAATTTCGTCGTCATTTTCTTCTTCAGTCCCAAATACCGGGAACTCAAAGTTGGGAGAAGGCATCAGATCGTATGTTTCAACGGGGCTTAAAACAAGCAATCTGCATGACGGTATGATTTGTTTTTAGAAGAGATAGAGAGAAATGCAAGAGTGTGTGCAGTGTATTTCTTTGGAAAACTGCTTGTTTTTTATTATTGATTTGTTCTTTAGGATTACCATTTTCTAAGAAAAGCGAAAAGAGAAAACAACATTTAATGCGAAAATTACAGAACGACGTTATTTTATTAATGAACAAGTCGATTCTTGAAACTACAGCCCTATAAAACAAAGCTCTGTCGCTTTGGGCGAAGCGAAGAGGGAAATTTATAGAAAGTGAGCCCTATCAAAACATCTGTTTCACCTGGGCAGGGTGAAAGGTTAAAGACGGCAATTACTTTGACTTATGAACAATCTTCGGAACATCGACAGCAACCCATTGGCGGAAAACTCCTCGGTGAATCACAAAGTCTTGTACCTTCCTTGATTTGTCTTCAGAAATAACGCGGATTTCTAGTGGAGCAGGATCATTGGAATCTGTCTCCCAGGCAGAGTTGTCGTAGGAGGATTCCTCTGTTGCATTTTGCATAACATTTGTGCTCTCAGGTAGATCTCCCCATCCAGTTAGCTGGATGTCTTCGAACCTGATACGAGAGCTTTCAGGAGTGGTGTACTTGACCATATAGTCGTACTTTCCACTTGGTTGTCCCAAGGTGTCCCACACTTCTTTGGAACTGGAGGAGTCATCCCTTTCGATAATGTTGACCTCTGGAAAAGCATAGTTAATGAATTCTAGTCCTGCAAACGTTGCAAATTCATCGTCGTACTGGACGTTTTCTGAATGACCTGATTGTTGATCCCATGACATGGTGGGGACGCAGGTATTCTTTTCAATGATGCTCAGCTGATTTTCATTATTCGACTGATTTCCTTGCCCCAAGTCTTCTGGATACGGCTGCCACATTGGCAGGCCATCCATCGGGCCATACTAGTTGTGGTCAAAGTTGTCCTTCATCAGAGTGTCCTCCTCTAACGAGTTTGGTGGAGCACGGCATCCTTCCGGATCACTATCTCCGTATATCATTTCGACGTCCTGGGTATAAATCTCGGACTCTGTGCAGGATAGCAAAAGGGCATAGGCACCTCTTCCTGAGACGTATAATCGTCCTTGTTAAGATAGGACTTCCACTCTTCATCTGTATCGGAGGAATCTCCCTCGTTGATGGTATGTACTTCTTGAGACACTGGGTGAAGGAAACCTCCACTATGGAAGAAGTCTTGAATGGGATGAAGACTTTCATTGCTGGTAGTAGTTGTCTGGGTACAGGTTGCAGAAAAACCAAAACCCTTCTTTGTTTTATTGTCAGTAGGAATGACTAGCATTCCCCGTCCTGTTGTATTGGTACTCTCGACCGCTTTGATAGCATCTTTGTATGAGGAAATGGAAGTTCCCTCTTCAGATTGATTGTCCTTGCTCACCGACAATGCTTGGAACTGAGTTCCAATAACCTCCTCGGGTTCTACACCAGTAGATGATGATAAGTTACTCGCGATCAAGGCTTGTTTTCCACAGACCGTGACGAGCTGGTTATTCTGGACAAACTTTAACTTTTGGTGGAGGGTTGAGGTGACCGCCCCAGCCTGATGTATCCAAGGTCTTCCTAATAAACAATTGTACGTTGCCCAGATGTCCATGACCTAGAAAGCGACTTAGAAAGTGTGAGGACCAATAGTTATGGGAAGGTCGACTTCGCCGATAACCGTTTTCTGGACCCGTCAAATGCTTTAATGACGACCTCACTAGTTCTCATCGGGGGTCCTTTGAAGGATAATTGCATCAAAGTGGACTTCAGCATAACATTCAGGGCTGACCCTGTGTCTACTAGTACACTGGCTAAAGCATCGCCCTGGCAGATGACCGTGATATTGAGCGCCATGTTATGACGGCGACCCTCTTCAGGTAATTCCTCATCACTAAATCCCAAGTTACTGCAGGAAGTGATGTTAGAGACAATGCTATCGAACTATCTGATTGTTACATCCTGTTCCATAAAGGATTGCTCCAAGACTTTCTGTAGAGCCTCCCTGTGCGCTTCTGAACTGAGTAAAAGTGACAGTACAGAGATCTTTGAAGGAGTTTGTAACAGTTGATCAACAATGTTGTACTCACTCCTTTGGATGAGCTTCAGTATCTCATCATTGTTTTTTGAAAGGTCGGGATTACTGGATTGACTGACTGGTGGATTGGGAACTTCTGTCTGGGGTTCCTTTTCTTTGTTAAGTTCTCCAACTCCTCGGTTGAAGATTCGACAAATCCGTGTTACTCGACTGATGTCTGCAATATTCACGATGGAGGGTAATGGAATTTCCTTTCCATTCTCGAGTGTTGTTGCACCGTATTTGTAAGGGATAGCCTTAGTTGATTTATACGGTAATGGTCCCGGTAGATAGATGATTATGGGAGCCTTCTGATTTTTCCGACCATCGTAAGCAATTTCGATTCGTTCCTGGTTGGGAACTCTCGATTCGTCAAGTAGAGGGATGATGGTACAAACATCCCTAGCCCTCTGATGATCAGAGATTACGACAACGTCCTCAATTTGATCAGCGAGGTAGTCCAGCGCCCAGTTGATTTGTCCGGAACCCGGATATGGGCGAATCTCTCTACGATCCACCTGACCCTGAAGAGCTGCTCGCACAAGGTAACATCCTTGGTTACTTTCCGAACAGACTTTACAACGTTCATAGTTGTGTGGTGGCACCTGGCCACGCCCGCTTTGAATACAATGTAACCTTACTAGGTCAGTTTCCACAGATCGAACGTCCCAACTTTAATGCCGAGTAGGGTTCCCGTTGGTAATACTAATTTGCTGGGTGTCTTCATCCATATGGATTGGAAGCCACCAATGGTTTAACAAGTGCTGAAGGGTTTCCTGGACAAGGGTACAGCCTTGATCGTTTTTGCAACCCGCCCTACAGCTCTGATAATCATGTGATACCAAGAACCCGAGCCAAACCTGTTTAGCATGTAACTCCACCAGGCTGGTATTCATCAAGCGAATATCGAAGATTTGAATCATGTTGATCTGATAGGGATTCCTATCATGGTAGTCCTGGATCCATCCGAGATCCATCTGACGCTGGAAGGCCTCTTGTACAAAAGAGCATCTCTGTTTGTTTACCGAGCAAGTCAGACAGGAACTGTAATCGTGTCGCGGCAGATTATGATACTGGCTTTGCCTGGAATGCATTGCCACCAAGTTGACATTCATTGCACGGATGTCGTGGTTCTGAATGATGTTAGAATTTGTGTAAACCATGTTGACTTCACGAACTCGGTGCTCTTGGATCCATCCGAGATCCATCTGTTCCTGTAGAGCTGATTGCACCACAGAACATCCTCGATTGCTTTTAGAGTAGATAACACACTGGTGATAGTTATGAGATGGCACATGGCCATATCTACTCTGTCTACAATGCATCTTGACCAGATTGGTCCTTAACAAGAGTACATCATGAATTTGATAGACGTTGTTAGTCTCTTCCTCTATCAAATTGACTGTAACTTTCTCGTGTTGAGGCAACGGGTTTGTGAGAACATTAGGATTTGTATCCTTGAAAGATAAGACCCCGCTCCTAACAAGCTTTTGTACGTCGGATTTGAAATTGAGACAGTTCTCTATGCTATGCCCTGGTCCTCCTTGATGGTAGGGGCAAGTCTGATCCACCTTAAACCAAAAAGGTGGATTTTCCGGTACTGTAAGATGAGACTTAGTCTGGACATTCCCCTTAGCCAGCAGTAATGGAAATAGTTCTGCGTATAATACAGGTATAGGATCAAATCCTGGTGGCCGCGTTGTACGGTTGTTATTGTATGGAGGACGAGCATGCTGAAGAGGCTATTGAGTCCTTTGCTGATTAGGTTGGCTCTGCGCAACCTGAGGTTGATACGTAGAAATAGGCACAGGATTAATAGCAGGAGTTACAGCTGCTACTGGTTGATAACGTCATCTTTGCTTTCCGAGAGAGATATTCCCAATATCTTGCTCTTTTTTCTTAGGGAGAGCACTACCGTATCACTTTGTACTACTTGATGATCCAGTGTCTTTGAATAGACGTCCCTCTTGGACGGCTTCCTCAAGACGAACTCCCATACCGACCATCTCGGTGAAGTCACTGGGCGCACTGGCAATCATTCTGTCGTAATAAAATGAGCTTAAGATCTTTAAGAAGATCTTTGTCATCTCTTTTTCCTCAAGAGGTGGACAAATTTGAGCGGAAATTTCACGCCATCTCTGAGCGTATTCCTTAAAGGTTTCCTTGTCCTTTTGTGACATTGATCTGAGTTGATCTTTGTCGGGTGCCATGTCTAGATTGTATTTATATTGTTGGACGAAGGCAGTGCCAAGATCTCTGAAAGTGCTAATCGTAGCACGGTTTAAACCCACGTACCATTTTAGTGCGGCACCGGTTAAACTATCCTGAAAGTAATGAATCAGTAAATCCTGATTCTCTGTCTGAGCTGACATTCGCCGAGCGTACATCACCAAGTGACTCTGAGGGCAAGAGTCACCCTTGTACTTTTCAAAGTCGGGCACCTGGAATTTGTGCGGGACTTTCACATTGGGGACCAAGCAGAGGTCCGTGGCGTCCTTTCCAAATAAATCCTGACTGCGAAGGGCCTGCAGTTCTTTCTGCATTCCCAGGAACTGTTCCTCGAACCCATTCATTCTTTCGAACATGTTGTCATTTACACCAGAAGGTATCTGTGGAATCTGTCCTTCCGGGACAGTGTGTACCACGGGCGGTGGTATAGTCATTATGGTCGAGACTCTCGGTGCCTCCCAAAGTTTGTAACCTTCAGGAGTTGCTGTCATGCCCCTGGCATCTTCGCTTTCCCGAAGTTTGTAACCTTCAAGACCAGCGGTTCCTACTGCGGTCCCCTGATCCTCATTGATCAACGGGATATATCCTTCCGGGATATAGTTAAGTGGCATGCCCCAGGGACGATCTTTCGGCATTTTGTACCTAGGATCGGACTTTTCCATTATGGGCGTTGAGGTGATCTCCGATATCACAGTCCTTTGTAGCTGAGCTTCTGCCATGGCTTGCATGTCGTTATGAAGCTTTCTCATATCCTCTCTTAGAGCGTCGATCTCTTCTCTCAACTCTCTGTTCTCTTCCTCGAGATCATCCATCTTTTTCTGACGATTGGCCCGAGTATTGTACGAATGAGACAGTTTGACTCTAGAACCGAGACACAAACGTGAGATTCGTAGGTAAGAAGAATACGTGACGTGAGAATGATGAATGCAATGATTATATTAATTGTTTTTTTTTTGTTTAATCAAAATAAACTTCGACAATTAGATTGCAAATATTAAACAGTGGGGAAACCCCATTTTATTGAATTCAAAGGATTGCGACAATAGAAATATAGTAGATTATAAGGTGCGGAAACAGAAACCTAAGCTAAGGGGTCCCGAGTCCTCTCTGGGGAGAAACCGGGTGCTAATTCTGGTACTTTCCTTTTCTTGGACCGGGGCTCTTGGGCCGTTGTCGGGTTGTCATTCCTTTGGCAAGTGAAAGGAATGAGCAAATTCCTTTGGTCATCCTAATTATCCACAGCACGTTGCTCTAAAATCTCGATCAGAGTATCCTTATCTTTCAGCAGTTAATGTATTTTGGTACACTCTACATTGAGGGTGCGGTATTTGTTCTTCCAAGACCTCCTCTCCTGTTGAACTTTGTTGAGAGTAACCTGAAGTTTTTCCGTTTCAGTCATGAAGTACATGACAGATTCCCTCGGCAGAAGAACTCCGTGACGAGGATAAGGCATCTTTAGCTTGAGAGCTCTAGTTTGTACCCAGTGGAGATAAGGTTCCACCGAGACACAGTCCGATTTTCCTAGAGACTCTCGTCCTTTCTTATGAACATGTTTCCAAGCGTGCACTATTTCCATCTTTAGTGCCTTGTCATTTTCTCCTTCTTTGAAGAAAAGACCCTTCAGATGAGCATTACGCGGGACATGCCTCATCGGGTATCCAAATTGCCGATGAACCAATACTGGATGGTAATTGATTCCTCCTTTAGTTCCTATAAGGGGTACGTTGGGGAAGTTTCCACAATGGTCAATGATCCTGATCCCGTCATAAATCCTATTGCACCAATCTATATCAGAGTTGGTAAGAGACATGATTTTCTGCGACCAACGCAAGGCACTCTTATTATCCCAAAACGCAGCAGACTTAGGTAAATGGGAGATAAATAATTTATATAACGGGGGTACACAGCACGTGATCATCCCTCCGCTGTACAAATTCCCTAAGTGTACAGAATGATACGCGTCCGCGAGCAAAGTTGGCACAAAGTTTCCAATGAGAAAAACCTTAATAGCGTTGATATCGACGAAGCTATTAATGTTGGGAAACAGAAATAACCCGTAGGTGAGTAAGACAAAGATGCTTTCAAAAGCAGTCGTGTTCCCTATACTAGAAAAGTACAGAGCCTTCTTTGTCAGGAACTAGGCTGGCAAACCTGGGAGCCCACCCTTAGTGGTCATGTGAGTCTTGACTTCCGACTCATCCAAATAAATTGCTCTTGCAATGGTCTGATCCTTTGGAATTTCTTCCAATCCAGAAAAAGGAGCTCGATCAGTAATGTGTAGATCGGTTAGGTGAGAATACTCCTCCAGCGTTGGTGCAAGCTGGTAATCCGGGAATGTGAAACAGTGATAGACCGGATCATAAAACTGAATGAGTGCCTCCATGATTCCTTCAATCACATGGACTCTTAACAGAGGTAGCAGACCTCCGTACTTGGCTCTGAAAGCTTCAGGGTTAGTGATCATCCTCGCTAATCCTCTTAAATCCTCTAGTTTTGGAACCCTGAAGGTATACTTATAAGTTCTCCTTCTACCGAAGTCCATGAGCGTAATCTTTTTCTCTGACATTTGCAATCATTGTCTTAGTTTAGTTTGAAAAAGAGAGACTAGAAGAGAAGTTTTTCTTTGATGTAATGTTTTTTAGATGAATGCATGAATGCAGCACACAAAAACATAGAAAAAACATGGGGTCAAAGGGTCGGTGTCATGAAGTCAAGGTTCTACCCCCCCCCCCCCCAAGGTTTATACTAGTGATTTTTGTAGCTGTCTCTCAAAATCATCAGATCTTGTCGAGAAAACACCAGCGGGCCGGGAACCGTGCTAGGTGATGTTTTTCGAAGAACCATCAGAAGAGGGTAGTATCACGTGACAACCATTTCCAATAGTTTCCGCACTACTAAAAGAGGTTTTTCCTAGGTGTATACTCAATCTTTCCACATACGGCGTCACACGCATCCCCATTAGCAGAAAAATAAACACATATATCAATTAGGAAAGCAGTATATATATTTGTCCTAAAGTCCTAGACTTTAAAGAGCTATGAATCCTATGTTCCTGACAAAAATGGCTCCCCGGCGGAGTATTTTTGCTAGGTATTCTTCGACCCTAGAGCCCTAAGATGTATTTTTGTCGGGTATTCCTCTACTCAAAAGAGGTATAAGTGTTTCCATCATCTATCTAAAAAAATTGTGTCACTGAATGTTACCTTTCATGAGTGTAGCGAGCGATTTTGGACGTGGTTCTTAAGCACTGTCGCTCTGGGGTTACTACAGGTCAATTCATTTTTTATCCTATTGAGCTGACTAAGGAAGGGAAATAGATGTCTCCAATTAACCCTACTTGCATACTGAGTTTAAACAGTGATCTGTTAGGTTACGAATGCTATATGGTAATGGGGCCTCTTTCTTCTTACTTTGTTTAGAACGAAACACCAGGAATGTTCATGGGGAATTTTGTTAAGATGCTAGGACTGATGCTTTTCGATTGATATGTGAAGGTACGGGATTTAGGGCTTTGGATTAGTGTGCTCGCTAAGATTTTTCTTTCAATCTTATGCCTACGTATTCCCGTTTACCGAAACAGAGAAATCAGAGCGATCGTAGTTCCTCTTATTCTATGGGAGGAAATGGTGTTTTGGTGTCTTGTTCAAAGCCCAAGACGTGAAGCTGAAAAGGTGGTTTATATCTTGTTCAAAGCCCAAGATGTGAAGCTAAAGGGTCTATTTGTATCTTGTTTGAAGCCCAAGATGTAAAGCTAAAAAGGCGTTGTCTTTAGAGAGAATTTGTCATCTCTAAAGGGGGTCTGTTCGTCACAACTGTTGGGTGACTGACTATAAAGGAGGATTACTTTAACCGGGATATGTGAATCCTAGCAATGCCATAATTTCATTTATAGGGGGTTTTAACCTGAAGGAGAAGACTTTAACTCAGTGTAGAGCAATGCTATCTTTCCTTAGGAATTTCTCATGCTAAAAGAGGGACAGTGGCGTGGATGTAAATAATCCAGATGCTTTCCGCTTACAGCAATTAGATGAGAGGAGTTATTGATGTTTGTATCCTGTGAACGAGGCACAGTTTTGATGCTAAAAGGTTGATTGACTCAACCGGGGTTTTTCTTATACAAAGCCTAAGAAGAGGCTATTGACCCAACAAGAGGATGCTTTTGTGTCTCGTACGAAGCCCGAGAGAGAGGCTAAAAGGAGTTGACTCAACAAGCGAGTGCTTTTAGATGTGTCTTGTACGAAGCCTAAGACGGAGGCTAAAGGTTGACTCAACAAGAGAGTCTTTTATACTCAACAAGAGAGTGTTTTGTATCTCATACGAAGCCCGAGATGGAGGCTAAAAGAGAGATTGACTCAACAAGAGAGTCTTTTTGTATCTCGTACGAAGCCCGAGATGGAGGCTAAAAGGATTATTGACTCAACAAGAGAGTCTTTTTGTATCTCGTACGAAGCCCGAGATGGAGGCTAAAAGGGTTGCTGTTTCAGTTGAGTGACAGGTCCAGTAGGTTGGTTAAAAGAGAAAATCAGTTCTTATAAAGAGACTGATTAAAGGTAAGGCTATGCTTTGGGATTGATCAGAGGATCAGGGTTATTTCCTGTTCTTTAAGGAAATGGGGAATCCATAGGGTATAGGAGACTGTCCGATTCTACTGGTGTTTTTCCCTACTTGAGAATGCCTTCGAGACTCAAGGAGATTAGACTGTCCAAGTCTAGAGTTTTATCTTTTGTACTATGCTTAAAGAAACAGTAGTAGGTTTGTTTTTCAACGGACGATGATCGCGTCGAACTTTTTGAAATACAACGGGACTTATACAATAAGTGAGGCCCAAAATAGGTTTTTATTTACAAAGGATTGGGTCTTACACTCTATTAGAGACCCAAGTGTTTGAAATTGTTTGTTGAGGGTGAAAATCAAAGAAACCCTAATTTGTTATTCTTTAAAAGTAAATATTTAAAGAAAATCAAATAAAATACCAAATAAGTTTGAATAAACCATTTGTGATTTTTGTTTAAGGTTTGACAAATGAGGGATTAATCACAAGGTGAATTAAAACTCACTTGGTTTTGATTCTCAAAGTAAATATTCACTTTTAAAATGTTTAAAAACATTAAAAAGGAATTTGTTCACAAAAATACTAATTATATTAAATAAATAATATAAACTTATTTTTTTTGTGGAATAAAATATTTCAACATTTTTGTGATTTTTTGCAAAAAGAACCAATAAAAAATAATTAAAATTGAAGGAGTTATTAATTTTCCCATTAATTAATAAAACATGAAAATATTGGAAAAAATAGCAAAAATGTGAGAAAACACAAAATGGCATGGGTGGGGTTTGAACCCATGACCTCAAGGTTATAGGGCGCGCGCCTTACCACTCGGGTGGTGATACATCCATTGCTTGAAGTGAAACCACAAATATACAAGGCTTGCCTTGTTTTCTAGGCCTGGCCAAGGCAAGGCAAGGCAAGTTTTGCCAAGAAACGGGAATGTCCATAACTTTCTTATTTCTCCATGGTTGGGGACAAAATTTATATGCATCTGGCCTAGAATTTCACAAGGAATCCAATGGTGGTGGTATTTTTTTCAGATCATACTCCCTCCTCAAAACCCAATAGTGGTTTTGAAAAAGGCCTATAATTGCATTTTCAATGCTACACTTTGATACAGGCATGAATTACATGATGAATTGGTTCAAACACAACATATATAACATGTATGAGGTGTGTATGATTCGTGGACTTCAAAGCAATGCATATTTTGGAGAGTTCAAGTCATGATGCTTACCTCTTTTTGTGCCAAACTTCTTGTTCCAGAAATGGTTTGATGCTTTGGACACTCTCAAATGATCCCTTAGAATCTTTGAGGATGGTTGGAATCAGCTGGAACCTGCAAAAACACAAACTGGCCCTTTCTTGCAAAAGGGGTTAAAATGACCAAAATAACAACTCTCTCAAATGGTGTTCCAGATGGGGGGAACCATTTGGGACAGTTCAAGGATGTTATTTGGAGTGTGTTTGAGGTTTTATCTGGTTTGGAAAGTGACTGAATCAATACATGGCTTGAAAAATGCACAAAAGGCCTATTTTGAGGTTTTGAGAGGTGACTTTGTGATTTTGGTGTTACAGGTCACTTTTGATAGTTTGGATTACCTACATATGATGTTTATGAGGTGTTAGGATCATGAGATGTGATGGAAATGCTCTCTAACTCAAAAACTCAGAGTTACCTTGCTAAAGAAGGCATTTTGGCCTAAAGAGAGGGATTTTGAGGAAAGCATTTGTTTGATGGCTTTGGTGTACTCAAACTGAGCATAAATGAGCTCTATTTATAGTAGAGCAAGTTTTTTTTGGGATCAATAGTGAATGGCAACTGCAGCAGAGGTTTGGCCAATGGTTGGACTTTGGAATCCAAGTCTCCTCTAGCCATTGACTAGAGGTTAGGGCACAGGGTTGTGGTTCCCTTGGTCTTGGATAAGTCTTGACTGAATTCAGTTACAAATGTGTCAGTCCATGCCACCTTTGTGTATGTATTGAATGCTCCAATCCAAAATTGGAGTCTTGTCCCTCTTTTAGGCAATTCTAGGTTTGGCATGCTACTTCTTGTTCCAAAGACTTTGGAGGCTTGGCTCAGTGTTTGTCCCCTTTGGATTTGATCCTCAGATGTGTTCAAGATGATGAAAAGGCTTGGAATTAGCTGATTTTACCAAATCGAGCAAAAATGCAAAATTCTGCCTAGCCTTGGCAGTTTTCAGCAAGGCATATTGCCCTTGTCATATCTCATGGCTCAAGTGGAATTTGGTGATGTTCTTGGTCATTTTGGAAAGCCCTTATATGATACAACAACTGTTTGATCATATTTGGTCTTGATACCTTTTGGATCCAAGTGAAAAATCCCCCTACATTTGGAAAAAAGTGAAGGTAGATTCTGACTTAGTGAAAATTTCACTAAGTGTTGGAAAAAGTGACATTTTCACTTTTTGTGATTTTGATCATTCCATAACTCAAAATCCATGAGGAATTTGGAGGGAGGTCAGTTTTAAGCTTTTATAGAGGGTAATGAGATCTACAAATCAAGCATTGGATGGGGAAAATGGCTTTGTGGTTTAGGAGTTATGATCCTCCAAAGTTGGTACCCTTGCCACTTTGTTCATAACTTAGAAAATTTTCCAAGTTTTTATGGTTACCCCTTTTACAAGTTATCCCACTTTTCTTGATTTTTATTTGATGAATGATGATTCAAATCATACATTAACATCATTTTAGGGTTAAAAAACCATTTTTGTGAAAAATCTCAAAAAGTCAAAGTTGACTTTTGTGCACAGTTGACTTTTTATCAGATGAATTCCAAACTGTGCGATCCTCTATGAAATCAAGTCCTTGACCTAAATCAAACTTGATAGATTGATTTCATAGGTGTTATAGGGTGTATTGAATCATGTCCTAGGGTTTGGGAGCATGTCCTGGTCAAAAGTCAAAGCTACAGTTGACTTTCCTCGAGAAACCCTAATTGTGGTACTGATGAAATTGAGACTTGTTGCTCAAGCTTCCTGGATCAATCCATTGTTACAAATGGATCAATATGGTATGTTGGAGACCCTCAAATCTTCTCTTGAGGTCTTGGCTCATGATTTGTCCCAAAAGTCAACTTAGGGGTGCATTAGGTCAAGAAACCCTAATTCCTGATTTTTGATGTATGCATCCCCTGAGGTCAAATTGACTTGATGCTTGGGTCCATGAGGTTCCATGGGGTATATTAGGTTATGATGTGAAGCATTGGCTCATTCCCAGAGGAAAATTTCCATCTGGAGGCCCTGGTCGACCAAACCCTAACTTGGTGACACTGGCGATCTTGAGGCTTGATCCACCTGGAAGGGAGCAGCCTTGTGCTTAATCCTTAAAGTGGGAGTCCTCTTGATCCATTGTAGATGTTTGGGAGGTTAGACAAGTTGAAGATCATGTCATTTCTTGATTGATCCTTTGTCTAAGAACTCTGAGAGGGCTTGAAACCCTAATTTTGATTGTAGTAAGTGTTCACCCATCCTTGGGGAGACTAATGAGGCAAGATGGTTCATCCATATTATGATGATGATTTGCACAATAATGGGAAATCTTAGTGGTCAAAATTTGGGGTATGACAATGAGGAGGAATCATACTTCACTCAACCTTATCTTCAGGGGGAGAATTTTAAGGAAGATAAGCTTGAAAGTCTCAATCTTTTTTATCATGAGTCAAATACACTCAATCTGTCTAGTATTAAGTCAAATGCATCTGATCATTCTGGTCATGACTCAAATACACTCAATCTCTGTCATTCTGATCATGACTCAAACACGCTCAATCTCTCTGGTCTCGAGTCAAATCCACCTAATTCTTCCAGTTTCGAGTCAAATAGGCCCAATATTTCTGGTCTTGAGTTAAACACACTTGTACCAGACCCATCCGAGGTTTACGAAGTAGGAGTTTACTCAAATCAATCAAATACACCAGTAGCTGAACTTGGATCTAAGGATGTAAGATATGGAAAAAATTTGGTTTACATGAGAAAGTCAAAGGTGATTCCTGAATCGACACAAGCTCAAGAGTTTGACTCGGTTCCTTCAAATGAGGTAATTAATTCTTCTGAATTACAAGATAAAATGATGACCCAAACTACAGATGATGACCTAGAACTTCCAATTGCTATTAGAAAAGGTACCAGAAAATGCACCAAACAACCTTTATATCCCCTTTAAAACTATCTTTCTTTTCAAAAATTCTCACCTACCCATAGAGCCTTCCTTACAAACCTAAACACTACTTCCATACCTACTAATGTGTTTGAGGCATTGTCTGATGAAAAATGGAAGTAAGCCATGAATATCGAGATGGACGCATTGAAGAAGAATGGAACTTGGGAGTTAGTGGGCTGATTTGCACCCCATTTGTGTCCTCGCAAGGGTAACTTGCGGATATTCTCACTAAAGAATTGAGTAGCTCAAATTTTGAACGAATTGTATCCAAGCTAGGAATGGATAATACTTATTCACCATCTTGAGGGGGAGTGTTGAAAATAGAAAAAAAAACATTGTATGTTTCCCACTAAAATGAGCATTTAAGTCTTATGTTCATGTATATTTAGATTCATGCATTTAGGGAGTTGAACTATTATTTATTTCTCCTTGTAAACATAATATGTAATTAATTATATAGTGTGAATAAATATCATAGTTATTGAGTGCATTACTCACTCAAGCACATTCAAAAAATTTCTTATTTCTGTTTTTCACAGAATCAATTAAAATTGTTTTTACATATTTATATGAACATATTTTAAAAAAGATATAAAAAATTAAATTTACTTAATAAATATAAAATATTGACTTTTAGTTATAAATCATTACAGATAGAGTATTTTTAAAAGTGGCTAGTATAGAATCACACACTTTAATTGCGAATAAATCAATAAAATGTGGATTTTAATTCATGATCAAACAAATCAAATATATAATTCTAGTTATCAATTAAATAGAATTTAAGAGAAAACAAAAATACTTTTTTGTTTTATTATTGGTAGATGTAAAAATATCTGATTACAGAGTTATAATTAAGTTTGAATTCACGACATCTCATTTAAGTTATAAATTCGAGTTGACGGCATTTTATTATTCACGTATAAAGGGAGATGTAAAATCCCTTCTTCATTAGATTGGATAAAAATGTACATGAGTTTATATATATAATGGTCTAGTTTATCATTGTTATGGTGTACTAACTTCACAAAATTATACTTATAAAAAAAACTTCATACAATCATATGAACTAACTATCATGATGAGGCATTTATCTTCTAACTAACTTAGTGACTTATGTAACAAGTTATCTTCACTAACTTGTTACTTTACATGCATGAGCTTATGTATGGTGTAGTATCCCCTACAAGTTGGAGGATAGATGTTAATAATGTCCAACTTCGATAAAAAAAAAAAAGATGAAATGGTTGAGGTAGAAGTGACTTGGTGAAGAAGTCAGCTAGTTGATCTTTATTTGACACGGGAAGGAACTTGAAAACACTAGCTTGTACTTTTTTAGAAACTATGTGACAATCTATTTGTTCATGGAATACATGATTCTAAACAATGTGCAATGCACTCAAGTTATCACAATAAAGAACATATGGTTTGTTGCATTGAATTCAAAGGTCATGAAGTGGATAGATCAACCATTGCATTTCACATGAAGTTGTTGCATGGGCACGGTATTCCGCTTCAGAGGAAGACTGTGAGAATGTTAATTGTTTCTTTGTGCGCTAATAAATGAGTCATTTACCAATGAAAAATCATTGTTTTAAGATAGATATCCATGTGTTTAGAATTCGGCCTAATCGACATCTGAAAAAGCTATCATTTACAAGTGTGAATATCTGGAAAAGAAAATTCCACGAGCGAAGCATCCTTTAAGATACCTAAATGTTATGGTAGCTTCTTTGTAATGATTTATGGTTGGATTAGGGAGGAACTGACTAAGTTATTGAGTGATGAATGTGATGTCGGCCCTAGTAGCTGTGAGGTATATGAGTCAGCCAACAAGGCGCATATAAGTTGGGATGTCAGGATAAGCAAGACTTGTGTCATTCATGAGCTTGTTGGAAGGATCTAGTAACTGGTCTAGAACCAATTAAATCTGCATCATAAATCAAATCAAGGCAATATTCTCTTTGGCATAGTGTGATACCTTGAGTGGAATGTGTTACTTCGAGGCCATGAAAGTACTTGAGTTGTCCAAGCTTTTTAATTTGGAAATTTTGATGGAGAACATGTTTGATGTGATCAAATTCATTCCATCAATTATGATGTAATTTACAGACATGCACCAAGAGAAAAGTTAAAGATCTGGGTTTTATCTTAATGAAAAGTGATTGATCATAAGGAGCTTGATGGAATTGATGAGCAAGAAGAAGAGAAGTGAGTTTTTCATACCATTTCTGACTTTCTTGCTTGAGGCTATATAAGGACTTGATGAGTTTACATACTTAGTTGGGCTTGGTTGACTTGATGCCTGGTGGAATAGTCATGTACACATCTTCTTGCAATTCACCGTGATGAAATGCGTTGTTGACATCTAATTGGTGAATGAACTAATTATGGATGGATGTCTGGCAATGACTAGTATGATTGTAGTCATCTTTGTAATAAGAGAATATGTTTCAAACTAATCAGGGCCTTTGATTTGGTTGTATCCTTTAGCAACAAGGCCTTCCATGAACCTTTCTACTAAGCCATCAACATGATATTTGATCTTGCAAACCCATCTGCAGCCAATTGGTTTTATGTTTTGTGGTAAATCAGCAACTTTCCAAGTACTTATTTTCTCAAGTGTTGTATGTTCACTTTGCATTGCTTAATTCCAACATTAAAACTTGCTAGCTTCATGTTGGTTGCAGAATAGCGGCAAGCAGCAAAAATATTTATTTTCGGAAGAATTCCCTCTGGAATTTATGTCGTGTCCACAGAGATCTGTTCGAAGGAAAGAATGTTGTTCGACAGTCTCTCGCGTTAATGAGTTTGGGTTTAAATGGCTTAGCATAGAAACAGAAAAGTAAATATCAAAACATAAAACAAATTCATTTTTCAGCAAGACAAACTTATCCGGCATGCACATAATCGACTCCTCACAAACTTAAACTTACCGACCAGTTATACTCGACCTACAATACTCCTCAATATCACCCAGCATCGCTCACAACAAAGGTTATGTCTAACGCAAAGTTGAGAAAACAACCGTGTTACCCTCGCCGACACTCTCGCACGCGACTCAAGGAATGGAGGCATTAAGCTTTGACGCCTATTGAAGATTGTTAGCTCTTAAATCTATCTCTAGGATCCAGAAACTAACAGATAATCATCCATAATCGAAGTTTGCGAGGATTATCTCTAACGCAACTTAAACCCCGCGCATAAAGCAAAAATCAGAGACAATCACCAATAAAGATTTGTAAAGCAAGTTTTATACAACGCCATGGGCGACAAATATACATGAGATCATAGTTAATACATATACAAAACCCAACAAAGAAGAAAAACACAAAGAAGAAGAGAAATGAACCAAACATCTCGCGGTTTGTCAGAGCCGATCGACGATCAATCCACCTCGGTTCATCCGTGTGCAAGCTTCCATGTTGTTTTCAAGCTAATCCTACTAAAAAATGAAGTTTGATGGAGTTGGGATCACAAAACCCCAAAACCATAACCTAAAAATTGTGTTTTTGGACCTTTTATGGTGTTTTTCTCCGTTCAGTACCGCCCGGCGGTGTTTTGGGCGCCCGGCGCTAGCCAAAAATCATAGAAAGCTACTGGAAATTCATTTTTCAATTTTTTCTAACGCCCCTGTGTAATACCCCAAATTTTGACCACTTAGATTTTCCATCATTGTGAAAATCATCATCACAATATGGATGAACCATCATGCTTCATCAGTCTCCCCAAAGATGGGTGAGCATCCAATACAATCAAAATTAGGGTTTCAAGCCCTCTCTGAGTGCTTAGACAAAGGATCAATCAAGAAATGACATGATCTTCAACTTGTCTAATCTCTCAAATATCCTCAAAGGATCAAAAGGACTCCTACTTCAAGGATTAAGCACAAAGCTGCTCCCTTCTAGGTGGATCAAGTCTCAAGATCGACAGTGTCACCAAATTAGGGTTTTGGTCGACCCGGGCCTCCAGATGGAAATTTTCATCTGGGCACAAGGCAATGATCCAAAACATAACCTAATATACTTCATGGAACCTCATGAACCCATGCATCAAGTCAATTTTGCCTCAGGGGATGCATTCATCAAAAATCAGGAATTAGGGTTTCTTGACCTAATTCACCCCTAAGTTGACTTTTGGGACAAACCATGAGCCAAGACCTCAAGACATGATTTGAGGGTCTCTAATATACCATATTGATCCATTTGGAACAATGTATTGATCCAAGAAGCTTGAGCAACAAGTCTCAATTTCATCTGCACCACAATTAGGGTTTTAAGAGAAAAGTCAACTGTGCCAAAAGTCAACTTTGACTTTTTGAGATTTTTCACCAAAATGGATTTTTAACCCTAAAATGATGTTAATGTATGATTTGAATCATCATTCATCAAGAAAAATCAAAGAAAGTGAGATAACTTGTAAAAGGGGTAACCATAAAAACTTAGAAATTTTTCTAAGTTAAAAATAAAGTGGCAAAGGTACCAACTTTGGAGGACCATAACTCCTAAACCACAAGGCCATTTTTTCTCATCCAAAGATGGATTTGTAGCCCTCATTATCACCTACAAAAACTTCAACTACAAGTCATTCCAATTCATTAAGGATTTTGAGTTATGGAGTGATCAAAGTGGTTGAAAAGTGAAAATGTCACTTTTTCCAACACTTTAGTGAAATTTTCACTAAGTCAGATTCTGCCTCAGTTTTTGTCAAATGTAGGGGGATTTTTCACTTGGAATCCAAAGAGATCAAAACCAAACTTGTTCAAACAGTTGTTGTATCATGTAAGAGCTTTCCAAAATGGCCAAGAACATTGCCAAATTCAACCTACACCATGAGATACAACATTGCCAAGTTGCCTTGCTGAAATCTGTCAAGGCAAGGCAGAATTTGCAACTTCGGTCGATTTGCCAAAATCAGCCAAATTCAATTGCTCCTATCCACTTGGACACCTCAGAGGATTGAATCTAAAGGGGACAATCACTGAGCCAAGCCTCCAAAGTCCATGGAACAAGAAATAGCATGTTGAACCTAGAATGGCCAAAATAGGGACAAGACTTCAAATTTGGAATGAGGCATTCAATGGAACCATCAAGGTGGCATGGACTGAGCCATTCTCATCTGAAATCAGTCAAGACTTATCCAAGACCAAGGGAACCAAAGCTCTGTGCCCTAACCTCTAGTCAATGGCTAGAGGAGACTTGGATTTTCATTTGCCAACATTGGCCAAACCTACTTACCAGCTGCCATGCACTATTCCTTGCAAAACAAACTTGCTCTACTATAAATAGAGCTCAATTGTGGTCAGTTTGAGTACACCAAAGCCATCTAACAGATGCTTTCCTCAAAATCTCTTCTTTCACTCCAATTTTGCCTTCTAAGGCAAGTCACTATCGGGTTTTGAGTTTGAGAGCAATTCCAATCAAACCAATCACTCACACACCTCACATACATCACATATGAGCTGATCAAACACTTAGATTACTTCTGAAACATCAATTTCACAAAATCACCAGCTGGTTGCTCAAATTTTTAACCAAAGTGCAGCTGAGGTGCCACAAAATGATCCAGCCAATTTCAATCAAGTCCAACCATCCAAACACAATCCATAGGGTGTAGGGAAGCTGTTCAGATCATCACCACTCATCTGTAACACCTCCAAATCAAAAATCACTTTGAACTTGCTGTCACGACTTGGAGGTAAGCACATACTTGGTCATCTCTCAATCTATGCATATTTCCTCGCACAATAATTTGGCCATATGTTCATAATCATGCATGGAATGTTTTCCCTCAATTAATTGCATTGTTTGAATCGTGTATCAAAAATCCTAACCTTCATGCAGAAATTAGGGTTCTTGAGGTCTCTTCGTGATTTCTTGTTGTATGTTTAATTTAAATGAAATTAAAGTACATAGACATGATCGTGAGGTTGAGGCGAGCATAATGATATGTGGATTGCATGATATGATTACGTATTCATGGAGATTGGATAGAAAATGCAAATCTGAGAAACCAAGAACACGCGCGTGTTCTTCAGCTTGTTCTTGGCGCCATTTTTAGAAATTCAAATATTTGAATTTTGTGATTTTGTTTAATTGATTCAAAAATTAATTTCTCTCTGAGTTTTAATGATTTTGAGTTGATTCTTTTTTTAATAATTCACAAAAATGTTAAAATATTTTATTTTCACAAAAAATCCCAAAAATATTATTTATTTCATATAATTGATATTTTTGTAAAGAATTAATATTTTGATTGTTTTTGGCATTTTAAATATTTTTTGTACATTGATTTTGCAACTTTTAATGCTTTCTAATTATTTTGTAGGTCAATACTTAATTTTTGAAGCATTAATCCAAGATCACAATTTGTTTTCCATGTGTTAAACAATTTTTGATCATTTTAATTGAATTTTTATTCAATTAAATACATTTTGAAAACAAATTAGGGTTTTGGATTAATTCAACCCTCATAAATCATTTTCAAAACTTTTTGGGCCTCTTGAGAGAGTGTAAGACCCATTCCCCCCTTGTACAAAAACCTTTTGGGCCTCACTCATTGTATAAGTCCCTCTGTACAAGTAAACGGCGCGATCGTCGCCCGTTTAAAAATAAAAATCATCTGGGCCTCTCCTTGAGCTATAAGACCCATTCAAAAACACTTTGGGCCTCTATTAGAGTGTAAGACCCAATCCCCCTTTTAACCAAAACATCTTGGGCCTCACTTATTGTATAAGTCCCTCTGCGTTAAAAGAAAACCTCGGCGCGATCGCCATTTTTAAACGAAAAATCATTTGGGCCTACCCTCGTGTTATAAGCCCCACTCTTTTCTTTAAACCTTTTTGGGCCTCTTGAGAGAGTGTAAGACCCATCCCTTTGTACAGAAAACCATTTTGGACCCTAGTCACTTGTATAAGTCCCTCTGTACAAATTCAAACAGTGCGCTCACTGATAAAACCCTGGGCGTCTCCTTGAGCTATAAGCCCCAAATCTTTCTTTTTCAAAGCACTTTCTCCTTTGATTTTGAATATACTGTTGTTTTCAATCTTTCTTTGTTGAACAACTAACCAAACAGCATGGAAGCACTCCAACCGAGTAAGTGGTTATCGCTTTCGTTTACTGCTTTCATATTATAAACTGTACTGTGGGGCTGCTCACTGTAAGTCTCCTTTCATAAACTCATATCTAATGTGTAATAATAGTATAGATATTTCGAGTTTCCCCGGCAACTACGTCTAGAACTAGGTGACGCCGTTTCATTTATTCGTAGAAATAGACGCCTAAATCCCCAATAGGATCACCAGATACAGTCTTCTCTTCGGCTGTCCTCCTTAGGAATCGTCAAGAAGCTCTACTCCCCAAGATGAATGTATTCTCCGTGAATGGCATCTTTGAGTTTCTTCCAAATTCTCGAACTTTCCTTACTTGATTTATTCCTTGTGGATAGCTTGCCTTGAATGTCTCGGGGTTTGGGTACCCACTACGGTCATAATCTTGGACCTTAACTAAGGAACCCTCTTTAAAGGTTAAAAGTCGCTGGATAGTAAACCTCGCACGTTTACCAGTGGTTTTTATCTTTAAAAGAGTTATCTCTCCTAATGGAAAGGAGATGATAGACCCACGGGCTTCTGAAAAGCATCGGCCTCCTCTTGGGTATTATTCAAGGACACTACGGCTTCTTAGAAGTATTCACAGCCTCCTCTTAGGCTTCGTATAATGATCTCTTCCTCCGGGAATGATAGCCTCCTCTTGGGATTCGTACAAGGACCCGTCGGCTTCTTAAAAGTTTCCAGTCTCCTCTTGGGCTTCGTACAAATTATCCCGACGACCTCCTAGAGGCATAGGAACAGAACCTAGTCATCCTCATAGAACAGTCCTTTCATAGAGTCTACTACTGTTTCTCAAAACATAGTACAAAAGATAAAACTCTAGACACGGACAGTCTAACTTCCTTGAGTCTCAAAAGACATTCTCAAGTAACCCCTTCGTTAAATAGGAAGGAAACCCACAGATTCGGACAGTCTCAATACCCTTTGGATTTCCAGTTTCCCCAAAGAAGAGGAAACAACCCCGATCCTCAGATCTAACCCACGAGTACAGTGATGCTCATATAAGAACTGATTTTCTCTTTCAAAATCAGTATACTGGACCTGTCACTTAACTGACATAGCCTCCTCTTGGGCTTTGTACAATGACTCTCCCTAGCGGAGTCAAACAATGTTTTAGCCTCTCTCTCGGGCTTTGTACGAGACACACAAAGACTCCCTCGTTGAGTCAAACAAGCAATAGCCTCCATCTCGGGCTTCGTACGAGACACAAAGACTCTATCGTCGGGTCAAAAACTTTTAGCCTATCTCTCGGGCTTTGTACGAGACACAAAATAGCCTCCTCTTAGGCTTTGTATAATGATTTTCCTAGCGGAAATTAGCCTCCTCTTAGGCTTTGTATAAGAAAACCACTGGTTGATCCAATCAACCTTTTAGCATCAAAGTTGTGCCTCGTTCACAGTACACAAACATCAACAACTCCTTTCCCTTCATCTAATCGCTGTAAGCGGCAAGCCTCTGGATCATCTATATCCACACCACTGTCCCTCTTTTAGCATGAGAAATTCCTAAGGAAAGATGGCATTGCTCTACACTGAGTTAAAGTCTTCTCCTTCAGGTTAAAACCCTTTCTTCGGAAATTATGGCATTGCTCGGATCCGCGTATCCCAGTTAAAGTAATTCTCCTTCTCCCCTCTTTAGAGATGACAAATTCTCTCTAAAGCCGAGATCTTTCAGCTTCACGTCTTGGGCTTTGAACAAGACACAAATAGACCTTTCAGCTTCACATCTTGGGCTTTGAACAAGATACAAACCACCTTTCGCTTCACGTCTTGGGCTTTGAACAAGACACCAAAAACCAATTTCCTCCCATAGAATAGGAGGAACTACGAATGCTCTGATTTCCCTGTTTCGGTAAACGGGAATACGTAGGCATAAGATCGAAAGAAAAGATCTTAGCGAGCGCAATCAACAAAAAAACCAAATCCCATATCTCCATCAATCAAAAGCAGTAATTCAAAAGCATAAGTCCTAACGTCCTAATCCTTGTTCCCCGCCCGAAACCTTCTGCCCAGGTAAAAAAGAAAGAAAACAGTATTGGCGAAAATACAAATAACCAGTACAAAGGCCCCCCACATTGATAGCATTCGTAACCTAACAGACCGTTGTTTAAACTCAGTATGCAAAGCAGGGTTAATTGGAGACATATATTTCCCTTCCTTATTCAGCTCACAATAGGATAAAAAATGAATCGACCTGTAGTTTAAGCTCAACCGCAGAGAGCGACCAGCGCTTAAGAACCGCGTCCAAAATCGCTCGCTACACCCTGCACCGCCCGGCGCTGCATGGGAGCAGCACACCAGAACAGCAAAAAAATTCTGCACTATTTTATTCGTAACTTTTGAACCGTAACTCCGTTTTTCGCCCGGTTCGAAGCATTGGAAAGCTTATTCAATGCTCTGTACAACAATGGCAAGATATCCTTGATTGAATACCTGCAAAAAATTAGAGAAAATCAATTAAACTCATTGATATTTACACGATACACACTATATACACTAAAACGTAAAGCAAACGTATTTACAAACAAAGCGGGGTTTATTCGTAAGATATTTAACAAAAAGTATAGATAAGAGCAACAAAACTTATATACAAAAATAGGTACATTTTGCACTTATCAAACTCTCCCCAACTTACATAATTGTTTGTCCTCAAACAACGCCAAACAACTTAAAGAAACAAAAGACGAAAATCCAAGAATCACGAATCAACAAGTTTTGGAAACGGAAAACAAATGTATGGTTCAAAACAAAAATGGTACACACAAAGTAAATACTTACCACTAAACTACGACGATAACATAGTCATGAAACAAATGCAAAATACAAAAATCATGTCAAACCATCCTAAAACAACAATAGTTCAAATGTGAATCACACCTAGCAAAATTAATCATCGGTAGATGAAAAACACAAAATGAGGTACTTATCACTCATACAACAATCATGCAAACAATAGACTAAATTATGCAACTATCCAAAAATCACATTGAACATACAAAGGCAAGAATCAGAAGGACTTTCAAGGTTGTAGCGTGGTCGGGTAAACAAACAAGGGGTAATTTCTAAAGGTAATTGAAACAAAAAATTGCCTAAACCTACGGGAGTGATCAACTCACAAAAGTTCAAACACAAAATTTCAATCAAACTTCTTCTTTCATCCCAAGTGTTACACAAACACAATACTTATTTAGCACAATTATTTGAACTCTTTTTATTTCCTTTCTCAAGGATTTTTTTTTCAACTTTTTCTCTTTTTTCTTTTCTTTTTCATCCTCATAGAAAACAACCAATGAGTAAACAATCATTCTCTCCCCAACTTGAATTCAACCACATCATCATGTGAATACTCCCTACTTTCTAAGGCAAGGTAAAAATTCATACAACAACACAAAGTTGAGGGTTCAAGAAAAAATAATCAATCAAAATCCATACAAAAAGTAAATTTGACACTCATAGACAAGCATCAAACTCAAACAAGATGGATAATGACCAAAGGCTCAAAGGGGTTACAAATGATCACACACTCATAAGGTGAATTGACTATTTGGCTAAGGTAGTTGTGCTCAAAATGAAACAAAAATGCATTGATCATTTTCATGCTTTCATATAATCAACACAAACAAAAGATTAAGCATAATAAAATCCAGTTAAAACAAGAATGTTGATACTCCGTGCATATATGAACAATAGAAGGCTACCTCACAAAAAGGGTGGGAACTAAAGTGATTCACACAAGAACAAGTATACAAAAGAATGAATGGCATGGAAGTTTGTAAAATGCCTAAGTAACATGAATATGCTAAAGTCAAGAAAGCGATAAACACATACCTTGGACGCGTACAAAACTTAACAATATCATTACCACGCATTCGCAAGTTGAAACGATCAAAATTGGACAAACACCAAATTTCCTCAAGCTATTCAAATCAAGTTCATTGAAAAACACGAAAACTATTAATATTAACAAACTGAAAAACCGGTAGAAAATTCATTAAACAAGTTGTAAAGTGAAGATTTGAGAATTTACGAAAAATCTGTGTACAACTTGTTTAATGAATGTTCACCACACTACCTAAGCTAAAATGAAAAAGTAATGACGAAACAAACAAACAACAAAAGAAAACATGCTTATTTTACGTCTTAAGCTCGACGCCTTTACCGTGCTTAGCTAGAAACTTCCTCTCTTCATGCCATGGTGATGTCTCACGGCGCAAACCAAAAGCAAGCGTCCTAACCAAACACTTAAACAAATGTTAATCTACAAGTATCAGTATAACAAGTGAAAATATACAATATATACGATATCTACAAAACTCAAAAACAAAGAAACTATCGTAATGCAAGTTAAATAACACCAATCCCTGGCAACTGCGCCATTTTGTTGGTTGCAGAATAGCGGCAAGCAGCAAAAATATTTATTTTCGGAAGAATTCCCTCCGGGATTTATATTGTGTCCATAGAGATCGGTTCGAGGGAAAGAATGTCGTTCGACAGCCTCTCGCGTTAATGAGTTTGGGTTTAAATGGTTTAAGCATAGAAACATAAAAGTAAATATCAAAACATAAAACAAATTCATTTTTCAGCAAGACAAACTTATCCGGCATGCACATAATCGACTCCTCACAAACTTAAACTTACCGACCAGTTATACTCGACCTACAATACTCCTCAATATCACTCAGCATCGCTCACAACAAAGGTTATGTCTAACGCAAAGTTGAGAAAACAACCGTGTTACCCTCGCCGACACTCTCGCACGTGACTCAAGGCACGGAGGCATTAAGCTTCGACGCCTATTGAAGATTGTTAGCTCTTAAATCTATCTCTAGAATCCAGAAACTAACAGATAATCATCCCTAATCGAAGTTTGCGAGGATTATCTCTACCACAATTCAAACCCCGCGCATAAAGCAAAAATCAGAGACAAACACCAATAAATATTTGTAAAGCAAGTTTTATACAATGCCATGGGCGACAAATATACATGAGATCATAGTCAATACATATACAAAACCCAACAAAGAAGAAAAACACAAAGAAGAAGAGAAATGAACCAAACATCTCGCGGTTTGTCAGAGCCGATCGACGATCAATCCACCCCGGTTCATCCGTGTGCAAACTTCCATGTTGTTTTCAAGCTAATCCTACTAAAAAAATGAAATTTGATGGAGTTGGGATCACAAATCCCCAAAACCATAACCTAAAAATTGTGTTTTTGGACCTTATATGGTGTTTTTTTCCGTCCAGTACCGCCCGGCGCTAGCCAAAAATCATAGAACGCTACTGGAAATTCATTTTTCAATTTTTTCTACCGCGCAGCACACCAGAACAGCAGAAAAATTCTGCATTGTTTTATTCGTAACTTTTGAACCGTAACTCCGTTTTTCGCCCGGTTCAAAGCGTTGGAAAGCTTATTCAATGCTCTATACAACAATGGCAAGATATCCTTGATTGAATACCTACAAAAATGAGAGAAAATCAATTAAACTCATTGATATTTACACGATACGCACTATATACACTAAAACGTAAAGTAAACGTATTTACAAACAAAGCAAGGTTTATTCGTGTGATATTTAACAAAAAGTAAAGATAAGTGCAACAAAACTTATATACAAAAATAGGTACATTTTACACTTATCACTTCAGCAAAAGAGTTTGGTTCATGAAGAGTACTAATGGACATGATGAAATGATTGTATTTCGGAAATAAAGAAGAATAAGATAAATAATGAGAAATTGGATAATTAGTACCTAATGAAGATGATTGATTGATATGATCATTAAATGAATTGCACAAATACTCTTTGAGGTGAGTTAGTGGTCGTTTAGTTCTTGTGGAGTGTTTAGGAATCAAGGTGTTGGCATCTGTAAGTGGTAGAATGTCAGATGATGTGTTGGCATCAGTAGTTAAAAATGTTAGGGTTGGCATCTATAATGTGAGGATCAGTATCATCATCAAGTATGGTAAGGCTATGTGTTGGTGGTGTAAGTACAATTATAGGTCGTGATTGGTTTTATGTTATATCTGGTATGGTTTATGTATTATACATGTTAAGTGTATTGGTTGGTGGATTTGTTGGTTTGATGTGAGGTTGTTAGATGATCCAGTTAGTGGTAGATGAATGTTGTGTTGATGGATACGGTAAAAAGAAGTATGTCTTGAAATGAATATCTCTTTAGTGTCAATATTGAGTAGAATATTTCCTTTGAAACGTGTCTTGTATCCCAAGAAAAAAAAATTTCTAGCCTTAGGTTCAAGTTCTGTTCTATGATTAGATAATGTGGAGGCATACACCAATGCAACCAAAAACTTTGAATTGGTGTAGGTCAGTTTCCTTTTCATGTAAGACACTATAAGGAGCTTTGTTTTGATGTATGGGTGTAGGAATTCAATTCATCAAAAAAATACATATTGTATGGCATAGGACCAGTAGTATTTTTGGTAACTTAGACTGGTATAGAAGGGTCCTTCCTATATTGAGGATATGTTGATGTTTTCGCTCCCCTTTTCTATTTTATTTTTTTTAAGTCTCTACATATGATCTTTGGTGTTAAATTCCTTTGGAATCATAAAAATAAGTGAGGAGAAATTAAGGACCATTTTCAGTCCTGACAATTTGTGGTTTGGTTTTGAATTGAGTTTCAATCATGGCAATGAAATACTTCACATGATTAGAAACTTCAGCTTTGGATTTTAATAGGATAACCCAAGTGAACCTGCTAAAGTCATCTAGAATAGTGAAAAAGTATTTATGGTCATGGACAGAAGAAGTAGAAAGAGGCCCCCATATGTCAAAGTGCAAGAGTTCAAATTTGGATTTTGCATGAGAAAAACTGTTTGTGAAGGGTAATTTCTTTTGTCGAGAAAAATGGCATATATCACAAACACTTGTTTTATTATGTGTAATAGAGGGATAAAAATGATCCATATGAGTCATTCTTTGGCTAGATAAGTGGCATAGTCTAAAATGCCATAAAGATGACACAGGAATGGAAAAATTCCATGGATTAGTGTCAACAAAATTAACATTGTTCATAGTTCTGGAAGTAGTAGGTTTATGCAAGTGAGTTGTTTTGGTATCCATTTTGAACTAGTATAATCCATTTATCTGTTCAGCCAAACCAGTCATCTCAGGTGCTTTATATCCTGAACATGGCATACATCATGTGTGAATTGAATTGTACAAGATAAAGATTGACATAATTGGGAAACTGGTATTAAGTTCAATGTAAAATAAGGTGAGTATAAGACATTTGTGATGTAAAGATTTGGGGAAAGATGAACATCACCTACATAACTTACAACTATTGAATTACTGTTACCTTGAATTTTTTTGACATAACTATAAATGGCAAGTGAAAACAATAAGTATTCCATGTGGAAAGTTGGAATTGAATATACTCAATTAGAAATTTGATGATCGAAACAACTTGAGGTTGAAGAACGTTGTTAGAGTATGGGGACTTAGTGAAATTTTTAAGTATTCTGGTCAGTTGTTGCCTGATTGAATACTATGTTATGTTGGCTAAGGTTGGAGTTCATCATTACAATGGAAACAATGTCGACTTGGGTACCGTATGTAGAAAATACTATAGAGTGTGTTGTCTCAGCATTGTTGATCCTGGTGATTCTGACATGATTAAGTCATTTCCTGGTGACCAGTAAAAGTAGTTAAGATATTTGAATGGTGTTGGAAGAGTGTGAATTGAATGGTAGCAAGCATTTATTGAAGACACGTGGAGTCTCGTCGAAGAAACGGTTGCATGCAACTGAAACGTGTTGTGAAAGGGTTAGTCATTCGTTTATAGGTAGTTATTTTAGACTAGTATATAAAGGGATGCTTGTTTACATTTTATGGGTCCGCAATTGTACTCAAATTTCTATATACTCAAAGTATCTGTGTAATTGAGAAATGAGTGAAGAAAATGTACGTATGCGTTCCACATTTATGAGTTTCAAGCATTTTTACATTCAATTCTTTTCTTGCATTCATTTACATTTTGATTTTTTTCATTTCGTATTTAGTTTGCACATTTCGAATTCAGACATTTTTGTCTTCAAAATCTTATATTCCAGGTCTTGTTAAAATTCCCGTTGTTATTCTTCAAACATTATACGCCGATTTCGACAACTACGACATGTTCAAAGTTTTAAATGGACGCAAATATGTCCTGGGATATTTTCGAGTTTAATCCTTTAAGTATTAATAGAAACTTGTTTTGTTTACCAAATTTTCAAGTAAACAATTACCATTAGGAAAATACACTTGAATTGGTCTAATTTTATAAAAGGATTCAAAGAAATGTAATGAGAAACAAATGTGATTATTTTCTCCTGAATCAAGGAGCCACGTATCAGACCTATTACTTTTAGAACAAGTAATGACATTTGAAATACCTGAAGTGTATTTCTCATCTGATGAATGACCATAATAAGCATGAATTAGTTTTGTGATTTGATTAGAACTTGAACCAATGTTAGGATTTATTGAAGGAATAATGTTGGCTTGTTGGAGAAAGCATACTAACTGATCACACTTTTCTTGAGTCAAACCTGAAACTTGAGGTTCTTATTAATTCAATTTTGGGGATGGATTAGGAGGGTTTAATTCACTATCATTAGTGTTGTAAGTATTTGTAGATTTGTTAACTTGGGGATGACTATGTTTTTGGTAACATAATTCAACTATGTGGCCATACTTGTGACAATGAGTGCAATATCTTGAATTATTCTTGTTAGAACCTCCATAGCTAGATCCCTCTGCCTTGGCCTTAGATTTTCTTAGCTTCATAAGCATTAGTGAGGATACTAGCTTCATCAACAACATGCACATGTGTAGGGATGTGATTACTTTCTTCTTGTGCAACCAGAGAGTAAACTTTGTTGATAGACGGGAGGGTCCGTCACTAATACCTGAGTTTTAACAACTACAAATTGATCATTCAAACCAGTAAAAAACTGGATGACCTGATCTTCAAAAATGTAATGTGTTGCTGATCTCATAGCTTCAAACCTACAAGGATATGTTGTAACTTCATCCCATAATGCCTTCATTTCATTGAAATACTCAAGAACTGATCTTGAACCTTGTTTGAGGTTATTTAGTCAAGATCTAAGAGTGGCAACTTGAACACGATCACTTTTGGAGAATATTTCTTTAAGATCATTCCAAGCATCAATGGAGTTTTTACGGAAAACTATAGTTTGAGCAATCGAATCATAAACTGAGTTTAAAAGACAAGAATGTACCCGACGCTTGCATCTTTCCCAAGTTGCATTATTCAAATCATCATGATTTGGAATTGGTTTAGAAACATCAATAATTGGTATCTTGTTCTTGGTGCCAATAGCTCTGCGCATCGATCTGCTCCAAATTGCATAATTGTTTCAATCAAGCTTCATAACAATGGTGATTGAATTTGGACCATCACTAAGATGAACATAGAACACTGGATCAGTTTGAGGCTGAACCGATTGAGCAACTTTTTTAGGCATTCTGAAGAAGAATTAGTAATTGTAATGGTTAGAAAACAAAAATGTTGCTACAGAATGATGTTGAAAACCATTACGAATCTCTTAGTATTCAAATGTCAATTCTGAACGATTATGAAAATCATTCTGAACCATTACTTACATTTTTTTTACATGGTAATGTTAGACTCCTACAAAACCCGCAACTAAGAATAAAGGGGTTTTGCGGCAAAACGAGTCTGTTGAATCACACAGAGAGGTAGCTTTTAAGTGTTATTCTATTATCCGAATTCAAAAGTTTCATGATTTTCTACTTTACCTAACTTATATGATTGTTAGGTTCCTGCTCATGCTTCACAACAGACCGGCATGAAAAAAGCTCCTATAAGGACCGTGCAGGAAAAAAGAGCTCGCTTTCAGTCGTGTCTAGAAACACTTATGACAATGTCAGATTTGATGGATGGTGCTATTCGTCAAATAGAAATGGTCGAAGGTGTTTTTGGATTTTCGCATTCCGAGATAATCGGAAAAGAGGACATGGAGCAGATATTCAAGCATACTGAATTAGGCATCGGTGTTATGCATTCGTACATCTGGTACTCCAATCAATCTATTATTTATTTAGTTGAACAATTTATTTACACATTTAAATGAAAATAGTCTAATGTTTATTATGTTTTTATTTAAGGTGCCTGTATGAAAAATTCATGCGGGGGACGGAATTGTCAAACAGATTTTGTTTCTTCTCTTGCAGCCTTGTTAATGCACCAAGAATTGGTATGAATACAATTGAAGTAAGAGACCACTTACTTGAGCGATTTATGGTCAGCAACACAGAAAGTCTGTTTATTTTACCGTATAATACTGGAAATGGGTAAGATTTTCATTCTAATCTTTAATTTGTATCTTTTGCGTAGAAATTATCCATCTAAACTTTTGTTATATTTTACAGTGGACACTGGTTGTTGGTTGCCATTAATCCTATAACAAAAGTGGTCTATTATCTTAATTCATTGGATACTGATTGGTCCACATATCAGAATATGAAGGATGTGGTTGACACGTAAGTGAGATTGTTCGAAATATTCGTGTGTATTTGTATATTTAATTATTTCTGTGACATTGTTCTAAGTTTACATTTTTCTTTTATAGAGCTATACTACTATACCGTGCACAAAGAGAGACTCGAGTAGCACGGGCTAGATCAACCAATATTACATGGGTCAAAGTGGAGGTATATTAATTTTCACAATATTGCTTATTAGTGATGCTACTTGATAACACAAAACATTTATATATTATTTCTTATTTGTTTGTCTATGTGTAGTGCCCTCGTCAGCGTAATGGCATAGACTGCGGGTACTTCGTTTTGAGGTTCATGAGAGAAATCCTTCAAATGGGACAATTGGAGATTCCTATTACGGTATGCATGGTTTTATAACTTAGGATTTATTTTAATATTTATCGGATATGTCATATAATTTATTATTTTTAACTAAATAATGCATATTTTGTTTTGTTATGTAGTATTTCGATGATATGGTGTGTCCTTATTACACGAGGAAACAATTGCAAGATACTAAGGATGAATTGTGTGAATTCTTTATTGCAAGAAGAATTCTTTCTTGAATGTATAGTTTTGTGAATGTAAATTCTAGTTTATTGAAATGTAAATTCTGCATTAATGTAAATTCTAGTTTTGAAATAGAATTTGTTAATGGAAATGCGTATCCATACTGGTTTATTGAAATGTGAATTATACAGGTTTATGGAAATGTGAATTATACAGGTTGCTGCATAAAAAAATGGTTAAAATGGGATTTTTTAAAAAAATCTTCAAAATTATACGTAGACAAAAGACAGCGCTTTTGAGAAAAAACGCTGTCTAAAGGTATACATTAGACAGCGCTTTGAAAAGCGCTGTCTAAAGTCTCTCTTTAGAGAGCACTTTTAAGGAAAAAGCGCTCTCTAAAGGTATATAAAAAAAATCATTATACGTATACATTAGACAGCACTTTCAAAAGCGCTGTCTAAAGTCCCCCTTTATAGAGCGCTTTTGATAAAAAAACGCTCTCTAAAGTATATAAAAATATTCTTTAAAATTTTAAACGTATACATTAGACAGCGCTTTTGAAAGCGCTGTCTAAAATCCCCCTTTTAGAGAGCGCTTTTTCATAAATAAAAAAGCGCTGTCTTTACCTACGACAGCGCAGCCTTAGACAGCGCTTTTAAGCGCTGTCATAGACCAAAAAAAGCGCCCTCTTTTCCCTTGTTTAGCGTAGTGCTTCGAGGCCATGAAAGTACTTGAGTTGTCCAAGCTTTTTAATTTGGAAATTTTGATGGAGAACATGTTTTATGTGATCAAATTCATTCCATCAATTATGATGTAATTCACAGACACGCACCAAGAGAAAAGTTAAAGATCTAGGTTTTTTCTTAATGAAAAGTGATTGATCATAAGGAGCTTGATGGAATTGATGAGCAAGAAGAAGAGAAGTGAGTTTTTCATACCATTTCTTACTTTCTTGCTTGAGGCTATATACGGACTTTATGAGTTTACATACTTAGCTGGGCTTGGTTGACTTGATGCCTGGTGGAATAGTCATGTACACATCTTCTTGCAATTCACCGTGATGAAATGTGTTGTTGACATCTAATTGGTGAATGAACTAATTATGGATGGATGTCTGGCAATGACTAGTATGATTGTAGTCATCTTTGCAATAAGAGAATATGTTTCAAACTAATCAAGGCCTTTGATTTGGTTGTATCCTTTAGCAACAAGGCCTTCCATGAACCTTTCTACTAAGCCATCAACATGATATTTGATCTTGCAAACCCATCTGCACCCAATTGGTTTTATGTTTTGTGGTAAATCAGCAACTTTCCAAGTACTTATTTTCTCAAGTGTTGTATGTTCAGTTTGCATTGCTTAATTCCAACATTAAAACTTGCTAGCTTCATGTTGGTTGCAGAATAACGGTAAGCAGCAAAAATATTTATTTTCGGAAGAATTCCCTCCGGGATTTATGTCGTGTCCACAGAGATCGGTTCGAGGGAAAGAATGTCGTTCGACAGTCTCTCGCGTTAATGAGTTTGGGTTTAAATGGTTTAAGCATAGAAACAGAAAAGTAAATATCAAAACATAAAACAAATTCATTTTTCAGCAAGACAAACTTATCCGGCATGCACATAATCGACTCCTCACAAACTTAAACTTACCGACCAGTTATACTCGACCTACAATACTCCTCAATATCACCCAGCATCGCTCACAACAAAGGTTATGTCTAACGCAAAGTTGAGAAAACAACCGTGTTACCCTCGCCGACATTCTCGCACGCGACTCAAGGCACGGAGGCATTAAGCTTCGACGCCTATTGAAGATTGTTAGCTCTTAAATCTATCTCTAGAATCCAGAAACTAACAGATAATCATCCCTAATTGAAGTTTGCGAGGATTATCTCCAACGCAACTCAAACCCCGCGCATAAAGCAAAAATCAGAGACAATCACCAATAAAGATTTGTAAAGAAAGTTTTATACAACGCCATGGGCGACAAATATACATGAGATCATAGTCAATACATATACAAAACCCAACAAAGAAGAAAAACACAAAGAAGAAGAGAAATGAACCAAACATCTCGCGGTTTGTCAGAGCCGATCGACGATCAATCCACCTCGGTTCATCCGTGTGCAAGCTTCCATGTTGTTTTAAAGTTAATCCTACTAAAAAATGAAGTTTGATGGAGTTGGGATCACAAAACCCCAAAACCATAACCTAAAATTTGTGTTTTTGGACCTTTTATGGTGTTTTTTCCATCCAGTATCGCCCGACGGTGTTTTGGGCGCCCGGCGCTAGCCAAAAATCATAGATAGCTACTGGAAATTCATTTTTCAATTTTTTCTACCGCCCCTGCACCGCCCGGCGCTGCAGGGGCGCAGTACACCAGAACAGCAGAAAAATTTTGCACTGTTTTATTCGTAACTTTTGAACCGTAACTCCGTTTTCGCCCTGCTCGAAGCGTTGGAAAGCTTATTCAGTGCTCTGTACAACAATGGCAAGATATCCTTGATTAAATACCTGCAAAAATGAGAGAAAATCAATTAAACTCATTGATATTTACACGATACGCACTATATACACTAAAACGTAAAGTAAATGTATTTACAAACAAAGCGGGGTTTATTCGTAAGATAGTTAACAAAAAGTATAGATAAGTGCAACAAAACTTATATACAAAAATAGGTACATTTTGCATTTCTCAAATTCTCCCCAACTTACATAATTGTTTGTCCTCAAACAACGCCAAACAACTTAAAGAAACAAAAGACGAAAATCCAAGAATCACGAATCAACAAGTTTTGGAAACGGAAAACAAATGTATGGTTCAAAATAAAAACGGTACACACAAAGTAAATACTTACCACTAAACTACGACGATAACATAGTTACGAAACAAATGCAAAATACAAAAATCTTGCCAAACCATCCTAAAACAACAAAAGTTCAAATGTGAATCACACCTAGCAAAAATAATCATCGGTAGATGAAAAACACAAAATGAGGTACTTATCACTCACACAACAATCATGCAAACAATAGACTAAATTATGCAACCATCCAAAAATTACATTGAACATACAAAGGCAAGAATCACAAGGACTTTCAAGGTTGTAGCGTGGTCGGGTAAACAAACAAGGGGTAATTTCTAAAGGTAATTGAAACAAAAAATTGCCTAAACCTAAGGGAGTGATCAACTCACAAAAGTTCAAACACAAAATTTCAATCAAACTTATTCTTTCATCCCAAGTGTTACACAAACACAATACTTATTTAGCACAATTATTTGAACTCTTTTTATTTCCTTTCTCAAGGATTTTTTTTTCTACTTTTTCTCTTTTCTCTTTTCTTTTTCATCCTCATAGAAAACAACCAATGAGTAAACAATCATTCTCTCCCCAACTTGAATTCAACCACATCATCATGTGAATACTTCCTACTTTCTAAGGCAATGTAAAAATTCATACAACAACACAAAGTTGAGGGTTCAAGAAAAAATAATCAATCAAAATCCATACAAAAGTAAATTTGACACTCATAGACAAGCATCAAACTCAAACAACATGGATAATGACCAAAGGCTCAAAGGGGTTACAAATGATCACACACTCACAAGGTGAATTGACTATTTGGCTAAGGTAGTTGTGCTCAAAATAAAACAAAAATGCCTTGAACCTTTTCATGCTTTCATATAATCAACACAAACAAAAGATTAAGCATAATAAAATCCAGTTAAAACAAGAATGTTGATACTCCGTGCATATATGAACAATAGAAGGCTACCTCACAAAAAGGGTGGGAACTAAAGTGATTCACACAAGAACAAGTATACAAAATAATGAATGGCATGAAAGTTTGTAAAATGCCTAAGTAACATGAATATGCTAAAGTCAAGAAAGCGATAAACACATACCTTGGACGCGTACAAAACTTAACAATATCATTACCACGCATTCGCAAGTTGAAACGATCAAAATTGGACAAACACCAAATTTCCTCAAGCTATTCAAATCAAGTTCATTGACAAACACGAAAACTATTAATATTAACAAACTGAAAAACTGGTAGAAAATTCATTAAACAAGTTGTAAAGTGAAGATTTGAGAATTTACGAAAAATCTGAGTACAACTTGTTTAATGAATGTTCACCACACTACCTAAGCTAAAATGTAAAAGTAATGATGAAACAAACAAACAACAAAAGAAAACATGCTTATTTTACGTCATAAGCTCGACGCCTTTACCGTGCTTAGCTAGAAACTTCCTCTCTTCATGCCATGGTGATGTCTCACCGCGCAAACCAAAAGCAAGCGTCCTAACCAAACACTTAAACAAACGTTAATCTACAAGTATCAGTATAACAAGTGAAAATATACAATATATACGATATCTACAAAACTCAAAAACAAAGAAACTATCGCAATGCAAGTTAAATAACACCAATCCCCGGCAACTGCGCCATTTTGTTGGTTGCAGAATAGCGGCAAGCAGCAAAAATATTTATTTTCGGAAGAATTCCCTCCGGGATTTATGTTGTGTCCACAAAGATCGGTTCGAGGGAAAGAATGTCATTCGACAGTCTCTCGCGTTAATGAGTTTGGGTTTAAATGGTTTAAACATAGAAACAGAAAAGTAAATATCAAAATATAAAACAAATTCATTTTTCAGCAAGACAAACTTATCCGACATGCACATAAGCGACTCCTCACAAACTTAAACTTGCCGACCAGTTATACTCGACCTACAATACTCCTCAATATCACCCAGCATCGCTCACAACAAAGGTTATGTCTAACGCAAAGTTGAGAAAACAATTGTGTTACCCTCGCCGACACTCTCGCACGCGACTCAAGGCACGGAGACATTAAGCTTCGACGCCTATTGAAGATTGTTAGCTCTTAAATCTATCTCTAAAATCCAGAAACTAACAGATAATCATCCCTAATCGAAGATTGCGAGGATTATCTCTACCACAATTCAAACCCCGCGCATAAAGCAAAAATCAGAGACAATCACCAATAAAGATTTGTAAAGCAAGTTTTATACAACGCCATGGGCGACAAATATACATGAGATCATAGTCAATACATATACAAAACCCAACAAAGAAGAAAAACACAAAGAAGAAGAGAAATGAACCAAACATCTCGCGGTTTGTCAGAGCCGATCGACGATCAATCCACCCCGGTTCATCCGTGTGCAAGCTTCCATGTTGTTTTCAAGCTAATCCTACTAAAAAATGAAGTTTGATGGAGTTGGGATCACAAAACCCCAAAACCATAACCTAAAAATTGTGTTTTTGGACCTTTTATGGTGTTTTTTTCCGTCCAGTACCGCTCGGCGCTAGCCAAAAATCATAGAAAGCTACTGGAAATTCATTTTTCAATTTTTTCTACCTTGCAGTACACCAGAACAGCAGAAAAATTATGCACTGTTTTATTCGTAACTTTTGAACCGTAACTTCGTTTTTCGCCTGGTTCGAAGCGTTGGAAAGCTTATTCAATGCTCTATACAACAATCGCAAGATATCCTTGATTGAATACCTGCAAAAATGAGAGAAAATCAATTAAACTCATTGATATTTACACGATACGCACGATATACACTAAAACGTAAAGTAAACGTATTTACAAACAAAGCGGGGTTTATTCGTATGATATTTAACAAAAAGTATAGATAAATGCAACAAAACTTATATACAAAAATAGGTACATTTTGCACTTATCACTTCAGCAAAAGACTTTGGTTCATGAAGAGTACTAATGGACATGATGAAATGATTGTATTTCGGAAATAAAGAAGAATAAGATAAATAATGAGAAATTGGATAGTTAGTACCTAATGAAGATGATTGATTGATATGATAACTAAATGAATTGCACAAATACTCTTTGAGGTGAGTTAGTGGTCGTTTAGTTCTTGTGGAGTGTTTAGGAATCAAGGTGTTGGCATCTGTAAGTGGTAGAATGTTAGGTGATGTGTTGGCATCAGTAGTTAAAAATGTTAGGGTTGGCATCTGTAATGTGAGGATCAGTATCATCATCAAGTATGGTAAGGCTATGTGTTGGTGGTGTAAGTACAATTATAGGTCGTGATTGGTTTTATGTTGTATCAGGTATGGCTTATGTATTAGACATGTTAGGTGTATTTGTTGGTGGATTTGTTGGTTTGATGTGTAGTTGTTAGATGATCCAGTTAGTGGTAGATGAATGTTGTGTTGATGGATAAGGTAAAAAGAAGTATGTCTTGAAATGAATATCTCTTTAGTGTCAATATTGAGTAGAACATTTCCTTTGAAACGTGTCTTGTATCCCAAGAAAAAAAAATTCTAGCCTTAGGTTCAAGTTCTGTTCTATGATTGGATAATGTGGAGGCATACACCAATGCAACCAAAAACTTTGAATTGGTGTAGGTCAGTTTCCTTTTCATGTAAGACACTATAAGGAGATTTGTTTTGATGTATGGGTGTAGGAGTTCAATTCATCAAAAAAAATGCATATTGTATGGCATAGGACCTATAGTATTTTTGGTAACTTAGACTGGTATAGAAGGGTCCTTCCTATATTGAGGATATGTTGATGTTTTCGCTCCCCTTTTCTATTTTATTTTTTTTAAGTCTCTACACATGATCTTTGGTGTTGAATTCCTTTGGAATCATAAAAATAAGTGAGGAGAAATTAAGGACCATTTTCAGTCCTGACAATTTGTGGTTTGGTTTTGAATTGAGTTTCAAACATGGCAATGAAATACTTCACATGATTAGAAACTTCAACTTTGGATTTTAATAGGATAACCTATGTGAACCTGCTAAAGTCATCTAGAATAGTGAAAAAGTATTTATGGTCATGGACAGAAGAAGTAGAAAAAGGCCCCCATATGTCAAAGTGCAAGAGTTCAAATTTGGATTTTGCATGAGAAAAACTGTTTGTGAAGGGTAATTTCTTTTGTCGAGAAAAATGGCATATATCACAAACACTTGCTTTATTATGTGTAATAGAGGGATAAAAATGATCCATATGAGTCATTCTTTGGCTAGATAAGTGGCATAGTCTAAAATGCCATAAAGATGACACAGCAATGGAAAAATTCCATGGATTAGTGTCAACAAAATTAACATTGTTCATAGTTCTGGAAGTAGTAGGTTTATGCAAGTGAGTTGTCTTGGTATCCATTTTGAACTAGTATAATCCATTTATCTGTTCAGCCAAACCAATCATCTTCAGGTACTTTATATCCTGAACATGGCATACATCATGTGTGAATTGAATTGTACAAGATAGAGATTGACATAATTGGGAAACTGGTATTAAATTCAATGTAAAATGAGGTGAGTATAAGACATTTGTGATGTAAAGATTTGGGGAAAGATGAACATCACCTACATAATTTACAACTATTGAATTACTGTTACCTTGAATTTTTTTGACATAACTATAAATGGCAAGTGAAAACAATAAGTATTCCATGTGGAAAGTTGGAATTGAATATACTCAATTAGAAATTTGATGATCGAAATAGCTAGAGGTTGAAGAACGTTGTTAGAGTATGGGGACTTAGTGAAATTTTTAAGTATTCTGGTCAGTTGATGCCTGATTGAATACTATGCTATGTTGGCTAAGGTTGGAGTTCATCATTATAATGAAAACAATGTCGACTTGGGTATTATATGTGGAAAGTACTATAGAGTGTCTTGTCTCAGCATTGTTGATCCTGGTGATTCCGACATAATTAAGTCATTTCCTGGTGACCAGTAAAAGTAGTTAAGATATTTGAATGGTGTTGGAAGAGCGTGAATTGAATGGTAGCAAGCATTTATTGAAGACACGTGGAGTCTCGTCGAAGAAACGGTTGCATGCAACTGAAACGTGTTATGAAAGGGTTAGTCGATCGTTTATAGGTAGTTATTTTAGACTAGTAGATAAAGGGATGCTTGTTTACATTTTATGGGTCCGCAATTGTACTCAAATTTCTATATACTCAAAGTATCTGTGTAGTTGAGAAACGAGTGAAGAAAATGTACGTATGCGTTCCACATTTATGAGTTTCAAGCATTTTTACATTCAATTATTTTCTTGCATTCATTTACATTTTGATCTTTTTTCATTTCGTATTTAGTTTGCACATTTCGAATTCAGACATTTTTGTCTTCAAAATCTTATATTCCAGGTCTTGTTAAAATTCCCGTTGTTATTCTTCAAACATTATACTCCGATTTCGACAACTACGACATGTTCAAAGTTTTAAATGCACGCAAATATGTTCTGGGATATTTTCGAGTTTAATCCTTTAAATATTAATAGAAACTTGTTTTGTTTACCATTAGGAAAATACACTTGAATTGGTCTAATTTTATAAAAGGATTCAAAGAAATGTAATGAGAAACAAATGTGATTATTTTCTCGTGAATCAAGGAGCCGCGTATCAGACCTATTACTTTTAGAACAAGTAATGACATTTGAAATACCTGAAGTGTATTTCTCCTCTGATGAATGACCATAATAAGCATGAATTAATGTTGTGATTTGATTAGAACTTGAACCAATGTTAGGATTTGTTGAAGGAATCAAGTTGGCTTGTTGGAGAGAGCATACTAACTGATCACACTTTTCTTGAGTCAAACCTGAAACTTGAGTTTCTTATTAATTCAATTTTGGGGATGGATTAGGAGGGTTTAATTCACTAGCATTAGTGTTGTAAGTATTTGTAGATTTATTAACTTGGGGATGACCATGTTTTTGGTAACATAATTCAACTATGTGGCCATACTTGTAACAATGAGTGCAGTGTCTTGAATTATTCTTGTTAGAACCTCCATAGCTAGATCCTCTACCTCGGCCTTAGATTTTCTTAGCTTCATAGGCATTAGTGAGGACACTAGCTTCATCAACAACATGCACATGTATAGGGATGTGATTACTTTATTCTTGTGCAACCAGAGAGTAGACTTTATTGATAGACGGGAGGGTCCATCATTAATACCTGAGTTTTAACAACTACAAATTGATCATTCAAACCAGTAAAAAACTGGATGACTTGATCTTCAAGAATGTAATGTGTTGCTGATCTCATAGCTTCACACCTACAAGGATATGTTGTAACTTCATCCCATAATGCCTTCATTTCAATGAAATACTCAAGAACTGATATTGAACCTTGTTTGAGGTTATTTAGTCGAAGAGTGGCAACTTGAACACGGTCACTTTTGGAGAATATTCCTTTAAGATCATTCCAAACATCAATGGAGTTTTCATGGAAAGCTATAGTTTGAGCAATGGAATCATAAACTGAGTTTAAAAGACAAGAATGTACCAGACGTTGCATCTTTCCCAAGTTGCATTATTCAAATCATCATGATCAGGAATTGGTATAGAAACATCAATAATTGGTATCTTGTTCTTGATGCCTAGAGCTCTGTGCATCGATCCGCTCCAAATTGCATAATTGTTTCAATCAAGCTTCATAACAATGGTGATTGAATTTGGACCATCACTAGGATGAACGTAGAACACTGGATCAGTTTGAGGCTGAACCGATTGAGCAACTTTTTTAGGCATTCTGAAGAAGAATTAGTAATTGTAATGGTTAGAAAACAAAAATGTTGCTACAGAATGATGGTGAAAGATCAGAAATGGTGACTAACCTATCAATCTCTCCATGATAGAGCTCTAGATACCATATCATGTAAAATCTCATCTTCACTAGATTGGATATAAGTGTACATGAGTTTATATATACAATGGTGGAGTCTATAATTGTTATAGTGTAATTACTTCATACAATTATATGAACTAACCACCTCTAACTAACTATCATGACGTGGAATTTATCTTCTAACTAATTTGGTGAATTATGTAGCAAGTTATCTTCACTAACTTATTACTTTACATGCATGAGTTTATGTATTGTGTAATATGATTAGTATAGAGAATCACACACTTTAATTGTGAATAAATAAATAAAATGTGGATTTTAATTCATGACCAAACAAATGAAATATAATTTTAGTTTTTAATTAAATAGAATTTAAAAGTAAATAAGAATACTTTTTGTTTTATTAATTTACCTAATATTTTAAAACTTGGATCAGTCATCAATCCGGTCAAACTATTGGATCACTGAGTTAGTGGTCGGACCAGTGAATTACTAGTTGGACCACATGACTTCTAATTTAGTTTATATAAATTTAAATAAATTATTCATGAAATAAAATTCTTGACATAAATTTCATAATTATAAAATTTATGGAAACAATTCTGTGAATTTATTCGTGCAAATAAATTTAATAACAATTTTAAATAAAATTCCAACTTACAAACATAACAATTTGTTAATGCTTATAAATTAACAAAAGTTGAAAAAAATAATGTTTGATGGTATACTACCATAAACTAATAATCTAATATAGAATATAAACAAATATTATGTTTTTTTTATAAATAATTAAAAATAAAAATCTATAAATATATAAAACTTAATAAAAAATTATGTGATATTTACTTAAAAGTAATAATGAGATTTATATTGAAAATAATACTATGAAAATTTAATTACATCTTTCTTTCATAATATAAATTTTTTTTCTTCAAATAATAAGATTCTCCTAAAAATAATGTGAAAATATAATTTTATTTTTCTTTTGTAATATGATTTTTTTTCAAAATATTTATTAACTTATCAGTATTTTTTTTTTATTTTGTAACATTATTATGAATAAGCTAAAAAATCGATTTTTTTTTCAAAACTTTTTTTTATAAAAGTGGATTTTAAAATAAGGGCACAATAAATTAAGAAAAATAAAAATTAGAGGATCAAAAATTTAATTAAATTAAAAAATAAATATAAAAAGATCAAGTCGTTAGATCAAGATATCTGCAGGTTCAATAGTCTAACTAGTGAACCGACTGAGTAACGTCGGTTTTTATTGGGTCAATTATAACTATGGTCTGATCTTAACGGACCGCTCTACCCTTTAATTCACGATCGAACTGGTCGGACCGACCAGAACGGTTCGAGTTTTAAAATACTGAATCTACTTCAATTGGTTTATGTAAAAATATTTGATTACATATTTATAAGCTCGAATTCATGACATCTCATTTAAGTTATAAGTTCGAATTGATGACATCTCATTATTTACTTATAAAGGGAGAAATTTTAGTCATTAGATTACTAAATCAATTTTTGTTATATATCAATAAGAACAAGGTTGTTAAAATCGCGACTTAAAACCTAAACTCTTAGATTTACGTTCCTAGGTCGGTATTTGGTGTTAAATCACAGGTAAAATCATTTTTAAGTAAAATCATATACTGGAACGATTTTACATGATTTAAATTTCTCTGAAATCTGTAAACCATGTAAAATCTTTGGATTTTTCTCTTTTACTTGATTTTACATTTTTTTCTTGAAAATTTAAAAAGTCCAGCCCAATAAAACTTCTCCCACTTTATTATTTTATTCACTTTAAATAACCTTTTTTTCAATAGACATTAAACTTTTAATTTACCAGTGTAATGAAAATTAAATTTTTTTTAACCTTAACATCACTTCACTTGTATGATATCAGACCGGAACTTCAACGACAATATTGTATGAGTTTTTTTCTTTGATTGATAAGTATCTAAAAAGTGAGCCTTCTTCACAAATAAAAAACAGAGCAATGTTATGTTACTATGTTATTATGTGATTGTATGTAGTCTTGGTTTGTTACTATGTTTGTTACAATGTTGCTAGTTTTGCTATTTTGTGTATTTGAATGCTACTATGGTATGAAAAAAAAAGAGGTTATCTTGCCAAAACGAGTCAAGGTAAAAACTCGATTCTGACAACCATAAATAAGAATACTCTTATATATATATATATATATATATATATATATATATATATATATATGAGTGGGGATCAATTTACTCCAAGAGTACGTTTTTTTAACTTACTCCACATCATAGCCTTTACTCCACATCATAGTCTTTAAATTGAATCTAATCTAGTGGTTAGGGAGCATTGAACATTGAGTCAAGAGCAACACAAGTGAGAGAGAGACATCACATATTCATCCAAAACCTTAAGGTGATAGTTGTATGGGTTCTCCCACTTATAAATGCTCAACTCTCCACATTTATAACCAATGTGGGACTCTAACTCACACTTTATATATTATTCTTAACACTCCCCCTCAAGTGTGATTCTACAATACCCCCCCTCAAGTGGAAACTCTTTTGTCCACATATATTTGTACCGCCATTGACACATCTTTCTGGGAATTTCGATAGACCTTTTCCTTGGGCATTTCGATTTCAACGAGCACTACAACGGAAGACCCATTTAACAACGGTTGGGAAAGATATATAATGACGTGGACACATGCGTTGTTATGTAGAGGTGTTGTTATATATATGATACTTACAATCACGGTCATGTGACCATTGTAATAAATTGGAAAGCGCGTGTTATATAACAACGGTTAAGAGTAATAACCATTGTGATATTGTTTATGAATAAAAAACAAACGTATCATACCAGAATCAGCAATACACCATTTTTGAACAGATATCAAAACCATTAGTTACGAAGGAATATCAAAGGATGAAAAATGAAATTTCAAAAGACAAAGAGATATAATCATTAATTCAACAGCTCGAGGTTGGAAGAAACTTATCCAAATTCCAAGAGAAAATGAAGAATCAGAAGAAACAATATAAAAGTGTAAGAGCCAAAACATAAAAACAACTTAATCCAAAAGAATCAAAATGAGTTCTACTGCTCAAGCTACCAAAAATGTTGAGAATGAAGTTGTTGTCGTAGAGGGGGATGTAGTTCAAAACCTTCCTCAAAATCAACATGTTGTTGTAGACAGGGTTGTCGTTCAAAACCTTTCTCAGAATCTGTTAGATGTCAATCATGATATATTTGAGTATGAGTTATTTGGCATTTTTCATGACTTTTCATGTGGAATAGGTTGATTTTAGTGTGAATTGATGTTGTTATGCATTATTTGAAATATACTTGTGGTGCTTGTAATTTGTGTGCTAAATGTGCAGAAATAAGAGTGAAAAGATCAAAGTTTGAAGACCCAAAGAAATAGTGCAAGCTGCCAAAGAATTGAAATCAACAACAGTATTCGCTAGGCGAGTGTTGGCGAAGGTGCCAGCGAAGGTTCGCCTAGCGAACGTCAGCGAGCATGCCAGCGAGATGGTGGCAGAAAGTGTGCAAAACTTACAGTAGGAAAACTGGGTAAATTCGCTGGGCGAGTAGGCCAGCGAATGCTCGCTGATATGCTCGCGGGATGAATGTGCCAGCGAAGGGTGGCAGAAACTTTCCATTTTGAAAACACCCAAGCTTCGCTGGGGCGAAGGTTGCAGCGAATGCTCGCGAAGCGAATGTTTTGGTTCGCCTAGCGAACCCACGATAATTCTGAGGGGCGGTTTAAGTCTGAGGCACTTAAATGTGCCATATTTTTGGGCATTCGCTAGGCGAATGAATGCCTTCGCTGGGCAAATGGTGCTGTTTGGAAAAGTGTATAAATAGAATTGTTACTTTTTGGACCAGAGGATCTTGCTCATTTTACATTAGAATTAAGTGTTTACAGTATTTTGTTCAGAAAAGCTTGTATTTTCATTGGAGAAGCTGATTTTGCATCCATTCTCGATTATTCGTTGTGGATGCTCATTCATCTCCTCTCTTTACTTGTCATCCAAGCTACCATGAGAAGTGGTAGCTAATCACTCAATGTTGAGGTTAGAGGTAGTTGATTCTGTTTTTATGTATTGATATTGATCTCTTGTATATGAACAAAGTCTTTGATCAATATAGATGATGTTGTTTTCTCTTAATGATCCATTTGTGAATTGTTTGGCTCTAGACATAGACTTTACAACTCTTGACCTATAATTTCATCTCTTAAAAACCAAACTCTAGACATAGATTTGGGAGTTGCTATTCGCATTGTATTGATCTTAATGATCGTTGCTTAGATTGTTAGCGTGAGACATCATCTAACGGTCTAAACAACGGTACTCACGATTCCGCTTTAGACATAAACGTAGTCGGGAGGATACGCGGTTATATTGGTTGGAAACCGAGTTCATATGCTTGATTAATTGTTTATACATGAATAGGATTGATGAAACCTAACCTTAACATGCTTTTATAAAAATCTTTGTGACCTAATTAATCTTTGCTACAAGTGAATGATAACAACAAGTGAAACTTTTGAAAACCTTAACTTAGAATATCACAACTATTGAATGGTAAGCATCAAATATCCGACAATCCCTGTGGAGACGATAACAAAAACCCACACTGAGACTATTCCAACAAATTGGCGCCGTTGCCGGGGATTGTTAGTTGATATTGCAAGCATTGCGATAGTTGAGTTATTGTAAGCTGTTACCGCTTTATCTTGAACTTGTTAATCTGTTTGTTTAGTGTGCAGACTTAGTTTATGCGAGGGAAACTACCGGCGGACCAACTTCTTTTCGATCCTGAGATTGAAAGAACCGCTCGTAGAATCAATAGCCGAACTAGAAGAAGGAGGCAGCTAGCGAAACAGAGGCGAGAACAAGAGGAGAGTACATCTGCACCACCACCATTTCCACACATACTTCCAATTATGGAGGGAGATCCACCACCACCGCCACCACCTGCTTCTAGGCCTTGTACAAACAGTCCGAGGCATAATGCTCAGTTCGCCCGTCATGCAAACAACGGTCGTCATGCTGAGATGAAGACCGGAATCCTCCAACTGTTATACCAAAGTCCCTTTACGGGTATGGATCATGAAGATCCTTTCACCCATTTGACAAAATTTTATGAAATCGCTGGAGCGACGGGTGCGCCGGAAGCAGAAGAGGAGTCTCTGTTCAAGAGACTATTCCCGCATTCCCTCATTGGGAAGGCCAAGGAATGGCACCTTGATCAGTCAACTGCCATCATGACTGATTGGAATGCTTTGGAAGAAAAATTTTTGGAAAGATTCTTTCCGCACACTCGGTTCATGGAAGCGAAGACCGCTATAGCGGTATTCACACAAGGAGCTAACGAATCTCTCAACGAAGCTTGGGAGAGGTTCAAATCAATGTTACGAAAGTGCAAAGGCCATGGTTTCGATGAATTGTCACAAATTCATATATTCAGAAATGGGCTGCAGCTAGTACACAAAACCTTGTTGGATGCCACTGCGGGTGGTTCTTTGTTGAGCAAAACTGCAGCGGAAGCCACTGCTATCATTGATAAAATGGCCTTGAATGATCATCAAGGTAGTCACAATCGTGGACCTGCTCAACGAACGCCGGGTGTGTTGGAATTAGGAACAAGTGACGCTATCCTTGCACAAAACAAATTGTTATCACAACAGGTTGAGCTGTTAACAAAGCAAATGTCTAAGCTGCCTCAACAATTCAAGGAGATGCATGAATCTTCAAGTAAAAAGGTGCAAGTGTTAGTGTGTGAGTTATGCAGAGGTGACCATTTGACCGGTTATTGTCCTCCGGTTGTGGAGGAAGCAAACTATGCGGGAAATCAAGGTTACCAACCCCGTCCTCCGTATCAACAAGGCAACCAAGGTTACCAACAATGTGGTAACCAAGGTTATCAACAACCATGGAGATCGCAAGAAGCCGGGCCATCAAACCGTCAACCTTACCAAAATTACACCCAACCTCCGCAAGCTCCCGTTGGAAATTCAAAGATGGAGGATACTCTAACACAATTTATGCAAATATCCATGTCTAATCAAAAGAATACAGATGCTGCGATAAGGAACCTCGAAACACAAGTCGGGCAATTATCTAAACAATTGGCCGATCAACAAAAAGGTCCCTTTACGGCAACTACTCTTCCAAATCCGAAAGATTGTAAAGCGATTATTACAAGAAGTGGACGTGAGATTGACATGAATGTGGGTAAAAGAGTAATGGAGGAGGAGGTTGTGGTTGAAAAAGAACATGTGAGTGAGGAATTAGAAGTAGAAAAGAATGTCGAGGGTGTTGTAGTTGAAAAATAGATAGAAAAAAATGAGAGAGAAAAAAAAGAGAATGAGAGAAAAATTGATAATGAGGAAAGAGTGAAAAGAACGAAAAAAGGAAAAGAGCTGGTGAGTAATATTCTGATACAACACTTACCTTATCCACATGCTCCTACGAGGAAAGATAGTGCAAGGCATTATACTCGGTTTATGGATATTTTTAAACAGTTACAAATAAATATCCCATTTTCCGAGGCCTTGGAACAAATGCCCAAATACGCTAAATTCATGAAGGACATCCTTACGAAGAAGAAAAGATACACAGATCAAGAAACTATTATGGTGGATGCGAGTTGTAGCGCAATCATTCAACGGACTCTCCCTCGGAAAGAATGTGATCCGGGAAGAGTTACATTGCCGGTTACGATTGGAAACATGTATGTGGGCAATGGGTTAATTGATTTGGGTTCTAGCATCAACTTGATACCATTATCGATTGTGAGACGCTTAGGCCATATGGAATTAAGGTCCACTCAAATGACTTTGCAACTCGCCGATAAATCCACTACCCGTCCTCACGGTGTAGCGGAAGACGTGTTGGTCAAGGTGGACAAATTTTTGTTTCCAATTGATTTTGTTGTCATTGAAATGGATGAGGATGAGGATGCACCTTTGATTCTTGGAAGGCCTTTCATGAAAACTGCCCGTATGGCAATTGACATGGACGATGGTCTCATGAAAGTGAGAGTCCAAGATGAAGAGGTTTGTTTTAATCTTTATGATGCAATGAAGCACAAGAAGGATAAGGGTGATTGTTTTCGAATTGATGTAACGGAAGAGGCAAGTTCGGGGGTGAAAAATCAAATTCATGTCATTGAACCGTTACAAAGAGCTTTAGATGAGTCCTTGGAAATATTCTCGGTTGAAGAAGAACAAGCTTTAGAAGAGTGTTTATTAGAACTTGAAGCTTTGGATGAAATGCAACCATGGGAATATGAAGAGGAGATTCTAAAAAAATTAGTTAATGATGATGAACCACCCAAAATTGAATTGAAAATGTTACCTTCCAACTTGAAGTATGCTTTCCTTGATGACGGAGGGAATAAACCGGTGATCATAAGTAATATTTTGTCTGAAAGTGAGGAAAACCGATTAATTCAAGTGCTGAAAAAGAATCAAGATGCAATGGGATGGACATTGTCCGATCTCAAAGGCATTAGTCCGTCATATTGCATGCACCGTATTTTTATGGAGGAGGATTTTAAACCGGTTGCTCAACCTCAACGCCGCCTTAATCCAATCATGAAAGAAGTGGTCAGAAAAGAAGTGGTGAAAATGTTGGACGCCGGAATGATTTACCCTATTTCCGACAGCCCATGGGTTAGTCCGGTGCATGTGGTGCCAAAAACAAGTGGAATGGCGGTGGTTCGAAATGACAAAAATGAGCTTATTCCAACAAAGACTGTTACCGGGTGGAGGATGTGTATCGACTACCGTAGGTTGAACAAAGCTACGAGAAAAGATCATTTTCCTTTACCTTTTATGGATCAAATGCTCGAACGTCTCTCCGGTCAAGAATTTTATTGTTTTTTGGATGGTTATTCGGGTTATAACCAAATCATTGTTAACCCGGATGATCACGAAAAAACTGCTTTTACATGTCCGTTCGGAATCTTTGCTAATAGGAGGATGCCGTTTGGATTATGTAATGCACCGGCTACTTTTCAGCGGTGTATGCAAGCTATCTTCGCGGACTTGATCGAAAAGACAATCGAGGTCTTTATGGATGATTTCTCAGTTTTGGGGCAATCGTTTGATTTGTGCTTGAAAAATCTGGATACGGTGTTGGAGCGGTGCGTGGAAACTAATCTGGTTCTTAACTGGGAAAAATGCAACTTCATGGTTAAAGAGGGAATTGTGCTCGGGCACAAAGTGTCTTCAAAAGGCCTTGAAGTTGATCAGGCTAAAGTGGACTTAATCGAGAAATTACCACCGCCGATGAATGTCAAAGGAATACGGAGCTTTCTTGGACTTGTCGGGTTCTACCGGAGATTCATCAAGGACTTCGCAAAGGTCGCGAAGCCGTTGAGCAACTTGCTTGTCCAAGGTAAGTTTTTTGACTTTGACGAGTCATGTCTTTTTGCTTTTAATTTTTTGAAAAACAGTTTAACAACTTCACCGATAATCATTGCACCCAACTGGAAAATGGATTTTGAATTAATGTGCGATGCTAGCGATTATGCGGTGGGGGCTATTTTGGGACAAAGAAAAACGAAGGTTTTCCACGCTATACATTATGCGAGCAAGGTGCTAAATGAGGCTCAAATTAACTATGCGACAACTGAAAAAGAGTTGCTCGCCATAGTGTATGCGTTGGAGAAGTTTCGTTCTTATTTGATTGGTGCGAAAGTCATCGTTTACACTGACCATACCGCTATAAGGTATCTGCTTACCAAACCTGATTCTAAGCAGAGGCTTATTAGGTGGATCCTTTTGTTACAGGAATTTGATCTTGAAATTCGTGACAAAAAGGGATCCGAAAATTTGGTAGCAGATCACTTATCTCGTTTGGTAAACGTTAAGGTGACCAAGAATGAATTTGAGGTAAAAGAGGAGTTCCCTGATGAAAAACTTTTTAGAGTGCAAGTTAGACCGTGGTTCGCCGACATGGCTAACCACAAAGCCACCGGATTGATACCTGATGGTCTAACGCACCACCAAAAACGGAAATTTTTGTCTGATGCCAAGTCATTTGTATGGGATGAACCCCATTTATTTAAACTTGGTGTCGACAACCTCCTCAGAAGGTGTGTGTCAGTGGAGGAAGCCACGAGTATTATGTGGCACTGTCATAACTCTCCTTACGGAGGACACTTTAATGGGTTGAGAACGGCCACTAAAGTCCTACAATCGGGCTTTTATTGGCCGTCCTTATTCAAAGATGCGCATGCGCATGCCCTTAGTTGTGACAGGTGCCAGAGAAGCGGCGGTATTTCACAACGGCAAGAAATGCCATTACAAAATATGTTAGAAATCGAAGTTTTTGACTGTTGGGGGATCGACTTTGTCGGTCCATTCCCATCTTCATTTTCTAATGAATATATTTTGGTCGCTGTGGATTACGTTTCCAAGTGGGTAGAGGCGATAGCTTGCGCTAAAGCCGATGGAAAAACTGTGGTAAAATTTTTGAAGAAAAATATTTTTGCACGTTTTGGTACTCCTCGAGTGTTAATAAGTGATGGAGGATCTCACTTTTGTAACACTCAGCTTGACAAAGCTTTGGAGCAGTATGGTGTGAAGCACAAGGTTGCTACACCATATCATCCACAAGCTAACGGTCAAGCAGAGGTATCTAATCGTGAAATTAAACGGATTTTAGAGAAAACTGTTGCAGCCTCGAGAAAGGATTGGGCGAATAAACTTGATGATGCTTTGTGGGCGTATCGGACCGCTTTTAAGGCTCCGATCGGTCTCACACCGTTTAAAATGGTCTATGGTAATTATTGTCACTTGCCGGTAGAGTTGGAGCACAAGGCGTTTTGGGCCTTAAAATTTTTGAATTTTGATCCAACTCTAAGCGGGGAAAGAAGAAAAGTACAATTACACGAGTTGGATGAATTGCGCCTTCAGGCGTACGATTCCAATAAATTGTATAAGGATCGTGTCAAGTCTTACCATGACAAAAGAATTGTCATCAAACATTTTGAGGTCGGACAGCTGGTCTTATTGTTCAATTCTCGATTAAAATTGTTTCCCGGAAAATTACGATCTAAATGGTCCGGACCTTTTCGGATTGTGGAAATCAAGCCCTATGGAGCAATCGTAGTTGAGGACACAAAGTCAAAGGAATGTTGGACTGTCAATGGACAGAGGCTGAAAGTTTATCTTGGAGGAGATTTCGAGCGGAATCCCGCCATTGTTCCCTTCCGCGATCCGTGAGATTGCGGTGGGCCGTCGAGCTTAGCCGACGTTAAACAAGCGCTGGTTGGGAGGCACCCCAACATTGTAAGTATTTCTGTTATTTCTGTTTTGAGAATGTTTAGATATCACTATGATGCTTAAAAAAATTGTGGCAGTTTGGAAAAATTTTGAAAATTTTGGTCTTGTTCGCTGGTGTTCGCCTAGCGAGATGGGGCGAGCATTCGCTGGCCTTCGCTCCGCGAACCCAGCGAGGCAGACCAACCCAAGTTCCTGCCACATCAGAAAAAAATGGATTGTGGGTAGGCCACCAAATTGGGCCCAAGACCCACTTTGAATTCTGAATAGAGGGGGGAAAAACCCTAGCCTCTTGACCTCTTCATCATTTCCCTCCGTGTCATTCTTTTCCTTTCATTTCCTCTTGTACACTTCAACACTTATCTCCTTCTACTTTCCAATTGCCCTAATCCACCATTAGCAGTGTGAAATTCAGGTTTGTTTACTCTTTACAATTTATTTCTGTAAGCATTGTTTATGTTCTTAAGTGATCAATATGGCTTTTGTGAAAAATTGGTATACTCTGTCATGTTACTTTTGTCTTGCATGTTAGAAACTACATAGGCAATATGACTAGAGTAGTATTTGAAATTAGGAGATGGGAGAGGGACTGTTTGTAACTGTGTTTTTCTGAAAAATCGCGCCTTCGCTGGTTCGTTCGCCTCGCGAGTCTGCGCGAGCATTCGCCAGACTTCGCCTAGCGAGTCTGGCGCGAACAGAGGCAGATTTTTAATTTTTTTTTTTACTTGTCAATGCAGAGCTCTGGCTGGTTGTTTTTAGCTGCTAATGCGTTTGTTGCCCTTGTTTGGTTTCATTGTTTGTTATGTGCAGATGGCACCAAAAATGGCGATTCACGCGGCTAAGAAGCGAAAGGCTCAAACCTCCAGGCAGGTGCCCGTGCGATTTGACGAAGAACGATTCAGGGGAGCTAAGCAGGCTGCCAGGTACGAGACCCTTGAAAGAAAGACCATCCTGCCGGAGAAAAGATTCCTTCTTAGTGATCGAGGAAGTTACCGAACAATTGATGCACTTTTTGTGGCAAAGAAGTGGGATCGTCTAATGATGCCGCTGGATGGGTACAACATTGAAATTGTTCGGGAATTTTTTGCGAATGCATTACCGGATGATGGTGAAAGATTCAGTTGGGCCTCTTGGGTTAGAGGTACTGTTGTGAGGTTTGATCGTAGGACGATCAGCACTGTTTTGGGAGATCCTTTACCGTTGGTTGGGACTGAGATCGATGCCTATCATCGAGACTTGCATCTTCATCGTGAGATTGAGAAGATGACTCGGGATTTACTTCTTGAAGGTAAGGAAGTTGCGCGAAATTCCTCCGGGGTGCCGGTTAGGTTCAGAAGGGTGGACATGCTGCCCTTGGTTCAGGTTATTTTGTTGTTTGTGCTCACTAACATTTGTCCCAGGTCGCATCATAGTACAGTTCCTATTGCTCTGGCTCATCTTATCCACGGCATTCAGCAGAATGTCCAGATTGACGTGGCCCGCATCATCGCGGATGAAATCAGGGCAGTTGTGTTAAGTGGTTCGGGAGGTACGGCGGCGCGCAAGAATGCCCCGCTTATTTTTCCATGTCTGATCATGTCCTTGTGTGCTCACGCTGGTGTTGATATGCCAGCCCGCAGGCAGGTCACTATTTCATCTGCTATTGATGATCGGTATGTGGATAAGTTCTGTAAGGCTAGAGTGATGGTTAGAGGCTCTTCTAGTGCTGGTGCTGATGATGCTGCTGAAGCTGAGGAGGGTTCTGAGCCGGCAACGCCGGCCTATTATCCATATCAGCAGGAGATCTGCAATTATAACTGGGATTGGATGGCTGCCCAGCAGCATGCTATGACGGATATTCATGATTCCTTGCAGGCTCTTCAGTTGCAGATCCGTGACCCTTCTTCTGAGCATCTTATGATGACTAGGGAGCAGTTCCTAGTGCATGCTGGTTGGCCTGAGGCCAGGCCAATATTTGGAGGGGGTGAGGACGATGCTGATGATGATGCTGATGATGATGCTGATGATGATGAGGCTACTTCTGCTGGAGGTGAGGAGGAGGACATGGACGATGATGATGAGGAGGATTGATTTTTTTTTGTGATCTGAGACTTGTGTACTTCCTTTGGTCTCCAAAGTGAAGTTTTCTTATATTATGTATTTTTCAGCTTTTACTAGTCAAGTATTAATGTACTCGTACCCGTGTGGTACTTTTTGGAATTATGTAGGTGTTTTATACACCAGGCACTTTATGACATTATTAGTAATAATTATGGTTTGTAGTAAAAAAAAAAATTTTGTTTCGCTTTACTAATAATTGTTGGTTTTTAATTATAGTAGTAAGTGTGTTTTTGTATGTGTTATTTTGATTTTTCTTCTTTAATGGTGGAACTTTGGGAAGTAGGTTGGACTCTTGGGATTATAGAGAAATTCCTCCAAGATGTGAGGGCGATGATAGTACCGTAAGCATTGTGTTGCGACAAGGTATATCGTTACCTTGATTCAAGAATTTTTTATGCTTTAGAATTTTGTGTCTTGGGCAAGTGTAAATGTGTTTCATGTTACAACTTCTTTTGAATACATATGTCATTTTAGGATCTGAAACTAGTAAAGTGAGAAGCCTCAAAATTGTATTATATGTCAAGGAGTGTTGATGAATGTTGTCTTTATTTTTAATTCATGCCTTATCTTGTGATCGTGTGATTTTGTGGAAGTAGGAGAAGTGATCAAGGCAATTTTTGTTAGTGAGCACAACTATGCCCAAATATTAATTTACCTATGAGTAGTGAGCATTCGGTAGCCCCTTTGAGCCTAAACAGTTTAGAACTCAATTGAATGATGAACTTGTTTTATGTACATAATTTGCTAGTTTGGTTCATCATTGAATTTAGTGAGTTTCTAACATTTTCTTCTTGAACCTTTGTAAATTGTTTATTTTGACTTCCTTGCCCTAAAAAGCAAGGAACATTCACTTTAGGTGGAGTTGAAAATGAGTTGGGGAGAGAATAAAAAGGAAGATAGGTGCATTACTCCTAATTATGAAAAGAAAACATTTTTCAAGCAAGCATGTCAAAAGAAGAGTGTGAATATATTGTACAAAAGAGAAAATGCTTGCTTGAACGAGAAAAAAATAATAGAATCAAAGAGTGTGCACGGTAGTTTGTGAAGGTGGAATGACAATTTGGTGAAATGAAGTGTGTTGTGTAAATATGTACATAGTGAATGTTCTTTTGCGTCGGCATTTTCGTTTCAAAGACCTTTAGAAATGTCCTTTTTTTGTTCACTCGACCAAGCTACAACCCTTGAAGTCCTTAGTGATCTTTTACTTCCATAATTTCTGTTATGATCATTGAGATATGATATGAATTGCTTAGTATTGCATCATTTGTCAAGTGAGTTTAATTGTCCCGTGCTTGTACGCTCGTTTGCCTTCAATCCTATTTCGAAGAGGAGTGTAGAATGACATGTGTATGATAAGTTAGTTGTCTCTTGAAGCATGGTTGAAATTGTTTAGGAGTCAAGTTCTTGTACATGATTGGTTCTTGAATTGTGTAATTGATGCATTGTTGTGATTACTGTTTAGCTGAGCCATTTTCGTATCTTGGTTGGATTTAATCCTCGAGCAAATCCTCGTGAGAGGCATACTTTGCTTGAGGACAAGCAATGAGTTAGTTGGGGAGAGTTTGTTAGATGTCAATCATGATATATTTGAGTATGAGTTATTTGGCATTTTTCATGACTTTTCATGTGGAATAGGTTGATTTTAGTGTGAATTGATGTTGTTATGCATTATTTGAAATATACTTGTGGTGCTTGTAATTTGTGTGCTAAATGTGCAGAAATAGGAGTGAAAAGATCAAAGTTTGAAGACCCAAAGAAATAGTGCAAGCTGCCAAAGAATTGAAATCAACAACAGTATTCGCTAGGCGAGTGTTGGCGAAGGTGCCAGCGAAGGTTCGCCTAGCGAACGTCAGCGAGCATGCCAGCGAGATGGTGGCAGAAAGTGTGCAAAACTTACAGTAGGAAAACTGGGTAAATTCGCTGGGCGAGTAGGCAAGCGAATGCTCGCTGATATGCTCGCGGGGCGAATGTGCCAGCGAAGGGTGGCAGAAACTTTCCATTTTGAAAACACCCAAGCTTCGCTGGGGCGAAGGTTGCAGTGAATGCTCGCGAAGCGAATGTTTTGGTTCGCCTAGCGAACCCACGATAATTCTGAGGGGCGGTTTAAGTCTGAGGCACTTAAATGTGCCATATTTTTGGGCATTCGCTAGGCGAATGAATGCCTTCGCTGGGCGAATGGTGCTGTTTGGAAAAGTGTATAAATAGAATTGTTACTTTTTGGACCAGAGGATCTTGCTCATTTTACATTAGAATTAAGTGTTTACAGTATTTTGTTCAGAAAATCTTGTATTTTCATTGGAGAAGCTGATTTTGCATCCATTCTCGATTATTCGTTGTGGATGCTCATTCATCTCCTCTCTTTACTTGTCATCCAAGCTACCATGAGAAGTGGTAGCTAATCACTCAATGTTGAGGTTAGAGGTAGTTGATTCTGTTTTTATGTATTGATATTGATCTCTTGTATATGAACAAAGTCTTTGATCAATATAGATGATGTTGTTTTCTCTTAATGATCCATTTGTGAATTGTTTGGCTCTAGACATAGACTTTACAACTCTTGACCTAACAATTTCATCTCTTAAAAACCAAACTCTAGACATAGATTTGGGAGTTGCTATTCGCATTGTATTGATCTTAATGATCGTTGCTTAGATTGTTAGCGTGAGACATCATCTAACGGTCTAAACAACGGTACTCATGATTCCGCTTTAGACATAAACGTAGTCGGGAGGATACGCGGTTATATTGGTTGGAAACCGAGTTCATATGCTTGATTAATTGTTTATACATGAATAGGATTGATGAAACCTAACCTTAACATGCTTTTATAAAAATCTTTGTGACCTAATTAATCTTTGCTACAAGTGAATGATAACAACAAGTGAAACTTTTGAAAACCTTAACTTAGAATATCACAACTATTGAATGGTAAGCATCAAATATCCGACAATCCCTGTGGAGACGATAACAAAAACCCACACTGAGACTATTCCAACAGAATCAACAAGTTGTTATTGTAGATGGGGCTGCTGCGAAAAGAATGAGAGCTCTGAGGGTGAGGAGAAGAAGGAGAAGAATGAGAAGAATGTTGACAAAGTAGATGGTTGTTGTCGATTCTGATGATGATGATGAGGCTGACAATGGTTGGTCAAACTTCCTCTCATCCAGAGCATTTAGATTTGATGATTAAGTTTATGTAATGAAAAGTTTATGTAATGAAAGTTAATTTATCTAACGAAATTTTAATCTTTTTGCTTAACAGCTTAAACTAGAAGCTACAATATCTATCAACTAATATACTAACAAACAGATAACTAATTGAAAATTCAAAAGTTTGCGTTGAACTTACTCGTAAGAAACCGTCTTTTATTATTTGTATTCATGTCTTCATAATTTAATTCAAACATCAACAATGTAATTCACAATGCATCTGCAGTTTAAACATCAACAATGTAATTCAAACCCTAATTCAACTATTACATTTTATAACAAAGTAAACATTAAACATAAAGGAGACAAGAGAACATAACATCTTGAGATTTCCAGAAAATCTCTCTGATTTCACTTTGTTCTTCAAATTATTGTTCTTCTTCTTTAAATCCTTATACATAACCTTCAAATAGCCCACAACTTCCAACTCTAACTTCATAATGCTCTCATCTTCATTTCCACCTCTTTCTCCCACGTCTTTATCCCATATGAACAAATTACATGTTTCATCGCTCCTCCAAAATGGACATCTCCAAAAAAGCATTCCTTTATTTTGTCCCTTCTTGCATTGGTACGAAACCTACGACCATCACAACGACAAAAATTTCTAGATCGAGATTTTACAGCGAAAGAAGACATAAAAACACCTTTGGATGAGTTTGTTTTCAAATGCGATATTGCAACAACTTAAAGTAGAACACTTTCTTGTTGTTGTTGTCTTCTTCCCAACGATGGTGACGGCGTTGGTGTTAGGGTTGTTTTGTCTTGTTTCTTTTTTCAGTGGATAAATGGATATATACTTGGTGTTTAAAATACATAAAAAGAAGCTTCAGTTTGTAACAAAGGTTTTAAGAAATAACCGTAGTGATATCCTTATTATTTTTTAGTAAAATATAAATAAAACTTAAAAAGGGTGCATTTACGTTAAAGGAATAAACTATTTGAGGGCGATGAGGTTCGAACCCATGAAAGCTTGATTGTATCACCACGGTGTTCACAACAACCGTTATTATACCCTTGAAATTTATAATTAAAATAATGTGTGCGCATTCAGTACGCATTATTACCACGGTTGGAATTTTAACCTTCATTAAACGCATTTTAATAAGACTTAAAACAATGTGTGTGCATCCAGTACGCACTATTACAACAGTGTATAAGATGTCGTTGTAAACCTGACGTTGTTGTTTGGGTGTTTTGTAGTAGTGGGGACACCACTTTCTAGGCATTTCAATACATGTAAACCGATCCATTTACTCGAATCAAATTCTCATGATACCATTTGTTGGGTCGTGAGAAGGAGCATTAATATTGGGGCAAGAGCAATACAAATGAGTGAGAGACCACATATTCACCCAAAACCTTAAGGTTTTGGGTGAATATGTGGTGTCTCTCTCACTTGTGTTGCTCTTGACCCAATGTTTAATGCTCCTTGGTAAAAAGCTCCCCTAAAAAATGGTATCAGAGCCTTTGGTTTGAGTAAAGGGACCGGCTTACATGTATCAAAATGCCTAGGAAGTGGTGTTCCATTGAAATCGAAATGTCCAAGGAAGAGGTCTATCGAAATGCACAAGAATTCACCCAAAACCTTAAGGTGATAGGTGTATGGATTCTCCCACTTATAAATGTTCAACTCTCCACATTTATAACTAATGTGGGACTCTAACTTACACTTGATATATTATTCTCAACAATATATAGGGTAAGTTTTTTTGTGTGAAAAATATTACTTTACAATTTTTTTAATGTTATCGTTATTGTTTTGTTGGTCTAGGAAATGTTTAATGCCTTTAATAAATATAGTTGTTCTGGACTGGGCCAGGGCATGCTCATCAGTCAAGCAGGCCCAACCCACAAGGTCAGGGACGGGTCATTAAGGGCTCCTAACAAGATCGCTGTCGAGCACAGGCTCACCTCCACAGGTCGGGCATACGCCTAACCTCGAATGTGTACGGCACCCTCGGTTGGCCGTCGGGTGCAGGTCCTAAGCTCCCCGAGCTCATCTCTCCTCGACGCCCATGTGCTCCTCCCCAGGAAGAACCATCTTCGCCCGCAAGTCAGTCCTCCCCGCGAGGACACGTCTCTCCCCGACACACAACACTCCTCCCCGCGAGGACACGTTCTCACGTAACCGCCCACTCCCGATGGAATCGGTCTGCCCTAATTCCGGAGATCTAGGAGCGGTTACCGCAGGGCGAAGACCGCGTGCAGGTCTTCACTACGCCACGTAAGCCCTGGAAGTTACTTGGATTGGGCCTGGCAATACAGCCCAATGCAAGTAACCGTTGGCCCCGCGCTGGGGGCTCTCTATAAATACCCTCTCACTTGAGAGGGTCAGGTTACGTTCACTTTAACTCTCATCTCTGTACTTGCTATTCTCTGAAGTTACCTGACTTGAGCGTCGGAGTACCTTGCAGGTACACCCACCCCTCCCCCCCCCCCCCCCCCCCCCCCGCCGTCTTTCCACCGCACCGGAGCTGAAGTCCAGACGACGTTGTTGGCCACAAAACCTATCTGATCCAGGTACGATCAGTGGCGCCGTCTGTGGGAACCCTTTGCTTCCCAATTTTTCCTCCGTTAAACCAAAGCAACTCTCATTCATCACCGTCATGGCCGGAAATCCGTCCGCTACCAAAGCTCTGGACACCGTCCTCGCGCAACTCGAGAACGGGAACCACCGCGAAGACGCTGCTGCCCTCCATGTCGAAGAAGGCAACGTGAGAGACGGGCAAACCGTCTCCCCAGACTCCCAAGACGTGGCTTACAACGTCGGCCGCCAAGACGATCAGCAGGCCATTTTTCAGCCAGTTGCTCCTCCACCCAACGCAGACGCGAGCACCGTGGCCGTGTTCGCCTTGATCAATCAGACCAATCAGATGATCGTGCACCAGAATACCAGAATTGAAGCACTGGAGCAAGGGCGGGCACGACGATCTTCCCCGCGAAGACATCGCCGTCCACCGTCGCCTCGCCGTTCCCCTTCCCCGCGAAGGACCCCTTCAGACGAATCTCGGACCCCCTCGCCGATACGCGAGGGTTGTCGACCACGTCTCGAGCGCCCGCAGCCGACGATTTCCCAGAAACGCCCTCGTTCCCCGCCTCGGAAGGAACCCAGGGCCTCCACCACTACCAAGAAGTCCAAGCAGATCGAAGAGAGGCCGAGGCACCGCTCGAGGAATTCCCCGCTGCGACATCAACGATCCCCTTCGGTGTCCCCGACAGGAAGTGACGACGATGACCAGAGGACCCCGCTGTCGTGGGAGATCATGAATGCCCCAATCCCCGCGGGCATAGAGAAACCTCCACCGCTATGGACCTACGACGGTCTCTCCGACCCCGATGATCACATCGAGAGTTTTGAAGCAATGCTCGACTTCCGAAACGTCAGAGGAGCCATTAGGTGCAGGCTTTTCCCCACCACCTTGCGGAAAGGCGCGATGACTTGGTACAAGGGTTTGGAACCTGGGTCGATCACGTCCTGGAAGCAACTAAGACGACGCTTCACCAAACATTTTACTGCGTCTCAGCGACACCCGAAGACTGAAGCTGCCTTAGAAAGCATCTTCCAGGGGAAGAACGAACCTCTTCGAAATTACATCGAGAGATTCAACAGAGAAGCTGTCGAGGTCCATACGACCGACGACATGAAGAAGTATTTAATCATCCATGGACTGCGTTCCGGATCTGATTTTGCCAAGTCCGTAGGCCTCCGTAGACCCCGCCATCTCGAGGACCTCCTCCAACGAGCTCAGTCGTATATCAAGCTCGAGGAATCCGAGGCAGCGCAGAGCGCCCTTGAGTCGAGGCGCAAAGAAGGCCCCCGCGGTCACAAAGATGAAGACTCTCCCTCCCGGCGGGGAGGAGAAAGAAAGAAAGAGAATCGCCCTCGTGATCCTCGTGAACCGCGCGGACCAGCTGGCCGGTTCACCGAGTACACCCCACTCAACGCTCCACGCGCGCGTATCCTCTCCGAGTGCCAGAACTCAGAATTCGTGAAAGGAGGAGTCCGCTTTCCGAAGCCCACTGCCCCCAAATCGAACGCCGACAAGTCAAAATACTGTAGATTCCACCGGAGTCACGGGCATATGACGGAAGACTGCATCCATCTCAAAGACGCGATTGAAATTCTGATCAAGGAGGGGCACTTGAAGAAATACGCCCAGAAGAACGATACTCCTCGTCCCAGCTCCCGGGAAGCCCAGAACGTCGAGGAGACGACTCCCGACGAGAGTCGGCTTCAGGTCGCCCTCAGTGTCACTCGACCCGAAGATTTCTTTGTTCCCCCAATCATCGAAGGCCAAGAAGCAATTCGCAACATGTGGACGACATTCCCCGACGAGGACCCCGTCACCGCCCGTAGCACCTGGAAAAGCTTCCCCAAAACGATGGTCATCTCTGGGGGTGGCCTCGAGAAGTTGTCCATCGGATCGATCAAGCAGAAGTTTGATGAGCTGGAGTCCGCAATGTCGGCGAAGACAACCACTCTCGAGAAAGTGCGGGGAAACCCCAACCCTATCACTTTCTACCTCAAGGAACTCCTCGGGGGAGCACCGAACGCCACCATTCCCCTCCTAGTCAGGGTACAGATGGCGAACTTTGACGTTCGAAGGATCTTAATCGACCAGGGAAGTTTGGTTGACATCATGTATGCCCATCTATTCGGGACCCTTCAGCTCGACGAGAGACATCTGACCCCGTACGTCGGTTCAGATCTGCAAGGGTTCAACGGAACCACCACCAGACCATGGGGTTACGTCGAACTGATGGTCACATTCGGGGCCGAAGATACTGCTCGACAGGTGAAGATCCGTTTCCTGGTGGTCGAATGCCCATCCCTTTACAACTGCATCCTCGATAGAACCACACTGGCCAACCTTACGGCATGTACCATCAACAGTCCACCTCAAAATGAAGTACTACACGACCAGAGGACGAGTGGTAACAATGCACGGAGACATAGACGCAGCCAGAAGATGCTTCGACGCCGCCATCAAAGGCCTGAGTTCCATCGGCCCCAAACCCAAGACCGTGACCAAGCCACCCCAGGACGTCGAACAGGTACCTCTCCCGCGCGTCAATGCGATCGAACTCGACAGCAGGTTCCCGGGCGAACCCAATGAAGACGGGGCAGAAGACCTCCAAGCAGAAAACAACGGGTGGCCTCTCTACCCAATGCGCCCCATCCCAGACGGAGACTTTGAGCTCGTGGTCCTCGGGGACGATCCAGATCGTAACGTGAAGATTGGCACTGGGATCCCCGACCTGGCAAAGGAACAGCTGAAGGCATGTCTAAGGGAGAACGCTGACCTCTTCACGTGGAGCGCATCCGAGATGCCCGGCCTCGACCCCGAGGTGGCTTGCCATCAGCTCGCGGTAGATCCGGCCGCTAGGCCTATAGCACAACGTAGGCGTATGCAGTCTCCCGAAAAAGCAGAGGCTGCTGAAAAAGCTGTAAAAGACCTCCTAGAGGCAAATTTTATTTCGGAGGCCAAATACACTACCTGGCTGTCCAACGTTGTACTTGTTAAAAAGAATAATGAAAAATGGAGAATGTGCGTTGATTATACTGATCTCAATTGGGCTTGCCCGAAAGACTGTTATCCCTTGCCTAACATCGACCAACTGGTCAACAATTCTGCAGGTTATAAACTACTATCCTTCATGGACGCTTACTCGGGATACAATCAAATTCCAATGGACAAGGTCGACAAATAACACACGGCCTTCATGACCGCATCGGGCAACTACTACTACAACGTAATGCCCTTCGATCTGAAGAACGCCGGTGCGACCTACCAACGGATGATGAACAAGGTTTTTCGGGCTGAAATCGGCGACATGTTCGAGGTCTACATGGACGACATGATCGTCAAATCCGCAGAAGAAGTCGATCACACCGCGCACCTCAAGAAGGTGTTCGACACGGCGAGGAGATGTCGCATGAGGTTTAACCCCGACAAGTGCACCTTCGGCGTTCGGGCAGGTAAGTTCCTCGGATTTTACCTCACTGAACGAGGAATCAAGGCCAACCCCAACAAGTGTAGGACTTTCTCTGAGCTCCCTACTCCGGACTCAAAGAAGTCGATACAATCATTGAACGGGATGTTCACCGCCCTCTCCCGCTTCATCGCCAAATCTGCGCAGTATGCACTCCCATTTTTTAAACTTCTTCGACAAAAAGAAGAGTTTGAGCGGAGCGAGGAATGCGAACAGGCGCTCGTCCACTTAAAACAAGTCCTATCACAACCCCCGGTCCTCTCACGGCCTAAGAACGGGGAGACACTCTTCTTGTATCTTGCAATCACGAGTGAAGCAGTCAGCGCCATCCTCATTCGGGAAACCCCGGATGGGCAGAAGCCAATTTACTTCACGAGCAAAGCCCTTCAAGGCCCCGAGCTCAGATATCAGTAGATTTAGAAAGTCGCCATGGGCCTCGTCACCGCGGCCAGGAGGCTACGCCACTACTTCCTCGCCCACACCATCGTCGTAAGAACCGAGCAGCCTATAAGACAGCTCCTCGGACGACCGGACATGGCAGGGAGGATGCTCAGGTGGTCACTCGAGCTTGCCGAGTTCGACATCCAATACGAAGGGAGGAAAGCCCTGAAGGCACAGGTATTAGCCAACTTTGTAGCAGAGATGATCATCCCGGAACCTTCAACCAACGGATCACAGAAATTGACGATCTATGTCGACGGAGCATCCAGCCCGAAGGGAAGCGGGGCGGGCATCATCCTCGAAAATGAGGAAGGCATCCTGATCGAGGTATCCCTCGAACTATCCTTCCCGACATCGAACAACCAAGCCGAATATGAGGCCTTCCTCGCGGGACTCCGGCTGACCGAGGACCTCGGCGCCAAGGAGGTCAAACTCTTTACCGACTCCCAGCTCGTGGCCTCGCAAGTCCGAGGAGAGTACCAAGCAAAGAACGACAACCTCATAGAATACTTGGCCTTGGTAAAAGAAAAGATGAAAAAGTTCACCTTCGCGAAAGTAACTCACATCCCCCGCGAGCACAATGCCCGAGCAGATGTTTTGTCCAAATTGGCGAGCACAAAGAAGAAAGGCGGGAACAAATCCGTCATACAAGAGGTGCTTTCCCGCCCGAGCATCGACAAACCGGCCATGGTTTCGGACATCAACGCCATCGGGGACAGCGATTGGTGGATGACCCCGGTGTACGAATACCTCACGACGGGCAAACTGCCCGAAGATCCCAAAGAAGCAGGAATGGTCAAGAGGCGGGCATGCTCGTACACTATAGTCGAGGATAAGCTATACCGGCGAGGGTTCTCTATTCCCCTCCTCAGATGTGTTAAGGAAACCAAGGTCCCCGGCATACTCCAGGAGATCCATGAGGGAATCAATGCGCAGCACCTCAGTGGGCGATCGTTAGCCCGTAAGGCGCTTCGAGCAGGGTATTACTGGCCCACCATGCAACAGGACGCCAAGGAACACGTCAGGAAGTGCGACAGATGCCAGCGACACGAGGACATGCACCTTGCTCCTCCCAGCGAGCTCAGTCCATTGTGTTCTCCGTGGCCGTTTGCGTGGTGGGGAATGGATATCCTCGGACCTTTCGTCCAAGGGTCGCATCAAAACAAATACCTCATCGTCGTTGTGGACTACTTCACGAAGTGGATTGAGGCGGAAGCATTGTCCAAAATCACAGCCTTCAACATACTGTGTTTCTACAAAAGAAACATCCTCGCCCGGTTCGGCATGCCTCAAGCCATTGTCACCGACAACAGAACACAGTTCACCGACAGGAACTTCCAAGACTTCGTCACAAAACTAGGCACGAAGCAACACTTCACGTCGGTCGAGCACCCTCAAACGAACGAACAGGCTGAGGCGGAGAACAGAGTGATCCTCTGAGGATTAAGACGTCGACTAGGTGACGCCAAACAACGGTGGGTCGAGGAGCTGCACAGCGTCCTCTGGGCCTATCGGACGACCCCACACTCCACAACCGGGGAGACCCCCTTCCATCTGACCTACGGAACCGAAGCGGTGATCCCCGTGGAGATCAGGGAACCCTCGAGGAGGACAGAAGACCCCCTCGACGGGGACGCGAACGACGAAGCCTTGAGGGAAGAGCTCGATTTTGTCGAGGAGATACGTTCGGACGCTTCTCTCCGAGAAGCTTCGCTTAAGCAGAAAATAACACTATGTTATAACAACAAAGTTATTAAACGTGATTTTCAGGTGGGCACCCTCGTCCTACGAAGGAACCAGAAAGACTCGCGAGAAGGCAAACTCGCCGCGAACTGGGAGGGCCCGTACCGCGTCCGAGCGAAAACGGGGACAGGAGCCTATTTGCTCGAAAATCTGCACGGGGAAGAACTTGCTCGACCTTGGAACGCTGAAAAGCTAAAACAATATTACAGTTAAGCACTGCCCGCGACGCACTAGCACCGCGACTACGGGGACGCGCTAAGGTACGAGCGCGACACCCCTAGACAGAACACGATGATCGAAGACTGTGTTGTGTGTGTGCGAGGACTTTGATCTGACGGGGATACCTCGACCGAGCTCCGCCGTTGTTGTACCAATTAGGCAGAACACCCAACTCGCGATGGGAAGTTCACGCCACGAAGCTAAGACCTCGACCGAGCTCTTAGCCTCGTTGAAGGTCGGAATACATCTCCGACCACCCGACCAGCTCTCCACGCGGTCGGGGACTATCAAGGTCGAGCAATCCCAAAGTCTTTGTTACTTAGACAGAAAAACAAAGTATAGAAGTCTTTAACAATTAGACAAAAAACAAAGTATAGCAAATGCATTAACATCACACACAATTAAAACCATGCAAACAACATTAGCAGATGAACAAAAGTACATTAAAACGGACAGAAACCCAGTGTACAAATATTACAATCAGGTGTCAAAAAGCCCCTGGCACGCAGGCCGGGCAGAAATGTTACAATAAATAAAAATGGCTCGCAGGCCAAACAGAACGGGGGGAAAATCCTACTCAGCGGTGGTCCCTTCAGGCTGCTTGGGATCATGGACCTCGTCGACCCTCATCGGTTGTACGATCTGACCATTGACCACCTCGTAGTCGGGGTCAATCCCCTCGGTCGAAAGGTCGGGGTAGAGGACCCTAAGCTACTCCACCGCATTCTTGAAGCCTATGCCCGCCACCACGAGGTTGTCTTCCTCGGCTTCACGGAGCTTCACTATCTGCGCAGCCCGCGAGGTCAACAACCTATCCTCTTCGGTTTCCTCCTCAGCGGGGCAGACAGCCTCCTCCAACTCAGCGATCCTCACCATGAGACGATCCCTCTCCTCCTCGACACCGGCTAGACGCTTCCGTTCCTCCTCGGCATTCTTCAGCTTTTCCTCCATTTTCTGTTGAAGCTCGAGCTGGGCCTGGTTCTGGATTTTGCAGTCAGCCAGCTCCTTACTCACCTTCTCCATTTCAGCCGAGATGGATTGAAAACTCTTATGCAACCTGTTCAGCTCGCTTGCGGGGCACGCCCCATCGTTCAGAGCCAAGGCGGCCGCGCAAACCCGCATCACGGCAGACACGTCTTCCACCAACATCCTCCGCCAAGAAGCCTTATCGACGCTTAAGATGGCCTGAGTTTCGGAGCCACCCACGCACAGCGAATTGTTCTCCGTAAAGAAGTTCGGCCTTGTGTAACAGGGAAGGAGCACAAATTTCACGGCAGGGGGACTATCGTGCTCAGTGAGGTCGACGTCCACCGTGTCTGCAAGCCTTTGCCTCTTCGGAGAGCTCTAGGGGCTGACGGAGTCACTACCCTGGTGAGAGCCAGAGGAACCTCCGGGTGTCGGGTCGGGAACGGACATCTGCACTCGGAGCTGGTCGACACGACTCTTGCCTCCTTTCTTCGCAGCACGGTTGGCTTTCAGCTTCTTAAAGCGCTCCTCAGCATTCGACATCTTATCTGCAAAGAAAACAAAGAGGTTAGTAGTTCAAAAAGAAAGGTAAAAGGAAGGACGTGTCGGGGAGACCACCCCCACCTAACAACTCGAGGGCCTCCTCGTCAGAAAACGTCTCGAGAAGAGCCCTAGTATTGATCACTCGACGCCTCGTCAAGATATGCCCATCATCACCCCGAATGAAGTCCCTGTTTTGCGTCACGAGCTTTGCTTTGTTAAAACCATTAACGAACGCCATTATCTGCTCGTAGGCCAAACGATCCCCCTCGTCGAGACGGCTACGCCTGACGATATAGTTGTCCGTTCCCTTCTTAAAGTGTTCTTCAGTCCAGAACAACGGGAACTTAGGCACAAGGGTCTCCTCTTGTCGTCCGCCCACCTGTTTGACGACCCAAAAGTACATAGTATTCACGGCCTCATGTGTGACCGGTCTCACGAGGTAATACCGGTACTTGAAGTTTCGCACGGAGTCCATATACGTGTGAAACAGGTTATTCACCTGTTTGAAGGACACCCAACCGTGCCTACCGTCCCCGGCCTGTCGCTGGAGGTGGAAAATACGGAAAAACAAGGGCACAGTCGCCCCGATCTTCAGATACTTGCATACCAGCTCGAAGGCCCTAATAAAGGCAAGAGAGTTGGGGTGGAGTTGAGAGGGGACCAAACGTAGCCAGGTAAATACGGCATGCTGGAAGTCCGTGAAAGGCAGACGCCACCCCGCTTCGTCGAACATAAACTCGTAGACGGGGAACCGCATCCCGCTGTACGTCGAGCAGATCCGATGGTGTGGCAGAGGCCTAAACACGTTCCACGACTTCGGGGAGCCGATAAGGCGGTGCTCGAAGGTGCAAAATATTCCCTCTTCATCCAGGTCGACGAACTCGGACATCATGATCACGGCCTCCTCGCAGGCCCAATCGTCGGGTGTTCTCTCCCCGGCGCTGGATGTCTCTGCCATAGGTGAACTAGGCCCGTCGTAGATATCCAAAGACCCCACTGCCACTTGCAACGCGTCCATTTACCTGAAAAGCAGAAGGAAACGGTGAATTCGATAACCCATATCAAATCCACCCCTTCCACCGCTGATCAAGTGAAAGGGCGAGGAGGGAACGTCGGGGAACGCGACCCCGCGACTTTCCTCAGGTCCGCGGGAGCACCCCGAGATATTCAATCCACATCCCCGTGACATTTCACCATTTATCCCTGGGAGATTCAACAAAAAGAACTGAGAGACGTTCATCCCACGACCCCGGGACATTCTTCATGTCCTCAGGGATTTCATCGTCTCTCTCCGCGAGATTCAACAAATAAACTATGAAATCCCATCGTTTTCGCCGAATATTTCGTGATTTCTATGGGAACGTCATCAGTTCACCTTAAAAATCACCCTACAGATACAAACAAAAGAGGGAAAAGAGAGAACTTACTTCAAAAGGTACTTCCGGTAGGGTTCCGGAGCGGCTGTCTGCGGCGGCGAACGGAGGCGATCGGAGGTTAAAGGGAGAGCGAAGGAAGAGAAAATTAGAGCAAAGGGAGGGCGAAAAACGTGCAAATGGCACGGGCTTCCCCTACTTATGGGGCTCTCACGGGTCTCGAGGGCTCCTAGGCAATCGATTGCGCTACCCTAGGGTAGCCGCCCTAGGAAATGATGAGTTGTGATGCGTGGCACACGTTTCCCCACACGCGTCTTTTCATTTCCCAACGGGCGCCTTCCCATTCACCTCGCTTCAGACTTCTCGCCTCCCCGCAGCGTCACTTAGTGTCGGTCAGCCCATCCCGAGGGTCGATGTGTCTCTCCCCTCTTGACCTACAGCTCCTCGTCAGCATTCATTCCTCGATGCTTCCTCGACATGGCTAGCCCTTAGGTCATCACTCTGATGCTCAGAGCAACGACTTGAGGGGCTCCTGTTCTGGACTGGGCCAGGGCATTCTCATCAGTTGAGTAGGCCCAACCCACAAGGCCAGGGACGGCCCATTAAGGGCTCTTAACAAGATCGCTGCCGAGCACAGGCTCACCTCCACAGGTCGGGCATACGCCTAACCTCGGATGTGTACGGCACCCTCGGTTGGCCGTCGGGTGCAGGTCCTAAGCTCCCCGAGCTCGTCTCTCCTCGACGCCCATGTGCTCCTCCCCGAGAGGAGCCATCTTCGCCCGCAAGTCAGTCCTCCCCGCGAGGACACGTCTCTCCTCGACACACAAGACTCCTCCCTATGAGGACACGTTCTCACGTAACCGCCCACTCCCGATGGAATCGGTCTGCCCTAATTTCGGAGATCTAGGAGCGGTTACCCCAGGGCGAAGACCGCGTGCTGGTCTTCACTACGCCACGTAAGCCCTGGCAGTTACTTGGATTGGGCATGGCAATCCAGCCCAATGCAAGTAACCGTTGGCCCCGCGCTCGGGGCTCTCTATAAATACCCTCTCACTTTAGAGGGTCAGGTTACGTTCACTTTAACTCTCATCTCTGTACTTGCTATTCTCTGACAGTTACCTGACTTGAGCGTCGGAGTACCTTGCAGGTACACCCCCCCCCCCCCCCCGGCCGTCTTTCCACCGCACCGGAGCTGAAGTCCAGACGACGTTGTTGGCCACAGAAACTGTCTGATCCAGGTACGATCAATAGTAATTAATGAGATTTCTTTACGGTTAGAGGGTGCTCAAATTAATCGGTTATTCAAATTATTTATATTCGGTTATCAAAAACTGGTTAATTATTAGTATGGTTTTAACTAAATTCATGTTTTAGATGTTTTTAATATGATTTTAACTAAATTCATAATTTGGACATCCGTATTCAAAATAAAAGAAAAAAAAAGTTTTTTTCTTCAAAAATAACTTTTGAAAAATAATATATTTTTGGAAAAAAAATTAATATTTTTTCACGAAAAAAAATATAGAAGAGTTAATTATTTTTCAAAAAATAAAGAAAAATGATTTTTTTTTAATTTTATTTTAAAATAAATTTTATTTTTCCAAAAAAAAAAACATTTGTATTAAAAAAATTATTTTTTAAATAAAAAATTCTTACAAAAAAATAAATCAAAACTAATTATAAAATTGGTTATGAATATAACCGGTTAATAGTTGATTTATAACTATTTTACAAAAGTAAAAATTAGTTATATCAATTAATTTTAATATTTATAACTATTTTACAAAAAGTGAAAATTAATTATATCAATTAATTTTAATAACTGATTATAACATATTGATTATGCAAATTAACCATCTATGAATATTAAGAAGATGCATGTTTTGTAATGGACTATTCAAAACCACACCTTATAAATGAAATGATAAATTTATTGAATTAGAGTTTTGGATGAGAAAATTGACATCCCTGATAAATGAAATGATAATTTTTTTGAATTAGAGTTTTGGATGAGAAAATTGAATGCAATAAATGACTTTGCAACAAATAAAGTATTCTCTCTGTCTCAAAATAAGAGTCTTTTTAGCCAAAATTTTTTGTCTCAAAATAAAAGTCTTTTTACGTTTTCAATGCAACAATCATTAATTTTTACTAACTTTACCCCTAATAATTATTATCTACACAACTTTTAAGACAATACATCACATTACACCTTTATGACAATCAATAGTAATTAAGGGTAATTTTGTAAAATTGTTATATTTAATTAGCCAATCATTACTTTTTTTAATTTATGTAAAACAACCTTAAAAGACTTTCATTTTGAGACGGGAAGAGTATAATGAAGTAAGTGAACTTGAATAACCTTCTAGAAACTTGATCAAATGTGATTTGTAAATGATTCTGCAACAAAAGAGGTCATCCTATTGTATCTCTAAACTCACCATATTGTTAATACAAAAATGCATCTTCAAATTAAATGTTGGGAAAATAAATATGACTCGCCAATTTACACTGAAAATTGTGTAAAAAAAATATGTCTGAAAATACATCTCCAGAATTTAGAGACAATTGAAATTTTTCACGGTGGTTAATAAGCACGAGAGCAATTCCCTAGTATTTTTATGTGAAACCTGAACTTACAAACAAATCTAAAATTAGTTGTACCATCTTTTATATGAAATTACAAACCCTTTTATTAAAGTTTTGAGCAACTGTTGTCAATGTTGTGGTGCAAAATTTGTCCTTTCCTTTTTTTAGGTATGTACACAATAACTGAAAACAGCACCATGGTACCTCCTCATGTTCCATAGAGACAAAAACAAAAGACTGGCTAAGAGTAAGAAGCATGTGCTAGAAAGAATAAAAAGACAAGCAAATTTCCCTACGAAGACAAGATTAATTCTCCACAATCTTTGGACTGCTGTACATTTTCACTATCACTTGTAAACTCTCTGGTTTCTCTCTTTCTTCAAGCCATTCATAGTCTTTCTTTTCTTCTTCTGCTATGGATATTCCATCAACTGAAATTTCAAAAACAATCATTGCATTTTTGTAAGAGTAAGAAACATGGCTCCCAAATATTGATTTATGCTGTTTGAAAACTAGAATAATGCAAAGGTAGTATTGAAGATTCATCATATTTTACCACCATTGGATTGGTACAAGTTTTTTTATTTAAATTCAAATTGATCGAGTAATCATATCAAGTGTAGTCAAGATCGTGTGCTAGATTGTATGATCTGTAAGATCTTACGTGCTAATTATCGTGAAATTGTAAGATCCTACATGCTAAGTATCGTGAAATCGTAAGATCCTACGTGCTAAGGATACGTGAGAGTCCTACGATCAGAGAAAAATCGTTTTCGTCACCAGCGTGGCCAAGATTGAGCTTAATGAAGCAAGATAGTAAAAAAAAACGTGTTGGGTCTTATTTTTGGGCCTGAATTATGATGTTTTTGTGTATGTGTGTGTATAATATATGTATGAAATTACCCTTTTTTCCTTTCGATAGAATCTTACATGTCGTGCTAACGATTAAATTTTTACAATATTTCACAAGCTAACCGATCCTACTTAAGATCTCGTGCTTGGTGCTTGACTACATTGATCAAAACATTTCATTAACCTCTGTACATCTATAGTACCGACACTTTTCATAAGTGTGTGTGTCTGATATCCAACATATGTCCGTCTTCAACACAGACACAACACATATGTGCGTGATTATATTCAAAATTTATTTTTCAAATTATTATTATGACATATTAGTGTGGTGTCAGATGTTCATGCTTCATACAATGATTACAATTATTCCGTATAATGAAGTGCACCATAAGCGCGTAGTAATAGATATCGGACGATAAATAAAATCTTGTACCTGGAAAGTTGGAGAAAGGAAAACTTTGATAGTATGAGCAGTGTCTGCCATCAGGATCAGAGTAGGGAGGACCAAGAACATCTAGAACGGCACAAGCTGTGACTCCAGTGAAGCAATGCATGTTGCCACCATCATTCGGATAAAGGATGGAAGGATTGCAAGGAGCAGTGAAATCAGCATCAACCTTCACTTTCGCCAATCTTTTCTCTGGAATCTCGGCTGCGCCACAATTTCAACATGCATATTAATCTTCTATATTTACAAGTCCCAACAATCTTCACAGAAAAAATTGTACTCACTCTGATCAGAAAAATTACTTTTTAGATTCCTTGAATAACTAATGTATCTGCACAATACATAGACCAGATACATTGTTCATTCAATGAATCTAAAAAATAAATTTTTTCTGAAAATGTGTAAGACTAAAACGCATGTTTTCGGCCAAATAAGAAAACACTCACTTTGTGAGACATCGGCATGCATGTTAACAGCCCAATCATAAGATTTGATGTGCATTGTTCCGAATAGAAGCTTACTAAAAACTGTCATTTCAGGGTGATTGTGAAGAGGAATTACTGCTGAAGGTGGCAAGCAAAATATTCCCATCTGCAATACATCAAAATCAAAATTAAGTAAAAAAGCTAAGTTGCGCTTCGAAGTAATGTTGGAAATATAAGACGGAACCGACAGGTGAGAGCTTAGTTACCGAGAATTTTTCACACTCGAAAATGTGAAGGTATGTTATTTTTGGCGTTCCAGCATTGTCGTTACTGAAATACGGCATGTCAGGTTTCAATCCAAGGTCTTCTGGTTTTATTCCAGCTACACAAAAAAAAGCCAGAGTTAAGGAAAATGTTTAGAGCATTGCCTTATAATAGTCGTAACGAATCTTAGATAGACTCTGATATGAGATTAAAATTTAATATGATGTATCTCAACTCCTAGAAGAACAAGTTTATAAGGTGAGATTGTTATTATTTACACCCTCCGTTTCATATTATATTATAAGCAAAATTTACTTTTTAAATATATTGAATAATTAATGTATCTCATTTATATATAGTTTAAATACATTAATTATTTAAATATCTAAAAAAAATAAATTTTGCTTATAATATTAAACAGAGGAAATATTAAACATCTCATTCAAACCCTGAATTCTTAACACCATTCACTCTCAAATAATGACAACTGCCAAATCATTTATTACATTCACAAGCATTAAATTATGTTACTTTGGAGTACTTAGACCAATTTATTGGTTTCCAACTACCATCAAATTTAAGTTACCACAAACCTACAACTTGCTACTACCAACCCTAATTGGTAGACTCTTTCAAAGTGAAAGAACACTAACTTCAAGCATTTATGAACCACCTACATTTAACTCGTCATTACTATCTCCAAAGAACATCTAATTAGGTTCATAGATAAATACAACAAAATTAAGTGCATTGACAATGTGACACAAGTACATCAAAAAGAAGTACAGTATACAAGTGAGATATAATCATTAATAAAAAAGACAATGCTATATTAGCCCCCAATAGCACTGACACCTCAATATCCGTGCCTGAAACCAACATTTGTAATATGATTACGTCTAATTTATTGTGTATTTTTTAAATTGGTATCATTGTCATGTCAATGTCGTGATTCCGATATTCGTACAATAGTATTGATATCATGTAATGGTAGATAAACCATATAATGAGTAATTTTCTAATGCAAAAACAAGCATAAGATAATAAGAAGCATTCATAATTTGATGTGATCAACACCTTTGATGTGATTCTAGAGAACATGCAATGTTAATCAATTTTCCACTTTTCCAAATCAGATATCTATGATAAAACAAAAACAATAAATCATTCTAATTATCATTCAATAAAGGAAAATTCAACTGCATACACGTTTAAAACTCATACACAAAGCTTCATCAATGATCCAAAATTTTCAACTTGAAATGAAAAAACAGTTGAAAAACCAGATTAAAAGGCACAATAATAGGGTAAAATAATATCAAAAAAAAGAAATTTGTACCTAAAATAGAACTAAGCAATTCAATGTGTTGAGAAGAAGGAACAATCCCAGGTGAAGCATTAGCAAAAACATGTTGGCAAGCAAGAACAAGTTTCTGAACCGGCGACATCTTCATCCACTGCCGATGTCGCCGGTTCTTTCTAGATTTCATGTCGTTGGTATTCGTTTCTTCAAACACTTCACATAACTCTCCCCCTTTCCCATCCTTCAAGTTTTTCTCAATCCCCATTGAAACAGAGCAAGAAAAAGACCCAGATGAGAAAAACAGAAAAAGGATAAAACTTTAGTAGAGGAATGGATTCAAAACGAATCAAGAGTGTTGAGAATGGAGTTTTGGAAAATGGGTGTGGAAGAAAACGGAGAAAAAGTTGAATGAAACAGAGAAAACAGGGGAAAACAGAGGAAAACTGGGGAAAACAGAGGAATCTCAAGAATGAGATGAAAAAGACAGAGAGAAAGAAATATAAATATGAGGAGAGAGAGAGAGGAGAGAGAAAGTGGTTTGGAGAAGTGAAATTGAAAACCAGGGGCCATGTTTTTGAATTTCAGTGGGCTGCTTTCAAACAATGGATAATATTTCCTACTTTTCTTTTTCCAGATGTTACTTATGCTTTTTTCCTTTCTTTTTATCATATAAAATACTATTTCTGTTTTTTTAGGTTAAAATACAGTTTTGGTCCTCCTGTTTGTCAAAATTCACGATTTTGGCCCCCCTATTTCTTTTTTTAACAGTTTTTGTCCTCCACTCCAATTTTGGCCCAAAAAATGTGATGAACAGTAACTTGTTCGTACATGAACAGTGAGGGTGGGGGACCAAAACTGTTAAAAAAAAAAATAGGGGGACCAAAACCGTGAATTTTGACAAACAGAGGGACTAAAACTGTATTTTAGCCTTTTTTTTTTATTATATCACAATTAAAAATTATAAATTCATCTTAGTTCAATTTACATTTTTAATGATAAGATTTGAATTCCAATACTTTTACATGTGTGAGTTTATAATGATTAATATGATTTTGTATAAAAAGTTTTAAAAAATAGAAATAAATTATTTTATAAAATAAATAAATTATGTATAAAATAATTTTATATTAATATAATAAATAATAAATAAGGTGTATTTTGTTAAAGTACAAAAATATTTCAAAATAATTTTATTGAAATAGAAGACTCCAGATTTTTTATTGAAAGACGGTATTATAAAATATATTTTAATTTTTATTTTTAATTTTTTAATTTTTAAGTATTATTAATAAATAGTAAATAATAATTTTGTATTTTTTTTATAATTTCTCTTTTGTATATTATAATAGTTATATTTTTTTTATATCAGTAAAATAACATATGGGTTTGTAATAAAAAAATTAATGTAATATTTTTAGATTTTTCAATAATTTTTTATTATACGTAAATAAATACATTAATTTGGTTACAAATGGTACAAAATCGAAAATAATTGAGAGTTTATGCTAAGTTTTTATATATAAGAAGAGGATTAAGTTCAAAAAAAATATAATAAAACTAAGTAAAGAAATGTCTTAAAAAATCAAAATAGTCATATTTGTGGAAGTGGTTTTATCACATCTTAAATTTATCTGAAAATAAAGATATTTGTTGGTTTTTCAAAAGACAAGTTTGATTCTCATTTGTTAATATTTTTTAAGTTGTATTGAAAAAAAATCATTACTACTTTGGAGAATTAAGAACTTAGTTTTGAGCATAATTATATTTGGTAAGTAAAAAGTCAATTATTAATTCAAGTCAATGTTTCGAGCACTATTTTTTATTTTAAATTGTTTTTTAGTTATAAATATTAATTTCCAACTTTAAATAAGAATCTAATTTTGAATAGAAATTTAAATGAGAATGTGACAAAGATGGAAAGAAAAGGATAAGGATCACACTCCTTCTAGTATGGTCCAAACTTCCAAAATATTTTTTTAAAAAAATTAATGGTTAAGTATTATATTTTAAATATTTATATAATTTTTTATTATGAAAAAAAAAGAAATGCACTGATAGTGTAAAATATTTTACACTGTCAATCAATCATAACTATATATCAGAATAAAATATATTTTTATTTTAAAAATACTGATATTACATGGTAATTGTAAACATTTTGATTGGTTGCATGTGTAAAACTGTCTTACACTCACAGTGCACTATCATTAACCCTTTTTATTATTTTAAAATAGAATTTAATTAGTACAGTATGCATTAAAGGTGTAAAGAGACTTTAATGATGTTTGACTTTTATCTTAATTATCTATAAAATAATACTACCTCCGTCCCAAATTATAAGTCACTCTACAAAAAATATTTGTCCCAAATTATAAGTCACTTTATAATCTCAATACAACATTAATTACATTTTTTCTAATATACCCTTAACTATTTATTTCTCTTTCTTCTTTTGATTCTATTAATTTCTCTTTCCTCTGTAATTAATGAATGACAATAATGTAAAGTCATACATAATTTCTCTTTCCCATACAACATTGATTATTTTTCTTAAACTATGTGAAATGCCCAAAACGTCTTATAATTTGGGACGGAAGGAGTATCTATAAACAATATTTCAAAAATAAATATTAACGGTTGTAATACACTGGTTGTGTAAAAAAAAATTACACTTTCTAGATACTATTATAAGTAACAAAAAATTTTGTAGATTTATTGAATAATTAATGTATTTAATATATAATAATTTTCAGATATATCATGTATTCAATAAATCTAAAATAAATTGTTTATAATAATAATAGGAGAATGTACACAATCAATACATAGCAATTAATCTCTTTAAAGTAACTATCAATGTTTTAAATATAGGCAAAATAACATTTTTCGTCCCTTAACATTTTTTATCCCTTAACTTTAAAAAGTGGCTAGTTCGTCCCTTAACTTTTAAAATGTTGTCAAAGTAGTCCTTGCCGCTAGTTGGCTCAAACGTCCGTTTATTTTTGGTTACGTGGCAGCTGACATGGACTTGGAACATCATCATCTTCTTTCTTGGTTACGTTTGCAGTGGTCTCCCCTATTTCATTGTTAGGGCAAATCGAATTCTTCTTCTTTCTTCACAATTTCATTCAAAAATCAATGGTAGTGTTCATCCAAGCATGAAATTGGGTTGTTCTTCGTCGATGTTGAGTAAGAGAAATTCATAAAGTGGGAATTCAATAGCCAGTGGAAGTTCAAGAAGGAAGTCCATGTGTCATTGCGGAGACATGGTTGTTCTTCAAAGGGCAAAAACTGTGAAGAATATGGGGAAAATATTCTGGGGTTGTCCCAATTATAAGGTATCCAATATATTTTATGAGTGTTTACTTTCTGTTATAGATTCATCTTGAACTTCTTACAATGCAAATTTCAGATGCAAGCTAGATGCAATTATTTTGGTTGGTTCCATGAAGATGCGTGTGATGAGAAAGAATAATTTTTTATGCATAAGATGGGTGTGGTTACAAAGGGACTGGATGAAGCAAAAAAAGACATTGAAGAATTTGGGAAAAAGCTGATGATTATTGATACTGAAATGAAGAATATCATCAAGTGGAAAAAATATGAAATTTGATTTTTTTTATAATTATCATTGTATTGATTTTTAGAATGAATTAGGTTAGTTAGAATGAGTTAGTTGCTTGTATCGGTTGTAATGTTATCTTGAAAGTTTGTATTTGATGTTATCTTGAATGAATGTTGAAACCTTTTAAGAATGAATTTTATGAGTTTGATCTTCATAATTTGTTTTTAATGTTGTAACTAACCTGTAATTTTTGGGCATGACCTATAACTTTGGGCATGACCTATAAATTTGGACATGGCCTATAAATTTGGACATGACCTATAATTGTAACATAACAGGATATGTTCATAACAGATTTGGACATGACCTATAATTGTAACATAACTGGACATGACCTATAATTGTTCCATAACTGAAAATGATCTATAATAGAAAATGTTCACAAGCAGAATATGTTCATAACAGAATATGTTAATAACACAATATACTTATAAACTGCAGTAGATATTTTTGTCCATAACAAAAGCACCAAAGTGCACCAATCTGGTAGTAGATACAATTAGGTTCATAACAAAAGCACCAAAATACACCATAAACTTGTTCAGCACCATAGTACACAAAAAAACACAATAAACTTGTCCATTACATCAATACCATAGTGCACAAAATACAACATAAACTAATTAATCCTAAATATTTCTAGGGAATCTTCATTGGAGTTGTCCTCTTAGTTGGAGTAGATCTCTTTGTGATTGGACCAACAACATTCTTGGATGCAGACAACCTGGTTTTATGCCCAGGTGGTATGTAACACCCCTTTTCTATACCCCCAAATAATCACAGTTAATCATTTAGACACATATTAAAAATTTCGTCAGAGTATAATTATAAACATAGTATAAAAGAGGTATGTCACATTATACATGAAATTAAAACATTCAACACCTGCTCAACAATTGATATGCAACAGTGGGGTAACTTCGCAACAAAGGAACTTAGTCCTTACACCCACATCTCAATATTTAGAATAAAAGCGGAAAATCTAAACATTGATTAACAACTAACATATATACATATACATATATACATCATCAAGTATTATCCACCAACAATAATCCATGTTTACATAAACATTCGTCAACAAGATACATGTACAAATGTATCACAAAAGAATCATAGCCATCCTAGCTACCCGGTGCTACATATCAGAGCCGACCGACCAAAAGAATGAAGACACGCTTCACAAAAAGACCACTAGCATACCTACTCTGCAATGCCTCATAGAGCATCATAAAACAGCAGAAGGGTGAGAAATATTATCATAATATCAATGCATATAATTATATATCTTAGCATAAAAATACACATATTCCACATTCTCACCACAATTCATCACAACTCACTCATATACATCACAGTGTATATATATATTCAAAACCAAGCATATATGTCATGCATACTTTCACAATTCTTATCATTCCACATAAACATACACAATTATGTTTATTCATCAATGCACCATTATAAAGATGATAAATGCAAATCATAGAGACCGACTCACGACTCTATGCAAATGCAATGCGGTACCGACTCAATCATCTCAAGTTCACTCAGGAACTCTGCTAGAACCATCGCTCGTTACATCACTGTAACTCCCCGTCGGGCATACAATGTTCCCCGTCGCTCACACCCCACACGGGCACACGACGTTTATGGATCGCTCACACCCCACACGGGCACACGACCCGATCGCTCACACCCCACATGGGCACACGATCCGATTGCTCACACCCCACATGGGCTCACAATCATTTGTAATCATCGCTCACACCTCACATAGGCACACAACGTTACAACGGATTCTCATTAGAATCCCTCAACACAAGAATGTACATCATTATGCTTCACATACAAAATGACTCAAGACATTCTTGAAATGCATACATATTCACAATATATTCATGCATTCATCTCATACAATCACATACAATCTACATACATTCACATCAATGCACTATTGTATGATTCACATCCAAAACACACATTCAAAACGGTAAAAGTCGCTAAATAACACTATTCCTGAATTTTCCGACTTATTTAATCGGCTAACAATTTCCAAATCATTATAATAAGAAAGTACAGCTCAATAGCTTCACAACGATACCAAGAATGTAAAAATCCGATAAACGGAACAAAAGTTACGAAAGAAAACGAAAACGACATTTTGCAAAAAAACCCCATTTTTACACTTGGCCTGGCCATACGCGTATGGCCTCACTCATACGCGTATTGCCCTAATTTCTCGCCATTCCCATACACGTATCACCAATGCCCATACGCGTATGGGCAGAATCATTTTCCTTCACAAATTTCACGTTTCAAAGCCCATACGTGTATGCCCAACCCCATACGCGTATCACCAGATGGCCGGGAAAAGCCACATTCCATACGCGTAATGGCCCAAACACAGGCCAATGATACGCGTAACGCCTAGGCTCATACGCGTATGGACATGCCCCTTACGCGTACGGCCAGGGCAAATGCAGAAAAATTCTGCAGAACGTGTTTCTGCGTTTTCAACCCAAAATCATCCAATTTTTCACCTATACACCAGAAAATTGCCAATACAATGCCTAACCACATGTATCTATCATGTATCAACAATATTGAACACCAACAACATGATTTCAAACACATTTAATCGATTTCCAATACTTTCTACACAAATGGGTTTTTACAAAAACTCATAAAAATCAACAACAACAACAACAACACACAATCATACATAATGATATACATTGATGAGATAATAAGATTTCACACCCTTACCCAGATTCCAAGCTTACTAGATGATTGTTCTTGATGATTTTCTAGATTCCCCAAGTTTTCTTCTCTTTTCTCCTCTTCCTCTTTCTTTCTCTCCTTTTTCTTTCTCTTTCCCCTCCTATTTAGTTTCTTATCTCCTTTTTCTTTCTTTTCTATTTCTTTTCTTATTTTCTACTCAAATTCAATTAATTCATTTTCTCACAAAATTCTACACTTAATCACTTTTCTAACAATTTTACTAAATTTCTAACTTACCATTAATTGAGAAATGTCTAAAATACCCTCCATTATAATTTCCCCGAAACTCTCAAAAACGGTAAAATATCACAACATGTCAACATAGCATATTAACATACCAATTTCACAAATAAAATAATGTATCACTCAATTTAAATAAAAGACTCAATAAAATGGGAATAATTGGAATCGGGGCGTTACATGGTACAAATGGCCTTGGTGCCTTCTTAACAGGTAGCTTTTGTATCTTCCTCTTGGCAGGACCATGAGTCTTCTGAGCAGCCTTCCCCTTAGAGGATTAGGTAGAATGTTGGGCAGTCTGGGTTGTTGTCTGAGAGGCTTGGGTATATTGTTGAGCAGATTGAGTTGTAGTCTGAGATTGTTGGGCAGATTGTTGAGCAGTCTGAGTAGAAGTCTGAGAGGCTTGGGTAGATTGTTAGGCAGTCTGAGTTGTTGTGTCCTTACAACTAGACTTGTAGTGTCCTGTTTTCTTACACTTATTGCACTTCACCAAGAAACCAGTTCTTCTCATTTTGTGATCAGAGCCATCAATCTCTCCTTGTAATAGATTGTTTCAAACTCCCTATAACCCAAGTCTTTCAATACACCAACTAGCTCAAAATAACTCCATTTGTCTACATCTACTCTCAAATAATCTACTACTCCATTCTCATATACACTAAGACCCTCATCAGTGAATTCACCACTATGATGAATTTTGAGATTAATGAATTCATCCATGACACCTAATCACATTATCTAAATAATTAGAGTTTACCCTAACAATTTTACATAAACCCTAAATTTTCGTAAAAACCTAAATCAGAAAGAAATGAACTAACCTTTTGATAAACACTTCTTGAGTCGTCTTCAATCCTGCGCGTCTGCAACAATTCTTTGCAACAATCCTTCACGTCTGATTCAATCCCTTTGCGTTTGCCCTAGCAGCGCTTCGTTGAGCTTCTCCAATTTGTTTTAACCTTTTGATGTTCTAGTTAATGAAAAACTACTTCAATTTGTTTTAACACATCCTCATTTCCACGTCAACCACAGAAAGTCCACCTGGAAATACGTGGCATGTGATTTAAACTTTTGGCTAACGGAACCAGACGGAAGGATAAACGTCACACAATTTTAAAAGTTAAGGGACGAACTAGCCACTTTTTAAAGTTAAGAGACCAAACTGGACCCTGAGGTAAAGTTAAGGGACGAAAAATGTTATTTTGCCTTAAATATAACTATTTTAACTATAAAAAATTATTATTTCTGATTTATACATTAAATAATTTAATAGATTTAAATGCATTTTATTTTATATTTTGTTTAAATTAAAATTTTAGTGTTTTTATTACAATCACATTTAATGTTTGTAAGAAAATAAACATGTTAGATCCTTACACTTCAATCTTCTAGAAGTGGTTTCAAAAATCTCTTATTTAGTTTGCACTTCCAAAATTTAGTTTTAAACACAAGTGAGACTTAGTATTCAAAAGGTCAACTATTTATAGCAACAACATTAGCACCACCGTCTCGATTTTAAATTATTTCCAATTTATTATTGATATTAGTTTTTGAAATTTTGTTCAACATATGATAGAAAGTCACATAAAATATTAACATGTGATACAAAGTCACATACAATATTGAAATAATGTATATGAAAATTATAAAGTTTAACCCGTAAAAAAAGTTGTAAGGCCTAACAAAAATATCAATTATGAAAAATAAATAACACAAAAATTGTTAATCCAATTCAGTGCAAAATTACTTATTTTTAAAAGACAACAATTTAATAAAAATAAATTCACTCTTAATAGTACATGATTGTCTCATCTTTAACTCCTCTAGTTCAGTTTTATTTTCCTAATATTACTAGTAAACTTCTATCCAGATGCCCCCTAAATCTCATAGAATGTTTTACGTAAATACCTCTAATTTTGGAAAAAAATCCCTAAATAACCCATGTTTCAAAAATATTCCCAAAATGCCCTCATTAGGGTTTTGGTTTGAACTATGTCGCCAATGGAATTGGCGACTCCCTTGTAGAGGTTGAACCATGTCACCAATTCAACTAGAGACACCCTTCCAAGTCGCCAGTGCAATTGGCGACACAGTGTAAAGCTTGAACCAAGTCGCCAATCCAAGTGGAGACACCCTTCAAACTGAATTTTTTCACTATAAATAGGGGTGTTAAGCTTGGTTTGTTCCACATCTCTTCTCACAACTTTGTTTTACTTATAAAATGTATCGTCGTCGTTGGGGTAAAGTTATTTTTTCGCGAGACAAGCCACCGATCGACATGATGTTTTGGAACATACAAGGTATCAATCAACTTATTGTTGTATGTTGTTTAAATTGTTATAACAAAGAGAAATGCATTAATGAAAACATTTGGTTACAACAAACGAAGAGATAAGATAAATTATGATGCAGATGTTCCTCCAACATTGGGACAATGTTTTTTGTTGTGGCCGGGCTGACGACAGATACTGCATAGTCGTATCATTTTATCACCGATATCCATTTCGGTTCTTATACGCTTGCTGTTTGGGCGCCCTTTTTTCTTTCTTCTCATTTCATCGTTGTGCCAAACTACTTCACCATGGTATGGATGCCAATAATCCTCCATTGGTAGCACTGCGAAGCCTTTGCTGTATACATTCATAACATTAACCACCCTGTAAACATCAGATAGATAACCATAAGCATCTTGACGAGCATGTGCGCATGCTGCAATGGCATGTGAGCAAGGTACACGGAGGGCCTGGAACTTGCCACAATCACACCAACCTCTGTTTAGCCTGACAGCATACGATAAATTGGGCCTCTCCTCATTAAAATCCATTGTTTCTTGTACACTGAATGATTGTCTATGTCGGTCAAAGATTGTAACTGCATGTGTGCTGGCTTTGATAGCATCCTCCTTCATCAATTTCATAACGCTCTCACTGTATAATTGACCAGATGCTAACACTGCACTCCATCTTTCGCCTCTTGTTGCAAAAAGTGATGCCAACCTATAATAGGTTGAACTCACCAAAACAGTGATTGAAAGGTTTCTTATTCCTTTGAATACCCCATTCATGGACTCCACAAGGTTTGTTGTCATGTAACCCCATCGACAGCCACCATCAAAAGATCTTGTCCACTTTTCTAGTGGAATGTTATCCAACCAACTTCCGGCATCTGCATTTGACATCCTTATTTCGTTAAGGTAGTATTGAAATGTTGGTCGAGTTAGCGCATAACCAGCATTCATAACCTGTTTGCTAAGGTACTTGTTTTTGATTGCACGCATGAAGTTTTGTTGAATATGTCTAATGCAATATACATGAGTAGAAGGAGGATTGTGCCACCCGTTATCATGGTTATTGTAAGCACTCTTTATAGCAGCATGTCTGTCTGAAATCAAACAGAGGTTGGATTGTGGAGCGACATGTGTTCTCAAATTCTTAAGGAAGAAACCCCAAGCAGAAGCGGTTTCACCCTTAACCAAAGCAAATGCAATAGGAAAGACATTACTATTGCCGTCTTGTGCAACAGCCATAAGCAAGGTGCCCTTGTATTTTCCGTATAGCCATGTTCCATCAATTTGAATAATAGGTTTGCAGAATGCAAAACCTCTTATGCATGGATGAAACGACCAAAAGAGACGGTGGAAGATGACATTTCCGTCAACAATGCTACCATCTGGCCTGCATGCCGGCACTGTCTGCATGATTGCAATAGTTCCCGGTACATATGTCTTAAGGGCAACCAAAAATCGGGGTAATTCCTTGTACGAATCCTCCCAGTTGCCAAAGACCCTTTCAACAACCTTTGTCCTTGCAATCCACGCTTTCTTATAAGAGGGAGTATAATTATACCTCGTCACAATGTGAGATATGATTATACTCACTTTGACGGACGGATCCTTACTAACCATGGGCAAAATGTCTTGACATATCAAATATGCGCTTAACTGTCGGTGATCTTGGACAATATTTGTCGTAGTGCAATTATGAATTGGTTGTATGGAAGTTATCTTCCAACAATCGCTTCTCTTTGTGTAAGTAGCTGAAAGTCGAAAATTGCAAAGAGGATTACGACAAATAATTACATACCTTCTCAAATCCGTTTTATGGACATTATAATCAACAGAGTTATCCATGTGAAATTTTTTTATGGCTCGTACACAATCTTCTTTTGTGCGAAACATGTCACCTTCTTTTAATTCGTTCCCTGACCGCATATAAGGATTGTGAAAAATATCTGCGGAATGTGCATCATTTTGCAATTCCATGTCTGTCATATGTTGAGGCGGACGATGGACATGATCTGGATGTACGGACAGTTCTTCGTCACCCTCATCGTTGTCGTTCAATATCTGATCGAGCATTTCCTCGCTTCCTTCTTCCTCTTCATCAATGATGTCGACCTCTGCTTCAGATTCGTCTAAGTATTCTGATTCGCCATTGGAAGGCATTGAATGAAGTCGCCATTGGATTTGGCGACATGGGACAGGCTTTTAATACTGTTTCGCCAGCTTGTCTGCATGCATGAGGCATGCATCAGACTAGGGCACAGGCTACGAACTAGGGACAGTCGCCTTTGTGACTGGCGACTTGCTTCAGAATTTGTTCATGATCGCCAATTGGAATGGCAATATGGTTCAGGCAGCATTTGTTCAAACAATCCATCTGAAGCCTATATATAGATAGCATATGGTTTGCAGAGAAAATCATCTGAGAGCTATTTGTAGCACTGATACATAATATACAAAGTAAATCATCTGTCTCACATTTGATCATTTGAAATGGCTTTGTTGACAATGGGTGAAACACATAGAGGAACCGTCACAAATATCGCCTCTTATGTAAGCATTACGTTTGTGTATCTAATTATTATTTTGTATTCTTTGTTATTTTAAATTTATATTTTGGTCTCTCTAATTATTTTATTTCTAAATCTATAATTACGCAGGAAGTTTCAAGATTTCGGCCTCGTTCCCATGAATATGTTGCACCCGACGAATTAATACAACCGTATATTGATTTCGCCGGTTTCGGACATGTAAGCAAAATAATGTCTTATTCGGTAGATGCAAAGTTTATACTAGCTTTGCAAGAAAGGTGGCGGCCGGAGACACACACCTTCTTTTTTCCAACCGGTGAATGTACGGTGACTCTAAAAGATGTGTATATGTTACTCGGTTTGCGTATCGATGGTAAGGCAGTTAATGGAAGTACAAACATTGACCCATCAATTTGTGAGGAGCTTTTGGGTGCCGACTTGCTAGATGCTGCATCGAGAGGCCAAAGTCACTTCCTCTCGCAACTAAAAGCATGGTACGCCGGTTTTACTTTAACTGAAGAGTCTACAGAAGAAAGGAAGCTACAGAAAACCAGGTGTTACCTTATGCTTCTCATTGGTTTATTTTTATTTCCCGAGGGTACTGGTTCTTCTATGCACATTATGTACTTACCCTTATTGAGAGATCTAAATCAAACAAGACAGTATAGTTGGGGTTCCGCTTGTCTGTCTTATTTGTATAGCTCTTTGTGTAAGTGCGCCAAAAAAGATGCATCTACTTTTTTTGGATGTACTGTTTTGCTACAAGCTTGGGGCTGGTCTAGATTACCATCCCTAGCGCCTGTCAACGACAACGAATTTTCCTTCCCGTTTGTACAAAAGTAAGTTATTAACTTAATTTTTTTTATCCTTAAAAATAATTGTGTCTAACATTCTCAACTAAAAAATTAATTTTTTTTTAGATGGTCGGCTAAGGGAATGAGTTACAATAGATGTCCCAAACATTGTATCATTTAATACCGTAATCTTTTGGATCACCTAACACCCGCAGATGTAAGTCCGCCTAAACATTTCTCTTCTTTTATTTCATATATTTTACTATCTAATTTTTTCTATTCTGCAGTTCATATGGCGTCCATACCTAGGCATGGAAGACCTACATGAAGTCAGCGACGAAGATGCTGCCATTTGGACTGCATGTGTCCCGATCATCACATTCACAACTGTGGAGCTGCACAACAGTTACCGTGTTAAACTGCAATTTGGAATGCATCAAGACATCCCAGATCCGCCTGCTGACATCAGTAAATGGCATCTAAAAAGAGTTAGTGATCAATGGGTGTTTGACAGCTGGAAGGATTTTGCAAAGACTGAGCATCGTAAATGGATGCACCGCAGCAACTATGTCTTACGTGAACCGGTGATGCCAACCCCATCTGTACCAACAAATAATTACATGGCTTGGTACAGATCGGTTGCAACTGGGTTTGTCTCCGAAGACAGGTATTTATACGACCCGCGCCAGACCACCTACACACAAGAAGCCTCAACTTCTAACCCACCTCCAAGGCCATGTTACTCACAACCCCCTACCCAACAAAATTACCAACCCATTATCCATCCAAACATGCCATACACCCAACCACAATACCAAGAGCGTCCCCCATATCATCTTCAACAAAATGATTATTATCAAGAGACTCAATATGGCTATGCCCCCAACATGTCACAAAGATACAGCCAAAACGAGGGTACATCATACCATAGCCAAATTGGGCAAACATCTTTTCATAGCCCAAACGCCCAAACATCATACCCTAGCCAACCTTCTCAACATCCTTATGGCTTTCAAACACAATTTCAACCTTTCATCAACGAATCCTTCACACCAATGTCTCCCTTCAATCGGGCTGCCCGCACACCAATCACCCCCTCAAACTATAATGGCATGGGTCGCACGCTCAGTTTCAGTCCCCAAGACTTCAAGGGAATGCAAGACATCCTAAGGGAACCATCTAGGACTGCTCCTGAGACTTCGACCCCTCAAACACCGGGCGTAAATCAACAACAAGGGGAACAAGGGGGCGAGTACAACGAGTACAACGGCTGCAACGAGTGCAATGAGTGCAACGAGTGAGGGTCCCTAGGGGATGTGGAACTGGTGGCCGGTTGGATGCACCCGGTCACGAAGATTAATTAATGTAATATTTTATTGAATTAATGAAAATTTTATATCATTGTGCAAACAAAATCAATATAACATTCCAATATTTAAAAAAAAACACAAAACACACCATGTCTCCACTTGGATTGGCGACTTGGTTTAAGCTTTACACTGTGTCTCCACTTGGATTGGCGACTTGGTTCAAGCTTTACACTGTGTCGCCAATTTCACTGGCGACTTGGAAGGGTGTCTTCAGTTGAATTGGCGACATGGTTCAACCTCTACAAGGGAGTCGCCAATTCCATTGGCGACATAGTTCAAACTAAAACCCTAATGGGGGCATTTTGGGAATATTTTTGAAACATGGATTATTTAGGGAATTTTTTCCAAAAATAGGGGTATTTACGTAAAAAATTCAATCTCATACCCCTTTCTCACTTTCTCAAGTGTTTGTACAATTACATAAATATATGAAGTGATAAATCACAATTACAATGCAAATATTATATCTTTTTAACTTTGAGAGATAATCTCGAAATAGAGTATTACAAATCCAAAAATAAAAGACTAAATGAAAACTATTAAAACGTCAATTTAAAATACAAGGTTTAAGTATTCACAAGAGGTAGAGTGCCTTCTTAAATAGCAATAGCATCCAGTATAAAACGGTTGGATTTCAAAAAGCAGAAGAAAGATCAATCTTCATAATGTTGATTCTGAATTTTGATTAAAATCAAATCTAATTAAATCTAAATTTGATATAAATCAAAATTTTAATCTCTCTAGTAAAGGATTCATGATAAATCTTTTTCACATAAGAATTGTTGAGTTGTAATTCCTTGTCTCGAAGCAGTGTAGCTCGACAGAAACAAGGATTAGTCGAACTAGCCTAATGTGTGTGTCGAGTTGTAATAGTGTGTCGAAGTGTCGAAGCAGGTTGCTTCACACAGGATTTCGACTTAGGCCTATTTTAGTAATGTTTGTTATTTTGGGCTTTTATAGTTTTGGGCTTTGATTTGGTGCGCAAGCTAACCTAAATCTATAAATAGGGAGAAACCCTTATTTTGTAAACAACTAAAAACTCATAACATTGTATTCACAGTTTGCAATTGCAAGTGAATAAAGGAGTTCTTCCACAGGTTGTTGGCAAAGAGAAACTCTGCAGAATATTCATCTTCTTCCTCTCCAACGTTTTCTTTCTTTACAAACCTTTTCTTTCATTGTCATTGTGGGGGTAGAAACAATCTTGAGATCAAGATTGACTAGGAATTCTCCATAGGTTGTGGTTGAATTCTAACAAGAATGCCTTTTAAATCAAATATTTTATGAACCATCCTCATCTCTCTAGCAAAGGATTCATGATAAATCTTTTTCACTATGCACATCCTTATGAGCAACCTTCTAGATTAGATCTTGTAGCACAACAACTTTAAAGGACGCATAAAGATAACAAAGCATGTTTGGAATCTTACATTAGATCACAGCAGAGTAAAAAAGGAACATATAGTCTTGCCCATTTAACTTAGAGATCACAACAGATACGAAAACAACATAACATAAAGATGTGTTTACTCCCCTATTTTGCATAAAATGGGCAAATAGAGGAGACTATCAGACCCATAAGAGTATACAAAATAAGCAAAATATTATTCGAGTTAAAGAACACTGACTTCAAGCATTTATGAACCACCTACATTTAATTCATCATTACAATCTCCAAATAACATCTAATTAGGTTCATAAATAAATACATCCAAATTAAGTGCATTGACAATGTTACACAAGGACATAAAAAAGAAGCATAAGTAAGATACAATAATTCAAAAATAAAAAACAACGGTATATTATATAACAAAATTGACACATATGTAACAACGACACTTCTGTAAAAAGATGGGTCAGTATCTGTGTCTGAAATCGGCATCAACACTTGTAATGAAATTACATTTATATTATTCATTTTTTCAAATTATTACTGGCGTTGACATGTCATTATGTTGTGATTCATGGATAGACAATAGTATTGATATCATGTAATGGTCGAAAAACCATATAATTTGTAATTTTCTAATGCAATAACAAGCATATTATGATTAAAAGCACTCATAATTTCACGTGATCAACACCTTACAATACATAAATGAGTCTAGAGGATATCTATGAGAAAACAAAAATAATAAAGCATTCCAATTATCATTCAATAAAGGAAAATTCAATAGTATACTGATAAGTGCCAAAATGTACTAATTTTGAGTGTAAATAATTGGCACTTATTGGCTTAATTCAACCAATAAACCTCAACTTTTGTGCATATGTTGTATAGTTTACATTATAGTGTATATTACGCGTTATCTTGTAAATATGATTGAGTTTAATAGTTTTTCTCTCATTTTTATAGGTATTCAAGCAAGGATGTTTTTTCATATTCATATAGAGCATTGAATAAGCTTTCCGACGCTTCCGACCGGGCCTCAAACGGAGTTACGGTTCAAACGTTATGAATAAAACAAGTGCAGGATTTTGATGTACTGTCAGCTCTCGCCCCAAGGCAAACTGTTAGTAGAGTAATAGTGGGGGTTGTTTTTAATCGTATCCACGGGGATTGTTCGATATTTTATGCGTGTCGTTCAATAGTTGTGCTATTATAAGTTCAACGGTTTCAAAAGTTTCTCAATTGTTGTTAACATTCAATTGTAGCAAAGATTAATTGGTGACAAAGATTTGGTAAAAGGTTTTATAAAAGCATGTCAAGGTTAGGTTTCGCTAATCCTTTTCACGTATAAACGATTAATCAAGCATATGAACTCGGTTTTCGACCAATACAACCGCGTATCCTCCCGACTAAGTTTATGTCTAAAGCGAAGTCGTGAGTATCGTTGTTTAGACCGTTAGATGATGTCTCACGCTAATAATCTAAACAACAATCATTAAGATCAACACAATGCGAATAGCAAATCCCAAATCTATGTCTAGAGTTTGGTTTTTGAGAGATAACATTGTTAGGTCATGATTTGTAGAATCTATGTCTAGAGCAAAACAAATCACACATGGATCATTAAGAGAAAACAACATCATCTATATTGATCAAATACTTTGTTCATATACAATAGTGTAGCGAGTGATTTTGGACGCGGTTCTTAAGCGTTGGTCACTCTCTGCGGTTTGAGCTTTGACTATAGGTCGATTCATTTTTTATCCTATTGTGAGCTGAATAAGGAAGGGAAATAGATGTCTCCAATTAACCCTGCTTTGCATACTAAGTTTAAACAGCGGTCTGTTAGGTTACGAATGCTATCAATGTGGGGGGCCTTTGTACTGGTTATTTGTATTTTCGCCAATACGGTTTTCTTTCTTTCTAGGACTTTCTAGCGGGGAACACGGATTAGGATGTTAGGACTGATGCTTTTGAATTACTGCTTTTGATTGATGGAGATATGGGATTTGGGTTTTTTGTTTAGTGTGCTCGCTAAGATCTTTTCTTTCGATCTTATGCCTACGTATTCCCGTTTACCGAAACAGGGAAATCAGAGCGTTCGTAGTTCCTCCTAGTCTATGGGAGGAAATGAGTGTTTTTGGTGTCTTGTTCAAAGCCCAAGACGTGAAGCTAAAGGGTAGTTTGTATCTTGTTCAAAGCCCAAGATGTGAAGCTGAAGGGTCTATTTGTGTCTTGTTCAAAGCCCAAGACGTGAAGTTGAAGGACCTTGACTTTAGAGAGAATTTGTCATCTCTAAAGAAGGGTTTGTCTGTCACAACTGTTGGGTGACTGGTTATAAAGGAGAATTACTTTAACCGGGATACGCGGATCCTGGCAATGCCATAATTTCCTTTAAAGGGGATTTTAACCTGAAGGAGAAGACTTTAACTCAGTGTAGAGCAATGCTATCTTTCCTTAGGAATTTCTCATGCTAAAAGAGGGACAGTGGCATGGATGTAGATGATCCAGAGGCTTGCCGCTTACAGCGATTAGATGAAGGGAAATGAGTTGTTGATGTTTGTGTACTGTGAACGAGGCACAACTTTGATGCTAAACGGTTGATTGGATCAACCAGTGGTTTTCTTATACAAAGCCTAAGAGGAGGCTATTGGCCCAACAAGAGGGAGTTTTTATGTGTCTCGTACGAAGCCCGAGAGAGAGGCTAAAAGGGTTGACTCAACAGGAGAATCTTTTATACTCAACAAGAGAGTGTTTTTGTATCTCGTACGAAGCCCGAGATGGAGGCTAAAAGTTTGATTGGCTCAACAAGAGAGCCTTTTTTTTTGTATCTCGTACGAAGCCCGAGATGGAGGCTAAAAATGTTTGACTCAACAAGAGAGTCTTTGTATCTCGTACGAAGCCCGAGATGGAGGCGAAAGGGGTGATTGACTCAATGAGGGAGTCTCTTATGTGTCTCGTACAAAGCCCGAGAGAGAGGCTAAACGTTGTTTGACTCCGCTGGGGAGAATTTTGGTATCTCGTACGAAGCCCGAGATGGAGGCTAAACGTTTGCTTCGCTGGGAAGAATCATTGTACAAAGCCCAAGAGGAGGCTATTACAACACTTTCAGTTGGGTGACAGATCCAATATACTGATTTTAAAAGAGAAAATCAGTTCTTATATGAGCAAGACTGTACTCAGGGATTTAATTTGAGGATCAGGGATATTTCCTTCTCTTTGAGGAAACGGGAAATCCAAAGGGTATTTAGACTGTCCGAGTCTGCGGGTTTCCTTCCGATTTAACGAAGGGGTCACTTGAGAATGTCTTTGAGACTCAAGGAAGTTAGACTGTCTGTGTCTAGAGTTTTATCTTTTGTACTATGCTTTGAGAAACAGTAGTAGACTCTATGAAAGGACTGTTCTATGCGGATGACTATGTTCTGTTCCTATACCTCTAGGAGGTCGTCGGGACAATTTGTACGAAGCCCAAGAGGAGGCTAGAAGCTTTTAAGAAGCCGGCGGGTCCTTGTACTAAGCCCAAGAGGAGGCTATCATTCCCGGAGGAAGATATCATTATACGAAGCCTAAGAGGGGGCTGTGAATACTTCTAAGAAGCCATAGGGTCCTTGTACGAAGCCCAAGAGAAGGCGGGGTTGCTTTTAGGAAGCCTGTGGGTCCTTGTACGATGCCCAAGAGGAGGCCGATGCTTTTAGGAAGCCCATGGGTCCCTAAACCCCGAGAAATTCAAGGCAAGCTATTCACAAGGAATAGGTCAAGTCAGGAAAGTTCGAGAATTTGGAAGAAACTCAAAGATGTCGTTCACGGAGAAGACATTCATCTTTGGGAGTAGAGTTTCTTGACAATTCCTAATGAGGACAGCCGAAGAGAAGACTGTATCTGGTGATCCTATTGGGGATCTAGCTGTCTATTTCTACGAATAAACGAAACGGCGTCACCTAGTTCTAGACGTAGTTGCCGGGGAAACTCTAAATATCTATACTATTATTACACAGTTGATATGAGTTTATGAAAGAAGACTTACAGCGAAACAGCCTCACAATACAGTTATATATATATATATATATATATATATATATATATATATATATGAGTTTATGAAAGGAGACTTACAGTGAAACAGCCCCACAATACAGTTATATACATATGGAAGCGGTAAATGAAAGCAGGTAAACACTTACTCGGTTGTAGAGCTTCCATGCTGTTGAGTTAGTTGTTCAACAAAGAAAGATTGAAAACAACAGTATATTCAAAATCAAAGGAGAAAGTGCTTTGAAAAAGAAAGATTTGGGGCTTACAGCTCAAGGAGAGGCCCAGGGTTTTATCAGTGAGCGCACTGTTGAATTTGTACAAAGGGACTTATACAAGTGACTGAGGCCCAAGAAAGGTTTTTTGTACAAAGGGATGGGTCTTACACTCTATTAGAGGCCCAAGTGAGTCTTAAGAAAAGAAATGGGTCTTACTACTCGAGGGTAGGCCCAATGGTTAATTTTAAAAAGGGCGACGGTCGCGCCGAGGTTTTGTAAACACCGTGGGACTTATACAAGTGACTGAGGCCCAAAAATTTGGTATTTACAAAGGGGTTGGGTCTTACACTCCCTTAGAGGCCCAAAGAGTTTAAAGAAAAGAAATGGGGCTTACAACACGAGGGGAGGCCCAATGGTTATTTTCAAGATGAATATTCACTTTTAAAATGCCTAAAAACAATTAAAAATGAATTTATTCACAAAAATACCAACTATATTAAATAAATAATATAAATTTGATTTTTTTGTAGAATAAAATATTTTACTATTTTTGTGATTTTTCAGAAAAAGAACCAATAAAAAATAATCAAAATTGAAGGAGTTATTAATTTTCCAAATCATTAAAAAATAATATGAAAAATGAGAAAATATAAAAAAAGAGGGGTTGGGTCTTACACTCTATTAGAGGCCCAAAGTGTATTTTTGTACAAAAGATGGGGCTTACAACTCAGGGAGAGACCCAAAATATTTTCAGTTTGAAAATGACGATCGCGCCGAGATTTTTAACGTATCGGGACTTATACAATAGCTGAGGCCCAAAATTGTTTCGTTAAAAAAAGGGTTGGGTCTTACACTCTAATAGAGGCCCAAATGTTTAAAAATGAAAAGAAATGGGACTTCCAGCTCAAAGAGAAGCCCAGTTGATTTTCGTTTGAAAATGGCGATCACGCCTAAATTTTTCTTTTAACGCAGAGGAACTTATACAATAAGTGAGGCCCAAAATTGTTTTGGTTAAAAGGGGATTGGGTCTTACACTCTAATAGAGGCCCAAAGTGTTTGAAAAAGATTTGTTATGGTGAAAATCAAAGAAAACCCCAAATTTCATTTTTTAGGCATTTTTTCAAGAAAAATTAAGTAAAAAATGATAAAAATATCAAATAAAATCATTAAATAATGATTAAAATTTATGAAAATAAATATTTTATCAACATAAATATTTAAAATCATTTTGGTTTTAAAAATCAAGATAAAAAAGAAATCATTTTAAAAGCATTTAAAACAATATAAAACACTATTTTTAAATATATTAAAAATAATACTTCTTTTTGTGATTTTTTGTGGATTAAAATATTATGGGGTATGAATTGAAAAATGATGATTTTTTGCTATGTGAAAAAAATTGGTTGAGTTTTGAAAATAAAAAGTAAGAAAAAGAGGAAAGATATCAAAATATCATCTCCGACATTTCTTTTGGGGTAAAAACGAGTACCGAAACTTTAATTTTCAACACGTTTTTATCAAATTTCAAACACTCATAACTCTCTCAATTTTTATCGGAATTAAGATCCGGAAGAGCCTATCCTGGCCGATTTTTCGCAAGGAATCCGATGGTATTACTCACGCACACGTAAAATCGACGCACAAAACGCAAAAAAAACTGCTATCGTTTTGAAAACATCGTTCCGCGTCGAATTTCCAACACGCGTAACTCTCTCGATTTTTAACCGAATCAAGATCCGCAAGAGCCTATCCTGACCGATTTTTTGCAAGGAATCCAATGGTATTACTCACGCGCATGGAAAATCAACACACAAAACGCAGAAATTAAAAAACAAAAACTGCTATCGTTTAAAAACATCGTTCCACGTCGAATTTCCAACACGCGTAACTCTCTCGATTTTTAACCGAATCAAGATCCGCAAGAGTCTATCCTGACCGATTTTTCGCAAGGAATCCAATGGTATTGAACATGCACGCTGAAACTCAACATGTAAAACGCAGCGATAAAAAAACCAGAGCTGCAACGTTTAAAAACATCGTGCCGCGTCGAATTTCAAACACGCGTAACTCTCTCGATTTTTAACCAAATCAAGATCCGCAAGAGCCTATCTTGACCGATTTTTCGTAAGGAATCCAATGGTATTACTCACGTGCACATAAAATTAACACACAAAACGCAAAAATAAAAAAACCAAAACTGCACGTGGTTTTCGACGCCGTTTCGCGTAAAATTTCCAACGCGCGTAACTCTCTCAATTTTCATCGGAATTGAAATCCGTAAAAACCTATCTTGACCGATTTTTCGCAAGGAATCCAATGGTATTATTCACGCACTTGGAAACTCACTGTACAGAACATACAAAGCAAAAAAAAACAGAACTGCTATCGTTAATTCGACGTCGTTTCACGTAAAATTTCCAACGCGCGTAACTCTCTCAATTTTCATCGGAATTGAAATCCGTAAAAACCTATCTTTACTGATTTTTCGCAAGGAATCCAATGGTATTATTCACGCACTCGGAAACTCACTGTACAAAGTAAAAAAACAGAACCGCTATCGTTAATTCGACGTCGTTTCGCGTCAAATTTTCAACGCGCGTAACTCTCTCAATTTTCATCGGAATTGAAATCCGTAAAAACCTATCTTGACTGATTTTTCGCAAGGAATCCAATGGTGTTACTCATGCAAACTAAAACTTAATGTATAGAACACACCAATGAAAAAAAAAAGAACTGTACATGGTTTTGAAATAACCAAAATTCCACATAAAAACATATCAAAATGCAAACAGTGGGAGGATCACAACATACACATTAAGGACTACATTTTTGCCTCAATAATTGTTCAATATGATGCATGTATGTGGACAACAAAGGAAAGCATGATTCAAAGAATTCAAGTTGTGAATTTTACCTCTTTTTTGGAGATTTTGGGCAACCTACCAAGTGCTTTGTTCCAGAAATGAATTGATGCTTTGGACAACCTCAAATAACCTCTTAGAAGCTTTTAGGATGGTTGGAATTGGCTGGAAACCTCTGGAGCAAGTTTGTGCACTTTCTCGCGAAATGGTCAAAAACGGCCAAAATGCCAACTCTCTCAAATGGTGTTCCAGATGTGTGGCACCATTTGGGACAGTTCAAGGATGATATTTAGAGTGTGTTTGAGGTTTTATCTGGTTTGGAAAGTAACTGAATCAAGACATGGCTTGAAAAATGCAAAAAAGTGTCATTTTGAGGTTTTGAGAGGTGACTTTGTGATGTTGTGATTACAGGTCACTTTTGATGGTTTGCACAGCTTACATATGATATATGAGGTGTGTGTGTGATTAGTTTGAGTGGAATTGCTCTCTAGCTCAAAAACTCAGAATTTCCTTACTAAAGAAGGCATTTTGGAGTGAAAGAGAGAATTTGAGGAAAACATCTGTTTGATGGCTTTGGTGTACTCAAACTGAACACAAATGAGCTCTATTTATAGTAGAGCAAGTTTGTTTTGGGATCCACAGTGAATGGTGGCTGCAGCAGAGGTTTGGCCAATGTTGGCCAATGAAAATCCAAGTCTCCTCTAGCCATTGACTAGAGGTTAGGGCTCAGAGCTTTGGTTCCCTAGTTGTTGGATAAGTCTTGACTGATTTCAGATGAGAATGGCTCAGTCCATGCCACCTCTAAGCATCCATTAAATGCTCCAAACCAAAATTGGAGTTTTGTCCCTCTTTTAGGGATTTCTAGGCTTTGGCATGCTTTTCTTTGTTCCTTGGACTTGGGAGGTTCATGGATCAGATCATCCCACTTGGATTTGATCCTTAGATGTGTCCAAACTGATGACAAGGCTTGAAAATTCGTGTGGCACACAAAATGTGCAAATCTGCCCCTGAAAAATTCAGCTTCAGCAAGCCCTTTTGTAAGATCCATAACTCCCTGCTCGAGTATGCTGCATGGACGTTCTAGGACTTTTCGGAAAGCTTAGATGACGTACTTCAACTTTGATGTTTGGCCCTAGACCTGGTTCAACTTGGATCATGGAGAAAAACAGCCTTGAAGTTGGGACATTGTGCTGAAATTACAAGGCAGATTTTGGCTAAGTGCTGAAAAATGTCAATTTTAAGTTTTTAGCCATTTTGATCCAAGCATAACTCAAAATCCTTAATGAATTGGACTTAGGTCTAGTTGAAGTTTTTGTAGAGGGTAATGAGGGCTACAAATCAAGCTTTGGATGAGGAAAAATGGCTTTGTGGTTTAGGAGTTATGATCCTCCAAAGTTGGTACCCTTGCCACTTTTTTTCATAACTTAGAAAAATTTCTAAGTTTTTATGGTTACCCCTTTTACAAGTTATCCCACTTTCTTTGATTTTTCTTGATGAATGATGATTCCAATCACACATTAACATCATTTTAGGGTTAAAAAACCATTTTTATGAAAAATCTCAAAAAGTCAAAGTTTGACTTTTGTGCACAGTTGACTTTTTATTAGATGAATTCCAAACTGTGCGATTCTTCAGGAAATCATGTCCTTGACCTAAATCAAAATTGATGGACATGTTCCATGGGTGTTATAGGGTGTATTTAATCGTGTCCCACGGCTTGGGAGCATGTCCTGGTCAAAAGTCAAAGCTACAGTTGACTTTTTCCGCGAAACCCTAACTGTGGTTCAGATGAAATTGAAACTTGTTGCTCAAGCTTCTTGGGTCAATCCATTGTTGCAAATGGATCAACGTGGTATGTTGGAGACCCTCAAATCATGTCTTGAGGTCTTGGCTCATGATTTGTCCCAAAAGTCAACTTAGGGGTGAATTAGTTCAAGAAACCCTAATTCCTGATTTTTGATGTATGCATCCCCCGAGTCCAAATTGACTTGATGATGGGGTTTATGATGTTCCATGGAGTATATTAGGTTATGTTTTGGATCATTGGCTCATGCCCAGATGAAAATTTCCATCTGGAGGCCCTAGTCGACCAAACCCTAATTTGGTGACACTGGCGATCCTGAGGCTTGATCCACCTGGAAGGGAGTAAACTTGTGCTTAATCCTTGAAGTGGGAGTCCTCTTGATCCATTGTGGATATTTGAGAGGCTAGACAAGTTGAAGATCATGTCATTCCTTGATTGATCCTTTGCCTAAGCACTCAGAGAGGGCTTGAAACCCTAATTTTGATTGTAGTGGATGCTCACCCACCTTTGGGGAGACTGACAAGGTATGATGATTCATCCATATTGTGATGATGATTTTCACAATGATGGGAAATCTTAGTGGTCAAAATTTGGGGTATGACAAATAGATCAAAAGCAATACATAAAATCAGAATCAACTACATCTAACCTCAACATTGAGTGTTTAGCTACCACTTCTCATGGTAGATTGGATAACAAATAAAGAGAGGAGATGAATGAGCATCCACGGCGAATAATCGAGAATGGATGCGACTTCAGCTTCTCCAAGTGAAAAACCACTATTTGATGATCAAAATACTGAAAACACTATTTTTGGGTGAAAATGGACAAGAGATCCCATTTACATAAAGTGAAAATCTATTTATACAATTCTGAAATCTGCAGGATTCGCACTGCGAGTGCATCATTCGCACTACAAATGAGAGAAAATGGCACTTTAAGTGCCTCTGAGACTTAAACTGCCCCAAGCAGAAATCATGTGCTCGCAGTGCGAACCATTCCTTCGCACAGCGAATCATTCGCTAGCTCATTCGTACTGCAAATAAACTAGCGAGCCAGGACAATCAAATTCCAGAACCTACTGACTCTCTTCGCCAGAATCTTCGCACTGCGAAACAACCAGCGAGCCTTCGCTGGACCCTCACCAGGAGTTCGCAGTGCGGACTCTTTGTCAATTCAAAAGTGGAACTCTCTGACTTCATTCGCTGGCGCCTTCGCTGACGTTCGCAGTGCGAACCTTCGCTGGGCCTTCGCCAGATCCTTCGCACTGCGAATGCTCTGTTGCAGCAATAATTCAGTGGAAACTTGCATCCACTCCATGTGTCTCACACTTTTGCTCCTTTCATGCCTATACCTGCACATTAACACACAAATTACAAGCGCCACACATGTATTCTAATGTACGCACTACAACACAATTACCCCTTAAATCACCCGATTCCGCATGGAAAGTTAATGAAAAATGCCAATTATTGTATACTAATATATAACATGTTTGACATCTAACAAACTCTCCCCAACTAACTCTTTGTTTGTCCTCAAGCAAAGTATGCCTCTCACGAGGATTTGCTCGAGCACTCAATTCAACCAAGACGCGAAAAACGGCTCAACTAAACAACGATCACAACAATGCACAATTACACAATTCAAGAACCTATAATGTAAAAGAACTTGCCTCTTAAACAATTTCAAACAATGTTTCAAGAAACAACTAACCCATCATACACATGTCATTCTACACTCCTCTTCGAAAAAGGATTGAAGGCAAACGTGCATACAAGCACAGGACAATTACACTCAAATGACCAATGATGCATATACTAAGCAATTCATACCATATCTCAATGATCATAACAGAAATCATGGAAGTAAAAGATCACAAAGGACTTCAAGGATGTAGCTTGGTCGGGTAAACAAAAAGGGACATTTCTAATGGCCATTGAAACGAAATTGCCGAAGCAAAAGAACATTCACTATACACATATTCACACAACACACTCCATTTCACCAATTTTTCATTCCACCTTCACAAACTACCGTGCACAGTTATTGATTCTATTTTTTTTTTTAATTCAAACAAGCATTTTCTCATTTGTACAACATATTCACACTCTTTTCTTTACATGCTTGCTTGAAATTTTTTTTTTCAAAATTTGGAGTAATGCACCCATCTTCTTTTTATTCTCCCCAACACATTTTCGACTCAACCTAAAGTGAATGTTCCTTGCTTTTTAAGGCAAGGAAGTAAAAGTATACAATTTCAAAGGTTCAAGAAGAAAATGTTAGAAACTCACCAAATTCAATGATGAACTAAACTTGCAAATTATGTACATAAAACAAGTTCATCCTAAACTGAGTTCTAAACTGTTTAGGCTCAAAGGGGCTACCAAATGCTCACTACTCACGGGCGAATTAATATATGGACATGGTTGTGCTCATTTTCAACAAGTGCCTTGATCACTTCTCCTACTTCCACAAAATCACATGGTCACAAGATAAGGCATGAATTAAAAGTAAAAACAACATTGATCAACAATCCTTAGCATATAGTATACTTTGGAGGCTTCTCACTTTTAATGGTTTTTGATCTAAAAATGACACATGCATTCAAAGGAAGTTGTAACATGAAACAACATTATCAATCGCACAAGACATAAGGTTCTAAAACATACAAAATTCTCGAACCAGGTAACGATGTACCTTGTCGCAACACAATGCTTAAGATACTATCATAGCCCTCACATCATGGAAGAATCTTCCTTTAAAAATCAAGAGTCCAACCTACTTCCAAAATTCCATCATCAAAGAAGGAATATTAACATGAAAACATATCAACAATTTAAGTAAAAGTGCAACAAAAATAATTTACTCAAAACGCTTAACATTACTAATAATAATAAATAAAGTGCTTGGTGTAAGAACACCTAAAATATCCCAAAATGGTACCACTAGGGTACAAGTACACCAATATCAAAATATTCCACTATGTGGATACAAAAGACTAGTAAAAGCTGGAAAAAAAACAAAATATAAGAAAACTTCACTTCGGAGTCCAAAGGAAATATACATCTGAAAATCACAAAATCAGTCCTCATCGGACTCCGTCTCCAAAACCTCGGTAACCATCTCATCATCATCACCCTCATCAGAAGTATTACCAGAAATCTCCACATCGGTGCCATCACCCTCTATCTCATCACCATCTCCCTGCTCATCAGCATCATCACCTGCAGGACCACCAGCTGAATCCTCTCCCCCTCCGAAAACTGGCCTGACCTCAGGTCATCCAGCATGTGCGAGGAACTGCTCCCTCGACATCATAGTCTGCTCCGCGGCGGGATCCCGAATCTGCAGCTGGAGTACCTGCATAGAGTCATGTAAATCAAGCATGGCGCGCTGAGAAGCGGTCATCCAATCCCAGTTGTACTGGCAGATCTCCTGCTGATAAGGATAGAAATTCGGCGACTCAAAAGTATCACCCCCACTCGTACCAGCCCCTGCAGTAGCAGCCCCTGAAGACTCAGCCCTAACACCCTTTGGTTTGCAAAATTTGTCAACATATCGATCATCGATAGCCGACGTGACAGTGACCTGACGACGCGAAGGCAAAGTAACACCCGCATCAGCACATAAGGACATGATCAGGCACGGAAAAGCAAGAGGGGAATTTTTCCTCGAAGCGTTTCCTCCTAATCCACTCTCGACAATAGCCCTTATTTCATCTGCAATGATCCTCGCGACATCAATTTCCACATTTGTAAGGATGTTGTGCACAAGGTGAGCCAGAGGAATCAGAACTGTGGAAGAATGGGACTTTGGCTTAATATTGGTCACAACCAAAAGTAAAACAAGCTGAGCCAAAGGCAACATGTCCTCACGATGATACCGAACAACAACTCCCGAATGGTTGAACTTCACATTTTTACCCGGGCGCAACAAATCAGTGGTCATTTGTGTGATATCCCTGTTGCGGCTAAGGTTCCTGTGGTATGCATCTTCCTGACTGGCACGCAATGGAAGAGGGTCTCCAAGCACTCGGTTAATTGTTCTTCTGTCAAACCTCACAGTTTTGCCTCCAACAACAGTAGTCCAATTAAACAGATCCCCCTCATCAGGAAGGGCATTGGCATAGAATTTTCGAACCATCTCCACATTGTATGAATCAAGGGGCGTTATCAGCTGATCCCACTTTTTAGCATGCAAGAGGGCAGCTACAGAACGATAAGTCCCTTGATCATTCAGAATAAATCTCTTCTCTGCAAGGATGGTTCTTGTTTCCAATACCTCATATCTCTGCTCCTGCCTAAAACCCTTGAACCGACTGGTGTCAAAAGTGATTGGTACCTGCCTGGATGTTGATGCTTTCCTTTTCTTGATCAAATTAGTTTTAGGACCCATCTGCACAAATGACAAACAAATCCCACAGAAAAACACCAAGACAGATCATTAGAAATTAGGACAAACATACATCAGAATGAATTAAGAAAAAACAAAAATCTGGGCTGCTCGCTGAAACACTCGCACTGCGAATGCTGGCGAACGCTCGCCCCAGATTCGCAGTGCAAACAAGCCAGCGAATGCACGAAAACTTTGAAAAAAAAAATTGCAGACCCAGATTTCACATGGTAGCCTGATTCTACATGTCATCTAAACCCTAAAACCAGCAGAAAATTCGACATGCATTGAAAAACCTAAAACAGAATTCTAACCCAAATTCCTAAACATATCTCATGCAAATTCACAAACAAAATCACAACTAATCAGAAAGCACAGAGAAAAAATTTTCAAACCTTGTTGGAAATGGCAATTGAGTACAAAAAACTTGAGAGAAGGACAGAAAAGCACGTGAGAGGAGAAAGAGCACTTGAGGTTTCTAATTGTTTGTCTTTGAAAGGTGAGAGGGAAATTGACTAGGGTTTTGGCCTCAAGTCATCAGAAGTGGAACATGGGTCTTGGGCCTACGTGCAGGCCCACCCATTACAAAACCCTCCTTTTTAATGATGTGGCAGCAAAACCACCAAGTCTGGTTCACTGATGTTCGCAGTGCGAATGGCCAGCGAATGCTCGCCCCAGATTCGGAGTGCGAACAAGCCAGCAAACAAGACAGATTTTTCAAAATTTTGAGGTCTGTCTTGCTGCCACACTGCATATGGTACAATACTATAAAAACACTACTAGTCTCATAAAAATGACTCCAAACAGCAAATAAAAGCAAAATACTTACAATGTTGGGGTGCCTCCCAACGAGCGCTTGTTTAACGTCGGCTAAGCTCGACGGTCCACCGCAATCTCACGGATCGCGGAAGGGAACAATGGCGGGATTCCGCTCGAAATCTCCTCCAAGATACACTTTCAATCTTTGGCCGTTAACTGTCCAATTTTCTTTGGTTGTTGTGTCTTGAATTACAATTACTCCATAAGGCTTGATTTCCACAATCTGAAACGGACCGGACCATTTAGACCTTAATTTTCCTGGGAACAATTTTAATCGGGAATTGAACAGTATGACCAGATGTCCGACCTCAAATTGCTTGATGATTATTTTTTTGTCATGGTAAGACTTTACACGCTCTTTGTACAGTTTATTGGAATCGTACGCCTGAAGGCGTAATTCATCCAATTCTTGTAATTGCACTTTTCTTTTTTCGCCGCTAAGAGTTGGATCAAAATTTAAAAATTTTAAGGCCCAAAACGCCTTGTGCTCCAACTCCACCGGCAGGTGGCAATTCTTACCATACACAATTTTAAACGGTGTGAGACCGATCGGAGCCTTAAAAGCGGTCTGATACGCCCACAAAGCATCATCCAATTTGTTGGCCCAATCTTTTCTCGAGGCCGAAACAGTTTTTTCTAAAATACGCTTTATCTCACGATTGGATACCTCCGCTTGACCATTAGCTTGAGGATGATATGGTGTGGCAACCTTGTGCTTCACACCATACTGCTCCAAAGCTTTGTCAAGCTAAGTGTTACAAAAGTGAGAACCTCCATCACTAATTAACACCCTAGGAGTACCAAAACGCGCAAAAATGTTCTTTTTCAAAAATTTGACAACAGTTTTTCCGTCAGCTTTAGCACAAGCTATCGCCTCCACCCATTTAGACACATAATCAACGGCGACCAAAATATATTCATTGGAAAAGGAAGACGGGAATGGACCGACAAAGTCGATCCCCCAACAGTCAAAAACTTCGATTTCCAACATATTCTGTAAAGGCATCTCGTGCCGCCGTGAAATTCCTCCACTTCTCTGGCACCTGTCACAACTAAGGGCATGCACATGCGCATCTTTGAATAAGGACGGCCAATAAAAGCCCGATTGAAGGACTTTAGTGGCCGTTCTTAACCCATTAAAGTGTCCTCCATACGGAGAGTTATGACAGTACCACAGAATATTTGTGGCTTCCTCCAATGAGACACACCTTCTTAAGAGGTTGTCGACACCAAGTTTAAACAAATAAGGTTCATCCCACACAAAAGACTTGGCATCCGACAAAAAATTTCTTTTTTGATGGTGCGTTAGACCGTCCGGTATCAATCCGGTGGCTTTGTGGTTAGCCATGTCAGCGAACCACGGTCTAACCTGCACTCTAAACAATTTTTCATCAGGGAACTCCTCTTTGACCTCAAATTCATTCTTGGTCACATCAACGTTTACCAGGCGGGATAAGTGATCCGCCACCAAATTCTCGGATCCTTTTTTGTCACGAATTTCAAGATCAAATTCCTGTAACAAAAGGATCCAATGAATAAGCGTCTGCTTAGAATCAGGTTTGGTGAGCAGATACCTTATAGCCATGTGGTCCGTGTAAACGATGACTCGTGAACCAATCAAATAGGAACGAAATTTCTCCAACGCATATACTATGGCAAGCAACTCTTTCTCTGTTGTTGCATAGTTAATTTGAGCCTCGTTTAAAACTTTGCTCGCATAATGTATAGCGTGGAAAACTTTCATTTTCCTCTGACCCAAAACAGCCTCAACCGCATAATCGTTAGCATCGCACATTAATTCAAAATCCAATTTCCAGTTTGGTGCAACGATTATCGGTGAGGTAGTTAAACTCTTTTTCAAAAAATTAAATGCAAAAAGACAAGACTCGTTAAAGTCAAAAATCTTACCTTGGACAAGCAAGTTGCTCAATGGCTTTGCGACCTTTGCGAAGTCCTTGATAAATCTACGGTAAAACCCGGCGTGTCCAAGAAAACTCCTTATGCCTTTGACATTCATCGGTGGTGGTAATTTCTCAATAACGTCCACCTTGGCTTTATCAACTTCAAGGCCCTTTAAAGAAACTTTGTGACCGAGCACAATTCCCTCGTTCACCATAAAGTTGCATTTTTCCCAATTAAGCACCAAATTGGTTTCCACACACCGTTCCAACACCGTATCCAAATTTTTCAAGCAAAGATCAAATGATTGTCCAAAAACGGAGAAATCATCCATAAAGACCTCAATTGTCTTTTCGATCAAATCCGAGAATATAGCTTGCATACACCGCTGAAAAGTAGCCGGTGCATTACATAATCCAAACGGCATCCTCCTATAAGCGAAGATTCCAAAAGGACATGTAAAAGCGGTTTTTTCGTGATCCTCCGGGTTCACAATAATTTGGTTGTAACCCGAATAACCATCTAAAAAACAGTAAAATTGTTGACCGGAAAGCCTTTCGAGCATTTGATCCATAAAAGGTAGAGGGAAATGATCTTTTCTCGTAGCTTTGTTCAACCTACGGTAGTCGATGCACATTCTCCACCCGGTAACGGTTTTTGTTGGAATAAGCTCATTTTTCTTGTTTCGGACCACCGTTAATCCTCCGTTTTTCGGTATCACATGCATCGGACTAACCCACGGGCTGTCAGAAATGGGATAAATCATTCCGGCATCTAACATTTTCACGACTTCCTTCCTAACCACTTTTTTCATGATAGGATTTAACCGGCGTTGAGGTTGAGCAACCGGTTTAAAGTCTTCCTCCATAAATATACGACTCTCCTCGTTTTCAGATAAAACACTACTTATGATCACTGGTTTATTACCACCGTCATCAAGAAAAACATACTTCAAGGTTGAAGGTAACACTTTCAGTTCAACTTTTGATTTTTCCTCATTCACCTCTTTTTTTAGAATTTCCTCTTCATACTCCCAAGGTTGCAATTCTTCCAAAGATTCAAGCTCTAACAAACACTCTTCAAGAGCTTGCTCTTCTTCAACCGAGAATACTTCCAAGGAATCATCCAAAGCTCTTTGTAAAGGATCCATGACATGAATTTGCTTTGTAACTTCAAAACTCGCTTCCTCCGTTGCATCGATTCGGAAACAATCACCTTTATCTTTCTTATGCTTCATGGCATCATAAAGATTGAAACACACCTCTTCATCTTGGACTCTCACTTTCATGAGACCATCGTCCATGTCAATTGCCATTCGGCCAGTTTTCATGAAAGGCCTTCCAAGAATCAAAGGTGCATCCTCATCCTCCTCCATTTCAATGACAACAAAGTCTATCGGAAACAAAAATTTGTCCACTTTGACCAACACATCCTCCGCTACACCATGAGGATGGGTAGTGGATTTATCGGCGAGTTGCAAAGTCATTTGAGTTGACCTCAATTCCATGTGTCCTAACCGTTTCACAATCGACAAAGGTATCAAGTTGATACTAGAGCCCAAATCAATCAATCTGTTGCCCACATAGATGTTTCCTATCGTAACCGGCAATGTAACTCGTCCCGGATCACATTCTTTCCTCGGGAGAGTGCGTTGAATGATGGCGCTACAGCTCGCATCAACCATAATAGTCTCTTGATCTGTATACCTCTTCTTTTTCGTGAGAATGTCCTTCATAAACTTTGCATATTTAGGCATTTGCTCCAAAGCCTCGGAAAATGGGATATTAATTTGTAATTGCTTGAAAATATCCATAAACCGAGAATAGTGCCGAGCACTATCTTTCTTTGTAGGAGCATGAGGATATGGTAGATGTTGAATAGGAATATTGTTCACCAGCTCTTTTCCCTTCCTAGTTCTCTTCACTCCTTCTTCATTCTCTATTTTTTTCTCATTCTCACTTTTTTCCTTCTCATTTTCAACTAAAACACCCTCAACATTTTTTCTACTTCAATCTCCTCACTATCTTTTTCTTTTTCATTTTGAACTATAACCTCCTCCTCCACAACTCTTTTACCTACACCCATGTCAATCTCTCTTCCACTTCTCGTGAGAATTTCTTTGCAATCTTTAGGATTCGGAAGCGTATTTGCCGTAAAGTGCCCTTTTTGTTGGTCGGCCAATTGTTTTGATAATTGCCCGACTTGTGTTTCAAGATTCCTTATGGCGGCATCGGTGTTCTTTTGGTTGGAAATTGCCATTTGCATAAATTGTGTGAGAGTATCCTCCATCTTCGTATTTCCAACGGGAGCTTGCGGAGGTTGAGTGTAATTTGTGTATTGTTGACGGTTTGATGGTCCGACTTCTTGCGGTCTCCATTGTTGTTGATAACCTTGGTTAGGCCGTTGTTGGTAACCTTGGTTGCCTTGTTGATACGGAGGTCGGGGTTGGTATCCTTGATTTCCAACATAATTTACTTCCTCCACAACGGGAGGACAATAACCGGTCGGATGGTCACCTCTACAAAGTTCACAAACTAACACTTGCACATTTTTACTTGAAGACTCCTGCATTTCTTTGAATTGTTGCGGCAGCTTAGACATTTGCTTAGTCAACAACTTAACCTGTTGTGATAATAATTTGTTCTGCGCAAGAATAACATCGTTTGTTCCCAATTCCAACACTCCCGGAGTTCGTTGAGAAGGTCCACGGCTGTGACTACCTTGATGATCGTTCAAGGCCATCTTATCAATGATAGTTGTGGCTTCCGCTGCGGTTTTACTTAACAAGGATCCACCCGCAGTGGCATCCAACAAGGTTTTGTGTACAAGTTGCAGCCCATTTCTAAATATATGAATTTGTGACAATTCATCAAAATCATGGCCTTTGCACTTTCTTAACATTGATTTGAACCTCTCCCAAGCTTCGTTGAGAGATTCATTGGCTCCTTGTGTGAATACCGCGATGGCGGACTTTGCTTCCATGAACCGAGTGTGAGGGAAAAATCTCTCCAAAAATTTCTCTTCCAATGCATTCCAATCCGTCATTATGGCCGTTGACTGATCAAGATACCATTCCTTTGCCTTCCCAATGAGAGAATGCGGGAATAGTCTCTTGAACAAAGATTCCTCTTCTGCTTCTGGTGCACCAGTCGCTCCCGCTATTTCATAGAATTTCGTCAGATGGGTAAAAGGATCTTCATGATCCATACCCGTAAATGGACTTTGATATAACAGTTGAAGAATATCGGTCTTCATCTCAGCATGACGACCGTTGTGTGCATGGCGAGCGAACTGAGCATTGTGTCTTGGACTATTTGTGCATGGCCTAGAAACAGGTGGTGGTGGTGGTGGTGGTGGATCTGCCTCCATAACTGGAAGTATCTGTGGAACTGGTGGTGGTGTAGAAGTATTTTCCTCTTGTTTTCGCTTCTGTCTCGCTAGCTGCCTCCTTCGTCTAGTTCTGCTGTTGATTCTACGAGCGGTTCTCTCAATCTCAGGATCGAAAAGAAGTTGGTCCGCCGGTAGTTTCCCTCGCATAAACTAAGTCTGCACACTAAACAAAACAAATTAACAAGTTCAAGATAGAAAATGGTAACAAGCTTAAAATAGCTCAACTATCGCAATGCTTGCAATATCACCTAACAATCCCCGGCAACGGCGCCATTTTGTTAGTAGAGTAATAGTGGGGTTGTTTTTAATCGTATCCATAGGGATTGTTTGATATTTGATGCGTGTCGTTCAATAGTTGTGCTATTATAAGTTCAACGGTTTCAAAAGTTTCTCAATTGTTGTTAACATTCAATTGTAGCAAAGATTAATTGGTGACAAAGATTTGGTAAAAGGTTTTATAAAAGCATGTCAAGGTTAGATTTCGCTAATCCTTTTCACGTATAAACGATTAATCAAGCATATGAACTCGGTTTTCGACCAATACAACCGCGTATCCTCCCGACTAAGTTTATGTCTAAAGCGAAGTCGTGAGTATCGTTGTTTAGACCGTTAGATGATGTCTCACGCTAACAATCTAAAAAACAATCATTAAGATCAACACAATGCGAATAGCAAATCCCAAATCTATGTATAGAGTTTGGTTTTTGAGAGATAACATTGTTAGGTTATGATTTGTAGAATCTATGTCTAGAGCAAAACAAATCACACATGGATCATTAAGAAAAAACAACATCAGCTATATTGATCAAATACTTTGTTCATATACAATAGATTAAAAGCAATACATAAAATCAGAATCAACTACATCTAACCTCAACATTGAGTGTTTAGCTACCACTTCTCATGGTAGATTAGATAACAAATAAAGAGAGGAGATGAATGAGCATTCACGGCGAATAATCGAGAATGGATGCGACTTCAGCTTCTCCAAGTGAAAAACCACTCTTTGATGATCAAAATACTGAAAACACTGTTTTTGGGTGAAAATGGACAAGAGATCCCATTTACATAAAGTGAAAATCTATTTATACAATTCTGAAATCTGCAGGATTCGCACTGCGAGTGCATCATTCGCACTGCGAATGAGAGAAAATGGCACTTTAAGTGCCTCTGAGACTTAAACCGCCCCAAGCAGAAATCGTGTGCTTGCAGTGCGAACCATTCCTTCGCACAACGAATCATTCGCTAGCTCATTCATACTGCGAATAAACTAGCGAGCCAGGACAATCAAATTCCAGAACCTACTGACTCTCTTCGCCAGAATCTTCGCACTGCAAAACAACCAGCGAGCCTTCGTTGGACCCTCGCCAGGAGTTCGCAGTGCGAACTCTTTGTCAATTCAAAAGTGGAACTCTCTGACTTCATTCGCTGGCGCCTTCGTTGACGTTCGCAGTGCGAACCTTCGCCGGGCCTTCGCCAGATCCTTCGCACTACGAATGCTCTGTTGCAGCAATAATTCAGTGGAAACTTGCATCCACTCCATGTGTCTCACACTTTTGCTCCTTTCATGCCTATACCTGCACATTAACACACAAATTACAAGCTCCACACATGTATTCTAATGTATGCACTACAACACAATTACCCCTTAAATCACCCGATTCCGCATGGAAAGTTAATGAAAAATGCCAATTATTGTATACTAATATATAACATGTTTGACATCTAACACAAACCAGAAGAGCCAAAAATGCACCAGAGGCAGTAGCAAATGCCGCCTTTGTTCGCCGGGCGAACCGGGGCTTCGCCAGGCGAATTTGGCTAGGCAGAAACACATTAAAAGGGCTAAAAAAATACAATTTTTTAGGGATGGGTTGGGTATTTTTGGTCCCAACTCATCCAAACTTCATTTCTTCATAGTTTTAGAGCTTAGGAAATAACATCTGTTGCTTGTAATCAGATGATCCGGAGTTGGGTTCTTCTCTATTTTTCCCTTTGTAAGTACCATTTGTTGGTTTTTTTAAGTATGCTTTGTTTATATGTATATTTATTACTCATGGTGTTGTATGAAGCTTTCACTACAAATTAATGTTGATGATTATTTTCTTGATTTGGGTTTGAGTTGTAGCAGAAATGTACGGTTCGAATCTGGTTTTAGGATGAACATCTATTGGGCTTAGACTCTAGAGATAGATTTAGGTTTAATATTCATGTGGGTATCAACTCTTAATGCCTCTGTGGTATTCGTGTTGTACTGAGAGATCGTCGATGCGAGTGATACAGTTGATATCTCAACTATGTGTTAGAAATAACCTTGTTGTGAGTGGTACGTGATGATGTTGACGAGTGATGTAAGTTGAGTACAACAGGGTAGTAAGTTTAAGTATTTAACGGGTATGTGAAATTCAATCCCGAGAGTTCTATCCTTTCCGAAGAATGAATTCTTTTATACGTTTACTTTTAATTTCCACGTTTACTTTAAACCCATTTTAACCCAAACTCAATAACATTTAAATTGTCGAACGGCAGTTCAATAACACTAATCTCTGTGGACACGATAAATTTCCAGGAAAAATACTTCCAAATCTTTTGTTGCTTGCCGCTTTATCGCACCAACAAAATGGCGCCATTGTCGGGGATTGATGTTCTTATTGAACCGCGTTGCGATAGTTTCTTTGTTTTTGAGTTTTGCACATAATGTTCATAGCATATACATAATCATTTTTTTTGTTTTGATACATTTATACAATTTACTTGTATTATATATACTTGTTTTGTTTTGATGTTTATTCAAGTGTTTGGTTAGGACACTTGTTTTCGATTGCGCATTGTTGAGAAGCACCAGGTGATGAGAGGAAGTTACTAGCTGAGCACAATAAAGGCGCCGAGCTTATGACGTAAAACAATAATGTTTTATTGTTTTAGTTGTTTGGTGAAATTAATTAAACAAACTAAAATAGGACCAACTTTGAAATTCTCCAAATCTTCACTTTTCAATTTGTTTATCCATTTTCACCCGGTCTTTTAGTATGTTTATTAGTAGTATATTCTAATGGTTTGTTCGTTGTTGGGACTCAAATCTTAGTCTTTTGGTTTGAAGTCGCAAGTGGTGATTTTTCAAGTTTGATCGTTTCAACTTGTGGATGTATGGTAATGATATTGTTTGAAAAGTTGGTACTTTGCAAGGTACTCGTTTATCGCTTTCTAGAACATAGCATGATTAGGAGACTTTTCTTTTATACAAATTTAATGTCATTCATGCTTTTGCAATTTTTTTTCATTTTTGAATCACTTTAGGACTAAACCCTTTGTGAGGTTGCTTTCCATTGTTTACTATATGCACAGAATACCAATAATCTTTGTCTTAACTCAATTTTATCATGTTTAATCTTGCATTTATGTTGTTTTGTATGAAAGCATGAAAATGATCAAGGCATTTTGTTTGATTTTGAGAATAACCACCTAACCAAAAGTAATTCACCTTGTGAGTGTGTGAGCATTTGTACCCCCCTTTGAGCATTTTTTAGTTAGAATTTATTTTGGTGTTGAACTATGAACTTATACATGAGTGAGTAGTTCATCATGGATTCTAATGTCGTTTGTTGGTACTTAACCATCAACCATGTATTCTGGTTGGATTTTTCCTTGCCTTAGAAAGTTGGGAGTGTCCTTGTCACTATGTGTGGTTGTGTTTAAGTTGGGGAGTGCATTGTTTGGTTGCTTATAAGATGGTTCCTTGAGGTTAATAAAAATAAAGTGGTTGAGAAAGAAAAAGAAAAAAAAATGTGAAAAAGAAAAGAAAACAAAAAAAAAGAGAAAAAGTTTTGAAAAAAAAAAGAAAAGAAAAAATATACAAATAAGTGATGCGTGTTGGTGTAACAAGTGTTCTAAAAAGATTGATGAAGTGTGATTGAGTATGTCTGAGACTTTGTGAGTGATTACTCCCATAGGATTAGGCATTGTTTTGTTTCAATTACCTTTAGATATTGACCTCTTCTTTGTTACCCAAGCCACATTTCAACCCTTAAAAGTCCTTGTGATTTTTGCTTTTGTGCTTTTCAATATGAGTTTGCTTTGATGAATGCATAATTTAGTTGTGGTTAGTAATATTGTTGGGTGAGAGTTAAGCTCCTCATGTTTGTGTTTTTCATCTACTGATGAAGTGAGTGCTAGGTGTGATTCATTGTGAACATTGTATTGTTTTAGAATTTATGACATGTGTTTTGTATTTAAGAGTTGTTTCATTTTTATGTTATCGTTGTAGTGTAGTGGTAAGTATTTACTTTGCTTGTACGTTTTTGTTTTGAACCATACATTTAATTTCTGTTTTCAAAACCTGTTGATTAGTGATTTTTTGATTATTACCTTTTGTTTCTTTTGGTTGGAGACCTTTGTTTGAGGACAAACTATTATTTAACTTGGGGAGAGTTTGATAAGTGCTAAATTGTACTGATTTTGATTGTAAATAATTGGCATTTATTGGCTTAATTCAACCAATAAACCACAACTTTTGTGCATATGTTGTATAGTTTACATTATAGTGTATATTACGCGTTATCGTGTAAATATGATTGAGTTTAATAGTTTTTCTCTCATTTTTGTAGGTATTCAAGCAAGTATATTTTTCATATTCATATAGAGCATTGAATAAGCTTTCCGACGCTTCCGACCGGACCTCAAACGGAGTTACGGTTCAAAAGTTATGAATAAAACAAGTGCAGGATTTTGTTGTACTGTCAGCTCTCGCCCCAAGCTTGTCAGGCGAAGTTGAGGCAAACCAGAAGAGCCATAAATGCACCAGAGGCAGTATCAAATGTCACATTTGTTCGCCGGGCGAATTTGCCTGGGCAGAAACACATTAAAAGGGCTAAAAACACAATTTTTTAGGTATGGGTTGGGTATTTTTGGTACCAACTCATCCAAACTTCATTTCTTCATAGTTTTAGAGCTTAGGAAATAAATTTGTTGCTTGTAATCGGATGATCCGGAGTCGGGAGCTTGGTTGATCGTGTTTGACACCGCGAGATATTTGGTTGCTTCTCCATTTTTTTCCTTTGTAAGTACCATTTGTTGGGTTTTTTTATGTATGCTTTGTTTATATGTATATTTATTACTCATGGTGTTGTATGAAACTTTCTTTACAAATTAATGTTGATGATTGCTTTCTTGATTTGGGTTTGAGTTGTAGCAGAAATGTACGTTTCAAATTTGGGTTTAAGATGAACATCTATTAGGCTTAGACTCTAGAGATAGATTTAGGTTTAATATTCGTGTGGGTATTAACTCTTAATGCCTTCATGTTGTTCGTGTTGTACTGAGAAATCGTCGATGCGAGTGATACGATTGATATCTCAACTCTGTGTTAGAAATAACCTTGTTGTGAGTGGTACGTGATGATGTTGATGAGTGATGTAAGTTGAGTACAATAGGGTAGTAAGTTTAAGTGTTTAACGGGTATGTGAAATTCAATCCCGAGAGTTCTATCCTTTCCGAAGAATGAATTCTTCTATACGTTTAATTTTAATTTTCGCATTTACTTTAAACCCGTTTTAACACAAACTCAATAACATTTAAATTGTCGAATGGCAGTTCAATAACACTAATCTTTATGGACATGATAAATTTCCCAGAAAAATACTTACAAATCTTTTGTTGCTTGCCGCTTTACCGCACCAACATATACACATTTAAAAATAATACACAAAGTTTCATTTCTGATCCAAAAATTCAATTTTAAATGAAAAAAACAGTTGAAAAACCATGTTAAAAAGGCACAATAATAGGGTAAAATAATATCAAAATGGGCAAATACAGGAGATTGTCAGACCCATAGGAGCATACAAAATAAGGAGAATATTATCTGACCCACACGTGGGGAAATTAATAGAAGACAACACATTATCTGGCCATACATATGGCTTAAATCTTTAACAAAACCAGAAATTCCAGCAAAAATAAAACAAAATCACAGAACTCATGATCACATTACTGAGAGGCGGCAACAGAGTCATCACCAAAAACAGTCTTGTACTCAATATTTTCATCTCCATCGCTGATTGTCAGCTTATTATCTACACTCAATGTCTCAACATCTGTCACGACATTTGGAATATCAGATTGAGAAGATAAAGTAATTATAGTCTTTGGATTCCACGTTTGAATTAGACCTTTAGTCACACCTTTTCTTGTAGTGGATGTAACTATTATTTCTTGTAATGCATTTGCTTCATGCAAATAACCTTGAGAAGATGACTTCTTACAAGCATAGACATGGGCAAGACATCAATCGTATTCTTCCTAACAGCAGTTCAAACGCAACAATGTTTGAAATATTGGGAAGAACAATGTTTAAGACATGTTTCCCCGCAAACAACTTATATCTAAAGTTCAAAAAAACTATAAGAAACACATATTTCATCTTCAACAGAAACAATATCATGTTTTTTATTAATCAAAATTCTAGAAATTGGAGAAGGAACTCCAGTAGGGAGTTTTATGGTATATGATTATGTATGCTTAACAACTTGCTCCAACACATATTCACATAAATCAAAGGTTTCCCTAGTTCCTATTTGATATAACAGGTTAGCAAGGCTATGAGTGATACATAAACCATGGTTTGAAGGTGCCTAGTTAGCAACACCGGTCTTGTAATGGATGGCATATTTAACGCTGAGGTCTGAAGCAGTCAGCAAACCTTTGGATGGCCAATCATCATGGATGTCTATTGTTATTTCTTGAGCAATGATCTTTAGAGGTGATATATGTAACTCCTTAAACCCCAAACACTTATTTTATAAAAACATGCGGAAAATTTACTCAACAACACAGTGTCACATTTTCTTAACATAAACCATTTTTCTCAATTATCATATTATAGCAGCGGAATAAAATAATAACAACTCAACTTTAATTGTCCCAATACTCAAAATCAACCTCATTTCAACTCATAAAAGAAGTAGTTCAACAATTCTCAAAAACACAAAATAGAAAGATAACTCATCCTAATATTAGACTATCAGAGTGACACGTAAAAATCAGAGTCATGTTTAGAATTTTCAATGAGCTGTTTTCAAATAGTGGATAATATTTCCTACTTTTCTTTTTCCAAATGTTACTTATTCTTTTTTCTCTCTTTTTATGATATAAAACTGTTTTTTTTTTTTGTCACATTAAAAATTATAAATTCATCATAAATTTTAATTCAATTTACTGAAGAAATCAATAAGATTTGAATTCCAATCATGTGTGAGTTTATAATGAGCATTATGACTTTGTATAGATATATCTTAAATTGGTCGAAACTATAATAAACATATTTGTTACTCCCTCCGTCTTACAATAGGTGTCCTCTTCGAGATTTTCACACTTTTTAAGATAATGATTAATTGTGTTGATTTCAATGATAAAACGAGTGTCATTTACTAAAATAATCTTATTAATAATAGATAGTGGAGTAGTTAAATGATTTAAAATACAATAAATAAGGGTAAGTTAGTGGAAATAAATAATAAATATTATATTGATATTCTAAAGGGACAAATAATTTGAGACAAATAAAAAAATAAAAGAGAACACCTATTGTGAGACGGAATGAGTAGTTTTTTAAAAGACAAAATTGACTCTCATTTGTTAATATTTTTGAAGTAGTTTCGAAATTTTTTCATTACTTTGTACACTTAAGAATTTAGTTTTGACCGTAAATTATATCTGGTAAGTAAAAAGTCAATTATTAATGTCCAGTCAATGTTCCAAGCATTATTATTTTTTAAATTATTTTCTTTTAATTATAATTATTAATTTCTAACTTTAAATAAGAATCCAATTTTAAATATAAATTTAAATGAGAATGAGACAAAGAAAAATTGTGTTTGTGATATTTAAGAATGGGGATAAGGATCACACTCCTAGTATGGTCCAAATTTCCAAAATATTACAAAAATATTTTTAATGGTTAAGTATTATATTTTAAATATTTATATTGTTTTTTATTATTTTAAAATAGAATTTAATTGATATGTTACGGAGGTGTAATAAGATTTTATTAATGCTTGGTTTTTATCTTAACAGTAATATCTATGAATGATATTTCAAAAATATATATTTATAAATGATTGTGATGCATTAATTATTTAAAAATTGTATACAGTAAATGCATAATAATTAATCTCTTTAAAATAACAATCAATGTTTTAAATAAAACTATTTTAACTATAAAAAATATTATTTCTGATTTATACATTAAATAATTTAATAGGTTTAAATGCATTTTATTTTATATTTTATCTAAATTAGTGTTTTAAATACAATCGCATTTAATGTTTGTAAGAAAATAAACATGTTTCATCCTTACATGTCAATCTTTTAGAAGTGGTTTTAAAATTCTCCTATTTAGATTGCACTTCCAAGAATTTAGTTTTAAACACAAGTCAAATTTAATATTCAAATGTCAACTATTTATAGCAACAATGTAAGTACCACCTACTCGATTTTAAATTATTTCCCCTTTATTATTGATAATAGTTTTTAAAATTTTGTTGAACACATGATAAGATGTCACACACAATATTAAAATAATGTGTATGACAATCATAAGGCCTAACATTCATACAAAAATCATAAGGCCTAACAAAAATATCAAATAAGAAAAACAAATAATATAAAAGTTGTTAATCTAGTTCAATACAAAATCACTTATGTTTAGAGGATAACAACCCAATAAAAATAAATTTACTCTTTGTTGAAATTCAATCACGATCTATGGTGAATTCTTCTCAATCTTGATCTCAAGGTTGTTATGTAATGACAATGAACAAAAATAAGAACACATTTAAAAAAGATGAGTATGAACTGCAGAGTAACACTTTGCCTACAACTGTGGAGGTTTTTTATCACTTTGCAACTGCAAAACCGTGATTATCAAACTTGATTATTACAATGATAAGAGTTCCTTCCTATTTATAGATTTAGGTTAACTTGCATCTCAAGCTAATGTCCAAACTATAAAAACCCAAAAATATATAATCTAATCTTTCTAAAATTAAATCTAATCTTTCTAAATCAAATCTAATTTTTCTAAAACAAAGAATTATATATTTAACACACCACCTAATTCATTGTTTCTAAGCTATCTACATTCATCATGGACCTTATCTTCTTGAACTCTTCGACTGGCATTCCCTTCGTCATGGTGTCTGCAATCTGATTCTCAGTTCTACAGTGTTCCAAGTTAATCTTCCCTTCTGCTACATGTTCTCGAAGTTAATGGAACCTCATTTCGATGTACTTGCTTCGACCGTGTGCTATTGGATTCTTCGCCAAGTTGATAGCATGCATGTTGTCGGTCTTCATGGTAATTGCTCCATGACTCTTCGTCGTGATCTCCTCGACCAGGTTCACCATCCAGGTTGCTTAACATGCACAAAGAGAAGCAGCTATATATTCTGTTTCGCATGATGACAATGCCACTACTGACTCCTTTCTCGAACTCCAAGCAACTGGTGCACCACATAACATAAACACATAGCCAACTGTGGATTTTCGATCCTCAGCATCACTACACCAATTTGAGTCAATGTATCCCACTAGCTTGCATTCTTTTCTTTCAGCAGCTGCAGGAAACAAAATGTCGTAGTCGAGAGTTCCTTTCAGATATCTCAGTATCCTCTTTGTCGCTGCTAGGTGTGATACCTTTGGCTTTTGCATGAATCTACTTACCATACCCATACTGTATGTTAAGTCAGGCCTTGTGTGACAAAGGTATCTAAGTGACCCAATAAGTCTTCTATATTGGGTTAGGTCGACATCATCTTCATTTGAATCCTTCGACAGTTGCAATCTGGTCTCACCTGGAGTCGAAGTTGGGTTGCAATCTTGCATCTCAAATCTCTTGAGTATTTCGCCTGCATATCTTCTTTGGTGCATCATCAAACCTCTACTACTCTTATAGAATTCGATGCCAAGGAAATATGAAAGATTTCCCAAGTCTGACATTTCAAACTCCTCACTTAGGTCATGTTTGAAATCTTCAATCTCCTTCTTGCAACTTCCTGTTATCAACAGGTCATCGACATAGAGACATAGTATAAGCAATTTACTATTGCTTCTCCTTACATATACTTCATGCTCAGTTGTGCACTTCCCAAATTCCTTATCCCTTAGAAAGCTGTCGATTTTCTTATTCCAAGCTCTTGGAGCTTGCTTAAGTCCATACAGGGCTTTATGCAGCCTGTACACCTTTTTTTTTCTTTGCCTCGTTTCACATACCCGGCTGGTTGTGCGACATGAACTTCTTCAAGTAAGGGGCATTAAGGGATGCATACTTCACGTCCATCTGACATGTATGCCAATTGTTCATATTTGCTAGACCAACAACCAACCTGATTGTTTCGATCTTGGAAACCGGTGCAAACACTTCGTCGAAGTCGATTCCTTCCTTCTGAAGAAATCCTTTCGCCACAAGACTCGCCTTGTGTTGAGTTACTTCTCCTTTAGGATTCACCTTCACCTTGTAAACCCACTTCACATCAATTGCCTTCTTGCCTTGAGGCAATTCGACAAGTGACCAGGTGTTGTTGACTTCGAAGGAGTCTAACTTCTCATTCATTGCTTTTACCCACTTCGAATCTTTCAATGCCTCAACTGTATTGACTGGTTCGACATCTGCGTAGAAAACATAATGTACCAGTTCACCCTCTTCATAGACCACATCATCTGATGTAATCACACATTCTTGCAACCTTCCAGGAATGTGTCTTGTTCGTCGAGGTCTGCTTGTGTTTGCTTCATCTCTGACTTGTTCCTGTCGAACTTCTCTTTCAACTTTAGTGGCTGGTTCTTCACAAGAGATTCTCACTTCTTGACATTCTCAGTCCAATCCCATTCTTTAAGCTCATCTATGATCACGTCCTTGCTGATCACTATCTGCTTATTCACTGGGTCGAACAGCTTATAACCTCCAATCGAATGATATCCTATCAAGATCATCTGATTCGACTTGTCATCAAACTCTTTCGACAAATACTCTCCACCACTATCACTCCTCAGAATTTTCAGCTTTCGACCACTCTGTCTTTCGACCATAGATTTGAATCTGACAAATACCTCGATCACATCACTTTTCTTCTTAATGAAGTAAGTCCACAACTTTCAACTATAATCATCTATGAACGTGACAAAGTATTTGTTACCTGCAATCAAATCCACCTGGATTGGACCACATACATCAGAGTATATAACTTCCAAAATTGCCTTCGATTTACTTCCTGCATCCTTGCTGAAGTTATTCTTGTGTTGTTTCGATTTAACACACTCTTTACAGACTTCACTTGGAATGTCGATTTCAGGTAATCCTGAAGCCATATTTCTTCTCTTTAGATCTCTGATGTTATTGAAGTTGAGATGGCCTAGTCGAAAATGCCATAACCACTCATCTCTACTAGCTACAGTTGCTAGGCACTTGTGCTCCATCACATTTAGTTCAATTTTGACGTTCCTATTCTGAGACATTTTAGCCTTCAAGATCAACCTACCACCTACTCGAGAACTCTCATCATCTTGTCTTCGACAACTACCTTGTAGTTCTTTTCGACAAGTTGTCATATACTGAGCAGGTTACTTTTCATGTCTGGTATGTATAACACATTAGAAATTATTGATATCTTGTCATCCTTCCTCAGGATCTGAACATCACCAACACCTTCAGCTGCTAGAGTGTTGTCATTTGCAAACTTCGCCGTATTTTTCAACGAGGACTTTATGTTGACAAACCAATCTTTCCTTCCAGTCATGTGTGATGAGCATCCTGAGTCCAAGTACCACTGGTCCTGGAATCTCTCTTCGTCTCTTGTTATGACCATCAACAACATCTCTTCTTCTTCATGTTTCGCCAGCTTTGCATCAGTTTCTTGATTCTTCTTCTTTTCTGGACAATCACTAAAATAGTGATCATACTTCTGACAATTGAAACACTGAATGTGATTTTTGTCAGGCTTTCGACCACCACCTCTTCCTCTACCTGCAACACCACTTCTTTGGTTGCCTTGGTTCCAGGGTTTTCTCTGATTCGACCAGTTTCCTTCATGTTGATTTCGACCAGTCGTATTGGTGTAGCCTTCTTTACCTTTGTTGTCATTCCAGCTTCCTTTGCCTTTCCTTTCTTTTTCTGACCGCGCCTGCAAAGCCATATCACTATTTGACTTTCCTGCAGCTCTTTCAGCCATCCTTTGTTCATGAGACTCAAGCGTCCCTTGAAGCTCTTCCTTCGTCAAAACTGACAAGTCTTTCGACTCTTCTATGGCTATTACTACATGGTCGAATTTTGGAGCCAATGACCTCAAGATCTTTGACACAACTGATCTTGATGTCAACACTTCTCTACATACATTGATTTGATTCACTAGCTTTGCAACTCTGATGAAGAAATCTGTTATACTTTCATTGTCTTCCATCTAAAGCAATTCATAAGTCCTTTTGTGAGTTTGTAACCTCACCTCTTTCACATTCTATGCGCCTCCAAACTATTTTTCAAGAATCTCCCAAGCGTCTTTTGCTGATTCTACATCACTAACATTTTCAAAGTTATCTGGATCAACACATTGATGGATTATAAAGAGAGCTTTATAATCTTTCTTCTTCAATTCTTTATATCCTGCTTTCTCTTGATTTGTCATCGTTTCTACAAGCGGTGATAATTCCTCCTTCACAAAATCCCAAAGATCATGGTAATAGAAAACCACCTTAATCTGCTTGCACCAATTCTCATAATTATCTTTCTTGAGAATTGAAAGATTTGCTGAAAAGTGACCGTTCGGGTGATTCATCGTCATCACAATTGTTCTTCCCTTAAATTAAAATCGGAGCTCTAGATACCGGATGTTGGAATTCAACCACGTTCTATGGTGAATTCTTCTCAATCTTGATCTCAAGATTGTTATGTAATGACAATGAATAAAAATAAGAACACGTTTAAAATGAGTATGAACTGCAGAGTAACTCTCTGCCCACAACTGTGAAATTTTTTTTATCACTTTGCGAATGCAAAACCGTGATTATCAAACTTGATTATTACAATTCTCCCTATTTACAGATTTAAATTAACTTGTATCTCAGGCTAAAACCCAAACTATAAAAGTCCAAAAGTATCTAATCTAATTTTTCTAAAACAAAGAATTACATATTTAACACTCTTAATAGTCAATAGTACACGACGCTCACATCTTAACTCCCCTAATTCAGATTTATTTTCGCAATACTATTCGTAAACTTTGATTCGGACTCTCACTAAATTTGAGACCCCTTTCTCACTTTCAGTCAAACACTTTCCCAAATGTTTGTACAACTACATAAATATATGAAGTGATAAATCACAATTACAATGCAAATATTATATCTTTTTAACTTAGAGAGATAACCCCAAATAGATTATTACAAACCCAAAAATAAAAGACTCGATGAAATCTATTAAAATGTCGAGCTTCAAAATACAAGGTTTGAGTAATCACAATAGATAGAGCGCATTCTTAAATAGCAATAACATCAAGCATAAAATGGTTAGATTTCAAAAGAGTTGAAAGAATAAATAATAATAATAAATACTTAAATGTATATTAGAAAAAACGTCATTAATATTGCATTGGAAATATAAAATAACTTATAATTTAAGACAAATATTTTTGACAAAATCACTTATAATTTAGAACAGAAGGAGAACATTTAATCTTAACACAAAAGAGTTTGTCATATATTTCAAGAAGAGTTTGTCATATATTTCAAGAAATCAATCCTAGAATTTTGTGTAGCTTAGCAAGATCTAGCTCTTAACCTGAGAACTCAATATTTGACGTAATCAAGCCGCCAATTACTATGTCTGTTTGCTAGCATGTACAACCCACTGTAATTGCTTTGACAAGAAAGACCTAGTGTTAACCGCTTGTGCATTGTACATAGCATAAATATAAAACAACTCATACTAGTCAACAATATCCATAGTGTTTTGTCTTCAAATCCACATTTTTAGAAAATCAAATATTTTCCTCGAGCAGTTGCAAAAACTAATCCCTCGAGTCAGGTAGAACCACAATAGATGACAAAGTTCTCACTCAAAATTTTTTAACATTGATGTTGTCATAGCACAAAAGAAAAACAAAATCCATTGAATATTTATATTTATAAAAGTGTCACCTATTCACAGTTTGGTTACCCAACAAGGTAGCAGATTGTGCAAGTTTATATATCTTACTGAAATTACTTTGAGACATTGCCTCTTTATCAAATATAGCATCTGACAAAACAACCGATGATGCTCCTCGTATAATATATTCTTCCATAGAATCTACAAAGCAATTAGGGGTAAATTATGTCAATGGTGTTAACTTAATCTGCTAACTAAAATGCTATTTGTGAAACTCAATGTGAGAAAATTACCTATTGTAATTCCCTGAGAAGCAACCATTGAAACATGAGGAAAAGGCTTTTTCAATGCTGCTATATACTGAAATCCTCCAAGTGCGGAAACCGGATAAATCTATCATAGAAAAAACCGAGTTAAAACATATAATGCAATCTATCAGTGTCTTAAATAAGTCTGAGTAAATGGTACAAGTGAATCTTTATAACATGAAAAGGCTTGCCTTGACCATTTTTGCGCCCGCATCATACGCAGACAATATCTGCATTTGCAAACAAGGATGATTAAAGAAAGGTGAAATGCATGCTAGAAAAAAATGCAATGGATGGAACATTTATAGGCAAGTTCTACGCTGAACCACTGTGGACTTGATTCATGAAAGGGTTAATAGTCATTTACTCCATGCAATATAGGCGACTTTTGATTTACCCCCCTTTAAAAAAATAATTTTGGATTACCCCCTGAAATTTTAAAATTCTAAGTCTTTTGCCCCCTAGGTAGGAAAATTAACCCCTGTAAATTTTTTTTTTTTATTTACCCCCTGGTTTTTACACGCTTAGGGGGTACCCCAAAATTTCAGAGGGTAATCCAAAATTATTTTTTTAAAGGGAGTAAATCAAAACTCGCCAATATTGCAGGGGGTAAATGACTATTAACCCTTCATGAAAATTGTTCAAGAAACTAACTTCGGCTGATTTTGTCGTCTAGAAGTAGAAGCTCAGAGTCCTTTGTCCTCACGGCTGAGACGGTGACCTGATCGGTCCCGGTTGACAAAAATATGGAAAAACTAAAAACAAGTATTAGTTAAGTTTTGGGGTGAGCATATATGTTTTCTTATGCTTTTGTAAAACTAAGGCCGATCAAGTCACTTTATCTCAAATGTTACAGGAAGGAGAACCGTGAACTCGTACTTTTAAGGGACGACATTTATACTTATGAGGGCCGACATCAGTCATCGTCAAAGTTTAGGGGGACCGCCGCCTATCAAGGTAATCCACCGTCGAACTTGCCACATAACTTTTGAAAGACTAAATAATGACACTTACTTCAGTTGGAGTCATTGCGCCAGGAATATATAAAATTTCACCACCTTGAACATAATCCAAAATATCCTGATAAACAAGTTTAAATAAAACTTCATACTGGTAAGAAATCCTAGTATATCTTCAAATGATGCAATTCCAATGAAATGTGACAATCAATAATCTCCAAAGTCGATTACATCAACAATAACAGTTCAAAAAGTAACAGTGTGATTTTTCACAACAGAGTATTATTTGACATTTAATATATGTTTGGATCTACGTCAAACTCCATTTTTTCGCGTCCCAAAGCACTGCCACCATGAAATCCAGAAGCGACAAATAATAGCTTCTACATGAACGTGATAATTTGCCGTGATTTTGGATAACCCAATGCCAAACCAAACATTTACTTAGTAAATGAATACAATTTCAAACCTTAACAATTGCAGGACTCATTAGGAATTTAGCGCCTGCATTAATTGCAGTTTTTGCATCCTCAATCCTGAGAACAGTTCCAACCTAAAGTGCAGATATCTGTTGAGAACAGCAACTCGGTACAAGAGATTAACGAAAAGATAAACACAAACAATGAACAAACGATCGTTTGTTAAAGAAGGACGAAAAAACATACCCCTAGGGCTATTCTAGGATGCTCCTTCACCAACTTCTCTAGAACCTACAAAAACAAGAAGCATATTATGAAATTTAAACCTCAAGAACGTTGAAAGTGATGATGCAAATAGGTTATGCAAACAACCTCAAACACACCTGGTGTAGACATCACAATCTCCAACTACATGTGAAGAAAACAAAAATGGTGAGAAGCACACCATTAAAATATAGAGTTGAACATGTTCTATTTCATGCAAATGAGTTTACCCTAAATTACCCTTCCAAAACCTGCAGACCAAGTACATCCAGTTTGATCCATTCCAAAATTTTATTTGACTTTTCGGAAATTTTCTATTAAGACTTAGAAATTTGAACAAAAGACTCCAAAGTAATTCATATATTCTCTAGAGAAAATCGAACATGCATTGTCACTGTAAACTAATTTTACACTAACGTCTAATGAGAATTCAGTATTTTGTAGATATTATTAAAATGTGGTTACAAAGTAGACTTATGTGGCAATACGATGAACTCTCATTGAATGTTGGTGTAAAGTTAAGTTACACCAACATTGCATCACCATTAAACTTTATTTTGAAACAGTATAAGGATGACTAACTTCCTCTCTAGATAGCCGAATAGCATCTGAAGTGATTCAACAATTAGGATTAGACAAAACTATTCCATATAATGGCGTTGCTTTCTTTTATTATTTAAAAATAGTAATTGATAAGTCAAAACAAAAGAACATCAAAAGTAAACTTACGACTGAAATTCCACCTGCTATTGCAGCATTTGCAGCTTCCAATGCCACTTCTGCACTATATGTAAGTGACAAACAAAATGTAAGTCAACATAAACAAAATGAGAAAAGATTTATCGACTATGGTTTGACAAATGTTAAGTAGATTAGTTATGTTAATATGTTCTCCTTCATCAGGATCTGAACCCCGTTCTCTAAAATTTTTTTGTCGTATCCTAGTGGCTGGAATTTCACCATTTTAAAGGTGAATAAGTGAGTTGTCGCAGTCGCATGTTTGAACTCGCGCCGCTGCATCTGATGTCCCTGCAGAGCTCCCAACTTAGTTGACAGGACAATTCTCTAACTACTTTAACATAAAGAAAACTTGTCCAAGTTTAATAAGGGAATGCACAAATACACACAAGCTAACAAACAAACTCTTCTCATCAACATTTCTACAAACGTTTAACAAGCGGCGATTTATCGAGGCTGACTAATCCTATTTCAATATTGGAATTTTGTTATTCAATCATGTGTATGGTGTCTCTTCATATTCTAGCAACAAACAATAATAAAAAAACTGAAATAAGAGAAGAAAGGGAAGGTAGGACCTATTGGCTCTGAGGCAAGCTATGACACCGGAACTCTTGATTTGGCAGATGGTTTTGTCAACTGTGAACAATGAAAGCTGAGGCTGAGACTCGGAGGCTCTGCATGTAACCCTGCCAGGAAGACGTGGAGAAGAAGTGGAAAAGGACCGGTATTGACATTGGCATAGGGTTAAGGTTGTACTTGCAGAGGTCATGGTTTGTAATTGAAAGCTTCTAGTTGTTCTTGTTCTTCTTTTTGTGTTCTGCAAATTTACGAAATGTGGATTTTTAGAGGAAGATTAAAGCGTAGGCTTATCCACTGCATGCTCCCAAATCTTACTGCAACGTGGAAGTCAAGCAGAAGATTGATAATTTTCACTTTTTTCATACTTTGGCGATGTAACTATTTTTAATTATGATTTTCAATAAAAATTTATCAATTTACTCCTTCCGTTCGAAATGAATGTCGTTTAAGGTTTTTCACACAAATTAATGAATGTAATGATTTTGTCATAATTCATTACACTTTTACAAAATTAACCCTATTAATGTATTGAAAATAATGTAAAGACTAAAAAGTAAAGGGCATAATTGAAAAAAATAGTAATCATTACTACATTGAAAAGTGAAAATGACAATCATTTTAAAACAAAATTTATTTGTTAAAACGACAATCATTTTAAAACGGATGGAGTATCATATTATACCACTAACTTAAAATTTACAATAAATACACACGAGGGTGATCATTGCATATAAAGTTTAACGAATATGCATATAGTCAATGTAGAGAAATTGTACACGTTCTCCAATTATAAACTATCAATCTATCAAATTTTTTAAGTTGTATTAAAATATTAGTATGATTTGATAGGATATATGTCGTTTATTAGATAATGATGTAAAATTATTTTAAGACAATTCATCTCTTATTTTATATATATAAATCAGATACATTAATTATTCAATGTATCTAAAAAGTAATTTTTGTTTATAATATGAAACGGAGGGTGTATTACTTATTAAAAAGTATAAGGTGTGTTTCTCTACAAGGGTATGGAGACTCAAAGACCCCTAATAGCCAGGGGCGGAATCAGACTAAAAATCATGAGAGGGCCGATGTAACAGCCTATCATTGTTTAATAAAGGGTTAATACACATTTAGACCCTGTCATATGGGGCGAATTCATCTCTTATTTTATATATATAAATCAGATACATTAATTATTCAATGTATCTAAAAAGTAATTTTTGTTTATAATATGAAACGGAGGGTGTATTACTTATTAAAAAGTATAAGGTGTGTTTCTCTACAAGGGTATGGAGACTCAAAGACCCCTAATAGCCAGGGGCGGAATCAGACTAAAAATCATGAGAGGGCCGATTGTCATACCCCAAATTTGTCCTACTTTCTCATTTTCTTATACTAAGCATTTGTGTGGATTCATAGTCTTTCTCTAGATGATTATCTGGCCTCTGGCCATGATCCTTTAGAATTCAGGATCTTGATTGTGCCTATTTTGATCACAGACTCCTGCCAGGAAATATGTGTTTGATTTCAAGTGAAGATAAAAGAAAGATGTGTCTTCATTATTATAGTCACTTAGTCAAGACATGGTCTAATTTGTTGCAGGTTAGTTTTAGGCCATGAGATCAAATTATTCACAATATAGCCAATTGGTTTCAAGAGGATTTCGAGGCCTGATTCAATTCATTCTCAAGACATATTTCAAGGAGATTTGTGTTTCAATTCATTCTCAAGACATATTTCAAGGAGATTTATGTCCATGCTTCACGTCATGTTTCAAGGGTAGTGATGTTTCAAGCCATGAAGGAATTGTGTCTAATAGCTTTGCAAGTTATGAATATTTGTTTCACGGCAAATGTATTTAGTAAAAAGTTTGATTTACAAGTATAAAGTTAGTTTCCAAAGAACACCATTGCAAGAGTAATTAAGTCCATTGTTTGAATACCATAAAGTATGATCCTAAGCTCAAAGGTCAAATTTCGCGGGTCTCATTACCAAATTCTATGGATTGAATTCAGACGAGTACAAAGGCTTCAAGAACACAAAATTCAAGATAATAATTCAAATTTCACAAGTGCTTGGAGTTTAAATCATCAAGTTGTTACTTTGACCCTTGCATGTAAGGTTACAAAACAAATGAATAGGTTACAAGAGCGCATCACGCCAATGAGAATTCTACAAGATTCAAACTTAGGCACCATACCAATTTGAAGTCAAGACATACAAATTTCATGTTACAAGACTGAGATGACGTCTAAGTTTACAAGGCCTGACGAAATATCATTGCGAATTCTCCATGACATTGTGCTAAGACTTTTTCAACTCATGCTTAGGACTACATGCTCAAGCTTTCGCCCAAACCTCCAATTCTCTTCCATTTGCACCAATCCGAGCCTTCATGCCACAAGAAATTGTTCACCTCCTCAATCTGCAAGATGTATAAAACACTACCAAACCCTCTTTAACGGTAATTCACGCCATCACACACAATATGCAACAAATTTCAAATTATGACTTCACATGCTGCATAGTGGAACAAATGACAATTTGGAATACAAGCCATAACCAAGCCATTTCACAAAATCTTACTTGCAATACAACTTTCAGCTACCACATAATAAAACTCACAAAAATTTCCTAAACTAATTCCAATCGTCCTCAGTGAAAGCATACGAATGGTTACAGGGCACAAGAGTACATGATAGCACAGAATATGCATAAAGTCAGCCATGAGCAAGGGCAAAGTACCAAATTCCAAAACTCAAACAATTATCATATTCAAATTCAAAATAAGTTCCAAATTCACACGGTCAAAAGGCAAAGGCATTTGCACTTTATCCAAAGTCAAAGGCAAAAGCAAATAGGGACTTTACGAAATACAACTTGACCCAAAATAGTGAAACAAGCAAAAGCAGCAGAATTGACAGTGCTATAACTCTAACGCAAAAGAAAAAAAGACAAGGCAGGGTGCAACAGTGGATATCAGAAAAAGCATCGCAGAAATGTTCAGCAAGGCTCTAACATGTTTTTAGCAAAAATGTATTCTGAGTTTGGAAAAGGTTACCTGATACAATTCCATGAATGGGATTCCTCGACAATGTTGAGGTCACCTCTTCAAACCCTAATTCTGAGGATATAAAAGAGAGAGCATTGAATCAGAGAGGAGGACCCTAACAACAATCACGGCCGCAACACATTTTCAAGGAGAAAAAACCCCTAAGTCTTTCCCTACACAACAACCACCAAACATAAAAAAAAATCCAAAAATTCAAAACACCGGAAAAAACCCTAGCGCAGCTAACGTTCCTAAATCAATATTTCAAAACCCTACTGAAAAAACTCTCTTACAACAAGTTTTTAGAGCTTTTCATTGAAGCTCTAGAAAACTTTGAGCTAAGCCATATCTCATACACTGAAGCAAAGAAGGGGATCCGAGATAGAAGAAGAAGGACATTAGAGCAAGTTACATGGAGTTTTTCAGAAGTTCGTTGAGAGTGATTCTTCGAGAGGTATCTTTCAAATCTTGATTCTTCCGTCTGATTCCCTATTTTCGTTGACTTCTGAGTGGTGTTGTTGCCTCTATTGTTTGGGTTTTCTCGTTTTTATTGAGTTTTAAGTTAGGGTTTGATTTTGGGTTTCCTCTCGATTTGGAGTTTTGAGGGAGTTTTAGGATAAATGGTTTGTAGATTTGAAACGAGGAGAGGAAAATATGTAGGTTTGGTTTAGATTGTTTTTAGTTTTAAGGGGGGTGACGCCGGAGAAGACGGTGGCGGCCGCCGCGCGCCGCCGCTTCTCCGGCCGTGGTTAGGTTTCCGGCGAGTATTTTTTTTGCAGAGCGTGAGATTTGAGAGTGAGAGTATTGAGAGAGAATGTTGAAAGGAAATATTGAAGGGAAGGAAGCTGATGCCCTCCTTTTGTTTCTTTTCTTCCCTTTGCCACGCGTCCAGTATTTGTTGGGATGGCAAGCGGTACCGGTACAAGTGTCACCGGTCTTGGTCTTTTTTTTTCTTTTTTCTTTTCCACGCACCTTCCTCCGTGCATGTCTACCGTACGCCCTCGCCCCCTAGCCCCTAGATCAGAGTCAAAGCTTGACTCAGTGGGAAATTTCAACGCCCCAGATCTGCTGGAGGCTCATGGTGGACCCTCATCCCAGCTTGGGCTCCTGACTTGGGCCTGGAAGTTTCCCATTCGCACCCTCCCTTGTCTACTAACATCCTGGCCCTTTTGTTTTATTTATTTTGTTTTAATTTTTTGATCTTACCCCTTTTTTAATTAGAAAATCCAAAAATATTTTTGTTAACTTATTTAAAAAACAGAACTTATAAAACATGGTTACTAAATTAATTTAGTTAATTTTATTAAAACTTTTTATTTAATATTAATTAATTTTTCTATGATTAATTTTATTAAATATTAAATTTTAATTTAATTAATTATTAGTTTGGTTTTAAATCTAAAGAGTTCTAAAAAATACTTTTATTTAATTAATCCTAAAATTCTTATTTATTTAATTTTATTAAATTATTTTATTTAATATTAATTAATTTTTGATGATTAATTTTATTAAATATTTTGATTTAATCTAGTTAATTATTGGAATTTTATTCTAAAAACCCTAGAACTTAATAATTAGTTTAGGGTTTCCACTCTTTAGAATTAATTTTTAAAATTAGGTTACTAACTAAACTAACTATCATGCTTGAGTTTATTTATTCAATGTTTATTATATGGTGTGTGCCTTTTTTTTTTATCTTGTGGATTTTTATGCTTCGATTATATTATGCCATGTCATTGTGTGTTTATTCAAATCAAAATATTTTTCAACTAATACCTTGACTCAATGTCAAGCCATTTTCATACCTTGTAAGTCGATCGTTTTCACGATCGCAATCGACCTCACAATGCCTCCTCTTGGGCCTTATGCAACGATTACCCATTTTATTTTGATTTGTATACATGTATGTGATTGGAATATTTTAATCGTGGCTTAATTAATTCCATAAGATTAAAATTAACCCTTTTTTATAAAAGTAAAACAAACTTGATCCAACGTCAAGTATTTTCCAAATAAATTCAATCAATTCAATCCTAAGCATTTACTTGATCCATATATCAAGTATTTCCAGCCTTCACTTTAAACCATAAGACATCCTTATTTCTTAACCTTCGCAAATTCAAACCTCGATCAACATCGAGCATTTTTCAAATCAAATTAATACATTTAATCATACTTAAACACTTTTCTTAAAAGGAGAAAAGGGAGTAGAATGGAATCTTCGATTCTTCTCCTCAATTATTTGGGCCTGAGAAATCTTTCTTAAGTTCAAGTAATTGTCTTCTTTAAAAGACTCATAACTCAATTACATATCAAACCCTTTTTGCAATAAATCAAATCAAATCTTCTTTTCTCAAACACTTGGATGAAAAAGAGAGAGAGTCGGTTCTTCGACTCGCTTTCCCGATTACTTGAGCCCGAGGAATCTTTCTTAAGTTCAAGTAATTGTCATCTATTTAACATACTCTAACCATATTAAAACTCTTTCATAATTAAGGATGAAAAAGAGAGAGAGTCGGTTCTTCGACTCGCTTTCCCGATTACTTGGGCCCGAGGAATCTTTCTTAAGTTCAAGTAATCGTCACCCAACCAAAATACAAACACATTAATCCAACTCCTCGCCGCCGTGCGATTAAAACTATTTTCCAAAAGAACAATGTTTAGCCTCCCTAAACACTTATTCACTTAAAAAACACCAACCAACCAACCGTAGTCCCACGAACTACGAATGCTCTGACTTTCCCATTGCACGAGGGAATACGTAGGCACAAGGATCTTAGTCCTTGCCGAGCACACTAATAAAAACCACCCCATTTCCCCCTTAAGAATAAATCCTATTACCTTAGAAGATAACAAGCAAACCTAATTAACTTTCTCACGAATCGAATCAAGAGGTTCCCGTTGAGTACAACGGACGTAGAGGGTGCTAATACCTTCCCTCTTACGTAACCGACTCCCGAACCCGAATTTGGTTGCGATGACCATTTTCTTATCTTTTAAAGGTTTTATCGATATTTTCCTATTCCTTCCTTGGAATGAATAAAGTTCGGTGGCGACTCTGTTTCGAACAATTATTTCTGCGTCCATCGCGAGGATCGTATTTTTTGAGGTACGACAGATGGCGACTCTGCTGGGGACATCTTAGCAGGTTTCCTATGCTAGAGAGAGTCAAGCCTAACTTGACTCGATTCGTGAGTGTTAGATCCGCCTGTTTGTTTATCTTCTCTTGCTTGTGTGCTTGCTTGTCTAATTATCTGTTATCTACTTGCTTGCTTATTGTCATCGTATCCTATTATTATTATCTCTTATGACACTGTGGGAGTTCTCTGATCATTTGTGCTTTGTGAGATGACTCTACACCCGAGTCTGAGTATAACCCTAGGATTAGGATGACGGTTGTGTAGTGGAATTCCTCGAGGAATCTTTCTCGTTGGGACGAAACGAAGGCCCCGCTTAGAGTTGATTCTCTTGGGATGTTATTGTCGTGGTGAATCTTTGTCGTAGCAGTGATGTTTTCAAGCTTGAATCCATAACTCTAAGGACCTCTAACCCATTTGCCCATGGTGGTTGGTAGCGTTAATTCTATGTGAGTTAATGCGAACGCCCCAATCAGATGAGATCCCTCGAACGTATTACTTCTTGACAGTAATATTTTCGACCTCGATCTAAGATTCTGAGAACCCTATTTAGAACCCTTGCGTCGATGGTTGTGTAGTGGGCGCCTCCGGGGAATCTTTCTCGTGGGGAAGAAACGAAGACCTCACCTAGACGAGATTATTTCGAGAATATTATAGTCGGACAAATCTTTGTCGTGGTTATAATGTTTTCGAAATATATCTGTAACTCTAAGCACCTACCTGTTTAGAGCCTACCTGTGGGGGATCCGATGATCAGAGTTATCCTGTGTCTAGCTCCTTCCTCAGAATTAGATGTTGTTGTAACCTTGCATCCGCATTTCGCGCTCATATCATAACATTTACATTTTGTGGATTTCAGGGAATCTAAGAATTATATCACAAGCATTTAGGAATTATGGGAACAAACATCAGGGGTATCTGTCCCTACACTTTCAGAAAGCCCAAGTTAGAGGATTTATGTGGCTTAGTTTCTCGCATCCCTGCTGTATTCAGAATTAACTTCGGGGAGGATTATGGAAAGCTCATTCGAATCTTGAATCAAGATGTGGATCAACGAGCACTTGTCACTTTTGCTCAGTTTTATGACTCCTCCTTGAGATGTTTTGTATTTCAAGACTTTCAGTTGACGCCCGCACTCGAAGAATATGAGAAATTGGTGGGGATCCCTATGAAGAGCAAGCTACCGTTTGTGGGTGTAAACGAGTCCTTGGAAGATAAGGTTATAGCTGATGCTCTCCACATGCACAAAAAAGATGTTACTGATAATTGGGTGAAAACTAAGGGTGGTGTTAAGGGTTTTCCTATTAAGTACCTTATGGATCGAGTTGACACCCTCCTAAAGGCTCAAAGTTGGAAAGCTTGTTATGCTGCTGTGGCCTTGGCCATCTATGGGATCGTCTTATTCCCTAATATAGATGATTTTGTAGATGAGACTGCCATTCATATCTTTTTGACTAAGAATCCTGTACCCACCCTTCTAGCTGACGTCTTTTATTACTTGAGCTGAAGGCAAGGAAAGAAGGGAGGGTCGATTGTTTGTTGTTCACCTCTCTTATATCAGTGGATGATGATGCATCTTCCGACCAAGGGACCATTTGTTGATCGAGTCAATGAGAGCTGGGCTCAAAGGATGGTATCTCTCCGATCTGCTGATCTTTCTTGGTACTCACGAGACTACCACGAAGTTATTTACAGCTGTGGCGATTTTCCCAACGTCCCGCTGATTGGAACTCGAGGTTGTATTAACACCAACCCAATATTATCAGTTAGACAGCTCGGGTATCCAATGGTAGCTCCCCCCATGGAGAAGGATTTGGAAGGCTTCATAATGCATGACTTGGGAACTAAGAATCCTGAGTTATTTGAGAGGGTCACAAGAGCTTGGAGGAATATAAGGAAGAAAGGAAAGGGTGATGTAGGAAGAAGGAACAGTATCACCAAGGAACCATACTTTGCATGGGCTAGAGAGAAGGCTAAAGAGATTAAGATGCCCTTTGAAGACAAGATGTCCGAGCCGTTACCTGAGCCGAAGCCTACTCATGTCCCGATTGAGGAGGCCAAGGATCTCAAGGCAACGATAGCCAGATTAGTAAAGGAAAATGAGCAACTGGAGTCGAAGCTTCGAGATGTTACTAGTGAGAAGAATAACTTGAAGTGGGAGCTTCAACGAAAGAACACTCAACTAGAAGCAACAGGAAGTAAGGCCAATGAAGAAGAGCAACAGAAGAAGAAGGTTAAGATTTGTCTGGATCAAGCTGATGATGCCTTAGAGAGGATTAAGGGAGAATTGAATCAGGCATATGCAAAGTGTGCTGAAAATAGGAAAGCTTGGCTCCTCGCCACTGAAAGGAAGAAGGCACTTAGAGAAGAGATGGGAGCGGAAATAGAAAAACTAAGCTCAGCTCTACGCCAGTCAAAGGCTTCCGAAGCGAGGGAACACCAACTTAAAGAGGATCTCATGAGAGTTGCTTATGTGGAACCAGCAGATTGGGACAGGGTGTGTGGCGAGTTAAATAATCTCAAAAGACTTGCAGATGAGCAGAAGAATCATCTTGAAGCTGTCCTGGCGGACAAAGATATTTGGGCCTCCGAGAGGAAGAAAGTGCTTGATGACTGTACTGGCTATGAACGCTCTATTCACATTCTAATAGCTGATAGAGATATGTACCGTAACAAGCTTAATGGGCTAGCAGATTTTTGTAACTAGTTGGCTGAAGACTTGGTATGGAAGCATAGGGATGCTCTAGAGGCTCTCGACGAATCTACCCCTCAAGCAATCGTCAATTTTGTTTGCCTTTGTAGGGAGATGTTGAAGAGGTTCAAAGAAGAGTTGAGGGAACGCGAGGCTCGAAGGCCCAAGTTTTGAATCTTTATGTTGCTTTTGTACTTTTTTGCCTTATAAATTGTACTAATGTCTGGATGATTATGTATCACTTGATTATTACAATCTTATGAATGAATGAGACTTGGTTTTCTTTACAGCAGTTTGTTCCTTAATATTCCTGTATGAGTTAATGATTAATTCAAACGATTCCCTAAAAATAAATGCATTTCATCCTGCATACATATCATTGCATTCGTTTTCCAAAAACACCTAGCAAGAAACTCATTTACTCTATCATTTCTCCCGAACAGAAAACCTGACTACTCGACGCCGATACGAGACACGCCAAAGCTTCAATATGACATTGGAACAGATCGAAGAGAACCATAACACAATGAGGGGTGATATCGATTCGCTGAAGGCTAAAATGGATCAGCTACTGGAGACTATGATGATGCTCGCCCAGAAAGAGAAAGATGTTGAAACAGTGGCTAATGCCAAGAAGCTGGTTGAGAAGATAGGCATCTCTGGAGCTAAGGGAATCCCCCCTCCCGTTTACATAGACTTGTCAGAACACTCGGCTCATCATGGATCGGTGAGCGATACGGACGAGCAAGTGGATGCCTTCAACCCACCACCTCCACCTCCTCAGATTGTTGGATCGGATCCATCTGCTGACCGGTTGCACGTACTAGAAGAGAAATTCAAGGCCTTGGAGGTTCAGACAACTCCCGGCTTGGATGCTGTCGACATGTGCTTGGTCCCTGGACTGATAATCCCTCATAAGTTTCAAGTGCCGACGTTTGACAAATACAAGGGACTTAGCTGCCCTAAGACTCATTTGCGAGCATACTGTCGCAAAATGGCGGCCCATGTTAAGGACGACCCTCTGCTAATTCACTACTTTCAGGATAGCCTCAGTGGGGCATCGCTAGAGTGGTACATGCAGTTAGAGAAGAGACAGATTAATACCTGGAGGGATCTCTCTGAGGCGTTCCTCAAACATTATCAGTACAACACGGATTTAGCGCCAAACCGTATTCAGTTACAAGATATGACTCAGCGCAACAATGAGTCATTCAAAGAGTATGCTCAACGTTGACGGGAATTGGCTTCTCGTGTTCAACCACCTTTGCTGGACAAAGAATTGATGGATATGTTCATGGGAACTTTGCAGCCTCAGTATTCAGACCGTATGATGGGATCCAGCTTCCCCAACTTTGCTGAGATTGTGTCAGTGGGAGAAAGGATTGAGAGCCAGTTGAAGAAAAGGGCTGCTATTGCTTCTGCAAGTGGAGTTAAAAAACCTTTTGTGAAGAGGAAAGACGAAGAAACCAATGCTGTCATGAGGGGACGAGGGGGTAGAGCCCCAGTGAACATACCATATCAGCAAGTGGTTACAGTTGCACAAGCCCCACTTCAACCACCTGCTCAGCAGCCTAATTATCAGAATGTTCCTCCGCCACAATATCAGAATGCCCCACCACAAAGGCAACAAAGACCAAGAAGGCATATCGATCCTGTGCCAATGCCGTATAGCCAAATTTTTTCTAAACTATATCAGAGTGGGAATTTGAAGCTCAGGGATTTGAGACCAGCAGTCTTCCCATATCCTCCCGGATACGATGCCAACGCCCATTGTGAGTTTCATAAAGGCGCTCCCGGACATACCATAGAAAACTGCTATGCGTTTCAGAACAGAGTTCAAGATTTGGTTGAGTCCAAAGATCTTAGTTTCACTCAGCGAGGCGCTAATGTTAAAAACAATCCCATGCCCCCGCATGGAGGACCGTCTGTCAATGCTGTGGAAGAGGGAAACGACCAAAGATTGATTACCAGGGTTGAAGATATTCGTACTCCTATGGAAGTTATAGGAGAAAAGCTGAAGAGATGTGGGATGATCCCTGAAGATGAGCTTGATCATTTAACTGATGAGGTGATTAAGAAACATTTGCAGAAATTCATTGATCAAGGTGTGATTCAGGTTGAACGCCGAGATACAAGAGAACAGAGTGTGGCTGCCATTAACCTCCAGTATGATGCACCTGAAGGTCGTCAACAAAGGCCAGTTCGTCCTGCTCCGGTAATCATGGAATACGATGGAGTTGCTGTTTACCAACAAAGACCAGTTCATCCTGCTCCGGTAATCATGGAATACGATGGAGCTGCTATTTACCAACAAAGACCAGTTCGTCCTGCTCCGGTAATTATGGAATATGATGGAGTTGCTGTTTTTCATCAAAGACCAGTTCGTCCTGCACCGTTGGTTATTCAGTTTGATGAGGCAGATGTTAGCAAGTCAAGTCCAGTGCGCCCTGTCCCGATAACCATGGAGTATCTTGGTAAGGTTCCTGAGTCTAAGTGTGACGCTATAGTAGGACCAGGTGGAATGACCCGTAGCGGTCGAATCTTTGCGGCAAAACAAACAGATGTGCCAAATAATGACAAAGGTAAGGCGATTGCTGTATAAGTTGAAACCCCGAATGCTGAATTACAAGAAGGGTTGTCATCTCCAAGAGGGGCGTTCACACAAAAAGAGGCTGAAGAATTCCTGAAAATTATAAAGAAGAGTGACTACAAGGTAGTCGATCAGTTGAACCAAACTCCTGCCAAGATCTCTATGCTCGCCTTGTTGCTCAGTTCCGAGGCACATAGATCCTCCCTGCTGAAGGTGTTGAGTGCTGCACACATTACCAAGGATATCAGTGTAGCACAATTTAATGATGTGATAGCCAGTGTCACCACTGGCAACTTTCTGGGGTTTAACGATGACGATCTGACTGCTGAAAGGAAGAACCACAACAAGGCCCTTCATATTTCTTTTAGGTGTGAAGACGTTTTGATATCTAGAGTCTTGGTGGATACTGGATCTTCTTTAAATGTGCTCTCGAAAACAACTCTGGAGAGAATGCCTGTGAATGGGGTAATCATGAGGCCAAGTACTCTCATAGTGAAGGCATTCGATGGATCTAGGCGCGCGGTTATTGGTGAGGTGGACTTACCGATTAAGATTGGACCTACGATTTTTACCATTACTTTTCAAGTAATGGACATCTATCCTGGTTACAGCTGCTTGCTAGGAAGGCCCTGGATTCACTCAGCAGGGGCAGTTACGTCCACTCTTCATCAAAAGCTAAAGTTCATTTCCAATGACAAGATAGTGGTGATAGGCGGCGAAGAGGATATCCTAGTAAGTCATTTGACATCGTTTTGTTACATTGATGTCAAAGGAGAAACGGTTGAGACTCATTTTCAGTCTTTCGAGGTGGTGAATACACTGGCTGTGCAGCGAGTACTAGAGCAACAAGAGTTAAGATCGTCCATGGCCTCGTACGAGGAAGCTAAAGCTGTGGTGAAAGAAGGAAATGCCCAAGGTTGGGGCAAAGTGGTTGAAGTTACTGAAAAGCTTGATAAGTTTGGGCTAGGTTATTAGCCATCCCGCAATTCAGCCTTTGTTCCCTACAATGGAAGCCAATTCCCTCCTGTTGAGAAGACTTTCATAAGTGCTGGCCGCATCTTTGATTCTCCAGTAGCAATGATCATTGAAGACCATGTTGCTGATGAGCAAGTTTCTGCAAGCTGGATCCGACAAGCAGAGCCTGGTGAAGAGCTCCAGAATTGGAAGACCATTGAAGTCCCTCAGTTTTTCACACACCAAACGTAATTTTACTGTTTATCAAAAACCCTACGCTCTGCCCAAGGCGTAGTGGAGCATTGTATAGGCCACCTGATGTTTTCGAACTTTGTTTATCATTAATGAATTTCAGTTTGCATTCAATTTTCGCTCACTTTCTTTCATTCTTTTTTTTTACGTTAAATGGCAATGTTTTTTTATTTGCACACACTTTCCTAAATAAACTGCATAAATCATAAACATGCAAAAACACTACCGAGGTCCTTGACATAGACGCTGCTATGGGCCTATATGATTTTGATTGCCCAATCTACCAAGCCGAAGAGGAAGGCGGGAAAGATTGTGAACTCCCCGACGAGTTAGCAAGGATGCTCAAGCAAGAGGAGAAAGTCATCCTACCGCACCAAGAGGACATTGAAGTCATCAACCTGGGTACTGAGGAAGACAGAAGAGAGGTGAAGATAGGTGCATCTCTTCAAGCTGAAGTCAAGTCCAAGTTGATAGAGCTCCTCCATGAGTACGCTGACGTATTCGCCTGGTCGTATCAAGACATGCCAGGGTTGGATACTGATATGGTTGTACACAAGTTACCACTCAAGGAGGAATGCCATGCTGTCAAACAAAAGTTAAGAAGGACCCACCGGATATGGCTCTCAAAATTCGTGAAGAAGTCCGAAAGCAGATTGATGCGGGATTCCTGGCAGTATCAAAGTACCCCCAATGGGTTGCCAACATTGTGCCAGTACCGAAGAAAGATGGAAAGGTTCGCTTGTGTGTGGATTATAGAGATTTGAACAGAGCTAGTCCTAAGGACGACTTCCCATTACCTCACATTGACGTATTGGTTGACAACACAGCTCAATTCTCCGTATTCTCTTTTATGGACGGCTTTTCTGGATATAATCAAATTAAGATAGATCCAGAGGATATGGAGAAGACCACATTTATCACACCATGGGGCACTTTCTGCTATAAGGTGATGCCATTCGGACTTAAGAATGCTGGGGCAACGTATCAACGTGCAATGGTAATGCTTTTTCATGACATGATCCATAAGGAGATCGAGGTGTACGTTGACGATATGATTGCCAAGTCTCAGACCGAAGAAGAGCACTTGATCAATCTATATAAACTGTTTGTTCGATTGAGGAAGTTTAGACTGAGACTCAACCCCAACAAGTGCACATTTGGGGTACAATCTGGAAAATTGTTGGGCTTCATCGTAAGTCAGAAAGGAATCGAAGTGGATCCTGATAAGGTGAGGGCAATTCAAAATATGCCTGCGCCTAGGACAGAGAAAGAGGTTCGTGGCTTTCTGGGAAGATTAAACTACATCGCCAGATTTATTTCACATCTTACTGCCACCTGCAAACCTATTTTCAAGCTGCTAAGAAAGAATCAGTCAATTGCGTGGGATGATGATTGTCAGGGGGCATTTGATAAGATCAAAGAGTATTTACAAGAACCACCGATCCTGATACCGCCTGTTCCCGAAAGGCCACTTATTATATACCTGACTGTACTTGACGATTCCATGGGCTGTGTGTTGGGGCAACAAGATGAGATGGGAAAGAAAGAACATGCCATCTATTATCTCAGCAAGAAGTTTAATGACTGCGAGACAAGGTATTCCTTACTCGAGAAGACTTGTTGTGCATTAGCGTGGGCGGCCAAACGTCTCAGGCAGTATATGTTGACCCACACTACTTATCTGATTTCCAAGATGGATCCCATTAAATACATCTTTGAGAAACCTGCTCTCACCGGCAGAATAGCCCGATGACAAATGCTTCTGTCCGAGTACGACATTCAATACGTCACTCAAAAAGCCATCAAGGGTAGCATACTGGCAGACCATCTTGCCCATCAACCGGTGGATGATTATCAGCCCATGAAGTTCGATTTCCCAGATGAAGACATAATGGCGCTAAAAGATTATGAAGAGCCAGGTCCAGATGAAGGGCCCGAACCAGGGGAACGATGGACTCTTATGTTCGACGGTGCCTCGAATGTTCACGGAAATGGAATTGGGGCAGTAATTACGTCACCCAAGAATTTCCACTTACCGTTTACAGCTAAGCTCTGCTTTCCATGCACCAATAACATGGCTGAGTATGAAGCTTGTATACTTGGACTGGAAGAAGCTATCAACTTAAGAATCAAGACTCTTGATGTGTTTGGAGATTCTGCTCTTGTAATACACCAGATTAGAGGTGACTGGGATGCCAAACATGCCAATCTAGTTCCATATCGAGATTACGTGGCAAAGCTACTTCCTAGATTTGATGATATCACCTTTACCCATGTGCCTAGAGAGGAAAATCAAATGGCAGATGCTCTGGCAACTTTAGCTTCTATGTATAAATTGATATGGCCCAACCATCGGCCGCATATTGATCTATAGTGATTTGAAGAGCCAGCTCACTGTTTGGCTACCGATGAAGAGTCAGATGAAAAGCCATGGTTCTATGACATCAAACGTTATCTGGAAAAACAAGAATATCCAGAGGGCGCTTTGGCGGTGGATAAGAGAACTTTGCGCAGATTGGCATCAAATTTCTTCCTCAATGGGAATGTGTTATACAAGCATAATCATGATACTGTGCTACTCAGATGTGTGGAAAAGCATGAAGCTGAGCAGATCCTGAAAGACATTCATGAAGGTTGTTTTGGTACCCACGCAAATGGGCATACAATGGCAAAGAAGATATTGAGAGCAGGCTATTATTGGCTTACCATGGAGGCTGATTATTACCATCATGCCCGAACTTGCCATAAATGCCAGATCTATTCTGATAAGATTCATGTACCTCCCACTCCTTTGAACGTCTTGACTTCACCATGGCCATTTTCCATGTGGGGAATAGATATGATTGGGATGATCGAGCCGAAGGCCTCAAATGGACACCGCTTCATATTGGTCGCCATAGACTACTTTACCAAATGGGTTGAGGCTGCATCGTATACGAATGTTACCAAGCAAGTGGTCGCTCGCTTCTTGAAACACAACATCATATGCAGATATGGAGTGCCTAACCGTATCATCACTGACAATGGGTATAATCTCAACAACAAAATAATGGATGAATTGTGTGTTAGTTTCAAGATTGAGCACCATAATTCGACACCATACAGACCCAAGATGAATGGAGCCGTTGAGGCAGCCAACAAAAACATCAAGAAGATCATTCAGAAAATGGTGGTCACTTATAAGGATTGGCATGAGATGCTACCTTTTGCACTCCACGGCTACCGTACCTCAGTGCGAACTTCAACAGGGGCAACTCCTTACTCATTGGTTTATGGCATGGAAGCGGTCCTCCCGATAGAAGTCGAAATCCCCTCATTGAGAGTATTGATGGAAACTCAGCTTGACGAAGTAGAATGGGTGAAGACAAGATACAATAAGCTCCAATTTCTCGAAGAAAAACGCCTGGCAGCAATATGCCATGGCCAGCTCTATCAAAGGTGCATGAAGAAGGCTTTTGACAAGAAAGTGCATCCTCGGACATTCCAGGAAGGTGACTTGGTGCTCAAGAGGATCATGACCATGTATAATGAATCCAGGGGAAAGTGGACGCCAAACTACGATGGCCCATATGTTGTAAGAGAGGCCTTCTCCGGTGGTGCCTTGAAGCTTGCAACTATGGACGGCGATGAATTACCATACCCGGTGAATGCAGAGTACGTCAAGCGATACTACACCTAAAAAAGTGGAATAATAAAGCCGCTAAGTCGAAAACCTGAAAAGGCGACTTAGGAAAAAATGGCAATCCCGGTGGACCTGAAAAAAAAAACGAAATCAATCCAGGCAAAAATTAGGGATAAAATAAAAGATATAGGCCCGCTGAATTGAAAACCCGAAAGGGCGGTTCAGGCAAAAAAAAAAGGGCGTCCCAGTGGATTGAAAACCCGAGAGGGCGATCCAGGCAAAAGTTAGGGACAGATTCCGAGGCAAAGTATCTAGTACGCACGTCCACTTGGTCCTGATGTACCGCTGAAGAGAGAATTTAACCCAACCGTCTTCCTACAAAGCAAGGTGTTGAAGTTGTCAGAGTCAGAGGGACCATAGCAGTGTTGAAACTCGATGGAACCTCATTAATTTGTATTGCCATTATGTTTTTTTCTTGCACCGCAATTACCTCATTAAGGAATTGCATCCCTGTACATACTTACTCATTCTAGGGGCAAATCAATGCAAAGAGAGATTTCTCACCAAATTGTGTCCATTCTTTACTTTATCTGTTTGTTTGCAAATTGATTTTGTTTTTGATAAACTTTGTTTTGAAACTTTGGTTAATAAAGACAATATTTGAAAACGATAAAGTTTGTTTGGTGTTGGGAGAACTAAAAGGAATTAGATAGTCTCGAAAAGAATTTCACCACATGAAAGCATCAAATCAGTTGTCAATTGTTCTGGCTCTTTACTACAAGCAGTGTAGTCTTTCAGGGATGTACTTAACGTAACCCCCGACGATGAATCTTTCAAGTCCAACAGGGGCAGTCACGCTCATTAGTCATATTTGGCTTGCTCAAAAGGGTGCGAGTAGTCAAACACTCTCACTACCCCCATAAAACCCAAAGTTCAATCCTTCATTGGCAACTACTCAAAAGTCCACACTCGTGGGCATCTTCATATTTACCCCTTAAAGTCCAGTTTTCATTGGCAACCATCAAAAGTCCACTCTGTTGGCATCCTCAAATAACCAAAGTCCAATTAGCAATTACCAAATCCAATCCCTGGTGATACCTTCGACAAGGAAACTTATCCCCAACGTGCCCCGATCATTTGCATCGTCATATGCATGCTGGCATAACATTACATAATCATATCAAGTACTATCATATCATACGTGCATTAGATTCCCTAGCAGTTGCATTTTAGTATATGTTTCAGTGCATCATGTTGGTGCATGGCATATCCACCCCCGGCGAGCATAACAGGATCCAGGATCAGTTCGCAAGCATCTTGGCCAGTCCTCCGTCAAAGTCGGCAGTGTTCTTCAAAAGAGAAGTTGATACCCCGCACGTGCTCAAGGAATTTTATTCCCCAGCAAGTCATTCTTCAGCCATGCAGTTGATATTGACAATCCCCAGCAACTATTGCTTTTCTTACTCCCCAAGCAGAGGATATTCTAGAAAGTTTCTTGTGAGCTTTCCCCCGCAGAGCCAGCACATTTCCTCCAACAGGAATCTTGCTCGATTATTCTTCAGTTTCCAAGATACTGCTTTGGCATCGTTAAAGAACCTTAGTGGATAAGGTACTGCTTCAATGCTCCAGAGAATCTTCAGCTTTCAGAGATACTGCTTTGGTATCATTGAGGAACCTTAACGGATAAGGTACTGCTTCAATGCTCCAGAGAATCGTCTGCCTTTCAGAGATACTGCTTTGGTATCATTGAGGAACCTTAATGGATAAGGTACTGCTTCAATGCTCCAGAGAATCGTCTGCCTTTCAGAGATACTGCTTTGGTATCATCGAGGAACCTTAACGGATAAGGTACTGCTTCAATGCTCCAGAGAACCGTCTGCCTTCAGAGATACTGCTTTAGTATCATCGAGGAACCTTAACGGATAAGGTACTGCTTCAATGCTCTAGAGAATCTTCAGCTTTGGTATCATTGAGGAACCTTAACGGATAAGGTACCGCTTCAATGCTCCAGAGAATCGTCTGCCTTTCAGAGATACTGCTTTGGTATCATTGAGGAACCTTAACGGATAAGGTACTGCTTCAATGCTCCAGAGAATCGTCTGCCTTTCAGAGATACTGCTTTGGTATCATCGAGGAACCTTAACGGATAAGGTACTGCTTCAATGCTCCAGAGAATCGTCTGCCTTCAGAGATACTGCTTTGGTATCATCGAGGAACCTTAACGGATAAGGTACTGCTTCAATGCTCCAGAGAATCTTCAGCCCTTCAGAGATACTGCTTTGGTATCATCGAGGAACCTTAACGGATAAGGTACTACTTCAATGCTCCAGAGAATCGTCTGCCTTTCAGAGATACTGCTTTGGTATCATCGGAGAACCTTAATGGATAAGGGACTGCTTCGACGACCCAGAGAATCGTCTGTTATTTTGTTCAGTTTGAACACCGCTGCCTCATTCTGTCAACTCCCACTCTATATCACTTTACCTTTTGTCAGACAAATTTTGGGGTCTTCTTATATCTAAGTGACTTCCACCCTAAAAATGAACGTCATACAACAGTTCATTTTCTCGGGTTCAAGACAATTAGATAGGGGCATCTGTCATACCCCAAATTTGTCCTACTTTCTCATTTTCTTATACTAAGCATTTGTGTGGATTCATAGTCTTTCTCTAGATGATTATCTGGCCTCTGGCCATGATCCTTTAGAATTCAGGATCTTGATTGTGCCTATTTTGATCACAGGCTCCTGCCAGGAAATATGTGTTTGATTTCAAGTGAAGATAAAAGAAAGATGTGTCTTCATTATTATAGTCACTTAGTCAAGACATGGTCTAATTTGTTGCAGGTTAGTTTTAGGCCATGAGATCAAATTATTCACAATATAGCCAATTGGTTTCAAGAGGATTTCGAGGCCTGTTTCAATTCATTCTCAAGACATATTTCAAGGAGATTTGTGTTTCAATTCATTCTCAAGACATATTTCAAGGAGATTTATGTCCATGCTTCACGTCATGTTTCAAGGGTAGTGATGTTTCAAGCCATGAAGGAATTGTGTCTAATAGCTTTGCAAGTTATGAATATTTGTTTCACGACAAATGTATTTAGTAAAAAGTTTGATTTACAAGTATAAAGTTAGTTTCCAAAGAACACCATTGCAAGAGTAATTAAGTCCATTGTTTGAATACCATAAAGTATGATCCTAAGCTCAAAGGTCAAATTTCGCGGGTCTCATTACCAAATTCTATGGATTGAATTCAGACGAGTACAAAGGCTTCAAGAACACAAAATTCAAGATAATAATTCAAATTTCACAAGTGCTTGGAGTTTAAATCATCAAGTTGTTACTTTGACCCTTGCATGTAAGGTTACAAAACAAATGAATAGGTTACAAGAGCGCATCACGCCAATGAGAATTCTACAAGATTCAAACTTAGGCACCATACCAATTTGAAGTCAAGACATACAAATTTCATGTTACAAGACTGAGATGACGTCTAAGTTTACAAGGCCTGACGAAATATCATTGCGAATTCTCCATGACATTGTGCTAAGACTTCTTCAACTCATGCTTAGGACTACATGCTCAAGCTTTCGCCCAAACCTCCAATTCTCTTCCATTTGCACCAATCCGAGCCTTCATGCCACAAGAAATTGTTCACCTCCTCAATCTGCAAGATGTATGAAACACAATCATTTCACAACACTACCTAACCCTCTTTAACGGTAATTCACGCCATCACACACAATATGCAACAAATTTCAAATTATGACTTCACATGCTGCATAGTGGAACAAATGACAATTTGGAATACAAGCCATAACCAAGCCATTTCACAAAATCTTACTTGCAATACAACTTTCAGCTACCACATAATAAAACTCACAAAAATTTCCTAAACTAATTCCAATCGTCCTCAGTGAAAGCATACGAATGGTTACAGGGCACAAGAGTACATGATAGCACAGAATATGCATAAAGTCAGCCATGAGCAAGGGCAAAGTACCAAATTCCAAAACTCAAACAATTATCATATTCAAATTCAAAATAAGTTCCAAATTCACACGGTCAAAAGGCAAAGGCATTTGCACTTTATCCAAAGTCAAAGGCAAAAGCAAATAGGGACTTTACGAAATACAACTTGACCCAAAACAGTGAAACAAGCAAAAGCAGCAGAATTGACAGTGCTGTAACTCTAACGCAAAAGAAAAAAAGACAAGGCAGGGTGCAACAGTGGATATCAGAAAAAGCATCGCAGAAATGTTCAGCAAGGCTCTAACATGTTTTTAGCAAAAATGTATTCTGAGTTTGGAAAAGGTTACCTGATACAATTCCATGAATGGGATTCCTCGACAATGTTGAGGCCACCTCTTCAAACCCTAATTCTGAGGATATAAAAGAGAGAGCATTGAATCAGAGAGGAGGACCCTAACAACAATCACGGCCGCAACACATTTTCAAGGAGAAAAAACCCCTAAGTCTTTCCCTACACAACAACCACCAAACATAAAAAAAAAATCCAAAAATTCAAAACACCGGAAAAAACCCTAGCGCAGCTAACGTTCCTAAATCAATATTTCAAAACCCTATTGAAAAAACTCTCTTACAACAAGTTTTTAGAGCTTTTCATTGAAGCTCTAGAAAACTTTGAGCTAAGCCATATCTCATACACTGAAGCAAAGAAGGGGATCCGAGATAGAAGAAGAAGGACATTAGAGCAAGTTACCTGGAGTTTTTCAGAAGTTCGTTGAGAGTGATTCTTTGAGAGGTATCTTTCAAATCTTGATTCTTCCGTCTGATTCCCTATTTTCGTTGACTTCTGAGTGGTGTTGTTGCCTCTATTGTTTGGGTTTTCTCGTTTTTATTGAGTTTTAAGTTAGGGTTTGATTTTGGGTTTCCTCTCGATTTGGAGTTTTGAGGGAGTTTTAGGATAAATGGTTTGTAGATTTGAAACGAGGAGAGGAAAATATGTAGGTTTGGTTTAGATTGTTTTTAGTTTTAAGGGGGTGACGCCGGAGAAGACGGTGGCGGCCGCCGCACGCCGCCGCTTCTCCGGCCGTGGTTAGGTTTCCGGCGAGTATTTTTTTTGCAGAGCGTGAGATTTGAGAGTGAGAGTATTGAGAGAGAATGTTGAAAGGAAATATTGAAGGGAAGGAAGCTGATGCCCTCCTTTTGTTTCTTTTCTTCCCTTTGCCACGCGTCCAGTATTTGTTGGGATGGCAAGCGGTACCGGTGACAAGTGTCACCGGTCTTGGTCTTTTTTTTCTTTTTTTTCTTTTCCACGCACCTCCCTCCGTGCATGTCTATCGTACGCCCTCGCCCCCTAGCCCCTAGATCAGAGTCAAAGCTTGACTCAGTGGGAAATTTCAACGCCCCAGATCTGCTGGAGGCTCATGGTGGACCCTCATCCCAGCTTGGGCTCCTGACTTGGGCCTGGAAGTTTCCCATTCGCACCCTCCCTTGTCCACTAACATCCTGGCCCTTTTGTTTTATTTATTTTGTTTTAATTTTTTGATCTTACCCCTTTTTTAATTAGAAAATCCAAAAATATTTTTGTTAACTTATTTAAAAAACAGAACTTATAAAACATGGTTACTAAATTAATTTAGTTAATTTTATTAAAACTTTTTATTTAATATTAATTAATTTTTCTATGATTAATTTTATTAAATATTAAATTTTAATTTAATTAATTATTAGTTTGGTTTTAAATCTAAAGAGTTTTAAAAAATACTTTTATTTAATTAATCCTAAAATTCTTATTTATTTAATTTTATTAAATTATTTTATTTAATATTAATTAATTTTTGATGATTAATTTTATTAAATATTTTGATTTAATCTAGTTAATTATTGGAATTTTATTCTAAAAACCCTAGAACTTAATAATTAGTTTAGGGTTTCCACTCTTTAGAATTAATTTTTAAAATTAGGTTACTAACTAAATTAACTATCATGCTTGAGTTTATTTATTCAATGTTTATTATATGGTGTGTGCCTTTTTTTTTTATCTTGTGGATTTTTATGCTTCGATTATATTATGCCATGTCATTGTGTGTTTATTCAAATCAAAATATTTTTCAACTAATACCTTGACTCAATGTCAAGCCATTTTCATACCTTGTAAGTCGATCGTTTTCACGATCGCAATCGACCTCACAATGCCTCCTCTTGGGCCTTATGCAACGATTACCCATTTTATTTTGATTTGTATACATGTATGTGATTGGAATATTTTAATCGTGGCTTAATTAATTCCATAAGATTAAAATTAACCCTTTTTTATAAAAGTAAAACAAACTTGATCCAACGTCAAGTATTTTCCAAATAAATTCAATCAATTCAATCCTAAGCATTTACTTGATCCATATATCAAGTATTTCCAGCCTTCACTTTAAACCATAAGACATCCTTATTTCTTAACCTTCGCAAATTCAAACCTTGATCAACATCGAGCATTTTTCAAATCAAATTAATACATTTAATCATACTTAAACACTTTTCTTAAAAGGAGAAAAGGGAGTAGAATGGAATCTTCGATTCTTCTCCTCAATTATTTGGGCCCGAGAAATCTTTCTTAAGTTCAAGTAATTGTCTTCTTTAAAAGACTCATAACTCAATTACATATCAAACCCTTTTTGCAATAAATCAAATCAAATCTTCTTTTCTCAAACACTTGGATGAAAAAGAGAGAGAGTCGGTTCTTCGACTCGCTTTCCCGATTACTTGGGCCCGAGGAATCTTTCTTAAGTTCAAGTAATTGTCATCTATTTAACATACTCTAACCATATTAAAACTCTTTCATAATTAAGGATGAAAAAGAGAGAGAGTCGGTTCTTCGACTCGCTTTCCCGATTACTTGGGCCCGAGGAATCTTTCTTAAGTTCAAGTAATCATCACCCAACCAAAATACAAACACATTAATCCAACTCCTCGCCGCCGTGCGATTAAAACTATTTTCCAAAAGAACAATGTTTAGCCTCCTTAAACACTTGTTCACTTAAAAAACACCAACCAACCAACCGTAGTCCCACGAACTACGAATGCTCTGACTTTCCCATTGCACGAGGGAATACGTAGGCACAAGGATCTTAGTCCTTGCCGAGCACACTAATAAAAACCACCCAATTTCCCCCTTAAGAATAAATCCTATTACCTTAGAAGATAACAAGCAAACCTAATTAACTTTCTCACGAATCGAATCAAGAGGTTCCCGTTGAGTACAACGGACGTAGAGGGTGCTAATACCTTCCCTCTTACGTAACCGACTCCCGAACCCGAATTTGGTTGCGATGACCATTTTCTTATCTTTTAAAGGTTTTATCGATATTTTCCTATTCCTTCCTTGGAATGAATAAAGTTCGGTGGTGACTCTGTTTCGAACACTTATTTCCGCGTCCATCGCGAGGATCGTATTTTTTTAGGTACGACACCGATGTAACAACCTATCATTGTTTAATAAAGGGTTAATACACATTTAGACCCTGTCATATGGGGCGAATTCGAAAAAGAACTGAAATGTTTAAAGATCAAAAATCAAAATAAATCAAAATTTTTGCCCTCACCAAGGTTTGAACCCATGTTCACAAGGAGATACTCTTCCACTAAACCATTTAGTTCTTCTTGTCTATTTGTTAACTTCAAATGTATATATTACAACATTTCAATTAACAATTAAATTAACACTTAAATTATCATATTTAATACATAAATGACTTTAAATAAATACTATAACTTATTATTATTTTATTTTACGATCAATTTTTTATTTTATTTATTTATTTTGTTAATTTCAGTTTAATATTTTATTTTATTTATTTATTTTATTTAATTTCAGTTATATTTATTTTATTTAAAAATATACGTTAATATTTATTTTCAGTTTATTTTCAGTTAATTAATTATTTAATATTTATATTTATATTCAGTTTATTTATTACTAAATTTATTTTCAGTTTATTTATTATTTATTTTCAGTTTATATTTATATTCAGTTTATTTATTTAATATTTAGTTTATTTATTTATTTATTTATTTAGTTAATTTATTTATTTAAACTAAATATTATTTTTATATTTAATATTTAATAAACAAACTGAAAATAAATAAACTAAATATAAATATAAAAATAAATAAATAAATAAACTAAATATTAAATAAATAAACTGAATAAATAAATAAATAAACTAAATAAATAAATAAACTAAATAAATAAACTGAATAAATAAATAAATAAATAAACAAACTAAATAAATAAATAAACTAAATAAATAAATAAATAAACTAAATATTAAATAAATAAAATAAATATTAAATAAATAAACTGAATAAATAAATAAATAAACTAAATAAATAAATAAACTAAATAAATAAATAAATAAACTAAATATTAAATAAATAAACTGAATATAAATATAAACTGAATATAAATATAAACTGAATATAAATATAAACTGAAAATAAATAATAAATAAACTGAAAATAAATTTAGTAATAAATAAACTAAATATAAATAAATAAACTAAATAAATAAATAAATAAATAAATAAACTAAATATTAAATAAATAAACTGAATATAAATATAAACTGAAAATAAATTTAGTAATAAATAAACTGAATATAAATATAAATATTAAATAATAAATTAACTGAAAATAAATATTAACGTATATTTTTAAATAAAATAAATAAAACTGAAATTAAATAAAATAAATAAATAAAATAAAATATTAAACTGAAATTAAACAAATAAATAAATAAAATAATAAATTGATCGTAAAATAAAATAATGATAAGTTATAGTATTTATTTAAAGTCATTTATGTATTTAATATGTTAATTTAAGTGTTAATTTAATTGTTAATTGAAATGTTGTAATATATACATTTGAAGTTGACAAATGACAAGAAGAACTAAATGGCCTAGTGGAAGACTATCTCCTCACAACCATGTGAACTTGGGTTCAAATCTTGGTGAGGGCAAAAATTTTGATTTTTGATCTTTAAACATTTCAACATTCAAATAATAAAATAATAGTAAAATGGTACGCGTGTAATTAAAATATAAAGAAAATAAATATAAAAATCCAAGTAAGCGTCACGTCACATTAAAAAAATAAAAAATATAAAAAAATGCTGATTGTGTGGACTGAGGGGCCAAAATGAAGGAATCTTCAAATGGCAGAGACGGAATCTAAGTTTTTTTTTACAGGGTCCTTTTTCGAATTCGCCCCATATGGCAGGGTCTAAAATATGTATTAACCCTTTAATAAATTTAAATTATTAATTTTTATTTATTATAATAATTATAAAGTAGAGTAAATTTTAACTATTCCGTCTATATAATATAAACATTTCATGCTAAAGTAGTTGCATTTTTTATATTTTTAATTATAAAACATGAGTTCAATACTTGAATTTCACATTTTTGTTTAAAAAATAGAAAATTAATGCTAGATGGAATAATAGGCCGTTAAAATAGGTTAAACTCTTGTGTTTCACATATTTTCCATACAAAAAAAATACCACATCAAGATTTGATACTGTTGGCTGCAAAAATATCAGCTAGCCACTGACCAATCTCGTTAACTTGCAAACTACATTCATGTTATTATTATAAATACAACTTATAGTAAATTATATATTTTTATTTAAAATTTAAAAAAAATTGAAAATTTTGGGGGGGCCATGGCCACCCCCTGTCACAAGGATGTTCCACCACTGCTAATAGGTATATTACAGGTTTGGATGGTGAACACTTGCTCACGGAAGCGAGTAGCCCTGTATGATGTTTTTTAGGCAGTACAAGGGACCCGCTCATGTGAATTGAGAGGTCTTGTAAGTTGTCGGCGCTGGTGGGTTGCAGATGTGGTGGTTATATTGGTGGAATATATTATGGTAGTGAGTGCAATGCTCTTATAGTAGTGGAGAGTGTGTGTGTGGCTTATAATCTGTCCCTGAAGGGTAATGTATTTATAGTAGTTCCCACCTAGGGTTTTTATCTCCTGAACGGGGTCTTAACCGCTCCCCTCTTACTAGGGGAGGCTATTTACCGCCTATCTTCTTGGAGTCAGATATGACTTTCTCTTGCGTGGCTCCCACATTCGCGGGACCTCTTGGGAGAATACCTTAGATTCCATATGGGCGACCCAACTGTTTGGCGAAGACGTCCTAGTATAGGATTTTACCAAATATAACACTACACAGTCCCTCAAGCACGAAGACTTTTCTTTAAAAGGTAAAGTGTTTAAAACCATTCTCTTTTCTATAGTGCGCCCATCGCTCTATCGATGATTCCCTTGACTAAGAATGATTTCGTTGGGTGACGACGCTCCCTTGTCACGGGCGTGTCCCTCAACGAAATGCTAATGAAATAGCAGGCGAGACCTGTAGCCGAAGGGCAAGTGAAGTAGTATACAAGATCTTTTTATTGGGGATTTTATTCCCTTCTATGACCTTTGTTTCGTTGATGCAAACTAAATGGCGAAGACCACGACCCATGAGCACAGATAGAGATGGGAAAAGACCAAGTTCTCAAGTTCAAGCGTTCTTAGTCCCAAAAGCAACTCTTAGGGGTTTGACCATTGCAGGAAGAAAAAAGTGGTCGAGACATTAACCTCGGAGTTACCAAAGACTAAAGTTCAACGATTGGGAAAGGATTCTCTTCTGTTGTTGGCCAAGGGACAGAGCCTACTAGAGGCGAGAATTTGATGCCCTGGTGGATCGACGTTAGTTCTGACCTCCTCTACTTCAAATGTTCGCACCTTCCTTTTTCCAAGGAGTTCCCCGCCGAGTCTGGGCATTTTGTTCACAATCCTTCTCGACTATCATGAATATGAAAGATACCTTTTTACTAAGGACACTAATGCTTCAGGATGTAGAACAGGGAAGGTATAACAAGGATGCTAGCAACCTAGAGGCGAGGCTCTAGGAGCAGACAGATGCTTATGATGATAGTCAACGACTGTTACAGTCCCTCCAACAAGATAGGGAGAAATGGGGAAAGAGGTTGGAGGATGCTTAGAACATGGTGATTCACACCCACAAATGCAGGAAAAGTAATGTCATATTTGTTAGTCAAGTTGTGTCAAAAGTTACAGCATCTCTAAAATATTCGTAAGTAGCTCTACTTCTTCATCAACCCAAAATACATTCCTCAGTTGAAAATCATCATCCAAATCTATGTCATAGAAGAAATTTGTATTTTATCCCCTCATTTTATAAAAATAACTTATCAAAGTGTTACCATCACCTTCTTTTCTAATTTCACGACATTCTTTGTTAATATAGTTCCTCACGTATTTTTCACAAAATGGAGTATTTTCACGTCCTCTTGCATCTTTAATAAGCGATTGAAAAGTCTTGTTGATCTTTATTTCCGCATTATCATTGATTTTGATTGTTCTCATCACGTGTAAGTTCATTTTCTTGTTGGTCTTGAACAATCTTGCTTTTGTAGGGATAGTCTCATGAGAATGGTTAGTGTAATGTACCATAAACAATCTTCTTTCAATTTAATACTAATATTGGCTGTACAATTTTTCGCCCTAGATGGTTGTGTCTTTAGCGTGCATGAAATTTTTGAAACATTAGACCTCTCCCATTTTTGATGATCTAATCCTCCACCCAAACTCCCTTTTCAAAGCATACTCTTGATAATATGTTTTAACTTCCTCTATACAAGTAAAACACATCCTGATTTCAGAAGCCCAACGTGTATCACCATGATTAAATCGAACATGATCATATCACATAAGCATTCAATCGAAATTGGATCTAAGAACTACATTATGGCTTGGGCCGAATTGACATATGAGGTCTGAGCCTAATCCAAACTGACCGATGGTCCAACTCTACTGTTAATAGTCTAGCCATCACATGTGTTTAAAAAAAATACTTCATGTTATGATAACTAAAATTTTGCCATGATTTTGTTATACTATACATTTTAAATTTTAAATGAGATGTTTTTATCATTCTTATTTAGATAAATTACACTCACCTCCCTTCTCCTGAGATTTATTAAAACGGTGCTCTTTAATTTTAAAATATGTATTTATCTTCTTGAGGTCTATTAAGGTCTATTAAAATGACATTGACAATTTTTTAATCTTTAGTGACATTTGTTATATATAAACTAGTGGGATATCCGTATCTTCACACGAATATATGTCAGTGACGCGCATTTGTTTACATTTAAATTTAAAAAACAAATAAAATTAATATAAATTAATAAATATAAAAATATGATTTATATTTAAAAAAAATAAAATCAATACCTACGAATACTGATCGATACTTTTTATAAAAATATTTTTGTATTTATCAGTAAAAACTTCATTTGCTATATATAAATTTAGAGTTAATGCATATTTTGAATGTGAGTACTCCCAGCAAGATTCGAACCTGAGACCTCAAGAGGAGCACACTCTCAAGAGTCAAGACCCAAGCGTTTCACCACTAAGTCATACACACGCGCGCACACACATCTTGAGTGTAATTTTTCATTTCTTATTTTGATTCTATGATATAAATTACAAATTTGAATTTCGATCGTCCGATCATATCTAACGGCCATCACTATTCCACATGACTGAATACAGGGTAACTAAATTACAGTAGAGCCAAGTCCCTCTGCGTCCTCGTCTTCTACCTCCGCGCCTCCAACTCCAACCTCTTCGCATACCATCTGTCACTCTTCCGCACCCCCAACACCGTCCTTCTCCATTTTCTTCGTCTCTTTCCAACTACGTACGTGGTTCTCTTCTTTTTCTCTTTACCCTAATTTTCATTTCACAGAAACTGAATACAAATCTTTCAATTGCTCTGTTTCGTTTGCGCATTCTTTCAAACACATGGTGGGTCTTTTCATCTCATCCAACAATGCTCTCACTCTTGTTTAACCTCAAAAGTCGTATCCACACTCAAAAGTTCCCCAACAAAACAACCTCATACCTACTTTGTTCCACACTCAATCACTTCACAACTCAATCCAAATCACACTCACATGTTCCAACACCTGAGATCAACAACAAGATAGACACAATTGCAAGAATCATCAACGACCACCCATTCCCTGAAAAACCACTTCACCCTACACTCCTCAATCACTTCCCTCCATCAACAACAATCCCTACCTCATTTGTCGAAAATGTGCTTGCTCGCTTATTTGCTTCACATTCGAATGGCCTAAAAGCATTGGAGTTTTTCAATTTCACCATCAACAATTCTAACTCCACCCCATCTTCTTCTTCACTTGAAATAACCCTCCACATACTCACGAGAATGCGGTACTTCGATAAAGCTTGGAGCTTGTTGCAACGGATTGCGAAAACACACCCTTATTTGCTTACTCATAAGTCGATGAGCATTATGCTATCCAAAATTGCAAAGTATCAATCTTTTGAGGAGACCCTTGATGGGTTTAGGAGAATGGAGGAAAATGTGTTTGTTGGGAGAGAATTTGGGACTGATGAGTTCAATGTGCTTCTTAAAGCTTTTTGCACACAGAGGCAGATGAAGGAGGCTAGGTCGGTTTTTGTGAAATTTGTGCATAGGTTTAAGGCTAGTACTAAGAGTATGAATATTTTGTTGTTAGGTTTTAAAGAATCGGGCGATGTTACTTCTGTTGAGTTGTTTTATCATGAAATGGTTAGGCGCGGGTTTAGTCCGGATAGTGTGACTTATAATATTAGGATTGATGCTTATTGTAAGAAAGGTCGATTTGGCGATGGATTGAGGCTTTTGGAGGAGATGGAGAGTAAGGAATTTGTTCCTTCGGTTGAAACGATAACTACGTTGATTCATGGAGCAGGGTTGGTTCAAAACACGGGCAAGGCGTGGCAGTTGTTTAATGAGATTCCGTTGAGAAACTTGGTTGTTGATTCTTGTGCTTATAATGCTTTGATTACAACGTTGGTTAGAAATAAAGATGTTGTATCTGCACTTTCGTTGATGGATGAGATGATTGAAAAACAAATTGAGCCGGATGGCGTAACATATCATACAATGTTTTTAGGATTAATGAGGTCAAGAGGGATTGAAGGTGTGTCTGAGCTTTATTTGAAGATGACGCAGAGGAAATTTATTCCGAAAACAAGAACAGTTGTGATGCTAATGAAATATTTTTGTCAAAATCGTCAGCTTGATTTGAGTTTAAGTTTATGGAATTACCTTGTGGAGAAAGGGCATTGTCCCCATGCTCACGCTTTAGATCTTTTGGTAACTGCATTATGCTCAAGGGGTTTGGTTCAAGAGGCTTTTTTGTGCTCCAAACAAACATTGGAGAGAGGAAGATATATGAGTTCTACAGCGTTTCTAATGTTGGAGAGGTTTTTGAAACAATCACGCGACATGGACAAATTAACGGAGCTTGACCAGATGATTAAGAAATTGCAAAGCGTCTTACCACCATCTAGAGGACATGCCACCGGTATTTCTAACTCCAAGTTTATAGTGTAGCATCCTTTTAATTTCAAATACAACCAATGTTGCCACCAGCTTATGTTGAATTTTTCCTGTATATTAACATGTGTAATTCTTTAACTTATGATTGAATGAAAAGCTACTTCATTATACCCTCAAGTGACAATGCTAACGCAGTTTCATTTTTTCTAGCCATCTAAATATTTATGTTTATTTGGTTTGAGCTAGTGATTTATTGTTCAATCTATTCCATTCATGATCATTTATGTGACAGTTTTAAAGACTTTATGGAAATAGTTTATGACATATCCACAAGCTGTATGTAGCTTATTTCCATAAATTCTTTCAGATAGCTTATGAAAACAGTTTATAGTTTATATAAAAAACAGTTTTACTTTATTTTATCTTTTGTTGTATTAATAGCTTATACATAGCTCTTACATGAATCGCGTTTATACTAGAAGCATTTATGCAAACATACTAATTGTATATCCAAACATTAAGTTGTTTATCCAAACATACTAAATTAAGTTTTAGCTCAATTCTATATGCCACTTCTGCATAATCCTTCTGTCAGGGCAAAAGGGCTCTGTGATTACAACAAATGAGAGGATAAAACTAATTGTCTAGATAGAGAAGTCCCTCAAATATAACAAAACTCTTCATTCAAACATTCAAACTTCAAACGTCATTTTAAAAGGGTTCTTGTCAAATGTTCTCTCGCTGAAGCCCATGCTTGAGTTAGTGTCTGCAATATGAAAAGTTAAGTCAGGCCGAAGATCAAAATAAAATAATATGTTTATCCTAAAATCTAACCGTCAAAACTCCAAAGTTTGAGGAATAATTCTAGCAACTTTATGTTATATGGGAAGTTATGAACCTGGATCCTCTACAATTAAGTATGGTGTTTCATAGGCTGTTGGCACTGTTAGATTTAGTGAGAGAGTGCCTACAACCTGAAGCACAAACACAAATACTAGACACAACACTGACACTTAAACACTGGTAATGGTTTGAGAAAATAGAAGTGAATGTTGCAATCACTAGTGTCAGTGTCGTTGCCTCAAAAAATGTTAGTATCATGTTGCTGGCAGGTCAAACACGTCTTCAATCTGAAGTTTTGGTGTTACAGAACTTACAAGTGCAAAACCATAGAGGGTCCAATTTTGGAAAGTTGTGTCTCTCTGTAATGTTAACGCACATTACTGACATAAAGTAAACCGGAAAAAAAATGTTGCTCTACCTGCTCAGACAAGGGAGAGTCAGCGTCGATGTTGTGGGAGGTAACTTTTTCAGCAATAAGCGGTCCATTTGTTTCGAGTATCATCCTTCAAGGGAGAAAATATCTATTTTTACAAACGAATTGAACTCGTAAAAGTAACAAAATGTGACTAAAAAACAAATGCATACTCTCCATCAACAATCTCATCAAGGCATAAAAGAATGAGATCCAAGTTCTCAAGTGCTTCTCTTTTGTCAACATTATTCCTATAAATGATACAAAAAATAATATAAAAAATACAAGTATGATGAATAAAGTTGCATCCATATTTGACATCTAGATATAAAATTACAACAAAAATACCTCAACAGAAGGGTGATTGCATCAAAGAGTCCCTGAAGAACTGAAGCTAAAACAATCTCATTATCGTCGTCGCTGCCAGTAACAAAGAAATGCAGGTCTTGTACGAATTTGTAAATAATGATATTGTCGCCAAGTAATGTTATCTCAGCTGTAGATAATGCCAAACAACATATCAGCTACAAACTTGTAAATAATGATATATTATGATCTGTGTCAAACTCTGGATTGTAATGTTTACCTTCTGTGCGAGCATTTGTTTTAAGAGTCTTGCTGAACACAAATTTCTCAAAAGCTAGTTTTGAACTGTTTGTTGGCCAGTCATCTGAAAAATACTTTACTGCAACGCGCTTTCCCTCTGAGTCTAAAAGAAGGATATTTTTTATCAAAGGACATGAACCCTACAAATCAAACAAGAAGAAATGTGTCATAATGATACTTGTGGCCAATTGATGTTTCTTCTGTGATCAATTGATGAAAATTCAGTTACAGATTTATCAATTGATGCTATAATTTACAAGCAATAATCAAACAATCCAACGATGAAATAGACATTGACGAATCCGGAACACCGACACCTCTGAAAAAAACGTATATTTGTGTCAGTGTCGGTGTCGTGTTTCTAGTGTCTGTGAGTCGTGCTTCAGATTGATGATTCATCTGACTAGCAATAATTAGCTATACATTGTGATTTGATTAACACCATATGATAGATACCATAAAATGTTCATAAATTGAACATGAAGAGAAAGAAAAGAGAGAGAGACATACATGAGATCCCATTTTGGAGAAACAGTGTAATTTAGTGACTTTGGAGATGCAGATAAAACTAAATGTGATAATTGAGATAGATTTTGGTTGGGACAAGGATGATTTGGTAAATGTAAATATTGATACCTTTGTCATAGCCAGAATCTTTGTTCAAACTAACTAACTCTGAAAATTTCAAATGAATATCCTTTTTTCTAGTTTTTATTTTATTTTTATTTCTATACAATCTAGTTTTAAAAATCAAATCATGTCTAATCCAATTTATTTAGACATCATAAACCATGTATAAGCATAATTAAACATATCTTAAAATTGTTGAGGGATGATATTCAGGCAAAAACAAAATTGGCACTATATATACACATTCAATTTAAGTTGATTTGATTAAAAGAGAATGAAAAATTAATAAAATAGTTAAATTCATATAATATATTAATGAAAATCAAACAAATCCAATTAAATGTTATTTTTTTTCTTCTTTCATTCTATTTTTTGACCATTTCTTTTTGTTATTTTGGATAGTGGTTTGAATTGTATTGAATAGTATATAGTTTAGGACTTGACATATTTTACCCATATTAATTATAAAAAATTGATAATGTAATTAATGTTTTAAATTTGTGTATAATTATTACACAATACTTTTAGGTATAAATACAATTAAGGTTGATTTTTCATATTTTAAGAAAAATTAATAGTACTAATAAAGAGGCTTTAAAAAAAAAAATAGTATCAATAATGAGATTTTTTTTTTACCAATCGTTAGTCGATTCAATGGTGATTGTCGTTGGACTTGATAGAGAGAACCACGGTTCGGTCCCCTGCAATTGCGATCGGAGGGGGTTGGAATCACTTGATGTCAGAACTGACTCCCGAATCAGATTAGTCGGTCCAGTGGACCACATACCGATTAATTAACCGACTCTTTGTGTGGAACCCCTTTGGTTGATCAACTTCACATTCCTCCTAAGGTTGAAGCAAATCTCCATCCGAAAGCAACAAATTTCATGTTCAACTTTCAATGGATGGTTCCCCCAAACCTGGTCACCCTGTTTCCTAACTTGTTGAACATCATTACTCAGGCACATATTCCCCATCTCTCCTAGTATAGACGAGCTAAGATGGATTCACTCTAAGGCTGGCACTTTAACTTTTAAAGATGCTTATATATTCAAAACATCTTCTGGTTCTAATTTTTCCTGGGCTAAGCTGATTTGGAACTTCTAAGTCCATGTTTGTGTGGAAGCTAATTCTTTCTAAAGTACCTACTGATGAGATCCTTGTTAGGAGAGGTTGGCTCATGTTCCCCTCTAGATGTGACTTGTGTGGTACTCATGAAGAAACAACCGCTCATTTATTTTGCACTGCATTTTTGCTCGATCCATCCGGAATCGGCTATCTAACATCACTCAACATGCATTTCAATTCAACATGTCAGAGATTTAGGATGTCTGCAATAAGTCTTAGTCTAAGCAATGCAAGGTTGTTATTCTGTCAGCCATCATGAACACTTTTAACATCATCTGTTATTGCATAAATCAGAAGAAATTCCACAATAGAAGCATCCATTGAAAAAGTGCCCTGAACTCATTAATCTCAAATGTAAACCTGACTAGAAACTTCTCGAAGGCCAACTCTTCTTGTAGTATGAGGGGCTTTCGAATCCTTAAAGCTTTCAAAGTTACAGTGCATTCTCCAAAGGCAGCAAGAATTATATAAGTAATTTGGAAACCTCCTCTTCAGTCTTGGATAAAGTGTAACACTGGCGACACTTCTCTTAGAGTCCCTGGTCAGGCTGCTTGTGGGGGAATTTCATAGACCACTCAACAAATCTGATCGGTTGTTTTGCTTAATATCTTGGGGAAAATTATGCCATTTATGCAAAATTCATAGGTGTGATGAGAGCAATAGAATTTGTCTTTGAAAAGAATTGGAATCACCTTTAAATAGAAACCGATTCCTTATTAGTTTCTAGAGCTATTAACAACTCTAACATGGTTCATAGACCGTTGAAGAAACGGTGGCTTAACTGTATACATATAACTCATAGCATGTCCTTTATCCTTTCCCATATATTTAGGGAAAGTAACCATTGTGCAAACAAACTACCTTCATTAGGTCTTGCCATTCAAGGTTTTGTTTGGTGGAATGAAGCTATTGTGTCTGTTTTTGATGATATGGTTCGCAATAGGCTAGACCTTCCCTTTTTTCGATACTGTTTGGTTTATAGGGGTTTTGGTTCATGCCCCTCCTCTTTTTGTATACTCTCTTTTTTGTTATATAAAATTTATTTTTGCTTAAAAAAACCTAGGTGAGAGTAAATAATATTATGAAACGACTAAGATAAAAATACATTGTTGAAGCTAAATATCAGAATAATCAAATAATTTCTAACTGCTTTGTTTTATAGTTCATACTTTTTACCTAATGAGCTTCTCTTTAGTCATCCAGACCCATTAAATTCTGATCTTAAATAGGTAATTTTTTGTGTTAAGTAAGATAATATTTTGATAGTATCGAAGTTTATATGAAGTTGTCAAAGAAGTTTACTTCGATAAAGTCTAAAAATGTGTATATTCAAAAGAGTCGAATCAACTAGAATACGACAGAGTTAAATTTAGTATTTTCGTGTAATAATTGAGTTAGTTATTTTGAGATTACTTAGGGTGCAAGTCATCTCATTATAAATAGAATAAGACTCTATGTAGTTGAAAATAACTCATCACTTTGTAATCACTTTAAGATACAATTCAGTGCAGTTGTACAATGCAATGCATTCTTATTCTTTCTCCAAAATTTTGTATTCTTTAAAACATAAATTTATCCTTTCTTTTCATCTATTCAAATCTAAGTTTGAAAAGGTTGATGATGTAGACTCATCAAAGGAAGCATGTGACATCTTAGAGAAATATTTTGGCGGTGCTGAGAAAGGGAAAAAGGCGAGGTTGTAAACTCACAAAAGAATGTATGAAATGCTTCAGATGGAAGAAAAAGAAAATGTTACTAATTTTTTCACCAGAGTAACGAGACCGATGAATCAAATCAAGATGTGTGGAGAAGTTTTGACATCAAGATTGATAATTAAAAATATTTTGAAGTCGTTGCTTCCAAAATTCGATCATGTGGTACTAGCCATAGAAGAATCGAAGGACTTGTCAAGCATGACAAAAGAAGAGCTTCATTGGTTGCTTGATTCTCATGAACAAAGAATGGCTGAAAGATCTGCAAGCAAGACAAAAAGTGATATGGCTCTGCAAGTACAATCAACTAAATATGAGAAAGGCAAAGGATAATGAAATGGAAACACAGGTAGACGAGGCTACAACAATTCGACTGGTAGAGAAAACCAACAAAAAGGTAGTTCATCAAATCATAGACAACATTTAAACCAAAGCAATCACATAGCTGGTGTTACAGGTAGAGGAATAAGTGAAGGAAGTAAACCTGAAAAAAGCCATATTCAGTGTTATAATTATCAAAAGTATGGATATTATGCAAGTCAATGTCAAGGAGGCAAGAAAGAAAACCAATAAAGTGATGCAAGACTTGCAAAACAAGAAGAAGATGAAGTGTTGGTAATGGTCACAACAAAAGAAGAAGAAAGATTCAAAGATCAGTGATATCTCGACTCAGTCTTTTCATCACACATGATTGGAAGAAGAGATTGATTCATTAACATCGATCCCTCGATGAAGAACAAGGTGAAATTTTCTAACAACAATACCCTAAGTGCCGAAGGTATTAATGATGTTCTGACCACAAGGAAGGATGGCTAACAATCAGTGATTTCCAGTGTGCTGTACATACCTGGTATGAAAAGTAATCTTCTAAGTATATGTCAGTTAATCGAGAAGAATTACAAGATGGTGATCAAAGACAAGATGATGAGAGTACTAAACCCAAGTGACAAGTAATTTTGAAGGATCATATGTCTCTGAATAGAACCCTCATGATTAAACTTGACGTGTTAAAATACAAGTGTCTAACAACTGCAGCTAGTAGAGATAAGTGGCTATGGAATTACAGACTTGGCCATCTCAACTTCAAAGACATTAGAAATCTGAAGAAAAGAAATCTGGTTTCAGGTTTATCAGAAATTGACATTCCAAATGAAGTATGTGAAAAATGTGTTCAGGCAAAGCAACACAAGAACATCTTCAGCAAAGATGCAAGAAGTAAGTCAAAATAAACCCTTGAGATCATATACTTAGATGCGTGTGGTCCTCTTCAAGTAGATGGTTTCAGCCGAAAATTATGGACATACCTAATCAAGAAGAAAAATGATATGATTGAGGTATTTGCCAAGTTCAAAGCTATGGTGGAATGACAAAATGGCCACAAGATCAAGACTTTGAGGACTGATGGTGGTAGAGAATATGTGTCGAGAGATTTCTATTCATTATGTGAAAGAGAAGGGATTGTGCATGAGGTGGTGCCATCCTACACTCCACAAAAATGGTACTTCTGAAAGGAAGAATATATCCAATATGGATATGGTGAAAAGTATGTTAAAGGGCAAGCACTTACCAAATGAGTTATGGGGTGAGGTTGTGTCCACTACAACTTACATACTAAATAAATGTCCAACAAAGAGGCTAAAATGTATCACACTAGAAGAAAGTTGGTCTCGTGTCAAAAATAGGCTAAGCCACTTGAAGGTGTTTGGATCCATAACACACACATATTCTTTGTGACGCCCCCAATCTATACCCCCAAATAATCATAAAACAATAAACACTTAATAAAATTTCGTCAGAGTATATTTAAAAACACGACACAGACGAGGAAATCACATCAATTTGATACAAAACATACAACACCTGCTCATAAAGATATGTAACAGTGGGGTAGCATTCAACAGAGTAACTCAGTTCCTTACACCCACATTTCAAAGTTTTTAGAATAAAAGCGGAAAATCTAAAAACTGAATATCACATATATATATCAATGAAAAGTTGGTCATACATCAGTTATACAAGTACAAACCTAGAGATATAAATATACACAATACACCAAAAACACAAACGGCCTCCCTAACTACCCGGTGTCACATATCAGAGCCGACCGACAAAAGAGTGAAGGTACAATCTTCACAAAAGACTTCCAGCAACTCTAATCTGCAATGCCTCATAGAGCATTATAAAACAGCAGAAGGGTGAGAAAAACAACCATAACATAAATGCATATAATTATATATATCAACATAAAAATACACATATCCAGTATTCTCACCACAGTTATCCCATGCCAACACATAAGGCGTATACAGATTATATTCACATAATCACATATTCACACATCATGCATATGTTTATATACAAAACATATAAATCATAATTCAATGCATTTAACACAAATACACAACAGTTCACAATTGCTATCACAATTTCAATCACACAATGTCTCACACATAATCACTAAATCATGATTTCCACATATAACTAATGCAATCATAATTCATGCAGATGCAAAGAGACCGACACAACGACTCTCTATGCAAATGCAAATGCAAATGCGGTACCGACTCCAAGATTCATATCTCAAAACTAGTTCCCTCAGGAACTCTGCAGAACCATCGCTCGTTACATCACTGTAACTCCCCGTCGGGCATACGATGTTCAACCGTCGCTTTAGGTCCCCACATGGGCACACGACGTTTATGGATCGCTTTAAGTCCTCAGGCTTTTCTCACCTTATATTTTCGAGGCACACGATCGTCTATAATCATCGCTTTAGGTCCTCAGGCTATTCATACCTTTCATATTTTCGAGGCACACGATGTTATAGCTGATTTCCCACTGGAACCGCCGTCACTCAGGACGCAATTGCATATAACCATCGCTTTAGGTCCTCAGGCTATTCATACCTTTCATATTTTCGAGGCACACGATGTTATAGCTGATTCCCCACCGGAACCGCCGTCACTCAGGACGCAACAATGATGCATATCATGATGCTTGACACACAATGACTCATGACAACCAATGCATCATCACACATATATGCAGTCACAAACATGCATCTATAACCAAATACAACACTTTGCATTTATTTTCCTTTCGGCCACAATTCATCACCACAACATGTCATCACATGTATTCTCATCATACAACGTCATACAAGTCATACGATATCCATATCAAAAGCACATATCATAGTACACATCATTTACACACCATTAAAACGGAAAAAGTCGACAAAACGACACTATTCACATTGCCCGACATAATTAAATCGGCTAATAAATTCCAAAACATCATAATCACAAGGTACAACTCAATAGCTTCCCAACGCATCAAACCACGCCTCAAACCGAGCCACAGATCAAAAGTTATGCAGAAAGCAAAATTACACAAACAACACTATTCGCTGGGCGAGCCATCTCGCGAGCACTCGCTAGCACCTTCGCTAGGAGAATGTTCCAGCGAACCACTACTAGCTAAAAACTGACCCAAAGTTCGCTAGGCGAGCCCTTGGCGAACCAAGTCAGAACCAAACAGAACCAAAAACATACAACCTTCGCTAGGCGAACCCCCGTAGTGAACCTTCGCTACCCTTCGCTGAATCGTTCGCTAGGCGAACCCGCGAAAACCTCACTCGCTGCCACCTTCGCCCCAGGTTCGCTAGGCGAACCAAGGAAAACCCAGAATTTTTCTGCGCTGTTTGAAACCCCTAAAGTGATATTTCCCAACCAAAACATTTCCCAATCAACATATATCAATCAAAACCTATTCTAATCATGCCAACAAGCAATCTACCACATTTACATCGATTTCCAACCGCTAAACCATCGATTATACTCATTTTATTGTTTTCGACCTAGAAGTGAAAAACATAGAAAGCAAGAGAATCATCCAAACACATACATACATAATCATATACAAGTATAGTATAATCGAGTTTCGCACCCTTACCCGATTAAATCGATTCCTAGAAGTTGTTTTCTTTGATCCAACCTAGCTTTTTCTTCTTTTTCTCTCTTTTTCTCTTCTCCTCTTTTCCTTCTTCTCCTTTCTTTCTTTCTATTTTTCTTCTTTTCTAATTCTCTCCCTTTTCTCTCTATTTTTACTAACTTAGTAAAAATAATGCAAAATGACCCAATTGCCCCTACTCTCAACTATCTCACAAATGTTCCCAAAACGCGATAAAATATAATCACAATGTAAAATAACATATTATCACAACAAAGTCATAAATAAAAATAATATAATACTCAAAATAATTAAATCGACTCGATTAAATAAAATGATCAAAATTGGGGCGTTACAACTCTCCCCCACTTGGAAATTTTCGTCCTCGAAAATAAAGCCAAACCCAACAGCTCCAATCACGGCCCTCGCATCTGACCAACAATCAAAGACCGACCAAAAGCACAGCACAAATAACACAACTGACTAACCACCTCGCTTGCAGCAGAAACAACAACGACACGACAACGACGACAACAACACCGACAAGATGCAAAGCCCATACAATGCACTTGACGACCAACTCACAACTCAAGGAATACACAAGCACCAACTCACAGGTTCACTCTTGAACCGAAACACAACAAGATCGTTACCATCACCGTAGGTAACCCACCTCTAATTCCTCACACAGGAATTAGCTACCCGCACTCGAACCAACACAATGGAAACGAGGCAACAACACAAACAAGAACATAACGTTCCACGACACGACAAGGTCTCAACAACATCAACAAAACCAGAATACCAACCTCCTTGTCACACAACCTTATTACATCAATGCCACGATTCACCAATCGTACATATAACCAAAACATCCATCTACTTAGTAGTCCAAGAATACCATTGAACCCTTTCACCTAACACTCCCATTCTGAAACGTCCATTGGTCTCATCATTTTTACAGATTCCCAATGTTCAACCTAAGAAATCTTACAAGTCAGACACGCATATACGAAATGTGCCACCTCACGCTTCCGCTGCGCACTCTGATGACTCGTAACCATCAAAACTACCAATCTCACGTCTAAAGCCTAATTCCTTCGCATACTCACCAAACCGCTGTTCACTTTTAATATTTCCATTCTCACACTCTTCTGTGTTATCTCACACACCAGACACAAGCCTCTGGACTGCTCAAATAATTCTAACTCTTTGATCCTCAAAACAGACATGCAAAAAGATCTTTGACTTACACATCAGGCACAACATCATCCTTTCCCCAACCAATTCATAACTTGCCACAAATCCTAATCATCCTCGTTGTCTCTATTCTTTCAGACCAATCCAATACTCAATATTCTTGTAATTATCAAACACTTCGAATCTAGAATCATAAAGATAATACTTCTAATAATCCAACATAGTACAACTACACCCACTTCCACAATAGTACTGATCCTTCCACGATTCCTCAAATGTCGAAGAACATAAACCATAACTTAAACAAACCACCACTCTTATCAAACATTCCAACAATTATAATTCTGGTCAAACCCAACCAAACCATTCCAGTTACCTAACCCTGAAAGTGAACACTTAATCTCAATCGTAACCCTATACCACTGTCCGTACTCCATACACAATTCCTGCTCTTGACAATCCAAATTCCATCCTATTGCAACAACCACCCAAAAAGGAACTCTCAAATATTACATCCACCCCCAAGGGTTTCCTCAAGATTTCTGCAATCTCAATACCATCAAAGAATTTCAAATCGTTTGCAATTCGTCACAATTCAAAACTCAAGCTATGCAAAACACAACTGCAAGTTCCCATACTACTCACTGGTTAACACGCATCCTCCTATTATCATCTTATTCCTTACCAACCTTTAGTAATACCCAGTCATTATCCCTCAGAGACATTCCAACTTAATCCACATACTCAAACCTCTAATCTGTCTCATCTTCTGATATAAGAATTCTCATCAACTCACCAAAACAATCTGTAACCAACTCCTTACCTTTCAAGTAATCCATTCTGCACCACTATCAAAGTCGGAAAGACACGTCCATTCCATCCAACATAATTCCCGTCTGCTATCAACAAGAGATTAAGGGTGATCAGTTCCTCAATTTGTCAATAGACAGCCGACAACCATGATGAGGCATAAACCGTCTCCACCAAACGATAATAGCATTCCTTACATCCTATACACAAAACTACCTAAGGCACAATTCCTTAGTTGACATAATCCTTACCTTCGCACCCCTTCTTGAACCAGAAACCAAACTTATAATCTTGCATTTACAACACACTGAGCCAGTGCTCTACACCTGAAACAACACGGAGAAATGCCCATTTCTCCCCCACTTATCTCATTCTAATCCTTTACCATAAACAGTCAAAGAACAATTAGACAAACCCCAAGAGTAATTACCGACCCCTAGACAAAAGTATCGATAACCATCACACCACCCCAAGAAGACACACAATTCAAACGCTTCGCGCACTCATACGAAATAAACGAACGAGTCGCTCCTATATCAAGAATAGCAAATAAAGACGTACTATTAATAAAACAAGTACCTTGAGTCAGACGATCCGCACTAGTAGTCTCATCTCCTGCCAATGCAACAACCTTCCTACCAGTCTGAGCTCCCTTCGGTTCCGTACAACTCGTACTGATATGACCTGTTCCACTGCAGTTGAAACACTTCATCCTAATTCTCTTACAATCAGCTGCGACATGTCCCGAACCTCCACAATTAGAACATTTCAGTTTATTCCTCCTACAATCCAACTTACGATGTCCTACTTCCCCACACTTGTGACACTTAATGTAACACCTCGGAGGACTAGACATCCCTCCCCCACTACGAGACTGTTGTTTCCCTTTCCTGTCATTCACATTCTCATAGGGAGTAGCACGCACCTTACGATCCTCTTTGTAAATCCTACAACTGTCCACCAATTCAGAAAACCTTCTAATCCTCTGATAACCGATTGCCCTTTTAATTTCCGGACGCAATCCGTTCTCGTACTTCACGCACTTAGAAAATTCAGCAGTCGCTTCGGATAATGAGGATAGAACTGCACAAGTTCCACAAACCTTGCAGTGTAATCAACCACAGACATATTACCTTGTTTTAACTCCAAGAACTCAATCTCTTTCTTTTCCTTCACACCCTCAGGATAATACTTCCTCCGAAACTCTCGGCTAAATAAATCCCAAGTAACTTCTTCATCATCCACTCCCAACACTTGGCGTAAACTAACCTACCAATCAGCTGCTTCTTCCTCCAGCATGTGAGTACCCAGTCTCACCTTGTCCTCTTCAGCACAATCCATCACATGGAAGATTCTTTCAACCTCTTCAAACCAAAATTGTACACCATCAGGATCATATCTTCCCTTGAAGATAAGCGGTTCGTTCATCCCGAACTCATTATTACCCGCAACATTCGGTACACCCTGCACAGCCCGAGCCATATTCTGTTCATTTCCAATAACAGCAACTATGGTTAAACAAATAGCTCACCGAACCACAAAGTCCAACAAGGACTGACACAAACTGACACGGACTGGCTCTGATACCACTTAATGTGACGCCCCCAATCTATACCCCCAAATAATCATAAAACAATAAACACTTAATAAAATTTCATCAGAGTATATTTAAAAACACGGTACAGACGAGGAAATCACATCAATTTGATACAAAACATACAACACCTGCTCATAAAGATATGTAACAGTGGGGTAGCATTCAACAGAGGAACTCAGTTCCTTACACTCACATTTCAAAGTTTTTAGAATAAAAGCGGAAAATCTAAAAACTGAATATCACATATATATATCAATGAAAAATTGGTCATACATCAGTTATACAAGTACAAACCTAGAGATATAAATATACACAATACACCAAAAACACAAACGGCCTCCCTAACTACCCGGTGTCACATATCAGAGCCGACCGACAAAAGAATGAAGATACAATCTTCACAAAAGACTTCCAGCAACTCTAATCTGCAATGCCTCGTAGAGCATTATAAAACAGCAGAAGGGTGAGAAAAACAACCATAACATAAATGCATATAATTATATATATCAACATAAAAATACACATATCCAGTATTCTCACCACAGTTATCCCATGCCAACACATAAGGCGTATACAGATTATATTCACATAATCACATATTCACACATCATGCATATGTTTATATACAAAACATATAAATCATAATTCAATGCATTTAACACAAATACACAACAGTTCACAATTGCTATCACAATTTCAATCACACAATGTCTCACACATAATCACCAAATCATGATTTCCACATATAACTAATGCAATCATAATTCATGCAGATGCAAAGAGACCGACACAACGACTCTCTATGCAAATGCAAATGCGGGTACCGACTCCAAGATTCATATCTCAAAACTAGTTCCCTCAGGAACTCTGCAGAACCATCGCTCGTTACATCACTGTAACTCCCCGTCGGGCATACGATGTTCAACCGTCGCTTTAGGTCCCCACATGGGCACACGACGTTTATGGATCGCTTTAAGTCCTCAGGCTTTTCTCACCTCATATTTTCGAGGCACACGATCGTCTATAATCATCGCTTTAGGTCCTCAGGCTATTCATACCTTTCATATTTTCGAGGCACACGATGTTATAGCTGATTCCCCATCGGAACCGCCGTCACTCAGGACGCAACAATGATGCATATCATGATGCTTGACACACAATGACTCATGACAACCAATGCATCATCACACATATATGCAGTCACAAACATGAATCTATAACCAAATACAACACTTTGCATTTATTTGCCTTTCGGCCATAATTCATCACCACAACATGTCATCACATGTATTCTCATCATACAACGTCATACAAGTCATAAGATATCCATATCAAAAGCACATAGCATAGTACACATCATTTACACACCATTAAAACTGCAAAAGTCGACAAAACGACACTATTCACATTTCCCGACATAATTAAATCGGCTAACAAATTCCAAAACATCATAATCACAAGGTACAACTCAATAGCTTCCCAACGCATCAAACCACACCTCAAACCGAGCCACAGATCAAAAGTTATGCAGAAAGCAAAATTACACAAATAGCACTGTTCGCTGGGCGAGCCATCTCGCGAGCACTCGCTAGCACCTTCGCTAGGCGAATGTTCCAACGAACCACTACTAGCTAAAAACTGACCCAAAGTTCGCTAGGCGAGCCCTTGGCGAACTAAGTCAGAACCAAAAACATACAACCTTCGCTAGGCGAACCCCCGTAGCGAACCTTCGCTACCCTTCGCTGAATCGTTCGCTAGGCGAACCCGCGAAAACCTCACTCGCTGCCACCTTCGCCCCAGGTTCGCTAGGCGAACCAAGGAAAACCCAGAATTTTTCTGCACTGTTTGAAACCCCAAAAGTGATATTTCCCAACCAAAACATTTCCCAATCAACATATATCAATCAAAACCTATTCTAATCATGCCAACAAGCAATCTACCACATTTACATCGATTTCCAACCGCTAAACCATCGATTATACTCATTTTATTGTTTTCGACCTAGAAGTGAAAAACATAGAAAGCAAGAGAATCATCCAAACACATACATACATAATCATATACAAGTATAGTATAATCGAGTTTCGCACCCTTACCCGATTAAATCGATTCCTAGAAGTTGTTTTCTTTGATCCAACCTAGCTTTTTCTTCTTTTTCTCTCTTTTTCTCTTCTCCTCTTTTCCTTCTTCTCCTTTCTTTCTTTCTATTTTTCTTCTTTTCTAATTCTCTCCCTTTTCTCTCTATTTTTACTAACTTAGTAAAAATAATGCAAAATGACCCAATTGCCCCTACTCTCAACTATCTCACAAATGTTCCCAAAACGCGATAAAATATAATCACAATGTAAAATAACATATTATCACACCAAAGTCATAAATAAAAATAATATAATACTCAAAATAATTAAATCGACTCGATTAAATAAAATGATCAAAACTGGGGCGTTACATTCTTGGTTAGTTGAGAAGAAAACTTGATAACAAGTCAAGTCAAATGATCCTTATAGGATATCACTCAACTGGTGAATACAAAACTGTTCAACCTAGTGAACAGTAAGTTGTGATCAACAGGGATGTGATCATAGATGAGCTTAAGGAATGAGACTGGACTAAAAACATCAAGAAGGATTCAGTGAGAATCTTATGTGATGAATCAACTAGTGAACCTGACAGAGAAGTTTGACAAGAAGAAATCAGAAGTCAAGAAGGCACAATCAGACCTCAAAGAAGAAGAAATATGCCTGCAAGGTTTCAGGAATGTGTGATCACATTAGATGATGAGGGAGGTGATAAAGGTGAACTAGTATTTATGCCTTATATGCAGACACTGAGCTAGTCAATGTAGCTGAGGCATTGACTGACTTAAAGTGGATACACACTATGGTAGAAGAGTTAACATACATAGAAGACAACAAAACCTGGTCACTAATTGAATTTCCACAAGGTAAGAAGGAAATTGACGTGAACTGGATGTACAAGGTGAAGCTAAATCCAAAAGGAGAAGCAAACAAACACATGAGAAGACTTGTAGCAAAGGGATTTCTTCAGAAAAAAGGAATTGGCTATGATGAAGTTTTTGCACCAGTTGCTAGGATCTAAACAATCAGATTGGTTGTTGGTATAACAAACATGAATAACTGTTCCATATGTCAGATGGATGTAAAATATGCATTTATGATTGACCCCTTAGATGAAGAAGTTTATGTAGCACAACCAGTTGGTTTTGTGAACCAAGGCCAAGAAGGAAAAGTATACATGCTGCATAAAGCCCTATATAGACTCAAGCAAGCTCGAAGAGCTTGGAATAAGAAGATAAATAACTTTATTGATGGGAAAGAGTTTATAAAATGCATGACTAAGCATGAAGTATATGTTTGGAAAAGCAGGAGTAAACTGCTTATACTATGTCTCTATGTAGATGACCTATTGATAATAGGCAGTTGTAAGAAGGAGGTCAAAGATTTTAAAAGTGAATTGAGCTAGGAATTTGAAATCTCTGGGTAACTTTCATATGTAGACTTAGTAAAAAGACCAACTTTGAGGTCAATTGTTGTGCGAGAATGTAGATACAATAAGGTCTATAGGGGGGGGGGGGTTGAATAGACAGATCCCCTTAAAAACAATCGAATTAAAAAACAATTACTTTTTACAAAATCAGAGTTAAAGTACAGAAGAAAAAAGATAATGAGCGGAAGCAAAATGTAGTGAATGGACTCAATATCATATATTTCCTTATTATCATAGAAACAAGTATTCAAACAATATCAAGTAAGCTTGAAGTTGCTTTAACAAGCAATTTAAAACCATTGACTAATAGTAAATACAAACTTAATTCAAGAGATGGATATTCACTAAATTAAATGTATCAAAGACCTATAATTTTATGATAAACACTATAAGCAAAATCTAACTTTAAATGAAATTTTGATGAAGAATTATGCCTAACATACATGATACATCGCAGAAAATTAAAGAGATAAGGAGAGAAAAATGTACACCAGATATATAGTGTTTTTACAGTTCGTCCTCACTATGCCTACTCAACTCTTCAGTGATTTTCACCATCACAAATAATAACGTTTTCCACTATGAATAAAGTTAAAGATATAAGTCTTTTGGTACAACGAATCATTATCAAACCAAACACTAATAGCTCAATGATGATTCCTTATATTGATGCAGATTACTCAATTTCTATCATTCAAGGTCTTCAATTATCTTAATCCACCAAACTTGATAAACCCAATGACTTGCTCCAAACTTCAATTCTGCAGCCTCCTTTACTCAGATCTAACGAAGACTTGTCTGAGTGATTCGAGTCACCTTAAAACTCTGATTCGATTTACAAAGACTCATGATTCGAATTTGGTATAAAGCTTGATTTGAGTCAATTTGGACAGAGCCAAATAGAAAAATATGAAAAAACAGTTTGATTTGAGTCAGGTGTAGAGTGTGATTCGAATCAAATGAGGCAAAGACTGACCAGACTTGTTGTTAGGTGTGAAAATGTGTTTATTTTCATAGTTTATTTTGACACCTTTTTAGCTCTTTTAATTGCTTTAATTGGGAAACGACTTATTATTTAAGCAAGTCTTGCATTTTTGTGAATATATGGTGCTTTGATATGTTTGCTACTTTTTGCAAGAATTCTGGTATTTTGATCGCTAATCATTTCGACCGGATTTGGACTTTGTGAAAATCCTAAGTTTTGTTCCCGAGGCCTCTACACCGCCCAGTGCAGCAGAGGCGGTTGGGCACCCCAATTTCCATTTTTTCATTCAAAGTTCCAGGAAGTTGACATTGCTGCGCCTCCTAATTTCCCCCAACACAAATTTGCATCGCCCGACGCTTTTGAACTTTCGCCCGACACTCCACAGGCGATGCCTCATCCCATGTTTTCTCCAATTTCTTCAGCCAAGTTCCAGGAAGTTGACATTGCCGCGCCTCCTGATTTCGCCCGACACTTTTTGCATCGCCCGACGCTCTTATCCTTTCGCCCGACGCTTTTTGTAAAATATCTTTGCCATTTTTGGCACTGTTGCTGTCACGTGGGATGAAAGGTGGGCTTCGCCCAGCACAATTTTACACCGCCCAGCACTCCTTTATGGGCAAAACTTCTATTTAGGCTTATGTTTGTGTTGTTTTGGAAGGACAACCTACTACTTTTCATCTTCTCACTTTGTAACTTAGATATTTTGGAGAGAAAACTCCATTAAAACCCATTTTCTTGCTTTCTTAGTTTTTATGCTTCAATCCTTGATTCTTGAAGATTGATGCTCCAAAAACTTTGTCCATTACTTGTTGTGCAAGCTACCATGAAGATGTCTAGCTAATTTCTCTTTTGTGTCAAGGTTAGATGTAGGTAAACCTTTCCTTTGTATGTATATGGATTGATTCTAGTTTGTGAACTCTTGGATGATGAATGTATGGTGAAAAACCTTATTTCTATGTTTATTCTTTGTGTTGGTTCATGATTGAGAAATATGCTCCAACTCTTTACCTAGGTTTTTCATCCATCAATGTCCATTGGCTAGAGATAGTAATGTGTGTTGATGTTCACCAAATATTGAACTTTAATGTTGTCATTTTGATAGTTTGTGTGAGAAATCAACAAAGGATCAAAATGGCGAAACTCACAATATGTGTTAGAGATAAACATATTGGGAGGATATGTGATTGTATTTATCATTTAACCGAGTTCATTAGCTTATCGATTATATACGTACAAAGTGGTTTGTCGAACCCTAATCTTGACATGCTTTTATAAACCGTTAAAACAATCTCTTTACCGCTTTTAATTAAATTTGAATGCAAACGCTATGAAACCAACCTAAAACCCCTTGTTACTTTAAAGTTTGAAACGTTACGACTGTAGAACGGCGGTAACATCACGACCAATCTCTGTGGAACGATAACACAAAACCCGAACTCTATTTGTATTTCAACAAATTGACGCCGTTGTCGGGGATTGTTATTTGATATTACAAGCATTACAATAGTTGTGAAGTTTTAGACTTGTTATAATTTTTCTTGTGCTTGTTAATTTGTTTTGTTTAGTGTGCAGACTTTGTTTATGCGAGGGCAACTACCGGCGGACCAACTTCTATTCGATCATGATATTGAAAGAACCGCTCGTAGACTCAACAGCAGAACTAGACGGAGGAGGCAACTTGCGAGACAAGGACAAGAGCAAGAAGGAAGTTCTACTACAACACCACCACCACCATTCACACCAATCATGGCGCAACCACCACCTCCACCTTTTGCATCTACACCTTGGGTGAACAGTCCACGACACACCGCTCAGTTTGCCAACAACAATCAAGGAAGGCAAGCCGAGATGAAAACTGGAACTTTGAACTTGTTGTATGGAAGTCCATTCACCAGAATGGACCATGAAGACCCTTTTGCGTTTCTCACAAAATTCTATGAGATTGCATTAGCGGCCGGTGTAGATCAAGCACAAGAGTTACCTCTTTTTAAAAGATTATTTCCGCATGCTTTGCTTGGCAAGGCAAAGGATTGGTACCTCGATCAAACTCCCGCCGTGATGACCGATTGGAATGTCTTGGAGGAAAAATTTATTGAACGGTTCTTCTCTCATAACCGTTTCATGGAGTCAAAAATCGCAATTTCAGTGTTCTCTCAAGGCACTAATGAATCCCTCAATGAAGCATGGGAACGATTCAAGTCCATGCTTCGCAAATGTAAAGGTCACGGGTTTGATGATTTAACACAAATTCATATCTTCAAGAATGGTCTCCAACCAAATTGCAAGACATTATTGGATGCCACTTCGGGAGGAAGTTTGTTGTCAAAGAGTGCCGAGGAAGCAACTGATATTATCAATAGAATGGCTCTAAACGATCTTCAAAGTCAAAGCCGTGGCAACTCTCAAAAGAAGCCCGGTGTCCTTGAATTGGGAACTAACGATGCGATCCTTGCGCAAAACAAGCTTATCTCTCAACAAGTGGAGCTTTTGACTCAACAAATCAAAGAAATGAAGGAGCCGAGCAAAAGTAAGCAAGTAGCTTGTTGTGAACTTTGTAAAGGGGAGCATGACACCGAATTTTGTCCTCCTCCGGGTTTTGAAGAAGTGAACTATATGGCAAATCAAAGGGATTATCAAGGTAGGCAACAACAACCTTACCAACAACAACACAATTCTCAACAAAATTATTAAGGAAATCAAGGATTTCAACCGCGAGCAAATTATCAAAATAATCAAGGTTATGGTGCCGGTCCTTCAAACCGGCAAAATCCATATCAACCTCCACCACCTCCGGTTGCTAGCTCAAAGTTGGAAGACACTTTAAACCAATTCATGCAAATGTCAATGGCCAACCAAAAGAGTAGTGATGCGGCGATTAAGAATCTTGAAAACCAAGTGGGGCAACTTGCCAAGCAAATTGCCGAACAACAATCGGGTCCTTCCTTTTCCGCGAATACTCAAGTGAATCCTAAGGAGCATTGCAAGGCGATTGTTACTAGAAGTAGGAAGGAGTTGGAGAAAGAAAAGGAGAAAAATTTAGAGGAAGAAAAACTTGATGGTCTTGTGGAGGATTGTAGTGATGAGGAAGTAGTTGAAAATAAAAGTGAAAATGAAGGTGTAGTTGAAAATAAAAGTGATGAAATGGTTGAAGTTGAAAATAATAGTGGTGAGGAGTTGAAGAAAAAGGAGAGACTTAGGAGAGTGAAGAAGGGAAAGGAACTAGTGAGCGCTATTCCGATCCAAAACTTACCATATCCTCATGCTCCTTTAAAGAAGGAAAATGAGCGGCACTATGCGCGTTTCATGGACATTTTCAACCAATTACAAGTTAACATTCCGTTTGCCGAAGCTTTGGAAAAAATGCCAAAATATGCAAAGTTTATGAAAGACATTCTCACGAAGAAGCGGAGGTATTCGGAATCGGAAACTATTGTTCTTGATGCGAGTTGTAGTGCCATCATCCAAAGAACTCTTCCTAAAAAAGAAGTTGACCCGGGGCGTGTGACTTTGCCGGTCACCATTGGTGACGTCTATGTTGGAAAGGGCTTAATTGATTTGGGCTCAAACATTAATCTTATCCCATTGTCCATTGTAAAAAAGCTTGGGAACATTGAGATGAAAGCCTTTCGTATGACTTTACAATTGGCCGACAAGTCCACAACTCGTCCTCATGGGTTAGCTCAAGATGTCTTGGTAAAAGTCGACAAATTTTTCTTCCCGGTTGATTTTGTTGTTATCAATATGGAGGAAGATGAAGATGCACCTTTAATTCTTGGCCGACCTTTCATGAAAACCGCCCGAATGATGATTGATGTGGATGACGGTTTAATGAAGGTGAGGGTTCAAAATGAAGAGGTTTGTTTTGATCTTTTCGAAGCTATGAAGCATTCAAAAGATAAACATGATAGCTTTCAGATCGATGCAATTGAAGAAGCAACTTTGGAGGTTTCTAAGCATGTACATGAAATCTCTCCTTTGGAAATGGCTCTTAATGATTCTTTTGAAGTGTTTTCCGAAGAAGAAGAAAGAGCTCTTGAAGAGTATTTAAAAGAGCTTGAATCCCTCAAAGATTTGCAACCATGGGAGGTAGAACCGGAAGAGTTAAAGAAGGATGTGAAAGATGTGAAGTCACCACTTGAATTGAAGGTCTTGCCTTCCAATTTAAAATACGCGTTTCTTGATGACGGTGGTAACAAGCCGGTTATCATTAGTAACGTTTTGTCCAAAAACGAGGAAGGTTGTCTAATTCATGTTTTGAAGAAACACCAAGATGCTATAGGTTGGGTCCTTTCCGATTTGAAAGGAATTAGCCCGGCTTATTGCATGCATCGTATCTTGATGGAAGAAGATTTCAAAGCGGTAGCCCAACCGCAACGCCGCTTGAATCCAACAATGAAAGAGGTGGTGAGAAAAGAAGTGGTTAAGCTATTGGAAGCCGGTATGATTTACCCGATTTTCGATAGCCCTTGGGTTAGTCCAGTCCATGTTGTGCCAAAAAAGGGAGGAATGACCGTGATTCGTAACGAAAAAAATGAGTTGGTCCCGACAAAAACAGTGACGGGGTGGAGGATGTGCATTGATTATAGAAGGCTCAACACCGCGACAAGGAAAGATCATTTTCCATTACCGTTTATGAACCAAATGTTAGAGAGGTTATCCGGGCAGCAATTCTATTGTTTCTTGGACGGATATTCGGGGTATAGCCAAATTGCGGTTGACCCGGAGGATTATGAGAAGACGGCCTTTACTTGTCCCTTTGGCATTTTTGCGTATCGTAAGATGCCTTTTGGTTTATGTAATGCGCCGACAACTTTCCAACGGTGTGTTCAAGCTATCTTCTCCGACCTTATAGAAAAGACGATGGAAGTGTTCATGGATGACTTTTTGGTTTTTGGAGGCTCATTTGATTTATGCTTGACAAATTTGGAAACCGTTTTAGAGAGGTGTGTGAAGACAAATCTAATGCTAAATTGGGAGAAGTGTCACTTTATGGTGACGGAGGGAATTGTGCTCGGCCACAAAGTTTCGTCCAAAGGCCTTGAGGTAGATCGAGCGAAAGTTGAAGTGATAGAGAAGTTGCCTCCTTCGACCAACGTAAAAGGGATACGAAGTTTCCTTGGGCATGCCGGATTTTATCGGCGTTTTATCAAAGACTTTGCAAAGGTGGCTAGACCACTGAGCAACTTGCTAAGCAAGGAACAAATATTTCTTTTTAACGATGAATGTCTTCATGCTTTCGAAATTTTAAAAGAAAAGTTAGTTACCGCTCCAATAATAATCGCTCCAAATTGGACTTTGAATTTTGAACTTATGTGCGATGCGAGCGATTATGCTGTTGGAGCGGTACTTGGTCAGAGGAAGGATAAAAGTTTCCATGCCATACACTATGCAAGTAAAGTTTTAAATGAGGCACAAGTTAATTATGCCACTACTGAAAAGGAATTACTTGCTATTGTGTATGCGCTTGAGAAATTTAGATCCTACCTCATCGGGTCAAAAGTTGTTGTTTACACCGACCATTCGGCGATCAAGTATTTGCTAACCAAACCGGATTCGAAGCAAAGGCTCATCCGATGGATCCTTTTATTACAAGAGTTTGATTTAGAAATAAAAGATAAAAAGGGTTCGGAAAATTTGGTGGCGGATCACTTGTCTCGCCTTGTCAATGTTGAGGTCACCATAGCTGAAAAGGAAATCCAAGAGGAATTTCCTGATGAAAAGCTTTTTAAAGTCCAAGTTAGGCCTTGGTTTGCAGATTTTGCTAACCATAAGGCTACTGGTTGGGTGCCCGAAGACCTAACTTGGAACCAAAAAAGGAAGTTCCTTTCGGATGCTAATTACTACGTGTGGGACGACCCGTATTTGTTTAAATTAGGGAGTGATAACCTTTTGAGAAGGTGTGTCACGAGCGATGAGGCTCAAAGCATTCTTTGGCATTGCCACAACTCACCGTATGGAGGCCATTTTAATGGTGCGAGGACGGCCACTAAAGTCTTTCAATCGGGCTTTTATTGGCCTTCTCTTTTTAAAGACGCACATCTCCATGCCAAAAGTTGTGACATGTGCCAAAGAACGGGTGGAATTGGACAACGTGATGAAATGCCTCTCCAAAACATACAAGAGGTAGAAATTTTTGATTGTTGGGGTATCGATTTTGTTGGTCCATTTCCACCATCTTTTGGTAATGAATACATGTTAGTAGCAGTTGACTATGTTTCGAAGTGGGTTGAGGCGATTGCCTCACCTAAGGCGGATGGTAAAACGGTGATCAAATTTTTAAAAAAATACATATTTTCCCGTTTTGGCACTCCTCGGGTGCTCATTAGTGATGGTGGGTCACACTTTTGTAATACACCTCTTGAAAATGTCTTAAAACACTATGGTGTATCACATAAAGTCGCGACCCCTTACCACCCGCAGTCGAATGGTCAAGCTGAGGTAACTAACCGTGAGGTGAAAAGAATCTTAGAAAAAACTATGTCAAGTTCGAAAAAGGATTGGTCGCAAAAATTGGATGAGGCTTTATGGGCATATCGCACTGCTTATAAAGCTCCAATCGGTCTAACTCTGTTTCAATTGGTTTATGGTAAAACTTGCCATTTACCGGTTGAATTGGAGCACAAGGCTTTGTGGGCTTTGAAAATGTTAAATTTTGACAAGGACTTGGCCGGTACCAAAAGAAAAGTGCAACTTCTTGAGCTGGAAGAAATGCGTAATGCCGCATACCACTCAAGTTGGTTGTACAAAGAAAAAGTGAAAGAATACCACGACAAGAAGCTCCGGCAAAAGGACTTCAAGGCTGGACAATTGGTGTTATTGTTTAACTCTCGGTTAAGACTCTTTCCGGGAAAATTAAAATCCAAGTGGTCCGGGCCTTTTCGTGTGAAGGAAGTGAAAAACTTTGGAGCGGTTGTTATCGAAGACTTGGAAAAGAAAGACTCTTGGACCGTAAACGGTCAACGTCTAAAAATTTACCTTGTAGGGAATTTCGATCGCGCTTCAAGTTCTGTTCTCCTTGATGTTCTTAATTGAGCATCTTGGACCGTCGAGCTTATCCGACGTTAAACAAGCGCTTGTTGGGAGGCACTCCAACATTGTAAGTATTCCCTTCAGTTTCTTGATTTTTAGTGTTTTTGAGTGTTGCTTTACCTTTTGATGTTGTATGAATTTTTCTGCATATATTATGATTGAGCTTTGGTGCATTTGCTGATCTGCTGCACCAAAGCAGAAAAAAAAATTTCTGGTGTAAAGCGCCCGACGCTTTAATTGTGTCGCCCGACGGTTGTGGGTTTGATGGCCCCTCCTGGGCCAGGCGTGAGAATATGGAGGGGGAATATGAATGGTTTGTCTTTTGAATTTTTCTGAAGGTTTTTTATTTCATTATTATGTTTTATTGGTGCTTTTACCATTGTGCCCCTTTTTGCTTTAAAACCTTGGAAAGTGTTTTGTTGTTTCTATCTCTCATTTGGAAAACGCACGAATTGTCTCTCCCTCTGCTCTCACGAATTCTCAACCTCAGTTTTCTTTTTCTCAGCACTCAAGGTATGCATGTTGTTGTTTTGCTTTGAATCATGCTCTTCTCATCTTTGTGTCATTAAAAACCTGTTGGTTTGTTTGTTTTTGAAGATAATTTACTTAAACCCTAACTCAAATTGCATGTTCTGATTGTGAAACAAATTGATTTTGAAACAAATTGCATGTTCTGATTTTTTTCCATGATTTCTGTTTAATCTTTTCTGGTGTGGGTTTTGAGTAAATGTTGAAGTGTTTTATTTTTTTCTGGTGTGGGTTTTGTAACCTCTTGCTGCTGATGTTTTATTTTTTTTCTGGTTTTCGCGATACCGCCCGACCATTGAGAGGCGCTGCGTCGCCTGCATGTCGCCCGACGGTTGTGTGGCGATGCAATGCCTGTGCTGCGCCCGGCGGTTGTTGAGGCATTTTGCCCTGTTTCTGTTTTTGCTGCTGTTCCAGTCTTTATTTTCTGACAGGGCTGATGGTTTCTTTTGTCTTTGCATGTTGTTGTTGTTGTTTTTTATTGCAGATGGCTTCTTTTGGACCTCAAAGGAGAAAAGCGAAGAAGAGAAGTGTAGCATCCACATCCAATGTTCCAACGAAATTCGACAGCTCCTGATTTATCTCCGCTTACCATGAATCTAGGATCAAGTCTCTAGAGGGCAGAACAGTCCTCTCTGAAAAGAAGTTTGCTATCAACCGTGAGGGGGATTATCGGCGAATTCAAGACATATTTGAAAAGAAGAAGTGGGAAATCTTGTTGAACCCTGCTGATCGTGTTTGCTATTAGCTGATAAGAGAATTTTATGCAAACGCGATTAAGCCCGAAGACGAATTTTACAGGTTCAAAACCTTCGTAAGGGGCAGGGAAATTAGCTTTAGCCGAGATGCCATCAACAAAATCTTGGGAAAGCCGAGTTCCTTGGGTAGCTTGCAAGCCGATGATTACTCGAAACTGTTAACGAATTTGCATGATCACCAGGCTGTTGGTAGTGTGCTTCTAAAACCGGGATGCAAGGTGGATAAAAATTCTAAAGGGGAGCCGATTAAGTATAGTCGGAAGTACATGACTCCGGAGGCACAAGCCGTCCTCCTTTTGCTGTGCTACAATGTAAAGCCGCGACAGCATCGTTCTTCTGTCCCGCTTGATGTAGCACTCCTCATGTACTGTATTATGACGGATAAAGAGGTGGATGTTGCCAGGGTCATAGCGGGGGAAATGAAAATTTTTGTTGAAAATACCCAGAGGCCAGGAGTTCATGATGATGCTCCTATTATTTTTCCTTGTCTGGTTCAATCTTTGATCTATGAAACTGATATCCTCATTCCAGGTGTGATTAACGAAAAACTGAAGTTTTTGGTTGATGACAATTATTTGGATCGATTTTGTAAACCAAAGGAGGAAAGAAAGAAGAAGGCAGCAGCGGAGAAGGGGAGTAGTTCAGGTGTCCAGGCGGATACGAGTGACTCATCCGTTTTCGATATGAAAGCGGCATTCAACTACACTTGGGACATGGGTGAGTCACTCAACAGGTCTAACCAATTTAATTTTGATTGTATGCAGCAGTTATATCATTATCAGACGCACCCGGCGGAGTACCTTCCTTTTCCTACAAGGGAGGCGTACGACGCTTATGCAAATTGGCCTGGGGACAGGCGCCCGTTCTTTTCGGAGGGGGCAAGCACCGGTGGTGTTGTTGCGGAGGATAATGATGATGATGATTATGACGATGGTGATGATGGCATGGATGAGATGCAGGATGATCTCAATGATTTGATTAATTAGGTTTCAAAGGGAAGGAATTTAAGTTTGTCTTGTCAATTAATTATGGAGTTATTTTCAGTTTTAGTATGAACCTTTGTTTCAGTTTTAGTATGAACTTTTGTTTCAGTTTTTAGTATGTACTTTTGGATCGCTTTGACGAGTACATTTGCGGTGTTGTTAGCACCATAATTATAATATTTTAAGTTGGTTAAATTTGGTTTAGTATAAATTCTGTTTATAGTGTTAAATTCTGTCTTTTATGATGGTTGTCCTTGAAATGTCGGAAAATTTTGTGTGTTAACACAAGGAAGAGAAAAGAATACCTTGTTGGCTTTCAACATGGATGGTGATGATATTATTCTTGATGGTGTGCACAACCAAAGTTTGGAATTTTGTGTGGTAGAATCATAGTGTGAATGTGAAGTTTTTACTTTTTGTAAAGTTTGTCAATGCAATGTTTGGTAAACTCTTGTTAGATGTGATTCAATTAGGACATAACCATATATGTGAGTGCCCTCCATTGTTCAAAAATTAATTCGGGATTTTAGTAATGGTTACTTACTCAAACTTTTTATGTTTAATCTTACTTTTTGTTTTGAATTATGGAAACTTTGAAATGATCAAGGCAATTTTTGAGTATTATGAGTAGAACCACTTTTCCAAAAATTCACTTCAAGATTACCTTGTGAGTGTGTGAACATTTGATACCTCTCTTGAGACTAAAATGAAAAATTTTGTTTTCTTGAAGCATGAACTGTTACTTTAACCGTTTGGATGAGCATTTTGATTTGAGACATAATATTGTTGAAGTTGGGGAGATTGGTTCATTTTGATAAGAGAAGAAGGAATTGTGGGCAATGCATTCTCAAAAGATTGAAATAGAAAAATTGATAAAAAAAAAAGAAGAAAAAGATATAATAAATAAATAAAATTGTGAAATTCAAAAGAAAGAGAAATAGAATGAATTGTGAGAAAAGTTGGGAAGTTTGAGCATAAAGGATTGTTTAGAAACAGAAAATGCTCTTCACAAAATATACCCCTTTAGTGTTCAATGGTCGTGTACATATGTCCCTTAGTTCTTAACCCGGCCAAGTTTCAACCTATAAAAGTCCTTTTGTGATCATTGTTTCCATTTTTGCTTGATTAATTGTGAGATGAGTGCATAAATTGTTTTGGATGTGGAACTGTTGCTTTGAGTTTGTTTTGTCCTTTGTATATATTGAGCTAGGCTCATTTGAATAAGTTAGGTAATTCGTTTCGAACTTGAGGATACTTTGTGTTGCATTGTATGATTTTATGATTAGGATGAAGTCATATTCATGTTTTGATCCTATGTATATTTTGAAAAATTTTGCGTGTGCATCTTTCGAGTTTGAACCATTTATGGTTTCGGGTAATTTGGTATTTGGAAATCTTGTTTGTGTTTGATTAACACTTACTTTTGTTTGAGGACAAACAAAGATGCAAGTTGGGGAGAGTTGTTAGGTTTGAAAATGTGTTTATTTTCATAGTTTATTTTGACACCTTTTTAGCTCTTTTAATTGCTTTAATCGGGAAACGACTTATTATTTAAGCAAGTCTTGCATTTTTGTGAATATATGGTGCTTTGATATGTTTGCTACTTTTTGCAGGAATTCTGGTATTTTGATCGCTAATCATTTCGACCGGATTTGGACTTTGTGAAAATCCTAAGTTTTGTTCCTGAGGCCTCTACACCGCCCGGCGCAGCAGAGGCGGTTGGGCACCCCAATTTCCATTTTTTCATTTCAAAGTTCCAGGAAGTTGACATTGCTGCGCCTCCTAATTTCGCCCGACACAAATTTGCATCGCCCGACGCTTTTGAACTTTCGCCCGGCACTCCACAGGCGATGCCTCATCCCATGTTTTCTCCAATTTCTTCAGCCAAGTTCCAGGAAGTTGACATTGTTGCGCCTCCTGATTTTGCCCGACACTTTTTGCATCGTCCGACGCTCTCATCCTTTCGCCCGACGCTTTTTGTAAAATATCTTTGCCACTTTTGGCACTGTTGCTGTCACGTGGGATGAAAGGTGGGCTTTGCCCAGCACAATTTTACACCGCCCAACACTCCTTTCTGGGCAAAACTTCTATTTAGGCTTATGTTTGTGTTATTTTGGAAGGACAACCTACTACTTTTCATCTTCTCACTTTGTAACTTAGATATTTTGGAGAGAAAACTCCATTAAAACCCATTTTCTTGCTTTCTTAGTTTTTATGCTTCAATCCTTGATTCTTGAAGATTGATGCTCCAAAAAATTTGTCCATTACTTGTTGTGCAAGCTACCATGAAGATGTGTAGCTAATTTCTCTTTTGTGTCAAGGTTAGATGTAGGTAAAATTTTCCTTTGTATGTATATGGATTGATTCTAGTTTGTGAACTCTTGGATGATGAATGTATGGTGAAAAACCTTGTTTCTATGTTTATTCTTTGTGTTGGTTCATGATTGAGAAATATGCTCAAACTCTTTACCTAGGTTTTTCATCCATCAATGTCCATTGGCTAGAGATAGTAATGTGTGTTGATGTTCACCAAATATTGAACTTTAATGTTGTCATTTTGATAGTTTGTGTGAGAAATCAACAAAGGATCAAAATGGCGAAACTCACAATATGTGTTAGAGATAAACATATTGGGAGGATATGTGATTGTATTTATCATTTAACCGAGTTCATTAGCTTATCGATTATATACGTACAAAGTGGTTTGTCGAACCCTAATCTTGACATGCTTTTATAAACCGTTAAAACAATCTCTTTACCACTTTTAATTAAATTTGAATGCAAACGCTACGAAACCAACCTAAAACCCCTTGTTACTTTAAAGTTTGAAACTTTACGACTGTAGAACGGCGGTAATATCACGAACAATCTCTGTGGAACGATAACACAAAACCCGAACTCTATTTGTATTTCAACACTTGTCTGATTTGAATCAAGTGAAACTTGTGATTCGAGTCACAAAGCTGCTTGATTCGAATCAAGTTAAAACTGTGATTCGAGTCACAGAGTTTGAAAATTTTTCCATTTGCCCTTGATCAATTTGATTTGAGTCAGGATATGCACATGATTCGAGTCATGCACACAAAATCTCAAATTTTCATTTTTTTCAAATACTTTGAGATTTTTATTTCCACCTAACTTGAACCAATAACACATATGATTCTTGTTTCACTAACTCAACCAATTGACCAAAAACATCATGATCAAACTCAAATATTACAATTGAATTATGCATGTTAAAAATACCAATCAATTCAAAACATAATTCAGAGGTGTGTAATCATAAAGGAGACTTAATAAACAATAATAAGTGAAACGAAAACTGTAACACCCCAAATTTGTAAGAATATTTATTTAATTTATTTAAATATAATATTTGTGAATTTTAGTGAATTTTGGTGGTTTGTGTTTACGTCGGTATTTTGTGAAGTTTTGATTATTTATTTAAATAATAGTATATACTATAGAATATATTGTATTATTATTTATTTAAATAATATTAGAAGGATTAAGGGTAAATTGGACTTTTAAAGAGGAGTTAGTAAGGGTAATACTGGGAAAGCCCCATTTTAGAAGCCCAAGGGTTAGGTTTAACAAAAAGGAAAATTTGAGAGGAACATGATTCATATTTTTTATTAGACCGTGAAAAGAAGGAAAAAGGCCAGAGCTCCGAGGAAAGAGGGAAAAACCTAGGACTCGAGAAGGTTTCCAAGAACTAAAGAAAGAAAGCTTGGAATCGACAATCTAAGGTATGGGGAGTATTGCCTTTCATTGTTTTCGATATAGGAATTCGATGTGTTTAAAGCTGATTTTTGAGGTTTATGTGGGTTTGTGGGTTTATGAGTAAATTGATGATTTAGGGGTATTTTTGTGGATTGATGATGAATATGAAGGGTTGAATTGAATCGGATAAAAGTAGCCTTTGAGGCTAATCTTTCTGTTGATGTTATTTTGGACCTCGTAGAGAAAGGGATTGATGGGAGTTATGGAGGTATTTGGGGTTTGTGAAGGTTTATTTGATTTTGAGGTTTAGGATAGTGTAATAAATCGGCCTAATAGTCGTAGGTGTTGTGCCTTTGTTGCCATAATGCCTTAGGGATGTTTTGGGGATATTTTTGGGGTAAATGAGGCTGAACCCGTAAGGTTTTTGGGGTCTGATGTGCTACTGATGCGTAGCAGCGATTGCAGAAATCGCGACCTCGCTAAGCGAAGGAATTTTTCGCAAAGCGAATATTCGCCCCAGACTCGCTGGGCGGATATCACAACGAATGTGCGATGACGCTGTTTGAGATACTGGGATGAAATTTTAAAAATGGTTTTAAGTTCGCACAGCGAACTTCCCAGCGAATAACTTCGCTAGGCAAGCAGAAGCGAGGGAGAGACAAAACGGGGGTTCCTCTGGTTTTTGTATGGGATTTTAGGGTTCGCTGGCAGCTCGCTAGGCGAACACCAAAGCGAACAAGTTCGCAAAGCGAACTCCCTAGCGAACGCCTGCTGTTCGCGAATTTGTTTTGTGATTCTTGTGTTGTCTTGATGTTTTGAGTTATCATTATTTTGATGAATTACCATGCGTATATTGAGGATTATGAGATAATGATTCATGATGTTTTGATGAATAAATGATGATATGATTAACATGAGATTTTGATGAATGATGATGCACGTAATGACTTTTATTGATGATGATGATAATGACGTTGTGTATCATGCATTCATAGCATTCTAAACTTCGGTCTATTGTGGCTTCAATCCCATTGTGTGGATGTGAGGTAATTTTGACGTGCTCCGGTTTTTGTGTAGAATCGATCCTAATGACGCGGATCTTTGGAGGGTGATGGCCTAGTGTCCATCGACTTTGATGAATTAGTACCACATGCATGAGTCTTGTTGTGCATTGCATTTATTTGGCATTGATGTGATTTATGATATCGTGATTTTTGTTGTTTTCCTTTGTGATGACCCTGATGATGTTGTATATGATAATGACGCCATTTTATGCATATCCTGTTTTTATATTGATTATAATGAACCGTGATTACTCACCCTGCCTGTTTAAATGTTGCCTCCATGTTGGTAACGTGTAGATGATCAGGCTTAGTTGTGGATGCCTTCGAGGACTTTTGGAGTTTAGTTTGCTTTTGGTCGATGTAGAGGGTCTTGCTCTGATATTGTAACATCGGGTTGGGTCGTTGAGTCGAACCATGTTGAGTTGTTATTTTTTGAAGGATTATGGCTTTTATTAGAAACCCTTTGATTTGAATTATTGAGTTCCACTGCTATTTGATGGCTTTTTTATTTAATTTGAGGAAAAACCCGTTGTTTACGGAGTAACTGTTTTATTTGAGTTTATTGAGAAATGTGCACCCTTTGAGGTGGTTCTGATTTTTTTTTACTCTGATATTATGATTATTCTGCTGTAATATTTGTGGGATAGAAAAGAGTGTTACACTAGTGGTATCAGAGCAGGTCGGTCCGTCCGGCCAGGTTTTACTTGATGTCAGTCCCCTGTCAGTCGACGAGTGTGTGTACACTGTCAATGCTTTGTTTCTTCTAACCTTGTTGGTGGTGTGCAGGATGGTTGGAAGAAATGATTGTGCTATTGCTGATGCGTTGGAGTCGATTGCTCAAGTAGTGGCTCAGAACAATCAGAATGGTGGAGTGCCAGATGAGTTTCGTGCTTTGGGGAAGTTTCAGAGGAACAATCCACCAACTTTTGTGGGTACTCATGATCCAGCAAGTGCACACAAGTGGCTGAAGGCGGTCGAGAAGATCTTCCGGGTGATGGGGTGTACTGATGAGCAACAAGTTCAGTTTGGAACGCATATACTGTCAGAAGAGACCGAGGATTGGTGGGATAACACCCGTCAGAGACTCGCAGATGTTGGCTCTGTGATAACCTGGGTTGTGTTTAAGCAGGAGTTTCTGGGAAAGTATTTTCCAGAGGATGCTCGTGGCAAGAGAGAAGTGGAATTCCTTGAGCTGAAGCAAGGAGACATGACTGTGGCAGTGTATACCGTGAAGTTCGAGGCACTGGTGAAGTTATGTCCGCACTACAACCGTGCTGATGATGAGATGTCCAAGTGTCTCAAGTTCGAGAATGGGCTGAGACCAGAAATTAAGCAGGGTATTGGGTATCAACAGATCCTCAGGTATGCTGAGTTGGTGGACAAGAGTAGAATCTACGATGAGGATAGTCGAGCTCAATCTGCTCACTACAAGCAGTTGAATGAGAAGAAAGGGCAGTATAGGGGGAAGCCTTATACAACTTCAGCTGACAAAGGGAAGCAAAAGGCTTCAGAAGGGAAAAAGATAAGTGGAGGAGCAGCTCCCGCTTCTGGGAAGTGTTATAAGTGTATTGAGCAAGGCCACCGTGTTGATGTGTGCACCAATAGTGTGTTGAGGTGCTACAGATATGGCAAGAAGGGTCATAGAGCTACTGACTGCAAGGACGATGGTCCAACCTGTTTCAATTGTGGAGAGAAGGGTCATATCAGTACCCAATTTCAAAAGCCAAAGAAGACCGCTACTGTCGCTCAGACCAGTGGCGGGGTGTTTGCTTTGAGTGGTGCAGAAGTGCCAGAGAAGGACAACCTGATTCAGGGTACTTGTTTTATTAATAATATCGAGTTGGTTGCTATTATTGATACTGGTGCTACTCACTCTTTTATCTCGCTTGAATGTGCTAATAGATTGGGTTTGAAGTTATCTGATATGAATGGGAATATGGTAATAGAAACTCCAGCTAATGGTTCTGTTACTACTACCCTTGTGTGTTTGAGATGTTCTTTGACGATTTTTGGGAAGAGTTTTGTGAAAGATCTGGTTTGCTTACCCTTGCACCAAATCGATGTAATATTTGGAATGAACTGGTTAGAGTTCAACCATGTTCACATCAACTGTTATAATAAGACTGTGGAGTTTCCCGAGTTTGGTGATAGTGGAGAGTCGATGTTCTTGTCTGCTAGGCAAGTAGACGAACTTATGGAAGACGAAGCCCTGGTGTTTGCAATGTTTGCATCGTTACAGATTGATCGTGAAGCTGCAAGTGTCGACTTACCTGTTGTATGTGAATTTCCAGATGTGTTTCCGGATGACATCAGTGATTTGCCTCCAGAACGTGAAATAGAGTTTTGCAGTGGACTTAATACCAGGTACGAGTCCAGTGTCTATGGCTCCTTATCGGATGTCAGCTTCTGAGTTAAGTGAGTTGAAGAAACAACTGGAAGAATTGCTTGAGAAGAAGTTTGTTCGACCGAGTGTTTCTCCGTGGGGTGCCTCTGTATTGCTAGTAAAGAAGAAAGATGGTAGCATGAGGTTGTGTGTTGATTATCAGTAGTTGAATAAGGTGACTATTAAGAATAAGTATCCGCTCCCGAGAATTGACGATTTGATGGATCAGCTGGTAGACGCTTGTGTGTTCAGTAAGATTGATTTGAGGTCTGGTTATCATCAGATTCATGTTAAGCCTGATGATATCCCGAAGACGGCTTTCAGGACGAGGTATGGTCACTATGAATACATTGTGATGCCATTTGGTGTATCCAATGCACCTGGTGTGTTCATGGAGTACATGAATCATATTTTTCATGAGTATTTGGATAAGTTTGTGGTGGTGTTTATCGAAGATATCTTGATATATTCTAGATCTGAAGAAGAACATGCTGAGCATTTGAGAATTGTGTTACAAGTATTGAAGGAGAAGAAGTTGTATGCAAAGCTGTCCAAGTGTGAGTTTTGGTTGAAGGAAGTGAGTTTTCTTGGCCATGTGATTTTCAAGTGGCGGGATTGCTGTTGATCCCTCTAAAATTGGTGCTGTTACAGTGGGAGACACCGAAGTCTGCTACCGAGATACGAAGTTTTATGGGATTGGCAGGTTATTACCACAAGTTTATCGAAGGCTTTTCTAAGTTGGCATTACCTTTGACTCAGTTGACTCGAAAGTGTCAAGCTTTTGTGTGGGATGTAGCTTGCGAAGATATTTTTGTGGAATTGAAGAAGAGGTTGACGATCGCTCTAGTGTTGATTTTGCCTAATCCGAGCGAATCTTTTGTGGTGTATTGTGATGCGTTGAAGATGGGTCTTGGTGGAGTATTGATACAGAATTGACAAGTTGTTGCATATGCTTCGAGACAATTGCGAGTTCATGAGAGGAATTATCCTACACATGACTTGGAGTTGGCCGCTGTTGTGTTTGTGTTGAAGATTTAGAGACATTATCTGTTTGGCTCTAAGTTTGAAGTGTTCAATGATCATAAAAGTCTGAAGTACTTATTTGATCATAAAGAATTGAATATGAGGCAGATGAGGTGGTTAGAGCTGTTGAAGGATTTTGATTTTGATTTGAGTTATCATCCGGGCAAAGTAAATGTAGTGGCTGATGCATTGAGCAGGAAGTCATTGCATATATCGATGCTTATGGTGAAAGAATTGGAATTAATTGAGCAATTCCGAGATTTGAGTATGGTATGTGAAGAGACCTCTGACAGTGTGAAGTTGGGAATGTTGAAGTTGACTAGTGGTATTCTGGAAGAAATCAGAGTGGGACAACAATCTAATTAAAGTTGGTTAACCGGTTGAATTTGATTAACCAAGATAACAGAGGAGAATTCTGGATTGATGAGAATGGTGTGATGAGGTTTCGGGATAAGGTATGTGTTCCAGATATTCCAGACATCAAGAAGAGTATTCTAGAAGAAGGACACCGAAGTGGGTTGAGTATTCATCCTAGTGCTACGAAGATGTACCAGGACTTGAAAAAGTTGTTTTGGTGGCCAGGTATGAAGAAGGATATTGTAGAGTTCGTTTATGCGTGCTTGGCGTGCCAGAAGTCGAAGATTGAGCATTAGAAGCCTTTAGGTATGATGCAACCGTTGAATATTCCAGAATGGAAATGGGATAACATTTCCATGAACTTTGTGTCGGGGTTGCCGAGGACGGCAAAAGGGAATGATTCAATTTGGGTGATCGTGGATAGATTAACTAAATCGGCTCATTTCTTGCTGATGAAGATTAATAATTCTATGCAGAAGTTAGCCGAGATGTACATTGAGGAGATTGTGAAGTTACATGGGATACCTTCGAGTATTGTGTCGGATAAAGATCCGAGATTTACATCTAGGCTCTGGAAGAGTTTGCAAGCCGCTTTGGGTACTAAGTTGAGGATGAGTTCTGCCTATCATCCGCAGACAGACTGTCAGACAGAAAGGATTATCCAATCCTTAAAGGATTTGCTGAGGGCTTGTGTGTTGGATCACAGAGGATCATGGGATAGCCATTTACCGTTGATTGAGTTCACGTACAATAATAGTTTTCCTGCTAGTATTGGAATGGCGCCCTATGATGCTTTGTATGGGAGAAGGTGTAGGACTCCTTTGTGTTGGTATGAGTCGGGCGAGAGTGTTGTACTCGGACCTGAGATTGTGCAAGAGATGACCGAGAAGATTAAGATGATCCAAGAAAGGATGAGAGCGTCGCAGAGTCGCCAGAAGAGCTACCATGATAAGAGAAGGAAGACACTTGAATTCCAAGAGGGAGATCACGTGTTTTTGAGGGTGACGCCAGTGACTGGTGTGGGTCGAGCTTTGAAGTCTAGGAAGCTCACTCCATGTTTTGTTGGTCCATATCAAATCTTGCAGAGGATAGGAGATGTAACCTAGCGAATTGCTTTATCGCCGTCACTTGCGAATTTGCATGACGTGTTCCATGTGTCTCAATTGAAGAAGTACATTCCGGATCCGTCGCATGAGATTCAGATGGATGATGTACAAGTGAGGGATAACTTGACAGTGGAAGCATTACCTGTGCGGATTGATGGTCGGGAGATGAAGCAACTGCGGGGTAGAGACATAGCTTTGGTGAAGGTGTTGTGGGGTGAACCAGCTGGCGAAAGTTAGACTTGGGAACGTGGAGATCAGATGAGAGAGTCGTATCCGACTCTATTTCCTTGAAGTAATTTTTTAGGGCAAAAATTCTTTAAGTGGGGAAGAGTTGTAACACCCCAAATTTGTAAGAATATTTATTTAATTTATTTAAATATAATATTCGTGAATTTTAGTGAATTTTGGTGGTTTGTGTTGACGTCGGTATTTTGTGGAGTTTTGGTTATTTATTTAAATAATAGTATATAATATAGAATATATTGTATTATTATTTATTTAAATAATATTAGAAGGATTAAGGGTAAATTGGACTTTTAAAAGAGGAGTTATTAAGGGTAATATTGGGAAAGCCCACTTTAGAAGCCCAAGGGTTAGGTTTAACAAAAATGAGAATTTGAGAGGAACAGGATTCATTTATTTTGTTAGACCGTGAAAAGAAGGGAAAAGGCCAGAGCTCTGAGGAAAGAGGTAAAAGCCTAGGATTCGAGAAGGTTTCCAAGAACTAAAGAAAGAAAGCTTGGAATTGGGAATCTAAGGTATGGGGAGTATTTCCTTTCATTGTTTTCGATATAGGTATTCGATGTGTTTAAAGATGATTTTTGAGGTTTATGTGGGTTTGTGGGTTTATGAATAAATTAATGATTTAGGGGTATATTTGTGGATTGATGACAAATATGAAGGATTGAATTGAATAGGATAAAAGTAGTTTTCGAGGCTAATCTTTCTGTTGATGTTATTTTGAACCTCGTAGAGAAAGGGATTGATGGGAGTTATGGGGGTATTTGGGGTTTGTGAAGGTTTATGTGTTTTTGAGGTTTATGATAGTGTAATAAATCGGCCTAATAGTCGTAGGTGCTGTGCCTTTGTTGCCATAATGCCTTAGGGATGTTTTGGGGTAAATGAGGCTGAACCCGTAAGGTTTTTGGGGTCTGATGTGCTACTGATGCGTAGCAGCGATTGCAGAAAATCGCGACCTCGCAAAGCAAAGGAATTCTTCGCAAAGCGAATATTCGCCCTAGACTCGCTGGGCGAATATCGCAGCGAATGCGCGATGACGCTGTTTGAGATACTGGAATGAAATTTTAAAAATGGTTTTAAGTTCGCACGACGAACTCCCCGGCGAATAACTTCGCTAGGCGAGCAGAAGCGAGGAGAGACAGAATGGGGGTTCCTCTGGTTTTTGTATGGGATTTTGGGGTTCGCTGGCAGCTTGCTAGGCAAACACCAAAGCGAACAAGTTCGCAAAGCGAACTCCCTAGCGAACGCCTGCTGTTCGCGAATTTGTTTTGTGATTCTTGTGATGTCTTGATGTTTTGAGTTGTGATTATTTTGATGAATTACCATACATATATTGAGGATTATGAGATGATGATTCATGATGTTTTGATGAATAAATGATGATATGATTAACATGAGATTTTGATGAATGATGATGCACGTAATGACTTTTATTGATGATGATGATAATGACGTTATGTATCATGCATTCATAGCATTCTAGACTTCGGTCTATTGTGGCTTCAATCTCATTATGTGGATGTGAGGTAATTTTGATGTGCTCCGGTTCTTGTGTAGAATCGATCCTAATGACGGGGATCTTTGGAGGGTGATGGCCTAGTGTCCATCGACTTTGATGAATTGGTACCACATGCATAAGTCTTGTTGTGCATTGTAATTATTTGGCATTGATGTGATTTATGATATCGTGATTTTTGACGTTTTCCTTTGTGATGACCCTGATGATGTTGTATATGATAATGACGCCATTTTATGCATATCCTGTTTTTATATTGATTATAATGAATCGTGATTACTCACCCTACCTGTTTGAATGTTTCCTCCACGTGGGTAACGTGCAGATGATCAAGCTTAGTTGTAGATGCCTTCGAGGACTTTTGGAGTTTAATTTGCTTTTGGTCGATGTAGAGGGTCTTGCTCTGATATTGTAACATCAGGTTGGGTCATTGAGTCGAACCATGTTGAGTTGTTATTTTGTTGTTATTTTTGAAGGATTATGGCTTTTATTAGAGACCCTTTGATTTGAATTATTGAGTTCCGCTGCTATTTGATTTAATTTGAGGGAAAACCCGTTGTTTACGGAGCAACTGTTTTATTTGAGTTTATTGAGAAATGTGCACCCTTTGAGGTGGTTCTGATTTTTTTTACTTTGATATTATGATTATTCTGCTGCAATATTTATGGGGCAGAAAAGGGTGTTACAAAAACGACAAGATAAACAACAAAATCGTATTGGGGTTCTCCCATGTATGTATTAGGAACATGCAACTTCACACCTCAACCTACCTCTCACACTCAATTTTTAGAGATGAGACCCATAACAATAGTTTCTTGGTATAAGGTTGAAGATGATGAAAAATATCTAAAGGATCTCACACAATAAAACTGTATTATTCTCACACTCTTAACATTCTAGGAGGTTTCTTAGAAGGCTGAATTTTAGAGATAGTTTTTCGGTGAATGAAAAAATTCTTTTTATAGTTTCTATCAAGATTTTTGACAAAGAAAGATTGAGGTTTTATGATTTTTTTTGGATACACAAACCAGAAAGATTCAACGACATATCAAAACGTTTCTCTCAATTGTGATCACCACTTATAATCAACAAATGTAATTGACTTACGTTGTCAACAACTTTTTAAGAGAGAAACAAAAAAGGGTTTAAATAAATTCTAGAGAAATATGGCACAAAAAGATGGAAAAATAGCAATGTTATTTGAGTTAAATCATGAGTTATTGTGATTTGAATAAAAGAAAGAATGAAGTGAATCAAAGGTAGTGAAGTGAAAAAGTTTGTTACTAGTGGTTTGAATTAGGTTTGGATGTGTGATTTGAGTCAAACAATGTGTGATTCAAATCACACTTAGTTTTAAAGATGTTTGGATGACTTTGATTCAATTCATCAGTCCTGTGATTTGAGTCAGGAAGCACAGTAATTCAAATTACAAAATTTTGTGATTCAAATCAGACTGGTAGAAAAAATTATTCACTTCCAAGAAAGTTCATGATTTGAATCACAACATGTCTGATTCAAATCAAAACTTTCAAAAACCTTGATTTAAGACTTCTAACTTGAGATTCAAATAAAACTCAATATTTTTAATTGTATCAAATTGTAAAAAAAAAAACAGAGGCTAAAACACATTTGTATGAACTCAAATCTAATGGATTTAATGGAGAGGCATTTTATGGTACATATCTAACAAGTGAAGCATAAAGTTACACGCAACTTACAAACAAATAATACAAACATGATAAATCAAATTACATACACGCAAAGATTGGATAATTGACAAAATATCAAAAAAATGAAACTGACTTTAATGCAATTTCAATGTAAGTATCATAAGTTATTATTACAATGATCGTGATGTATGCAACCCTTTGACATGAAATTACTATAGTCCTTACATGAAGAGTGTTTACTGTGAAATTCGGTAAACAAAAATAAGTTTGATTTCACTTAAAGGATTAAACTCGAAAAGATCCCAGGACATATTGTGTGAAAATCATAAGTTTGAAAGGAATTAGACATCAAAGTCGAAATTTAAAGAAAACATAAAATGACTTGGAAAGTAATATATAATTTGAAAAATAAACACTTCAATTCATAAAATAGAACACAAATACAAACATTCTCACAACTCTTTTTCACCAAACACTTATACTTTGAGTTTATAGAATTTGTGTACAATTGCAGACCTCTAAAACTATAAGTGAACACTACTTATATATTAGTCCTATCATAATCGTCTACAATAGTCGACTAAGCAAATTATGTCACGTCTTCATCTTCATGCAACTATCATTCTCAATAGGTTTCCACGTGTTCTTAAATAACTATTTGATCTTATCCGTTTACACCTTGTTCGACCGCGTGGAGAATAAATAATCTGGGAACTCTAAATTTCACTAAGTCTTAAATTAACAAAATCCTTAGTCTTCAACTAACTGATTGGAATCTCGACCAAAAACATCAATATCATTTGATGGAGACGTCTCATCAAAATATTTATTCTGACTTCATAGTTAAATGACCATTTCGAATTAAATTAAAAACCTAATGTCAATTGGGATAACTTTCATGATTCGACATGAGACAAGCATGAAGTTGAAGTTGGGTTACATGGTGATGTCGAAGATTTACATAATGTAGTCGAAGTAAGCTCTAGTATGTAGTGTCGAATTATTATGTCGAATTGGGCCTTGTGTTAAGGATCCAATTGTTTAGGTTAGTTTGTTGTTTAAGTTGCCCTGTAGTCTATAAATAGGCTAGATCACTCAGGTTGTTGAGTGAGGCCAATTGTGTTATTCACTTGTAATCATTTGTAAAACCTAAATGAGAAAGTGAATAGAAAACAGTTTACACAAGAATCATATTATCTTTCTTTCTTCTTTATTCTTTCTTGTTTCTCTCTTTGTTCTAACCGTTTGATTATTCACCCAAGAAATTTCGTTTCTCAATCAAGAAAGTGTTGAAAGGTATCGTTTGTGATCTGCTGTTGCGGTAAAGCGGCAAGCAAAAATTAATTAAGTACCTGGTTTTGTCGTTTCCACAGGGATCGGTTCGAGGGACATAATGATGTTCGACAATCTCTACATATCTAAGCTTGGTTTTAAATGGTTTGAGAGTAAAGAACCAAAAGAAAAACATAAGAACAAGAAAATGAATACATTCTTTAGAGAGCAGAAAACTCGACACGAGTTGTATTTCCGTCTACCCATCAAATACAAAATCTACTAATCGATTGTACGCAACCTAAAACACTCGTCAATATCATCATGTATTCTCTCAATACCGTCTATGCCTAGAGCGGTGTCGTGAGAAATACTGTATCCACCGCTATACGATTTCTCCATATAACAACTGATACAATAAGTTTTAAGTTGAACACAAAGCAAATATTAACCACAAATTGATTTCTCCAATTTTAATATCGATAGATGAATATCCTAGATCTGGATTCGAAAAGGATATGTCTACCGCAACTCAAATCCAAACATAAAGCAAGTCAAATAAGGATAACACCGATAAAGATTTGTAAAATAGCTCGTATACAACGCCATGATCAATACATATACATAAAATTGGAGTAAACTTACATACAAACCCCACAAATGGAAACTACAAAGGGAAGAAAGGAGAAGAATCAAAATCTCTCCCGGTGTAAATCACGATTAAAGACGCTTCAATCCCGGATCATCGAGTTGCAACCTATATTAATGTTGTTAAAGCTCTCTAAACTACTAAAGAATGTGTTTGATGAAGTCTGGAAAAAAATTCCCCAAAAACATAACCTAAAAAATTCTGAAATAGTATTTTCCATGGTTCTGGGCAATTTTTGTCCGCCTTGAGTTCACAGTGCAAACTCTTGGCGAGTTCGCTCCCCTCCAGTTCGCACAGCAAACATGACAGCAAACTAGCACTTGTTTTGACCATAACTTTTAAACCGTAACTCCGTTTTACGCACAGTCAGAAAAGTTGGAAAGCTTATTCAATGCTCTATAAGACAATGAAAAAATATAATTGCTCGTATACCTACCAAAATGAGAGAAAAACAATTAAAATCAATAATATTTACACGATACGCAATATATACACTATAATATAAATTATACAACATATACACAAAAGTTAAGGTTTATTGGTTGAATTAAGCCAATAAGTGACAATTATTTACACTCAAAATCACTACAATTTAACACTTATCAAACTCTCCCCAACTTAAACTTGTTTGTCCTCAAACACGAATCAATCAACTCGAAGAAACAAAAGCAATAATCAAGAAATCATGCTCAACAAGTTTTTACAAACGGAAAACATACGTATGGTACAAATATCAAAAGTACATGCAAAACAATGCTTACCACTAAACTACAACGACACCACGATTATGAACCAAAGTCTAAGCACAAAACACATGTAAAAAATTCAAAAGCAATACAAATGTTCAAGAATGAATCACATCTAACACTCCTCTTCAGAATAAGGGTTAAGAAATTTACGCGTTTGCAACCGCAGGACAATTACACTTATTTGAAAATAATGCTAACAACAGTTCAATTCATACATTCATCTAACAATCATAAATGAAATCACGAAAGAAAATAGATCACTAAGGGCTTGAAAGGTTATAGCTTGGCCAGGTTTCACAACAAAGGGTCATTTCTTAGGCTATTGAATCATAGTTGCCATGCAAAAGAAACATTCACTATACATGATATTTACACATCACAACTTCATTCACCAATTTCTTTTCTCTATTGCTCACATTTTCTAAACTTCCTTTGCATAATTATTCATTCTCTATTTTTTTTCTTTCAAACAAGCATTCTTTTTCTTTTGTTTTTCACATTCATATTCACATTTTATTTTCAATGTTTGCTTGAAATTTTTCAAAAATTTTGAGCAACTCACCACTTTCTTTTCACTCTCCCCAACTTGAATTCAACCAAACCTCTAGTGAATGTTCCTTGCTTTTTATGGCAAGGAAATCAATTTAAAACATTGTTCAAAGGTTTCAAGAAAAAAATTTAGAATCCCACAAAATTTAATGATGAACTTAACTTTTAATTTATGTACACACACCAAGTTCTTCACCAAATTAGGATCTAATCTATTAAGGCTCAAAGAGGTTAACGAATGCTCACTACTCACGGGTAAGTTATTTTTGGATATGGTTGTGCTCAATATCAACAAATTCCTTGATCATTTCTCAGGCTTCCACAAAAACACGATAATCAAAAGATTAAGCATGAATAAAACAAATTAAACAAAGTTATCAGTCATCATAAGCATTTAGTAAATAATGGAGGTTTCTCACAATTTGTGGCTTTTGGACCTAAGTGATTCAAAATTGAACAAAAATTGTAAGAGAATGAATGACATGTTATTTGTACAAAGCCTAAGGTTCATAAACATGTTATGTTCTAGAAAAGTAATAGACACAAACCTTAGCCATGTAACTCCTTTAAACTTTTCACCATTCTAGAATCTGTCATGTTCGCAGTGTAAACAATTATTTGCCTAGCGAACTCATTCGCCCCAGGTTCGTACAGCGAACTCAGGGCGAACATGACAGTAACTAAAAAATTCTATTTTTTCTACTTGTGTTTTATTACAACACTCTTTCACCATAACATTTTCTTGTTGAAACAATCAAACTTAAACAATCATAAAATGCATCCTTAAGCTAATAAAAAATAACGCTTGAGACAAAACACAAAAATTTCCTAACAACCTAACAAAATTAAATCAAAGTAAATAAATATAAAGCTATACAAACTCAAAAATCATTGGGTTGCCTCCCAACAAGCGCTTGTTTCACGTCGTTAGCTCGACACCTTTATTGTGCTTTGCTAGTAACTTCCTCACAGACATGTCAATGCTTTTTCAAAGCGCCAACCTAAAGAAAGTGTCCTAACCAAACACTTGAACAAATGTTACGGGAACAAAATATATACAACACTTGAACAAACATAATAGAAAATAATTATATACAAGGATGGGAAACAAAAGCAAAACAAGTATATGTATAAGCATATATACAATATAGACAATTATGTACAAAGCTTAGAAATATAAAAATTATCGCAATGCGATCCAATATCAAAATCAATCCCCGACAACGACGCTATTTTGCTGATGCAGTGAAGCGGCAAGCAAAAATTAAATAAGTACCCGGTTTTGTCGTCTCCACAGGGATCAGTTCGAGGGATAGAATGTCGTTCGATAATCTCTACATATCTAAGCTTGGTTTTAAATGGTTTGAGAGTAAAGAACCAAAAGAAAAACATATGAACAAGAAAATGAATACATTCTTTAGAGAGGAGAAAACTCAACAAGAGTTGTATTTCTGTCTACCCATCAAATACAAAATCTACCAATCGATTGTACGCAACCTAAAACACTCGTCAATATCATCACATATTCTCTCAATACCGTCTATGTCTAGAGCGGTGTCGTGAGAAATACCGTATCCATCGCTATATGATTTCTCCATATAACAACCGATACAATAAGCTTTAAGTTCAACACAAAGCAAATATCAACCACAAATCAATTTCTCCAATTTTTAAATCGATAGATGAATATCCTAGATCCAGATTTGAAGAGGATATGTCTACCGCAACTCAAATCTAAACATAAGGCAAGTCAAATAAGGATAACACTGATAAAGGTTTGTAAAATAGCTCGTATACAACGCCGTGATCAATACATATACATAAAATCAGAGTAAACTTACATATAAACCCCACAAATGGAAACTATAAAGGGAAGAAAGGAGAAGAATCAAAATCTCTTGCGGTGTCAATCACGATTAAAGAAGCTTCAATCCCGGATCATCGAGTTGCAACCTCCATTGGTGTTGTTAAAGCTCTCTAAACTACTAAAGAATGTGTTTGATGAAGTTGGGAAAAAAGTTCCCCAAAAACATAACCTAAAAAATTCTGAAAAGTGACTTAAATAGGAAAAAAATGGGTTCCCGCATTCGCACTGCGAACTCCTGTTCGCCCAACGAACATATGTCGCCTTAGCTACTGCCAAAACACTGTTTTCCACGCTTCTGGGCAATTTTTGTTCGCCTTGAGTTTGCAGTGCGAACTCTTGGCGAGTTCTCTCACCTCCAGTTCGCACATCGAACGTGACAGCAAACCAACACTTGTTTCGACCATAACTTTTGAACTGTAACTCCGTTTTACACGCGGTCGGAAGCGTTGGAAAGCTTATAAGTGATGTCTTATTCAATGTTCTATAAGACAATGTAAAAATATCATTGCTTTTATACCTACCAAAATGAGAGAAAAACAATTAAAATCAATGATATTTACATGATACGCAATATATACACTATAATGTAAACTATATAACATATGCACAAAAGTTGAGGTTTATTGGTTGAATTAAGCCAACAAGTTCCAATTATTTACACTCAAAATCACTACAATTTAACACTTATCAAACTCTCCCCAACTTAAACTTGTTTGTCCTCAAACACGAATCAATCAACTCGAAGAAACAAAAGCAATAATCAAGAAATCATGCTCAACAAGTTTTTACAAACGGAAAACATACGTATGGTACAAATATCAAAAGTACATGCAAAACAATGCTTACCACTAAACTACAACGACACCACGATTATGAACCAAAGTCTAAGCACAAAACACATGTAAAAAATTCAAAAGCAATACAAATGTTCAAGAATGAATCACATCTAACACTCCTCTTCAGAATAAGGGTTAAGAAATTTACGCGTTTGCAACCGCAGGACAATTACACTTATTTGAAAATAATGCTAACAACAGTTCAATTCATACATTCATCTAACAATCATAAATGAAATCACGAAAGAAAATAGATCACTAAGGGCTTGAAAGGTTATAGCTTGGCCAGGTTTCACAACAAAGGGTCATTTCTTAGGCTATTGAATCATAGTTGCCATGCAAAAGAAACATTCACTATACATGATATTTACACATCACAACTTCATTCACCAATTTCTTTTCTCTATTGCTCACATTTTCTAAACTTCCTTTGCATAATTATTCATTCTCTATTTTTTTTTCTTTCAAACAAGCATTCTTTTTCTTTTGTTTTTCACATTCATATTCACATTTTATTTTCAATGTTTGCTTGAAATTTTTCAAAAATTTTGAGCAACTCACCACTTTCTTTTCACTCTCCCCAACTTGAATTCAACCAAACCTCTAGTGAATGTTCCTTGCTTTTTATGGCAAGGAAATCAATTTAAAACATTGTTCAAAGGTTTCAAGAAAAAAATTTAGAATCCCACAAAATTTAGTGATGAACTTAACTTTTAATTTATGTACACACACCAAGTTCTTCACCAAATTAGGATCTAATCTATTAAGGCTCAAAGAGGTTAACGAATGCTCACTACTCACGGGTAAGTTATTTTTGGATATGGTTGTGCTCAATATCAACAAATTCCTTGATCATTTCTCAGGCTTCCACAAAAACACGATAATCAAAAGATTAAGCATGAATAAAACAAATTAAACAAAGTTATCAGTCATCATAAGCATTTAGTAAATAATGGAGGTTTCTCACAATTTGTGGCTTTTGGACCTAAGTGATTCAAAATTGAACAAAAATTGTAAGAGAATGAATGACATGTTATTTGTACAAAGCCTAAGGTTCATAAACATGTTATGTTCTAGAAAAGTAATAGACACAAACCTTAGCCATGTAACTCCTTTAAACTTTTCACCATTCTAGAATCTGTCATGTTCGCAGTGTAAACAATTATTTGCCTAGCGAACTCATTCGCCCCAGGTTCGTACAGCGAACTCAGGGCGAACATGACAGTAACTAAAAAATTCTATTTTTTCTACTTGTGTTTTATTACAACACTCTTTCACCATAACATTTTCTTGTTGAAACAATCAAACTTAAACAATCATAAAATGCATCCTTAAGCTAATAAAAAATAACGCTTGAGACAAAACACAAAAATTTCCTAACAACCTAACAAAATTAAATCAAAGTAAATAAATATAAAGCTATACAAACTCAAAAATCATTGGGTTGCCTCCCAACAAGCGCTTGTTTCACGTCGTTAGCTCGACACCTTTATTGTGCTTTGCTAGTAACTTCCTCACAGACATGTCAATGCTTTTTCAAAGCGCCAACCTAAAGAAAGTGTCCTAACCAAACACTTGAACAAATGTTACGGGAACAAAATATATACAACACTTGAACAAACATAATAGAAAATAATTATATACAAGGATGGGAAACAAAAGCAAAACAAGTATATGTATAAGCATATATACAATATAGACAATTATGTACAAAGCTTAGAAATATAAAAATTATCGCAATGCGATCCAATATCAAAATCAATCCCCGACAACGACGCTATTTTGCTGATGCAGTGAAGCGGCAAGCAAAAATTAAATAAGTACCCGGTTTTGTCGTCTCCACAGGGATCAGTTCGAGGGATAGAATGTCGTTCGATAATCTCTACATATCTAAGCTTGGTTTTAAATGGTTTGAGAGTAAAGAACCAAAAGAAAAACATATGAACAAGAAAATGAATACATTCTTTAGAGAGGAGAAAACTCAACAAGAGTTGTATTTCTGTCTACCCATCAAATACAAAATCTACCAATCGATTGTACGCAACCTAAAACACTCGTCAATATCATCACATATTCTCTCAATACCGTCTATGTCTAGAGCGGTGTCGTGAGAAATACCGTATCCATCGCTATATGATTTCTCCATATAACAACCGATACAATAAGCTTTAAGTTCAACACAAAGCAAATATCAACCACAAATCAATTTCTCCAATTTTTAAATCGATAGATGAATATCCTAGATCCAGATTTGAAGAGGATATGTCTACCGCAACTCAAATCTAAACATAAGGCAAGTCAAATAAGGATAACACTGATAAAGGTTTGTAAAATAGCTCGTATACAACGCCGTGATCAATACATATACATAAAATCAGAGTAAACTTACATATAAACCCCACAAATGGAAACTATAAAGGGAAGAAAGGAGAAGAATCAAAATCTCTTGCGGTGTCAATCACGATTAAAGAAGCTTCAATCCCGGATCATCGAGTTGCAACCTCCATTGGTGTTGTTAAAGCTCTCTAAACTACTAAAGAATGTGTTTGATGAAGTTGGGAAAAAAGTTCCCCAAAAACATAACCTAAAAAATTCTGAAAAGTGACTTAAATAGGAAAAAAATGGGTTCCCGTATTCGCACTGCGAACTCCTGTTCGCCCAACGAACATATGTCGCCTTAGCTACTGCCAAAACACTGTTTTCCACGCTTCTGGGCAATTTTTGTTCGCCTTGAGTTTGCAGTGCGAACTCTTGGCGAGTTCTCTCACCTCCAGTTCGCACATCGAACGTGACAGCAAACCAACACTTGTTTCGACCATAACTTTTGAACTGTAACTCCGTTTTACACGCGGTCGGAAGCGTTGGAAAGCTTATAAGTGATGTCTTATTCAATGTTCTATAAGACAATGTAAAAATATCATTGCTTTTATACCTACCAAAATGAGAGAAAAACAATTAAAATCAATGATATTTACATGATACGCAATATATACACTATAATGTAAACTATATAACATATGCACAAAAGTTGAGGTTTATTGGTTGAATTAAGCCAACAAGTTCCAATTATTTACACTCAAAATCACTACAATTTAACACTTATCAAACTCTCCCCAACTTAAACTTGTTTGTCCTCAAACACGAATCAATCAACTCGAAGAAACAAAAGCAATAATCAAGAAATCATGCTCAACAAGTTTTTACAAACGGAAAACATACGTATGGTACAAATTTCAAAAGTACATGCAAAACAATGCTTACCACTAAACTACAACGACACCACGATTATGAACCAAAGTCTAAGCACAAAACACATGTAAAAAATTCAAAAGCAATACAAATGTTCAAGAATGAATCACATCTAACACTCCTCTTCAGAATAAGGGTTAAGAAATTTACGCGTTTGCAACCGCAGGACAATTACACTTATTTGAAAATAATGCTAACAACAGTTCAATTCATACATTCATCTAACAATCATAAATGAAATCACGAAAGAAAATAGATCACTAAGGGCTTGAAAGGTTATAGCTTGGCCAGGTTTCACAACAAAGGGTCATTTCTTAGGCTATTGAATCATAGTTGCCATGCAAAAGAAACATTCACTATACATGATATTTACACATCACAACTTCATTCACCAATTTCTTTTCTCTATTGCTCACATTTTCTAAACTTCCTTTGCATAATTATTCATTCTCTATTTTTTTTCTTTCAAACAAGCATTCTTTTTCTTTTGTTTTTCACATTCATATTCACATTTTATTTTCAATGTTTGCTTGAAATTTTTCAAAAATTTTGAGCAACTCACCACTTTCTTTTCACTCTCCCCAACTTGAATTCAACCAAACCTCTAGTGAATGTTCCTTGCTTTTTATGGCAAGGAAATCAATTTAAAACATTGTTCAAAGGTTTCAAGAAAAAAATTTAGAATCCCACAAAATTTAGTGATGAACTTAACTTTTAATTTATGTACACACACCAAGTTCTTCACCAAATTAGGATCTAATCTATTAAGGCTCAAAGAGGTTAACGAATGCTCACTACTCACGGGTAAGTTATTTTTGGATATGGTTGTGCTCAATATCAACAAATTCCTTGATCATTTCTCAGGCTTCCACAAAAACACGATAATCAAAAGATTAAGCATGAATAAAACAAATTAAACAAAGTTATCAGTCATCATAAGCATTTAGTAAATAATGGAGGTTTCTCACAATTTGTGGCTTTTGGACCTAAGTGATTCAAAATTGAACAAAAATTGTAAGAGAATGAATGACATGTTATTTGTACAAAGCCTAAGGTTCATAAACATGTTATGTTCTAGAAAAGTAATAGACACAAACCTTAGCCATGTAACTCCTTTAAACTTTTCACCATTCTAGAATCTGTCATGTTCGCAGTGTAAACAATTATTTGCCTAGCGAACTCATTCGCCCCAGGTTTGTACAGCGAACTCAGGGCGAACATGACAGTAACTAAAAAATTCTATTTTTTCTACTTGTGTTTTATTACAACACTCTTTCACCATAACATTTTCTTGTTGAAACAATCAAACTTAAACAATCATAAAATGCATCCTTAAGCTAATAAAAAATAACGCTTGAGACAAAACACAAAAATTTCCTAACAACCTAACAAAATTAAATCAAAGTAAATAAATATAAAGCTATACAAACTCAAAAATCATTGGGTTGCCTCCCAACAAGCGCTTGTTTCACGTCGTTAGCTCGACACCTTTATTGTGCTTTGCTAGTAACTTCCTCACAGACATGTCAATGCTTTTTCAAAGCGCCAACCTAAAGAAAGTGTCCTAACCAAACACTTGAACAAATGTTACGGGAACAAAATATATACAACACTTGAACAAACATAATAGAAAATAATTATATACAAGGATGGGAAACAAAAGCAAAACAAGTATATGTATAAGCATATATACAATATAGACAATTATGTACAAAGCTTAGAAATATAAAAATTATCGCAATGCGATCCAATATCAAAATCAATCCCCGACAACGACGCTATTTTGCTGATGCAGTGAAGCGGCAAGCAAAAATTAAATAAGTACCCGGTTTTGTCGTCTCCACAGGGATCAGTTCGAGGGATAGAATGTCGTTCGATAATCTCTACATATCTAAGCTTGGTTTTAAATGGTTTGAGAGTAAAGAACCAAAAGAAAAACATATGAACAAGAAAATGAATACATTCTTTAGAGAGGAGAAAACTCAACAAGAGTTGTATTTCTGTCTACCCATCAAATACAAAATCTACCAATCGATTGTACGCAACCTAAAACACTCGTCAATATCATCACATATTCTCTCAATACCGTCTATGTCTAGAGCGGTGTCGTGAGAAATACCGTATCCATCGCTATATGATTTCTCCATATAACAACCGATACAATAAGCTTTAAGTTCAACACAAAGCAAATATCAACCACAAATCAATTTCTCCAATTTTTAAATCGATAGATGAATATCCTAGATCCAGATTTGAAGAGGATATGTCTACCGCAACTCAAATCTAAACATAAGGCAAGTCAAATAAGGATAACACTGATAAAGGTTTGTAAAATAGCTCGTATACAACGCCGTGATCAATACATATACATAAAATCAGAGTAAACTTACATATAAACCCCACAAATGGAAACTATAAAGGGAAGAAAGGAGAAGAATCAAAATCTCTTGCGGTGTCAATCACGATTAAAGAAGCTTCAATCCCGGATCATCGAGTTGCAACCTCCATTGGTGTTGTTAAAGCTCTCTAAACTACTAAAGAATGTGTTTGATGAAGTTGGGAAAAAAGTTCCCCAAAAACATAACCTAAAAAATTCTGAAAAGTGACTTAAATAGGAAAAAAATGGGTTCCCGTATTCGCACTGCGAACTCCTGTTCGCCCAACGAACATATGTCGCCTTAGCTACTGCCAAAACACTGTTTTCCACGCTTCTGGGCAATTTTTGTTCGCCTTGAGTTTGCAGTGCGAACTCTTGGCGAGTTCTCTCACCTCCAGTTCGCACATCGAACGTGACAGCAAACCAACACTTGTTTCGACCATAACTTTTGAACTGTAACTCCGTTTTACACGCGGTCGGAAGCGTTGGAAAGCTTATAAGTGATGTCTTATTCAATGTTCTATAAGACAATGTAAAAATATCATTGCTTTTATACCTACCAAAATGAGAGAAAAACAATTAAAATCAATGATATTTACATGATACGCAATATATACACTATAATGTAAACTATATAACATATGCACAAAAGTTGAGGTTTATTGGTTGAATTAAGCCAACAAGTTCCAATTATTTACACTCAAAATCACTACAATTTAACACTTATCAAACTCTCCCCAACTTAAACTTGTTTGTCCTCAAACACGAATCAATCAACTCGAAGAAACAAAAGCAATAATCAAGAAATCATGCTCAACAAGTTTTTACAAACGGAAAACATACGTATGGTACAAATATCAAAAGTACATGCAAAACAATGCTTACCACTAAACTACAACGACACCACGATTATGAACCAAAGTCTAAGCACAAAACACATGTAAAAAATTCAAAAGCAATACAAATGTTCAAGAATGAATCACATCTAACACTCCTCTTCAGAATAAGGGTTAAGAAATTTACGCGTTTGCAACCGCAGGACAATTACACTTATTTGAAAATAATGCTAACAACAGTTCAATTCATACATTCATCTAACAATCATAAATGAAATCACGAAAGAAAATAGATCACTAAGGGCTTGAAAGGTTATAGCTTGGCCAGGTTTCACAACAAAGGGTCATTTCTTAGGCTATTGAATCATAGTTGCCATGCAAAAGAAACATTCACTATACATGATATTTACACATCACAACTTCATTCACCAATTTCTTTTCTCTATTGCTCACATTTTCTAAACTTCCTTTGCATAATTATTCATTCTCTATTTTTTTTCTTTCAAACAAGCATTCTTTTTCTTTTGTTTTTCACATTCATATTCACATTTTATTTTCAATGTTTGCTTGAAATTTTTCAAAAATTTTGAGCAACTCACCACTTTCTTTTCACTCTCCCCAACTTGAATTCAACCAAACCTCTAGTGAATGTTCCTTGCTTTTTATGGCAAGGAAATCAATTTAAAACATTGTTCAAAGGTTTCAAGAAAAAAATTTAGAATCCCACAAAATTTAGTGATGAACTTAACTTTTAATTTATGTACACACACCAAGTTCTTCACCAAATTAGGATCTAATCTATTAAGGCTCAAAGAGGTTAACGAATGCTCACTACTCACGGGTAAGTTATTTTTGGATATGGTTGTGCTCAATATCAACAAATTCCTTGATCATTTCTCAGGCTTCCACAAAAACACGATAATCAAAAGATTAAGCATGAATAAAACAAATTAAACAAAGTTATCAGTCATCATAAGCATTTAGTAAATAATGGAGGTTTCTCACAATTTGTGGCTTTTGGACCTAAGTGATTCAAAATTGAACAAAAATTGTAAGAGAATGAATGACATGTTATTTGTACAAAGCCTAAGGTTCATAAACATGTTATGTTCTAGAAAAGTAATAGACACAAACCTTAGCCATGTAACTCCTTTAAACTTTTCACCATTCTAGAATCTGTCATGTTCGCAGTGTAAACAATTATTTGCCTAGCGAACTCATTCGCCCCAGGTTCGTACAGCGAACTCAGGGCGAACATGACAGTAACTAAAAAATTCTATTTTTTCTACTTGTGTTTTATTACAACACTCTTTCACCATAACATTTTCTTGTTGAAACAATCAAACTTAAACAATCATAAAATGCATCCTTAAGCTAATAAAAAATAACGCTTGAGACAAAACACAAAAATTTCCTAACAACCTAACAAAATTAAATCAAAGTAAATAAATATAAAGCTATACAAACTCAAAAATCATTGGGTTGCCTCCCAACAAGCGCTTGTTTCACGTCGTTAGCTCGACACCTTTATTGTGCTTTGCTAGTAACTTCCTCACAGACATGTCAATGCTTTTTCAAAGCGCCAACCTAAAGAAAGTGTCCTAACCAAACACTTGAACAAATGTTACGGGAACAAAATATATACAACACTTGAACAAACATAATAGAAAATAATTATATACAAGGATGGGAAACAAAAGCAAAACAAGTATATGTATAAGCATATATACAATATAGACAATTATGTACAAAGCTTAGAAATATAAAAATTATCGCAATGCGATCCAATATCAAAATCAATCCCCGACAACGACGCTATTTTGCTGATGCAGTGAAGCGGCAAGCAAAAATTAAATAAGTACCCGGTTTTGTCGTCTCCACAGGGATCAGTTCGAGGGATAGAATGTCGTTCGATAATCTCTACATATCTAAGCTTGGTTTTAAATGGTTTGAGAGTAAAGAACCAAAAGAAAAACATATGAACAAGAAAATGAATACATTCTTTAGAGAGGAGAAAACTCAACAAGAGTTGTATTTCTGTCTACCCATCAAATACAAAATCTACCAATCGATTGTACGCAACCTAAAACACTCGTCAATATCATCACATATTCTCTCAATACCGTCTATGTCTAGAGCGGTGTCGTGAGAAATACCGTATCCATCGCTATATGATTTCTCCATATAACAACCGATACAATAAGCTTTAAGTTCAACACAAAGCAAATATCAACCACAAATCAATTTCTCCAATTTTTAAATCGATAGATGAATATCCTAGATCCAGATTTGAAGAGGATATGTCTACCGCAACTCAAATCTAAACATAAGGCAAGTCAAATAAGGATAACACTGATAAAGGTTTGTAAAATAGCTCGTATACAACGCCGTGATCAATACATATACATAAAATCAGAGTAAACTTACATATAAACCCCACAAATGGAAACTATAAAGGGAAGAAAGGAGAAGAATCAAAATCTCTTGCGGTGTCAATCACGATTAAAGAAGCTTCAATCCCGGATCATCGAGTTGCAACCTCCATTGGTGTTGTTAAAGCTCTCTAAACTACTAAAGAATGTGTTTGATGAAGTTGGGAAAAAAGTTCCCCAAAAACATAACCTAAAAAATTCTGAAAAGTGACTTAAATAGGAAAAAAATGGGTTCCCGTATTCGCACTGCGAACTCCTGTTCGCCCAACGAACATATGTCGCCTTAGCTACTGCCAAAACACTGTTTTCCACGCTTCTGGGCAATTTTTGTTCGCCTTGAGTTTGCAGTGCGAACTCTTGGCGAGTTCTCTCACCTCCAGTTCGCACATCGAACGTGACAGCAAACCAACACTTGTTTCGACCATAACTTTTGAACTGTAACTCCGTTTTACACGCGGTCGGAAGCGTTGGAAAGCTTATAAGTGATGTCTTATTCAATGTTCTATAAGACAATGTAAAAATATCATTGCTTTTATACCTACCAAAATGAGAGAAAAACAATTAAAATCAATGATATTTACATGATACGCAATATATACACTATAATGTAAACTATATAACATATGCATAAAAGTTGAGGTTTATTGGTTGAATTAAGCCAACAAGTTCCAATTATTTACACTCAAAATCACTAAAATTTAGCACTTATCGTGATCATAACAAACTGGTGCGGTGAGCGTGGAGAAGATGCCGTCAACAAAGTTTGAAATTGAGAAGTTCACCGGAGTTAATGATTTCGGTTTATGGCACTTGAAGATGCGAGCCCTTATTGTTCAACAGGGTTTTCTAGAAGCGTTAAAGGGAGAAGTTGCCATGGATGTTGCATTGACGGAGAAGGAAAAGACAACGATGATCGAGAAAGCCCACAGTGCAATTGTTCTAAGTCTTGGTGATAAGGTTTTCTGCAGGTTTTGAAAGAGACAACGACAATGGGTGTTTGGCTGAAACTCGAAGGATTGTATATGAAAAAGTCCTTGGTGAATCGTTTGTAATTGAAGCAAGCTTTGTATTCATTCAAGATGAATGAAGACAGATCGTTGATGGAGCAGCTGGATACATTCAGCAAGCTGATTCTTGATCTTGAAAATATTAATGTTACCATCAACGACGATGATCATGCGTTGTTATTGTTGTGTTCTTTACCTAAGTCGCATACTCACTTCAAAGAAACCCTATTGTATGGAAGAGAGTCCCTAACCTTTGTAGAAGTTCAAGAAGCCTTGTATTCGAAGGATTTAAATGAAAGAAAGGAGCAAAAACCATCATCATCAGTTGGCGAAGGGTTGTTCGTGAAGGGGAAGTCCTCGAAGAGAGATGGTAGGTTCGACAAGAAGAAATGTAAAACTCAGTAGAAGTCTTATGGTGGTGATATTTCTGGTATTAAGTGTTATCACTGTAAGAAGGAGGGTCACAAAGGAAAGGTGTGTCCTGAGCGCCTAAATAATCATGGAGGTAAGAACAATGGAAATTCCGTCATTGTGCAAGATGATTATGAATCATCTGATGTCCTTGTGGTGTTAAGCAGCAACTTTTGCAAAGAGTGGATTATGGATTCAGGATGTACTTGGCATATGACTCCAAACAAGAATGTGTTTGAAGAATTATGTGATCAAGAAGGTGGATCAATGTTGTTGGGAAACAATAAAGCTTGCAAAATTGCAGGAATTAGATATGTAAGATTCAAGCTCCATAATGAGTCAATAAGGCTATTGACTGGGGTTAGGCATGCACCTGACCTTAAGAGGAATTTGATTTCTCTTGGTGAATTCGACAAGATAGGATATGTCTTCAAAGGAGAGCAAGGTATCCTGAAAGTCATGAAGGGTTCGAAGGAAGTCTTGAGAGGTGTGAAGAAACAAGGCTTGTATACCCTTGAGGCTGAGGTTGTAATTGGTTCGGCAGATTTTGCATCCACAAAACCTATGTCGAAGACATAATTATGGAATGTGAGATTGGGTCATGTCAGTGAAAAAGGTCTGGTCGAACTGGGGAAACAAAACCTGCTATGTGGTGACAAAGTCGAGAAGTTTGAGTTTTGTGAACCTTGTGTATTTGGAAAATCCTGTAGGGTGAAGTTTAACAAAAGTAAACAAAGAACACATGGATCCCTTGATTACATTCATGCTGATCTTTGGGGGCCTGCAAGAAATCCTTCACATTCAGGTGCAAGGTATTTTCTATCCATAGTTGATGATTATTCCAGAAAATTATGGGTATTCATTCAGAAGACTAAGGATGAAACTTTTTAGAATTTCAAAAGTTGGAAGGTTCTGGTCAAAACTCAAATTGGTAGAAAGGTTAATAGGTTGAGAACTGACAATGGCCTTGAGTTCTGCAATGAAGCTTTTGACAGTTACTGTGTCGAGTCTGGGATTGCAAGGCATAAGACTGTAGCAGGTACTCCTCAACAAAATGACTTAGATGAAAGATTCAATCGAACAATCCTTGAAAGGGTTAGATGCATGTTGGTTAATGCTGGATTGAAGAAGGTGTTTTGGGCAGAGGTTGTTTCGACAATAGCTTATCTGATAAATAGATGTCCTTCGACTACCTTGGGAATGAAGACACGTGAAGAAGTTTGGTTGAGTCAGCCACCAGATCTTGATAAATTGAGAGTATTTGGTTGTTTAGCCTATGTTCACATTAGGAAAGACAAGGTCGAACCTAGAGCTATGAGATGCATGTTCCTTGGATATCCTGAGGGAGTCAAAGGTTATAGGCTGTGGTGCCCAGAGCTAGGTCACAAAAGATGTATCACAAGTCGTGATGTAGTTTTCAATGAAGTCGAGATGACGTTCAAGAAAACTGGTGATGCTGGTCGAAGTGCAAAAATCTCTGAAGAGGAGCTGGAACATGTAGAGATTCCTGTTGAGGTGGAGCATAGTGATGCTGAAGTGCATAACCCAGATGAAGTTGAAGAAGAAGAGCAAGATGCTGAAAAGACTGAGGAAACTGTCGATGACTACCTATTGGAAAGAGATAGGCCGAGAAGAGTCATAAAGCAACCTCAAAGACTTGGTTATGCAGATCTTATAACTTTTTCCTTAATTTCTACAAGTGAGGTACTTGAGGAAGAACTTAGAGATTATAAGGAAGCTATGAGGAGTCGAAATAAGATTGAATGGCGAAAAGCCATGGATGACGAGATGAAATATGTTCATGTTAATAACAGTTGAGAGCTGATTGAGAAACCTGTAGGGGCCAGGTTAGTCAGTTGTAAGTGGATTTTCAAGGTTAATGAAGGAATCAAAATACTGATGTCGAAGAGCTTTAACACAAGGTTGGTTGCTAGGGGATTCACTCAGAAAGAAGGTGTCGACTTCAATGACGTGTTCTCGCCTGTTGTAAAGCATAGATCGATTAGACTGTTGTTAATCATGGTGGCAAAGTTCTACCTGGAACTTGAGCAAATGGACGTGAAGACAACATTTATGTATGGTGATCTAGACGAAGCAATCCTGATGCGTCAACCTGAAGGGTATGCAGAAAAGGATAAGGAAGAGTATGTGTGCAAGATGAATATGTCTTTGTACGGCCTGAAACAATCTCCTCGACAGTGGAACAGGAGATTCGACAAGTTCATGGCACACATTGCTTTCACTAGGAGCCAATTTGATCGTTGTGTTTACTTCAAATTTTGACCTGGAAACTCACTTGTTATTTTGTTACTTTATGTGGATGATATCCTCATAGCTAGCTATAGTGTCGAGGATGTAATATAGGTGAAGGTTGAACTCGGTAAGGAGTTCAAAATGAAGGATCTGGGAGCTGCCACAAGAATTCTTGGGATTGACATCCAAAGAGATAGAACGCAGTCGAAGTTGTGCTTATCTCAAGAGACATACCTACGGAAGCTTCTCGGCAAGTTTGGTATGTATAATTCAAAGCCTGTCGTGACTCTGAAAAATCCTCTGTTTAAGCTTAGTACTACTCAAAGTCCGAGTACTGAAGCTGAAAGAATCTATATGAGTAGCATTCCATATGCTAGTACAGTGGGTTCTTTGATGTATGTTATGGTCTGTACGATGCCAGACATAACGTATGGAGTGAGCCTTGTAAGCAGGTATATGGCCAATCCTGGAAAGGTGCACTGGCAAACTTTAAAGTGGATTCTCAGGTACATAAATGGGTATTTGAGTCGAGTCCTGATTTATGGTGGAGCCTGTGATGATGATAGCAAAGTCAAAATCGAAGGATTTGTCGACTCTGATTATGTAGGTTGTATGGATTCCAGAAAATCTATTTTTGGATATGTGTTCACTATGTTCGGCACAACGATCAGTTGGAAAGCGACACTTCAGAAGGTTATTGCCTTATCAACCACTAAAGCAAAATATATTGCCCTCACTGAAGCTGTGAAAGAAGCATTGTGGCTTGAAGGTTTTGCAAAGGAACTAAAACTTCAAGGTTGAAGTATCACTGTTAAATGTGATAGTTAAAGTGCAATACACCTGTCGAAGAACTCAGCCTATCATGAGCGTACCAAGCACATCGATGTAAGGCTGCACTTCGTCACAGAGATAATCGAGCGTGGGGAAGTCCAAGTGCTGAAGGTTTCAATTGATGACAATACTGCTGATATGATCACTAAGACATTGCCGAGTTACAAGTTTTTCCACTGTATGCAGTTGATAAAGCTGCATGATGAATGCTAGTTTATTCCCTGTTGTTTGTAGAGTTTGATCCAAGGTGGAGACTTGTGAGATATTAGATCGAACTCTAGTGTTATTGATTGGGATGTGTCGACTGGGATATCTTTCATGGTTCAACAAGAGACAAGCATGAAGTCGAAGCTGGGTCACATGGTGATGTCGAAGGTTTACATACTGTAGTCAAAGTCAGCTCTAGTATGTAGTGTCGAATTATTATGTCGAATTGGGCCTTGTGTTAAGGATCCAATTGTTTAGGTTATCTTGTTATTTAAGTTACCCTGTAGTCTATAAATAGGCTAGATCACTCAGATTGTTGAGTGAGGCCAATTGTGTTATTCACTTGTAATCATTTATAACCCCTAAATGAGAAAGTGAATAGAATACAATTTGCACAAGAATACCATTCTTCTTCTTTCTTATTTATTCTTTCTATTTGTTCTAACCGTTTCATTATTCACCCAAGAAACTTCGTTTCTCAATCAAGAAAGTGTTGAAAGGTATCGTTTGTAATCACAACAATAGTCAAATGACCATTTCGACTTAAATTAAAAACCTAAGTCATTAAACAATCTTCAATTATTAAATCTTGACAATCAAAGTTTGTGTCAAAAATTTGAGGTAACAAAGAGTTGATCACGTTAGTTCTATCATTGTCTGTACTAAGTCGATTATAAAGTCAGTTTACTGGGTACTTGACAACACATGTTGAAAGACGTATGTTACCTAGATGAGATTTGTCCATCCTATATAAGCATGAGTAATATCTACGATCCCTTGATCAAGTATAACTATAAAATGCATGATCATCCAGAAAGAAGTCAATATGAGATATTAAACTTATTTATTGTTACTAAGTATACTTGTGTATCAAGAAATATAATATTGAACTATATAAGGGTGACACAAACTATTTCGCTTGTTTAGTATAGATAGAAAGGTAAAAATGTAATTTATATATCTGACAGTTATCATGAAGATATTATGTTTAATCACATGACATTATCTTCACTTGGATAATAGTGATGTGTTTCTAGACACCACTATCTGTTGACAATATTAAACAAATAATTTAATATTATTGTAAATATTGCACAACCTATAAGGTCACACACATAAGAACAAATAAGCGAGAGATCAAATAAATGAATAAGATTCATTTTATGATTTGATGGTGCATTCTTAGGATGCACAACACTAATTAAAAAAACACAGTACTTCATAAGCTACAACGTGTATAAGTGGTTATATAAATAGAACCCTTACACTAAAATGACCATCACTTATTCACGAATTCTAAAAGCCCTAACCGCACAAGAATTATGAGCTTGTGTTCTCTTTATGACTTCCCTTCGTTTATAGCTAACATGGTAGATGGATGAATAGTTCGTTGCAGATTTTGTTATATGGACTGAGTATAGGAACAATCGTTCATATTGTGCTCTTGATCACTCCATCTTAACTATCAAAGGTTCTACACTACAAGAGGTAGTCAAATTGATCACCTACTAATGACTATTTGCAAGGATGCATCACAAGGATTTATTTTGGTATTTTATCCGTTGTGCCTATCGTGATTTCCCTTCACAAATTCCAATGATAATTCATAAATTCAAATTCAAACTTGAGTTGAGAAAAATTGTTGTAAGCTAGGGTTTAAATTTCTATATCAAACAAACAACTTAAGAAAACACAAGTTAAGGTTCCAAAATCTTAAAGCTGTAACACACCTAACATCTTCTGGTAAAGAAACTGAAAAATCAAGAACTCCTTATCCTTTAACCCTCATTTCCTAATAGATATTATGGGAAAATGTAGCGTGACTCCTAATGCTCCTAATTTCAACTAAGTGGTTCCCTTTGAACTTAATATTCTACGATAAAAAAATGTGTTTGCATGTCTTTAATCCAACTTAATATCTGATCGTACCTGGATAAAAAAGGAACCAGTGGCCAGCAAAGTCGTGAGATCAGCAACTCTGGTGGTGATGAAACGGCGGGGGGGGGGGGGGGTGTACCTGCAAGGGACTCCGATGCCAAAGTCAGAAGACGGAAGTAAGCAAGTACAGAAAGCAAAGGGTGAGTTAGAGAATATTGCATAACCTAACCCTCTCAAGTGATAGGGTATTTATAGGCTGCCCCCAGCGCGGGGCCAATGGTCACCTGCGTTGGGCTGGATTGCAAAGCCCAATACAGGTAACTGCCAGGGGTTACGTGGCGTAGGGAAGACCAGCACGTGGTTTTCGCCCTGGGGTAACGGTCCCGAGATCTTTAGAAGATGGGCAGACCGATTCCTTCGGAGGTGGACAGTTATGTAACAACCCAAAATTTTCCTTGTTGTTTTTAGCTAACTGGCTTATGTTTCTTTGCATTTATTGCATTAACATTTGTGCATAGCATGGGATCAAGGTACTTGGTTCATTTTAAAGGAGTCTTAAGCCTCAAGGTGGTTTGAGGGGTTCATCACACCTTTATAAGATCAAGAATGGTAAAGGATTTCAAGTGAATCTTTCTCTCCTAATCAGATGGTCCAAATTAGGGTTTTTGTTCCCAAAGGACTTATTGAAGGGCTTTGTGGATTCAAGCATGTTCTTATGGTATTCCATATGCTCACAAGTGTTCATGGATAGAGATTTGGTTAGTGATTCATTGTGGAGGATTTTCAGTGGATCAGTTACTTGTTGTAGCACCCCAAAATTTGCCCTCCCTTTTTCTGGCTTATGTTTCTTTTTCATTTTTTCATCTTTAGGTCATAATTCATATTCATATCATTTGCATTGGGTTCCTAAGACATGGGATCAAAGGGTTTTCTTATTATCAGTATTTTCTTATTCAGAGGTGCGTCAAGTCCTAAGGTTTTCTTATCCAGAGGAATTATCAAAGGCTTTGGGTCAGAGGTTCACTGGTGTGAATCAGGGTTTTAATTTCTTCTCAGTTCAAATCATCTTCTTCGAGATTTATCAGCATACCAGGGAGAATTGGAGTTCTTGTTTACAGTTGAGCTTGTGGATTGTTTATCAGTTGAGATTCTTCAGTGGATCATGTGAGTGGCCAGATTGTTCAGTGGTAGCTGTGACTATTTTGTCAGAGGCTTGTGGAAAGTTGGTGATTGATTTTGAATTCAGTTGGTTATCCATTTTCTACCCATAATCCATATCCAAACTCATTGTTTTTTAATCCATCAACCATTTCCTTTTTTATCCACTTACCTTTTCTTTTATTCATAAACCATTTCTACTTTCTAAATCCATTTTATCATATCCACATTCCCAAATATCCATTCACATGTCCAAAACCACTCTTTTTAGTTCATATCCATTTCACTTAATATCCATCTTAATTCATATCCATTTCATTTTAATACCCATTATTCATTTCCATTATCCAATTATCAATATCCATTTTTATCCAAATCATTTTTATCTCTTTCCATTTATATTCATATTCCAAATTTCATTTTATCCATTTTTTTTTATCCAATTTTAATCCATTTATCAATCCATATCCAAAATCCATTTTCTAATATCTTTTTTTAATCCATATTCCTTTTCCCAAACATTTAGGATCCAAGTTTAAACTAATAGCCATTCTAAGTCCAATTCCAAAAACCTTGTTGTTCATGTTCATATCATATTAACCGTATTCATAAGCCATATGTTAAATGCCAACATGAGAAAAAGATGCCTCACGAATACAGGTGAATTACAACAGATTTGTTTTCCTCAATGCAATAAGATACACCACGTGAGATTCTAACAGAATAGAAGGAAATGTTCACATCAGAAAAGCAAAAAGAAGAGAATTCACTGCAGCTTTTAATAGTGGAAAAAATAAAAAATCCAGTACAGGGCGTGTGCAAAACTCGTGACATCATTTCACAGCCATTTTACAGCTCAACAAATTTGACAACCAAGTGCAAATACGTGTGAGCAATTTCACAATCAACCATAACAGAATTCACTCCAAAAAGCCTAAGCTACCCTCCTTGATTTTCTGGTATAAATTCAGACTGTAGCAGAATTGAGAGACGACATTTTACACTACATTTTCTGCAGAAATTAACATCATCTTCATTCCTCAAAGAAAAACCTAAAAAAATTTCCAATCGTGAGAACTCTTCAAAAAACCACAATGAGATTCAATTTAGGCTTCATTGTAGCTCCATCATCTTCAAATCCGCAGCTCTCTTCATAACCTGCAAAAAAAAAAAAAAAATCACCAGCAATCATCTGTTTCTCAAAACTCAAACTCCTCATCAATCATCAATTTGTAAATCAAAGTGATCACAACTGTACCACTGCAAATTTCAGCACGCATCAAAGATGTGATTTCAGAGACTTAAAGAAGAAGAAGATTGAGAAATTGCAGGAGATCTTCAAACCTCATGATCATCAATCTCTCATAACAACCTGCAAGATCGCATCATCATCATCAAGTCTCCATCTCAGATTCAACATCAACAAAATCAACCACAATTTGAAATCAACACGATCCAACAACATTCCGAGTCTGCGGAAATCAAGAATTCAACGAAGGCGAATATCAGAAGAATAACGCGGAAGGAGTAGAAGGAAAAGATCGATACCACCAAGACGAAATTCATACCTGAATCGGATTTGATGAATTCACTCCATCGTCGTCATGTTTGAAGCGCCATCGGAGCGACTCCGATAGGTACTCTGATCCTCTTCCTCTTTATTGTTGCTGTCGAATTTGTTTGTTGGACATTGTTGTGTTGTCGAATTCCTTGCGTTTTGGTGATGTTATATGTGCTGTGAATGTTGGTGTGTATCCTTGCCTTTGTTTCCGTATTATGTTTTTATCAGCGTATTAGTAGAGAACTCGTTTTTGTGAGAGTTGCAGCGAGGGAGACGGCGGTTCGGAGACGTTGAAATAAAGGGTTTGTGGCGTGGTCGTCTAGTTTCTTTTGGTTTGTTTGATGAGGAACATAACGATTTGGAAAAGAGGAGAGACATGAAGGCGTTGTGCAGACGAGGGAGCGTCATGGACGTCGTGTTAAGATGAGTAGAAGGGAAGGAGGGTGTTGAGGATGAAGGTACAGTGAACGAAGTGGAGAGAGATCCCCGGCGTTTTGAAAGAAGGTGACGATCGGAGGTGCGCCGGCGTTGAATTCGCGATGGAGATGGTGAAAACGAAGAGAAGGCGAAGAGAATGTTGAGATGTTGAAGGAGATTAAAGGAGAAAGGAAATGGTGGCCGGAGCAAAGAGGTTGACGGCTGGTGTGCCGCGGTGAGAGAGCGGCGAGTAAATTTTGGAAGCCGTCAACGGTTGGTTGTGAAGGAGAAGCATAGAAGATGATGTAGGATGCACCTTTGGTTAGGGTTTAAGTTGTGGAAATCGTGGACTGGGTTTCATAAGCCCATGTTGTTTTTCTTATTCGCACCCTCGTTTTTTCACTTCCGCACCCCCTCCCATTGGTTTCATTGTGATGTTTTCTTGGGCCTAGAATGCTAAGCCCAGGCGTTGTATTCCAACCGCACCCCATTTTTCACTTCCGCACCCCCCTCCTGGAAGCATAATTCAAATCATTGGGCCATAACCTCAGGCCCACACGCCCAGATTTCTTTTCTCACCACCATAATTTCTTTTGCACCTTTTTTGCTGGTTTTTATTTGGTTTTGTTTTAAGTAATATTTGTTTTGGTAATTGGTTAATTGTTTTAGAATAATTAGGTTTGTTAATATTCTTAAAATTAGATTTTAATTAGAGTTTAGAATTTTGATTAATTGTTTTTAATTAGATTTTAATTGTGATTAATTTTTAATCCTAGATTTTAATTAGTCTTCTTTTACTTAGAAGTTTTCTTTTGAATTAACTCTTTTTACTTAGATTTTAATCTTGTTTTTAATTAGTATTTTATTTTTTTTGTATTAATTGTTGACCATGATTTTAATTGCCTATCTTGATTAATTTCTGATTAATTCCTGATTTCTCTTATTTGATTTTCTCTTTGTGATTGAGCTGTCTGGTGTTTACTTGTTGATTACCTCTGTATTCGCATGCTCCCTTAAGGCTCCTAGTCCGACTTAATTTCTGATTAAGCTCGGAGTAGGATAGACATTAGGCTCTCAATCCAAGCATGATAACATTAGGTAGAATTCCCTTCTAATCCTTGACCTTAGGGCCATTTTGCATGATAACTTGTAGGACCGAGTTTCCCCTTTAGACTTTCCGTGAGTCCCGACTCTCTTCTCTCGCACCCTTGCGATCGAGACCCTTCTCTCGCACCCTTGCGATTGAGACTGCCCCTTGTTTCGTGGTCGTTCCCACGAACTACGTCGCTCTGATTCTCCCGTGCGAGTGAGATACGTAGGCAGGAGATCGTGCGAGATCTCTCCGAGCACTTTTCTTTCACAACCTTTCTTTATCACCTCTTTGTCTCTTTTCGACCCGTAGGGGGAACTACGTCGCTCTGATTCTCATGCTCCCGATGAGATACGTAGGCAGTGGGGTAGGGCCCATGCGAGCACTTCTTTTATTTTCCCTACATTTGCTTCTCTTTCTCTCTCCTTTCTTTCTTTCAGTTCCTTTTCCAGTATCCTTTCTATCACCCTTTGATCGAGACAAGCAAGCGTGGATCCCATCGGGTACGATGGACGCGTGGGGGTGCTAATACCTTCCTCTCGCGTAACCGACTCCCGAACCCAGTTCTCTTGGTCGCGAGACCATGCTCTTTCCTTTCCTTCAGGTTTACGCGGTGTTTCCTTTCCCTCTCTTGGGATAAATACACTTTGCTGGCGACTCTGTGTCTTTTGCGCCACTCTCGCGTTTGTACCGTTGGATGCGAATCTTTCGGGAGCGACACTTGTGAAGTAAGCAAAAGTCAACAGTTCAAGAGGAAAGTCAACCATGGGTTTTCAAAGGTTCAAATCATGTTTCCTAAGTCCATGTACCTTTATTTGGTCAAGGAATAGCATGGATGACATCATTCTTCAAGAATCAAGAGTTTGTGCAAAAATTACTAAATTTGGAAAATGACCTATAATGAGAACTTTCCATTTTTGGCAATTTTTCCACCACATTCAACTTGACTTTTCATCATCCAGGAAGCTTCAAGTGAATTTTCCTCCAACATGAAAGTTGAATATCTTTCTCTCCCATTTCCAAAAAGTACTAGAACATGATCATGCCATTTGTGAAACTCAAGTTATGGCCAAGACAATGCAAAGTGTTTTTAGGGTTTTCTTATGATGCCATATTTTACACCTCTTACATTTTGATCCCAAAAGACTTGTAATGATTTATATTTCTCCAATTCACATTACCATGTCCAAGTACAAGCCATGAGCATCATTTTTGACTTTTATTTCACACCCACCCGTGCCATATTCATGGTGAATTTCTCAAGTGACCAAAATGCAAGATGCATTGAATCTCATAAATCAAGCCACTACAAAGCCCAAAGTCAGCTCAATTGTGATCAGCATGGAAATTGTGGGTGATCCATGACCATAAACATGAGGTAGCACGTGGGAATAAGGAGGTGCAATCCAAATTGCATTTTTGCATAAACCTTCAAAAGTCATTAATCAAGGAATTAACAAGACCTTAATCATAATCAGGGGAATAACCAAGTGTATATAAGCTAACTCATGCCTTCACAGCTAGGTCATGCATCCTCATTTGCTCAGATTTCACATTTTTGCTCAAATCTTCTCCTCTTCGATTCTCTCCCATATTAAGAGCTTTTTGAGAAATTCTTTCATATTCTTGATCCTTGAAGTTCATAGAACAAGAAGCAACTATTGGTTTGAGCTCATAGCAAGGAAATCATAGGGTTCGAATTTGGAAACCACTTCTGCAAATCTCAAGATCTACACCAGATTCAAGCTCTAATTGCATTTATTTTGCAATTAGAGGTTCAAAGGACTTGATCTGCAGCTTCCAGAGGGTTTTCTTGGTGTATTTCAAGTTCTACAAGCTTCAGGTAAGGTCCAGATTCATGCTCTTATAATGTGATAATTTTGTGTGCATCTTGTTCCTTGATTGTTGCTGAGCATGCTGATGTGTTTAGAATTGATTTTGGACGTGTAACATGTGCATAATGTGGATCTGAAATTTTGAATCTCAAACTTTCTTTCTTCGATTTGCCTCGTATGATGATTGTATGCTAATTTGAGTTGCATATCCTTGTTCCTGGTGAAAATCTGAGTTGAAATGTGGTAGAGTTTTTGATTTCTGGAGAAATGTAAGTTGATGTCCATCGGAGAAGATGACCGGAGCCCTAGCTCCGGCGTCTGGTTTTGTTTTCAGTCCGGCGAAGGTTTTAGAGGTGGAAGATGCAATCCCACCGTTCATTGCTTTGATCCAATGGTCCATGCGTTGCCACGTTTTATTAAAATCTATTTTTATTTTATTGGTTGAGTGTTATTAATCCATGCTAGTTACTGTGTGCCACGAATCTGGGTCGTTGATCTTGCATGTTTTGTGATTTGATGATCTACTTGTGCACGTCTGATTGATCTAGGGGTGTATGTTGTGCCAACACATTAATTTTTTCATGTGCCACTCACGTGCTTGGGTTTTAATTTCTGAATGATGTGGTGTATGCGCGTATACCCTTGTTAGTGTATGCCCTCTAATCTTGAATGCTCATCATGCGTACTTGTTCATTCTGTTGACTTGATTACAAGCGTAAGATTAATCCTGTGGTATGTGTGAGTCTTGGAGATTGACTGAATTCCTTGGTGTTCCTGGTTGACTTGCGCTGACTCCTTATTGGGTTGGGCTTGCTTTCCACACCCCCTCCTTCAGCCCATTTATTGTTTTCAACGTGAACTGCTTGCTGAATACACCCCTGCCTGGTTTTTGTTTTCATTTTATTTTATTTAATTGATTCATTTCCTTTTTTAATTTTTTAAAAATAGTTTCAAGCATCAAAAAATTATAAAAAAATTCATGAAGCATGTTTAGGATTTTATAAAATTTTTCCAAATTTTATTTTCCTTTTTTTATTTTATTTTTAGCATCTGAATTAATTGTTTGGCTAATTTCTTTTGAATTTGTTTCAATTGTGCACACTTAAACTTGCTGATTTTATTTCTCATCATCTACAAAACATTTTCAACCCATTCTTTTTGCATTGTTTCATCAACATATTTAAGTGCATAAAAACATTTTTCTCATATTTTTAAACTCTTTTCATATTGTATTTTGGTCCCTTTCTTTTGCATATTAGTTCATAACTCCTATATGACTTTGCATGATTGATTGAAGGACTTATCTTGTGAATTTTTGCATGAGTTTTTAACATGATGTTTACCCCTGGTTGAGGTGTTTTGAGATTTAATTTGGTAATTTCTGAAGTTGTTTTGCTAATTGTTTGATTGCTCTTAATTTGAGGTCTCTTTTATGCACATCTTTGATCATGTTTGATTGCTTGTTTGAGAAGGCACTTGTGCCATTATTTGGGATTGTTTCTTTGACTTCATAAACCATTTTTGAATCATTATAGGTCATTTGATTGCAATTATAGGTCATTGGTGTTAGGTTGTTGAATATTTTGTGCACATGTTCAATGTTTGATTTACATGCCTCTTTTGACTTATCTTCTCACTTCTTCTCATTTATGCCTCTTCTTGGTTTGTGTATGCCATGCCATATCATTCCTTTGCACTTCATTTGATGTATGTTTCTGACCTTGAAGCTTTGTATTCATGTCATATGCTATTCATGTTTCATGTTGCATCCTTTAACATGTTTTATTTACATGCTTCCTTCTCCTTCTTCTAATGATTCTTAATGCTTGGATACTTGCTTGTATGCCTTATGTGACACTTGTATAGCATGTTTAGGTCATCCACATTCTGACTTGGATTTTATTTGAAGCATTCTTCCATGATCACCTTGCATATCCACTCATTCTTCTTCTACTCCATCTTTGATGACTTTCTTGGATGTTTTGCCACTTGTTTGCATTCTCTTTGCTTGAGCTTGTTTGGTAAACATTATGGGTCACCCTTAAGGTGTACATTCTACCTTGGATGAGTTTCATTTGGTTTGTAACCATTTTTCTTTGGGTTGTGACTTGTTTGGGTTTCATTTGTCTTATTGTTGCTTGTGTTTGTTTTTGCTAACCATGTAGGGGCTAATGGCAAGTGAATGGGATGTGGATAGTTATCCACATTCTAACTTCTCCTTTCTCTTTTAAGCTTTCATACTTGTGTTTGCTTTAGCATTTAAGATGCTTCTTTCTTCTCTCTCACTCTTTCTCATCCCATGAATCTTAAGACTTGATTAAGTCTTGGATTCTTTTCCCTTAGAGCTACCTAGTCCAACTTAATTTTTGATTAACCTTGGAGTAGGATTAGCATTAGGCTTTAGGTAGTCGTCTCTCCTAAGCCTCACTAACCCTAGGTTACCCATGCATGATAACATTAGGACTCTTAGTTTCCCTTTAGAGTTTCCTTTGGGTCTTCTCTCTTCTCATCTCAAAACTTCTTGAAAACATTTAATAAATATAACGTATATTGCGCTCGAGCCTTAAGTGTAGGAAATGAAGAACGAGGGATCTCCCCTCCTCTTCTAGAGTGTTTAGCATACGTCCCATTTGGGGGCGACCATGCGATTCACTCGTTCCCGCATGGTAGACTTTGGTTCAATGTAAGTTATGAACTAACTTAAAACACTTCTGTCTAAAAAACACCAAACAAATTCAAATCTTTTTATCCTTCAGGATTGTTGGGTTTCAAACTTCATTTTCAGAAAAGAGCTCATCGCTCACGTAAAAAACACTTACCCATCCGTGGTCGTACCCATGAACTACATTAGCTCTGATTCCTCTCTCTCTCGTCCGATTGAGGATATGTAGGCACAAGACAGCGATTGTCTTGGCGAGAAACCTTCCCCCACAGTTCTCGTCCGAACTACGTTGACTCTGACTTTCCCATTGCACTGAGGGAGTACGTAGGCCTAGGACAACGATAACGTCCTATTGAGTCACTTTTTTTTTCTTTTCTTTTTCGTTTCTCCATTTTTTACGTTCTCGTTTCTTCTCCGGTCCAGTAGCAGTGGAGCTCCAGACGACGACACCCTTTGATGCAGATAACAAGCGTGGATCCCATCGAGTACGATGGACGTGTTGGGTGCTAACACCTTCCCTTCGCGTAACCGACTCCCGTACCCGTTTCTCTTGGTCGTGAGACCATGTTCTTTCCCTTCCCTCAGGTTTATGCAGTGTTTCCTTTCCCTCTCTCGGGATAAATACACATTACTAGCGACTCTGTGTTTTCCGTGCCACTCTCGCGTTTGTACCGTTGGATGCGAATCTTTCAGGAGCGACAGCTGGCGACTCTGCTGGGGAAATCTGGTTGACCTCTTGCTGGTCCATCCCCTTTAGTGAGTCTATCCTAGCGCTTATCTGTTTGTATTTCATTGGGTGTTTATTATGGTGCTTTATATTACTGTATTACTGTATTGCTGTTTTATTTGTTTTACTGTATTTACAGCTTTTATTGCATTGCATTTCATTTTATTACTGTCATACTGTATATTGTTGTACTGTTCTGCTGCTGGATTTTCTGTTTGTAGGGTGGGTTGGATTCATGAGAGAAAAGCCCAATACCCAGGCTTGATCATACACTTATGATTAGCGTGGAAAGTAGTGTGACTTGTTTGAAATTTGGCCAGACTTAGTATACATGAAAACTCCACATCCAGACGAGGTTTCCTTGGTAATGTTCTATCCTGCCCATTTGGGGCAGATGATGGAATATAACCTGGAAAACTGTCGACTCTGGCGACCGTCTCCCGAGGACTCAGCAACGCCTCTCCTCCCGAGATGTGACAGTGGCAGACCACGTTCTGTGGCAAATCCATTGCACATTCTCGATCCGAGGACCCGATGCTGGGAACTTACTATAGGTTGACCTTATTTTTTAGGGGAATCAGTTGAGGCCTCCTCGATTGGTGATGATGCTAAACCAAAAATGGTGAACGTATCATCATTTCTCGACCTGAGAGCCCGTGATATTGAGGATCCTTGGCTTTCTAGAACCCACATGTGAGAAGGGATGGGTGTTTGCAGGTTTGCAGGTAACCGAAACCTTCAACCTACCCGGTTTTTTGGATTTCTCATCAGTGTACCATTATTATTCTGATATTCTGACAGTTTGATTGGGCCGTTATTCTAGATTTCTGGGTTTCTGGTATTTAGGGTCTTATTCAGTCAGCAGAACAACAGCAATTTTGAGCATCATGGATACCTTGGTCCCATGTTTGCATTTTTCATTCTAACATGTTTGTTCATTTGTAGGGTTGCATCCTAACTTTGATTCCGGTTATCCGAAGACTGTCTATGATGAGTATTAGCACTGGAGAGAGAAAGAATATCATCCTGTACAAGTTCCCGGAGCTTCATTTAGATGCTGTGCACAAGATCTCGGCTATGGCAAAACCTGGGGTATTGGCAGATTTTAGAGGAGAATATGGAAGGATTCTGAGTTTCGCCCGGAATGTTACCAACTATGAGTTCAGGGCCCTGCACACTCTGGCACAGTTCTATGACCCTCAACTTCGGTGTTTTCTGTTTGCGGATTATCTTTTGGCTCCGACGTTGGAAGAGTATGCTCTCATTCTGGATGTTTCAGTCAAAGAAGGAGCTTCCTTCTATCCTTCTAAGGAGTTTCCTGATCTGGAAAAGGTTGCTGCTGCTTTACGTTTGGACCAGTCTTTGTTGAAGAAAAATATTGCTAGTAAAGGGGGTTATCAAGGTTTTCACACGAAGTTTTTGATCGAGCAGGCTGCTACTTGTGCTAAGGCTAAGTGTTGGCCGGTGTTCAATGTCATCCTGGCTATGTGTGTTTATGGAACGACGTTGTTCCCTAATGTGAAGGATTTTGTAGACGTGCACGCCATCCGAATATTCACCACAAAGAATTCGGTACCTACCTTGCTTGGGGATTTGTATTATTCAATGCACTATAAGAATGAGAAAAGGAGAGGTGGACCTCTTTACTGTTGTGCTCCAATTTTCTATAAGTGGTTTGCTGATTGCCTTCCCAAATCTGGGGCATTCGAGGACACTAAAGAAACTTTGGATTGGTCAAAGAGATTAATGGGATTAAGGGCTGACAACTTGATTTGGATCAATCGTGATTTGCTGGGCCAAGAGATCCTAATTAGTTGCGGAGGTTACCCAAACGTACCTTTAATAGGAAGGAAGAGGGGAATTAATTACAACCCCATTCTTGCTATTAGGCAATTTGGGTATGCTTTGAAAGAGGCGCCAAAGGTCAGGATGTTCAAGAGTCTCTATTTGTGAGTGAGGAAGCCAATCTGGAGGTGTTGAAAGAAGCTGCAAATGCTTGGAAAGATCGCCACACGAGAGGAAAAACTTCTTTTGTAAAGTGCAACAACAAAGCCTTCCCTGCATATGAAGACTGGATTCAGAGGAGAGTAGAAAGTGTACTTTTACCGTTCTGCAGAGAACCTCCATCTTACCCCTTGCTGATTGAATCTTCGACCAAGATTGAGATAGAGAAGTATAACAAATTGTGGGCTGAAAAGGAGAAACTTCGAGAGGAGAACGGTGAGTTGCAAAAGGAAATCTACCAGTTGAAACATGAGCGAGGTGAAGCTGTTCATATTGCCAAGTTGAAGACATAGCTTCTCGCTAAGAAAGAAAAGGAGCTGGCTGAAGAGGTCGCAGCTAAGCAAAGGGTAGGGGAAGCTCTAAAAGGTGTTAGTAAGACTCTCAAATCCAAGAAGGAAGACCTAGCCAGGGCTTGGTCGAAGATTTACAAGTTCAATGCTTACCGAAATACTGCAATCACAGCCAACAAGCAGAAAGAGGATAATTATTTGGAGCAGATTGAGAGTCTGAAGTTGAAGATCAGGAAGAAAGACGAGGATATCTTGTCAGGGACGTTCCAAAGACACGCAGTCGAGGAATGACTCAATGAAGCCATAGCAACCATGGAAGAGCTGAAGATACAAGCAGAGGTGAAGAGGTCTAAGTGGGAAAGCTCTAGCTCAGGCAGTGGTCCTCAAAGGGTGCAAGATCATGATGATTAAAGAGAACTCTACTCTGTAGTTTGTAGTTTGTTCGTTCTTTGTATTTTGGGTCACCACCAGAATTATTGGCTGGGACCTTTGCTTATTTTTGTTTCAGGCTCTTTATGGTACCTTGGGATGTAATTTCTGACAGTGGTTTTCTCTGATTTGTATATGAGCAGCAATTTCATCCTATCTTATCTTTAAACTGGAATCAAGGGGTGGATTGCCCTGCGAATATACAAACATGTTTGCATTTGCATTTGCATAATCATCATCATTTTGCATTGCAGGTTATCTTGGTTTCTCTGGTTTTCTTATGCTCTCTCTTTTTGACAGTCAGGATTGATCAACCAACTCATCGGTATTCTACCAGGCTTAATCAAAGCAGAGTGATGGACAAAGTTCAGGCAGACATGGCAGCTATGCAAGCTCGTATCGATCAATTCATGAAGATGATGCAGGGTGTGGTGCAGAGTCAGAATGAATTCAGAACTCTAGTTCAGCCTTTGGTGTCACAGGTTGATGAAAATGGTATCTTACACGGTGGTTTTCTTAATCGTGTTATTCCTCCGAGCGGAGGTGGTGCTGGTATCAACATTCCTATTCCTGGTGCTGGTGGATAGGGTGGTATTCCTTTAGTGGTTGGAGAGGGAAGTACTGTTCGAGCTATCCATGGCCCTCGTATTGATGATCAACAGGATGATGTTTTTATAGTCAGAAGCTTGGACGCTGGTCTACCGATGGTCAGTGATGAGAGGATCTGTTTAATCGAGGCGCAATTGAAAGGGGTTGTGAAACAGGATGATTTGGGAATAGATTTGGACGACCTAGGGTTGGTCCCTGATATTGTCATTCCACACAAGATTCAGATTCCTACACTGGAGAAGTATAATGGTTTTACTTGCCCGAGAACTCATGTAAAGGCTTATACCAGGAAGATGGCTGCCCATGCCAAGGATGAAAAGTTAATGATGCACTTTTTCCAAGACAGCCTGTCTGGCGCGTCTTTGGAATGGTACATGGCGCTGGAAAGTAGAGATGTTCGTACTTGGAGAGAGCTAGCTGCAGCTTTTATTAAGCATTACCAGTACAACACAGACATGGCCCCCAACAGAACTCAGCTGTTGAGCATGTCCCAGAAAAATGATGAAAGTTTTAAAGAATACGCGCAAAGGTGGCGTGAATTGGCGACTAGGGTACAACCACCAATGCTGGAAAAAGAGATGTTGGATATGTTTATGGACACACTGCCTAAGCACTATTATGAGAAGCTATTGCCTTGTTATCTAGGCAAGTTTGCAGATGTGATTGCTATTGGACAGAAGGTAGAGATCGGAATTAAGGCTTGAAAAGTTTCTAGTGGTGACGGATCGTCCTCCGGACATGGAAAGAAGCCATTTGATAATTATAAGAAGAAATGAGAGGCCAACGCTGTATCATCTCATAGGGGAAAAGGGAAACAACGTCAGGGCAATAATCAACAAGTAGCATCGGTAACTATCCCAGCAACATTACCTCCACCACAGCAACAAAGGAATAATGCTAATCAGAACAAGCAGCAGGGCCAGTATCAGAACAGACAAAGGAATGCAGAGAGGCATTTTGATCAACCCCCAATGTCGTATGCACAGTTATTACAACATTTGCTGCAGTTGCGTCTAGTTGAGCTCCGTACCCTGGCTCTGCCAACAGGGGAACTCCCACGAGGCTACGATGCTAACGCACACTGCGATTTTCATTCTGGTGCTCCGGGGCAAACTGTGGAGAAGTGTAGGGCATTTCATCACAAGGTGCAAGACCTTGTAGACTCCAAGGCTATCAATTTCTCGAATGTTGGGCCCAATGTTATTCAAAACCCGATGCCTGATCACAATGGGCCGAGGGTGAATGCGATAATTGAGGAATGTGAAGCTTTGAATTTGATCATGGATGTTGAGGAGTTGAAGACTCCGTTGGCTGTGGTCAAAAACAGGTTATTGAAGGGTGGCGTCTATCCGGGTTGTGATGAAAACTGCTCAGATTGTTTGGCGAAGGATAATGGTTGTGATTCGTTGAAGATAGGTATCCAAAGTATGATTAATGAGGGCTGTTTACAGTTTGATAGAGGTAATCAGCAAGAAGAGGTTGTTAGTGAGAAGGTTGCTACTATCACCATTCCGTTCAAAACGATTACTATTTCTGGTCCGACAAGGCCACCTCCAGTCATTATCACAAGGGACGGACCCATTCCGTATGAAAGCACTAAGGCTATTCCTTGAAATTACGGTGCAGAGGTGTTTGTCAATGGACAAAAGCAGGAATTAATGAATACTTCACCAGTGGGTTCTAGTTCAGAGGTTAAGGTTGAAGCTGATGCTATAACGAGAAGTGGTAGAGTGCTTACTCCTGTTAATGATCAACCCAGTACTTCTAGGCAAGATAGGGGGAAACAGGCAATGGATGGTTCTGTTCAGCCTCCAGTGGTTATTGATTCTACGGTAAAGCCGTTTGATGATGTTTTTTCTGAAAATGTAGAGGAGTTTATGAGACTCATCCGGAAAAGTGATTACAAGATCGTGGACCAGTTACATCAGACCCTGTCCAAGATCTCTATTATGTCTTTGCTATTGTGTTCTGATGCTCACAGGAATACTCTTCTGAAGGTTTTGAATGCAGCCTGCGTTCCTCAAGAGATTTCTGTTAACCAGCTGGAAGGGGTTGTAGCGCACATGAATGCGGGTAATGGCTTGGGTTTCACAGATCTTGATTTGACTCCTGCTGGGAGGAATCATAACCATGCCCTGCATATTTCGATTGAGTGTCGTGGTTCACTGATGTCACATGTATTGGTTGATACTGGATCATCGTTGAATGTATTGCCCAAGAAAGCATTAATGAAGTTAGATACCAGGGGACTTATTTGTACACCAAGTGACTTGGTGGTGCGAGCTTTTGATGGCTCAAAGAGATCTGTCTTTGGTGAGATTGTGCTTCCGATCAAGGTTGGACCGGAAATCTTTGATGCAACATTTTATATTATGGATATTCAGCCAGTATACAGCTGTTTGTTGGGTCGTCCTTGGATCCATGGTGTGGGCGCTGTAACCTCCACTTTGCATCAAAAGCTGAAATACATGGTTGATGGTCATGTAGTGACGGTGTGCGGAGAAGAAGATATAATGATTAGTCAGCTGTCAACCTTCAAATATGTGGAAGTGGATGGTGAAATCCATGAGATGTTGTGTCAGGGGTTTGAAAAGGTGAAGGTTTCTGAAGAGGTTGTCCAGTCTGAGACTATAGAGCAGCCTGCAGTGGCAAATCAGCCTGAAGTTTCTATGTCTTTGTTTAAAGACGCCAAAGCTGTGGTTGAAGCTGGTAGCTCACAGAGGTGGGGCCAGGTGGTTGAAGTTCAGGAGAAGAGGGATACTTATGGATTGGGATACAAGCCATCCAGAAGAGACGGGGATCCTCCCAAATTCTATGGCCCAGTCCGTTTCACTAGTGCCGGTGTTTTCTTCGACAGGGTTAATGCCATTGAGGAAGAAGGGGACAGTGATTGTGACATGGATAGCTGGATCCGTCCTTGCGTCCCAGGAGAAAGTCTGTGCAACTGGTCTTCCGAGAAAGTCATTCAAGTGACTGGCTTCGAGTAATTGCTTTGTTTTCCTATTATGTTAATCCTGCGTTCTGCCCAAGACGTAGTGATTTTATTTGTAGGGCTTTTAACTGTTGCATGTTTTGCTTTATCATCAATAAAGGACTTTTCACACTCAAATATTTTGATCTCTATCTTTTTGTTTTTATTTTTATGCATTAAAAACCCACATCAAAATGGCAATGTGTTTCTTTTGTTGCATAATAATAAAACATACCTCATCAATCATGCAGGTCTTTTTGTTCAGATGACACCGATCATGACTCAGCTATAGCTCGGTATGACTTTGACAATCCAATCTATCAGGCTGAAGAAGAGACTGATGAAGATTGTGAACTGCCCGAAGAGTTGGCCAGATTGTTAAAGCAAGAGGAGAGAGTCATCCTACCTCATCAGGAGGAAATTGAGGTTGTGAATCTGGGAACCGAGGATGCCAAAAAGGAAGTAAGGATAGGGGCTGCATTGGAAGACAGTGTCAAGGGAAGATTGATTGAAATGCTCCGAGAGTATGTGGACATCTTCGCCTGGTCTTACCAAGACATGCCTGGGCTCGATACTGATATTGTTGTACACCGGCTACCACTTAAAGAAGGTTGTGCTCTGGTCAATCAAAAGTTGAGAAGAACTAAACCGGAGATGTCGGTCAAAATCAAGGAAGAGGTTCAGAAACAGCTAGATGTCGGTTTTCTTGCCGTAACAAATTATCCTCCATGGGTTGCTAACATTGTGCCTGTACCTAAGAAGGATGGGAAGGTCAGGATGTGTGTTGATTACAGGGATTTGAATAGAGCAAGCCCAAAGGATGATTTCCCGCTCCTTCACATTGACGTGTTAGTTGACAATACTGCTCAGTATTCTGTGTTTTCCTTCATGGATGGCTTCTCTGGGTATAACCAAATCAAGATGGCCCCAGAGGACATGGAGAAGACAACATTCATAACACCGTGGGGAACTTTTTGCTACAAGGTGATGCCCTTTGGATTGAAAAATGCAGGGGCAACTTACCAGCGGGCGATGGTGACTCTCTTTCATGATAAGATTCACAAAGAGATTGAGGTCTATGTTGATAACATGATTGCGAAGTCACAGACGGAGGAAGAACATCTGGTGAATCTTCAGAAGCTATTTGAAAGGTTAAGAAAATTCAGACTGAGGTTGAATCCTAACAAATGCACCTTCGGGGTGAGATCAGGAAAATTGTTGGGGTTTATTGTTAGTGAAAAAGGTATTGAGGTTGATCCTGCAAAGGTAAAAGCCATACAAGAAATGCCTGTGCCGAAAATAGAAAAAGAGATTCGTGGTTTCTTGGGGAGATTAAACTACATTGCTAGGTTCATCTCGCATCTCACAGCCACGTGTGAACCAATCTTCAAGTTGCTAAGAAAAGATCAAGCGGTCAGGTGGAATGAAAATTGCCAAAAGGCGTTTGAAAAGATAAAAGAATACTTGCAGGAACCTCCGGTCCTTATGCCACCAGTGCCAGGAAGGCCTTTGATTATGTATCTCACAGTTCTTGAGAATTCAATGGGTTGTGTGCTCGGTCAACAAGACGAGTTAGGTAGAAAAGAGCACGCCATCTACTACCTGAGTAAAAAATTTACTGATTGTGAATCGAGGTACTCGATGGTGGAGAAAACATATTGTGCACTCGCTTGGGCCGCTAAGCGTTTGAGGCAGTATATGTTAAACTATACAACCCTCTTGATTTCAAAGATGGATCCGATCAAGTATGTGTTTGAGAAGCAAGCACTTTCTGGTAGAATAGCCCGTTGGCAGATGGTTTTGACAGAATATGATATTTAGTATGTTTCCCAAAAGGCCAATAAGGGAAGTGTTTTTTCAGAATATCTTGCCGAACAGCCAATTGAGGATTATCAACCGATGAAGTTTGAATTTCTGGATGAGCATATCATGTATCTGAAGATGGAGGATTGTGAAGAACCTTTGCCTGATGAAGGACCTGAGATCGGATCTCAGTGGAAAATGGTTTTTGATGGAGCTGTTAATTCACATGGTAACGGAATCGGGACAATCATTACGACTCCACAGGGTTCTCATATACCCTTCACTGCCCGATTGGCGTTCATATACACCAACAATGAGGCGGAGTATGAAGCATGCATCATGGGGTTAGAAGAAGCAATTGATTTGAGAATAAAAAATCTCGATGTTTATGGTGATTTTGCGTTGGTGCTTAATCAGATTACAGGTGAATGGGAAACTCGTCAAGTAAATCTTGTTCCGTATAACAACTATGCCAGAAGGTTGTTACCTTTCTTCGACAGAGTAGATTTCCATCACATTCCCAGGGTTGAGAATCAGATGGCTGATGCGTTGGCAACGTTGTCATCAATGTATCAAGTGAATCGTTGGAATGAAACTCCTTCAATCAGAATCATGCGCTTGGACAGGCCTGCTTTTGTATTTGCAGTTGAAGGGGTATCAGATGGCAAGCCTTAGTATCATGACATCAAAGTCTTCTTGAAGAGTCAGGAATACCCAGCTGGGGCATCTTCCAAGGATAAAAAGACATTGAGGAGGTTATCAGGAAACTTCTTTTTGAACAAGGACGATGTGTTATACAAGAGAAACTTTGACATGGTCTTGCTACGTTGTGTTGATGAACACGAGGCAGGCCTGTTAATGGAAGAGGTTCATGAAGGTTCCTTCGGTACTCATGCTAATGGGCATGCTATGGCAAGAAAACTGTTGAGAGCGGGGTATTATTGGATGACTATGGAGTCTGATTGTTTTAAATACGCCCGGAAATGTCATAAATGCCAAATTTATGCTGATAAGGTGCACGTACCGCCTACTCCTCTGAATGTTTTGTCGTCACCTTGGCCTTTTGCCATGTGGGGCATTAACATGATTGGAAAGATCGAGTCGACCGCTTCGAATGGACATCATTTTATCCTGGTAGCTATTGATTATTTCACGAAGTGGGTAGAAGCAGCGTCGTATGCCAACGTCACCAGGCAAGTGGTAGCCCGGTTTATTAAGAAAGACATCATCTACCGGTATGGAGTCCCGGAGAGAATCATTATTGATAGTGGTTCAAATTTGAATAATAAGATGATGAAGGAGCTATGCCAAAGCTTTAAGATCGAACATCACAATTCTTCTTCCTATCGCCCGAAGATGAATGGGGCTGTTGAAGCGGCAAATAAGAACATAAAGAAGATTGTACAGAAGATGGTAGTAACATACAAAGACTGGTATGAGATGTTGCCTTACGCTTTGCATGATTATCGTACTTCGGTACGCACATCAACTGGGGCAACTCCTTTCTCACTGGTGTATGGTATGGAAGCAGTCCTGCCATTAGAAGTTGAGATTCCTTCTTTGAGAATTCTGACAGACGTGAAGCTTGATGAAGCTGAGTGGGTGCGTTCCTGGCTGAATGAACTGAACCTCATTGAAGAGAAGAGATTGAAAGCCATTGCGCATGGTCGGTTGTATCAGAGCAGGATGAAAAAGGCATTTGATCAGAAAGTGCGTCCTCAGTGTTTTCAAACTGGTGAATTAGTTCTGAAAAGGATCACTCCTCCTCAAACAGATCACAGGGGCAAGTGGACTCCGAATTACGAAGGGCCATATGTAGTAAGACAGGTTTTCTCTGGTGGAGCCCTATTTCTTTCAACTATGGATGGCGAAGATTTTACGTCCCCTGTGAACGCGGATGTAGTCAAAAAATACTTTGCATAAAAGAGACCCGCTGAACGTAAAAAGAAGGTTCAGGCAAAAATGGGGCATCCTGGCGACCCATAAAAAGAAAAGTTTCGGGCAAAAATTAGGGATAAAAGGAAAAAAGAATAAACCCTCAAGGTTGAAAACCTGAAAAGGCAACCTTGGCAAAAATGGGTATCCCGGTGGATTAAAAACCCGAAAAGGGCGATCCAGGCAAAAGTTAGGGATTTAAAAGCAAAGACTACGATCCGCGTTCGATCTGTGATCACTGTTCACACTTGAAAAATTCGAAGGAAAGGAATCAGTCCAGTCAGTCATCTTCAAAGGCCAAAGTATCTACGGATAAACAAGTCATATGAGTTATATCTGAGTCGAGTTATGGTGGATATCTGTTCCCCACATTGCCGACATTTGTATTTTCTTTTGCTTTTTGCACAATTACCTCTTTTCAGGAATTGCTTCCCGATGTAAATGCCTATTTACAGGCCGATTCATTCAATAAAGTTTGCATTTCAGTCAAAGAGCTTTTGTTTTTTGTTTTACCTATTTTGTTTGTGAAAATGTCCGATATTTTTGATAAAAACATTACATGCTAAATGTTGAGCTTTATGAAACAAGTTGGAAAACAGTGGCAATTGCTTAGGCGACAGTCACTATGATGATAATCAAAGTAATCATTTTGCACGTAAACCTTTCTGTTGGTTTTGCAGGATGACAGGTGTACCTCCCCAGTAGAGTTTTGCTCTCCCCAACTTTGAAGTCTGATCGTCCTCGGCAGTTTATTGCTCTTCCCCATCAGAGTAGCGAGGATCGTCTTCCTCAGCAGAGTATAAAGAAGTAATTCCATAAGCGGAGTCGTTGAGGATCGTCTCCCTCAGCAGTATGTAAGAGGTTTTCCCCCAGCCAGAGTTGTGATTTGGCTCACCCTTCTTCAAAGGTGGTGGTTCCCCACAAAGCATGGGGCAGTTGCTTTTTTCCTCAGCTAGTTAGGAAATAGTGTGTTTATCCCCTAGCAGAGTGGATGTTGACAACTACTTTCTCTCCCAAGCGGAGTCGTTGAGGATCGTCTTTCTCAGTAGAGTACAGAGGATTGTATACCCAGCCGAAGTTGTGTTTGGATTACTATTCCCCAGCAAGCGTTCAGAAGTTGATTACTCTAAGGTGGATGTTGTCGTATCTCCAGCAGGAGATTCGTGGACAAAGGTGTTATTATCCCCACAGAGTCCTGGGGTCTACTTTCCTCAGTTGTGTAGCGAGCGATTTTGGACGCGGTTCTTAAGCGCTGGTCGCTCTCTGCGGTTTGAGCTTAAAACTACAGGTCGATTCATTTTTTATCCTATTGTGAGCTGAATAAGGAAGGGAAATAGATGTCTCCAATTAACCCTGCTTGCATACTGAGTTTAAACAGCGGTCTGTTATGTTACAGATGCTATCAATGTGGGGGGGCCTTTGTACTGGTTATTTGTATTTTCGCCAATACTGTTTTCTTTCTTTTAATCTAGGCAAAGGGTTTCTAACGGGGAACAAGGATTAGGATGTTAGGACTGATGTTTTTGAATTACTGCTTTTGATTGACTGAGATATGGGATTTGGGTTTTTTGTTGATTGCGCTCGCTAAGATCTTTTCTTTCGATCTTATGCCTACGTATTCCCGTTTACCGAAACAGGGAAATCAGAGCGTTCGTAGTTCCTCCTATTCCATGGGAGGAAATTGGTTTTTGGTGTCTTGTTCAAAGCCTAAGGCGTGAAGCGAAAGGTGGTTTGTATCTTGTTCAAAGCCCAAGATGTGAAGCTGAAAGGTCTATTTGTGTCTTGTTCAAAGCCCAAGACGTGAAGCTGAAAGACCTCGGCTTTAGAGAGAATTTGTCATCTCTAAAGAGGGGAGAAGGAGAATTACTTTAACTGGGATACGCGGATCCGAGCAATGCCATAATTTCTGAAGAAAGGGTTTTAACCTGAAGGAGAAGACTTTAACTCAGTGTAGAGCAATGCCATCTTTCCTTAGGAATTTCTCATGCTAAAAGAGGGACAATGGCATGGATGTAGATGATCCAGAGGCTTGCCGCTTATAGCGATTAGATGAAGGGAAAGGAGTTGTTGATGTTTGTATACTGTGAACGAGGCACAACTTTGATGCTAAAAGGTTGATTGGATCAACCAGTGGTTTTCTTATACAAAGCCTAAGAGGAGGCTAATTTCCGCTAGGAAAATCATTATACAAAGCCTAAGAGGAGGCTATTTTGTGTCCCGTACAAAGCCCGAGAGAGAGGCTAAAAGATTTTGACCCGACGATGGAGTCTTTTGGTATCTCGTATAAAGCCCAAGATGGAGGCTATTTGACTCAACAAGGGAGTTTTTTGTATCTCGTATGAAGCCCGAGATGGAGGCGATTGTTTGTTTGGCTCAATAAGAACCTTTTTGTATCTCGTACAAAGCCCGAGATGGAGGCAAAAGGGGGATTGACTCAACGAGAGAGTCTCTTATGTGTCTCGTACAAAGCCCGAGAGAGAGGCTAAACGTTGTTTGACTCCACTGGGGAGAATTTTGGTATCTCGTACGAAGCCCGAGATGGAGGCTATTGTAACTATTTCAGTTGAGTGACAGATCCAATATACTGATTTTAAAAGAGAAAATTAGTTCTTATATGAGTAACACTGTACACAGGGATTTAATTTGAGGATCAGGGATATTTCCTTCTCTTTGAGGAAACGGGAAATCCAAAGGGTATTGAGACTGTCCGAGTCCGCGGGTTTTCTTCCTATTTAACGAAGGGTGCTTGAGAATGTCTTTGAGACTCAAGGAAGTTAGACTGTCCGTGTCTAGAGTTTTATCTTTTGTACTATGCTTTGAGAAACAGTAGTAGACTCTATGAAAGGACTGTTCTATGAGGATGACTATGTTCTGTTCCTATACCTCTAGGAGGTCGTCGGGACAATTTGTACGAAGCCCAAGAGGAGGCTGGAAACTTTTAAGAAGCCGACGGGTCCTTGTACGAAGCCCAAGAGGAGGCTATCATTCCGGGGGGAGGAGATCATTATACGAAGCCTAAGAGGAGGCTGTGAATACTTCTAAGAAGCCGTAGTGTCCTTGAATAATGCCCAAGAGAAGGCCGATGCTTTTAAGAAGCCCGTGGGTCTATCATCTCCTTTCCATTAGGAGAGATAACTCTTTTAAAGATAAAAACCACTGGTAAACATGCGAGGTTTACTATCCAGCGACTTCTAGCTTTTAAAGAGGGTTCCTTAGTTAAGGTCCAAGATTATGACCGTAGTGGGTACCCAAACCCCGAGACATTCAAGGCAAGCTATCCACAAGGAATAGATCAAGTCAGGAAAGTTTGAGAATTGGGAAGAAACTCAAAGATGCCATTCACAGAGAATACATTCATCTTGGGGAGTAGAGTTTCTTGACGATTCCTAAGGAGGACAGCCGAAGAGAAGACTGTATCTGGTGCTCCTATTGGGGATCTAGGCGTCTATTTCTACGAATAAGTGAAACGGCGTCACCTAGTTCTAGACGTAGTTGCCGGGGAAACTCGAAATATCTATACTATTATTACACAGTAGATATGAGTTTATGAAAGGAGACTTACAGTGAGCAGCCCCACAATACAATTTATAATATGAAAGCAGTAAATGAAAGCGATAACCACTTACTCGGTTGTAGTGCTTCCATGCTATTTGGTTAGTTGTTCAACAAAGAAAGATTAAAAATAACAAGATATTCAAAATCAAAGGAGAAAGTGCTTTGAAAAAGAAAGATTTGGGGCTTACAGCTCAAGGAGAGGCCCAGGGTTTTATCAGTGAGCGCACTGTTTGACTTTGTACAGCGGGACTTATACAAGTGACTGGGGCCCAAAAAGGTTTTATGTACAAAGGGATGGGTCTTACACTCTCTCAAGAGGCCCAAAAAGGTTTAAAGAAAAAGAGTGGGGCTTATAACACGAGGGTAGGCCCAGATGATTTTTCGTTTAAAAATGGCGATCGCGCCGAGGTTTTCTTTTAACGCAGAGGGACTTATACAATAAGTGAGGCCCAAAATGTTTTGGTTAAAAGGGGGATTGGGTCTTACACTCTAATAGAGGCCCAAAAAAGTTTTAAGAGAAAGAAATGAGTCTTACTACTCGAGGGTAGGCCCAGATGGTTTTTATTTTTAAACGGGCAACGATCGCGCCGTTTACTTGTACAGAGGGACTTATACAATGAGTGAGGCCCAAAAAAATTTTATACAAGGGGGGGATGGGTCTTACACTCTCTCAAGAGGCCCAAAGTGTTTTGAAAATGATTTATGAGGGTTGAATTAATCCAAAACCCTAATTTGTTTTCAAAATGTATTTAATTGAATAAAAATTCAATTAAAATAATCAAAAATTGTTTAACACATGGAAAACAAATTGTGATCTTGGATTAATGCTTCAAAAATTAAGTATTGACCTACAAAATAATTAGAAAGCATTAAAAGTTGCAAAATCAATGTAGAAAAATATTTAAAATGCCAAAAACAATCAAAATATTAATTCTTTACAAAAATATCAATTATATGAAATAAATAATATTTTTGGGATTTTTTATGAAAATAAAATATTTTAACATTTTTGTAAATTATTAAAAAAAGAATCAACTCAAAATCATTAAAACTCAGAGAGAAATTAATTTTTGAATCAATTAAACAAAATCACAAAATTCAAATATTTGAATTATTCAAAAATGGCGCCAAGAACAGCTGAAGAACACGCGCGTGTTCTTGGTTTCTCAGATTTGCATTTTCTATCCAATCTCCATGAATACGTAATCATATCATGCAATCCACATATCATTATGCTCGTCTCAACCTCACGATCATGTCTATGTACTTTAATTTCATTTAAATTAAACATACAACAAGAAATCACGAAGAGACCTCAAGAACCCTAATTTCTGCATGAAGGCTAGGATTTTTGATACACGATTCAAACAATGCAATTAATTGAGGGAAAACATTCCATGCATGATTATGAACATATGGCCAAATTATTGTGCGAGGAAATATGCATAGATTGAGAGATGACCAAGTATGTGCTTACCTCTAGGCCGTGACAGCAAGTTCAAAGTGATTTTTGATTTGGAGGTGTTACAGATGAGTTGTGATGATCTGAACAGCTTCCCTACACCCTATGGATTGTGTTTGGATGGTTGGACTTGATTGAAATTGGCTGGATCATTTTGTGGTACCTCAGCTGCACTTTGGTTAAAACCTTGAGCAACCAGCTGGTGATTTTGTGAAATTAGTGTTTCAGAAGTGATCTAAGTGTTTGGATCACTTCTATATGATGTATGTGAGGTGTGTGAGTGATTGGTTTGATTGGAATTGCTCTCAAACTCAAAACCCGATAGTGACTTGCCTTAGAAGGCAAAATTGGAGTGAAAGAAGAGATTTTGAGGAAAGCATATGTTAGATGGATTTGGTGTACTCAAACTGACCACAATTGAGCTCTATTTATAGTAGAGCAAGTTTGTTTTGCAAGGAATAGTGCATGGCAGCTGGTAAGTAGGTTTGGCCAATGTTGGCAAATGAAAATCCAAGTCTCCTCTAGCCTTTGCTAGAGGTTAGGGCACAGAGCTTTGGTCCCCTTGGTCTTGGATAAGTCTTGACTGATTTCAGATGAGAATGGCTCAGTCCATGCCACCTTGATGGTTCCATTGAATGCCTCATTCCAAATTTGAAGTCTTGTCCCTATTTTGGCCATTCTAGGTTCAACATGCTATTTCTTGTTCCATGGACTTTGGAGGTTTGGCTCAGTGATTGTCCCCTTTAGATTCAATCCTCTGAGGTGTCCAAGTGGATAGGAACTATTGAAATTGGCTGATTTTGGCAAATCGAGCCAAAATGCAAATTTTTCCTTGCCTTGACAGATTTCAGCAAGGCAACTTGGCAATGTTGTATCTCATGGTGTAGGTTGAATTTGGCAATGTTCTTGGCCATTTTGGAAAACTCTTACATGATACAACAACTGTTTGAACAAGTTTGGTTTTGATCTCTTTTTATTTCAAGTGAAAAATCCCCCTACATTTGGCAAAAAGTGAGGCAGAATCTGACTTAGTGAAAATTTCACTAAGTGTTGGAAAAAGTGACATTTTCACTTTTCAGCCACTTTGATCACTCCATAACTCAAAATCCTTAATGAATTGGAATGACTTGTAGTTGAAGTTTTTGTAGGTGATAATGAGGGCTACAAATACATCTTTGGATGAGAAAAAATGGCCTTGTGGTTTAGGAGTTATGGTCCTTCAAAGTTGGTATCTTTGCCACTTTATTTTTAACTTAGAAAAATTTCTAAGTTTTATGGTTACCCCTTTTACAAGTTATCTCACTTTTCTTGATTTTTCTTGATGAATGATGATTCAAATCATACATTAACATCATTTTAGGGTTAAAAATCCATTTTGGTGAAAAATCTCAAAAAGTCAAAGTTGACTTTTGTGCACAGTTGACTTTTTATCAGATGAATTCCAAACTGTGCAATTCTTCATGAAATCATGTCCTTGACCTAAATCAAACTTGATGGACATGTTCCATGGGTGTCATAGGGTATATTCAATCATGTATTAGGGTTTGGGAGCACGTCCTGGTCAAAAGTCAAAGTTACAGTTGACTTTTCCCTTAAAACCCTAATTGTGGTGCCAATGAAATTGAGACTTGTTGCTCAACCTTCTTGGATTAATCCATTGTTCCAAATGGATCAATATAGTTCATTAGAGACCCTCAAATCATCTCTTGAGGTCTTGGCTCATGGTTTGTCCCAAAAGTCAACTTAGGGGTGAATTAGGTCAAGAAACCCTAATTCCTGATTTTTGATGAATGCATCCCCTGAGGCAAAATTAACTTGATGCATGGGTTCATGAGGCTCCATGAAGTATATTAGGTTATGTTTTGGATCATTGCCTTGTGCCCAGATGAAAATTTCCATCTGGAGGCCCTGGTCGACCAAAACCCTAATTTGGTGACACTGTCGACCCTGAGACTTAATCCACCTAGAAGGGAGCAGCTTTGTGCTTAATCCTTGAAGTGGGAGTCATTTTTGATCCATTGAGGATGTTTGAGAGATTAGACAAGTTGAAGATCATGTCATTTCTTGATTGATCCTTTGTCTAAGCACTCAGAGAGGGCTTGAAACCCTAATTTTGATTGTATTGGATGCTCACCCATCTTTGGGGAGACTGATGAAGCCCGATGGTTCATCCATATTGTGATGATGATTTTCACAATGATGGGAAATCTAAGTGGTCAAAATTTGGGGTATTACAGATGCCCCTATTTAATCTTCTTGGACCCGAAGGCGTGAATGACGAAGGGATTCGGGCATTCGGGGTGCAAGAGGATTAAATATCGGAATACCCGAAATTTTGATGGTGGTTATGAATGGTAGCTTACGCATTCATCTTCTTTAGCTAAGCAATGATGCTTAGAAAAGGTAAACTTCCCCTCGATCTTGGTTTCCTACCAAGAACTGGTCTTAGTCTCTTTTGAAATAAACTGCCCCTCGATCCTGGTTTCCTACCAAGGAACTGGTCTTAGTTTCTTTTGAACCTCCCCTCGTTCCTGGTTTCCTACCAAGGAACTGGTCTTAGTTTCTAATTTAAACTTCCCCTCGATCCTGGTTTCCTACCAAGAACTGGTCTTAGTTTCTTTTTTAAACTTCCCCTCGATCCTGGTTTCCTACCAAGGAACTGGTCTTAGTTTCTGATTTAAACTTCCCCTCGATCCTGGTTTCCTACCAAGAACTGGTCTTAGTTTCTGATTTAAACTTCCCCTCGATCCTGGTTTCCTACCAAGAACTGGTCTTAGTTTCTTTTGTCAATAAACTTTATTGACAAGGGACGCTATGTGTAGCAGTTTTCCTTCAAACTTCTCGCCGAATTTTCCTGGGGAGATGCCATTAGACGGAACAAGGTTTGATGTCAGACTTGCTGGGGAACCCAATGTCTGAGTTGTAGAGTTGCACAAACTTCTCCGTTGGAGACGCCATTTGTTTCTACTGGGGAAAACGAGTCTCTTGAGAGATTGTTTTCATTGGGGATATTACATCATACTTTTCTTGGGGATCTTCCCAGAGAAATGCCATATGATGGGATCCAATTTTGAGGTGCTGATGACCTTTTCATCAGTAGGTTTTTTTTTGGAGAATGGCAGCTGTATTGCCAAATCTCTGGTCACGAGGCTTTCTCTGTGGATTTTCCTTAATCCGGGAAAGCAAGGATATCATCTTCAATGGCGAAGAGTGATGTTTATTGAAAGTTCTCTGATATTTCAGAGGTTCAAATTATCAAAGTGGCCAAGGACCAACTTCTTTCCAGAATTAACTGGAAGCGAGGTTGTTCAGACACAGTATTTCCTGACGAGGTAAGAACTGACAACTCGATTGAGAGGACTTCTACCACTAGGGGATAAGACCGATTAGAGTGATAGTGATGCAATATGAAATGTGAATGCAAATAAAAAATGCATGATGTATGTATGTATATGCTGACAAAACAGACGCGACATACAGACTAATGGATGAACACAATTGGATACTCGGCCATCGCGGGGCGAAGAAGTACCGTTGATTCAAAATAGCAATTCCACCTTGCTTAGGAGAGATAGTCCCATTAGGAGCTATGTTGATCGGGCTTAGGAGATGAGAACTCGACCGAGGCGTGTCAGACGAAACAAGGTCTCTGACACAGTTGATCCCTTCATTCAGGCATACTGGCTTAGAAGGAGTACTTTGATTCTGCACTTTGAAGTTCGCTTACTTCGGGAGAAACGATCGATGTTCTTCTGATGTTCAACAGTCAAAAGAAATGCCATCTCTAATTTAAAAACAGAAAAAGTTTAACAAGTAAATTCATTTTTGTTTTATTTCAAGAATCGCTGATTAAGTTTAAACAACATCGTTCTGTAAAGCTAAAACAAGTAAATAATTACAAACAAAAGCACGAGGGCTCAAATTTTATTGATAAGATGGAGATCGGCCAAACGCGTGATTCCAAAGAGTATATACAAAGTTAGAAAATGGTAATTTACAGGGAAAAGGGCTACGTTGAAACATAACGACCACTATCCTTCTACCAACTTTGAATTCGGGACATCCTGAGCTTCTGTCGAAGATGACCTTTGACTGGAGTTTTCCTCCGATAGATGATGCAACTGCTGCTGAGGGACTTGCCTCTGTTGAACATAGTTACTTGCCATTATCCCTAACTTTTGCCTGGATTGTACTATGAGATTTCCAATCATCGGGATGATTTTTTTTCATGTCTCTAACTTTTGCCTGGACCGCCCTTTCGGGTTTTCAATCCACCGAGACGTTTTTTTTAGGCGAAGTATTTCTTGACTACATCAACATTCGTGGGGTAGGCAAATTCCTCTCCGTCCATGGTCGTAAGTCTCAAGGCGCCGCCTGAGAAAGCTTTCGTGACCACATAAGGGCCATCATAATTTGGGGTCCATTTGCCCCGAGAATCAGTGAGAAATGATTGTATCTTCTTGAGCACGAGGTCTCCTTTCCTGAAGACACAAGGTTGGACCTTTTTGTCGAACGCCCTCTTTATTCTCTGTTGATACAACTGACCGTGGCATAGTGCCGTGATTCGCTTCTCCTCGATCAGATTCAATTCGTCGTGTCGACTTTGACACCATTCAACTTCGGTGAGCTTAGCTTCCATCAATACCCGGATTGATGGGATCTCTACTTCTATGGGAAGCACTGCTTCCATGCCATATACTAGAGAGAAAGGGGTTGCCCCTGTTGAAGTGCGGACAGATGTTCGATAACCGTGAAGAGCAAAGGGTAGCATTTCGTGCCAATCTTTATAGGTTACAACCATCTTTTGAACGATCTTCTTGATGTTCTTGTTAGCCGCTTCTACCGCTCCGTTCATCTTGGGTTGGTAGGGAGATGAGTTATGGTGTTCGATCTTGAACTCTGCACACAACTCTTTCATCATCTTATTGTTCAAGTTAGATCCATTATCAGTAATGATCTCGCTTGGAACACCATAACGGCAGATGATATTGTTTTTGATAAATCGGACCACCACTTGTCGGGTTACATTGGCGAATGACGCTGCTTCAACCCACTTGGTGAAGTAGTCAATGGCTACCAGGATGAACCGATGTCCGTTTGAAGCCTTGGGCTCAATCATGCCAATCATATCGATTCCCCATATGGAAAATGGCCACGGGGAAGAAAGAACTTTGAGATGTGATGGCGGTACATGAATTTTGTCGGAGTATATCTGACACTTGTGACACCTCCTCATGTACTTGTAACAGTCGGATTCCATGGTCAACCAATAGTACCCAGCCCTAAGAATTTTTCTCGCCATTGTGTGTCCTTTGGCATGAGTGCCAAAGGATCCTTCATGAATTTCTTTCATGAGCATGTCCGCTTCTGGTCTGTCGACGCATCGGAACAAGACCATGTCAAAATTTCTCTTATAAAGAGTGTCACTGCTCAGGAAGAAGTTTCCAGCCAATCTTCTGAGGGTCTTTCTATCTTTTCTGAGTGCCCCAGATGGGTACTCTTGTTTCTGAAGGAAGCATTTGATATCGTGATACCAAGGTCTGTCGTCTATGACTGCTTCAATCGCGAAGATGTAAGTGGGCCGTTCAAGGCGCATTATGTCTATCTTAGGTATGTCATTCCATCGACCTACACTAATCATGGAAGAGAGAGTGGCTAATGCGTCAGCCATGTGATTCTCATCACGAGGGATGTGATGAAACTCAACTCTGTTGAAGAAAGGTAACAACCTTCTTGCATAGTCTTTGTAAGGAATCAATCCTGATTGGTATGTGTTCCAATCTCCTGTGATCTGGTTGATAACCAAGGCTGAGTCGCCGTATACGTCCAAGTTTTTTATCCTTAAATCAATCGCTTCTTCGAGACCCATGATACATGCTTCGTATTCGGCCTCGTTGTTCGTACATTTGAACGTAAGTCTGGCAGTGAAAGGAATGTGGGAACCCTGAGGGGTAACAATGATTGCCCAAATTCCGTTTCCATAATGATTAACTGCTCCGTCAAAGATAAGTCCCCACTGGGAACCTGGTTCTGGCCCTTCACTGGGTAGCGGTTCATCGCAATCTTTCATCTTTAGATACATGGCATCTTCGTCTGGGAAGTCAAACCCGATTGATTCTTGATCGTCAATCGGTTGATGAGCCAAATGATCGGTTAAAATACTTCCTTTAACGGCTTACTGAGCATGGTACTCTATGTCATATTCTGATAGCAGCATCTGCCAACGGGAAATCCTTCCCGTGAGAGCAGGTTTTTCGAAAACGTACTTGATTGGATCCATTTCGGAGACCAACCAAGTAGTATGACGAATCATGTACTGGCGAAGACGTTTGGCTGCCCAAGCCAAAGCGCAACAAGTTTTCTCAAGCATTGTGTACCGAGTTCCGCAGTCGGTGAATTTCTTGCTTAGATAGTAAATGGCAGACTCTTTCCTTTTAGTTTCGTCTTGTTGGCCAAGTACACATCCCATTGAGTCCTCTAGAACTGTGAGGTAAATGATCAGTGGTCTTCCTTCCACTGGAGGTGATAGAATCGGAGGATTCAACAGATATTCCTTGATACTGTCGAAGGCGGTTTGGCAATCTTCTGACCAAACGCAATCCTGGTTCTTTTTGAGTAATTTGAAAATCGGCGCACACGTCGCGGTCATAAGGAATATGAATCTGGAGATGTAGTTCAAACGTCCCAGGAATCCTCTGACTTGTTTTTCAGTTTTCGGAGAAGGCATTTCTTGAATGGCCTTGACCTTGTCAGGATCAACCTCAATTCCTTTCTGGCTGACGATGAACCCTAGTAGTTTCCCCGAACGGACGCCGAAGGTGCACTTGTTGGGATTCAAGCGGAGCTTGAATTTTCTTAGACGTTCGAACAATTTTGACAGATGTTCAACGTGCTCACTCTCTATTTTTTATTTTGCAATCATATCATCGACATACACTTCGATTTCCTTGTGTATCATGTCATGAAACAGAGTAGTCATGGCCCTTTGATAGGTTGCCCCGACATTCTTCAAACCGAACGGCATTACCTTGTAACAAAAGGTACCCCATGGGGTAATGAACGAAGTTTTCTCCATGTCTTTCGGCGCCATTTTGATTTGGTTATAGCCCGAGAATCCATCCATGAAGGAGAATACTTTGAACTTTGCTGTGCTGTCAACCAGCATGTCAATGTGTGGTAAAGGAAAGTCGTCCTTTGGACTTGCCTTGTTCAGATCTCTGTAATCAACACACATTCTGACCCTTCCGTCCTTTTTGGGAACGGGTACGATGTTGGCTAACCATTGATGATATTCAGATGTAGCGAGGAAACCCGCGTCGATCTGTTTCTGTACCTCCTCCTTGATTTTGATGGCCATGTCCGGGTGAGTGCGTCTCAACCTTTGCTTTACTGGCGGACATTCTGATCTCAACGGTAAGTGATGTTCCACGATGCTGGTATCCAACCCTGGCATATCCTGATAGGACCAAGCGAACACATCGGGGAATTCTTTGAGAAGCTTTATCAAACCCTCTCTGGCAGTTGGACTGAGCAGTGCTCCGATCCTGATTTCTTTTCTCTCTTTTTCTGAACCCAAGTTTACCGTTTCCAACGGCTCTTTGTGAGGTTCGATGGACCTTTCCTCTTGTCTGAGTAGTCGGGAGATCTCTTCTGGAATTTGGTTGTCATTTTCTTCTTCAGCCTCCAATACCGGGAATTCAAAGTTGGAAGAAGGCATCGGATCGTATGTTTCAACGGGGTATAAAACAAGCAATCTGCATGGCGTGATGATTCGTGTTTAGAAGAGATAGAGAAAATGTAAGTGTGTGCAGTGTTTTGATTTTACTGCTTGTTTTTATTATTGAATGTTTTTTAGGATTACCATTTTCTGAAAAAGCAAAAAGAGAAAACAGCAATTAATGTGGAAATTACAGAACGACATTATTTTATTAATGAACAAGTCGAATCTTGAAACTACAGCCCTATAAAACAAAACTCTGTCGCTTTTGGCAAAGCGAAGAGGGAAATTTACAGAAAGCGAGCCCTATCAAAATATCCGTTTCACCTGGGCAGGGTGAAAGGTTAAAGATGGCAATTACTTTGAGTGGCGAACGACCTTTGGAACCTCGACGGCAACCCATTGGCGGCGAACTCCTCGGTGAATCATAAAGTCTGGAACCTTCCTTGATTTGTCTTCAGAAATGACGCTGATTTCTGGTAGAGCAGGATCGTTGGAATCTGTCTCCCAGGCAGAATTGTCGTAGGAGAATTCCTCAATTGTATTTTGCATAGCATTTGTGCTCTCAGCTGTATCTCCCCATCCAGTTGGCTGGATATCTTCGAGCCTGATACGAGAGCTTTCGGGAGCAGTGTACTTGACCATAAAGTCGTATTTTCCACTTGGTTGTCCCAGAGTGTCCCAAACTTCCTTGGAACTGGAGGAGTCATCTCTCTCTATGACGTTGACCTCAGGAAAAGCATAGTTGATGAATTCTAGTCCTGCAAACGTTGCGAATTCATCTTCATGTTGAGTAGTTTCCGAATGACCTGAGTGTTGATCCCATGACGTGGTGGGGACACAGGTATTCTGTTCAATGATGCTCAGCTGAGTTTCATTACTCGGCTGACTTTCTTGCCCCAAGTTTCCTGGGTAAGGCTGCCACATTGGCAGGCCATCCATCGGGCCATAGTAATTGTAGTCAAAATTGTCTTTCATCAGAGTGTCTTCCTCTAATGAATTTGGCGGAGCACGACATCCTTCCGGATCACAATCTCCATATATCATTTTGACATCTGATCTTGGTATAAATCTCGGACTTTCTATAGGAAAGCAAAAAGGCATAGGCACCTCTTCCTGAGACATATAACCGTCCTTGTTAAGGTAGGACTTCCATTCTTCATCTGTGTCAGAGGGATCTTCCTCATTGATAGCATGAACTGTTTGAGACACTGGGTGAAGAAAACCTCCACTGTGGAAGAAGTTTTGAAGGGGATGAAGACTTTCATCGTTGGCGGCTGTCTGGGTACAGGTCGCAGAAAAACCAAGACCCTTCTTTGTTTTATTGTCAATAGGAATGACAAGCCGTCCCCATCCTTTTGTATCGGTACTCTCGATCGCTTTGATAGCATCTTTGTATGAAGAAATTGAAGTTCCTTCTTTGAACTGATTGTCCTTGCTCACCGATAGTGCTTGGAACTGAGTTCCAATAACCTCCTCGGGTTCCACACAAGTAGATGATGATAAGTTACTCACAAGCAAGGCTTGTTCCCCACAAACCGTGACAAGTTGATCATTCTTGACGAACTTTAGCTTTTGGTGGAGGGTTGAAGTAACCGCTCCAGCCTGATGTATCCAAGGTCTTCCTAATAAACAACTGTATGTTGCCCGGATGTCCATGACCTGGAAAGTGATTTGGAAAGTGTGAGGACCAATAGTTATGGGAAGATCAACTTCGCCGATAACTGTTTTTTTGGATCCGTCGAATGCTTTGACGACAACCTCGCTGATTCTCATTGGAGGGCCCTTGAATGATAATTGCATCAAAGTGGACTTCGGCATAACATTCAGGGCTGACCCTGTGTCTACCAGTACGTTGGCTAAAGCATCGTCCTGGCAGTTGACTGTAATGTTGAGCGCCATGTTATGACGGTGACCCTCTTCAGGTAATTCTTCATCACTAAATCCCAAATTATTGCAGGAAGTGATGTTAGAGACAATGCTATCGAATTGTCTGATTGTTACATTCTGTTCCACAAAGGCTTGCTCCAAGACTTTCTGTAGAGCCTCTCTGTGTGCTTCTGAACTGAGTAACAGTGATAATACTGAGATCTTTGAAGGAGTCTGTAACAGTTGATCGACAATGTTATATTCACTCCTTTGGATGAGCTTTAGCATCTCATCTTTGTCTTTTGAAAAGTCGGGATTACTAGATTGACCGACTGGTGGATCAGGAATTTCTGCCTGAAGTTCCTTTTCTTTGTTGGATTCTCCAACCCCTTAGTTGAAGATTCGACCGCTCCGTGTTACACGACTGATGTCTGCAATATTCACGACGGAGGGTTATGGAATTTCCTTTCCATTCTCGATTATTGTTGCACCGTATTTGTAAGGGATTGCCTTAGCTGATTCATACGGTAGTGGCCCCGGTAGATAGATGACTATGGGAACCTTCTGATTTTTCTGACCATCATAAGTAACCTTGATCCGTTCCCGGTTGGGAACTCTAGATTCGTCAAGTAGAGGGATGATGGCAAAAACATCCCTGGTCCTGTGATGACCAGAGATCGTGACAACATCCTCAACTTGCTCGGCAAGGTAGTTCGGCGACCAAATGATGGGTCCTGAACCTGGATATGGACGAATTTCTCCACGATCCACCTGACCCTGAAGAGCTGCTCTCACAAGGTAACACCCTTGGTTACCTTCCGAACAGATGCTACAACGGTCATAATTGTGTGGTGGCACCTGGCCACGCCCACTTTGAATGCAATGTAACCTCACTAGGTTATTTTCCATTGATCGGACGTCCTGACTTTGACGACGAGTAGGATTCCTGTGATTGATACTAATCTGCCGAGTATCTTCGTCCATATAAATTGGCATCCACCAGTGATTTAACAAGTGCTGAAGTGCCTCCTGGACAAGGGTACAACCTCGATCGTTTTCGCAACCCGCTTTACAGCTTTGATAGTCATGTGATATTAAGAATTCGAGTCGGACCTGCTCAGCATGTAACTCTACCAGGTTGGTATTCATTATGCGAATATCGAAGATTTGAACCATGTTGATTTGATAGGAGTTCCTATCATGGTAGTCTCGGATCCATCCAAGATCCATCTGACGCTAGAGGGCCTCTTGTATGAAAGAGCATCCCTGTTTATTTACCGAGCAAGTCAGACAGGAACTGTAATCATGTCGCGGCAGATTATGATACTGGCTTTGCCTTGAGTGCATTGCCACCAAGTTGACATTCATCGCACGGATGTCGTGGTTTTGAATGACGTTGGAATTCGTGTAAACCATGTTAACTCCACGAACTCGGTGCTCTTGGATCCATCCAAGATCCATTTGTTCCTGTAGAGCTGCTTGCACTACAGAACATCCTTGATTATCTTTAGAGCAGATATCACACTGGTGATAGTTATGAGGTGGCACATGGCCATATCCACTATGTCTATAATGCATCTTGACCAGATTGGTTTTCAACAAGAGTCAATCGTGAATTTGATAGACATTGTTAGTCTCTTTCTCAATCAGATTGACTGCAGCTTTCTCGTGTTGAGGCAGCGGGTTCGTGAGAACATTAGGATTCGTATCTTTGAAAGATAAGAGCCCGCTCCTAACAAGCTTTTGCACGTCGGATTTGAAATTGAGACAAGTCTCAATGTTATGCCCTGAATCTCCTTGATGATAAGGGCAAGTTTGATTCGCTTTAAACCAAAAAGGCGGATTTTCCGGAACTGAAAGGGGAGACTTAGTCTAAATGTGCCCCTTAGCCAGCAGTAATGGAAACAGCTCTGCGTACGTTACGGGTATAGGATCAAACCCTGATGGCCGTATTGTACGGTTGTTGTTATATGGAGGACGAGCCTGCTGAAGAGGCTGTTGTGTCCTTTGTTGGTCAGGTTGGCTCTGTGCAACCTGAGGTTGATACGTAGGAATAGACGCGGGGCCGATAGCAGGAGTAACAGCTGCTACTGGCTGATAACGTCGTCTTTGCTTTCCGAGAGAGATATTCCCAATATCTTGCTCTTTTTTCTTAGGGAGAGCACTACCATATTTTTTAGTACCGCTCGTCGATCCAGTGTCTTTTACCAAACGTCCTTCTCGGATGGCTTCCTCAAGACGTACACCCATGCCGACCATTTCGGTGAAATCACTGGGCGCACTGGCAACCATTCGGTCATAGTAAAATGAGCTTAAGGTCTTTAAGAAGATCTTTGTCATCTCTTTTTCCTCAAGAGGTGGACAAATCTGAGCGGCAATTTCATGCCACCTTTGAGCATACTCCTTAAAGGTTTCCTTGTCCTTTTGTGACATTGATCTGAGTTGATCTCTGCCGGGTGCCATGTCCAAATTGTACTTGTATTGTTGGACGAAGGCATTACCAAGATCTCTGAATGTACTGATCGTAGTACGGTTTAAACCCATGTACCATTTGAGTGCGGCACCGGTTAAACTATCCTGGAAGTAGTGAATCAGCAGGTCCTGATTCTCCGTCTGAGCTGACATCCACCGAGCGTACATCACCAGATGGCTCTGAGGGCAAGAGTTACCCTTGTATTTTTCAAAGTCGGACACTTGGAACTTGTTCGGGACTTTCACATTTGGGACCAAGCAGAGGTCTGCGGCGTCCTTTCCAAATAGATCCTGACCGCGAATGGCTTGCAGCTCTTTCTGCATTTCCAAGAATTGCTCCTGGAATTCATCCATTCTATCGAACATAGTTTCTTTCCTACCAGAAGGTGTTGGTGGAATCTGTCCTTCTGGGACAGTGTGCACCATAGGGGGTGGTACCGTGACTACGGTAGTAAGTCTTGGCGCCTCCCGAAGTTTGTAACCTTCAGGAGTCTTCAGTATGCCCCTGGCATCTTCGCTTTCCCAAAGTTTGTAACCTTCAGGCCCAGCGGCTTCTGTTGCGATTCCCTGATCTTCAGTGATCGGCGGAACATATCCTTCCGGGATATAGTTAACAGGCATTCCCCACGGACGATCTTTCGGCATCTGATACCTAGGATCATACTTTTCTATGATGGGCGTTGAGGTGATCTCTGAGATCACAGTTCGTTGTAGCTGAGCTTCTGCCATGGCTTGCATATCGTTACGAAGCTTTCTCATATCCTCTCTCAGAGCGTCGATCTCTTCTTTCAACTCTCTGTTTTCTTCCTCAAGATCATCCATCCTTTTCTGACGATTGGCCCGAGTATTATACGAATGAGACAGTTTGACTCTAGAACCGAGACACAAACGTGAGATTCGTAGGTAAGAAGAATACGCGATGTGAGAATGATAATGCAATGATTATATTAATTGTTTTTTTGGTTTAATCAAAATAAACTTCGACAATTAGATTGCAAATATCAAACAGTGGGGAAACCCCTTTTTATTGAATTCCAAAGGATTACAGAAACGGAAATACAGTAGATTACAAAGTGCAAACACAGAAACCTAAACTAATGGGTCCCGAGTCCTCTTCTTTGACCGGGGCGCTTGGGCCGTTGTCGGGTTGTCATTCCTTTGCCAAGTGAAATGAGCGAGCAAATTCCTTTGGTCATCTTGATTCTCTACAGCATGCTGCTCCAAAATTTCAATCAGAGCTGTAGCGAGCGATTTTGGACGCGGTTCTTAAGCGTTGGTCGCTCTCTGCGGTTTGAGCTTTAACTACAGGTCGATTCATTTTTTATCCTATTGTGAGCTGAATAAGGAAGGGAAATAGATGTCTCCAATTAACCCTGCTTTGCATACTGAGTTTAAACAGCGGTCTATTAGGTTACGGATGCTATCAACGTGGGGGGCCTTTGTACTGGTTATTTATGTTTTCACCAATACGGTTCTTCTTTCTTTCTAGGAATTTCTAGCGGGAAACAAGGATTAGGGTGTTAGGCCTGATGCTTTTGAATTACTGCTTTTGATTGATGGAGATATGGGATTTGGGTTTTTTTGTTGATTGCGCTCGCTAAGATCTTTTCTTTTGATCTTATGCCTACGTATTCCCGTTTACCGAAACAGGGAAATCAGAGCGTTCGTAGTTCCTCCTATTCTATGGGAGGAAATTGGTTTTTGGTGTCTTGTTCAAAGCCCAAGACATGAAGCGAAAGGTGATTTGTATCTTGTTCAAAGCCCAAGATATGAAGCTGAAGGTCTATTTGTGTCTTGTTCAAAGCCCAAGACGTGAAGCTGAAGGTCTCGACTTTAGAGAGAATTTGTCATCTCTAAAGAAGGGAGAAGGAGAATTACTTTAACTGGGATACGCGGATCCGAGTAATGCCATAATTTCCGAAGAAAGGGTTTTAACCCGAAGGAGAAGACTTTAACTCAGTGTAGAGCAATGCCATCTTTCCTTAGGAATTTCTCATGCTAAAAGATGGACAGTGGCGTGGATGTAGATGATCCAGAGGCTTGCCGCTTACAGCGATTAGATGAAGGGGAAGGAGTTGTTGATGTTTGTATACTGTGAATGAGGCACAGCTTTGATGCTAAAAGGTTAATTGGATCAACCAGTGGTTTTCTTATACGAAGCCTAAGAGGAGGCTAATTTCCGCTAGGAAAATCATTATACAAAGCCTAAGAGGAGGCTAATTTCCGCTAGGAAAATCATTATACAAAGCCTAAGAGGAGGCTATTTTGTGTCTCGTACAAAGCCCGAGAAAGAGGCTAAAAGGGTTCGACCTAGTGGGGCATATCGTTATACAAAGCCTAAGAGGAGGCTAGCAAAGAGTTTACTCAGTTGGAGAATCTTTTATACTCAGTAAGAGAGTGTTTTTGTATCTCGTACAAAGCCCGAGAGAGAGGCGAAAAGGTTGTTCTGACTCCACTGGGGAGAATTTTGGTATCTCGTACGAAGCCCGAGATGGAGGCTATTGTAACTGTTTCAGTTGAGTGATAGATCCAATATACTGATTTTAAAAGAGAAAATCAGTTCTTATATGAGTAACACTGTACCCAGGGGTTTGATTGGAGGATCAGGGATATTTCCTTCTCTTTGAGGAAACAGGAAATCCAAAGGGTGTCGAGACTGTCCGAGTCTGCGGGTTTCCTTCCTATTTAACGAAGGGTGCTTGAGAATGTCTTTGAGACTCAAGGAAGTTAGACTGTCCGTGTCTAGAGTTTTATCTTTTGTACTATGCTGTGAGAAACAGTAGTAGACTCTATGAAAGGACTATTTTATGAGGATGACTAGGTTCTGTTCCTATACCTCTAAGAGGTCGTCGGGACAATTTGTACGAAGCCCAAGAGGAGGCTGGAAACTTTTAAGAAGCTGATGGGTCCTTGTACGAAGCCCAAGAGAAGGCTATCATTCCCGGAGGAAGAGATCATTATACGAAGCCTAAGAGGAGGCTGTGAATACTTCTAAGAAGCCGTAGTGTCCTTGAATAATGCCCAAGAGGAGGCCGGGTTGCTTTTAGGAAGCCTGTGGGTCCTTGAACAATGCCCAAGAGGAGGCCGATGCTTTTAAGAAGCCCGTGGGTCTATCATCTCCTTTCCATTAGGAGAGATAACTCTTTTAAAGATAAAAACCACTGGTAAATGTGCGAGGTTTACTATCCAGCGACTTCTAGCTTTTAAAGAGGGTTCCTTAGTTAAGGTCCAAGATTATGACCGTAGTGGGTACCCAAACCCCGAGACATTCAAGGCAAGCTATCCACGAGGAATAGATCAAGTCAGGAAAGTTCGAGAATTGGGAAGAAACTCAAAGATGCCATTCACGGAGAATACATTCATCTTGGGGAGTAGAGCTTCTTGACGATTCCTAAGGAGGACAGCCGAAGAGAAGACTGTATCTGGTGCTCCTATTGGGGATCTAGGCGTCTATTTCTACGAATAAATGAAACGGCGTCACCTAGTTCTAGATGTAGTTGTCGGGGAAACTCGAAATATCTATACTATTATTACACAGTAGATATGAGTTTATGAAAGGAGACTTACAGTGAGCAGCCCCGCAATACAGTTTATATATATGAAAGCAGTAAATGAAAGCGATAACCACTTACTCGGTTGGAGTGCTTCCATGCTGTTTGGTTAGTTGTTCAGCAAAGAAAGATTGAAAACAACAGTATATTCAAAATCAAAGGAGAAAGTGCTTTGAAAAAGAAAGATTTGGGGCTTACAGCTCAAGGAGAGGCCCAGGGTTTTATCAGTGAGCGCACTGTTTGACTTTGTACAGAGGGACTTATACAAGTGACTGGGGCCCAAAATGGTTTTCTGTACAAAGGGATGGGTCTTACACTCTCTCAAGAGGCCCAAAAAGGTTTTAAAAAAAAAAGAGTCGGGCTTATAACACGAGGGTAGGCCCAAATGAAAAAATGGCGATCGCGCCGAGGTTTTCTTTTAACGCAGAGGGACTTATACAATAAGTGAGGCCCAAAATGTTTTGGTTAAAAGGGGGATTGGGTCTTACACTCTAATAGAGGCCCAAAGTGTTTTGAATGGGTCTTATAGCTCAAGGAGAGGCCCAGATGGTTCTTTTTTTTTAAACGGGCGACGATCGCGCCGTTTACTTGTACAGAGGGACTTATACAATGGATGAGGCCCAAAAAAGTTTTTGTACAAGGGGGATGGGTCTTACACTCTCTCAAGAGGCCCAAAGTGTTTTGAAAATGATTTATGAAGGTTGAATTAATCCAAAACCCTAATTTGTTTTCAAAATGTATTTAATTGAATAAAAATTCAATTAAAATGATCAAAAATTGTTTAACACATGGAAAACAAATTGCGATCTTGGATTAATGCTTCAAAAATTTAGTATTGACCTACAAAATAATTAGAAAGCATTAAAAGTTGGAAAATCAATGTAGAAAAAATATTTAAAATGCCAAAAACAATCAAAATATTAATTCTTTGCAAAAATATCAATTATATGAAATAAATAATATTTTTGGGATTTTTTGATAAAATAAAATATTTTAACATTTTTGTGAATTATTAAAAAAAGAATCAACTCAAAATCATTAAAACTCAGAGAGAAATTAATTTTTGAATCAATTAAACAAAATCACAAAATTCAAATATTTGAATTTCTGAAAATGGCGCCAAGAACAACACCAAGAACACGCGCGTTTTTCAGTTTGCCCAGATTTGCATTTTCTATCCAATCTCCATGAATACGTAATCATATCATGCAATCCACATATCATTATGCTCGTCTCAACCTCACGATCATGTCTATGTACTTTAATTTCATTTAAATTAAACATACAACAAGAAATCACGAAGAGACCTCAAGAACCCTAATTTCTGCATGAAGGCTAGGATTTTTGATACACGATTCAAACAATGCAATTAATTGAGGGAAAACATTCCATGCATGATTATGAACATATGGCCAAATTATTGTGCGAGGAAATATGCATAGATTGAGAGATGACCAAGTATGTGCTTACCTCCAAGTCGTGACAGCAAGTTCAAAGTGAATTTTCATCTGGAGGTGTTACAGATGAGTTGTGATGATCTGAACAGCTTCCCTACACCCTATGGATTGTGTTTGGATGGTTGGACTTGATTGAAATTGGCTGGATCATTTTGTGGCACCTCAGCTGCACTTTGGTTAAAACCTTGAGCAACCAGCTGGTGATTTTGTGAAATTGATGTTTCAGAAGTTATGTGAGTGTTTGATCAGCTCATATGTGATGTATGTGAGGTGTGTGAGTGATTGGTTTGTGCAGAATTGCTCTCAAACTCAAAACCCGATAGCTACCTTGCTAAGAAAGGCATTTTTGCCAAGAGAAAGAGATTTTGAGGAAAGCATCTGTTAGATGGCTTTGGTGTACTTAAACTGACCACAATTGAGCTCTATTTATAGTAGAGCAAGTTTGTTTTGCAAGGAATAGTGAATGGCAGCTGGTAAGTAGGTTTGGCCAATGTTGGCAAATGAAAATCCAAGTCTCCTCTAGCCATTGACTAGAGGTTAGGGCACAGAGCTTTGGTCCCCTTGGTCTTGGATAAGTCTTGACTGATTTCAGATGAGAATGGCTCAGTCCATGCCACCTTGATGGTTCCATTGAATGCCTCATTCCAAATTTGAAGTCTTGTCCCTATTTTGGCCATTCTAGGTTCAACATGCTATTTCTTGTTCCATGGACTTTGGAGGCTTGGCTCAGTGATTGTCCCATTTAGATTCAATCCTCTGAGGTGTCCAAGTGGATTGGAGCAATTGAATTTGGCTGATTTTGGTAAATCGACCAAAGTTGCAAATTCTGTCTTGCCTTGACAGATTTCAGCAAGGCAACTTGGCAATGTCGTATCTCATGGTGTAGGTTGAATTTGGCAATGTTCTTGGCCATTTTGGAAAGCTCTTACATGATACAACAACTATTTGAACAAGTTTGGTTTTGATCTCTTTTGATTCCAAGTGAAAAATCCCCCTACATTTGGCAAAAAGTGAGGCAGAATCTGACTTAGTGAAAATTTCACTAAGTGTTGGAAAAAGTGACATTTTCACTTTTCAGCCACTTTGATCACTCCATAACTCAAAATCCTTAATGAATTGGAATGACTTGTAGTTGAAGTTTTTGTAGGTGATAATGAGGGCTACAAATCCATCTTTGGATGAGAAAAAATGGCCTTGTGGTTTAGGAGTTATGGTCCTCCAAAGTTGGTACCTTTGCCACTTTATTTTTAACTTAGAAAAATTTCTAAGTTTTATGGTTACCCCTTTTACAAGTTATCTCACTTTTCTTGATTTTTCTTGATGAATGATGATTCAAATCATACATTAACATCATTTTAGGGTTAAAAATCCATTTTGGTGAAAAATCTCAAAAAGTCAAAGTTGACTTTTGTGCACAGTTGACTTTTTATCAGATGAATTCCAAACTGTGCAATTCTTCAGGAAATCATGTCCTTGACCTAAATCAAACTTGATGGACATGTTCCATGGGTGTCATAGGGTATATTCAATCATGTATTAGGGTTTGGGAGCATGTCCTGGTCAAAAGTCAAAGTTACAGTTGACTTTTCCCTTAAAACCCTAATTGTGGTGCAGATGAAAATGAGACTTGTTGCTCAAGCTTCTTGGATCAATCCATTGTTCCAAATGGATCAATATGGTATATTAGAGACCCTCAAATCATCTCTTGAGGTCTTGGCTCATGGTTTGTCCCAAAAGTCAACTTAGGGGTGAATTAGGTCAAGAAACCCTAATTCCTGATTTTTGATGAATGCATCCCCTGAGGCAAAATTGACTTGATGCATGGGTTCATGAGGTTCCATGAAGCATATTAGGTTATTTTTTGGATCATTACCTTGTGCCCAGATGAAAATTTCCATCTGGAGGCCCTGGTCGACCAAAACCCTAATTTGGTGACACTATCAATCTTGAGACTTGATCCACCTAGAAGGGAGCAGCCTTGTGCTTAATCCTTGAAGTGGGAGTCCTTTTTGATCCATTGTGGATGTTTAAGAGATTAGACAAGTTGAAGATCATGTCATTCCTTGATTGATCCTTTGTCTAAGCACTCAGAGAGGGCTTGAAACCCTAATTTTGATTGTAGTGGATGCTCACCCATCTTTGGGGAGACTAATGAGGTACAAAGGTACATCCATATTGTGCTGATGATTTGCACAATGATGGGAAATCTAAGTGGTCAAAATTTGGGGTATTACAAATGCCCCTATTTAATCTTCTTGGACCCGAAGGTGTGAATGACGAAGGTGTTCGGGCATTCGGGGTGCAAGAGGATTAAATATCGGAATATCCGAAATTTTAATGGTGGTTATGAATGGTAGCTTACGCATTCATCTTCTTTAGCTAAGCAATGATGCTTAGAAAAGGTAAACTTCCCCTCGATCCTGGTCTCCTACCAAGAACTGGTCTCAGTCTCTTTTGAAATAAACTTCCCCTCGATCCTGGTTTCCTACCAAGGAACTGGTCTTAGTCTTTTTTGAAATAAACTTCCCCTCGATCCTGGTTTCCTACCAAGGAACTGTTCTTAGTTTTCTTTTGTTAACTTCCCCTCGTTCTTGGTTTCCTACCAAGGAACTGGTCTTAGTTTCTGATTTAAACTTCCCCTCGATCCTGGTTTCCTACCAAGGAACTGGTCTCAGTTTCCGATTTAAACTTCCCCTCGATCCTGGTTTCCTACCAAGGAACTGGTCTCAGTTTCTTTTGTCAATAAACTTTATTGACATGGGACGCTGTTAGTAGCGGTTTTCCTTCAAACTTCTCGCCGAATTTTCCTGGAGAGATGCCATTTGACGGAAAAAGGTTTGATGTCAGACTTGCTGGGGAACCCAACGTCTGAATTGTAGAGGTGTACAAACTTCTCTGTTTTGGAGACACCATTTGTCGATTTTACTGGGGAAAGCGAGTCTCTTGAGAGACTGTTTTCGTTTGGGGTTACATCATACTTTTCTCGGGATCTTCTCGGAGAAATGCCATATGATGGGATCTAATTTTGAGGTGCCAATGACCTTCTCATCAGTGGTTTTTCGGAGCAAAACTAGCGTGCTGCCGAATCTCTGATCACGAGGCTTTCTCTGTGGATTTTCCTTAATCCGGGAAAGCAAGGATATCATCTTCAATGGCGAAGAGTGATGTTTATTGAAATTTTTCTCTGGCTTTTCAGAGGTTCAAGTTATCAAAGTGGTCGAGTGCCGACTCTGATCTAAAGATACACTGGTTGCGAGATTGTTCAGACACAACGTTTCCTGACGAGGAAAGAACTGACAAACTCGATTGAGAAAACTGTTATCACTAGGGGACAAGACCGACTAGAGTGATAGTGATGCAATATGAAATGCGAACGCAAATAAAAAATGCATGATGTATGTATGTATATGCTGACAAAACAGACGCGACATACAGACTAATGGATGAACGCAATTGGATACTCGGCCATCGCGGGGCGAAGAAGTACCGTTGATTCAAAATAGCAATTCCACCTTGCTTAGGAGAGATAGTCCCGTTAGGAGCTATGTTGATCGGGCTTAGGAGATGAGAACTTGGCCGAGGCGTGTCAGACGAAACAAGGTCTCTGACACAGTTGATCCCTTTATTCAGGCATACTGGCTTAGAAGAAGTACTTTGATTCTGCACTTTGAAGTTCGCTTACTTCGGGAGAAGCGATCGATGTTCTTCTGATGTTCAACAGTCAAAAGAAATGCCATCTTTAATTTAAAAGCAGAAAAAGTTTAACAAGTAAATTCATTTTTGTTTTATTTCAAGAATCGCTGATTAAGTTTAAACAACGTCGTTCTGTAAAGCTAAAACAAGTAAAGAATTACAAACAAAAGCATAAGGGCTCAAATTTTATTGATAAGATGGAGATCAGCCAAACGCGTGATTCCAAAGAGTATATACAAAGTTAGAAAATGGTAATTTACAGGGAAAAGGGCTACGTTGAAACATAACGACCACTATCCTTCTACCAACTTTGAATTTGGGACATCCTGAGCTTCCGTCGAAGATGACCTTTGACTGGAGATTTCCTCCGATAGATGATGTAACTACTGTTGAGGGACTTGCCTCTGTTGAACATAGTTACTTGCCATTATCCCTAACTTTTGCCTGGATTGTACTATGAGATTTCCAATCCATCGGGATGATTCTTTTTTTTCATGTTTCTAACTTTTGCCTGGACCGCTCTTTCGGGTTTTCAATCCACCGAGACGTTTTTTTTTTAGTTTAGGCGAAGTATTTCTTGACTACATCAACATTCGTGGGGTAGGCAAATTCCTCTCCGTCCATGGTTGCAAGTCTCAAGGCGCTGCCTGAGAAAGCTTTCGTGACCACATAGGGGCCATCATAATTTGGGGTCCATTTGCCCCGAGAATCAGTGAGAAATGATTGTATCTTCTTGAGCACAAGGTCTCCTTTCCTGAAGACACGCGGTCGGACCTTTTTGTTGAACGCCCTCTTCATTCTCTGTTGATACAACTGACCGTGGCATAGTGCCGTGATTCGCTTCTCTTCGATCAGGTTCAGGTCGTCGTGTCGACTTTGACACCATTCAGCTTCGGTGAGCTTCGCTTCCATCAATACCCAGATTGATGGGATCTCTATTTCTATGGGAAGCACTGCCTCCATGCCATACACTTGAGAGAAAGGGGTAGCCCCTGTTGAAGTGCGGACAGATGTACGATAACCGTGAAGCGCAAAGGGTAGCATCTCATGCCAATCTTTGTAGGTTACAACCATCTTTTGAACGATCTTCTTGATGTTCTTGTTAGCCGCTTCTACCGCTCCGTTCATCTTGGGTCGGTAGGGAGATGAGTTATGGTGTTCGATCTTGAACTCTGCACACAACTCTTTCATCAGCTTATTGTTCAAGTTAGATCCATTATCAGTAATGATCTCGCTTGGAACACCATAACAGCAGATGATATTGTTTTTGATAAATCGGACCACCACTTGTCGGGTTACATTGGCGAATGACGCTGCTTCGACCCACTTGGTGAAATAGTCAATGGCTACCAGGATGAACTGATGTCCGTTTGAAGCCTTGGGCTCAATCATGCCAATCATGTCGATTCCCCATATGGAAAATGGCCACGGGGAAGAAAGAACTTTGAGATGTGATGGCGGTACATGAATTTTGTCGGAGTATATCTGACACTTGTGACACCTCCTCATGTACTTGTAGCAGTCGGATTCCATGGTCAACCAATAGTACCCTGCTCTTAGGATTTTTCTCGCCATTGTGTGCCCGTTGGCATGAGTGCCAAAGGATCCTTCATGAATTTCTTTCATGAGCACGTCTGCTTCTGGTCTGTCGACGCATCGGAGCAAGACCATGTCAAAATTTCTCTTATAAAGAGTGTCACCGCTCAGGAAGAAGTTCCCAGCCAATCTTCTGAGGGTCTTTATATCTTTTCTGAGTGCCCCAGATGGGTACTCTTGTTTCTGAAGGAAGCATTTGATATCGTGATACCAAGGTCTGTCGTCTATGACTGCTTCAATCGCGAAGATGTAAGCGGGCCGTTCAAGGCGCACTATGTCGATCTTAGGTATGTCATTCCATCGACCTACACTGATCATGGAAGAGAGAGTGGCTAATGCGTCAGCCATGTGATTCTCATCACGAGGGATGTGATGAAAGTCGACTCTGTTGAAGAAGGGTAACAACCTCCTTGCATAGTCTTTGTAAGGAATCAATCCTGATTGGTATGTATTCCAATCCCCTTTTATCTGATTGATCACTAGGGCTGAGTCGCCGTATACGTCCAAGTTTTTGATCCTTAAATCAATCGATTCTTCAAGACCCATAATACATGCTTCGTATTCGGCCTCGTTGTTCGTACATTTGAACGTAAGTCTGGCAGTGAAAGGAATGTGGGAACCCTGTGGGGTAACAATGATTGCCCCAATTCCGTTTCCATAATGATTGACTGCTCCGTCAAAGATAAGTCCCCACTGGGAACCGGGTTCTGGTCCTTCACTGGGTAGCGGTTCATCGCAATCTTTCATCTTTAGATACATGACATCTTTGTCTGGGAAGTCAAACCCGATTGATTCTTGATCATCAATCGGTTGATGAGCCAAATGATCGACTAAAATACTTCCTTTAACGGCTTTCTGAGCATGGTACTCTATGTCATATTCTGATAGTAACATCTGCCAATGGGCAATCCTTCCCGTGAGAGCAGGTTTTTCAAAAACGTACTTGATTGGATCCATTTCAGAGACCAACCAAGTAGTATGACGAATCATGTACTGGCAAAGACGTTTGGCTGCCCAAGCCAAAGCGCAACAAGTTTTCTCAAGCATCGTGTACCGAGTCTCACAGTCGGTGAATTTCTTGCTTAGATAGTAAATGGCAGACTCTTTCCATTTAGTTTCGTCTTGTTGGCCAAGTACACATCCCATTGAGTCCTCTAGGACTGTGAGGTAAATGATCAGTGGTCTTCCTTCCATTGGAGGTGATAGAATCGGAGGATTCAACAGATATTCCTTGATACTGTCGAAGGCAGTTTGGCAATCTTCTGACCAAACGCAATCCTGGTTCTTTTTGAGTAATTTGAAAATCGGCGCGCATGTCGCGGTCATAAGGAATATGAATCTGGAGATGTAGTTCAAACGTCCCAGGAATCCTCTGACTTGTTTTTCAGTTTTCGGAGAAGGCATTTCTTGAATGGCCTTGACCTTGTCAGGATCAACCTCAATCCCTTTCTGGCTGACGATGAACCCTAGTAGTTTCCCCGAACGGACACCGAAGGTGCACTTGTTGGGAAGCGGAGCTTGAATTTTCTTAGACGTTCGAACAATTTTGACAGATGTTCAACGTGCTCATCCTCTGTTCTTGATTTTGCAATCATATCATCGACATACACCTCGATTTCTTTGTGTATCATGTCATGAAACAGAGTAGTCATGGCCCTTTGATAGGTTGCCCCGGCATTCTTCAAACCGAACGGCATTACCTTGTAACAAAAGGTACCCCATGGAGTAATGAACGAAGTTTTCTCCATGTCTTTTGGCGCCATTTTGATCTGGTTATAGCCCGAGAATCCATCCATGAAGGAGAATACTTTGAACTTTGCTGTGCTGTCAACCAGCATGTCAATGTGTGGTAAAGGAAAGTCGTCCTTTGGACTTGCCTTGTTCAGATCCCTGTAATCAACACATATTCTGACCCTTCCATCCTTTTTGGGAAAGGGTACGATGTTGGCTAACCATTGAGGATATTCAGATGTAGCGAGGAAACCCGCGTCGATCTGTTTCTGTACCTCCTCTTTGATTTTGATGGCCATGTCCGGGTGAGTCCGTCTCAACCTTTGCTTTACTGGCGGACATTCCGATCTCAACGGTAAGTGATGTTCCACGATGCTGGTATCCAACCCTGGCATATCCTGATAGGACCAAGCGAACACATTGGGGAATTCTTCGAGAAGCTTTACCAAACCCTCTCTGGCAGTTGGACTGAGTAATGCTCCGATCCTGATTTCTTTTCTCTCTTGCTCCGAACCCAAGTTTACCGTTTCCAACGGCTCTTTGTGAGGTTCGATGGACCTTTCCTCTTGTCTGAGTAGTCGGGAGATCTCTTCTGGAATTTGGTCGTCATTTTCTTCTTTAGCCTCGAATACCGGGAACTCAAAGTTGGAAGAAGGCATCGGATTGTATGTTTCAACGGGGTATAAAACAAGCAATCTGCATGACGTGATGATTCGTGTTTAGAAGAGATAGAGAAAATGTAAGTGTGTGCAGTGTTTTGATTTTACTGCTTGTTTTTATTATTGAATGTTTTTTAGGATTACCATTTTCTGAAAAAGCAAAAAGAGAAAACAGCAATTAATACGGAAATTACAGAACGACGTTATTTTATTAATGAACAAGTCGAATCTTAAAACTACAGCCCTATAAAACAAAACTCTGTCGCTTTGGGCGAAGCGAAGAGGGAAATTTACAAAAAGCGAGCCCTATCAAAACATCCGTTTCACCTGGGCAGGGTGAAAGGTTAAAGATGGCAATTACTTTGACTGACGAACGACCTTCGGAACCTCGACGGCAACCCATTGGCGGCGAACTCCTCGGTGAATCACAAAGTCTGGCACCTTCCTTGATTTGTCTTCAGAAATAACGCTGATTTCTGGTGGAACAGGATCATTGGAATCTGTCTCCCAGGCAGAATTGTCGTAGGAGGATTCCTCCGTCGCATTTTGCATAGCATTTGTGCTCTCAGCTGTATCTCCCCATCCAGTTGACTGGATATCTTCGAGCCTGATACGAGAGCTTTCGGGAGCGGTGTACTTGACCATATAGTCGTATTTTCCACTTGGTTGTCCCAGAGTGTCCCAAACTTCTTTGGAACTGGAGGAGTCATTTCTCTCGATGACGTTGACCTCGGGAAAAGCATAATTGATGAATTCTAGTCCTGCAAACGTTGCGAATTCATCTTCATGTTGAGTAGTTTCCGAATGACCTGAGTGTTGATCCCATGACATGGTGGGGACACAGGTATTCTGTTTAATGATGCTCAGCTGAGTTTCATTACTCGGCTGACTTTCTTGCCCCAAGTTTCCTGGGTAAGGTTGCCACATTGGCAGGCCATCCATCGGGCCATAGTAACTATGGTCAAAGTTGTCTTTCATCGGAGTGTCCTCCTCTAATGAATTTGACGGAGCACGGCATCCTTCCGGATCACAATCTCCGTAGATCATTTCGACATCTGATCTTGGTATAAATCTCGGACTTTCTGTAGGAAAGCAAAAAGGCATAAGCACCTCTTCTTGAGACATATAGTCGTCCTTGTTAAGATATGACTTCCATTCTTCATCTGCGTCAGAGGGATCTTCCTCATTGATAGCATGAACTGTCTGAGACACTGGGTGAAGAAAACCTCCACTGTGGAAGAAGTTTTGAAGGGGATGAAGACTTTCATCGTTGGCAACTGTCTGGGTACAGGTTGCAGAAAAACCAAGACCCTTCTTTGTTTTATTGTCAATAGGAACGACGAGCCGTCCCCATCCTGTCGTATCGGTACTCTCGACCGCTTTGATAGCATCTTTGTATGAAGAAATTGAAGTTCCTTCTTTGAACTGATTGTCCTTGCTTACCGATAGTGCTTGGAACTGCGTTCCAATAACCTCCTCGGGTTCCACACAAGTAGATGATGATAAGTTACTCACAAGCAAGGCTTGTTCCCCACAAACCGTGACAAGTTGATCATTCTTAACGAACTTTAGCTTTTGGTGGAGAGTTGAAGTAACCGCTCCGGCCTGATGTATCCAAGGTCTTCCTAATAAACAACTGTATATTGCCCGGATGTCCATGACCTGGAAAGTGATTTGGAAAGTGTGAGGACCAATAGTTATGGGAAGATCCACTTCGCCGATAACTATTTTTCTGGATCCGTCGAATGCTTTGACGACGACCTCGCTAACTCTCATCGGAGGGCCCTTGAATGATAATTGCATCAAAGTGGACTTCGGCATAACATTCAGGGCTGACCCTGTGTCTACCAGTACGTTGGCTAAAGCATCGCCCTGGCAGTTAACTGTAATGTTGAGCGCCATGTTATGACGGCGACCCTCTTCAGGTAATTCTTCATCACTAAATCCCAAATTGTTGCAGGAAGTGATGTTAGAGACAATACTATCGAACTGTCTGATTGTTACATCCTGTTCCACAAAGGCTTGCTCCAAGACTTTCTGTAGAGCCTCCCTGTGGGCTTCTGAACTGAGTAACAGTGATAATACTGAGATCTTTGAAGGAGTCTGTAACAGTTGATCAACAATGTTATATTCACTCCTTCGGATGAGCTTTAGCATCTCATCTTTGTCTTTTGAAAAGTCGGGATTACTAGATTGACCGACTGGTGGATCAGGAATTTCTGCCTGAAGTTCCTTTTCTTTGTTGGATTCTCCAACCCCTCGGTTAAAGATTCGACCACTCTGTGTTACTCGACTGATATCTGCAATATTCACGACGGAGGGTAATGGAATTTCCTTTCCATTCTCGATTATTATTGCACCGTATTTGTAAGGGATTGCCTTAGCTGATTCATACGGTAATGGCCCCGGTAGATAGACGACTATGGGAACCTTCTGATTTTTCTGACCATCATAAGTAATCTCGATCCGTTCCCGGTTGGGAACTCTAGATTCGTCAAGTAGAGGGATGATGGCAAAAACATCCCTGATCTGGTGATGACCAGAGATCGTGACAACATCCTCAACTTGCTCGGCAAGGTAGTTCGGCGACCAAATGATGGGTCCTGAACCTGGACATGGACGAATTTCTCCGTGATCGACCTGACCCTGAAGAGCTGTTCTCACAAGGTAACACCCTTGGTTACTTTCTGAACAGACGCTACAACTGTCATAGTTGTGTGGTGGCACCTGGCCATGCCCACTTTGAATACAATGTAACCTCACTAGGTTATCTTCCATTGATCAGACATCCTGACTTTGACGACGAGTAGGATTCCTGTGATTGATACTAATCTGCTGAGTATCTTCGTCCATATAGATTGGCATCCACTAGTGATTTAACAAGTGCTGAAGTGCCTCCTGGACAAGGGTACAACCTCGATCGTTTTCGCAACCCGCTTTACAGCTTTGATAGTCATGTGATATTAAGAATCCAAGTCGGACCTGCTCAGCATGTAACTCTACCAGGTTGGTATTCATCACGCGAATGTCAAAGATCTGAACCATGTTGATTTGATAGGAGTTCCTATCATGGTAGTCTTGGATCCATCCAAGATCCATCTGACACTGGAGGGTCTCTTGTATGAAAGAGCATCCCTGTTTGTTTACCGAGCAAATCAGACAAGAATTGTAATCGTGTCGCGGCAGATTATGATACTGGCTTTGCCTTGAGTGCATCGCCACCAAGTTGACATTCATTGCACGGATGTCGTGGTTCTGAATGACGTTGGAATTCGTGTAAACCATGTTAACTTCACGAACTCGGTGCTCTTGGATCCATCCAAGATCCATTTGATCCTGTAGAGCTGCTTGCACCACAGAACATCCTTGGTTATCTTTAGAGCAGATATCACACTGGTGATAGCTATGAGGTGGCACATGGCCATATCCACTCTGTTTACAATGCATCTTGACCAGATTGGTCCCCAATAAGAGTACATCATGAATTTGATAGACATTGTTAGTCTCTTTCTCAATCAGATTGACTGCAGTTTTCTCATGTTGAGGCAGCGGGTTCGTGAGAACATTAGGATTCGTATCTTTGAAAGATAAGAGCCTGCTCCTAACAAGCTTTTGCACATCGGACTTGAAATTAAGACAAGTCTCAATGTCATGCCCTGAACCTCCTTGATGATAAGGGCATGTTTGATCCGCCTTAAACCAAAAAGGCGGATTTTCCGGAACTGTAAGAGGGGACTTAGTCTGAATATGCCCCTTGGCTAGCAGTAACGGAAATAATTCTGCGTACAACATGGGTATAGGATCAAACCCTGATGGCCGTGTCGTACGGTTGTTGTTATATGGAGGACGAGCCTGCTGAAGAGGCTGTTGTGTCCTTTGTTGGTCAGGTTGGCTCTGCGCAACCTGAGGTTGATACATAGGAACAGGCGCGGGGCCGATAGCAGGAGTAACAGCTGTTACTGGCTGATAACGTCGCCTTTGCTTTCCGAGAGAGATATTCCCAATATCTTGCTCTTTTTTCATAGGGAGAGCACTACCGTATTTTTTAGTACCGCTCGTCCATCCAGTGTCTTTCACCAAACGTCCTTCTCGGACGGCTTCCTCAAGACGTACACCCATGCCGACCATTTCGGTGAAATCACTGGGCGCACTGGCAACCATTCGGTCATAGTAAAATGAGCTTAAGGTCTTTAAGAAGATTTTTGTCATCTCTTTTTCCTCAAGAGGTGGACAAATTTGAGCGGCAATTTCACGCCACCTTTGAGCATACTCCTTAAAGGTTTCCTTGTCCTTTTGCGACATCGATCTGAGTTGATCTCTGTCGGGTGCCATGTCCAAATTGTATTTGTATTGTTGGACGAAGGTAGTACCAAGATCTCTGAATGTACTGATCGTAGTACGGTTTAAACCCATGTACCATTTGAGTGCGGCACCGGTTAAACTATCCTGAAAGTAGTGAATCAGCAGGTCCTGATTCTCCGTCTGAGCTGACATCCGCCGAGCGTACATCACCAGATGGCTCTGAGGGCAAGAGTTACCCTTGTATTTTTCAAAGTCGGGCACTTGGAACTTGTGCGGGACTTTCACATTTGGGACCAAGCAGAGGTCCGCGGCGTCCTTTCCAAATAGATCCTGACCGCGAATGGCTTGCAGCTCTTTCTGCATTTCCAAGAATTGCTCCTGGAATTCATTCATTCTATCGAACATAGTTTCCTTCTTACTAGAATGTGTCTGTGGAATCTGTCCTTCAGGGACAGTGTGCACCACAGGGGGTGGTACCGTGACTATGACAGTAAGTCTTGGCGCCTCCCGAAGTTTGTAACCTTCAGGAGTCTTCAGTATGCCCCTGGCATCTTCGCTTTCCCGAAGTTTGTAACCTTCAGGCCCAGCAGCTTCTGTTGCGATTCCCTGATCTTCAGTGATCGGCGGAACATATCCTTCCGGGATATAGTTAACAGGCATGCCCCAAGGACGATCTTTCGGCATCTGATACCTAGGATCATACTTTTCTATGATGGGCGTTGAGGTGATCTCTGAGATCACAGTTCTTTGTAGCTGAGCTTCTGCCATGGCTTGCATGTCGCTACGAAGCTTTCTCATATCCTCTCTCAGAGCGTCGATCTCTTCTTTCAACTCTCTGTTTTCTTCCTCAAGATCATCCATCCTTTTCTGACGATTGGCCCGAGTATTATACGAATGAGACAGTTTGACTCTAGAATCGAGACACAAACGTGAGATTCGTAGGTAAGGAGAATACGCAATGTGAGAATGATGAATGCAATGATTATATTAATTGTTTTTTGGTTTAATCAAAATAAACTTCGACAATTAGATTGCAAATATCAAACAGTGGGGAAACCCCTTTTTATTGAATTCCAAAGGATTACAGAAATGGAAATACAGTAGATTACAAAGTGTAGAAACAGAAACCTAAACTAATGGGTCCCGAGTCCTCTTCTTTGACCGGGGCGCTTGGGCCGTTGTCGGGTTGTCATTCCTTTGTCAGGTGAAAGGAGCGAGCAAATTCCTTTGGTCATCTTGATTCTCTACAGCATGCTGCTTCAAAATTTCAATCAGAGCATCTTTCTCTTTTAGTAGTTGCTGTATTTGGATGCACTCTACGTCGAGGGTGCGGTACTTGTTCTTCCAAGATCTTCTTTCCTTTTGAACTTTGTTGAGAGTAACCTGAAGCCTTTCAGTTTCCGTCATGAAGTACATGACAATTTCCCTCGGCGGAAGAATTCCGTAACGAGGATAAGGCATCCTTAGCTTGAGAGCTCTAGTTTGTACCCAGTGGAGATAAGGCTCCACCGAGACACAGTCCGGTTTTCCCAGAGACTCTCGTCCTTTCTTATGAACATGTTTCCAAGCTTGCACTATTTCCATCTTTAGTGCTCTGTCGTCTTCTCCTTCTTTGAAGAAAAGACCTTCCAGATGAACATCCAGTGGGATGTATCTCATCGGGTATCCAAATTGACGAAGAACTAATATCGGATGATAGTTGATTCCTCCTTTAGTTCCTATGAGGGGTACGCTGGGGAAGTTTCCACAACGGTCAATGATTCTAATTCCCTCATAAATCCTATTACACCAATCTATATCGGAATTGGTGAGAGACATGATCTTCTGCGACCAACGTAAGACACTCTTGCAATCCCAAAAAGCAGCAGACTTGGGCAAGTGAGAGATAAACCATTTGTAGAGCAAAGGTATACAGCATGTGATCTCCCATCTGCTGTACAAATTTCCTAAGTGTACAGAATGATACGCATCTGCGAGCAAAGTCGGCACAGGGTTTCCAATGAGAAAAACCTTAACAGCGTTGATATCGACGAAGTTATTGATGTTGGGAAACAAAAATAACCCGTAGGTGAGCAAGACAAAGATGCTTTCAAAAGCAGTCTCGTTCCCTATACTAGCGAAGTACAGAGCTTTCTTGGTCAGGAACTGGGCTGGCAAAGCTTGGATGCCACCCTTAGTGGTCATGTGAGTCCTGACCTCAGACTAGTCCAAATGAATTGCTATTGCAATAGTCTGATTCTTTGGAATTTCTTCCAGTCCAGAAAATGGAGCTCGATCAGTGATATGTAAATCAGTCAGATGAGAATACTCCTCCAGCGTTGGTGCAAGCTGGTAATCCAGGAATGTGAAACAATGATAAACCGGATCGTAGAATTGAATGAGTGCGTCCATGATCCCCTTAATCACATGGACTCTTAACAGTGGTAGCAAACCACCGTGCTTGGCTCTGAAAGCCTCTGGGTTAACGATCATCCTTGCTAACTTTCTCAAATCCCCTAATTTTGGAACCTTGAAGGTATACTGGTGAGTTCTCCTTCTACCGAAATCCATTAGCATAATCCTCTTCTCTGATATTTGCAATCACAGTCTTAGTTTAATTTGAAAAATAGAGAGACTAGAAGAGAAAGTTTTTTGAATGTTTTAATGTTTTATTAAATGAATGCATGAATGCAGCACACAAAAACATTGAAAAAACATGGGGTTAAAGGGTCGTTGTCATGAAGTCAAGGCTCTACCCATCCCCAAAGGTTTATACTAGGGTGATTTTTGTACCTGTACTCATTATCATCAGCTCCTCCCAGGAAGGCAGACAACAAGCGGATCGCCAGCGAGTTGTATGCAATCTTAGAGTAAGTGCTATTCACCGAGAATAGATCACCAGCCTCAAATGAGGGTAGTATCGCGTAACAACTATTTCCGATAGCTTCCGCACTACGAAAGTGTTTGGCTTTTCTAGGTGTATACTCATTCTCACCACATGCGGCATCACACGCATTCCCATTAGCAGAAAAATAAACACGTATAGCAATTAGGAAAAGTAGTATATATATTTGTCTTAAACATCCTAGACCTAACGAAACTAAGGATCCTAAGTTCCTGACAGAAAATGGGTTCCCCGGCGGAAGCCCCAATCTGTGGTATTCACACAAGTGAAGAGAAAAAAGGAAAAAGAAAGACGAAAAACAAAGAGAATGGCCCCACGGGGGGCGCCATTTTTCCTGTAGCGAGCGATTTTGGACGCGGTTCTTAAGCGTTGGTCGCTCTCTGCGCTTTGAGCTTTAACTACAGGTCGATTCATTTTTTATCCTATTGTGAGCTGAATAAGGAAGGGAAATAGATGTCTCCAATTAACCCTGCTTTGCATACTGAGTTTAAACAGCGGTCTGTTAGGTTACGGATGCTATCAACGTGGGGGGCCTTTGTACTGGTTATTTGTATTTTCGCCAATACGGTTCTTCTTTCTTTCTAGGAATTTCTAGCGGGGAACAAGGATTAGGGTGTTAGGACTGATGCTTTTGAATTACTGCTTTTGATTGATGGAGATATGGGATTTGGGTTTTTTTGTTGATTGCGCTCGCTAAGATCTTTTCTTTTGATCTTATGCCTACGTATTCCCGTTTACCGAAACAGGGAAATCAGAGCGTTCGTAGTTCCTCCTATTCTATGGGAGGAAATTGGTTTTTGGTGTCTTGTTCAAAGCCCAAGACATGAAGCGAAAGGTGATTTGTATCTTGTTCAAAGCCCAAGATATGAAGCTGAAGGTCTATTTGTGTCTTGTTCAAAGCCCAAGACGTGAAGCTGAAGGTCTCGACTTTAGAGAGAATTTGTCATCTCTAAAGAAGGGAGAAGGAGAATTACTTTGACTGGGATACGCAGATCCGAGTAATGCCATAATTTCCGAAGAAAGGGTTTTAACCCGAAGGAGAAGACTTTAACTCAGTGTAGAGCAATGCCATCTTTCCTTAGGAATTTCTCATTCTAAAAGATGGACAGTGGCGTGGATGTAGATGATCCAGAGGCTTGCCGCTTACAGCGATTAGATGAAGGGGAAGGAGTTGTTGATGTTTGTATACTGTGAACGAGGCACAGCTTTGATGCTAAAAGGTTAATTGGATCAACCAGTGGTTTTCTTATACGAAGCCTAAGAGGAGGCTAATTTCCGCTAGGAAAATCATTATACAAAGCCTAAGAGGAGGCTAATTTCCGCTAGGAAAATCATTATACAAAGCCTAAGAGGAGGCTGTTTTGTGTCTCGTACAAAGCCCGAGAAAGAGGCTAAAAGGGTTCGACCCAGTGGGGCATATCGTTATACAAAGCCTAAGAGGAGGCTAGCAAAGAGTTTACTCAGTTGGAGAATCTTTTATACTCAGTAAGAGAGTGTTTTTGTATCTCGTACAAAGCCCGAGAGAGAGGCAAAAAGGTTGTTTTGACTCCACTGGGGAGAATTTTGGTATCTCGTACGAAGCCCGAGATGGAGGCTATTGTAACTGTTTCAGTTGAGTGATAGATCCAATATACTGATTTTAAAAGAGAAAACCAGTTCTTATATGAGTAACACTGTACCCAGGGGTTTGATTGGAGGATCAGGGATATTTCCTTCTCTTTGAGGAAACAGGAAATCCAAAGGGTGTCGAGACTGTTCGAGTCTGCGTGTTTCCTTCCTATTTAACGAAGGGTGCTTGAGAATGTCTTTGAGACTCAAGGAAGTTAGACTGTCCGTGTCTAGAGTTTTATCTTTTGTACTATGCTGTGAGAAACAGTAGTAGACTCTATGAAAGGACTGTTTTATGAGGATGACTAGGTTCTGTTCCTATACCTCTAGGAGGTCGTCGGGACAATTTGTACGAAGCCCAAGAGGAGGCTGGAAACTTTTAAGAAGCCGACGGGTCCTTGTACGAAGCCCAAGAGGAGGCTATCATTCCCGGAGGAAGAGATCATTATACGAAGCCTAAGAGGAGGCTGTGAATACTTCTAAGAAGCCGTAGTGTCCTTGAATAATGCCCAAGAGGAGGCCGGGTTGCTTTTAGGAAGCCTGTGGGTCCTTGAACAATGCCCAAGAGGAGGCCGATGCTTTTAAGAAGCCCGTGGGTCTATCATCTCCTTTCCATTAGGAGAGATAACTCTTTTAAAGATAAAAACCACTGGTAAACGTGCGAGGTTTACTATCCAGCGACTTCTAGCTTTTAAAGAGGGTTCCTTAGTTAAGGTCCAAGATTATGACCGTAGTGGGTACCCAAACCCCGAGACATTTAAGGCAAGCTATCCACGAGGAATAGATCAAGTCAGGAAAGTTCGAGAATTGGGAAGAAACTCAAAGATGCCATTCACGGAGAATACATTCATCTTGGGGAGTAGAGCTTCTTGACGATTCCCAAGGAGGACAGCCGAAGAGAAGACTGTATCTGGTGCTCCTATTGGGGATCTAGGCGTCTATTTCTACGAATAAATGAAACGGCGTCACCTAGTTCTAGACGTAGTTGCCGGGGAAACTCGAAATATCTATACTATTATTATACAGTAGATATGAGTTTATGAAAGGAGACTTACAGTGAGCAGCCCCACAATAAAGTTTATATATATATATGAAAGCGATAACCACTTACTCGGTTGGAGTGCTTCCATGCTGTTTGGTTAGTTGTTCAGCAAAGAAAGATTGAAAACAACAGTATATTCAAAATCAAAGGAGAAAGTGCTTTGAAAAAGAAAGATTTGGGGCTTACAATTCAAGGAGAGGCCCAGGGTTTTATCAGTGAGCGCACTGTTTGACTTTGTACAGAGGGACTTATACAAGTGACTGGGGCCCAAAATGGTTTTCTGTACAAAGGGATGGGTCTTACACTCTCTCAAGAGGCCCAAAAAGGTTTAAAAAAAAAAGAGTGGGGCTTATAACACAAGGGTAGGCCCAAATGAAAAAATGGCGATCGCGCCGAGGTTTTCTTTTAACGCAGAGGGACTTATACAATAAGTGAGGCCCAAAATGTTTTGGTTAAAAGGGGGACTGGGTCTTACACTCTAATAGAGGCCCAAAGTGTTTTGAATGGGTCTTATAGCTCAAGGAGAGGCCCAGATGGTTCTTTTTTTTTTAAACGGGCTGCGATCGCGCCGTTTACTTGTACAGAGGGACTTATACAATGGATGAGGCCCAAAAAAGTTTTTGTACAAGGGGGGATGGGTCTTACACTCTCTCAAGAGGCCCAAAGTGTTTTGAAAATGATTTATGAAGGTTGAATTAATCCAAAACCCTAATTTGTTTTCAAAATGTATTTAATTGAATAAAAATTCAATTAAAATGATCAAAAATTGTTTAACACATGGAAAACAAATTGTGATCTTGGATTAATACTTCAAAAATTTAGTATTGACCTACAAAATAATTAGAAAGCATTAAAAGTTGCAAAATCAATGTAGAAAAAATATTTAAAATGCCAAAAACAATCAAAATATTAATTCTTTGCAAAAATATCAATTATATGAAATAAATAATATTTTTGGGATTTTTTGATAAAATAAAATATTTTAACATTTTTGTGAATTATTAAAAAAAGAATCAACTCAAAATCATTAAAACTCAGAGAGAATTTAATTTTTGAATCAATTAAACAAAATCACAAAATTCAAATATTTGAATTTCTGAAAATGGCGCCAAGAACAACACCAAGAACACGCGCGTTTTTCAGTTTGCCCAGATTTGCATTTTCTATCCAATCTCCATGAATACGTAATCATATCATGCAATCCACATATCATTATGCTCGTCTCAACCTCACGATCATGTCTATGTACTTTAATTTCATTTAAATTAAACATACAACAAGAAATCACGAAGAGACCTCAAGAACCCTAATTTCTGCATGAAGGCTAGGATTTTTGATACACGATTCAAACAATGCAATTAATTGAGGGAAAACATTTCATGCATGATTATGAACATATGGCCAAATTATTGTGCGAGGAAATATGCATAGATTGAGAGATGACCAAGTATGTGTTTACCTCCAAGTCGTGACAGCAAGTTCAAAGTGATTTTTGATTTGGAGGTGTTACAGATGAGTTGTGATGATCTGAACAGCTTCCCTACACCCTATGGATTGTGTTTGGATGGTTGGACTTGATTGAAATTGGCTGGATCATTTTGTGGCACCTCAGCTGCACTTTGGTTAAAACCTTGAGCAACCAGCTGGTGATTTTGTGAAATTGATGTTTCAGAAGTTATGTGAGTGTTTGATCAGCTCATATGTGATGTATGTGAGGTGTGTGAGTGATTGGTTTGTGCATAATTGCTCTCAAACTCAAAACCCGATATTACCTTGCTAAGAAAGGCATTTTTGCCAAGAGAAAGAGATTTTAAGGAAAGCATCTGTTAGATGGCTTTGGTGTACTTAAACTGACCACAATTGAGCTCTATTTATAGTAGAGCAAGTTTGTTTTGCAAGGAATAGTGAATGGCAGCTGGTAAGTAGGTTTGGCCAATGTTGGCAAATGAAAATCCAAGTCTCCTCTAGCCATTGACTAGAGGTTAGGGCATAGAGCTTTGGTCCCCTTGGTCTTGGATAAGTCTTGACTGATTTCAGATGAGAATGGCTCAGTCCATGCCACCTTGATGGTTCCATTGAATGCCTCATTCCAAATTTGAAGTCTTGTCCCTATTTTGGTCATTCTAGGTTCAACATGCTATTTCTTGTTCCATGGACTTTGGAGGCTTGGCTCAGTGATTGTCCCCTTTAGATTCAATCCTCTGAGGTGTCCAAGTGGATTGGAGCAATTGAATTTGGCTGATTTTGGCAAATCGACCAAAGTTGCAAATTCTGCCTTGCCTTGACAGATTTCAGCAAGGCAACTTGGCAATGTTGTATCTCATGGTGTAGGTTGAATTTGGCAATGTTCTTTGCCATTTTGGAAAGCTCTTACATGATACAACAACTGTTTGAACAAGTTTGGTTTTGATCTCTTTTGATTCCAAGTGAAAAATCCCCCTACATTTGGCAAAAAGTGAGGCAGAATCTGACTTAGTGAAAATTTCACTAAGTGTTGGAAAAAGTGACATTTTCACTTTTCAGCCACTTTGATCACTCCATAACTCAAAATCCTTAATGAATTGGAATGACTTGTAGTTGAAGTTTTTGTAGGTGATAATGAGGGCTACAAATCCATCTTTGGATGAGAAAAAATGGCCTTGTGGTTTAGGAGTTATGGTCCTCCAAAGTTGGTACCTTTGCCACTTTATTTTTAACTTAGAAAAATTTCTAAGTTTTATGGTTACCCCTTTTACAAGTTATCTCACTTTTCTTGATTTTTCTTGATGAATGATGATTCAAATCATACATTAACATCATTTTAGGGTTAAAAATCCATTTTGGTGAAAAATCTCAAAAAGTCAAAGTTGACTTTTGTGCACAGTTGACTTTTTATCAGATGAATTCCAAACTGTGCAATTCTTCAGGAAATCATGTCCTTGACCTAAATCAAACTTGATGGACATGTTCCATGGGTGTCATAGGGTATATTCAATCACGTATTAGGGTTTGGGAGCATGTCCTGGTCAAAAGTCAAAGTTACAGTTGACTTTTCCCTTAAAACCCTAATTGTGGTGCAGATGAAAATGAGACTTGTTGCTCAAGCTTCTTGGATCAATCCATTGTTCCAAATGGATCAATATGGTATATTAGAGACCCTCAAATCATCTCTTGAGGTCTTGGCTCATGGTTTGTCCCAAAAGTCAACTTAGGGGTGAATTAGGTGAAGAAACCCTAATTCCTGATTTTTGATGAATGGATCCCCTGAGGCAAAATTGACTTGATGCATGGGTTCATGAGGTTCCATGAAGCATATTAGGTTATGTTTTGGATCATTGCCTTGTGCCCAGATCAAAATTTCCATCTGGAGGCCCTGGTCGACCAAAACCCTAATTTGGTGACACTGTCAATCTTGAGACTTGATCCACCTAGAAGGGAGCAGCCTTGTACTTAATCCTTGAAGTGGGAGTCCTTTTTGATCCATTGTGGATGTTTAAGAGATTAGGCAAGTTGAAGATCATGTCATTCCTTGATTGATCCTTTGTCTAAGCACTCAGAGAGGGCTTGAAACCCTAATTTTGACTGTAGTGGATGCTCACCCATCTTTGGGGAGACTAATGAGGTACAAAGGTACATCCATATTGTGCTGATGATTTGCACAATGATGGGAAATCTAAGTGGTCAAAATTTGGGGTTTTACAAGAGCATCTTTCTCTTTTAGCAGTTGCTGTATTTGGATACACTCTACGTCGAGGGTGCGGTACTTGTTCTTCCAAGACCTTCTTTCCTTTTGAACCTTGTTGAGAGTAACCTGAAGCTTTTCAGTTTCCGTCATGAAGTACATGACAGATTCCCTCGGCGGAAGAATTCCGTAACGAGGATAAGGCATCTTTAGCTTGAGAGCTCTAGTTTGTACCCAGTGGAGATAAGGCTCCACCGAGACACAGTCCGGTTTTCCCAGAGACTCTCGTCCTTTCTTATGAACATGTTTCCAAGCTTGCACTATTTCCATCTTTAGTGCTCTGTCGTTTTCTCCTTCTTTGAAGAAAATACCTTCCAGATGAACACCCAGTGGGATGTGCCTCATCGGGTATCCAAATTGACGGAGAACCAATATCGGATGATAGTTGATTCCTCCTTTAGTTCCTATGAGGGGTACGCTGGGGAAGTTTCCACAAAAGTCAATGATTCTAATTCCCTCATAAATCCTATTACACCAATCTATATCGGAATTGGTGAGAGACATGATCTTCTGCGACCAGCGTAAGACACTCTTGCAATCCCAAAAAGCAGCAGACTTGGGCAAGTGTGAGATAAACCACTTATAAAGCAGAGGTACACAACATGTGATCTCCCCCCCCACTGTACAAATTTCCTAAGTGTACAGAATGATACGCATCTGCAAGCAAAGTCGGCACAGGGTTTCCAATGAGAAAAACCTTAATAGCGTTGATATCGACGAAGTTATTGATGTTGGGAAACAAAAATAACCCGTAGGTGAGCAAGACAAAGATGCTTTCAAAAGCAGTCGTGTTCCCTATACTAGCGAAGTACAGAGCTTTCTTTGTCAGGAACTGGGCTGGCAAACCTTGGATGCCACCCTTAGTGGTCATGTGAGTCCTGACCTCAGACTCGTCCAAATAAATTGCTATTGCAATAGTCTAATTCTTTGGAATTTCTTCCAGTCCAGAAAATGGAGCTCGATCAGTGATATGTAAATCAGTCAGATGAGAATACTCCTCCAGCGTTGGTGATAGCTGGTAATCCGGGAATGTGAAACAGTGATAAACCGGATCGTAGAATTGAATGAGCGCGTCCATGATCCCCTTAATCACATGGACTCTTAACAGTGGTAGCAAACCACCGTGCTTGGCTCTGAAAGCCTCTGGGTTAACGATCATCCTCGCTAACTTTCTCAAATCCCCTAATTTTGGAACCTTGAAGGTATACTGATGAATTCTCCTTCTACCGAAATCCATTAGCGTAATCTTTTTCTCTGATATTTGCAATCACAATCTTAGTTTAATTTGAAAAACAGAGAGACTAGAAGAGAAGTTTTTTGAATGTTTTAATGTTTTATTAAATGGATGCATGAATGCAGCACACAAAAACATAGAAAAAACATGGGGTCAGAGGGTCGTTGTCATGAAGTTAAGGCTCTACCCATCCCCAAAGGTTTATACTAGGGTGATTTTTGTACCTGTACTCATTATCATCAGCTCCTCCCAGGAAAGCAAAACAACAAGCGGATCGCCAGCGAGTTGTAGAGCAATCTTAGAGTAAGTGCCATTCACCGAGAATAGATCACCAGCCTCAAATGAGGGTAGTATCGCGTAACAACTATTTTCGATAGTTTCCGCACTACGAAAGGGTTTGGCTCCTCAGCTTCTCAGACTTAACAACCGGCCCATTGGCTATAAGAATGAATGGGTTGCGTTGGTCAGCCTCCACTGAGGTTGATGGTTGACCCCGTCGCCATCACTTATCTTAAGTGTATACTCATTCTCACCACATGCGGCATCACACGCATTCCCAGTAGCAGAAAAATAAACACGTATAGCAATTAGGAAAAGCAGTATATATATTTGTCCTAATCATCCTAGACTTATAAAGCTATGAATCCTAAGTTCCTGACAGAAATGGCTCCCCGGCTAAGTTACCACTCTGTAGTTTCTACACAAGGAAAACAGAAAGAAAGAAATAAGGGCCCCACGGTGGGCGCCACTTTTCTGTTGGCGGCCACCGCCATGAAAAATATTTGTCCAAGGTTTTTACCTTAAACGTTAAGAAAGAATGAGAAGCCCCACGGTGGGCGCCACTTTTCTGTAGCGAGCGATTTTGGACGCGGTTCTTAAGCGCTGGTCGCTCTCTGCAGTTTGAGCTTAAAACTACAGGTCGATTCATTTTTTATCCTATTGTGAGCTGAATAAGGAAGGGAAATAGATGTCTCCAATTAACCCTGCTTGCATACTGAGTTTAAACAGCGGTCTGTTAGGTTACGGATGCTATCAATGTGGGGGGGCCTTTGTACTGGTTATTTGTATTTTCGCCAATACTGTTTTCTTTCTTTTAATCTAGGCAAAGGGTTTCTGACGGGGAACAAGGATTAGGATGTTTGGACTGATGTTTTTGAATTACTTCTTTTGATTGACTAAGATATGGGATTTGGGTTTTTTGTTGATTGCGCTCGCTAAGATCTTTTCTTTCGATCTTATGCCTACGTATTCCCGTTTACCGAAACAGGGAAATCAGAGCGTTCGTAGTTCCTCCTATTCTATGGGAGGAAATTGGTTTTTGGTGTCTTGTTCAAAGCCCAAGACGTGAAGCGAAAGGTGGTTTGTATCTTGTTCAAAGCCCAAGATGTGAAGCTGAAAGGTCTATTTGTGTCTTGTTCAAAGCCCAAGACGTGAAGCTGAAAGACCTTGGCTTTAGAGAGAATTTGTCATCTCTAAAGAGGGGAGAAGGAGAATTACTTTAACTGGGATACGCGGATCCGAGCAATGCCATAATTTCTGAAGAAAGGGTTTTAACCTGAAGGAGAAGACTTTAACTCAGTGTAGAGCAATGCCATCTTTCCTTAGGAATTTCTCATGCTAAAAGAGGAACAGTGGCATGGATGTAGATGATCCAGAGGCTTGCCGCTTACAGCGATTAGATGAAGGGAAAGGAGTTGTTGATGTTTGTATACTGTGAACGAGGCACAGCTTTGATGCTAAAAGGTTGATTGGATCAACCAGTGGTTTTCTTATACAAAGCCTAAGAGGAGGCTAATTTCTGCTAGTAAAATCATTATACAAAGCCTAAGAGGAGGCTATTTTGTGTCCCGTACAAAGCCCGAGAGAGAGGCTAAAAGATTTTGACCCGACGATGGAGTCTTTTGGTATCTCGTATAAAGCCCGAGATGGAGGCTATTTGACTCAACAAGGGAGTTTTTTTGTATCTCGTATGAAGCCCGAGGTGGAGGCGATTGTTTGTTTGGCTCAACGAGAGAGCTCTTATGTGTCTCGTACAAAGCCCGAGAGAGAGGCTAAACGTTGTTTAACTCCACTGGGGAGAATTTTGGTATCTCGTACGAAGCCCGAGATGGAGGCTATTGTAACTGTTTCAGTTGAGTGACAGATCCAATATACTGATTTTAAAAGAGAAAATCAGTTCTTATATGAGTAACACTGTACACAGGGATTTAATTTGAGGATCAGGGATATTTCCTTCTCTTTGAGGAAACGGGAAATCCAAAGGGTATTGAGACTGTCCGAGTCCGCGGGTTTTCTTCCTATTTAACGAAGGGTGCTTGAGAATGTCTTTGAGACTCAAGGAAGTTAGACTGTCCGTGTCTAGAGTTTTATCTTTTGTACTATGCTTTGAGAAACAGTAGTAGACTCTATGAAAGGAATGTTCTATGAGGATGACTATGTTCTGTTCCTATACCTCTAGGAGGTCGTCGGGACAATTTGTACGAAGCCCAAGAGGAGGCTGGAAACTTTTAAGAAGCCGACGGGTCCTTGTACGAAGCCCAAGAGGAGGCTATCATTCCCGGGGGAAGAGATCATTATACGAAGCCTAAGAGGAGGCTGTGAATACTTCTAAGAAGCCGTAGTGTCCTTGAATAATGCCCAAGAGGAGGCCGATGCTTTTAAGAAGCCCGTGGGTCTATCATCTCCTTTCCATTAGGAGAGATAACTCTTTTAAAGATAAAAACCACTGGTAAACGTGCGAGGTTTACTATCCAGTGACTTCTAGCTTTTAAAGAGGGTTCCTTAGTTAAGGTCCAAGATTATGACCGTAGTGGGTACCCAAACCCCGAGACATTCAAGGCAAGTTATCCACAAGGAATAGATCAAGTCAGGAAAGTTCGAGAATTGGGAAGAAACTCAAAGATGACATTCACGGAGAATACATTCATCTTGGGGAGTAGAGTTTCTTGACGATTCCTAAGGAGGACAGCCGAAGAGAAGACTGTATCTGGTGCTCCTATTGGGGATCTAGGCGTCTATTTCTACGAATAAGTGAAACGGCGTCACCTAGTTCTAGACGTAGTTGCCGGGGAAACTCGAAATATCTATACTATTATTACACAGTAGATATGAGTTTATGAAAGGAGACTTGCAGTGAGCAGCCCCACAATACAGTTTATAATATGAAAACAGTAAATGAAAGCGATAACCACTTACTCGGTTGTAGTGCTTCCATGCTGTTTGGTTAGTTGTTCAACAAAGAAAGATTAAAAACAACAAGATATTCAAAATCAAAGGAGAAAGTGCTTTGAAAAAGAAAGATTTGGGGCTTACAGCTCAAGGAGAGGCCCAGGGTTTTATCAGTGAGCGCACTGTTTGACTTTGTACAGCGGGACTTATACAAGTGACTGGGGCCCAAAAAGGTTTTCTGTACAAAGGGATGGGTCTTACACTCTCTCAAGAGGCCCAAAAAGGTTTAAAGAAAAAGAGTGGGGCTTATAACATGAGGGTAGGCCCAGATGATTTTTCGTTTAAAAATGGCGATCGCGCCGAGGTTTTCTTTTAACGCGGAGGGACTTATACAATAAGTGAGGCCCAAAATGTTTTGGTTAAAATGGGGATTGGGTATTACACTCTAATAGAGGTCCAAAAAAGTTTTAAGAGAAAGAAATGGGTCTTACTACTCGAGGGTAGGCCCAGATGGTTTTTATTTTTAAACGGGCGACGATCGCGCCGTTTACTTGTACAGAGGGACTTATACAATGAGTGAGGCCCAAAAAAATTTTGTACAAGGGGGGGATGGGTCTTACACTCTCTCAAGAGGCCCAAAGTGTTTTGAAAATGATTTATGAGGGTTGAATTAATCCAAAACCCTAATTTGTTTTCAGAATGTATTTAATTGAATAAAAATTCAATTAAAATGATCAAAAATTGTTTAACACATGGAAAACAAATTGTGATCTTGGATTAATGCTTCAAAAATTAAGTATTGACCTACAAAATAATTAGAAAGCATTAAAAGTTGCAAAATCAATGTAGAAAAAATATTTTAAATGCCAAAAACAATCAAAATATTAATTCTTTACAAAAATATCAATTATATGAAATAAATAATATTTTTGGGATTTTTTGTGAAAATAAAATATTTTAACATTTTTGTGAATTATTAAAAAAAGAATCAACTCAAAATCATTAAAACTCAGAGAGAAATTAATTTTTGAATCAATTAAACAAAATCACAAAATTCAAATATTTAAATTATTCAAAAATGGCGCCAAGAACAGCTGAAGAACACGCGCGTGTGTTCTTGGTTTCTCAGATTTGCATTTTCTATCCAATCTCCATGAATACGTAATCATATCATGCAATCCACATATCATTATGCTCGTCTCAACCTCACGATCATGTCTATGTACTTTAATTTCATTTAAATTAAACATACAACAAGAAATCACGAAGAGACCTCAAGAACCCTAATTTCTGCATGAAGGCTAGGATTTTTGATACACGATTCAAACAATGCAATTAATTGAGGGAAAACATTCCATGGATGATTATGAACATATGGCCAAATTATTGTGCGAGGAAATATGCATAGATTGAGAGATGACCAAGTATGTGCTTACCTCTAGGCCGTGACAGCAAGTTCAAAGTGATTTTTGATTTGGAGGTGCTACAGATGAGTTGTGATGATCTGAACAGCTTCCCTACACCCTATGGATTGTGTTTGGATGGTTGGACTTGATTGAAATTGGCTGGATCATTTTGTGGTACCTCAGCCGCACTTTGGTTAAAACCTTGAGCAACCAGCTGGTGATTTTGTGAAATTGGTGTTTCAGAAGTGATCTAAGTGTTTGGATCACTTCTATATGATGTATGTGAGGTGTGTGAGTGATTGGTTTGATTGGAATTGCTCTCAAACTCAAAACCCGATAGTGACTTGCCTTAGAAGGCAAAATTGGAGTGAAAGAAGAGATTTTGAGGAAAGCATCTGTTAGATGGATTTGGTGTACTCAAACTGACCACAATTGAGCTCTATTTATAGTAGAGCAAGTTTGTTTTGCAAGGAATAGTGCATGGCAGCTGGTAAGTAGGTTTGGCCAATGTTGGCAAATGAAAATCCAAGTCTCCTCTAGCCTTTGACTAGAGGTTAGGGCACAGAGCTTTGGTCCCCTTGGTCTTGGATAAGTCTTGACTGATTTCAGATGAGAATGGCTCAGTCCATGCCACCTTGATGGTTCCATTGAATGCCTCATTCCAAATTTGAAGTCTTGTCCCTATTTTGGCCATTCTAGGTTCAACATGCTATTTCTTGTTCCATGGACTTTGGAGACTTGGCTCAGTGATTGTCCCCTTTAGATTCAATCCTCTGAGGTGTCCAAGTGGATAGGAACTACTGAAATTGGCTGATTTTGGCAAATCGAGCCAAAATGCAAATTCTGCCTTGCCTTGACAGATTTCAGCAAGGCAACTTGGCAATGTTGTATCTCATGGTGTAGGTTGAATTTGGCAATGTTCTTGGCCATTTTGGAAAGCTCTTACATGATACAACAACTGTTTGAACAAGTTTGGTTTTGATCTCTTTTGATTCCGAGTGAAAAATCCCCCTACATTTGGCAAAAAGTGAGGCAGAATCTGACTTAATGAAAATTTCACTAAGTGTTGGAAAAAGTGACATTTTCACTTTTCAGCCACTTTGATCACTCCATAACTCAAAATCCTTAATGAATTGGAATGACTTGTAGTTGAAGTTTTTGTAGGTGATTATGAGGGCTACAAATCCATCTTTGGATGAGAAAAAATGGCCTTGTGGTTTAGGAGTTATGGTCCTTCAAAGTTGGTACCTTTGCCACTTTATTTTTAACTTAGAAAAATTTCTAAGTTTTATGGTTACCCCTTTTACAAGTTATCTCACTTTTCTTGATTTTTCTTGATGAATGATGATTCAAATCATACATTAACATCATTTTAGGGTTAAAAATCCATTTTGGTGAAAAATCTCAAAAAGTCAAAGTTGACTTTTGTGCACAATTGACTTTTTTTCAGATGAATTCCAAACTTTGCAATTCTTCATGAAATCATGTCCTTGACCTAAATCAAACTTGATGGACATGTTCCATGGGTGCCATAGGGTATATTCAATCATGTATTAGGGTTTGGGAGCACGTCCTGGTCAAAAGTCAAAGTTACAGTTGACTTTTCCCTTAAAACCCTAATTGTGGTGCCAATGAAATTGAGACTTGTTGCTCAACCTTCTTGGATCAATCCATTGTTCCAAATGGATCAATATAGTTCATTAGAGACCCTCAAATCATCTCTTGAGGTCTTGGCTCATGGTTTGTCCCAAAAGTCAACTTAGGGGTGAATTAGGTCAAGAAACCCTAATTCCTTATTTTTGATGAATGCATCCCCTGAGGCAAAATTGACTTGATGCATGGGTTCATGAGGCTCCATGAAGTATATTAGGTTATGTTGTGGATCATTGCCTTGTGCCTAGATGAAAATTTCCATCTGGAGGCCCTGGACGACCAAAACCCTAATTTGGTGACACTGTCGACCCTGAGACTTAATCCACCTAGAAGGGAGCAGCTTTGTGCTTAATCCTTGAAGTGGGAGTCCTTTTTGATCCATTGAGGATGTTTGAGAGATTAGACAAGTTGAAGATCATGTCATTTCTTGATTGATCCTTTGTCTAAGCACTCAGAGAGGGCTTGAAACCCTAATTTTGATTGTATTGGATGCTCACCCATCTTTGGGGAGACTGATGAAGCCAGATGGTTCATCCATATTGTGATGATGATTTTCACAATGATGGGAAATCTAAGTGGTCAAAATTTGGGGTATTACAAGTTGGTTAGAAAGTATAGTCTCAGCGACAATGATTTGATCTAATCCCCAGCAGGGTGAGGGTAAAGTTATTACCCTAGCAGCAGATTAAGCTCATATCCCCAAGCAGAGTCTGGTAGTGGGTGGTATCCCTAGCGAGTATTAAGTCCAATTGTTTTTGGCAGGCGTCAAATCCAAGTTTTGAAACAGTTGGTCATCCCCAGCGGAGGAGTTTCCATCTGCAGTATTCATCTCCCTCCCTAGCTGAGTGGGTATTCTCTCGGAGTTTCGTCTATCTCCAGCAGAGTTGTTGATCTTGATATTCCACAACAGAGTGGGTATTCTATCAGAGTTTCGTCCATCTCTAGCAGAATTGGTGATTGTGATCTTCCCTAGCAGGGTGAGGTTTTCCTCAGGATTTCTTTGGTTTGATGATAATGTAGTTTGTCGTCCTTGGTGGAGCTGCTTTCGTTCTCAACGTTTATTTCGCTGGGACGGTCTTTTTGCATTGCATAAGCATCTTTTTTCATGGCATCTTCCTAAATGTGTAGCATTTCCACTTCGTGTGGAGCATTACGGCAAAATTCAAACATATGCATCCGAAGCATAAGCCAGGTTTGAGTTTTCCTTCGTCAGGAAGGCCTGATTTCAGGGAGCTATCTTTTGACTTTACTCCACAGGTGTTGGGTTTGGTCACCCAAAGCAATATTTGACATTCCCTTGCAGAGTTGTTTGCCAGGATTGTTAATCCATGATTTCATTTTTACCCCTTCGTCCAGGTGGTCCTTTGGTTTATCCCTTCAAGGTTTACCATCAGACACTCGTCCGTGTTTCCCTCGGCACCCGTCTGTGTCTGAACCTTTGATTTCAATAGCCGTACGTATTGACCTTTTGATGACACTCGTTCGTGTTGCCTTCCATTCCCCAGCGTGATTAATCCCTGATAAAAGTTGCTTTATAACTTTTCGATACCCGTCCGTATTGATCCTTTTTACAACCGTCCGTGTAACTTTTCAGTACCCGTCCGTATTGAACCTTTTTCACCCGTCCGTGTAACTTTTTGATACTCGTCCGTATTGATCCTTTTTACACTCGTCCGTGTAAATTTTCAGTACCCGTCCGTATTAAACCTTTTTACACCCGTCCCTGTAACTTTTCAGTACCCGTCCGTATTGTACCTTTTTACACCAGTCCGTGTACCTTTTTAGTACCCGTCCGTATTGAATCCTTTTACACCCGTCCGTGTACCTTTTCAGTACCCGTCCGTATTGAATCCTTTTACACCCGTTCGTGTACCTTTTCGATACCCGTCCGTATTGAATCTTTTTACACCCGTCCGTGTAACTTTTCAGTACCCGTCCGTATTGAACCTTTTTACACCCGTCTGTGTACCTTTTCAGTACCCGTCCGTATTGAATCTTTTTACACCCGTCCGTGTACCTTTTCAGTACCCGTCCGTATTTAATCCTTCTACACCCGTCCGTGTATCTTTTTGATACCCGTCCATATTAAATCTTTTTACACCCGTCCGTGTACCTTTTCAGTACCCGTCCGTATTGAATCTTTTTACACCCGTCCATGTACCTTTTCAGTACCCATCTGTATTGAATATTTGATTCCTTGGCACCCGTCAGTGTCTATCCCCAACATAGTTAACACTCGTTTGTGTTTATTTCATGACATTTCAATAAATTGTTTTTATTGGTTTCCAACACTTGTAGGTATTGTGACAGTGCAACATTTATTGCTTGTTCCCCAATGGAGTCGTTCCTCCTTTGAGGATTGCAAATTTCAGGTTTATTTTGGTATTCAATCTCCGTGAATCCTTTGAATGCATGATAGCCGTCACTATCATACCTTCAGGACCAAGTTGATTGAATAGGGGCAGCTGTAACACCCCAAAATTTGCCTTGTTGTTTTTAGCTAACTGGCTTATGTTTCTTTGCATTTCTTGCATTAGAATTTGTGCATAGCATGGTTCTTAGCATGGGATCAATGTACTTGGTTCATTTTAAAGGAGTCTCAAGCCTCAAGGTGGTTTGAGGGGTTCATCACACCTTTATAAGATCAAGAATGGTAAAGGATTTCAAGTGAATCTTTCTCTCCTAATCAGATGGTCCAAATTAGGGTTTTTGTTCCCAAAGGACTTCTTGAAGGGCTTTGTGGATTCAAGCATGTTCTTATGGTATTCCATATGCTCACAAGTATTCATGGATAGAGATTTGGTTAGTGATTCATTGTGGAGGATTTTCAGTGGATCAGTTACTTGTGAAGTAAGCAAAAGTCAACAGTTCAAGAGGAAAGTCAACCATGGGTTTTCAAAGGTTCAAATCATGTTTCCTAAGTCCATGTACCTTTATTTGGTCAAGGAATAGCATGGATGACATCATTCTTCAAGAATCAAGAGTTTGTGCAAAAGTTACTAAATTTGGAAAATGACCTATAATGAGAACTTTCCATTTTTGGCAATTTTTCCACCACATTCAACTTGACTTTTCATCATCCAGGAAGCTTCAAGTGAATTTTCCTCCAAAATGAAAGTTGAAGATCTTTCTCTCCCATTTCCAAAAAGTACTAGAACATGATCATGCCATTTGTGAAACTCAAGTTATGGCCAAGACAATGCAAAGTGTTTTTAGGGTTTTCTTATGATGCCATATTTTACACCTCTTGCATTTTGATCCCAAAAGACTTGTAATGATTTCTATTGCTCCAATTCACATTACCATGTTCAAGTACAAGCCATGAGCATCATTTTTGACTTTTATTTCGCACCCACCCATGCCATATTCATGGTGAATTTCTCAAGTGACCAAAATGCAAGATGCATTGAATCTCATAAATCAAGCCACTACAAAGCCCAAAGTCAGATCAATTGTGATCAGCAAGGAAATTGTGGATGATCCATGACCATAAACATGAGGTAGCACGTGGGAATAAGGAGGTGCAATCCAATTTGCATTTTTGCATAAACCTTCAAAAGTCATTAATCAAGGAATTAACAAGACCTTAATCATAATCAGGGGAATAACCAAGTGTATATAAGCTAACTCATGCCTTCACAGCTAGGTCATGCATCCTCATTTGCTCATATTTCACATTTTTGCTCAAATATTCTCCTCTTCGATTCTCTCCCATCTTAAGAGCTTTTTGAGAAATTCTTTCATATCTTGATCCTTGAAGTTCATAGAACAAGAAGTAACTATTGGTTTGAGCTCATAGCAAGGAAATCATAGGGTTCGAATTTGGAAACCACTTCTGCAAATCTCAAGATCTACACCAGATTCAAGCTCTAATTGCATTTATTTTGCAATTAGAGGTTCAAAGGACTTGATCTGCAGCGTCCAGAGGGTTTTCTTGGTGTATTTCAAGTTCTACAAGCTTCAGGTAAGGTCCAGATTCATGCTCTTATAATGTGATAATTTTGTGTGCATCTTGTTCCTTGATTGTTGTTGAGCATGCTGATGTGTTTAGAATTGATTTTGGACGTGTAACATGTGCATAATGTGGATCTGAAATTTTGAATCTCAAACTTTCTTTCTTCGATTTGCCTCGTATGATGATTGTATGCTAATTTGAGTAGCATATCCTTGTTCCTGGTGAAAATCTGAGTTGAAATGTGGTAGAGTTTTTGATTTCTGGAGAAATGTAAGTTGATGTCCACCGGAGAAGACAACCGGAGCCCTAGCTCCGGCGTCTGGTTTTGTTTTCAGTCCTGCGAAGGTTTTAGAGGTGGAAGATGCAATCCCACCGTTCATTGCTTTGATCCAATGGTCCATGCGTTGCCACGTTTTATTAAAATCTGTTTTTATTTTATTGTTTGAGTGTTATTAATCCATGCTAGTTACCGTGTGCCACGAATTTGGGTCGTTGATCTTGCATGTTTTGTGATTTGATGATCTACTTGTGCACGTCTGATTGATCTAGGGGCGTATGTTGTGCCAACACATTAATTTTTTCATGTGCTATTCACGTGCTTGGGTTTTAAGTTCTGAATGATGTGGTGTATGCGCGTATACCCTTGTTAGTGTGTGCCCTCTAATCTTGAATGCTCATCATGCGTACTTGTTCATTCTGTTGACTTGATTACAAGCGTAAGATTAATCCTGTGGTGTGTGTGAGTTTTGGAGATTGACTGAATTCCTTGGTGTTCCTGGTTGACTTGCGCTGACTCCTTATTGGGTTGGGCTTACTTTCCCCACCCCCTCCTTCAGCCCATTTATTGTTTTCAACGTGAATTGCTTGCTGAATACACCCCTGCCTGGTTTTTGTTTTCATTTAATTTTATTTAATTGATTCATTTCCTTTTTTAATTTGTTAAAAATAGTTTCAAGCATAAAAAAATTATAAAAAAATTCATGAAGCATGTTTAGAATTTTATAAAATTTTTCCAAATTTTATTTTCCATATTTTATTTTATTTTTAGCATCTGAATTAATTGTTTGGCTAACTTCTTTTGAATTTGTTTCAATTGTGCACACTTAAACTTGCTGATTTTATTTCTCATCATCTACAAAACATTTTCAACCCATTCTTTTTGTATTGTTTCATCAACATATTGAAGTGCATAAAAACATTTTTCTCATATTTTTAAACTCTTTTCATATTTCATTTTGGTCCCTTTCTTTTGCATATTAGTTCATAACTCCTATGTGACTTTGCATGATTGATTGAAGGACTTATCTTGTGAATTTTTGCATGAGTTTTTAACATGATGTTTGCCCCTGGTTGAGGTGTTTTGAGATTTAATTTGGTAATTTCTGAAGTTGTTTTCCTAATTGTTTGATTGCTCTTAATTTGAGGTCTCTTTTATGCACATCTTTGATCATGTTTGATTGCTTGTTTGAGAAGGCACTTGTGCCATTATTTGGGATTGTTTCTTTGACTTCATAAACCATGTTTGAATCATTATAGGTCATTTGATTGCAATTATAGGTCATTGGTGTGAGGTTTTTGAATATTTTGTGCACATGTTCAATGTTTGATTTACATGCCTCTTTTGACTTATTTTCTCACTTCTTCTCATCTATGCCTCTTCTTGGTTTGTGTTTGGTTTGTGTATGCCATGCCATATCATTCCTTTGCACTTCATTTAATGTATGTTTCTGACCTTGAAGCTTTGTATTCATGTCATATGCTATTCATGTTTCATGTTGCATCCTTTAACATGTTTTATTTACATGTTTCCTTCTCCTTCTTCTAATGATTCTTAATACTTGGATACTTGCTTGTATGCCTTATGTGACACTTGTATAGCATGTTTAGGCACATGTTTAGGTCATCCACATTCTGACTTGGATTTTATTTGAAGCATTCTTGCATGATCACCTTGCATATCCACTCATTCTTCTTCTACTCCATCTTTGATGACTTTCTTGGATGTTTTGCCACTTGTTTGCATTCTCTTTGCTTGAGCTTGTTTGGTAAACATTATGGGTCACCCTTAAGGTGTACATTCTGCCTTGGATGAGTTTCATTTAGTTTGTACCCATTTTTCTTTGGGTCGTGACTTGTTTGGGTTTCATTTGTCTTATTGTTGCTTGTGTTTGTTTTTGCTAACCATGTAGGGGCTAATGGTAAGTGAATGGGATGTGGATAGTTATCCACATTCTAACTTCTCCTTTCTCTTTTAAGCTTTCATACTTGTGTTTGCTTTAGCATTTAAGATGCTTCTTTCTTCTCTCTCACTCTTTCTCATCCCATGAATCTCAAGACTTGATTAAGTCTTGGATTCTTTTCCCTTAGAGCTACCTAGTCCAACTTAATTTTTGATTAAGCTTGGAGTAGGATTAGCATTAGGCTTTAGGTAGTCGTCTCTCCTAAGCCTCACTAACCCTAGGTTACCCATGCATGATAACATTAGGACTCTTAGTTTCCCTTTAGAGTTTCCTTTGGGTCTTCTCTCTTCTTATCTCAAAACTTCTTGAAAACATTTAATAAATATAACGTATATTGCGCTCGAGCCTTAAGTGTAGGAAATGAAGAACAAGGGGTCTCCCCTCATCTTCTAGAGTGTTTAGCATACGTCCCATTTGGGGGCGACCATGCGATTCACTCGTTCCCGCATGGTAGACTTTGGTTCAATGTAAGTTACGAACTAACTTAAAACACTTCTATCTAAAAAACACCAAACAAATTCAAATCTTTTTATCCTTCGGGATTGTTGGGTTTCAAACTTCATTTTTAGAAAAGAGCTCGTCGCTCACGTAAAAAACACTTACCCATCCGTGGTCGTACCCACGAACTACATTAGCTCTGATTCCTCTCTCTCGTCCGATTGAGGATATGTAGGCACAAGACAGCGATTGTCTTGGCGAGCAACCTTCCCCCACAGTTCCCGTCTGAACTACATTGACTCTGACTTTCCCATTGCACTGAGGGAGTACGTAGGCCTAGGACAACGATAACGTCCTATCGAGTCACTTCTTTTTTTTTCTTTTCTTTTTCGTTTCTCCGTTCTTTCCGTTCTCGTTTCTTCTCCGGTCCAGTAGCAGTGGAGCTCCAGACGACGACACCCTTTGATGCAGACAACAAGCATGGATCCCATCGAGTACGATGGACGTGTTGGGTGCTAACACCTTCCCTTCGCGTAACCGACTCCCGTACCCGTTTCTCTTGGTCGTGAGACCGTGTTCTTTCCCTTCCCTCAGGTTTATGCAATGTTTCCTTTCCCTCTCTCGGGATAAATACACATTGCTGGCGACTCTGTGTTTTCTGCGCCACTCTCGCGTTTGTACCATTGGATGCGAATCTTTCGGGAGAGACAAGTTACAAGATGATGTGTCCTCGCAGGGAGGAGCACGCGGAGGTCGAGGAGAGATGTGCTCCACAGGACTCAAAGTCTTTGCTCGACGTTTTCTGTTCAACGTGCCCGACACTGATGGAGGTTGGCACGTGCTCGACACTAGACAAATGTGGGCCTTGTTGGGCCACCTCAGATCATTGGGTTGGGCTTACCCGACTGATGGGCAGGCGCTGGCCCAGTCCAGAACAGGAGCCCCCCAAGTCGTTGTTCCAAAGTGTCGGAGTAATGACTTAAGGGTCAGCTCCCATGTCGGGGACCCAACGGCGTGCTCGAAAGATCAGGTTAAAGGTAGTTGCATGACACCTATAGGTAATCCTCTGTCGGGGAGACTCGTTAAACGAGGCAATGTCCCCGTGATAGCGAGCATGTGATAATGGAAGGACCACGAGGGGGGATGCTAGGCGAGCAGGAATTTTGAAGTCTGCTCGGATTTCGCATGTCGCTGTTGGTCGACGTTGCGGGGAGATGGGAGGATATGGATTCGAGCATCAAAGCAGACGAAAGGACATACGCAAGAATCTGCGCGCCACGTGTCACCCATCATTATTACCTAGGGAGGATAGGCTATGGCTAGGGTACTCAAGTGCCTAGGGACGCCTCGAGTCCCGTGAGGGGCTTATAACAAGGAGGCAGCCCGTGCCATTTGCACGTTTCCCTCTTCTTTGCTCTGAATTTCTCCCTTCCTCACTATGTTTTCGCCACCATTTCGCCACCACACGCTGCCGCACCGAACTGCTGCAACCGCTGTTTTCAAGTAAGTTTTCTGATCTTTTTCTTTCTGTTTGTGTTTTCTACGGTGGTCCTCCGGTGAACTGATGAAGTTCCCAGGGAGATCACGAAGTTTTCGGCGAAAACGGTAGAGCTTGTTTAGGCTCTTGATAAATCTCGCGGGGAGATGAGATGAATGTCCCGGGGACCAGAAGAAGGTCTCGAGGACGTGGGAAGAATCCCCTGGGGACGTAGGATGAGGGGACCTGAGGATGGTCCCAGGGACTTCGCCTGATGTCTCGGGGATGTTGGGTGAACGGAATAGATGCGCGTCCCCGACATCCCTGGGCGAAGGGGTATCGCCTATGCAGTTCCCCGTTTCCTTTCTTCGCCCTTTCACTTGATCAGCGGTGGAGGGGTGAATTTGATCTGGATTATCGAATTCACCAGTTCCTTCTGCTTTTCAGGTAAATGGAGGTCGTGGTCGTGGGATCTAAGATATTGACGACTAGCCCGACTCTCCGATGGCGCCGATCGCCAGTGTCAAGGGACGCCCACCAGAGGATTGGGCTAGCAAGGAGCCTCTAGGCATCGCTTCCCAGTTCGTCGCAGGTGACGAGGACGATATCTTCGCCACCGTCGAGCATCGCCTTAAGGGCTCTTCAAAGACCTAGATAGTGTATAGACCTCTGGAGCACCACCGAATCTGCTCGACGTACAGGGGAATGGGGTTTCCCTTGTACGAGTTCTTGTTCGACGAGGCGGGGTGGCGCCTGCCCTTCAGCAATTTTCAGCGAGAGGTGTTCATTTGGCTGCGCCTGGCACCGTCACAACTCCACCCTAACGCTTTCGCCTTCATCCGCGCCTTTGAGCTCGTTTGCTAGTATCTCCGCATCAGGGCGACCATACCATTGTTCTTCCGTATATTCCACTTGCAGAGGCAGAAGACTGATGGAAAACATGGTTGGGTGTCTTTCAAGCAGGTGAGCAGGTTGTTCCAGACTTACATAGACTCTGTTCGCCACTTCAAGTCCCGGTACTACATCGTGAAACCTATCTCGTTCGAGGCCGTAGAGTCGGTGTACAGATGGGTGTACCAAGAAGTAGACGGGCAACGAGAAGTGGTCCTCGAGGCGAGGTTTCCTTTGTTCTGGACTGAGGAGCACTTCAAGAAGGGCACAGACAGTTACATATTTAGTCCTAGTAGACCGTGCGAAGGGGATCATCTAGCCCACAAGAAGATAGTCAAATTTTTTGCCGGTTTCTCCCTGGCACAGTTCGTGACCCCGGACGGGAAGCCTATCCTCGGCGACGACAGGAGGATCTTGGAGAAAGCCCGATTGATTAATACGAGGGCCCTCCTCGAGACGTTTTTCGATGAGGATGCCATCAAGTTGTTAGGTGGTGGATACCTCTTTGACTGGATCTTCCCGTGCATTTTGTTCTTCGACTTACTGACGTATTTCTATTTTCTTTTGCAGGCACCATGTCGAGCGCGGAGGAGCGTATCAAGAAGTTGGCAGCTACTCGAGTTTTGAAGAAGAGTGGAAAAGGGCGGGTCGAGCAGATCTGGTCACAGCGCCTAGGCCCCACCCCGGCAACCGGGGACTCCTCCGGCTCTCCCCAGGGTAGCCAATCTCCCAGCATGCAGGGGTCCCCAAAAAGACAGGGACTCAATGAGCAAGTACACGTTGATTTGACAGAGACTGATAGCCCTCCCGCTGAGAAGTTCGTGCTTCCGCCTTGTCACTCGAGGCCGGATTTCTTCTCGGAGGTTAACTCCCCGTGCATCGGTGCACCTGAGGTCTTGGCCATTCTAGGCACTGACCGGGCTTTGAGGAGGAAAACCCTGGTAGAGGACCTGTCTGCTGTGATGCGGTCTGTGTGGCTGCTTTAGTCCTGAACGACGAGACTTGCCCAGCAGCTGAACTGACCAGGCTGCAGGAGCGCTTCAAGTCTGTTGCGGCTGAAATGGAGAAGGTGGGCAAGGAGCTGTCCGAATGCAAAAAATAGAACAAAACCCAGGTCGAGCTTCAGGGGCAATTGGAGGAGAAGCTGAAGAAGGCTGGGGAGGAGAGGAAGGATCTCTTGACGAGGATCGCCGAGCTAGAGCAAGCTGTTCGTCCTGCCGAAGAGGAAGCCGAGGAAGACAGACTATTGACGTCTCGGGCAGCGCTGATCGTGAAGCTCAAGCAGACTGAGCAGGATGTCCTCGTGGCTCCCGAGGTGGGCTTTAATAATTCCGTGAAGCAGCTCGAGATTGTGAACCCTGACCTCATCATTGAAGGGACTGATCTTTACTATGAGGTGGTCGAAGGTCAGATTGTTCGACCGGCGTCTGAAAAGGATGCTGATGGCCAGGCCACGGGAGACGAGCAACCTGAAGAAAACACAGCCGTCAGTTTTCCATTTGTTTACTTTGTTTGGCTTGTGAGCCATTTTTTGTAGTGACTTTTGCCCGGCCTGCGTGCCAGGGGCTTTTTGACATCTTTGTACTATTCGCACAATGGGCTTCTGCCCGACTTAATGTTTTGCCTTTTGTTTATCTGTGTGTGTGATGCTTGTATGCTTGATATATTTGTTGTTTTTGTCTAAGTAATTTGGTAATTTGGGGGTTTTCTCGACTTTGTTGATCCTCGACCGTGTGGGGAACTGGTCGGGTGGTCGGAGGCGTATTCTGACCTTCAACGAGGCTAAGAGCTCGGTCGAGGTCTTAGCTTCGTGGCGTGAACTTCCCACCGCGAGCTGGGCGTTCTGCCTGATTGGTACGACGACGATGAAGCGCGGTCGAGGTATCCTCGTCGGATCAAGGGTCCTCGCGCACACACAACACGACCCTTGATCTTTTTGTCTCGTGAAGGGGAGTCACACTTGTACCTTAGTGCGTCCCCGTAATCGCGACGTGGTTGTGTCGCAGGTAGTGATTAATTGTAGTATTGTTTAAGCTTCTCAGCGTTCCATGGTCGAGCAAGTTCTTCCCCGTGTAGATTTTCAAGGTAGTAGGCTCCTGTTCCCGTTTTCGCGCGGACGCGGTAGGGGTTCTCCCAGTTCGCGGTGAGCTTGCCCTCCCGTAAATCTTTTTGGTTCCTTCGTAGGACGAGGGTGCCTACTTGAAAATCTCGTTTGATAACTTTGTTGTTATAACGTAGAGTTATTTTCTGTTTAAGTGAGGCTTCTTGGAGGGATGCACCCAACCTTATCTCCTCGACAAAGTCGAGCTCTTCCCTTAGGGCCTCATCGTTCATCTCCTCATCGAGGGGAGACTCCGTTCTCCTCGAGGGTTCCCTTATTTCCACGGGGATCACCGCTTCTATTCCGTAAGTCAAGCGGAAGGGGGTCTCCCTGGTCGTGGAATGTGGGGTTGTTCGGTAGGCCCAGAGGACGCTGTGTAGTTCCTCGACCCACCTTTTCTTGGCGTCGCCTAGTCGGCGTTTCAGTCCTCGTAAGATTACTCTGTTCGCTGCTTCAGCTTGCCCGTTTGTTTGAGGGTGCTCGACCGACGTGAAGTGCTGCTTCGTGCCCAGTTTGGTGACGAAGTCTTGGAAGTTATTGTTGATGAACTGTGTCTCGTTGTCGGTTAGAATCGCTTGGGGCACGCCGAACCGGGCGAGTATGTTCCTCTTGTAGAAACGCAGTATGTTGTGAGCGGTGATTTTGGCCAGGGTTTCCACCTCGATCCACTTTGTGAAATAATCCACGCCGACGATCAGGTATTTGTTTTGGTATGACCCCACGACGAAGGGCCCGAGGATGTCCATTCCCCACCACGTAAACGGCCACAGGGACGACAATGTTTTGAGCTCACTGGGCGGGGCCAGGTGCATGTCCCCGTGTCATTGGCATCTGTCGCACTTCTTGACATGCACCTTGGCGTCCTGTTGCATGGTGAGCCAGTAATACCCTGCTCGTAACGCCTTGCGGGCTAAGGACCGTCCGCCGAGGTGTTGTGCGTTGATCCCCTCATGGATTTCCTGGAGTATACCGGAGACCTTGGTCTCTTCGACGCACCTGAGGAGGGGGATAGAAAAGTCACGTCGGTATAGTTTGTCTTTGACAATTATGTATGAGCACGCTCGTCGCTTAACCACCCCGGCCTCCTTGGGATCGTCGGGCAGCTTGCTAGTGGTGAGATACTCGTATACCGGGGTCATCCAGTAGTTGTTGTCCCCGATGGCGTTTATGTTAGTTGCAGGGACGGGTTTATCGATGCTTGGGTTTAAAAGCACTTCTAGTATAACAGATTTGTTCCCGCCCTTGTTTTTCGTGCTCGCCAGTTTGGATAAGACATCTGCTCGAGTGTTGTGCTCGCACGGGATGTGGGTTGCTTCTGCTGAGGTGAAGTTCTTCATCTTTTCCTTCACCAGGGTCAAGTACTCGATGAGGCTGTCATTCTTGGCTTGGTACTCTCCTCAGACATGGGAAGCCACGAGCTGGAAGTCAGTGAAAATTTTGACTTCTTTGGCACCGAGGTCCTCAGCCAACCATAGTCCGGTGAGGAAAGCCTCGTATTCAGCCTGGTTGTTCGACGTCGGGAAATACAATGTGAGGGAAACTTCTATCAGGATGCCTTCCTCGTTTTCGAGGATGATGCCCGCCCACTACCCTTCGAGCTGGATGCCCCGTCGACGTAGATCGTCCACTTCTGGGATCCGTTGGTCAAAGGTTCCAGGAGGGTCATTTCTGCCACGAAGTCGGCCAGTACCTGAGCCTTTAGGGCCTTTCTTCCTTTATACTGAATGTCAAACTCGGCAAGTTCGAACGACCATCTGAGCATCCTCCCCACCATGTCTGGTTGACCGAGAAGTTATCTTATGGGTTGCTCGGTCCTTACCACGACCGTGTGGGCCAAGAAGTAGTGTCGTAGCCTTCTGGCCGCGGTGACAAGGGCTAGAACGTCTTTCTCGATCTGCAGATACCTGAGCTCGGGGCCTTGGAGGGCCTTGCTGGTGAAGTAGATCGGTTTCTGCCCGTCGGGAGTTTCCCGGATAAGGACAGCATTGACTGCTTCATTTGTGATGGCGAGGTACAGGAACAACGTCTCCCCGTTTTTTGGTCGGGAAAGAACTGGGGGTTGTGAAAGGACTTGTTTGAGGTGGAGGAGCGCTTGCTCGCATTCCTTGGTCCATTCGAACATGGCTTTCTATTGTAGAAGTTTGAAAATGGGAGTGCGTACTGTGCAGATTTGGCGACGAAGCGGGAGAGCGCGGTCAGCATCCCGTTCAGCGATTGTATCAACTTCTTTGAGTTTGGGGTCGGAATCTCGGAGAAAGCCCTACACTTGTCAGGATTTTCCTCGATTCCTCGCTCTGTGAGGTAGAAACTGAGGAACTTGCCCGCCCGAACGCCGAAGGTGCATTTGTCGGGGTTGAACCTCATCCTGCATCTCCTCGCCGTGTCGAAGACTTTCTTGAGATGGGCGGCGTGGTCGACTTCTTCCACGGATTTGACGATCATGTCGTCCATGTACACCTCGAGCATGTCGCCGATCTCTCCCCGAAAGACTTTGTTCATCATCTATTGGTAGGTCGCGCCGGCGTTCTTCAGGCCGAAGGGCATTACGTTGTAGTAATAGTTGCCCGACTCAGTCATGAAGCCAGTGTGCTGCTTGTCGGCCTTAGCCATGGGGATTTGGTTGTACCACTAGTAGGCATCCATGAAGGACAATAGTTTGAAACCTGCAGAATTGTCGACCAGCTGGTCGATGTTAGGCAAAGGATAAGAATCTTTCGGGCATCCCCGGTTAAGGTCGGTATAGTCAACACACATCCTCCATTTTCCATTATTCTTTTTGACAAGTACAACGTTGGACAGCCAGATTGTGTACCTGGCCTCCGAAATAAAATTTGCCTCTAGGAGGAGTTTTACAGCTTTTTTAGCAGCCTCTGCCTTTTTGGGAGACTGCCTACGCCTACGTTGTACTATGACCCTAGCGGCTGGATCTATGGTGAGCTGATGGCAGGCCACCTCTGGGTCGAGGCCAGGAATCTCGGATACACTCCATGCGAACATATCAGCATTCTCCCTGAGACACGCCTTCAGCTGCTTCTTCGCCAGGTCAGGGAGTCCGGTGTCAATCTTCACGCTCTGGTCTGGATCGTTCCCGAGGGCGACGAGCTCGAAGTCTCCGTCTGGGATGGGGCGCGTTGGGTGGAGCGGCTACCCGTTGCCTTCAGCTGGGAGGTCGTGGTCAGCTACCCCGCCTTCTTCCTGCTCGCTGTGGAACCTGCTGTCGAGGTCGACCACGTTGACGCGCGGGAGCGGCTTCTGCGCGGCGTCAGGGGATGACTTTGCTCCGGTCTTGGGTTTGGTGCTGATGGAACTCAGGCCCTTGGTCGCGGCATCGAAGCACCTCCTGTCCGCTTCAATGTCCTCGTGCATAGTGACGACCCGGCCCCTGGCCGTGTAGTACTTCATCTTCAGATGGACTGTCAATGGTACTGCTGTGAGTTCAGCCAGAGTGGTCCTCCCCAGGATGCAGTTGTAGATGGATGGACAGTCGACCACCAAGAAGCGGGTCTTGACTTGTCGGGCAGTGTCTTCGCTCCCGAAAGTGACCATTAGTTCAACATAGCCCCAAGGTCTGGTGGTGGTGCCATTGAACCCTTGTAGATCCGAGCCCACGTAAGGGGTCAAATGCTTCTCGTCGAGCAGGAGGGTCTCAAAGAGGTGGGCGTACATGATGTCCACCGAGCTCCCCTGGTCGACCAGGATCCTGCGAACGTCAAAATTTTCCATCTGCTCCCGGATCAAGAGGGGGATAGTGGCGTTGGGCGCTCCGCCTGGCAGCTCCTCGAGGTAGAAGGTGATGTGGTTTAATCTCCCTTCAACCTTCTCGAAAGTGGTGGTCTTCACCGAGGTCGCGGATTCCAGCTCGTCAAATTTCCGCTTGATCGACTTGACGGAGACCTTCTCGAAGCCTCCGCCGGATATGACCATTGTCGTGGGGAAGTTCTCCCACGTGCTGCGGGCAGTGACGGGGTCTTCAGGGGGGAAGTTCGCCCACATGATGCGAACTTCCTCGGGGTCCTCGATTCCCTCGGGGACGTAAAAGTCCTCGGGTCGAGTGACGCTGAGGGCGACTTGTAGTCGGTTTTCCCCGGAAGGAGGTGTCATCTCCTCGACGCTTTGAGTGTCTCGGGCATCTGACCGAGGAGCGTCATTCCTCTTGGCGTACTGCTTTAGATGCCCTTCCTTGATTAGGATCTCAATTGCATCCTTGAGGTGGATGCAATCTTCTGTTACATGTCCATGGCTCTGGTGGAACCTGCAGTACTTGGACTTGTCCGTGTTTGATTTGGGGGGTGTCGGCTTTGGGAAGCGGACACTCCCTTTTTGAAACTCCGAGTTGGCACACTCGTAGAGGATTCGCTCGCGGGGAGCGTTGAGCGGCGTGTATTCCGTAAACTGGCCAGCTGGACCCCTCGGTTCGCGAGAATCCCTGGGACGGCCTTTGCGTCTTTTCTCTCTGTAATACCCCAAAATTTGCCCTGTTATTTTTCTCAATAATTGGCTTATGCTTCACTCATTTGCATTTCATAATAAGTCATACCAAATCATACACATCATTGGTTGCAGGGCATGGTATCAGGTATCTCAAGGTGTGGACTATTCAAAGCCAAAGGATAAGGATCAAGCCTTTTCCAACAAGTCACAAGGACTTGTCATAGCTTAATTCATCTCATTTGGGTCCTCAAGGTATCACAAGGTGGAAATTCAATAGAAGATTGAGGGGAGTCATATTCTCCTAACCAGTGCAAACTAGGGTTTTGGAGTTCTGAAGCATAATACCCCAGTGGGTGAGATCTTTAGGTTTTTATCATTTCCAAATGACATATCTCATCCTTGTTGGAGAGGATATACATCATACTCAGAGGAATTTGGATTTGGAGGATGTGCTGATTTCTCCTAGACTGAGGGGTCAAAGTTAGGATTTGCCACAAAATTAGTTTATTTCTGATTTTTTGGGCAAGACTTGATTTCATGGTATTCCTCATATCCTTAAGTGCCTAGGATTGGAGAATTGTTCATCAATTTGGTTTGGAGAGGTTTCAATTGATCAATTGACTGAAAATAAGGAGAATTGGGGAAAAGTCAACTGTATAGAGGAAAAGTCAACTCTTGACTTTTTGAGGTCAAATTCATGTTCCTCATGTCAAATATGATCATTGGTGAGGGTTTGATCAAGAAATAATGGATGGTTCATCAAAATTCAAGAAGTGTGCAAAGTTGCCAAAAATTGAAATTAGGGTTTCTATTTATGGCAAATTTTGGCAAGGTGGGAGGTCAACTTTAGAGCATTCTTTCTCCATGCTCCAAGCTCCAAATTGAAAGGTTATGGAGGCCTATCAAAAGTTCACATTCCAAGCTTTAAAACCATAGCAAGAACTCCTCCATTGGATTAAAATTGAGAGAGATATGAGGGGTTAAAGTTGAGGCAAATCAAGGCAAGGTGGCAAGTCATGACCAGTCCACACGCAGTAATTTTAACAAACACCTTATGTGCATGTTGTATCTAAGTTCAAAGGCAAATTTCTCCAAGATAGAAGCTTCAGATGGAAAAGTGTTCAACATGAGTTTTGTTCCTCTCAATCTCCTCTAAAACTTTGATGTTAGGAAATTTTTCATTTGATCAACTCATTGAGAGTTATAGTGGGTCAAAGTAGGTGATCTCAAACTTATTCATTCACATGCATATGGTAGGGCACGACCAGGTCCAGCTGACTTGTTAACACAGTTGTATGCAAGCATTTTCATAAGACATTTTTACATTGTTAGAGATTTCATTTGCAAATATGTTTCACACCATTGTTGTTGTCTTTCATCTCCTCTTTCCAAAGAGCTAAAAGTCTTGGCATTTCATCCATTGATCATGGAGATACAATGTTCCAAAGTGAGGCACATCACACCTGATTTCTTCAGCACCAAGTAAAAGAATTCAAGACAAAAACTGCTTTTTGCTGTCATTACTCGTTATGGCCATACAAAGACATTATCATGTGCATCATACATTGCCATTTTAAGCAAAACAAAGTCCTTACACACATACATGCACATGTACCTCTTGTTGCATTTGGACAAAAGAAAAAAAAGAAACTTGTACAATAATTTTTGGTTGCGGCAAACTCAGGAATTGAATCACATCACCACCACTCATCTAATCCACACCATATGATTTCATGTTCCCTCACCATTGCAAAACTATAACTCGTGCCCTCACTACACTTCATCTCCATTCAACTTCAAACTCACTCACTCAGTTAACTGATTCATCCTAATCAGAGTTCTAACTGTTAACCAAGGTGGTTAACAATTAACTCAAGATATATAAGCAGCTCTAACAGAATTCATAACTAATTTTGGATGATTCTACAAATTTTCACAAAAACCTCACACATTTTTACTCTGAGTTTTCCTCTCTCTCTCTCTCTCTCTCTCTCTCTCTCTCTCTCTCTCGTGCTCATTCTCTCTGCGAGTTGTTCAATCTTTTTCTCCATTCATCAATCATCATCAAGAGATCTTGAAGCTAGCATTGAAGCCTCAAATTGCATCTTCTTCTTCAAGTCTTCTTCCACATCTCACTGAGTTCAAGCATATTAAGCCTTTATTTGGCCAGTTTGAAGTTCAAGAAGCAAGGACTCTCTCCTCTGGTTTTCTTGTTCTGGAGGAGTTCATCAAGAGAACAGGTTTCATCTCAAACTTTGGCTCTCCTTATGCTTTAATTTTGCTTGATTTGTTTGTTTTTGAGCTCAATAGGAGCCATGTAATCCTCCGGCTAGTTGATAGACACTTAGGTGCATAGATCTAAATTTCTAGGGAAAACTTTGTGACTTCGAATCTCTGTGTACGTGTGTTATTTGTGATTTTTGTTGCTGGAATCTTGATCTACTAAGTGAAAGGAAGAGAATGGTGTGTGATTTGTGTGTTTCTAGTCACTTGAAATTCTGTACACGACGAAGACTCACCGGAGAAGACGACTGGAGTCTTCTCCGGTCACCTGAGAGTCCATCTGAGGAAGAACCCTAACCTCCTCCCAGATTTAATCTCAACCCCACGTTTCTTTTAATCCAACAAACAAGAACATGTCAGTTGTAGCACCCCAAAATTTGCCCTCCTTACTTTTACTAACTGGCTTATGTTTCATTTCATTTTTGCATTATCATGTATGCATATCATTAGCACGGGGTCAAGGTGCTTGAGACAATTCAAGAAAAGTCCTATCTGGTCCACTACATCATCAGGGGTTCACAGGTGGCAAGGGATCTCAAGTGGATTACTCCCTCCTAACCAGTGCATGAATTAGGGTTTTGAAATTCTTGGGTTTACTGCTCCAAAAGGCAAGCTCCTTGGGTTCTTATCATCAACAAAAGGCATATCTAATCTTTATTAGAGAGGATACACATCATATTCAGAGGAATTTGGATTTGGAGACTGTGTTATTTCCTCCTAGACTGAGGGTGCCACAAACTAGGGTTTGCTATAAAGTCAGTTTATTTCTGATTTTTTGGGCGAGACTTGATTCTATGGTCTTCCTTGGGTCCATGAGCATCTAGGAGTGGAGGATTGTCCATCAGTTTGATTCAGGAGAAATTCAATTGGCCAATGGATTGAAAATCAGTTAACTTGGTCAAAAAGTCAACTGTGGTCAACACAAAGTCAAACCTCAAGATTTTGGGTCAACATCAAGATTATGGGGTGAAATTCATCATTTGATCAAGGGTTGGTCATGATTCATCAAGGAAACCTCAGAATCATCAAGAATCAGGAGTTACTAAATCAGGGTTTTTGTAGGAAAAGTTAACTGTACTTTGACCAGGCCTAACTTCCACATACTTCATCAAAAATTCCTCAACCAAAGCCCATCTTGAAGGAAATTTAATTCCCTACAACTTTGTGTCTCACAAGCCAAGTCCAGAAATGCTTCATTTGGGAGATACGAGCCAAGACATTATAGGTCATTTTGAAAGTCAACAAAAGTCAACCTTTTTCAAAAGCTCATAACTTGAACATGGAAGATCAAATTGACATGGGACCAAAAGGGTTGGTTAGAGGACATCTTGAGGTTTCTAAAAATTATTAGTTTGCATTAAGGAGCTAAAAATTGAAGGAGTTATGCTTAGTCAAAGTTGGGCAATTTTGAGGAGGTGCACAAAGCAAATTATGTCTAAAAACCAAAATTTGACAAATGGGCCATAAGTTTCTTAAACCAAACTCAAACATACAGCCATGCACGACCCAAAGAGCATATATTTGGTTTTTCCTCATTTTATTTTATTTTTATTGGATTTAATTAGTTATAATTCAATATTAAATGAAATAATTCAAAATAATTAAAACAATGGATTATTCAGGCCCAACTCATGATCAGCAAATAACCCTAGAATATTTAAATCCTTCCATGCATTGGTTAGGGTCAGACAGGTGCTTTTGGAGAGGAATCCAAGCTTGAACCCTAGAGCTTTTCTTCATCAAAAATCAAGATCCACAAGGTTTTGGCAAAAAGCTCTTCCTCAAATATTTTCCTGGGGATTTCTAGAGTGCAAATCAATCACCGTTCACAGCCAAAGGCAAGGATTGGAACGGCTCCATCTCCGGTTGAGAGGTTTTTTCGTGTTCTTAAAACTCTCCTTTTTTTTCGTGAATATTGTTGTGTTTTCATCACTGGTCATGCTGATGTAATTGGTTTTTAATATGGATGTGTATATTGCTTGGAATGTTGATTTAAAGTTTTGCACCCTAATGGTTTTTCATTCGTTTTTTATTATGCGCTAACAATTTGAATTTTTTTAAGGCCATATTTGGATTCCTGACGTTTTTCTGGTCAAAATAGTGTACCTGTTTGCAATTTCTGGAAAAATACAAGTTGCAGGGTGGCGGCCGGCGGTGGAGCTCCGGCGGGGTGCGGTGGTCGGCCGGTGAAGGGTCCAAGGAAGAAGAAACAATCTCGTCCCTCCATTCCCTTGATCCCACGGTTCTCAGGATGCCACGTGTTCTATTTTTTTATTTTTATTTCATTTAATCGTATGTGTGCCTTACCATGCTAACTACCGTGCATCTCCTAAATCATAGCCACTGTTTTTTATCTCATTTTGATCATGTGGATGGTGTTATGACAGCACATTAATGAGCCATGTGCGTCGCACATGGCACGTCCGTGGTAAGACCACCCTTATTTTTTGTTTTTTTATTAATTATCGGATTGGGCCTGCTTCGCTACCCCGCACCCCCATTTCTAGCCCACTCCAAATTCCCACATGATCTCATTACTAACGCACCCCCCCCCCCCCCATACTATTTTCTTATTTTATTTTATTTCAATTACATTTTCATATTTAAATTTTAAAAATACCTAATTGCATTTAAAAAAATCCTAAGAAATTCATACATCATCTTTATTGATTTATAAAATTTTTACAAATTTTATTTTTTATTTTTATTTTATTCTTATCATTTAAATTAATTGTTTAATTCAAGTTCTGTTTACATTACACATCTCATGCATACATAAATTTCTTTATTTTATTTTTCTGCAATCATAAAACATTTTTGATCCGTTCTTTTTGCATTTGTTCAACAACATTCTAAATTGCATTAAAATATTTTTTCTTTCATTTTTAAATATTTTTCACATTACACTTTGGTCCTTCCTTTGGGCACCCTAAACCCTATTTCCCATCTGATTTTTGCATGATTAATTGAAGGGCTAATATCTTGATTTTTTGCAAGGATTTTTTATATGTTGTTTTCCTCTGGTCGAGAAACCTTAATGATTAATTTGGGAATTTTAGGAATCATTTTTCTAATTATCGGAGTTATTTTCACTTGAGATTTTCTTGCAGGCGCATCTTTGACCTTATATGATTATCTGTTTGAAAAGGCATTTGTGCCAATCGCTTTGGGGCTGTTCGTTGCTTCTTTGATTCACGTTTGGATTATTCTCATTATTGCTTGTCATTGTGTGATTTTTATTCACCTCATTTCTCTTATTTATATCTGTTCGTACTAACCTTTTATGCAGGGACTAAGGTAGTTTCTTTAAGGGTATGGATAAGTATCCATGGTCACCCTTACTCTTTCCTTCTCTCATCTTCTTCTCTTTCCTTTAGGATTAGGTTATCTTCAAACCTCACTAACCATAGGCCACCCATGCATGATGACTTTAGGATTCATAGTCTCCCTTTAGAGTTACCCTTGCGTCTTCTCTCTTCTCATCTCGAATTTCTTTAAAACACTTAATAATAATGAGGTGTATTGCGCACTAGCCTTAAGTATGGCGAATGAGAAATGAGGGGCTTCCTCTCATCTTTCTAGAGTGCTTAGCGAGCGTCCTGTCTTGGGACGATGCGTTAAGTATTCACCCCTGTGCCCTAGACTTTGGCGCAATGCAGCTTAGGAACTAACTTAAGCCACTTCTGTCCTAAAAAACACAAACCTACCTCAAACCTTTTTGTCCTTCGGGACCTTCAAACTAAAGGCTATTTTCAAAAAGGGCACGTTGCCCTCCGTCTGAGACGCAAACAGGCATCGACCCTAACTGCCGGACGCGAGCTTAACGTCGCTCATAAAAAACACAAAAAGAACTTGGTCCGAACTACGTTGACTCTGAATTCCCCATTGCACAAAGGGGGTACGTAGGCCTGGGACGTCGACGTCCTACCGAGTCGGTCTTTGTCTTCCCATCCCGTTTTAGCACGGCCCTAGATGATAGTATAACTCACCCTTAGAATAGACAACAAGCGTGGATCCCATCGAGTACGATGGACGCGTGGGGTGCTAGCACCTTCCCCTCGCGTAACCGACTCCCGAACCCAGGCTATGGTTGCGATGACCATTCCTTTCCCTCTTCCTAAGGTTTATGCAGTGTTCCCTTTCCCTCTCTTGGGATAAATTTACACGGCTGGCGACTCTGTTTTTCCGCGCCACTCTCGCGTTTGTACCTGGATGAAAATCCTGGGAGCGACAGCTGGCGACTCTGCTGGGGAATCTGGTTGACCTATGTTGGTCCATCCCTAAGCGAGTCAGTCCTAACGCTTGCTTGTCTTTGTTCTTTTTGGGTGTTTGGTTTTGATTTGCTTTAAGTGTTGTATTTTTATTTTTATTTTTATTTTTTTACCGCATTTTCTGCATTTCATTTTTTATTACTGTCATACTGCTGTGCTGTGCTGGCTGTCTTTGTTTTGCAGGTTGGGTGGGTTTGAGAGCTAAGCCCAATACCAAGGCTTGAGAATACCCTAGGACTAGAGTGGAAAGTAGTGGGACCTACGTGCCCGCTTGGTACGTTTGTGTGTTCACGAAATTCACAACCAGACGAGGCTATCTTGGGACGCATTCTAACGTGTGTGTCTTGCGCATGTTGGGGTGTTGATCTAGAGAGCTGTCGACTCTGGTGACCGATCATTAAGGACCTTAGTGGAAACATCCCTCTTTAGTGGTGACAGTGGCAGACCACATCCTGTGGCAAACCCATTCGCACCCGAGGGCCCGCTTTGGAACTCGCATAGGACGGCCCCTACGTTTTGAAGAGAATCAGCGGAGGCACTCCTCGATTGACTTTAGTACTGTACCCCGAGGAATGAATGCCCCTCGAACGTAAGGATACTTTAGCAAAAGACGCTTACGAATAATATCATCACAGTCCCTTCGATATAAAGATCATAGTCCCTCGATGACCCTTCAAGTTGCCTACAAAAAATGATCTTGTCCCTCGATGACCCTACGGAAAAATGATGGTAGTCCCTACGAATTGCTAAGGTATCCTTACATGTTGCCTCCTATGACCATTTGATGACCCTTCGTTGTCCCTCCACATCCAATAGATAGGACTACCTACCCACTAATGGTATGGATAGTGCGATCTCTCAAGGAAAATGATAAGTACAAGAAAGACCTCATAAATTAAGGGTAGGTAACTTTTAAATGCTCGCTCACAACTCAAAAAAACAAATACTTTTCACACCTCACACTTTCAAAAATATTTTCAAAAAACAAACACTTTGTATACGTTCTTACACGAATTATTACAAAGTCAACTTTTACGAAATATTTTCTAAACACACACCACATTTCAAAAAAAGGCAAGTTAAAGTGAGCTAGCAATTAAGAGCCCGTAGATAACTACGGATGAAAAGGGGTGCTAACACCTTCCCTTTTCATAACTTACCCCCCGAACTCAAAAATATTTTCAAAACGGTCCTTCCTGTTCTTTTCACCTCTCCTAAATAAATTGGATAAAAGAAAAGTCGGTGGCGACTCTTGCTAACCGCAACATGTTTTGCGAAAAACAAAAGTAAAAATTCATTTCTCCACCGTACTATTGTTTCTCGACCTCAGTGCCAAAGTTGAGGACCTTCCGCCTTGGAGAATCAGTTGAGGCCTCCTCGATTGATGATGATGCCAAACCAGAAATGGTGAACGTATCATCATTTCTCGACTTGAGAGCCCAGGATACTGAACATCCTAGTACCTACACGTGAGAGGGGATGGGTGTTTGTAGGTTTGCAGGTAACCGAGACCTTCAACCTACCCTTATTCTGGATTTCTCATCAATGTCTGATTATGTGGGTTCCTCAGTGGTTCAGAGTTCTGGTTTGCTGGTTTCTCGTTCAGCTAACAGCACAACACATCCAGCAGTGTGCCTTGACCCCATGTTTGCATGAGCATATCATTTTTCTTGCATTCTGACGTGTTTGACATTTTTCAGGGCTTGCATCTTACTCTTGATTCCGGTTTTCTGAGGTTACTTCAGTATGGATGTTCAGAGAAAGAAGACTGTTGCCTATTCATTCCCAGAGCCGACTTTGACACTGATTCACAAATTGATTAATATGGCTGGTTCCGGAGTTCGTACAGAGTTCAGTGGAAGGTATGGAAGACTTCTGAAATTTGTCTATAATATCTCCCAGTATGAGAAAGATGCCATTCACACACTTCTTCAGTTTTACGACCCGCCTCTGCGTTGCTTCACTTTCCCGGACTACATCTTGGCTCCGACGTTGGAGGAGTTCTCATTTATTTTGGGAATTCCTATTAGTCATGATATAGTTTTCTTTTCTGAAGAACACCCCGGTATAAAAGATATGGCTGTTGCTCTTCACATTAGTGAGCCTGTTCTTAACAGTAATATTGCAGAAAAACAAGGAGTTAAGGGTTTCCTATTGAAGTTCTTGTTCGATCAGGCTTGGATACATGTCAAAGAGAAGAACTGGACTGCTTTCCAAGCTATTCTGGCTGTGTGTATCTATGGGATTGTTCTGTTTCCGAATATTCCTGATCTGGTGGATATGCACGCTGTCAGGATCTTTATGGCGAAGAATCCTATACCTACCTTGCTAGGAGATGTGTACCATTCAGTTCACTATAAGAATGAGAATAGGCGTGGGAAAACTGTGAGTTGATGTGCGCCGCTCTTAGCTACTTGGTTTCTGAGTCGTCTCCCTGAATCTGGCGCTTTCGTTGATATGAAAGATTCTCTGAAGTGGTCTAAGAGGGTTATGGGCTTGACTGCCGATAACATCGTTTGGATTAATCGTGACTTGCTAGGAATGGAGATTATTTGCAAATGCGGAGAATTTCCTAATGTTCCCTTGATAGGGAGGAGAGGTGGAATTAACTATAATACCTCCCTAGCTATCAGACAGTTTGGCTATCCTTTGAAGAATCCACCCGAAGAGCGAGATGTCCGAGAATCCTTATTCTTCAATGGTATTGAGGATCAAGGGTTGATAAGGAAAGTTATGAATGCTTGGAAACAGGTGACTAAGAAGGGTAAGATTCCATTTGGGAAAAGTAACAATCGGGCCTTCCATCCATATAAATAGTGGATTAAAAAGAGAGCAGAAGAGGAGCTTCTCCCATTCCCGGTGGAACCACCCCTGTATGCTTTAGTGATCGAGCCTCCTACCACCGTTGAGTTGGAGAAGTATAACACATTATGGGCTAAAAAGGAAAGGTTGCGGGAAGAGAATAGTGAGCTAAAGAGAGAGATTTATCAGTGGAAGCATGAGCGGGGTGAAGCTGTTCATACCGCCAAGTTAAAGACAGAGCTCCTTGCTAAAGCAGAAAAAGAGCTTGCTGACATGGTTGCATCCAGGGAAAGAATGAAACAAGCTTTGGATGGTATCAGTAGCGTTCTCAGGTCCAAGGAGGAGGAACTAGGCAAGGCTTTGTTAAAGATTCACAGGTTCAATGATCACCAAGAAACTGCCATGGCTGAGAATAAAAGAAAGGAAGACGCTTACCTAGCTAAGATTGATCAGTTGAAGTCTACGCTCAAGAAGAAAGACGCCGAGATTCTATCAGGGAGATTCAAGAGACAAGCTGTCCAAGATCAACTCAACAAAGCTATGCCTCCATAGAGGAATTGAAAGTCCAAGCTGAAGTGAAGAAACCTAGACATGAGGGTCCTAGCATAGATGGTGCTACTAAAGAAGACGCTTGGGAGCTACATTGCCGATACTTGGATGGGATCATACACAGGAGAGACCTTCTCATTCAAGGGCTAATTCAGAGGCCAACGCATCCCGATACCAGAAAGCTGTTCAAGGAGATTCAAGACTGGTGCAGAAAGCATAATGGATGGGAGGGTTGACACTAGTGGACTTTGATGATATGCCTTAGTTTTCTGTCTTCTTTCATTAGGATCACCACCAGGCTTGTTGGTTGGGACCTATGGTTTTTATATTCAGACTTGTTATCTTGGATTTGTGATTGTCAACATTTGGCTTTCCTTTGGTTTTCTTAATATATGAGCAGAAGTTCTGTTCTATCTTGTTATCAAACTGGAATCAAGGGGTGGATCGCACTGCTAATATTCAAACATGTTCATTTTCATTTGCATATTCATAATCATTTTGCATAATCATTTTGCATAACAGGCGTTTATCTCCGGTATTCTTATCTTGTTCCGACATCTCAGGCCGTTCGAGAATTGATCATGGAACGATTTCAAGCTGAGTTGAGGGAAATGCGAAGCCAGATGGGGCAATTTGGGGAAGACATGCTCCAGGAGCAGAAAATGATGAGGGAGGAGATCAATCAGTTGAAGACTTAGATGGGTTTGGTCATGGAAATGCTGAATAGGGTGTTGAAGAAGGAAGACAGTCCTGTGCCCGCTTCCACAGCAGAGGTTCTCATTTCTCCCACCTCCTTGGGGTCTCCTCTAGACCATGGATTGCCTCGTGGATCCTCCCCACCGTCAGAGCTTTTTCATCAACAACCATTTCTTGAGGGTCTTAATCCAGAAAAGCTTGAAAAGAAGTTTGATCAGATCCCGATGCCATACGCTCAGTTGCTTCAGCACTTGCTCAAGTTTCAGCTGATTGAATTGATTGCAGCAGGACCTCCACACACCAAGTTTCGTATGGGTTCCAATGTCCATGATAGGTGTGAATTCCATTCAGGGGCGCCTGGTCATAATGTTGAAGATTGTAAGATGCTCAAGTATAAAGTCCAAGAGCTCATTGACTCAGGGGCAATCAAGTTTACATCAGTTGGCACTGGTAAACAAAGTGATGTTACTCCCAGTGTTGCAAAGGGACCGATGACTCCCTCTTTTGCCAAAGGATCCACCTCGCGTCAGGGATCTCTTCCACAACCCTTGTTTGTGCCTCAGCCAAGTGCAGAAAGGAAAGTGCAGGGCCAGACTGGGCGTCCAAATCAGCACCGACAACAGAATTATCAGCAACAGGGGCAACCGAGACCAAGAAGGCCCAAAAGGATAATTGATCCTGTTCCTATCCCTTATAGTCAGCTGTTTACGCGCCTGCTCAAGAAGTCTTTGATTCAAACAAGGGGTACCGCGCCAGTACCGTACCCTATTCCTCCCGATTATGACATGACTGCTAGGTGTGAGTTCCACTCGGGAACGTTCGGGCACACGATTGATGAGTGTAATGTATTCAGGCATAAGGTGCAAGACCTGGTGGACTCAGAGATCATTGTATTCACTGAAGATGATATGTACATCAATGGAAGCCTCCTTTCTCAAATGAACACTCAGTCTGCAAGTACGTCCTGGCAGAATTAAGCTTCCTCAGCGATGGCAATCTTCAGCTTCTTTACTGCATTTTCATTTGTAGTTTTTATTTTCTTGCTAAAAGCATCGTGTGTATGCAAGACTTGTTTGTTTTTTTTATGATGATATTAATGCAATGAGTATGTTTCCCTTGAAGTAATCCATTCATATTCACTCTTAAATGTTTATATGCACTGCAATATCAATTTTTCTTGTTAAGAACTCTTGAGGGAGGATGACGAAATAAGAACGCAGATTTCTAATGGTACGCTTCTGGATAGAACCCTGTTGAGGATGTGCAGGCATTGTTTCAAACCCACAAACACTGGAGAGATAAGGAGATAAACCCTCGTTAACCCCTTTGAGCCTTGAAGTAGGAGTTTCTTTCGTACGAAAAAACCCTCATACTTAACCCAGGGGCAGGGTAGGCGTCAGTTAGTTTGACCGAGCGCTCAAATTCCAAGGAGAATGTGCAAGAGATATGAAACCCCGATGGTTATCCGTCAACAACTAAGGAGTGAGGCAGTCACAACCCTGTCAAGCAAACAGGACAATCAGTGTCACACGCTTTGTTCGAAAGGGGAATAAAAAAGAATGAGAGAAAGCCCGCTAAGTCGAAACTTGACTTAGGCAAAAGTTAGGGCATCCCGCTGGACTTCAAAATCGAAAAACCCAAAAGGGTCAGTCCAGGCAAAATTGGGGATCAAAAAGCAAAAGAAAAAGCGAAAAGCGTTACAAAAGAAAATCCCCGATAAGAATAAATTCGTGTGATTACAGAAGATAAAAAGGATGACTGTCACTCCAAAACCACCTTAGGTGTCAAACCATTAGTGGCATGGGTTCCCTAAAGATCATAAACTTTTTTGAGAGATAAGCGTTTGGGTCGGATTAACTGAACATAGGACTGGAGAACATCACGAAGAATGGGTGGGCACCAATAAACTTTGAGCCATAAATCCTTTTTTCTGAAACCGTGAGCCAGACCACGTTACAACCCTTAAAAGTCCTAATTGAAACAGGGTTTATTCCGAAAGCGTACTTCAACAGGATAGCGTTCCTGACTCCTATAAGTTGTGCTAATAAGATTTGTTGGTATTGCACGTGCACGTTGTTTTTCCATTCAAAAATCAAGGTCGCATCCCAGCTAGTGATTCGTTCACAAGGTTGGGCGACGCATTTTCAATAAAAACTTCAAGGTTAACATGAGTGTTGCATTAGAATTATCATTCTCATAATAAACTTGTTCTGCTTGCATACATGTGCCTAAGCATCAATACGGTTTACACAGTGAAAGTCAGCCAAGAAGCTTGATCCTGCCAAGTTGGGTTGCTTGAAAATTACGAAGGACAATCATATCAAGGGGCACGCTGCCAAGAGAATCAGTATAGAGTGGGTTCTCCCCAGTAAGTCGTGTTAAGATGTAGCCAATATGGGGCAGTCACGTCGAGAAGTCCCTCTGAAATCCAGTTATTCTGGGGCATGCATTCTAAGATCAGAGGCAAAGTCACTTCAAAGCTCGTATTGGGATGGGCCACCTCTAGAGTGTGGGAGATTGTCCATTCCTGAAAATGGTTAATTGAAAGCACCTCTTCAAGGTACAAAATACTGAGGCAGAATATTTCAAGTCATTGCAAATCCTTTCGAGGCAAGCTACTTCATTGATTATGGAGACTGGGGCAGTTATGTCGAGATATGATAAATCTCTCCAAGAGTTTGAAGACCCAGGGGGCAGGGCGAACGCCCGGTCTTCTGTAAAATCCTCTTGAGACAATTTCTTCCAATAGACTTGGTGGTCTGGGGCAAGTGAAAAGTTCAGAGAGCCGATGGCAACAGCATTGTACTCCCCCAGCAGCTTACTCTCCCCAGCATTGAGGTTGCACTTTCCTCAGCGGAGCAGACCTTCCCTAGCAGGAGACTTAGGAGATATTTTCCCCAGGTCAAGACGTTATTTCCCCACAAAGTCAAGGTGCTCCTTCTCCCCCATCAGCAGGCTAAGTCCAGCAGTATCCCCAGCAGGTTTTAAATCCAAGTGATATTTGACACTCTCTTGATCCAGGCTGTGGCCTCCTTTTTCAAAGAGTTATGTATAATCCCCAGTAGAGCGAATGTTTATCTGAGACTTCATCCTCAGCAGAAGTTATTGATCCAGAGAGTCGGTCACGGTGATCCTTCTCAACGGAGTTCTGGGATTCAGAGGACAATTTATTTTTGTCAGCCCGATCTGAATCATTCTTTTCTCTCCGGCGTTTATTTTGCTGGAGGGACCCCTTTTGCATATCATAAGCACTTGCATTGCATCCTCAAACGCGTAGCATTTCCACTTCGTGTGGAGCATTACGGCAAAATTCAAACATTTGCATTTGAAGCATAAGCCAGGTTTGACGCTTTCTTTGCCAGTTTCTCTTTCTCAGCGGAGATGGCATAACTCAGGAGGTTTTGGAGGGGCGCGTTCCTCATATTTGTGTTCCCCGACAGAGTCTTTTATTTAGACTTATCCATTCCCCAGCGAAATTAATCCCCGGTAAAAGTTGCCTTACACCTTTTTACACCCGTCCGTGTACCTTTTAGATACCCGTCCGTATTGAAACCGTTACACCCGTCCGTGTACCCTTTTGATACCCACCCGTATTGAAACCTCTACACCCGTCCGTGTACCTTTTTTATACCCGTCCGTATTGAAACCTTTACACCCGTCCGTGTACCTTTTTGATACTCGTCCGTATTAAAACCTTTACACCCGTCCGTGTACCTTTTAGATACCCGTCCGTATTGAAACCTTTACACCCGTCCGTGTACCTTTTAGATACCCGTCCGTATTGAAACCTTTACACCCGTCCGTGTACCTTTTGGATACCCGTCCGTATTGAAACTTTTACACCCGTCCGTGTACCTTTTAGATACCCGTCCGTATTGAACCTTTTTACACCCGTCCGTGTACCTTTTAGATACCCGTCCGTATTAAAACCCTTTACACCCGTCCGTGTACCTTTTTGATACCCGTCCGTATTGAATCTTTCCGTGTACCTTTTAGATACCCGTCCGTATTGAAACCCTTTACACCCGTCCGTGTACCCTTTTGATACCCGTCCGTATTGAACCTTTTTACACCCGTCCGTGTACCCTTTTGATACCCGTCCGTGTTGAAACCTTTACACCCGTCCGTGTACCTTTTTGATACCCGTCAGTATTGAAACCTTTACACCCGTCCGTGTACCTTTTTGATACCCGTCAGTATTGAAACCTTTACACCCGTCCGTGTACCTTTTAGATAACCGTCCGTATTGAAACCTTTACACCCGTCCGTGTACCTTTTAGATACCCGTCCGTATTGAAACCCTTACACCCGTCCGTGTACCTTTTTGATACCCGTCCGTGTTGAAACCTTTACACCCGTCCGTGTACCTTTTTGATACCCGTCCGTATTAAAACCTTTACACCCGTCCGTGTACCTTTTAGATACCCGTCCGTATTGAAACCTTTACACCCGTCCGTGTACCTTTTTGATACCCGTCCGTATTGAAACCTTTACACCCGTCCGTTTACCTTTTAGATACACGTCCGTATTGAAACCTTTACACCCGTCCGTGTACCTTTTTGATACCCGTCCGTATTAAAACCTTTACACCCGTCCGTGTACCTTTTAGATACCCGTCCGTATTGAAACCTTTACACCCGTCCGTGTACCTTTTAGATACCCGTCCGTATTAAAACCTTTACACCCGTCCGTGTACCTTTTGGATACCCGTCCGTATTGAAACCTTTACACCCGTCCGTGTACCTTTTAGATACCCGTCCGTATTGAACCTTTTTGCACCCGTCCGTGTACCTTTTAGATACCCGTCCGTATTAAAACCCTTTACACCCGTCCGTGTACCTTTTTGATACCCGTCCGTATTGAATCTTTCCGTGTACCTTTTAGATACCCGTCCGTATTGAAACCCTTTACACCCGTCCGTGTACCCTTTTGATACCCGTCCGTATTGAACTTTTTTACACCCGTCCGTGTACCCTTTTGATACCCGTCCGTGTTGAAACCTTTACACCCGTCCGTGTACCTTTTTGATACCCGTCAGTATTGAAACCTTTACACCCGTCCGTGTACCTTTTTGATACCCGTCAGTATTGAAACCTTTACACCCGTCCGTGTACCTTTTAGATACCCGTCCGTATTGAAACCTTTACACCCGTCCGTGTACCTTTTAGATACCCGTCCGTGTACCTTTTAGATACCCGTCCGTATTGAAACCCTTACACCCGTCCGTGTACCTTTTTGATACCCGTCCGTGTCCGTGTACCTTTTTGATACCCGTCCGTATTAAAACCTTTACACCCGTCCGTGTACCTTTTAGATACCCATCCGTATTGAAACCTTTACACCCGTCCGTGTACCTTTTTGATACCCATCCGTATTGAAACCTTTACACCCGTCCGTGTACCTTTTAGATACCCGTCCGTATTGAAACCTTTACACCCGTCCGTGTACCTTTTTGATACCCGTCCGTGTTGAAACCTTTACACCCGTCCGTGTACCTTTTTGATACCCATCCGTGTTGAAACCTTTACACCCGTCCGTATACCTTCTTGATACCCGTCCGTATTGAAACCTTTACACCCGTCCGTGTACCCTTTTGATACCCGTCTGTGTTGAAATCTTTACACCCATCCGTGTATCTCTTCAGTACCCGTCCGTAATTGATTTTCTGAATTCCTTGACACCCGTCAGTGTTTATCCCCGGCACAGTTAACATTCGTTTGTGTTTATTTCGTGACTTTCCAATAACTTGGTTTTCAACACTCGTACGTACCGTGACAAGTGCAGCACTTTTGTTCGTTCCCCAGTGTGTCGTCCCTCTTCTGTTGGTCGAAAATTTCTGGAGTTCTTTCAGTATTCAATCCCCGTGTATCCTGGAATGTCTGAGAGCCGTTGCTATCATACACTCAGGACCAAGTTGATTGAATAGGGGCAGCTGTAGCACCCCAAAATTTGCCCTCCTTACTTTTACTAACTGGCTTATGTTTCATTTCATCTTTTGCATTATCATGTATGCATATCATTAGCACGGGGTCAAGGTGCTTGAGACAATTCAATAAAAGTCCTATCTGGTCCACTACATCATCAGGGGTTCACAGGTGGCAAGGGATCTCAAGTGGATTACTCCCTCCTAACCAGTGCATGAATTAGGGTTTTGAAATTCTTGGGTTTACTGCTCCAAAAGGCAAGCTCCTTGGGTTCTTATCATCAACAAAAGGCATATCTAATCTTTGTTGGAGAGGATACACATCATATTCAGAGGAATTTGGATTTGGAGACTGTGTTATTTCCTCCTAGACTGAGGGTGCCACAAACTAGGGTTTGCTATAAAGTCAGTTTATTTCTGATTTTTTAGGCGAGACTTGATTTTATGGTCTTCCTTGGGTCCATGAGCATCTAGGAGTGGAGGATTGTCCATCAGTTTGATTCAGGAGAAATTCAATTGGCCAATGGATTGAAAATTAGTTAACTTGGTCAAAAAGTCAACTGTGGTCAACACAAAGTCAAACCTCAAGATTTTGGGTCAACATCAAGATTATAGGGTGAAATTCATCATTTGATCAAGGGTTGGTCATGATTCATCAAGGAAACCTCAGAATCATCAAGAATCAGGAGTTACTAAATCAGGGTTTTTGTAGGAAAAGTCAACTGTACTTTGACCAGGCCTAACTTCCACATACTTCATCAAAAATTCCTCAACCAAAGCCCATCTTGAAGGAAATTTAATTCCCTACAACTTTGTGTCTCACAAGCCAAGTCCAGAAATGGTTCATTTAGGAGATACGAGCCAAGACATTATAGGTCATTTTGAAAGTCAACAAAAGTCAACCTTTTTCAAAAGCTCATAACTTGAACATGGAAGATCAAATTGACATGGGACCAAAAGGGTTGGTTAGAGGACATCTTGAGGTTTCTAAAAAGTATTAGTTTGCATTAAGGAGCTAAAAATTGAAGGAGTTATGCTTAGTCAAAGTTGGGCAATTTTGAGGAGGTGCACAAAGCAAATTATGTCTAACAACCAAAATTTGACAAATGGGCCATAAGTTTCTTAAACCAAACTCAAACATACAGCCATGCACGACCCAAAGAGCATATATTTGGTTTTTCCTCATTTTATTTTATTTTTATTGGATTTAATTAGTTATAATTCAATATTAAATGAAATAATTCAAAATAATTAAAACAATGGATTATTCAGGCCCAACTCATGATCAGCAAATAACCCTAGAATATTTAAATCCTTCCATGCATTGGTTAGGGTCAGACAGGTGCTTTTGGAGAGGAATCCAAGCTTGAACCCTAGAGCTTTTCTTCATCAAAAATCAAGATCCACAAGGTTTTGGCAAAAAGCTCTTCCTCAAATATTTTCCTGGGGATTTCTAGAGTGCAAATCAATCACCGTTCACAGCCAAAGGCAAGGATTGGAACGGCTCCATCTCCGGTTGAGAGGTTTTTTCGTGTTCTTAAAACTCTCCTTTTTTTCGTGAATATTGTTGTGTTTTCATCACTGGTCATGCTGATGTAATTGGTTTTTAATATGGATGTGTATATTGCTTGGAATGTTGATTTAAAGTTTTGCACCCTAATGGTTTTTCATTTGTTTTTTATTATGCGCTAACAATTTGAATTTTTTAAGGCCATATTTGGATTCCTGACGTTTTTCTGGTCAAAATAGTGTACCTGTTTGCAATTTCTGGAAAAATACAAGTTGCAGGGTGGCGGCCGGCGGTGGAGCTCCGGCGGGGTGCGGTGGTCGGCCGGTGAAGGGTCCAAGGAAGAAGAAACAATCTCGTCCCTCCATTCCCTTGATCCCACGGTTCTCAGGATGCCACGTGTTCTATTTTTTTATTTTTATTTCATTTAATCGTATGTGTGCCTTACCATGCTAACTACCGTGCATCTCCCAAATCATAGCCACTGTTTTTTATCTCATTTTGATCATGTGGATGGTGTTATGACAACACATTAATGAGCCATGTGCGTCGCACATGGCACGTCCGTGGTAAGACCACCCTTATTTTTTGTTTTTTTATTAATTATCGGATTGGGCCTGCTTCGCTACCCGCACCCCCATTTCCAGCCCACTCCAAATTCCCACATGATCTCATTACTAACGCACCCCCCCCCCCCCCCACATACTATTTTCTTATTTTATTTTATTTCAATTACATTTTCATATTTAAATTTTAAAAATACCTAATTGCATTCAAAAAATACTAAAAAATTCATACATCATCTTTATTGATTTATAAAATTTTTACAAATTTTATTTTTTATTTTTATTTTATTCTTATCATTTAAATTAATTGTTTAATTCAAGTTCTGTTTACATTACACATCTCATGCATACATAAATTTCTTTATTTTATTTTTCTGCAATCATAAAACATTTTTGATCCGTTCTTTTTGTATTTGTTCAACAACATTCTAAATTGCATTAAAATATTTTTTCTTTCATTTTTAAATATTTTTCACATTACACTTTGGTCCTTCCTTTGGGCGCCCTAAACCCTATTTCCCACCTGATTTTTGCATGATTAATTGAAGGGCTAATATCTTGATTTTTTGCAGGGATTTTTTATATGTTGTTTTCCTCTGGTCGAGGAACCTTAATAATTAATTTGGGAATTTTAGGAATCATTTTTCTAATTATCGGAGTTATTTTCACTTGAGATTTTCTTGCAGGCGCATCTTTGACCTTATATGATTATCTGTTTGAAAAGGCATTTGTGCCCATCGCTTTGGGGCTGTTCGTTGCTTCTTTGATTCACGTTTGGATTATTCTCATTATTGCTTGTCATTGTGTGATTTTTATTCACCTCATTTCTCTTATTTATATCTGTTCGTACTAACCTTTTATGCAGGGACTAAGGTAGTTTCTTTAAGGGTATGGATAAGTATCCATGGTCACCCTTACTCTTTCCTTCTCTCATCTTCTTCTCTTTCCTTTAGGATTAGGTTATCTTCAAACCTCACTAACCATAGGCCACCCATGCATGATGACTTTAGGATTCATAGTCTCCCTTTAGAGTTACCCTTGCGTCTTCTCTCTTCTCATCTCGAATTTCTTTAAAACACTTAATAATAATGAGGTGTATTGCGCACGAGCCTTAAGTATGGGGAATGAGAAATGAGGGGCTTCCTCTCATCTTTCTAGAGTGCTTAGCGAGCGTCCTGTCTTGGGACGATGCGTTAAGTATTCGCCCCTGTGCCCTAGACTTTGGCGCAATGCAGCTTAGGAACTAACTTAAGCCACTTCTGTCCTAAAAAACACAAACCTACCTCAAACCTTTTTGTCCTTCGGGACCTTCAAACTAAAGGCTATTTTCAAAAAGGGCACGTTACCCTCCGTCTGAGACGCAAACAGGCATCGACCCTAACTGCCGGACGCGAGCTTAACGTCGCTCATAAAAAACACAAAAAGAACTTGGTCCGAACTACGTTGACTCTGAATTCCCCATTGCAGAAAGGGGGTACGTAGGCCTGGGACGTCGACGTCCTACCGAGTCGGTCTTTGTCTTCCCATCCCGTTTTAGCACGGCCCTAGATGATAGTATAACTCACCCTTAGAATAGACAACAAGTGTGGATCCCATCGAGTACGATGGACGCGTGGGGTGCTAGCACCTTCCCCTCGCGTAACCGACTCCCGAACCCAGGCTATGGTTGCGATGACCATTCCTTTCCCTCTTCCTAAGGTTTATGAAGTGTTCCCTTTCCCTCTCTTGGGATAAATTTACACGGCTGGCGACTCTGTTTTTTCGCGCCACTCTCGCGTTTGTACCTGGATGAAAATCCTAGGAGCGACACCAGCGAATAAATGAGGATGTGTCATACCCCAAATTTTGACCACTAGGATTTCCCATCATTGTGTAAATCATCATCACAATATGGAGGAACCATCATACTTCATCAGTCTCCCCAAAGATGGGTGAGCATCCACTACCATCAAAATTAGGGTTTCAAGCCCTCTCAGAGCCTTAGACAAAGGATCAATAAAGGAATGACATGATCTTCAACTTGTCTAACCTCTAATATATCCACAATAGATCAAAAGGACTCCCACTTCAAGGATCAAGCACAAGGCTGCTCCCTTCTAGGTGGATCAAGTCTCAAGATCGACAGTGTCACCAAATTAGGGTTTTGGTCGACCAGGGCCTCTAGATGGAAATTTTTCATCTGGGCACAAGCCAATGATCCAAAACCTAACCTAATATACTCCATGGAACCTCATGGACCCAATCATAAAGTCAATTTTGCCTCAGGGGGTGCATTCATCAAAAATCAGGAATTAGGGTTTCTTGACCTAATTCACCCCTAAGTTGACTTTTAGGGCAAATCATGAGCCAAGACCTCAAGAGAGGGTTTGAGGGTCTCTAATGAACTATATTGATCCATTTGCAACAATGGATTAATCCAAGAAGCTTGAGCAACAAGTCTCAATTTCATCTGCACCACAGTTACGGTTTTAAGGAAAAAGTCAACTGTAACTTTGACTTTTGACCAGGACATGCTCCCAAGCCCTATGACATGCATCAATATACCCTATGACACCCATGGAACATGTCCATCAAGTTTGATTCAGGTTAAGGACATGATTTCATGAAGAATTGCACAGTTTGGAATTCATTTGATAAAAAGTCAACTGTGCACAAAAGTCAACTTTGACTTTTTGAGATTTTTCACCAAAATGGATTTTTAACCCTAAAATGATGTTAATGTATGATTTGAATCATCATTCATCAAGAAAAATCAAGAAAAGTTGGATAACTTGTAAAAAGGGTAACCATAAAAAACTTAGAAAATTTTCTAAGTTAAAAATAAAGTGGCTAGGGTACCAACTTTGGAGGACCATAACTCCTAAACCACAAAGCCATTTTCTCCCATCCAAGGCTTGATTTGTAGATCTCATTGCCCTCTACAAAAACTTCAACTAGACCTAATTCCAACTCCTCATGGATTTTGAGTTATGGAGTGATCAAAATCAAGAAAAGTCACTTTGTTCCAACACTTAGTGAAAATTTCACTAAGTCAGATTTTACCCTACTTTTTGCCAAATGTAGGGGGATTTTTCACTTGGATTAAAAAGAGATCAAAACCAAATATGTTCAAACAGTTGTTGTATCATGTAAGGGCTTTCCAAAATGGCCAAGAACATTACCAAATTCAATTTGAGTCATGAGATATGACATTGGAAAGTTGCCTTGCTGAAATCTGCCAAGGCAAGGCAGAATTTGCATTTTTGCTCGATTTGCCAAAATCAGCCAAATCCAAATGCTCCTATCCACTTGGACACCTCTAAGGATTGAATCTAAAGGGGACAATCACTGAGCCAAGCCTCCAAAGTCTTTGGAACAAGAAATAGCATGTTGAACCTAGAATGGCCAAAATAGGGACAAGACTCCAATTTTGGATTGGAGCATTCAATGGAAGCATCAAGGTGGCATGGACTGAGCCATTTGCAACTGAATTCAGTCAAGACTTATCCAAGACCAAGGGAACCACAGCCCTGTGCCCTAACCTCTAGTCAATGGCTAGAGGAGACTTGGATTTCCATTGGCCAACATTGAACAAACACCTGCTGCAGTTGCCATTCACTGTGGGTCCCAAAACAAATTTGCTCTACTATAAATAGAGCTCAATTGTGATCAGTTTAAGTACACCAAAGGCCTACAACACTTGCCTTTCTCAAAAACCATTTCTCACTCTCAAAAATGCCTTTCTTAGCAAGTCACTATCGGGTTTTTCATTAGAGAGCAATTCCACTCAAACCAATCACACACACACCTCATATACATCATATGTGAGCTGATCAAACACTTAAGCAATAACTGGAACACTGATTTCTAAGAATCACCAGTCAATTGCTCAAGGTTTTAACCAAAATGCAGTTGAGATGCCATGAAGTGATCCAGTCATTCTCAATCAAGTCCAGGCATTCAAACACACTCCATAGGGTGTAGGGAAGCTGTTCAGATCATCACAATTCATCTGTAACACCTCCTACTCAGAAATCAATTTGCTCTTGCTGTCACGACCTAGAGGTAAGCTTAAACTTGGTCATCTCTCAATCTATGCATATTTCCTCGCACAATACTTTTGCCAAATGTTCATAATCATGCATGGAATATTTCCCCTCAAGTAATTGCTTTGTTTGAATCGTGTATTAAAAATCCTAGCCTTCATGCAGAAATTAGGGTTCTTGAGGATTTTTCATGATTTCTTGTTATGTGTTTAATTTAAATGAAATTAAATGCCATAGACATGATCGTGAGGTTGAAACGAGTTGATTGGTATGTGGATTACATGATATGATTAAGTATTCAGTGAGATTGGAGAAAAAATGCAAATCTGGGCCAAGCTGAAACACGCGCGTGTTCTTCAGCTGTTCTTGGCGCCATTTTTCATAAATTCAAATATTTGAATTTTGTGATTTTATTTAATTGATTCAAAAATTAATTTCTCTCTGAGTTTTAATGATTTTGAGTTGATTCTTTTTTTAATAATTCACAAAAATGTTAAAATATTTTATTTTCCCAAAAAATCCCAAAAATATTATTTATTTTGTATAATTGATATTTTTGCAAAGAATTAATGTTTTAATTGTTTTTAACATTTAAAATATTTTTTTCCCACCTTGATTTTGCAACTTTTAATGCTTTCTAATTATTTTGTAGGTCAATACTTAATTTCTGAAGCATTAATCCAAGATCACAATTTGTTTTCCATATGTTAAACAATTTTAATCATTTTAATTAAATTTTTATTCAATTAAATACATTTTTGAAAATAAATTAGGGTTTTTTGGATTAATTCAACCCTCATAAATCATTTTCAAAACATTTTGGGCCTCTAATAGAGTGTAAGACCCAATCCTTTTTTGACCAAACCATTTTTGGGCCTCAGTGTATTGTGTAAGTTCCGATACCATCAAAAACAAACGGCGCGATCGTCGCCTTTTGAAAAATAACCTTTTGGGCCTCTCCTCGAGTTATAAGACCCATTAAAAACTTTTTGGGCCTCTATTAGAGTGTAAGACCTAACCCCCTTTTAACCAAAACATTTTGGGCCTCAGATATTGTATAAGCCCCTCTGCGTTAAAAGAAAACCTCGGCGCGATCGCCATTTTTAAACGAAAAGTCATTTTGGGCCTACCCTTGTGTTATAAGCCCCACTCTTTTTCTTAAAACTTTTTGGGCCTCTTGAGAGAGTGCAAGACCCATCCCTTTGCACAGAAAACCTTTTTGGGCCTCAGTCACTTGTATAAGTCCCTCTGTACAAATTCAAACAGTGCGCTCACTGATAAAACCCTGGGCCTCTCCTTGAGCTGTAAGCCCCAAATCTTTCTTTTTCAAAGCACTTTCTCCTTTGATTTTGGAATATACTGTTGTTTTCAATCTTTCTTTGTTGAACAACTAACCAAATAGCATGGAAGCTCTACAACCGAGTAAGTGTTTATACGCTTTCATTTACCGCTTTCATATACATATAACTGTATTGTGGGGCTGTTTCACTGTAAGTCTTCTTTCATAAACTCATATCAACTGTGTAATAATAGTATAGATATTTATAGTTTCCCCGGCAACTACGTCTAGAACTAGGTGACGCCGTTTCGCTTATTCGTAGAAATAGACAACTAGATCCCCAATAGGATCACCAGATACAGTCTTCTCTTCGGCTGTCCTCATTAGGAATTGTCAAGAAACTCTATTCCCAGAGATGAATGTATTCTCCGTGAATGGCATCTTTGAGTTTCTTCCAAATTCTCGAACTTTCCTGACTTGATCTATTCCTTGTGAATAGCTTGCCTTGAATTTCTCGGGGTTTGGGGACCCACGGGCTTCTTAAAAGCATCGGCCTCCTCTTGGGCATCATACAAGGACCCACAGGCTTCCTAAAAGCAACCCCGCCTCCTCTTAAGCTTAGTACAAGGACCCTTACGGCTTCTTAGAAGTATTCACAGCCTCCTCTTAGGCTTCGTATAATGATTCTTCCTCCGAGAATGATAGCCTCATCTTGGGCTTTGTACAAGGACCAATCGGCTTCTTAAAAGCTTCCAGCCTCCTCTTGGGCTTCATACAAATTGTCCCGACGACCTCCTAGAGGTATAGGAACAGAACTTAATCATCTGCATAGAACAGTCCTTTCATAGAGTCTACTACTGTTTCTCAAAGCACAGTACAAAATATAACACTCTAGACTTGGACAGTCTAATCTCCTTGAGTCTCAAAGACATTCTCAAGTAACCCCTTCAAGAATAGGAAGGAACTCCGTAGACTCGGACAGTCTCAATACCCTTCGGATTTCCCGCTTCCTTAAAGAGAAGGAATAACCCGAATCCTTGAAACAAATCCTCGAGTACAACATTGCTCATATAAGAACTGATTTTCTCTTTTCAAAATCAGTATACTGGACCTGTCACTTAACTGAAACAGTAACCATAGCCTCCTCTTAGGCTTTGTATAATGACCCTTCTCCAGTGAAGTTAGCCTCTCTCTTGGGCTTTATACAATGATTCTCCCCAGCGGAGTCAAACAACGTTTAGCCTCTCTCTCGGGCTTTGTACGAGACACATGAAGAGACTCCCTCGTTGAGTCAATTCCCCTTTCGCCTCCATCTCGGGCTTTATACGAGATACAAAAAGGTTCTTATTGAGCCAAACAAACCTTTCGCCTCCATCTCGGGCTTCGTACGAGATACAAAAAACTCTCATGTTGAGTCAAATAGCCTCCATCTCGGGCTTTATACGAGATACCAAAAGACTTCATCGTTGATTCAAAACCTTTTAGCCTCTCTCTCGGGCTTTGTACGAGACACATTTTAGCCTCTTCTTAGGCTTTGTATAAAAAAACCATTGGTTGATCCAATTAACCTTTTAGCCTCAAAGCTGTGCCTCGTTCATAGTACACAAACATCAACAACTCCTTCCCCTTCATCTAATCGCTGTAAGCGACTAGCCTCTGGATCATCTACATCCATGCCACTGTCCCTCTTTTAGCATGAGAAATTCCTAAGGAAAGATGGCATTACTCTACACTGAGTTAAAGTCTTCTCCTTCAGGATGAAATCCCCTATAAAGGAAATTATGGCATTGCCGGATTCACAAATCCCGATTAAAGTAATTCTTCTTTATAAACAGTCGTAACAGACAAACCCCTCTTTAGAGATGACAAATTCTCTCAAAAGACAACACCTTTTAGCTTCACATCTTGGGCTTTGAACAAGATACAAACTAGCTTTAGCTTCACATCTTGGGCTTTGAACAAGATATAGATCACCTTTCGCTTCACGTCTTGGGCTTCAAACAAGACACCAAAACAACCATTTCCTGAACTACGATCGCTCTGATTTCCCTGTTTCGGTAAACGGGAATACGTAGGCATAAGATTGAAAGAAAAATCTTAGCGAGCACACTAAACAAAAACCCAAAATCCCATACTTTCATATATATTCGTCCTAACATCTCAACCAATAGCCTAAAGCACCCCTCGTCAACAAAATAAACTTAGGAGAAATCCCAAATCTTTGTAGCATCTGTAAACCAACAGTTTTGACTGTTTAATCTCAGCATGCAAGCAGGGTTAGTTGGAGACATCTATTTCCCTTTCTTCATCAGCTTTAATAGGATAAAAAATGAATCGAGCTGTAGTACCAAAGAGCGATAGCGCTTCGCAACCGCGTCCAAAATCGCTCGCTACAGGATGATCCCGCGCACGTGCCTCTTTCTGACTCTATTTTTAATCCCATGTGGTTAATGCACGTTATTGTAACATGTGCGTGAGTTGTGAATCATTCGATCATTATACTTTCTTGATCATCACACGAAGACTGCATCTGATGGCTATTGTTAAGTCAACTGTTTGACTGATCCACATGGTATGGACCTTTTCAGACCACGCACATTGGACCTAGCATTCCTTGCTATCTACACCCGTCCCTTTTAGCCCAATATGCATTTCAACTTGGTTTTTTGCTTGCGCTGTACCCCCCTTAACCATTTCTTTATTTTTTTTATTTCTTCTTTTCATATTTGTTCCATTTCTGATTTTCAAAAATACTTAGAAACATGATAAAATTCCTAAAAAAATCATGGAGTTTTCTAATGCATTTAAATAATTGTTGCATATTTTTATTCCTGATTTTATTATGTTTTAATGTTTTTTTTCCATAATTTCCTTTTATTTTCTTTTTGTATGATCCTATGTTCATATGCATGCATTGTTTTGGATTTATTTGACATGGTTCAAAGGTGAATTTGTTCCTGAGACTTGACACACACTTGTATGATATTTTGATGCACTTCATTCATTTTTTGTGGATTTTTAAAGTCATTTTGAATGGTGTTTGGACCCTATCTTGGTGCACTATTGTTGTGTGGTTTGACTGAACTTGTGGAGTGCATTTGAACATGCTTCTTAGTGATTTTTGTACCATACTTTTGGGGAATGTATACTTACTGTTTGAACTTCATTTGGCTTGCATATGAGAATTCTCTCATTTTTCTAACTTGGTTTTGTGGATTGTTTGAGTGCATCTACATATGTATGTTGTTATAGGATCATGTGCTAGAGCTTTGATATACTTTGTGTGCAATCCTATTTGGTACTTGTTGAGACCTTTTGACATATGATTGTATGAATATTATAGGTCATTCACATCAAAAGGTAGGTCATTGTTGTTCATTCTCATATGACTTGTATGCACATGTTTTGACTTGAAATGTGTTGTGAACTTGTGCATTCTCATTTGACTTTCTTTGAGCATGTGTTTGTATCAACCCTTGTATGGCTTTGTACATCCACTTTAACATGATTCCACTTCTATTTGTGATCATTCTTAATCATATGCCATGACTTCTAACATCATCTCACATGTCTCCTAAGTTCATAAACTTTTGCACACTTGGTTGAATTTGTTTGAACCTAACTTGTTTCTTTTCTTCTTAACTTGTCAACATGAGTTGTGTGTGAACCTTATATGCTCATTCTTGCAATCAAGTGGCATCTTATACATCATATGCTACTGGTTTGTATCCATTGGACATGTATGATCTCATTTCATCTTCATCTTTAACTTGCATTACAAGTATGCATTATTGTTGAATTTTAATGGTTGTTTGTTCATTTCTCTTTGCTTCATTTCTTAAATGCTTGCATCCATGATTTGTATGATCATTTAATGACATCTCCTGACATACTTAAATGTCATTTAATTCTGACCTTGATGCTTATATGCACATTCATCCATATTCATAATCCATTTGCATTCATATTGCATTAGTAATGTTGCATTTGCATTTGTATGATTGTTTGGTGCATAGTTTGGTTTTGTGTGTTTTCATATGACATGTTTACATTAGTATGGTACCTTAACATGTACATACTGACTTTGCATGTCCCTTAACCATTAGGACCCTTCCCTTTTGGTTTGAATTTTACTTTCTTCTTCATTTGTCTTCTTAAAGCAACTAGTATTGTTTGTTTTACTTTTTAGCACTTATATTCAATACTTTCAATACTTGTTGTCGCGGCCGGCAAAAATATTCGAGTCGCCATCATATTTTTTCTAAGGAAAATAATGATAAACCTAAGAAGTCCTTAATCCCAAGGGCATAGATTCCTACGTTTCGGGAGTCGGTTAAGTGAAGGGAAGGTGTTAGGCACCCCTCACTTCCATTGTACTCAATGGGATCCACCTTTGAATTTAGGGTATCTTTGTTTGTCTAAATGAAAAGAAAACCTAAGTTTTTTCCTAATTATACTCGCTAGGGTTGGTTTGCAACCCTATGCCTACGTACCCTCAAAATGAAATATCAGAGTAACCGTACTTCACCTCCCCTATTCCTACCCCCTAATCCTATTCCTAAATCCCAAATCCTATCCCTAAATCCTATCCACTATTTATACTCTTGGATAAAGAGTTATATCCCTTAAATCTAGTGTTTATACTCCTAGATGAAGAGTTATATCCCTTAAATCCCTTTGTCCATTGTTTATACTCTCGGAGGAAGAGTTTTATTCCAAAAAATTCATATCCCTTATCCCCTATCCCATCCTTTATTTAGGCTCTCGGACCAAGAGCTTTATCCCTTAATTTAAATCCCTAAAATAAATATCCCCTTTATATCCTTTAAAATAAATTCTTTAAATCCCATAAAATGAATCCAAACAAAAACCCTTTTTACTACAAAAACAAAATTAACCCCTAAGTCAATCCAATCAAAAGTGTAATTTCTAAAAGAGATCAAAGTACTTTCTTCAATACAAGAATTTAAATCCCAAATATATATATACTAAATTTAGTTCAATATATTTACACTCAAAAATCCAAATAAATATAAGTTTTCTTCTAAACAAATCCTAAACCCAAAAAACTATATAAAGAAAAAATAGAAATTCGGAAAATATATCCTCTCCTCAAAAATCCACAAAAATATTCTTTATATAACTTATTAAAACAAAAGTTTTTTTTTAAAAAAATATAAATAAACAAAAGAAAAACACAAACAAACAAGATTAATCCTAAAATCCTAATTAATCCCTACTAACAGTAATCCAGAAAAAATCCTTATCAAATATTAAAACCCTAATTATTAATTAAAATATGTAACAATTTAATTAAGAGATTAAATCCAGGGGGTGTAAAAACCCTTTAAAAAACAAATGGGCCAATTTGAGGGGTGTACTAAAAGTAAATTGGGCGCTGGGCCCAGCTGTTTTAACCCAAGAGCAAGAAACAAAAAAAAATAATAATTCAGTCCGTGGAATCAACGTGTGCGTGACGTCTGATGGAGATCAGACAGTTCCAATGGTTTATTTCCTGGGCCATTGAAGTTGATTACCAATCTAAGTAAAATGATCTAACGGCTACCGTGCCAAGTCAAACCACAGAACACGGTGCCCATACACCCACGGAATAGTCAATGTCACACGATCGTATGGCTCACAAGATGCCACGCGTTCAGAATCTATGGCGTATGAGAAGGGATATTTAAACCCAAACCCTTCAGAAAAAATCATTTCCTCCATTTCTTTCTCTCTCTATCTTTCGTCTCACTCACTCTCTCCCTCAAACTCTCTCACTTCTCTCTTCTTTCTTCTTTCCCGGCCACCCTCCCTCTTCTTTCATCGTCGCCGGTGGGTTCCCTAACCACCGTGCGCCACCACCCAAAACGCCATCCAACCCAGATCGCCGGTTGACATTCAACCGGGATCTTCATACCCCAAGAACCCTAACCCCACGCAAGAACCCTAAACCTACCCCAAACCCAGAAATACACCCAAACCTAAGAACCCTAAGGGTTCAACGATGAACCCTAACCCTAACATCTAACCAAAACCCAGAAATCCCATAAACCCCAAGAACCCTAACCCTTAACCCATGAACCCTAACCCTAGCGAAACCCAGAAAACCAGAAACTCACAACAAAACCAAATCTAAAACATTCAAACGATGCAGATTCAAATCTCTAGAAAAAAAGCTAAGTGGATTTTGGTTACCTCTCCTGCCGTGAATCTTTTCGTAATATTTTGGTTGTTTCTATTTCTTTTTCCTCCTCTAATCCTCCCTCCCTTTCTTTGTACGCAGGTAAAGATAAATGGGGCTGAGCTCAGAAGAATTAGGGTTCAAGTGTTGAACCCTAACTTTCTATGGAAATTTTTTTTGAGCTTTAGTGCAAGGGTGGGATTCGCGCAGCTGCAAGGGTTTTCCTTCCAGGGGTTTCCTTTCCTTTTGATTTTTTTGTTGTAATTTATAGATGAACATTTAGGTTTAGTATTAATTTAGATTGATTCTGTTTTAGGGAAACTTTGATCTGATTTTGTATTTTTTTTATTCGTTTTGTAATCTGAGATTCGTATGTAATTTTTGGATCCAAATTAATGAGAAAAAGTTGAGATTTGATTTTGATTTGCTTTGATCCAAAAACTCATTTCTGCCGCAGATTTAGGGTTTGGAGGTGGAAGAAGATGACTGTACACGGTCAACAATTTGACCCAATAATTAATAAATAAAAAACAAATAAAATAAATAAATAAAAGACATATTGTGACTAAAATCTTCCACAATACCAATAAATAAAACCGTACCCTAATAAATTAAAACAATAATAAATATAAATTAATTAACATATAACCCTAATTATCAGGGTTAATCCCCTAATTAAAAAAATCTAAATTTTAATAATTAATTAATAAAAAGATAACTAGAAAAAATAAATAAAATTAACCCAATAAAATAAAATATTAATCATTAAATAAGTAAATGTTAATTATGATAAAAAATAAGAATAAATAATAATTATTAATAATAAAACGTGAATGCCTATTTAACTAATAAAATCAAAATAATAATCTAAAAGCTATATTAATAAATTAACCCATATAATAATAATTAACCAATACCCTAATTAAGTAATATTATATGTTTAAAATCAAAATAAAATTCTTAATTTAATAAAAGGATATTAAAAATAATTAACACCTAATTATTTTCTAAGTAAAAAAACTAAAAAAACTAATATAATGCAAATAAATAAAAAAAGCAAAAAAAACCCTTAATATTTCTAATGGTTAATTCTAAAAAAAACCTAAGACTATAAATCTCTTAATTATCTAAAAAAAATTCTAAAATAAAACCCCTTCTAAACCCTCAATGAAAATCATAAATAAAATTCTATATATATATATATATATATATATATATATATATATATATATATATATATATATATATATATATATATATATATATATATATATATAAATTTCATTCTAAAGAGGGTCTAATCCTTAATTAATAAAAAAAAAATCTATAAATAGATAAAATTTAATTAAGAAAATAATAAAAACCTTATACTAAATCAAATTTATAATGGGCCTAAAAGCACTAATACACCCCCAAAACCCAAATAACACCCCCTAGTAGCACGAAAAATCTAAAAAACCCTTGGTCAAAATTTAGGGTACTACAGCTGCCCCTATTTAATCGTCTTCGACTCAGAAAGAGGAAGTCGATGTGTCTTTCTCTTTTGAAGAGGAGATGATTAAATATATAAGGAGGACCCTAATTTGACCGCCAAACCAGACAAGCAACACGCTGACTATCCTAAGATCCCTGATAACAAACCCATGACGGGATATCCGGTTAAAACCCTTTACCCTGGCAGAAAATGATCCTATGTTATGTATGCATGTATGAAAGCATGTACGCTCTTATGTATGATGCATTGTTTGGGCTAACGCCTCTTTTATGATATGCAGTGCCTGTTTTTTTTTTGTTTACGGAAACCGCATCCTTCCATAACATTCCAACTTCCCGACCCAGGAACCCTTAACTCCTTTTGATGAATGGGACAAGATGTAAGCTCTCGACATATGGAGATGCGTATAGAAACTCCCATAGTGATTGAATTCCGACCGTCAATTTATGGATCTTTTACTTTTATCTTTGAGGGAAACCATGATCCTTTTGCTGTTCCCGAATCGCAGTAAAATACCTTCTTTTTTTTTTAGCTTTTGATTATACCCAATGTTTCAATGCATTATTATAAATAAAATCGGCATTTTGTAATCAAGCAGAAAAATTGAAAAGCCAAGAGAATTTTATTTATTGAAGAAAGGCCCATGAATAGGCAATAGTACATAAGGAAAGCAATCCTCATAAGGAGGAAGTACTGCAAAAAAAAAAGAAAAAAAATGAAAGGAAATGGCAATACGAAAAAAAAACAAATTTATCTATGTCCCTATTAAATTTAACACTGGCTAATATCCCTAAATCTCCGAGGTCTTGACACTTCGCTTCTGAAGGTGATGACTGGATTGATCATTCCTTTCTGAATTCCATTAGTGCTATCAGTCTTATGCCTTTGGCATATCCTTATTTTTGCCTGAACCGTTCTTTTAGAATCTTAGTCCACCAGGATGCTATACCATTTTTTTCAACTAAGCCACCCATAGGGTTTTCGACTTGTTGGGTATCATTTTTCTAAGTCCCTAATTTTTGCCTGAATTGCTCTTTCGAGCTTTCAATTCACCGGGATGCCCTAACTCTTGCCTAAGTCGCCTTTTAAGGTTTTCGACTTAGCGGGCTTTTATCCTCTTTTTCTAGGCATAGTATTTTTGACTGAATCGGAATTTACCGGTCGGGGTAAATCCACTCCATCCATAGTAGTCAATATTAAAGCTCCTCCTGAAAATGCGCTTTTTACGACATATGGTCCTTCATAATTCGGATTCCATTTGCCTCGAGGGTCTTTATGGATGGGTAGCACTTTCCTTAACACCAGGTCTCCTTCTTCAAGTAGGTGAGGACGAACCTTCTTATCGAATACTTTCTTGAGTCTCCGCTGATACAGTTGGCCATGACATACAGCAGCCATGCGCTTTTCCTCTATGAGATTCAGTTGATCAAGTCTATTCTGGACCCACTCTGCTTCATCCAGCTTAGCCTCCATTATGACCCTTAGTGAAGGAATTTCTACTTCAACCGGGAGGACTGCTTCTGTGCCATATACCAATGAAAAAGGAGTAGCTCCTGTCGAAGTTCGAACTGAGGTTCTGTAGCCATGTAGTGCGAAAGGGAGCATTTCATGCCAATCTTTGTAAGTCTTCACCATTTTCTGGATGATCTTCTTGATGTTCTTATTAGCCGCTTCAACTGCTCCATTCATTTTTGGGCGATAAGGTGATGAATTATGGTGATCGATTTTGAAACTCTCACATAACTCATCCATCACTTTGTTATTCAGATTGAGCCCATTGTTTGTAATAATCTTGTTTGGAACCCCATAGCGACAGATTATCTCTTTCTTGATGAATCGTGCAATGACTTGTCTTGTCACATTGGTGTAGGAAGCAGCTTCGACCCATTTGGTGAAGTAATCAATGGCAACTAGAATAAACCGGTGTCCATTTGATGCCTTAGGTTCGATCATCCCGGTTATGTCTATCCCCCATATAGAGAAGGGCCAAGGAGCAGTTAAGACATTCAAAGGAGTTGGTGGCACGTGGATTTTATCCACGTATATTTGACATTTATGGCACTTCTTGACATATTTGAAACAATCTGATTCCATGGTCAACCAATAATACCCTGCTCGGAGAATCTTCTTAGCCATTGCATGCCCATTTGCGTGAGTTCCAAAGGATCCTTCATGTATTTCCTTGATAAGCATGTCCTGTTCATGTCCATCCAAACACCGGAGCAACACCATGTCTTGATTTCTTTTGTAAAGTACCTCTCCATCTAGGAAAAACTAAGCAGCCAGTCTTCTGAGTGTTTTCTTATCCACACTGGAAGCATTTGCAGGGTATTCTTGTTTCTGGAGGAACTGTTTGATGTCATAAAACCACAGTTTGTCATCCACTTCTGCCTCTACTGCCCCACAATAAGATGGTTCATCAAGGCGATCAATTCTGATGGCTGGTGCTTCATTATACCATTTGACCTTGAACATGGACGCCAAAGTTGCCAAGGCGTCTGCCAGTTGATTCTGATCTCTAGGAAAATGATGGAAGGTGATCTCATCAAAGTACACTATCCTTCTCCAGACACAATCTCGATACCGAGTTAACTTGGTATTAAGTGTCCTACATTCCCCTTTGACTTGATTGATGACGAGAGCTGAATCTCCATATACCTCTAAGATCTTGATTCCTAGCTTGATGGCTTCATTAATTCCTAAGATACACGCCTCATATTCCGCCATATTGTTAGTACATGAGAAGCATATCCTGGCGGTAAAAGGTATGTGAAATCCTGTGGGAGAAGTTATGACAACCCCTACACCATGTCCTTCTGCATTCGAGGCTCCATCAAATATAAGCTTCCACCGAGATCCGGGTTCAGGTCCTTCGTAAGAACTTGGGATATCATCATCTCTTACAGCCATTACGTCCTCATCTGGAAAGTCAAATTGCATAGGCTGATAATCATCCAACGGTTGATGAGCAAGGTGATCAGCTAACACACTTCCTTTTATGGCCTTCTGGGTGACATACTGGATGTCATATTCAGTAAGTAACATCTGCCACCGAGCCACTCTCCCAGTCACTCCAGGCTTCTCAAATATATACTTGATAGGGTCCATCCTTGATATTAGTAAAGTAGTATGGCACACCATATATTGTCTTAATCGCCGGGCGGCCCATACAAGAGCACAACAGGTCTTCTCTAAGAGCGAGTATCTGGATTCACAATCTGTAAATTTCTTACTCAAGTAATATATTGCATGCTCCTTTCTCCCTGTCTCGTCTTGTTGTCCGAGTACACAACCCATCGAATTGTTGAGCACCGTCAGATACATTATGAGTGGTCTTCCAGGTGCAGGTGGTACCAATATGGGTGGCTCTTGTAAATACCCTTTGATTCGATCAAAAGCCTTTTGACAATGTTCATCCCATTCAAGGCTTTGGCCTTTCCTCAATAACTTAAAGATCGGCTCACAAGTAGCAGTAAGATGTGAGATGAACCTAGCAATGTAATTCATCATTCCTAAAAACCCTCGTACTTCCTTTTCAGTCCTCGGAGCTGGCATTTCTTGAATGGCCTTTACTTTATCAGGATCAACCTCTATACCTCTTTGACTGACGATGAACCCCAACAATTTCCCAGATCTGACTCTGAAGGTACATTTCGCAGGATTTAACTGTAGCTTAAATTTTCTCAACCTTTCAAATAGCTTTTGCAGGTTGACTATGTGCTCTTCCTCAGTTTGTGACTTAGCGATCATATCATCCACATAAACCTCTATTTCCTTGTGCATCATGTCATGAAAGAGGGTGACCATTGCCCTTTGGTAGGTTGCCCCTGCGTTCTTTAATCCGAAAGACATCACCTTGTAACAGAAGGTGCCCCAAGGAGTAATAAAGGTAGTCTTTTCCATGTCGGAGGGAGCCATCTTGATCTGATTATATCCAGAAAACCCATCCATAAATGAGAATACCGAAAATTGAACCGTGTTATCCACCAATACATTAATGTGAGGTAACGGGGAAATCGTCTTTAGGACTTGCTCTATTGAGATCTCGATAGTCTACACACATTCTGACCTTCCCATCTTTCTTCGGTACGGGCATGATATTGGCTACCTATTCTGGATACTTTACTGCGGCTAAGAACTCGAACTGCTTTTTAACCTCTTCCTTGATCTTGAGAGTCATATCTGGTCTAGTGCGCCTTAATTTTTGTTTGACCGGAGGACATTCAGGTTTAAGCGGTAGCTTATGTTCGGCAATATCTGTGTCCAAACCGGGCATATCTAAGGTAGGACCAAGCAAACACATCCACATATTCCTGTAGCAACTTGATCAACCTCTCCTTTACATCCTCGTCCAAAGAAGCACCCACTTTGACTTCCTTTTTATCCTCATCAGTCCCCAGATTGGTCACATCCACTGGTTCATGATGAGGTTGTATCACCTTATCCTCTTGCTTTAACATTCTGGCTAGCTCTTTCGGAAGTTCACAATCATTCTCATCACCCTCTTCCGCTTGGTAAATCGGGAACTCAAAGTTGTAAGGGATTATAGCAGTGTCATTTTCAATAGGTTCATTTTTAAATCTGCATGAGGAATATTTTTATGCTTATTATTTTTTGAATTTGAGAAAAATGAAAGTACTTGGAAAGAAAAAAGGTGTATTGCCATTTAAAAAAGGAATAACTAAGAAAGAAACAAGGATCTTAATTGAAAACAAAATGCAACTTTATTATTAAATAATTCAAAGAAACAAAAGGTGGCCCTACAAAGCTTGTCCATTTGCCTTGGGCATAGCAGAAGACTTATTAATATATTTTTTAGAAAAAGTAAATTACTTTGAAACAGAAATCATCTCGGGAATCTCGACGGCTCTCCAGTTGTTGAGAACTGTATCCGGAGAGCACTGGTATATCCAACCTGGCATCCCCTTATTTTCTTCTTCAATTGCGGTCACTTGGTCTTCGTCTTTGAACCCAACACTATGGAAAGTTTCTTCAAGTGGAGGAAATATCATTGGACCAGTCTTGTGCTCTTCATTTTTAGCCGGTTTGTAACCCAGCCCGAATTGATCATTCTTTTCACGTATCTCTATCACCTTGCCCCAGCCCCTAGTATCCCCATTCTGAATCAAGTCTGTGATCCTTTTCGGCCTTTCCTCCTGTTTAACGACTTGCTTGCGACTGACCGTCGCAACCTCCAAAGCTTGAAACGGTATTTCAAATGTTTCTCCATCCACTTCTATGTATCTGAAAGATGCGAGATGACTGACAAACATGTCCTCCTCTCCATCAACAATTATTAAGCTATCTCCTGATATGAACTTCAACTTTTGATGAAGTGTTGAAGTAACTGCGCCCGCAGCATGAATCCAAGGTCGTCCTAAATGACAAGTATACGAAGGATTGATGTCCATGACTTGGAAAGTGATCATGAAGGTATGAGATCCTATCACTGTAGGTATATCCACCTCTCCAATTACCATTCTCTTTGAATCGTCGAAAGCCCTGACAACCAAAGAACTAGTCTTCATAAAAGTTCTTACCGATGTTAACTTCATTAGGGTATCCTTAGGCATGACATTCAGAGCAGACCCTGTATCCACCAACACTCTTGAAAGGACAGTGTCGTGGCATTTAATTGATATGTGTAAGGCCTTATTATGCTTTTACCCCTCAGGAGGTAATTCCACACTACTGAATCCCAGGCAGGTGCTGGCGGCAATATTGGAGTCTACCTCGTCGAATTGAATTAATGATATGTCTTTAGTGACATGGGCTTCATTTAGGACCCTCAGCAAGGATTCCCTGTGTGCTTCTGAGCTTAATAACAAGGACAGAATAGAGATTTTGGACGGTGTTTGATTTTGTTGGTCCACCACCCTATAATCGCTCCTCTTTATAATCCTTAAAAACTCCTCAGCGTCTTCTGGAGATATGTTCTTTTTGGAAGATCCTTCTTTTGTGTTGGTGGTCTCTTTCCTTTTTGAGCTTTCAGGAGTATCCTCCTTAGGTAGTTCAGATAAGTATACTCTTCCACTACGGGTCATCCCTCCAATACCAGCTATATTAGTAATGGCTGGCGTTGGTGCTATAGTTTTTCCTCCCACAGATGCAGTGAGGTCATATTTCCATGGTACAGTCTTAGTACTTTTGTAAGGAAATGGTGCTGGAACATGGAAGACAATTGGGCCTTCAGATCTTACAGGTACTAGGATCTTGACAGGTGCAGGAACAGGTATCTGAATTGGAGTTCGTGCAGATCCTGGAACTGGTAGCTGGACAGGTCTTGGGACCTGAATTTGAATGGTCGCCTATCTTGGAACTGGTATCAGAATAGGCGCCTGCCTCGGAATTGAATTTGGAATAGGTTTCCGCCTTGGAACTGGTATCTGAATAGGAGTCATGTTCTCCCTTCCTTGGTAGTGAGTCTCGAAAGGTATATGCCCCTGAGATTCTAAGGCATCCACCTCATTTACTCCCCTTGAATACCCAATTTGCACCATCCCTTGATCCATCAACTGTTGGAGAGTCCTCTTCATCTTTTCACAACTGTCAGGGTCAGAGGAGCAGACCTTGAAATTTCCATGTAGTTCCTCAAACTCTTCATACCCAATCAACATCTCCCTTACCCTAGTCAAAGAGGTCTTCACTTGTCCCACACTCTTGATCAAAACATTTTCCTCCAGCCCTTCAATGGAATTGACATTTGCCCCAGCATGTCCAGGGAAAGGATTATCACCTATGTTTGGAGTATCGTAAGTGAAGCTGATGACCTTTTGATCCAACAAATCCTGCACCCTAAACTTAAGAGCCAAGCATTTTTCAGTTGTATGTCCTGGTGATCCAGCATGATACTCACATTTGGCGTTAGCATCATATCCTTTAGGGAGAGGCGTAGGATGAGGTCCTAACGGTTTGATCTCCACCAATCCCCTTTGAATTAACATAGGCAAAACCTGAGTATATGTGGAAGGTATTGGGTCAAAGTCCTTCCATGGCCTCCTTTGTTCCCTCAGGGGATACCTTTGTTGTTGTTGATTTTACGGAGGTGGCGCCCTTGGTTGTTGCACTTGTAGCGTAGGAGTTGCTTGATTTGGAGCCACAACAGCCACATGAGGTACTTGAGAATACCCATCAGTAGAAATGGCACTGGCCTCCCTCTTTGAGTTATTACCAGGATACCTTCGGTTGTTTGATTGACTGGAGGATGACTTTCCAATCTTCCCACTTTTCAAACCATTCTCAATTCTTTCTCCAATGATAACTAAATATGCGAATCCAGTTGAGACAGATCCAATCATCTTCTTGTAATATATCCCTTGCAGCGTTCCCATAAATGTGTCTACTAGCTCGCTTTCCCTTAATGGAGGTTGCACACGAGAAGCTAGCTCCCTCCATCTTTGGGCGTACTCCTTAAATGATTCATTCCCTTTCTGAGACATGTTTTCCAACTGCATGCGATTAGGGGTCATGTCTACATTGTATTGGTATTGCCTTATGAAGGCACTTGCCAAATCTTCCCAGTTCTTGATATAGGTTATTTCCAGCTGCATGTACCAGTCCAAGGATGCCCCACTAAGGCTGTCTTGGAAAACATGCATCATCAGCTTTTCGTCCTTAGCGTGTGCCCCCATCTTTCGGGAAAACATCCGAATGTGGCTTTTGGGACAACTAACCCCTTTGTACATCTCGAAGGTAGGCGCCTTAAACTTAGGAGGCACGACCACGTCGGGTACCAAACACATTTCCATGGCATCAATCCCAAAGACCTTGGATCCTTCCACAGTCCTTAACCGTTCCTCAATTATCTTATACTTTTCATCCTCCTTTCTTCCTTCCACGGCAGATGGTTTGGTTTCACGAACTACTTGCCTTGAGTCTTCTTCTCCATATTGGAGGTGCCAGTCATTAGAGACCTCACGAGTGACAGGTATCTGTATGGGTCGTGATTCTCCATTATGCTCGGGTGGAGGAACAGACCCTACAGGATGTTGAGTGTTAGCCTTCCCTTTACTAGCCTCTAAAGCCTCACATTCCAAGTCAGCTATAAATCCCAAAAGAGGATTGCTATCTTCATATTGGGGAGGAGGGGTAGGAGCATTCCTACGGTTACTAGCCTCGGTGTCTCTTGCTATCAGATTCTGGATAGCTCGAGTCAGCTGGTCGATTTTGTCCTTCATCTCCTCCACATTTCCCTTGACAATATCCACATCTCCCTTTAGAGCAGCGTGATTCTGTTCCATTTGTTCCATAGCTTTCCTTTGGTGAGCACGGGTGTTGGGTCGAGAAGTCAGATTGTTGCGAAGATTCTGAGAAACAAAATGATTTCCGTTTAATGCCCCTTCTTTTATATGTTATACATGAATGAATGTATGAGTATGCAAAATGTTTTTTTTTCCAGGAATCTTAAATTTTCAACCAATTAAGAGTTAAACCAAAGATAATGGAAATTCAAACATTTTTATTAATGAAAGAGAGTACTTAGGGTCGAAGCCCTATTTATTACATAAGCAAAACCAAATTAGGGATAACCCTTAAAATATTCATAACAAAATCCCAAAAAGTATGGAACCAAACATAAAAAGCCTAAATCCTTTTCCTAATTCTGGCTCTGAAGTCTTCCACCATCTCATGACAAAGTGTAAGGAAATCAGAAATCTCCTTTGCTGGCTTAAAAATAATAGATATTTCCTTAGCTTCCCTTAATTTCCGAGGGATCTCATGTATAAGGTCATTGGTCAGAAAGACCAACTTATCATATTTGTCTTCAAAGTATGTCTTTTCCCTTTGTAGATTATCCATGATCTCCAAGTCTTCTGCAACGGTGTGCTCTAATTGGCTATTGTGGACTTCAGCATAGTGGCCCCACTCTCTAAGCTCTTCATAGGATGCTTCCAATTCCTCATAGGCTCTCTTAAGTGCCTGGTTTTCCTCTTGAGCTTGTAACCACCCTTCAGGTCGTTGGGCAAGAAGTTCTTCAGCCGTTCTCAACCGCACGATTGCATCCAATGCTTGCCTTTTACTCCTGAGGAGAGCATCTGCCAAGCTTTGAACCTCAGATTCTAAGTCAAAGATTCGCCTATCATACCCTTCTCCGACCTCCCTTTGGGTTGAGGACATCCATAAGTTTCTCCATTCGTCCCTTTTCCTCCAAGCCCTATCTAGGACTGCTTGTTGAGTTTGAAGGTGTGAGCTCATAGCTTGAAGATCAGCATGGGCACGCTCATTCTTTTCCTCCTCCATTCGAGCTAATCCTTCATTGACCTTCGATTGTTCCATGGCTTCCTTAAGGCTCAACCTCAGCTGGCTACTTTCTCCAGTAGCTTGGTAGAATTTAGCCTCTCATTCATCTTTTTCTCTTGTCAATCTGGCAATGGTCTCCTTAAGCTTTTCACTTTCTTCCATGGAGATTGCGGTAGGTGGAGGAACCATGGGATCAACGGGACCATCTAAAGTAAAGGGAAGCTTTACCTTCCTTATCCTTTCCTCCATCCATTATGAATATGGGACCCTTGATTCCTCTCTTGGCCTTTTCAGTCTGCTCTTCCCTTTTATACTTTTCTTCCATGCTTCAGAAATTCTTAGGACGTCAGGATGATCTCCTTTCACACCTTGTAGGATGAAGCCTTTTAACAACTTGTCTCCTGGCTTGTAGGACAAAGGGTGTCCTAGCTGCCTCATCGCCAAAATAGGATTATAGCTTATGTACCCTCTTGAGCCAATCAAAGATACATTAGGAAAGTTCCCACAACTTAAGATCACGTCATCCCTTTGGATTATTTGAGGAAACCATAGGATGTCCTTACCAATACGGGATACCTTATATTGGGACCACTCATAGGCCTTCATTTGTCTCATGTCCCTTATGTCCTTCACTAGATGAGAACACAACCACTTGTATAATAACTGAGGATAATATAGCATAGTCCCTCCCTTCTTCTCAAACCTACAATGGAGAGTGAAGTAGATATCTGCCAAGAGAGCTGTTAAATAGTCTTCTTCTCCAAGGGTAACAACCAGAAATAGATTGACAGCGGTAATGTCTATGAAGTTTGGAACACTTGGGAATAGGACTAACCCAAAGATAAGTAATACCATGATGGCGTCTAGGGCTACCCAATTCTTGCAAGCCGCAAAGTGACTAGCTTTACTTTCTAAGAACCATTTAGGGAACCCTTCGAAGTCATCTTTAATTTTCCATTGAGCTTGTAGGTCCTCTTCACGAATATACAAACAGCTTGCCATCTCTTTCAATGAAGGTCTATACCCCAATGCTTTGAATGGACCTTTATTGTTTTTGGGGAAATCCAGTATCTTTCGAACCTCTTCTAAAGTAGGTGCTATTTGGAAGTCCTTGAATTGGAAACACCTTAACTCGGGGTCATAAAATTGGGCCAAGGCAGTTAGACCCTCCTCTTGCATAGGAAATAGAACCAAGTCCAATATATCCCCATACCTACGAAGTATAGGTTTCCTTCTTTCCTTGGGTAATTCAGCAGCATAAGTCTTTAGGCCCTTTATGTCTGATATCCTTACTTTAATGGGGAGAGTTCTCCTTTTTCCAACTTCCATTGTCCTTTGATTTAATCCTTTTTTTTTGTAAAATTTTAAGATTCCTGTGAATGCAAAAAAGAGAAAGATTTATGAGGATGATGAATGCACATGATGTCTTGATTAGGGTAAAGGTAAAGTGTAAGCATGCCCCTAGTAATGTGGGCTTCCCTAGAACAGACTGGGTCTAAGTTAAGACTACCCAATCCCCTCACAGGTAGGTTACCTAAATTTGGCCAGCATAACGACCCCAAAATGTTTAGACTATACCCTTGTTTTACCATGAGAAGGAGCAAGCCTTCCTACGGTAATCCTTTGGGATAAGTCTCATTTGGGATAGGACCCTAGTAACAACCCTTGAGGGTTGAATACATAAGGTCCATGATTGGTGTGGGTAGGTTAAGGTTCTCAGAGTTCTCGGACCACATCCAAATCATTCCACTACGAGAGGGGCTAGCCCTTTCGTGAGGACGACTTTGGAGGGATCTACTCTGAGTGTGGCATCAATGCATTTTAGGGGACGTTGCGTCCCCTGCAAAAAAATTTCCGTTCCACTTTAGGTTCTAGGGTTATCCTCCAAGCTTTGGGTTTTAGCTTCACTTTTTTTTTTATTGCCCCAATCCCTTGCATGATAACAAAATAAAACAAAATGTTAAATAAAAATATATGAAATAAAAATAAATAAATAACAATAAAATAAAAACAAAAAAAAACAAACATCCAAGACAAACAAAACCCTAAATCCTAAGGCTAGGATTGACTCTCGCTAGGAAGGAATCCCCAGCAGAGTCGCCAGCTGTCGCGGCCGGCAAAAATATTCGAGTCGCCATCATATTTTTCTAAGGAAAATAATGATAAACCTAAAAAGTCCTTAATCCCAAGGGCAGAGATTCCTACGGTTCGGGAGTCGGTTAAGTGAAGGGAAGGTGTTAGGCACCCCTCACTTCCATTGTACTCAATGGGATCCACCTTTGAATTTAGGGTATCTTTGTTTGTCTAAATGAAAAGAAAACCTAAGTTTTTTCCTAATTATACTCGCTAGGGTTGGTTTGCAACCCTATGCCTACGTACCCTCAAAATGAAGGATCAGAGTAACCGTAGTTCACCTCCCCTATTCCTACCCCCTAATCCTATTCCTAAATCCCAAATCCTATCCCTAAATCCCATCCACTATTTATACTCTTGGATAAAGAGTTATATCCCTTAAATCTAGTGTTTATACTCCTAGATGAGGAGTTATATCCCTTAAATCCCTTTGTCCATTGTTTATACTCTCGGAGGAAGAGTTTTATCCCAAAAAATCCATATCCCTTCCTATCTCATCCTTTATTTAGGCTCTCGGACCAAGAGTTTTATCCCTTAATTTAAATCCCTAAAATAAATATCCCTTTATATCCTTTAAAATAAATTCTTTAAATCCCATAAAAAGAATCCAAACAAAAACCCTCTTTACTACAAAAACAAAATTAACCCCTAAGTCAATCCAATTAAAAGTGTAATTTCTAAAAGAGATCAAAGTACTTTCTTCAATACAGAATTTAAATCCCAAATATATATATACTAAATTTAGTTCAATATATTTACACTCAAAAATCCAAAAAAATATAAGTTTTCTTCTAAACAAATCCTAACCCAAAAAACTATATAAAGAAAAAATAGAAATTCCGAAAATATATCCTCTCCTCAAAAATACACAAAAATATTCTTTATATAACTTATTAAAACAAAAGTTTTTTTTTAAAAATATAAATAAACAAAAGAAAAACACAAACAAACAAGATTAATCCTAAAATCCTAATTAATCCCTACTAACAGTAATCCAGAAAAAATCCTTATCAAATATTAAAACCCTAATTATTAATTAAAATATGTAACAATTTAATAGAGATTAAATCTAGGGGGGTGTAAAAACCCTTTAAAAAACAAATGGGCCAATTTGAGGGGTGTGCTAAAAGTAAACTGGGCGCTGAGCCCAGTTGTTTTAACCCAAGAGCAAGAAACAAAAAAAAAATAATCCAGTCTGTGGAATCAACGTGTGCGTGACGTCTGATGGAGATCAAACGATTCCAATGGTTTATTTCCTGGGCCATTGATGTTGATTACCAATCTAAGTAAAATGATCTAACGGCTACCGTGCCAAGTCAAACCACAGAACACGGTGCCCATACACCCACGGAATAGTCAATGTCACACGATCGTGTGGCTCACAAGATGCCACGCGTTCAGAATCTATGCGCATGAGAAGGGATATTTAAACCCAAACCCTTCAGAAAAAATCATTTCCTCCATTTCTTTCTCTCTCTATCTTTCGTCTCACTCACTCTCTCCCTCAAACTCTCTCACTTCTCTCTTCTTTCTTCTTTCCTGGCCACCTTCCCTCTTCTCTCATCGTCGCCGGTGGGTTCCCTAACCACCGTGCGCCACCACCCAAAACGCCATCCAACCCAGATCGCCGGTTGACATTCAACCGGGATCTTCATACCCCAAGAACCCTAACCCCACGCAAGAACCCTAAACCTACCCCAAACCCAGAAATACACCCAAACCTAAGAACCCTAAAGGTTCAACGATGAACCCTAACCTCATCGAAGAACCCTAACCCTAACATCTAACCAAAACCCAGAAATCCCATAAACCCCAAGAACCCTAACCCTTAACCCATGAACCCTAACCCTAGTGAAACCCAGAAAACCAGAAACACACAACAAAACCAATCTAAAACATTCAAACGATGCAGATTCAAATCTCCAAAAAAAAAGCTAAGTGGATTTTGGTTACCTCTCCTGCCGTGAATCTTTTCGTAATATTTTGGTTGTTCTTTTTCTTTTTCCTCCTCTAATCCTCCCCTCCCTTTCTTTGTACGCAGGTAAAGATAAATGGGTCTGAGCTCAGAAGAATTAGGGTTCAAGTGTTGAACCCTAACTTTCTATGGAATTTTTTTTTGAGCTTTAGTGCAAGGGTGGGATTCACGCAGCTGCAAGGGTTTTCCGTCCAGGGGTTTCCTTTCCTTTTGATTTTTTCGTTGTAATTTATAGATGAACATTTAGGTTTAGTATTAATTTAGATTGATTCTGTTTAGGGAAACTTTGATCTGATTTTGTATTTTTTTGATTCGTTTTGTAATCTGAGATTCGTATGTAATTTTTGGATCCAAATTAATGAGAAAAAGTTGAGATTTGATTTGATTTGCTTTGATCCAAAAACTCATTTCCGCCGCAGATTTAGTGTTTGGAGGTGGAAGAAGATGACTGTACATGGTCAACAATTTGACCCAATAATTAATAAATAAAAAACAAATAAAATAAATAAAAAAGGCATATTGTGACTAAAATCTTCCACAATACCAATAAATAAAACCGTACCCTAATAAATTAAAACAATAATAAATATAAATTAATTAACATATAACCCTAATTATTAGGGTTAATCCCCTAATTATAAAAATCTAAATTTTAATAATTAATTAATAAAAAGATAACTAGAAAAAATAAATAAAATTAACCCAATAAAATAAAATATTAATCATGAAATAAGTAAATGTTAATTATGATAAAAAATAAGAATAAATAATAATTATTAATAATAAAACGTGAATGCCTATTTAACTAATAAAATCAAAATAATAATCTAAAAGCTATATTAATAAATTAACCCATATAATAATAATTAACCAATACCCTAATTAAGTAATATTATATGTTTAAAATCAAAACAAAATTCTTAATTTAATAAAAGGATATTAAAAATAATTAACACCTAATTATTTTTTAAGTAAAAAAACTAATATAATGCAAATAAATAAAAAAGCCAAAAAAACCCTTATATTTCTAATGGTTAATTCTAAAAAAAACCTAAGACTATAAATCTCTTAATTATCTATAAAAAAATTCTAAAATAAAACCCCCTCTAAACCCTCAATGAAAATCATAAATAAAATTTATATATATATATATATATATTATATATAAATTTAATTCTAAAAAGGGTCTAATCCTTAATTAATAAAAAAAAAAATCTATAAATAGATAAAATTTAATTAAGAAAATAATAAAACCTTATACTAAATCAAATTTATAATGAGCCTAAAAGCACTAATACCACCCCCCCCGCCCCCCCCCCCCCCCCCCCCCCCCCCCCCCCCAAATAACACCCCCTAGTAGCACAAAAAATCTAAAAAACCCTTGGTCAAAATTTAGGGTAACTACACTTGTGATTGATTATACTAACCTTTTGTGTAGGGGCAGAGGTAAGTCATTTGAGTATGTGGATGTTAATCCATACTCATCACTTCTTTCATCTCATCTCTTGTACTTATCATTCTCTTTTGTGAATAGCATGACATAATGCTTGATTTGTGTAGAACTTTCTCACATCCCTTAGGGATTCTAGCTCATCCTTAATTTTTGATTAAGGTGAGGTAGGATAAGCATTAGATAGTGCTATCCCTCTCTTCTTTTAGACTTAGGTGGTTCTTATTACCTCACATAACCATAGGATCTCCATGCATGATAACTTTAGGATAACTAGTTTCCCACTTAGACTTTTTCCTTTCTTAAAACCCTTTGAGTCTCTCTTTCTCATCTCAAAATAAAAATAAAAAACATCTAATAAAGGATTAACATGTATTGCATATGAGCCTTGCATGTGGGAAATAAGATAGTGGAGGATCTTCTTTCACGTTCTTAGAGTGTTTAGCGTACGTCCCGTCTTGGGTCGATATGCGAGGCATTCGATCTTATGTCATAGACTTTAATGCAATATGTGTTATAAACACATCATAATCAAAACACTTCTCTTTAAAAGACAAAAACAAACAAACAATTCTCTCACCTCCTTCACTCCGTTCATAAAGGATGCGTCATTTCCGTTCTACCGCAAACAGGTAAATGCCTAAGACTCCGTACAACGAGCTGCAACACATAACTGCTAGAATGTGAACCTTGGCGTACTCCATTTAAAAAACATAAACCAAGCAAATTCATCCCTAGTGAGGGGAACTACATCGCTCTAATTCTCGCGTGCGAGCGAGATACGTAGGCAGGAGATCGTGCGAGATCTCTCCGATCACAATCCTTTCACCCTTCCCAAACCGTAGTTCGAACTACGTTGACTCTGACTTTCCCATCGCACGAGGGAATACGTAGGCCTAGGACGCGACGTCCTATTGAGTCACTTCTTTTTCTTTTTTTCGTCGTTTCTTCGTTCTTTTCCGTTCCTGTTCCATTTCCTTTCCAGCAGCAGTGGAGCTCCAGATGACGACACCCTTTGATCGAGACAACAAGTGTGGATCCCATCGAGTACGATGGACGCGTGGGGGTGTTAATACCTTCCCCTCGCGTAACCGACTCCCTTACCCGTTTCTCTTGGTCGTGAGACCATGCTCTTTCCTTTCCCTCAGGTTTATGTAGTGTTTCCTTTCCCTCTCTTGGGATAAATACACATTGCTGGCGACTCTGTTTCTGCGCCACTTTTGCATTTGTACTTGGATGAAAATCCCGGGAGCGACAGCTGGCGACTCTGCTGGGGATGCTGGTTCCCTAAGCGAGTCAATCCTAGCGCTTGCTTGTTTTCGATTATAGGGTGTTTTATCTGTTTGCTTTACTCACTTTATTTATGGCATTGTTGCATGTTTATTGTTTTATTACGTTTACTTGCTTTTCATTTACTGTTGCCATATATATTGTTTGTGCTGTGCTATACTGGATTTTTTCTGTTTAGTGGGCAGGGTGTCCTGAGAGATAAGCCCATTACACAGGCTTGAGTGTACACATAGGACTAGAGTGGAAAGTAGTGTGGCCTACGTAGCGTCTTGGTACGTATGGTTTACACGAAATCCACAACCAGACGAGGTTTTCTTGGGAGATGTTCTAATTTGCGCGTCTTGTGCATTTCAGAATGTTAACCTAGACAGCTGTCGACTCTGGTGACCATTCCCGAGGACTCAGTTGCGGCACTCCTCCCAAGATGTGATAATGGCAGACCAGAAATGGCAAACCCATTACGCATTCTTGATCCGAGGACCTAATGCTGGGAACTTGCTATAGGATGTCTTTTTTTAGGGCAATCAGTTGAGGCCTCCTCAATTGATGATGATGCCAAACCAGAAATGGTGAACGTATCATCATTTCTCGACCTGAGAGTCCCTGATATTGAGGATCCTTGCCTTTCTAGTACCCACATGTGAGAATGGGCGGGTGTTTGCAGGTTTGCAGGTAACCTTGACCTTCAACCTACCCGGTATTCTGGTTTTCCTATCAGTGTGGACTTATTAGCCTGGTATCATGGTATTATAATTATCCGGTATTTTGGTATTCCGGTATTCTCTTCAGAGCAGACCTATGAATTCATCCAGTCATCGGCACAACACTTATCCAAAATTTGTGGAAGCCTTGATCCCATGTCTCTGCATCCGTATCATCATAACATGTTTGCATACATGTTCTGGTATTTCCAAGGATCTTAACTTTGAGACTCGTTGGTGATCATTTTCATCTATTTCTTGCTGTTCTTATGTGGAAAACTTGAATCAACGTAGAATGATTCCTTGGAAATATTAGAACATGGCATTTGCATAGCATTTTCATACTCATTTGCATAACAGGTGTTTGAAGCTGGTTATTCTCATCCTGATCTGGTTCTCTTCAAAATTTCAGACTTAACTTTTCAAAGAAGCTGGAAGTTGACCATGGATCAAGTTCAAGCGGAGCTGAGGGAAATGCGAAGCCAAATGGGGGCAGTTTATGGGGGACATGCAAGCCTCGATTCAAGACCAGAAAATGTTGAAGGAGGAGGTTAATCAACTGAATACTCAGATGAGCCTGGTTATGGAGGTCGTGAGGAATGTGCTCAGAAAGGATGGCAATACCATGCCTGAGGCTGCAGCAGAAATTGTCATTCCGCCCTTGCCTGTGGAATCTATCCCAAAGTGTGATCTACCTCACGAATTTTCTGCACAATCTGGGGTTCCGGAGTTTCCTCGTCAGCAGCTACCTCCTGCCTCCTAAGACAATCCCAAGGCTAAGCAGTACGAACAAAAGCTGAAGAAGCCTGACCGACATTTTGATCCACTGCCTATGTCTTATGCCATGTTGTTTTAACATTTGCTCAAACTGAATCTGGTAGAACCTCGTGCAATGGGTTCCCCTCCAGTAAAGCTCCCAACTGGATATGATGTTAGTACCCAGTGTGAATTTCATTCAGGTGGCCCTGGACATACTATTGAGAGGTGTCAAGCCTTTCATCATAATGTGCAAGATTTAATTGAGGCTGGGGTCATTACATTCACTGCCGATGGTTTGCACATCAACTGAAGCTTCCCTAGTGAGCACTCAGATTGCGAGTATGTCGTCAAGAGTAATAAGTCTAGACGGAGTCAAGTCTCCTCAACAATGGCAATCATCAGTTTCTTTACTGCATCTTCATATGTAGCGTTCATTTGTTTGTTTAAACATTGTTTGCATGTAAGAACTTGTTTGTTTTTTGAATGACAGTCATAATACAATAAGCATATTTTTCTTGAAGTAATCCATTCCTGATCATCCTTAAATGTTCATGTGCATTGCAATACTGACTTTCTTGCTTAAACTCTTTGAGGGAGGATGATGATTTGAAAACGCAAAAATCTCTAGGGGTGTGCTTTTGAATAAGAACCCTGTTGAGGATGTACAGGCATTGTTTCGAACCCCCAAACACTGGATATATAAGAGAGATAGACCCTCGTTAACCCCTTTGAGCCTTAAAGTAGGAGTTTTTTTTCGTATGAAAAAACCCTCACATTTAACTCAGGGGCAGGGTAGGCGTCAGTTAATTTGACCGAGCATTCAAATTTCAAATGGAGTGTGCATCTGAGGATCCATTACCTTCTATTCCACCATCAAGAGGTCAAGAGATGTGAAACCACAATGGTTATCCATCAACAATCAAGGAGTGAGGCAGTCACAACCCTTTCAACAAAGTCAAGACAAGCCAGTGTCACACGATTTGTTCCGAAAAAAAGAATAAAAAAAAAGAAAAAAGCCCGCTAAGTCGAAACTTGAAAACAAGCGACTTAGGCAAAAGTTAGAGCATCCCGCTGGACTTCAAAATCTAAAGATTCAAAAGAATCAGTCCAGGCAAAAATTAGGGATAAAAAAAAGGCAAAAGAATGCGAAAGCGAAAAACAAAAGGATTACAAAAGAAAATCCTCGAGCAAGAACAAAGTTGTGTGACTACGAACAAAAGACAAAGGGGTGACTGTCACTCCAAAGCCTCATTAGGTGTCAAACCATCAGTTGCATGGGTTCCTTAAAGATCATAACTTCTTTTTGAGAGGCGAGCGCTTGTGCAAATTAGCTGAATGTAGGACTGGAGAACATCACGAAGAGTGGGTGGGCACCGATAAACTTTGGGCCTTAAATCCTTTTTTCTCGAAACCGTGAACCAGGCCACGATACAGCCCTCAAAAGTCCTAATTGAAACAGGGTTTATTTCGAGAGCGTACTCCAATGAGATAGCGTTCCTGACTCCCATGAGTGATGCTAAAAGATCTTGTTGGTATTGCATGTACATGTTTTCTTTCATTCAAAAAATCAATGTCGTATCCTAAGTAGTGATTCGTTCACATGGCTTTGCGACAAATTTTCAATAAAGACTTCAAGATTAACATGTGTATTGCATTTGAATAATCATTTTAAGAGTAAATATTTTCTGCTTGCATACATTTGTTTGACATCAAAGAAGCTTACATGATGAACGTCAGTCGAGAAGCTTGATCCTGCCAAGTTGAAATGCTTGAGGACTCCAGAGGACATGTTGCTGAAAGACTATGTGGGGCAAAAGCGTTCCCAGCCAGTTGTGTTAAGATGTAACCAATATGGGGCAGTCACGTCGAGAAATCTCTTCAAAGTTCAGCCAATCTGGGGCAATCACGTCGAGATTCGATAATTCTCTCCAAAAGCAGTGTGATCAGGGGCAGTCACGTCGAGAAATCTCTTCGAGGCTCAGCCAATCTGGGGCAATCATGTCGAGATTCGATAAATCTCCCCAAAAGCAGTGTAATCATGGGCAGTCAATTCGAGAAATATCTTCAAAGTTCAGCCAAACTGGGGGCAACCACGTTGAGATCCGTTGAATCTCTCCAAAAGCGTTCAAACTGGGGAAATTATGTCGAGATATGATAAATCTCTCCACAAGCGGGTAATATGGGGCAATCAGGTCGATTTGAAAAATCTCTCCAAGATCATTCAGGGGCAAAGCTTCTTCAAGACTCGAGGTAGGCCACCTCAAGAGTACGAGAAGTTGTCCTTTTCAAAAGATGACTAGTCAGAAGCACCTCTCAAAGAGTTTAAAGACACTGGGGCATTTTGAATGCTATGTCTTCTGTAAAATCCTCTCGAGGCAAAATTATTTCATAGACCTTACAGTCAGGGGCAAATGGAGAATTGAATGAATCGTTGTTCACTCATGACGATCAATGGGCAGTTGATCAACTCAGAAGCTTAAAACAGAGGTCATTCCCAACATGAGGTGTCTTTGATCTCTTTTCCCCAGCAGAATGCAATGTAGTTCCTCTCCCCAACAGAGTATATGAATATCCCTCTTCCTAGCAAGACATCGGGAAGTTTGATTTCCCCAGTAGAGTCCATGGTCATGGCTCTCCCCAAGCAGAAGTGGGTCCCTCAACAGGAAAGTTCTTCCTTGAGGTTGTCATCCCCAGCAGTATAGAAGAATTCCTCACCCTCAGCAATGCGAAATGATGGAATGTTCCCAAGCAGTTTTGAAAATGGTGGAAATTCGAAGTGTTTTCCTCCTCTAGCATATCAAATCGTTGATGTGGCCTGCAATTAAAGTCCAATAGTTATTGACAATTCAGACCCATCGGTTGTTCAGAGGTTATCCCCAGCAGGATTTTTGGTTGATCTCAGTCCCCTAGCAAGTGTTTCTTCCCCTAGTAAGAAATATGGTTGATCTCAGTCCCTCAACAGGTATTTCCTTCCTCCGCAAGAGTTCGTTTGACCTTAATTCCCCAGCAGCCAGGTCAGAAAGTTGTCATTTCCCCAGCGGAGTTCTATGGTTATAGTTATTCCCCAAACAGATTGATTCAGATGATACCTCCCCAACAAGGTCATCATTCCTTACAGGAACCTCAACAGGTTTGTCAGGTCAGAGCCCAGATCAGGAGATCAAGTAATTTGTCTTCCCCGGTACGGTTTGCGACCACGAAGTCAATCTAGCTTGTTATCCCCAGCGGAGTTGCCTTCTTTTTCTCAGCATTTATTTTGCTGAGGAGCTTCCTTGCATTTTGCATATAGTAATCATTGCATCCTTTAAAATGCGTAGCATTTCCATTCGAGATGGAGAATTACGCCATGGAAAAATTCAAACATATGCATGCGAAGCATAATCCAGTTTTGGTACCTCGTGCGAGAGCCCAAAATTGTTTCCCTTCTATCACATCGACAAAGAAAAAGAATGCCTTGTTCATTCCCCAACGAACATTTCAAGCAGTACCAGGGTTTCACCTCTTTCCCCCTCACTAGAGTCCCTTTTTTCGATTTGTAGATCCTTTTTTATCTTACATCTTAACTGTGTTTTCCTGGAACCATTCCCGATAGGATTCCTTTAGCAGTTCCCGACAGGCGCCCTTTAAGTTTTAAACCTAGCCGTTCCCGACAGGCCCATTTACCGTTCCCGACAGGTAAGCCATAGGTTTTCAACTTTAGCCATTCCCGACAGGCACCCTTTGAGTTTTAAACCTAGCCGTTCCCGACAGGCCCATTTACCGTTCCCGACAGGTAAGCAATAGGTTTTTAACTTTAGCCGTTCCCGACAGGCACCCTTTGAGTTTTAAACCTAGCCGTTTCCGACAGGTCCATTTACCGTTCCCGACAGGTAAGCAATAGGTTTTTAACTTTAGCCGTTCCTGACAGGCACCCTTTGAGTTTTAAACCTAGCCGTTCCCGACATGCCCATTTACCGTTCACGACAGGTAAGCCATAGGTTTTTAACTTTAGCCGTTCCCGACAGGCACCCTTTGAGTTTTAAACCTAGCCGTTCCCGACAGGCCGATTTACCGTTCCCGATAAGTAAGCCATAGGTTTTCAACTTTAGCCGTTCCCGACAGGCACCCTTTGAGTTTTTAAACCTAGCCGTTCCCGACTGGCTCATTTACCGTTCCCGACAGGTAAGCAATAGGTTTTCAACTTTAGCCGTTCCCGACAGGCACCCTTTTGAGTTTTAAACCTAGCCGTTCCCGACTGGCCCATTTACCGTTCTCGACAGGTAAGCAATAGGTTTTCAACTTTAGCCATTCCCGACAGGCGGCCCTTTTGAGTTTTAAACCTAGCCGTTCCCGACTGGCTCATTTACCGTTCCCGACAGGTAAGAAATATGTTTTTAACTTTAGCCGTTCCCGACAGGCGACCCTTTTGAGTTTTAAACCTAGTCGTTCCCGACTGGCTCATTTACTGTTCCCGACAGGTAAGTAACAGGTTTTCAACTTTAGCCGTTCCCGACAGGCACCCTTTTGAGTTTTAAACCTAGCTGTTCCCGACTGGCTCATTTACCGTTCCCGACAGGTAAGCAATAGGTTTTCAACTTTAGCCGTTCCCGACAGGCACCCTTTTGAGTTTTAAACCTAGCCGTTCCCGACTGGCTCATTTACCGTTCCCGACAGGTAAGCAATAGGTATTCAACTTCAGCCGTCCCCGACAGGCACAACTTTAGCCGTTCCCGACAGGCATACTATAATCCTTAGACCTTAGCCGTTCCTGACAGGCGACCTTTGAACTTCATTTGTTCCGGACTCTTTTTCACCAGCATCCATCACCACATCTACTGTGTTCGTCATATATCCATTCTTTTTACCCACATAGTGCAAATTTTCTGGTTATTTTTGTATTCAATCCCTATGTATCTTGAATGTCTGACAACCGTTGCTCTCATCCCTTCAGGTCCATAGTTGATTGAATAGGGGCAGCTGTAATACCCCAAAATTTGCCCTCTTATTTTTCTCAATAATTGGCTTATGTTTCACTCATTTGCATTTCATAATAGGTCATACCAAATCATACACATCATTGGTTGCAGGGCATGGTATTAGGTATCTCAAGGTGTGGACTATTCAAAGACAAAGGACAAGGATCAAGCCTTTTCCAACAAGTCACAACGACTTGCCATAGCTCAATTCATCTCATTTGGGCCCTCAAGGTATCACAAGGTGGAAATTCAATAGAAGATTGAGGGGAGTCATATTCTCCTAACCAGTGCAAACTAGGGTTTTGGAGTTCTGAAGCATAATACCCCAGTGGGTGAGATCTTTGGGTTTTTATCATTTCCAAATGACATATCTCATCCTTGTTGGAGAGGATATACATCATACTCAGAGGAATTTGGATTTGGAGGATGTGCTGATTTCTCCTAGACTGAGGGGTCAAAGTTAGGGTTTGCCACAAAATTTGTTTATTTCTGATTTTTTGGGCAAGACTCGATTTCATGGTATTCCTCATCTCCTTAAGTGCCTAGGATTGGAGAATTATCCATCAATTTGGTTTGGAGAGGTTTCAATTGATCAATTGACTAAAAATCAGGAGAATTGGGGAAAAGTCAACTGTGCAGAGGAAAAGTCAACTCTTGACTTTTTGAGGTCAAATTCATGTTCCTTATGTCAAATATGATCATTGGTGAGGGTTTGATCAAGAAATAATGGATGGTTCATCAAAAATCAAGAAGTGTGCAAAGTTGCCAAAAATAGAAATTAGGGTTTCTATTTATGGCAAATTTTGGCAAGGTGAGAGGTCAACTTTAGAGCATTCTTTCTCCATGCTCCAAGCTCCAAATTGAAATGTTATGGAGGCCTATCAAAAGTTCACATTCCAAGCTTCAAAACCATAGCAAGAACTCTTCCATTGGATTAAAATTGAGAGAGATATGAGGGGTTAAAGTTGAGGCAAATCAAGGCAAGGTGGCAAGTCATGACCAGTCCACACGCAGTAATTTTAACAAACACCTTATGTGTATGTTGTATCCAAGTTCAAAGGCAAATTTCTCCAAGCTAGAAGCTTCAGATGGAAAAGTGTTCAACATGAGTTTTGTTCCTCTCAATCTCCTCTACAACTTTGATGTTGGGAAATTTTTCATTTGATCAACTCATTGAGAGTTATAGTGGGTCAAAGTAGGTGATCTCAAACTGATTCATTCACATGCATATGGTAGGGCACGACCAGGTCCAGCTGACTTGTTAACACAGCTGTATGCAAGCATTTTCATAAGACATTTTTACATTGTTAGAGATTTCATTTGCAAATATGTTTCACACCAATGTTGTTGTCTTTCATCTCCTCTTTTCAAAGAGCTAAAAGTCTTGGCATTTCATCCATTGATCATGGAGATACAATGTTCCAAAGTGAGGCACATCACACCTGATTTCTTCAGCCATGTAATCCTCCGACTAGTTGATAGGCACTTAGGTGTATAGATCTAAATTTCTAGGGCAAACTTTGTGACTTCGAATCTCTGTGTACGTGTGTTATTTGTGATTTTTGTTGCTGGAATCTTGATCTACTAAGTGAAAGGAAGAGAATGGTGTGTGATTTGTGTGTTTCTGGTCACCTGAAATTCTGTACACGGCAAAGACTCACCGGAGAAGACGACCGGAGTCTTCTCCGGCCACCTGAGAGTCCATCCGAGGAAGAACCCTAACCTCCTCCCAGATTTAATCTCAACCCCACGTTTCTTTTAATCCAACGAACAGGAACATGCCAGCGAATAAATGAGGATGATCCCATGCACGTGCCTCTTTCTGACTCTATTTTTGATCCCATATGGTTGATGCACGTTATTGTAACATGTGCGTGAGTTGTGAATCATTGGATCATCATACTTTTTTGATCATCACACGAAGACTGCATCTGATGGATATTATTGAGTCAACTGTTTGACTGATCCACATGGTATAGACCTCTTCAGACCACGCGCATTGGGCCTAGCATTCCTTGCTATCTACACCCTTCCCTTTTAGCCCAATGTGCATTTCAACTTGGTTTTTTGCTTGCGCTGTACCCCCCCTTAACCATTTCTTTGTTTTTTTATTTCTTCTTTTCATATTTGTTCCATTTCTGATTTTCAAAAATACTTAGAAACATGATAAAATTCCTAAAAAACTCATGGTGCTTTCTAATGCATTTAAATTATTGTTGCATATTTTTATTTCTGATTTTATTATGTTTTAATTTTTTTTCCATAATTTCCTTTTATTTTCTTTTTGTATGATCCTATGTTCATATGCATGCATTGTTTTGGATTTATTTGACATGGTTCAAAGGTGAATTTGTTCCTGAGACTTGACACACACTTGTATGATATTTTGATGCACTTCATTCATTTTTTTTTGGATTTTTAAAGTCATTTTTGAATGGTGTTTGGACCCTATCTTGGTGCACTATTTTTGTGTGGTTTGAATGAACTTGTGGAGTGCATTTGAACATGCTTCTTAGTGATTTTTGTACCATACTTTTGGGGAATGTATACTTACTGTTTTAACTTCATTTGCCTTGCATATGAGAATTCTCTCATTTTTCTAACTTGGTTTTGTGGATTGTTTGAGTGCATCTACATATGTATGTTGTTATAGGATCATGTGCTAGAGCTTTGATATACTTTGTGTGTAATCCTATTTGGTACTTGTTGAGACCTTTTGACATATGATTGTATGAACATTATAGGTCATTCACATCAAATTTTAGGTCATTGCTGTTCATTCTCATAGGACTTGTATGCACATGTTTTGACTTGAAATGTGTTGTGAACTTGTGCATTCTCATTTGACTTTCTTTGAGCATGTGTTTGTATCAACCCTTGTATGGCTTTGCACACCCACTTTGAAATGATTCCAATTCTGTTTGTGATCATTCTTAATCATATGCCATGACTTCTAACATCATCTCACATGTCTCCTAAGTTCATAAACTTTTGCACACTTGTTTGAATTTGTTTGAACCTAACTTGTTTCTTTTCTTCTTAACTTGTCAACATGAGTTGTGTGTGAACCTTATATGCTCATTCTTGAATTCAAGTGGAATCTTATACATCATATGCTACTGGTTTGTATCCATTGGACATGTATGATCTCATTTCATCTTCATCTTTAACTTGCATTACAAGTATGCATTATTGTTGAATTTTAATGGTTGTTTGTTCATTTCTCTTTGTTTCATTTCTTAAATGCTTGCATCCATGATTTGTATGATCATTTAATGACATCTCCTCACATACTTAAATGTCATTTAATTCTGACCTTGATGCTTATATGCACATTCATCCATATTCATAATCCATTTGCATTCATATTGCATTAGTAATGTTGCATTTGCATTTGTATGATTGTTTGGTGCATAGTTTGCTTTTGTGTGTTTTCATATGACATGTTTACATTAGTATGGTACCTTAACATGTACATACTGACTTTGCATGTCCCTTAACCATTAGGACCCTTCCCTTTTGGTTTGAATTTTACTTTCTTCTTCATTTGTCTTCTTAAAGCAACTAGTATTGTTTGTTTTACTTTTTAGCACTCATATTCAATACTTTCAATACTTGTGATTGATTATACTAACCTTTTGTGTAGGGGCAGAGGTAAGTCATTTGAGTATGTGGATGTTAATCCATACTCATCCCTTCTTTCATCTCATCTCTTGTACTTATCATTCTCTTTTGTGAATAGCATGACATAATGCTTGATTTGTGTAGAACTTTCTCACATCCCTTAGGGATCCTAGCTCATCCTTAATTTTTGATTAAGGTGAGGTAGGATAAGCATTACCCTCGCTTCTTTTAGACTTAGGTGGTTCTTATTACCTCACATAACCATAGGATCTTCATGCATGATAACTTTAGGATAACTAGTTCCCCACTTAGACTTTTTCCTGTCTTAAACCCTTTGATTCTCTCTTTCTCATCTCAAAACAAAAAGCAAAAACATCTAATAAAGGATTAACATGTATTGCATATGAGATTTTCACGTGGGAAATAAGATAGTGGAGGATCTTCTTTCACTTTCTTAGAGTGTTTAGCGTACGTCCCGTGTTGGGTCGATATGCGAGGCATTCGATCCTATGTCATAGACTTTAATGCAATATGCGTTATAAACACATCATAATCAAAACACTTCTCTTTAAAAGACAAAAACAAACAAACAATTCTCTCACCTCCTTCACTCCGTTCATAAAGGATGTGTCATTTCCGTTCTACCGCAAATAGGTAAATGCCTAAGACTCCGTACAATGAGCTGCGACACCTAACTGCTAGAACGCGAACCTTGGCGTACTCCACTTAAAAAACATAAACCAAGCAAAGTCATCCCTAGTGAGGGGAACTACGTCGCTCTGATTCTCGCGTGCGAGCGAGACACGTAGGCAGGAGATCATGCGAGATCTCTCCGAGCACAATCCTTTCACCCTTCCCAAACCGTAGTCCGAACTACGTTGACTCTGACTTTCCCATTGCATGAGGGAATACGTAGTCCTAGGACGCGACGTCCTATCGAGTCACTTCTTTTTCTTTTCTTCGTCGTTTCTTCGTTCTTTTCCGTTCCCGTTCCTTTTCCTTTCCAGCAGCAGCGGAGCTCCAGATGACGACACCCTTTGATCGAGACAACAAGCGTGGATCCCATCGAGTACGATGGACGCGTGGGGGTGCTAATACCTTCCCCTCGCGTAACCGACTCCTTTACCCGTTTCTCTTGGTCGCGAGACCATGCTCTTTCCTTTCCCTCAGGTTTATGCAGTGTTTCCTTTCCCTCTCTTGGGATAAATACACATTGTTGGCGACTTTGTTTCTGCGCCACTTTCACGTTTGTACTTGGATGAAAATCCCAGGAGCGACACTCTCCCCCACGCCGAGGGGGAGGAGAGCCCTCCTCTCTTTGGCCGCGGGGGCTATCCCGACGTCTTGAGTCGAGGGCGATTTGGGCGGCCTCCGACTCTTCAAACTCGATGTATGATTGAGCTTGGTGGAGGAGGTCTTCCAAGTTGCGGGGTCTATGGATGCCCACAGACTTGGCGAACTCGGTCCCGATATGTAGTCCCCGCATGATCAGGAACTTCTTCATGTCGTCGGTTGTGTGGACCTCGACAACTTCTCGGTTGAATCTCTCAATGTAGTCTGTGAGAGATTCGTTCTTCCCTTGAAAGATGCCTTCCAACGAGGTTACCGTCTTCGGATGTCGGCGAGACGCAGTAAAATGTTTAGAGAAACGTCCCTTCAGCTGCGTCCAGGACGTGATTAATTCAGGCGTGAGGCTTTTGTACCAAGTCATGGCACCTTTCCGGAGAGTGGTTGGGAAGAGCCTGCACTTAATAGCTCCCCGGATATTCCTATAGTCGAGCATGGCTTCGAAGCTCTTGACGTGATCGTCGGGGTCAGCTGTGCCGTCGTAGGTCCCCAGTGGTGGAGGCTTCTCCATGCCTACAGGGATATGGGTGTCCATAATCACCCTAGACAGTGGGGTCCTCTGGTCGTCCTCATCACTTCTGACTGGCGACCGTGATGGGGAGTGATGGCCTCGACCAGATCCATGTCGTCGAGGAGAGCTTCTGGAACAGCTCTTCGGCTTTTCGCCGTCAGCTTTGCTCCTCTTCTTGGTCGGGGATCGCCGTGGCTCCTTCAGAGGAGGGGAGCGAGGGCGCTTCTGGGTGACCACAGGCTGGGTTCGTTCCAAGCGTGGTCGACGGCCCGCAGGTTGCGGGGAGGTGTTGCGAGAGTCCGTCGGGGGAGTCATTCGCGGGGAAAGAGAACGATTGAGAGATGGCGGGTGACGATGTCTTTGCGGGGAAGAGCGTCGTGGTCGCCCTCTCTCAAGCGCTTCGATCCTGAGATTTTGTTGGGCGATCAATTAGTTGGTCTGGTTGACCAAGGCGAATAGGGCCACCGTGCTCGGATCAGCGTTTGGTGGTGCAGCGACTGGTTGATAGACAACCAGCGGGTTGTCCTGTTGGATGGCGTCATATGCCGCGTCGTCAGAGAAAGGGGAGGCAATCTGCCCGTCCCTTACACCGCCTTCTTCGACGTGGACGACCGCATTGTCCTCGCGGTGGCCTCTGTTGTCGGGCTGCGTGAAGGCGGTGTCCGGAGTCTTGTTCCCAGGTTGGGAGCTGGCCATGGTTGTCAGAAAAGGTAGAGGTTGCTTTGGTTTAACGATGAGGAAAACGGGGAAGCAAGTTTTCCCACAGACGGCGCCACTGATCGTACCTGGATCAGAAAGGAATCAGTGGCCAGCAAGGTCGTGAGATCAGGAACTCCGGTGGTGATGATACGGCGCGGGGGGGGGGGGGGGGTACCTGCAAGGTACTCCAATGCCAAAGTCAGGAGACGGAAGTAAGCAAGTACAGAAAGCAAAGGGTGAGTTAGAGAATATTGCGTAACCTGACCTTCTCAAGTGAGAGGGTATTTATAGGCTGCCCCCAGCGCGGGACCAACGGTCACCTGCGTTGGGCTGGATTGCAAGACCCAATACAGATAACTGCCAGGGCTTACGTGGCGTAGGGAAGACCAGCACATGGTCTTCGCCCTGGGGTAACGGTCCCGAGATCTCCGGAAGGTGGGCAGATCGATTCCTTCGGAGGTGGACAGTTACAAGATGATGTGTCCTCGCGGGGAGGAGCACGTGGAGGTCGAGGAGAGACATGCTCCACAAGACTAAAAGTCTCTACTCGACGATGTCTGTTCAACGTGCCCGACACTGATGGTGCTTGGCACGTGCTCGACACTGGACAAATGTGGGCCTTGTTGGGCCACCTCAGATCATTGGGTTGGACCTGCCCAACTGATGGACAGACGCTGGCCCAATCCAGAACAATATCCATGTTCACAAATTATAATATAAATCCGATCTCCTTTCATATCTGGAAGCGGTAGTTAGCTAGGTGGAATATCACACACATTATTTAAATCTCGAGTATATATTTTAGTTTGAACGACTGTTTAGGAATAAAAGGAAGATGCTTGATTTGAGGATTATCATTATGAGGGAGAAAATTCTAAAGAATAACTTTGGTATCCATGAAAATATTGAACCAGACCATGAATAACTAATAAAAATAGTTAACTTCGTATTAAATGAAGAGTTTAGTCAAAGTTTCTCTCTTATCGCAAGATTTATTTTCATCACATTATAACTTTCTTTATTTTGCTGCGACGAAATTTTGTAATTTAAATTTGTTCTAAAAATATTTATACATTAATATTAAAAAATATTATAAATTTGAAAAAAAATAACAATTATAAAATAATGTTACTTTTTTGTGTAAAACTTATATTCAATAAATAAGTTATTACTTTCTTTAATTTTAAATTTAAGAAAAACTTAAGTAAACAAAAATTAAAATCAAATCCAAAACTTTTTGTTGACCCAAATTTCTTTTATAATGTGATGGAAGAAAATATATAAGATAAGGGATGCGCATACCCAACAAAGCAAATTATTATTTTTGATTTAAAATTAAAAAATTAATAAAAATACACTTGAAATATATTATTTCATTAAAGTAATAATTTTATGATAATTTTATTATAATACAATTTCCATTTTTACTTACTCACTATTTTATTAATTATAATAATAATAATAATAATTGTTTTGTGTAGAAGAACTACAACCAGGCACTTTCTTCTTCCTCTCGGTTCAGATTTTCTCTGAAGGAGGTGCTTCTCTCTTTCTCTCTCCAATTCTCGATCCATTTCCTCAACCCGACCCGACTCCAGATCCAATTCAACATGTACGGTTTCGAAGCTCTCACCTTCAACATCCACGGCGGTTACCTTGAGGCAATCGTCCGCGGTCACCGCTCCGGTCTACTCACCACCTCCGATTACAACAATCTCTGCCAATGCGAAACCCTTGATGATATCAAGATGCATCTCTCCGCTACCGAGTACGGTCCTTATCTCCAAAACGGTGCGTTTTTTCCTCTTCCGATCAATGATCGCAATTTGTTCTCAACGTTATCGTTTATTGATTTATCGATCAATTAATCGGAAATGTTTCGATTGTGATAATTACTTCGATTGTTTGTAGATTTGAAATGCTGATGCGTGAAGAATTATCATGAAAATTTATATTATATATGCTTATTTTAATTTGTTTTATTGTAATTTGGTTACTGTTATTTTAGATATTTGATCTGCTATGGATGAAAGATAGATGTAGTCTATGATTTTATCATCCTATTGTTGTGAATTTCAATAAGATCTTGTTTATTTTTTATTATAGCTGTTGAGAAGTTAACTGTTTATCTCTGAAGCACCAACACCAGTGTCTGTGTTAGTGTCGGTGTCAGATGCCGACGTTGAGACTTGTGATTACGTTTAATTTATTCAAATTTTCAAATTATTACTGGTCGCAACGTATCAGTGTCGGTGTCTGTGCTTTATAGACTGTTATTGGTGCAGGTTTAGTTCAAATGTCTTTGTTGAATGAAGATTTTCGTAAATGATGAATCAATTTTCAGTTTATGATTAGGATTATTAGTATTGATACAAGGGTGTATACTTGATAATAATATGTGGTTTAAATTATTGATTTATGCTGATTGATGATGAGTTACTTGTTGCAGAACCTTCTCCGTTGCATACCACAACAATTGTGGAGAAATGTACTCTTAAGCTGGTTGATGATTACAAGCACATGCTATGCCAAGCTACAGAGCCCTTGTCGACCTTTTTAGAATATATCACGTATGTGAATTTTCATTTTCTTTTTGCTCTGCTAGTGTATTTACTCAAATATATCATAAGTCTATGTAACATAACACCAACACTTCAGATTGAAAGCGTGTCTGGTGTCTGGCACACTATCAATCGTATTGTGGTTTCCACTTTTCGGTGCACGTGTCTGTAAGTAAAGCTGAAATCAATATATTTTCTTTTTTACTCTGCAGATATGGTCACATGATAGACAATGTTGTTTTGATTGTTACTGGCACCTTGCATGAGAGAGATGTCCAAGAACTTCTAGAAAAATGCCATCCACTGGGCATGTTTGACAGGTACCCTGATTTCTATGCATTTTTCAATATATTGATGTTGGCACATAGAATGTTGATTTTCCTTCCTTTTTTCTTTTTCCGGTGGGATTCTCCTCAGTATTGCTACTCTGGCAGTTGCTCAGAATATGCGGGAGCTTTACAGGCTGGTTCTCGTTGACACTCCTCTGGCTCCATACTTCTCTGAGTGCATTACATCAGAGGTAAATCATATATCCAAATTTTTTGTTTCTCTTTATTTTGCTCAACGCCAATCACTCTGTCGTGTTGATTCTTGTAGAATTGTAGTTCTATATCTACCACAAATATTTATACTATACAATAGATTGTGATAAAAAGTGTACCGTAAAATCATTAAAAACGAAAGGCAACTATCTAGGTTTCAACCTGTAAGACAATACTTTGATACTATTTGCATCATTGGTTTTGTTACTTATAATTTTATTGTTGTAGCTTGATATGTTTGTATGCAACTGGTTTATTTCTTTGATGTATGTGCTCATGGTTCTGGTTTATTTCTAGGACTTGGATGACATGAACATTGAAATAATGAGGAACACTCTTTACAAGGCATACCTTGAAGATTTTTACAGATTTTGTCAGGTGAAGGGTCCAAGTCTCTTTTTTGCCAGAGCTATTTAATTGCATTCCCTCGTGGTTTCCCCTGACGTTCATAATCTTCAATGTTATTCCCAAACAGAAACTTGGTGGTGCTACTGCTGAAATAATGTCTGACCTTCTAGCTTTTGAGGCTGATAGAAGGGCTGTGAATATTACCATTAACAGGTAAATCACTAAGAAGGTTTTTCATAGTTTTTTTTTTTGCTTATCTGGATAGCTGCATAACTAGCATCCCACGGTTTCTGCTTTGTGCAGCATTGGTACTGAGCTTACCAGAGATGACCGTAGGAAACTGTACTCTAACTTCGGTTTGTTGTAAGCTCTCATCCTTCAGTTATATTTTTTTAAAATTCAATATACTGCTTTGTAATGCCTCTTTTATTTTACTAACTACTGACTTATTTAAAACAGCTACCCATATGGTCATGAGGAACTTGCCGTCTGTGAGGACATTGATCAGGTATATTTGCATCTCAGTCATGTGATATGTTAGGTTAATATATTGGTGGATATATGGTGTTTTCCCTCTTTCAATATGTATGCTTCTTAGGGTGATAGATTTGTGTTTATTATTAGTAGCTAAGTCAGTGTAATGTGCTGAACTTTATTTTATGTCTTATTTTTGATTTAAGTATTGTTATATGACCTTAACCTCAACTATCAGGAGATTATCCTAACTTGCAGATGATTCTTGTTTTAGGCATCTCTTTCAAACTTTCATCTAATTTTTTTGAGCACTTTTATCTTCTATTTTCAAGGCATATATGATTCGACTGCTTGTTATTTCATTTGTAATCTTTATTTGCTATTCATTTGTAATCTTTAGTTGCTTTTGGCTTCCAATTTTCAGAGGGTCTTGTGTAGTTGAATTGTTTATTATCATTTCGTGCTGGTATCTGCCTTGAAATATTTGAAAATCACCGTAGCTGTCTATAATATCCACTTATTTCTAGTTGATTTCTTTTAGTGGTGCTATTTGGGACTTAATTCTCTTGCATGGTTGCTCGTGCAGGTTCGCGCTGTAATGGAAAAATACCCTCCTTATCAATCTATTTTTGCCAAGCTGTCATATGGAGAGAGCCAGATGCTTGACAAGGCATTCTATGAGGAAGAGGTCAAGAGGCATTGCTTAGCATTTGAGCAACAGGTTATTTTTGTAACTGTTCAGAGTATCATAATTTTCGGTCCACGTAGCTTATCAGTTTAAATTTGAATGGTTGCTGGATCTTTTTCTACCAAGGGATACGAAATGGAAGAATCATAACGCTAGAAGGAAATTGATTGGCTCAAAATATAAATGCTTTTTGTATAGGGTATGCTTGCCTTATTCATCACTAAGCCATCCTACTTTGTCTATATTGCAGTTTCACTATGCTGTGTTCTTCGCATATATGAGGTTAAGGGAGCAGGAGATCAGGAATCTTATGTGGATTTCAGAATGTGTGGCTCAGAATCAAAAGTCCAGAGTTCATGACAGTGTTGTCTTCATATTTTAGTTGGATTATTCTTTGTGATAGCTTGTATGTTGGTTTGGACGTTGTTATGTACACTTTCTGCATTCTGCGTCCGAGTTACCGTTCGATAGAGACTAGACAATCACTCTTTAGAAGATTGTGATACAAATAAGTAAATTCTTGTGCTGAAGAAATCTTCTGTAATATATAGAAGGGAGATCTTTTTGTCAAATTTGGTTAAAATATGTTTTAAAAACGCTACATTGAATTTGTATGTTGTGAATTGTGATATTTATAATAAATTTCCTTATGGAATAAACTTGATTGCTTGGTCCACTCATTGCTTTCTGAATCACTTCTGTTATTTAAATCATTGGGGCCAAGGAGTACGAAATGAAGATTGCCACATTTTTTCAAAAGGCAAATTGACAACTATGCTTTAGTCCTTTACTTGATTGCTCTCATTGTATCACTTATGTTCTCTTTGAGAGTCTGTGGGAGAGGAAGGGGAAAGAATAGAGCACTAAGATGAGTTTATTTTTTTATTTTTGAAACAATTTGTCTCTAATTAGGGGGGAAAAATATATTGGAGGAAGACTTTTGGAGGTCGGAAAGAGACAAAAAAAATCTCAGTTGGAAAATGATCAAGTCCATAAGAGATAAAAACCATATTGATACTGATGTGGTAACATTGTATATTAGTTGAAAAAGATGGTAAATGAGGTACACAACAAGTCTCATATTTATAGGTCTGACACAAATTTGTATCTAACTCTAGCTGAATTATGACTAATTCATAACCTTTGTTACAAGCTTTTCAAAGAACCTTCATTCACACCACCAAAACCATCATAACCCACCTTGTGTGAATCTGCAAATTGATTTGTTGAGCTTACTAGTTTTCATAATATTTCTGTGACTAACAACAACTAAACTACAAACAAAGCACGCTCTTACTAGAGGCAGTCACAAAAAAAAAAAAGAAACAAGAACATATGAAAATAATAAATACAAAAGAACGAGAGGCATTTTGCTTTCAACTCAAAAGATCCTTTTAAGCCACCCTAGTATCTGCGAGCTGTAAGTACTTCCCAATGCCACTCCAGCAACAAGACCACCTATGTATCCAATTACACTTACTTTCCAATCAATTTCAAAGAAAGGTTCCGAGTCACGGTCACCATCAGAAGCAGAAGGCGGTGAAAATGAAGGTCCTGCATGATCTAAGCATTTCTTCAACAACTGATCCCCACACAGACCTTTGTTACCCTTAAATGAATCACCTTGGAATGTTGAAAACTGCTTATTCTGAGGTATAGGGCCTGTGAGATTGTTGAAGGACACATTAAAGAACTCCAGAAAGGTGAGTTGTGTCAACTGTTGCGGAATCTTCCCTGAAAGACTGTTATGAGAAAGATCAAGTGCTTCAAGATTTGAAAGCTTCCCTAAGGAATTTGGAATGCTTCCAATAAAGATGTTATTTGATAAGTTGAGCAAAACTAGACCCTTCAAATCGCCTATGACTTTCGGTATCTCTCCACTGATTTTGTTGCTTGATATATCAATGGCTATCATGCTGTAAAACTCTTGAAGTCTCTCATAAACCATAACCATTCCTTTGTTTGATAACGTGAACGAATAAGAATTATATACTGTCCAATATTCTCCCGAAAGGCGGGACCTCAAGTAAGCAAACCCTTGCTTGTACTGTAAGTCACCTGTGTTGGAAGTTTTCATTGCTTTCCAACTTTGGATCATTTCTGATGGAAAACTGCCAGAGAACTCATTGTGAGAAAGATCAATTATGTGAAGCTTGGGAAATGTGCATGTCATGTTCCCAAAACACCTTATATTGCCATGAAATTGATTTTCTCTTAAAGCCAATACCTTCAACTCTGGTAAATCTCCCAGCCAAAACGGAAATGAATCGTTGATATTGTTATGGCTAATATCAAAGTACTCTAGATATCCACAATTTTGGCAACTTACCTTGAAGATTGTTGTTGCTGAAATCAATCATATGAAGTGTATTTCCCATCATGTATGTTTGAGGAATGGGGCCTGACAATTTATTCCCTTTTAGCATAAGAACTTGTAGATATCAGCTAAAATTCCCTATACACGACGGAACATTGCCGCTTAAGTTGTTGAATGATAAATCAAGACGCACAAGTGATTTGAGATTGCATACGGATGAGTTTATTTCTCCTGTCAGTAAACTGTGGGAAATAGTTAAACTTTGCAGACTTGATTTTCTCCACAACCAATCCGGTAGCAATGTTATATTGTTGTTTGACAACATAAGGCCTTCCAGATCACTAAGATCTCTTATAAATGTTGGAATCTCAACTAAATTGCACGAAGCCAAAATGAATACACGGATTCGAGAATCGGTTACATTGGAAGAGTTTTTTCTATTGGATATTGACAGTTTGTTGAATGATAAATCAAGGTAAAGCAACTCTTTGAGCTTCAGAAACAAGTCAAGCTCTAGCTTTCCATGCAACAGATTATTACTCAGGGAAAGACTTTCAAGTTTCTCAAGTTTGAAGAAAGAGTTGGGAATTTCACCATGAAGGTTATTTTCATGAAGGTTTAAATCAACTAAATTGGTTAGGTTCATTATCCATGATGGAATTTCACCTCTTATTTTGCTATTTTCAGCACCTAAATATCGTAGTTAGGTGAGATTCGCAAAAAATAACGGGATGTCACTACCAATTTTGATTGAGGATATATCCAAGCCAGTTATTGATGAGAGCTTACTTATCCACGAGATTGTCTCGAAAGTAAATTCATTATAACCAACATACATGTTGCGTAGTTTGGTAAGATTTGCCAGAGACGCAGGAGGATCGCCCCTAAATTTGTTATGTTGAAGGCTTATATGCCTAAGCTGTGTGAGGTTGCCAAGTGAAGAAGGAACATTCCCAGAAAAATGGCAATGTGGAATTGATAGGATATTTAAAGAACTAAGTTTTCCAACCGATATTGGCAGTGTTCCATATAAACCTGTCTCACCAAGTTGCAGCGTGATGAGAGAACTAGACTGAAACTCAGGCAACTTACCATTGAGATTTTGATTATTTCTCAAATCTAGATATTTCAAGTTTGGAAGGTGAAATACTCCAACTGGAAATTCTGTATACAATTCAGAATTGTAAAGAAATAGCACTTGCAACGAAGTTAGATTTGTGAGAGTGTCAGGTAAAGCAGATGAAGTTGTCACATAACTAAGTTGGAGAATCTCAAGTTTTGTTGAGTTAAGAATTATGCTTTTGAGAGTAGACAACTTGAGTGGCAAGAAATTAACCGCAAAACCTCCCGGACTTGTCCTAAAATTGAAGCCTAGATCAAGACACAACAAGTTGGACAAGTGTGAAAGTTGAGGTGGAATTTCTCCAAAAAAAGTTGTATGAGATAGGTTTAGATACCTTAGTTGTGAAAGCTCGCCTATCTTGTGTGGGATTTGAGAGTAATTGAAGTCGTTATCTGAAAGATCGAGATTTTGAAGGTGTACAAGGCGAAAGAGAGTACAATTTGCATCCATAGTACCATAGAGCTGGCTGCTACTAAGATCAATGCCAATGACATGATCTGTGTGATCATCACATTGAATGCCATCCCATGAGCAGCAATCTGTGCTTGCATTCCAAGATGATGTTTTGGGAAAACTTAGAAGATTTGCGGAGGCAAACTTATTGATCACAAAGCTTTCCTTGAATTGCAACAAGGCATGGCTTTCATATTGATGACAGTTTGGGTGAGTTAAAGGAAAAGATGTAGTAAGTGTGAAACACAAGAGAAAATAAAGGAAAAGAAATTGTAATAATAACACAAAAGACCACACAAACACCATTGTTTCTTAATAGTTTGAGCTGAAACATTCAGATAAAATGTTAGTGGTTCTTATAGTCACGATTTTTTACTTCATTGATAAACATACAAAGTCACAGCTCATTAGTTATTTGATTAAGACAGCATTTGATGCTTTATCTTTCTATTCACTTTCTTTATTATTATCATCCGCAAATTTAATATTATGTCTGTTGTAACAAACGATACCAATTAACAAATTCTTGATTAAGAAACGGATGCTTTTAGGTGAACAATGAAACGGTTAGAACAAAGAGAGAGAGAGAAAAAAGGAGAAAGGATTGGACAAACTATTTTCTATTCACTTACTAAATTAGGGTACAAATGATTACAAGTGAATAACACTATTTTCTATTCACAACGGTTAGAACAAGTGAATATCACAAATCTCCACCTTGGAACAAACTTTACAATAACAGGGAATAATCTAGCTTTCATCATGCAACTTTATCAACTGCATACAGTGGAAAAACTTGCAGCTCGACAATGCCTTGGTGATCATATCATCAACATTGTCATCAGTCGAAACCTTCAGCACTTGGACTTCTCCACGCTTAATTATCTCTCTGACGAAGTGCAGCCTCACATCGATGTGCTTAGTTCGCTCATGATATGCTGAATTCTTCGACAGGTGTATTGCACTATGACTATCACATTTAACAGTGATAACTCGACCTTAAAGTTTTAACTAATTTGCAAAACCTTCTAGCCACAATGCTTCTTTCACAGTTTCAGTGAGGGCAATATATTCTGCTTCAGTGGTTGATAAGACAACAACCTTATGAAGTGTCGCTTTCCAACTGATTGCTGTGTCGAACATAGTGAACACATATTCAGAAATAGATTTTCTGAAATCCATACAACCTGCATAATCAGAGTCGGCATATCCTTCGATTTCGACTTTGCTATCACCACCACCGGCTCTACCATAAATCAAGACTCTATTTAGAAACTCATTTATGTACCTAAGAATCCACTTCAAAGCTTGCCAGTGCGCCTTTCCAAGATTGGTCATATACCTGCTTACAAGGCTCACTCCATACGCTATGTCTGGCCTCGTCCAGACCATATCATACATCAAAGAACCTACTATAATAACATATGGAATGCTACTCATATAGATTCTTTCAGCTTCAGTACTCGGGTTTTGAGTAGTACTAAGCTTAAAATGAGGATTTGTCGGAGTCACAACAAGCTTTAAATTCGACATACCAAACTTGTCGAGAACCTTCCGTAGGTATGTCTCTTGAGATAAGCATAATTTCGACTGCTTTTTATTCCTCCGGATGTCAATCCCAAGAATCCTGGTGGCAGCTCCCAGATCCTTCATTTCGAACTCCTTACTGAGTTCAACTTTCACCTCCATTACATCCTCGACACTGTTGCTAGCTATGAGGATATCATCCACATAAAGCAATAAAATAACAAGTGAGTTTCTAGGTCGAAATCTCAAGTAAACACAGTGATTGAACTGGTTCCTAGTGAAACCAATGTGTGCCATGAACTTGTCGAATCTCCTGTTCCACTATCGAGGAGATTGTTTCAGGTCATACAAAGACCTATTCAGCTTGCACACATACTTTTCCTTATCCTTTTCTGTATACCCTTCTGGTTGCCACATGAGGATCGTTTCATCTAGATCAACATACAAGAAGGTTGTCTTCACATTCATTTTGTCAAGTTCCAGGTCAAACTTCACCACCATAGCTAACAACATTCTAATGGATCTATGCTTTACAACAGGTGAGAACACATCATTGAAGTCGACACCTTCATTCTAACTCAATCCCCTAGCAACCAACCTTGCCTTAAAGCGCTTCGACATCACTTATTCGATTCCTTCCTTGACCTTGAAAATCCACTTACAATCGACTAACCTGGCTCCTGCAGGTTTCTCAATCAACTCCCAAGTGTTATTATCATGAAGAGATTTAATCTCGTTATCCATGGCTTTCAACCATTCTATCTTATCTCGACTCCTCATAGCTTCCTTGTAGTCTCTAGGTTCTTCCTCAAGTACCTCACTTGTAGAGATTAAGGCAAAAGCTATAAGATCTGCATAACCAAGTCTCTGAGGTGATTTGATGACTCTTCTCGACCTATCTCTTGCCAGTAGGTAGTCATTGACAATTTCCTCAGTCTCTTCAGCATCTTACTCTTCTTCTTCGACTTCATATGGGTTATGCACTTCAGCATCACTATGCTCCACCTCAACAGGAATCTCTAAGTTATTCTTCAGAGATTTCTGCACTTCGACCAGCATCACCAGTTTTCTTGAACGCCATCTCGACTTCATTGAAAACTACATCACGACTTGTGATACATCTTCAGTGACTTGGTTATAGGCACCACAACCTATAGCCTTTGACAACCTCAGATATCCAAGGAACATGCATCTCAAAGCTGTAGGTTCGACCTTGTCTTGCCTAATGTGAGCATAGGCTAAACAACCAAATACTCTCAGTTTGTTGAGATCTGGTGGTTGACCCGACCAATCTTCTTTAGGTGTCTTCATTCCCAAGACAGTCGAGGGACATCTATTTATCAGATAAGGTGCTGTCGAAACAGCCTCCGTCCAAAACACCTTCTTCAATCCAGCACTAACCAACATGCATCTAACCCTTTCAAAGATTGCTCGATTGAATCTCTCAGCTAAGCCATTTTGTTGAGGAGTACCTGCTACAGTCTTATGCCTTGCAATCCCAGACTCGACACAATAGCTGTCGAAAGCTTCATTGCAAAATTCCAGGCCGTTGTCGGTTCTAAGCCTTTTGACCTTTCTACCAGTTTGAGTTTTGACCAAAACCTTCCAACCTTTGAAATTCTCAAAAGTTTCATCCTTAGTCTTCTGAATGAATACCCATAATTTTCTGAAATAATCATCAACTATGGATAAAAAATACCTTGCACCTGAATGTGAAGGATTCCTTGCAGGCCCCCAAAGATCAGCATGAATGTAATCAAGAGATCCATGTGTTCTTTGTTTATCTTTGTTAAACTTCACCCTACAGGATTTTCCAAATACACAAGGTTCACAAAACTCCAACTTCTCGACTTTTTCATCACCTATCAGGTTCTGTTTCCCCAGTTCGACCATACCTCTTTCGCTGACATGGCCCAATCTCATATGCCATAATTCTGTCTTTGACATCGGTTTCGTGGATGCAAAATATGCTGAACCACTTACAACCTCAACCTCAAGGGTATACAAGCCTTGTTTCTTCACGCCTCTCAAGACTTCCTTCGACCTCTTCATAACTTTCAGGATACCTTGCTCTCCTTTGAAGACATATCCTTTCTTGTCGAATTCACCAAGAGAAATCAAATTCATCTTAAGATCAGGTACATACCTAACACCAATCAATAACCTTATTGACTCATCATGGAGCTTGAATCTCACATATCCAATACCTGTAATCTTGCAAGCTTTATTGTTTCCCAACAACATTGATCCACCATCTCGATCACAGAATTCTTCAAACACATTCTTGTTTGGAGTCATATGCCAAGTACATCCTGAATCTATAATCCACTCTTTGCAAGAGTTGCTGCTCGACACCACAAGGACATCAGATGATTCATAATCATCTTACACAATAACTGCATTTCCATTGTCGTTACCTCCATGATTATTCTGGTGCTCAGGACACATCTTTCTTGTGTAACCCTTCTTCTTACAGTGATAACACCTAATACCAGAAATATCACCACCATAAAACTTCTGCTGAGTTTTACCTTTCTTCTTCTCGACCCTACCATCTCTTTTCGAGAATTTTCCTTTAACGGACAACCCTTCACCAATTGATGACGGTTTCTGCTCATTTCTTTCATTAAAATCCTTAGAATACAAGGCTGATTGAACTTCTTCAAAGGTCAGGGACTCTCTTCCATACAAGAGGGTTTCTTTGAAGTGAGCATGCGACTTAGGTATAGAACACAACAATAACAACGCTTAATCTTCGTCACTGATGGTAACAACAATATTTTCAAGATCAAGAATCAGCTTGCTGAACGTATCCAGCTTCTCTGTCAATGTTTTATCTTCATTCATCTTGAATGAATACAAAGCTTGCTTCAAGTATAAACGATTCACCAAGGACTTTGTCATTTACAATCCTTCGAGTTTCAGCCAAACACCAGCTGTCGTCGTCTCCTTCGAAACCTGTCTGAGAACCTTATCGCCAAGACTCAAAACAATGACACTATGGGCTTTCTCGATCATCGCTGTCTTATCCTTCTCCGTCAATGCAGCATCCATGGCTTCTTCTCCCTTTAATGCTTCTAGCAAACCCTGTTGAACAAGAAGGGCTCACATCTTCAAGCACCATAAACCGAAATTATTAACTCCGGTGAACTTCTCAATTTTAAACTTTGTTGACGACATCTTTCTCCACACTCACCGCACCAGTTTGTTGTAACAAACGATACCAATTAACAAATTTTTGATTGAGAAGCGAAGTTTCTTGGGTGAACAATGAAATGGTTAGAACAGAGAGAGAAAGAAGGAGAAAGGATTGGGCAAACTGCTTTCTATTCACTTGCTCAATTAGGTTACAAATAATTACAAGTGAATAACACAATTGGTCTCTCTCAACAACCTGAGAGATCTAGCCTATTTATAGGCTACTAAGTTAACTTAAATAACAAGTTAACCTAAACAATTGGATCCATAATACAAGATCCAATTTGACATTACAATTCGACATTACATACTAGAACTAACTTCGATATCAACATGTGAATCAACTTTGACTTCATGTTTGTCTCCTGTCGAAATATAAAAACTATCCCCGCCAACAACAGTAGAGTTCGATCCAATATCTCACATATGCAAATTAGTTTTCTCTTCACATAGTAGCATAAGATAGCTATAGAACACATTCAAAACTCAAAAAAAGTTGGTTATTTTAAAGGGTTGGTTGATCAAAGTTTTAAGACGACGGAGTTGAAGGGTTAATGTGGTGAGAATGATATGTTAGTTATTATGCTTAATTTCATTTTCCTACACTTCAATAGAGCACCTGCTGATATGGTAATTATAACATCAAATCTAAAATTTTGAATACGTTGTAAAGGGAATTTAAGGTTTGGAATTGGGCATCTCATAGTAAAAAATGATTGTAAAGTATGAATGATCATTATAGTCGTCGATAGAAAAAATTATCATAGAACTTTAGTTTTTATCTTTGAAAATTAATTAATTTTTTATGTAATACTAGTAGCTAAGAAGCATTTTTTAAATTAAATTTGACTATATATGTGTCTGTGTGAATAAGGTTTATAAGACTCTGAAGTACGTATAAGCAAGAGCTAGGCAATGGAAGGTGCCTTCACAGCAAGAGTTTTCACCACACTATATGCATATAAGAACTATTTTACATTATTAATTAACAGCCTCGGATTGAGTATATACCTACAATCATAACCAATATGCTTGAAATCAATGTGATGCCTTTAAGGGAAATATAAAAGCAAAATATATTCAATGAAGGATACAAAGGGGTATCCTAACCCAACTACAAAATCCTATTATGGAATCACCGTTACAAAAAATCTATCGGTGATTTGTTCCAATCGTAATAGTTACATATAAAATTATAATTTTTAGCAATCCACCTCCAAGTTAGCAATATAATCTTACGAACTATGATATCTTCATTCCAAATCTCATCATTAAACAAAACAATATTCCTAACATTCTAAAGACTCCAACATATGACAAACCATAAACCAACCGCATTTTTAATGGCAATACCAGCTGAGAATAAAGACGATGTCCAACACCTTAAGTACCACAACCCCAATCCACTCAAGAATTTTTTTCCAAACCAATATTGATTTAGAACAAAGAAATAATAGATGAATAACATTCTCTTCAACCTGAAAACAGAACGGGCAAACTTTATCATGAGGGGAAGAAATAATGCCACGATCGCTTAAATTATCTCGCGAAGGAAGACGATTATGAAGAAGACGCCAACCGTAAACCACAGTTTTGATAGGTGATGAAGCAACCCATATTAACTTGAGAGCTGCCAAAGTCTCAGCCGATAATATATCAGGTGGTACCTTAGTTTTGGACAAATATTGAAAAGCAGGGTGGACAGAGAAAACAACATCCGGGTTTAAGTTCCAATGGAGCTTATCGTTGGCATCCTTGCACATAACCGTTTCCTGTAATAAAATGACCAGATTCGCATGCTGTTGCGAGATGATCTGATCTCCATTAGCTTCGTTGAATCCAACGTTCCAATTCCATCTATCTCCATTCCAAAATCCATTATCAACAATCACGCTCATAGGATTTGTAGCAGCTTTATAAAGCTCAGGAAAACGCGTATCCAATGGAACACTGCCGCACCAAGTCGATATCCAGAACGATGTCACATCTCCATTCCCAACTGCAGAACCAATATGCATGAAAAAAGAATCGTCACCAAATACGCGAGATAGACAGCAAATATCGCGCCACCACAAGGAAGGTTTAATAGAACCAGAAGGACACTCGCCACGAACCAAAGACGGTAGAAAAGAACCATATCTAGCTTGGAGAATATCAAGCCAAATGAAGTCTCGTGAACACGAAAACTTCCATATCCATTTGGCCATTAGAGCTTCGTTCAAACTCCGTATATCCATAATGCCCAAGCCCCCAGCCTCTTTCGATTTACATACCATGTTCCAATTAATCCAAGCTATTCCATCTTTTATAGGGGATCCATTCCACAAAAATCTCCTTTGAATTGTTGTTAAACTTTTAATAACTTTTCTCGGCATCCTGTAGAACGACATGTAGTGGATAGGCAGATTTGTAAGCACTGTTTTTATTAAAGTAGTTCTGCCTCCAATAGATATAAGTCTTCCCTTCCATGAGGCAAGTCTTGCTTGAACTTTGTCTATGATCGGGTACCAAAAAGAAATCAATCTGTGGTTTCCCCCAATTTGAATACCGAGAAATTTGAAAGGACACTTTTGGATTTTACATGCTAGAAATCTTTCAGCAGCCTTCAGAAACGATTCTTCAACACCAAAACCAATGAGACTACTCTTATTGAAGTTGATCTCTAATCTCGACATCAATTGAAAGCCTCTCAGGATCACTTTAATAGCCAAAATGTTGTTCTAACTAGCTTCTCCAACTATGACAGTGTCATCTGCATACTGAAGCAAACTAAAAGTATCCTTCTGGTTAATCTTGATGCCATGGAATAGAGCCACTTCCTACGCCTTTTTCATCAGTGTCGCTAAACCTTCCGCAGCAATGGAAAAGAGATAAGGTGATAGAGGATCACCTTGACGAAGGCCTCTAGAAACTTCGAAATCTCGCGAAGGGCTACCGTTAACAAGAACAGACATAAAGATTTTGAACGCCGTTCCTTCCATCCATCGCATAAACTTGTTGCCAAACCCCATAAACTTCATCACCTGCCTAATGTAGGGTCATTCTACGCAGTCATAAGCCTTTGTGAAGTCGACTTTGAGGATTAGGCTCTTGAGATTGCTTCTTCTTGAATAGTCCACAATCTCATTCAATGATAACACTCCATCAAGTAGGTTCCTCCCTGCGACAAAAGTAATTTGAGATGGTGAAATTATGCTGTCCATGACTCGTTTTAATCTGCCAGCCAAAAGTTTTGCTATCACCTTATATACACAACCGACTAAGCAAATCGGACGGTAATTATCCCAATTTCTGGGAGCATCATTTTTTGGAATAAGAGCCAGAAAAGAAGAAGATATAACCTTAGGGAGCTTGGCATTTAAGAAAAATTCCTTAATGCAGTTTGTAAAATCAATTCCCACGACATCCCAGCATTTCTGAACAAACTCCAAATTGAAGTCGTCCGGTCCCGGACTTGTCACCCTTGCATTGAAAAACTGCTTCTCTAATTTCAGTATCCTCAAAATTTTCCTCAATTGTGATTCTCTCCAAATCTGTTAAAACCTTGAAGTAGGCAGGGTTCATACGAGGTAGAGGTTTGTTGGTCGAGCTGAACCTCTTCTCAAAATGGCTAGCGATACCTTCTTTCACCCCTGCTACATCTTCAACCACTCTATTTCCTATAGTTACTTCAGATATTGAATTCATCAAATTACGGTATCTAATAACAGAATGGAAATAATTGGTGTTCCGATCTCCCTCCTCAACCCATCTAGACCGATCTTTTTGATGAAGCAGACTTTCTTTGATCCTTAATAATTTCCATATTTCATCTTGTGCAGAATCACGATTCTTTAGTAATTGATCAGTCACTATATCCTTATTCTCCGCTATCACTTCTACATTGTTTAAAATCTCCGTATTCTCTTCAATGTTGGTATCTATCGAACCAAAAATGTTTCTATTCCACCACCTGAGTTTTGAGCGGAGCAATTGTAATTTCTTAGACAGAACATACGTGTAACTGCCATGAATATTAAAAGACTCCCAAACATGTTTAATAAACTTCCTAAATTGATGATGTTGGAACCAACATTGAAGCGTTCTAAAAGGTTTGGGACCCTAGTTGACGTTTCTAACTGAAATCCAAACCGGTTTGTGATCTGAAATGTCATGTATGCCCACTTTTTGACAAGCTACATTCCATTCATTTAATAAACCAATCGAAATGAGAAATCTATCAATTCTGCTTTAAGCATCACCTACTGGGCTGAACCAAGTGAACTTGTTTCCAGTTGCCATCAAATCAATACAACCAGACATTTGAATAAAGTCTTCAAATTCTGTCATCAGTTTTTTTGTTGTAATTACCTCTTCCTTTTTTTTTCTCTTACGCTTTTGATTGCGTTGAATTCACCGCCATTACCCACTCCCCAACCTCAAGCTTGGATTTAAGACTCCAAAGGTGACTCCATAGTGCTCTTTTATCAGTATTGTTACTCGAAGAATAAATATTGAAAAAGTAGCACAGTTTATTCTTCTAGACAGCCTTCATACCAAGATATCCTTTTCCACTGTAACTGCAAATAGGGTCCAGTACATTTTTCCTCCATATGGTGAGAATCCCACCAGACAACCCTTCAGACTTTGAAGCCGACCAAAGACAATGCTCGTTGCCCCAAATTTTATGGACAATTTCATCAGTCATGAGCTCACATTTAGTTTCTTGGATGAATACTATGTTAGCCCCTCCCTTCTTCAATATATCATGAAGTTTACGTTTCTTAATCAAACTTCCACATCCTCTCACATTGTATGTAACTATATTCTTGGAGAAACAATTGTAGACGCCTTCATACCTTTCTTGGATTTTCTTTCTTCCACTTCCAAATTGCGAATTATGGACTCAAACGCCTCCTCATCTTCTTCAGCTTTGATTCCCAATCTTTTGATGGAATTCCATACTCTATTAGGGAGGTCAGTAAGCTTTTTCTTGATTCTGGAGTTGCTTTGAAGGATCTCTTCATCACCAATGGATCCGGAGCTTCCCATGTTTGAGTCTTCAGAGAACTTTGAAATTGAGTCATCTGTGTCTACTGAACAATTCTCACTTACATTAACCAACGACCTAGGTGTAGTGTTATCAGCTAATAAGAGAGAGGAATAATAAGATGGTGTATAAGGAATTTTTAAGTTCCTATAAATGTCCCCCAAGGATTTCTTCTTTTTAATGCCCACTGGATCTTTAGTTATAAGCCCACTATCAGTGACATTGACCAGCCCATTAACTTTCTCACGATTGGGAACATTTGAAAGACCAATCTCCACTGCCTTGGGATTCTCAGTATCAAGGGATAAGTTTGACATGACTTTATTATCTCTTGGTAACGGTATATCCTTCATTACATGACACATTTCCGTCCCAACTTTATGCAGACCTACAGAGTAGGTTCCAGCATCTCCTGACAAATTTAGAGCAGAAGGGGTCCCCACATACTCATGGTTATCCTGGAAATCCATCTGGTTGCCCAAGCATGTATCAGAAGTTTTTCTTTCCGTAACCCGTGCCCACGTATCTCCTTTATTGAAACTCCCATCAGTCCTTACTTTATGACCCAGCCCTCCGTCTACTGCCTTGGTATCAAGCATTGTCTTCAAGTTATTGTCCATCGGTTCAAATTCTTCTTGCATCTTCTCTTCCACCTCGCTTCCTGAGGATTCAACCTCAGAACTATCTTCAAGGCGATCTCCATTAAACTAGCATGACTTCCTTGAACAGAATCCCAAAGCTTCTTCCACAATCTTAATTCAAAAAATATGATTGTTAACTTCAATTTTAAAAACTTCATTTAAATTCATAGCAAACTTTGTTCTAATGAGAATTCCAGCAACATCAAGCTTTTCATGTCTCTGAGTTTCTTCGTCCGCTTTGACAAATTACCCAATTCTTCCTGCGAGAAATTTAAAGAAGTTGTCTCCCCAAACATGACATGGCAAACCAATTATATTTACCCATGTCATCCTTTAACAGTCCACATCAGAAGAAGACCAAGGATGAATATCAGAAAACCATTTCTTAATCCATTCTTTATCACTATCAATCATCTTCTTAATATCTTCTGTAACCTCTTCTTCTAACAAGACCAAATTCGCGCCCAGAGGTGTTGCTTTGATTTTGAAGTAACCCTCCATATGTAAAGCTTCCTAAAATTCGTAAGATGCTCTCAAATTCTCCATTACACCAACAAAAGCTTGTTGAAAGCGTTCTAAGTCCTCAGTTTTAACATTGAACTTGAGGTGAGCAAAACTTGGTTTATCCCCCATAATTAACTTGTTAGAAAGGACCTGCTTTGAACCTCCTTTTGTTATTTCCACAAATGATTTCTTGCCCTTTGAACATTCTTGATTGTTCTTAAACACTATTTCACGTTTCTTGCTCCAGTTCTTTGTCTCTAATCTTGGTCTCAAATCCTCAGTAATATTCACCCTATCTCCTCTTTGAAAACGAGGTGTATTTGCAAATATCTTCTTGCCTTTAATGACAATATTGTCCAGTTTAATGGCAAGAAGATGTTCGTCATCCACCTGTTTGAATCTGACAAAACCAAACCTTTTCCCCCTTTTGTCAAGTCTTGAAGGAATGAAAACTTCAAGAACCAAGCCAAACTCCTTTAAAATGTTAAACATATCCTTTACCTCAAAGGAGTCTGGAAATTCTGTGAAAAAGAACGAAGATATTTCGCTTGAGTCTTGCTTAGTCACTTTATTTCCTATTGCTCTCCAGATCGATCTTCTCGTAATGACCTCCTTCTTTGATGTAGATTTTCTAACTTGTTCCCAGCCTTTGTCTTGGTCAACCATCGAAGCCATATAGTACTCAATGAACCAAGACAGTTCGCGACCTACCAGGTTGAGAACGAAACAAACACAGACAATACTAACAAGATTTAATCCACCTAAGAGTGCTCAACAGATCAAAGGAACTAGTCGACAGAAGAAACACTGTGTATGAAGGCCCAAAGGGAGGAAGGTCCCTAAGATTAGGACTTTAAACTAAACCCTTAGAAGGCTAGCAATGTTTTTCCAAAAACTGATTCGAGATCCACAAACTCAGGATAAGGATATGGTGTTAATGAACTTGATACATGATGTTCAAACAAGATGAAGATGGGAAAGTGGAAATCAATCCAAAATTAGTATATTCCTTAATTAACACTACTATTTTGACGCAAGAACTACTACATGCTAGAAGTCAAATACTTTCTAAGTTTGTGTTTTTAAAGTTCAGTATCTTTAAAAACCTTGTCATTTAGTTGTTGCATGCAAAGGCAAAGACAAACACAAATCAATCTAATGCCGAGATTCTGTGGAAGAAAATACCTTTTGCCGAGATTTAATTGGGAAATATTCTTCCGAGATTAATTAGGAAATTTACTGCTGAGACTCTATTAGAAAATTACCTTCTGCCAAGGTTTGCTGGGAAATCTTCTATCGGGATTAACAAGAAAATCTATTGTCGAGATTCAATGTTGAAAAATAATACTTTTTACCGAAGTTTAATTGGGAAATCTTCTATTGAGATTAATCAGAGAATCTAATGCCGAGATTCTGTTGATAAAAGCGTAGAGTAGATAACTGATGACAATAATGATTGGTCTTTAGTTCCGCATTGAATATGTTTTGTGCTGTGCATTTTGATTGATGCATGAAATGCTATGGCTACTCGGCGTAGTGTTTCACACCTCTGATATACTACACATGAAATAATGCTTGAAATGCAATGATTGATCAATGCATGTATGAGTGTCCATTGGTGTTTGGAATTTTAGGGTATGTATGTCCAGAGTTGGGTCTGGTTTCCTTTTGTTGAAAGAGTCAAGCGAAGTTGGCTTTTGCATCACCTATGGAGATTAGGCTAGGTGTCAAACGAGGTTAGGCCTTTGATATGTTCCAAGCAAGGTTGGAATTTTGAGATGTGTCAAGCTAGATTGGACTTTTGAACCATTAAACAACTAGTTTTAATGGCGCCACTATTAGCTGATTAATGCAATAACGTGCGTCGCGTTCTTGCAGTGCATCTATTTGATGTTTCTTTATTTATAATATTCATATTTTTCTTCTCTTTCTCATGTGTCAGTCCTCTCTTTGTATTGTGTTAGGTGCTAAAAAGTGTTAATATTTAGATTAGTTTTTAGCACCTTTTTGTGAGCTTTATTTGTAAATCCAAGCCTTTTCCCATTGTTTCTGTTTTATAACCGTTTTGTAGTTAATTCCGTTATTTGACTTATCTATTTAACTTTAGTGTTTTTATTGCAGATTTTTGCATAGAAGGGTGAAGAATGGAGCTATGAAGGCCCCACAAAAACAGTTTTGCAAAATATTCATTTTTGGAGCATGCTTGAAGCGCGCTCAGCGTGCTCCCAACGCGAGGATGGAAGTAGTTACAGAAGCTAGCGCGCTCAGCGCGCTTTTAGGCGGTTTATCTTTTAAGTGGAGCCCGTTCAGCGGGCGACTGCGCGCTCAGCGCGCTCCGCGAATATCAGCCCATTTATAAGTTGTTTTGATCAGAATTTTGGGCTCTCTCTATTGCATTCTTAGATAAAAAGTACATTATACACTGTAGCACTTCATCTTTGGAAGATTGAAAGCATCATTTTGTCGATAAATTGTCGTTAATGCTCGATTCTCTTCTCCCGATTCTTGTTGATCAAGCTACCATGAATATGTGTAGCTAATTTCTCTTTTGTGTCAAGGTTAGATGTAGGTAAACCTTTCCTTTGTATGTATATGGATTGATTCTAGTTTGTGAACTCTTAGATGATGAATGTATGGTGAAAAACCTTGTTTCTATGTTTATTCTTTGTGTTGGTTCATGATTGAGAAATATGCTCCAACTCTTTACCTAGGTTTTTCATCCATCAATGTCCATTGGCTAGAGATAGTAATGTGTGTTGATGTTCATAAATATTGAACTTTAATGTTGTCATTTTGATAGTTTGTGTGAGAAATCAACAAAGGATCAAAATGATAAAACTCACAATATGTGTTAGAAATAAACATATTGGGAGGATATGTGATTGTATTTATCATTTAACCGAGTTCATTAGCTTTATCGATTATATATGTGCAAAGTGGTTTGTCGAACCCTAACCTTTACAGCTTTTATAAACCGTTAAAACAATCTTTTTACCGTTTCTAATTAACTTTGAATGCGAACGCTACGAAACCAACCTAAAACCCCTTATTACTTTAAGCCTTGAAACGTTACGACTGTAGAACGGCTGCGATATCACCGAACAATCTCTGTGGAACGATAACTAAAACCTGAACTCTATTTGTATTTCAACAAATTGGCGCCGTTGCCGGGGATTGTTAATTGATATTGCAAGCATTGCAATAGTTGTGAAGTTTTAGACTTGTTACAATTTTTCTTGTGCTTGTTGATTTGTTTTGTTTAGTGTGCAGACTTTGTTTATGCGAGGGCAACTACCGGCGGACCAACTTCTATTCGATCCTGAGATTGAAAGAACCGCTCGTAGACTCAATAGCAGAACTAGACGGAGGAGGCAACTTGCGAGACAAAGACAAGAGCAAGAAGGAAGTTCTACTACAACACTACCACCACCATTCACACCAATCATGGTGCAACCACCACCTCCACCTCTTGCATCCACACCTTATGTGAACAGTCCACGACACACCGCTCAATTTGCCAACAACAATCAAGGAAGGCAAGACGAGATGAAAACTGGAACTTTGAACTTGTTGTATGGAAGTCCATTCACCGGAATGGACCATGAAGACCCTTTTGTGTTTCTCACAAAATTCTATGAGATTGCATTAGTGGCCGGTGTAGATCAAGCACAAGAGTTACCTCTCTTTAAAAGATTATTTCCGCATGCTTTGCTTGGCAAGGCAAAGGATTGGTACCTTGATCAAACTCCCGCCGTGATGACCGATTGGAATGTCTTGGAGGAAAAATTTATTGAACGGTTCTTCTCTCATAACCGTTTCATGGAGCCAAAAACTGCAATTTCAGTGTTCTCTCAAGGCATTAATGAATCCCTCAATGAAGCATAGGAACGATTTAAGTCCATGCTTTGCAAATGTAAAGGTCACGGTTTTGATGATTTAACACAAATTCATATCTTCAAGAATGGTCTCCAACCAAATTGCAAGACATTATTGGATGCCACTTCTGGAGGATCTTTGTTATCAAAGAATTGCGAGGAAGCAACTGATATTATTAATAGAATGGCTCTTAACGATCTTCAAAGTCAAACCCGAGGCAGCTATCAAAAGAAGCCCGGTGTCCTGGAACTAGGAACGAATGATGCAATCCTTGCGCAAAACAAGCTTATCTCTCAACAAGTGGAGCTTTTGACTCAACAAATCAAAGAAATGAAGGAGCCGAGCAAAAGTAAGCAAGTAGCTTGTTGAGAACTTTGTAAAGGGGAGCATGACACCAGATTTTGTCCTCCTCCGGGTTTTGAAGAAGTGAACTATATGGCAAATCAAAGGGATTATCAAGGTAGACAACAACAACCTTACCAACAATAACACAATTCTCAACAAAATTATCAAGGAAATTAAGGATTTCAACCGTGAGCAAATTATCAACATAATCAAGGTTATGGTGCCGGTCCTTCAAACCGGCAAAATCTGTATCAACCTCCACCACTTCCGGTTGCTAGCTCAAAGTTGGAAGACACTTTAAACCAATTCATGCAAATGTCAATGGCCAACCAAAAGAGTAGTGATGCGGCGATTAAGAATCTTGAAAACCAAGTGGGGCAACTTGCCAAGCAAATTGCCAAACAACAATCGGGTCCTTCTTTTTCCGTGAATACTCAAGTGAATCCTAAGGAACATTGCAAGGCGATTGTTACTAGAAGTAGGAAGGAGTTAGTGAAAGAAAAGGAGAAAAATTTGGAGGAAGAAAAACTTGATGGTCTTGTGGAGGATTGTAGTGATGAGGAAGTAGTTGAAAATAAAAGTGAAAATAAAAGTGAAAATGAAGGTGTAGTTGAAAATAAAAGTGAAAATGAAGGTGTAGTTGAAAATAAAAGTGATGAAATAGTTGAAGTTGAAAATAAGAGTGGTGCGGAGTTGAAGAAAAAGGAGAGACTTAGGAGAGTGAAGAAGGGAAAGGAGCTAGTGAGTGCTATTCCGATCCAAAACTTGCCATATCCTCATGCTCCTTCAAAGAAAGAAAATGAACAGCACTATGCGCGTTTCATGGACATTTTCAAGCAATTACAAGTTAACATTCCGTTTGCCGAAGCTTTGGAACTAATGCCGAAATATGCAAAGTTTATGAAAGACATTCTGACAAAGAAGCGGAGGTATTCGGAACTGAAAACTATTGTTCTTGATGCGAGTTGTAGTGCCATCATCCAAAGAACTCTTCCTAAAAAAGAAGTTGACCCGGGGCGTGTGACTTTGCCGGTAACCATTGGTGACGTCTATGTTGGAAAGGGCTTAATTGATTTGGGCTCAAGCATTAATCTTATCCCATTGTCCATTGTAAAGAAGCTTGGGAACATTGAGATGAAAGCCATTCGTATGACTTTACAATTGGCCGACAAGTCCACAACTCATCCTCATGGGTTAGCTCAAGATGTCTTGGTAAAAGTTGACAAATTTTTCTTCCAGGTTGATTTTGTTGTTATCGATATGGAGGAAGATGAAGATGCACCTTTAATTCTTGGCCGACATTTCATGAAAACCGCCCGAATGATGATTGATGTGGATGACGGTTTAATGAAGGTGAGGGTTCAAAATGAAGAGGTTTGCTTTGATCTTTTCGAAGCTATGAAGCATTCAAAAGATAAACATGATAGCTTTCGGATCGATGCAATTGGAGAAGCAACTTTGGAGGTTTCTAAGCATGTACATGAAATATCTCCTTTGGAAATGGCTCTTAATGATTCTTTTGAAGTGTTTTCCGAAGAAGAAGAAAGAGCTCTTGAAGAGTGTTTAAAAGAGCTTGAATCCCTCAAAGAGTTGCAACCATGGGAGGTAGAATCGGAAGAGTTAAAGAAGGATGTGAAAGATGAGAAGTCACCACTTGAATTGAAGGTCTTGCCTTCCAATTTAAAATACGCGTTTCTTGATGACGGTGGTAACAAGCCGGTTATCATTAGTAACGTTTTGTCCAAAAACGAGGAAGGCCGTCTAATTCATGTTTTGAAGAAATACCAAGATGCTATAGGTTGGGTCCTTTCCGATTTAAAAGGAATTAGCCCAGCTTATTGCATGCATCGTATCTTGATGGAAGAAGATTTCAAAGCGGTAGCCTAACCGCAACGCCGCTTGAATCCAACAATGAAAGAGGTGGTGAGAAAAGAAGTGGTTAAGCTATTGGAAGCCGGTATGATTTACCCGATTTTCGATAGCCGTTGGGTTAGTCCAGTCCATGTTGTGCCAAAAAAGGGAGGAATGACCGTGATCCGTAACGAAAAAAATGAGTTGGTCCCGACAAAAACAGTGACGGGGTGGAGGATGTGCATTGATTATAGAAGGCTCAACACCGCGACAAGGAAAGATCATTTTCCATTACCGTTTATGGACCAAATGTCAGAGAGGTTATCCGGGCAGCAATTCTATTGTTTCTTGGACGGATATTCGAGGTATAACCAAATTACGGTTGACCCGGCGGATCATGAGAAGACGGCCTTTACTTGTCCCTTTGGTATTTTTGCGTATCGGAAGATGCCTTTTGGGTTATTAATGCGCCGGCAACTTTCCAAAGGTGTGTTCAAGCTATATTTGCCGACCTTATAGAAAAGACGATGGAAGTGTTCATGGATGACTTTTTGGTTTTTGGAGGTTCGTTTGATTTATGCTTGACAAATTTGGAAACTATTTTAGAGAGGTGTGTGAAAACCAATTTGGTGCTTAATTGGGAAAAGTGTAACTTTATGGTGACGGAGGGAATTGTGCTCGGCCACAAAGTTCCGTCCAAAGGCCTTGAGGTAGATCGAGTAAAAGTTGAAGTGATAGAGAAGTTGCCTCCTCCGACCAACGTAAAAGGGATCCGAAGTTTCCTTGGGCATGCCGGATTTTATCGGCGTTTTATCAAAGACTTTGCAAAGGTGGCTAGACCATTGAGCAACTTGCTAAACAAGGAACAGGTATTTCTTTTTAACGATGAATGTCTTCATGCTTTCGAAATTTTAAAAGAAAAGTTAGTTACCACTCCAATAATAATCGCTCCAAATTGGACTTTGAATTTTGAACTTATGTGCGATGCGAGTGATTATGCTGTTGGAGCGGTACTTGGTCAGAGGAAGGAAAAAAATTTCCATGCCATACACTATGCAAGTTAAGTTTTAAATGAGGCACAAGTTAATTACGCCACTACTTAAAAGGAATTACTTGCTATTGTGTATGCGCTTGAGAAATTTAGATCCTACCTCATCGGGTCAAAAGTTGTTGTTTACACCGACCATTCGGTGATCAAGTATTTGCTAACCAAACCGAATTCGAAGCAAAGGCTCATCCGATGGATCCTTTTATTACAAGAGTTTGATTTAGAAATAAAAGATAAAAAGGGTTCGGAAAATTTGGTGGCGGATCACTTGTCTCGCCTTGTCAATGTTGAGGTCACCATAGCTGAAAAGGAAATCCAAGAGGAATTTCCTGATGAAAAACTTTTTAAAGTCCAAGTTAGGCCTTGGTTTGCAGATTTTGCTAACCATAAGGCTACTGGTTGGGTGCCCGAAGACCTAACTTGGAACCAAAAAAGGAAGTTCCTTTCGGATGCTAATTACTACGTGTGGGACAACCCGTATTTGTTTAAATTAGGAAGTGACAACCTTTTGAGAAGGTGTGTCACGAGCGATGAGGCTCAAAGCATTCTTTGGCATTGCCACAACTCGCCGTATGGAGGCCATTTTAATGGTGCGAGGACGGCCACTAAAGTCCTTCAATCGGGCTTTTATTGGCCTTCTCTTTTTAAAGACGCACATCTTCATGCCAAAAGTTGTGACATATGCCAAAGAACGAGTGGAATTGGACAACGTGATGAAATGCCTCTCCAAAACATACAGGAGGTAGAAATTTTTGATTGTTGGGGTATCGATTTTGTTGGTCCATTTCCACCATCTTTTGGCAATGAATACATGTTGGTAGCAGTTGACTATGTTTCGAAATGGGTTGAGGCGATTGCCTCACCTAAGGCGGATGGCAAAACGGTGATCAAATTTTTAAAGAAATACATATTTTCCCGTTTTGGCACTCCTCGGGTGCTCATTAGTGATGGTGAGTCACACTTTTGTAATACACCTCTTGAAAATGTCTTAAAACACTATGGTGTATCGCATAAGGTGGCGACCCCTTACCACCCGCAATTGAATGGTCAAGCTGAGGTATCCAACCGTGAGGTAAAAAGAATCTTAGAAAAAACCGTGTCAAGTTCGAAAAAGGATTGGTCGCAAAAATTGGACGAGGCTTTATGGGCATATCACACTGCTTATAAAGCTCCAATAGGTCTAACTCCGTTTCAATTGGTTTATGGTAAAACTTGCCATTTACCGGTTGAATTGGAGCATAAGGCTTTGTGGGCTTTGAAAATGTTAAATTTTGACAAGGACTTGACCGGTCACAAAAGAAAAGTGCAACTTCTTGAGCTGAAAGAAATGCATAATGCCGCATACCACTCAAGTTGGTTGTACAAGTAAAAAGTGAAAGAATACCACGATAAGAAGCTCCGGAAAAAGGACTTCAAGGCCAGACAATTGGTGTTATTGTTTAACTCTCGGTTAAGACTCTTTCCGGGAAAATTAAAATCAAAGTGGTCCGGGCCTTTTAGTGTGAAGGAAGTGAAAAACTTTGGAGCGGTTGTTATCGAAGACTTGGAAAAGAAAGACTGTTGGACCCTCAACGGTCAACATCTAAAAATTTACCTAGTAGGGAATTTCGATCGCACTTCCAGTTCTGTCCTCCTTGATGTTCTTAATTGAGCATCTTGGACCGTCGAGCTTATCCGACGTTAAACAAGCGCTCGTTGGGAGGCACCCCAACACTGTAAGTTTTTATCGTTTTTACTAGTGAATTTGCTGTTTAAACATGGTTTCTGAAAAATTGATGTTGTATGATGTTTAGGGTGATGTTTTGAGCGTGTGGATGTTGCCTTTTTGTTGCTAGGAGGGTTTTTGAAATTGCCCTGCGCGCTGAGCGCGCTCATGAAAAAAATGGCCCTTTACTTCCAGAAGATAGCGCGTTCAGCGCGCTCTTTGCTCGCTAAGCGCGGTGAGCGAATTTTTGAAAAAAAAATATTTTGATTTTCTGGGCCCACAAAGCTATACCCGGCCTAGAATGAGGTTTATGTGGCTAGGGTTCAGAATCCTTGCCTCATTTGCCTCATTCCCCTCACTTTCTCTCATTTTCTCTCCTCCAAGTTTTTCAAAACCTCCTTGGATTTTCAGTTCTCTACATCATCTCCCTTATTATTTTCTGCTAAGCATCATCATCTTCAAACATTGTAAGTCTTTGTTTTTAAATTTTTCATTTTCATTTAGAAACCCATTTTTGGGACATTGTTTTTAAATGTTGAATGTTCTTGTTCTTCTTCTTTCCTTTGCTTCTGTTTATGACTAAATTCTGTATAAGTGTTTATTTAGTATGATTGCATGTTGGTTAGAAGTTAGAATTTTAGAATTTAGGGTATGAAATTTTAAAATTAGGTTTTGTGAAAAGTTTAAGTTGTTTTTAATTTTTTGTGAATTCGTTTTGAGAATTTCTTTGTAACAATGGCTGTGTAGTGGAATTAAGGGTAGTGTTTATCTTTTAGAACCATCTGTTGCAGAGGGGGATTTTTCTGCATTTCGCAGAGCCCGCTCAGCGCACTCCTGCGCGCTGAGCGCACTCTGAGAAATACAGAAAAATCCCCCTTTTCCTAATTCTGTTCTGCTGTGTTGTGATTGTTCTATATATTGTTTATATAATTTAGGAATTTTAGCATGCTGTTTTCACTAACGTGTGGTACTGTTTTGTGTATATGTTGTTTTTTTTATTGTTTTTCAGATGTCAGGAAGAAAGAAGCAACGAGTCGTTGGTTCTACGTCAAATCCTAGCAGACGAGCTCCTACTGGCCAATTCGATACAACGCATTTTGTTGGCCTCGAGCAACAACAACGATACGTGCAACTATAAAAGAGAGCGATTTGGTCGGACAAGTTAATTATGATTGATCCAGATGGTCCCCATAGAAACATGAGCCATTTTGTCCAAGGTGGTGCGTGGGATAAGCTCGGTTCTCCTTTTCCTGAGTACCACATAGACATTGTGAGGGAGTTTTATGCTAATGCGTTACCCTTCGTTGGTGATACGTTCACTTTCAAAACTTGGGTTCGGGGGAAAGAAATCGATTTCTCAAGAGATTCCATCAATGCCTACCTTGGAGACCCATGTCAGCTGGGGGAAGAGGGGTTGTGTGATTTTGGACGGACGTTGGCTCGGCGGAATTGGAATGCCGAGCAACTTAGGGAGGCTTTGTGCAGAGCAGGGGGTACTTACACTTTAAGCGCTAATGGAGAGCGCCTATAAAGTTTGCTAGGAGGGTGTTGGATTCTGTCGCTCAGCTTGTCATGTCTGTTGTTCTTTACAACCTTCGACCAAGAAGCCACACCTCCTCTATTCCAATGGAGACCGCGGCTCTGATTTTTCATTTATGCACAGAGGGCCATACCGTGGATTTTGCACAGATTATTTCTAACGAGATGAAGAGAACTGCCACCAGCGGTACATCGCTTGGAGATCGTGTGGCTTGCGCCCTTATTTATCCAGGGTTGATTATGGCTTTATGCCATGAGGCGCAAGTTGCATTACCTTCCCACCCGAATGTGAAGCTCCAGGTTATGGATGATAGTTATGTCACCCGTTATTGTATGGGGGTGATGATGGAGCGTCTAGCTCTAGTTTTGACTGATGTTGGGTTTAATTTGTCCTTTACTATATTTTGTTTTTTTTATTTTGGGATAATTATTATGTTTGGATTTTGTATTGACTACCTTGAGTAGGAATTTTGTGTTCTCCATCCGGGCGGATATGAGTTTGAATATTTGCTAAAAAATTTTGGTTGATTAATGAATTTAACATCTGGGTGGATGTGTTCTATGTTTATATGGTTTGTTTGTACAAATTTTTTTGTTGTTTGCCCTTTATTCTTAAGGTAATTGGTGGATGAAGCAAGTTTGCTTCTTTGAACAATAAGTGATGCACTTCACAATTCATTGATGGTGATGATAAAATTCTAAGTTGGTGCACACAAAGGTACTCTGTTTTGTGCTTTGAAGAATGTCAGTATGTTTATGAACTTTGTGCTTCACATAATTTTCAAGCTTTTCTTCATTTTGCATTTTTGTTCATTTTGGAATCAATTAGGACACAACCACAAATGTGAGTCCCTCCATTGTTATTAAATATTGAGAGATTTTGTAATTGTTGTTTAGCTCGTATGATTCATGTTTAATCTTGTATTCATTTGCAAACCTTGGAAACATTGAAATGATCTAGGCAATTTTTGATTATGAGAAAAACCACCAGTCCAAATAAACTTCAATTTTACCTTATGAGAGGTGTGAGCACTTGCTAGCCATGTTGAGCCCTGAAATTGGAATGAATCTTGCATCAACCCGTCGAATGATCAAAGGAATACACTCAATAGTGGTTGCTGATGCTAAAAAGAAAATCAATGTGATTCATTCTAGTTTTTTTTTATATATACACTTAACCCTTTGTTTGAACATACTTTTGAAGAACATTGCACTTGAAATATGGTATGGTTTAAAGTTGGGGAGAGTGGTTCTAGTTTGTGAAAACGAAAATGAAAAGGTGAATTGGTGCCTCTTGTGAAAAAGAAAGAAACATGAAGCACTATTTTGTGCTATGCTTTGCACTCCAAAGGGAGTTGCTTGAAAAGAAAATGAAAGAGTGCACCATAAGAAAAGAATAAAAAAGAAAAGAAAGGATTGAATAATTGATTGTGAGGTTTGTCTAAGTGGGTTATTGGCATGTTCTTCATTGTTGAAAATTTTTGTTAACCACTTTGTTTCATTGGCCTTTTACAAATATCCCTTTCTTGTTAAACCTTGCCAAGTTACAACCTTTAGAAGCCCTTAAGAGATCTTTGTTTCCTTGGTTTTCTTGTTGAATTGGTTTGATGAATGCATGAACTATTATGGATGCTGACACTTTTGCTAATGAGTGTGTTTTGTCCCTTGTATATATATTGAGCTAGGCTCATTTGAATAAATTAGGTGATTCCAATTTGAACATTTGTTTGCTTATGATTTGTGCTTGTTATTTATGTTTAGAAGTTAGTTCATTTACATATTTTCATTCTTAGTAAGGCCGAGCGGTACTTGCGTGCATGTTAATTTGGTTTGAACCATTGATTTCTGTTGGTTTTTGTTTTCAGTTTTCCGCTTGCTTCTATTCTATTTTATCTTCGTTTGAGGACAAACAAAGAAACAAGTTGGGGAGAGTTGTTAGGTGCTAAAAAGTGTTAATATTTAGATTAGTTTTTAACACCTTTTTGTGAGCTTTATTTGTAAATCCAAGCCTTTTCCCATTGTTTCCGTTTTATAACCGTTTTCTAGTTAATTTCGTTATTTGACTTATCTATTTAACTTTAGTGTTTTTATTGCAGATTTTTGCATAGAAGGGTGAAGAATGGAGCTATGAAGGCCCCACAAAAATAGTTTTGCAAAATATTCATTTTTGGAGCATGCTTGAAGCGCGCTCACCGCACTCCCAGCGCGAGGATGGAAGTAGTTACAGAAGCTAGAGCGCTCAGCGCGCTTTTAGGCGGTTTATCTTTTAAGTGGAGCCCACTCAGCGGGCGACTTCACGCTCAGCGCGCTCCGCAAAACTCAGCCCCTTTATAAGTTGTTTTGATCAGAATTTTGGGCTCTCTCTATTACATTCTTAGATAAAAAGTACATTATACACTGTAGCACTTCATCTTTGGAAGATTGAAAGCATCATTTTGTCGATAAATCATCGTTGATGCTTGATTCTCTTCTCCCGATTCTTGTTGATCAAGCTACCATGAATATGTGTAGCTAATTTCTCTTTTGTGTCAAGGTTAGATGTAGGTAAACCTTTCCTTTGTATGTATGTGGATTGATTCTATTTTGTGAACTCTTAGATGATGAATGTATGGTGAAAAACCTTGTTTCTATGTTTATTCTTTATGTTGGTTCATGATTGAGAAATATGCTCCAACTCTTTACCTAGGTTTTTCATCCATCAATGTCCATTGGCTAGAGATAGTAATGTGTGTTGATGTTCATAAATATTGAACTTTAATGTTGTCATTTTGATAGTTTGTGTGAGAAATCAACAAAGGATCAAAATGATAAAACTCACAATATGTGTTAGAAATAAACATATTGGGAGGATATGTGATTGTATTTATCATTTAACCGAGTTCATTAGCTTTATCGATTATATATGTGCAAAGTGGTTTGTCGAACCCTAACCTTTACAGCTTTTATAAACCGTTAAAACAATCTTTTTACCGTTTCTAATTAACTTTGAATGCGAACGCTACGAAACCAACCTAAAACCCCTTGTTACTTTAAGCCTTGAAACGTTACGACTGTAGAACGACCGCGATATCACCGAACAATCTCTGTGGAACGATAACTAAAACCCGAACTCTATTTGTATTTCAACATATTGTCATCGAAAATTTCAAAGTAAAATACCATGAAAATCGTCTGGTTATAATGAGTTTGACTTGAATTAATCTTTTCCACGATTCTTAAAAATCTTTATTAAAACATACTAAAATGGAAACACATTAACAATAAAATGCTTAAAACAGCGTAAATTCATACTTACAATATCATATGATGGACTTTCACGATACAACAATAACAACAACAGGAACAATCATAACAACAATGTTAATAGAATGTTTTGTTAAAACAGTCCAAGATGACTAACTCATATTGGAAGACCTCTGAAAAATGACAAACAGAATGAAATGAAGACTGGACTTTTCCAATGTATTTATTCTAACCCTTCTATAAACACCTATGTTTCTCATTAAACACTGTAAGAAAGTTGGCACCTAATAATAGAAGTTTTAACTGACAATAAGAAAATTATAACTATATATTTCATTTATCTACCAGAAATTGGTATCTATTTTAAAATTAGAGGGGGTGTTTGTGTTGAAAGATTAAACTTGATATGGGCCTAAGCATATTATTTGACTTTTTGCATTTAGTTATTTTGGGCTTAGGTAATTTTGGATAATGTTTCTAGAAAACTCGCGTAGTGTTTGGAGTGTCTAGATATTTCTTAGACTTGTAATATTTTCTAGAACACTCTTGGAATTTTTAGAGTTGAGAACTCTCTAGAATTAGTGTGTCTAGAGTTCTCCTTAGAGTACTATAAATAGAGATGTAATCCTACACTTTTGAATCAAGCAAAAATAAAAAGTTATATTTTCCATAAAGAATACTCATACCTATCAAGTTTCTCTTTAAACCTCTAATATTCCCACACACTTTTCCTAAATGCAAAAGGCTTTATTTCCAACAAAGTGGCATAAGAGCTTCAAGGTCCTCAAAAGATGGTGAATTGAGGTTTCCCTTTCCAAATGCCGATGCTCACAAAGAACAACTATGTCAATTGGAGTATCAAGATGAAGGTGCTACTAGGAGCTCAAGATATGTGGGATATCGTTGAGAAAGGCTTCAAGGAGTAAGATGAAGCCTCGCTAAGCCAACGTGTAAAGGAGACATTGAAGGAGCCAAGAAAGAGAGACAAGAAAGTTTTCTTCCTCATTTATCAATCGGTGGATGAAGATACATTTGAAAAGATCTCCAATGCAACGACGACCAAAGAAGCACAGAACAAGCTTCAAACCTAAAACAAAGGAGTGGAGAAGGTGAAAAAGATTCATCTTCAAACTCTTAGAGGTGACTTTGAACGTTTATTAATGGAAAAGTCTGAGTTAATTTCTAGTTATTTTTCTCGAGTATTGTCCGTAGTCAATCAACTTAAAAGAAATTGTGAAGATGTTGATGAGGTGAAAGTCATAGAGAAAATACTTCGCACTTTAAATCCAAGTTTTGACTTCATTGTTACCAACATTGAAGAAAACAAGGATTTCAAGACCATGACTATTGAGCAACTCATGGGTTCTTTACAAACATATGAGAAAAAAAAACACAAGAAGGATATGGAACAACTACTACAACTCAACACAAAGAAAGAAAACTATGCAAATTACAGAAGCCAAAGAGGACGAGGTCATGGCTAAGATTGCGGACGTGGACGAGGACATGAAGGAGAAGGAAGAGGTAGTTACAACAATAACTTCAACAACTTCAACAAAGGAGAAAGAAGTTGGAATCCACAAGCAATAAGAGGTCGTGGAAGAGGAAATTCATGGCCAAGGTACGATAGGTCATAAATCAAGTGTTTCAACTGCAACAAGATCGATCACTATGCATCTGAGTGTAGATTCTCGAAGAAGGTTGTGGAGAAAGCTAGCTTTGTAGAAGAAAAAGGTGGAGAAGAAGAAACTTTATTGTCCGCGTGCCAAAACAAATTTGAAGAGAAAATAAACAAGTGGTACCTCGACACCGACGCATTCAACCACATGTCTGGCGATTGAAGCATGTCCGTAGAGATCAATGAAGCGATATCTGGAAATGTCTCATTTGGAGATGACTCAAAGATACCTATTAAAGGTAAAGATAAAATTCTCACTCGCTTGAAGAATGAGAGTCATCAATTCATATCCAATGTTTACTATGTTCCTAACATGAAGAATATTTTGAGCTTGGGACAATTATTAGAGAATGGCTATGACATCCACTTGAAATAACATAGTCTTTTCTTAAGAGATTGTGGACATAAGTTGATTGCTAAGGTGCCTAAGTCAAAGAATAGAATGTTCCTCTTGAACATTCAAAATGACGTGGCAAAGTGTCTCAAGGCTTGCTATACCGACTCTTCGTAGCTATGACATCTACAATTTGGACACCTCAACTTTAGCAGTCTAGAATGTTTGTCAAAGAAGGAGATGGTGAGATGCTTGCCTAGTAAAAACCACTCAGACCAACTATGTGAAGGATGTCTAATTGGGAAGCAATTCCGAAAAAGCTTTCCAAAGGAATCAACATCAAGAGCGACAAAACCTCTAGAGCAGCTCATACACACTGATGTCTGTGGACCAATCAATCCAAACTCTTTTAGTAAGAGTAAATACTTTCTCCTCTTTATTGATGATTAATCTAGAAAAAGTGAGTTTATTTCTTGAAGGAAAAATCAAAAGTGTTTGAAAACTTTAAGAATTTCAAAGCCTTTGTGAAGAAAGAAAATAGAGTTTCCATTAAGGCCGTGAGATCTGACCGAGGAGGAGAGTTTACTTCAAATGAGTTCCACAAATATTGTGAAGACCATGGAATCCACCGCCCACTAACAATGCCAAGATCTCCACAACAAAATGGAGTAACAGAGAGAAAGAACCAGACCATACTTAATATGGTGAGAAACATGCTTAAGAGCAAGAAGATGCCGAAAGAGTTTTGGGCCGAAGCAGTAGCATGTGCGGTTTACCTGACAAACCGTTCCCCAATAAGAAGTGTGCATGAGAAGATACCACAAGAACCATGAAGTGGAAGGAAGCCTGAGATCTCTCACCTCAAAGTGTTTGGAAGCATTTCCTATACCCATGTTTTGAGAAGAAAGGAGAACAAATTTCGATGATAAAAGTGAGAAGTACGTATTCGTGGGTTACGACTCAAGCTCTAAAGGGTACAAGCTCTATGATCCAAATAGTGGAAAGATTGTCATAAGTCGTGACGTGGAGTTTTAAGAAGAAGATTGTTGGGATTAGAGTGTTCAAGAAGATAGGTACGATTTTCTTCCTTACTTTGAAGAAGAAGAAAATGAAATGGAACAACCAATGATAGAGGAACATATCACATAAGGGTGGAAATAGGTTGGGCCGAGCTAGGCTTTGCCAAGCCAAAGCCTGGCCTGCCAAAAAAATTAAAGCCTAAGCCTGGCCTGTAGCATGTCATAAGCTTATTTTTAGGCCTGAGTCTGACATTTTCTAAGGCCTGGTTAGCCTGTTTGCCTACATAAAAGCCTGTTATTTTAAATAGACTAACAAACTAAAAAAACCAATGAGACTAAAAGTTTGTTTATATTGACTTATTCTAACTTACCTATTAGCATAAGTTTCGTGAGATTATTTGTTTAAGATAAATTATGAAAATAACTTATAACATTGTTCATAAGGTGTTTTCATCTTATTTTCATAAGTTCTCCAAGATAAACAATTTTTATTTATATATTTTAATTCAAAGTAAAAAACATAACATAATGATAATAAAAAAATTATTCATATTTATTTAAATAGGGCGGCCTGTTAGGCTTAAATAACTTTTTTCATGGCCTGAGGCCTAGCCTTTTTAACTAAATAGGCTTATAAAAAAGCCTAGGCCCTTTCCATTTAAAAAAAAAGCTTAGTCTGGCTTGAGCCTGTGTAGGATAGGCCCGTAGGCCCCTATTATCGACCTGACTTATTTCCACCCCTAATATTACACCACCTGCCTCACCGACACCAAGGTTGGATGAAACAAGCTCAAGTGAGAGGACACCACGACTAAGGAGCATTGAAGAGCTTTATGATGTAACCGAAAACCAAAACGACGTTAACCTCTTTTGTCTTTTTAGTGATTACGAGCCTCTAAGATATTAAGAAGCGGTTGAAAACGTAAAGTGGAGAAACGCCATGGATGAAGAAATCAAATCAATCACGAAGAATGATACGGGGAAACTTACTACACTTCTGCGAGGACACAAAGAAATCATAATAATATGGGTGTACAAGGTGAAGTTGAAGTATGTGGTGTCTCGAGATCAAGCTGTCGACATTTTCACCAAGACACTCAAGTCAGAAACTTTCGTGATTATGGAATGTTGAAAGATTTAACTTGATTTGGGCCTAAACATATTATTTCCCTTTTTGGGTTTAGTTATTTTGGGCTTAGGTAAATTTGGATAATGTTTCTAGTAAACTCTTGCAGTGTTTGGAGAGTTTAGATATTGCTTAGGGTTATAATATTTTCTAGAATACTCTTGGAATTTCTAGAGTTGAGAACTCTCTAGAATTAGTGTGTTTATAGTTCTTCTTAGAGTACTATAAATAGAGATGTAATCCTATACTTTTGAATCAAGCAAAAATACAAAGTTATTTCTTCCATAAATAATTCTCCTACCTATCAAATTTCTCTTTAAGCCTTTAATATTTCCACACACTTTTCCTAAAACACAAAAGGCTTTACTTCCATATATATCATTAACAATCTGCAATCATTTTGAATATCACTAATCTGCAATCATTAACAATCTGCAATCATTTCCTAAACACACTTTAATATATATATATATGGAAAATGCTAACATACACCCAAAATTGGTGGGTCCCACACAAAAATACACTACATCAATTTTTTTTCTTCATTTTTCTAATGTGAGTCCCACCCAAAATTGGTGGGCTCTACACAAAAATACACTAAGGTGTATGTTGCTAATGCACACCTACATGGGTGTGCATTAGCATAACCTTATATATATATATATATATATATATATATATATATATATATATATATATATATATATATATCATTAACATTCTGCAATCATTTTAAATATCACTAATCCTTTTAAAACACACCTTAAACCTATGATATAAACAGAAAGGAAGGTAGACCAAATAATTTTTGCAGCATTGCATAATCTCTTGCGGGCTGATGCGGCCGTTGCAGTGTTATGATACGGTCGTTGCGGCGTTATGATGCGGTTTTTATTGTGATTTACAATCACACTGCAATTGCAGCTTGATGCAGATGCGGACACCACTGCAACCGCAATAATGTGGCCCCATCAGGTGATGCGGTCCGAAATTTAAAACTATGATTGAGAGTATAAGGAGCATTAGATGTATAAAATTTAAAACTCGTTATTTTCATACTTAAGAGAAAAGTCAGTTATAGAATGAAGTGTTATGCATACAACTAAATAATAAAATGTTGAGTATATGAAGAGAGGGCACAATCTAATACCAAATAAAATTGCATAGGAAAAGTTCGAATTAAAAATATTACAATTGGAAATTATTAGAGAGATTTAAAAGAAAAAAGTAGTTAGAGAATCAAATGGCTAAGTCTAATAATAGAGACAAAAAACTAGAAATGGACAGAAAGTTAAGTTTGTGGTAATGAAGAAAACCTCAATACATGATAAAGGACATATGGATTTTTCAGAGTTGATTTAGTTAGCCTCACCACTGGGATAACATAAGATATGGACATGTGATAATGAAGTTCACTAGAAAACATTTTCATTCCTATGTTTCAAATCAAAGAAAACATTGAGAAATCTATTGTTTTGCTCGGTTGACAGCATTGGCAAATTTATTACTAAGCACAATCATCCATTTCTCTTTCATGTTCTCATTTATGTGAAAACATTTGCCATGAAAACATTTGCTCAATATAATATGGGATAGATTGCAAGTACAGAAAAAAAATTTCTCTTAGTTGGAACTAATAACTTCTCAGAAATCTGAAAACAATGTAAATATAAAATTTTCCAGCCTTGTTTGGAATAGATAACTCCTCTGGGTTGTTCTCCAAAAATCTATTGTCAAACTCTTGATTTGTTTAAGTAATTTGTTTTAATATTCTGTGTAAACAATGTAAATATAAAAAAAAAAGGTACTCCCCTCGGTTTTAAAGAGAAACCGAGAGGTATGTGGCTTGGCATGGAACATATTTTATTTTATTTTTATTTAAAAAGAAACACAATTTACCTCGATTTTGAGTGATAACCGAGGTAAAATATAAGCGTGTTTTTTCAGTTTCTTCTTAAACAAATCTTCACCGTCCATTTAATGACTATCAACGCTCAAGACACTGCCATTAGTGATCCCAGTGAAACCTGGAACCCTAATTATAAAAGCATTTTGAATATTTAAATTTGATACTAGTGAATCCACAAGAAACTCAAACGTTGTTGTGAAATTCTCTATGTTTAATTAGAGTGCCATGAGATTTTACAAAGTAAAAGTATCACTATGATAGATTGCAAGAGCAGAAAAAAATTAGGTTTATTTAATATGTGGCAGGTGAGAGTGTATTTACTTTGCCAAAGATTTATGTGATGGATTGTAAGTGCAGAAAATTATCATGGATTCAAGGTTTGTGTTGTTAAATAAGGGGGTTTCTTAATACACCACCCATATTTCTTAGACACCAAGCAAAATTTCGTTTTTGCCCCCTAATTCCGGATGTGCACATCCGGACGCACCGTTTTTTTAAAAAACGTTGATTTGTTCCGGATGTGCAAATCAGGAAAAAGTCCTGATCTGCAAATCTGGAAAAAATCAAAAGAATTCCATAAAATCATTTCCTGATCTGCAGATCCAGATAAAATCAAAAGTATTCCATAAAATCACTTACTTCTAAATATAATTCTTATAAATAGATAAGTTAAAATTTTAAAATTCAAAAATATGAAAAATATGAAAAGAAATTAATATGATTTAAAACGAGATATGTTATTAATTATATTAGATTTTATTATTTTAGATGTTTTTAAAAATAATTCTATAAAAAAAGCGATATATGCTGTAAGAATTTATATATAGTAAAGCGGTATACCGCTTTAATATTAATATATACCACTGAAGAATTTATATTAAAGCGGTATATATATATATATATATATATATATATATATATATATATATATATATATATATATATATATATATATATATATTAAAGCGGTATACCGCTTTAATATATATAAATTCTTATAACATATATCGTTTTTTTTATAGAATTATTTTTAAAAATATCTAAAATAAAAAAATCCAATACAATTAATAACATATCTCGTTTTAAATCATATTAATTTTTTTCTTCATATTTTCATATTTTTGAATTTTAAAATTTTAACTTATCTATTTATAAGAATTATATTTAGAAGTAAGTGATTTTATGGAATACTTTTGATTTCATTCGGATCTGCAGATCAGGAAATGATTTTATGGAATTTTTTTGATTTTTTTCGGATTTGCACATCCGAAACAAATCAAAGTTTAAAAAAAAAACGGTGCGTCCGGATGTGCACATCCGGAATTAGGGGGCAAAAATGGAATTTCGCGTGGTGTCTAAGAAACATGAGTGGTGTATTAAGAAACCCTCTTTAAATAATCATATAATTGAATATTTATTTTATTTAGCTAACCTTTTTTTTTGTTTTATATTAGAAACAAATGAATGCAAGTCATAGAGAAATATTGCATTCAATATTTGATCTTCCTCAAGATCAATGAAACGAGGATCCCTAACATCTGATCTTCTCCAAGATATCCAATATATGTTCTTTACCGACAATGATGACAATGAAGAATAACCTTATACTTTAATATTCTGTGTAAACTGTTAGTTTCTTGGATTGGCTAGAATTTTGGTAAAACAAAGTATGTTCAAAGTTGATGTCAAGGTGGTGATGTTGCAACATTGAGTCTTAACACTGGGCTGTGTTAAGTAGTGAAGCTGTTCAATGTTTGATGTTATATGGGTGATGTCACAACATTGAGTCTTAACACTGGGTTGTGTTAAGTGTTTAAGTTGCTTAAGTTGGATGTCTGATGTCACATGCGATGTTGTGACATTAGATCTGCAGAATTAATAACATCAGGTTTTGTGATGTCGTTAGGGTTTGCGTTTTAGCTGGAATTGTGGAGAGCAGGTAGTCTCATTGGATGCGGATATCTTGGGATAGATATTCTCTGCTGCATAGGAGATCTGGTGCAGATTTGTAGGAGATTTAAAAGGTTGAAGATTTGAAAAGATTTTAGGAGAAAATCTGTTTTGAGGATTCAGTTTTAAATAACAAATCAAGTCAGATATTGCAGGAGTCCAAGCCCAATTCAGGTTGCTATATAAAGCGCACAAGACCAAAGGAAAAAGTACAGAAGGAAGAAAGAGAGCTAAAGACTGAGTGTCGATTGTGTCTTCGTGTATGTTTTGTAAACCATTCGAGTGTGAATTGGTATTGTTGTTTTGAGTTGTTCTTGATCAAAGTTGTGAAGCAGAATCAAGTAGTATTATTCAAAGTGTGTGATCTTTGAAGTATATCACTGAAGTGTTTTAGGGATTGAGTAGTGTTCTCATATCTAAGTGGTTTCTTAGGTAGAAAGTCACTATTAGGAATTAAGATTAGGAGATTGTCAACTGGGTTGTTGAGTCTGTAATTTAATTCTACAAGTAGTGAATTTCATCCCTGGCTTGGTAGCCCCCAGACGTAGGTAGTTAGACCGAGCTGGGTGAACAATTTGGTGTGTTATTCTGCTGTTTTATTTGTCCATTATGGAGAGTGTGTTGTTGTGACATCGCACTTAACATTACACGTCTGATACCAAAATTTCAATTGATATCAGAGCAGGCATCTTGTCTGTCTCTGGGTGAGATCTAGGGAAGTTACTTTCTGGTGTAAAGATGGATAATGAAGTTGGAGGATTTGTCAACAGACCCCCTATTTTGGATGGCTCGAATTATGATTATTGGAAGCCAAGGATGATCACCTTTTTGAAATCCTTGGACAGCAGGGCTTGGAAGGCGATCATAAAAGAATGGAAAGCACCTGTTGTGTTTGAAAAAGATGATGCTGGGAAAGATAAAGAGGGCACCTCAAAGCCGAAGCCTGAAGAAGAATGGACCAAGGAAGAAGATGAGCTTGCCCTTGGTAATTCCAAAGCTCTAAATGTAATTTTCAATGGAGTGGATAAGAATATATTCAGGTTGATCAACACCTGTGAAGTTGCTAAGGAGGCTTGGGATATTTTGAAGGCTACACATGAAGGAACATCTAGAGTTAAGATGTCAAGACTTCAGCTTCTAACATCGAAGTTTGAAAGTCTGAAGATGAAGGAAGATGAGACTATCCATGACTTCCATATGAATGTTCTTGAGCTGGCTAATGCATCAAGTGCTCTTGGTGAAAAGATGTCAGATGAAAAGCTTGTAAGGAAGATCCTTAGGTCTCTCCCTAAGAAGTACAAGATGAAGGTTACTGCTATTGAAGAATCACATGACATATGCCAAATGAGGGTAGATGAGCTCATTGGATCTCTTCAAACTTTTGAGCTTGGTTTGAATGAGGAAAAACCAGAAAAGAAGCCCAAGAGTATAGCCTTGGTCTCCACTCCTGCAGAAGCTAAGAAAGTCAAAGATGATGATTCTCAGGAAGATCTGTCTCAAGCCATTACTATGTTGGAAAGGCAGTTCAACAAAGTGGTCAAGAGGATGAACAATAACTACAAGCCTAATGTCAAGAACATCCCTTCTGACATCAGCAAGTCAAAAGAGAAAGACGAAGAGAAGACTGCCCAGGAGAAAGGTGTTCAGTGCTTTGAATGTGAAGGGTATGGACATGTCAAGAAAGAATGTCCCACATTCTTGAAGAAGCAGAAGAAGGGCATGTCAGTTTCCTGGTCTGAATCTGATAGTGAAAGTGAAGGTGAGTCAGCAAAGCATGTTAGTTTCCTGGTCTGAATCTGATAGTGAAAGTGAAGGTAGGAACTGTTGTTTCTGATGATGATAGTGATGGAGAAATAACTTATGAGGAGTTAGCATCTACTTATCAAGAGCTGTGTTTAAAAAGTGCTGAGGTTTGTCAAGAAAACAAGTGTCACAAGCAACAGATTTTTTAACTTGAGAATGAAAAAGCTGATCTGGAAAATGAAGTTGTACTAGTTAAATCTCAACTTGATCAGATGACAAAATCTGTCAGGATGATGAACAGTGGTACAACCACTCTTGATAAGATCCTTCAGTCAGAGAAAGTTGCTGGAGATAAATCAGGTATAGGATATGTGGTTGAGGAAAAGGGTTCTACAAAAGCAAGCACTTCAGGAACAAAGAAGGAGGTGTCCCAACCAATGTCTCAACATCAAACAAAGAGACAAGATCCTACACCTATGAAGGGTGCTCATTCACAGACTCAGAATGTTGAGAAGAAGAATGGCCCTTATCAGAGGAAGATGCAGCCCCAAGGAGCTAGTCAGTATATGCCTCCCCAATATCACCAGAGCATGCAAGCTGCCAGGTTCAAACAGAACATATCTCATCAGATGTCTCAACATCAGGGAAACTGGTATGGATATGGACACAACAATGCTGTGCCTCATTACTATGGAAGAAGGAAGCCTCATCACCATAGGAGATAGCCTAGAAGACATCATCCTCAGTTCAGGAGACAAACTACATATGGTAAAAGACAACAGCACCATAGAAGACAAGCCAACTCTGGGAGAAGGAGACAACATTATGGGTGGAAGCCACATCAATATCTTCATCATAATGGTAGAAGATATAACCAATTCCGAGATGACAGAGTTAGATTCTTCTATTGTGGAAGGTTTGGACATATGCAGTACTCTTGTTTTAAACTGCATGGTTATCCATAATCTGCCCCTCAAAGAAAACTAGAGGAGGTCAGGCCCAAAGTTGGTAAACAATGGGTTCCTAAGGAGAAGGTGAAATGTTTTTTTAGCCCACACTTCAGATAGACAGGTTGATAACGATACATGGTACTTTGACAGTTGATGTTCAAGCCACATGACTGGATCCAAAGCTAAATTGGAAGATACTGTTGCTTGCTCTTCAAATGATGTAATCTTTGGAAATGGAGATACTAGAAAGGCTACAGGAGTTGGGAGAGTAAAGTGTGGTGGTGGACCTGAACTTGACAATGTTCTGTTTGTCAATGGTTTAAATACTAATTTGATCAGCATAAGCCAATTGTGTGATGAAGGTTACAAAGTTAACTACACCAAAGATGAGTGTGTGGTTTCGGATGAGCATAATCAGGTTGTAATGAAGGGTATAAGATCCAAAGATAACTGCTATCAATGGATACCAAACGAGGTCAGCTTATATGGTAATGTTATGATTGATGTTGTAACATCAGATGGTAACATCAAGCATGAAAGAATACTGAAAGGGCAATCAGAATTAATGAATTCTGAAAATTCAAAAGGAAAGTTTGTATGGAGGGAGAAAGTCATTGATACTCAAAATCAAGTTCCTTGCCCTAGACCATCATTTCCTAGTGTTGCAACATCACACTTCTTCAAAGCCCTGTTCTCACAACAGTTCATCTTCTTCGCCTTCATGAATCAACCCTCACTAAATCTCGCCTATCTCAAAGGATTCATGGCTTCTCCATCCAAGAAATCTGCGTTTCAAAGTTCTACAAATGGAATAGCTAGGGTTTCCACTGACGAAGGTTCAGCATCCGATCCTATGAACATTGAGCCCATCTCAATGATTCTTCCTAAATTAGAGACTTCGAGACCCACTAAACTAACTCCTAAGAGATCTGCTACTGTCTTTAAGAATCCTGAAACAAAGAAAGTTGTTACTAGTGTGTTATTTGGCGACAAAATTGAGCCAAAATCATCGACTTCTCAGTCTATTGAGGAGAAGTTTGATGTAGACAAAAGAATGGGTAATCTTGCCTAAAAAATTCTAGACAAAGGCATCCCTGTTAAAGGAATTTCAGTTCCTCTGAATCAGATGCCAGCTGAGAAAGATAACATGCAAGGAGGTAAGTCAAGTCTTCAACAACTTGCTATAACAGCTATTGAAGATGCTGATCAGAGTGGAGACATGCATGAAGAGACAAATGTTGAGGAGAATGTTAGGACATCTGCTGAACCCACTTCTATTGATAATGCTGATGTGATCAATGTAGATGATCTATCAGATGATGAGGTGATAGCAAGAGCTGTCCCAAGTATTGCAAAGAGATTAAAATCTAGGAAGGGAAAGAAAGTTGAACCCTCTCCTAAGAAGTCAACTGATGAAAAGAGGAAGAACATTGCTGTTGGGCCAGCAATAGCCTGGAGTAAAGTGGAAGTAAATCCTAGAAAGAGGAAGGTTGTGGAGCATTCAGAATCTGACTATGATGTCGAAGATGATGTTCAGGACATCATGCCTGTCAGGAAAACGATTCTAAAGAGAATATCTGATAAGGTTCCTGAAGTTCCAATTGATAACATTTCTTTTCATTATGCCAGTAGTGCATCTATGTGGAAGTTCGTTTGTCAGAGAAGACTAGCCCTGGAAAGGGAACTAGGTAAAGAAGCCTTGGAAATGGAGGAAGTTATAGAACTGATAAATACTGCTGGTCTGGTGAAGACTGTGACTGTACTTCCAAAATGTTATGATGGGCTTGTCAAAGAGTTTATTGTAAACATCCTTGTCAACATTACTGATAAGAGAAGCACAGACTTCATGAAAGTCTTTGTTAGAGGGAAGTGTATTAAGTTTTCTCCCAGTATCATAAACAAATATCTAGGTAGAGATGATGGAGAGTGTAGTGATCTTGAGTTTACTGATAATGATATCTGCAAGGAGATTAGTGCTGGACAAGTAAAGGTTTGGCCATTGAAAGGGAAGCTGAAGACTAGCAAACTCAGCATCAAGTATGCCATTCTTCATAGGATTGGTGTGTAACACCCCCTTTCTATACCCCCAAATAAACACATAAATCATTCAGGCACATATATAAAAAAAATATATAAAAATTCACCAGAGTACGATTAAAACATGGTATAAAAGAGGCATGTCACATCATACACACAATTAATACATACAACACCTGCTCATTATATTGATATGCAACAGTGGGGTAACTTGCTACAGAGGAACTTTGTCCTTACACCCACATCTCAATATTTAGAATAAAAGCGAAAACATCTAAAATATTGAAGAACAACACATATGTACATCATCCAGTATGAATCACTAGCTACATCATGTTTATACACAAATTCATCAGCAAGATACATATGCAAATGTATCACAAAAGAATAATATACATCCTAGCTACCCGGTGCTACATATCAGAGCCAACCGACCAAAAGAATGAAGACACGCTTCACAAAAAGACTTCCAGCATACCTACTCTGCAATGCCTCATAGAGCATCATAAAACAGCAGAAGGGTGAGAAATATTATCATAATAACAATGCATACAATTATATATATATATCTTAACATAAAAATACACATATTACACATTCTCACCCCAATTCATCACATTTTCATCTATATACCTCACAATGTATATATATATATATATATATATATATATATAACAAGTATATTCATCATGCACACTTTCACATTTCTCAATCATTCCGTATAAACATACACAATTATGTTCATTCAACAACACATCATTATAAAGATGATAAATGCAAATCATAGAGACCGACTCACGACTCTATGCAAATGCAATGCGGTACCGACTCAATCATCACTAGTTCACTCAGGAACTCTGCTGGAACCATCGCTCGTTACCGAAGTAACTCCCCGTCGGGCCTACGATGTTCACCCATTGCTCACACCCCACATGGGCACACAATGTTTATGGATCGCTCACACCCCACATGGGCACACGACCCGATCGCTCACACCCCACACGGGCACACGATCCGATTGCTCACACCCCACATGGGCACACAATCATTCGTAATCATCGCTCACACCCCACATGGGCACACGACGTTACGACGGATTCTCATTAGAATCGCACAACACAAGAATGCACATCATGATGCTTCACATGCAAAATGACTCAAAAGACATTCTTGAAATGCATACATATTCACAATATATTCATGCATTCATCTCTTACAATCACATACAATCTATATACATTCACATCAATGCACTATTGTATGATTCACATTCAAACACACAGTCAAAACGGTAAAAGTCGCTAAATAGCACTATTCCCGACTTTCCGACATAATTAAATCGGCTAACGATTTTCAAAACATCATAATAAGAAAGTACAGCTCAATACCTTTCCAACGACACCAAGAATGTAAAAATCGGATACTCGGAACAAAAGTTACGGACGAAACCGAAAACGACATTTTGAAAAATCCCATTTTTACATTCCTCCTGTCCATACGCGTATCACCCATGTCCATACGCGTACGGACAGAACCCATTTCCTTCACAAATTCCTCGTTCCAAATCCCATACGCGTATTGGCCCATGGCTCGCCCCTGTTACGCGTAATGCCAATATTCATACGCGTATTGGCCCAAAAATAAGCCAATGATACACGTATTGCCTTGGCTCATACGCGTATGGACATGCCCCTTACGCGTATGGCCAGAGCATACCCAGAAAAATTCTGCAGAACGACGTTCTGCGTTTTCCACTCCCCAATCATCCAAATCTTCACCTAATACTCAGAAAAATGCCAATTTGATGTATAACAATACATACCAATCATGTATAAACAACTATGAACACAATCAACATAAGTTTTAATACATTTGGATCAATTTCTAATCAATTTCTCAAAAATGGGTTATACCCTAAAACTCACAAAATTCATCAACAACAACAACAATTCATACATAATCATATACATTGATAAGATAACAATGTTTCACACCCTTACCCGGATTCCAAGCTTGCTAATTGATTGATCTTGATGAATTTCTAAGTTTTTCCTCCTTTCCTCTTCTTTTCTCTTCCTCTTCTTTCTTTCTCTCCTTTTTCTTTCTATCTTTTTCTATTTCTCTCTATTTCTCTTTTCTTTCTATTTTCTTTCTTTTCTATTTCTTTTCTCTCATTTTCCACTAAATCAATTTAATTCATTTTTTTCTCACACAATTCTAATTCCACAAAAATTTCTAACTTATAATTAATTGAGAAAAGACTAAAATACCCTCCATTCTAATTTCCCCGAAAACTCTCGAAAACGGTAAAATAACATTTAACACACCAATTCAACAAATAAAATAATTTATCACCCAATTAAATTAAAAGACTCAAGAATAATGGAATAATCAAAATCGGGGCGTTACAACTCTCCCCCACTTAGAAATTTTCGTCCTCGAAAATAATACCTGATTCAAATAACTCTGGATACGACTCTCGCATCCCACTCTCTAGTTCCCACGTCATATTGCCTTCCGCAGCGCCTCCCCACGCTACTTTCACAAGCGCAATATCCTTGCCCCTTAGTTTCTTAACTTCGCGGTCCAAAATCCTAACCGGTAAAGCTTCCACCGTAAGGTTATCTCTCACTTCAACCTCGTCCATAGGAATAACATGTGACGGATCCGGAACATATTTCCGAAGTTGCGAAACATGGAATACGTCATGCAAATTCGAAAGGTTCGGAGGCAACGCCACACGGTAACCCACAACACCAACTCGTGAAGTAATCTGATACGGACCAATAAAACGAGAAGTCAACTTCTTCGACTTCAAAGCACGACCCACACCAGTAACTGGTGTAACTCTCAAAAACACATGGTCACCTTCTTGAAACTCAAGATCCTTCCTTCTCTTGTCATGATAGCTCTTTTGTCTACTTTGAGAAGCTTTCATCTTCTCCCGAATAAACTTCACTTTCTCCGTTGTTTGTTGTACCATTTCCGGTCCAACTATCGTCCTCTCGCCGGTTTCATGCCAACATAAAGGTGTTCGACATCTCCGACCATACAAAGCCTCAAATGGTGCCATACTTATACTCGAATGAAAACTGTTATTGTAAGTGAATTCAATTAACGCCAAATAACCATCCCAAGCACCACCTTGCTCGAGTACACAAGCACGCAATAAATCCTCCAACGATTGAATCGTCCTCTCGGTTTGACCGTCCGTTTGCGGATGATAAGCCGAACTCAATCTTAGCTTAGAACCCAAAGCCTTTTGTAAACTCTCCCAAAACCTCGATGTAAACCTTGGATCTCTATCCGATACAATACTCTTAGGAACTCCATGTAACTTCACAACCCCAAGAACATAAATCTCGGCTAACTTCTCCAAAGGATAACTAATATCAATTGGAATAAAGTGAGCAGATTTAGTAAGCCTATCAACAATTACCCAAATAGCATTATGACCTCTTTGCGTATTTGGCAATCCCGTAACAAAATCCATCGATATACTATCCCATTTCCATTCCGGAATATCCAACGGTTGCATAAATCCACTTGGTTTTTGATGTTCCACCTTAGACTTTTGACAAGTTAAGCATGCATACACAAATCGAGCCACATCCCTCTTTAAACCGGACCACCAAAAGATCTTCTTCAAATCTTGATACATCTTATTCGCACCCGGATGAATACTCAAATTACTTCGGTGTCCTTCCTCTAGAATCATCTTTTTCAACTCCGCGTCGTCGGGAATACAAATACGACCACGGAATCTCAAAACTCCATAATTATCAACCTTGAAATCCTCATTCTCATTCAACATCAAATCAACGAATTTCAAGTCCAACTTTTTCTTTTCACTAACCGTTGCAAGAAAATCATTCGTAACATGTAACATACCAAGTCGCACACTCCTCGGCGTCATTTCACAAACCAAACTCAAATCTCTGAAATCTTCCAAAAGTTCCCATTCTTCCATCATCAATGCGGACATATGTAACAACCTCCGACTTAAGGCATCGGCCACCACGTTTTCCTTACCCAGATGGTAATTCAAACCAAAATCATAATCCTTCAAAAGTTCTAGCCACCTCCTTTGTCTCATGTTCAATTCTTTCTGATCAAATAAATATCTTAAGCTTTTGTGATCACTAAAAACTTCAAATCTCGCACCATAAAGATAATGCCTCCATATTTTCAAAACAAACACCACCGCCGCTAACTCCAAGTCATGTGTAGGATAATTCTTTTCATGCACTCTCAATTGTCTAGAAGCATATGCCACAACTTTTCCATCTTGCATCAAAACACCACCTAAACCTGTCAATGAAGCATCACAATACACAACAAATGGTTCATTAGGATTAGGCAAAATCAAGATCGAAGTCGTTGTCAACCTTCTCTTTAACTCATTGAAACTCTCTTCACAATGAATATCCCAAATGAAAGCCTTTCCTTTACAAGTCAATTGCGTTAAAGGAAGTGCCAATTTCAAAAATCCCTCAATAAACCTCCGATAATAACCCGCCAAGCCTAAAAAGCTTCGAATCTCCGTAACCGACCTAGGAGCCTCCCATTGCATCACCGCATCTATCTTGGATGGATCAACACTAATACCACTACCGGAAATAACATGTCCAAGGAAACTTACTTCCGACAACCAAAATTCACACCAAAGATGTAATTACCGACCCTGAAGCAGGAGTCTCAATAACCATTTCAGCACCCAACACAGTTAACGCAAGATTCAAACGCTTCGCGCACTCAGACGAAATAAACGAATGAGTCGCTCCCGTATCAATAACAGCAACTAAAGGTGTACTATTAATAAAGCATGTACCTTTAATCAAACGGTCCGCATTCGTAGTTTGAGTCCCCGCCAATGCAAACACCTTTCCGCCCGCTTGGGCTTGTTTCGGCTTAGTACACTTAGTACTAATGTGACCCACTTCTCCACAATTATAGCACTTCACCATATTTCTTCTACAATCTGTAGCAGCATGCCCAAGACCACCACAATTAGAACATTTCGCTACAGGCTTCCCACACTCAAAAGATTTATGACCTATATCACCACATTTGTAACACCTAACAACACTGGAACCTCCTCCTCCAGACCTCCTATCAAAGCTTCCCCTATGCTTACCCTTATCAATGGGTGTCACATAAGGTCCACTTCTAGCTTGTTGCTTCCCCTTCCTCTCATTCAAACTTTTGTAATGTGTAGAACGAGCCTTACTATCTTCTTCGAAGATTCTACAACATTCCGTCAAATCCGCAAACCTCCTTATCCTTTGATATCCCACAGCTTGTTTGATCTCAGGACGTAAACCATTCTCATATTTAATACACTTTGAGAACTCAGCAGTAATCGCAACATAATGAGGATGGAATTGAACCAACTCCACAAATTTAGCAGTATAGTCCACTACAGACATACTACCTTGTTTCAGTTCAAGAAACTCCATCTCCTTCTTTCCCTTCACACTCTCAGGGTAATACTTCCTCAAAAATTCAGTACGAAATAAATTCCAAGTTACCTCTTCATCATCCACCTCAAGAACTTCACGCATACCGACCCACCAATCGTCGGCTTCTTCCTTCAGCATGTGAGACCCAAGCCTCACCTTATTCTCCTCCGCACAGCCCATCACTCTGAAGATTCTTTCAATCTCCTTCAACCACAATTGAGCTCCATCGGGATCAAATCTTCCTTTGAAAACCGGTGGTTGATTCTTCCTGAACTCGTCATTAGCATTCACGTTAGGTGCACCTTGCACCGCCCTAGCCATTGCTTCCAAAGCAGCAGCCATCGCATTGTCGTTTCTACCAGCCATCTTCTGATTATTCCCAAAAATGACAACAAGGTTAAACAACAGTTCAACCAACACAACAACAAGACAGACACAACTGACTCAACTCTGGCTTTGATACCACTTAATGTAACACCCCCTTTCTATACCCCCAAATAAACACATAAATCATTCAGGCACATATATAAAAAAAATATATAAAAATTCACCAGAGTACGATTAAAACATGGTATAAAAGAGGCATGTCACATCATACACACAATTAATACATACAACACCTGCTCATTATATTGATATGCAACAGTGGGGTAACTTGCTACAGAGGAACTTTGTCCTTACACCCACATCTCAATATTTAGAATAAAAGCGGAAACATCTAAAATATTGAAGAACAACACATATGTACATCATCCAGTATGAATCACTAGCTACATCATGTTTATACACAAATTCATCAGCAAGATACATATGCAAATGTATCACAAAAGAATAATATACATCCTAGCTACCCGGTGCTACATATCAGAGCCAACCGACCAAAAGAATGAAGACACGCTTCACAAAAAGACTTCCAGCATACCTACTCTGCAATGCCTCATAGAGCATCATAAAACAGCAGAAGGGTGAGAAATATTATCATAATAACAATGCATACAATTATATATATATCTTAACATAAAAATACACATATTACACATTCTCACCCCAATTCATCACATTTTCATCTATATACCTCACAATGTATATATATATATAACAAGTATATTCATCATGCACACTTTCACATTTCTCAATCATTCCGTATAAACATACACAATTATGTTCATTCAACAACACATCATTATAAAGATGATAAATGCAAATCATAGAGACCGACTCACGACTCTATGCAAATGCAATGCGGTACCGACTCAATCATCACTAGTTCACTCAGGAACTCTGCTGGAACCATCGCTCGTTACCGAAGTAACTCCCCGTCGGGCCTACGATGTTCACCCATTGCTCACACCCCACATGGGCACACAATGTTTATGGATCGCTCACACCCCACATGGGCACACGACCCGATCACTCACACCCCACACGGGCACACGATCCGATTGCTCACACCCTACATGGGCACACAATCATTCGTAATCATCGCTCACACCCCACATGGGCACACGACGTTACGACGGATTCTCATTAGAATCGCACAACACAAGAATGCACATCATGATGCTTCACATGCAAAATGACTCAAAAGACATTCTTGAAATGCATACATATTCACAATATATTCATGCATTCATCTCTTACAATCACATACAATCTATATACATTCACATCAATGCACTATTGTATGATTCACATTCAAACACACAGTCAAAACGGTAAAAGTCGCTAAATAGCACTATTCCCGACTTTCCGACATAATTAAATCGGCTAACGATTTTCAAAACATCATAATAAGAAAGTACAGCTCAATACCTTTCCAACGACACCAAGAATGTAAAATCGGATACTCGGAACAAAAGTTACGGACGAAACCGAAAACGACATTTTGAAAAATCCCATTTTTACATTCCTCCTGTCCATACGCGTATCACCCATGTCCATACGCGTACGGACAGAACCCATTTCCTTCACAAATTCCTCGTTCCAAATCCCATACGCGTATTGGCCCATGGCTCGCCCCTGTTACGCGTAATGCCAATATTCATACGCGTATTGGCCCAAAAATAAGCCAATGATACGCGTATTGCCTTGGCTCATACGCGTATGGACATGCCCCTTACGCGTATGGCCAGAGCATACCCAGAAAAATTCTGCAGAACGACGTTCTGCGTTTTCCACTCCCCAATCATCCAAATCTTCACCTAATACTCAGAAAAATGCCAATTTGATGTATAACAATACATACCAATCATGTATAAACAACTATGAACACAATCAACATAAGTTTTAATACATTTGGATCAATTTCTAATCAATTTCTCAAAAATGGGTTATACCCTAAAACTCACAAAATTCATCAACAACAACAACAATTCATACATAATCATATACATTGATAAGATAACAATGTTTCACACCCTTACCCGGATTCCAAGCTTGCTAATTGATTGATCTTGATGAATTTCTAAGTTTTTCCTCCTTTCCTCTTCTTTTCTCTTCCTCTTCTTTCTTTCTCTCCTTTTTCTTTCTATCTTTTTCTATTTCTCTCTATTTCTCTTTTCTTTCTATTTTCTTTCTTTTCTATTTCTTTTCTCTCATTTTCCACTAAATCAATTTAATTCATTTTTTTCTCACACAATTCTAATTCCACAAAAATTTCTAACTTATAATTAATTGAGAAAAGACTAAAATACCCTCCATTCTAATTTCCCCGAAAACTCTCGAAAACGGTAAAATAACATTTAACACACATATTCAACAAATAAAATAATTTATCACCCAATTAAATTAAAAGACTCAAGAATAATGGAATAATCAAAATCGGGGCGTTACATGGTGCAGCTAACTGGGTGCCAACCAACCATAAAACAACAATTGCTGTTGGTCTTGGAAAGTTTATCTATGCTGTTGGAAAGAAGATGAAATTTGACTTTGGGAGCTACATTTTTAACCAGGTGGTAAAACATGCTGAAACCAATGCTGTCAAGTTACCTATAGCATTCGCCTCTTTGGTTTGTGGTATCATTTTAGATCAGCAACCTGAGATTTTAACAAGCTCAGATATAGCTTTCCAGAGGAAAACAACCTTGTCCTTACACGCTAAGCTGTTTATTGGACATCATGTTCCAGACATTGTTGTAACATCAACTGCTGATAACAAGAAGAAGACTACAAAGGCTGAACTGATTGAAGAATTGAAGACCATGTGTAAAGACCTTGATGTAGTCATCAGTACCAGTCTGGTTAGAAAAGAGAGACTTGAAAAGCTGATCCAGCAGTTAGAACAAGACAATGGTGAGGAGGTACCTGAAGAAAATAATGAGAACAATGTTGATGGCTCAGAGGAAGATGCTGCTCCTGTCAGTGCTGATAAGAATGATGAGTGTGATAATGCCAGCTCAGAGGAGGATGAAGAGGATATTGGAGTTAGATCTAGTTCAAATGAAGACTGGCTTATGTGCATTTGCTACTAGTAGTTTTAGTTTCATGTTTCTGCAATGTTGTTTTTGGTTCAACACTTAATGTGCTTGGTTTGTAATTTGAATATTGTGCTGTTATATGCACCCTTTATGTTTTTGTTCTATGATTTGTTATGTCTTTTTGCTGACTGTGAGACTGACAATGAGAGTTAGGGTAGTACTAACTGTAGTTAGACTTACTTGATGAGGTTGTCAAATTGTGGCTAAAAAGGGGGAGAAGTAGCCAAGAGAGCCAAGAGTATCCAAGAGTACAAATGTCAAATGCTGTCAAAGGAGTTGTTGTGCTGCCAAAGGAGTTGTTGGCTGTTGCTAAGGAATGAAGTCGAAGTTTATGAGCTGATTGCTGATGTTATAGTGCAGAAGTGCAGAAATTAAGGGGGAGTAATTGCTGAATTGCTGCTATGCTGGTTGCTGCATTGAGGGGGAGTGCTTATTGCTGCTAATGTTGAAATATGTGCAGCTCTGTCTGAAGATTGTAGCTGTTGAAAGTGGTGCTGCAGCAGAGTTTTGTGTGAAGTGAAGTCTTTTTGTATTGAAGATGCTGCTGCTTGAAGGTTCAAAATTATTGAAGTTTTTTTTCCGCTGCTGTAGTCTCTGAAGGTGCAGAGATTATTTTAGCCAAAATTAGCCAAAGGGGGAGATTATTAGTTTCTTGGATTGGCTAGAATTTTGGTAAAACAAAGTATGTTCAATGTTGATGTCAAGGTGGTGATGTTGCAACATTGAGTCTTAACACTGGGCTGTGTTAAGTAGTGAAGCTGTTCAAAGTTTGATGTTATATGGGTGATGTCACAACATTGAGTCTTAACACTGGGCTGTGTTAAGTGTTTAAGTTGCTTAAGTTGGATGTCTGATGTCACATGCGATGTTGTGACATTAGATCTGCAGAATTAATAACATCAGGTTTTGTGATGTTGTTAGGGTTTGCGTTTTAGCTGGAATTGTGGAGAGCAGGTAGTCTCATTGGATGCGGATATCTTGAGATAGATATTCTCTGCTGCATAGGAGATCTGGTGCAGATTTGTAGGAGATTTAAAAGGTTGAAGATTTGAAAAGATTTTAGGAGGAAATCTGTTTTGAAGATTAAGTTTTAAATAACAAATCAAGTCAGATATTGCAGGAGTCCAAGCCCAATTCAGGTTGCTATATAAAGCGCACAAGACCAAAGGAAAAAGTACAAAAGGAAGAAAGAGAGCTAAAGACTGAGTGTCGATTGTGTCTTCGTGTATGTTTTGTAATCCATTCGAGTGTGAATTGGTATTGTTGTTTTGAGTTGTTCTTGATTAAAGCTGTGAAGCAGAATCAAGTAGTATTATTCAAAGTGTGTGATCTTTGAAGTATATCACTGAAGTGTTTTAGGGATTGAGTAGTGTTCTCATATCTAAGTGGTTTCTTAGGTAGAAAGTCACTAGTAGGAATTAAGATTAGGAGATTGTCAACTGGGTTGTTGAGTCTGTAATTTAATTCTACAAGTAGTGAATTTCATCCCTGGCTTGGTAGCCCCCAGACGTAGGTAGTTAGACCGAACTGGGTGAACAATTTGGTGTGTTATTCTGCTATTTTATTTGTCCATTATGCAGAGTGTGTTGTTGTGACATCGCACTTAACATCACACGTCTGATACCAGAATTTCATAAACAATGTAGTTTGTAACCAAATTAATTTATTAATATTCTGTGTAAACAATGTAATGAGTTTTATTTAAAAACAAACAAACTATCTAACCCCTTGGTTTTTAAATAAACCGAGGGGTATAAGGCGCCATTTTTGTAAATATATTAAAATACAGATGTTAGGGTTCCAACCCATAATCATATAACTTTACCCCTTGGTTTCTCATTAACCGAGGTGTTAAGTGAAAACTTTTCATGTCTTTCTTCGTTACGTCACCTTGGTAGCCGATGTTACATCTCTTTCGCGTGCGACAATATAAATGTTATTTGTAGTAGTGTTGGTATTAATAGTTGACAATAACACTCCTAATGTAATTGAGATATTATTCAATACAATGCTAGTTTTTATCTTTGGTTTAATTCGACTATCAATCTTGATTGTATTGTGAGCTGTTTAAGTTTCGTCGTGTTAATTCCAATCGATAAGCACAATTGCTTTATTTGCCAATATTGTTTACGCTACGCAAAATAAACTTTGTTTTTAAAACTCTAATAAAACTTTTTCAAACTTGTTTGCAAATCATTTTTAACTTAGGAGGTCTATTCACCCCCTTTAAACCGTTTATTGTCCATATTCTTACCTAACAATTGGCCCCAGAGCTGGTATTTTGATTAGATTTAAGCGCCTCAAAAGTTTTGGAATATAGGCAACGACGATTTGAGGGGAGCGTATATTAGAGCACCACTTTTTAAGACAAAAATTATGCTTATTGGAAGGAAAACATGTATGTACACATAATGTTAGTTGACAAGAATCTATGAGTAGAAATTACAGACAAGCCTTTTATCCCTAAAAACGAAGCCGACAAAGTTGTTAAACTCCCAAAAGATTGGACAAATGATGTAACAAAAAAGGCTTCATATGATTTGAAGGCGATGAATATACTTATCTCTGCGTTAAGCGCTAAACTATATTACTCTATTTCACATCATAAGAGCACACAAACTATGTGGAACACTCTTCAAGTCCTTTACAAAGGAGGTGAAGACATTAACGATTTTAAAATTAATATGTTGACAGAGGAGTATCAACTTTTCCTTATGTAACCTGAAGAATCCTTATAATCCATGCAGACTCATTTTCTCCATTTAATCAACAAGCTAGACAATTTGGAAAAAATCTTTTCTAACAAAGATTGTGGTAATAAAATTCTAAGATCTATGTGTAGGGAATGAAAACTAATGGTAACATCTATAAAAGAATCAAATGATCTCAGTTCTTTGGATATCACAAAACTTTTTGGAAAGCTTACCGAACATGAGAATGAACTAAAACGGTTCGCTGAAAGTGAAGTAAAGTCGAAAAATAAAGAAAAGGTAAAAGAAGAAGCAAATTGAGTTGTGTGGCTCACAGATTCAAGGGTTAGATAAACAGAGTATTTCTAAGATAGTTTGCTCAATACCACTGTTCTTATGCCATCACTCTACTTTCTACTCATTGCATCACAATGCATTCTCTTATATAAATATATATTGTTAGAACAACATAAAACATAAAACCAGAATTTTGAAGGTAGTAACAATGGTGAAAAGAAACTTGGGGAAGAAGATGAATTGAGAGAGAGAGAATTAGGGTAGAGAGTAATATTGATGAATCAAAAAAATGACATTAACTTTGAATTGGGATTACAACAATGTATATATACACATGAGAGAATAGTACGACTAATAACAAAACCAACTAAAGTGCCATGCTGTTAAAATCTGTTATTTTTGGAAAACTAACAGCTGTAATCGATTAACAACAAATCCGTTAATCGATTACGCTTGCAAAATTTTCAAAAAATCAGATTTTTAATAGCTCACAACACACCACCTCACTTTAGTTGCTCCAAGTTCATCATGCTCAAGCTCTTCAACAGTCTCTTGAACACCTCATTTGTCACACCCTTGGTCAACAAATCCGCAACTTGGTCCTCGCTTCGGCAATAGCTCAATCTAAGCTTTCCATCACCGACCCATTCTCTCAAGTAATGAAACCGCATCTCAATATGCTTGCTCCTCCGTGTGCAATCGGATTCTTCGCAAGATTTATCGCGGAAACATTATCCACAAACAGTGTGGTGGCATCATCATCACCACATCCCAATTCCTTCATAAGATTCACTAACCACATAGCTTGGCAAGCACTCAATGATGCCGCAATGTACTCGGCCTCACAAGAAGAGAGTGCTACAACCGGTTCCTTCTTCGAACACCATGAGATTGGTGTACTACCGAACATAAAGATATAACCCACCGTAGATTTCCGATCATCTTTATCTCCGCACCAATTAGAATCGGTGTAGCCAAGTAAAGTACATTTGCGACCCATATCCGATGTGGGAAACAAAATACCACAACCAAGAGTACCTTTCACATATCTAAGGATTCTCTTGACCGCCGCCAAGTGAGACACCTTAGGTCTCTCCATGAATCTACTCGCAATACCGACACTAAAAGCCAAATCCGGTCGAGTATTGCATAAATACCGTAACGATCCAATCAAACTCCGGTAAAGTGTTGGATCCACATCATCCTCATCATCACTTTTGGACAGCTGAACTCTAGCCTCACAAGGTGTATTAGAAGCATTACAATGTTCCATTTCACACCTTTTCAAGATATCTAGAGCATACCTTCTTTGATGCATAAGCAGCCCCACTTTTGACTTGTGAAACTCTATGCCAAGAAAGTATCTCATGACACCAAGGTCCGTCATCTCAAACTCACTCATGAGCTCCTCTTTGAACCTTGAAATACTCTTGTCATTGCTTCCTGTAATCAAGAGATCATCAACATACAAGCAAAGTATAATAACACCATCAATAGTATCCGATCTCACATAAACACCATGTTCGGATACACACCGTTTGAAACCGATGTCAATAAGAAAGCCGTCTATACGTTTGTTCCAAGCTCTCGGAGCTTGTTTCAAACCATAAAATGCCTTATGTAGCTTGTAGTACTTCTTCTCTTGATTTTTAATCACGAAACCGGGTGGCTGCCCCACATAAACCTCCTCATCAAGAGGACCATTCAAAAACACAGATTTCACATCCATTTGGTAAATCACCCAATTGTTGCAATGCGCAATTCCAACAACCAAACGAATAGTCTCCAATCTAGCCACCGATGCGAATACCTCCTCGTAGTCTATCCCCTCACGTTGCAAGAACCCTTTGGTAACTAATCGAGCTTTGTACTTGATTACTTCACCTTTAGGATTTGCTTTGACTTTATAGACCCATCGCACACCAATCGGTTTCTTTCCATGTGGTAAATCGACCAACTCCCAAGTACCATTTTTTTCAATAGATTCCAGCTCCTCTTTCATTGCACATATCCATTTAGGATCACTTAAGGCTTCCTCCTCATTTACCGGTTCAGATTCGGCCATAAGTGCGAAATGAACAAAATCACCATCATTATTCACTTCATTATCTTGGAACCTCTCACAATCTCGGAGTCTATGAGGCAAGGCTCTTTGCCTCACTGGTCTACCATTATTCACAACATCATTTTCCGCTTCAATAGGTGCAGGTACAGCGGCATCGGAATTCTCCGGATCAAACAAATCAACAAACTGCTGCTGTTCAGCAGGGTGTAACCGATTAGCAACAATCGGGTAATCGATTACACCTGCTGTTTCAGCAGTTTTTATTTCATCAAACTGCACATCTCGGGTTATCACGATTTTCCGATTCCTCTCATCAAATAGCTTGTAACCTCCCGTAGAGTGATATTTAACAAATATCAATTTCTCACCTTTATCATCCAACTTCTTTCTAAGTTGATTCGGTACATGACGATATGCAATCGATCCAAAAACGCGCAAATGATTCACACTTGGTTTGAAACCACTCCAAACCTCTTCTGGGGTAATCTTCTCCAGCTTCTTAGTAGGACACCTATTCAACAAGTAGGTGGCTGTAGACACGGCCTCACCCCACAATTCCTTAGGCAACTTCTTCCCACAAAGCATACTACGCACCATGTTCATTATTGTACGATTTTTCCTCTCGGCAGCTCCGTTTTGTTGAGGCGTATATGGAGGCACCACCTCACGCACAATACCCTCAAGATCACAAAACTTCCCAAACTCACTAGAGGTATATTCACCTCCACCATCCGTTTTGAGAATTTTGAGGTTCCGACCGCTTTGACGCTCCACCATGGATTTGAAACTCTTGAACACTCCAAATACCTCATCCTTCCTCTTGATAAGATATGTCCAAAGCTTCCTACTAAAGTTGTCAATAAACGTAACAAAATATCGATTGCCGCCATAAGTCTCTACTTGCATCGGTCCACAAACATCAGAATACACCACCTCAAGTAAGCCTTTGGTTCTTCGACCCGCATCCTTGCTAAACACATTCTTGTGTTGCTTACTCGTCACACATTCCTCACACAATTCTGTCGGAACACTAATATGTGGCAGCCCTGTTACCATTTCACTTTGTTGCAACATTTTGAGATCCCTAAAATTAAGGTGACCAAGACGGTAATGCCATAACCACTCATCTCTACTTGCCGCGGTAGCTAAACAACGATGCTCCATAACCTTTAACTCAACCTTAAAAGTTCTGTTGGCAGCCATCGGCGCTTTTAGAATCAACACACCATTTGAATCTAAAACGCGTAACATCTTGTTCTCCAACCGAATTAAGTAACCTCTTTCAAGTAATTGGCCAATGCTTAAAAGATTACACTTAATTCCCGGTATGTACAAGACATCTTTGATCCTAGAATGTCCACCATTCTTTCTTCCGATCAAAACATCTCCTACCCCTTCGGCTCTTAAAGTGGTGTCGTCGGCAAACTTGACTTTACTCTTTGCCGCTTGATTGATTTGCACGAACCAATCCTTTCGACCCGTCATATGTGTTGAACAACCGGAATCCAAGTACCACTCATCTTTACTTTGAACTCCATCACCCATGGTAAGTAATGCATTTCGATCCGAACGCATTTTTCCACCACTTTCCGAAACAGTACAGCTGCTGTCCCGCAGACTATCACCACAGTAGCTGCTGCCCGGAACATCAACAATGCCATAATTCTTCTCCGTAATCATCACAAGAAGGGTATCTTCATGATCTACCTCTTCCCTAGCAACCTTAGCCTCATCCGCATCCTTTTCCTTGCGTTTTGAGCGACATTCTTTCGCAAAATGCCCAAGCTTTTGACAATTATAACACTTCACAGAACTTTTGTCAAACGGTTTGTGGGCGCTTTGATTACCCTCTTTGGAACTTCCTTCACCCTTTGAATTTTGTGGATCTTTTCCACCAAGATTCTTCTTACTTTTAGAAGTCCACTTCCCTTTCGATCTTTTGTTCTTCTCATGTAAACGCGCTTGCAAAGCGATCTCCGCTTTGGCTTTGTCGGCACTTCTCTCATCCATCCTTTGTTCATGCGCCTCTAACGAACTTTGCAACTCATCTTTGCTCAAAGTTGTTAGATCCTTTGACTCCTCAATAGCCACAACAATGTTATCGAAACGTGATGTTAACGAACGCAACACTTTCGATACAACATTTTGCTCAAGGATCGTTTCGCCACATGACTTGATTTGGTTGACTAACCGGGTAATGCGCGTGATGTAATCGTTGATCGTTTCTTTGTCCTCCATTTGCGTTAACTCGAATTGACGTTTGTAAGTTTGTAACCTTACCACCTTCGCTTTGACGGCACCGACATACGCTTTCTCCAAGATTTCCCATGCTAGCTTCGCGGATTCACAATCACCAACCTTCTCGAAATTGTCGTTATCAACACACGAATGAATCAAGAATAGAGTTTTGTAATCCTTCTTCTTTTCTTCCTTGTGTGTAGCCCTACGAGCATCGGTAGCATCTGCCCCTAACGGTGTAACTCCATTGATGACGATCTCAAGAACCTCTTGATAACCAAACAGAACCTTAATTTGTTTCGCCCATTTGTCGTAGTTCTTCGAATCAAGAATTGGGAGATTGGTGGGAATTCGATCATTGGAAACGGTAGCCATTGTTGTTACAGCGGATTAGGATCAATAACCAGGCTCTAATACCAAATGTTAGAACAACATAAAACATAAAACCAGAATTTTGAAGGTAGTAACAATGGTGAAAAGAAACTTGGGGAAGAAGATGAATTGAGAGAGAGAATTAGGGTAGAGAGTAATATTGATGAATCAAAAAAATGGCATTAACTTTGAATTGGGATTACAACAATGTATATATACACATGAGAGAATAGTACAACTAATAACAAAACCAACTAAAGTGCCATGGTGTTAAAATCTGTTAATTTTGGAAAACTAACAGCTGTAATCGATTAACAACAAATCCGTTAATCGATTACACTTGCAAAATTTTCAAAAAATCAGATTTTTAACAGCTCACAACATATATTACGAAATTCAATCATAAATTATTACTTTCTCTTATCATTTACAAGGTATAAATACATGTAACAAAAAAACTATAGTTAAGAGAAAAATTAATATGATTTGGTTATAGTGTCTGCATTTTCTTTATCTACTGGGATTACACGGAGCATTAGACGAATAAATTATCGACAAATATATTAAAATTGTTAGACTGAAAGTGTTATCCAAAAATACAAGAAACTAGATAATCAAAACAAACGGCTGAGTAAAATATTAGAGACTAATATACATAAATTAGGAGGACAGAAAATTAAGTATGTGGTTGATAAATCTTTTGTATCGTTTTGGCCACATAATTTTATTAGAGATAATATTATGTTAAATAAAAGTCCTTGTATAAAATGCATGTGTTTGAAATTATTACAAGAAAGAACAAATCTAATTGTAGAATCTACTATAACAGCCAAGATTCAAATACATTTTTTGAATTTAAACAGCAAAGGATAATGCTTTTATGGAGTTGAATGAGTTTGCCTCACCATTAGGTTAACACAAGATTTGGACCTGTGATGTAGTTCTAAGATAATCAAGTTCACTAGAAAACATTTTCATTTTTTGTATTCAAGTCCATTTCTTTAGTATAAGAACCCCTTAATATGTGTCTAGCATTTCATCCGAACTTCTAAGTTTAAAATATTAAGATACAATGGTCTTTGCCCGGTCTTTTGTTTTGTCAGTCCAATTTCTTTTCCTTTATTCACTCTTCTCTATCACATTTGCTACATCTTTTCCTTTAACTCACCCAAAGTGTCATCAATATGAAAGCCATGCCTTGTTGCAATTCAAGGAAGGCTTCAACATCAATAAGACTGCTTCTTATAATCCTCTCAGTTATCCTAAAACTGCATCATGGAATGCGACCGCTGATTGTTGCTCATGGGATGGCATTCAATGTGATGAGCACACAGATCATGTCATTCACATTGATCTTAGTAGCAGTCAACTCTATGGTACAATGGATACAAATAGCACCCTCTTTCACCTTGTACACCTTCAACATCTTGATCTTTCAGACAATGACTTCAATTACTCTCAAATACCACATAAGATAGGTGAGCTTTCACAACTAAGATATCTGAATCTTTCTCACACACTTCTTTTTGGCGAAATTCCACCACAAGTTTCACAATTGTCCAAGTTGTTGTCTCTTGATCTAAGCGTCTATGCCACACCATATTTTAAAATTAGTGAAGTCAATCTGTTGCAACTCAAACATTCCAGTCTCAGAAGCATAATTGAAAACTCAACAAAACTTGAGATACTTCTACTTAGTTATGTGACTATTTTATCCCCTTTGCCAGACAAACTCACAAATCTAACTTCCCTGAAATCACTATCTCTTTACAATTCTGAATTGTATGGTGAGTTTCCAGTTGGTGTATTTCATCTTCCAAACTTGAAAATTCTAAATTTGAGATTTAATCCAAATCTCATTGGCCGATTGCCCAAATTTCAATCTAGTTCGCTCACCAAGTTATACCTTGATAACACAGGTTTCTATGGTACACTTCCTGTATCCATAGGAAAGCTTAGCTCTTTAAAAACACTAACAATTGAAGATTGCAATTTTTCTGGTTATATACCTTCTTCACTTGGAAACCTCACACAACTCATGCAGATAGGCCTTCGATACAACCAATTCGGGGGAGACCCTTCTCTATCCTTGGCAAATCTTACCAAACTAAGCGACTTGTTAGTTGGTTACAATAAATTTACTTTTGAGACCATCTCCTGGATAGCTAAGCTCTCATCACTAGTTTACTTGGATATATCCTCGTCAAATATTGGCAGTGACATCCCATTATCTTTTGCAAATCTCACCCAACTATCGATGTTTAGTGCTTCTGAAAACAGTATAAAGGGTGAATTTCCATCTTGGTTGACAAACCTAAGTGATCTGGTTTACTTGAATTTACAAAATAATTTTTTGCAAGGAAATCTGGAGCTTAACACGTTTTTGAAGCTCAAAAAGCTAACTTATCTTGATTTGTCATACAACAAATTGTCATTATTCCATGGAAAAAGTTCTTACAGTGCGACCAATTCTCCGATCATGCTCTTAGGTTTGGCATCATGCAATATAGTTGAGGTTCCAACATTTATAAGAAATCTCACTGATGTGGAATATATTCAATTGGCATACAACAATATAACATCGCTACCTAGTTGGTTGTGGAGAAAATCAAGTCTACAAGCCTTAGATGTTTCCTACAATTCATTGACAGGAGAAATATCCCCATCCATATGCAATCTCAAATCACTCTTCCATCTTAACTTATCGTTTAACAATTTAAGCGGCCATGTTCCATCATGTATAGGGAACTTTAGCCAATATCTAGAGTTAAAGGGGAACAAATTGTCTGGTCTCATTCCTCAAACATACCTGACGGGAAATAACCTTCGCATGATTGATTTCAGCAACAACAATCTTCAAGGTCAGTTGCCAAGAGCATTGGTCAATTGTGGAAGGCTAGAGTACTTTGATATTAGCCATAACAATATCAACGATTCATTTCCATTTTGGCTGGGAGATTTGCCTGAGTTGAAGGTATTGGCTTTAAGTGACAACAAACTACATGGAGACATTTGGTGCCCTGGCAACATGACGTGCACATTTCCTAAGCTTCACATCATTGACCTTTCTCACAATGATTTCTCTGGAAGTTTTCCATCAGAAATGATACAAAGTTGGAAAGCAATGAAATCTTCAAACACAAGTGAATTACAGTATGGCCCAATGTCATCATACACTACTGACCACGGGCAACTAGGATTTTCAGTTTCAATATATATTCCTTATTCGCTCACAATTTTAAACAAAGGGCATACCGTGGATTATGAGAAGCTTCAAAATTTTTATAGCATGATAGCTATTGACATATCAAGCAACAAAATCAGTGGAGAGATACCAAAAGTCCTAGGTGACTTGAAGGGTCTTGTTTTGCTCAACTTATCAAATAACACTTTTATTGGGAGCATTCCATCTTCCTTAGGGAACCTTTCAAACCTTGAAGCATTGGACCTTTCTCTCAACAGTCTGTCAGGGAAAATTCCCCTACAGTTGACACAACTCACCTTTCTAGAGTTCTTCAACGTGTCCTTCAACAATCTCTCAGGTCCTATACCTCAGAATAAGCAATTTTCAACATTCCAAGGTGACTCATTTGAGGGTAACAAAGGTCTGTGTGGGGATCAATTGCTGAAGAAGTGTTTAGATCATGCAGGTCACTCACTTTCTCCACCTTCTACCTCTAAAGATGATAATGAGTCAGAATCTTTCATTGACATTGAGTGGAAAGTAAGTGTAATTGGGTATGTAGGCGGTCTTGTTGCTGGAGTGGCATTGGGAACCAGTTACAGCTCACAGGTACTTAGGTGGCTTAAAAGGTTCTTTTGAATTAGTGTTTAGATCATGCATGGCACTCATTTCTTCTGTATTTTTCATTATCATCACTGTTTTTATTTCCTTTTATTGTGATTGTCTCTTGTAAAAGTGTGTTTTGTTTGAAATTTATCAGTTGTAAGTTTGAAATATTATGAAAAAGTATTAAGTTAAACAAATGAATTTTCAGCCAGAGTAAAATGCAAGTTTATGTCTTTTGAAAATAATATACAATGTTAGACCGGATATATTGAGTGCATCTCTCTTATGAATATAATTTTTCTGTTTGATCCATTGATAGATAATTGCAACAAGTTGAACTCCTGTGTTTTCAACAAAAGGATATCAAGAGAGTCTTAGACAGGGGATACATGAATATGAAACCGATGGTAAGTTCAAACCAACTAAGAAACAAGAATCTAGTACAACTTAATGATTTTGTCACAGGTAGATGGATTAAAAACAATTTACAATGTTAAATTTTTTTTTTGTTAAGAACCAGCATGTTACGAGTTGATGATTTAGCAGACTATTCATCAACTTTTTTTTAAACAATTTTGACACAAAAATTTATAAACAGTTTTAATATTTAATACAATTCACATATGTAGTAACTTATGTTGAGTAAATGGATCATGAACATGATAATTTGTTGCAACTCATTAATCGTCCGTTGAAAATGATTAAGTAATTAACCATACTTTTGAACATCTTTAACTACAATTTTAAATGTTTAAATATATACGATATTCACTAACCTTAAATCCTACTAAACCTTTTTGATGTGTGACTTTTTTAATTTATAAGCTAAAGAATACTAGAAAGTATTCCAACTCAACAAAACCATCAGAATACATTCCAAATCAATTATTATAACTCAAATATGAGGCTTAATGACAACAAGATGCAAACTCCAATAAAATACAACCCCATTACAAAAAATCAGAGGATTGTTTGGTCCAATCGTAATACTTACAATCTTTTCTATTGCTATATCTTTAATAAAACCAAAACCATCATTGAAGATAATTTGGTTTCTAAACCACCAAAGACACCAACATGTACTAAACCAAATCAACGACGCCGTTTCTTTGGACGATTTTCTAACTAAATGTAAAAATAATTCCAATAAGTAGTCACAACACTTGTTACTATCACAGCAAGGCATACCAACCCAATCCAATATCACTTTCCACACAAGCCGTGTTTTAGAGAAAGAGATAAAGACATGTTATACCGTTTCAACTTCATTAAAACAAAGGACACACAATATCATGAGTATTCGAAATTACCCCCTGGCCGCAAGATTGGATCGTGAAGGTAATTTATCCAATAAAAGTCCCCACCCAAACATGTTTATCTTCATTGGAATCTTGGATTGCCACAATAATTCTAAAGTTGTCTTGGAATTGATTTCCAACAAGTCAACCCCTTAGCTCGCTGAATGAATTGACAACACGATTTCACCGAAAACTGACTGTTGACCGCGGTTGGCCAGAGAAAACTGTCAGCAGTCCCTACCATTGTCATTACCTCCACTAATAATTCCTTCAACTCATGTAATTGAGCATCCAGATCTTCATGAAAACCGTTTTCCTGAAAACCTAACTCTCACTGCCAAACTTGGTTTGCCACTCACCTAGATCTTTAACTGCAACATGTTTCTCTTTAGCCGGATTGAATAAATCAGGGTATCGGATTGGGCATGAATCCAACCATGGAGAATGCCAAAATGAGATTAGCTCCCCATCTCTCAATTTGCACACCAATTGCGCTGAAAATGAATCTTCCTGCATAGAATGAGCAATCATCAGCATGTCCCTCTGCCATAGTGAGTTGTAGCAACTGCAATTTGGATCATGCATTGACAAAACCAATTTATCACAACAACCATATTTATATGTCAGCACAGGTTTCCATATTGTATCTTCATTTTGAACAATTCTCCACATCCATTTAGATAATAACGCTTTGTTGAACATGGCAAATCTTTGATCCCCACACCACCATGTTCCTTAGGTTTGTAAATGGAAGACCACTTAACCCAAGACATTGACGCCTCCTCCACTGCTCTTGACCAAAAAAAGCTTCTTTGAAGTGAAATCAGCTGTTTGATCACTTTTACTGGGACTTTGTAAAAAGAAAAGTGATGGCCTGGCATATTAGTAAGTACATAATTTATTAAAATTACCCTACCACCCATAGATAGCATCTTTCCCTTCCATGTGGATAGCCTGGCCTTGAAACTCTCCACCACCGGTTTCCAGAAATCAACCCTTCTGTGATTTCCATCTACCATGAGCCCTAAAGGTAACTGTAACGCCCCGATTTATTTAATTCTATTTATTTATTTCATTTATGTGAATTTTGTGAAATGTGTGAATTTATTGTATTTTACCTGTTAATTGAGTTAATTGGTGAATTTCTCTGATAGGTAAAATATTTGCAATAAATTATAATTTCTTTTCAACTTTTATTTCCCGAAATATATTTCATCGGTATGGTTATGTTTTATCGCATTTTGAGAGCGTTTGGGAGATATTTGAGCTGAGGGGTAAAATGGTCATTTTGAGGGGTTAGATAGTTTAGAAAAATTAGATATTTTTATAAATAGAGATTTGAGAGAAAGAGGGTATTTTAAGGTAACTCTAATAATTGATCAATTTGCATTAGAAGACAAAATATCAATTGGAGATATTTAACCCTATTGGATTTATATTATATAATAAGTATTATATATATATTTGTGAGAAGAGAGAGAAAGGGGAAAGTTAGAAAAAGAAGAAGAAAAACAGAGAGAAAGAAGAGAAGGAAAACGTGGGGAAAAAGAGAAGAAGGGGAAGAAGGAAAACCAGGAATTCATCCGTTTAAAGCGCGAATAATCGGGTAAGGGTGAGAAATTTCAATTATATCTTGCTTGTATATGTATATATGTGTGATTGTGTGAATGTTTTCTTGTTTTTCCATAGTTTTCCAATTCTAGGTTAAAATGAGAAAAACGATTAGAAATCGATGTTTTCACGGACGAAAGTCGGAATAAATCACGTAGTAGAGTCGAGTGATGTTGGGTCATGATTTAGTGTGATCGTTCGATGGAATTGAGTCGAATTTGTAACTGTTGAGTTTTTGATATATATATATTGATGTTTTGGTGCAAATTGATGTTGTGATCGAGTAAAAGTGTTTGGATATGTCTGGTAACATTGGTACAGGTTGATATTTAATCGGGTAAGGATAGAAATTAATCGGGAATGGCTATTTGTATGTTTTCGAGTGGTTTTGAGCGAGTTTGGAGTTGGGATAAACAGATAAAGTGTTTGAGATTTGAATTACAAGTGTTGAAAAGGGTTAGTTTTCTTGGATACGTTATTTCGGATGAGAGTATGATTATGGATCCCTTGGAAGTAGATGCCGTTCTACATTGAGAGACTTCGAAGTTGGTTATAGACGATCGTGTGCCTTATACAAAGAGGTGTGAGCGATCGGGTCGTGTGCCTTATACAAAGAGGTGTGAGCGATCCATAAACGTCGTGTGCCTTAAAAATAAGAGGTGTGAGCGATCAGATCGGATCGTGTGCCTTAAAAATAAGAGGTGTGAGCGATGGGGAACATCGTATGCCCGACGGGGAGTTACAGTGATGTAACGAGCGATGGTTCCAGCAGAGTTCCTGAGTGAACTTGAGATGATTGAGTCGGTACCCGCATTGCATTTGCATAGAGTCGTAAGTCGGTCTCTATGATTTGCATTTATCATCTTTATAATTGTACATTGATGAATAAACATGAATATGTATGTTTATGTGAAATGATAAGAATTGTGAAAGTATGCATGATGAATATGCTTGGTTTTGTATATATATACATTGTGATGTATATGAGTGAGTTGTGATGAGTTGTGGTGAGAATTGTGGATGGATGCGTTATGTGTGGAAAATCATGATTTGATTTGTTGTGTGTGATATGTTTTGTATTTGTGGCATGCTATATGTGTTAGTATGTGATGGTATGGGTGAAAAGATTTATACATGTGTTTGAATGTGTGTTTGCATATTATTGTGCAATCTTGATTTAGTTGTTATTTCTCACCCTTCTGCTGTTTTATAATGCTCTATGAGGCATTGCAGATTAGAGTTGCTGGTAGACATGGCAATGGGGCGGGTCGGGGGCGGGTTTGAGCAGCCCCGCACCCGCACCCGCCACCCAGAGACAGACCCGCCCCCGCACCCGCACCCAGTCGGGGGTAAAAAACTACCACCCAGACCCGCCCCCAATGGGGAACGGGTTCCCCGCCCCCGCCCCTGCCCCCACCCGCAAAACTATTTTTTTTTTAATAAATATTTTTCATAATAATAAAAATTAATAATTTAATTAAATAATTAATTATTTTAATAATAAACATGTTTTTAAAGAGTAAAATAATTAATAAACATGTTTTTCTAATAAAACTATTTTTAAAAATTAAAATAATTTTAATAAATATATAATAAAATAATTAAAATAAAATATAAAAGTAAATTAAGCTAGACTGGGGCGGGGGCGGGGGCGGGTGCGGGGCGGGTAGTAGCATCCCCCGCCCCCGCACCCGCACCCGTAATAAAAAATCGGGTTTTACCCGCACCCGCACCCGCACCCAGTTAAACCGGGTTTTCCCCGCTAATTTCGGGGCGGGTCCGGGCGGGCCCCCGCGGGTCTGGGTTTTTTTGCCATGCCTAGTTGCTGGAGGTCTTTTGTGAAGATTAGTCCTCCGTTCTGTTGTTGGTCTTGGTGTCTGCTCTGATACGTAGCACGGGAGTCGGGGAACGATTATATATATGTATATATTTGTGGAATGTATTTTGTAGTACTTTCGTGTATATAGTTAATGTTCTAAAATGATTTATTTTGTAAAACAAGTCGGTTATGGATCTTTCCGTTTTATTCCATAATTGACCTTTCCCTTTATATGGAAAAAGTTTCCCCTTTGAGGGTATTCTATTTTATGCTATGTATCAAATTTATGAGCAGGGATGATATTTTGTTTATTTAAATGTGACATCCTTGTTTCTGTCGGAAAAATAAATTTTTAGTTACTCTGATTTTACTTATGTATTATTTATTCGCAATGGGAATTTGGGGTGTTACAGTAACCGCGCTTGTTTGCAAGATAAAAAGTGTGTTGTAGCCAAGAGAAACGAATCGTCTACACCGATTCCGCATATGCAACTCTTCCAAAAATTGATCCTCAAACCCGATACTAATTCAAATCCTCTTAGAATGGATTTGATGCCCCCATAAGTTTCTCCAATCTTCATCACAAACTAGAACCGTGTCTTTTGTGAACTATATAGGATTGACTTCAACATTCCCATTCAGCTTGAATCCATTGAAGATGTCTCTACTGCAGGCCCTTTTGACCATGGCAGCCAAGCCTTTCGCCACTAATGAAAACAAAAACAGTGACAAGGGGTCACCTTGTCTTAGACCCCTTGAATGCTTAAAATCTTTTGTAGTTCCACCGTTAACCAAAACCGACAAATGGTAGTTTAGAAATCCCCCCTAAGCCACTGCATCCATTTGTTCCCAAAGTTCATATCCATCATAACCTTTTCCATGAAATCTCATTTGACACAATCATATGCTTGTGCAAAGTCGACTTTAAATATTAAGCATTTCCTTTTCTTCCTTTTGGCTATATCAATCACCTCATTCGTAACCAAGACACCATAAAGTATTTGCCTCCATGGGATAAAAGCCGTTTGCGATGAAGAAATAAAATTGCCAATAACCTTTCTTAGTCTATTAGCCAAAAGTTTAGAAATTACCTTGTAAATGCAACCCACCAAACTAATAGGCCGGTATCCATCCAAAAATTGAGGGTTATGACTCTTTGGAATTAAGGCAATAAACAAGGAAAGCAACGCCTTAGGAAGAACAGCCATCTCATGAAATTCTTGTATACAAAGAACCACATCCTTCTCAACGACATCCCAACACGTTTTAAGAAAATCAAGATTGAAGCCATCGGGTCCAAGACTCTTATTTCAATCGCAATTACTGATAACCTCCAATATATCTTCAATAGAGAATTATTCTTGAAGCATTGCGCACTCTTAGAAATACTACCCATGAATTTGACATAGGTTCCCCCTAAATATGGAATATATCCTCCAATATATCTTCCAAGTATCACCTTTTCACCAGCTATTACATTACCCTTTAAAGTAGACACGTCATTATCTTTATTATGATCTTTCTTACATGATGTGGACTTGTTTGATGTTTCTGCCGCTTCCCTATTGTCTCCATCCAGATGGCTATCTTCTTCATTATTTGTTTTCATACAACCTTGGTTTTCACGCACACTTTAATATTCATCTTTCTCCTCCATTGATGTTTCAGACACACCATCATCCGACTCAGAATCAGATCCTTCCATTTCACTATCCGTGCAATTATCATTATGAGCCGTAATCTATTTAGGACAGTGGAAATCTTCTAACAACATAATTTTGTAAAATTTCCCATTAATCTCCTCGTTAAAAACCTCATTAAGGTTTATGGAGAACTTGGTCTTGATAACAAAACGAGCCACATCCATCCTTTTATGTTTCTCCTTGTTTTCATTACATGAAATGAATTCTCCAACGCGACCAGAAATGAATTTGAAGAATTTTGGTGTTCATGCATGACACAGCTGTCATATCCTAATTTTTGACCCTAAGATCCCACATCATTTGCATTTCATTAGCATCATATGTGTGTATACGTTTATGCATCACTAACCCATTTGGAAATACAAAAATTGTTGTTTGTTTCATTTGATTACAAATTAGGGTTTTTTGCGCCTCAAAGGAGACTCAGGCAAAAGATCAATCAAGAATGGGCATGATCTTCAACTTACGCAATCTCTCATTCATCCATGAAGATAAAGAACTATCATTCGTCAATAATCAAGTACAAGATTACCTCATTTCAAAATCAACAAGCCTCAAGAACCTCAGTGCACCAAAATTAGGGTTTTGACCTAATTCAGTCCCTAGGTTGACTTTTGGAACAAGACATGATCCCAGACCTCAATATATGTTTCAAAGACATCAAATGCCTCATATTAGTCCATTCATATGATTGGATTGATCCAGAGAACTTGATTCATAAACAATGCAAGAATTCAAATTCATCTGGACCACAAACTAGGGTTTTGATGAAAAGTCAACTGTACCTTTGACTTTTAAGCAAAGGCATGATCTCAAATCTTGGGACATGATTCAAGACACTAAAAAACACCCTTGACGTCCATCCATGATGTTTAATTTAGCCCAAGAATTTGATTTCATAAAGGATCACAAAGTTCAAAATTCATCTGATACAAAAAGTCAATTGTGGTCAAAATCAAGTTTGACTTTTGGAGTTTTTGGTCAAATATGGTCTCTTCAAGCGAAGAACAATGTTAATATGTGATTTGGATCATGATTGATCAAGAAAAATCAAGAAAAGTGAGGTTACTTGTAAAAAGGGAAACCATGGAGAACTTGAAATTTTTCTAAGTCATGAAAAAACAATGATTTTTGCCCTACTTTCCAAGGTCATAAATTCCAAACCAAGTAACCATTTTCTCTGATCCAAACATCAATTTGAAGAGCTTCTTACATACTACAACTTTTTTTCAATAAGGAGGAAACCTAAAAAAGTGCATAGATTTTGAGATATAAGGCCATGAAGTTGGAAGGATCCATGTTTTTGAACCTAAACACTTAGAAATTTTTTAGGCAGAATTTGTCTTGTGTTGGAGCCAACTTGGAGGCTATTTTTCACCATGATACAAGATGAATCAAGACCAAATTCAAACATCAAAGTTGAAGTATGACATCTCAGCTTTCCAAAATGTCCAAGAACACAATATAATTCCATTTGAGCAAGGAGACATGGAGTGCACAATATGCCTTGATACAACTGATTTGGTAAGGCAGATTTGACATTACTTGTGATGCACAATTTCTTGAGTCCAAGTATAATGACCATACAATGCTCATTCAACAAAAATCTGAGCGAATCATCCAAGAACTGCAAGATAGAGCCACTAAGTCAAGAGGAATCCCTTTGAAATGATGAGACATCATCACTTAAAGCCTTGAAGCATTGAACCTTTCTCTCAACAATCTGTCAGGGAAGATTCCCCAACAGTTGACACGACTCACCTTTCTGGAGTTCTTCAACGTGTCCTTCAACAGTCTCTCAGGTCCTATACCTCAGAATAAGTAGTTTTCAACATTTCAAGGTGATTCATTTGGGGTAACAAAGGTCTGTGTGGGGATCAATTGCTGAAGAAGTGTTTAGATCATGCAGGTCGCTCATTTTCTCCACCTTCTACCTCTGACAATGATAATGACTCAGAATCTTTCTTTGAAATTGAGTGGAAAGTAAGTCTAATAGGATATGTAGGCGGTCTTGTTGCTGGAGTGGCATTGGGAACCAGTTATAGCTCACAGGTACTTAGGTGGCTTAAAAGGTTCTTTTGAATTAGTGTTTAGATCATGCATGGCACTCATTTCTTCTGTATTTTTCATTATCATCACTATTTTTATTTTCTTTTATTGTGACTGTCTCTAGTAAAAGTGTGCTTTGTTTGAAATTTATCGGTTGTAAGTTTGAAATATTATGAGAAAGTATTAAGTTCAACAAATGAATTTTCAGCTAGAGTAAAATGCAAGTTTGTGTCTTTTGAAAATTGTAACACCCCGTTCTATACCCCCAAATAATCACATTTTAATCATTTAGGCATATATTAAAAATTTCATCAGAGTATAATTACAAAGCATGGCATAAAAGAAGCATGTCACATTATACTTGAAATTAAAACAATCAACACCTGCTCAACAGAGATATGCAACAGTGGGGTAACTTGCACAGAGGAACTTCGTCCTTACACCCACATCTCAATATTTAGAATAAAAGCGGAAACATCTAAACACTGAATAACATCATATATATAGATATATATATATATATATATATATATATCAAATAGTATCCGTCACCACGGAATCATGTTTACATAAACAATTCAAGTCAAGATACATATACAAAATGTATCACAAAATAACCATGTAATACTAGCTACCCGGTGCTACATATCAGAGCCGACCGACCTAAAGAAATGAAGTCCTAAGCTTCACAAAATACCTTCAGCAACCTACTCTGCAATGCCTCATAGAGCATCATAAAACAACAGAAGGGTAAGAAACATTATCATAATATCGATGCATATAATTATATATTTCAACGTAAAAATACACATAACACATTTATTACCACATACACTATTACTCACCAATTCCATTATATAACATATATCACCCCAAGCATATCATTCATGCACATAATCACCTATTCTTATACAATACATACGTTTATACACAAAACATATCATTTACAATTCACTACATCCAACACAATTGCACAACAATTTCCAAAGGCTTATCATAAGCTCAATCATAAAATCGACCATTTATCAATGCATATCAAACATGCACAATACATTTATCATAAATGTACATCACCATTTTCCAAACAAATAATCAATCATGACTTTCCACATATAACAATGCAATCATGATTCATGTAAATGCAAGAGACCGACACAACGACTCTATGCAATTACATATGCGGTACCGACTCATCACTAGTTCACTCAGGAACTCTGCTGGAACCATCGCTCGTTACATCACTGTAACTCCCCGTCGGGCATACGATGTTCCCCATCGCTCACACCTCTTATTTTTAAGGCACACGATCCGATCTGATCGCTCACACCTCTTATTTTTAAGGCACACGACGTTTATGGATCGCTCACACCTCTTTGTATAAGGCACACGACCCGATCGCTCACACCTCTTTGTATAAGGCACACGATCGTCTATACCCATCGCTCACACCTCTTATTTTTAAGGCACACGATCCATCCGATCGCTCACACCTCTTATGTTTAAGGCACACGATGTTATATCGGGTTCTCATTAGAATCCATTAACACAAGAATGCACATCATTATGCTTCACATACAAAATGACTCAAGACATTCTTATAATGCATACATGTATACAAACATTGTCATGCATTCATCTCTTACAATCACATACAATTCATCAATATGAATTATTTCACCATCTTTATTCATGCATTAGAAATCAATTCAACAATGCATTTTCTTGCCATACGGCCACCAATTAACATACATTGAACTTCGCGTAAGCAATTCATTTTCACACATACATGTAATCATAAACATGCATATAAAACCAATTACAACATATCACATTCATTTGCCTTTCGGCCACACTTTATCATCACAACATGTCATCACATGCATTATCATTACACAACATCATACAAGGCATACACATTAATATCAATGCCACATTGTATGTTACACAACCAATATACACAATTAAAACAACAAAAGTCGGTAAATGACACTATTCCCGAATTCTCGACTTTATTAAATCGGCCAACAGCCTCAAACTCCTCATCATGAGAAAGTACAGTTCAAAAGATAACCGACACTTCGAACGGCATCAAAAACGGATTCACGGTTTGAAAGTTATGAAAGAAACAAGTTTTGAAAATTTTTCAGCATTCGCTACCATTCGCCAGGCGAATGCTAGCGAATGATGGCAGAAGAAAAAGGAACCTAAGTTCGCCAGGCGAGCCCCAGCGAACCTTCGCTGGCTTGCTCGCTGGCCTTCGCCAGGCGAGTGCCCGTGCCCAGAAATGTTCACCCGTTCGCCAGGCGAGTGCTGGCGAGCCCTCGCTGGCCCATTCGCCAGGCTTCATCAGGCGAACCTGCGATACCAGAAATTCCCAGAACGCTGTTCTGAGTTTTCTCCCAACCCAAAACCCCATCAAAAATCAGTCCTACTCCAATAGACATCATCCAAACCATTACCCAACCTGTAAACATCCTTAGAAGCACATTTATAAACACAAAATCACATTTGGATCATCACCAACAACATTTCACCAATTTGGGGTTTTCCAAAAACTCATAAAAATCTTTCAATCTACAAACATACACATACATAACTACACACATAGACAAGATAACAATGTTTCTAACCCTTACCCGGATTCCAAATGATCTAGCTCTTGTTCTTGATGATTTCCACTCTTTTTCCTCTTTTCTTCTCTTTTTCCCTCTTCCTCTTTCTTTCTCTTCTTTTTCTTTCTATTTCCCCTTTTTCTCTTTCTCTCCTATTTCCTTCCTCTTATTCCTATTTCTTTTTCTCTCATTTCTATTCTTACCACATAATTCTATTTCTCTCCCAATTCTCATATTTTCTATTTCTACACAATATTTCCTCTAATTCAATTTCTACACTTAATTCAATTTCTAATAAATTTCCTCTACAAATTACTTCCTTAATTTTCTCTAACTCATTAATAGTTATAAAATGACCAAAATGCCCTTAAGCCCAAAATTCCCGAAAACTCTCTCAAACGAGATAATACATCATAACATAGCATAAAAGCATATTATCACACCAAAGTCATAAATAGAATAATTTAACATTCAATTAAATAAAGGACTCAACAAAAATTGGAATAATCGAAATCGGGGCATTACAACTCTCCCCCACTTAGGAATTTTCGTCCTCGAAAACATACTGATACGAATAACACCGGACACAACTCTCGCATCCGACCAACAAAACAATAGGCCAATGAAAGGCACACCATGAATAACACAACTGACAAACCACCTTGCTAACAGCAACAACCATGACAACACGACCACGATGACAATAACGACAAGATGTAAAGCCCATACAATGCACTTGACGACCGACTCGCAACTCAAAGAATACACAAACACGACTTACAGGTTCACTCTTGAACCGAAACACAACAAGATCGTTACCATCACCGTAGGTAACACAACACTAATCCCTCACACAGGAATTAACTACTCGCACTCGAACCAATACAATGGAGACGAGGCAACAACACAAACAAGGACAGGAAGTTCCATGACACAACATCGTTCACAAACTCCTACATAACCACAAGACCAACCTCCTTGTTCACATATCTATGCTACGATTCACCAATCGAACATATCACCAACACATCCATCTACATTGTAGTCCACGAAATAAATTTAAACCTTTCACTTAACACTTCCATTCTGGAACGTCCAATAATTTCATCATTCCCACATGTCTCTAATGTCCAACTTACGAACTCTTACAAGTCTCACACATTCATACAAAATGGATCACATCACGCTTCCACTGCGCACTCTGATTGCTCAAACTATCGAGTCCATCAATCTCGCTTCCAAAGTCTAATCCTCTCTCACTAGGTACAAGTCTCTAAACTGCTCAACGATTCTAGCTCTCTTGCCATCAAAACCGACATACATAAAGATTTTTGACTTACACACTAGGCCTAACAACTGCCTCTCCCAAAACCAAACCAAATTCATAACTCGCCATGAATCTTAATCGTCTTTGTTGTCTCATACTCTATTCCTTCGGACCAAACAAGTACTCAATACTCTCGAAATCACTAAACACTTCGAATTTCAAATTATAAAGATAATACTTCCAATATTCCAACACAACACAACCGTAACCAATTCCAACTCCACAATAGTACTAATCCTTTCATGAATTCTCAAATGCTGAAAACCAAAGCCACGACCCAAACATATCACTACTTCCATCAAATGATCCAAACCATCCTAGTTATCTTATTCTCAATCGTCGCCTTATTCATTTCTCAACAACTCATATACAATTTCTTCCCTTGACATCCCAAGTCTCATAAATTCCCTCATACACCGCATGCTCATTATCTCGTGCAATCATCTTTTCCTTTTGTTACCAACAACTCTGAAAACAACCGATAATAATACTCAATCATACTCTCTTAATGGCTTCCCAACATACTAAAACTTCTAATCTGTCTCTTCTTCAAATATGAAAATCTTCATCAACTCATCAAAATCAATCCATAATCCTTCATTAATTCCGAACAATGTATTCCATTTCACTATTAAAGCCAGAAAGATACGTCTATCCTGTAACAGCCCGATTTTGATATTTCCATTTTTGTGTTGATTGATTCTATTTGGTTGGGTCTTTTATTTAATTGGGCAATAATTATGTTATTTGTGATATTGGTGTGTTAATATGTTATGTTTGCATATTATGTGATTTTACTGTTTTTGAGAGTTTGCGGGGAAATTAGATTGAAGGGTATTTTAGATATTTCACATTTAATGATAGTTAGTTAGTTAGTAGATATTTTGAGAAACTATAAAGAAATAGAAAGAAAGAAAAGTATGAGAAAGAAAGAAAAAGAATAGAAATAGAAAGTTAGAGGTGAGAAAGAGAGAAAAACAGAATTTTGAGAGCAAGAGTGAAAAAGAGAAGAGAAAAAGAAGAAAAGCTACAAATCATCAAGATCAAGCTTCCAAGAATCGAGAAATCGGGTAAGGGTGTGAAATATTATTATCCTAACTTTGTGTATGATTATGTATGTGTTTTGTGTGAATGTTTTGGTTGGTTTTCCATATGTTTCCGTTTATGTCGTATTGGACGAAATCGATAGAAACCGATGTTTCTACGGTCGAAAAGTCGTATAAATACATGTGTTGGTTGGTTATATGTATGTGAGCTGCTGTTTGAAGTTTCATGAAGTTTGGTTATGTTTCGGTTAGTTTTCGGTATGTTTCCGTTGTTGTTTCCGTTTAGGTCGAATTATAGGAAATTGATAGAAAACGATGTTTTCACGGTTAGAATTCGAAATAAATTACGTAGTGGTATCGAGGAAGGTTAGGTCGTCGTATGGCGTGCTTTTTATTCGATTTGGTGAAGTTTAAAAATTCTGGTTTTTGAAAGGTTGAAATTTAATCGAAAAATCGAACGTCGTAGAAATTTCGTTTATGTGTTCTAAATTGTTCCCATGTATTTGGTGGTTGGACGTATATGGTTGTTTCGGTGAAAATGTTTGATTTAGTCGAGTTTTCGGGGATTCGGGAAAATGGCAGCAAAGGTGTAAATTGAAAAATCTGGTTTTTTTGAGAAAAACAGAGCATGAATCGATTCATAACAGCTATGTATCGATACGAAATGGTTTATGTATCGATACATAACCCTTATGTATCGATACATACTGTGAAAATTGGGAAAAATAGCATTTTCACTACAGCATGTGTCGACACATGCGAGTTATGAATCGATACATGAGGTCTTTATGTATCGATACATAAAGCCTATGTATCGATACATACTGTGTTGAAACAGAAATTCTGGTTTGTCGGGGAAACTTCGGAAATTCATATCTCTTGAACCGTAAGTCGGTTTTGATCCCCGTTCGAAGCGTTGGGAAGCTAACGAGATGTTCTTTCTAGGAAAAATAGTTTTGGGGTCTGAACTTGGTCCAATCGGTACAGTTTTTACGAATCGTTTCGTAGTGTCGGGTGTCCGGTTTATGTTTTTGCGTTAGATTGAAATATTCATAACTTGTTCGTTGTTTATCGGATTTGAGAGTTCTTTATATCGAATTGAAGGTATTGATATGTACTAATTGATGGTGATAAGAAATTATATTTTTAGCCGACTTTTCACCAACTTTTCCGGTAAACCGTAAATCGAATTGTTTGGTTATTTGTGAAAACGTTCGGTTGCCGTTTGGCACAATTGATGTGAATGTATGTGGATTGTGTGTGATGAATGCATGACTATATTGTGAATATGTATGCATGTCAAAAGTGTCATGAGTCATGTTGTATGTGAAACATCATGATGTGCATTCTTGCATTGTGGGGTTCTAAGATGAACCCGTTGTAACGTCGTAAGCCTTTTGAGAGGTGGGAGCGATGATTACAAACGATCGTGAGCCTTATACAAAGAGGACCGAAAGCGATCGGATTGTGAGCCTTATACAAAGAGGACCGAAAGCAATCCATAAACATTGTAAGCCTTTTGAGAGGTGGTAGCAATGGGTGAACATCGTATGCCCGACGGGGAGTTACGTTAAGTAACAAGCGATGGTTCCAATAAGTTCTTCAATTGAACTTGAGATGAAATGAGTCGGTACCGCATTGCATTTGCATAGAGTCGTGAGTCGGTCTCTATGATTTGCATTGGTCATCTTTGTATATGTGCATTGGTGAATAAACATGAATATATGTGTTTATGTTGAATGATAAGCATTGTGATGACTATGTTTGGTTTTGTATATATATATATATATATATATACCTTGCGATGTATATTGAATGAGATGTGATGAATTGTGATAAGAATTGTATCGTTGTAATGATGCATTGAAGAATGAATATAATATGCATGTTATGTGGAATGGTAGAATGGTGAGGATGTGTTGTGTGTATACTTGTGTGTTGAGATATATAATTATATGCAACGTTATTATGATAATATTTCTCACCCTTCTGCTGTTTTATAATGCTCTATGAGGCATTGCAGAGTAGGTATGCTGGAGGTCTTTTTGTGAAGCGTGTCTTTATTCTTTTGGTCGGTTGGCTCTGATATGTAGCACCGGGTAGCTAGGATGTATATTATTCTTTTGTGATACATTTATATATGTATCTTGTGGATAAATGGTTATGTAAACATGAAGTGTGTTGATGAAGCATACATAAGTATATGTATGTATATATATTTTGATGTATTTCATTGTTTGGATATTCCGCTTTAATTCTAAATATTGAGATGTGGGTGTAAGGACAAAGTTCCTCTGTAGCAAGTTACCCCACTGCTGCATATCAACCTTTTGAGCAGGTGTTGTATGTGTTAAATGCGTGTATGATGTGACATGCCTCTTTTATGCCAAGCTTTAATTGTACTCTGGCGAATTTTAGAATATGTGCCTAAATGATTTAAATGATTATTTGGGGGTATAGAAAGGGGGTGTTACATTAAGTGGTATCAGAGCCAGAGTTGAGTCAGTTGTGTCTGTCTTGTAGTTGTGTTGGTTGAACGGTTGTTTACCTTTGTTATTATTTTTGGGAATGATCAGAATATGGCTGGTAGAAACGATAATGCGATGGCTGCTGCTATGGAAGCATTGGCTAGGGCGGTGCAGGGTGCGCCGAATCTAAATGCTAATGAAGAGTTCAGGAAGAATCAACCACCGGTTTTCAAAGGAAGATTTGATCCCGATGGAGCTCAAAATTGGTTGAAAGAGATTGAAAGAATCTTCAGAGTTATGGACTGTGCGGAAGAGAATAAGGTGAGGCTTGGATCTCACATGCTGAGGGAAGAAGCCGATGATTGGTGGGTCGGTATGCGCGAAATTCTTGAGGTGGATAATGAAGAGGTAACTTGGGAATTGTTTCGTACCGAGTTTTTGCTGAAGTATTACCCTGAAAGTGTGAAAGGGAAGAAGGAGATGGAATTCCTGGAATTGAAACAAGGTGGTATGTCAGTGGTGGACTATACTGCTAAGTTTGTGGAATTGGTTCAATTTCATTCTCATTATGCTGCGATTACTGCTGAGTTCTCAAAGTGTATTAAATATGAGAATGGTTTGCGTCCTGAGATTAAGCAAGCTGTGGGATATCAAAGGATTAGGAGGTTTTCGGATTTGACGGAATGTTGTAGAATCTTCGAGGAAGATAGCAAAGCTCGTTCTACACATTAGAAGAGTTTGAACGAGAGGAAGGGAAAGCAACAAGCTAGAAGTGGACCTTATGTGACACCCGCTGATAAGGGTAAATATAAGGGAAACTTTAATAAGAGATCTGGAGGAGGAAGTTCTGGGTTCATTAAATGTTTCAATTGTGGTGGAATGGGTCATAAAGCAACTGAGTGTAGGAAGCCCGTTGGGAAATGTTCTAACTGTGGAGGTATTGGGCATTCTATTGCTGAGTGTAGGAGGAATATGGTGAAGTGTTTTAATTGTGGAGAAGTGGGTCACATTAGTACTAAGTGTACTAAGCCGAAACAAGCTCAAGCGGGCGGAAAGGTGTTTGCATTGGCGGGGACTCAGACCACTAGTGCAGACCGTTTGATTAAAGGTACATGCTTTATTAATAGTACACCTTTAGTTGCTGTTATTGATACGGGAGCGACTCATTCGTTTATTTCTTCGGAGTGCGCGATGCGTTTAAATCTTGCGTTGTCTTTGATGGGTGGTGAGATGGTTATTGAGACTCCTGCTTCAGGGTCGGTAACTACATCTTTGGTGTGTATGAGTTGTCCTTTAACCATGTATGGTAAATACTTTGTTATGGATTTAGTATGTTTGCCGTTGGAGGGTTTGGACGTAATCTTGGGTATGAACTGGTTGCAATTTAATCGAGTTCATATAGATTGCTATCACAAGTTAGTAAGGTTTCCTTCTTTGGAAGATGATGAATTTGAGAGTTTCCTATCCACTAAAGAGTTGAAGAAACTTTTAGCGGATGAAGCTTAATTGTTTGGTTTGTTTGCATCATTGTCGGTGGAAAGTAAAGTTTCACTTGATGTGTTCCCAGTGGTGTGTGAATTTCCAGAAGTGTTTCTGGAAGACATTACGGATGTACCACCGGAAAGAGAAGTTGAATTTTCTATTAATCTAGTTCCGGGTACTAGACCGATTTCGATGGCACCGTATCGTATGTCGGCATCGGAGTTGGTAGAATTGAAAAAGCAATTGAATGACTTGTTGGATAAGAAATTTGTAAGACCAAGTGTTTCTCCTTGGGGTGCTCCGGTATTGTTGGTAAAGAAGAAGGACGGGAGTATGCGATTATGCATTGATTATCGACAATTGAACAAAGTGACAATTAAGAACAAGTATCCGCTTCCAAGGATCGATGATTTGATGGACCAATTGGTTGGTGCGAATGTTTTTAGTAAGATTGATTTGAGATCGGGATATCACCAGATTCGTGTGAAAGGAGAGGATATTCAAAAGACGGCATTTAGGACACGGTATGGTCATTACGAATATTCCGTGATGCCATTCGGGGTTTCTAATGCGCCGGGTGTGTTTATGGAATACATGAATCGTATTTTTCATGAACAGTTGGATCGTTTTGTGGTTGTGTTCATCGATGATATTTTGATTTACTCTAAGTCTCAAGAGGAGCATGAAGAGCATTTGAGAATTGTGTTGCAAATTTTGAAAGAGAAACAATTGTATGCTAAGTTGTCAAAATGTGAATTTTGGTTGTCGGAAGTAAGTTTCCTTGGACATGTTATTTCCGGTAGTGGTATTAGTGTTGATCCATCCAAGATAGATGCGGTGATGCAATGGGAGGCTCCTAGGTCGGTTACGGAGATTCGAAGCTTTTTAGGCTTGGCGGGTTATTATCGGAGGTTTATAGAAGGATTTTCGAAGTTGGCACTTCCTTTAACGCAATTGACTTGTAAAGGAAAGGCTTTCATTTGGGATATTCATTGTGAAGAGAGTTTCAATGAGCTAAAGAGACGGTTGACAACGACTCCGATCTTGATTTTGCCTAATCCTAATGAACCATTTGTTGTGTATTGTGATGCTTCATTGACAGGTTTAGGTGGTGTTTTAATGCAAGATGGAAAAGTTGTGGCATATGCTTCACGACAATTGAGAGTGCATGAAAAGAATTATCCTACGCATGACTTGGAGTTAGCGGCCGTGGTGTTTGTTTTGAAAATATGGAGGCATTATCTTTATGGTGCGAGATTTGAAGTTTTTAGTGATCACAAGAGCTTGAAATATTTATTTGATCAAAAAGAGTTGAACATGAGACAACGAAGATGGTTAGAGCTTTTGAAGCATTTTGATTTTAGTTTGAATTACCATCCGGGTAAGGCGAATGTGGTGGCCGATGCCTTAAGTCGAAAGTTGTTACATATGTCCGCATTAATGATGAAAGAATGGGAACTTTTGGAGGATTTCAGAGATTTGAGTTTGGTTTGTGAAATGACGCCGCGAAGTGTGAGACTTGGTATGTTACATGTTACGAATGATTTTCTTGCAACGGTTAGTGAAAATCAAAAGTTGGAGTTGAAGTTTGTTGATTTAATGTTGAATGAGAATGAGGATTTCAAGGTTGATAATTTTGGAGTTTTGAGATTCCGTGGTCGTATTTGTATTCCCGACGACGCGGAGTTGAAAAGGATGATATTAGAGGAAGGACACCGAAGTAACTTAAGTATTCATCCGGGAGCGAACAAAATGTATCAAGATTTGAGGAAAATCTTTTGGTGGTCTGGATTAAAGAGGGATGTTGCTCAATTTGTGTATGCATGTTTGACTTGTCAAAAGTCGAAGGTGGAACATCAGAAGCCTAGTGGTTTGTTGCAACCGTTGGATATTCCGGAATGGAAATGGGATAGTATATCGATGGATTTTGTTACGGGATTGCCGAATACGCAAAGAGGTCATAATGCTATTTGGGTGATTGTTGATAGGCTTACTAAATCTGCTCACTTTATTCCAATTGATATTAGTTATCCTTTGGAGAAGTTAGCCGAGATTTATGTTCTGGTGGTAGTGAAATTACATGGAGTTCCTAAGAGTATTGTATCGGATAGAGATCCTAGATTTACATCGAGGTTCTGGGAAAGTTTACAAAAGGCTTTGGGTTCTAAGCTAAGATTGAGTTCGGCTTACCATCCGCAAACAGATGGTCAAACCGAGAGGACGATTCAATCGTTGGAGGATTTGTTGCGTGCTTGTGTGCTAGAGCAAGGTGGTGCTTGGGATAGTTATTTAGCGTTGATTGAGTTCACCTATAATAACAGTTTTCATTCGAGTATTAGTATGGCACCATTTGAGGCTTTGTATGGTCGGAGATGTCGAACACCCTTGTGTTGGCATGAAACTGGTGAGAGGGCGATTGTTGGACCGGAATTGGTACAAGAAACGATGGAGAAAGTGAAGTTTATTCGGGAGAAGATGAAAGCTTCTCAAAGTAGACAAAAGAGCTATCATGACAAGAGAAGGAAGGATCTTGAGTTTAAGGAAGGCGAACATGTGTTTTTGAGAGTTACACCGGTTACGGGCGTGGGTCGTGCTTTGAAGTCGAAGAAGTTGACTTCTCGTTTTATTGGTCCGTATCAGATTACTGCACGTGTTGGCGATGTGGCTTATCGTGTGGCGTTGCCTCCGAATCTTTCGAATTTGCATGACGTTTTCCATGTTTCGCAACTTCGGAAGTATGTTCCGGATCCGTCACATGTTATTCCTATGGACGATGTGGAAGTGAGAGATAATTTTACGGTTGAAGTTTTACCGATTAAGATTTTGGATCACGAAGTTAAGAAGTTAAGAGGTAAAGATGTTACGCTTGTGAAAGTGGCGTGGGGAGGCGCTTCAGAAGGCAATATCACTTGGGAATTGGAAAGTGGGATGCGCGAGTCGTATCCGGAGTTGTTTGAATCAGGTAATATTTTCGAGGACGAAAATTTCTAAAGTGGGGGAGAGTTGTAACAGCCCGATTTTGATATTTCCATTTTTGTGTTGATTGATTCTATTTGGTTGGGTCTTTTATTTAATTGGGCAATAATTATGTTATTTGTGATATTGGTGTGTTAATATGTTATGTTTGCATATTATGTGATTTTACTGTTTTTGAGAGTTTGCGGGGAAATTAGATTGAAGGGTATTTTAGATATTTCACATTTAATGATAGTTAGTTAGTTAGTAGATATTTTGAGAAACTATAAAGAAATAGAAAGAAAGAAAAGTATGAGAAAGAAAGAAAAAGAATAGAAATAGAAAGTTAGAGGTGAGAAAGAGAGAAAAACAGAATTTTGAGAGCAAGAGTGAAAAAGAGAAGAGAAAAAGAAGAAAAGATACAAATCATCAAGATCAAGCTTCCAAGAATCGAGAAATCGGGTAAGGGTGTGAAATATTATTATCCTAACTTTGTGTATGATTATGTATGTGTTTTGTGTGAATGTTTTGGTTGGTTTTCCATATGTTTCCGTTTATGTCGTATTGGACGAAATCGATAGAAACCGATGTTTCTACGGTCGAAAAGTCGTATAAATACATGTGTTGGTTGGTTATATGTATGTGAGCTGCTGTTTGAAGTTTCATGAAGTTTGGTTATGTTTCGGTTAGTTTTCGGTATGTTTCCGTTGTTGTTTCCGTTTAGGTCGAATTATAGGAAATTGATAGAAAACGATGTTTTCACGGTTAGAATTCGAAATAAATTACGTAGTGGTATCGAGGAAGGTTAGGTCGTCGTATGGCGTGCTTTTTATTCAATTTGGTGATGTTTAAAAATTCTGGTTTTTGAAAGGTTGAAATTTAATCGAAAAATCGAACGTCGTAGAAATTTCGTTTATGTGTTCTAAATTGTTCCCATGTATTTGGTGGTTGGGCGTATATGGTTGTTTCGGTGAAAATGTTTGATTTAGTCGAGTTTTCGGGGATTCGGGAAAATGGCAGCAAAGGTGTAAATTGAAAAATCTGGTTTTTTTGAGAAAAACAGAGCATGAATCGATTCATAACAGCTATGTATCGATACGAAATGGTTTATGTATCGATACATAACCCTTATGTATCGATACATACTGTGAAAATTGGGAAAAATAGCATTTTCACTACAGCATGTGTCGACACATGCGAGTTATGAATCGATACATGAGGTCTTTATGTATCGATACATAAAGCCTATGTATCGATACATACTGTGTTGAAACAGAAATTCTGGTTTGTCGGGGAAACTTCGGAAATTCATATCTCTTGAACCGTAAGTCGGTTTTGATCCCCGTTTGAAGCGTTGGGAAGCTAACGAGATGTTCTTTCTAGGAAAAATAGTTTTGGGGTCTGAACTAGGTCCAATCGGTACAGTTTTTACGAATCGTTTCGTAGTGTCGGGTGTCCGGTTTATGTTTTTGCGTTAGATTGAAATATTCATAACTTGTTCGTTGTTTATCGGATTTGAGAGTTCTTTATATCGAATTGAAGGTATTGATATGTACTAATTGATGGTGATAAGAAATTATATTTTTAGCCGACTTTTCACCAACTTTTCCGGTAAACCGTAAATCGAATTGTTTGGTTATTTGTGAAAACGTTCGGTTGCCGTTTGGCACAATTGATGTGAATGTATGTGGATTGTGTGTGATGAATGCATGACTATATTGTGAATATGTATGCATGTCAAAAGTTTCATGAGTCATGTTGTATGTGAAGCATCATGATGTGCATTCTTGCATTGTGGGGTTCTAAGATGAACCCGTTGTAACGTCGTAAGCCTTTTGAGAGGTGGGAGCGATGATTACAAACGATCGTGAGCCTTATACAAAGAGGACCGAAAGCGATCGGATTGTGAGCCTTATACAAAGAGGACCGAAAGCAATCCATAAACATTGTAAGCCTTTTGAGAGGTGGTAGCAATGGGTGAACATCGTATGCCCGACGGGGAGTTACGTTAAGTAACAAGCGATGGTTCCAATAAGTTCTTCAATTGAACTTGAGATGAAATGAGTCGGTACCGCATTGCATTTGCATAGAGTCGTGAGTCGGTCTCTATGATTTGCATTGGTCATCTTTGTATATGTGCATTGGTGAATAAACATGAATATATGTGTTTATGTTGAATGATAAGCATTGTGATGACTATGTTTGGTTTTGTATATATATATATATATATATATACCTTGCGATGTATATTGAATGAGATGTGATGAATTGTGATAAGAATTGTATCGTTGTAATGATGCATTGAAGAATGAATATAATATGCATGTTATGTGGAATGGTAGAATGGTGAGGATGTGTTGTGTGTATACTTGTGTGTTGAGATATATAATTATATGCAACGTTATTATGATAATATTTCTCACCCTTCTGCTGTTTTATAATGCTCTATGAGGCATTGCAGAGTAGGTATGCTGGAGGTCTTTTTGTGAAGCGTGTCTTTATTCTTTTGGTCGGTTGGCTCTGATATGTAGCACCGGGTAGCTAGGATGTATATTATTCTTTTGTGATACATTTGTATATGTATCTTGTGGATAAATGGTTATGTAAACATGAAGTGTGTTGATGAAGCATACATAAGTATATGTATGTATATATATTTTGATGTATTTCAATGTTTGGATATTCCGCTTTAATTCTAAATATTGAGATGTGGGTGTAAGGACAAAGTTCCTCTGTAGCAAGTTACCCCACTGCTGTATATCAACCTTTTGAGCAGGTGTTGTATGTGTTAAATGCGTGTATGATGTGACATGCCTCTTTTATGCCATGCTTTAATTGTACTCTGGCGAATTTTAGAATATGTGCCTAAATGATTTAAATGATTATTTGGGGGTATAGAAAGGGGGTGTTACATATCCCATCCAACACAATTCCCGTCTGTTATCAACAATAGATTAAGGGTGATCAGTTCCTCAATTTGTCAATAGACAGCCGACAACTATGATGGGGCATAAACCATCTTCACTAAACTATAATAGCCTTTCTTGCGTCCCGTGCACAAAACTACCTAAGGCACAAATCCTTAGTCGACATAAATTTTACCTCTGTATCCTTCCTAAAACCGGAAACTACTCTGTCCAAATAACACTTACGATCTCACAATCCACAACACACCGAGTTAACGCTCCACACCCGAGGAAACACGGAGAAGTACCAGCTTATCCCCCACTTATCTCATCCTAACACCTGCTGACCACCGAACAGGAAAACCAGAAAGTACTGACGGTGTTTCACACACCCATCAGGTACTAAGGAACAAACAACAAATTCAAACGCTTCGCTCATTCATGTGAAATAAACGAATGAGTCACTTCGATAATAACAATAGCAACTAAAGGCATACCATTAATAAGACAAGTACCTGTAGTCTAACAATCCGCATCAGTAGTATCCGTACCTGCCAATGCAAACACTTTTCCGCCCGCTTGAGCTTGTTTCGGCTTAGCACAATTAGTACTAATGTGACCCGATTCCCCACAATTGTAACACTTCACCCTGTTCCTTCTACAATCGGCGACAGCATGCCCCAAGTCTCCACAGTTGGAACACTTCTCAAGAGTCTTCCTACATTCCAATGATTTATGACCAATCTCTCCACAGTTGAAACATTTCGGAGCACTAGAACCCCCTCCACTTGACTTCTTCTCAAAGTTACTCTTATGCTCGTCCTTATCAACGGGTGTCACATAAGGACCACCACGAGCTTGTTGTTTCCCTTTTCTCTCATTCATACTCTTGTAGTGAGCAGAACGAGCTTTGCTATCTTCCTCGAAGATTCTACTACTTCCACCAAGTCGGAAAACCTTCTTATCCTCTGATAACCAATGGCTTGCTTAATCTCAGGGCGTAGACCATTCTCGTACTTCACACATCTGGAAAACTCAACAGTAATCGCCGCATAGTGGGGATGAAATTGTACCAATCCCACAAACTTCGCAGTATAGTCCACAACAGACATACTACCTTGCTTTAGTTCTAGAAATTCCATCTCCTTCTTTCCCTTAACATGTTCAGGGTAATACTTCCTTAGAAACTCAGTACGAAACAAATCCCAAGTAATTCCCTCCTCATCAATCTCAAGAACTTGACGCATACCGACCCACCAATCGTCGGCTTCTTCCTTCAGCCTGTGAGTTCCTAGCCTTACCTTGTTCTCTTCCGCACAGTCCATAACTCGGAAAATCCTTTCAATTTCCTTCAACCATATCTGAGCACCATCCGGATCAAAACTTCCCTTGAAGACCGACGGTTGATTCTTTCTAAACTCATCATTCGCATTCACATTCGCTGCACCTTGCACAGCTCTAGCCATAGACTCCATGGCAGCAGCAATAACATTGTCGTTCCTACCAGCCATATTCCGATCATTCTCAACAACGACAACACGGTTAAACAACAGTTCAACCAACAACAACAACAAGACAGACACAAACTGACTCAACACTGGCTTTGATACCACTTAATGTAACACCCCCTTCTATACCCCCAAATAATCACATTTTAATCATTTAGGCATATATTAAAAATTTCATCAGAGTATAATTACAAAGCATGGCATAAAAGAAGCATGTCACATTATACTTGAAATTAAAACAATCAACACCTGCTCAACAGAGATATGCAACAGTGGGGTAACTTGCACAGAGGAACTTCGTCCTTACACCCACATCTCAATATTTAGAATAAAAGCGGAAACATCTAAACACTGAATAACATCATATATATAGATATATATATATATATATATATATATCAAATACTATCCGTCAACACGGAATCATGTTTACATAAACAATTCAAGTCAAGATACATATACAAAATTTATCACAAAATAACCATGTAATCCTAGCTACCCGGTGCTACATATCAGAGCCGACCGACCTAAAGAAATGAAGTCCTAAGCTTCACAAAATACCTTCAGCAACCTACTCTGCAATTCCTCATAGAGCATCATAAAACAGCAGAAGGGTAAGAAACATTATCATAATATCGATGCATATAATTATATATTTCAACGTAAAAATACACATAACACATTTATTACCACATACACTATTACTCACCAATTCCATTATATAACATATATCACCCCAAGCATATCATTCATGCACATAATCACCTATTCTCATACAATACATACGTTTATACACAAAACATATCATTTACAATTCACTACATCCAACACAATTGCACAACAATTTCCAAAGGCTTATCATAAGCTCAATCATAAAATCGACCATTTATCAATGCATATCAAACATGCACAATACATTTATCATAAATGTACATCACCATTTTCCACACAAATAATCAATCATGACTTTCCACATATAACAATGCAATCATGATTCATGTAAATGCAAGAGACCGACACAACGACTCTATGCAATTACATATGCGGTACCGACTCATCACTAGTTCACTCAGGAACTCTGCTGGAACCATCGCTCGTTACATCACTATAACTCCCCGTCGGGCATACGATGTTCCCCATCGCTCACACCTCTTATTTTTAAGGCACACGATCCGATCTGATCGCTCACACCTCTTATTTTTAAGGCACACGACGTTTATGGATCGCTCACACCTCTTTGTATAAGGCACACGACCCGATCGCTCACACCTCTTTGTATAAGGCACACGATCGTCTATACCCATCGCTCACACCTCTTATTTTTAAGGCACACGATCCATCCGATCGCTCACACCTCTTATGTTTAAGGCACACGATGTTATATCGGGTTCTCATTAGAATCCATTAACATAAGAATGCACATCATTATGCTTCACATACAAAATGACTCAAGACATTCTTATAATGCATACATGTATACAAACATTGTCATGCATTCATTTCTTACAATCACATACAATTCATCAATATGAATTATTTCACCATCTTTATTCATGCATTAGAAATCAATTCAACAATGCATTTTCTTGCCATACGGCCACCAATTAACATACATTGAACTTCGCGTAAGCAATTCATTTTCACACATACATGTAATCATAAACATGCATATAAAACCAATTACAACATATCACATTCATTTGCCTTTCGGCCACACTTTATCATCACAACATGTCATCACATGCATTATCATTACACAACATCATACAAGGCATACACATTAATATCAATGCCACATTGTATGTTACACAACCAATATACACAATTAAAACAACAAAAGTCGGTAAATGACACTATTCCTGAATTCTCGACTTTATTAAATTGGCCAACAGCCTCAAACTCCTCATCATGAGAAAGTACAGTTCAAAAGATAACCGACACTTCGAACGGCATCAAAAACGGATTCACGGTTTGAAAGTTATGAAAGAAACAAGTTTTGAAAAATTTTCAGCATTCGCTACCATTCGCCAGGCGAATGCTAGCGAATGATGGCAGAAGAAAAAGGAACCTAAGTTCGCCAGGCGAGCCCCAGCGAACCTTCACTGGCTTGCTCGCTGGCCTTCGCCAGGCGAGTGCCCGTGCCCAGAAATGTTCATCCGTTCGCCAGGCGAGTGCTGGCGAGCCCTCGCTGGCCCATTCGCCAGGCTTCGCCAGGCGAACCTGCGATACCAGAAATTCCCAGAACGCTGTTCTGAGTTTTCTCCCAACCCAAAACCCCATCAAAAATCAGTCCTACTCCAATAGACATCATCCAAACCATTACCCAACATGTAAACATCCTTAGAAGCACATTTATAAACACAAAATCACATTTGGATCATCATCAACAACATTTCACCAATTTGGGGTTTTCCAAAAACTCATAAAAATCTTTCAATCCACAAACATACACATACATAACTACACACATAGACAAGATAACAATGTTTCTAACCCTTACCCGGATTCCAAATGATCTAGCTCTTGTTCTTGATGATTTCCACTCTTTTTCCTCTTTTCTTCTCTTTTTCCCTCTTCCTCTTTCTTTCTCTTCTTTTTCTTTCTATTTCCCCTTTTTCTCTTTCTCTCCTATTTCCTTCCTCTTATTCCTATTTCTTTTTCTCTCATTTCTATTTTTACCACATAATTCTATTTCTCTCCCAATTCTCTTATTTTCTATTTCTACACAATATTTCCTCTAATTCAATTTCTACACTTAATTCATTTTCTAATAAATTTCCTCTACAAATTACGTCCTTAATTTTCTCTAACTCATTAATAGTTATAAAACGACCAAAATGCCCTTAAGCCCAAAATTCCCGAAAACTCTCTCAAACGAGATAATACATCATAACATAGCATAAAAGCATATTATCACACCAAAGTCATAAATAGAATAATTTAACATTCAATTAAATAAAGGACTCAACAAAAATTGGAATAATCGAAATCGGGGCATTACAAAAATAATATACAATATTAGACTGGAGATATTGGGTGCATCTCTCTTATGAATATAATTTTTCTGTATGATCCATGAATTTATCTTTGCGACAAGTTGAACTCATGTGTTTCCAACAAGAGGATATCAAAAGAGTTTTAGGCAAGGGATACAAGAATATGAAACTGAAGGTACAATCAAACCAACTAAGAATATATATAGTACAAATAAATAGTTTTGTCACAGGTAGATGGATTAAAAACATTTTACACTGTTAATTTGTTTATTTGTTAAGAACCAACATGTTACGGGTTGATGATTTAGCAGACTATTCATCATCTTTTTCTTAAAGAATTTTTACACAAAAATTTATAAACAATTTTAATAGTTAATACAATTCACATAATTTAGTCCAGATAATTAGCCACCCAATCCAAGCTACGACATATATAGTATTTAATTTGTCTCTAATCTCTATTTGATAGAGATTCTCTTCAAATTAGCTACGAGTTTGGTCGTAGATAATTGTAAATTTTCTTGTGATGATTTCATCTTTCAAACTTAAAATTTTTGAATTTATGATTTAATCAAAATCTTAATGGTAGGTTTCCTGAGTTTCAGTCTAGTTCATTGACAAGTGAAAGTTTGTTCTCTAATATAGTTCAGAGAGGATTCCTAAGAATTAAGAAAGGTGAAAGGATGTCAATATGGTTTTAAATTGCGGTTGCGGCTGTGGATGCTGTAACACCCCAATTCCCATCGCGAATAAATAATACACATATAAATCAGAGTAACTAAAAATTTATTTTTCCGACAGAAAACATGGATGTCACACTTCAAGAAAGAAAACATCAATCCCTGCTCATATATTTTTAATACATAGCACAAAATAGAATACCCTCAAAGGGGAAACTTTTTCCAACAAAAGGAAAGGTCAATTATGGAATAAAGCGGAAAGATCCATAACCGACTTGTTTTACAAAATAAATTGTTTGTTAACATCCAAAATACAAACAAGATAATACAAAATAAATCCTGCAAATGTATACAAATATAACATAATCGTTCCCCGACTCCCGTGCTACGTATCAGAGCAGACACCAAGACCGACAAACAGATGGAGAACTAATCTTCACAAAAGCCTCCAAGACACTAATCTGCAATTGCCTCATTGAGTAACAAACCACAGCAGAAGGGTGAGAAATAACAACTAAAATCAAGATTGCATAATAATATGCAAACACACATAAAAATCACATACACAGTTATTCTCACCTCACGCATCACATACCAATACATATAGCAAACCACAGATTCATAACATATTTCCGACAATCCGAACACATAGCATATATCAGTTATGCCCACATAATAACATATTCACACAATCAACCCATTCATGAGTTTCCACACCTAATGCATCCATTCACAATTCTCACACATAATGAATCCATGATTTATGCAAATGCACAGAGACCGACACAACGACTCTATGCAAATGCCATGCGGTACCGACTCAATCATCTCAAGTTCACTCAGGAACTCATTGGAACCATCGCTCGTTACCAATGTAACTCCACGTCGGGCCTACGATGTTCCCCATCGCTCACACCTCTTATTTTTAAGGCACACGATCCGATCTGATCGCTCACACCTCTTATTTTTAAGGCACACGACGTTTATGGATCGCTCACACCTCTTTGTATAAGGCACACGACCCGATCGCTCACACCTCTTTGTATAAGGCACACGATCGTCTATAACCATCGCTCACACCTCTTATGTTTAAGGCACACGATCCATCCGATCGCTCACACCTCTTATTTTTAAGGCACACGACGTTATAGCGGATTCTCACTAGAATCCCTCAACACAAGAATGCACATCATTATGCTTCACATGCAAATGACTCAAGACATTCTTGAAATGCATACATATTCACAATATATTCATGCATTCATCTCATACAATCACATACAATCTATATACATTCACATCAATGCACTATTGTATGATTCACATCCAAAACACACATTGAATTTCACATAAACAATGCTTTTCATTCACAAACCACAAACCACAACAATCATACAATCACAATTACTTCCACAATGGATTCGCACCACAAAGGCTACCCACAATACATCATAACAATATACATTGGTATTCAATCAAACAATGTATTTTACCACACAACAACATCATCAATCACGCATCGAGGTCCAATCCAAAACAATGCACAAAGTTGCCATAAGGCCACAAACCATCATCACGACATTTTCATCATGTATATTCACATCATATAATAGCACACAAGCTACACGTTACATATCAAAAGCATATAGCACGATAACACATCAATCGCACACATTCGCGACGGTAAAAATCAACACAACGATACGATTTTAATTTTCTGCTATAATTGAACTAGATACAGACCTCAAAACCATTTTTCCTAGAAAGAACATCTCGTTAGCTTTCCAACGCTTCGAACGGGGGTCAAAACCGACTTACGGTTCAAGAGTTATGAATTTTTGAAGTTTTGCAAAAACCAGAATTTTCTGCATAACAGCCCTACGGGTTCATGCATTTTCGTCCGAAAATCCGACCGATTCAATTATTTTCTTCGAAACAAACACATACTCATTCATACCAAACATATAGTAGTGATTTGGAACCATTAAACGTGAATTCTACGACTTTCGATTTCACTCCGAATCTTAAGCTCTCAATTCTCCAAAAATGCAAAAACTTACAAACTCAACCAAATTCGATAAAACAAGCATACTCAATCACGGCCTAACATTTCTCGACACATCTACGCAATTTATTCCGACTTTCGTCCGTGAAAACATCGATTTCTCACCATTTCATCATTATTGCCCTAACTCTCACAACTATGTAACTCACTCCAAAACTCCCTAAATCATATCAACGAGTATCCCCGATTAAACCCAAACATTACTCGGCTATTCTACACAATCTATTCCAAATTCTAACCGTTAAAACATCGATTCTACACATTTGTTCTTCAATCCAACCAATAAGAAAAGTATATATTTCAACCAAACAAACACAAACAACACATACATATACATATACAATCGAAATATAATTGAAACTTCTCACCCTTACCCGATTAATCGAAGTCCAAGCATTGATTTTGATGATTTTCCTCTTCTCCCTTTCCTTCTCCTCTTTCTCTCTGTTTTTTTTCTTCTTCTTCTAACTCTTTTCTTTCTCTCTCTTTCTAACTAATATATATATAATACTTATTATATATTATAAATCCAATAGGGTCAAATATCTCCAATTGATATTTTGTTTTCTAATACCAATTGATCAATTATTAGAGTTACCTTAAAATACTCTCTTTCTCTCAAATCTCTATTTATAAAAATATATATATAATTTTTCTAAAACATCTAACTAATCAAATGACCATTTTACCCCTCAGCTCAAATATCTCCCAAACGCTCTCAAAATGCGATAAAACATAACCATACCGATGAAATATATTTCGGAAATAAAAGTTGAAAAGAATTTATAATTTATTGCAAATATTTTACCTATCAGAGAAATTATCCAATTAACAGGTAAAACTCATTTAATTTACACAATTCATAAAAAGGCCAAAAACTCACGAATCTTCCACCAGTGGAAGTTACCTTTAAAATCTGCCTGAAATGCTTTTGGTCAGTTTTTGCACTAATCTTCCACCAGTGGAACTCAAGTGCAAAACGTGACATAACCAAAAATAACACTAACTTCCACCAGTGGATGTTAGTTCAAAATGTGACACATTTATGCCACAAAACTCTCAATGCCCAAACATGATGCATTAACATGAAACACAATAAATCACACAATTCACAAAATTTCACATAAATGGAATAATTAAATACGGTTAAATAAATCGAGGCGTTACAATTCTCCCCCACTTAGAAATTTTCGTCCTCGAAAATATACTGATACGAACAACCCAGGATACGACTCTCGCATCCGACCAACAAACCAACATGCCAACCAAAGGCACACTACGAATACCACAAACTGACAAACCACCTTGCTAACAGCAACTACAACAACGACACGACAACGACCACAACAACGACAAGATGCAAAGCCCATACAATGCACTTGACGACCAACTCACGACTCAAAGGAATACCCAAGTTACGAACACACACATGTTCACTCTTGAACCAGAACACAACAAGAACACAAGTTCCACGACACAACATCGATCAAACAACCTCTACAAAACCAGAATACCAAACATCCTTGTCATACGACAACATTACAACCATGCTACGATTCACCAATCGAACATATAACCAAAACATCCATTTACTTAGTAGCCCATGAATACTATTCAAACCTTTCACCTAACACTTCCGTTCTGAAACGTCCAATGGTCTCATCACTCCTACATTTTCCCAATGTTCAACCTTTGAATTCTTACAAGTCCCACACGCATATACGAAATGTGCCACATCACGCTTCCGCTGCGCACTCTGATGACTCGTAACCATCCAAACCACCAATCTCACGTCCAAAGTCTAACTCATCACGAATTTTAACCATTCTCGTTATCTCTATTCCTTCCGACACAACCAGTACTCAATATTCTTGTAATTACCAAACACTTCGAATCTAGAATCATAAAGATAATACTTCCAATATCCAACACCGAACCACCGCAACCAATTCCAAATCCTGAATAGTATAAATCCTTTTAGGAATCCTCAATGGTAGTAAAGCATAAGCCACGACTTTACCCTCTTGCATTAACACACTGACTAAACTCATCAAAGACACATCACAATACCTCACAACGATTCATCAGGATCACGCAGAATCAAAACTGGAGTCGTAGACAAATTCCACTTTAACCCTCTTAACTTTCCTCACAATGAACATCCAAAGCAAACGACTCACCCTTTGCAAGTCCACCGAAGTAACAGAAACGCTAAATTGGAAAAACCCTCCATAACCTCCGGTAATAACCAACTAATGTCCAAAAAGCTTCTAATCACCTTAACCAACTTCGGAGCTTCTCATTGTAGGACTGCATCTATTCCCGATGAATCCTTAACCATACTCTCATCTGAAATAACATATCCAAGAAAACTAACCTTTTTCAACCCAAATTCTCACTCGAATATCTTAGCATAAAACTTCGTCTCTTTTCAACACTTGTAATTCAAATCTCAATACTCTACCTGTTCTTCCTCTGAGTTTACAACAGATCCGAATATCCTCCATCAAAGCCATTACGAACTCATCCAAATAAATATGGAAGATACGATTCACCTACTCCACAAACATTACAGATTCCTTACTAACACCAAATAACATCACTGCACGTTGTAATACCCAAACAAATTCCAAAAGATATAAATTCTTAAAGTTCTTGCAAAATTCTTTTCCCTGGGTAACTGGTTACTCACACACAAGCTTAACCAAGTACATAACAACCTATCCCAACGATAACAACCATAACCAGTCACATTAAATCGATCAAAGCCTCAACCCACACTATTCACCACTCTTATCCAACATTCCATACACTTGCAACTCCACTCAAACTCCACCAAGCCAAGAGAACTCTTAAATATTACACCCACACCTAGGGTTTTCCTCAAAATTTCCATTAATGCTCTAAAACTCCAAAGACTCCAAACCTCACCTTCGTCAAATTTGAGTTCACACTTTACTCTCTGAGAACAACCATTAACGATACCCAATCGTTCTCTCTCAATGACTTCTCAACTTGACCAACATATGGAAACCTCGAATCCGTCTCCTCTTCCGATATAAGAATCTTCTTCGACTCCACAAAATAATCCATAATCGTTTCCTTAAATTCCAAACAACTAATTTCACACGCTATCAAAGCCGGAAAGACACGTCTATTCCATCCAACATAATTCCCGTCTGCTATCAACAAGAGATTAATGGTGATCAGTTCCTCAATTTGCCAATAGAAAGTCGACAATCATGATGGGGCATAAACCGTCTTTAACAAACTTATAATAGCATTTCTTGCATCTTGTGCACCAAACCACCTAAGGCACAATTCCTCAGTTGACATACACCTTACCTCCGCATTCCCTCTGGAACCGGGAACAACACTGTCCACACAACACTTACCATCTTGCAATTCACCACACACTGAGCCAACGCTCCACCTAAAGCAACTTGGAGAAGTATCAGCTTCTCCCCCACTTATCTCATTCTAACACCTGAAGGCAAAAGATTAGGAAACCAGAAAGTACCGACAGTGCTCCACACACATATCATGCACCAAGGGACAACCAACACCGACAGTAATCAACTGCCACACCAACTGACTCAACAACTTGGCCGGACGGACCGACCTGCTATGATACCACTAATGTAACACCCCAATTCCCATCGCGAATAAATAATACACATATAAATCAGAGTAACTAAAAATTTATTTTTCCGACAGAAAACAGGGATGTCACACTTCAAGAAAGAAAACATCAATCCCTGCTCATATATTTTTAATACATAGCACAAAATAGAATACCCTCAAAGGGGAAACTTTTTCCAACAAAAGGAAAGGTCAATTATGGAATAAAGCGGAAAGATCCATAACCGACTTGTTTTACAAAATAAATTGTTTGTTAACATCCAAAATACAAACAAGATGATACAAAATAAATCCTACAAATGTATACAAATATAACATAATCGTTCCCCGACTCCCGTGCTACGTATCAGAGCAGACACCAAGACCGACAAACAGATGGAGAACTAATCTTCACAAAAGCCTCCAAGACACTAATCTGCAATTGCCTCATAGAGCAACAAACCACATCAGAAGGGTGAGAAATAACAACTAAAATCAAGATTGCCTAATAATATGCAAACACACATAAAAATCACATACACAGTTATTCTCACCTCACGCATCACATACCAATACATATAGCAAACCACAGATGCATAACATATTTCCGACAATCCGAACACATAGCATATATCAGTTATGCCCACATAATAACATATTCACACAATCAACCCATTTATGAGTTTCCACACCTAATGCATCCATTCACAATTCTCACACATAATGAATCCATGATTTATGCAAATGCACAGAGACCGACACAACGACTCTATGCAAATGCCATGCGGTACCGACTCAATCATCTCAAGTTCACTCAGGAACTCATTGGAACCATCGCTCGTTACCAATGTAACTCCCCGTCGGGCCTACGATGTTCCCCATCGCTCACACCTCTTATTTTTAAGGCACACGATCCGATCTGATCGCTCACACCTCTTATTTTTAAGGCACACGACGTTTATGGATCGCTCACACCTCTTTTTATAAGGCACACGACCCGATCGCTCACACCTCTTTGTATAAGGCACACGATCGTCTATAACCATCGCTCACACCTCTTATGTTTAAGGCACACGATCCATCCGATCGCTCACACCTCTTATTTTTAAGGCACACGACGTTATAGCGGATTCTCACTAGAATCCCTCAACACAAGAATACACATCATTATGCTTCACATGCAAATGACTCAAGACATTCTTGAAATGCATACATATTCACAATATATTCATGCATTCATCTCATACAATCACATACAATCTATATACATTCACATCAATGCACTATTGTATGATTCACATCCAAAACACACATTGAATTTCACATAAACAATTATTTTCATTCACAAACCACAAACCACAACAATCATACAATCACAATTACTTCCACAATGGATTCGCACCACAAAGGCTACCCACAATACATCATAACAATATACATTGGTATTCAATCAAACAATGTATTTTACCACACAACAACATCATCAATCACGCATCGAGGTCCAATCCAAAACAATGCACAAAGTTGCCATAAGGCCACAAACCATCATCACGACATTTTCATCATGTATATTCACATCATATAATAGCACACAAGCTACACGTTACATATCAAAAGCATATAGCACAATAACACATCAATCGCACACATTCGCGACGGTAAAAATCAACACAACGATACGATTTTAATTTTCTGCTATAATTGAACTAGATACAGACCTCAAAACCATTTTTCCTAGAAAGAACATCTCGTTAGCTTTCCAACGCTTCGAACGGGGGTTAAAACCGACTTACGGTTCAAGAGTTATGAATTTTTGAAGTTTTGCAAAAACCAGAATTTTCTGCCTAACAGCCCTACGGGTTCATGCATTTTCGTCCGAAAATCCGACCGATTCAATTATTTTCTTCGAAACAAACACATAATCATTCATACCAAACATATAGTAGTGATTTGGAACCATTAAATGTGAATTCTACGACTTTCGATTTCACTCCGAATCTTAAGCTCTCAATTCTCCAAAAATGCAAAAACTTACAAACTCAACCAAATTCGATAAAACAAGCATACTCAATCACGGCCTAACATTTCTCGACACATCTACGCAATTTATTTCGACTTTCGTCCGTGAAAACATCGATTTCTCACTATTTCATCATTATTGCCCTAACTCTCACAACTATGTAACTCACTCCAAAACTCCCTAAATCATATCAACGAGTATCCCCGATTAAACCCAAACATTACTCGGCTATTCTACACAATCTATTCCAAATTCTAACCGTTAAAACATCGATTCTACACATTTGTTCTTCAATCCAACCAATAAGAAAAGTATATATTTCAACCAAACAAACACAAACAACACATACATATACATATACAATCGAAATATAATTGAAACTTCTCACCCTTACCCGATTAATCGAAGTCCAAGCATTGATTTTGATGATTTTCCTCTTCTCCCTTTCCTTCTCCTCTTTCTCTCTGTTTTTCTTCTTCTTCTTCTTCTAACTCTTTTCTTTCTCTCTCTTTCTAACTAATATATATATAATACTTATTATATATTATAAATCCAATAGGGTCAAATATCTCCAATTGATATTTTGTCTTCTAATACCAATTGATCAATTATTAGAGTTACCTTAAAATACTCTCTTTCTCTCAAATCTCTATTTATAAAAATATATATATAATTTTTCTAAAACATCTAACTAATCAAATGACCATTTTACCCCTCAGCTCAAATATCTCCCAAACGCTCTCAAAATGCGATAAAACATAACCATACCGATGAAATATATTTCGGAAATAAAAGTTGAAAAGAATTTATAATTTATTGCAAATATTTTATCTATCAGAGAAATTATCCAATTAACAGGTAAAACTCATTTAATTTACACAATTCAAAAAAAGGCCAAAAACTCACTAATCTTCCACCAGTGGAAGTTACCTTTAAAATCTGCCTGAAATGCTTTTGGTCAGTTTTTGCACTAATCTTCCACCAGTGGAACTCAAGTGCAAAACGTGACATAACCAAAAATAACACTAACTTCCACCAGTGGATGTTAGTTCAAAATGTGGCACATTTATGTCACAAAACTCTCAATGCCCAAACATGATGCATTAACATGAAACACAATAAATCACACAATTCACAAAATTTCACATAAATGGAATAATTAAATACGGTTAAATAAATCGGGGTGTTACAGATGCGGTTGTGGTTGTGGGTATTGCGATTGTGGTCATTACGGGTGTTGCAATGCGTATTACGGGCGTTGCGGTGTGAATTTTTATAAAGAGGTGTTTGAAATACAAAGTTGAAAAACACTTAATGTTATGTTTTTTCAAGTAAATTGAGTTTTAGAATTCTAAAATTTTAATTTTAGATGTAAATACTTGAAGAAACATGATTGAAATAATCTAATGTGGTTCCAAACATAGCCGGAGGCGTAATTTTCAAATTACACCGCAATTGCGGTGATGCAACCGCATCCGTAATATTGTAGGTGCATTTGCGGTTGCGGTCCGCAATTTAAAACCATGGATTCCAATTCATTGATACCTTTTCATAAAGGAAGTACAGTACTATATATTACCAATTATTCTAGGATTTTGTTAGCTAATACTAGATCCTATAAATCAGAATTGTAACAAACTCATGACGTCACTATTTGGAGGTTTTAACTTGCCACCCCACATTTGTATCTGACATCTCCCATTTAGAGAACTTTTATTTTATAAAAATCAGATTTTTTTTTAAACTTGTTTTTATCTGAAATTTGCAGTATATATTGGAATTTTTCGAATTTTCCCTTTTTTTACCAGAATTTTATGAAGTTTCTGGTAGAAAATGAAAATTTCCGCAAAAAATTAAAGAATACTGGAATTTTAAAAAAAATTCAAAATTTTTCAAAATTATTTTTACACTATTGAAAATTTTGAAATTTCCGGTAAACTACAACAGTTTTTGAAATTTCAGGTAGTGTTAAAAAAATTATTTTTTTATTGAATATGAACTACTGAAATTTCACTATGGTTGAAATTTCCTGTATAAAATGGAACATTTAGAATTTTTGATAGGGGCAAAGTCTCTCAACTTTGTTGGCTTCATGATAATCCTCCTGGGGCTTGTTGCCATGCTGGGCCCAATTCTCTCTTTTAGAACTTGATTATCAACACCCTCTGTATTCGAGATTTTAACTTGCCACCTCCACACTTATTCCTCACACCTCCCATTTAGAGTATTTGTACTGTTATAACCTTTTATAAATATCGGAATTTTTTGAAATTTACATGTTTTACCAAAAATTTGTAGTCTGTACCGGAAATTTTGGAAATTTCCATTTTTTTACCACAACAAAAACACATGTACCACAAATTTAGAATATTCGATAATAAACATATCGGAAATTGAAAAATTTACGATAGATATCTGTTGTGTTTTACCGAAAATTATAAAATTTTCAGGAAATACCACAAAATTCTAGAAATTTTAAAATTTGCGATATGTGTCACAAAATTTCAAAAAATGCTTAAATTTTATGTATTTTCCAAATAAATCTGTTCAATTTTTTCCTGCATAATTGATTCGACGAAAAATACCTGATATAAAAAGTATACATCATATAAAAAATATATTATCAATATCATATAGAAGAGAGAAAATGTTTAAATTAAACTTGTTACATAAAAAACGTACTACATAAATATATTTAACCATAATCCTTACTAATATGAAACCGCCCTAAACTCGCAAGCTTCATTCTTTGGGATGGATTGCAAGGCAGAAATTTTTTTCAATGTTCTTCTATCTTGAACAAAATATTTTTTCTGTCCTTGCAATCTATCTCACATAATGGTGGTGATGAAGTTGTTGTATTTATGTAGTAACATTCCTATGTTGTCAATCAAAGAAAACATTGAGAAATCTATTTTTTTCCTCGGTTGACAGCATTGGGAAATTTATTACTTAACACAATCATACATTTCACTTTCATGTTATCTTTCATGTGAAAGCATTTGTTCAATATAATTTAGGGTGGATTGCAAGTACAGAAAAAAAATTTCTCTTGGTTGGAACAGATAACTTCTCAGAAATAAAAAAACAATGTAAATATAAAAAATTTCCCTTGCTTGCAACAGATAACTCTTCTAGGTTGTTTCCCTAGAATCCATTGTCAAACTCTTGATTTGTTTAAGTAATTTATTTTCATATTTTGTGCAAACAATGTAAATATAAAAAAATATTTTTCCCCTCGCTTTTAAAGAGAAACCGAGAGGTATGTAGCTTAGGACAGAACATATTCTATTTTATATTTTTATTTAAAAAGAAACACAATTTATCTTGGTTTTGAGTGATAATTGTGGTAAAGTATAAGCGTGTTTTTTCATTTTCTTCACCGTCCTTAAACAAATCTTCATCGTCCACTTAATGACTATCAACGCTCAAGGCACTGCCATTAGTGATTCTCGTGAAACCTAAAATCCTCATTCTAAAAGCATTCTGAATATTTAAATTTGATAGTAGTGAATCCACAAGAAACTCAAACGTTGTTGTGAAACTCTCTATGTTTAATTAGAGCGCCATAAAATTTTACAAAGTAAAAGTATCACTGTGATAGATTGTGTGACGCCCCCAATCTATACCCCCAAGCTATTAAGGCAGTAACAGAAAATTCAAAATTCCATCAGAGTATATTTAAAAACACGGCATAGACGGGGAAATCACATCAATTTGAAACAAAACATACGACACCTGCTCATAAAGATATGCAACAGTGGGGTAGCATTCATCAGAGGAACTCAGTTCCTTACACCCACATTTCAAAGTTTTTAGAATAAAAGCGGAAAATCTAAAAACTGAATATCATAGATATATCACATGAAAAGTTGGTCATACATCAGTTATACAAGTACAAACCTAAAGATATAAATATACACAATACACAAAAACACAAACGGCCTCCCTAACTACCCGGTGTCACATATCAGAGCCGACCGACAAAAGAATGAAGATACAATCTTCACAAAAGACCTCCAGCAACTCTAATCTGCAATGCCTCATAGAGCATTATAAAACAGCAGAAGGGTGAGAAAAACAACCATAATATAAATGCATATAATTATATATATCAATATAAAAATACACATATCAAATTTTCTCACCACAATTATCACATGCCTACGCATAAAGCATATACAGATTATATTCACATAATCCCATATTCACACATCATGCATATGTTTATACACACAAAACATATCATTCATAATTCAAGGCATTTAACACGAATGCACATCAATTCACAAATGCTATCACAAGCTCAATCACACAATGTCTCCATCCCCAATTGCATATTATTCATGCTCAATACATTTATCACAAATGCATATCACAACGTCTCGCACATAATCAACCAAATCATGATTTTCCACATATAACCAATGCAATCATAATTCATGCAGATGCAAAGAGACCGACACAACGACTCTCTATGCAAATGCATATGCGGTACCGACTCCAAGATTTCATATCTCATCACTAGTTCACTCAGGAACTCTGCTGGAACCATCGCTCGTTACATCACTGTAACTCCCCGTCGGGCATACGATGTTCACCCACCGCTCACACCTCTACCAAGAGAGGCTCACGGTGTTTATGGATCGCTCACACCTCCACCGAGAGAGGCTCACGACCCGATCGCTCACACCTCCACCAAGAGAGGCTCACGATCGTCTATAACCATCGCTTTCAGTCCTCAGGCTATTCATACCTTCATATTTTCGAGGCACACGATGTTATAGCTGATTCCCCACCGGAACCGCCGTCACACAGGACGCAACAACAATGCATATCATGATGCTTGACATACAAGAACTCATGACAACCAATGCATTTTCACACATATATGCAACCATAAACATGCATATATAATCAAATACAACATATTGCATTTATTTGCCTTTCGGCCATAATTCATCACCACAACATGTCATCACATGCATTCACATCATACAACGTCATACAAGTCATACGATATCCATATTCAAGCACATTATATAATACACATCATTTACACACCATTAAAACGGCAAAAGTCGACAAAATGACACTATTCACATTTCCCGACATAATTAAATCGGCTAACAAATCCAAAATCATCATAATCATTTAGTACAGCTCAATAGCTTCCCAACGATACCAAGAATATAAAAATCGGATAATCGGAACAAAAGTTACGGACGAAAACGAAAACGACATTTTGAAAAGTCTCATTTTACCATTCTCCTGGCCATACGCGTATTGCCCAAATTCCTCGCCATGCCATACGCGTATTGCCCAAGGCCTTACGCGTATGGGCAGAGCCATTTTCTTCCCAAAAATTCCCATTTGAACCCCATACGCGTATGCCCAACATCATACGCGTATCACCATCTCTCCTACGCGTAATGACCCAAACACAGGCCAATGTTACGCGTATTGCCGAGTCCCATACGCGTATGGACATGCCCCATACGCGTATGACCTGGGCAAACCCAGAAAATTTTTGCAGAAACGAGTTCTGCGTTTTCCAACCAAAACACACCCAAATTCATCACCTACATCCAGAAAATTACCAATTTGATTCACAACAACACATATCTATCAAGTATCAACAACAAGGAACACAAAAACGTCATTTTCAACACGATTAAATCGAATTCTAACATTTTCTACGAAAATGGGTTTTGTTATATTTTTCATATAATCCAACAAATCAACAAACAAACACATACATAATCATACACATGTATAAGATAATTGAATTTCACACCCTTACCCGATTAAATCGATTCCTAGAAGTGATTTTCTTTGATTTTCCAAGCTTTTCCCAATTTCTCTCTTTTTCTCCTTTCCCTTCTTTTCTTTCTTCCCTTTTTTCTTCTTCTCTCTATTTTTTTTCTCTTCTTTTTATTTCTATCTCTTTTTCTTTCTTTTCTAACTTAGTAAATAATTAGGGAAAAGACTAAAATACCCTTACTCTCAATTATCTCCCAAACGATCCCAAAATGCGATAAAATATAATAACAGTACAAAACAACATATTATCACACCGAAGTCATAAATAAAAATACTATAATACTCAAAATAATTAAATCGACTCGATTAAATAAAATGGTCGAAACTGGGGCTTTACAACTCTCCCCCACTTGGAAATTTTCGTCCTCGAAAATAAAGCCAAACCCAACAACTCCAAACACGGCCCTCGCATCTGACCAACAAACAAAGACCGACCAAAAGCACACCACAAATAACATAGCTGACTAACCACCTCGCTAGCAGCAGAAACAACAACGACACGACAACGACGACAACAACACCGACAAGATGCAAAACCCATACAATGCACTTGACGACCAACTCACAACTCAAGGAAAACCGCGATACCAACACACAGGTTCACTCTAGAACCGAAACACAACAAGATCGTTACCATCTCCCTAGGTAACACTCCCCTAATCCCTCACACAGGAATTAGCTACCCGCACTCGAACCATCACAATGGAAACGAGGCAACAACACAAACAAGAACATAAAGTTCTACAACATAACAAGGTCTCAACAACAACAACCAAACCAGGATACCAAACATCCTTGTCACACAACAATTCACAAAAATGCTACTATTCACCAATCGAACATAAAACCAAAACATCCATCCACTTAGTATCCCATGAATACCATTCAAACCCTTCACCTAACACTTCCATTCCGAAACGTCCATTGGTCTCATCATTCCTACAGATTTCCAATGTTCCACCTAAAAACTCTTACAAGTCACACACACATATATGAAATGTGCCACATCACGCTTCCGCTGCGCACTCTGATGATTTGTAACTATCAAGTCTCCCAATCTCAAGCCCAAAGTCTAACTCTTTCGCATACTCACCAAACCACTGTTCACTTTTAATATTTCCAACCAGTACACAATATTCTTGTCATTACCAAACACTTCGAATCTAGAATCATAAAGATAATACTTCCAATATTACAACATAATACCACTGCAAACAATTCCACAATAGTACTGATCCTTTCACGAATCCTCAAATGTCGAAAACATGAACCACAACTTTACTCTCTTATATTAACACACCAGCTATACTCATCAAGATACATCCCAAACGATCGACTTCACCTTTGCAAGTCAACTGAAGTAACGAAAACGCTAATCTTGGAAAAGCCTTCTATACCCTTCGGTAATAACCAACAAAATCCAAAAAGTTTCCAATCGCCTTAACTAACTTCGAAGCCTCTACTCAAACCAATCACTACGCTTATCAAACATTCCAACAATTGCAATTCTAATCAAACTCAACCAACCCATTCCAGTTACCTAATCCTGAACGTGAACACTTATTCTCAATCGTAACCCTATACCACTGTCCGTACTCCATACACAATTCCTGCTCTTGACAATCCAAATTCCATCCTATTGCAACAACCACCCAAAAAGAAAGTCTCAAATATCACATCCACCCCCAAGGGTTTCCTCAAGATTTCTGCAATCTCTATACCATCAAAGAATTTCAAATCGTTTGCAAGTCGTCACAATTCAAAACTCAAGCTATGCAAAACACTACTGCAAGTTCCCATACTACTCACTGGTTAACACGCATCCTCCTATTATCATCTTATTCCTTACCAACCCTTAGTAATACCCAATCATTATCCCTCAGAGACATTCCAACTTAATCCACATACTCAAACCCCTAATCCGTCTCATCTTCTGATATAAGAATTCTCATCGACTCAACAACGCAATCTGTAACCAACTCCTTTCCTTTCAAGTAATCCATTCCGCACCACTATCAAAGCCGGAAAGACACGTCCATTCCATCCAACATAATTCCCGTCTACTATCAACAAGAGATTAAGGGTGATCAGTTCCTCAATTTGTCAATAGACAGCCGACAATCATGATGAGGCATAAACCGTCTCTACCAAACTATAATAGCATTCCTTACATCCTATACACAAAACTACCTAAGGCACAAATCCTTCGTTGACGTAAACCTTACTTCTGCATCCCTCCTTGAACCAGAAACCACACTTATAATCTTGCAATTCATAACACACAGAGCCAGCACTCTACCCTTGAAACAACATGGAGAAGTACCAGCTTCTCCCCCACTTGTCTCATTCTAACCTCTCCACTGTAGACACACTAAATCCATCACAAGCCTTTACCATAATTGGTCAAAGAACAATTTAAACAAACCAAAGAATTAATTACAGACCCCAATGCTGGAGTATCTATAACCATCACACCACTCCAAGAAGACAACAACATGTTCAACCGCTTCGCGCACTCATACGAAATAAACGAATGAGTCGCTCCATTACCAATACTAGCAAATAAAGACGTACTATTAATAAAACAAGTACCTTGAGTCAGACGATCCGCACTAGTAGTCTCATCTCCTGCCAATGCAACAACCTTCCTACCAGTCTGAGCTTTTTTCGGTTTCGTACACCCCGTACTGATATGACCTGTTCCACCACAGTTGAAACACTCCACACTAATTCTCTTACAATCAACTGCGACATGTCCCGAACCTCCACACTTGGAACATTTCAGTTTATTCTTCTCACAATCAAGACGAAGATGTCGTACTTCCCCACACTTGTAACACTTAATGTAACACCTCGGAGGACTAGACATTCCTCCCTCCCTTGCCTTTCGATCAAAAGTACCCCTTTGTTTACCATGGTCAACGGTTGTCACATAAGGCCCACTACGAGACTGTTGTTTCCCTTTCCTGTCATCCACACTCTTATAGTGAGTAGCACGCGCCTTACGATCCTCTTCGTAAATCCTACAACTGTCCACCAATTCAGAAAACCTTCTAATCCTCTGTTAACCGATTGCCCGTTTAATCTCCGGACGCAATCCGTTCTCATACTTCACACACTTAGTAAATTCAGCAGTCGCTTCCGCATAATGAGGATAAAACTGCACCAGTTCCACAAACTTTGCTGTGTAATCCACAACAGACATATCGCCTTGTTTTAATTCCAAAAACTCAATCTCCTTCTTCTCCTTCACACCTTCAGGATAATACTTCCTCCGAAACTCTCGGCTAAATAAATCCCAAGTAACCTCTTCATCATCCACTCCCAACACTTGGCGAAAACTAACCCACCAATCAGCTGCTTCTTCCTCCAGCATGTGAGTACCCAGTCTCACCTTATCCTCTTCAGCACAATCCGTCACATGGAAGATTCTTTCAACCTCTTCAATCCAAAATTGTGCACCATCAGGATCATATCTTCCCTTGAAGATAGGCAGCTCATTCTTTCTGAACTCATCATTACCCGAAACATTCGGTACACCCTGCACAGCCCGAGCCATATTTTGTTCATTCCCAATAACATCAACTATGGTTAAACAAACAGCTCACCGAACCACAAAGACCAACAAGAACTGACACAAACTAACACGGACTGGCTCTGATACCACTTAATGTGACGCCCCCAATCTATACCCCCAAGCTATTAAGGCAGTAACAGAAAATTCAAAATTTCATCAGAGTATATTTAAAAACCCGGCATAGACGGGGAAATCACATCAATTTGAAACAAAACATACGACACTTGCTCATAAAGATATGCAACAGTGGGGTAGCATTCAACAGAGGAACTCAGTTCCTTACACCCATATTTCAAAGTTTTTAGAATAAAAGCGGAAAATCTAAAAACTGAATATCATAGATATATCACATGAAAAGTTGGTCATACATCAGTTATACAAGTACAAACCTAAAGATATAAATATACACAATACACAAAAACACAAACAGCCTCCCTAACTACCCGGTGTCACATATCAGAGCCGACCAACAAAAGAATGAAGATACAATCTTCACAAAAGACCTCCAGCAACTCTAATCTGCAATGCCTCAGAGAGCATTATAAAACAGCAGAAGGGTGAGAAAAACAACCATAATATAAATGCATATAATTATATATATCAACATAAAAATACACATATCAAATTTTCTCACCACAATTATCACATGCCTACACATAAAGCATATACAGATTATATTCACATAATCCCATATTCACACATCATGCATATGTTTATACACACAAAACATATCATTCATAATTCAAGGCATTTAACACGAATGCACATCAATTCACAAATGCTATCATAAGCTCAATCACACAATGTCTCCATCCCCAATTGCATATTATTCATGCCCAATACATTTATCACAAATGCATATCACAACGTCTCGCACATAATCAACCAAATCATGATTTTCCACATATAACTAATGCAATCATAATTCATGCAGATGCAAAGAGACCAACACAACGACTCTCTATGCAAATGCATATGCGGTACCGACTCCAAGATTTCATATCTCATCACTAGTTCACTCAGGAACTCTGTTGGAACCATCGCTCGTTACATCACTGTAACTCCCCGTCGGGCATACGATGTTCACCCACCGCTCACACCTCCACCAAGAGAGGCTCACGGTGTTTATGGATCGCTCACACCTCCACCGAGAGAGGCTCACGACCCGATCGCTCACACCTCCACCAAGAGAGGCTCACGATCGTTTATAACCATTGCTTTCAGTCCTCAGGCTATTCATACCTTCATATTTTCGAGGCACACGATGTTATAGCTGATTCCCCACCGGAACCGCCGTCACACAGGACGCAACAACAATGCATATCATGATGCTTGACATACAAGAACTCATGACAACCAATGCATTTTCACACATATATGAAACCATAAACATGCATATATAATCAAATACAACATATTGCATTTATTTGCCTTTCGGCCACAATTCATCACCACAACATGTCATCACATGCATTCACATCATACAACGTCATACAAGTCATGCGATATCCATATTCAAGCACATTATATAATACACATCATTTACACACCATTAAAACGGCCAAAGTCGACAAAACGACACTATTCACATTTCCCGACATAATTAAATCGGCTAACAAATCCAAAATCATCATAATCATTTAGTACAGCTCAATAGCTTCCCAACGATACCAAGAATATAAAAATCGGATAATCGAAACAAAAGTTACGGACGAAAATGAAAACGACATTTTCAAAAGTCTCCTTTTACCATTCTCCTGGCCATACGCGTATTGCCCTAGGCCATACGTGTAACAGCCCGATTATGATTATCTCCATTTTGTGCTAATTTGTATTATTTTGTTGAGTCTTTTATTTAATTTGGGTGATAATAATGTTATTGTGAAATTGGTGTTTTAATCTGATATGTTGGCGTGTTATATTATTTTACCGTTTTTGAGAGTTTTCGGGGGAAATTAGATTGGAGGGTATTTTAGACATTTCATAATTATTGTTAAGTTAGAATTTAAGTGAGGAATGATTTAAGGGTATTTGTGAGATATTTAAAGTAAAGAAAAGAAAGTAGTAAGGAAAAAAAAAAGAAAGAAAAGTATAAGAGTTAGAAAAGAGAGAAAAGGAGAGTTAGAGAGAAAAATAGAGAGAAAGAAGAACAAGAGAAGAAAAAGAGAAGAAAAGATTGGAAAAGCTAGGAAATCGTCAAGACAACTCTAGGAATCGAATTTAATCGGGTAAGGGTGTGAAATATTATTATCTTATCCATGTGTATGATTATGTATGTGTGTGTTTGAATTGTTTAGATTGTTTTAGAGATATATGTGGTTAGGTCGAATTGGACAAAGTCGATAAAAACCGATGTTTTCACGGTTAGAATTCGAAATAAATTACGTAGTTGTATCGAGTAAGGTTAGGTCGTCGTATAGCGTGCTTTTTATTCGATTTGGTGATGTTTGAAAATTCTGGTTTTTGAAAGGTTGAAATTTAATCGAGAAATCGAAAGTCGTAGAATTCACGTTTAATGGTTCCAAATCACTACTATATGTTTAGTATGAATGAGTATGTGTTTGTTTCGAAGAAAATAATTGAATCGGTCGGATTTTCGGACGAAATACCATAAACCCGTTGGGCTGTAGCAGAAAAATTCTGGTTTTTCGAAAAACTTCAAAAATTCATAACTCTTGAACCGTAAGTCGGTTTTGACCCCCGTTCGAAGCGTTGGAAAGCTAATGAGATGTTCTTTCTAGGAAAAATGGTTTTGAGGTCTGAACTTGGTTCAATTAGAGCAGTATTTTCAAACCGTATCGTAGTGTCAGGCCTCCGGTTTATGCTTTTGCGTTATTTTGAAATATCCATATCTTTTGCGTTGTTTATCCGATTGAGGTGTTCTTTATATGGATGGGAAGCTAAAAATATGTTCTATGATTTGGTGAAGAAAAATATTATTTTTAGCCGACTTTTAACCGACTTTTCTGGTAAACCGTAAATCGAATTGTTTGGTTATTTGTGAAAACGTTCGGTTGCCGTTTAGTACAATTGATGTGAATGTATGTGGATTGTGTGTGATGAATGCATGACTATATTGTGAATATGTATGCATGTCAAGAGTGTCATGAGTCATGTTGTATGTGAAGCATCATGATGTGCATTCTTGCATTGTGGGGTTCTAAGATGAATCCGTTGTAACGTCGTAAGCCTTTTGAGAGGTGGGGGCGATGATTACAAACGATTGTAAGCCTTTTGAGAGGTGGGAGCAATCGGATTGTAAGCCTTTTGAGAGGTGGGGGCAATCCATAAACATTGTAAGCCTTTTGAGAGGTGGTAGCAATGGGTGAACATCGTATGCCCGACGGGGAGTTACACTAAGTAACGAGCGATGGTTCCAATAAGTTCTTCAATTGAACTTGAGATGAAATGAGTCGGTACCGCATTGCATTTGCATAGAGTCGTGAGTCGGTCTCTATGTTTTGCATTGGTCATCCTTGTATTTGTGCATGGATGAATGAACATGAATATATGTGTTTATGTTGAATGATAAGCATTGTGATGAATATGCTTGGTTTTGTATATATATATATATGCCTTGCGATGTATATTGAATGAGATGTGATGAATTGTGATAAGAATTGTATCGTTGTAATGATGCATTGAAGAATGAATATAATATGTATGTTTATGTGGAATGGTAGAATGGTGAGAATGTGTTATGTGTATACTTTTGTGTTGAGATATATGATTATATGCATTGTTATTATGATAATATTTCTCACCCTTCTGCTGTTTTATGATGCTCTACGAGGCATTGCAGATTAGGTATCTGGTGGTCTTTTGTGAAGTGTGTCTTCATACCTTTTTGGTCGGTTGGCTCTGATATGTAGCACCGGGTAGCTATGATGCTTATGTTTGATTCCTTTTTGTGATACATTCGTGTATGTATCTTGCTGATGAATTTCTGTATATAAACATGAATGATGTTGTTGTATCATACTTGTTGATGTATATATATATATATAATGTATATATGTTTGATATTAGCAATGTTTAGATTTTCCGCTTTTATTCTAAATATTGAGATGTGGGTGTAAGGACTGAGTTCCTACGTTGAAAGTTACCCCATTGTTGCATATCATTTGTTGAGCAGGTGTTGTATGTTTTAATTTCAAGCATAATGTGACATGCCTTTTTATGCCGTGTTTACAATTATACTCTGATGAAATTTCCAATACATGCCTAAATGATTTATTTGATTATTTGGGGGTATAAAAAGGGGGTGTTACATTTAAGTGGTATCAGAGCCAAGGTTGAGTCAGTCGTGTCTGTCTCGTTGTTGTGTTGGTTGAACTGGTGTTTAACCTTTGTTGTTATTTTTGGGAATGATCAGAATATGGCTGGTAGAAACGATAATACGATGGCTGCTGCTATGGAAGCAATGGCTAGGGCGGTGCAGGGTGCGCCGAATGTAAGTGCTAATGAAGAGTTCAGGAAGAATCAACCACCGGTCTTCAAAGGAAGATTTGATCCCGATGGTGCTCAACTTTGGCTGAAAGAGATTGAAAGAATCTTCAGAGTCATGGACTGTGCAGAAGAGAATAAGGTGAGGCTTGGATCTCACATGCTGAGGGAAGAAGCCGACGATTGGTGGGTCGGTATGCGTGAAATTCTTGAGGTGGATAATGAAGAGGTAACTTGGGAATTGTTTCGTACCGAGTTTTTGCTGAAGTATTACCCTGAAAGTGTGAAAGGGAAGAAAGAGATGGAATTCCTGGAATTGAAACAAGGTGGTATGTCAGTGGTGGACTATACTGCTAAGTTTGTGGAATTGGTTCAATTTCATTCTCATTATGCTGCGATTACTGCTGAGTTCTCAAAGTGTATTAAATATGAGAATGGTTTGCGTCCTGAGATTAAGCAAGCTTTGGGATATCAAAGGATTAGGAGGTTTTCGGATTTGACTGAATATTGTAGAATCTTCGAGGAAGATAGCAAAGCTCGTTCTACACATTACAAGAGTGTGAATGAGAGGAGAGGGAAACAACAAGCTAGAAGTGGACCTTATGTGACCCCCGCTGATAAGGGTAAATATAAGGGAAACTTTGATAAGAGATCTGGAGGAGGAAGTTCTGGGTTCATTAAGTGTTTCAATTGTGGTGGAATGGGTCATAAAGCAACTGAGTGTAGGAAGGCCGTTGGGAGATGTTCTAACTGTGGAGGTATAGGGCATTCTACTGCTGAGTGTAGGAGTAATATGGTGAAGTGTTTAACTGTGGAAAAGTGGGTCACATTAGTACTAAGTGTACTAAGCCGAAACAAGCTCAAGCGGGCGGAAAGGTGTTTGCATTGGCGGGGACTCAGACCACTAGTGCAGACCGTTTGATTAAAGGTACATGCTTTATTAATAGTACACCTTTAGTTGCTGTTATTGATACGGGAGCGACTCATTCGTTTATTTCGTCTGAGTGCGCGAAGCGTTTGAATCTTGCGTTGTCTTTGATGGGTATTGAGATGGTTATTGAGACTCCTGCTTTAGGGTCGGTAACTACGTCTTTGGTGTGTGTAAGTTGTCCTTTGACCATTTATGGTAAAGACTTCATTATGGATTTAGTGTGTTTGCCGTTGGAGGGATTGGATGTAATCTTGGGTATGAACTGGTTGCAATTTAATCGAGTTCATATAGATTGCTATCATAAGTTGGTAAGGTTTCCTTATTTGGAAGATGATGAAGATGAGAGTTTTCTATCTACTAAAGAGTTAAAGAAACTTTTAGGGGATGAAGCTCAATTGTTTGGTTTGTTTGCATCATTGGCAGTGGAGAGTAAGATTGGTATTGATGTGTTTCCAGTGGTGTGTGATTTTCCAGAAGTGTTTCCGGAGGATATTACGGATGTACCGCCGTAAAGAGAAGTTGAGTTCTCTATTGATCTAGTTCCTGGCACTAGACCGATTTCGATGGCACCGTATCGTATGTCGGCATCGGAGTTGATAGAATTGAAGAAGCAGTTGAATGACTTGTTGGACAAGAGATTTATAAGGCCAAGTGTTTCTCCTTGGGGTGCTCCGGTATTGTTGGTAAAGAAAAAGGATGGAAGTATGCGGTTATGTATTGATTATCGACAGCTGAACAAGGTGACAATTAAGAACAAGTATCCGCTTCCAAGGATTGATGATTTGATGGACCAATTGGTTGGTGCGCGTGTCTTTAGCAAGATTGATTTGAGATCGGGATATCACCAAATTCGTGTGAAAAGCGAGGATATTCAGAAGACGGCATTTAGGACACGGTATGGTCATTACGAATATTCCGTGATGCCATTCGGGGTTTCTAATGCGCCGGGGGTGTTTATGGAATACATGAATCGTATTTTTCATGAACAGTTGGATCATTTTGTGGTTGTGTTCATCGATGATATTTTGATTTATTCTAAGTCTCAAGAAGAGCATGAAGAGCATTTGAGAATTGTGTTGCAAATTTTGAGAGAGAAACAATTATATGCTAAGTTGTCAAAATGTAACTTTTGGCTATCGGAAGTAAGTTTTCTTGGACATGTTATCTCCGGGAGTGGTATTAGTGTTGATCCATCTAAGATTGATGCGGTGATGCAGTGGGAGACTCCTAGATCGGTTACGGAAATTCGAAGCCTTTTAGGCTTGGCGGGTTATTATCGGAGGTTTATTGAGGGATTTTCGAAGTTGGCACTTCCGTTAACGCAATTGACTTGTAAAGGAAAGGCTTTCATTTGGGATATAGATTGTGAAAAGAGTTTCATTGAGCTAAAAAGAAGGTTGACAACGGCTCCGATCTTGATTTTGCCGAATCCTAATGAACCATTTGTTGTATATTGTGATGCTTCATTGATTGGTTTAGGTGGTGTTTTGATGCAAGATGGAAAAGTTGTGGCATATGCTTCAAGACAATTGAGAGTGCATGAAAAGAATTATCCTACACATGACTTGGAGTTAGCGGCGGTGGTGTTTGTTTTGAAAATTTGGAGACACTATCTTTATGGTGCAAGATTTGAAGTTTTTAGTGATCACAAAAGCTTAAGATATTTATTTGATCAGAAAGAATTGAACATGAGACAACGAAGATGGTTAGAGCTTTTGAAGGATTTTGATTTTAGTTTGAATTACCATCCGGGTAAGGCGAATGTGGTAGCCGATGCCTTAAGTCGAAAGTTGTTACATATGTCCGCATTAATGATGAAAGAATGGGAACTTTTGGAGGATTTCAGAGATTTGAGTTTGGTTTGTGAAATGACGCCGCGAAGTGTGAGACTTGGTATGTTACATGTTACGAATGATTTTCTTGCAACGGTTAGTAAAAAGCAAAAGTTGGATTTGAAGTTCGTTGATTTAATGATGAATGAGAATGAGGAGTTCAAGGTTGATAACTTTGGAGTTTTGAGATTTCGTGGTCGTATTTGTATTCCCGACGACGCGGAGTTGAAAAAGATGATTTTAGAGGAAGGACACCGAAGTAATTTAAGTATTCATCCGGGTGCGACTAAGATGTATCAAGATTTGAAGAAGATCTTTTGGTGGTCCGGTTTAAAGAGGGATGTGGCTCGATTTGTGTATGCGTGTTTGACTTGTCAAAAGTCGAAGGTGGAACATCAGAAGCCTAGTGGTTTGTTGCAACCGTTGGATATTCCGGAATGGAAATGGGATAGTATATCGATGGATTTTGTTACGGGATTGTCGAATACGCAAAGAGGTCATAATGCTATTTGGGTGATTGTTGATAGGCTTACTAAATCTGCTCACATTATTCCAATTGACATTAGTTATCCTTTGGAGAAGTTAGCCGAGATTTATGTTCGTGTGATTGTGAAGTTACATGGTGTTCCTAAGAGTATTGTATCAGATCGAGATCCGAGATTTACATCGAGATTTTGGGTGAGTTTACAAGAGGCTTTGGGTTCTAAGCTAAGATTGAGTTCGGCTTACCATCCGCAAACAGATGGTCAAACCGAGAGGAAGATTCAATCGTTGGAGGATTTGTTGCGTGCTTGTGTGCTAGAGCAAGGTGGTGCTTGGGATAGTTATTTAGTGTTGATTGAGTTCACCTATAATAACAGTTTTCATTCGAGTATTGGTATGGCACCATTTGAGGCTTTGTATGGTCGGAGATGTCGAACACCTTTGTGTTGGCATGAAACTGGTGAGAGGGCGATTGTTGGACCGGAATTGGTACAAGAAACGACGGAGAAAGTGAAGTTTATTCGGGAAAAGACGAGAGCTTCTCAAAGTAGACAAAAGAGCTATCATGACAAGAGAAGGAAAGATCTTGAGTTTAAAGAAGGCGAACATGTGTTTTTGAGAGTTACACCGGTTACGGGTGTGGGTCGTGCTTTGAAGTCGAAGAAGTTGACTTCTCGTTTTATTGGTCCGTATCAGATTACTGCACGTGTTGGCGCTGTGGCTTATCGTGTGGCGTTGCCTCCGAATCTTTCGAATTTTCATGACGTTTTCCATGTTTCGCAACTTCGGAAGTATGTTCCGGATCCGTCACATATTATTCCTATGGACGAGGTAGAAGTGAGAGATAATCTTACGGTTGAAGTTTTACCGATTAAGATTTTGGATCGTGAAGTTAAGAAGCTAAGAGGCAAGGATATTGCGCTTGTGAAAGTAGCGTGGGGAGGCGCTTCGGAGGGCAATATGACTTGGGAATTAGAGAGTGGGGTGCGAGAGTCGTATCCGGAGTTGTTTGAATCAGGTAATATTTTCGAGGACGTAAATTTCAAAGTGGGGGAGAGTTGTAACAGCCCGATTATGATTATCTCCATTTTGTGCTAATTTGTATTATTTTGTTGAGTCTTTTATTTAATTTGGGTGATAATAATGTTATTGTGAAATTGGTGTTTTAATCTGATATGTTGGCGTGTTATATTATTTTACCGTTTTTGAGAGTTTTCGGGGGAAATTAGATTGGAGGGTATTTTAGACATTTCATAATTATTGTTAAGTTAGAATTTAAGTGAGGAATGATTTAAGGGTATTTGTGAGATATTTAAAGTAAAGAAAAGAAAGTAGTAAGAAAAAAAAATAGAAAGAAAAGTATAAGAGTTAGAAAAGAGAGAAAAGGAGAGTTAGAGAGAAAAATAGAGAGAAAGAAGAACAAGAGAAGAAAAAGAAAAGAAAAGATTGGAAAAGCTAGGAAATCGTCAAGACAACTCTAGGAATCGAATTTAATCGGGTAAGGGTGTGAAATATTATTATCTTATCCATGTGTATGATTATGTATGTGTGTGTTTGAATTGTTTAGATTGTTTTAGAGATATATGTGGTTAGGTCGAATTGGACAAAGTCGATAAAAACCGATGTTTTCACGGTTAGAATTCAAAATAAATTACGTAGTTGTCTCGAGTAAGGTTAGATCGTCGTATAGCGTGCTTTTTATTCGATTTGGTGATGTTTGAAAATTCTGGTTTTTGAAAGGTTGAAATTTAATTGAGAAATCGAATGTCGTGGAATTCACGTTTAATGGTTCCAAATCACTACTATATGTTTAGTATGAATGAGTATGTGTTTGTTTCGAAGAAAATAATTGAATCGGTCGGATTTTCGGACGAAATACCATAAACCCGTAGGGCTGTAGCAGAAAAATTCTGGTTTTTCGAAAAACTTCAAAAATTCATAACTCTTGAACCGTAAGTCGGTTTTGACCCCCGTTCGAAGCGTTGGAAAGCTAATGAGATGTTCTTTCTAGGAAAAATGGTTTTGAGGTCTGAACCTGGTTCAATTAGAGCAGTATTTTCAAACCGTATCGTAGTGTCAGGCCTCCGGTTTATGTTTTTGCGTTATTTTGAAATATCCATATCTTTTGCGTTGTTTATCCGATTGAGGTGTTCTTTATATGGATGGGAAGATAAAAATATGTTCTATGATTTGGTGAAGAAAAATATTATTTTTAGCCGACTTTTAACCGACTTTTCCGGTAAACCGTAAATCGAATTGTTTGGTTATTTGTGAAAACGTTCGGTTGCCGTTTGGCACAATTGATGTGAATGTATGTGGATTGTGTGTGATGAATGCATGACTATATTGTGAATATGTATGCATGTCAAGAGTGTCATGAGTCACGTGAGTCGGTCTCTATGTTTTGCATTGGTCATCCTTGTATTTGTGCATGGATGAATGAACATGAATATATGTGTTTATGTTGAATGATAAGCATTGTGATGAATATGCTTGGTTTTGTATATATATATATATATATATGCCTTGCGATGTATATTGAATGAGATGTGATGAATTGTGATAAGAATTGTATCGTTGTAATGATGCATTGAAGAATGAATATAATATGTATGTTTATGTGGAATGGTAGAATGGTGAGAATGTGTTATGTGTATACTTTTGTGTTGAGATATATGATTATATGCATTGTTATTATGATAATATTTCTCACCCTTCTGCTGTTTTATGATGCTCTACGAGGCATTGCAGATTAGGTATCTGGTGGTCTTTTGTGAAGTGTGTCTTCATACCTTTTTGGTCGGTTGGCTCTGATATGTAGCACCGGGTAGCTAAGATGCTTATGTTTGATTCCTTTTTGTGATACATTCGTGTATGTATCTTGCTGATGAATTTGTGTATATAAACATGAATGATGTTGTTGTATCATACTTGTTGATGTATATATATATATATATATATATATAATGTATATATGTTTGATATTAGCAATGTTTAGATTTTCCGCTTTTATTCTAAATATTGAGATGTGGGTGTAAGGACTGAGTTCCTACGTTGAAAGTTACCCCACTGTTGCATATCATTTGTTGAGCAGGTGTTGTATGTTTTAATTTCAAGCATAATGTGACATGCCTTTTTATGCCGTGTTTACAATTATACTCTGATGAAATTTCCAATACATGCCTAAATGATTTATTTGATTATTTGGGGGTATAGAAAGGGGGTGTTACAATACGCGTATTGCCCAAATTCCTCGCCATGCCATACGCGTATTGCCCAAGGCCTTACGCGTATGGGCAGAGCCATTTTCTTCCCAAAAATTCCCATTTGAACCCCATACGCGTATGCCCAACACCATACGCGTATCACCATCTCTCCTACGCGTAATGACCCAAACACAGGCCAATGTTACGCGTATTGCCGAGTCCCATACGCGTATGGACATGCCCCATACGCGTATGACCTGGGCAAACCCAGAAAAATTCTGCAGAAACGAGTTATGCGTTTTCCAACCAAAACACACCCAAATTCATCACCTACATCCAGAAAATTACCAATTTGATTCACAACAACACATATCTAGCAAGCATCAACAACAAAGAACACAAAAACGTCATTTTCAACACGATTAAATCGAATTCTAACATTTTCTACGAAAATGGGTTTTGTTATATTTTTCATATAATCCAACAAATCAACAAACAAACACATACATAATCATACACATGTATAAGATAATTGAATTTCACACCCTTACCCGATTAAATCGATTCCTAGAAGTGATTTTCTTTGATTTTCCAAGCTTTTCCCAATTTCTCTCTTTTTCTCCTTTCCCTTCTTTTCTTTCTTCCCTTTTTTCTTCTTCTCTCTATTTTTTTTCTCTTCTTTTTATTTCTATCTCTTTTTCTTTCTTTTCTAACTTAGTAAATAATTAGGGAAAAGACTAAAATACCCTTACTCTCAATTATCTCCCAAACGATCCCAAAATGCGATAAAATATAATAACAGTACAAAACAACATATTATCACACCGAAGTCATAAATAAAAATACTATAATACTCAAAATAATTAAATCGACTCGATTAAATAAAATGGTCGAAACTGGGGCGTTACAGATTGCAAGAGCAAAAAAAAATTAGGTTTATTTAATATGTGGCTGGTGAGAGTGTATTCACTTTGTCAAATATTTATGTGATGGATTGTAAGAGCAGAATGTTATCATGTGTTCAAGGTTTGTGTTGTTAAATAGTCATATAACTGAATATTTATTTTATTTAGCTAACATTTTTTTGTTTTGTTTTATATCAGAAACAAATGAATGCAAGTCATAGAGAAATACTGCATTCAATATTTGATCTTCCTCAAGTTCAATGAAACGAGGATCCCCAACATTTGATCTTCTCCAAGATATCCAATATATGTTCTTCACCGACAGGCGACAACGATGACGATGAAAAATAACCTTTTTACTTTAATATTCTGTGTAAACAATGTAATTTGTAAACAAATTAATTTATTAATATTCAATGCAAACAATATAATGATTTTTATTTAAAAACAAACAAACTATCTAACCCCTCGGTTTTTAAATAAACCGAGAGGTATGAGGCCCCATTTTTGTAAATATATTAAAATGCAGATGTTGGGGTTCGAACCCTTGATCATATAACTTTACCCCTTGATTTTTTATTAACCTAGGTGTTAAGTGGAATCTTTTCATGTCATATTTCGTTACGTCGCCTTGGTAGTCGAGGTTATATCTCTTTCGCGTGCGATGTTATAAGCGTTATTTGTAGTAGTGTTGGTATTAATAGTTGACAATAAAACTCCTAGTGTAGTTGAGATATTATTCAATACAAAGCTAGTTTTTATCTTTGGTTTAATTCGACTATCAATCTTGATTATATTGTGAGCTGTTTAAGTTTCTTCGTGTTAATTCCAATTGATAAGCACAATTGCTTTATTTGCAAATATTGTTTACACTACGCAAAATAAACTTTGTTTTTAAAACTCTAATAAAACAATTTCAAACTTGTTTTAAAACAATTTATAACTTAGGAGGTATCTTCACCCCCTCTAAACTGTTTATTGTTTATATTCTAACCTAACAGTTGGTTTCAGAGCTGGTATTTTAATCAGATCTAAGCGACTCAAAAGTTTTGGAAAATGGGTGACAACGATTTGAGGGGAATGTACATTAGAGCACCACTTTTTAAGACGAAAATTATGCTTATTGGAAGGAAAACATGTATGTACACTTAATGTTAGTTGACAAGAATCTATGGGTAGCAATTACAGATAAGCCTTTTATCCCTAAAAACAAAGTCGATAAAGTTGTTAAACTACCAAAAGATTGGACTGATGATGAAACCAAAAAGACTTCATATGATTTGAAGGCGATGAATATACTTATCTCCGCGTTAAGTGATAAAGTATATTACTCTATTTCACATCATAAGAGCATACAAACTATGTGGAACACTCTTCAAGTCCTTTACGAAGGAGGTGAAGACATTAACGATTTTAAAATCAATATATTGACAGAGGAGTATCAACTTTTTCGTATGTAACCTGAAGAATCCGTATAATCCATGTAAATTCGTTTTCTCCATTTAATCAACAAGTCAGACAACTTGGAAAAAATCTTTCGTAACAAAGATTGTGTTAACAAAATTTTAAGATCTATGTGTAGGGAATGAAAACCAATGGTAACAGTCATAAAAGAATGAAATGATCTTAGTTCTTTGAATATCACAAAACTTTTTCGAAAGATTACCGAAGATGAGAATGAACTAAAACGGTTCGCTGAAAGTGAAGTAAAGTCAAAAAATTAAGGAAAGGTAAAAGAAGAAAAGCGCGATCTATCCGTTGTCAAGGACAAAGAAAAATAAGGACGAAAGTGATAGTTCTGACGAAGATTCTTCTAAAGTAGAAAAGCTGGGGTAATTCGTCAAGCGCTACAATCAATATACGAGGAAACATAAATTCAAGCATTCTAAGAAAAATTTGATTAATTTCAAAAAATTTAATACACATAAGAAATAATATAAGATAAAAGAAGAAGCAGAAGTGAAATGTACATTAAAAAAGAGTTGTGGGCCATTCCTATTTTTTTCTTTTTCTTTTTCTTTTTGTTATTAAAGTCTCAAGTCTCCACATTTCTAGCCAATATGAAACTATCACACATACTACTTACACTTGTTATACCTAGCATGATTTCGGTTAATGAAAAAGAAAATATTGCGCGCCAGCACAAAAATGTATGTTTACTAGAAACTAATATAGCTATATCATAAATTGTTATAAGAGGTTACAAATCTTTCAAGGCTCCTAAGCTGCCTCTTTTCTGGCCCATAGAGTCATCCGAATCCTATATGATTTTATAAGGATTATAACACTTTTAATTAGGAACGTGAAATCATTTACTTTTAATCCAACACAATAATGATATTTTTTTTTTGATAAGCAATTTGTATTAAAAGGGAGAAACAGGGATTCTCCAACCCGATACAAAAAACCAATCAAAATAGGAAGGAGAAAAGAAAGACAAAAGCGACCTAAAATTACAAGTGGTCACTAGGATGTTTCATCCAATCATAAAGATTACATCTCCTACGTCCTAATTCCAACCATCTCCAAGATAGAAGAAATATCTGATGGAAAATCGCATCGACGTCGCAAACAACGTCATTAAAGATAATATTATTTCTAGTATTCCAAATACACCAAGTGGATATGATCCACACAAAACAGCTCATATCCTCATTTCCTTTATCGAATAAGGCCAAAAACCAGCGAAGAGCATGGGTAGTAATAGAGGAAGAGATAACCGGAGAAAATCCTAACCAATCGGCAATCTTAACCCACAACCGATGGGTTTTAGGACAAGTCAAAAATAAGTGCTCCGCACTCTCGTCGTTATGAAAACAAAAGACGCAAACTTTGTCATGGGAAGAATCGATAATACCTTTGTTAGCAAGGTTATCACGAGTCGGGAGCCTATCGCAAGCCAACCTCCAGCAAAAAATTTTAACTTTAAGTGGAACTTTAGTTTTCCAAACAACCTTAAGGAAAAGCTCCTCCGATTCTTGGAATGAAAAACTAGGCAGAACAGCACTAAGATGAGCATAACAGGATCGAACCGAAAAAGTCTTGTTAGAATCCAAAATCCAAGCCCACGTATCCGGCGTATAACGCTTGATCGGAATATCCGAAACAAGGTTCTGCAGCGCTGAAACAGAGGATAAATCGTTCTCAGTACCTGTCATCCAACAATTACGGAAAGACCAACTCCACGTTTCATGATTCCACTGGCCATAGGAAGCAACGACAGCATTCTTGTTAGCAGCTGCTAAGAACAGACCAGGAAAACGGTCTTTAAGCGGCTGCGGACCGCACCAAGAAGAGTACCAAAAACGAACAATTTCTCCGTTACCAATTACAGGAGCAATGCTAGACTGGAAATTGAAATAGGGACCTATCCTTCTAATAATGAGGATATCGCGCATCCATAAGGAAGCAGAAGCAGGAAGGGTATCGGTATCGTATTGGGCAGCCAACAAATTGAGATTGCCATACCTGGAAGTAAGGAAAACCCTCCAGATTTCGTCACCACCGACCGAAAATTTCCAGAGCCATTTGGTTAGGAGAGCTTTATTGAACAGCCCTATATGTTTAATTCCTAAACCACCCCTCTCAACAGGTTTACAAACATAATTCCATTTAATCCAAGCTATACTTTTCTTATCCGCAGAACCGGACCACAAAAATCTCCGCTGGATCGCAATGATGTTTTTAATTACCTTCGACGGGGCTTTGTAAAAAGATAGATAGTGAATAGGCAAGTTCACCAACACGGAGTTTATCAAGGTGACCCTACCGCCAATGGATAAGTTCCTACCGACCCAAGAATTAAGTCGAGCTTTGAAAGAAGCCAACACAGGGTTCCAATAAGAGATTCTTCTGTGGTTACCGCCTATACTTATGCCAAGAAAATTGAAAGGGAAAGTTCCAGATCTGCAGCATAAGAAGTTCTCTGCTGCATTAATGAAGACAGGGTCGAAACCAACAGCATATATGCAACTTTTAGAAAAGTTTATTTTGAGCCCCGAAACCGTTTCAAACCCTCTTAATATAGACTTCAAAGCCCACAAGTTGGCGTAACCACCATCGCAAAACAATAGAGTGTCGTCTGCAAATTACAGAATCTCAATAGAAGCATCTTCAGAGAAATTGTAACCTGAGTAAAGATTAAGACGAGTAGCGCGATTGACCAGCAAAGCCAAAGCTTCAGCTACTAGAACAAAGAGGAAGGGAGCAAGCGGATCACCTTGTTTTAATCCTCTAGAAACCTTGAAATCTCTTGTCGGACTACCATTTATCAGAACCGAAGCGTAGCAAGTACACACAGACCCTTTTATCCATTTTATCCAGTTAGGACCGAAATTCATTGATCTAAGAACATGGATCAAGAAGTCCTAATCAACACAATCGTAAGCTTGAGCAAAGTCGACTTTGAAAAGGAAACACTGACGCTTATCTCTTCTAGCCGAATCTATGATCTCATTAGCTAATAAAACTCCGTCCAAAAGGTTCCTCCCAGGTATGAACGCCGTTTGAGCATTAGAAACTAAACAAGAGATGACAGTGGAAAGCCTTGAAGACAAAACCTTGGAAATAATTTTAGATATGCAACCAACGAGAGAGATAGGCCGAAACTGACTAAAATTTTGGGGACAATCCACTTTAGGAACCAAAGCAATAAAAGAGGAAGTGAAAGCCTTCGGGAGCGTGCCAGTGGAAGAAAAATGAACGACACACCTCACAAGATCAGGGCCAATAATTTCCCAGCACTCCTTGAAGAATCTAAAAGAGTAACCATCCGGGCCAGGGGATTTACCACCCTCACAAGCGAAGACAGCTGTGCGAATTTCTTCTCGCAAAAAAGGAGCCTCCAGGATGATTTTATCCGCCTCACATAAGTGCTTGATGTTGGACATATTCAAGACAGGCCTAGTAAAACTAACTTTATTGTACTTTTCTTTAAAGAAATCAAAAGCAGCCTCTTTCAGTAAAGCAGGATCCTCAATAACATTGTCGTTCGAACCCACACCAGAAATATGATTCGTTCTGTTCCTAGTCTTCATCGCAGCATGGAAGAAGTGACTATTAGCATCTCCGCCTTTCAACCATTTGGTTCTAGATTTTTGAAAAATCATGCTCTCCCGGAATCGTAAATTACTCCAAAGCTCCTCTTGGACCTTACCTCTCAAAGAGATCTCTTCTAAAGACAAACCGTCCATTCTCTCTTCCATAAACTCATCTAATTCATTGATGATATCCATGTTGTTTTCTATTTTAAGATCAAGCCAGCCAAAGACAGATTTGTTCCACCCTTTCAACAGGTCTTTAAGGGCACTAAGTTTCTCTTTAAAGATATAAGATGGAGAACCTTGGAAATTCAGTAAAGGCCAAGATTCCCGTAAGAACGGCAAGAAATCCTTATGATCCAGCCAACAGTTAAAGAACCGAAACGGTTTTGGTCCCGAATTGAAATTATTGGATTTAATCCAAACCGACCGATGATCCGAAATGTCGCGTTTACTAACAGATTGGGCCTTAAAATTCCAACAGTCTAAAAGAGATTCATCAATTAAAAATCTGTCCAGTTTACTGCAACACGTACCGTTAGAGTTAAACCAGGTAAAACGATTGCCAACAAACGGTAGATCAACCAGACCCAAAGAATCTATGAAAGCACTAAATTCCATACAGTCAACAAGGGAAGAGGCACTCCTACCCTTCCTCTCTTCAGGTAATTTAACAGAGTTGAAATCGCCTGCTATGATCCATCTACCGACCGGATTGAGACTTTTAAAATTAATGATATCCCTCCACAATTTACGTTTATCAGAAAGCCCACAAGGAGAATAGATGTTTATCACGAACAGGGGGGAATCCTTCCATTCAAAAACAGAACAGATAAAACCTTTACCTTTAACAGAGTAAACATGATTAAACAACCCTTTTCTCCAGACAGTCAAGATGCCTCCTGAAGCTCCCTCAGAACCACAAGCAGACCATTGAAAGTCCGAATTACCCCAAATACTTTTGACTAACGAATCTTTCATGACAGATATTTTGGTCTCTTGAATAAGACATAAATCAACGTTACCTTTCGAAAGGGAATTGCGAATTCTTCTTCTTTTGATAGGTAAGTTGCACCCTCGAACATTATAAGATACAAAAATCATTTTCCACTGTTGCCAACAACCAGCTGATTGGAGAATAGGGTTCTATCGCGGTTTTCCAAATCCCTAATAACATGTTCAAAGGCTTCCTCATCTTTGTCAGCTTCAATACCTAGGAGTTTGACAGATTCAAGGACTTTGCGAGGTACATTTTCTAAATCCTTCCTGCATCTGGAATTTCCTCTACAAATATCAGACTCATCGATCGAGTAGGAACTTTCCGCAACCACCGGAGGCTCAACAACAACCACAGAAGGGCGAAGATGAGAGGACTTCTTCAGAGAACCCTTCGACCGGAATCTTGAGGACTTAGGAATGGCTCTCTTAAGTTAGTAATATCATAGATGTAATTGACATTAATTATATAAAGTCAAAGATATATTTGATAACATGTAAAATCACATAGACGAATCTAATTAACATTTTTGTAATTTTAGAAATCATTTTAAATTTTGACAATGTGACCAAAGTTAATACAATTTTTACGAAGCAAATTGATCTGTATTGACAAATATATTCAAATTGTTAGACTGTAAGTGTTATCCAAAAATACAAAAAACTAGATAGAATAAAAAAACGCAGTGTAAAATATTAGAGACTAATATACATAAATTAGAAAATAAAAAACTATGAAAAGGACAGAAAATTAAGTTTGTGGATGATAAACCTTGTGTATCGTTTTGGCCACATAATTTTATTAGAGATAATATTATGTTAGATAAAAGTCCTTGTATAAAATGCATGTGTTTGAAATTATTACAATAAAGAACAAATCTAATTGTAGATTCTACGGTAACAGCCAAGATACAAATACCTTTCTGTTCTGGACTGAACTAATGGTCCGGCATGACCCAATTCACTTATGTTCTCAGAACGGCCCAACTGCCTAAGTCCAATCCACAAAGGACAAAAGTTACCTTTCTGCCCCTCCAACCGGGCAAGGAATGCATCACTCCTCCACGGAACAGCTGCCCGTTCCGCACGACTTCTTCACTCCCCGAACAGCTAAGGGCATGTGCCCGAAACTATGCTTATGCCCGATGTAACGGCTAATTTTGGGCACCCTGCCCGACATAACGACTAGTTTGGGCAGTTACCTATTCTTCGGGAAAACGGTTATTTTTCCCACGAAAATAGGACCTATACCTCAGAATAAGCAGTTTTCAACATTCCAAGGTGATTCATTTGAGGGTAACAAAGGTTTGTGTGGGGATCAATTGCTGAAGAAGTGTTTAGATAATGCATATCACTCATTTTCTCCACCTTCTACCTCTGATGGTGACCGTGATTCAGAATCTTTCATTGAAATTGAGTGGAAAGTAAGTCTAATTGGGTATGTAGGCGGTCTTGTTGCTGGAGTGGCATTGGGAACCACTTACAGCTCAAAGGTACTTAGGTGGCGTAAAAGGTTCTTTTGAGTTAAAAGAAACAGGCCTTTTTTCTTCTGTATTTTTCATTATCATCACTGTTTTTGTTTTCTTTTATTGTGATTGTCTCTAGTAAGAGTGTACTTTGTTTGAAGTTTATCGGTTGTAAGTTTGAAATATTATGAAAAAGTATTAAGTTCAGCAAGTGAATTTTTCAGCTAGATCAGTAAAATGCAAGTTTGTGTTTTGAAAATAATAGACAATGTTATGTTAGTGTGTGAGACACTTTTAGTGAGGAGGGAAAGAGAGAGAATAAAGAAACAAGGATTAATATTATTGAATGAATTGTTACAAATAATGATACATACTATGACTATTTATATACAATCCTAATTGGGCTTGGGCTAACACAGCTTGGATAATATTTAAATATTAAATCTAATCTAATCTAATCTAATCTAATCAAATCTAATATTTCAACATATCCCCATAATCCAAGTTGTCGAACTTATGCTAATCATAGTCGATCTGAACTATTCCTAATTTCTTTCTCAAATTCAGGAATTTGTCGATCTTCAATCCTTTGGTGAAAATGTCGGCCAACTGTGCTTCACTTGAGCAGTGCCTAACTTCAAGTTCACCTCGATTTACCTTTTCCCTTAAGAATTGAAATCTAACTTCGATATGCTTACTTCTTCCATGCAGAACTGGATTCTCGCCAAATTTATTGCAGACTTGTTGTCGATTTGCAACACAAGAGGTTTCTTCACTTCGACCTCCATTTCTTCAAGTACCAATCTGATCCAAATTGCTTTACATGCAACATAGAATCCTGCTATATATTCAGCTTAACATGATGATAATGCCACCACAGGTTGCTTTCTCGAGCAACATGAAATTGGGGCACCAAATACTTGAAAGAAATATCCAGCAGCGCTTCTTCGATCTTCCTTATCTCTGCACTAGTCAGCATCTAAATTAGAAGTAACCATAGCTCCCTTTCTTTCAAAGTCTCGTCGAAATAAAATTCCATAGTTTGTCGATCCTTTTAAGTATCTCAGGATTCTTCTTGCAGCCTTCATGTGTGACACCCTTAGTTCACTCATGTATATGTTCACTAATCCGAATGAGAAACATATATCAGGTCGACTGTTGCACACATATCTTAGAGATCCGACAATCTGTTTAAAAAAAGTTGCATCAACTTTGTCTTCCTCTCCATGCTTCTCCAACATTAAATTTGGTTCGATAGGTAAAGATGCAGGAGTCGAATCATCCATTCTGAATCTCTTGAGCATCTCTTTGACATACTTTCTTTGATGTAGCACCATGCCTTGCTTCGACATTTCAAAATTCCATGCCTAGGAAGTATGACAACTTTCCCAGATCCAACATTTCAAATTCCTTCTTCATAAGTTCTTTGAACTTCGACAAGTTCTTCAAGCTATTTCCAGTTACTAGCAAGCCATCGACATATAAGCAGATTATTTTTATATCTTGTGCTACAACATGAACATAGACACCATACTCAGATTTGCATTTTACGAATCCCAATTCAACCAAGTATGAGTCGATTTTCTTGTTCCATGCCCTAGGTGGCTGCTCGAGACCATAGAGCGCTTTGTGCAACTTGTATACTTTACTTGCATCCTCCTGAATCACAAACCCGAGAGGTTGTGTGACATACACCTCTTCTTCTAAAGGTCCATTTAAAAATGCTGATTTCACATCTAAATGAAATGTTGACCTGCCTTGCTTGCATGCCAAGGCCACCAATAGTCGAATAGTTTCCAATCTCGAGACAGGTGAAAATACTTCAGAGTAGTCGAGTCCTGCTCTCTGGAGAAATCCTCAAGCTACCAATCTCGCCTTATGCCTTGCTATCGACCCATCAGCATTGTGCTTCAACTTGAACACCCACATTACTTTAATAGCTTTTGTATGAACTGACAATTCGACCAACTCCCACGTGTTGTTTCTTTCAATTGCTTGTAACTCTTCGACCATAGCAGACTTCCATTGTTTATCTTTGAAGGCTTCACTATAGTTGATTGGTTCATCACCTGTAAGTAAAGCAAAATGAACTAGTTCTCCATCTATTATGACTTCATCATCACCAACCACTTCATAGTCTTGAAGTCTTGATGGACGAGCTCTAGTTCTTTGAGGTCTTTGACTTGTGCCAGCCATATCCTCTTTGACTTCGACTGTGTCGAGAATGTTAGCAACTGCTTCAACTTCTTCTTCGACTGGAATATCAACAATATCTTCGACTTCGACATCATTACTTGCCTCGTCGAAATCATAGCTCATCAGTGGCTTGTCAATTGCATTACTAGAATTCCAATCCCAGGCAGAATTTTCATCAGTCACAAGGTCTCGACTCATCACAATCTTCTGATTAATTGGATTAAACAACTTGTATGTTCCAGTCTTATGATATCCTACCAGAATCATAGGTTCACTCTTATCATCAAGCTTCATTCTCCTAGCGTCAGGAATATGCTTGTAGCAAATAGAGCTAAACAACTTCAGATGACTCACTGATGGTCGTTTGCCACTCCACACTTCTTCAGGAGCCTTGTTCTTCAGCTTCTTGGCAGGGCATCTGTTCAGAATATAGACAACATTCGAAACAGCTTCTCCCCATAAGGATTTTGGCAAATTCTTCTGCTTCAGCATGCATCTCGCCTTCTCCAATATAGTCATGTTTCTTCTTTCTGCTATTCCATTATGTTGAGGAGTATAAGGAGTAGTTATCTCATGATCAATACCACGTTCTACACAAAATGCTCCAAATATCTTGGATATGTGTATTCGCCATCTCCATTTGTTCGCAGAACTTTAATTTTCTTTTCACCCAAGTTTTTGAGAAGTATCTTGAATCTCTTAAAGATTTAAAATACTTCGTCCTTTCGTTTGATCACATAGATCTAGAGCTTTCGAATGTCCTCATCGACAAATGAGACGAAATACATGTTTCCACCAATGGTATGCTCTTCAAAAGGACCACATACATCTGGATGTACAACTTTGAGTATACAGGATGATCTCATTGGCATAGTCGAAACGAAAGACTTCCTAAACTGCTTTCCGACTAGACAACCTTCATAGAGTTTGTCGGGCATCTCAAGACTTGACATACCAGTTACCATATCTTGAGTGATTAGTTGATTGAGCGACCTAAAGTTTAGATGGGCAAACCTCAGATGCCACAACCAACTATTCTTGTGGTCGACAACTGTTTTCAAACCTTGTAACTCAGTCGAACTGATAATGGTCTTAAATATTCTATTCTTCGACAGAGGAGATTTCAAGACCAAGTTATTCTATATATCGAACAATTCTAAGGCTCCATCTTTCATAACCACTGAGAACCCCTTTTCAACCAGTTGTCCAACACTTAGTAGATTGCACTTCATTCCAAAGACATAGAGTACATCTTTGATCAAGGCTTTTGCTCTATTACTCATTTGAATAACTATGTTATCAGTACCTTCTGCTGGCAACGAGCTATTATCAGCAAGTTTTGTAACGCCCCGATTCCGATTATTCCCATTTTGTTGAGTCTTTTATTTAAATTGAGTGATAAATTAATTTATTAGTGAAATTGGTGTGTTAATATGCTATGTTGACATGTTATGATATTTTACCGTTTTTGAGAGTTTTCGGGGAAATTAGAATGGAGGGTATTTTGGACATTTCTCAATTAATGGTAAGTTAGAAATTTAGTAAAAATTGTTAGAAAAGTGATTAAGTGTAGAATTATGGGAGGAAATGAATTAATTGAATTTGAGTAGAAAATAAGAAAAGAAATAGAAAAGTAAAAGAGATAAGAAGAAGAAATAGGAGAGAAAGAGAAAGAAAAGAGAAATAGAGAGAAAAAGGAGAGAAAGAAAGAGGAAGAAGAGAAAGGAGAAGAAAACTTGGAAAAACCTAGAAAACCATCAAGAACAATCATCTAGTAAGCTTGGAATCCGGGTAAGGGTGTGAAATCTTATTATCTCATCAATGTATATCATTATGTATGATTGTGTTGTTGTTGTTGTTGATTTTTATGAGTTTTTGTATAAACCCATTTGTGTAGAAAGTGTTAGAATTCGATTAATTAGTGTTGGAAATGATGTTTTCGTGTTCCTTGTTGTTGATACACGATTGATATATGTTGTTGTACATCAAATTGGTATTTTTCTGAGTTTAGATGATGAATTTGGGTGTGGTTGGAGTGAAAAACGCAGAAAAAAAAAATTATGCAGAAAAATTCTGCATTTTGCCTGGTCATACGCGTATTAGGGCAGGCCATATGCGTATTGACTAGGGCAATACGCGTATGGTGTTGGTGATACGCGTATGGGCTTTGAAACGTGAAATTTGTGAAGGAAATGGGTTCTGCCCATACGCGTATGGGCATTGGTGATACGCGTATGGGAATGGCAAAGAATCAGGGCCGTACGCGTATGAGAATGGTGATACGCGTATAGTCAGGCCAAGTGTAAAAATGAGATTTTTCAAAATGTCGTTTCCGTTTTTCTTTCGTAACTTGTGTTCCGGTTATCCGATTTTTACATTCTTGGTATCGTTGTGAAGCTATTGAGTTGTACTTTCTTATTATGATGATTTGGAAATTGTTAGCCGATTAAATAAGTCGGAAAAGTCAGGAATAGTGTTATTTAGCGACTTTTACCGTTTTGAATGTGTGTTTTGGATGTGAATCATACAATAGTGCATTGAGGTGAATGTATATAGATTGTATGTGATTGTATGAGATGAATGCATGAATATATTGTGAATATGTATGCATTTCAAGAATGTCTTGAGTCATTTTGTATGTGAAGCATAATGATGTACATTCTTGTGTGGTGTGATTCTAATGAGAATCCGTTGTAACGTCGTGTGCCTATGTGAGGTGTGAGCGATGATTACAAACGATTGTGTGCCTAGGTGAGGTGTGAGCAATCGGATTGTGTGCCTATGTGAGGTGTGAGCAATCAGATTGTGTGCCTATGTGAGGTGTGAGCAATCCATAAACATTGTGTGCCTATGTGAGGTGTGAGGAATGGGTGAACATCGTAGGCCCGACGGGGAGTTACATTGGTAACGAGCGATGGTTCCAATAAGTTCCTGAGTGAACTTGAGATGATTGAGTCGGTACCGCATTGCATTTGCATAGAGTCGTGAGTCGGTCTCTATGATTTGCATTTATCATCTTTATAATGGTGCATTGATGAATAAACATAAATGTGTATGTTTATGTGGAATGATAAGAATTGTGAAAGTATGCATGCTGAGTATGCTTGGTTTTGTATACATATATACATTGTGATGTATATGAGTGAGTTGTGATGAATTGTGGTGAGAATGTGGAATATGTGTATTTTTATGTTAAGATATATAATTATATGCATTGTTATTATGATAATATTTCTCACCCTTCTGCTGTTTTATGATGCTCTATGAGGCATTGCAGAGTAGGTATGTTGGCGGTCTTTTTGTGGAGCGTGTCTTCATTCTTTTGGGTTGGTCGGCTCTGATATGTAGCACCGGGTAGCTAGGATGATTATGATTCTTTTGTGATACATTTGTACATGTATCTTGTTGATGAATGTTTATGTAAACATGAATTATGTTGGTGGATAATACTTGATGATACATATATATATGTATATATGTTGGTTGTTATTCAATGTTTAGATTTTTCGCTTTTATTCTAAATATTGAGATGTGGGTGTAAGGACTAAGTTCCTCTGTTGCAAAGTTACCCCACTGTTGCATATCAATTGTTGAGCAGGTGTTGAATGTTTTAATTTCATGTATGATGTGACAAACCTCTTTTATACTATGTTTATAATTATACTTTGACGAAATTGTTAATATGTGCCTAAATGATTATGTGATTATTTGGGGGTATAGAAAGGGGGTGTTACATTAAGTGGTATCAGAGCCAGTGATGAGTCAGTTGTGTCTGTCTTGTTGTTGTGATGGTTGAACTATTGTTTAACCTTGTTGTCATTTTTGGGAATGATCAGAATATGGCTGGTAGAAACGACAATGCGATGGCTGCTACTTTGGAAGCAATGGCTAGGGCGGTGGAAGGTGCGCCGAACCTGAATGCTAATAACGAGTTCAGGAAGAATCAACCACCAGTCTTCAAAGGAAGATTTGATCCCGATGGTGCTCAAACTTGGTTGAAAGAGATTAAAAGGATCTTCAGAGTCATGGGCTGTGTGGAGGAGAATAAGGTGAGACTTGGGTCTCACATGCTGAAGGAAGATGCCGACGATTGGTGGGTCGGTATGCATCAAGTTCTTGAGGTGGATGATGAAGAGATAACTTGGGATTTATTTCGTACCGAGTTCTTGGGGAAGTATTACCCTGAAAGTGTGAAAGGGAAGAAGGAGATGGAGTTCCTTGAACTGAAACAAGGTAGTATGTCCGTGGTGGACTATACTGCTAAGTTTGTGGAGTTGGTTCAATTCCATCCTCACTATGCTGCGATTACTGCTGAGTTCTCAAAGTGTATTAAGTATGAGAATGGTTTGCGTCCCGAGATTAAACAAGTTGTGGGATATCAAAGGATAAGAAGGTTTACGGATTTGACGGAATGTTGTAGAAACTTCGAGGAAGATAGCAAGGCTCGTTCTACACATTACAAAAGTTTGAATGAGAGGAAGGGAAAGCAACAAGCTAGAAGCGGACCTTATGTGACACCCGTTGATAAGGGCAAGCATAGGGGAAACTTTGAGAAGAGATCTGGAGGAGGAAGTTTCGGTTCCATTAAGTGTTACAAGTGTGGTGAAATGGGTCATAAATTGAGTGTGGGAAGACTGTGGTGAAATGTTCTAACTGTGGAGGCCTTGGGCATGCTACTACCGATTGTAGAAGGAATGTGGTGAAGTGCTATAATTGTGGAGAAGTGGGTCACATTAGCACGAAGTGTCCGAATCCGAAGAAAGCTCCAACTGGTGGGAAGGTATTTTCTTTGGCAGGAACTCAGACTTCAAGTGCAGATCGTCTGATTAAAGGTACTTGCTTTATTAATAGTACGCCTTTAGTTGCTATTATTGATACTGGAGCGACTAATTCGTTTATTTCGTCTGAGTGCGCGAAGCGTTTGAATCTTGTGTTGTCTCTGATGGATGGTAAGATGGTTATTGATACTCCAGCAATGGGGTCAGTAACTACTTATTTGGTTTGTTTGAGTTGTCCTTTGACCATTTATGGTAAAGACTTTGAGATGGATTTAGTGTGTTTGCCGTTGGAAGGTTTGGTTGTGGTCTTGGGAATGAATTGGTTGCAATTTAATAGGGTTCATATTGATTGTTATCATAAGTTGGTAAGGTTTCCTTCTCTTGAGGAAGACGAAGACTCGAGTTTCTTATCTACCAAAGAGTTGAAGAGACTTTTGGCGGACGAAGCTCAGTTGTTTGGGTTGTTTGCATCTTTAACTATGGATAGTCAAGTGTCACTTGATGTGTTTCCTGTTGTGTGTAATTTTCCTGAAGTGTTTCCTGAGGATATTACAGATGTACCGCCGGAAAGAGAAGTTGAGTTTTCTATTGATCTAGTTCCGGGTACTAAACCGGTTTCGATGGCACCGTATCGTATGTCGGCATCGGAGTTGGTAGAATTGAAGAATCAATTGAATGACCTGTTGGACAAGAGATTTGTAAGACCAAGTGTTTCTCCTTGGGGTGCTCCGGTATTGTTGGTAAAGAAGAAGGATGGGAGTATACGGTTATGCATTGATTATCGACAATTGAACAAGGTGACAATTAAGAACAAGTATCCGCTTCCAAGGATCGATGATTTGATGGACCAATTGGTTGGTGCGCGTGTTTTTAGCAAGATTGATTTGAGATCGGGATATCACCAGATTCGTGTGAAAGAAGAGGATATTCAAAAGACGACCTTTAGGACACGGTATGGCCATTACGAATATTCCGTGATACCATTCGGGGTTTCTAATGCGCCGGGTGTGTTTATGGAATACATGAATCGTATTTTTCATGAACAGTTAGATCGTTTTGTGGTTGTGTTCATCGACGATATTTTGATTTACTCTAAGTCTCAAGAGGAGCATGAAGAGCATTTGAGGATTGTGTTACAAATTTTGAAAGAGAAACAATTGTATGCTAAGTTGTCGACATGTGAATTTTGGTTGTCGGAAGTAAGTTTTCTTGGACATGTTATTTCCGGTAGTGGTATTAGTGTTGATCCATCCAAGATTGATGTGGTGATGCAATGGGAGGCTCCTCGATCGGTTACGGAGATTTGAAGCTTTTTAGGCTTGGCGGGTTATTATCGGAGGTTTATTGAGGGATTTTCGAAGTTGGCACTTCCGTTAACGCAATTGACTTGTAAAGGAAAGGCTTTCATTTGGGACATTCATTGTGAGGAGAGTTTCAATGAGCTAAAAAGAAGGTTGACAACGACTCCGATCTTGATTTTTCCAAATCCGACGAAACCATTTGTTGTGTATTGTGATGCTTCATTGGTTGGTTTTGGTGGTGTTTTGATGCAAGATGGAAAAGTTGTGGCTTATGCTTCAAGACAATTGAGAGTGCATGAAAAGAATTATCCTACACATGACTTGGAGTTAGCGGCCGTGGTGTTTGTTTTGAAAATTTGGAGGCACTATCTTTATGGTGCAAGATTTGAAGTTTTTAGTGATCACAAGAGCTTGAAATATTTATTTGATCAAAAAGAATTGATCATGAGACAAAGAAGGTGGTTAGAGCTTTTGAAGGATTATGATTTTGGTTTGAATTACCATCCGGGTAAGGCAAACGTGGTGGCCGATGCTTTGAGTCGGAAGTCGTTACATATGTCTGCATTGATGATGAGAGAATGGGAACTTTTGGAGAATTTTAGAGACTTGAGTTTGGTTTGTGAAATGACGCCGAGAAGTGTGAGACTTGGTATGCTACATGTTACGAATGATTTTCTTGCAACAGTATGTGAAAAACAAAAGTTGGATTTGAAGTTCATTGATTTGATGATGAATGAGAATGAGGATTTCAAGGTTGATAATTTTGGAGTTTTGAGATTCCGTGGTCGTATTTGTATTCCCAATGATGCGGAGTTGAAAAAGATGATATTGGAAGAAGGACACCGAAGTAACTTAACTATTCATCCGGGAGCGAATAAAATGTATCAAGATTTGAAGAAAATCTTTTGGTGGTCCGGATTAAAGAGAGATGTGGCTCAATTTGTGTATGCGTGCTTAACTTGTCAAAAGTCTAAGGTGGAACATCAAAAGCCTAGTGGATTGATGCAACCGTTGGACATTCCGGAGTGGAAATGGGATAGTATATCGATGGATTTTGTTACGGGATTGCCGAATACGCAAAGAGGTCATAATTCTATTTGGGTAATCGTTGATAGGCTTACTAAATCAGCTCACTTCATTCCAATTGATATTAGTTATCCTTTGGAGAAGTTAGCCGAGATTTATGTTCTTGCGGTTGTGAAGTTACATGGAGTTCCTAAGAGTATTGTATCGGATAGAGATCCTAGATTCACATCGAGGTTTTGGGAGAGTTTACAAAAGGCTTTGGGTTCTAAGCTAAGATTGAGTTCGGCTTATCATCCGCAAACGGATGGTCAAACCGAGAGGACAATTCAATCGTTGGAGGATTTATTGCGTGCTTATGTGCTCGAGCAAGGTGGTGCTTGTCATACCCCAAATTTTGACCACTTAGATTCCCATCATTGTGCAAATCATCATCACAATATGGATGGACTTTTATGCCTCATCAACTTCCTCAAGGGTTGTTGAGCATTCACTACTATCAGGATTAGGGTTTCAAGCCCTCTCAGAGCTTTAGACAAAGGATCAATCAAGGAATGACTTGATCTTCAACTTGTCTAAACCTCTAAAACATCCTCATTGATCAAGAGGACTCCCACTTCAAGGATTAAGCACAAGGCTGCTCCCTTTCAGGTGGATTAAGCTTCAAGATCAACGGTGTCACCAAATTAGGGTTTTGGTCGACCAGGGCATCCAGTTGGAAATTTTCCTCTGGGCACAAGCCAATGATCCAAAACATATCCTAATATACTCCATGGAACCTCATGGACCCAATCATCAAGTCAATTTGGCCTCAGGGGATGCATACATCAAAAATCAGGAATTAGGGTTTCTTGACCTAATTCACCCCTAAGTTGACTTTTGGGACAAATCATGAACCAAGACCTCAAGACATGATTTAAGGGTCTCTAATATACCATATTGATCCATTTGGAACAATGGATTGATCCAGGAAGTTTGAGTAACAAGTCTCAACTTCATCAGTACCACAGTTAGGGTTTTGCGGGAAAAGTCAACTGTAACTTTGACTTTTGACCAGGACATGCTCCCAAGCCCTAAGACATGATTCAATATACCCTATGACACCCATGGAACATGTCCATCAAGTTTGATTTAGGTCAAGGACATGATTTCCTGAAGGATTGCACAGTTTGGAATTCATCTGATAAAAAGTCAACTGTGCACAAAAGTCAACGTTGACTTTTTGAGATTTTTCACCAAAATGGATTTTTAACCCTAAAATGATGTTAATGTATGATTTGATTCATCATTCATCAAGAAAAATCAAGGAAAGTTGGATAACTTGTAAAAGGGGTAACCATAAAAACTTAGAAAATTTTCTAAGTTAAAAATAAAGTGACAAGGGTACCAACTTTGGAGGACCATAACTCCTAAACCACAAGGTCATTTTTTTTCATCCAAAGATGGATTTGTAGCCCTCATTACCCTCTACAAAAACTTCAACTAGACCTAAGTCCAATTCATTAAGGATTTGGAGTTATGGAGTGATCAAAGTGGCTGAAAAGTGAAAATGTCACTTTTTCCAACACTTAGTGAAATTTTCACTAAGTCAGAATCTACCTTCACTTTTTTCCAAATATAGGGGGATTTTTCACTTGGATTCAAAAGAGATCAAAACCAAATATGTTCAAACAGTTGTTGTATCATGTAAGGGCTTTCCAAAATGGTCAAGAACATCACCAAATTCAACTTACACCATGAGATATGACATTGTCAAGTTGCCTTGCTGAAATCTGTCAAAGGCAAGGCAGAATTTGCAACTTTGCTCGATTTGCCAAAATCAGCCAAATTCAAATGCTCCTATCCACTTAGACACCTCTGAGGATTGAATCTAAAGGGGACAAACACTGAGCCAAGCCTCCAAAGTCCATGGAACAAGAAATAGCATGTTGAACCTAGAATGGCCAAAATAGGGACAAGACTCCAAATTTGGATTGAAGCATTCAATGGAACCATCAAGGTGGCATGGACTGATCCATTCTCATTTGGAATCAGTCAAGGCTTATCCAAGACCAAGGGAACCACAACCCTGTGCCCTAACCTCTAGTCAATGGCTAGAGGAGACTTGCATTTCCATTGGCCAACATTGAGGAAACACCTGCTGCAGTTGCCATTCACTGTGGATCCCAAAACAAACTTGCTCTACTATAAATAGAGCTCAATTGTGATCAGTTTGAGTACACCAAAGCCATCAAACAGATGCTTTCCTCAAAATCTCTTCCTTCACTCCAATTTTGCCTTCTAAGGCAAGCCACTATCGGGTTTTGAGTTTGAGAGTTTTTCCAATCAAACCAATCACTCACACACCTCACATACATCATATAGAAGTGATCCAAACACTCACATCACATCTGTAACACTGATTTCACAAAATCACTAGCCAATTGCTCAAGTTCTTGACAGTTTTGCAGTTGGGGTGCCATCCTCAATTCCAAACCATTTCAATCCATTCCAAGCATTCAGACACATCACTTGGCACCTAGGGAAGCTATCCACATCATTGGAACCAAGCTGTAACACCTCCAACACAAATCACGATCACCAGCTGCAAATGGTAAGCATGAGCTCTTCTAACTCTATGATCCACACAATTTTTGCTGCACAATAATTTGGCCATATGTTCATAATCATGCATGGAATGTTTTCCCTCAATTAATTGCATTGTTTGAATCGTGTATCAAAAATCCTAGCCTTCGTGCAGAAATTAGGGTTCTTGAGGTTTCTTCGTAATTTCATGTTTTATGTTTAATTTAAATGAAATTAAGTGTTATAGACATGATCGTGAGGTTGAGACGAGCATAATGATATGTGGATTGCATGATATGATTAAGGAATCAGTGAGATTGGATGGAAAACGCAAATCAGCCAAACCCAGAACACGCGCGTGTTCTTCAGCTGTTCTTGGCGCCATTTTTTCAAATTCAAATATTTGAATTTTGTGATTTTTGTTTAATTGATTCAAAAATTAATTTCTCTCTGAGTTTTAATGATTTTGAGTTGATTCTTTTTTTGATAATTCACAAAAATGTTGAAATATTTTATTTTATCAAAAAATCCCAAAAATATTATTTATTTTATATAATTGATATTTTTGCAAAGAATTAATATTTTAATTGTTTTTGACATTTTAAATATTTTTCCACATTGATTTTGCAACTTTTAATGCTTTCTAATTATTTTGTAGGTGAATACTTAATTTTTGAAGCATTAATCCAAGATCACAATTTGTTTTCCATGTGTTAAACAATTTTTGATCACTTTAATTGAATTTTTATTCAATTAAAACACATTTTGGAAATAAATTAGGGTTTTGGATTAATTCAACCCTCACAAATCATTTTCAAAACACTTTGGGCCTCTAATAGAGTGTAAGACCCAATCCTTTTTTGACCAAATCATTTTTGGGCCTCAGTGTATTGTATAAGTCCCGATACTGTCAAAAAACGAACGGCGCGATCGTCGCCTTTTCAAAATAAAACATCTGGGCCTACCCTCGAGTAGTAAGACCTATTTCTTTTCTTTAAACCACTTTTTGGGCCTCTATTAGAGTGTAAGACCCAATCCCCCTTTTAACCAAAAAATTTTGGGCCTCACTTATTAAGTCCCTCTGCGTTAAAAGAAAACCTCGGCGCGATCGCCATTTTAAACGGAAAATCATCTGGGCCTACCCTCGTGTTATAAGCCCCATTCTTTTTCTTTAAAACTTTTTGGGCCTCTTGAGAGAGTGTAAGACCCATCCCTTTGTACAGAAAACCTTTTTTGGCCACAGTCACTTGCATAAGTCCCTCTGTACAAATTCAAAAACCCTGGGCCTCTCCTTGAGCTGTAAGCCCCAAGTCTTTCTTTTTCAAAGCACTTTCTCCTTTGATTTTGAATATATTGTTGTTTTCAATCTTTCTTTGTTGAACAACTAACCAAACAACATGGAAGCTCTACAACCGAGTAAGTGTTTATCGCTTTCATTTACTGCTTTCCTATACATATAAGTGTATTGTGGGGCTGTTTCGCTGTAAGTCTTCTTTTATAAACTCATATCAACTGTTTAATAATAGTATAGATATTTAGAGTTTCCCCGGCAATTACGTCTAGAACTAGACCAAGCCTTGCTTACATACACTGTCTTAGACAACTAGATCTAAGGTTCACCCCCGTGAACAGTTCATTATACATAAGGACATCGTTTCTCTGTGAAACCCCTTTTGGAACTGTTCACCCGCCTCCTCTTGGGCTTAGTGCAAGGACCCACGGGCTTCTTAAAAGCATCGGCCTCCTCTTGGGCATAGTACAAGGACCCACAGGCTTCCTGAAAGCAACCCCGCCTCCTCTTGGGCTTAGTACAAGGACCCTACGGCTTCTTAGAAGTATTCACAGCCTTCTCTTAGGCTTCGTATAATGATCTCTTCCTCCGGGAATGATAGCCTCCTCTTGGGCTTAGTACAAGGACCGATCGACTTCTTAAAAGTTTCCAGCCTCCTCTTGGGCTTCGTACAAATTGTCCCGACGACCTCCTAGAGGTATAGGAACAGAAACTAGTCATCTCAATAGATCAGTCCTTTCATAGAGTCTACTACTGTTTCTCAAAACATAGTACCAGAGATAAAACTCTAGACTTGGACAGTCTAATTTCCTTGAGTCTCAAAGACATTCTCAAGTGACCCCTTCGTTAAATAGGAAGAAACCGTAGACTCGGACAGTCTCAATACCTTTCGGATTTCCTCGTTTCCTTAAAGAACAGGGAACAATCCCGATCCTCAGATCAAATCCATGAGTACAGTGTTACTCATATAAGAACTGATTTTCTCTTAATCAGTATACTTGACCTGTCACTTAACTGTGATAGCACAACTTTTAGCCTCCATCTCGGGCTTCGTACGAGATACAAAGACTCCCTCGTTGAGTCAAACAACTTTTAGCCTCTCTCTCGGGCTTTGTACGAGACACATAAAAGTACTCCATTGTTGAGTCAATCATCCCTTTTGCCTCCATCTTGGGCTTTATACGAGATACAAAAAGGTTCTTATTGAGCCAAATAAACCTTTAGCCTCCATATCGGGCTTCGTACGAGATACAAAAGCACTCTCTTGTTGAGTATAAAAGATTCTCCTGTTGAGTCAACCCTTTTAGCCTCTCTCTCGGGCTTCGTACGAGATACATAATAGCCTCCTCTTAGGCTTTATATAAGAAAACCACTGGTTAATCCAATTAACCTTTTAGCATCAAATCTGTGCCTCGTTCACAGTACACAAACATCAACAACTCCTTCCCTTTCATCTAATCGCTGTAAGCGGCAAGCCTCTGGATCCTCTATATCCATGCCACTGTCCCTCTTTTAGCATGAGAAATTCCTAAGGAAAGATGGCATTGCTCTACACTGAGTTAAAGTCTTCTCCTTCAGGACAAAACCCCTTTCCTAGGAAATTATAGCATTGCTAGGATCCGCGTATCCCGGTTAAAGTAATTCTCCTTTACCCTTCTTTAGAGATGACAAATTCTCTCTAAAGTCTAGACTTTTCAGCTTCACATCTTGGGCTTTGAACAAGATACAAATCACCTTTCGCTTCACGTCTTGGGCTTTGAACAAGACACCAAAACACTAATTTCCTCCCATAGAATAGGAGGAACTACGAACGCTCTGATTTCCCTGTTTCGGTAAACGGGAATACGTAGGCATAAGATCGAAAGAAAAGATCTTAGCGAGCACACTAAACAAAAACCCGAAATCCCATATCTCCATCAATCAAAAACAGTAATCCAAAAGCATCAGTCCTAAACATCCCCGCCAGAAACCTTCTACCAAGATAAAAAGAAAGAAAACCATATTGGCGAAAATACAAATAACCAGTACAAAGGCCCCACGACCACATAGCATCCGTAACCTAACATACCGCTGTTTAAACTCAGTATGCAAGCAGGATTAATTGGAGACATCTATTTCCCTTCCTTCATCAGCTTTAATAGGATAAAAAATGAATCGACCTGTAGTTTAAGCTCAACCGCAGAGTGCGACCAGCGCTTAAGAACCGCGTCCAAAATCGCTCGCTACAGAAAAATGGCGCCCACCGTGGGGCCTTTCAAAGTTAGATCTAGGTACGGTCGTCCCCATTTTTCACAGAAAAATGGCGCCCACCGTGGGGCTTACTATTCTCAAAGTCAGATCTAGGCACGGTCTTCCTTTTCTTCACTTGTATGAAAACCACAGAATGGTGACTCCGCCGGGGAGCCATTTCTGTCAGGAACTTAGGATTCATAGCTTTAAAGTCTAGGACATTAGGACAAATATATATACTGCTTTTCCTATTTGCATATGTGTTTTTTTTTTCTGCTACTGGGAATGCGTGTGATGCCGCATGTGGTGAGATTGAGTATACACCTAGGAAAACCCAACCCTTTTTGTAGTACGGAAACTATCGGAAATAGTTGTTACGCGATACTACCCTCATTTGAGGCTGGTGATCTATTCTCGGTGAATAGCACTTACTCTAAGATTGCACACAACTCGCTGGCGATCCGCTTGTTGTCTGTCTTCCTGGGAGGAGCTAATGATAATGAGTATAGGTACAAAAAACACCCTAGTATAAACCTTTGGGGATGGGTAGAGCCTTGACTCCTTGACAACGACCCTTTGACCCCATGTTTTTTCTATGTTTTTGTGTGCTGCATTCATGCATTCATTTAAAAAACATTAAAACATTCAAAAAATTTCTCTTCTAGTCTCTCTGTTTTTCAAATTAAACTAAGACTGTGATTGCAAATATCAGAGAAAAGGATTACGCTAATGGATTTCGGTAGAAGGAGAACTCATAAGTATACCTTCAAGGCTCCAAAACTAGAGGATCTGAGAGGTTTGGCGAGGATGATCACAAACCAAGAGGCCTTCAGAGCCAAGTACGGAGGTCTGCTACCTCTGTTAAGAATCCATGTGATTGAGGGAATCATGGATGTACTCGTTCAGTTCTACGATCCGGTTTATCATTGTTTCACATTCCCAGATTACCAATTAGCACCAACGCTGGAGGAGTATTCTCATCTGATCAATCTACACATTACTGATCGAGCTCCATTTTCGGGACTGGAAGAGATTCCAAAGGATCAGACCATTGCAAGAGCAATTCATTTGGATGAGTCAGAGGTCAAGACTCACATGACTACCAAGGGTGGCATCCAAGGTTTGCCAGCCCAGTTCTTAACAAAGAAAGCTCTGTACTTTGCAAGTATAGGGAACGAGACTGCTTTTGAAAGCATCTTTATTTTACTCACCTACGGATTATTTCTGTTGCCCAACATTAATAACTTCGTCGATATCAACGCCATTAACGTTTTTCTCATTGGAAACCCTGTGCCGACTTTGCTCGCGGATGCGTATCATTCTGTACACTTAGGAAATTTGTACAGCGGAGGGGAGATCACATGTTGTGTACCTTTGCTTTACAAATGGTTTATCTCTTATTTGCCTAAGTCTGCTACTTTTTGGGATGATAGGAGTGTCTTACGCTGGTCGCAGAAAATTATGTCTCTCACCAACTCTGACATTGATTGGTGTAATAGGATCTATGATGGGATCAGAATCATTGATCGTTGTGGAAACTTCCCCAACGTACCCCTCATAGGAACTAAAGGAGGAATCAACTATCATCCGATATTGGTTCGTCGTCAATTTGGATACCCGATGAGGCTTGTTCCGCGCAACGCTCATCTGGAAGGTCTTTTCTTCAAGGAAGGAGAAAACGACAGAGCACTAAAGATGGAAATAGTGCACGCTTGGAAGCACGTTCATAAGAAAGGACGGGAGTCTCTAGGAAAACCGGACTGTGTCTCGGTGGAGCCTTATCTCCACTGGGTACAAACTAGAGCTCTCAAGCTAAAAATGCCTTATCCTCGTCACGGAATTCTTCCGCCGAGGGAATCTGTCATGTACTTCATGACGAAAACTGAAAAGCTTCAGGTTACTCTCAACAAAGTTCAAAAGGAGAGGAGGTCTTGGAAGAACAAGTACCGCACCCTCAATGTGGAGTGTATCCAAATACAATAATTACTGAAAGAGAAAGATGCTCTGATTGAGATTTTAGAGCAACATGCTGTGGATAATCAGGATGACCAACGGAATTTGCTCGCTCCTTTCATCTGGCAAAGGAATGACAACCCGACAACGGCTCAAGAGCCCCGGTCAAAGAAGAGGAAGTACCAGGACCCATTAGCTTAGGTTTCTGTTTCCGCGCCTTGTAATCTACTGTATTTCCATTACTGTAATCTTTGAAATTCAATATAAAGGGGTTTCCCCACTGTTTGATATTTACAATCTAATTGTCGAAGTTTATTTTGAATAACCAAAAAACAATTAATATAATCATTGCATTTTATCATTCTCACGTCGCGTATTCTCCTTACCTACGAATCTCACGTTTGTGTCTCGGTTCTAGAGTCAAACTGTCTCATTCGTACAATACTCGGGCTAATCGTCAGAAAAAGATGGATGATCTTGAGGAAGAAAACAGAGAGTTGAGAGAAGAGATCGACACTCTGAGAGAGGATATGAGAAAGCTTCGTAACGACATGCAAGCCATGGCAGAAGCTCAGCTACAAAAGACTGTGATCTCGGAGATCACCTCAGCGCCCATAGTGGAAAAGTTCGATCCTAGGTATCAGATGCCGAAAGATCGTCCCTGGGGAATGCCTGCTAACTATATCCCGGAAGGATATGTTTCGCCGATCGTTGAAGATCAGGGAACTTCTGCAGGAGCCGCTGGTCCTGAAGGTTACAAACTTCGGGAAAGCAAAGATGCCAGAGGCATATTGAAGACCCCTGAAGGTTACAAACTTCGGGAAACGCCAAGATTCAACGCCGTAGTTACGGTACCACCCCCTGTGGTGCACTCTGTCCCGGAAGGGCTGATTCCACAGATACCTTCTGGCAAGAAGGAAACTATGTTTGACCGAATGGATGAATTCCAGGAACAGTTCTTGGAAATGCAGAAGGAATTGCAAGTCATTCGCGGTCAGGATCTTTTTGGAAAGGACGCCGCAGACCTTTGTCTGGTCCCCAATGTGAAAGTCCCGCACAAATTCCAAGTGCCCGACTTTGAAAAATACAAGGGTAACTCTTGCCCTCAAAGTCATCTGACAATGTACGCTCGACGGATGTCAGCTCAGATAGAAAATCAGGACATACTGATTCACTACTTCCAGGATAGTTTAACCGGTGCCGCCTTAAAATGGTACATGGGTTTAAACCGCGCCTCGATCAGCACATTCAGAGATCTTGACAAAGCCTTCGTTCAACATTACAAATACAATTTGGACATGGCGCCCGACAGAGATCAACTCAGATCAATGTCGCAAAAGGACAAGGAAACCTTTAAGGAGTACGCTCAAAGATGGCGTGAAATTGCCGCTCAGATTTGTCCACCTCTTGAGGAAAAAGAGATGACAAAGATCTTCTTAAAGACCTTGAGCTCATTTTACTACGACAGAATGGTTGCCAGTGCACCCAGTGACTTCACCGAAATGGTCGGTATGGGGGTTCGTCTTGAGGAAGCCGTCCGAGAAGGACGTTTGGCAAAAGACGCTGGACCATCAAGTATTACAAAACGATACGGTAGTTCTCTCCCTAAGAAAAAAGAGTAGGATATTGGGAATATCTCTCTCGGAAAGCAAAGGCGACGTTATCAACCAGTAGCAGCGTTAACTCCTGCTATCAATCCTGCGCCTATTCCTACGTATCAACCTCAGGTTGCGCAGAGCCAACCTAATCAACAAAGGACTCAACAGCCTCTTCAGCAGGCTCTTCCTCCATACAACAACAACCGTACAACGCGGCCACCAGGATTTGATCCTATACCCGTATCGTACGCAGAACTATTTCCGTTACTACTGGCTAATGGGGCACATCCAGACTAAGTCTCCTCTTACAGTACCGGAAAATCCGCCTTTTTGGTTTAAGGTGGATCAGACATGCCCTTATCATCAAGGAGGATCGGGGCATAACATAGAGAACTGCCTCAATTTCAAATCCGACGTGCAAAAACCTGTTAGGAGCGGGCTCTTATCTTTCAAAGATACGAATCCTAATGTTCTCACGAACCCGCTGCCTCAACATGAGAAAGCTACGGTCAACCTGATTAAGGGAGAGTCTAACAACGTCATTCAAAACCACGACATCCGTGCGATGAATGTCAACTTGGTGGCGATGCACTCAAGGCAAAGCCAATACCATGATCTGCCGCGACACGATTACAGTTCCTGTCTGACTTGCTCGGTAAACAAACAGGGATGCTCTTTTATACAAGAGGCCCTCCAGCGTCAGATGGATCTTGGATGGATCCAGGACTACCATGATAGGGACCCCTATCAGATCAACATGGTTCAGATTTTCGATATTCGCGTGATGAATACCAACCTGGTAGAGTTACATGCTGAGCAGGTCCGACTCGGATTCTTAATATCACATGATTACCAAAGCTGTAAAGCGGGTTGCGAAAATGATCGAGGTTGTACCCTTGTCCAGGAGGCACTTCAGCACTTGTTAAATCACTGGTGGATGCCAATCTATATGGACGAAGATACTCAACAAATACTATCAATAACAGGAATCCTACTCGGCGTCAGAGTCAGGATGTCCGATCTGTGGAAGCTAACCTAGTGAGGTTACATTGTATTCAAAGCGGGCGTGGCCAGATGCCACCACATAATTATGATCGTTGTGGAGTCTGTTCAGAAAGTAACCATGGATGCTACCTTGTGAGAGCAGCTCTTCAGGGTTAAGTGGATCATGGAGAGATTCGTCCATATCCGGGTTACGGACCCATCAACTGGGCGCCGGACTATCTCGCCGATCAAATTAAGGACGTTGTTGTCGTCACTGATCATCAGAGGACTAAGGATGTTTGTACCATCATCCCTCTGCTCGACGAATCAAATGTTCCCAACCGGGAAAGGATCGAGATTACTTATGATGGTCAGAAAAATCAGAAGGTTCCCATAGTCATCTATCTACCGGGACCACTACCGTATGAATCAGCTAAGGCTATCCCTTACAAATACGGTGCAACAACCATCGAGAATGGAAAGGAAATTCCATTACCCTCCGTCGTGAATATTGCAGACATCAGTCGTGTAACACGGAGTGGTAGAATCTTCAACCGAGGGGTTGGAGAGTCCAACAATGAAAAGGAACCTCAGACAGAAGTTCCCGATCCACCAGTCGGTCAATCCAGTAATCCCGACATTTCAAAGAACAAAGATGAGATGCTGAAACTCATCCAAAGGAGTGAATACAACATTGTTGATCAACTGTTACAGACTCCTTCAAAGATCTCAGTATTATCACTGTTACTCAGTTCAGAAGCCCACAGGGAGGCTCTACAGAAAGTCTTGGAGCAAGCCTTTGTGGAACAGGATGTAACAATCAGACAGTTCGATAGTATTGTCTCTAACATCACTTCCTGCAATAATTTGGGATTTAGTGATGAGGAATTACCTGAAGAGGGTCGCCGTCATAACATGGCACTCAATATTACAGTCAACTGTCAGGACGATGCTTTAGCCAGCGTACTGGTAGACACAGGGTCAACCCTGAATGTTATGCCGAAGTCCACTTTGATGCAATTATCATTCAAAGGCCCTCCGATGAGAATCAGCGAGGTCGTCGTCAAAGCATTCGACGGATCCAAAAAAACGGTTATCGGCGAAGTTGATCTTCCCATAACTATGGGTCCTCACACTTTCCAAGTCACTTTCCAGGTCATGGACATCCGGGCGACGTACAGTTGTTTATTAGGAAGACCTTGGATACATCAGGCTGGGGCGATCACTTCGACTCTCCACCAAAAGCTAAAGTTCGTCAAGGGCGATCAACTCATCACGGTTTGTGGGGAACAAGCCTTGCTCGTGAGTAACTTATCATCATCTACTTGTGTAGAACCTGAGGAGGTTATTGGGACGCAGTTCCAAGCATTGTCGGTGAGCAATAACAATCAGTTCAAAGGAGGAACTTCGATTTCCTCATACAAAAATGCTATCAAAGCGGTCGAGAGTACCGATACAACAGGATGGGGACAGCTTGTCATTCCTACTGACAACAAAACAAAGAAGGGTCTTGGTTTTTCTGCAACCTGCACCCAGACAGCTGTCAACGATGAAAGTCTTCATCCCATTCGGAACTTCTTCCATAGTGGAGGCTTCCTCCAACCAGTGACTCAAGCAGTCCATGCTATCAATGAAGAGGATCCCTTTGACACAGAGGAGGAATAGAAGTCCTATCTTAACAAGGACGGTTATATGTCGCAGGACGAAACACAAACTCCATTTTGCTTTCCGACAGAGAGTCCGAGATTTATACCCAGGTCAGACGTCGAAATGATATACGGAGGTTGTGATCCGGAAGGATGCCGTGCTCCGCCAAACTCATTAGAGGAAGACACTCTAATGAAAGACAACTTTGACCACGCCTACTATGGCCCGATGGATGGTCTGCCGATGTGGCAACCTTACCCAGGAGACTTGGGGTCAGAAAGTCAGCCGAACAATGACACTCAGCTGAGCATCATTGAACAGAATACATGTGTCCCCACCATGTCATGGGATCAACACTCAGGTCATCCTGAAACTACTCAACATGAAGATGAATTCGCAACGTTTGCAGGACTTGAATTCATCAACTATGCTTTTCCCGAGGTCAACGTCATCGAGAGGGATGACTCCTCCAGTTCTAAAGAAGTGTGGGACACCTTGGGACAACCAAGTGGAAAGTTTGACTTCATGGTCAAGTACACCGCTCCCGAAAGCTCTCGTATCAGGCTTGAAGACATCCAGTCAACTGGATGGGGAGATACAGCTGAGAGCACCAATACTCTGTGAAATGCAACAGAGGAATCCTCCTACGACAACTCTTCCTGGGAGACAGATTCCAATGATCCTGCTCCACCAGAAATCAGCGTTATTTCTGAAGACAAATCAAGGAAGGTGCCTGACTTTGTGATTCACCGAGGAGTTCGCCGCCAGTGGGTTGCTGTCGAGGTTCCGAAGGTCGTTCACCAGTCAAAGTAATTGCCATCTTTAAACCTTTCACCCTGCCCAGGTGAAACGGATGTTTTGATAGGGCTCGCTTTCTGTAAATTTCCCTCTTCGCTTCGCCCAAAGCGACAGAGTTTTGTTTTATAGGGCTGTAGTTTCAAGAGTCGACTTGTGCATTAATAAAATAACGTCGTTTTGTAATTTCCGCATTAATTGCTGTTTTCTCTTTTTGCTTTTCTCAGAAAATGGTAATCCTAAAAAACAAATCATAATAAAAAACAAGCAGTAAAATCAAAACACTGCACACACTTGCATTTTATCTATCTCTTCTAAACACAAAATCACCGTCATGCAGATTGCATGTTTTACACCCCGTTGAAACATACGATCCGATGCCTTCTCCCGACTTTGAGTTCCCGGTATTTGGGGCTGAAGAAGAAGTTGACAATGAAATTCCAGAAGAGATCTCCCGATTACTCAGACAAGAGGAAAGGTCCATTGAACCTCACAAAGAGCCGTTGGAAACGGTAAACTTGGGTTCGGAAAAAGAGAGGAAAGAAATCAGGATTGGTGCACTGCTCAGTCCAGCTGCTAAAGAGAGTTTGACAAAGCTTCTCAAAGAATTCCCCGATGTATTCGCTTGGTCCTATCAGGATATGCCAGGGTTGGATACCAACATCGTGGAACATCACTTACCGCTGAGATCGGAATGTTCGCCAGTAAAACAGAGGTTGAGGCGGACTCACCCGGACATGGCCATCAAAATCAAAGAGGAGGTACAGAAACAGATTAGCGCAGGTTTTCTCGCTACATCTGAATATCCTCAATGGTTAGCCAACATCGTACCCGTTCCCAAAAAGGACGGAAAGGTCAGAATGTGTGTCGACTACAGGGATCTGAACAAGGCTAGTCCAAAGGACGACTTTCCTTTACCACACATTGACATGCTGGTTGACAGTACAGCAAAGTTCAAAGTTTTCTCCTTCATGGATGGATTCTCGGGTTATAACCAGATCAAAATGGCGCCGAAAGACATGGAGAAAACTTCGTTCATTACCCCATGGGGTACCTTTTGTTACAAGTTAATGCCGTTCGGTTTGAAGAATGCCGGGGCAACCTATCAAAGGGCCATGACTACTCTGTTTCATGACATGATACACAAGGAAATCGAGGTATATGTCGATGATATGATTGCAAAATCTAAAACAGAAGAGGAGCACGTGACCCATCTGTCAAAACTATTCGAGCGTTTGAGGAAATACAAACTCCGCTTGAATCCCAACAAGTGCACCTTCGGTGTCCGTTCGGGGAAACTCTTAGGGTTCATCGTCAGCCAGAAAGGAATTGAAGTTGATCCTGACAAGGTCAAGGCCATTCAAGAAATGCCTTCTCCGAAAACTGAAAAACAAGTCAGAGGATTCCTGGGACGTTTGAACTACATCTCCAGATTCATATTCCTTATGACCGCCACATGTGCGCCGATTTTCAGATTACTGAAAAAGAACCAGGACTGCGTTTGGTCAGAAGACGGCCAAACTGCCTTCGACAGTATTAAGGAATATCTGTTGAATCCGCCGATTCTATCACCTCCAGTGGAAGGAAGACCACTGATCATTTATCTCACAGTCCTAGAGGACTCGATGGGATGTGTACTTGGCCAACAAGACGAAACCAAAAGGAAAGAGTCTGCCATTTACTATCTGAGCAAGAAATTTACCGACTGTGAAACTCGGTACACGATGCTCGAGAAAACTTGTTGCGCTTTGGCTTGGGCAGCCAAATGTCTTCGTCAGTATATGATTTGTCATACTACTTGGTTGGTCTCCGAGATGGATCCGATCAAGTATGTCTTTGAAAAGCCTGCTCTCACGGGAAGGATTGCCCGTTGGTAGATGCTACTATCAGAATATGACATAGAGTACCACGCTCAGAAAGCCGTTAAAGGAAGTATTTTGGCCGATCATTTGGCTCATCAACCGATTGACGATTAAGAATCAATCGGGTTTGACTTCCCAGACGAAGATGTCATGTATCTCAAAATGAAAGATTGCGATGAACCGTTACCCAGTGAAGGGCCAGAACCAGGTTCCCAGTGGGGACTAATCTTTGACGAAGCAGTTAATCATTATGGAAGCGGAATTGGGGCAATCATTGTTACCCCTTAGGGTACCCACATTCCTTTCACTGCCAGACTTGCGTTCAAGTGTACGAACAACGAGGCCGAATACGAAGCTTGTATTATGGGTCTCGAGGAAGCAATTGATTTAAGGATCAAGAACTTGGACGTATACGGCGATTCAGCCTTGGTTATCAATCAGATCACAGGAGATTGGAACACATACCAATCAGGATTGATTCCCTACAAAGACTATGCAAGAAGGTTGCTACCCTTCTTCAACAGAGTTGAGTTTCATCACATCCCTCGTGGTGAGAATCACATGGCTGATGCTTTAGCCACTCTCTCTTCCATGATTAGCGTAGGTTGATGGAATGACTTACCTAAGATTGACGTAATGCGCCTTGAACGGCCCGCCTACATTTTCGCGATTGAAGCAGTCATAGACGACAGACCTTGGTATCACGATATCAAATGCTTCCTTCAGAAACAAGGATACCCACCTGGGGCATCCAGGAAAGACAGAAAGACCCTCAGAAGACTAGTTGGAAGCTTCTTCCTGAGCGGTGACACTCTTTATAAGAGAAATTTTGACATGGTCTTGCTCCGATGCGTCGACAGACCAGAGGCAGACATGCTGATAAAAGAAATTCACGAAGGATCCTTTGGCACTCAGGCCAACGGACATAAAATGGCGAGAAAAATTCTCAGAGCAGGGTACTACTGGTTAACCATGGAATCCTACTGCTACAAATACATGAGGAGGTGTCACAAGTGTCAGATATACTCCGACAAAATTCATGTACCGCCAACGCATCTCAAAGTTCTTTCTTCCCCATGGCCTTTTTCCATATGGGGAATCGACATGATTGGCTTGATTGAACCTAAGGCTTCAAACGGACATCGGTTCATTCTAGTAGCCATTGACTACTTCACCAAGTGGGTCAAAGCAGCGTCGTACGCCAATGTAACCCGACAAGTGGTGGTCCGATTTATCAAAAACAATCTCATCTGCCGTTATGGTGTTCCAAGCCAGATCATTACAGATAATGGATCTAACTTGAACAATAAGATGATGAAGGAGTTGTGCGCAGAGTTCAAGATCGAACACCATAACTCATCTCCCTACCGACCCAAGATGAACGGAGCGGTAGAAGCGGCTAACAAGAACATCAAGAGGATCGTTCAAAAGATGGTTGTAACCTACAAAGATTGGCATGAGGTGTTACCCTTTGCTCTTCACGGTTATCGTACATCTGTCCGCACTTCAACAAGGGCTACCCCTTTCTCTCTAGTGTATGGCATGGAAGCAGTGCTCCCCATAGAAGTAGAGATCCCATCAATCCGGGTATTGATGGAAGCTAAACTCACCGAAGCTGAGTGGTGTCAAAGTCGACACGACGAACTCAATCTGATCGAAGAGAAGCGAATTACGGCTCTATGCCATGGTCAGTTGTATCAGCAAAGAATGAAGAAGGCGTTTGACAAAAAGGTCAGACCTCGCGTCTTCAGGAAAGGAGACCTTGTGCTCAAGAAGATACAATCTTTCCTCACTGATTCTCGGGGCAAATGGACCCCGAATTATGATGGCCCCTATGTGGTCACGAAAGCTTTCTCAGGCGGTGCCTTGAGACTTGCAACCATGGACGGAGAGAAATTTGTCTACCCCCCGAATGTTGATTTAGTCAAGAAATACTTCGCCTAAACTAAACTAAAAAAAAATCGTCTCGGTGGATTGAAAACCCGAAAGGGCGGTCCAGGCAAAAGTTAGAGACATGAAAAAAGAATCATCCCGGTGGATTGGAAACATCAAGGTACAATCCAGGCAAAAGTTAGGGATAATGGCTAGTAACTATGTTCAACAGAGGCAAGTCCCTTAGCAGCAGTTACATCACCCATCGGAGGAAAACTCCAGTCAAGGTCATCTTTGACAGAAGCTCAGGATGCCCTGAATTCAAAGTTGGTAGAAGGATAGTGGTCGTTATGTTTCAACGTAGCCGTTTTCCCTGTAAATTACCATTTTCTGAACTTTGTAAATACTCTTTGGAATCACGCGTTTGGCTGATCTCCATCTTATCAATAAAATTTGAGCCCTTGTGCTTTTGTTTGTAATTCTTACTTGTTTTAGCTTTACAGAATGACGTTTTTTAACTTGATTAACGATTCTTGAAATAAAACAAAATGAATTTACTTGTAAAACTTTTTCTGCTTTAAAATAAAGATGGCAATTTCTTTTGACTGTTGAACATCGAGAGAACATCGATTGCGTCTCCAAAGGCGTTCGAATTTCAAAGTGCAGAATCAAAGTACTCCTTCTAAACCAGCACGCCTGAATGAAGGATCAACAGTATCAGATGCGGTTTTCCCGTCTGATACCTTCGGCCGAGTTCTTATCTCCCAAGCCCGACCAACATAGCTCCCAGCAGGGACTATTTCTTCTAAGCAAGGTGGAATTGCTATTTTTTGGACCAGCGATATTTCGACGCCCCGCGATGGCCGAGTATCCCGTCATGTTCATCCTGTAGTTTATATGTCATGTCAGTTTTGTCAGCATAAACATACATATATCATGCATTTTTGATTTGCATTCACATTTCATATTGCATCGCTATCACTTGAGTCGGTCTTATCCTGCCGTGATAACCATCCTCTCAATCGAGTTTGTCAGCTCTTGCTTCGTCAGGAAGTGTTGTGTCCATTTGAACTCGTCACCAGTGTATTTCTAGATCAGAGTCGGCAACCGACCACTTTGATTATTTGAACCTCTGAAAGGCCAGAGAACTTTCAACAGATGTCACTCTTCGCCATCGAAGATGATATCCTTGCTTTCCCGGATTAAGGAAAATCCCCAGTAGACTCAAATGGCATCTCCCCAGGAAAATTCGGCGAGAAGTTTGAGGAAAAATCGTTAAGAGTAGCGTTCCTTGTCAATAAAGTTTATTGACAAAAGAAACTGAGACCAGATCCTTGGTAGGAAACCAGGATCGAGGGGAAGTTTGCAGAAACTAAGACCAGTTCCTTGGTAGAAAACCAGGATCGAGGGGAAGTTTACGTCAACTGAGACCAGTTCCTTGGTTGGAAACCAGGATCGAGGGGAAGTTCACGTCAGAAACTAAGACCAGTTCCTTGGTTGGAAACCAGGATCGAGGGGAAGTTTGCAGAAACTAAGACCAGTTCCTTGGTAGGAAACCAGGAACGAGGGGAAGTTTATTTCAGAAACTGAGACCAGTTCCTTGGTAGGAAACCAGGATCGAGGGGAAGTTTACATCAACTGAGACCAGTTCCTTGGTTGGAAACCAGGATCGAGGGGTAGTTCACGTCAGAAACTAAGACCAGTTCCTTGGTTGGAAACCAGGATCGAGGGGAAGTTCACCTTTTCTAAGCATCATTGCTTAGCTAAAGAAGATGAATGCGTACGCTACCATTCATAGACGCTGTCAAAATTTCAGATATTCCGATATTTAATCCTCTTGCACCCTGAATGTCCGAATACCTTCGTCATTCACACCTTCGTGTCCAAGAAGATTAAATAGGGGCATCTGTCATACCCCAAATTTTGACCACTTAGATTCCCATCATTGTGCAAATCATCATCACAATATGGATGGACTTTTATGCCTCATCAACTTCCTCAAGGGTTGTTGAGCATTCACTACTATCAGGATTAGGGTTTCAAGCCCTCTCAGAGCTTTAGACAAAGGATCAATCAAGGAATGACTTGATCTTCAACTTGTCTAAACCTCTCAAACATCCTCATGGATCAAGAGGACTCCCACTTCAAGGATTAAGCACAAGGCTGCTCCCTTTCAGGTGGATTAAGCTTCAAGATCAACGGTGTCACCAAATTATGGTTTTGGTCGACCAGGGCCTCCAGTTGAAAATTTTCCTCTGGGCATAAGCCAATGATCCAAAACATATCCTAATATACTCCATGGAACCTCATGGACCCAATCATCAAGTCAATTTGGCCTCAGGGGATGCATACATAAAAAATCAGGAATTAGGGTTTCTTGACCTAATTCACCCCTAAGTTGACTTTTGGGACAAATCATGAACCAAGACCTCAAGACATGATTTGAGGGTCTCTAATATACCATATTGATCCATTTGGAACAATGGATTGATCCAGGAAGTTTGAGTAACAAGTCTCAACTTCATCAATACCACAGTTAGGGTTTTGCGGGAAAAGTCAACTGTAACTTTGACTTTTGACCAGGACATGCTCCCAAGCCCTAAGACATGATTCAATATACCCTATGACACCCATGGAACATATCCATCAAGTTTGATTTAGGTCAAGGACATGATTTCCTGAAGGATTGCACAGTTTGGAATTCATCTGATAAAAAGTCAACTGTGCACAAAAGTCAACTTTGACTTTTTGAGATTTTTCACCAAAATGGATTTTTAACCCTAAAATGATGTTAATGTATGATTTGATTCATCATTCATCAAGAAAAATCAAGGAAAGTTGGATAACTTGTAAAAGGGGTAACCATAAAAACTTAGAAAATTTTCTAAGTTAAAAAAAAAGTGACAAGGGTACCAACTTTGGAGGACCATAACTCCTAAACCACAAGGTCATTTTTTTTCATCCAAAGATGGATTTGTAGCCCTCATTACCCTCTACAAAAACTTCAACTAGACCTAAGTCCAATTCATTAAGGATTTGGAGTTATGGAGTGATCAAAGTGGCTGAAAAGTGAAAATGTCACTTTTTCCAACACTTAGTGAAATTTTCACTAAGTCAGAATCTACCTTCACTTTTTTCCAAATATAGGGGGATTTTTCACTTGGATTCAAAAGAGATCAAAACCAAATATGTTCAAACAGTTGTTGTATTATGTAAGGGCTTTCCAAAATGGTCAAGAACATCACCAAATTCAACTTACACCATGAGATATGACATTGTCAAGTTGCCTTGCTGAAATCTGTCAAAGGCAAGGCAGAATTTGCAACTTTGCTCGATTTGCCAAAATCAGCCAAATTCAAATGCTCCTATCCACTTGGACACCTCTGAGGATTGAATCTAAAGGGGACAAACACTGAGCCAAGCCTCCAAAGTCCATGGAACAAGAAATAGCATGTTGAACCTAGAATGGCCAAAATAGGGACAAGACTCCAAATTTGGATTGAAGCATTCAATGGAACCATAAAGGTGGCATGGACTGAGCCATTCTCATTTGGAATTAGTCAAGGCTTATCCAAGACTAAGGGAACCACAGCCCTGTGCCCTAACCTCTAGTCAATGGCTAGAGGAGACTTGCATTTCCATTGGCCAACATTGAGGAAACACCTGCTGCAGTTGCCATTCACAGTGGATCCCAAAACAAACTTGCTCTACTATAAATAGAGCTCAATTGTGATCAGTTTGAGTACACCAAAGCCATCAAACAGATGCTTTCCTCAAAATCTCTTCTTTCACTCCAATTTTGCCTTCTAAGGCAAGCCACTATCGGGTTTTGAGTTTGAGAGCTTTTCCAATCAAACCAATCACTCACACACCGCACATACATCATATAGAAGTGATCCAAACACTCACATCATATCTGTAACACTGATTTCACAAAATCACTAGCCAATTGCTCAAGTTCTTGACAGTTTTGCAGTTGGGGTGCCATCCTCAATTCCAAACCATTTCAATCCATTCCAAGCATTCAGACACATCACTTGGCACCTAGGGAAGCTATCCACATCATTGGAACCAAGCTGTAACACCTCCAACACAAATCACGATCACCAGCTGCAAGTGGTAAGCATGAGCTCTTCTAACTCTATGATCCACACAATTTTTGCTGCACAATAATTTGGCCATATGTTCATAATCATGCATGGAATGTTTTCCCTCAATTAATTGCATTGTTTGAATCGTGTGTCAAAAATCCTAGCCTTCATGCAGAAATTAGGGTTCTTGAGGTTTCTTCGTGATTTCATGTTTTATGTTTAATTTAAATGAAATTAAGTGTTATAGACATGATCGTGAGGTTGAGACGAGCATAATGATATGTGGATTGCATGATATGATTAAGGATTCAGTGAGATTGGATGGAAAACGCAAATCAGCCAAACCCAGAACACGCGCGTGTTCTTCAGCTGTTCTTGGCGCCATTTTTTCAAATTCAAATATTTGAATTTTGTGATTTTTGTTTAATTGATTCAAAAATTAATTTCTCTCTGAGTTTTAATGATTTTGAGTTGATTCTTTTTTTGATAATTCACAAAAATGTTGAAATATTTTATTTTATCAAAAAATCCCAAAAATATTATTTATTTTATATAATTGATATTTTTGCAAAGAATTTATATTTTAATTGTTTTTGACATTTTAAATATTTTTCCACATTGATTTTACAACTTTTAATGCTTTCTAATTATTTTGTAGGTGAATACTTAATTTTTGAAGCATTAATCCAAGATCACAATTTGTTTTCCATGTGTTAAACAATTTTTGATCACTTTAATTGAATTTTTATTCAATTAAAACACATTTTGGAAATAAATTAGGGTTTTGGATTAATTCAACCCTCACAAATCATTTTCAAAACACTTTGGGCCTCTAATAGAGTGTAAGACCCAATCCTTTTTTGACCAAATCATTTTTGGGCCTCAGTGTATTGTATAAGTCCCGATACTGTCAAAAAACGAACGGCGTGATCGTCGCCTTTTCAAAATAAAACATCTGGGCCTACCCTCGAGTAGTAAGACCCATTTATTTTCTTTAAATCACTTTTTGGGCCTCTATTAGAGTGTAAGACCCAATCCCCCTTTTAACCAAAACATTTTGGGCCTCACTTATTAAGTCCCTCTGCGTTAAAAGAAAACCTCGGCGCGATCGCCATTTTAAACGGAAAATCATCTGGGCCTACCCTCGTGTTATAAGCCCCACTCTTTTTCTTTAAAACTTTTTGGGCCTCTTGAGAGAGTGTAAGACCCATCCCTTTGTACAGAAAACCTTTTTTGGCCACAGTCACTTGCATAAGTCCCTCTGTACAAATTCAAAAACCCTGGGCCTCTCCTTGAGCTGTAAGCCCCAAGTCTTTCTTTTTCAAAGCACTTTCTCCTTTGATTTTGAATATATTGTTGTTTTCAATCTTTCTTTGTTGAACAACTAACCAAACAGCATGGAAGCTCTACAACCGAGTAAGTGTTTATCGCTTTCATTTACTGCTTTCCTATACATATAACTGTATTGTGGGGCTGTTTCGCTGTAAGTCTTCTTTCATAAACTCATATCAACTGTTTAATAATAGTATAGATATTTAGAGTTTCCCCGGCAATTACGTCTAGAACTAGACCAAGCCTTGCTTACATACACTGTCTTAGACAACTAGATCTAAGGTTCACCCCCGTGAACAGTTCATTATACATAAGGACATCGTTTCTCTGTGAAACCCCTTTTGGAACTGTTCACCCGCCTCCTCTTGGGCTTAGTTCAAGGACCCACGGGCTTCTTAAAAGCATCGGCCTCCTCTTGGGCATAGTACAAGGACCCACAGGCTTCCTAAAAGCAACCCCGCCTCCTCTTGGGCTTAGTACAAGGACCCTACGGCTTCTTAGAAGTATTCACAGCCTCCTCTTAGGCTTCGTATAATGATCTCTTCCTCCGGGAATGATAGCCTCCTCTTGGGTTTAGTTCAAGGACCGATCGGCTTCTTAAAAGTTTCCAGCCTCCTCTTGGGCTTCGTACAAATTGTCCCGACGACCTCCTAGAGGTATAGGAACAGAAACTAGTCATCTCAATAGATCAGTCCTTTCATAGAGTCTACTACTCTTTCTCAAAACATAGTACCAGAGATAAAACTCTAGACTTGGACAGTCTAATTTCCTTGAGTCTCAAAGATATTCTCAAGTGACCCCTTCGTTAAATAGGAAGAAACCGTAGACTCGGACAGTCTCAATACCTTTCGGATTTCCTCGTTTCCTTAAAGAACAGGGAACAATCCCGATCCTCAGATCAAATCCATGAGTACAGTGTTACTCATATAAGAACTGATTTTCTCTTAATCAGTATACTGGACCTGTCACTTAACTGTGATAGCACAACTTTTAGCCTCCATCTCGGGCTTCGTACGAGATACAAAGACTCCCTCGTTGAGTCAAACAACTTTTAGCCTCTCTCTCGGGCTTTGTACGAGACACATAAAAGTACTCCATTGTTGAGTCAATCACTACAAGAAAAATAGTGTTTTGCGACACATAAGTTGCGACAGTTTCATAAAACCGCCCTCATTTGTAAGTTACGACGATTGCCACGACGGTTTTAGACAACCGCCGTTAAATTTTTAAAAAATTTGACATATTACGACGGTTTTAGACAACCCCCGTTAAAATTTTAAAAACTTTTAAACATTTTACGACGGTTTTAGACAACTGCCATTAAAATTTTAAAAACTTTTAAACATAAATGCCTTAAAAAGATGGCTGTGACGGTTCTACAACCGCCTCCCCACATAAATTAAAAAAAAAGTTTGCTTAAAAAATTAATTAGGGGAATCATAAGAAATAAAAAATAAATTAGGAACGTCGTTGCAAAAACTCCACACTTTCTCTCACTCAACTTCTTTCGCCGTGAAAGCCAAAAGCCAAAAGCTGGCCGGAAATCGCACGCAGAGACTCCACCATCCTATGAAAACTGCTGCCAACAGTGAGTAACTCAATTCACACCTTTCATTTTATCACCATTTTCCTTTCACCTTCTCATATTCCGCATCGTGATTTGCCGCATCGATTAAGTATAGTTTCAACCAATCCGTTCCTCATCACATGTCTACAGATCTGTTCCGACGTATGTGTATCTGTTGTTATAAATTCCATTTCAACGTTTATTTCTATTCAACTTTTCATTTCTGTGTTTAGGGTTTTAATCCCAGTGTAAGAACAGTTAGCTGCACGATAATATACTCGCCGCCGCAAACATGGCGGATGTTTTGGTAATGAAAGAGATTGAAGACAAAGCGTTATCTCTTGGAATTGATTTAACTACTGTTGATCTCGATTCCATTCACCTCCCACCTGGTGAAGACTATGGCATATTCAGGTATATATACTTTGTGGTCATGTAAATTAAACCCTAGGAAGCGATGTTAAAATTCTGATTCCATTGTTTCGTGGTGTAGTGATGATGAAGAAGTTTATAAAGAGGAGAATCTTGAGTTTGATACTGGTTTTGGCAACATTATAGTAGTGGATAATACCCCTGTTGTTACGAAAGATAAATTTGCGAAGCTTGAAGGTGTTATTAGAAAAAAATTTAGTCAGATTGGTGTTATTAAGGATGATGGCTTCTGGATGCCTATTGATCCTGCGACTGAAAAGACCGTAGGTTACTGCTTCATTGAGTTCAATACTCCTCAGGTTAAACCTCCTTTTTTTAGGTCAAATAAAATGTTTTGGTTATATTGGATGGAAATTATTCTTTGATTTAATTTGACGTGGCTAACTTGGATGGTTATTTTAGGAAGCCGAGCTTGCTAAAGAGAGGGGCCAGGGATACAAATTGGATCGTTCTCACATATTTACTGTTAGTATGTTTGATGATTTTGACTGTTTTATGAAAGTTCCAGATGAGTGGGCTCTTCCTCCAAAAAAGGATTATGCTCCAGGGGTAATGATTATAGAATTACATTTTTTTTACATCTTTGTATCATTTGTTGTTTTGCTTTAGTTTTTGGTTTCTGAATTTATTGTTATGTTGTAGTTATATGATTAATTTAGTTTGTTTTGGGAAACAAATATGACTGTTTGATACTATAATATTAGGATTATGAGAGGCTTTTTAATTTTTTTACCCAAAATATATAGGCACCACCTTTCTTACAACTTTGTTCTGTTTTTCTTTTGTTTTGATAGTAATTAAATTAAGATAATTGGATGCTTTTTTCATGAGCTCCACTCCTTGTTGAATTCCACCTGTGATTGGTTTACTTATTGGATAGCTCAATTTTTTATCGATACATGCTTATGTTTGGTCCGGTAGCTCAAGGTTTTATCAACATGTTCTTATCTTTGGTTGGGTAGCTCAAAAGCTTTATCAACACATGCTTATGTTTGGTCATGATTTCTGATTTATCATCTTTGCAACGAGATCTACTAGCATTTTATCAGTACTGATTATCTAAGGTCTTCATTTCTCTCACAGGAAAATCTTCAACAATGGCTTACTGATGCTAAGGCCCGAGCCCAGTTTGTGATTCATGCTAGTTCAGATACTGAGATTTTGTGGAATGATGCTAGGCATTTAAAGCCTGATCCTGTTTATAAACGTGCAGTAAGCCGACATCATATTTCAATGTCTTATATTATTTGATGTTTACCAGCATCCTTTTATTATCAATCTCTTCATCCCTGTACGGTGTTCATATATTTTTTGGATTACAGTTTTGGAATGAGTTTTGTACAATGGACAGGTTTTATGATAGTCCCACACCACCAGTCCCAAACCAATCTTGCCAGGTTAGTATTCTTAAACTTTAAATCAATTTCTCTCTCTTTCTCATTTGTGATAGGTTTCAATTCAAAATCCCTAAATCAAATTGTGCTTAAGTTGACTCATTTGTTTAGTTAAATTAATGTTCTGGTGTGCTTTCTTATGCAAGATTCAGCTACATATTGAATAAGGATCACTTAGCAGTGGAAGGAAACGATAGAGAAAAGCAAGCCCAGTGTGGTGGTGATTGAATCTTTGTAATCATGGCAGTTCTATGTCAATCAAGCTTCTAATTAACATTCCTCTGTAAGTCAAAGTTTGGATATATAGATATACACTTTCAGCTTTGGTATTTTTTGCGATAGATCTTAGATTTTTGTTCACTTCAATTTGATTAATAAATGATTTTGAAAATTTAGACCTAAGCTTGAATTAATAGGTGGGCATCATTCAAACCACATTACTTTTGTTGCAATTATTATAGTCAGAATTTTGATGCTCATCAAAATATTGTTCGTTTTATTTATCTATATTGTTTTCAATTCGGTCTGTTGGCGATACATTGCTGCTTCATTTTGTTGTTGCAGTTTAGTTCCAGTGGAAAGCTGTTATCCGGTCTAGAGCGACTTTTCTCTATGTTGATTTGGTATACAATTCGATGGGACTTTTCTCTATGCACTCATTTTTTTTGTTACTTTTCTCTATGCATTTATACGGTCCATAAAATATACTTATTATTGAGATGATTGCGGTCAAAGAGGACTAGTTTAATATGAAGCACTTTCCCACTTAACCACTCTTCCGGTCAATCTATTGCTAATGTCTGAAATGCACCATATGTAGCATATATTTAGTGTCAGTTTTGACTCTGAATGTTTGGTTTTGAAGTGGAAAAAGTTGATTTGGGATTTAAGTGCAAACTCAAGCAGTGGCATCTCTATCATTTATATACAACAAGTACATTTGAAAATTCTTATATGCTATGAGACATGTATATAATATTGTATGAAGTTTTCCTTTATTTTTCTTGTTTGAAGACACAATGGAGAAAGCTTTTTACACTGGCTTACTCTTATGACTATCACTTAGTGAGCTTGAGTAGCGATTTCTCCATGTATACAAAATTTATATTATGCTTTAGTTTTATATTTTAAATACTTTTATAACAGTTGTTCAAGTGATTTGGATGCAATATTCTTGAACAAAATTTGAATTAGTTGTTATTGATGATTTTCTCTTATTCCTTCTAATCTTCAATTCTTTCTTTTGTGTAGCTGAACTTCTCAAATACTGCTGTGGCACCAGCTCCTGTGAGAACTTTTGATCCTCAAACTCCTCCGGTGCTTAAAAACGTGGAGCTATATCAGCAACCCACATTGGGTTCTCAATTGTATAATGTCGGTTTATCTTTGCATTCAAATTCAATTTTATGAAGTATATTTCTACTGCTTGCGAGTTATAAAATGGTTTACTATATTTCAGACAAACAACAATCCACCATTCCAGCCTACCAATCCACCTTACCAGCCTACGCCTCCTGTTCCACCATTTCAGGTAAGTTAATTGAATTGTGAATTCTAGCATCAACCTAGCTGCGTCGTACTCGTAACTATGCATCAAACTTACATTTTAATTGCTTTACTTATGTGTTGCAGGTTCTTCTCACTACTACTGAATGAGATGAATGCCAGTCCTGGTTAGGTTCACTGAAGCGTATGATCAAGACTAGGCAGAATGTCAGGTTAAGTTAAAAAGAAGATTTTGTTCTGGTTAGATTTTGTTAGTCGCAACATTTCGTTCGAGTCATGGAAGCTTATTTCTTGTTTATATTCGGTTGATTCTTTGGTTGAGAATAATAAATATATGTCGTTCACATGATCTTTGGTTGTTTTACTCTTTACTGATATGATGTTGTTGCTTTTAGTTTATTCAAATCAAACTTGATGTCTTTTAGGTTAAAATTTGGGTTGTTATGGTTTTGCAGATTCACATGTGAGAAGGATGAACTGTGAAGTAGACATTGTTCGTATGCTGCACTGCAATAGTATATTAGTGTTGTAGTGTTTGATGTTGTTATTAGATTAATTGAATTTTGATTGAGCATTTTCTGCCGAGTCGGTTTTGTTCCAATTTAAATTTTGGTGCAAATTATAGCTGCTGTGCTATGTGTTTGAATTGTTGCGTATGCGATTGGATATACATGCTATGTGTGATGTGGTTAAAAAATTAGAGAGCGCAAGGTTAATGATTGAAAACTTTTTAATGTTTGTGTTTATTGTGTGAATATCATGAAGATTGATGATTGCCATTAATGTAACCTACAATAGCTGTATTCTGAATCCTAAACTGAGTGCAGATTTTTTTTTAAAAAAATTTTTTAAAAAAATATTTGCAACTTGCGGCGGTTCAAACCGCCACAATATACCATAGATTTTTTTTTTAAATATTTGCAACTTGCGGCGGTTCAAACCGCCACAATATACCTTCGCAATCCACAATGAAAACAAAAATCATTAAGCAAGTTAAGACGGTTGGAAACCGTCACAATATGGAGATTACGACAGTTAGCTACCCGTCGTGAAAATAACGACGGTTTGTACGACAGTTTTCACAACTGTCGCAATACGGCCTCGCGACGCACGTTTCCGCGACAGGATTGAAACCGTCGTAACTTGCAAATTGCGACGGTTCTAACCGTCGTAATCTGCCAAAATGAACCGTCGCAATTTGCCAATTTTCTTGTAGTGAATCATCCCTTTCGCCTCCATCTTGGGCTTTATACGAGATACAAAAAGGTTCTTATTGAGCCAAATAAACCTTTAGCCTCCATCTCGGGCTTCGTACGAGATACATAATAGCCTCCTCTTAGGCTTTATATAAGAAAACCACTGGTTAATCCAATTAACCTTTTAGCATCAAACCTGTGCCTCGTTCACAGTACACAAACATCAACAACTCCTTCCCTTTCATCTAATTGCTATAAGCGGCAAGCCTCTGGATCCTCTATATCCATGCCACTGTCCCTCTTTTAGCATGAGAAATTCCTAAGGAAAGATGGCATTGCTCTACATTGAGTTAAAGTCTTCTCCTTCAGGTCAAAACCCCTTTCCTAGGAAATTATAGCATTGCTAGGATCCGCGTATCCCGGTTAAAGTAATTCTCCTTTACCCTTCTTTAGAGATGACAAATTCTCTCTAAAGTCGAGACTTTTCAGCTTCACATCTTGGGCTTTGAACAAGATACAAATCAACTTTCGCTTCACGTCTTGGGCTTTGAACAAGACACCAAAACACCAATTTCCTCCCATAGAATAGGAGGAACTACGAACGCTCTGATTTCCCTGTTTCGGTAAACGGGAATACGTAGGCATAAGATAGAAAGAAAAGATCTTAGCGAGCACACTAAACAAAAACCCGAAATCCCATATCTCCATCAATCAAAAACAGTAATCCAAAAGCATCAGTCCTAAACATCCCCGCCAGAAACCTTCTACCAAGATAAAAAGAAAGAAAACCGTATTGGCGAAAATACAAATAACCAGTACAAAGGCCCCACGACCACATAGCATCCGTAACCTAACAGACCGCTGTTTAAACTCAGTATGCAAGCAGGGTTAATTGGAGACATCTATTTCCCTTCCTTCATCAGCTTTAATAGGATAAAAAATGAATTGACCTGTAGTTTAAGCTCAACCGCAGAGAGCGACCAGCGCTTAAGAACCGCGTCCAAAATCGCTCGCTACAGTGCTTGGGATAGTTATTTGGCGTTGATTGAGTTCACCTACAATAATAGTTTTCATTCAAGTATAAATATGGCACCATTTGAGGCTTTGTATGGTCGGAGATGTCGAACACCTTTGTGTTGGCATGAAACCGGTGAGAGGACGATAGTTGGACCGGAGTTGGTACAACAGACGACGGAGAAAGTGAAGTTTATCCGTGAGAAGATGAAAGCTTCTCAAAGTAGACAAAAGAGCTATCATGACAAGAGAAGGAAAGATCTTGAGTTTCAAGAAGGCGACCATGTGTTTTTGAGAGTTACGCCGGTTACGGGTGTGGGTCGTGCTTTGAAGTCGAAGAAGTTGACTTCTCGTTTTATTGGTCCGTATCAGATTTCTGCACGAGTTGGTGATGTGGCTTACCGTGTGGCGTTGCCTCCGAATCTTTCGAATTTGCATGATGTATTCCATGTTTCGCAACTTCGGAAGTATGTTCCGGATCCGTCACATGTTATTCCTATGGACGAGGTTGAAGTGAGAGATAACCTTACGGTGGAAACTTTACCGATTAGGATTTTGGACCGTGAAGTTAAGAAGCTAAGAGGCAAGGATATTGCACTTGTGAAAGTAGCGTAGGGAGGCGCTGCGGAGGGCGATATGACTTGGGAACTAGAGAGTAGGATGCGAGAGTCTTATCCGGAGTTGTTTGAATCAGGTAATATTTTCGAGGACGAAAATTTCTAAAGTGGGGGAGAGTTGTAACGCCCCGATTCCGATTATTCCCATTTTGTTGAGTCTTTTATTTAAATTGAGTGATAAATTATTTTATTTGTGAAATTGGTGTGTTAATATGCTATGTTGACATGTTATGATATTTTACCGTTTTTGAGAGTTTTCGGGGAAAATAGAATGAAGGGTATTTTGGACATTTCTCAATTAATGGTAAGTTAGAAATTTAGTAAAAATTGTTAGAAAAGTGATTAAGTGTAGAATTATGGGAGGAAATGAATTAATTGAATTTGAGTAGAAAATAAGAAAAGAAATAGAAAAGAAAAAGAGATAAGAAGAAGAAATAGGAGAGAAAGAGAAAGAAAAGAGAAATTGAGAGAAATAGGAGAGAAAGAAAGAGGAAGAAGAGAAAGGAGAAGAAAACTTGGAAAAACCTAGAAAACCATCAAGAACAATCATCTAGTAAGCTTGGAATCCGGGTAAGGGTGTGAAATCTTATTATCTCATCAATGTATATCATTATGTATGATTGTGTTGTTGTTGTTGTTGATTTTTATGAGTTTTTGTATAAACCCATTTGTGTAGAAAGTGTTAGAATTCGATTAATTAGTGTTGGAAATGATGTTTTCGTGTTCCTTGTTGTTGATACACGATTGATATATGTTGTTGTACATCAAATTGGTATTTTTCTGAGTTTAGATGATGAATTTGGGTGTGGTTGGAGTGAAAAACGCAGAAAAAAAAATTATGCAGAAAAATTTTGCATTTTGCCTGGTCATACGCGTATTAGGGCAGGCCATACGCGTATTGACTAGGGCAATACGCGTATGGTGTTGGTGATAAGCGTATGGGCTTTGAAACGTGAAATTTGTGAAGGAAATGGGTTCTGCCCATACGCGTATGGGCATTGGTGATATGCGTATGGGAATGGCGAGGAATCAGGGCCATACGCGTATGAGAATGGTGATACGCGTATGGTCGGGCCAAGTGTAAAAATGGGATTTTTCAAAACGTCGTTTCCGTTTTTCTTTCGTAACTTGTGTTCCGGTTATCCGATTTTTACATTCTTGGTATCGTTGTGAAGCTATTGAGTTGTACTTTCTTATTATGATGATTTGGAAATTGTTAGCCGATTAAATAAGTCGGAAAAGTCGGGAATAGTGTTATTTAGCGACTTTTACCGTTTTGAATGTGTGTTTTGGATGTGAGTCATACAATAGTGCATTGAGGTGAATGTATATAGATTGTATGTGATTGTATGAGATGAATCCATGAATATATTGTGAATATGTATGCATTTCAAGAATGTCTTGAATCATTTTGTATGTGAAGCATAATGATGTACATTCTTGTGTGGTGTGATTCTAATGAGAATCCGTTGTAACGTCGTGTGCCTATGTGAGGTGTGAGCGATGATTACAAACGATTGTGTGCCTAGGTGAGGTGTGAGCAATCGGATTGTGTGCCTATGTGAGGTGTGAGCAATCGGATTGTGTGCCTATGTGAGGTGTGAGCAATCCATAAACATTGTGTGCCTATGTGAGGTGTGAGCAATGGGTGAACATCGTAGGCCCGACGGGGAGTTACATTGGTAACGAGCGATGGTTCCAATAAGTTCCTGAGTGAACTTGAGATGATTGAGTCGGTACCGCATTGCATTTGCATAGAGTCGTGAGTCGGTCTCTATGATTTGCATTTATCATCTTTATAATGGTGCATTGATGAATAAACATAAATGTGTATGTTTATGTGGAATGATAAGAATTGTGAAAGTATGCATGATGAGTATGCTTGGTTTTGTATACATATATACATTGTGATGTATATGAGTGAGTTGTGATGAATTGTGGTGAGAATGTGGAATATGTGTATTTTTATGTTAAGATATATAATTATATGCATTGTTATTATGATAATATTTCTCACCCTTCTGCTGTTTTATGATGCTCTATGAGGCATTGCAGAGTAGGTATGTTGGCGGTCTTTTTGTGGAGCGTGTCTTCATTCTTTTGGGTAGGTCGACTCTGATATGTAGCACCGGGTAGCTAGGATGATTATGATTCTTTTGTGATACATTTGTACATGTATCTTGTTGATGAATGTTTATGTAAACATGAATTATGTTGGTGGATAATACTTGATGATACATATATTTATATGTATATATGTTGGTTGTTATTCAATGTTTAGATTTTCCGCTTTTATTCTAAATATTGAGATGGGGGTGTAAGGACTAAGTTCCTCTGTTGCAAAGTTACCCCATTGTTGCATATCAATTGTTGAGCAGGTGTTGAATGTTTTAATTTCATGTATGATGTGACAAACCTCTTTTATACTATGTTTATAATTATACTCTGACGAAATTGTTAATATGTGCCTAAATGATTATGTGATTATTTGGGGGTATAGAAAGGGGGTGTTACAAGTTTCACCTTACTATTCTTCAACTGGTTGAAATCTACTAACCATGTTTTTTTACCAGTCATGTGATTCGAACATCCTGAGTCGAGGAACCAGATCTTGGATTCGACATGGTCATCTGCAACTGTAGCCATAACCACCATATCATCTGAATCATCTGAATCTTGATGTGTAAGGTTTGCTCCTTCGTCCTTGCGTTTTGTCGAACCCTTGTCTTTCCTGTACCAACAATGCTTGGTCAAGTGACCATACTTTTCACAGTTATAGCACTGCACACCTCTTTTCTCTACTTTGTCTTTCTGATAGGAATTTCCTTCTCCTATTTTTGAGGATTCAGAAGTTCTATCATCGATCTTATTCTTGTGAGGATTCGACCATGACTTCTTGCCCTGAGTCTTGTAAATTTTGCCTTTGAACTTGTTGGAACCACCATTCTTCTTCCATAATTGCGCTTGTAGTGCTTGTATCGAGTCTTGAACTCCTTTCCTTTCGACAATCTTAATCTCATGCGCTTCCAATGAACTAACCATATCTTCCAGTTTTAGGGTTTCAAGATTGTTTGATTCTTGAATAGCTACGATAACGTGATCAAAATGAGAGGTCAACGTACGCATTACCTTCTCAACTATCATCTTATCAGTTAGGGTTTCACCACAACCCTTCATGAGATAGACAAGTTTCTGCATCTTCGACACATAGCCTGCAATCTTTTCATCTTCTCCCATTGACAACAATTCATATTGTCGTCGCAAAGAACGAAGATATTTCGCTTGAGTCTTGCTTAGTCACTTTATTTCCTGTTGCTCTCCAGATCGATCTTCTCGCAATGACCTTCTTCTTTGATGTAGATTTTCTAACTTGTTCCCTGCCTTTGTCTTGGTCAACCATCGAAGCCATAGAGTACTCAATGAACCAAGACAGTTCGCGACCTACCAGGTTGAGAACGAAACAAACACAGACAATACTAACAAGATTTAATCCACCTAAGAGTGCTCAACAGATCAAAGGAACCAGTCGACGGAAGAAACACTGTGTATGAAGGCCCAAAGGGAGGAAGGTCCCTAATCTGAAGATTAAGACTTTAAACCAAATCCTTAGAAGCCTAGCAATGTTTTTCCAAAAACTGATTCGAGATCCACAAACTCAGGATACGGATATGGTGTTAATGAACTTGATACATGATGTTCAAACAAGATGAAGACGGGCAAGTGGAAATCAATCAAAAATTAGTATATTCCTTAATTATCACTACTATTTTGACGCGAGAACTCCTACATGCTAGAAGTCAAATCCTTTCTAAGTTTGTGTTTTTAAAGTTCAGTATCTTTAAAAACCTTGTCATTTAGTTGTTGCATGCAAAGGCAAAGACAAACACAAATCAATCTGATGCCGAGATTCTATGGAAGAAAATGCCTTTTGCCGAGATTTAATTGGGAAATCTTCTTCCGAGATTAATTAGGAAATCTACTACTGAGACTCTATTAGAAAATTACCATCTGCCAAGGTTTGCTGGGAAATCTTCAACCGGGATTAACAAGAAAATCTAATGTCGAGATTCAATGTTGAAAAATAATACTTTTTACCGAACTTTAATTGGGAAATCTTCTATTGAGATTAATCAGAGAATCTAATGCCGAGATTCTGTTGATAAAAGCGTAGAGTAGATAACTGATGACAATAATGATTGGTCTTTAGTTCCGCATTGAATATGTTTTGTGCTGTGCATTTTGATTGATGCATGAAATGCTATGGCTACTCGGCGTAGTGTTTCACACCTCTGATATACTACACATGAAATAATGCTTGAAATGCAATGATTGATCAATGCATGTATGAGTGTCCATTGGTGTTTGGAATTTTAGGGTATGTATGTCCAGAGTTGGGTTTGGTTTCCTTTTGTTGAAAGAGTCAAGCGGAGTTGGCTTTTGCAACACCAATGGAGATCAGGCTAGGTGTCAAACGAGGTTAGGACTTTGATATGTTCCAAGCAAGGTTAGAATTTTCAGATGTGTCAAGCGAGATTGGACTTTTGAACCATTAAACAACTAGTTTTAATGGCGCCACTATCAGCTGATTAATGCAATAACGTGCGTCGCGTTCTTGCTGTGCATCTATTTGATGTTTCTTTATTTATAATATTCATATTTTTCTTCTCTTTCTCATGTGCCAGTCCTCTCCTTGTATTGTCATTGAAAATTTAAAAGTAAAATACCATGAAAATCGTCTGGTTATAATGAGTTTGACTTGAATTAATCTTTTCCACGATTCTTAAAAATCTTTATTAAAACATACTAAAATGGAAACACATTAACAAAAAAATGCTTAAAACAACGTAAATTAATACTTAAAATATCATATGATGGACTTTCACGATACAACAATAACAACAACAGGAACAATCATAACAACAATGTTAATTGAATGTTTTGTTAAAACAGTCCAAGATGACTAACTCATATTGGAAGACATCTGAAAAATGACAAACAGAATGAAATGAAGACTGGATTTTTCCAATGTATTTATTCTAACCCTTCTATAAACACCTATGTTTCTCATTAAACACTGTAAGAAAGTTGACACCTAATAATAGAAGTTTTAACTGACAATAAGAAAATCATAACTATATATTTCATTTATCTACCAGAAATTGGTATCTATTTTAAAATTAGAGGGGGTGTTTGTGTTGAAAGATTAAACTTGATATGGGCCTAAGCATATTATTTGACTTTTTGGATTTAGTTATTTTGGGCTTAGGTAATTTTGGATAATGTTTCTAGAAAACTCACGTAGTGTTTGGAGTGTCTAGATATTTCTTAGACTTGTAATATTTTCTAGAACACTCTTGGAATTTTTAGAGTTGAGAACTCTCTAGAATTAGTTTGTCTAGAGTTCTCCCTAGAGTACTATAAATAGAGATGTAATCCTACATTTTTGAATCAAGCAAAAATACAAAGTTCTCTTTTCCATAAAGAATACTCATACCTATCAAGTTTCTCTTTAAACCTCTAATATTCCCACACACTTTTCCTAAATACAAAAGGCTTTATTTCCAACAAAGTGGCATAAGAGCTTCAAGGTCCTCAAAAGATGGCGAATTTTGGTTTCCCTTTCCAAATGCCGATGCTCACAAAGAACAACTGTGTCAATTAGAGTATCAAGATGAAGGCGCTACTAGGAGCTCAAGATATGTGGGATATCGTTGAGAAAGGCTTCAAGGAGCAAGATGAACCCTCGCTAAGCCAAGGTGTAAAGGAGACATTGAAGGAGTCAAGAAAGAGAGACAATAAAGTTTTCTTCCTCATTTATCAATCGGTGGATGAAGATACATTTGACAAGATCTCCAATGCAACGACGACCAAAGAAGTACGGGTCAAGCTTCAAACTTGAAACAAAGGAGTGGAGAAGGTGAAAAAGATTCATCTTCAAACTCTTAGAGGTGACTTTGAACGTTTATTAATGGAAAAGTCTGAGTTAATTTCTAGTTATTTTTCTCGAGTATTGTCCGTAGTCAATCAACTTAAAAGAAATTGTGAAGATGTTGATGAGGTGAAAGTCATAGAGAAAATACTTCGCACTTTAAATCCAAGTTTTGACTTCATTGTTACCAACATTGAAGAAAACAAGGATTTCAATACCATGACTATTGAGCAACTCATGGGTTCTTTACAAACATATGAGAAAAAAAAACACAAGAAGGATATGGAGCAACTATTACAACTCAACACAAAGGAAGCAAACTATGCAAATTACAGAAGCCAAAGAGGACGAGGTCATGGCCAAGATCATGGACGTGGACGAGGACATGAAGGAGAAGGAAGAGGCAGTTACAACAACAACTTCAACAACTTCAACAAAGGAGAAAGAAGTTAGAATCCATAAGCAATAAGAGGTCGTGGAAAAGGAAATTCATGGCCAAGGTGCGATAGGTCATAAATCAAGTGTTTCAACTGCAACAAGATCGATCACTATGCATCTGAGTGTAGATTCTCGAAGAAGGTTGTGGAGAAAGCTAACTTTGTAGAAGAAAAAGGTGGAGAAGAAGAAACTTTGTTGTCCGCGTGCCAAAACCAATTTGAAGGGAAATGAAACAAGTGGTACCTCGACACCGACGCAGTCAACCACATGTTTGGCGATCGAAGCATGTTCGTTGAGATCAATGAAGCGATAACTGGAAATGTCTCATTTGGAGATGACTCAAAGATACCGATTAAAGGCAAAGATAAAATTCTCACACGCTTGAAGAATGAGATTCATCAATTCATATCCAATGTCTACTATGTTCCTAACATGAAGAATATTTTGAGCTTGGGATAATTATTAGAGAATGGCTATGACATCCACTTGAAATAGAATAGTCTTTTCTTAAGGAGATTGTGGACATAAGTTGATTGCTAAGGTGCCTAAGTCAAAGAATAGAATGTTCCTCTTGAACATTCAAAATGACGTGGCAAAGTGTCTCAAGGCTTGCTATACCGACTCTTCGTAGCTATGACATCTACGATTTGGACACCTTAACTTTAGCAGTCTAGAATGTTTGTCAAAGAAGGAGATGGTGAGAGGCTTGCCTAGTAAAAACCACCCAGACCAACTATGTGAAGGATGTCTAATTGGGAAGCAATTTCGAAAAAGCTTTCCAAAGGAAGCAACATCAAGAGCGACAAAACCTCTAGAGCAGCTCATACACACTGATGTCTATGGACCAATCAATCCAAACTCTTTTAGTAAGAGTAAATACTTTCTTCTCTTTATTGATGATTAATCTAGAAAAAGTGAGTTTATTTCTTGAAGGAAAAATGAAAAGTGTTTGAAAACTTTAAGAATTTCAAAGCCCTTGTGAAGAAAGAAAATAGTGTTTCCATTAAGGCCATGAGATCTAACCGAGGAGGAGAGTTTACTTCAAATGAGTTCCACAAATATTGTGAAGACCATGGAATCCACCTCCCACTAACAATGCCAAGATCTCCACAACAAAATGGAGTAACAGAGAGAAAGAACCAGACCATACTTAATATGGCGAGAAGCATGCTTAAGAGCAAGAAGATGCCGAAAGAGTTTTGGGCCGAAGCAGTAGCATGTGCGGTTTACCTGACAAACCGTTCCCCAATAAGAAGTGTGCATGAGAAGATACCACAAGAACCATGAAGTGGAAGAAAGCCTGAGATCTCTCACCTCAAAGTGTTTGGAAGCATTTCCTATACCCACGTTTCAGAAGAAAGGAGAACAAAGTTCGATGATAAAAGTGAGAAGTATGTATTCGTGGGTTACGACTCAAGCTCTAAAGGGTACAAGCTCTATAATCCAAATAGTGGAAAGATTGTCATAAGTCGTGACGTGGAGTTTTAAGAAGAAGATTGTTGGGATTAGAGTGTTCAAGAAGATAGGTATGATTTTCTTCCTTACTTTGAAGAAGAAGAAAATGAAATGGAATAACCAATGATAGAGGAACATATCACATAAGGATGGAAATAGGCTGGGCCGAGCTAGGCTTTGCCAAGCCAAAGCCTGGTCTGCCAAAAAAATTAAAGCCTAAGCCTGGCCTGTAGCATGTCATAGGCTTATTTTTAGGCCTGAGTCTGACCTTTTCTAAGGCCTGGTTAGCCTGTTTACCTACATAAAAGCCTGTTATTTTAAATAGACTAACAAACTAAAAACCAATGAGACTAAAAGTTTGTTTATATTGACTTATTCTAACTTACCTATTAGGATAAGTTTCGTGAGATTATTTGTTTAAGATAACTTATGAAAATAACTTATAACATTGTTCATAAGGTGTTTTCATCTTATTTTCATAAGTTCTCCAAGATAAACAATTTTTATTTATATATTTTAATTCAAAGTAAAAAAAATAACATAATGATAATACAAAAAATTATTCATATTTATTTAAATAGGGCGGTCTGTTAGGCTTAAATAGCTTTTTTCATGGCCTGAGGCCTAGCCTTTTTAACTAAATAGGCTTATAAAAAAGCCTAGGCCCTTTCCATTTAAAAAAAAGCCTGGTCTGGCTTGAGCCTGTGTAGGATAGGCCCATAGGCCCCTATTATCGACCTGACTTATTTCCACCCCTAATATTACACCACCTGCCTCACCGACACCAAGGTTGGATGAAATAAGCTCAAGTGAGAGGACACCACGACTAAGGAGCATTGAAGAGCTTTATGATGTAACCGAAAACCAAAACGACGTTAACCTCTTTTGTCTTTTTAGTGATTACGAGCCTCTAATATATTAAGAAGCGGTTGAAAACGTAAAGTGGAGAGACGCCATGGATGAAGAAATCAAATCAATCACGAAGAATGATACGGGGAAACTTACTACACTTCTACGAGAGGACACAAAGAAATCGGAATAATATGGCTGTACAAGGTGAAGTTGAAGTATGTGGTGTCTCGAGATCAAGCTGCCGACATTTTCACCAAGACACTCAAGTCGGAAACTTTTGCGAAGGCGGGATGTTGAAAGATTTAACTTGATTTGGGCCTAAACATATTATTTCCCTTTTTGGGTTTAGTTATTTTGGGCTTAGGTAATTTGGATAATGTTTCTAGTAAACTCTTGCAGTGTTTGGAGAGTCTAGATATTGCTTAGGGTTATAATATTTTCTAGAATACTCTTCGAATTTCTAGAGTTGAGAACTCTCTAGAATTAGTGTGTCTATAGTTCTCCTTAGAGTACTATAAATAGAGATGTAATCCTATACTTTTGAATCAAACAAAAATACAAAGTTCTTTCTTCCATAAATAATTCTCCTACCTATCAAATTTGTCTTTAAGCCTTTAATATTTCCACACACTTTTCCTAAACACAAAAGGCTTTACTTCCATATATATCATTAACAATCTGCAATCATTTTGAATATCACTAATCTGCATCATTAACAATCTGCAATCATTTGCTAAACACACTTTAATATATATATATATATATATATATATATATAATATATATATATATATATATATATATATATATATATATATATATATCATTAACATTCTGCAATCATTTTAAATATCACTAATCCTTTTAAAACACACCTAGACCTATGATATAAACAGAAAGGAAGGTAGACCAGATAATTTTTTCAGCATTGCATAATCTCTTGCGGGCTGATGTGTAACACCCCAGTTTTAGTATTTTTATTTAAGTGAGTCATTTTTAATTATTTTATTTTCGACTTTTATCTGAAATTATGTTATTTTTCGATATGATTATATTTTATCGCATTTTGGGATCGTTTGTGAGGTAATTGAGAGTAAGGGTATTTTAGTCTTTTCCCTAATTATTTACTAAGTTAGTAAAGAAAAAAGAGAAAAGAATAGAAATAGAGAGAATTAGAAAAGAAAGAAAATAGTAAGAGAAAGAAAAGGAGAAGAAGAAAAGAGAAGGGAAAGAAGAGAAAAGAGAGAAAAAGAGGAAAAAGCTAGGAATCAAAGAAAACAACTTCTAGGAATCGATTTAATCGGGTAAGGATGAGAAACTCGATTATACTATGCTTGTATATGATTATGTATGTATGTGTTTGGATGATTCTCTTGGTTTCCATGTTTTTCACTTCTAGGTCGAAAACGATAAAATGAGTAGAATCGATGGTTTAGCGGTTGGAAATCGATGTAAATGTGGTAGATTGCTTGTTGACATGATTAGAATAGATTCTGATTGATATATGTTGTTTTGGAAATGGTTTGGATTGAAAAATATCATTTTTGGGTTTTCAACAGCGCTGAAAGATTCTGAGTTTTCGCAGGTTCGCCTAGCGAACCATTCAGCGAAGGGTAGCGAAGGTTCGCTGCGGGTATTCGCCTAGCGAAGGCGTGAGCGAAGGTTCGCTAGAGTGTTCGCCTAGCGAAGTTTGGGTGTTTTGAATGTTGGTAGTTGCTGCCTTGGTTCGCCAGGGGGTTCGGCTAGCGAACTTTGTGTCTGTTTTTAGCTAACAGTTGGTTCGCTGGAACATTCGCCTAGCGAAGGAGCTAGCGAATGCTCGCGAGGGATATTCGCCTAGCGAAGGAGCTAGCGAATGCTCGCGAGGGAGGTTCGCCCAGCGAACAGTGCTGTTCGTGTAATTTTGTTTTCCGCATAACTTTTGATCTGTGGTTCGGTTTGAGGCGTGGTTTGATGCATTGGAAAGCTATTGAGCTGTACTTTCTTATGATGATAATTTTGAGATTGTTAGCCGATTAAAATATGTCGAGAATTAGAAATAGTGTCGTTTTGTCAACTTTTGTTGTTATAATTGTGTGTAATTGGTGTGTATCATGTAATATGCCTTGAATATGGATATCATATGACTTGTATAATGTTATATGATGTGAATGCATGTGATGACATGTTGTGGTGATGAATTGTGGCCGAGAGGCAAATGAATGCTATGTGTTGTATTTGGTTATATATGCATGTTTGTGACTGCATATATGTGTGAAGATGCATTGGTTGTCATGAGTTCTTGTGTGTCAAGCATCATGATATGCATTGTTGTTGCGTCCTGTGGGACGGCGGTTCCGGTGGGGAATCAGCTATAACACCGTGTGCCCCTTTTGTGGTGGTGTGAGCGATGGTTATAGACGATCGTGTGCCCCTCGTGTGGTGGTGTGAGCGATCGGGTCGTGTGCCCCTTTTGTGGTGGTGTGAGCGATCCATAAACACCGTGTGCCCCTTTTGTGGTGGTGTGAGCGGTGGGTGAACATCGTAGGCCCGACGGGGAGTTACAGTGATGTAACGAGCGATGGTTCCAGCAGAGTTCCTGAGTGAACTAATGATGAGATATGAAATCTTGGAGTCGGTACCCGCATTTTCATTTGCATGGAGAGTCGTTGTGTCGGTCTCTTTGCATCTGTATGAATTATGATTGCATTGGTTATATGTGGAAAATCATGATTTGGTTGATTATATGTGAGATGTTGTGATATGCATTTATGATAAGTGTATTGGGCATGATTAATATGCAATTGGGGATGGAGACATTGTGTGATTGAGCTGCGATAGCATTTGTGAATTGATGTGCATTCGTATTAAATGCCTTGAATTAGGAATGATATGTTTTGTATGTATACACATATGCATGATGTGTGAATATGGGATTATGTGAATATAATCTGTATATGCTTTATGTGTAGGCATGTGATAATTGTGGTGAGAAAATTTGATATGTGTATTTTTTATGTTGATATATATAATTATATGCATTTATATTATGGTTGTTTTTCTCACCCTTCTGCTGTTTTATAATGCTCTATGAGGCATTGCAGATTAGAGTTGCTGGAGGTCTTTTGTGAAGCTTTGTGTCTTCACCCTTTTTGTCGGTCGGCTCTGATATGTGACACCGGGTAGCTAGGGTGGCCGTTTGTGTTTTTGGTGTATTGTGTATATTTATATCTTTAGGTTTGTACTTGTATAACTGATGTATGACCAACTTTTCATTGATATATGTATATATGTTAATCAGATTTTAGATTTTCCGCTTTAATTCTAATTTCTGAGAATGTGGGTGTAAGGAACGAAGTTCCCTCAGTTGATTGCTACCCCACTGTTGCATATCTTTATGGGCAGGTGTTGTATGTATGTTTGGTTTCACGTTGATGTGATTCTCCTGTCTATGCCATGTTTTTAAAAATACTCTGATCAAAGTTTGAATTTTCCGTTATTGCTTTAAATGCATGTTTATTTGGGGGCGTCACATTAAGTGGTATCAGAGCCAGTCCGTGTCAGTTGTGTCAGTCCTTGTTGGTCTTTGTGGTTTGGTGAGCTGTCTGGTTAACCATAGTTGCTGTTATTGGAATGAACATAATATGGCTCGGGCTGTGCAGGGTGTACCAAATGTTGCGGGTAATGATGAGTTCAGGAAGAACGAGTTGCCTATCTTCAAGGGAAGATATGATCCGGATGGTGCACAATTTTGGTTTGAGGAAGTTGAAAGAATCTTCCATGTGATGGATTGTGCTGAAGAGGACAAGGTGAGACTGGGTACTCACATGCTGGGGGAAGAAGCAGCTGATTGGTGGGTTAGTTTACGCCAAGTGTTGGGAGTGGATGATGAAGAAGTTACTTGGGATTTATTTAGCCGAGAGTTTCGGAGGAAGTATTATCCGGAGGGTGTGAAGGAAAAGAAAGAGATTGAGTTTTTGGAATTAAAACAAGGAAATATGTCTGTTGTTGACTACACTGCAAGGTTTGTGGAACTTGTGCAGTTCTATCCTCATTATCCGGAAGCGACTGCTGAATTTTCTAAGTGTGTGAAGTATGAGAACGGATTGCGTCCGGAGATTAAACGGGCAATCGGTTATCAGAGGATTAGAAGGTTTTCTGATTTAGTGGACAGTTGTAGGAGTTACGAAGAGAATCGTAAGGTGCGTGCTACTCCCTATGAGAATTTGAATGACAGGAAAGGGAAACAACAGTCTCGTAGTGGGCCTTATGTGACGAGGGGTAACTTTGAGAAAAGGGCGGGAGGAATGTCTAGTCCTCCGAGGTGTTACTTTAAGTGTTACAAGTGTGGAGAAGTAGGACATCTTTAGTTTAATTGTGTGAAGAATAAACTGAAATGTTCTAAGTGTGGAGGTTCGGGACATGTTGCAGTTCATTGTAGGAGAATTGGGGTGAAGTGTTTCAACTGCGGTGAAACAGGTCATATCAGTACGGGGTGTACGAGACCGAAGAGAGCTCAAACTGGTAGGAAAGTTGTTGCATTGGCAGGAGATGAGACTACTAGTGAATATCGTCTGACTCAAGGTACTTGTTTTATTAATAGTACGTCTTTATTTGTTATTATTGGTACTGGAGCGACTCACTCGTTTATTTCGTATGAGTGCGCGGAGAGTTTGAATTTGTGTTGTCTTTTTGGAGTGGTGAGTTGGTTATCGATATTTCTGCATAAGGGTCGGTAATTATTTATTTGGTTTATTTAAATTGTTCTTTGACCATTTATGGTAAAGGATTTGTGCCTTAAATAGTTTTGGGCACAGGATGTAAAGAATGCTATTATAGTTTGGTGGAGACGGTTTATGCCTCATCATGATTGTCGGCTGTTTATTGACAAATTGAGGAACTGATCACCCTTAATCTCTTGTTGATAACAGACGGGAATTATGTTGGATGGAATGGACGTGTCTTTCCGACTTTGATAGTGGTGCGGAATGGATTACTTGAAATTTAAGGAAATAATTGCGGATTATTTTGTCAAGTTGAGGAAGGTTTTATATCTGACGGTGATGCGGAATCAAGATTTTTGTTTGATGGTTACAGATTGCGTTGTTGAGTCGATGAGAATTCTTACATTAGAAGATGAGACGGATTAGAGGTTTGTGTATGTGGATTAAGTTGGAATGTCTCTGAGGGATAATGAGTGGGTATTACTAAGGGTTGTTCTCAGAGAGTAGAGTGTGAACTTAGTTGGACAACAGCGAACGGTCGAGGCTATAGCTGCTAAGTGAGTAGTATGGGAACTTGCGGTTGTGTTTTGCATAGCTTAAGTTTTGAATTGTGACGAATTGCAAACGATTTGAAATTCTTTGATAGTTCCTTTTTGGTTGGTTGTTGCAATAGGATGGAATTTGGATTGTCAAGAGTAGGAATTTTGTGTGGAGTACGGACAGTGGTATATGGTGACAATTGAGAATAAGTGTTGACTTTCAGGATTAAGTAAAGGGTATGGTATTGGTTGAGTTTGATTAGAATTACAATTGTTGGAGTGTTTGATAAGCGTAGTGATTGTTTGAGTAGAGGCTCCGAAGTTAGTTAAGGTGATTAGAAACTTGTTGGATTTTGTTGGTTATTATCGAAGGGTATGGAAGGCTTTTCCAAGATTAGTGTTTTCGTTACTTCAGTGGACTTGAAAAAGGGAAGTCGTGGCTTGTGTTTTTCGACATTTGAGGATTCGTGAAAGGATCAGTATTATTGTGGAAATTGGGATTATTGGCAGTGGTATTATGTTGGAATATTAGAAGTATTAACTTTATGATGTTAGATTCGAAGTATTTGGTAAGTACAAGAATATTGAGTATTGGGTTGGTTTGAATGAATAGAGACAACGAGAATGCTTAGAATTCGTGATAAGTTATGAATTTGGCTTGAATTATCCTTTGGGAAGAGTTATTGTTGTGTCTGAGGAGTTAAGTCGGAAGTTCTAGGTATGTCTGTTTTGGTGGTCCGAGAATTAGAGTTGTTCGAGCAGTTCAGAGGCTTGTGTCCGATGTGGGAGATAACACGAAAGAATGTGTGACTGAAATATTAAAAGTGAACAGTGGTTGTTGGGAAGTATGTGAAAAGTTTGACTTTGGACGTGAGATTGGTAGTTTTGATGGTTACGAGTCAACAGAGTGCGCAGCAGAAGCGTGATGTAGCATATTTCGTATATGTGTGTGCGACTTGTAAGAGTTCTTAGGTGGGGACATCGGAGATCTGTAGGAATGTTGAGACCATAGGGTGTTTCAGAATGGAAGTTTTAAGTGAGAGGTCTGAATAATGTTCATGGGTTACTAAGTAGATGGATGTTTTGGTTATATGTACGATTGGTGAATCGTGGCATTGATGTGATAAGGTTGTGTGACAACGAGGTTGGTGTTCTGGTTTTGTTGATGTTGTTGAGACCTTGTCGTGTCGTGGAACTTTGTGTTCTTGTTTATGTTGTTGCCTCGTTTCCATTGTGTTGGTTCGAGTGCGAGTAGCTAATTCCTGTGTGAGGAATTAGAGGTGGGTTACCTACGGTGATGGTAACGATCTTGTTGTGTTTTGGTTCAAGAGTGAACCTGTGAGTTGGTGCTTGTGTATTCTTTGAGTAGTAAGTTGGTTGCACGTGCATTGTATGGGCTTTGCATCTTGTCGGTGTTGTTGTCGTCGTTTTCATATCTGCTGTTAGCAAGGTGGTTTGTCAGTGGTGTTATTCGTGGTGCGCCTTTTGTTGGCATGTTGGTTTGTTAGTCGGAGGCGAGAGTCGTGTCTGGAGTTGTTCGTCTCGGTTATATTTTCGAGGACGAAAATTTCCAAGTGGGGGAGAGTTGTAACGCCCCAGTTTTAGTACTTTTATTTAAGTGAGTCGTTTTTGATTATTTTATTATTATATTATTTTATTTTCGACTTTTATCTGAAATTATGTTATTTTTCGATATGATTATATTTTATCGCATTTTGGGATCGTTTGTGAGGTAATTGAGAGTAAGGGTATTTTAGTCTTTTCCCTAATTATTTACTAAGTTAGTAAAGAAAAAAGAGAAAAGAATAGAAATAAAGAGAATTAGAAAAGAAAGAAAATAGTAAGAGAAAGAAAAGGAGAAGAAGAAAAGAGAAGGGAAAGAAGAGAAAAGAGAGAAAAAGAGGAAAAAGCTAGGAATCAAAGAAAACAACTTCTAGGAATCGATTTAATCGGGTAAGGGTGCGAAACTCGATTATACTATGCTTGTATATGATTATGTATGTATGTGTTTGGATGATTCTCTTGCTTTCCATGTTTTTCACTTCTTGGTCGAAAACGATAAAATGAGTAGAATCGATGGTTTAGCGGTTGGAAATCGATGTAAATGTGGTAGATTGCTTGTTGACATGATTAGAATAGATTCTGATTGATATATGTTGTTTTGGAAATGGTTTGGATTGAAAAATATCATTTTTGGGTTTTCAACAGCGCTGAAAGATTCTGAGTTTTCGCAGGTTCGCCTAGCGAACCATTCAGCGAAGGGTAGCGAAGGTTCGCTGCGGGTATTCGCCTAGCGAAGGCGTGAGCGAAGGTTCGCTAGAGTGTTCGCCTAGCAAAGTTTGGGTGTTTTGAATGTTGGTAGTTGCTGCCTTGGTTCGCCAGGGGGTTCGCCTAGCGAACTTTGTGTCTGTTTTTAGCTAACAGTTGGTTCGCTGGAACATTCGCCTAGCGAAGGAGCTAGCAAATGCTCGCGAGGGATATTCGCCTAGCGAAGGAGATAGCGAATGCTCGCGAGGGAGGTTCGCTCATCGAACAGTGTTGTTCGTGTAATTTTGTTTTCTGCATAACTTTTGATCTGTGGTTCGGTTTGAGGCGTGGTTTGATGCATTGGAAAGCTATTGAGCTGTACTTTCTTATGATGATAATTTTGAGATTGTTAGCCGATTAAAATATGTCGAGAATTAGAAATAGTGTCGTTTTGTCAACTTTTGTTGTTATAATTGTGTGTAATTGGTGTGTATCATGTAATATGCCTTGAATATGGATATCATATGACTTGTATAATGTTATATGATGTGAATGCATGTGATGACATGTTGTGGTGATGAATTGTGGCCGAGAGGCAAATGAATGCAATGTGTTGTATTTGGTTATATATGCATGTTTGTGACTGCATATATGTGTGAAGATGCATTGGTTGTCATGAGTTCTTGTGTGTCAAGCATCATGATATGCATTGTTGTTGCGTCCTGTGGGACGGCGGTTCCGGTGGGGAATCAGCTATAACACCGTGTGCCCCTTTTGTGGTGGTGTGAGCGATGGTTATAGACGATCGTGTGCCCCTCGTGTGGTGGTGTGAGCGATCGGGTCGTGTGCCCCTTTTGTGGTGGTGTGAGCGATCCATAAACACCGTGTGCCCCTTTTGTGGTGGTGTGAGCGGTGGGTGAACATCGTAGGCCCGGCGGGGAGTTACAGTGATGTAACGAGCGATGGTTCCAGCAGAGTTCCTGAGTGAACTAATGATGAGATATGAAATCTTGGAGTCGGTACCGCATTTGCATTTGCATAGAGAGTCGTTGTGTCGGTCTCTTTGCATCTGCATGAATTATGATTGCATTGGTTATATGTGAAAAATCATGATTTGGTTGATTATATGTGAGATGTTGTGATATGCATTTATGATAAATGTATTGGGCATGATTAGTATGCAATTGGGGATGGAGACATTGTATGATTGAGCTGCGATAGCATTTGTGAATTGATGTGCATTCGTATTAAATGCCTTGAATTAGGAATGATATGTTTTGTATGTATACACATATGCATGATGTGTGAATATGGGATTATGTGAATATAATCTGTATATGCTTTATGTGTAGGCATGTGATAATTGTGGTGAGAAAATTTGATATGTGTATTTTTTATGTTGATATATATAATTATATGCATTTATATTATGGTTGTTTTTCTCACCCTTCTGCTGTTTTATAATGCTCTATGAGGCATTGCAGATTAGAGTTGCTGGAGGTCTTTTGTGAAGCTTTGTGTCTTCACCCTTTTTGTCGGTCGGCTCTGATATGTGACACCGGGTAGCTAGGATGGCCGTTTGTGTTTTTGGTGTATTGTGTATATTTATATCTTTAGGTTTGTACTTGTATAACTGATGTATGACCAACTTTTCATTGATATATGTATATATGTTAATCAGATTTTAGATTTTCCGCTTTAATTCTAATTTCTGAGAATGTGGGTGTAAGGAACGAAGTTCCCTCAGTTGATTGCTACCCCACTGTTGCATATCTTTATGGGCAGGTGTTGTATGTATGTTTGGTTTCACGTTGATGTGATTCTCCCGTCTATGCCATGTTTTTAAAAATACTCTGATCAAAGTTTGAATTTTCTGTTATTGCTTTAAATGCATGTTTATTTGGGGGCGTCACATGATGCGGCCGTTGCAGTGTTATGATGCGGTCGTTGCGGCATTATGATGCGGTTTTTATTGTGATATACAATCACACTGCAATTGCAGCCTGATGCAGATGCGGACACCTCTGCAACCGCAATATTGCGGCACCATCAGGTGATGCGGTCCGGAATTTAAAATTATGATTGAGAATATAAGGAGCATTAGATGTATAAAATTTAAAACTCGTTATTTTCATACTTAAGAGAAAAGTCAGTTATAGAATGAAGTGTTATAAAAGGAAGTGTTATAAAATGAAGTATAGAATGAAGTGTTATAAAAGTCAGTTAAGAGAAAAGTCAGTTATAGAATGAAGTGTTATAAAATGTTGAGTATATCAAGAGAGGGCACAATCTAATACCAAATAAAATTGCATAGGAAAAGTTCGAATTAAAAATATTACAATTGGAAATGATTAGAGAGATTTAAAAGAAAAAAAGTAGTTAGAGAATCAAATGGCTAAGTCTAATAATAGAGACAAAAAATTAGAAATGGACAGAAAGTTAAGTTTGTGGTAATGAAGAAAACCTCAATACATGATAAAGGACATATGGATTTTTCGGAGTTGATTTAGTTAGCCTCACCATTGGGCTAACGTAAGATATGGACATGTGATAATGAAGTTCACTAGAAAACATTTTCATTCCTATGTTTCAAATCAAAGAAAACATTGAGAAATCTATTGTTTTTCTCGGTTGACAGCATTGGAAAATTTATTATTAAGCACAATCATCCATTTCTCTTTCATGTTCTCATTCATGTGAAAACATTTGCCATGAAAACATTTGCTCAATATAATCTGAGATAGATTGCACGTACAGAAAAAAATTTCTCTTAGTTGGAACTAATAACTTCTATGAAATCTGAAAACAATGTAAATATAAAATTTTCCCCCTTGTTTGGAATTGATAACTTCTCTCGGTTGTTCTCCAAAAATCTATTGTCAACCTCTTGATTTATTTAAGTAATTTGTTTTAATATTCTGTGTAAACAATGTAAATATAAAAAAAGGTATTCCCCTCGATTTTAAAGAGAAACCGAGAGGTATGTGGCTTGGGATGGAACATATTTTATTTTATTTTTATTTAAAAAGAAACACAATTTATCTCAGTTTTGAGTGATAACCGAGGTAAAATATAAGCGTGTTTTTTTTAATTTCTTCTTAAACAAATCTTCACCGTCCATTTAATGACTACAACGCTCAAGACACTGCCATTAGTGATCCCCATGAAACCTGAAACCCTAATTATAAAAGCATTTTGAATATTTAAATTTAATACTAGTGAATCCACAAGAAACTCAAACGTTGTTGTGAAACTCTCTATGTTTAATTAGAGCGCCATGAGATTTTACAAAGTAAAAGTATCACTATGATAGATTGCAAGAGCAGAAAAAAAGTAGGTTTATTTAATATGTGGCTGGTGAGAGTGTATTTACTTTGCCAAAGATTTATGTGATGGATTGTAAGTGAAGAAAATTATCATGGGTTCAAGGTTTGTGTTGTTAAATAAGGGGGATTCTTAATACACCACCCATATTTCTTAGACACCACGCAAAATTTCGTTTTTGCCCCCTAATTCCGGATGTGCACATCCGGACGCACCGTTTTTTTAAAAAACGTTGATTTGTTCTGGATGTGCAAATCAGGAAAAAGTCCTGATCTGCAAATTCGGAAAAAATCAAAAGAATTCCATAAAATCATTTCCTGATCTGCAGATCCGGATAAAATCAAAAGTATTCCATAAAATCACTTACTTATAAATATAATTCTTATAAATAGATAAGTTAAAATTTTAAAATTCAAAAATATGAAAAATATGAAAAGAAATTAATATGATTTAAAACGAGATATGTTATTAATTATATTGGATTTTATTATTTTAGATGTTTTTAAAAATAATTCTATAAAAAAAGCGGTATATGCTGTAAGAGTTTATATATAGTAAAGCGGTATACCGGTTTAATATTAATATATACCGCTGAAGAATTTATATTAAAGCGGTATATATATATATATATATATATATATATATATATATATTAAAGCGGTATACCGCTTTAATATATATAAATTCTTACCGCATATATCGTTTTTTTATAGAATTATTTTTAAAAACATCTAAAATAATAAAATCCATAGGAAAGCTTAGCTCTTTACATACCCTATTTATTGAAAATTGTAGTTTTTCTGGGTATATTCCTTCTTCACTAGGAAACCTCACACAGCTCAAGCAGTTGAATCTTCGATTTAACCAATTTGGTGGAGACCCTTCTGTATCCTTGGCAAATCTTACCAAACTTAAGGTCTCCTGGATAGGTAAGCTCTCATCACTAATTTACTTGGATATATCCTCGTCAAATATTGGTAGTGACATCCCATTATCTTTTGCAAATCTCACCAAACTATCGATGTTTAATGCACAAAATAGCAATATAACGGGTGAATTTCCATCTTGGTTGACAAACCTAACAGATCTGGTTTACTTGAGTTTAGAAAATAATTTTTTGCATGGAAAGTTGGGGCTTGATATGTTTTTGAAGCTCAAAAAGCTAGTTTTCCTTGATTTATCAATCAACAAATTGTCATTATTCAATGGAAAAAGTTCTTACAATGCAACCAATTCTCCAATCATGTTGTTAGGTTTGGCATCATGCAATATAGTTGAGGTTCCAACATTTATAAGAAATCTCACTGAGGTGGAATATATTCAATTGGCATACAACAATATAACATCGCTACCTAGTTGGTTGTGGAGAAAATCAAGTCTACAAGGCTTAATAGTTTCATACAATACAATGGGAGGAAAAATATCCCCATACATATGCAATCTAAAATCACTCATCATGTATAGGTAACTTTAGCCAATATCTTGAAATCTTGGCGTTACAAGGGAATAAATTGTCTGGTCTCATTCCTCAAACATACCTGATGGAAAATAGCCTTCAGATTGTTGGGATAAACTTAAATTATTGGGTAGTGGAAAAGTTAGATTCTCTTGGGGAATGAATAAGTCTTCTTGAGACCCAGCGACATTTAATGTAATATTTATTAGTGTAATATTTATCTCTCCTATCTTTGGTCTCTATATAAAGACCACTTTGTAACTCATTTTAATTAAGACATTTTGAACTATCAATACAAAGAGATAATAGTTGCAGTCCAGAAGAAAAGTCCTCCACTGTAGTCTGTTCAATTTGTCTTCAAATTGGTATCAGAGCTCATGGCGAGCATGACGAGTCAAATGCCACTGCCACGCTTAACAAGATCAAACTACGAGAATTAGAGCATTCAGATGAAGGCACTCCTCGGCTCACTTGATGTGTGGGAGGTAACAAGTGATGGGTATGAAGAACCATCAAACACAGCAAGTTTCACAGCAGCCCAGAACAAGACGTTGAAAGAGACACGTTCAAAAGATAAAACAACACTGTACATGTTGTTTAGAGCAGTTGGCGAATCAGCCTTCGAAAAGATTGCCGGTTCAACTACGTCAAAGGAAGCGTGGGATACGCTAGAGAAAGCGTTCAAAGGAGCAGATAGAGTCAAGCAAGTCCGCTTACAGACTCTTCGAGGAGAGATGGAGAGAATGAAGATGAAGGAGACAAAGGCCGTGTCAGACTATATCACAAGAGTACAGACGGTGGCAAATCAGTTAAATCGAAATGGAGAAGGGATGACGGATGCTCGTATTGTCGAAAAGATTCTAAGATCTTTGACAGATAAATTCGAAAACATAGTGTGCGCAATAGAAGAGGCGAAGGATTTTTCGACAAACACTGTCGAAGATTTTGCTGGATCACTCGAAGCACATGAACAGCGAAAAACAAAGAAGAAGGAGGAAAAGACTGAGGATACAGAACTCAACAGAGACGAAAAAGCACTTTTTTCTCAAAATTGGCGTGGTAGAGGACGTGGACGTGGAGGACGTGATGGTGATCGAAGTTACCAGAATGTCGAAAGAGGACAGTCAAGTCAACAAAATTGGCGCGGTAGAGGACGTGGACAAAGAGGTGGTAGGTCGAACTACACAAATATCGAATGTTACAAATGTAACAAGCAGGGGCACTATGCGAAGGATTGCAACTCCTACAGTTGTTACAACTGTGGAAAGACGGGACATCTTGCAAAAGATTGTCGACTCAGAAGAAAGGTGGAGGAGACAACAAATTTTGTTTTAGAAATAGAATTGAACGAAGGATTCCTATTGATGACTCAAAAGGAAGCAGACGAAGAAAATGACACCATGTGGTACCTGGACTCAGGAGCTAGCAATCACATGTGTGGTCACAAACACTTGTTTAAAGAAATGAAGAAGATTGAAGATGGCCATGTTTCGTTTGGAGATGCGTCGAAGGTGAAGGTCGAAGGAAAAGGAACAATTTGTTTCTTACAGAAGGATGATGTGATAGGATCAATCGAAGGAGTGTATTATGTACCAAACCTCAAAGCAAATATCTTGAGTTTGGGACAACTTACTGAAAAGGGTTATTCGATACTCATGGAAAATCGAAATCTGCATCTGAAAGACAAGTCAGGACGATTGGTTGCTCAGGTCGAAATGGGAGGAAATCGAATGTACAAGCTGAACTTGAGAAACATTCAAGGAAAATGCTTACAAGCCAATGTCGAAGATCAAGCGTCTTTATGGCATTTGCACTTTGGTCATTTACATCAGGCTGGACTACAAAGATTGGCGAAGAAAAATATGGTGCATGGACTACCAGACATGGAGTTCGACGAAAAGTTCTGTGAAGAATGTGTGTTTGGTAAACAGACAAGAACTTCATTTCAGAAGAAGGCAGAATATCAGGCTAAATATATTCTGGAATTGATTCACACCGACATTTGTGGACCAATTACTCCAGAATCCTTCAGTGGCAAAAAGTATTTCATTTCCTTCATTGATGATTTCTCAAGGAAAACTTGGGTGTATTTTCTGAAAGAAAAGTCAGAAGCTTTCGAAGCATTCAAGAAGTTCAAGATAATGGTGGAGAAAGCAACTGACAGACACATCAAAGCTCTTCGATCAGACAGAGGTGGAGAATATACTTCGACAGCTTTTATGAAGTATTGTGAAGAACAGGGCATAAGAAGATTTCTAACTGCACCATACTCACCTCAACAAAATGGTGTGGCGGAGAGGAAGAATCGAACAGTTCTTGACATGGTTCGTTCAATGCTTAAGAGCAAGAACATGTCGAAAGAATTTTGGGCAGAGGCTGTGCAATGTGCAATCTATGTTCAAAATAAATGCCCACATAAGAAATTAGGAGATCAAACACCACAAGAAGCTTGGAGTGGACAAAAGCCAACTGTGTCTCATTTCAAAGTCTTTGGAAGTGTAGCTTATGCACATGTACCTGATCAAAGAAGAACAAAGCTGGAGGACAAGAGTCAGAAATACATACTCATTGGGTATGATGAGAAAACGAAAGGTTACAGACTCTTCGATCCTATAAACAGAAAGGTGATAGTAAGTAGAGACGTTCGAGTAAACGAAGCAAGCAAGTGGGATTGGAACAATTCGACAGAGGTTGTTGTCGAAGTGGGATTGGATCAACCCGACAGAGGCATTTCGACTGAAGACTCCGACAATGAAGATGAGCCTTCACAACCTAGAATGAGAAGTCTACAAGACTTGTACGAAAACACAGAAGAAGTGCACCTTGTATGTCTATTGGCAGATTCTGAAGATGTCAGTTTTGAAGAAGCAGTGAGAAACAAAGACTGGAAGAATGCCATGAATGAAGAGATAAATGCCATCGAACGAAATGATACCTGGGAACTATCAGAATTACCCAAAGGAAGTCGAACAATTGATGTGAAATGGGTATTCAAGAAAAAGATGAATGCTGAAGGTAAAATCGAAAGATACAAGGCACGACTTGTGGCGAAAGGATACAAACAGAAAGCAGGAATCGACTATGATGAAGTGTTTGCACCTGTTGCGAGAATGGAAACAATTCGACTACTCATTTCTCAAGCAACTCAATACAAATGGCCAATATTTCAAATGGATGTCAAGTTAGCTTTTCTGAATGGTGTGCTCGAAGAAGAAGTCTATGTCGAACAACCCCCAGGATACATGAAGATCGAAAACGTAGGAAAAGTGCTAAGACTAAAGAAAGCACTTTATGGGCTGAAGCAAGCACCACGAGCATGGAACACACGAATTGATACATACTTCAAAAAGAATGGTTTTCAGCAATGTCACTACGAACATGCTGTATATGTGAAGAAAGATAAAGAGAAAATGCTGCTTGTTGCTCTCTATGTTGATGATTTAATTTTCTTGGGCAACAACAATCAATTGATAGAGGAGTTTAAAACTGAAATGACACAGGAATTCGAAATGACAGACTTAGGTCTGATGAAGTATTTCCTTGGTCTAGAAGTTCGACAAGAAGAAGCTGGAATTTTTATCTCACAGGAGAAGTATGCAAAGGACATCCTGCAGAAATTTAAGATGGAAGGCTGTAATCCAATTTCGACTCCAATGGAACCAGGAGCAAAACTTTCGAAATTTGATGGGGGAGAGCGTGTCGAAACAAGCAAATTTCGAAGTTTGGTGGGAAGTCTTCGATATCTGACATGCACAAGGCCAGATCTCTCGCTTAGTGTAGGAATTGTGAGTCGATTCATGGAAGAACCAGCCTACACACACTGGAAAGCTTTGAAGAGAATCCTTCGATACGTCAAAGGAACCGTGTCACTTGGAATGTTCTATTCAAAAGCAGAAGAATACAAATTGACTGGCTATTCTGATAGCGATTGGTGTGGTAACATAGATGATCGAAAAAGTACTTCAGGCTATGTTTTCTTCATGGGAAACACTGCTTTTACCTGGCTTTCGAGAAAACAACCAATTGTAACACTTTCGACTTGTGAAGCAGAGTATGTGGCAGCATCTTGGTGTGTATGCCATGCAATATGGCTCAGAAGATTGTTGAGCAAGATGGAACAAAAACAGGAAGATGCAACAATAATACAAGTGGATAACAAATCTGCAATCGAACTGGCGAAGAATCCAGTAAACCATGAAAGGAGCAAACACATTAACGTTCGATTCCACTTCATTCGAGAACATGTGAAGAATGGAGATGTCGAACTAAAGCATGTTGCAAGCAAGGACCAGGCAGCTGACATTCTCACAAAACCACTGTCGAAGGAGCTGTTCGACAGAGGAAAGAAGATGCTGGGAATGATGGACCGTAGAAGCATTTAAGTTTATGGGGGAGTTTTGTTGGGATAAACTTAAATTATTGGGTAGTGGAAAAGTTAGATTCTCTTGGGGAATGAATAAGTCTTCTTGAGACCCAGCGACATTTAATGTAATATTTATTAGTGTAATATTTATCTCTCCTATCTTTGGTCTCTATATAAAGACCACTTTGTAACTCATTTTAATTAAGACATTTTGAACTATCAATACAAAGAGATAATAGTTGCAGTCCAGAAGAAAAGTCCTCCACTGTAGTCTGTTCAATTTGTCTTCACAGATGATTGATTTCAGCAACAATAATCTTCAAGGTCAGTTGATGGGAAATAGCCTTCAAATGATTGATTTCAGCAACAACAATCTTCAAGGTCAGTTGCCAAGAGCATTGGTCAATTGTGGAAGGCTAGAGTACTTTGATATTAGCCATAACAATATCAACGATTCATTTCCGTTTTGGCTGGGAGATTTACCTGAGTTAAAGGTATTGGCTTTAAGTAACAATAATTTTCATGGAGAAATTAGGTGCTCTAGCAACATGACTGGCACATTTCCGAAGCTTCACATCATTGACCTTTCTCACAATGAGTTCTCTGGAAGTTTTCCATCAAAAATGATCCAGAGTTGGAAAGCAATGAAAACTTCAAACACAAGTGAATTACAGTATGAACCAATAATGTCATCATACGTTACTGGGCCCAAGTCATTTAAATTTAAAGTGCAAAATAATAATCCTTATTCACTCACAATGTTAAACAAAGGGCATACCATGGTTTTTGAGCAGCTTCAAAAATTTTATAGCATGATAGTTATTGATATATCAAGCAACAAAATCAGTGGAGAGATACCAAAAGTCATAGGTGACTTGAAGGGTCTTGTTTTGATCAACTTATCAAATAACACCTTTACTGGGAGCATTCCATCTTCCTTAGGGAACCTTTCAAACCTTGAAGCATTGGACCTTTCTCTCTACAATCTGTCAGGGAACATTCCCCAAGAGTTGACACAACTCACCTTTCTAGAGTTCTTCAACGTGTCCTTCAACAATCTCTCAGGACCTATACCTCAGAATAAGCAGTTTTCAACATTCCAAGGTGATTCATTTGAGGGTAACAAAGATCTGTGTGGGGATCATGCAAGGCACTCATTTTCTCCACTTTCTACCTCTGACAATGATAATGAGTCAGAATCTTTCATTGAAATTGAGTGGAAAGTAAGTCTAATTGGGTATGTAGGCGGTCTTGTTGCTGGAGTGGCATTGGGAACCAGTTACAGCTCACAGGTACTTAGGTGGCTTAAAAGGTTCTTTTGAATTAGTGTTTAGATCATCCATAGTACTCATTTCTTCTGTATTTTTCATTATCATCACTGTTTTTATTTCATTTTATTGTGATTGTCTCTTGTAAAAGTGTGCTTTGTTTGAAGTTTATCGGTTGTAAGTTTGAAATATTATGAAAATCTATTAAGTTCAACAAATGGATTTTCAGCTAGAGTAAAATGCAAGTTTATGTCTTTTGAAAACAATATACAATATTAGACTGAAGATATCTCTCTCATGAATATAAATTTTTCTGATATATAATTGCAACAAGTTGAACTCCTGTGTTTTCAAGAAATGGATATCAAGGGAGTCTTAGACAGGGGATACAAGAATATGAAACCGACGGTAAGTTCAAACCAACTAAGAAACAAGAATCTAGTACAACTTAATGGTTTTGTCACAGGTATATGGATTAAAAACAATTTACAGTGTTTAATTTTTTTTTGTTAAGAACCAGCATGTTACGAGTTGATGATTTAGCAGACTATTCATCAACTTTTTTTTAAACAATTTTGGCACAAAAGTTTATAATCAGTTTTAATAGTTAATACAAATCACATATGTAGTAAATTATGTTGAGTAAATGGATAATGAACATGATAATTTGTTGCAACTCATTAATTGTCTGTTGAAAATGATTAAGTAATTAACCATACTTTTGAACATCTTTAACTACAATTTTAAATATTTAAATATATATGATATTCACTATCCTTAAATCCTATTAAACCTTTTTTATGTGTGACTTTTTTTTTATAAGCTAAAGAATACTAGAAAGTATTCCAACTCAACAAAACCATCGGAATACATTCCAAATCAATTATTATAACTCAAATATGAGGCTGAATGACAACAAGATGCAAACTCCAACAAAATACAACCCCATTACAAAAAATCGGAGGATTGTTTGGTCCAATCTTAATACTTACAATATTTTCTATTGCTATATCCTAAAACCAACCAACACCACGAAGTGAGAATGATGTTGTGGACTATATCTTTAATAAAGGCAAAACCATCATTAAAGATAATTTGGTTTCTAAACCACCAAAGACACCAACATGTACTAAACCAAATCAACGACGCCGTTTCTTTGGACGATTTTCTAACTAAATGTAAAAACAATTCCAATAAGTAGTCATAACACCTATAACTATCACATCAAGACATACCAACCCAATCCAATATCACTTTCCACACAAGCCGTGTTTTAGAGCAAGAGATAAAGACATGTTATACCGTTTCAACTTCATTAAAACAAAGGACACACACAATATCATGAGTATTCGAAATTACCCCCAGCCGCAAGATTGGATCGTGATGGTAATATATTCAATAAAAGTCTCCACCCAAACATGTTTACCTTCATTGAAATCTTGGATTGCCACAATAATTCTAAAGCTGTATTGAAATTAATTTCCAACAAGTCAAACCACTTAGCTCGCTGAATGAATTGACAACACGATTTCACCAAAAACTGACTGTTCACCGCGGTTGGCCTGAGAAAACTGTCAGCAGTCCCTACCATTGTCATTACCTCCACTAATAATTCCTTCAACTCATGTAATTGAGCATCCAGATATTCATGAAAACCGTTTTCCAAAAAACCTAACTCCCACTGCCAAACTTGGTTTCACCACTCACCTAGATCTTTAACTGCAGCATGTTTCTCTTCAGCCAGATTGAATAAATTAGGGTATCTGCATCGGACTGGGCATGAATCCAACCATCGAGAATGCCAAAATGAGATTCGCTCCCCATCTCCCAATTTGCACACCAATTGCGCTGAAAATGAATATTCCTGCATAGATTGAGCAATCATCAGCATGTCTCTCTGCCATAGTGAGTTGTAGTGCCTGCTGTAACACCCCCTTTCTATACCCCCAAATAAACACATAAACATTTAGGCACATATTAAAAATTTCGTCAGAGTATAATTATAAACATAGTATAAAAGAGGTATGTCACACTATACATGAAATTAAAACATTCAACACCTGCTCAACAATTGATATGCAACAGTGGGGTAACTTTGCAACAGAGGAACTTAGTCCTTACACCCACATCTCAATATTTAGAATAAAAGCGGAAAATCTAAACATTGAATAACAACAAACATATATACATATATACATGTGTCATCAAGTATTATCCACCAACATAATTCATGTTTACATAAACATTCATCAACAAGATACATGTACAAATGTATCACAAAAGAATCATAGCCCTCCTAGCTACCCGGTGCTACATATCAGAGCCGACCGACCAAAAGAAGGAAGACACGCTTCACAAAAAGACCACCAGCATACCTACTCTGCAATGCCTCATAGAGCATCATAAAACAGCAGAAGGGTGAGAAATATTATCATAATAACAATGCATATAATTATATATCTTAACATTAAAAACACACATATTCCACATTCTCACCACAATTCATCACAACTCACTCATATACATCACAATGTATATATATACAAAACCAAGCATATACGTCATGCATACTTTCACAATTCTTATCATTCCACATAAACATACACATTTATGTTCATTCATCAATGCACCATTATAAAGATGATAAATGCAAATCATAGAGACCGACTCACGACTCTATGCAAATGCAATGCGGTACCGACTCAATCATCTCAAGTTCACTCAGGAACTCTGCTGGAACCATCGCTCGTTACATCACTGTAACTCCCCGTCGGGCATACGATGTTCCCCGTCGCTCACACCCCACACGGGCACACGACGTTTATGGATCGCTCACACCCCACACGGGCACACGACCCGATCGCTCACACCCCACACGGGCACACGATCGTCTATAATCATCGCTCACACCCCACACGGGCACACGACGTTATAGCGGATTCCCTCTGGAACCAATCCGTCACTCACACCCCACATGGGCACACGACGTTACCACGGATTCTCATTAGAATCCCTCAACACAAGAATGCACATCATTATGCTTCACATGCAAATGACTCAAGACATTCTTGAAATGCATACATATTCACAATATATCCATGCATTCATCTCATACAATCACATACAATCCATATACATTCACATCAATGCACTATTATATGATTCACATCCAAACACACAATCAAAACGGTAAAAGTCGCTAGATAACACTATTCCCGACTTTTCCGACTTATTTAATCGGCTAACAATTTCCAAATCATCATAATCATATAGTACAGCTCAATAGCTTCACAACGATACCAAGAATGCAAAATTCGGATAATCGGAACAAAAGTTACGTACGAAAACGAAAACGACATTTTGAAAAATCACATTTTCACACTTCTCCTGTCCATACGCGTATTGCCCTGAGCCATACGCGTATGAGCAGAGACTCATTTTTCCCAAAGTTCACGTGTAAAAGTCCGTACTCGTAGTGCCCAAGCCCGTACGCGTATTGCCCTGAAATGCTACGCGTATCATACGCAAATGGGCAGATGGCCGAGAAAACAAGCAACCCATACGCGTATTGGCCCATGGCTCGCCCACCATACGCGTATTGCCAAGGTTCATACGCGTATAAACATGCCCCATACGCGTATGACCTGGAAAAACCAGAAAAAATTCTTCTGCATAATTTTTTTTTTGCTTACGGGTTCCAATCCAAAACACCCCAAATCTGACCTACACACCAGAAAATTGCCAATACAATGTCCAATAACAAGTATCTATCATATACCGACAATTATGGACACTAAAAACATGATTTCAACCACATTTAATCGATTCCCAAGCAATTTTACAAAATATGGGTTTATACAAAAACTCATAAAAATCCACAACAACAACAACACAAATCATACATAATGATACACATTGATAAGATAATAAGATTTCACACCCTTACCAGGATTCCAAGCTTACTAGATGATTGCTCTTGATGGTTTCCTAGTTTTTCCAAATTTTCTTCTCCTTTCTCTTCTTCCTCTATCTTTCTCTCCTTTTTCTCTCTATTTCTCTTTTCTTTCTCTTTCTCTCCTATTTCTTTTCTTATCTCTTTTTCTTTCTTTTCTATTTCTTATTTTCTACTCAAATTCAATTAATTCATTTTCTCACAAAATTCTACACTTAATCATTTTTCTAACAATTTCACTAAATTTCTAACTTACCATTAATTGAGAAATGTCTAAAATACCCTCCATTCTAATTTTTCCCGAAAACTCTCAAAAACGGTAAAATATTATAACATGTCAACATAGCATATTAACACACTAATTTCACAAATAAAATAATTTATCACTCAATTTAAATAAAAGACTCAACAAAATGGGAATAATTGGAATCGGGGCGTTACACCTGCAATTTGGATCATGCATTGACAAAACCAATTTATCACAACAACCATATTTATATGTCAGCACAGGTTTCCATATTGTATCTTCATTTTGAACAATTCTCCACAGCCATTTAGATAATAACGCTTTATTGAACATGACAAATCTTTGATCCCCACACCACCATGTTCCTTAGGTTTGTAAATGGAAGACCACTTAACCCAAGACATTGACGCCTCATCCGCTGCTCCTGACCAAAAAAAGCTTCTTTGAATTGAAATCAACTGTTTGATCACTTTTACTGGGACTTTGTAAAAAGAAAAGTGATGAACCGACATATTAGTAAGTACATAATTTATTAAAATTACCCTACCACCCATAGATAACACCTTTCCCTTCCATGTGGATAGCCTGGCCTTGAAAATCTCCACCACCGGTTTCCAGAAATCAACCCTTCTGTGATATCCACCCACCATGAGCCCTAAAAATATAAAAGGTAACCGAACTTGTTTGCACGATAAAAAGTGTGTTGCAGCCAAGAGAAACGAATCGTCTACACCGATTCTGCATAGGAAACTCTTCCAAAAATTGATCTTCAAACCCGATACTAATTCAAATCCTCTTAGAATAGATTTGATGCCCCCATAAGTTTCGCCAATCTTCATCACAAACTAGAACCGTGTCTTTTGTGAACTATATAGGATTGACTTCAACATTCCCATTCAGCTTGAATCCATTGAAGATGTCTCTACTGCAGGCCCTTTTGACCATGGCAGCCAAGCCTTTCGCCACTAATGAAAACAAAAATAGTGACAAGGGGTCACCTTGTCTTAGACCCCTTGAATGCTTAAAATCTTTTGTAGTTCCACCGTTAACCAAAACCGACAAATGGTAGTTTAGAATTCCCCCCTTAAGCCACTGCATCCATTTGTTCCCAAAGTTCATATCCATCATAACCTTTTCCATGAAATCTCATTTGACACAATCATATGCCTGTGCAAAGTCGACTTTAAATATCAAGCATTTCCTTTTCTTCCTTTTATCCATATCAATCACCTCATTCGTAACCAAGACACCATCAAGTATTTGCCTCCATGGGATAAAAGCCGTTTGCGATGAAGAAATAAAATTGCCAATAACCTTTCTTAGTCTATTAGCCAAAAGTTTAGAAATGACCTTGTAAATGCAACCCACCAAACTAATAGGCCGGTATCCATCCAAAAATGGAGGGTTATGACTCTTTGGAATTAAGGCAATAAACAAGGAAAGCAACGCCTTAGGAAGAACAGTCGTCTCATGAAATTATTGTATACAAAGAACCACATCCTTCTCAACGACATCCCAACACGTTTTAAGAAAATCGAGATTGAAGCCATCGGGTCCAAAACTCTTATTTCAATCGCAATTACTGATAACCTCCAATATATCTTCAATAGAGAATTATTCTTGAAGCATTGCGCACTCTTAGCAATACTACCCATGAATTTGACATAGGTTCCCCCTAAATATGGAATATATCCTCCAATATATCTTCCAAGTATCACCTTTTCACCAGCTATTACATTACCCTGTAAAGTAGACACGTCATTATCTTTATTATGATCTTTCTTACATGATGTGGACTTGTTTGATGTTTCTGCCGCTTCCCTATTGTCTCCATCCTGATGGCTATCTTCTTCATTATTTGGTTTCATACAACCTTGGTTTTCACGCACACTTTAATATTCATCTTCCTCCTCCATTTATGTTTCAGACGCACCATCATCCGACTCAAAATCAGATCCTTCCATTTCACTATCCGTGCAATTATCATTATGAGCCGTAATCTATTTAGGACAGTGGAAATCTTCTAACAACATAATTTTGTAAAATTTCCCATTAATCTCCCCGTTAAAAACCTCATTAAGGTTTATGGAGAACTTGGTCTTGATAACAAAACGAGCCACATCCATCCTTTTATGTTTCTCCTTGTTTTCATTACATGAAATAAATTCTCCAACGCGACCAGAAATGAATTTGAAGAATTTTGGTGTGCATGCATGACACAGCTGTCATACCTTAATTTTTGACCCTAAGATCCCACATCATTTGCATTTCATTAGCATCATATGTGTGTATACGTTTATGCATCACTAACCCATTTGGAAATACAAAATTTGTTGTTTGTTTCATTTGATTACAAATTAGGGTTTTCTGCGCCTCAAAGGAGACTCAGACAATAGATCAATCAAGAATGGGCATGATCTTCAACTTACCCAATCTCTCATTCATCCATGAAGATAAAGAACTATCATTCGTCAATAATCAAGTACAAGATTGCCTCATTTCAAAATCAACAAGCCTCAAGAACCTCAGTGCACCAAAATTAGGGTTTTGACCTAATTCAGTCCCTAGGTTGACTTTTGGAAAAAGACATGATCCCAGACCTTAATATATGTTTCAAGGACATCAAATGCCTCATATTAGTCCATTCATATGATTGGATTGATCCAGAGAACTTGATTCATAAACAATGCAAGAATTCAAATTCATCTGGACCACAAACTAGGGTTTTGATGAAAAGTCAACTGTACCTTTGACTTTTAAGCAAAGGCATGATCTCAAATCTTAGGACATGATTCAAGACACTAAAAAACACCCTTAAAGTCCATCCATGATGTTTAATTTAGCCCAAGAATTTGATTTCATAAAGGATCACAAAGTTCAAAATTCATCTGATACAAAAAGTCAACTGTGGTCAAAATCAAGTTTGACTTTTGGAGTTTTTGGTCAAATATGGTCTCTTCAAGCGAAGAACAATGTTAATATGTGATTTGGATCATGATTGATCAAGAAAAATCAAGAAAAGTTAGGTTACTTGTAAAAAGGGCACCCATGGAGAACTTGAAATTTTTCTAAGTCATGAAAAAACAATGATTTTTGCCCTACTTTCCAAGGTCAAAAATTCCAAACCAAGTAACCATTTTCTCTGATCCAAAGATCAAATTGAAGAGCTTGTTACATACTACAACTTTTTTTCAATAAGGAGGAAACCTAAAAAAGTGCATAGATTTTGAGATATAAGGCCATGAAGTTGGAAGGATCCATGTTTTTGAACCTAAACACTTAGAAATTTTTTAGGCAGAATCTGTCTTTTGTTGGAGCCAACTTGGAGGCTATTTTTCACCATGATACAAGATGAATCAAGACCAAATTCAAACATCAAAGTTGAAGTATGACATCTCAGCTTTCCAAAATGTCCAAGAACACAATCTAATTCCATTTGAGCAAGGAGATATGGAGTGCACAATATGCCTTGATACCACTGATTTGGTAAGGCAGATTTGACATTAATTGTGATGCACAATTTCTTGAGTCCAAGTATAATGACCATACAATGCTCATTCAACAAAAATCTGAGCGAATCATCCAAAACCTGCAAGATAGAGCCACTAAGTCAAGAGGAATCCCTTTGAAATGATGAGACATCATCACTTAAAGCCTTGAAGCATTGAACCTTTCTCTCAACAATCTGTCAGGGAAGATTCCCCAACAGTTGACACAACTCACCTTTCTGGAGTTCTTCAACGTGTCCTTCAACAGTCTCTCAGGTCCTATACCTCAGAATAAGTAGTTTTCAACATTCCAAGGTGATTCATTTAGGGTAACAAAGGTCTGTGTGGGGATCAATTGCTGAAGAAATGTTTAGATCATGCAGGGCGCTCATTTTCTCCACCTTCTACCTTTGACAATGATAATGACTCAGAATCTTTCTTTGAAATTGAGTGGAAAGTAAGTCTAATAGGATATGTAGGCGGTCTTGTTGCTGGAGTGGCATTGGGAACCAGTTAGAGCTCACAGGTACTTAGGTGGCTTAAAAGGTTCTTTTGAATTAGTGTTTAGATCATGCATGGCACTCATTTCTTCTGTATTTTTCATTATCATCACTGTTTTTATTTTCTTTTATTGTGACTGTCTCTTGTAAAAGTGTGCTTTGTTTGAAATTTATCGGTTGTAAGTTTGAAATATTATGAGAAAGTATTAAGTTCAACAAAAGAATTTTCAGCTAGAGTAAAATGCAAGTTTGTGTCCTTTGAAAATAATATACAATATTAGACTGGATATATTGGGTGCATCTCTCTTATGAATATAATTTTTCTGTATGATCCATGGATTTATCTTTGCGACAAGTTAAACTCATGTGTTTCCAACAAGAGGATATCAAAAGAGTTTTAGGCAAGGGATAAAAGAATATGAAACTGAAGGTACGATCAAACCAACTAAGAATATATATAGTACAACTTAATAGTTTTGTCACAGGTAGATGGATTAAAAACATTTTACACTGTTAATTTGTTTTTTTGTTAAGAACCAGCATGTTACGAGTTGATGATTTAGCATACTATTCATCATCTTTTTCTTAAAGAATTTTGACACAAAAATTTATAAACAATTTTAATAGTTAATACAATTCACATAATTTAGTCCAGATAATTAGCCACCCAATCCAAGCTACGACATATATGGTATTTAATTTGTCTCTAATCTCTATTTGATAGAGATTCGCTTCAAATTAGCTACGAGTTTGGTCGTAGCTAATTGTAAATTTTCTTGTGATGATTTCATCTTTCAAACTTAAAATTTTTGAATCAATGATTTAATCAAAATCTTAATTGTAGGTTTCCTGAGTTTCAATCTAGTTCATTGACAAGTGCAAGTTTGTTCTCTAATATAGTTCAGAGAGGATTCCTAAGAATTAAGAAGGGTGATAGGATGCCAATATGGTTTTAAATTGCGGTTGCGGCTGTGGATGCGGTTGTGGTTGTGGGTATTGCGATTGTGGTCATTACGGGTGATCGTACCTGGATCAGACAGTTACAGTGGCCAACAACGTCGTCTGGGCTTCAGCTCCGGTGCGGTGGAAAGACGGCGGGGGGGGGGGGGGGGGGTGTACCTGCAAGGTACTCTGACGCTCAAGTAAGGTGACTTTCAGAGAATAGCAAATACAGGGATGAGAGTGAAAGTGAACGTAACCTGACCCTCTCAAGTGAGAGGGTATTTATAGAGAGCCCCCAGCGCGGGGCCAACGGTTACTTGCGTTGGACTGGATTGCCAGGCCCAATCCAAGTAACTGCCAGGGCTTACGTGGCGTAGTGAAGACCAGCACGTGGTCTTCGCCCTGGGGTAACCGCTCCTAGATGTCTGGAATTAGGGCAGACCGATTCCATCGGGAGTGGAGCGGTTCCATGAGAACGTGTCTTCGCGGGGAGGAGTCTTGCGTGTCGGGGATAGGCGTGTCCTCGCGGGGAGAACTCTTATGTGCAGAAGGTGGGCTCCTCGCGGGGAGGAGCACCATGAGCTTCGAGGAGGAACGAGGCCGGGGAGGCCTAGCGTCTTGTCCGACGCTCCACACCGTGCGTGTGCCCGACACGGGGAGAGGGCAAGTGCCCGACATTGATCATGCAAAAAGGCCCTTGTTGGGCCATCCCAGGACGTGTGGGTTGGGCCTGCTCGACTGATGAGCAGACCCCGGCCCAGTCCAAAATAGGAGCCCCCCAAGTCGTTACTCCGAAGTGTCGGAGTGACGACTTAAGGGCCAACGAGCGTGTCGGGGGGAGTATCGATCGCGTGACCGTGAGGAGGGGAACGTCTGGGATCCACTGGTCGTATCGTCGGGGAGAGTAGCGGGTACGGACTCGAGTGCGGTAGCTTGCAGATGGACGACTCATCGGGGATGTGAGAAGTTTGACCTTTGGTGTCAGAACGAATGGAGAGACGCGTGTGTTGTAACACCCCCTCTCTATACCCCCAATTAATCACATCTAATCAATTAGGCACATATTAAAAATTTCGTCAGAGTATAATTATAAACATAGTATAAAAGAGGTATGTCGCATTATACATGAAATTAAAACATTCAACACCTGCTCAACGATTGATATGCAACAGTGGGGTAACATTGCAACAGAGGAACTTAGTCCTTACACCCACATCTCAATATTTAGAATAAAAGCGGAAAATCTAAACATTGAATAACCACTAACATATATACATAATCAAGTATTATCCACAAACATAATTCATGTTTACATAAACATTCATCAACAAGATACATGTAAAAATGTATCACAAAAGAATCATAGCTTCCTAGCTACCCGGTGCTACATATCAGAGCCGACCGACCAAAAGAATGAAGACACACTTCACAAAAAGACCACCAGCATACCTACTCTGCAATGCCTCATAGAGCATCATAAAACAGCAGAAGGGTGAGAAATATTATCATAATATCGATGCATATAATTATATATTTCAACATAAAAATACACATAACACATTTATTACCACATACACCATTACTCACCAATTCCATTATATAACATATATCACAACCCAAGCATATCATTCATGCACATAATCACCTATTCTCATAAAATGCATACGTTTATACACAAAACACATCATTTATAATTCACTACATCCAACACAATTGCACAACAATTTCCACAGGCTTACCATAAGCTCAATCATAAAATCAACCATTTATCAATGCATATCAAACATGCACAATACATTTATCATAAATGTACATCACCATTTTCCACACAAATAATCAATCATGACTTTCCATATATAACAATGCAATCATGATTCATGTAAATGCAAGAGACCGACACAACGACTCTATGCAATTACATACGCGGTACCGACTCATCACTAGTTCACTCAGGAACTCTGCTGGAACCATCGATTGTTACATCACTGTAACTCCCCGTCGGGCCTACGATGTTCACCCATTGCTCCCACCTCACATAGGCACACAATGTTTATGGATTGCTCACACCTCACATAGGCACACAATCCGATTGCTCACACCTCACATAGGCACACAATCGTTTGTAATCATCGCTCACACCTCACATAGGCACACAATCGTTTGTAATCATCGCTCACACCTCACATAGGCACACGACGTTACAACGGATTCTCATTAGAATCCCTCAACACAAGAATGTACATCATTATACTTCACATACAAAATGACTCAAGACATTCTTGAAATGCATACATATTCACAATATATTCATGCATTCATCTCATACAATCTATATACATTCACATCAATGCACTATTGTATGATTCACATCCAAAACACACATTGAATTTCACATAAACAATGCTTTTCATTCACAAACCACAAACCATCATCACGACATTTTCATCACACGCATTATCATTACACAACATCATACAAGGCATACACATTAATATCAATGCCACATTGTGTGTTACACAACCAATATACACATTTAAAACGACAAAAGTCGGTAAATGACACTATTCCCAAATTCTCGACTTTATTTAATCGGTCAAAAGCCTCAAACTCCTCATCATGAGAAAGTACAGTTCAAAAGACAACCGACACTTCGAACGGCATCAAAAACGGATTCACGGTTTGAAAGTTATGAAAGAAACAAGTTTTGAAAATTTTTCAGCATTCCCTACCATTCGCCAGGCGAATGCTAGCGAATGATGGCAGAAGGAAAAGGAACCTAAGTTCGCCAGGCGAGCCCCAGCGAGCCTTCGCTGGCTTGCTCGCTGGCCTTCGCCAGGCGAGTGCCCGTGCCAAAAATGTTCATCCGTTCACCAGGCGAGTGCTGGCGAGCCCTCGCTAGCCCATTCGCCAGGCTTCGCCAGGCGAACCTGCGATACCAGAAATACTCAGAACACTGTTCTGAGTTTTCTCCCAACCCAAAACCTCACCAAAATCAGTCCTACTCCAATAGACATCATCCAAACCATTACCCAACATGTAAACATCATTAGAAGCACATTTATAAACACAAAATCACATTTGGATCATCATCAACAACATTTCACCAATTTAGGGTTTTCCAAAAACTCATAAAAATCTTTCAATCCACAAACATACACATACATAACTACACACATAGACAAGATGACAATGTTTCTAACCCTTACCCGGATTCCAAATGATCTAGCTCTTGTTCTTGATGATTTCCACTCTTTTTCCTCTTTTCTTCTCTTTTTCCCTCTTCCTCTTTCTTTCTCTTCTTTTTCTTCCTATTTCCCCTCTCTTCCTATTTCTTTTCTATTTCTATTTCTTATTTTCCACTCAAATTTAATTAATTCATTTTCTCACACAATTATATTTCCACTAAATTTTCTAACTTAACATTAATTGAGAAATGTCTAAAATACCCTCCATTCTAATTTTCCCCGAAACTCTCAAAAACGGTAAAATATCATAACATGACAACATAACATATTAACACACCAATTTCACAAATAAAATAATTTATCACTCAATTTAAATAAAAGACTCAACAAAATGGGAAAAATCGGAATCGGGGCGTTACAACTCTCCCCCACTTTAGAAATTTTCGTCCTCGAAAATATTACCTGATTCAAACAACTCCGGATACGACTCTCGCATCCTACTCTCTAGTTCCCAAGCCATATCACCTTCCGCAGCGCCTCCCCACGCTACTTTCACAAGTGCAATATCCTTGCCTCTTAGCTTCTTAACTTCACGGTCCAAAATCCTATTCGGTAAAGTTTCAACCGTGAGGTTATCTGTCACTTCAACCTCGTCCATAGGAATAACATGTGACGGATCCGGAACATACTTCCGAAGTTGCGAAACATGGAATACATCATGCAAATTTGAAAGATTCGGAGGCAACGCCACACGGTAAGCCACAACACCAACTCGTGCAGAAATCTGATACGGACCAATAAAACGAGAAGTCAACTTCTTCGACTTCAAAGCACGACCCACACCCGTAACCGGCATAACTCTCAAAAACACATGGCCGCCTTCTTGAAACTCAAGGTCTTTTCTTCTCTTGTCATGATAGCTCTTTTGTCTACTTTGAGAAGCTTTCATCCTTTCACGGATAAACTTCACTTTCTCCGTCGTTTGTTGTACCATCTCCGGTCCAACTATCGTCCTCTCACCGGTTTCATGCCAACACAAAGGTGTTCGACATCTCCGACCATACAAAGCCTCAAATGGTGCCATACTTATAATTGAATGAAAACTATTATTGCAGGTGAACTCAATCAACGCCAAATAACTATCCCAAGCACCACCTTGCTCGAGCACACAAGCACGCAATAAATCCTCCAACGATTGAATTGTCCTCTCGGTTTGACCATCCGTTTGCGGATGATAAGCCGAACTCAATCTCAGCTTAGAACCCAAAGCCTTTTGCAAACTCTCCCAAAACCTCGACGTGAATCTAGGATCTCTATCCGATACAATACTCTTAGGAACTCCATGTAACTTCACAACCGCAAGAATATAAATCTCGGCTAACCTCTCCAAAGGATAACTAATATCAATTGGAATGAAGTGAGCAGATTTAGTAAGCCTATCCACGATTACCCAAATAGCATTATGACCTCTTTGCGTATTCGGCAATCCCGTAACAAAATCCATCGATATACTATCCCATTTCCACTCCGGAATGTCCAACGGTTGCATCAATCCACTAGGCTTTTGATGTTCCACCTTAGACTTTTGACAAGTTAAGCACGCATACACAAATTGAGCCACAACTCTTTTTAACCCAGAACACCAAAAGATTTTCTTCAAATCTTGATACATTTTATTCGCTCCCGGATGAATACTTAAGTTACTTCGGTGTCCTTCTTCCAATATCTTCTTTTTCAACTCCGCATCATCGGTAATACAAATACGACCACAGAATCTCAAAACTCCATAATTATCAACCTTGAAATCCTCATTCCCATTCATCATCAAATCAACGAACTTCAATTCCAACTTTTTCTTTTCACATACGGTTGCAAGGAAATCATTCGTAACATGTAGCATACCAAGTCTCACACTTCTCGGCGTCATTTCACAAACCAAACTCAAGTCTCTAAAATTCTCCAAAAGTTCCCATTCTCTCATCATCAATGCGGACATATGTAACGACTTCCGACTCAAAGCATCGGCCACCACATTTGCCTTACCCGGATGGTAATTCAAACCAAAATCATAATCCTTCAAAAGCTCTAACCACCTTCTTTGTCTCATGTTCAATTCCTTTTGATCAAATAAATATTTCAAGGTCTTGTGATCACTAAAAACTTCAAATCTTGCGCCATAAAGATAATGCCTCCAAATTTTCAAAACAAACACCACGGCCGCCAACTCCAAGTCATGTGTAGGATAATTCTTTTCATGCACTCTCAATTGTCTTGAAGCATAAGCCACAACTTTTCCATCTTGCATCAAAACACCACCTAAACCAACCAATGAAGCATCACAATACACAACAAATGGTTCCGTCGGATTTGGCAAAATCAAGATCGGAGCCGTTGTCAACCTTCTTTTTAGCTCATTAAAACTCTCTTCACAATGAATATCCCAAATGAAAGCCTTTTCCTTACAAGTCAATTGCGTTAACTGAAGTGCCAACTTCGAAAATCCTTCAATAAACCTCCGATAATACCCCGCCAAGCCTAAAAAGCTTCGAATCTCCGTAACCGATCTAGGAGCCTCCCATTGCATCACCGCATCAATTTTGGATGGATCAACACTAATACCACTACCGGAAATAACATGTCCAAGAAAACTTACTTCCGACAACCAATACTCACATTTCGACAACTTAGCATACAATTGTTTCTCTTTCAAAATTTGTAACACAATCCTCAAATGCTCTTCATGCTCCTCTTGAGACTCAGAGTAGATCAAAATATCGTCAATAAACACAACCAAAAAACGATCTAACTGCTCATGAAAAATATGATTCATGTACTCCATAAACACACCCGGCGCATTAGAAACCCCGAATGGCATCACGGAATATTCGTAATGGCCATACCGTGTCCTAAAGGCCGTCTTTTGAATATCCTCTCCTTTCACCCGAATCTGGTGATATCCCGATCTCAAATCAATCTTGCTAAAAACACGCGCACCAACCAATTGGTCCAACAAATCATCGATCCTTGGAAGCGGATACTTGTTCTTAATTGTCACCTTGTTCAATTGTCGATAATCAATGCATAACCGCATACTCCCATCCTTCTTCTTTACCAACAATACCGGAGCACCCCAAGGAGAAACACTTGGTCTTACAAATCTCTTATCCAACAAGTCATTCAATTGCTTCTTCAATTCTACCAACTCCGATGCCGACATACGATACGGTGCCATCGAAATCGGTCTAGTACCCGGAACTAGATCAATAGAAAACTCAACTTCTCTTTCCGGCGGTACCTCTGTAATATCCTCAGGAAACACTTCAGGAAAATCACACACAACAGGAAACACATCAAGTGACACCTGATTATCCACAGACAATGATGCAAACAAACCGAACAATTGAGCTTTGTCCGCTAAAAGTTTCTTCAACTCTTTAGTGGATAAGAAACTCTCATCTTCATCCTCTTCCAAAGAAGGAAACCTCACTAACTTGTGATAGCAATCAATATGAACCCTATTAAATTGCAACCAATTCATACCCAAGACCACATCCAACCCTTCCAACGGCAAACACACTAAATCCATTTCAAAGTCTTTACCATAAATGGTCAAAGGACAACTCAAACAAACCAAAGAAGTAGTTACTGACCCCATTGCTGGAGTATCAATAACCATCTTACCATCCATCAGAGACAACACAAGATTCAAATGCTTCGCGCACTCAGACGAAATAAACGAATGAGTCGCTCCAGTATCAATAATAGCAACTAAAGGTGTACTATTAATAAAGCAAGTACCTTTAATCAGACGATCTGCACTTGAAGTCTGAGTTCCTGCCAAAGAAAATACCTTCCCACCAGTTGGAGCTTTCTTCGGATTCGGACACTTCGTGCTAATGTGACCAGTTTCCCCACAATTATAGCACTTCACCCCATTCCTTCTACAATCAGTAGTAGCATGCCCAAGGCCTCCACAGTTAGAACATTTCACCATAGCCTTCCCACACTCAAACGATTTATGACCCATTTCACCACACTTGTAACACTTAATGGAACCGGAACCTCCTCCTCCAGACCTCTTCTCAAAGTTTCCCCTATGCTTGCCCTTATCAGCGGGTGTCACATAAAGTCCACTTCTAGCTTGTTGCTTTCCCTTCCTCTCATTCAAACTTTTGTAATGTGTAGAACGAGCCTTGCTATCTTCCTCGAAGATTCTACAACATTCCGTCAAATCCGAAAACCTTTTAATCCTTTGATATCCCACATCTTGTTTAATTTCAGGACGCATACCATTCTCATATTTAATACACTTTGAGAACTCAACAGTAATCGCAGCATAGTGAGGATGGAATTGAACCAACTCCACAAACTTAGCAGTATAGTCCACCACGGACATACTACCTTGTTTCAGTTCAAGGAACTCCATCTCCTTCTTCCCTTTCACACTTTCCGGGTAATACTTCCTCAAGAACTCAGTACGAAATAAATCCCAAGTTATCTCTTCATCATCTACCTCAAGAACTTGACGCATACCGACCCACCAATCGTCGGCTTCTTCCTTCAGCATGTGAGATCCAAGCCTCACCTTATTCTCCTCCGCACAGTCCATGACTCTGAAGATCCTTTCAATCTCTTTCAACCAAAGTTGAGCACCATCGGGATCAAATCTTCCTTTGAAGACCGGTGGTTGATTCTTCCTGAACTCGTCATTAGCATTCACATTCGGCGCACCTTGCACCGCCCTAGCCATTGCTTCCAAAGCAGCAGCCATCACATTGTCGTTTCTACCAGCCATATTCTGATTATTCCCAAAAATGACAACAAGGTTAACGAACCGTTCAACCAACATAACAACAAGACAGACACAAACTGACTCAACACTGGCTCTGATACCACTTAATGTAACACCCCCTCTCTATATCCCCAATTAATCACATCTAATCAATTAGGCACATATTAAAAATTTCGTCAGAGTATAATTATAAACATAGTATAAAAGAGGTATGTCGCATTATACATGAAATTAAAACATTCAACACCTGCTCAACGATTGATATGCAACAGTGGGGTAACATTGCAACAGAGGAACTTAGTCCTTACACCCACATCTCAATATTTAGAATAAAAGCGGAAAATCTAAACATTGAATAACCACTAACATATATACATAATCAAGTATTATCCATAAACATAATTCATGTTTACATAAACATTCATCAACAAGATACATGTAAAAATGTATCACAAAAGAATCATAGCTTCCTAGCTACCCGGTGCTACATATCAGAGCCGACCGACCAAAAGAATGAAGACACACTTCACAAAAAGACCACCAGCATACCTACTCTGCAATGCCTCATAGAGCATCATAAAACAGCAGAAGGGTGAGAAATATTATCATAATATCGATGCATATAATTATATATTTCAACATAAAAATACACATAACACATTTATTACCACATACACCATTACTCACCAATTCCATTATATAACATATATCACAACCCAAGCATCTCATTCATGCACATAATCACCTATTCTCATACAATGCATACGTTTATACACAAAACACATCATTTACAATTCACTACATCCAACACAATTGCACAACAATTTCCACAGGCTTATCATAAGCTCAATCATAAAATCAACCATTTATCAATGCATATCAAACATGCACAATACATTTATCATAAATGTACATCACCATTTTCCACACAAATAATCAATCATGACTTTCCATATATAACAATGCAATCATGATTCATGTAAATGCAAGAGACCGACACAACGACTCTATGCAATTACATACGCGGTACCGACTCATCACTAGTTCACTCAGGAACTCTGCTGGAACCATCGATTGTTACATCACTGTAACTCCCCGTCGGGCCTACGATGTTCACCCATTGCTCCCACCTCACATAGGCACACAATGTTTATGGATTGCTCACACCTCACATAGGCACACAATCCGATTGCTCACACCTCACATAGGCACACAATCGTTTGTAATCATCGCTCACACCTCACATAGGCACACAATCGTTTGTAATCATCGCTCACACCTCACATAGGCACACGACGTTACAACGGATTCTCATTAGAATCCCTCAACACAGGAATGTACATCATTATACTTCACATACAAAATGACTCAAGACATTCTTGAAATGCATACATATTCACAATATATTCATGCATTCATCTCATACAATCTATATACATTCACATCAATGCACTATTGTATGATTCACATCCAAAACACACATTGAATTTCACATAAACAATGCTTTTCATTCACAAACCACAAACCATCATCACGACATTTTCATCACACGCATTATCATTACACAACATCATACAAGGCATACACATTAATATCAATGCCACATTGTGTGTTACACAACCAATATACACATTTAAAACGACAAAAGTCGGTAAATGACACTATTCCCAAATTCTCGACTTTATTTAATCGGTCAAAAGCCTCAAACTCCTCATCATGAGAAAGTACAGTTCAAAAGACAACCGACACTTCGAACGGCATCAAAAACGGATTCACGGTTTGAAAGTTATGAAAGAAACAAGTTTTGAAAATTTTTCAGCATTCCCTACCATTCGCCAGGCGAATGCTAGCGAATGATGGCAGAAGGAAAAGGAACCTAAGTTCGCCAGGCGAGCCCCAGCGAGCCTTCGCTGGCTTGCTCGCTGGCCTTCGCCAGGCGAGTGCCCGTGCCAAAAATGTTCATCCGTTCACCAGGCGAGTGCTGGCGAGCCCTCGCTAGCCCATTCGCCAGGCTTCGCCAGGCGAACCTGCGATACCAGAAATACTCAGAACACTGTTCTGAGTTTTCTCCCAACCCAAAACCTCACCAAAATCAGTCCTACTCCAATAGACATCATCCAAACCATTACCCAACATGTAAACATCATTAGAAGCACATTTATAAACACAAAATCACATTTGGATCATCATCAACAACATTTCACCAATTTAGGGTTTTCCAAAAACTCATAAAAATCTTTCAATCCACAAACATACACATACATAACTACACACATAGACAAGATGACAATGTTTCTAACCCTTACCCGGATTCCAAATGATCTAGCTCTTGTTCTTGATGATTTCCACTCTTTTTCCTCTTTTCTTCTCTTTTTCCCTCTTCCTCTTTCTTTCTCTTCTTTTTCTTCCTATTTCCCCTCTCTTCCTATTTCTTTTCTATTTCTATTTCTTATTTTCCACTCAAATTTAATTAATTCATTTTCTCACACAATTATATTTCCACTAAATTTTCTAACTTAACATTAATTGAGAAATGTCTAAAATACCCTCCATTCTAATTTTCCCCGAAACTCTCAAAAACGGTAAAATATCATAACATGACAACATAACATATTAACACACCAATTTCACAAATAAAATAATTTATCACTCAATTTAAATAAAAGACTCAACAAAATGGGAAAAATCGGAATCGGGGCGTTACAACTCTCCCCCACTTTAGAAATTTTCGTCCTCGAAAATATTACCTGATTCAAACAACTCCGGATACGACTCTCGCATCCTACTCTCTAGTTCCCAAGCCATATCACCTTCCGCAGCGCCTCCCCACGCTACTTTCACAAGTGCAATATCCTTGCCTCTTAGCTTCTTAACTTCACGGTCCAAAATCCTATTCGGTAAAGTTTCAACCGTGAGGTTATCTGTCACTTCAACCTCGTCCATAGGAATAACATGTGACGGATCCGGAACATACTTCCGAAGTTGCGAAACATGGAATACATCATGCAAATTTGAAAGATTCGGAGGCAACGCCACACGGTAAGCCACAACACCAACTCGTGCAGAAATCTGATACGGACCAATAAAACGAGAAGTCAACTTCTTCGACTTCAAAGCACGACCCACACCCGTAACCGGCATAACTCTCAAAAACACATGGCCGCCTTCTTGAAACTCAAGGTCTTTTCTTCTCTTGTCATGATAGCTCTTTTGTCTACTTTGAGAAGCTTTCATCCTTTCACGGATAAACTTCACTTTCTCCGTCGTTTGTTGTACCATCTCCGGTCCAACTATCGTCCTCTCACCGGTTTCATGCCAACACAAAGGTGTTCGACATCTCCGACCATACAAAGCCTCAAATGGTGCCATACTTATAATTGAATGAAAACTATTATTGCAGGTGAACTCAATCAACGCCAAATAACTATCCCAAGCACCACCTTGCTCGAGCACACAAGCACGCAATAAATCCTCCAACGATTGAATTGTCCTCTCGGTTTGACCATCCGTTTGCGGATGATAAGCCGAACTCAATCTCAGCTTAGAACCCAAAGCCTTTTGCAAACTCTCCCAAAACCTCGACGTGAATCTAGGATCTCTATCCGATACAATACTCTTAGGAACTCCATGTAACTTCACAACCGCAAGAATATAAATCTCGGCTAACCTCTCCAAAGGATAACTAATATCAATTGGAATGAAGTGAGCAGATTTAGTAAGCCTATCCACGATTACCCAAATAGCATTATGACCTCTTTGCGTATTCGGCAATCCCGTAACAAAATCCATCGATATACTATCCCATTTCCACTCCGGAATGTCCAACGGTTGCATCAATCCACTAGGCTTTTGATGTTCCACCTTAGACTTTTGACAAGTTAAGCACGCATACACAAATTGAGCCACAACTCTTTTTAACCCAGAACACCAAAAGATTTTCTTCAAATCTTGATACATTTTATTCGCTCCCGGATGAATACTTAAGTTACTTCGGTGTCCTTCTTCCAATATCTTCTTTTTCAACTCCGCATCACCGGTAATACAAATACGACCACAGAATCTCAAAACTCCATAATTATCAACCTTGAAATCCTCATTCCCATTCATCATCAAATCAACGAACTTCAATTCCAACTTTTTCTTTTCACATACGGTTGCAAGGAAATCATTCGTAACATGTAGCATACCAAGTCTCACACTTCTCGGCGTCATTTCACAAACCAAACTCAAGTCTCTAAAATTCTCCAAAAGTTCCCATTCTCTCATCATCAATGCGGACATATGTAACGACTTCCGACTCAAAGCATCGGCCACCACATTTGCCTTACCCGGATGGTAATTCAAACCAAAATCATAATCCTTCAAAAGCTCTAACCACCTTCTTTGTCTCATGTTCAATTCCTTTTGATCAAATAAATATTTCAAGGTCTTGTGATCACTAAAAACTTCAAATCTTGCGCCATAAAGATAATGCCTCCAAATTTTCAAAACAAACACCACGGCCGCCAACTCCAAGTCATGTGTAGGATAATTCTTTTCATGCACTCTCAATTGTCTTGAAGCATAAGCCACAACTTTTCCATCTTGCATCAAAACACCACCTAAACCAACCAATGAAGCATCACAATACATAACAAATGGTTCCGTCGGATTTGGCAAAATCAAGATCGGAGCCGTTGTCAACCTTCTTTTTAGCTCATTAAAACTCTCTTCACAATGAATATCCCAAATGAAAGCCTTTTCCTTACAAGTCAATTGCGTTAACTGAAGTGCCAACTTCGAAAATCCTTCAATAAACCTCCGATAATACCCCGCCAAGCCTAAAAAGCTTCGAATCTCCGTAACCGATCTAGGAGCCTCCCATTGCATCACCGCATCAATTTTGGATGGATCAACACTAATACCACTACCGGAAATAACATGTCCAAGAAAACTTACTTCCGACAACCAATACTCACATTTCGACAACTTAGCATACAATTGTTTCTCTTTCAAAATTTGTAACACAATCCTCAAATGCTCTTCATGCTCCTCTTGAGACTCAGAGTAGATCAAAATATCGTCAATAAACACAACCACAAAACGATCTAACTGCTCATGAAAAATACGATTCATGTACTCCATAAACACACCCGGCGCATTAGAAACCCCGAATGGCATCACGGAATATTCGTAATGGCCATACCGTGTCCTAAAGGCCGTCTTTTGAATATCCTCTCCTTTCACCCGAATCTGGTGATATCCCGATCTCAAATCAATCTTGCTAAAAACACGCGCACCAACCAATTGGTCCAACAAATCATCGATCCTTGGAAGCGGATACTTGTTCTTAATTGTCACCTTGTTCAATTGTCGATAATCAATGCATAACCGCATACTCCCATCCTTCTTCTTTACCAACAATACCGGAGCACCCCAAGGAGAAACACTTGGTCTTACAAATCTCTTATCCAACAAGTCATTCAATTGCTTCTTCAATTCTACCAACTCCGATGCCGACATACGATACGGTGCCATCGAAATCGGTCTAGTACCCGGAACTAGATCAATAGAAAACTCAACTTCTCTTTTCGGCGGTACCTCTGTAATATCCTCAGGAAACACTTCAGGAAAATCACACACAACAGGAAACACATCAAGTGACACCTGATTATCCACAGACAATGATGCAAACAAACCGAACAATTGAGCTTTGTCCGCTAAAAGTTTCTTCAACTCTTTAGTGGATAAGAAACTCTCATCTTCATCCTCTTCCAAAGAAGGAAACCTCACTAACTTGTGATAGCAATCAATATGAACCCTATTAAATTGCAACCAATTCATACCCAAGACCACATCCAACCCTTCCAACGGCAAACACACTAAATCCATTTCAAAGTCTTTACCATAAATGGTCAAAGGACAACTCAAACAAACCAAAGAAGTAGTTACTGACCCCATTGCTGGAGTATCAATAACCATCTTACCATCCATCAGAGACAACACAAGATTCAAATGCTTCGCGCACTCAGACGAAATAAACGAATGAGTCGCTCCAGTATCAATAATAGCAACTAAAGGTGTACTATTAATAAAGCAAGTACCTTTAATCAGACGATCTGCACTTGAAGTCTGAGTTCCTGCCAAAGAAAATACCTTCCCACCAGTTGGAGCTTTCTTCGGATTCGGACACTTCGTGCTAATGTGACCAGTTTCCCCATAATTATAGCACTTCACCCCATTCCTTCTACAATCAGTAGTAGCATGCCCAAGGCCTCCACAGTTAGAACATTTCACCATAGCCTTCCCACACTCAAACGATTTATGACCCATTTCACCACACTTGTAACACTTAATGGAACCGGAACCTCCTCCTCCAGACCTCTTCTCAAAGTTTCCCCTATGCTTGCCCTTATCAGCGGGTGTCACATAAAGTCCACTTCTAGCTTGTTGCTTTCCCTTCCTCTCATTCAAACTTTTGTAATGTGTAGAACGAGCCTTGCTATCTTCCTCGAAGATTCTACAACATTCCGTCAAATCCGAAAACCTTTTAATCCTTTGATATCCCACATCTTGTTTAATTTCAGGACGCAAACCATTCTCATATTTAATACACTTTGAGAACTCAACAGTAATCGCAGCATAGTGAGGATGGAATTGAACCAACTCCACAAACTTAGCAGTATAGTCCACCACGGACATACTACCTTGTTTCAGTTCAAGGAACTCCATCTCCTTCTTCCCTTTCACACTTTCCGGGTAATACTTCCTCAAGAACTCAGTACGAAATAAATCCCAAGTTATCTCTTTATCATCTACCTCAAGAACTTGACGCATACCGACCCACCAATCGTCGGCTTCTTCCTTCAGCATGTGAGATCCAAGCCTCACCTTATTCTCCTCCGCACAGTCCATGACTCTGAAGATCCTTTCAATCTCTTTCAACCAAAGTTGAGCACCATCGGGATCAAATCTTCCTTTGAAGACCGGTGGTTGATTCTTCCTGAACTCGTCATTAGCATTCACATTCGGCGCACCTTGCACCGCCCTAGCCATTGCTTCCAAAGCAGCAGCCATCACATTGTCGTTTCTACCAGCCATATTCTGATTATTCCCAAAAATGACAACAAGGTTAACCAACCGTTCAACCAACATAACAACAAGACAGACACAAGCTGACTCAACACTGGCTCTGATACCACTTAATGTAACACCCCCTCTCTATACCCCCAATTAATCACATCTAATCAATTAGGCACATATTAAAAATTTCGTCAGAGTATAATTATAAACATAGTATAAAAGAGGTATGTCGCATTATACATGAAATTAAAACATTCAACACCTGCTCAACGATTGATATGCAACAGTGGGGTAACATTGCAACAGAGGAACTTAGTCCTTACACCCACATCTCAATATTTAGAATAAAAGCGGAAAATCTAAACATTGAATAACCACTAACATATATACATAATCAAGTATTATCCACAAACATAATTCATGTTTACATAAACATTCATCAACAAGATACATGTAAAAATGTATCACAAAAGAATCATAGCTTCCTAGCTACCCGGTGCTACATATCAGAGCCGACCGACCAAAAGAATGAAGACACACTTCACAAAAAGACCACCAGCATACCTACTCTGCAATGCCTCATAGAGCATCATAAAACAGCAGAAGGGTGAGAAATATTATCATAATATCGATGCATATAATTATATATTTCAACATAAAAATACACATAACACATTTATTACCACATACACCATTACTCACCAATTCCATTATATAACATATATCACAACCCAAGCATATCATTCATGCACATAATCACCTATTCTCATACAATGCATACGTTTATACACAAAACACATCATTTACAATTCACTACATCCAACACAATTGCACAACAATTTCCACAGGCTTATCATAAGCTCAATCATAAAATCAACCATTTATCAATGCATATCAAACATGCACAATACATTTATCATAAATGTACATCACCATTTTCCACACAAATAATCAATCATGACTTTCCATATATAACAATGCAATCATGATTCATGTAAATGCAAGAGACCGACACAACGACTCTATGCAATTACATACGCGGTACCGACTCATCACTAGTTCACTCAGGAACTCTGCTGGAACCATCGCTTGTTACATCACTGTAACTCCCCGTCGGGCCTACGATGCTCACCCATTGCTCACACCTCACATAGGCACACAATGTTTATGGATTTCTCACACCTCACATAGGCACACAATCCGATTGCTCACACCTCACATAGGCACACAATCGTTTGTAATCATCGCTCACACCTCACATAGGCACACGACGTTACAACGGATTCTCATTAGAATCCCTCAACACAAGAATGTACATCATTATACTTCACATACAATATGACTCAAGACATTCTTGAAATGCATACATATTCACAATATATTCATGCATTCATCTCGTACAATCTATATACATTCACATCAATGCACTATTGTATGATTCACATCCAAAACACACATTGAATTTCACATAAACAATGCTTTTCATTCACAAACCACAAACCATCATCACGACATTTTCATCACACGCATTATCATTACACAACATCATACAAGGCATACACATTAATATCAATGCCACATTGTGTGTTACACAACCAATATACACATTTAAAACGACAAAAGTCGGTAAATGACACTATTCCCGAATTCTCGACTTTATTTAATCGGTCAACAGCCTCAAACTCCTCATCATGAGAAAGTACAGTTCAAAAGACAACCGACACTTCGAACGGCATCAAAAACGGATTCACGGTTTAAAAGTTATGAAAGAAACAAGTTTTGAAAATTTTTCAGCATTCGCTACCATTCGCCAGGCGAATGCTAGCGAATGATGGCAGAAGGAAAAGGAACCTAAGTTCGCCAGGCGAGCCCCAGCGAGCCTTCGCTGGCCTTCGCCAGGCGAGTGCCCGTGCCAGAAATGTTCATCCGTTCGCCAGGCGAGTGCTGGCGAGCCTTTGCTGGCCCATTCGCCAGGCTTCGCTAGGCGAACCTGCGATACCAGAAATACTCAGAACACTGTTCTGAGTTTTCTCCCAACCCAAAACCTCACCAAAATCAGTCCTACTCCAATATACATCATCCAAACCATTACCCAACATGTAAACATCATTAGAAGCACATTTATAAACACAAAATCACATTTGGATCATCATCAACAACATTTCACCAATTTAGGGTTTTCCAAAAACTCATAAAAATCTTTCAATCCACAAACATACACATACATAACTACACACATAGACAAGATGACAATGTTTCTAACCCTTACCCGGATTCCAAATGATCTAGCTCTTGTTCTTGATGATTTCCACTCTTTTTCCTCTTTTCTTCTCTTTTTCCCTCTTCCTCTTTCTTTCTCTTCTTTTTCTTCCTATTTCCCCTCTCTTCCTATTTCTTTTCTATTTCTATTTCTTATTTTCCACTCAAATTTAATTAATTCATTTTCTGACACAATTATATTTCCACTAAATTTTCTAACTTAACATTAATTGAGAAATGTCTAAAATACCCTCCATTCTAATTTTCCCCGAAACTCTCAAAAAGCGGTAAAATATCATAACATGACAACATAACATATTAACACACCAATTTCACAAATAAAATAATTTATCACTTAATTTAAATAAAAGACTCAACAAAATGGGAAAAATCGGAATCGGGGGGTTACACGTGTTGGGGAACGAAGGGTCGCATGTACGCCACGTGTCAGGTGCCATCATTGCGTAGGGCGGCTAGGCTAGGGTAGTGTACTCCAGTAGCCTAGACTCTTCGAATTCCGTGAGGATCCTATAAATAGGTCTCACCTCGTTTCATTTGCACCTCTTGCTCTTTTCCTCTCAGACTCTCTCTCTCTTAATCTCCGTTCTTCCGCCGCTACCTTCCACCGTTCTCCGCCGTTCTCCACCGACGATCGCCTTGCCGGAAACCCAAAAAGTGTATTTCAAGTAAGTTCCTTTCTCCTTTTTCCTCTTTTCGCTTGCATCGGTAGGGTGATTTTTAAGGTGAACTGATGAAGTTCCCATGGAAATCACGAAATATCCGATGAAAACGACGGAATTTCATAGTTTATTCGTTGAATCTCGCGGGGAGAGACGGTGAAATCCACGAGGGCATGAAGAATGTCCCGGGTTCGTGGGATGAACATCTCAGTTCTTTTTGTTGAATCTCCCGGGGATAAATGATGAAATCCCCGGGGAGACGCAGAATGTCACGAGGACTTGGGTTGAATATCTCGGGGGTCTTCCCCGACGTTCCCTCCTCGCCCATTCACGTGATCAGCGGTGGAAGGGGTGAATTTGATATGGGTCATCGAATTCACCGTTTCCTTCTGTTTTTCAGGTAAATGGACGCATTGCAAGTGGCTGCGGGGTCTTTGGATATATACGACGGGCCTAGTTCACCTATGGCGGTGACGTCCAGCGCCGGGGAGAGGACGCCCGACGATTGGGCCTGCGAGGAGGCCTTGAACATGATGTCCGAGTTCGTCGACCTGGATGAGGGGGGAATATTTTGTACTCTCGAGCACCGCCTTATCGGCTCCCCAAAGTCGTGGAACGTGTTTAGGCCTCTGCCCCACCATCGGATCTGCTCGACGTACAGCGGGATGCGGTTCCCCGTTTACGAGTTCATGTTCGACGAGGTTTAGATCATGCAGGGCGCTCATTTTCTCCACCTTCTACCTCTGACAATGATAATGAGTAAGAATCTTTCATTGAGATTGAGTGGAAAGTAAGTCTAATTGGGTATGTAGGCGGTCTTGTTGCTGGAGTGGCATTGGGAACCAGTTACAGCTCACAGGTACTTAGGTTGCTTAAAAGGTTCTTTTGAATTATTGTTTAGATGATGCATGGCACTCATTTCTTCTGTATTTTTCATTATCGTCACTGTTTTTATTTCCTTTTATTGTGATTGTCTCTAGTAAGAGTGTGCTTTGTTTGAAGTTTATCGGTTGTAAGTTTGAAATATAATGAAAAAGTATTAAGTTCAACAAATGAATTTTCAGCTAGAGTAAAATGCAAGTTTATGTCTTTTGAAAACAATATACAATATTAGACTGAAGATATCTCTCTCATGAATATAAATTTTTCTGTTTTATCCATTGATATATAATTGCAACAAGTTGAACTCCTGTGTTTTCAAGAAATGGATATCAAGGGAGTCTAAGACAGGGGATACAAGAATATGAAACCGACGGTAAGTTCAAACCAACTAAGAAACAAGAATCTAGTACAACTTAATGGTTTTGTCACAGGTATATGGATTAAAAACAGTTTACAGTGTTTAATTTTTTTTTTGTTAAGAACCAACATGTTACGGGTTGATGATTTAGCAGACTATTCATCAACTTTTTTTTAAACAATTTTGACACAAAAGTTTATAATCAGTTTTAATAGTTAATACAATTCACATATGTAGTAAATTATGTTGAGTAAATGGATAATGAACATGATAATTTGTTGCAACTCATTAATCATCCATTGAAAATAATTATGTAATTAACCATACTTTTGAACATCTTTAACTACAATTTTTAAATGTTTAAATTATATGATATTCAATAACCATCTGTTCAAATATATACACCTATAAACCGTGGTCAGTAATTTTTAAAATAGTTGTTAATTACTTTAGCGGTTTGTTAATAGAAAATAACTTTCAATACATTGTTATATTCACAAGAGAATTATTGTTATATTTAGTGGGTTTTTTAATAGTCTAATGGTTAAAATTTCACCCTTTGATGAATAGGTGGAATATTGCGGGTTCAAGCATAACACAATCGGAAACACTATGAATTGTCAAGCCCTAAACCTAGAGTGATAATACAAGTATACATTCGATAAATTTGTCAGATAAAAATTTATAATCCACCAAATAAAAAAAGTACAGAATATTATGATTATCTAAAAAATATTGTCGGCCACACCAAAAGTGTTTAAATACATAAGGAATGAAACCCTAATGGACTTTTAATCCAAAACATAAATAAAATTAAAAATTGTGTAAAATAGTAAAATTTTGCTTTTGAGCCTAAAATAAACTCTAATGGCTTAATAATAATCATTCTCACATCGGACGCCAAACTTCTTCTTTCATACACGCAGCCAGCCTTCCTATTGTTATGATTAGCTAGTTCAAGCACTTCTTTAGTTTAAGATCATTAAACTAATTAGTTATTAAATTAGTTGATTAGTTATTGATTGATTAGTTATGATAACAAACTTTCGCTTCAATTTCAATTTATATTTTCATTTCAGTTCCCTTCTGTAACCAAAGGTTGAATAATGCAGTTTCACATTTCTTTCACTTTAGTTCATTCAATCCTTTATTTTTTGTTTATCATATGCCAAATAAAACTTCACCTCTTAATATGGTATTAATCGCTATTAAGATCCTTCTTGAGCTGATCTAAGTATGGATGAAATGTTTCAGGAGAAAAAATATAAGTGGAAGGGAGGAAGTGATTTTTCACTGCCGCTGTCGCAACCCGAAATTTGACCTCCCCTTTTGCATTTTGCATAAGCATGTGCATTCGCATCGCTGGCATATGCATTCACACTTTTTCTATGTGGTTTTAATGCAGGAATATTCAGGTTTTCAAGATCGATTAATCGCATCCTCACAAAGTCATCACATCATCAAAACAAGCACAAAACAAGGGTTTCCATGCCTATTCATCAAGGCAAGAGTTGTAAAATCGAAACCGGGGTTCCAACACTTGTTCATAAGCAATTTGGGCAATTTTTGCTTAGGGTAATGGATTACCATTTTGCTAGGCAAAATAGGGTAATCGATTACCTTGTGTAAATTTACTGATTCTGCTGCATTTTTCAGGACAACAACTTTGCACTTTCTTTTCTCTTGTGTTTTATTTAGTTCTAGCATTGTGTGGAACATTCTAGACAGTTCAAGACCATTCAAGACACTCCACTTACATTTACTCCAATGCATCACTTTGAATTAAGTGCACCATATTCCTTAATTTTCAAGCATGTGAGCCTTTGATTTGGATTTGCATTGGGATTGCTCCACTGAGTTAACTAACTAACTAACCGAGTCAACTTCCGACTCGGTGAGTCAAGTGTAACTAACTCCCAAGCTAGCTCCAAAGCACATTCCAAACCTAACAAGTCCAAACAAAAACTCTATATAAACAAGGCTCCACCATTTCACAAAGGATCCACAATCATTTTCACAATTCTTCACTTTTTTCAATCTCAATTCTCTCATTTCTCTCTGCATTTTTCTGCAACCTCTTTACATTCAGCTTCATCTTCTTCCCCAAACCACACAAAAGCTCCATTGTTACCATTGAAGAGAAGCAAATTTCACATTGAAATTGCTTATCTCTTGAGCTCTAACCTTCATTCCTCTTCAATTTTGCTTGGATTCTTGGATCTACAGTAGCTCCTACTTCACTTCAAGTAATCCACTCAAGCGATTTGGTGTTAATTCATATCCGATGCATTTTCGCGATTTTCCTCGGTTTCGCTACGGTTCGAAGTGCAAGTGCATAATTCTCTGGTTTTCTCTGGTTTCCTCCACTTATTTTCATCACATTTACTTTGCAACAATCACCAAGCCAATTCTCCGGCTTGTAGGTTGGTAGTTCTCACTCAATTTACTGTTTCGATTACTTTCGTGCATTTACGATGTAGTTTCGATAATTTTTCAGTTCGATGAATCATGTAATTGTTGGATCTTTGATCTCCATGTTTAATGCTTTCAATTTGTGTTTAAATGCTCATATATGATGTAATTTTCGTGCACAAATGCATGCCATAACATGTGGTAGTTTGGATAAGTGATTAGGTGCTGAAACTGCTTTTAGAAAAGCTGTTTTTTGCTGTTTTTTGCCGCTGTTACAGTGCTAATCGATTACCCATATGAGGGTAATCGGTTACTCTGCACTTTTTTCATTAAATTATGCTAATTTCAAGCAGGTAATCAATTACCTGCATGTGGTAATCGATTACCACTGTAACAGAGTGCCATTTTTGAGTTTTTTCAAGCTTGTTTGACATCCTTTCCTTCTATAACTTCCATGGGTTGATATGCTTGATATTTATGGATGTTTTAGGTGCTGTTTATCCTCTGTTTGAAGCATGCTTATAATAATTCGATGCACGATTTATCGATTATGCAATTGTTAGCATTTTGGCATTACATTGTTCATGATCATTCTTGCACACTTTTGCTCACATGTTAACATGATTTGTGATACATGCTAAATGACATTTGGTACTGTTTTGCACTTTCATTCTTGATTGCATTAAATTTGTTCTTCATTGAGCAAGTTTAATCTTGTATAATCAATAATCCACACTTTTGATCGAAACCATGTTTCGATTAGTTGATCCTTCCTTGCTCTTCCCTTTGGGATCCTTTAGAGCCTTGTTCTCTTGATCCTCTGCCGAGCCGGAAGTTCGCACGACACACTAGAGCACTTTACAACTTGGCGCTGTTATGCTGTCTGTTTCAATTTCTGCACTATACTTTGGTGCTAGAGAAGGGATGAGAGTGGAGAATTCCTACACTCATCTTGATTATTTTGGGTAGGGGACGAATGACCCTGTGCCTGGAATAATTGTCTCTATCTCTAAGCTGTAGTGTCTCTCAATCCTCAGTCGAGTCGATCCTTGATCACTCTTGCCCCTCCCAATCTCTCCTTGATCAATCATCATTCTCTTAGTTAAAGATCATTGTCTCTTGGGTTAACACCCATCTCTTGCCTCATTATCCTTTTCTTGTGGCCAATCATTGCTTATTGATTCCTCTGAAGAGTCTCAATCCCTTTTCTTCGGTTAAACACAATCTTCCTGTTAAACACCGAAACCCTAGCGGAATTCATAACCTTCTCTTGGTTCTTCTCCCTTTGATTGGTTAACCACTGCCTACCAGTTAAAACACCAATTTGCACATTTTCTCGGTTAATCACAGTCTATCTGTTAACATACTGAGTTTCTCTTGGGTTAATCACCTTCTCTTGGTTAATCACCCATTTCTCGGTTAATCACAGTCTATTTGTTAACATACTGAGCTCCTTTTGAGTTAATCACCTTTTCTTGGTTAATCACTCATTCTTTTGGTTAATCACAGTCCTTCTCTTAAAACCACTACCCAGTGAGTTAGTAACTATCTTTTGGTTCGAATACTCATACCCTTGGGTTAGTAACCTTCTTTTGGTTCCAATACCCTTTTTGTTGGTCAAGTACTGCTTGTTCAGTCAGTACGAACATCCCCAGTGCGTCACGACCTTTGCTTGGTCCTACACCCGTTCTTTCGGTTGAACACAGTCTATCTGTTAAAACCTTTCTCCCAGCACGGTTGCAATCTTTTCTTTCCTCGGTTAACCACTGTTTATCAGTTAATATACCGAAATTCCCTTAGAGTCAAACACCTTCGCTTTGTTCAGTACTCTCTCCTTTTGGTTCATCACAATCCTTCTGTTGACACCAAACCCTTTCTTCCCCACATAGCCTTATCTCTCTCTTTCTTCGGTTAACCACTGCCAGTCAGTTAACATACCGAATCCTTATCCTCTTGGTTTTAACACCAAGCCTTTGTTGGTTCCCCAGTAGGGTCGCTAACCCTATGATCCCCTGCACAGCCGCTTTGTTCTCTTACTCCCCAGTAGAGTCTCTGTTATCCTTTTGCTTCTTTATCTTCTCGGTTTCGACACCATTTCTTGCACTTTATCCTCATCACAGTTACTACTTTTCCTTTGGTTTTGACACCAATTCTTTTGAATCCCCAGCGAAATTTTCCCTCTTTCTATTGCTCTTGGTTTTGACACCGCTTTCTTTTCTTTTCCCTGGTTCCACGAACTACGGACGCTCTGATTCTTCATTCATTCGAATGTAAGATACGTAGGCACAAGATTGCAATGATCTTGGTGAGCACACTTCCACCTTCTTCCATTCCTCTTCTTTGTCCTGGGTTCTATGAACTACGGCGCTCTGATTTCCTCATTGCACTATAAGGATACGTAGGCACGAGGGCCCTAATCCTCTGCGAGCACTTTCTTTCTTTCTTTTCTCTTCTCTCTCTGTTTTCTTTTAGCTAGAAGCCTTTAGATAGATAACCCATCCAAGCCTAGAAGCAAGCGAAATGGTTCCCGTCGAGTACGACGGTGTCATACCCCAAATTTTGACCACCAAGATTTCCCATCATTGTGCAAATCATCATCACAATATGGATGAACCATCATGCCTCATCAATCTCCTCAAGGATTGGTGAGCATTCACTACAATCAAAGATTAGGGTTTTGAGCCCTCTCAGAGCACTTAGACAAAGGATCAATCAAGAAATGACATGATCTTTAACTTGTCTAGTCTCTTAAACACCCACAAGGGATCAAGAGGACCCCCACATCAAGAATCAAGCACCACATTGTAGCATTCCAAGTGAATTAAGCCTCAAGATCGTCTGTGTCGCCAAGTTAGGGTTTTGGTCGACTGAGGCCTACAAATGAAATTTTTCTTCTAAGCATGAGCCAATGCCTCAATGTGTGGTCCAATAAGCTCAAAAGGATCTCAAGAGCCCATCCATCATGGCAAAATCACCTTGAGGGTCCATCTATCAAAAAATCAGGAATTAGGGTTTTGATCTAATTCAACCCTTGTGTTAACTTGTGAAGTGAGGCATGGCTTGAGGTTTCAAAATGATCTTCAAAGACCTCAAATACATCACATTGACATGTTTACAAGATTTGATTGACTCAAACAGCTCAAGTCATAAGCCACAAGAACTCAAAACCATCTGATCACAAATTAGGGTTTCTGATGGAAAAAGTCAACCCTACCCTTAACTGTTGACCTACCCTTGATCTCAAACCTTGGGGAGGGGTCCAAGACAATCCTAAATACCCTTGGAGGCCATCCATGAAGTTTAATTAAGCCCAAGGATTGATTTCACAAAGGAATCACAAAGTCAAAATTTCATCTGATGAAAAAGTCAACTGTACAAAAATCCAAGTTTGACTTTTTGGATTTTTGGTCAACCAAGGTTCCTTAACCCTAAAACAATGTTAATATGTGATTTGAATCATCATTCATCAAGAAAAATCAAAGAAAGTGAATTAACTTGTAAAAGGGGTAACCATAAAAAACTTAGAATTTTTCTAAGTTATGGAACAAAGTGGCTAGGGTACCAACTTCCAAGGACCATAACTTGAGATCCAAGCAACCATTTTGGATGGTCCAAAGCTGGATTTGTAGCTCTCATTACATACTTCAAAAGTGTCAACTACATCTCATTCCAATTCTTCATGGATTTTTAGTTATGGAGTGATCAAAATGGCTGAAAACATGAAATTGATACTTTTCCAACACGTAGTGAAGTTTTCACTAAGTCAGAATCTGCCTTACTTTTTCCAAAATGTAGGGACATTTTTCACCTTGATCCAAGTCAAACCAGGTCTAGGGGTGAACATCAAAGTTTAAGTATGCCATAAGGGCTTTCCAACAAATACCAGGTCATCTCCAAATTCAATTTGAGCAGGGAGATACAACCCTTGAAACATGGCATCATGAACTGGTTTTACAAGGCAGAATTGTGCACATTTGCTCGATTTGTCCAAATCTGATAACTCCAAGCCTTGTCATCAATTTGGACACATCAGAGGATCAAATCCAAGGGGGATGATCTGATCTTCAAGCCTCCCAAGTCCAAGAATCTACATTAAGCTTGTCATCCATAAAAAGGCTACAAAGATGCCAAGACTCCAATTTTGTTTCCAAGCATTCAATGGATACACCAAAGTGGCATGAACTGAGCCTATTCCAACTGAATTCAGTCAAGACTTATCTCTGAACCAAAGCTACAAAGCCTGTGCCCTAACCTTAAGTCAATGGCTAGAGGTGACTTGAGATTCCTTTTGCATAACATTGGCCAAAGGCCTGCTGCAGTTGCCATTCACTATTGCTTGCAAAACAAACTTGCTCTACTATAAATAGAGCTCATTTGTGCTCAGTTTGAGTACACCAAAGCACTACAACACTTACTTTCCTCAAAATCCCTTTCTCTAGGCCAAAATGCCTTCTTTTGCAAGGTATCTCTTAGTTTTTGAGTTAGAGAGAAATTCCATCATAGCTCATGATCCAAACACCTCTAATATGTTGTATCTAAGTTGTTCAAACTCTCGTTTGTGACTTGAAACACCAAAATCACAAAGTCCACTTCCAAAACCTCAAAATTGGACTTTTTTTCATTTTTCAAGCCATATCTTGATTCAGTCACTTTCAAAACCAGATAAAACCTCAAACATACTTCAAATATCATCCTTGAACTGTCTCAATTGGTTCCCCTCATCTGGAACACCATTTGAGAGAGTTGCCATATTGGTCACTTTTGCCCCTTTTGCAAGAAAGAGCTCAAACTTGTTCCTGAGGATTCCAGCTGGTTCTGATCATTCTAAAAGCTTCTAAGGGATCAATTGAGAGTGTCTAAAGCATCAAATTACTTCTGGCACAAAAAACTTGGCAGATAGCACAAAAAGCTCCAAGAGGTAAGTGCATGACAACTTGAACTCTTTGAATTATGCATTGCTTTGAAGTCCACTGCTCATAAACATCTCATACATGTTGTATATGTTGTGTTTGAACCAATTCATCATGTAATTCTTGCCTGTACCATGAGGTAGCATAGAAAATGCAAATTGTGGCATATTTCAAAACCACTATCGGGTTTTAAAATGGGGACCTCATCTAAAAAAACTAAGGGCACCATTGGATTCCTTATGAAATTCTAGGCAGGATAGACCTAAATTTTGTCTCAATCCATGGAGAAATGAGAAAGTTATAGCCTTTACGTTTTTGGCCCAAGAACTTGCCTTGCCTTGCCTTGCCAGGCCTGAAAACTTGGTATCCCATATGTATTTATGGGGTGGTTTTAATACACGGATATATCACCACCCCAGTGGTTGCGCGCACATGTGTTTGGCTTGGAGGTCTGGGGTTCGAATCCCCCTCGCCCCAGACCCTTTTTTTTATCACTTTTCCATTTTTTATATTTTTCATATTATTTTCTTAAATGATTTGAAAAATTAATTTCTCTCTCAATTTTAATTATTTTTTATTGGTTCTTTTTGCAAAAAATCACAAAAAATGTAAAAAAATTTCATTCCACAAAAAATCAAATTTATATTATTTATTTAATATAGTTGATATAGTTAATTTCTCTCTCAATTTTTATTGTTTTTAAACATTTCAAAAAATGAATTTTCAACTTGGAAATCAAAACCAAATGAGTTTTAATTCATCTTGTGATTAAAAAATCATTTTTCAAACCTCAACCAAAAATCACAATTTGTTTATTCAAACTTATTTGGTGTTTTATCATTTTAATTAATTTTCTCTGAATAATTACTTTAAAAAATGATGAAATTAGGGTTTCTTTGATTTTCACTCTAATAAATCTTTTTCAAACACTTTTGGGCCTCCTGAAAGAGTGTAAGACCCAACCCTTTTATAAATAAACCTTTTTGGGCCTCAGATGTTGTATAAGTCCCACTTTGTTTTAGAAACTCTCGGTGCGATCACCATTTCAAAACAAAATCAACTGGGCCTACCCTTATGTTGTAAGTCCCATTTCTTTTCTCCTTTCAAACTCTTAGGCCTCTGATAGAGTGTAAGACCCAATCCTTTGTAAATAAAACCTTTTTAGGCCTTAGATGTTGTATAAGTCCCACTGTATTTTCAAAAACCTCGGTGCGATCGCCAGTTCAAAATCAAATAACCTAGGCCTACCCTTATGTTGTAAGTCCTATTTCTTTTCTTTTTTCAAACTTTTGGGCCTCTCCTTGAGTTGTAAGACCCATCCCTCTGTACAGAAAACATTTTTGGGCCTTAGTCGTTGTATAAGCCCTAGTACAATTTACAAAACAACGGTACGATTACTGTTTTTCATCTGGGCCTCTCCTTGAGTATAAGCCCAAACAATCTTTTAAAAAAAAAACAACTTCCCCTTTGATTTAGGTTCAAATATACAGTTGTTATCAAAACTTTTCTTTAATTTCTCAAACAACTAACAATACAGCTATGGAAGCTTGCTCGCCTGTAAGTTTTTATCCGCTTTCTTTTATTTACTTGCACATATACATATTTGTTTGAACAACATGGAAGCTTGCTCACCTGTAAGTTTTTATCAGCTTTCATTTACCTGGTTTCATATATATATAACGGTATTGTGGGAAGCTTCTCCCCTGTAAGTCTTCTTTCATACCCTTTTAAAGACTTGTCATATATTAATTGTATATATACTAGTATATCTATTTAGAGTTTTCCCCGGCAACCAAGTCTAGAACTAAGTAAAGCCAGTTGGTCACTCTTTAATACGGTCTAAACTAGATCCCCATAGGATTTCCAAATACAGTCTTGCCTTCTCTTGGGCTTAAACAATATGGAACAAAGAGAAAGGCAGTATTCTCGGTGAACCTTTACTCAGACTGTCACTATTAGAAATTGTCAAAGGAATTATACTCCCCAGAGTTGATCTATTCTCGGTGGATAACATCTCTTGAATTTCTTCAAACCTCAGAACTTTCACTAAATGATCTATTCTCGGTGAATAGCATTTCTTGAACTTTTCTTGGTTTGGGACCCACAGGCTTCCTAAAAGCATCCCCGCCTCCTCTTGGGCTTTGTACAAGGACCCTCCGGCTTCTTAGAAGTTCTCATGCCTTGTCTTGGGCTTAATACAAGGACCCTGAAGACCTCTTAAAGGTATAAGACAGAACTTAGTCATCCTTTGCTAGAGCAATCTTTCCAGTGTCAAATCTCAGACCAATTTAGGGTTGATTCTCATCCCTTAAAACACCTGCCTTCTCTTGGGCATCATACAAAGATAAACTCTTCCATACCAGTAGACTTGGACAGTCTAATCCCCTCTTGAGTCTCAAAGACATTCTCAAGTTCCCTGTAAACATAGGAGGTACCCTGATCATCCGATCAATTCCCAGCTGAGTTAAAATCCATGGGTTCTGAAACCCAGTCTCTATCCTAAAAATCCACCAGCCAGAATCAGTTTATCATCAGTATAACACTATGCCAAATCAGAACCTCAAGGCATCTGATATCTCAACTCTTCTGTAACCCTCAGCAAGAGTTGATTCCCCATTTGAACCTGCCTCGGGATCCCAATAATCCCCAGGAAAGATAGCCTCCTCTTAGGCTTTGTATAATGATCCTTCCTTTCCTCAACATAGTCAGCCTCCTCTTGGGCTTTGTACAATGATTCTCCCCAGCGGAGCTAACCTTTTCAGACTCTCTTGTTGAGTCAATCACCTTTTAGCTCTCTCTTGTTGAGTCAGCCCTTTTAGCCTCAATCCCGGGCTTTGTACAGGACAGATAAAAACCTTCTCTTGTTGAGTCAATCTTTTCCAGCCTCCTTTTAGGCTCGGTATAAGGATTTCCCCTAGCAGAAGTCAGCCTCCTCTTAGGTTTGGTATAATGATTTCTCCAGCTTGTTCAGCCACAATCCTGGGCTTTGTACAGGACAGATAAAAACACTCTCTTGTTGAGTCAAACCCTTTTAGCCTCAGTCTTGGGCTTTGTACAAGACATAAATCTTCATAACCTTCTCTTAAGCTTGGGACAAAAATCTTCCCCAATGAAGCCAATTCCTCCCAGCCTTCCTTTAGGCTTTGAGAAATAAATTTCCTAAGCGGAGTCAAACTTATTTCAGCCTCAATCTTTGGCTTTGTACAAGACAGATAATACTTTCCCACAGAGTCAAACTCAGTTCAGCGATAAGGTGGTCTCGTCACCCACAAAAATCGTGCGCTACAGAAAAATGGCGACTCTACTGGGGAGTCATAGTGAGATCTAGTCATCATCGTCACCATTTTCCACAGAAAAATGGCGACTCTGCTGGGGACGTCTTTGATCTGTTTAGGATTATAGACTCGAATTCTTAAGAGGTCTAGGATGTTAGTTTTAGGAATGAATATATATATATATATATATATATATATATATATATATATATATATATCGCTTTTCCTACTTGATATCCGTGCTTATTTTTCTGCTAATGGGACTGCGGGTGATGCCGCATTTGGAAAGTTTGAGTGATACCTAAGATAAGTGATGGCATAGACGGGTGGTCTTATAGGGAGTGATTCCCGAATAAGCGATCCTGGTAGACCATCGAATCAGTGGAGATACCCTTTGCGGATTCAATGTCTAAACGACTTCGGTTGTTGAAAGCAGATTGTTCGATTGTGGTATCCATGAAACTGAGGATTTTGTAGACTGAGACCATGTGACTATTTTGTATTACGGAAGCTATCGGAAATAGTTGTCACGCGATACTACCCTCATTTGAGATTACCCTAAGATACTACAGCTCGCTCGGGTGAACCAGCCTGCTGTTGTTATCCTAAGGGGGGTCAGTGATTTTGAGGACAGGTATAAAATTCACCATAGTACAACCTTTGGGAATGGGTAGAGCCATGACTCCAAGCTCGTGACGCTGAACCTTTGACCCCATGTTTTTTCTATGTTTTTGTGTGCTGCATTCATGCATTCATTTCATTTTAAAAAAACTTTAAACAAAGAAAAAATTTTCTCTTCTAGTCTCTTTTTTTTCAAATTAAACTAAGACAATGATTGCAAATATCAGAGAGAAAGATTGCGTTATGGATTTCGATAGAAGGAAGACTCACACGTACACCTTCAAGGTTCCAAAACTAGAGGATTTAAGAGGGTTGGCAAGGATGATCACCAACCCTGATGCTTTCAGAGCTAAGTACGGAGGACTGCTGTCTCTGTTAAGGGTCCATGTAATTAAAGGAATCCTGTCTATCCTGATTCAGTTTTATGATCCGGTTTATCATTATTTCACATTCCCGGATTATTAGGTAGCACAAACACTGGAGGAGTATTCTCACCTGACTGATTTACCCATCACTAACCAAGCTCCCTTTTCTGGACTGGAAGAAATTCCAAAGGATCAAACCATTGCAAGAGCAATCTATTTGGATGAGTCAGAAGTCAGGACTCACATGACCATTAAGGGTGAAATCCAAGGTTTACCAGCCGAGTTTTTAGTAAATAAGGCTCTGTACTTTGCTTGTATAGGGAACATGACTGCTTTCGAGAACGTCTTTGTTCTGCTCACCTATGGGTTATTTCTGTTTCACAACATTGATAACTGCGTTGATACCAATTCCATCAAGATATTTCTGATTGGAAACCCTGTACCGACCTTGCTCGCAGATGCTTACCATTTTGTACACTTAAGGAATTTATACAGCGGAGGAATGATCACATGCTGTGTACCCCTGCTATATAAATGGTTCACTTCCCATTTACCAAAGTCCGCTGCTTTTTGGGATCATAAGAGTGCTTTACGTTGGTCATAGAGAATCATGTCTCTTCCCAGTTTTAGTTCGTCGTCAATTCAGATACACGATGAGACATGTCCCGCGTAATGTTCATCTGGAAGGGCTTTTCTTCAAGGAAGGAGAAAATGACAGGGCACTAAAGACATAAATAGTGCATGCCTGGAAACATGTTCACAGGAAAGGAAGAGAGTCTCTAGGGAAACCAGACTATGTCTGTGTGGAACCTTATCTCCACTTGGTACAAACTAGAGCTCTCAAGCTGAGGATGCCTTACCCTCGTCAAGAAATTCTTCCGTTAAAGGAATCCGTCCTTTATTTTATGTCTGATATGGAAAAACTCCAGGTCACTCTTAACAAAGTTCAATGGGAAAATAAATCTTGGAAGAACAAGTACCCGCATTCTCAATGTGGAATGTACCAAAATACATCAAATGTCAAAAGAAAAAGATGCTCTGATTGAGATTTTAGAGCAACATGCTGTAGAGAATCAAGAAGACCGAAGGAATTTGCTCGCTCCTTTCACTTGGCAAAAGGATGACAACCCGACAACGGCTCGAGAGCCCCAGTCAAAGAAAAGGAAAATACAAGAACCAGCACTTGAGCTCTCCTCAGAGAGGACTCAGGATCCATAAGTCTAAACATTTCCTTTTACAACACTTTGTAAATTACTGTATTTCCATTTCCGCAATCTTTGAATTCAATAAAACGGGGTCTCCCCACTGTATGATATTTGCAATCCAATTGTTGAAGTTTCTTTTGATTAAGCAAAAAAAAATTATTAATATAATCATTGCATATCATTCATCATTCTCACATAACGCTTTCATCTTACCTACGAATCTCACGTTTGTGTCTCGATTCTAGAGTCAAACTGTCTCATTCGTACAATACTCGGGCCAATCGACAAAAGAAAATGGATGATCTCGAGGAAGAGAATAGAGAGTTGAGAGAAGAAATCAACACTTTGAAAGAGGATTTGAGAAAACTTCACAATGACATGCAATCTCTGGCAGCTGCTCAGATACAAAGAACTGTGATCTCAGAGACCACATCTACGCCCATAGTGGAAAAGTATGATCCTCGATATAACATGCCTAAAGATCGTGCCTGGGGCAGGCCACTCTACTATATCCTGGATGGATATATTCCGCTGATCACGAAAGATCCGGAAACTACAGCAAGAACCATTGGGCCTGAAGGTTACAAACTTCGGGAAAGTGAAGATGCAAGGGGCATAACAACAACTCCTGAAGGTTACAAACTTCGGGATAGGGAAACACCAAGAGTCACAGCCGTAGTGACTATACCACCACCCGTGGTACACACTGTCCCGGAAGGACAGATTCCACAGATACCTTCTGGTGGAAACGAAAGTATGTACAACAAAATGAATGAATTCCAGGAACAATTCCTGGAGATGCAGAAGGAACTGCATGCCATTCGCGGCCAGGATCTATTCGAAAAGGACGCCGCAGACCTTTATTTGGACCCCAATGTGAAAATTCCGCACAAATTCAAGGTGCCCGAATTTGAAAAATACAAGGGCAACTCTTGTTCTCAAAGTCATTTGGTGATGTACGCTCGGAAGATGTAAACTGAGACAGAGAACCAATAACTATTGATCCACTACTTTCAAGATAGTTTAACCGGTGCCGCACTCAAATGGTACATAGGTTTAAACCGCACTAAGATCGTCACTTTTAGAGATCTTGGCGCTGCCTTCGTTAAGCAGTATAACTATAACCTGGACATAGCCCCAGATAGAGATCAACCCCGAGCCATGTCGTAGAAGGACAAGGAAACCTTTAAGGAATATGCTCAGAGATGGCGTGAAATTGCCGCCCAGATCTGTCCACCTCTTGAGGAAAAAGAGATGACAAAAATCTTTTTGAAAACCTTGAGCTCATTCTACTACGACCGAATAGTCGCCAGTGCGCCGAGCGACTTTACTGAAATGGTAAACACGGGAGTGCGCCTTGAAGAAACAGTCCGAGAAGGACGTCTGGTCAAAGATACAGGACTATCAAGCAGTACCAAAAGATACGGTAGTGCTTTCTCTAAGAAAAAAGAGCAAGATATTGGTAATATCTATAACGCCCCAATTTAAATTATTAATCGCCGTGTTGTTTTTTTTCTGTTTGTTGGCCTTGGTTAGGGCGTGTGGTAGAGCGCGTAGGCGTAGTGTCCTGAGCGGAACCGGTAAATGGAGATGTCGGGATACCGATAATGTAATGTTGGATTATGTGTGGGCATAGTTAATAACAATAGTAAGGTGAATATTATTATTGATATGGTGAAGGTTATTAATATTATTATTACTATTATTATTAATATTATTGGTGTGTTATTATTATTATTATTATTAATAATATTATTATTTTTGTTTGTTAATTAAAATCTGATTTAATTAGTTGGATAGTGGGCTAGTGGAGGAATAGGGGGTAGTTTAGTCATTAAGCCGGTTTAGTGAGAAATTAGTGAGGAGTTAACCATAATCAGAATTTTTGGGAGAGAGAACAAGAAAAAGCTAAGGAGAAGGGAAGAACAAGGGAGAACTAGGGCACCCATCTTCACCAATTTTCGCAGGAATTCTTCAGGATTCGAGGTAAGGGGGGAGAACGGGTTCATATTTGGTGAATTGATCGCATAAGGGTAGTGGGGAGTCCTTAACCCCGTAGGAATTTGTATGCAAATCTGTTGAATCGTTGATTGTTGCCTATGTATGTTGTGATTCTGAGAATCGTGCATGAATTGATATGTATTTTCATGAATTATTATGGTTGTTGCTGTTGTATGAACATATGTTGCAGACTTGTCGTTTTTGGATTCGATTGGGAGAACGATTTGAGATTTTAGGCTTGTAATACCTGTAGTAATTCTAAGCACAATGGAAGAGACGAAAATAGGACCTAAAATCAATGTAGAAACGATTATAGGACTGGTTGGGAGTGAAGGATTGTAGAAATCGCAGCAGAATGTAGAATAGTGAGGCCTCTGGTGAATCGCGTAACAGATCTGGTGATACGCGTACCGTGAAGGGTGATACGCGTATGGGGAGGCGAGATACGCAGAGATACGCGTATGGGAAGAAGCATTACGCGTAGTTGGAAGGCAATACGCGTACGGTGTTGGAGATTGGGAATTTCAGTGTGAGGGAGTCTCTGTCCGTACGCGTACGACACAAGGCAATACGCGTATGGATGTGGGCATCTGTGAGGGGATACGCGTATGAGTGGAGTCATTACGCGTATGGGATGGTGTGATACGCAGCAATACGCGTATGGCCATAGGAGTTGCAGAATTTTACCGTTTCGCGATTTCTTTCCCGTTTTCGCGTCCGATTCGGTTTCTCTTGGTTTAAGAGGTTGGGATTGGGAGTCAGATGCTGAGTAATACACAGTTGGTGATGAAACTAATTAATTTGATAATTTCTAGGAATTAATTAGTATTTGATGAATTATGGGACTTGTGAGAATTTAATGATTATGGTGCAAGTGGGGACGATTAGGTGTCTCATGTGGGATCAGGAGGATCGTAACTAAGTATGTCTGTTATTACCTATGTGTGTCATATGTATGTTTATTGTGATCAGGAGGATCGTGAATATGTTTATCATTGGATATACATGTGTGTTATATGTATAATTGTTGTGATCAGGAGGATCGTGAATTGGTCTATCTATTGGTATATATGTGTGTCATGTAGTGTGAAATAATCTTATGGTGTTAATTGTTGATGGTGTGTTGATGATGTGATCAGGAGGATCGTGAGCATGTATCTATGTTATAATACATGTGTTTTAAATGCATTATGTGTCATGCATTTCATGGTGATTGGTGGGATGGATCGTTGCCCAGGAGGGGTGTATGCGATTCATCCGTACTCCGAAATGGAGAATGGTGGGGCTAGATCATTGCCAAGTAAGGGGGTATGTGATCTGCCCAGGTTCGATTGAATGAACCAATGAGTCGGTACCGCATGCATGGTGTCGTGTTGCATTACATTATTATTTGATGTGGTTGGTGATTGAATATGACAGTAGGTCGTGATTATACGTTGTTGTGGTTGGCGTGAGATACTACCTTCTTATATGTATTATTCACCTTTTTATATGGAATGTAGTTCTCACCCCTCTGTTGTTGTTGTGTCTGTGCTTCTTCGGAAGTACAGATATCCAGGTGCCAGGTTAGTGCTCGGAGCTTGTGTAGCTGGTTCGAGTTTAGAGAGTCGCTCTGATACGTAACACGTGATTTGGGGGTTTTTACCATCTATTTTATGTTGTATACTTGTTACGTATCTTTTAACTGATGAATATTATGGTGGACCACGATATATGTGGAGTTTTGGTGTTGTAGGCAGATGACCGTAAATCGAATAACTGAATAAATATTTCCGCTGTTTGATTTTATTAAAATAAAAGAGATTTGTTTTGTTGATTTTAACATGTGGCATCCTACTTTTGGTGAAAACTCTGATTTATTTCATATATTTTGTTTATTTTGAAAAATGGGAAAGTGGGGTGTTACAATATCTCTCTCGGAAAGAAAAGGAGACTGTACCAACCAGTAGAAACTATAACTCCTGCTATCAACCCCGCGCCTGTTCCAACGTATCAACCTCAGGTTGCTCAGAGCCAACCAAATCAACAACAATATCTCTAAAGGACACAACAGCCTCTTCAGCAGGCTTGTCCTCAATACAACAACAACCGTACAATGTGACCGCGAGGGTTTGACCCTATACCGATGTTGTACGCAGAACTGTTTCCACTACTACTGGTCAAGGGGCACGTCCAAACCAGGTCTCCTCTTACAGTACCGAAAAATCTGCCTTTTTGGTTCAAAGCGGATCAGACTTGCCCTTACTATCAAGGAGGACCGGGGCATAACATAGAAAACTGTCTCAGCTTCAAATCCGATGTGCAGAAGCTTGTCAGAAACGGGGTCTTATCCTTCAAGGATACAAATACAAATGTTCAAACAAATTCGTTGCCTCAACACGAGAAAGCTGCAGTAAAATTGATAGAGGAAGAGTCTAACCACAGCTATCAAATTCACAATGTACTCTTATTTGGAACCAACCTGGTCAAGATGCATTACAGACAGAGCAGATATAGTCATGTACCATCTCATAACTATCACCAGTGTGATATCTGCTCTAAAGACAATCAGGGATGTTCTGTGGTGCAATCAGCTCTGCAGGAACAGATGGATCTCGGATGGATCCAAGATCACCGAATCCGTGAAGTCAACATGACTTATACAAATTCCAACATCATTCAAAACCACGATATCCGTACGATGAATGTCAACTTGGTGGCAATGCACTCAAGGCAAGGCCAACATCATAATTTGCCACGACACGATTACGATTCCTGTCTGATCTGCTCGGTAAATAATCAGGGATGCTCTTTTATACAAGAGACCCTCCAGCGTCAGATGGATCTTGGATGGATCCAAGACTACCGGGCTAGAAGTCATTATCAAGTTAATATGATTCAAATCTTTGATATTTGTTTGATGAATACCAGTCTGGTGGAATTACACGCTAAGCAAGTCCAGCTCGGTTTTCTGACTTCACATGATTATCAGAACTGTAAAATATGTCGTGGGGATGTCCAAGGATATGCACTTGTTCAAAGAACGCTGCAACACTTGTTGAACCACTGGTGGCTTCCGATCTATCTAGATAAAGACACACAACAAGTTAGTATGATTAACGAGAACCCTACTAGGCATCAAAGTCAGGATGTTCGATCAATGGAAATAGATCTAGTAAGGTTACACTGCATACAAAGCGGACGTGGTCGGGTACCACCACACAACTATGAGCACTGTAAAGTTTGCTCATAGAATAACCAAGGATGCAACCTCGTGCGAGCAGCCCTTCAAAATTAGCTGGACCACAAAGAGATTCGACCAGGTTCAAGCTCTGGGCCGATTAACATAATGTCAGACTATCTTCCCAATCGAGGCAAAGAAGTTGTCTTGATCCCTAAACGAGAAGTGGCCAAAGATGTATACGCCATAATCCCTCTACTCCATGAATCAAGAGTTCCTATTGATAGTGGAAAGATTCTCAACCTCGAACCAATTGGTCAGAAAAATAAGAAGGCTCCTATAATTATCTATCTACCGGGACCAGTACCGTTCAAATCCGATAAATCTATCCCCTATAAATACGGTGCAACAACAATTGAGAATGGAAAGGAAACTCCATTACCCTCTGTCGTGAACATTGCAGACATCAGTCGAGTAACACGGAGCGGCCGGATCTTCAATCGAGGAGTTGGAGAACCCACCAGAGAAAAGGAACCTCGAACAGAAGTTCCCAATCAACCTGTCGGTCAATCCGGTGATCCCGACCTTTCAAAGAACAACGATGAGATGCTGAAGCTCATCTAGAAGAGTGAGTACAACTTTGCTGATCAACTGTTACAAACTCCTTCAAAAATCTATGTGCTATCTCTTTTACTCAGTTCCGAAGCTCATAGGGAAGCTCTACAGAAAGTCTTAGAGCAAGCCTTTATGGAACAAGATGTGACGATAACACAATTTGACAGCATCATCTCCAACATCACTTCCTGCAACATCTTGGGGTTTAGTGATGAAGAACTACCGGAAGAAGGCCAAAATCATAACATGGCACTCAACACTACAGTAAACTGCCAGGACGATGCTTTAGCCAGCGTACTGGTAGATACTGGATCAGCTCTGAATGTTATGCCAAAATCTACTCTAATGCGACTATCATTTCAAGGATCTCCGATGAGAGGCAGCGATGTCATCGTCAAAGCATTTAACGGATCCAAAAAAATAGTTATCGGCGAAGTCGACCTTCCCATAACTATCAGTCCTCACACTTTCCAAGTCACTTTCCAGGTCATGGACATCCGGGAAGCATACAACTATTTGTTAGGAAGACCTTGGATACACGAGGCTGGGGCAGTCACTTTGACACTTCACCAGAAGCTGAAGTTCGTCAAAAATGACCAACTAGTCACAGTCTGCGAAGAGCAAGCCTTGATCGTGAGCAACTTATCGTCTTCCACTTGTGTAGAACCAGAGGAAGTAGTAGGAACCCAGTTCCAAGCACTTTCGGTGAGCAATGACAACCAATCAGAAAAGGGAACATCGATTTCCTCATACAAAGATGCTCTCGAAGTAATCAAAAGTAACAATGCAAAAGGATAGGGACAGCTTGTCATTCCTACTGACGACAAGACGAAGAAAGGTCTTGGTTTTTCCTTAACTTGTACCCAGACTGCTACTAACAGTGAAAGACTTCACCCCATTCAAGACTTCTTCCATAGTGGAGGTTTCCTTCACCCAGTGCCTCAAGAAGTACATACCATCAACGAGGGTGATTCCTCCGATATAGATGAAGAGTGGAAGTCCTATCTTAACGAAGACGGTTATATGTCTCAGGGAGAGGTACCTACGCCATTTTTCGATCCCGCACAAAGTCTGAGATATATACCGAGGTCAGATGTCAAGATGATATACGTAGATTATGATCCGGAAGGATGTCGTGCTCCACTAAACTCATTAGAGGAGGACACTCTGATGAAAGACAAATTTTACCATGACTATTATGGCCCAATGGACGGCCTTCCTATCTGGCAGCCGTACCCAGGAGGCTTGGGGTAAAAGAGTCAGCCCAACGATGCATATCAGCTGAGCATCATTGAAAAGAATGCTTGCGTCCCCACCAAATCACAGGACCATTACTCAGGGCATTTAGAAAATATCCAGTACGACGATGAATTTACAAAGATTGCAGGACAGCAGTTCATCAACTATGCTTTTCCCGAGGTCAACGTCATCGAACGGGATGACTCCTCCAGTTCCAAAGAAGTGTGGGACACCTTAGGACAACCAAGTGGCATGTACGACTTCCTGGTCAAGTACACCGCTCCTGAAAGCTCTCTTATCCGGCTCGAAGACATCCGGACAAATGGGTGGGGAGATCCACCTGAGAGTGCAAACACTGTGCAAGATATAGCTGAAGAATCCTTCTATGACAACTCTGCCTGGGAGATAGATTCCAACGATCATGCTCCGCCAGAAATCAGTGGTATTTTTTAGGACAAACTAAGAAAGAAGGTACCAGACTTTGTGATTCACCGAGGAGTTCGCCGCCAATGGGTTGCTGTCAACGTTCCGAAAGTCGTTCATAAGTCTAAGTAATTGCCATCTTTGTCTTAACCTTTCGCCTTGCCCAGGTGAAACAGGTGTTTTTATAGGGCTCACTTTCTGTAAATGTCTCTCTTCGCTTTGCCCGAAGCGATAGAGTTTTGATTTATAGGGTTGTAGTTTCAAGAATCGACCAAATCATAAATAAAATAACGTCGTTCTGTAGTTTCCGCATTTATTGTTGTTTTCTCTTTTCGCTTTTTCAGAAAATGGTAATCCTAAAAACAACTCAAATAATAAAAACAAGCATTTTTCAGAAAATACACTGCACGCACTCTTGCATTTTCTCTATCTCTTCTAAAAAACAATCATCACCTCATACAGATTGCTTTTTTTAAACCCCATTGAAACATACGATCCAATGCCTTCTCCCAACTTTGAATCCCCGGTATTTGAGGCTGAAGAAGAAAATGACGAAGAAATTCCAGAAGAGATCTCTCCATTACTCAGACAAGAGAAAAAGTCCATTGAACCTCACAAAGAGCCGTTGGAAACGGTGAACTTGGGTTCAGAAGAAGTGAGAAAAGAAGTCAAGATTGGGGCACTGCTCAGTCCAATTGTCAAAGAATGTTTGATAAAGCTTCTCAAAGAATTTCCCAATGTATTCGCTTGGTCCTATCAGGATATGCCAGGGTTGGATACCAGCATCGTGGAACATCATCTACCGTTAAGATCAGAATGTTCGCGAGTAAAACAAAGACTGAGACGGACTCATCCAGACATGGCCATCAAAATCAAAGAGGAAGTGCAAAAACAGATTGACGTGGGTTTCCTCGCCACATCAGAATATCCTCAATGGCTAGCCAACATAGTACCAGTTCCAAAAAAGGATGGAAAGGTCCGAATGTGTGTAGACTATGGGATCTGAACAAAGCCAGGCCAAAGGATGACTTTCCCTTACCGCACATAGACATGCTGGTAGACAGTACAACAAAGTTCAAAGTTTTCTCCTTTATGGATGGATTTTCGGGCTATAATCAGATAAAAATGGCGCCGAAAGACATGGATAAAACTTCCTTCATCACCCATGGGGAACTTTTTGTTACAAGGTAATGCCGTTCGGTTTGAAGAACGACGGGGCAACCTATCAAAGGGCCATGACTACTCTGTTCCATGACATGATACACAAAGAAATAGAGGTATATGTCGATGATATGATTGCCAAATCTAAGACAGAAGAGGAGCATGTGACCCACCTGTCAAAGCTATTCGAGCATCTGAGGAAGTACAAACTCTGCTTGAATCCCAACAAGTGCACATTCGGTGTCCGATCAGGGAAAGTTTTAGGGTTCATCGTCAACCAGAAAGGAATTGAGGTTGATCCTGACAAAGTCAAGGCCATTCAAGAAATGCCTTCTCCAAAGACTGAAAAACAAGTCAGGGGATTCCTGGGACATTTGAATTACATTTCCAGATTTATATTCCTCATGACCGCGACATGTGCGGCGATCTTTAAATTACTCAAAAAGAATCAGGACTGCGTTTGGACAGAAGACTACCAAACCGCCTTCGACAGTATCAAGAAATACCTGTTGAATCCACCGATTCTATCACCTCCAGTGGAAGGAAGACCACTGATAATCTATTTAACAGTCTTGGAAGACTCAATGGGTTGTGTACTCGGCCAGCAAGACAAAATCAAAAGGAAAAAGTCTGCCATCTATTATTTGAGCAAGAAATTTACCGACTGCGAGACTCACTATGCTTGAAAAAACATGCTGTGCTCTGGCTTGGGCAGCCAACCGTCTTCGCCAGTATATGATTCGTCACACTACTTGGTTAATCTCCTAAATGGATCCAATCAAATACGTCTTTGAAAAGCCTGCTCTCACGGGAAGGATTACCCGTTGGCAGATGTTGATATCAGAATACGACATTGAGTACAATGCTCAGAAATCCGTCAAAGGAAGTGTTTTAGCCGATCATTTGGCTCATCAATCGATTGACCATCAAGAATCAGTCGGGTTTGACTTTCCAGACGAAGATGTCATGTACTTGAAAATGAAAGATTACGATGAACCACTACCCAGTGAAGGGCCAGAACCAGGTTCTCAATGGGGACTAATCTTTGACGGAGCTGTCAACCATTATGGAAACGGAATTGGGGCAATCATCATAACACCTCAGGGTACCCACATTCCTTTCACCGCTCGATTGACATTCAAATGCACAAACAACGAGGCCGAATATGAAGCTTGTATCATGGGTCTCGAAGAAGCGATCGACTTAAGGATCAAGAACTTAGATGTATATGGCGACTCAGCCTTGGTTATCAATCAGATCAAAGGAGATTGGAACACATACCAATCAGGGTTGATTCCTTTCAAAGACTACGTAAGAAGGTAGTTACCATTCTTCAACAGAATCGAGTTTCATCATATCCCTCGTGAAGAGAATTACATGGCCGATGCATTGGCCACTCTCTCCTCCATGATTAGTGTAGGTCAATGGAATGACGTACTTAACATTGACATAATGCGCCTAGAACGGCCCGCCTATATATTCATGATTGAAGCAATCATAGACGACAAACCTTGGTATCAACATATCAAATGCTTCCTTCAGAAACAAGAGTACCCACCTGGGGCATCCAGAAAAGACATAAAGACCCTCAGAAGATTGACAGACAGCTTCTTTTTGAGCGGTGATACACTCTATAAGAGAAATTTCGACATGGTCTTGCTCCGATGCATAGACAGACCAGAAGCGAACATGCTGACGAAGGAAATTCACGAAGGATCCTTTGGCACTCATGCCAACAGACACACAATGCCGAGAAAAATTCTAAGAGCAGAGTACTGTTGGCTAACCATGGAATCCGACTGCTACAAGTACATGAGGAGATGTCACAAGTGTCAGATATACTCAGACAAAATCCATGTATCGCCAACACATCTCAAAGTTCTTTCTTCCCCATGGCCTTTTTCCATATGGGGAATCGACATGATTGGCATGATCGAACCCAAGGCTTCAAATGGACATCGGTTCTTCCAAGTAGCCATTGACTACTTCACCAAGTGGCTCGAAGTAGCGTCATACACCAATGTAACCCGACAAGTGGTGGTCCGATTTATCAAGAACAATTGACGCGTCCGCAAGTGCACGGATTTATCGAAGTAATATAAAAGATTGTCGAACCCACAGAGACCAATGTCAACCTATTGTAATCTATCGTCGCTTTGTAATGCTAAGGCTAATGATATTAGAAAAAAAGGGAAACTAAGACTAAAACTAAAATAAAACTAAGAAAATATGATAATAAAGAGATGCCGGAATATGGATTCTGCGTTCCTAAAGAACTTTGTAGAATTCGGGTACTAATTACAACTGTAACTTAGTTCCGTAGAATATACCAACTTAAAGACTCTACCTTACGCTCTCGCGGTATTAACTAAAGCCATGTTCCCTAATCCCAAGATTTTGCTCTCGCTCGCCCGGTAACTAGGAAATATATTTTGAAAGCCAATAATATCCTAAACGTATCTAAAGCGCTCTCGTTGTATTTAGATATGTTGCCTAATTTCCACTATCCGGTTCAATCCCCACGCTCTCGCAGTGCCGACTCTAACCTTTATTAATTTCTCACTCTCGTGATAAAATCGTGTTAAATAACCTCTCCCTCTCGTGACAAAGCTATTTAAATTAGACTTGGAAATCAAAACCAAAACAGAATTTTAATCATAAGTTCGCACCTATTATTTTCTACTGAGTCCCGTCAGTAACGACGGTCCTTATACGCCGGACTCAGGACAATTTAGCAAGACATGGAATTAAACGTAAACAAATTAAAGATTATAATTGCATTTGAAGACATCATGATAATTAATTAAAGAGTGCAAAAACGATAATAATAAATAATGCGATAAAAACCTGTAAAAGCCGGAAATAAATTACGGGTCTTGGAATAAATGCGGAACTGAAATAACTTTTATTAATGGCGGAAAGCTTTGGTCCAAGCATTACACAAATTATAGGCCTAATACTAATTGTGTAGTAGTTCCTCAATGTGAGAAAACTACCACTTTTACAATGTAATTTCTGCCTAAAACTATGTACAGCGCTTTCGCGCACAGAACTTTGACGCCCTTGAAACTAAATGATAGGTCCTATATATAGTGATAACAGGTTGGAAGTTACTTCAGAATTCATGTGAAAAGTAGTGGAGATAATGGGGCGTTGGAGAAGTAGTGGAGATAATGGGAAGTTGGAGAAATTGTGGCCGAAAATATCTGAAGCACTTCCTTTACTGGCTGAATGTGGTTTTGGTTTAGTTGATACCCGTTGAGAAGTCCACGTAGTTTAAAATTGGATTCTGAGAATTTCCCTTGTGCCGGTCGTCATAGCTTAAAGCTTGTGACGGTCGTCATGCCTATGTTACGGTCGTAACGCTTCTTTTCTTCTATTTTATTCTATTTTCCTCTTCTTTCTTCTTGCTGGTTGACTTAAAGAGAATACCTAAAAATGAACTCAATACTCGCAAATACAATGTTAACAAACGAAAATAACGAAATAAATCAATGTAATTCAGGGCAAAAAATACGATACATTTTCGAGTTATCAAACTCCCCCACACTTAAACCTTTGCTTGTCCTCAAGCAAACCATGACTCGTAGGAAAAATAGTGCATACGGATACTCATCCTAGGCTACCAACTCTACTTCGGTTAAGTTTGTGTCGATAGGTACTTGCTCACACACTAAGGATATCGTAACAGCACAATTTTGCTTTTGCGGTCATCAACCTCCCTCTTATACAAACCAATCCGAATCATGTCATTATACCTAAGCCTAACTCAGTCATCCTTCTTTTATCCCTTTTCATTCTGGCGCAATCACATTAAGCCCGTTATCCTTTCACACTCATGGTAGGATAGCCTGTTAGTGACTATGATCTCATCATTTTTTTTCTTTCTCTTTTGCACATTGGTTTAAATATCAATAAAATAAAGAAGTTTGCACCGTTGGGCTAAATGATCGGGTGAGGATCACCTAACTTAGAAGGAGCATTTCTTTTCATTCATTCATTTTTTTTTCTTCTTAATTTACCTTTTAAGCTTGAGATCATACACTTATTTGCATTGGCATCTTACTTAGTGCGTGCTTAGGATGGTGCTGACTGCTAAATAAACTACTTAGGGACTACTAAAGGGGTGAGAACTTAAGGCTACGGCATAACAAGTACTCAAATTGATTTCCATAATTTGGAGGCTCACGGTGTTTAAACGATACCAATCTTGCGGAATATTCCCAAGTCTCACAATTCAACCTCAATTTTGTTTGTAACCTAAGATTTTCAAACGAAACACTATTTTTAACTAAAAAATTTTCAAAATATTTGGTATGACTCTAGAGAATGGGGAGATCGATAAACAACATAAAATCACGCATAAAGACTCGACAACACATGCACAGACGCACGAAACATTAATATAGAAAAAATTTTAAAATCATGTTAGAAAACAGTAAATCTAACTAGAAAGCGGTAAAATGAAAGCGGTAAAGTTCCTCTCCCACACTTAAACCAAACATTATCCTCAATGTTTTGATAAAAGGTGGTAGAGGAAAGATAGAACCTGTATGAATGCCATTGCGTGCTACCACGGCCAAATTCGTGCCGATTCTTCCCTTGTTGTCCCTGCCTTTGTTGGCCACTTCTACTCCGGCGTCTTTTACTATGAGTTATCTGAATTTGCTGAAACTTCATTTTCTTGAAGCCGCTCATCATATTGCCTATTTTCAAAGGAAGTACCTGCAAAAATTGTTAGAAAAATACGGTGCGGTGTGTGCAGGTGGAACCTGACAATGCGAAAGGACAAGGAGAAGGTGAGTCACGAACGGGAGAGATATTCCCTCTCCTATCATACTCATCATTGGTGTCACCACCAGCAGCGACATTCGTAGGAATGTGCGTGGGCACCAGGTCATCTCAAGGGATTGTCATCTTAAGATTTTTCGCCTAAATGCAGATGAGACGTGACAAGCGATACAATTCTTTATTTTCTGCAAACACAAACAAATAAAAGTAAAACATTAAATTAAAAACTCATGGGTTGCCTCCCACGCAGGGCTTTGTTTAACGTCGATAGCTCAACGGTTTGGAGTGTTAACCTTCGGTTTCCATGGCCATTTATCGAGCCATCTCACATATCCCTCACCTTTTCTTTTCTTCCTTCTGTGGGGTGGTTCATTCTTTTGAACTTGTGGTGGTGGTTCTGGATCTATCCTAATTATTAGCTTTTCAAGTTTGAGCTTAGTTATTTCATCCATCACCTCAAAGTCTAACCTTACCCTCTTAGCACTAATTATTTCCCTAGTTTCATGGTCCTCGAATTTTCTCTTTTTATACAAGACCTCAGACAAAGGTGCATCGGTGTGGATATTTTCCAATACCTCCGCATACGTTTTGGATTAGGATTCTACCTTAGCTTCCACAAACCTTTGCGAGAAAGGAATTTGTGGGGTATATGGAGGAGGAACGACATTAGGTGCTTCCTTCGCTACCTCTTCGACAACCTCCCTTTCGGATGGTGTCGGTGGATTTTTCTCAATCTCTACTATCTTCTCACCAGAACTCTCCTCAACCTTATTATCACTCTCCTCACCCTCATTATCACTTTCCCGGGATTCTCGATTTGTTTTTCATTAATGGTTGTTACAACATCCACATGCTCCTCAGGGGAGGGTCCTATAGGTGTTTGTGCAAGCAGGGAGATTTAAGTCTCCAATGCCTTAGTGTGAGTCACGAGGGACTCGACCATAGTGTTTATCTGCCTAAGGTTTTCATAAGTATCGAGATGTTGTCTTCTAAGCTCTTCATTCTGGAGAGTTTGTGTCTCCACAAAGTGCTCCATCATAGATTCTAACCTAGAATTAGTTGTTGTTTCAATGAAGTCCTCCATTAATGCTTCGAGGTTGGAATTAACAGATTCTTGGGGTTCCTCGAAATATTGGGAATGGTGATCGTAGAGGAAATTTTGGTGCGGTTCCTCGAGATATTGGCAGTGAGTCAGCGTCGCATTGAAATCCTGCATTAATATTTCTAGGTTGGAATTATGAGATTCTTCCGGTTCCTCGAAATTTTGGGAATGGTAATCATAGGAAAAATTTGGTTGCGGTTCCTTAAAATATTGGGAGTATTGCGGTTGGTAATTGTAGAGAAAATTTGGGTGCGGCTCCTCAAGATATTGTGAGTGGTTATCATAGAGAAAATTTGGGTGATACATAGATTTTAATTTTTTAATTTTATTATTATTTTTTTTTTTATGGGAGTGCCTTAGTCTATACGGTACAACAACGGAATAACAATATTGACTGTTGGTCCCCGGTAACGGCGCCAAAAACTTGATGCGTCCGCAAGTGCACGGATTTATCGAAGTAATATAAAAGATTGTCGATCCTACAGAGACCAATGTCAACCTATTGTAATCTATCGTTGCTTTGTAAAGCTAAGGCTAATGATATTAGAAAAAAAGGGAAACTAAGACTAAAACTAAAATAAAACTAAGAAAATATGATAATAAAGAGATGCCGGAATATGGATTCTGCGTTCCTAAAGAACTTTGTAGAATTCGGGTACTAATTACAACTGTAACTTAGTTCCGTAGAATATACCAACTTAAAGACTCTACCTTACGCTCTCGCGGTATTAACTAAAGCCATGTTCCCTAATCCCAAGATTTTGCTCTCGCTCGCCCGGTAACTAGGAAATATATTTTGAAAGCCAATAATATCCTAAACGTATCTAAAGCGCTCTCGTTGTATTTAGATATGTTGCCTAATTTCCACTATCTGGTTCAATCCCCACGCTCTCGCAGTGCTGGCTCTAACCTTTATTAATTTCTCACTCTCGTGACAAAATCGTGTTAAATAACCTCTCCCTCTCGTGACAAAGCTATTTAAATTAGACTTGGAAATCAAAACCAAAACAAAATTTTAATCATAAGTCCGCACATATTATTTTCTACCGAGTCCCGTCGGTAACGACGGTCCTCATACGCCGGACTCAGGAGAAAACTACCACTTTTATAATGTAATTTATGCCTAAAACTATGTACAGTGCTTTCGTGCACAGAACTTCGACGCCCTTGAAACTAAATGATAGGTCCTATATATAGTGATAACAGGTTGGAAGTTACTTCAGAATTCATGTGAAAAGTAGTGGAGATAATGGGGCGTTGGAGAAGTAGTGGAGATAATGGGAAGTTGGAGAAGTTGTGGCCAAAAATATCTGAAGCACTTCCTTGACTGGATGAACGTGGTTTTGGTTTAGTTGATACCCGTTGAGAAGTCCACGTAGTTTAAAATTGGATTCTGAGAATTTCCCTTATGCTGATCGTCATGGCCTTGTGCCGGTCGTCATAGCTTAAAGCTTGTGACGGTCGTCATGCCTATGTTACGGTCGTAATGCTTCCTTAATGCAGAATCTTATTTCTGCTGTCAAAACACCTTCTTTTCTTCTATTTTCTTCTGTTTTCCTCTTCTTTCTTCGTGCTGGTTGACTTAAAGAGAATACCTGAAAATGAACTCAATACTCGCAAATACAATGTTAACAAACGAAAATAACGAAATAAATCAATGTAATTCAGGGAAAAAAATACGATACATTTTCGAGTTATCAACAATCTCATCTGCCGTTATGGTATTCCAAGCCAGATCATTACTGATAATGGATCCAACTTGAACAACAAGGTGATGAAAGAGTTGTGTGCTGAGTTCAAGATCGAACACCATAACTCATCTCCCTACCGACCCAAGATGAACGGAGCGGTAGAAGCAGCTAACAAGAACATCAAGAAGCTCGTTCAAAAGATGGTTGTAACCTACAAAGACTGGCACGAGATGCTACTCTTTTCCCTTCACGATTATCGCACATCTGTCTGCACTTCAACTGGGGCAACCCCTTTCTCTCTAGTACATGGCATGGAGGCAGTGCTCCCCATAGAAGTAGTAATCCCATCAATCCGGGTATTGATGGAAGCTAAGATAACAGAAGCTGAGTGGTGTTAAAGTCGACACGATGAGATGAATCTGATCGAAGAGAAGCGAATGACGGCTTTATGCCATGGTTAGTTGTATCAGCAAAGGATGAAGAAGGCGTTTGACAAAAAGGTCCGACCCCGTATCTTCGGGAAAGGAGACCTTGTGCTCAAGAAGATACAATCATTTCTCACTGATTCCCGAGGCAAATGGACTCCGAATCATGACGGCCCCTATGTGGTCAAGAAAGCTTTCGCAGGAGGCGCCTTGAGACTCGCAACCATGGACGGAGAGGAGTTTACCTACCCAACGAATGTTGACGTAGTCAAGAAATACTTCGCCTAAATAAAAAAAAATGTCTCGGTGGATTGAAAACCCGAAGGGGAGGTCCAGGCAAAAATTAGAGACATAATCAAAAATCGTCCCGATGGATTGGAAATCTCAAAGTACAATCCAGGCAAAAGTTAGGGATTAATGGCAAGTAACTACGTCTAACAAGGTTAAACCCCGCAGCAGTGATGCCATCCATCAGGAAAACTCCAGTCAGGGTCAACTTCGACAGAAGCTCAGGATGTCCAGAATTCAAAGTTGGTAGAAGGATAACGGCCGTTATGTTTCAATGTAGCCCTTTTCCCTTAAATTACCATTTTCTAAACTTTGTAAATACTCTATGGGATCACGTGCTTGGCTGATTTCCATCCTACAAATAAAATTTGAGCCCTAGTGCTTTTGTTTGTAATTCTTATTTGTTTTAGATTTACAGAATGATGTTTTTAATATGATCAACGATTCTTGAAATAAAACAAAAATGAATTTACTTGTCAAAAATTTTCTGCTTTTAAAATAAAGATGGCAATTCTTTTGACTGTTGAACATCGATCACTTCTCCGGACGTAATTGAACCTCGAAGTGCAGAATCAAAGTACCCCTTCTAGACCAGTACGCCTGAATGAAGGATCAACTGTGTCAGACACCATGTAACATCTGACATCCCCGACAGAGTTCTTACCTCCTAAGTCCGACCAACGTTTTTCCCCATAGGGACTATCTCTCCTAAGCAAGGTAGAATTTCTACTTTGGACCAAATGGTACTTCTTCGTCCCCAGCAGTAGCCGAGTATCCAGTCGTGTTCATCCACTAGTCTGTATGTCGTGTCAGTTTTGTCACCATAAACATACATACATCATACATTATTGATTTGCCTTGATATTCATAGTGCATCACTATCACTCTAGTCAGTCTTAACTCTAAGTGGTAAAGTCCTCTTGTCAATCGAGTTGTCAGTTCTTTCCTTGTCAGGAAGCGAATCATCTAAGCAATCTCTCTCCCCAGTTTATTTCTGGGATGGAGACGGTCCTCGACCACTTTGATAACTTGAACCTCTGAAAAACAAGAAGGCATTCGACAAACGTCACTCTTTACCATCGAAGATGATATCTTCACTTTCCCGGATTAAGGAAAATCCCTAGAGAAAGCCTCGCAACTAAAGTCTCTCAACAACACATTGGTTTTTCTCCCGAGAAAATCAATGTTAATGAAGTCATCAGCACCTCAAAATTGGATCACATCACATGGCTGAAGACCAGGATCGAGGGGAAGTTTGTTGACAAAAGAAACTGAGACCAGTTCCTTGGCTAAAGACCAGGATCTAGGGGAAGTTTATTAACAAGAGAAACTGAGACCAGTTCCTTGGCTGAAGACCAGGATCGAGGGGAAGTTTATTGACAAAAGAAACTAAGACCAGTTCCTTGGCTAAAGACAAGGATCGAGGGGGAAGTTTTTACCCTTTTCTAAGCATCATTGCTTAGCAAAAGAAGATGGATGAGCAAACTGCCATTCATAACCACCATCAAAATTTTGGGTATTCCGATATTTAATCCTCTTGCACCCCGAATGCTCGAATATCTTCGCCATTCACACCTTCGGGTCCAAGAAAATTAAATAGGGGTATCTGTCATACCCCAAATTTTGACCACCAAGATTTCCCATCATTGTGCAAATCATCATCACAATATGGATGAACCATCATACCACATCAATCTCCTTAAGGATTGTTGAGCATTCGCTACAATCAAAGATTAGGGATTTAAGCCCTCTCAGAGCACTTAGACAAAGGATCAATTAAGAAATTGCATGATCTTTAACTTGTCTAGTCTCTTAAACACCCACAAGGGATCAAGAGGATTCCCTCATCAAGAATCAAGCACCAGATTGCAGCATTCCAAGTGAATCAAGCCTCAAGATCGCCTGTGTCACCAAATTGGGGTTTTGGTCGACTGAGGCCTCCAGATGAAAATTTTCTTCTAGGCATGAGCCAATGCCTCAATGTATGGTCCAATAAGCTCAAAAGGATCTCAAGAGCCCATCCACCATGGCAAAATCACCTTGAGGGTCCATCTATCAAAAAATCAGGAATGTAGGGACATTTTTCACCTTGATCCAAGTCAAACCAGGTCTAGGGGTGAACATCAAAGTTAAAGTATGCCATAAGGGCTTTCCAACAAATACCAAATCATCTCCAAATTCAATTTGAGAAGGGAGATACAGCCCTTGAAACATGGCATCATGAACTGGTTTTACAAGGCAGAATTGTGCACATTTGCTCGATTTGTCCAAATCTGATAACTCCAAGCCTTGTCATCAATTTGGACACATCAAAGGATCAAATCCAAGGGGGGTGATCTGATCTCCAAGCCTCCCAAGTCCAAGAATCTACATTAGGCTTGTCATCCCTAAAAAGGCTACAAAGATGCCAAGACTCCAATTTTGTTTCCAAGCATTCAATGGATACACCAAGGTGGCATGAACTGAACCTATTCCAACTGAATTCAACCAAGACTTATCTCTGAACTAGGGCTACAAAGCCTGTGCCCTAACCTCAAGTCAATGGCTAGAGGAGACTTGAGATTCCTTTTGCATAACATTGGGCAAAGGCCTGCTACAGTTGCCATTCACTATTGCTTGCAAAACAAACTTGCTCTACTATAAATAGAGCTCATTTGTGCTCAGTTTGAGTACACCAAAGCACTACAACACTTGCTTTCCTGAAAATCCCTTTCTCTAGGCCAAAATGCCTTCTTTTGCAAGGTATCTCTGAGTTTTTGAGTTAGAGAAAAATTCCATCACAGCTCATGATCCAAAAACCTCTAATATGTTGTATCTAAGCTGTTCAAACTCTCGTTTGTGACCTGAAACACCAAAATCACAAAGTCCACTTCCAAAACCTCAACATTGGACTTTTTTTACATTTTTCAAGCCATATCTTGATTCAGTCACTTTCAAAACCAGATAAAATCTCAAACACACTTCAAATATCATCCTTGAACTGTCTCAATTGGTTCCCCTCATCTGGAACACCATTTGAGAGAGTTGCCATATTGGTCACTTTTGCCCCTTTTGCAAGAAAGAGCTCAAACTTGTTCCTGAGGATTCCAGCTGGTTTTGATCATTCTAAAAGCTTCTAAGGGATCAATTGAGAATGTCCAAAGCATTATATTACTTCTGGCACAAGGAACTTGGCAGATAGCACAAAAAGCTCCAAGAGGTAAGTGCATGCCAACTTGAACTCTTTGAATTATGCATTGCTTTGAAGTCCACTGCTCATAAACATCTCATACATGTTGTATATGTTGTGTTTGACCAATTCATCATATAATTCTTGCCTGTACCATGAGGTAGCATAGAAAATACAAATTGTGGCCTATTTCAAAATCAGTATCGGGTTTTAAAATGGGGACCTCATCTGAAAAAACTAAGGGCACCACTGGATTCCTTATGAAATTCTAGGCAGGATAGACCTAAATTTTGTCCCAATCCATGTAGAAATGAGAAAGTTACAGCCTTTACGTTTTTGCCCCAAGAACTTGCCTTGCCTTGCCTTGGCCAGGCCTGAAAACTTGGTATCCCATATGTATTTATGGGGTGGGTTTGATACACGGATGTATCACCACCCCAGTGGTTGCGCGCGCATGTGTTTGGCTTGGAGGTCTGGAGTTCGAATCCCCCTCGCCCCAGACCCTTTTTTTTATCACTTTTCCATTTTTTATATTTTTCATATTAATTTCTTAAATGATTTGAAAAATTAATTTCTCTCTCAATTTTAATTATTTTTTATTGGTTCTTTTTGCAAAGAATCACAAAAATGTTAAAATATTTTATTCCACAAAAAAAATCAAATTTATATTATTTATTTAATATAGTTGATATTTTTGTAAATAAATTCATTTTTATTGTTTTTTAACATTTCAAAAAATGAATTTTCATCTTGGAAATCAAAACCAAATGAGTTTTAATTCATCTTGTGATTAAAACATCATTTGTCAAACCTCAACCAAAAATAAAAAGTTGTTTATTCAAACTTATTTGGTGTTTTATCATTTTAATTAATTTTCTCTGAATAATTACTTTAAAAAATGATGAAATTAGGGTTTCTTTCATTTTCACTCTAACAAATCTTTTTCAAACACTTTTGGGCCTCTTGAAAGAGTGTAAGACCCAACTCTTTTGTAAGCAAACCTTTTTGGGCCTCAGATGTTGTATAAGTCCCACTGTGTTTTAGAAAATCTCGGTGCGATCGCCATTTCAAAACAAAATCAACTGGGCCTACCCTTGTGTTGTAAGTCCCATTTCTTTTCTCCTTTCAAACTCTTAGGCCTCTAATAGAGTGTAAGACCCAATCCTTTGTAAATAAAACCTTTTTGGGCCTCAGATGTTGTATAAGTCCCACTGTATTTTCAAAAACCTCGGCGCGATCCCCATTTCAAAATCAAATAACCTGGGCCTACCCTTATGTTGTAAGTCCCATTTCTTTTCTTTTTTCAAACTTTTGGGCCTCTCCTTGAGTTGTAAGACCCATCCCTCTGTACAGAAAACCTTTTTGGGCCTCAGTCATTGTATAAGCCCCAATACAGTTTACAAAACAACGATACGATTACTGTTTTTCATCTGCGCCTCTCCTTCAGTATAAGCCCCAACAATATTTATAAAAAAAACAACTTCCCCTTTGTTTTAGGTTCAAATATACAGTTGTTATCAAAACTTTTCTTTAATTTCTCAAACAACTAACAATACAACTATGGAAGCTTGCTCGCCTGTAAGTTTTTATCCTCTTTCTTTTATTTACTTGCATATATACATATTTGTTTGAACAGCAGTGAAGCTTGCTCACCTGTAAGTTTTTATCAGCTTTCATTTACCTGCTTTCATATATATATATCACTGTATTGTGGGAAGCTGCTCCCCTGTGAGTCTTCTTTCATACCCTTTTAAATACTTGTCATATATCAATTGTATATATACTAGTATATCTATTAAGGGTTTTCCCCGACAACTAAGTCTAGAACTAAGTAAAGCCAGTTGGTCACTCTTTAATACGGTCAAAACTAGATCCCCATAGGATTTCCCAATACAGTCTTGCCTTCTCTTGGGCTTAAACAATATGGAACAAAGAGAAAGGCAGTATTCTCGATGAACCTTTTCTCAGACTATCACTATTAGAAATTGTCAAAGGAATTCTACTCCCCAGAGTTGATCTATTCTCGGTGAATGGCATCTCGTGAATTTCTTCAAACCTCTGAACTTTCACTAAATGATCTATTCTCGGTGAATAGCATTTCTTGAAATTTTCTTGGTTTGGGACCCACAGGCTTCCTAAAAGCATCCCCGCCTCCTCTTGGGCTTTGTAAGGACCCTCCGGCTTCTTAGAAGTTCTCATGCCTTGTCTTGGGCTTAATACAAGGACCCTGAAGACCTCTTAAAGGTATAAGACATAACTTAGTCATCCTTTGCTAGAGCAATCTTTCCAGTGTCAAATCTCAGACCAATTTAGGGTTGATTCTCATCCCTTAAAACACCTGCCTCCTCTTGGGCATCATACAAAGATAAACTCTTCCATACCAGTAGACTTGGACTGTCTAATCCCCTCTTGAGTCTCAAAGACATTCTCAAGTTCCCTATAAACATAGGAGGAACCCTGATCATCCGATCAATTCCCAGCCGAGTTAAAACCCGTGGGTTCTGAAACCCAGTCTCTGTCCTAAAAATCCACCAGCCAGGATCAGTATATCATCAGTATAACACTATCCCAAATCAGAACCTCAAGGCATCTGATATCTCTACTCTTCTGTAACCCTCAGCAAGAGTTGATTCCCCATTTGGACCTGCCTCGGGATCTCAATAATCCCCAGCAAAGATAGCCTCATCTTAGGCTTTGTATAATGATCCTTCCTTTCCTCAACATAGTTAGCCTCCTCTTGGGCTTTGTATAATGATTCTCCCCAGCGGACCTAACCTTTTCAGACTCTCTTGTTGAGTCAATCACCTTTTAGCTCTCTCTTGTTGAGTCAACCCTTTTAGCCTCAATCCTGGGCTTTGTACAGGATAGATAACAACCCTATCTTGTTGAGTCAATCTTTTCCAACCTCCTTTTAGGCTCGGTATAAGGATTTCCCTTAGCAGAAGTCAGCCTCCTCTTAGGTTTAGTATAATGATTTCTCCAGCTTGTTGAGCCACAATCCTGGGCTTTGTAAAGGACCGATAAAAGCACTCTCTTGTTGAGTCAAACCCTTTTAGCCTCAATCTTGGGCTTTGTACAAGACATAAATCTTCATAACCTTCTCTTAAGCTTGGGAAAAAAATCTTCCCTAGCGAAGTCAATTCCTCCCAGCCTTCCTTTAGGCTTTGAGAAATAAATTTCCTAAGCAGAGTCAAACTTATTTCAGCCTCAATCTTGGGCTTTGTACAAGACAAATAATACTTTCCCGCAGAGTCAAACTCAATTCAGCCTCAATCTTGAGCTTTGTACAAAACACTTAAAATATCCTCAGTCGAGTTAGTAAAGTCTCATTTTAGCCTCAATCTTGGGCTTTGTACAAGACAGAAAAATATTTCTTTCCCACCGAGCCAGTCCTCTTTTTTAGCCTCAATCTTTGGCTTTGTACAAGACAGACAAAACATTTTCCCCGAAAAAGTCAACTTTTAGCCTCCTCTTAGGCTTTGTATAATGATATCCCCAAAGAGTCAGTCTCTTTTTTGCCTCAATCTTGGGCTTTGTACAAGACATATATAAACACTCTCTTGTGAGTCGGTCATTTCTAGCCTCCTCTTAGGCTTTGTATAAGGACTTCCCTAGTGGAGTCAATCAACCTCTTAGCTTCAACCTTGGGCTTTGATCAAGGCACAAAAAAATCAACATCCCCTCAGAGGAAATCAAAATCCCTCTGTAGGAAGTCATTTCTCTGTTTATCACTTATCAAAACAGACATTCAAAACAAACCCTAATCCCAGATAACTGCTATAAGAGGCACACTTGTTGTTTCAAATATCCAAGTTATTGTCCATCTCTTATCCTGGTAAATCCTCTCTTTCATCTAATTGTTGTAAGCGGCAAGCCTCTGGATTATTTACATCCACGCCACTGTCCCTCTCTTAGTATGAGAAATTCCTAAGGAAAAATGGCATTGCTCTACACTGAGTTAAAGTTTTCCCATTTAGGACAAATCCCCTATAAAGGAACTTATGGCATTGCTGGATTCATATATCCGAGTTAAAGTAATCCTCCTTTATAATCAGTCACCCAACAGTTGTGATAAACAGACCAGATGTCTCCCTTTAGAGATGACAAGTTCCCTCTCAGTCAAAACCTTTTTGCTTCAATCTTGGGCTTTGATCAAGACACAAATATTCAACCTTTTAGCTTCAAACTTGGGCTTTGAACAAGACACCAAATATATTTTTCCTCCCTTAGAATAGGAGGAACTACGATTGCTCTGATTTCCCTGTTTTGTTTAAACGGGAATACGTAGGCATAAGATTGTGAAATCTTAGCGAGCATACCAATAAAAAACTCTAGGTCCAGTACCTTCACACATCAATCAAAACTTAGGTCCAGTACCTTACCAAAAACATCGAAAAAACCCGAACATCATCAAAAACTCACTCTCCCTCTCATATTTCCCAAGAAACTTTCCCAACCCATTAACGGATAAACACCACCAAGTACAAAGCAAAACCTAAAGCTAACATCCTGTGGATAACCACATATAGGATAGGTAATTGACAACTCCCCATTGTATAACCTGACCCCGGACTCCCCAATCTCTTTAAAGAGTTTGTTCAGTTAAACAATTCGTGTGCAAGGTTGGTTTTAGATAGCTTCCCTTTCCCTTCCAGCTTCACGGGATAAATAAGAAATCAGAAAGTAGCACCCCCTCCTCTTTGTTGAGGAGAAAACCCAAATTCCGCGATAAGGTGGTCGCGCCACTGACAAAAATCGTGCGCTACAGACAGATGCATAAGGTGCTAGTACCTTCCTTTCGCATAACCAACCCCCTTACTCGTTCCTCTTCCCTTTGGGTTTTATCGATATTTTCCCTGTCCTTTGGGACTAAATAAAGTTCGGTGGCGACTCTGTTGTATCTTTGAGTGTGTGATTTACTCAGGTTTAATCCCGCTAGCTTCATCTGACGACTCTACTGGGGATTCCTTGCTCTTGCAAGTTGGGGTCTTGCCTAGTTTTGCTTACTTTTCTTGCTTGTTTGGGTGTTTACCTTTTGCGCTTTACTTGCTGTATCTTTATGCTTTACTTTGCTTTATGTTTATTTACTGCATTCCTTTACTGCTTTGAATACTCATATGCTGTATATTCTGGATATCTGTTGTATTTTTTGCTGTTGTTGGGATGAGTAGATATTATTGGAGAGAAAAGTCCTAACACCGGGCTTGAGCATGCACATAGGCTAGAACGTGGATAGTCGCGAGGCCTGCGTTTTGCGCGTTTGGTTATCACGAGAGCCACATCCCAGACCGTGATTCGTTTGAGAATACTTCCGTCTTGCGAGAATTCGCTACGGAGGAGGGTTTTCATCCTGAGTCCTATGGTTTGGGCGACCTTCTAGGGACCACCGTGTTGTGTCTAGATCACACCTGTGAGAGGGATATGGGTTTTTGCAGGAAACCAAACCTCTTCATACATTTGTTCTCTCACGCACGTCAGATCTTTGCACCGACACAGAATTACATGTGCAGACTATTCAAAAGATATTGCATCTCTAACTTACATTATTACATACTATTATTGCATTTTCATGTCTTCTAAACTTTTAAATTTGAGTTATGGCATCATTGTATATACCGCATTGTTGAGCCTAGGCTATTGCATAATCTAACCTTTGCATCATTGGGTGTTGCATATCTCATTTGCATTCCTCCTGCATAAACAACATATGCATACATACATTTGCATTGCATACATCCAAACCTGAAAAAGCTCACTTTCTTCCCTTCATCATCCAGAAGATAACAACGACCCGACACCGGTACTTCATCAGATCCAACTGACCAAGAATCATGGCTGATTCTGAGAATACCGCTTACACGGAAACCTTGACTCAGTTCCAGGGTAGGATGGGTCAATTCCAGGATAACATGGATGCCATCATCGAACTCCTTCGTACTCGGAGGGATGCCACTGTTACCTCTGCTGCTGTCGCAACTGTCACTGATGCAATTGTTGTCACTCCAGTTGTTGCTTCTTCTCCTGATGTTGAAGTACCAATTAAGACTGTTGTTCAGCCTACTGTCAATTTGTCAAGTTCTCAGCCCGCATTGAATAGGATTCCTATTGCCTATCCTTGGGGAATGCCCCCGAATTTCACTCATCAGATTGCCAATGGTGGTGCCTTTGTACTCTATTAACCTTTTACTGTGCCCGTGCCCAATGGGAACATTATTACTTACCCATGGGGCATGCCTACTCCGCTTCCACCTCCTGTGGTGAATAGTGATGACCATGAGATTCCTCAAGGACAGACTCGCCACACTCCAGTGCTAACTGATATTGAGACCCCTGATAAGGACGAGCATGTGTACAGAGGTTCTCCTATTCATGATCCGATCTTGTCTCAATCTGCTCAAACTGCTGTTCGGAATGTTCATCCCAGAATGCTTTACCCTGGGGCATCTTCTGTTGCTATGGTACATCCTCTTGGTCATCAGTATGGTGTTCAGATAGGTTAGAACTCTGGTCAGGTGGTAAATCCTGGGCTGGTACATCCGTCTCAGTTTGCTCCAGCCGCATCTCAACTTCCAAATCCTCAAATTCTGGTCAAAACTGATGATCAGAATAAACCTCCCTATTACAAGCTATTAGAGGATAGAATCAGAGCTATTGAGGGTTTGTCTGCCTTTGACATGGATGCCAAAGACTTATGTTTGGTTCCAAATATTGTGCTACCCCAAAAATTCAAAGTGCCTGATTTGCCTAAGTACAAGGGGTTGAGTTATCCACGAAGCCACATCACAATGTATTATAGAAAAATGGCTTCCTACATCGACAATGACGATCTGCTTATCCACTGTTTCCAGGATAACCTAAATGGGATTTCCCTGGATTGGTACATGAACCTTGAGCAAGGTAAGATCAGAACCTGGAAAGATCTATTCGAAGCATTCTTGAAGAAATATAAGTACAACTTGGATATGGCTCCCACCAGATTGCAATTACAGAATCAAGCTCAGAAAATCAGTGAATCATTCAGAGAATACGCTCAAAGGTGGCGTGAGATGGCTTCACAAGCCCGACCTGCTCTATCTGATTCAGAGTTGGTTGGCATATTCATGGGCACTCTTCAGGGTTTGTACTATGAGAAGATGATTGGTAGTATCGCTCCCGGTATTTTCATCCAAGTACAAACGCGAAAGTGGCACCGAAACAGAGTCGCCAGCAATGTGTATTTATCCCAAGAGAGGGAAAGGAAACACTGTGTAAACTTGAGGAAAGGATAGAGCATACTCTTGCGACCAAGAGATCTGGGTTCGGGAGTCGGTTACGCGAGAGGAAGGTATTAGCACCCCCACGCGTCCATCGTACCCGATGGGATCCACGCTTGCTGCTTCAATCAAAGGGTGTAAGAAAAGGATACTGGAAAAGGAACTGCTAGCTGGAGAACTGGAAAAGGAATGGAAAAGGAAAGAGAAACAAATGTAGGGAAAATAAAAGAAGTGCTCGAATGGGCCCTACCCCACTGTCTACGTATCTCATTGGGAACATGAGAATCAAAGCGACGTAGTTCCCCTCAGCTAAGGGAAAGTTGTTTGTGTTTTTTAGGGAACGGCCAATGCTCTAGCTCAAGTGTTGCAGCTCGCTGTATGGAGACTTAGGCATTACCGTCTTGCAAGAGAACGAGGAGAAGCACGTTCGTACGTTGAGAATGAATGAGATAAGAAGAGAATTCCCGAAGGAAAGACGTCATTGTTTGTTTTTGTCTTTTAAGCAAGAAGTGTTTTGATTGTTTTTGTAACTTGCATTGCACCCAAGTCTATCACATAGGAACGAATACGTCGCGTATCATCCCCAACAGGACGTACACTAGGTATTCTAGAAGAATAAAGGGAAACCCCCCCCCCCCATTATTCACTTCCCACATTTAAGGCTCATGCGCAATACACGTTTAACCTTTATTAAGTGTTTTTTACTTTTATTTCAAGATGCGAAGGAGGGACTCAAATGGGAGCAAAAGGTGAAAACTAATGAGGGAGACTAAGACTCACCCTAATGTTATCATACATGGAGGTCCTATGATTAATGTGGTTTAAGAAACCTAATCCTAAAAGAAAGGAGAAGAAGAACAAAAGAAGCAACTTACTTCCAAGATGGAAGTTAAGTTGATCTTAAAGAGGGATGAAGAAGGAGTTATTCAAAGAAAGCATGTCAATGCTTATCAAAATCACAATTTGAATTATTAAAAGAAATAAGGGAAGAAGAAAGAGATGTGTGTGGAATCATGTCCCCACACTTACTTACCACTTGCACCTACATGGAAAAGGTTAGTCCAAAACTATTCACAAGTATTGAAATAAAGAAATGGATAACAAACAATGATCAAACACATTAAGAACCAATGACTAAAGATTCTAAGAGTTAAGAAACACTCAAATTCAGAACCTACATCTAAAGGTGTTCTCTAATGCTGAGGTATCAAACACATACTAACTATGTCCCATCAAGGCCTTAAACACCAATGAAGTGAATCATGGAAGAAATAGATGAAGAATGAGTAAAGATGCAAAGTAATCATGCATTAATGCTTCATACAAGACCAAAGTCAGAATCATATGTCCCTTATCAATGTCTTAACATGCACATGAATTATCATGCCAATCATGGATGCAATGATGCAAGTAGAAGATATGAGATGAAGAATAAGAAAGGAGAAGTGAAACATGTTTCAATATATGCACAACTTGACATATTAAGGATGCATAACATGTAACAAGATTAAAGAATGCATAAAGGCAGTAGCATATTATAAATGAGATGCAAATGGAATGAAGGAAATGGCATACAAAATATAAGCACAAGACAAGTAGAGCACTAGAAGAAATAAGGAATGAAAACATGTCAAAATTCAAATTAGAATGCACAAACTTATACCAAATGCAAATGCAAACCAAAGTGATTTATAATGAAACAATGATGACCTATAACATCATACAAATGACCTATAAAGTATGTACAATCAATCACAAAAAAATGCACAAATGCTTCACCAAAACATGCTAGAATGAAGGGGAAGAAAATACCTAAAAGTACCTTCAATTACAAGGCATAAAAACAACATCAAAGCACATGGTAAAATTATGCAAGTATGATTCTAATCAACCTAAGTCAGAGGCTAAACACATATTACAAACTCATACCAAAATTCAAGATAAAAGTGTCACAAAGAAATGCACAAAGTCATATTGAAATGCCACAAAAGAAGTGTGAAGATGATCATACAAACATCATATAAGATGACTTTAAAAATCAAGCAAAAATATTTTTGGACACTTTAAGATATTACTTAACCAATGCAAAAAGAATGAGTTAAAGAGGTTGTGTGAAATGAGAGAAAGAAATCATGCAAGTTCAAGTGTCAAAGAAGAACATCCATTAGAAAGAAATTAAAAGAAAATTACACAAGTAGGTGCAAAAATCCATGAAATCAGAATTGAAAATTAAAGAAAATTATTTAAACATGTTAAGATGTCACATGAATTAATTTGTAATTTTTGGAAATGATCTACTATTTTTAGTAAAAAGAAATCAAAACAATATAGAAAAGAAAATAAAAAATTAAAAGAAATGGGGAGGGGGTGTAGCGTAAGTAAAAGGTACGTTGAAAATGAAATGGGCTCAGGCAAAGGGGGTGTGAAAATCAAATTATCACCCAGCCCAGTGAAGCGTGTTTGTGTGTGAAAAGGTGTATACTCAGTTAACCTGGGGTTCAATTATAATCACACGATCAAGTCTATCAGTGATGATCATCAAGGTAATCTCATATGACCGTCCACAACGCACGCACACCACAGCAATCATGCACGCATATACACAGGAACACTCAGATTAAAATAACTTACACGCGTGATGCACATGGTTTCATTAATGTGTTGGCAACGTTTAAACCATTGGATCAGTTTTATGAGAATCAATCATACATGATGAACGGATCAGATTGAAGACACACAATAATAACCATGGAACACATGCACACTACAAACGTTCAGGTTATAAAATGATTTTAATGTGTTGGCAACATATCAACCATAGGATGCACCAGATCAAACGGTTGTGTTCAAATCTGGCCAAGAAACCCTAGACGCATGCTCACCGGCCGGAGAATGACCTCCGGTCGTCTTCTCCGGCCATCTCCGTCACCTGCAACCCTCACATCTCCCAGAAACGTGCAAATCGCACACCAAAATGTAGAGGAACTCACATAGATCAAGAATATAGGTTCCGTTTTCACATATCACACGCATACAATGAGAATCGAATGCAACAACCTTGCCCTAAATTCTCAACTATGCTCCTAAAGAGCCTATCAACTAGCCTGGATGCACGCAACTTCTAGTAAGCTAAAAACTACAGAAAAAACAAGATAAAACAATAAGAATTTATGCAATAAAGTTGGAGGAATTGGAACCTAAAGTTTGCAGAAACTTGAAGCAAAAGAAAATAAGAGATCCTCTCTTGATCTTGAGTTTAATTCGTGCAAAATAAATGCAGCCGAGTCGTGAGATATTGAAAACAGAGAGAGAACCAAAATGTTGATGAAACTTCACTTGGAGAATGATATTGATTCAGTGTGTTATTGATTCAAGAATGCCAAACAATGATGATGATTGATGAAGATGAGTGATGGAAAATGGTGAATTCGTGTGAGCTCAGAGAGAGTACAGAGAGAATTTGAGAGAAAAAGTGCGAAGAATTTTGAAGTGAGTATGGAAAAATGAGAGTTGAAATGAAACTGTGAGTGATATTTTGATTTATATGTTGAGTTAGATGCTTAACCCGTGGTCAAATGAGTTGGTTAAGGTGAGTTGATTGGGTTAAAGTGAGTGCACCCTAACTAACTGAGTCAAGTTAGTTAGGGGCGAGTTACTTGGTTTTGCTATGGTGTAGATGATGTTCATGAAGTTATGGTGGAATTGAGAAGGAATGGTGGTGATATTGTTATTCTGATGTAGCAACAAGGGAGCTTGTTGTGAAAGCTTTGTTTTTTCCTTTTTCATGTATGAAGCATCATGGATAGCACGTGTTTGTAAGGACATGTTGGTTCTAAAATGGCAAAGGGTGGCTGGTGTAAGAATGCATGCGTGTAGACTAACTGACGCACAACAACAACATGGTGACATTCTAATCTTGACATCATAACAATCAGTGACAACCATGGATATTTAAGAATGAATTTCTCTCAATGTGGTGCATGAAATGATGAGTTTTTTGTGCCCTTGGGAAGATGCATCATCATAGAACAAGTTTGATGTGAATTTTGGATTAAATGGAGGCTTGGAAGTTAATGAAAAATGGCTTGGAACATCAAGGTTTGAAACTGGTTGAAGGGCGTGGCAAGACAAGTCATGGCATGGCAATGTGACCTATGAAATTCAGCATGATCATACCAACTTTGAACCCGTATAACTCCATCATAACTTGCTCAAATGAAAATTTGCCCAACATCAAAGTTGAAGAGGACATTGAGATGAACAACTTTGATGTTCTACATTTTTTCATTTGGAGCTTCCATAATTGAGAAAATTGGCTGGACTTTTGGCACACCAGGTGTTTGACAAAATTATGGCGCGTGGGCTTGGTCATGCTTGGTCATGACTTGGTTTGTGACCTAGTTTTGCCAAACTTTGATTGATCATATCTCCCTAAATATTGATCCAATGGAGATGTTCTTTATATGGATTTGAAGCTTGGAATGTCATCTTTAATTGGCTCAACTTGGGCCTAAAGTTTGGAGCTTTTATCATGGAGAAAGAAAGCCTCAAAGTGTGGTGCAAAATGGTCCAAACTTGCCATTTTTGGAAACCCTAAATTTCCAAAAATAGAAACTTTGTACCTTTCTTGATTTTTCATGATTCCTCCATCATTTCTTGATCAAATCTTGTCCAATGAACATATATAACTTGAATTTCATGAATTTGATCTTAAAAAGTCAGGAGTTGACTTTTTTCACTGCACAGTTGACTTTTTCCCCAATTCTCTTAATTTTGAATCTTCTGACCAATTGAAACCCTTCTGAAACCAATTGATGGGAAATTTTCCATACCTACACACTTAAGAACATAAGGAATACCATGAGATCAAGTTTTGTCCAAAAAATCAGAAATAAACTGATTTTATGTCAAACCCTAATTTTGGTACCCTCTGGTTAGGAGGAAATATCACATCCTCCAAATCCAAATTCCTCTGAATACGATGTACATCCTATCTAACAAAGATGAGATATAACACTTGGAGGTGATAAAAACTCAAAGAGCTTGCCCATTTGAGGGTCACATCCCAATCTTGGACTGCTTTGTGTAGGAGATGGTGCACTGTCCAATCTTCTTGATGAATTTCCAACTTCCAATGCCTTGTGGGATCAAAGTGAGAGGATATATGATATAAGAGACCCTTGAGGCTTGTTTGGAGACCCTTGGCTCTTATTCTCTTGCTTTTCTTTGGTTTCCAATTGTTCACACCTTGAAACACTAGATACCATGCCTTGCACCCAATGATATGTAATTTATGACCTACTATGGAATGCAAATGAGTAGAGCATAGACCAATTTATTGAGAAAACATGAGGGCAAATTTTGGGGTATTACATTTGACCCTATTCAATCAACTGTGAATCTGAATGGATGAAAGCAACGGCTATCGGAAATTCAAGATACATAGGGATTGAATACAAAAACAACCAGAAAATTTGCACGCTGAATGAAGAAGAAAAGTGATATAAACCCTCCTAGAAGTATCAGCAAATAACTGCATAGAGTGATACGACGTGTATCAAAATAGGGATACAGACGAGTATCAAGGACCATACGGACGAGTAGGGAAAGAAAACACAGACGAGCGTTGAAGGACACGGCCGAGTGTCAAAGGCTGTTGAATGCAGAATAGGGCAAGCAACAAAAATATTTATTTTCGGAAGAATTCCCTCCGGGATTTATGTCGTGCCCACAGAGATCGGTTCGAGGGAAAGAATGTCGTTCGACAGTCTCTCGCGTTAATGAGTTTGGATTAGAATGGTTTTAAACATAAAAACAGAAAAGTAAACATTAAAACACGAAAGAAATTCATTCTTCAGAGACACACTTATCAGGAACTGCATACAATCGACTCCTCACAAACTTAAACTTACCGACCAGTTATACTCCACCTACAATCCTCCTCAATATCACCCAGCATCGCTCACAACACAGGTTATGTCTAACGCACAGTTGAGATAACAACCGTGTCACTCTCTTCGTCACTCTCGCGAGCGAAGCCTCGAAACACGGAAGGCATTAAGCTTCGACGCCTATTGAAGATTGTTAGCTCCTAAATCTATCTCTAGAGTCCAGAAACTAACAGACAATCGTCCCTAATCGAAGTTTACGAAGGTTATGTCTAACGCAACCCAAACCCTGCGCATAAAGCAAAAATCAGAGACAATCACCAATAGAGATTTGTAAAGCAAGTTTTATACAACGCCATGAGCGACAAATATACATGAGTTTGCAGCAAATACATATAGACAACCCAACCATAAAGAAAAATCACAAAGAAGAAAAGAAATGAACCAAACATCTCGCGGATTGTCGGAGCCGGTCGATGATCAATCCACCCCGATTCATCCGTATGCATGCTCCATAGTTGTTTTCTAAGCAAATCAATGAAAAATGAAGTTTGATGGAAATGGGATCAAGAAACCCCAAAACCATAACATAAAAAGTGACTAAAATGAATTATACACATTTCCAATTCTGCACTGCTCGCTAGGCGAACAGATCATTCGCTAGGTGAATGCAAGAAAATGGAACTTAAGTGCCTCTGAATCGTTAAACCGCCCTTTGCTTTTTTCAGAGGTTCGCTAAGCGAACGATTTATTCGCCTAGCGAATGCTCGCTAGGACGTTCGCGAAGCGAACATTGGTCTCTTTCTCCTCTGACTCTTTCTGGCCACCCTCGCTGGGACCTTCGCCAACCTTCACTAGGCGAACATTCACTGAGACCTTCGCCAGCCTTCGCTAGGCGAACGTTCGCTGTCACACTCGCTAAGCGAACATGACAGAAAACCTGTCCCTTATTTGACCACAACTTCTGCACCGTAGCTCCGATTTACGCACGGTCGGAAGCGCTGGAAAGCTTATTTATTGCTCTTCAAAACAATGGCATACTGGCCTTTATTAGTTACATAAAAAAATGAGATAAAAATCAATTAAACCAAGTAATATTTACATGTTACGCAATATATACACTAAAACGTAAAGTAAACGTATTATAAACAAATCGGGTGTTATTCAAACGATATCAACAAAAAGTATCGATAAGTGCAACAAAACATATATACAAAAATAGGTACAATTTGCACTTATCAAACTCTCCCCAACTTACCTAATTGTTTGTCCTCAAACAAGAATCAAACAACTCAACGAAATAGAGTGATAACCAAAGAATCACGAATCAACAAGTTTTAAAAAACGGAAAACAAATGTATGGTTCACATGAAAACGGTACACACAAAAAGTAAATAATTATCACTAAACCACGACGACAACATAGTCACGAAACAAACGCAAAATACAAAAATCATGCCAAAAATTCTAAAACAACACAAGTTCCAAAGTGAATCACACCTAGCAAAAACAATCATCGGTAGATGAAAAACACACAATAAGGTACTTTACACTCACACAACACTCCTGCAAACAAAAGACTAAATTATGCATACATCCACAAATTCACATTGCAAATACAAAAGCAAGAATCACAAGGACTTTTCCAGGTTGTAACGTGGTTGGGTAAACAAACAAGGGGCAATTTCAAAAGGTAATTGAAACAAAAACTTGCCTAAACCTAAGGGAGTGAGCAACTCACAAAGACTCAAGCACCAAATTCCAATCAACTTCTTCCACAATCCCAAGTGTTAAACAACACACAATACTTATTTAGCACAATTATTGAAACTCTTTTTGTGTCCTTTTTCATGGATTTTTTTTTTCTTCTTTTTTCTTTCTTTTTCTTTTTCACAAATTTTTCTCTTTTTTCTTTTCTTTTCCAATCCTCATAGAATCCAACCAATGAGTATACAATCATCCTCTCCCCAACTTGAATTCAACCACACCATCATGTGAATACTCCCTACTTTCTAAGGCAAGGAAAAAATCCATACAACAACACAAAGTTGAGGTCCAAGAAAAAACAAAATCCATTCAAAAATAAGTGAACTAAATACTCATAGACAAGCATTAAGTTCAAATAGATACATGGATCAAAAAGCTCAAAGGGGTTACGAATTCTCACACACTCACAAGGTGAATTGACTATTTGGCTAATGTAGTTGTGCTCAAAATGAAACAATTGCCTTGATCCTTTTCATGCATTCATATAAACAACACAAACAACAGATTCAACATAATAAAATCTAGTAAAACAAGAATGTCGGTACTCCGAGCATATATGAACAATGGAAATTCACCTCACAAAAAAGAAGGTTGGGAACTAAAGTGATTCACAATAGAACAAGTATACAAAAGAATGAATGGCATGAAAGTTTGTAAAATGCCTAAGTATCATGAATATGCTGAAGTCAAGAAAGCGATAAACACATACCTCAGACGTGTACAAAACTTAACAAAATCATTACCATACATCCGCAAGTTGAAACGAACAAACTTGGAACATCACCAAATTTCCTCAAGCTACTCAAAACAAGCTCAAAGGCAAACACCAAAACTATTAATATACACAAACTGAAAAACCGGCAAAAATTCATTAAACAAGTTGTAAAGTGAAGATTTGAGAATTTTACGAACAATCCGAGTACAACTTGTTTAATGAAAATTCACCACACAACCAAAGAAAATAATACAACATGCTTGTTTTACGTCATAAGCTCGACGCATTTACAATGCTTAGCTAGCAAACTTCCTTCCTTCATGCCATAGTGATGTCTCACCGCGCAAACCAAAAGCAAGTGCCCTAACCAAACACATGAACAAACATTACGGGAACAAAACGTATATAACACGTGAACAAACATAATGGAAATAGACAATATATACGATATAGACAAAACTCAAAAACAAAGAAACTATCGCAATGCGATTCAATATCAAAACCGATCCCCGGCAACGGCGCCATTTTGTTGAATGCAGAATAGGGCAAGCAGTAAAATTATTTATTTTCGGAAGAATTCCCTCTGGGATTTATGTCGTGCCCACAGAGATCGGTTCGAGGGAAAGAATGCCGTTCGACAGTCTCTCACGTTAATGAGTTTGGATTAGAATGGTTTTAAACATAAAAACAGAAAAGTAAACATTAAAACACAAAAGAAATTCATTCTTCAGAGACACACTTATCAGGCACTGCATACAATCGACTCCTCACAAATTTAAACTTACCGACCAGTTATACTCCACCTACAATACTCCTCAATATCACCCAGCATCGCTCACAACACAGGTTAAGTCTAACGCACAGTTGAGATAACAACCGTGTCACTCTCTTCGTCACTCTCGCGAGCGAAGCCTCGAAACACGGAAGGCATTAAGCTTCGACGCCTATTGAAGATTGTTAGCTCCTAAATCTATCTCTAACAGACAATCGTCCCTAATCGAAGTTTACGAAGGTTATGTCTAACGCAACCCAAACCCCGCGCATAAAGCAAAAATCAGAGACAATCACCAATAGAGATTTGTAAAGCAAGTTTTATACAACGCCATGGGCGACAAATATACACGAGTTTGCAGCAAATACATATACACAACCCAACCATAAAGAAAAATCACAAAGAAGAAAAGAAATGAACCAAACATCTCGCGGATTGTCGGACCCGGTCGATGATCAATCCACCCCGATTCAACCGTATGCATGCTCCATAGTTGTTTTCTAAGCAAATCAGTGAAAAATGAAGTTTGATGGAAATGGGATCAAGAAACCCCAAAACCATAACATAAAAAGTGACTAAAATGAATTATATACATTTCAAATTCTACACTGCTCGCTAGGCGAACAGATCATTCGCTAGGCGAATGCACGAAAATGGCACTTAAGTGCCTCTAAATCGTTAAACCGCCCTTTGCTTTTTTCAGAGGTTCGCTAAGCTAACGATTTATTCGCCTAGCGAATGCTCGCTAGGACGTTCGCGAAGCGAACATTGGTCTCTTTCTCCTCTGACTCTTTCTAGCCACCCTCGTTGGGACCTTCGCCAGCCTTCGCTAGGCGAACATTCGCTAGGACCTTCGCCAGCCTTCGCTAGGCGAACGTTCGCTGTCACACTCGCTAAGAGAACATGACAGAAAACCAGTCCCTTATTTGACCACAACTTCTGCACCGTAGCTCCGATTTACGCACGGTCGGAAGCGCTGGAAAGCTTATTCAATGCTCTTCAAAACAATGGAATATTGGCCTTTATTAGTTACCTACAAAAATGAGATAAAAATCAATTAAACCAAGTAATATTTACACGTTACGCAATATATACACTAAAACGTAAAGTAAACGTATTATAAACAAATCGGGTGTTATTCAAACGATATCAACAAAAAGTATCGATAAGTGCAACAAAATATATATACAAAAATAGGTACAATTTGCACTTATCAAAGGCCAATACGGACGAGTATTGGAATATGAGGTTCAAACACAAATGAGTGCTGAAAGGGCACTGACGGGTGTCAAAAGGTCAACAATGCGAACGAGCACCGGACAATCTTCAAAGGAACACGACGAGTGACCAAGTCAACGATACGGATGAGTATCGGACGATGATTAATAAAAGGAACACACATAAGTGTTCGGTTCAACGATACGGACGAGCATCGGACAATCATCAAAGGAGCACGACGAGTGACCAAGTCGACGATACGGACGAGTATCGGACGATGATTAATAAGATACAGACGAGTATCTCAAAACTCAATACGGACGAGTATTGGCTAAAGTTCAAACACGGCCGAGTGTTGAAAAGGGACATGGACGAGTGTTGAAAGGACACGGACAAATGTCCGAGGTCAATACGGACGGGTATTGAATTAACACTGTATGATCAAGTGTTGGAAGCTTTACTGCGGTTGCATGACAATGTTTTGTCTGTGAATTTCTCTGGCTTGCAGGTAAATGTTTGAACCTGGCTTATGCTTGCAAGCATATGTTTTAGTTTTGTCATAATGCTCCACCTTAATGGAAATGCTACGCGTTTTGAGGATGCTATGCATACTATATGCAAGATGCAAAGAGGTCCTCAGCAGAATATATGCTGAGGAAAGGAAGGTAACTCCGCTGGGGAATAATGAGCTTACAACAAACTCTGCTGGGGGAAAACCACTCCAGAGTGTCTCGTGCCAGGGAATGCTTCTTAAGAGAATTTTACAGAAGACCAAACATCTTCAAACTCTTGGACAAACACCGAGACTTGAGCTAGGATGCAGTAATTGAGAAGTTACTCTACTGGGGATGATAGATTTGGAGCACCTCCTGCCGGGGAATTTTCATGATGCTCCATGCTTGGGGTGGTCAACAACTTGCTTTCGCCCCAAGATACCGGGCTAATCTGAAGAAAACGTCCCAAGGGGATTTTACAGAAGATTCGACATCTCCAAACTCCTGGACTCTTACCGAGGCTTGAACATTGGCTGCGAGGCCACTATACTGGGGAATTCACAACCGTTATTGACACAGAAAAGCTTGTAGCTGTTGGAAGTACTGAATAGGAGAATTGACTTAATAAGATACAACGCTACCCAGTTGCACTTGACTTGTCAATATCGAATCTTCGTTCGCGACCGCCGGCCAGACGATGGATTCAATCAGTAAACGTTGTGACAAAAGGATAACATGAGAACCCTTTCCTGAACACGATGGCTTCGGTACTACCATTCGACAATGTTGTCGGGGATCATGAAGCTCTGTAAATATGCTGGGGATGATAACCTCCAAGCATAACGTTCCTGCTGAGGAACTGTCTGCTTGGGGAAGAACGATCATTTGCGTTTCGCAAAAGGATTTGACTTGAAGACGTCATTCATCTTTACATAGCTATCCAGTGAACTCTCAACACCTGCAATCAAAAGAATGCGCACATATGCCCCAAAATAACACGAGTTTTGGTGGGATTCACCCAAGCACACCCATCATTTAAAGCAATTTTAAATGTTTTCCTTTTAGGCATGTCATTGTAGAACCCCAATGTTTTCACATACAAATGTTTATAAAAAATTTGGGACATTTGTGTAAACAAAACAGATCATAAAAACAAAACAAACAAATGGAATTATTCTGAATAACGACCATTTTATTGATTGAAGAGCCTTAAAATAGGCATTTACATCAAGAAGCAATTCCTGGAAATAGGTAATTGCCAAAACAGAAAAGAAACTGTCCTAATGGCAATGTGAAAATGGAACTTCATTGAGTTTCAACCCTGCTATGGTTCATATATCTTCAAGACTCTCCAATAGCTTCGCTTTCAAAGGGGGACGATTGAACTGATTCCTATCCTTCGGAGTGCTCATTGATTGAGACGAGACGATACAGATTACTCAGATCGCAGTTTTCGCTAAATCTCTCTTTTGCCTGGATCGCCCTTTACGGGTTTTCAATCCACCGAGATACCCTTTTTTGCCTAAGTTGCCCTCGCGGGTTTTCAACTTACCGGGTGTACTTCCTTTTTTATTTTTATCCCTAATTTTTGCCCGAACCTTTTCTCTTTTTTCCTTTTTTTTTTGGTTCGCCGGGTTGCCCCTTTTTGCCTGGACTCTCTTTTTACTGTCCAGCGGGTCTCTTCATGCGAAGTATTTTTTAACTGCGTCCGAGTTCACAGGTGACAGAAAATCCTCACCGTCCATTGTTGTAAGCATCAAGGCTCCACCCGAGAAAACCTTCTTAACAACATATGGACCTTCATAATTAGGAGTCCATTTGCCCCTGTGATCTATTTTCGGAGGAAGAATCCTTTTCAATACCAAGTCGCCCGTCTGGTAAGTCTGAGGACGCACTTTCTGGTCAAATGCCCGTTTCATTCTCCTCTGGTACAGCTGTCCACGACATACTGCAGCCAATCGTCTTTATTCGATGAGACTCAACTCGTTGAACCTCGCTCGAACCCATTCAGCCTCGTCAAGTTTAGCATCCATCATGACCCTTAAAGAAGGGATCTCCACTTCCACCGGTAGCACTGCTTCCATACCGTATACCAGAGAAAACGGGGTTGCCCCAGTAGATGTACGAACAGAGGTACGATACCCATGTAAAGCGAAAGGCAGCATTTCATGCCAATCCTTATACGTCACCACCATCTTTTGCACAATCTTCTTAATATTTTTGTTGGCTGCCTCGACGGCACCATTCATCTTCGGGCGATAAGGAGAAGAATTGTGATGTTCAATTTTGAAGCTCTGGCATAGCTCTTTCATCATCTTATTGTTGAGATTAGAACCATTGTCAGTAATGATCCTTTCAGGCACCCCATATCGGCAAATAATCTCCTTCTTAATGAATCGGGCTACCACCTGCCTGGTGACATTTGCGAAAGAGGCAGCCTCTACCCACTTGGTAAAGTAATCAATAGCCACCAGAATGAATCGATGCCCGTTGGAAGCTGTAGGCTCAATCTTCCCTATCATATCAATGCCCCACATAGCAAAGGGCCATGGAGAACTCATCACATTCAGGGGGTTTGGTGGCACATGCACTTGTCAGCATAGATTTGGCATTTGTGGCATTTTCGGGCGTACTTAAAGCAATCAGCCTCCATAGTTAACCAGTAATACCCTGCTCGCAATAATTTCTTTGCCATAGCATGCCCACCAGCATGGGTACCGAAAGATCCTTCATGCACTTCCTGCATTAACAAGTCTGCTTCGTGTCTATGCAGGCATCTGAGCAAGACCATGTCAAAATTACGCTTGTAAAGCACATCCTCATTCAAAAAGAAGCTTCCCGATAACCTCCTCAGAGTCTTTTTGTCATTGTTTGATGCCCCGGCCGGATACTCTTGACTCTTCAAGAAGCGCTTGATATCAAAATACCAAGGTTTATCATCAGTCGTCGTATCGGCGGCAAACACATGAGCGGGTCTGTCTAGCCTCATCACATCAATATTGGGTATATGGTTCCACCAATTCACCTGAATCATGGAAGACAATGTTGCTAAAGCATCAGCCATTTGATTCTCATCACGAGGGATATAGTACAATTTTACTGTTGTAAAGAAAGTCAATAGTCTTCTCGCGTAGTCTCTGTAAGGAATCAAGTTCTGCTGGTTGGTATGCCAATCTCCATTGATCTGGTTGATCATTAGAGAAGAGTCCCCAAATATATCTAGAGTCTTGATCCTTAAATCAATGGCTTCTTCAATACCCATGATACAAGCCTCATATTCCGCTTCATTGTTGGTGACATCAAACGTTAACCTGGCAGTGAAAGGTATGTGTGATCCTTTCGGAGTAATAAGGACTGCCCCTACACCACTTCCATTCATGTTAACGGCCCCATCGAACATCAGTTTCCATTTGTCCTCAGGATCCGGCCCTTCGTCAACCGGAGGCTCTTCACAATCTTTAGCCTTGAGAAACATGATGTCTTCATCAGGAAAATCAAACCTCATTGGCTGATAATCATCAACAGGCGACTCGGCCAGATAATCAGATAACACACTCCCTTTGATAGCTTTCTGGGAAGTGTATTGTATATCATACTCAGTCAAAACCATCTGCCACCGAGCGACCCTTCCATTAAGAGCTGGCTTCTCAAAAATTTACTTGATTGGATCCATTTTTGAAATCAGTAGGGTTGTATGAGTCAGCATGTATTGTCTCAATCGCTTAGTAGCCCATGCTAGTGCGCAGCATGTCTTCTCAAGCATCGAGTACCTGGACTCACAATCGGTGAATTATTTGCTCGGGTAGTATATAGCGTGCTCCTTCCTACCTGTCTCGTCTTGTTGACTGAGAACACAACCCATTGATCCATCACGTACAGAGAGATACATAATCAGTGGCCTCCCAGGAACTGGAGGCATGAGAATCCGAGGATTATGAAAATATTCTTTTATTTTATCAAAAGCCCTTTGACAGTCATTGTTTCACCGGATTGATTGATCTTTTCTCAATAACTTGAATATTGGCTCACAAGTCGTGGTAAGATGAGATATAAATCTTGCAATATAATTCAGTCTTCCCAAAAATCCACGAACTTGTTTCTCTGTTCTTGGCTCTGGCATTTCTTGAATGGCTTTTACCTTTGCTGGATCCACCTCGATTCCTTTTTCACTGATAATGAAGCCCAGAAGCTTACCAGATCTTACCCCGAAAGTACACTTATTCGGGTTCAGCCTCAGTCTGAAATGTCTCAACCATTCAAACAACTTTTTCAAATGTATCAAGTGCTCCTCTTCCATTTGTGATTTGGCAATCATATCATCCACATAAACTTCAATTTCTTTGTGAATCATATCGTGGAAGAGCGTCACCATGGCACGCTGATATGTTGCCCCAGCATTCTTTAAACCAAACGGCATCACCTTATAGCAGAATGTGCCCCACGGGGTAATAAATGTAGTTTTTTCCATATCCTCCGGTGCCATCTTGATCTGGTTATATCCGGAAAACCCATCCATGAAAGAAAACACAGAGAATTGAGCCGTATTGTCTACCAACACATCAATGTGTGGTAACGGAAAATCATCTTTTGGACTCGCCCTGTTCAAATCTCGATAATCCGCGCACATTCTGACTTTGCCATCCTTCTTCGGCACATGCACAATATTAGCGACCCATGGCGGATAACTAGTAACATCTAGAAACCCCGCGTCCAACTGCTTTTGCACCTCCTCTTTGATCTTGATAGCCATTTCAGGTTTGGTTCTCCGAAGCTTCTGCTTGACAGGAAAATAACTCTCTTCCAGCGGCAATCTGTGCACAACGATGTCTGTATTCAACCCTGGCATATCTTGATAAGACTAGGCGAAGATGTCGACATACTCTCGCAACATCTCAATCAGCTCTTTCTTTACATTCTCTGCCAGGCTTGCCCCTACTTTGACCTCTTTCTTTACCTCTTCAATACCGAGATTGACAACTTCTATAGATTCCTGATGAGGCTGAATGGCTCTTTCTTCCTGCTTAAATAACCGAGCCAACTCTTCAGGAAGTTCACAATCTTCCTCGTCCCCCTCTTCAGCTTGGTATATTGGATTATCGAAGTCATAATAAACCATAGCAGGGTTGTCATCAACAAGATCCAGAGAATTATTTCTGCATGAATGACAATTCATGCTTTTAGAAATTGCTTTTTTTGAAAGGAAAAGGAAAAATGCAAGAAAACTGTGAAGAAAACATTGCCATTTTTATTTATCTGGTAAAAATAAAATGAAAGACAGGGAACATAATTTTGAATACAAAACGTCCTTTTATTAATGATAAAATTTTGCATGAGAATAAATGGGGGCCCTACAATGAAGTCACTATGCCTTGGGCAGAGCATAAGACCTTTGCATGCTTAATGAAAGAAAACATAGAAAATTTACTTATTTGGCAGAGTAACTTGGATGAGATCCTCCGAAAACCAATTGTTCAGCTTCACTCCTGGGGCACATGGGCGCACCCAGTTGTTCAGGTCACAGTCACTATCTTCACCGTCTCCAATTGCTACACAAGTCTGACTTGGATATATGACCCTTCCACTTGAGAAAATAACTGGCCCTTGGCGCTCTTGACCCTGTAATAGTGGAACTCGAGGAGGTTTATAACCAATTCCGCTCTTATCATCCTTGAAAGGTATCTCAATCATTTGTCCCCAACCTTCGGAACGACCAGACTGCACCACTTCCAAAGCTTGTTTATACGAAGTCATGGAGGTTCCCACCCTTGCATCACCAGACGGAGAATCTCTCACCATATTCATAGTTTCAAATGCCTGACAGAGAGTTTCGTGGATTTCTCCGTCCTTCTCCACGTACTTGAAGGATGACAGATGACTAACGAAAATATCTTCTTCTCCGCATACCGTAACAACCTGACCGTCCACCACAAATTTTATCTTCTGATGCAAGGTTGAAGATACGGCCCCAACAGCGTGGATCCATGGACGACCCAATAGACAACTATAGGCCGGTTTGATGTCCATCACATAAAACACTGTATTGAACACCTATGGTCCTATCTGGACAGGCAGCTCTACTTCTCCGAACACTGATCTCTTTGAACCATCAAACGTTTTCACCACTAGATCACAAGGCCTCAGTATAACTCCTTCCACATCCAGCTTTGCTAATGCTTTCTTAGGCAACACATTGAGGGACAAGCCAGTGTCCACCAATACATGGGATAACATAGCACCTTTACATTCCATTGATATGTGGAGAGCCTTATTGTGGTTCCTTCCTTCTGGCGTTAAGTCAAAATCTGTGAACCCCAGACCGTTTTCGGCATTAACATTGGAAATCACACTTTCAAGCTGGTTCACTGATATTTCTTGCGGTACGTACGCCATATTCAAAATTATGAGCAAAGCATTCCGATGTGCTTCGTAACATAGCAACAATGACAATATGGAGATCTTAGAAGGAGTTTGATGTAGGTGGTCAACGATCTTATAATCGTTCTTCCTGATTATTCTCGTGAATTCCTCAACATCTCTCTCCAATGACTTATCAGATTCCGCCCCTGGCACTGGTTCAGCCCCTGGCGTTGGTTCATCACCTATTACCTGCTTTCCTTTTTCCCTTGCTAAGGCTTCGGGATCGTCTTTCCTGAGTGTCTGAGGAGCAAAAAGCCTTCCGCTGCGGGTAAAACCGCTCAATCCTCCAACATTTCCGATACTTGAACCACTTTCTTTAGGAGTCTGCACCTCTTTCCTCTGTCCTTGACTATTAGTCCCATAGTACCATGGGATAGCAACCTTGTTCTCATTTGGGACATGACTGGGAACAGTTATAGTTATAGGAGCTACTCGTTCAGGCGTAGACGTCTGCACAGGAGCAGGCACCGGAATTTCCACAGGGTCAAAGTAGATTGTAATAGTAGAAACTTCATTGTCACTCTTTTTCAAATGATCAAATTGTAAACGTCCTTCATCCATCATGCTCTGAAGTCTATTTCTCAACTTCACACAACCATTATCAGCAGTCAAACAATCTTCACAACTTTCTGAACAACCAGGCAATACTGCCCCTTTCAGCAGGCGATCCTTCATAATTTTCAACGGATTCTTGACATCCTTAATGTCCCTCACCAGATTCAAACCTCCATCTTCTTCAATGGAATTCACCCCCGGTCCACCATGTGAAGGCATGGTATTTTGAATTACATTAGGCCTCGGAGCAAAATTAATAGCCTTTGAATCAACAAGATCTTGAACCACATGTTTGAAAGCCCTGCAATTTTCCACATTGTGACCTGGCGCGTTTGAGTCAAATTCAGACTTTTCATTTGCATCATACCCAACAGGCAAGTCGCCCACTAGGGGAGCCAAAGTCCTCAATTGTACCAACTTCAAACAAAGTAAATTCTGTAGCATTTATGAGCATGTCATAGGGAAAACATCAAAATGTCGGTCATTCATTCTCTGTCTTGGGCGATACTGCCTCTGAGCGGCAGGTTGAGCCTTAGTATCCGGAGTTGGAATAGTTATAGATCCTGATTGGTGATATGTACCCTGTCGTCCTCGACCTCTCCCCCCTTGTGCATATGCAGCATTAGCGTCACCTTCACACTTTCTGTTATTGTTTCCAAAAAACTTCTTTGCGGGAGCTGAACTTGTACCACTTCCATCCTGAATCTTCCCCAACTTTAGCAAACTCTCGATTCTTTCTCCAGCAATTACTATGTCAGCAAAACCAGTGGATGGACAAGCAGCCAACCGATAAAGATACGGACCTTGCAAAGTATTCATGAACATGTCAGCCATTTCTCTCTCTGCCAACGGAGGTTGCACCTGAGCAGCGAGTTCACGCCACCTTTGGGCGTACTGCTTAAAACCTTCCTTAGGGTCCTGTGTCATGCTCTGTAACTGAGTGCGATTCGGTGCCATGTCGATGTTATACTGGTATTGCTTTAAGAAAGCCAAGCACAACTCTTTCCAGCTTCTGATGTGAGCCCTGTCCAACTTGATATACCACTCCAGTAAGGCTCCAAACAAGCTGTCCTGGAAAAAATACATCCATAACTTTTGATCATCAGAATAAGCCGCTATCTTCCGGTTATACGCCTGGAGATAAGTTTTGGGACAAGTGCTACCATTGTACTTGTCAAAAGTAGGTGGTTTAAACTTCGGGGGAATCTTGACACCCTGTACTAACCCCATATCCTCAACATCAATTCCCAAAGGATTTTGACTTTCTATAGCATTCACTCTTTCAGCCAGTCCCTCATATTTCCTGTCATCATGATAGAATCCCATATCAGCACTAAGTACAGAAAACTGATCATCCTGACGATCTTCCACCAACCCATTGTTGCCAAGAACAAAACCCAAGTTAACTCCAACCGGAGGAGGAGTAACAACAGGAGGATTGACAACCGGAGGGTTGACAACAAGCGGGTTAACCCGAGGGGGATTAACGTGGTCACCAGTAGGAATCTCTGTCTCCAACCTTTGGATGGTAGCTCGCATGTCTTCTTGCCCTACTCTTAGGTCCTGCTGCCCCTAGGCAACACCCTGCATCAAATTCATAAATTGTTCCATGCGTGCCCTTAACTTAGCCAACTCTGTCTGTACCTGATCCATAGCTCTAGCTTGGTTTCGTCTGGTTGCGTATCGGTGAATGTGGGAATCAGCTATTATACCTAAAAATCAAATAAAGGTTAGAGAGACCGGAGCAAGTACCTGCTATGCAAGAATGCTTATGATTATGAGGATGCAGATGCAAATGCAAACAATCATATTTAAACATCTCCGAGGCATATCGGCTTTGATTCCAGCTTTGAAATCGGGCAAGGGATTGGACACTACATCGGAAAATAAATCCGAATCCAGAAATATTGCAGAATCAAACAAAGGAAGACACCTTTCAAAAACTGAGATCTGTAGAGACAAATATGGCCGACCCAAATATTGTAATATCATATCATAAGAAGTCATACAGATAGGTCTGATACAATCAACATTGATTCCATCAACAATCCTGATGGTAATCATAGCAAAATACAAACAACAGAATCACTACAAATCAATTCCAAATAAACTGGCTTCAATCTCCTCAAGAAGGTTCACAGTGTTTGGATGAGCAGGTCTTTCTAGCAACCCCTTGATCAGTTTGTTTCTCTTCTCGACATCCTGATTCAGCCTAGCAATCTGCTCTTCAACGTCATTGTCTTCGCGCTTTGACTTCTTGACTTCCGCTTGCAGCTTGAGCTCTTCAATTTCTTTCTGAGCTTCTTTCCACTTACCAGAGAGGTGCTTATTATCCTCCTTCATTCTTTGAAGTTCTTCTTTTAACTCCCCATTCTCAATCTTAAGCTCTTCCCACATCTCCTGATATGTGGCAAGCTCGCCTTTAGTTTTGGTCAAGAGCTTCTTGGTTTCCTTGTAGGCTTTGCCGGATGATTCAGCAGTCATACTGATTTTTCTACAATGCTGAGCTCTGTCATCAAGATCCTTCTCCCTTTTTTCCAAACGCTCTGTCAAATCTTGAACCTTCCATTTCATCTCCAAGTTGTCATGTAAAGCGCCCTGAAGTCTACTACTCATACTAGCATTTTCCTCTCTCAAATCTTGCACCACTTTTCGCTGCTTATCGAATTCTTCAATTGGTACGGTGATTCTTTCCTCTATCACTTTGGGATACAAGGGAGGTGCCCAATCAAAAGGCAAATAGTACTCTTCGACCCTCTTCTTTATCCATTGCTCATATGGAGGGAAAGTTTGATTGTTAGGCACACCCCAAATGGTTTTTCCTCTCTTCTGTTTACTGAGCCATGCTTTGGAAGCTTTCTGCGCCACATCTAATCCATCGTCAGCCATGTGAAAATACAGAGACTCTTCCAACTCCTTTTCAACTGGAGAACTTCTTAGGGCATACCCAAACTGCCGGATAGCCAAAGAAGGGTTATAGTTAATACCCCCTTTTCTCCCTATCAACGGGACATTGGGGTACTCACCACAACTGTGCAAAATGTCTTTACCCAGTACTCCGTGATTCACCCAAACAATATCCTTAGCGTCTAGACCCATCAGACGTTGGCTCCACTTCAGAGAATTTTTAGTATCCTTGAAAGCACCTGACTGGGGTAAACGATTGGCAAACCACTTATAGAAAAGGGATGCACAACAATGAACTGTCCCACCTCGTTTCTTCTCGTTCCTGTTATATAAAGCGTAATGGAGATCTCCTAATAAGGTTGGCACCGGATTCTGAGCTACGAATATCTTGATAGCATCCGTGTCAACAAAATCAGGCTCATTTGGGAACAAAACAATACCATACACACAGAGAGCCAACACTGCATTGAAGACATTCCACTTCTCCTCCTTTGCTGCCTCTTGAGCCTTGTTTGCCAAGTATGATAGGTGATAGCCACGAACCTTTCCCTTTCTAGAAATATCAGCTTCCAAAGTTGACTTGCTCAAATAAAGAGCACTAGCCACAGCTTGGAAATCAAGATCTGCCTTCGACCCACAGAAAGGAACAACTTCTTTGATGGAAATTCCCAGGATGTTAGAATATTCCTCCAGAGTGGGAACCAAAACATAATATGTCAACACAAAGCACCTCAAGGCGGGATCATGGAATTGCATTAAGGTGTGCAAGCCGTTATATTCGTATTCACTGATGTTACGGACAAAGGATAAGATCCAACCATACTTCTCTCCGAACATTCCTAACACTTCCGGATTGGCCATCTCTTGTAATCTACAAATCTGACCCAGGATAAGCTTCGGGAACTTGTACACAATTATATTCTTCCTACCCTTCTTGGTGTCCATCCCTATGACTGCCCTTTGACTGGAATCAAAATCAGATACTACCTGGAAAATGAAAAAATATGAGTGTTAGAGAAAAAGATGCAATGCAAGGCATGGGACCAAAGTGCCACGTGTTTGTGCTGGACTGTAATAGTTGCATAAATTCAGGGCTCAAGTTCTCCAGAATTCCAGAACAACAGAGTAACCACACAGATAAACCATATTGATAAGAAATCCAGTGTACCGGGTATGTTGAAAGTCAAGGGTACCTGCAAACCTGCAAACAGCCGGTCCCTCTCACGTGTGGGTACTAGAAAGGTGAGGATCCTCAATATCACGGGCTCTCAGGTCGAGAAATGATGATACGTTCACCATTTTTGGTTTGGCATCATCATCAATCGAGGAGGCCTCAACTGATTCCCCTCAAAAGGATATCCTATAGCAAGTTCCCAGCATTGGGTCCTCGGATCGAGGATGTGCAATGGGTTTGCCACAAAGTGCGGTCTGCCACTGTCATAACTCGGGAGGAGTGCCGCAACTGAGTCCTCGGGAATGGTCACCAGAGTCGACAATTCCTCCAGAGAATATCTACTGGCCTGTATCAAACATACAATAGAAGATAGCTCCTGATGGAACCTCGTCTGGTTGTAGGTCTCGTGAACACCCACACGTGGCCAAACACCACGGGAGCGACACATCCACCCACACTAATACCTATGTGTATGCTCAAGCCTGGGTAGTGGGCTTATCTCTCAGAACACCCTGCCCACCAAACAGAAAAACCAGCACAGTCCAACACAATAAAGATATGTAATGCACTAAATGCGATAAATACAGTAAAGTACAGTAAAGCAATAATACAGTAAATAGCAATACAGTACAATAGTAAATACAGCAAAATAAAGCACAACAAAAACACCCAATGAAAAAAAAAGTCAAGCGCCAGGATTGACTCGCTAAGGAACCAGAGATTCTGGGTTCGATCCCCAGCAGAGTCGCTAGCTGTCGCTCCCGGGATTTTCATCCAAGTACAAACGCGAAAGTGGCACCGAAACAGAGTCGCCAGCAATGTGTATTTATCCCAAGAGAGGGAAAGGAAACACTGTGTAAACCTGAGGGAAAGGATAGAGCATAGTCTTGCGACCAAGAGATCTGGGTTCGGGAGTCGGTTACGCGAGAGGAAGGTATTAGCTCCCCCACGCGTCCATCGTACCCGATGGGATCCACGCTTGCTGCTTTAATCAAAGGGTGTAAGGAAAGGATACTGGAAAAGGAACTGCTAGCTGGAGAACTGGAAAAGGAATGGAAAAGGAAAGAGAAACAAATGTAGGGAAAATAAAAGAAGTGCTCGAATGGACCCTACCCCACTGCCTACGTATCTCATCGGGAACATGAGAATCAGAGCGACGTAGTTCCCCTCAGCTAAGGGAAAGTTGTTTGTGTTTTTTAGGGAATAACCAATGCTCTAGCTCAGGTGTTGCAGCTCGCTGTATGGAGAATTAGGCGTTACCATCTTGCAAGAGAACGAGGAGAAGCACGTTCTACGTTGAGAATGAATGAGATAAGAAGAGAATTCCCGAAGGAAAGATGTCATTGTTTGTTTTTGTCTTTTAAGCAAGAAGTGTTTTGATTTGTTTTGTAACTTGCATTGCACCCAAGTCTATCACATAGGAACGAATACGTCGCGTATCATCCCCAACAGGACGTACACTAGGTATTCTAGAAGAATGAAGGGAAACCCCCCCATTATTCACTTCCCACATTTAAGGCTCATGCGCAATACACGTTTAACCTTTATTAAGTGTTTTTTACTTTTATTTCAAGATGAGAAGGAGAGACTCAAATGGGAGCAAAAGCTGAAAACTAATGAGGGAGACTAAGACTCACCCTAATTTTATCAGACATGGAGGTCCTATGGTTAATGTGGTTTAAGAAACCTAATCCTAAAAGAAAGGAGAAGAAGAACAAAAGAAGCAACTTACTTCCAAGATGGAAGTTAAGTTGATCTTAAAGAGGGATGAAGAAGGAGTTATTCAAAGAAAGCATGTCAATGCTTATCAAAATCACAATTTGAATTATTAAAAGAAATAAGGGAAGAAGAAAGAGATGTGTGTGGAATCATGTCCCCACACTTACTTACCACTTGCACCTACATGGAAAAGGTTAGTCCAAAACTATTCACAAGTATTGAAATAAAGAAATGGATAACAAACAATGATCAAACACATTAAGAACCAATGACTAAAGATTCTAAGAGTTAAGAAACACTCAAAGTCAGAACCTACATCTAAAGGTGTTCTCTAATGCTGAGGTATCAAACACATACTAACTATGTCCCATCAAGGCCTTAAACACCAATGAAGTGAATCATGGAAGAAATAGATGAAGAATGAGTAAAGATGCAAAGTAATCATGCATTAATGCTTAATATAAGATCAAAGTCAGAATCATATGTCACTTATCAATGTCTTAACATGCACATGAATTATCATGCCAATCATGGATGCAATAATGCAAGTAGAAGATATGAGATGAAGAATAAGAAAGGAGAAGTGAAACATGTTTCAATATATGCACAACTTGACATATTAAGGATGCATAACATGTAACATGATTAAAGAATGCATAAAGGCAATAGCATATTATAAATGAGATGCAAATGGATTGAAGGAAATGGCATACAAAATATAAGCACAAGACAAGTAGAGCACAAGAAGAAATAAGGAATGAAAACATGTCAAAATTCAAATTAGAATGCACAAACTTATACCAAATGCAAATGCAAACCAAAGTGATTTATAATGAAACAATGATGACCTATAACATCATACAAATGACCTATAAAGTATGTACAATCAATCACAAAAAACTGCACAAATGCTTCACCAAAACATGCTAGAATGAAGGGGAAGAAAGTACCTAAAAGTACCTTCAATTACAAGGCATCAAAACAACATCAAACCACATGGTAAAATTATGCAAGTATGATTCTAATCAACCTAAGTCAGAGGCTAAACACATATTACAAACTCATACCAAAATTCAAGATAAAAGTGTCACAAAGAAATGCACAAAGTCATATTGAAATGCCACAAAAGAAGTGTGAAGATGATCATACAAACATCATATAAGATGACTTTAAAAATCAAGCAAAAATATTTTTGGACACTTTAAGATATTACTTAACCAATGCAAAAAGAATGAGTTAAAGAGGTTGTGTGAAATGAGAGAAAGAAATCATGCAACTTCAAGTGTCAAAGAAGAACATCCATTAGAAAGAAATTAAAAGAAAATTACACAATTAGGTGCAAAAATCCATGAAATCAGAATTGAAAATTAAAGAAAATTATTTAAACATGTTAAGATGTCACATGAATTAATTTGTAATTTTTGGAAATGATCTACTATTTTTAGTAAAAAGAAATCAAAACAATATAGAAAAGAAAATAAAAAATTAAAAGAAATTGGGAGGGGGTGTAGCGTAAGTAAAAGGTACGTTGAAAATAAAATGGGCTCAGGCAAAAGGGGTGTGAAAATCAAATTATCACCCAGTCCAGTGAAGCGTGTTTGTGTGTGAAAAGGTGTATACTCAGTTAACCTGGGGTTCAATTATAACCACACGATCAAGTCTATCAGTTATGATCATCAAGGTAATCTCATCTGACCGTCCACAACGCACGCACACCACAGCAATCATGCAAGCATATACACAAGAACACTCAGATTAAAATAACTTGCACGCGTGATGCACATGGTTTCATTAATGCGTTGGCAACGTTTAAACCATTGGATCAGTTTTATGAGAATCAATCATACATGATGAACGGATCAGATTGAAGACACACAATAATAACCATGGAACACATGCACACAAACGTTCAGGTTATAAAATGATTTTAATGTGTTGGCAACATATCAACCATAGGATTCACCAGATCAAACGGTTGTGTTCAAATCTGGCCAAGAAACCCTAGACGCATGCTCACCGGCCGGAGAACGACCTCCGGTCGTCTTCTCCGGCCAACTCCGTCACCTGTAACCCTCACATCTCCCAGAAATGTGCAAATCGCACACCAAAATGTAGAGGAACTCACATAGATCAAGAATATAGGTTATGTTTTCACATATCACACGCATACAATGAGAATCGAACGCAACAACCTTGCCCTAATTTCTCAACTATCCTCCTAAAGAGCCTATTAACTAGCCAGGACGCAGGCAGCTTCTAGTAAGCTAAAAACTACAGAAAAAACAAGCTAAAACAATAAGAATTTATGCAATAAAGTTGGAGGAATTGGAACCTGAAGTTTACAGAAACTTGAAGCAAAAGAAAACCAGAGATCCTCTCTTGATCTTGAGTTTAATTCGTGCAAAATAAATGCAACCGAGTCGTGAGATATTGAAAACAGAGAGAGAATCAAAATGTTGATGAAGCTTCACTTGGAGAATGATAATGATTCAGTGTGTTCTTGATTCAAGAATGCCAAACAATGATGATGATTGATGAAGATGAGTGATGTAAAATGGTGAATTCGTGTGAGCTCAGAGAGAGTACAGAGAGAATTTGAGAGAAAAAGTGAGAAGAATTTTGAAGTGAGTGTGAAAAAATGAGAGTTGAAATGAAACTGTGAGTGATATTTTGATTTATATGTTGAGTTAGATTCTTAACCCGTGGTCAAATGAGTTGGTTAAGGTGAGTTGATTGGGTTAAAGTGAGTGCACCCTAACTAACTGAGTCAAGTTAGTTAGGGGCGAGTTACTTGGTTTTGCTATGGTGTAGATGATGTTCATGAAGTTATGGTGGAATTGAGAAGGAATGGTGGTGATATTGTTATTCTGATGTAGCAGCAAGGGAGCTTGTTGTGTAAGCTTTGTTTTTTCCTTTTTCATGTATGAACCATCATGGATAGCACGTGTTTGTAAGGACATGTTGGTTCTAAAATGGCAAAGGGTGGCTGGTGTAAGAATGCATGCGTGTAGACTAACTGACGCACAACAACAACATGGTGACATTCTAATCTTGACATCATAACAATCAGTGACAACCATGGATATTTAAGAATGAATTTCTCTCAATGTGGTGCATGAAATGATGAGTTTTTTGTGCCCTTGGGAAGATGCATCATCATAGAACAAGTTTGATGTGAATTTTGGATTGAATGAAAGCTTGGAATATGATGAAAAATGGCTTGGAACATCAAGGTTTGAAACTGGTTGAAGGGCGTGGCAAGACAAGTCATGGCATGGCAATGTTACCTATAGAATTCAGCATGATCATACCAACTTTGAACCCTTATAACTCCATCATAACTTGCTCAAATGAAAATTTGCCCAACATCAAAGTTGAAGAGGACATTGAGATGAACAACTTTGGTGTTCAACATTTTTTCATTTGGAGCTTCCATCAATGAGAAAAGTGGCTGGACTTTTGGCACACCAGGTGTTTGACAAAATTATGGCGCGTGGGCTTGGTCATGCTTGGTCATGACTTGGTTTGTGACCTAGTTTTGCCAATCTTTGATTGATCATATCTCCCTCAATATTGATCCAATGGAGATGTTCTTTATATGGATTTGAAGCTTGGAATGTCATCTTTAATTGGCTCAACTTGGGCCTGAAGTTTGGAGCTTTTATTATGGAGAAAGAAAGCCTCAAAGTGTGGTGCAAAATGGTCCAAACTTGCCATTTTTGGAAACCCTAAATTTCCAAAAATAGAAACTTTGTACCTTTCTTGATTTTTCATGATTCCTCCATCATTTCTTTATCAAATCTTGTCCAATGAACATATATAACTTGAATTTCATGAATTTGATCTTAAAAAGTCAGGAGTTGACTTTTTTGATTGCACAGTTGACTTTTTCCCCAATTCTCTTGATTTTGAATCTTCTGACCAATTGAAACCCTTCTGAAACCAATTGATGGGCAACTTTCCATACCTACACACTTAAGAACATAAGGAATACCATGAGATCAAGTTTTGTCCAAAAAATCAGAAATAAACTGATTTTATGTCAAACCCTAATTTTGGTACCCTCTGGTTAGGAGGAAATAGCACATCCTCCAAATCCAAATTCCTCTGAATATGATGTACATCGTATCTAACAAAGATGAGATATAACACTTGGAGGTGATAAAAACTCAAAGAGCTTGCCCATTTGAGGGTCACATCCCAATCTTGGACTGCTTTGTGTAGGAGATGGTGCACTGTCCAATCTTCTTGATGAATTTCCAACTTCCAATGCCTTGTGGGATCAAAGTGAAAGGATATATGATATAAGAGACCCTTGAGGCTTGTTTGAAGACCCTTGGCTCTTATTCTCTTGCATTTCTTTGGCTTCCAATTGTTCACACCTTGAAACACTAGATACCATGCCTTGCAACCAGTGATATGCAATTTATAACCTACTATGGAATGCAAATGAGTAGAGCATATACCAATTTATTGAGAAAACATGAGGGCAAATTTTGGGGTATTACAAGTAGCTCATCCTCCAATTTCGCTGATGTTGTAACCAATGGGGAACGTATTAAGAATGGGCTCAAAACAGAGGAAATGGCCAGCACTGTGAACCAACAGTCAGGGGTCAATAAGCCAGAAGATGAGTTCTCTAAAGAGAAGGAAGAGGAAACAAGTGTTGTCATGGCAAGTGGCCACCTTCAAATGTAAACTCCCATGGCTCATATGCCCTACTGTCCGTGCCCATATGTTGTTGTCGCCCAGTGCCAACAACCACCATATCAACAGCCTTCTTAGGCTCATAATCAGCAAGCCAAAGCCCGGGAGCGCCAGAACCAGCACAAGCCCTGGAACAATCTAGAACGAAAGAATACTCCTCTAGATCCGATTCCTATCACATACAGTCAACTTCTCCCATATCTGGTTCAGAACTCACTAGTGGTTCCCAAAGCTCTGAAGCCCCCGCCAGAACCATTTCCACCCGGGTATGATCCCAACGTGTAATGCGGATATCATGCTGGGTCAGCTGGACATTTGACTGAGGATTACAGTGCTTTCAAAGCTAAAGTCAAACAGTTGATTGATAAGAAGCACTTAACTGTTCAAGACAAGAAACTGTGGGTGAACGGAAATCCCTTGTTCGTGTAGAGGCCAAGATTGCAAAAGAGTCCCTTGAAATAATTGATCAAGCCTGAGATCACTTCCTCAATATCGACAATCATCATGTCATTCCATCTTTTCCATTTGTAATCTTTTTTATTTGTTAAGCATTGTTCATTTGTAAAACTTGTTTGTTTTCAGATGATAATAATAATGAAATGAATATGCATGTTTTGAATAAATTCATTCGTGTTCATTCATACTTTTTATCAGTATCGCACATTTGATTAAGAAAAGTCAAAAAGAGAATGATGAAATCAAAAAGACATGAGATCACTGTCTGTATGCTTTTGAATAAAACCTTGCTCACGATGTAAGGCATTTGTTCAAATCCCCAAACACTAGAGTTATAAGGAAGATAATCCCTAGTCAACCCCTTTGTCCCTTGAAGTAGAAGTTTCTTTCTCTATACACAAACCCTCAATCTTAAGCAGGGGTAGGGTAGTCTTCAGTTAGTTTGACCATGCGTTCAAATTTAAAAAGAAGAGTACCCCATTTTGACGATCAACCATATTCTACCCCTCGGAAGAGGTCGAAAAAATCACAGATCCACAATGGTTATCCCTCACCGACTAAAGGAATGAGGCAGTCACAACTCACCCTTACAAATCAAAGCAAACACATGTCACACAATTTGGTTAAAAAAAACAAAAACAAAAAACTCGCTAAGTCAAAAACAAATGACTTAGGCAAAAATTAGGGCATTCCGGTAGACTACAAATTCAAAATAATCAGTCTACGCAAAAATTAGGGAAAACAAACAAATGTACAAAACAAAGAATCAAAAAGAGAAAAATCCTCAATAAGAACAAGTTCGTGTGATCACATATGACAAAAAACAAAAGGTGAGTGATTGCCTCTCCAAAACCCTCGTCGGTTCCTCTACCATCACTTCTATCATTCAAACCCTCTTTGAAAGGTGAACGCTTGTGTCAAACTAGCTGAACGTAGGACTGGAGAACATCAAGGAGAATGGGTGGGTTAAAATAAATTTTGAGCCTTATATCCTTTCTTTTTTAAACCGTGAACCAGGCCACATTACAACCCTTAAGAGACCTAACTAAAGCAGGGTTTATTTTGAAAGCATACTACAGCGGGATCATGTCAGAGCTGACTCCCAAAAATTTGCTTATCATTTATGTTGGTATTGACATGGCATTCTAAATGGAGATTCATTCACTATATGTCATAATCTTAGTGAACATACTTGGATTTCAAAACTGACATATGCATGGCATTAGCATTATCATTTTCAAAACAAACAATTTTTACTTGCGAACAAGCACTTGACATCAAGAAAGTTTCCACAATGGAAAGTTTGATCATCTCAAGGGGCAAAACACCTGAACACTCTGTTAAGCAAAAGGGCCTAGCCACCTCAAGATTCAGTCAATATGGGGCAATCATGTCGAGACTCGACAAATCTATCAAAGATCAGTTGGTCAAAAGCATTCCTCCAAAGATCGATCAGCCAGGGGCAAAATTACTCCAGGGCTCATTCTGGGGCAAGCCATCTCAAGAGCACAAGAAGTCAACCTCTCCAAGAGACAGTTAATCAGGGGCACATTGTTCCAAGACACCGGGGCAAGTCGAATCCAGATGATCCTATGACACGATCACTCTATAACTTGCAACTAGGGCAATCCATGCATATACCCAACAGACTGGGGCAGAGATAGGCTACCAAGGTACAAGTTCTCTCTCCATTTTGAGGCAAGAGTAATGGTGCACCAACAACTGATGATCCTGAAGTAGGTGTCGGGGAATCACGTCTTTATGACTTGCACCCTAACCTCAACTCTTCCGCCTCCCACAACAAAAACACTTGATAGATTCTCAAGAATCATTGCATAGACCATTCTCATGCATTAATCATGTCACTTCACTCATGCATATCCTTCATTTGCCATAACATGGAGCCTTGAAATAAGCCCGGTCATACTTGACATCTCTTCAAAACTTGATCACTAACATTCTGCATATAGTAATCATCGTCATATAGAATTGCATCCTCAAACGCGTATCATATTTATCAAGACGAAGCATTACGCCATACAGGTTCAAACATATGTCCCAATCAAAATCGAGTTCCCGTCTGGTAGTCAGTTCTCATCTGGCTTAATCAAAATCCAGTTCTCGTCTGGTAGTCAGTTCACGTCTGACTTGTCTCTTCAAACCCAGTTCTCGTCTAGTAGTCAGTTCACGTCTGACTTGTCTCTACAAACCCAGTTCTCGTCTGGTAGTCAGTTCTCGTCTGACTTGTCTCTTTCAAATCTAGTTCTCGTCTGGTAGTTAATTCTCGCTTGACTTGGTCTCATCAAAATCCAGTTCTCGTCTGGTAGTCAGTTCTCGTCTGACTTTTCCCCTTAAAAACCAGTCCCCGTCTAGTAGTTAGTTCTCGCCTGACCAAATTTAATCAAAATCCAGTTCTCGCATGGTAGTCAGTTCTCGTCTGACTTGTCTCTTTAAAATCCACTTCTCGTCTAGTGGTCAGTTCTCGTCTAACCTATCTTTTCAAAATCCAGTTCTCGTCTGGCTTATCCTTTCAAAGTCCAGTTCTCGTCTGACAAACATTTCCATTTCTCGTCTGGCGCACTTTTCCAAAGTCCAGTTCTCATCTGGCGTACCTTTTCATAGTCCAGTTCTCGTCTGGCAATTTTTTGCAAATTTGAGTTCTCATCTGATTTGTCTCTTTAAAACCCGGGTCTCATCTCGTAGTCAGTTCTCGTCTAACCAATCTTTATAACATCTAGTCAGTTCCCGTTTAAATTATTCAAACTTTTCCAGTCCTCGTATGGCAAACCTTTCCGGAACCTTTTCAATTCCTTAGTCCATCCAAAGCCTTTCTAGTTCTCTCTGGTCCGTCCAGAATCTGCAAACTTGCGACACTGTATCTTAACTTTCATCTTTGCATTGCATGATATCAAACATCATGTAGAACAGCATATACATAGCATATGCATCAAGCATACTGCCCTTTGAGTGATTCATCTCCCTAGCAGATATTCAGCCAAACATCTTTCAACTCTTTTCTTGTCGTCGTCGGCCAAATTTTTGAGCTACTATTTTATTTAATCCCCTTCTACCTAAAATCATCGAAAAACTGGTGGAATTTGACCATTCAGGTCCAAGAGGATTAAATAGGGGCATCTGTCATAACCCAAAATTTGACCTCCCATTTTGCCTTTTGCATAAGCATGTGCATTCGCATCGCTGGCATATGCATTCGCAATTTTTCTCTGTGGTTTTGTTGCAGGAATATTCGGGTTTTCAAGACCGATTAATCGCATCCTCACAAAGTCATCACATCATCAAAACAAGCACAAAACAAGGGTTTCCATGCCTATTCATCAAGGCAAGAGTTGGAAAATCGAAACTGGGGCTCCAACACTTGTTCCTAAGTAATTTGGGCAATTTTTTGCTTAGGGTGATCGATTACCATTTTGCTAGGCAAAATAGGGTAATCGATTACCCTGTGTAAATTTGCAGATTCTGCTGCATTTTTCAGGACAACAACTTTGCACTCTCTTTTCTCTTGTGTTCTACTTGGTTCTAGCATTGTGTGGAACATTCTAGACAGTACAAGACCATTCAAGACACTCCACTTACATTTACTCCAATGCATCACTTTGAATTAAGTGCATCATGTTCCTTAATTTCCAAGCATGTGAGCCTTTGATTTGGATTTGCATTGGGATTGCTCCACCGAGTTAAGTAACTAACTAATCGAGTCAACTTCTGACTCGGTGAGTCAAGTGTAACTAACTCCCAAGCTAGCTCCAAAGCTAACTCCAAAGCACATTCCAAACCTACCAACTCCAAACCAAAACTCTATATAAACAAGGTTCCACCATTTCACAAAGGAGCCATAATCATTTTCACAATTCTTCACTCTTTTCACTCTCAATTCTCTCATTTCACTATGCATTTTTCTGCAACCTCTTCACATTCATCTTCATCTTCTTCCCCAAACCACACAAAAGCTCCATTGTTACCATTGAAGAGAAGCAAATTTCACATTGAAATTGCTTATCTCTTGAGCTTTAACCTTCATTCCTCTTCAATTTTGCTTGTATTCTTGGATCTACAGTAGCTCCTACTTCAGTTCAAGTAATCCACTCAAGCGATTTGGTGTTAATTTGTATCTGGTGCATTTTTGCGATTTTGCTCGATTTCGCTACGGTTCGAAGTGCAAGTGCAGAATTCTTTGGTTTTCTGGGTTTCTCAACTTATTTTCATCATATTTCCTTTGCAACAATCACCAAGCCAATTCTCCGGCTTGTAGGTTGGTAGTTCTCACCCAATTTAATGTTTCGATCACTTTCGTGCATTTACGATGTAGTTTCGATAATTTTTCGGTTCGATAAATCATGTGATTGTTAGATCTTTGATCTCCATGTTTAATGCTTTCAATTTGTGTTTAAATGCTCATATATGATGTAATTTTCGTGCACAAATACATGTCATAACATGTGGTAGTTTGGATAAGTGATTAGGTGCTGAGAGTGCTTTTTGAAAAGCTGGTTTTTTGCTGTTTTTTGCCATTGTTACAGTGGTAATTGTCGTAACCCGAAATTTGACTTCTCTTTTTTTGCTTTTGCATGAGCATGTACATTCGCATCGTCGGCATACGCATTCGCATTTTTCTTTATGTGTTTCTTGTTGCAGGATTTTCAGGTTTAAGCTCGATTAATCGCATCCTTCACAAGTTCGTCTCATCATCAAAACAAGCACAAAACAAGCACAAAACAAGGGTTTCCATGCCTATTCATCAACACAAGAGGTGGAAAATTGAAACCGGGACCTCAGCACTTGTTTTAAGGGATCTGGGCAAATTTTTCCTAGAGTAACCGGTTACTCAATATAGGGTAACCGGTTACTCAGTACAAATTTGCAGTCTCTGCTGCATTTTTGGGACAGCAACTGTGCACACTCTTTGGGCTTTGATTCTACATTGTTCTAGCAACAGGTGGAACATTCTAGACATCTCTAGACATCTCAAGAATATTCAAAAATTCACTTAAATCTACTCCAATGCATCACTTGAATCAAGTGCACCATGTTCCTTAATTTCCAAGCATGTCAATCTTTGGATGTTGGAGCTCACATTTGGATTGTTACCTAGTTGATCCTAACTAACCGAGTTAACCGCTTGACTCAGTGAGTCGAGCCTAACTAACTCCTAGCCTAGTTCCAAATTACCCAAAGCTAAGTCCAAACCAAATCCCTAACCTCTCACACTCCAAACCAAAAGTCTATATAAACAAGCCTTCACTCACTTTTCAAGGGACCAACCATTTTCACTCAATTCTCTCACACTTCACTCTCAATTCTCTTACATTCCCTCTGAATTTTTCTGCAACTTCTTCATCTTCATCTACATTTTCTTCCCAAACCTCACCATAGCTCTTCGCCATTACAGAATAATCACTTTTCTAATTGAAAGTGATTATTTCTTGAGCTTAACTTTCATAATCTTGCTATTATACTTGAGTTTCTGAAGTTCTATTAGCTTTTGGATTCATCTCAAGTGTTTTCTTCAAGATTCAACGGTTCGAATTCGTATTTCGGAGTTTCGTCGCAATTTGCTCGGTTTCGGTACGATTCGGCTCTAATTGAAGATTCCTCTGGTTTTCTTTGATTATTTTTGCCAAGATCTCCTTGCAACAATTACCAAGCCAAATCTCCGACTTGTAGGTTGGTAGATCTCACTCATTTTACTATTTCACACATTTTCGTATCATTCGCGATGTAGCTTCAACGCTTTTGTGTGTGAATTGATTTTGCATTGTTTGATCCATGATCTTGATGTGTTAATTGATTCCATCACTGCTTATTTGCTGTTTTCAAGCTTGATTTTCGTTCACTAATTCATACCCTAGCATGTGGTGATTTAAACAAGTGATTTAGATGCTTTAAGTGTTTTTTCAAAAGCTGGTTTTTGCCGTTGTTACAGTGGTAATCGGTTACTCAATATAAGGTAACCGGTTACTCTTCACAAATTTGCCTCAGCGCTGCCATGTTCAATTGAGTAACCGGTTACTCAATATAAGGTAACCGGTTACCCTGCACAAATTTCACCAGATTTGCTTTTTCCAAGCAAGTAACCGGTTACCCACTTTAAAGTAACCGGTTGCCACTGTAACAGAGTGCCATTTTTGGTATTTTTCAAGCTTGTTTGCCATGCTTTCTTCCTCTAACTTCCATGGATTGATATGCTTGATTTTTATGGATGTTTTATGTGTCATTTAACTTCTGTTTGAAGCATGCTCATGAACTTTTGATGCACGATTTCGATTATTCCATTTGTTCACATTTTTGGCATATTTTGCACAATTTTATTCACATGATAGCATGATTTGTGAAGCATTAAGTGTCATTTGGTACTGTTTTTTCTTCTCATTGCTTTGCATTAAGTTTGTTCTCAAAGGATAATCTTAATCTTGTACAATCAACAATACACCTTTTGCTTTAATAATTTTTCATTCATTTGGAAAATTATTAGCATGTGCCCCCCTTTGGTTAATTAATCGAAACTTCGTTTCGATTATTAATCTTCTCTTTAGGCTTCCTTTAGAGCTTCCTCTCTCTTTTCTTCCCCGCGGAGCCGAAACTTTCACGCGACACTGGAGCATTGTACAACTTGGAGCTGTTCTGCTGTCCGTTTCAACTTCTGCACTACACCCTGTGTGTTCGAGAAGGAATGAAAAGGGAGAATTCCTACTCTCATTCTGACTACTTCAGGTAGAGGACGAATGACCCTGTGCTTGGCTTAGTCACCTCTATCTCCAGGCGGTAGTGTATTTCTTTCCCCAGTCGAGTCGATCCTTGATCACTCTTTTCTCCTTCAATTCCTCTTGTGGTCAATCACCATCTTTGGTCAAGATCATTGTCTTTAGGTTAGCAAACTCACTTTGTTTCAGTACCCTATTCTTTTCCTGTGGTCAATCATCATCTTGTGATTCCCCAGAAGAGTCTCAATTTCCTTTTTCGGTTAATCACAATATTCCTGTCACAACCATATCCCCAGGAGTTCGCAACCTTCTCTTGGTTCTTCTCCCGTTGTTTGGTTAATCACAGTTTGTCCGTTAATACACCAAATCTGCACGTCTTCTCAGTTAATCACAGTCTATCTGTTAACATACTGAGTTTCTCTTGGGTTAATCACCTTCTCTTGGTTAATCACCCATTTCTTTCAGTTAACCACAGCCGGTCTGTTAAAAAACTGAACCCCTTTCGAGTTAATCACCTTCTCTTGGTTAATCACTCGTTTCTTTTCGGTTAATCACAGTTTCTCTGTTAAAACCAAATTCCCCAGCGGTTAGCAACCTCTTTTGGTTCAATACCCTTTTTGTTGGTCTAGTACTGCTTGTTCAGTCAGTATCGACATCCCCTTTGGGTCACAACCTCTGCTTGGTTCCACACCCTTTTCTTTGGTTAACCACTGTTTATTAGTTAATATACCAAAACCTCCTTCAGAGTCAAACACCTTCCCATGGTTCAGTACTCTCTTTCTCTTCTGGTTAATCACAGTTTATCTGTTAAAACCTTTATCCCCACCAGAGTTCTTATCTCTTTTCTTTCGGTTAATCACTGCCAGTCAGTTAACATACCGAATCCTATCTCTCTTGGTTTGGACACCATTCCCCTCGCTTCTTCCCAGCGCGATCGCCCTTTCTGCTCGGGCTTTCCCCAGTAGAGTTCCCTTTTCCCTATCAGAGTGTTATCTCCTTTTCTCCGGTTAACCAATGCCAGTCAGTTAATATACCGAATTCTTATTCTTTTGTTACCCAATAGGGTCATTACCCTCTGATCCCCTGTATATTTCTTTGTTCTCTTAGCTCCCCAGTGGAGTCTCTTTTGTTCCTTTTTGATTTTTTTATCCTCTTGGTGTATACACCATCCTTGCACGTTTTTCTATGTACAGTTATTGTTTTTTCATTTGCACTCCTTTCCTGGTTCTGACACCAATTCTTTTGTATCCCCAGCGGAATTTCCTTCTTTCTTGTGCTCTTGGATTTGACACCACTTTCCTATTTTTTCTTTTCCGTCTTAGTTCCCCGAACTACGGAAGCTCTGATTCTGCGTTCATTCGAATGTATGATACGTAGGCACGAGATCGCGATAATCTTGGCGAGCACACTTCCACCCTTCCTTCCATTCTTCTTCTCTATCCCTGGTTCCATGAACTACGACGCTCTGATTTCCTCATTGCACTATGAGGGTACGTAGGCACGAGGGCCCCAATCCTACGCGAGCACTTTCTTCTTTTTTCTTTCTTTCTTTTCCTTTCTCTTCTCTCTTCTTCTTTTAGCTAGAAGCCTTTAGATGGATAACCCATCCAAGCCTAGAAGTAAGCGAAATGGTTCCCGTCGAGTACGACGGATGCGTTAAGTGCTAGTACCTTCAGTCGCAACCTGCAAAAAAACAACCGGCGAGAAACTAGAACAGAAGAGTCGCCACCGAGCGTTATTTATCCTGACGCAAGGAAAGGAAATGATCGAAGAAAACCTAAAAGGGAGAAGACATGGTCATCGCAACCATAGTCCGGGTTCGGGAGTCGGTTACGCGAGGGGAAGGTATTAGCACCCCCACGTGTCCATCGTACTCGATGGGGTCCATGCTTGTTGTCTAAACAAAGGGTGAGTTATCCTAAAGTCTACGGCTAAACGGAAGCGGAACGGGGAAAAGAAAAGAAAAAGTGACTCGGTAGGACATCGCCGTCCTAGGCCTACGTATTCCCTTGTGCAATGGGAAAGTCAGAGTCAACGTAGTTCGACGGACTACGGGGGAAGGTTGCTCGCCGACATGTCGCATCTCGTGCCTACATATTCTCAATCAAACGAGAGAGAGGAAGTCAGAGGAGTCGTAGTTTGACGGACTACGGGGGGAGGTTGCTCGCCGAGATATCGCATCTCGTGCCTACGTATCCTCAATCGGACGAGAAAAAGGAAATCAGAGCAGTCGTAGTTCGACCTAAGAAAGTCTTAGTGTTTTTTATAAGCGACGTTAAGTTCGCATCCGGCAGTTAGGGTCGATGCCTGTTTGCGACAAAACGGAAAATAACGTGCTTTTTTCTGAAAATGATTTGAAACTTAACAATCCCGAAGGATAAAAAGGATTTGAATTTGTTTTTGTATTTTTTAGACAGAAGTGATTTAAGTTAGTTCATAACTTGCATTGCACCAAAGTCTATGGCATAGGAACGAATGCATAGCAAATCGTCCCAAGATAGGACGTCCGCTAAACACTCTAGAAAAATGAGAGGAAACCCCTCATTCCTCATTTCCCACGCTTAAGGCTCGTGCGCAATACACGGTATCTTTATTAAGTATTTTAGAGTTGTAATGAGATGAGAAGAGAAAACTCAAAGGAAAAGAAAACACTACGGGGATTCTATCCTAATGTTGTCATGCAAAGATGGTCCTAAGGTCGAGGTAAAAGGGGAAATTCTACCTAATGTTAGCATGCATGGTTTGAATCCTAATGTCTATCCTACTCCAAGCTTAATCAAAGATTAAGTTGGACTAGGAACCCTAAGGGAGCATGTGAACAAGCACAAGTAAACATTATCCAATGCAATCACAGATAAAATCAAGACTTTCAAGAAAAGAAGGAGAAAGAAAACTCAAATATGTACAAGTGTTCAAACATCAACATGTTGACACAAAAGAAGATACAAAACATCTGAGTACTAAACACGATGCGCAAACAGAGCCTACTTTGAGGTAGGGCTTCAGATGTACTCAATATGCCTCTAACATGGATACAATCCTAGAATGAGACATGACAAATAAAATTGAGATTCTAGGGGTACCTAACGGAGAAGGTCCGTTGCCTCTTCAAAGCGCACAACAAGCTCGAACCTCTAAGCTATTAGGCACTTCCATCAAATAAGCAAGTCTAGTAGTCAAACATAAAAACAGAAGTAACAACAGCGCTTCAGCACAGCACAGCAGTGTATTCCAGCAATCATCAAGAACAACATTTAATAGCTCCTGTTCTGGACTGGGCCGGGGGATGCTCAACAGTCGAGCAGGCCCAACCCACAAGGCATGGGATGGCCCAATAAGGACGCCCAACAAGGTCACTGTCGAGCACATACACCTCCACAGTGTCGGGCACACGCCTAACCTCGGGTGTGTACGGCACCCACGACATAAGACCACCGGGCAGCGGCTCCAAGCCTCCTCGGGATTGCCTCTCCTCGGTGCTCAGGTACTCCTCCCCACGAGGAGCCATCTCCATCCGCACAAGAGTCCTCCCCGCGAGGTCACGTCTCTCCCCGACACCCACGTGCTCCTCCCCGCGGGGACACGTTCTCTTGTAACTGCCCACTCCCAAAGGAATCGGTCTGCCCTACTTCTGGAGATTTAGGGACTGTTACACCAGGGTGGAGACCACGTGCTAGTCTTCACTACGCCACGTAAGCCCTGGCAGTTACTTGGATTGGGCCTGACAATCGAAGCCTAACGCAAGTTACCGTTGGCCCCGTGCTGGGGGCTCTCTATAAATACCCTCTCACTTGAGAGGGTCAGGTTACTCACACTTTCTCACTCTCACCTCTATACTTGCTGTTATTCTCTGACCGTTAACTTACTTGAGCGTCGGAGTACCTTGCAGGTACACCCCCCCCCCCCCGGCGTCTTTCAACCTCACCGGGGCTGAAGCCCATACGACGTTGTTGGCCACTGTAACTGTCTTATCCAGGTACGATCAGTGGCGCCGTCTGTGGGAACCTTTTGCTTCCCCGTTTTTACTCCGTTAAACCAAAGCAACTCTCATTCACCACCATCATGGCCGGCAATCCGTCTGCTACCAAAGCTCTGGAAACCGTACTCGCACAGCTCGAGAACGGAAATCACCACGAGGACGCCGTTATCCTCAACGGCGATGAAGGCGACTTAAGAGACGGGCAGACCGCCTCCCCGGACTCCCAAGACGTGGCTGACAACGCCGCCCTCCAAGACGATCAACAACCCATTTCCAGCCGGTTGCTCCTCCACCCAACGCAGATTCGAGCACCGTAGCCTTGTTTGCCCTTATCAATCAGACTAATCAGCTGATCGCACACCAAAACACCAGAATTGAAGCACTGGAGCGAGGGCGGACCCAACGATCTTCCCCGCGAAGACATCGTCGTCCACCTTCGCCCCGCCGCTCTCTTTCCCCGCGAAGGACTCCATCCTAAGAATCTCGAACTCCCTCGCCGGTGCGCGGGGGCCGTCGGCCACGCCTCGAACGCCCACAACTGGCGATCTCCCAGAAGCGCCCTCGTTCCCCGCCACGGAAGGAAACCGGCCTTCCGCCGCTGTCAAGAAGTCCAAACCCACTGAGGAGAGACCGAGGAACCGTTCGAGGAATTCCCCTCCGCGGCATCATCGATCCCCTTCAGGGTCCCCGGCCCGAAGCGATGACGACGACCAGAGGACCCCTCTATCCTGGGAGATCATGAACGCCCCAATTCCTGCGGGCATGGAGAGACCCCCACCACTGGGGACATATGACGGCCTGACCACTCGAGAGTTTCGAAACAATGCTCGACTTCCGAAACGTCAGAGGAGCCATCAGATGCAGGCTTTTCCACACCACCTTGCGGAAGGGCGCGATGACTTGGTACAAGGGTCTGGAACCTGGGTCGATCACGTCCTGGAAGCAGCTGAGACAACGCTTCACCAAACATTTTACTACGTCTCGGGAACACCCGAAGACGGAGGCTGCCTTGGAAAGCATCTTCCAGGGAAAGAACGAACCTCTCCGAACTTACATCGAGAGATTCAACAGAGAAGTTGTCGAGGTCCACACGACCGACGACATGAAGAAGTACTTGATCATCCATGGACTACGGGCCGGATCGGATTTTGCCAAGTCCGTAGGCCTCCGTAGACCCCGACGCCTCGAGGACCTCCTCCAGCGAGCTCAGTCTTACATCGAGCTCGAGGAATCCGAGGCAGCGCAGATCGCCCTCGAGTTGAGGCGCAAAGAGGGCCCCCGCGGCCACAAAGATGAAGACTCTCATCCCCGACGAGGAGGAGAAAGAAAGAAGGAACAGCGCACCCGTGATACTCGTGAACCGCGCGGACCAGCTGGCCGGTTCACGGAGTACACCCCTCTAAACGCTCCCCGCGCGCGTATTCTCTCCGAGTGCCAGAACTCGGAATTTGTGAAAGGAGGAGTCCGCTTTCCGAAGCCAACCGCTCCCAAACCAAACATCGACAAATCGAAATACTGGAGGTTCCACCGGAGCCACGGGCATGTTACAGAAGATTGCATCCATCTCAAAGATGCTATTGAAATTCTGCTCAAGGAAGGGAACTTGAAGAAGTACGCTCAGAAGAGCGATGCTTCTCGCCCCAGTTCCCGAGAAGCTCAGAACGTCGAGGAGGCGACACCCCCCCCCCCCCCCGACGAGAATCAGCTTCAGGTGGCTCTCAGCGTCACTCGACCCGAGGACTTCTTCGTCCCCCCAATAATTGAAGGTGAAGAGGCAATTCGCAACATGTGGGCGACCTTCCCCGACGAGGACCCCGTGACCGTACGTAGCACCTGGGAAAGCTTCCCCAAAGCGATGGTCATCTCCGGGGGTGGCCCCGAGAAGTTGTCTGTAGGATCGATCAAGCGGAAATTCGATGAACTGGAATCTGCAACGTCGGCGAAGACAACCACTCTCGAGAAAGTGTGGGGGGACTCCAACCCTATCACTTTCTACCTCGAGGAACTCCCCGGGGGAGCGCCAAACGCCACTATCCCCCTCCTGGTCAGGGCACTGATGGCGAACTTTGACGTTCGAAGGATCCTTGTCGACCAGGGCAGCTCGGTCGACATCATGTATGCCCATCTCTTCAGCACGCTCTAGCTCGACGAGAGGCACCTAACCCCGTACGTCGGCTCAGACCTGCAAGGATTCAACAGAACCACCACCAAACCATGGGGTTACGTTGAGTTGATGGTCACGTTCGGGGCCGAAGACACTGCTCGACAGGTGAAGATCCGCTTCCTGGTGGTCGAATGCCCATCCCTTTACAACTGCATCCTCGGGAGGACCACCTTGGCCGAGCTCAAAGCCGTGCCCTCGACGGTCCACCTCAAGATGAAATACTACATGAACCGGGGACGCGTGGTTACAATGCAAGGGGACATAGACGCGGCCAGGAGATGCTTCGACGCTGCAATAAAAGGCATGAGTTCCATCGGCACTAAGCCCAAGAAAGGAGCCAAGTCGTCCACGGACGCCGTGCAGAGACCTCTCCCGCCCGTCAACGCGGTCGACCTCGATAGCAGGTTCCCGAGCGAACCCGATGAAGACGGAGAAGGAGGCCTCGACCTTCAGGCAGAAAACAACGGGCGACCTCTCCACCCAACGCGCCCCATACCTGACGGAGACTTCGAACTTGTGGTCCTCGACGACGACCCCGACCGCAGCGTGAAGATCGGCGCCGGTATCCCCGACCTGGCAAAGGAGCAGCTAAAAGCATGTCTCCGGGAGAACGCTGATCTGTTCGCGTGGAGCGCCTCCGAGATGCCTGGACTTGACCCCGACGTGGCTTGCCATCAGCTCGCAGTAGATCCAGCCGCTAGGGCCATAGCGCAACGTAGGCGTAAGCAGTCTCCCGAAAAAGCGGAGGCTGCTGAAAAAGCTGTAAAAGACCTCCTAGAGGCAAATTTTATTTCAGAGGCCAGGTACACAACCTGGTTGTCCAATGTTGTACTTGTTAAAAAGAATAATGGAAAATGGAGGATGTGCATTGATTATACTGATCTTAACCGGGCTTGCCCGAAGGACTCTTATCCATTGCCTAACATCGACCAGCTGGTCAACAACTCTGCAGGTTACAAACTATTATCCTTCATGGACGCTTACTCGGGATACAACCAAATTCCCATGGACAAGGTCGACAAACAGCACACGGCCTTCATGACCGCGTCGGGCAACTACTATTACAACGTGATGCCCTTCGGTCTGAAGAACGCCGGTGCGACCTACCAGCGGATGATGAATAAGGTTTTCTGAGCTGAAATTGGTGACATGCTCGAGGTCTACATGGACGACATGATCGTCAAATCAGCGGAAGAGGTCGACCAAGCTACGCATCTCAAGAAGGTGTTCGACACAGCGAGGAAATGCCGCATGAGGTTCAACCCCGACAAATGCACCTTCGGCGTTCGGGCAGGAAAGTTCCTTGGCTTTTAGCTCACAGAGCGGGGAATCGAAGCAAACCCCGACAAGTGCAGGGCCTTTTCCGAGATCCCTACTCCGGACTCGAAGAAGTCGATACAATCGTTGAACGGGATGCTCACCGCTCTCTCCCGCTTCGTCGCCAAGTCTGCACAGTACGCACTCCTATTTTTCAAACTTCTTCGACAAAAGGCGGAGTTCGAGTGGAGCGAAGAGTGCGAGCAGGCGCTCGTCCACTTAAAACAAGTCCTATCACAACCCCCGCGGAAGTAACTCACATCCCCAACGAGCACAATGCCCGAGCAGACGTCTTGTCCAAATTGGCGAGCACAAAGAAGAAAGGCGGAAACAAATCTGTCATACAAGAAGTGCTTTCCCGCCCGAGCATCGATAAACCGGTCACAGTTTCGGATATCAACGCCATCGGGGACAGCAATTGCTGGATGACCCCGGTATACGAATACCTCATGACGGGCAGGCTGCCCGAAGATCCCAAAGAAGCTGGAAAGGTCAAGAGGCGGGCGTGCTCGTATACTATTGTCGAGGATAAGCTATACCAGCGAGGGTTCTCTACCCCCCTCCTCAGATGTGTCGAGGAGGCCAAGGTCCCCGGCATCCTCCAGGAGATCCATGAGGGAATCAATGCATAACACCTCGGCGGGAGATCGTTATCCCGCAAAGCGCTTCAGGCAGGGTACTACTGGCCCACCATGCAACAAGATGCCAAGGAACACGTCAAGAAGTGCGACAGGTGCCAACGACACGGGGACATGCACCTTGCTCCTCCCAACGAGCTCAGCACGCTGTCCTCCCCGTGGCCGTTTGCGTGGTGGGGGATGGACATCCTCGGACCTTTCGTCCAGGGGTCATATAAAAAAAAATACCTCATCGTCGGGGTGGATTACTTCACGAAGTGGATCGAGGCGGAAGCATTGGCCAAAATTACGGCCTTTAACATACTACGTTTTTACAAAAGAAACATCCTAGCCCGATTCGGCGTGCCTCAAGCTATTGTCACCAACAACGGTACACAGTTCACCGACAGGAACTTCCAAGACTTCGTCACAAAACTAGGCACGAAGCAACACTTCACGTCGGTCGAGCACCCTCAAACGAACAGACAGGCTGAGGCGGGGAACAGGGTAATCCTCCAAGGATTAAGACGTCGACTAGGCGACGCCAAACAGCGGTGGGTCGAGGAGCTACACAACGTCCTCTGGGCCTACCGGACAACCCCACACTCCACAACCGGGGAGACCCCCTTCCGTCTGACTTACAGAACTGAAGCGGTGATTCCCATGGAGATCAGGGAGCCCTCGAGGAGGACAGAAGCCGCCCTCGACGGGAACGCGAATGACGAAGCCCTGAGGGAAGAGCTCGATTTTGTCGAGGAGACACGTTCGGGCGCTTCTCTCCGAGAAGCTTCACTTAAGCAGAAAATAACACTACGTTATAATGACAAAGTTATCAAACGTGATTTTCAGGTAGACACCCTTGTCCTACGAAGGAACCAGAAAGACTCGCGAGAGGGCAAACTCGCCGCGAACTGGGAGGGCCCGTACCGCGTCCGCGCAAAAATGGGGACAGGAGCCTACTTCCTCGAAAATCTGCACGGGGAAGAACTTGCTCGACCATGGAACACTGAGAAGCTCAAACAATATTATAGTTAAGCACTGCCCGCGGCCCACTAGCACCGCGGTTACGGGGACGCACTAAGGTACGAGCGCGACACCCCTATACCGAACACGATGATCAGAGACCGTGTGTGTGTGTGCGAAGACCTTTGATCCGACGGGGATACCTCGATCGAGCTCCGCCGTCATTGTACCAGTTAGGCAGAACACCCAGCTCGTGATGGGAAGTTCACACCACGAAGCTAAGACCTCGACCGAGCTCTTAGCCTCGTTGAAGGTCAGAATACACCTCCGACCACCCGACCGGCTCTCCACGCGGTCGGGGACTATCAAGGTCGAGTAAATCCCAAAGCTCTTAGCCTCGTTGAAGGTCGGAATACAACTCCGACCACCCGACCGGCTCTCCACGTGGTCGGGGACTATCAAGGTCGAGCAAATCCCAAAGTCTTTAATACTTAGACAAAAAAAACAAAGTATAGCAAAAACATTAACATCACACACAATCAAAACCATGCAAACAACACTAGCAGACAAACAAAGTGCATTAAAACGGGCAGAAGCCCATTGTACGAATATTACAACCTAATGTCAAAAAGCCCCTGGCACGCAGGTCGGGCACAAATCATCACAAGTCATTACAAATAAATAAAAATGGCTCGCAGGCCAACCAGAACAAGAAAAAGAAAACCTACTCGGCGGGGGTCCCCTCAGGTTGGTCGTGGTCGATGACTTAGTCCTCTTGCATGGGCTGCACGATCTGACCGTCGACCACGTCGTAGTCGGGGTCAGCCCCTTCGGTTATGAGGCCGGGGTTGAGAATCTGAAGCTGCTGCAAGTCGTTATTAAAATATAATTCACGCCAAAGCGAGATTGTCTTCCTCGGCTTCCCGGAGCTTCGCTATCAGCGCTGCCCGCGAAGTCAACAATCTGTCCTCCTCGGTCTCGTCCTCAGCTGGACGGGCAGCCTCCTCCAATTCCGCGATCCTCGCCAGGAGACGATCCCTCTCCTCTTCGACGCCAACGAGACGTCTCCGCTCCTCCTCGGCATTCTTCAGCTTTTCCTCCATTTTCTGTTGAAGCTCGAGCTGAGCCTGGTTCTGGCTTTTGCAGTCAGCCAGCTCCTTACTCACCCTCTCCGTTTCACCCGAGATGGATTGAAAACTCTTCTGCAACCTGTCCAGCTCGCTTGCGGGGCACGCCTCATCGTTCAGAGCCAAGGCGGCCGCGCAAACCCGCATCACGGCAGACACGTTCTCCACCAACATCCTCCGCCGAGAAGCCTTGTCGACGCTAAAGATGGCCTGAGTTTCGGAGCCACCCACGCACAGCGAATTGTTCTTCGTAAAGAAGTTCGGCCTTGTGTAACAGGGCGGGAGCACAAACATCACAGCAGGGGGACTATCATGCTCGGTGTAACGCCCTGATTTGTTTAATTCTATTTATTTATTCCAATTATGTGAATTTTGTGAAATGTGTGAATTTATTGTATTTTACCTGCTAATTGAGTTAATTGGTGAATTTCTCTGATAGGTAAAATATTTGCAATAAATTATAAATTCTTTTCAACTTTTATTTCCCGAAATATATTTCATCGGTATGGTTATGTTTTATCGCATTTTGAAAGCGTTCGGGAGATATTTGAGCTGAGGGGTAAAATGGTCATTTTGAGGGATTAGATATTTTAGAAAAATTAGATATTTTTATAAATAGAGATTTGAGAGAAAAAAAAAGTATTTTAAGGTAACTCTAATAATTGATCAATTGGTATTAGAAGGCAAAATATCAATTGGAGATATTTAACCCTATTGGATTTATATTATATAATAAGTATTATATATATATATTGGTTAGAAAGAAAGTTAGAGAGGAAGAAGAAAAAACAGAAAGAAAGAAGAGAAGGAAAACGTGGGAAAAGAGAGAAAAAGAGGAAAAGCTTGGAATCTTCAAAACAACTTCTAGGAATCGATTTAATCGGATAAGGGTGTGAAATCTTATTATCTCATCAATGTATATCATTATGTATGTGTTTGCTTTGATGTTTTTCTTGTTTTCCATAGCTTGAGTTCTAGGTTGAAAATGGTAGAAATGAATAGAATCGATGTTTTTACGGACGAAAGTCGGAATAGATTGCGTAGTTGTGTCGGGTAATGTTAGGCCGCGATCGAGTACGCTTGTTTTACCGAATTTGGTTGATTTTGTAAGTTTTTGCATTTTTGGAGATTTGAGGGTTTAAGATTCGGATTGAAATCGAAAGTCGTAGAATTCACGTTTGATGGTCCCAAATCGTCACTATATGTTTGGTATGAATGAGTATGTGTTTGTTTCGAAAAAAATTATTGAATCGGTCGGATTTTCGGGCACTTTTGCATAACCCGTAGCTGTTGCAGGGCCAAATTCTGGTTTTTGGAAAAACTTCAAAAATTCATAACTCTTGAACCGTAAGTCGGTTTTGACCCCCGTTCGAAGCGTTGGAAAGCTAACGAGATGTTCTTTCTAGGAAAAATGGTTTTGAGGGCTGTACCTGGATCAATTATAGCAGAAAATTGAAACTGTATCGTTGTGTTGATTTTTACCGTCGTGAATGTGTGCGATTGAGGTGTTATCGTGCAATATGCTTTTGTAATATAACGTATAGCTTGTATGTGTTGTTATACGATGTGTTGTGGGTAGCCTTATGGTGTGAATCCTAGATTGTGGAATTTATTGTGAATTGTGGCCTTTTGGCAAATAAATGCATTGTTTAAATTAAATGTAAATGCATGTGAATTGTGAAAGAGTTCGTTGCCGTTTAGGTGGTAAAGCGATGCTCGTTGCCGTTTGGCGTAATTAATGTGAATGTATATAAATTGTATGTGATTGAATGAGATGAATGCATGATTATATTGTGAATATGTATGCATTTCAAGAATGTCTTGAGTCATTTGCATGTGAAGCATAATGATGTGCATTCTTGTGTTGAGGGATTCTAATGAGAACCCGTTGTAACGTCGTGTGCCCGTGTGGGATGTGAGCGATGGTTATAGACGATCGTGTGCCTTATACAAAGAGGTGTGAGCGATCGGGTCGTGTGCCTTATCCAAAGAGGTGTGAGCGATCCATAAACGTCGTGTGCCTTAAAAATAAGAGGTGTGAGCGATCAGATCGGATCGTGTGCCTTAAAAATAAGAGGTGTGAGCGATGGGGAACATCGTAGGCCCGACGGGGAGTTACATTGGTAACGAGCGATGGTTCCAATGAGTTCCTAAGTGAACTTGAGATGATTGAGTCGGTACCGCATTGCATTTGCATAGAGTCGTGAGTCGGTCTCTATGATTTGCATTTATCATCTTTATAATGGTGCATTGATGAATAAACATAAATGTGTATGTTTATGTGGAATGATAAGGATTGTGAAAGTATGCATGATGTATATGCTTGGTTTTGAATATATATATACATTGTGATGTATATGAGTGAGTTGTGATGAATTGTGGTGCGAATGTGGAATATGTGTATTTTTATGCTAAGATATATAATTATATGTGTTGTTATTATGATAATATTTCTCACCCTTCTGCTGTTTTATGATGCTCTATGAGGCATTGCAGAGTAGGTATGCTGGTGGTCTTTTTGTGAAGCGCGTCTTCATTCTTTTGGTCGGTCGGCTCTGATATGTAGCACCGGGTAGCTAGGATGGCTATGATTCTTTTGTGATACATTTGTACATGTATCTTGTTGATGAATGTTTATGTAAACATGAATTATGTTGGTGGATAATACTTGATGATGTATATATGTATATGTATATATGTTAGTTGTTATTCAATGTTTAGATTTTTCGCTTTTATTCTAAATATTGAGATGTGGGTGTAAGGACTAAGTTCCTCTGTTGCAAAGTTACCCCACTGTTGCATATCAATTGTTGAGCAGGTGTTGAATGTTTTAATTTCATGTATAATGTGACATACCTCTTTTATACTATGTTTATAATTATACTCTGACGAAATTTTTAATATGTGCCTAAATGATTAAATGTGATTATTTGGGGGTATAGAAAGGGGGGTGTTACACTCGGTGAGGTCGACGTCCACTGTGTCTGCAAGCCTTTTCCTCTTCGGAGAGCTCTGGGGGTTGACGGAGTCACTACCCTGGTGAGAGCCAGAGGAACCCCCGGGTGTCGGGGCGGGAATGGACATCTGCACTCGGAGCTGGTCGACACGACTCTTGCCTCCTTTCTTCGAGGCGCGGTTAGCCTTCAGCTTCTTGAAGCGCTCCTCGGCATTCGACATCTTGTCTGCAAATAGAAAACAAAGAGGTTAGTAGTTCGAAAAGAAAGGTAAAAGGAAGTACATGTCGGGGAGACAACCCCCACCTAATAGCTCGAGAGCCTCCTCGTCTGAAAACGTCTCGAGGAGAGCTCTGGTGTTGATCACTCAACGCTTTGTCAGGACCTGCCCGTCATCGCCCAGCACGAAGTCCCCGTTTGGCATCACGAGCTTTGCTTTATTGAATCCGTTGACGAAATTAACTATGGCCTCGTGAGCCAAGCGACCCCCTTCACAAAGTTTGCCGGGACTGACGGTATAGCTCTCGTTCCCCTCTTGAAATGTTCTTCAGTCCAGAACAACGGGAACTTAGGCACAAGGGTCTCCTCTCGCCGTCCACCCACCTCTTCGACTACCCGATCGTACATGGTATTCACGGCCTCATGGGTGACCGGCCTCACGAGGTAGTACCGGTACTTGAAATTCCGCACGGAGTCCATGTATGTATGAAACAGGCTGTTCACCTGCTTGAAGGACACCCAACCGTGCTTGCCGTCGATGACCTGTCGTTGAAGATGGAAGATGCAGAAAAATAGGGGCACCGTCGCTCCGATCTTCAAGTACTTACACACGAGCTCAAAAGCCCGGATGAACGCGAGAGAGTTGGGATGGAGTTGAGAGGGGGCCAGATGCAGCCAGGCAAATACGACCTGCTGGAAATCCATGAAAGGCAGACGCCACCCCCGCCTCGTCGAACATGAACTCGTAGACGGGGAACCGCATCCCGCTGTACGTCGAGCAGATCCGATGGTGGGGCAGAGGCCTAAACACGTTCCACGACTTCGGGGAACCTATAAGGCGGTGCTCAACGGTACAAAATATTCCCTCCTCGTCCATGTCGGAGAACTCGGATATCATGTTCACGGCTTCCTCGCAGGCCCAGTCGTCGGGCGTCCTCTCCCCGGCACTGGATGTCTCCGCCATAGGTGAACCAGGCCCGCCGTAGATGTCCAAAGATCCCTCAGCCACTTGAAATACGTCCATTTACCTGAAAAGCAGAAGGAAACGGTGAATTCGATGACCCATATCAAATCCACCCCTTCCACCGCTGATCAAGTGAAAGGGCGAGGAGGGAACGTCGGAGAATGCGACACCGCGACCGTCCTCAGGTCCGCAGGAGCACCCCGAGATAGTCAACCCGCGTCCCCGTGACATACAGCGTCTCCCCGGGGACTTCATTATTTATTCCCGGGAGGTTTAGCAAAAAGAACTGAGACGTTCATCCCACGACCCCGGGACATTCCTCATGTCCTCGTGGATTTCATCGTCTCTCCCCGCGAGATTCAACAAATAAACTATGAAATTTCACCGTTTTCGCCGGATATTTCGTGATTTCCATGGGAACTTCATCGGTTCGCCTTAGGAATCACCCTACAAATGCAAGCAAAAGAGGGAAAAGAAAGAACTTACTTCAAAAAGTACTTCCGATAGGGTTCCGGTACGGCTGTCTGCGGCGGCGAACGGAGGTTATCGGGGGCTGAAGGGAGAGCGAAGGAAGAGAAAAGTAGAGCAGAGGGAGAGCGAAAAACGTGCAAATGGCACGGGCTCCCCCTATTTATGGGGATCACACGAGTCTCGAGAGCTCCTAGGCAATCGATTGAGCTACCCTAGGGTAGCCGCCCTAGGGAATGATGAGTTGTGACGCATGGCACACGTTTCCCCACACGCGTCATTTCATTTCCCAATGGGCGCCTTCTCATTCACCTCGCTTCAGACTTCTCACCTCCCCGCAACGTCGCCCAGATTCGGTCAGCCCATCCCGAGGGCGATTCGTTTCTCCCCTCTTGACCTACAGCTCCTCGTTAGCTCCTTCCTCGACGAGTCCTCGACAGAGCTAGCCCTTAAGTCATCACTCTGATGCTCAGAGCAACGACTTGGGGGGCTCCTGTTTTGGACTGGGTCAGGGAATGCTCACCAGTCGAGAAGGTCCAACCCACAAGGCATGGGATGGCCCAATAAGGACGCCCAACAAGGTCACTGTCAAACACATGCACCTCCACAGTGTCCGGCACACGCCTAACCTCGGGTGTGTACGGCACCCACGACATAAGACCACCGGGAAGCGGCTCCAAGCCTCCCCGGGATCGCCTCTCCTCGGCGCTCAGGTACTCCTCCCCGTGAGGAGCCATCTCTGTCCGCACAAGAGTCCTCCCCGCGAGGACACGTCTTTCCCCGACACCCACGTGCTCCTCCCCGCGGGAACACGTACTCTTGTAACTGCCCACTCCCGAAGGAATCGGTCTGTCCTACTTTCGGAGATTTAGGGACTGTTACACCAGGGCGGAGACCACGTGCTGGTCTTCACTACGCCACGTAAGCCCTGGCAATTACTTGGATTGGGCCTGACAATCCAGCCCAACGCAAGTAACTGTTGGCCCCGCGCTAGGGGCTCTCTATAAATACCCTCTCACTTGAGAGGGTCAGGTTACTCACACTTTCTCACTCTCACCTCTGTACTTACTGTTATTCTCTGACCGTTAAATTACTTGAGCGTCGGAGTACCTTGCAGGTACACCCCCCCCCCCCCCCCCCGGCCGTCTTTCAACCTCACCGGAGCTGAAGCCCAGACGACGTTGTTAGTCAAGAACTAATTATTCAAAACCATTAACCACCCAACATCAAAAAATTAAATCCAATTAGTCTAAATCAAAATTTAATTATCAAAACAAGAATAAGATCAACATAAGAACCAAATTTACTAAAAAATCAAACTAGAATCAACATTAAAAGTTAATCAAGACTTTTAGATCAAAATTAATATTACAATTAGAGATTATAGGAGGGTGTACAAGATGTGATTCATTCGGGCTAATGAGCCCATCCTTCTCTATTCCAGCACACATACGGTGCACCAAAGAAACAAGGGTGGCAGAAAAACAAGACGGGCCAAGCAGAGCCCAACGGCCATGGGATAGAGTCAATGACTCTAAACGCATCATCAGCGAAAAAAAGAAAAAAGAAAAAACAAGTTTAGGTTAAAAACAAACATCAGACTCAAATATAATCCACTAATTAACATTACTCTTATCACAAACTTAAAAAACAAAATAAAAGGAATAGGATACAAGCAAAACAGAATGACGGTCCCATCGCCATCATCGACATGAAGCAACTCCACCTTCTCGTATGAATCGCTCTATCTACGTCTTCATCTCCGTCACCTTTAAAGAAGAACACAGTTCAAGGGCACCAACTCCATGAAAATACCATGAGTTTAAAGGAAGATTGTCATGGTTAACGGTGTGACGATGGCTGCGAAAGGTTCGATTCTCACACGATCTGGTCTGGTTTCGGTGTTCCCTCTCCATTTCGGTTTCGGTTTCGCGTCTACCTCATCTGATTCGAGTTCACTCGCTTGCCCAGGTTCGCGTCGTTTCAACTTTTTCCCTTCGTTTCAAATCATCCTCATCTTCCTGGTTCGATTTTCTTTTCTTCCAATCCATCTCTTTCTGGTTTTATTTGGGAACGTGTTTGAATCTGGGCTTGATGTGGTTTTTGAGTGTCGATGATGGGTTTTGAAGGGTGAACAAAAGGGTGGTGTTGTAAGAATCGGTTGAAGGTTGATGAGTTGAGGGAATTGTTGTTGAAGATGATTGATGGAGGATTTGCGAGTGAACGATTCAGAGCTTTCTTAAGGTTTTGTGATGAGAAGGAGAGCGGTTTTAAGGAGAATGAATTAAGGTGGTTATGGGGAGAAGGAGAGAGGTTTGTGCATGGTGTGATTGTTTGGCAGAAGGTTATTACGGTTTGAGGAGCACAGGTTGTGTGACTTGATTTCACTTTGTGGTTTTGTGTAGTTCTTTTTCTTTTCTTTTTTTTGTGATTGTGTTGGCTGAATATTATTTGCTGATTTTTTGTCTCTAGTGCAGGTACAGATTGAAAACGTTATTCTACAGGTTTGTGGAAATTATTTGGTGCGATTTGGAATGTTGTCATGACTTTTAAAACTGTGTGGCTGTTGTGAAATCTCGGCGTGGGATGATTGCTGTTGTGTAGCAGGCAGGCTGGCATAAGGAATGAGATTTGGAAGCAGCGGATTGTTTTTTTTATTTTGTGTGTTGTGCGTTGGTATCATGGCTCATGAGACATTTGTCTTGTGATTTTGTGAATTTTTGTATGTAACATATGGTATGGACAATGTATTGGACATTTGGTTAGGAAAATGGATATTGAAATGGATTAAATTTGAATTGGATTTAAAAATGGATAAAAAATGTTTATGGAATAAGGTTTGATGGACTTGGATTATGGACATTAAACAAAATGGATTGTTATGGATATTATGGACATTAAATGGATTTGTATGGATGAATAACAAAGTGGATATTTATAAAATATGGATTGGATGTGGATAATTGAATTTGAAATGGATAACTGAAATAAATGGGATTGGATGAAATGGATTTAGAAAATGGATATGGATATGGATAGAAAAAAAGAAATGGATATGAAATCTTGATTTTGATCCAAAACCAACTTGAGCCTTTCCACAATGCACCTGATTAAATGCACACAGCTACCACTGATTAACTTGCCATAGAAACAACAATAATCTGAGTGGGTCATCTTCTGAATCTCCGATCAAGTGAATCCTGGATCACTTGGAATCTGTCTGAATAAATCTCCATGAAAATAAATCCACAGAGGAGCATAATCTGCACTGATGGATCATGATAAACCTGATCCTCCTCACATGAACCACTGCTTGAGAACTTGATGAGTTCCACACAATTTGACCTTGGATGCACACTGCCCGAGAAATAAACCACTGACATAGATAACTTGCACTTGAAGCAAACTCTTGATTGTTTGACCAAGATGAGGTCAAACTTCCACCTGATCTCGATCATGACTGAATAACTACGCCTGACTTGAAGCTATACACCTCATCCTGGAATCAATGCTTTTGAGGTGTTGAGAAGGATACAAACCCTAATTCACAGCCTTCCTAATTAACCCTGATGAAACCCTAATCTCTTTTTGCCAGGCAACTCTTGAAGAGAATAAACTTGATACTGGATGATCTTGGATATGAAATTACAACAACAAGAATTCAATTCTATGCCCAAACTTGAATGAAATTATCTCAAGGCAAATAGGAAGCCTCGACTCAGAGAAACTCCTGATCCCATGTCTTAGAAGACCAATGCGGTGTATGATTATGAACTATGACCTAAGAATGCAGATGAAAAAGAAACATAAGCCAGTTAGGGTTAGAAAGAGGATAGGGCAAATTTTGTGGTGCTACAGCTGCCCCTATTCAATCAACTTGGACCTGAAAGGATGATAGCAACGGCTCTCATACATTTGAGGTCCATAGAGATTGAATACCAAAAGAACCCGAAAATTTGCAAACTGTGGGGATAATGAAATAGGGAGTTTGCCAGCCGAAGGTGGACTATGCTGAAAAGGAAGACCGGCCGAAGGCGCTCTACCCAACAAAAGGATACGAGGACGGCCGAAGGCTAACTCGAAAAGGAAGACCGGCCGAAGGCGCTCTAACCAACAAAATAATACGAGGACGGCCGAAGTCGAACTCGAAAAGGAAGACCGACCGAAGGCGCTCTACCCAACAAAAGAATACGAGGACGGCCAAAGACGAACTCGAAAAGGAAGACCGGCCGAAGGCGCTCTACCCAACAAAATAATACGAGGAGGGCCGAAGGCGAACTCGAAAAGGAAGACCGGCTGAAGGCGCTCTACCCAACAAAAGAATACGAGGACGGCCGAAGACGAACTCGAAAAAGGAAGACCAGCCGAAGGCGCTCTACCCAACAAAAGAATACGAGGATGGCCGAAGACGAACTCGAAAAGGAAGACCGGCCGAAGGCGCTCTACCCAACAAAAGAATACGAGGACGACCGAAGACGAACTCGAAAAGGAAGATCGGCCGAAGGCGCTCTACCCAACAAAAGAATACGAGGACGGCCGAAGGCAAACTCGAACAGGAAGACCGGCCGAAGGCGGACTAACCAATAAAAGAATACGAGGACGGCCGAAGGCGAACTCGAACAGGGATACCGGCCGAAGGCGCCCTTCGCTGGGGATAATAGGACAGCCAAGTGTAAAAGCAACAATTTTCAACCATCGAATTTATCTGGAATCAAAGTTAGGGGAAAGAGAAATCTAAACAGACAACTCTGCAGGGGTGTACTAGAACGTATAAAAATATGAAGGACGAATCCACTGGAGATCTCACTGGGGATAAAGTTAAACAACATCTCCTGAGTTATGCCATTTCTGCTGAGGAAAAGTCTGGCACCAAATATCAAACCTGGCTTATGCTTCGAATGCATATGTTTGAATTTTTCTATGGCGTAATGCTCCATACGAAATGGAAATGCTACGCGTTTGGGAGGATGCCATACAAACGATGCTTATGTAATGCAAAAAGAAACGCTCCAGCAAAATAAATGATGAAAACGAAGGCAACTCCACCGGGGATGACAAAATAAATTGTCCTCTGAGTCCAAGAACTCTACTGAGAAGGATCACATTGAACAACTCCTTTGATCAACAACTTCTGCTGGAGATAAAATCCAAAAGAACATCCAACCTGCTGGGGATTATATATAACGCTTTGAAAAAGGAAACCAAGACCTGAATCGGAAGAGTGCCAAATATCACTTGGACTTAAAAATCGCTGGGGATGTTAATCATCGCTGAACAAAGCGTTGCGAGGATTCCCACCAAACTCTGCTTGGGGAGACAAATCACAAATACTAGACCTGCTGGGGATACCATTGATCTTAACCCGCTGCTGGGGAAATGACTTCGCCCTTATCCTGCTGAGGGCTGGATCATGTTGTTGCTGGTGGAAACACGTTTCCTGACTGGCCGAGGGGAGTAGACACCAAGACTCTGTGGGGAAGACACCATCTTAGCCCCTGGAAAATATTCCACAAGTCTCCTGCTGGAGATACAACAACATCCACCCTAGGGAATAATAGACTAATCATGACTTGGCTGGGGAAACAATCCTCTGCACTCTGACTGGGGAGAGTGACAGTCTGATGAGGATGATGAAACCTCAATGGTAGGGAGAATAACTCTACTAGGGAGAAAAGTCAACGAAACCTGTCGAGGGATATCATTGAGCTTAACCCGCTGCTGGGGAAATGACTTTACCCTGCTGGGGATTAAAGCATGTCATTGCTGACGGGATTACACTTCCTGACCTGCTGAGAAAAGTGAGTACCAGACTCTGTGGGGAAAATAAAGTCATTTCAGAGACATCCAACACATCTCCTGTGGGAGATACAACAATATCCACCTTGGGGTCATCAACTTCTGAATGCTTGCTGGGGAATAATAGATTAACCATGACTTCGGCTGGGGGCACAATCCTCTGTACTCTTGTTGGGGAGAGTATGCTTTGCTGAGGATGATAAAACTTCAATGTTGGGGAGAGAAACTCTACTGGGGAGAAGAGAGGTCAAACGAGCTTCATGTCGGGAAATGTGAAGATACGTGAACCACTGGGAATGATTGTGCCAAATACGGTTGGGCTTTTGGTTTAGGCGTGAGGCCAGGTTGATGGTGATTGGATTTTCTAGGGACTTTATTCTTGGTTTCCAATGAAATTAGACTTTGAAAGTGAACGACCAGACGAGAACAGGCGTTTAAAAGGGTAGACCACCAGACGAGAACTGGTGACAAAAGAATAAGTTATCAGACGAGAACTGACTTCTTATTTTTGGTATCAGACGATAACTGACTTTATGGTTTGCCAGACGAGAACTGGACTTTGGAAAGGTGTTTACCAGACGAGAACTGGTTAAAAGAATGGGTGACCAGACGGGAACTGGTATTTGGTGAAGGGTTGGCCATACGAGAACTGGTTTTGAAATGATTTAGGTTACAAGGTTCTGACAGATGACAGGTTGTAGGATGAAGCCCAATGATAGAGTACAAGGATATGAAAATTCCCAGCGATGGAAGAAAAGTCCTTTGCAGCAAGGCTTCTTCATAAGGCAAAGTTTATTTGATGAGGTGGATGACATGATTCCCCGACACTCGTCTTGAACTCCACAGTTGCTGACGAAATAGATATTGCTTGGGTAGCTCTGAAAGCAATGAGAGTTTTTGCCCTAGTGTAGTTCAACATGCCCCAGTCTGGTCTCGGAAAGGTTCACCTTGAAGGGAAATTGAAAGCAACTCGTCATGAGACGATCTCGAGATGGCTTGCCCCTGATTTATATCATGAAAGATTTTGGTCTTGATTAACAGATCCTTGGAATGATTGGCTTCAACATACTCTTGAAATAGCTTGCCCCTGAACGCGTGTTAAAGCGACTTAACTTGTGCTGACTGAATACTGGAGGGATTCGCCCTCAATCAATAGAACCTCTGGATGACTTACCCCTGATTGGTGTCTCACGATGATTCACTTCTGATCAACCGATTCTCGAATAACCTGCCCCATAATGAACTGATGCTTGAGGATTTGCTTTAGACTGGCTAATTCCATATTCATTGGATGTCAACATCCCAGATCCATAGGGCTACAAGGTTCACCTGATTCTGATCAACTTTTCCAAATGATCCAATTTTGTTCGATTTCTCCCTGTTGGAATTTCCTCAATGTCAATTACTGACCTGCAATTAAACCTGTTCATTCACGAATGGAAATCTTAATGCAATGCTCATGCAAGCTCTGAATCAATCATTATTAAAATGATGTGATAATGTGTGACGAATGGACCATTAGTCCAAACGTAGTGTTGATTTAGCTAGTGAAAGATATAGCGAGAAAAAGATGAGCAAATCTTGTAGGAGTCAGTTTACGCAACTTTGCTGTAGTATGCCTTCAGAATAAACACTACCTCAATTAGGTCTTTTAAGGGTTGAATCGTGGTCTGGTTCACGGTTACAGAAACAAAGGATGAAAGGCTCAAAGTTTGAGTATTACCCACCCCTTATTCGTGATGATCTCCAATCCTCGATCAGCTAACTTGGCACAAGCGTCCACCTTTCAAAAAGCTTATTGAATGGTAGGAATGATGGTTAAGGAACCCACAAGGTTTTCGGAGTGACAATCACCCCTCTGGTCTTTGGTGTCTGTAGTTACACGACTTGTTCCTGCTCGAGGATTTTCCTTTTGTAATCTTTTCGCTTTTTATTCTTTTATCTTCCCTAACTTTTGCCTGGACTGATTTTTTTTTTTTGAATTTTTTCGATTTTGAAGTCCAGTAGGATGCCCTAACTTTTGTCTAAGTCACTTTTTTCAAGATTTCGACTTAGGGGGCTTTCTTTCTTTTTCTTTTCTTTTCCTTTTTTCTTTCTTGAAATAAGTCATGTGACACTGGTTGTCTTGATTTCTTCGAAAGGGTCGTGACTGCCTCATCCCTTGTGATGAGGGATAACCATTGTGGTTGGTGAGGTACAACCTCTTGAGAGGGATATGATGTGATTAGTCCTCGAATGCGGACTATCCTCTTGAAATTTGAACGCTCGGTCAAATTAACTGACAATTACCCTGCCCCAGGTTAAGATGTGAGGGTTTGAAAGTCCGAAGGAAACTCATACTTCTAGGCTCGAAGTGGCTAACTAGGGACTAACTCCTTATCTCTCCAGTGTTTAGGGGATTTGAATCAATGCATGTACATCATCGGCAAGATTTTATCCAAAAGCATACGATCAACAATTATGGGTATTCAGTTTTCATCATCCTCCCTCAAAGCTTTGCTAAAATAACAGTGATAAAGTGAGGTGAGCAAGAAGTGTATGTGTCTGTGCTTTGCAATAAATGAGCGAATGCGACATGATTAATTCAGAAAATGCATAATCACTTCATTAATATTACCATTCAGAACAACAATGTTTTAAAAACAAATAGTAAATAACTGGAAAGAAACTATAAATGCAAATGATAAAAGTGCCCCAGAATTGCCAATGTTGGGAATGTCTTCCTGTCTGAACCACTGGCTTTAGGAGATGACCCTTGAAGTCTTCGAACTCAAACAGCTGAGAGGTTGACATGCACCACCAATTTTCCCTCTGGAAAGGATATGTACCCCTTGTCAATCAACTGTTGTACCTTGGCTTGGAAGGCTTTGCAATCTTTGGTTTAATGCCCCATGGATCCTCCGTGATATCCACACTGTACATGGGGATTGTACCCAGGAGGGTATGGTTCCGGAACAGGCTTCAGAGACTTGGGCTTTACTAATGAGTTTTGAACCAAATGTGGCAAAAGTTGGCAGTACGACATAGGAACTGAATGAAAAGGGGCATTCCTTCTCTCCAAGTTGTTGCGAGGCCTATTCTGATTTCGGCGCTGATTCTGATAACCTCGGCCATGGGCTTGTTGATTTGTATGAGGAGCTACCCAAGGTTTCTGACGTGGTGCCCTATGAAATGATTGCTGAGAATATGAAGAACCAAAAGATTTCACCGGTGCACCCTGAGAATACTCAACATCTATCATGATTGCATTTATTTCTTCCTCTCGGGAACTGTTGAGGGATTCAGTTTCATTAGCCTGACTGCTTGAGACATCCTGAATTTTCCACTCTTTAAGTCACTCTTAATACGTTCACCAATTATCACCAGATCAGAGAATTCTGATGTTCCACTACCAATCATTTTATCCATGTACAGTCCTTGCAAAGTATCCATGAATAGGTCAACCAATTCCTTTTCTAGAAGAGGTGGTTGCACTCTGGAAGCGAATTCTCTCCATCTCTGAGCATACCCTCTGAAGGATTTGTTGTTCTCTTGAGACAAGCTTTGTAACGGCATGCGACTGGGAGCCATGTCAAGATTGTATTCATACTGCTTCAGAAAAGCCTTAGTTAAGTCCAACCATGATCGGATTTGACCACTCTCTAACTGCATGTACCAACTTAATGATGCCCCACTCAAACTGTCCTGGAAACAGTGAATCATCAACTGATCGTTGCGGACATACGAAGTCATTTTTCTGCAAAACATCACCAAATGCTGTCTTGGGCAACTATCCCTCTTGTATTTCTCAAACCTCGATGCTTTGAAACCTGGAGGTAACACTAGGCCGGGCACCAGACACATTTCTGAAGCGTCGGGACCAGAAGCATCCTGAACTTCCAAGGCTTTGAGTTTCTCATCCAATACGCGAAATCTTTCAGCAAACTCAAGAGCTCTCGGATCCTTAGCTTTCATCATCGGGACCTCCCTTTGGGAATTCGGCATAGAGACCGCAAAACTCTGATAGACCGTAGTATCAAGAGAAGAAGAATGTCCACCTCGGACAACAGACTGTTCATGTAAATTTTGGTTCTCGATAGAGAGCGACACAGACTGAGCTTGATTAAAATTGTTCACTTGTGGAGGATCATCATCAGGAAGAGAACCATAGAGTGGATTAGTCGTCACAGTAAAACCTGGCGGGAGACCAACATTCTGGAGGTTGTTCTTCGACATAGCTACCAACAACTTCCAACTTGACTTTACTTCTTGACACTGCTTGCTCTTGTTTCTAACACTTTGTTGGCTTTCAACAGTCACCACTTGTCCAGAACGAGTACCGGGGAATAAACAGGCTGATCAAAAACAAAGGCAGGATGAGAGTTCTGACTGGTTAAAGAATGATATGCAAAATGATGCAGATATGTATGCAAATGCAATGCAAAAGACATGGGATCAAAGCTTCCAATTATTCAGAATAACTGCTGTGCTGCTGACTTAATAGGTTCAAAATTCTGCTATGAAGAGAATACCGGAATACCAAAATACCAGGTTGATAAGTTCACACTGATGAGAAAGCCAGGAAACCAGGTAGACAACTACACACTGACGAGAAATTCAGAAAACCAGGTAGGTTGAAGGTTAAGGTCACCTGCAAACCTGCAAACACCCATCCCCCCTCACATGTGGGTTCTAGAAAACAGAGGATCCTCAGCATCGGATTCTTGATTTGAGAAGCAATAGTACATTCGTCCCTCGGGGTACAATACTATCGCCAAACAAAGAGGTCATCCACTGATTCCCCCAAAAATAAGGTCCTCCTATGTTAGTTCCCAGCTTCGGGTCCTCGGATCAAGAAGTATAATGGGTTTGCCATTTCTGGTCTGCCATTACTACATCTTGGGAGGAGTGCCTCTACTAAGTCCTCGAGGAAATGGTAGCCAGAGTCGACAGCTCTCTAGATCAACACCCCGAAATGCGCAAGACACGCACGTCAAAATATCTCCCAAGAAAACCTCGTCTGGATGTGAATTTCGTGAACACCAAACGTACCAAGACGGCGCGTAGGTCCCACTACTTTCCACTCTAGTCCTAATTGTATACTCAAGCCTGTGTATTGGGCTTATCTCTCATGAATCCAACCCACCCAACAGCACAACAGCAGCAGAGCAATAAGATAACAGTAATCAAATGCGATAAATGCAGTAAAATATAGTAATACAGTAATATACAACAAAATAAAGCACAACAATAAACACCCAATGAAATAAAAACAAACAAGCGCTAGGATTGACTCGCAAAGGGGATGGACCAGCAAGAGGTCAATCTTGTCCCCAGCAGAGTCGTCAGCTGTCGCAACTTGCGAAAAAACAACCGGCGAGAAACTAGAACAGAAGAGTCGCCACCGAACGTTATTTATCCCGACGCAGGGAAAGGAAATGATCGAAGAAAACCTAAAAGGGAGAAGACATGGTCATCGCAACCATAGTCCAGGTTCGGTAGTCGGTTATGCGAGGGGAAGTTATTAGCACCCCCACGCATCCATCGTACTCGATGGGATCCACGCTTGTTGTCTAAACAAAGGGTGAGTTATCCTAAAGTCTACGGCTAAACGGAAGCGGAACGGGGAAAAGAAAAGAAAAAGTGACTCGGTAGGACATCGCCGTCCTAGGCCTACGTATTCCCTTGTGCAATGGGAAAGTCAGAGTCAATGTAGTTCGACGGACTACGGGGGAAGGTTGCTTGCCGAGATGTTGCATCTCGTGCCTACGTATCCTCAATCAAACGAGAGAGAGAGGAACTCAGAGCAGTCGTAGTTCGACGGACTATGGGGGGAGGTTGCTCGCCGAGATATCGCATCTCGTGCCTACGTATCCTCAATCGGACGAGAAAGAGGAAATCAAAGTAGTCATAGTTCGACCTAAGAAGGTCTTAGTGTTTTTTAGGACCAACATTAAGTTCGCGTCCGGCAGTTAGGGTCGATGCCTGTTTGCGACAAAACGGAAAATAACGTGCTCTTTTCTTAAAATGATTTGAAACTTAACAATCCCGAAGGATAAAAAGGATTTGAATTTGTTTTTGTATTTTTTATACAGAAGTGATTTAAGTTAGTTCATAACTTGCATTGCTCCAAAGTCTATGGCATAGGAACGAATGCATAGCAAATCGTCCCAAGACAGGACGTCCGCTAAACACTCTAGAAAAATGAAAGGAAACCCCTCATTCCTTATTTCCCATGCTGAAGGCTCGTGCGTAATACACGTTATCTTTATTAAGTATTTTAAAGTTGTTATGAGATGAGAAGAGAAGACTCAAAAGAAAAGAAAACACTACGGGGATTCAATCCTAATGTTGTCATGCAAAGATGGTCCTAAGGTCGAGGTAAAAGGGGAAAATTCTACCTAATGTTAGCATGCATGGGTTGAATCCTAATGTCTATCCTACTCCAAGCTTAATCAAAGATTAAGTTGGACTAGGAACCCTAAGGGAGCATGTGAACAAGCACAAGTGAAAATTATCCAATGCAATCATAGATATAATCAAGACTTAAACAAGTCTCAAGAAAAGAAGGAGAAAGAAAACTCAATTATGTACAGGTGTTCAAACATCAACATGTTGACACAAAAGAAGATACAAAACATCTGAGTACTAAACACGATGCGCAAACAGAGCCTACTTTGAGGTAGGGCTTCAGATGTACTCAATATGCCTCTAACATGGATACAATCCTAGAATGAGACATGAAAAATAAAATTGAGATTCTAGGGGTACCTAACGGAGAAGGTCTGTTGCCTCTTCAAAGCGCACAACAAGCTCGAACCTCTAAGCTATTAGGCCCTTCCATCAAATAAGCAAGTCTAGTAGTCAAGTATAAAAACAGCAGCAACAACTGCGCTTCAGCACAGCACAGCAGTGTATTCCAGCAATCATCAAGAACATCATTTAACAGCTCCTATTTCCAGAACAGAACAGGTGTAATATCCAGCAGGACAGAATAACAACATTTAACAGCACGCATGTATAGAACAACAGTGTATACATCAGCATCATTTCTTACATTCAATCAACTTATGCACAAGGAGAGATTAGTAACATCAACCAATGAGAAACCGTAGGCAATTTCAAGCATCAACAAGATCAAGCAAGCTCACATGTCTCAAATATCAAGGCACAAATTTCATCAAGACAATTTAAGAATTAAAAAGAAAAATAACCAAAGCTAATTACTAAGAATTTCAATGGAACTTAACATCAAGAAAAATATTCACAAGTATACATCAAAGACTAAATAAGATAAAATTAAAATTGTCTTTAAAAAATTAGTCAAGAACTAATTATTCAAAACCAATAATCACCCAACATCCAAAATTTAAATCCAATTAGTCTAAATCAAAATTTAATTATCAAAAAAGAATAAGATCAACATAAGAACCAAATTTACTAAAAAATCAAACTAGAATCAACATTAAAATTTAATCAAGACTTTTAGATCAAAATTAATATTACAATTAGAGATTATAGGAGGGTGTACAAGATGTGAGTCATTTGGGCTAATGAGCCCATCCTCCTCTATTCCAGCACACATACGGTGCACCAAAGAAACATGGGTGGCAGAAAAACAAGACGGGCCAAGCAGAGCCCAACGGCCATGGGATAGAGTCAATGACTCTAAACGCATCATCAGCGAAAAAAAGAAAAAAGAAAAAACAAGTTTAGGTTAAAAACAAACATCAGACTCAAATATAATCCACTAATTAACATTACTCTTATCACAAACTTAAAAAACAAAATAAAAGGAACAGGATACAAGCAAAACAGAATGACGGTCCCATCGCCATCATCGACATGAAGCAACTCCACCTTCTCGTATGAATCGCTCCATCTACGTCTTCATCTCCGTTTCCTTTAAAGAAGAACACAGTTCAAGGGCACCAACTCCATGAAAATACCATGAGTTCAAAGGAAGATTGTCATGGTTAACGGTGTGACGACGGCTGCGAAAGGTTCGATTCTCACATGATCCGGTCTGGTTTTGGTGTTCTCTCTCCATTTCGGTTTCGGTTTCGCGTCTACCTCATCTGATTCGAGTTCACTCGCTTGCCCAGGTTCGCGTCGTTTCAACTCTTTCCCTTCGTTTCAAATCATCCTCATCTTGCTGGTTCGATTTTCTTTTCTTCCACTCCATATCTTTCTGGTTTTATTTGGGAATGTGTTTGAATCTGGGCTTGATGTGGTTTTTGAGTGTCGATGATGGGTTTTGAAGGTTGAACAAAAGAGTAATAAGAAGGAGGATTTGTGGGTTGTATTTGAAGAATGGGGAGGGTGGTGTTGTAAGAATCGGTTGAAGGTTGATGAGTTGAGGGAATTGTTGTTGAGGATGATTGATGGAGGATTTGCGAGTGAACGATTGAGAGTTTTCTTAAGGTTCTATGATGAGAAGGAGAGTGGTTTTAAGGAGAATGAATTAAGGTGGTCATGGGGAGAAGGAGAGAGATGTTTGCGACCTAATTTTGTGCATGGTGTGATTGTTTGGCAGAAGGTTATTACGGTTTGAGGAGCACAAGTTGTGTGACTTGATTTCACCTTGTGGTTTTGTGTAGTTCTTTTTCTTTTCTTTTTTTGTGATTGTGTTGGCTGAATATTATTTGCTGATTTTTTGTCTCTAGTGCAGGTACAGATTGGAAACGTTATTCTGCAGGTTTGTGGATATTATTTGGTGCGTACTGGAATGTTGTCATGACTTTTAAAATTGTGTGGCTGTTGTGAAATCTTGGCGTGGGATGATTGCTGTTACGTAGCAGGCTGGGTGGCATAAGGAATGTGATTTGGAAGCAGCGGATTGTTTTTTTTTATTTTGTGTGTTGTGCGTTGGTATCATGGCTCATGAGAAATTTGTCTTGTGATTTTGTGAATTTTTGTATGTAACATATGGTATGGACAATGTATTGGACATTTGGTTAGGAAAATGGATATTGAAATGGATTAAATTTGAATTGGATTTGAAAATGGATAAAAAATGGTTATGGAATAAGGTTTGATGGACTTGGATTATGGACATTAAACAAAATGGATTGTTATGGTTATTATGGACATTGAATGGATTTGTATGGATGGATAACAAAGTGGATATTTATAAAATATGGATTGGATGTGGGTAATTGAATTTGAAATGGATAATTGAAATAAATGGGATTAGATGAAATGGATTTAGAAAATGGATATGGATATGGATAGAAAAAAAGAAATGGATATGAAATCTTGATTTTGATCCAAAACCAACTTGAGCCTTTCCACAATGCACCTGATTAATCGCACACAGCTACCACTGAACAACTTGCCATAGAAACAACAACAATCTGAGTGGGTCATCTTCTGAATCTCCGATCAAGTGAATCCTGGATCACTTGGAATCTTTCTGAATAAATCTCCATGAAAATAAATCCACAGAGGAGCACAATCTGCACTGATGGATCATGATAAACCTGATCCTCCTCACATGAACCACTGCTTGAGAACCTGATGAGTTCCACACAATTTGATCTTGGATGCACACTGCCCGAGAAATAAACCACTGACATAGATAACTTGCACTTGAAGCAAACTCTTGATCGTTTGACCAAGATAAGGTCAAACTTCCACCTGATCTCGATTATGACTGAATAACTACGTCTGACTTGAAGCTATGCACATCATCCTGGAATCAATGCTTTTGAGGTGTTGAGATGGATACAAACCCTAATTCACAGCCTTCCCAATTAACCCTGATGAAACCCTAATCTCTTGATGCCAGACAACTCTTGAAGAAAATAAACTTGATACTGGATGATCTTGGATGTGAAATTACAACAACAAGAATTCAATTCTATGCCCAAACTTGAATGAAATTATCTCAAGGCAAATAGGAAGCCTCGACTCAGAGAAACTCCTGATCCCATGTCTTAAAAGACCAATGCGGTGTATGATTATGAACTATGACCTAAGAATGCAGATGAAGAAGAAACATAAGCCAGTTAGGGTTAGAAAGAGGATAGGGCAAAATTTGGGGTGCTACACCTTCCTTTCGTATAACCGACCCCCGTTCCCGTTTCTCTTCCCCTTGGGTTTTATCGATATTTTCCCTGTCCTTTGGGACTAAATAAAGTTCGGTGGCGACTCTGTTTTATCTTTGAGTGTGCGATTCACTCAGGTATAAACCAGCCATCTTCAGCTGGCGACTCTACTGGGGAGTCCTTGCACTTGCGAGTTGGGGTCTTGCCTTGTTTTGTTTGTTTTCTTGCTTGCTTGGGTGTTTATCTTTTGTGCTTTACTCGCTTTATTTTACTTGCTTTAGCTTTATATTTATTTACTGCATTTCTTTACTGCTTTGAATATTCATATGCTGCATATTTTGGATATCTGCTATATTTTCTGCTGTTGTTGGGATGGGTAGATATTATTTGAGAGAAAAGTCCTAACACCGGGCTTAGCATACACATAGGCTAGAACGTGGATAGTCGTGAGGCCTGCATTTCGCGCGTTGGGTTACCACGAGAGCCACATCCTAGATCGTGATTCGCTTAAGAATACCTCCGTCCTGTGAGAATTCACTACAGCGGAGTGTTTTCACTCTGAGTCCTATGGTTTGGGCGACCTTTCTAGGGACCACCTTGTTGTGTCTAGATCACACCTGTGAGGGGGATGAGTTTTTGCAGGAAACCAAGCCACTTCATACCTTTGTTCTCTCACACACGTCAGATTGTGCACACACAGCAAACTATGTTGCACCAACACAGAATTATATGCAGATATCCAGATTTTTTAGATTTGATTGTTTAGACAGTGTTGCCTTCTTGTTGCTTGTGTTGCATATCATTTCATCATGTAAATTAATTTTTGCATGTGCATTTCTAGGTATTCGAAGACTTATTCTTTGTTGGCATTATCATAGAGATGAGTACTGGTTGCCGAGGCATTTTTAGCTACAAGTTTGTGGAGCCTAAGTTGGGTACTTTGAGAGGTCTAACATCCCATGTGGTTGAAGATAACATAGGGGTTTTCAAGGGTACTTATGGTAATTTGTTGTCCATCCTCAATACCGAAGTGAACATCACCGCCATTCATACTCTGGTTCAGTTCTATGATTCGCCATATAGGTGCTTCACATTTCAGGATTATCAGTTAGCACCTACACTCGAGGAGTATGCTTATGTTCTGGGGGTTGAGATCAAGAGGCAGGTTCCTTATGTCTACACTAGCGGTTGTCCGAAGTTTCCTCTTATTGCTGATGCTCTTTGCATTAGTAAGAAAGATGTAGAGGATAATCTCAAGACCAAAGGAAAGGGTATTCGAGGGTTTGCTTCGAAATTCTTGGTTGACAAGGCCACTTCTTTTGCTAAGGATGGAAACTGGAAAGCTTTCACTGCCGTTCTTGCTTTGCTGATATATGGGATTATCTTGTTTCCGAACATGGAGGATTTCGTAGATCAGGCTGCCATCAGTATCTTCTTGTCCAAGAACCCTGTTCCAACACTTCTTGCCAATACCTACGATTCTATTCATTCGAGGAATGAAAAGAAGAAGGGAACCATTGTCTGTTGTGCTCCTCTGCTGTACCGATGGTTCATGTCTCATCTTCCACAGAAGGGTCCATTTGTTGAGAACAAGGGTAATCTCAAGTGGTCTCAACGAATCATGTCTCTTACTGCTTATGACATTTCTTGGTATTCTCGAGTCTTCGACGATACTATGATCATTCATCATTGTGGGAAATAACTACAATCCGAGACTTGCCTCCCGATAGTTGGGATACCCTATAGTTGCCAAGCCTGATCCTGAGGTAGTGGAAGAGTTCATCTTTCATTAAGGGGTTCATGACATGGGATTTCTGAAGAGGTTTAGTGCCGCTTGGACTCAAATTCACCTTGAAGGAAGGGCCGATTTGGGTAAGAAGAATTGCATAGCCAAGGAAGCTTACACACTTTGGATCAAGGAGCGCGTCAAAGAGATCTTCTTTCCATTTTCTTTTAAGCCTTCCATGAATGCCAAACCTCCTGAACTTGCTATTGTTCCTCCATCTGAGGTCGACCAACTCAAGCTGATTATTGAGAAGTTGAAGAAGGAGAACGCTGATCTTCGTCTCAACCTTGATAGAGTCACTTCCGAGAAGGAAAGCCTGCAGATTGAACTCTGCCAAAAGCGCGAGCGCATGCTCAAAGAGATGGAGGTTGAACAAAACAAGTGTAGGAAAGTGGGTGATGCTTTGAAGAGCACATATGAGGGACTTTCTTCAAAGAAGATACAACTCACCGATACCCAGTATCAAGCCTATAAGGATGAATTGGGCTATAAAAAGCAACTTGAAGAGCTTCGAGGGAAGTTATCCGAGTTCAAGACAAGGTGGAAAGGTGAGCTAGACCATGCTAATCAGTTGGCAAAGGAATTTTCTCAATGTCAAGCCCAGCTCGACAAAGGCTTTGGTGAGATTCAGAAGCTGCAGGATCAAGCACATCAGAGCCGAGAGCAGATTAGTCAGCTTAACACAGAGAGCACTCATTGGGAGCATCAAAGTCGTCATCTGCAAAACCTCTTATATCAGAAAGAGGCCTTTCTTCAGGATATGCTTCAGGTACCCAACCATTCTTTGCTGCGCAATCTCATGAAGGATGCGAAGTATTTGAGTGAGAGGCATGGCCGTCTAGCCAGATTTGCTGAGGATGCACTAGAGGACTTACCTGGGTTGTTGAGAGATGCGTATGCTGATGTATTGCCGCACCAGCTTCCTTGGGCTGTTTTTCACTTCTTGTCTATTTGTATGGTGGTATTTGATAGGATCCATACGGATTTTATTGTAGCCCAAAAGGCAGATATTTGATTTGTACTTGACTTGTACTTCTTTCCTTTATTGTTGAATGAATGAATGAAGTTGATTGCCAATCTTATCTTTCACACCTTTACTTGTATGCTTTATGATTATTGTAAACAAATATAAGTCTAAGAATTCCTGGAATTTAAAACTTAATTTTTGCATGCATAGCATACATTCATTTGCACACATATGCACGTCCCTTCATCTGAAACCGTTGCTCATCCTTGTCCACCTTCCTTGTAGTAAGACGACGACTCGACATCAGTATTTTACTCGCTCAAACAAATCCAGAATCATGGCTGACTTCGAAGCTGAGAACGCTGCTTATAAGGAAACTCTGGCCCAATTCCAAGGCCGGATGGATCAGTTTCAGACGAACATGGATGTCATTATGGAACTCCTTCGTGCCCAGAGGGACACTGCTGTTGCTTCCACTGTTGTTACAACTGCTACTGATGCAGCCGTTGTCACTCCTATTGTGACTACTTCTCTTGTTGTTACAACTACTCCTGCTGTTTTTCCTTCTCCTGCTATTGTTGAAGTGCCAGTTGAGCCTGTGAATCAGCCTGTTGTTCATCCGTCAAATTCTCAGTCTGGTTTGAACAAGATGCCCACTGGTTTTCCCTGGGGCATGCCTCCGAATTACACTCCTCAGATTGCAAATAATGGTAGTACCTTTGTACCATATCACACTTTTGTTGTGCCCATGCCTAATGGGAATGCTGTTGCGTATCCTTGGGGCATGCCTACTCTAGTCCCACCTCCAGTGGTGAATGATGATCCTGAGAATCTTCAGGTTCAGACTCGTCAAACTTCCGGATTGGCTGACATTGAAACCCCTGATGAAGAAGAGCATGTGTATAGGGGTCCACCTTTTCAGATTCTGGTTTCGTCTCAAGCTGCTCAAACTGTTGTCCAAAATGTTCATCCTGGGATGTTCTATCCTGGGGCATCTTCCTCAGTTGATGTGATACCTCCTCTGAATTATCCGTTTGGTGTTCAGATGGGTTAGAATGCTAGTCAAATGGTTAATCAAGGTTTGGTGTATCCTTCTCATTTTGCTACTCCGCAAGTGCACGCTCCCGCCGTATCTCAGCTGCCAAATCCTCAGATTCTTGTTAGGCCTGTTAATCAAAGTAGACCTGCTGACTACAAGTTGTTGGAAGACCGTATTAGAGCTATTGAAGGGTTTTCTGCTTTTGGCATGGAGGCCAAGGACTTGTGTTTGGTTCCGAATGTTGTACTGTCGTAGAAATTCAAGATACTTGAGCTGCCAAAGTATAAAGGTTTGAGTTGCCCGCGTAGTCACATCACTATGTACTGCAGGAAGATGGCATCTTATATTGATTACGATGAATTGCTAGTTCATTGTTTTCAAGATAGTTTTTCTGGTGCTTCATTGGATTGGTACATGGGCCTAGAACGCAGCAAGATCTGTACTTGGAGAGATTTGTCTGAAGCGTTCCTGAAATAATACAAATATAATCTTGATCTGGCGCCTACTAGATTGCAGTTGTAGAACCAATCTCAGCGCTCAGCCGAAACATTCAAAGAGTATGTGCAAAGATGGCGTGAGATGGCATCATGTGTGAGGCCTACTCTCTCTGACAATGAGTCTGTTGACATCTTTATGGGTATATTGCAAGCATCCTACTATGAGGAAATGATGGGTAGTTCTTCATCGAACTTTGCTGACATTATAACAATTGGTGAACGAATTGAAAAACGGTTTGTAGACTGGAAAGATTCCTGGACCTGCTTCCCAGCAGCCGGCCACTAGAAAGTCTCAGAACAGTCAGTCAAAGAAAAAGGAAGGTGAAGCTAACACTGTGACAGCTCAAGTTTCTCCTCAGTATCAAGCACCCATGGCACCTATGGCATATTATCCATATCCGTACATTGCTACTGCGCAATATCAACAACCTCCATATCAGTATCATCCGCAACAACTAGTTCAGAATGCTCAGAATCAACAACAACCGCAACGTCAGCAACAGACTCAATAGAACAACAAAAATCTGCAGAATCAAAACCGTCAGAACAACAACAATCATGGAAATCGCAATCGTCCGAATTTCGACAGAATTCTGGTGTCATACACTGAGTTGTTTCCTTATTTGGTCCACCAAGGGGCAATTGTTCCCAAAGAAATTGCACCTGCAATTCCTCCATTTGGCCCGAAGCATAATCCAAATGCGTCATGTGCTTACCACGCTGGATACATAGGACATGCGACAGAGGATTGTTTTGATTTCAAAACTAAAGTTCAGGAACTCATTGATAAGAAGATTCTGACTTTCGTTGAGGAAGGACCTAACATTCAGAATAATCTGTTGCCGAATCACGATGGACATGCGGTTAGCATGATTGAGGATAATTCAAAGGCTGAATTGATCATGGATGTCGACGAAGTAAAGACCCCGATGACTGTGGTTTTCAAGAAGTTGAATGAACATGGGTTGTTGAAAGGATTACATGGTTAGTGTCAGATTTGTGACAATAATCCTAACCAGTGTCGAAGGCTGAAGGGTTGTGTCCAGATTTTGATGAATCGAGGTGAAGTTCAATTTGCCAGATCTAAGCCTGTTGAGGAAGTTGCTACCATTGAGCCATTCAACATCGTCTATAGGAAGGTTCCTGTTGAATCCCCTAAGCAGAAGAAGGTACAACCCATCGTTGTTTGCCCGCCAAAGCCGTTTCCGTATCAGAATTCTAAGGAGGTACCTTGGAGGTATGGGTCTATTGTGTTTTCTGGAGATCAAGAGATAAGATTTACGGAATCTGAGATTATAAATGTTACAGCCGTTGGAGGTATGACTCGTAGTGGACGGGTGTTCACTCCGTAAGTCACTACAAAGCCTGTTCAAGTTCCAACTGTTGTTCCTCCCAAGGATACGCTTGCATCTGCAACCCCTGTTGTTCAACAAGGGGCATCTACAGTTACAGTGCCCACTATTCCGTCTGAGGATGTTTCAAAGAGCAAAGAGACACTTGATGATCAAGAGTTCCTTAGGTTGATCAAGAAAAGTGACTTTAAAATTATGGATCAGTTAGGGCAGACACCTTCGAGGATCTCAATCTTGTCCTTACTCATGAGCTCTCCCGTGCACAAATCAGCTTTGTTGAAAGTCTTGAACACTGCCCATGTTATGCATGATATATCCGTTGTTGAGTTTGACGACGTAGTAGCCAACATAACAGCAAGCAGTTACTTGGGTTTTAATGAATCAGAATTACCTCCTGAAGGAGCTGCCCACAATAAAGCACTGCACATATCCGTCACCTGTACAGATATCCTCTTATCTCGTGTTCTTGTGGATACCGATTCTTCTCTTAATGTGATGCCTAAGGGAACATTGAGTCAATTACTGGTAGAAGGAAGCGAGATGAGGCCAAGCGCCTTAGTTATCTGAGCCTTTGACGGTTCTCGAAGGCAAGTAATTAGAGAAGTAGGCTTACCCATCAAGGTTGGACCGCATTTGTTCACCATTACCTTCCAAGTGATGGATATCAATTCGGCGTACAGTTGCCTATTGGGTCGCCCGTGGATTTACGCCGCAAGGCCAGTTACATCCACTTTACATCAGAAGTTGAAATTTATGTTCGACGATCAGCTAGTCATCGTCTGTGGTGAAGAAGATCTGATTGTGAGCGAGTTATCATCTTTCCGATACGTCGAGACCAAAGAAGGCATAGCTGAGGTGCCGTTGCAGTGTCTTGAATTCGAGGATGTCAACTATGCTTCAACTAATCAAAGTAGATCACCGCAAATGACCTTAGCATCTGCTAAGAGTGCTAAAGAGACCATCGAGAGAGGTGCCTTGCCAGGCTAGGGGCATGTGATTGATGTGGTTGAGAAGCATAATCGATTTGTTTTGGGTTATCGTCCTGGTCAACAATCTAGCTCACATGGTCCAAAGCAGTGCAATTTGATCAAGTTCAGTAGCGCGGGTTTTCAAGTGGGTGACATCGTGGCAGCCCTTGAAGATGCTGGTCCCAGTAACCAGATTTCAAGCTTTGTGCGCAAGTGTCCGCCGGGTTTCAAACTCAACAATTGGACATCTACCGTGATTCCTGTGGTTTTTCCATCAAACATGTAATGCATTTTGCTTTCTCATTCTGTCGTCCTCGCCCGAGATGAGTGGATAGCTTGTAAAGGGCCTCACACTTTTGCAATATTATGTGATAAATAAATAAAAGTTTTTTGCATTCAAAATCATACTCTATTTTCTTTCTTTATTTTACTTTTCACAAACAAATGGCAAAAGTTTCTTTTATTTTCACTTTCAAAATAGCTCATTCTAAACATATTCATAAACATGCAGAACTAATAGACGCATTGATAACAACATGGCAAATATCCATTGTAATTCTAGAATTCCAATTAACCAAGACGAAGAAGATGATGATGAGGATTATGAATTACCGGCTGAACTAGAAAGGCTCCTTGAGCACGAGCATAAAGAGATTTAGCCACACAAAGAGCCAATCGAAGTTGTCAATCTTGGTACTGATGAGGTCAGAAGAAAAGTCAAGGTTGACGCATCTCTCGCAGAGCATGTACACTCTAAGTTGGTCAAGTTATTGAAAGAGTATGTTGATATCTTTGCCTGGTCTTATCAAGATATGCCTGGGTTGGATACCAACATCGTTTAACATCACTTGCCGCTTAAGCCCGGATGTCCTCCTGTCAAGCATAAACTCAGGAAGACTAGACCCGACATGGACCTCAAAATCAGAGAAGAGGTAAAGAAACAGTTTGATGCTGGGTTCCTCGCCACTTCCGAATATCCTGAATGGATTGCCAACATCGTCCGAGTTCCAAAGAAAGATGGGAAGGTTAGAATGTGTGTGGATTATCGAGATCTCAACAAGGCAAGCCCGAAAGATGATTTTCCTTTGCCTCATATTGATGTCTTGGTAGACAACACGACGCAGTTCTCTGTCTTTTCGTTCATGGACGGGTTTTCAGGGTATAATCAAATCAAAATGTCCCCAGCTGATATGGTGAAGACTACTTTCATCACGCCATGGGGTACATATTGTTACAAAGTCATGCCATTCGGTTTGAAGAATGCAGGGGCTACATACCAACGTGTCGTGACAACCCTCTTTCACGATATGATTCATAGAGAGATTGAGGTTTATGTGGACGATATGATTGCCAAGTCCAAAACTGAAGATGATCACTTGGTTCATCTGAAGAAACTGTTTGACAGACTCTGGAAGTTTAGATTATGGTTGAATCCTGCGAAGTGTACATTCAGAGTTCGATCTGGTAAACTATTGGGCTTTATTGTGAGTCAGAAGGGCATTGAAGTTGATCCTGACAAGGTTATGGCAATTCAGAATATGCCGCCTCCCAAAACAGAAAAAGAAGTCCGTGGCTTTTTGGGCAGACTTAATTACATCTCAAGGTTCATTTCTCACTCGACGACTACCTGTGAACCAATGTTCAAATTGCTAAGAAAAAATCAATCGGTCGAATGGAACAATGATTCTCAAGAAGCTTTTGACAAAATAAAACAATACTTGCAAGAACCACCGATCTTAGTACTGTCGGTTCCTGGTAGGCCTTTAATCATGTATCTCACCGTTCTCGATGAATCAATGGGATGTGTATTGGGTCAACATGACGACACTGGCAGAAAAGAACATGAACTTTACTATCTGAGCAAGAAGTTCACTGATTGTGAGACCAGATACTCACTCTTGGAAAAAACTTGTTGTGCTCTGGTCTGGACTGCTCGACGCCTAAGACAATACATGATTTGCCATACTACTTTGTTGATATCCAAAATGGATCTGATAAAGTACATATTTGATAAGCCTGCTGTCTCTGGAAGGATTGCTCGGTGGCAGATGCTGTTAACTGAGTATGATATCCAACATGTTACCCAGAAAGCAATAAAAGGGAGTGTCCTGTCTGATTACCTTTCTCATCAACCTGTAGAGGGTTATCAACAAATGAAGTTTGACTTTCCCGATGAGTATGTGCTGTTTATCAGAGATTATGAGACTCCAGACCCTGACATAGGACCCGAACCAGGGGCGCGATGGACGCTCGTGTTCAACGGTGCCTCCAATTCTAAAGGTCGTGGAGTTGGTGCTATCCTCATCTCTCTAACAGGTTTTCACCTTCCCTTCACTGCTAGATTATGCTTTGCATGCACCAACAATATGGCTAAATACGAAGCATGTATCTACAGTATTGAAGCGACCATTGACATGAGAATTAAGATTTTTGAGGTCTATGGAGATTCTGCCTTGGTCATTGGCCAAGTCAGAGGGAACTTTGTGACTCAGGATTCTAAGCTGGTTCCGTACCAACAACATATTGCAAGGTTGATTCCTTACGTTGATGAGATCTCTTTTCATCATATCCCTAGAGAGGAAAATCAACTAGCTGATGCTCTTACCACTTTAGCATCCATGTTCAAGGTCAAGTGGAAGAATGAAGCTCCTCATATCCGCATTGATCACTTGAACGAGCCAACACATTGTTTAGTAATCGAGAATGAGTCTGATGACAAGCCTTGGTTCTACGACACTAAGAGATATCTGGAAAAACAGGAATATCCCGAGGGTATTACCATCACTGACAAGAAAGCTCTTAGGCGGCTCTGCGCCAAATTTTTCTTAAGTGGTGGTGTACTATACAAGAGGAATTATTATTCCGTGTTGCTCAGATGCGTGGATAGACATGAAGCAAACACGATCATAAGGTCCATACATGAGGGCTGCAAGGGTATACATGCTAAAGGTCCTGCCATGGCTAAAAAAATCCTTCGAGCTGGGTATTATTGGACAACAATGGAGGTAGATTGTTACAACTTTTCCAAAAGGTGTTGTCGCACCCTAATTTTTGACCCTAAGATCCCCGCCTTGTTTCTTTGCATAACATCTTAGGCCATCATTCGTGCATAACTAACCCCGTTATCTAGTTTTTGTCTGCTCACTTCATTTATGAGTACAGGTACTGCTGTGGAGGATTCAAGAATTTTGAAGATTGTGTTGTGAGTGTGTGTGGAAGGTTCTTGGGTCTTGGCAAGTGTGTGTGGATTCCTATGAGGATGAGTGCCTCTGTCTTCCGATCCCTAAACCATTACCAAGCCTTTTTCCCCTAAAGACTCTTCAGTTTTCCTCCCACAAAATACCCTCTGATATTGAATTTGGTCCCTGAAGGTTAGTCATTGGCTGTGTGATGGCATTCCCCCTTGTAACCTACTCAAGATTAAGATATGTTTGTTTGCTCTACTGGTGGTTCATCAAAGAAGGTTCAATTAGGAAGAAATTAGAAGTTGGAATCCAAAGTACAAGTTCAAGTCCGTGCTATTCAAGTTATAAGTTTCATTTGTCAAGAGAAGTACAAGGTATTTAATTCCAAAAATGCAAAATACGAAGACCTCACATGTGCTAAGAGTCCCTTACAATTCAAAGCTCACTTCAAAGTACAATCTAAGTCATCAAGAAATTTCAAATTGTGAAGACTTACAAGATCAAAGTCCAAAAATGCCTAAGATTCACAATCCATTATGAGTTCAAGATTAGTACAAGATGCTAAGATTTGTGGTGCACTTACGTTAATTTAGACTTTTGTTCTTATTACTTGAAATGATGAGAAGTAGGCCGTGAAGGGCTCAGTGGGAAGAGAAATGAATTATTTTAAGAGTAGACCACATACACGATAATTCATATGAAGGAATCAAAGTCCTTAGCATACAAATAAGAATAAGCTCTTAGAATGAAAGAGAGTGAGAATGTTGTAGATATAATGTCTGTTGCTTATGTTCTAAAGTAACCAAGCTTCAAGTGCCAAGATTACATTATGAGTCAGAAATAAAATTACATTGAAAAAAGCTACTTTAGACCTACAGTTGACCAAGTCAACTCTACCCATAATGCACTTTCCAAATTGCTTCCTACTACTCAAGACTCCCCGCGGACCAAATGAAGCCTCGCCAACCGATTTCATGCCTGCTGCGTTACCCTGCTTAGTCAGCATGGGCTTGGTACAAAACTCCTGGTTTTCCTTGCCAAATACCTTGAGGATGAGCATCATAAATTGAAGATTTCCCTTGAAGCTGTCCCTGAATAGAATAACTGCAAAAGATTAGAGTTCATAATCATATGAAGACAGAAAAGGCTCTCTCGATTTTAAAGGTGTCGTCAGAAACAAAGAGTTGATCAGAGAGCTTACTGTTGAAAATCTTCTGCGAGTGGAAATTTTCTAAACAAAAACCAAGACATCTGGTTTGCGATTAATGCACATCCACTTCCTGACCAAATACAATTTTCAACTGACCCTTCAAACCTTAGACTCACGAGTTGAATTCATTGAGAAACCCATCGTAGACGTAAACAAAATATCAGCCTTCATCTTCGCCAAATCTAGGACGTGCTAACTTCATGCTCAACTCTTGTTGATGGATCCTGCACATACAAAACACAAGGAAACATTACTTCCTCATATGCCCATCCGTTTTCCAACGAAGAGATACATGGAAAAGCAAACAAGTTAACTTTCAGAAAAACCACATCCAAACGTGCAGAAATATAAGGCATCCTCTAAACCTACCAAGGTGACCAAGGTCAAGGAAAACTACCATGCTAAGACTTTCCATTTGATAGCCTCCGAGTGTTTCAAGTCGGCCTCACTCCTTTGACTCATACCAAACAGTTCCCATATACCAAAATCTACGCTAAAACATAATCTTAACAACATCACCATTGGTATCTTCGTCTCAATAACAACATGACCAATATAACAACAATGCAACAACAAAACCAAAATGGAAATACAAAAGAATCAAAAGAGAAGAAAGTCTTTAATTCTTTTAAGTCTCCCTGTTACTAACTTCTGCAGATATGGACGAGCAAATGGTAGGAAAATTGGATGGTCTTCAACTTACCTCACTCGTAGAAGAAACTTAGGCCTCTTGGTTTATCATGCTCGGGATGTTCCCACTACAGTTTGCATCCACCTAAAAATGAAGTTCATCAAACAAATGAATCCAGTTTACAGTCGAGCTGCCTAAGCTAGTAGAGACATTAAAACATGATGAGGTAGATGACAGTAAGTCTAAAAAAGGGGTGGCCTACCAATGCAGTCTTGAAGTTTCATACTACAGATTCTGCCATGAATATTGAAGTAGTTTATAATTTCGTCGCCAACTGAAGAGTTTCTCAATCAGCCCATACCAGGAAAATTCATTAGGATACTTACAATTCAACACCGACTTCAGGAGGATTGATCAAGATCAACAAATCCCATTCAGTAACGCTTCTCAGGAAGTCCTACAAAAAGATACAGTAGAATTCAGCAGCCTACATTTGGAAGTAATTATTTGATGCAATTCAAAAAAAATCTCAAAGTTATTTCGCTCAAACCAGAAATACAAGATGAATACAAGGTTCAAGATTTGTTTGATTCACAAGTGCAAAAATATTACCACTCATGGCAATTACCAACAACTTTAAAGATTCATGAAGCTTGCTGAAAAAAGAATAGAAGACTACCTTGTCCAAAGACAAGCTCACTCTCTGAGCCTCCTCCTCATCAGTTCGTACATGAAAAAAGAAAAAAGAAAAAGTTAATACCAACTTTGGAAAATAGAAAATTGGATAGAATCACATCATTCAAATTAAGTTGAAAATCAGAGGTGATGTTATCATCAAGATTCGCACAACAATGGTAAGTTTTGGCACCCCAATTAAACGTCTTCAATACACTCTATATTTCATCCTTGATTATTTCTGTTAAAATCAAAGGAAATACACAATCAGAATCTACCATTCAACTACAAACCGCAAAAGGGGGCATTTTTCAAAAACCTTCCAAAACGGTCTTCCGAATAACTATCTCTAAACAGTTGTAATTGGCCTCAAAATTTGTTTGAATCGGAAATATCTTTTCGTCATTTTCAAATTAAGAATTGGGGGCAATATCAAGGGTTATCGCCAGCCATCAATTCTTTCCTAATTGAAGTACGCAGGATCACAAGAGATCACATCCAAAATAATACGGTTCCAAACCTTCCTTTTAAAAAACCCAAATCGTATCCAAAACATTTCAAGATACCAAGTTTCCAAAACTTTTCAAATTTGAAAATTAAATCATATCAGGGACAACCGAGATTTTCCCAAATAATCACCAAACGAATCAATTCGCAGATCACACATTATCACACCATCAATCAGCATTAAAGGGATTAAAGTCATCATTGGCCTATATATACCCGGTCATTCTTGCATCAAAGGGACAACGAAAAAAAACCCAGAAGAATCATACGAAAGACCATCATCAAAACGCAGAAAAGAGCAACCAAAATTCCAAACCCACAAAAATATAGAGGTTCAAAGACTTTTTTTACTCATCATTACCTCATATTCAGAAGAAGAAAGACGAAAGCGGAAACCACAAAGGCAAACAAGAATCGCAAGCAGGTAAAGGAGAAGAAAGAAGCTTCCCTCAATGGAGCCGCCCGCGCCGTCACAACCTTCGTTTTTTTTTCTGCTCTTATTTCATTTTTGCATCGTTGTAATCTGTAAAAAATGAAAAAAATATAGTGAAATCGGGGTATTAGGGCTGTGTGGGGTGGGGTTTTGCTTTGTTGTTGTGTTTTCTTTTGCAGGTTGAGAGCGAGGTCGAGAGAGATAGAGAGAACAAAGATGAAACAAAGAGATTAGGGAGCGGCGATGTCGTAGCATTTAAATTAGGGTTCCGATTTGAGTTTTGGCGGCGGCGCCTTAGGGTTTTTGAAGCCCTTTGGTTGAGATAGAGAGAGCGAGAGTTTTTCAGACGAGTGAGTGGGAGTGTTGTTGCGTTGCCATTTCTTTTTTTTCATTATCCTTATAATCATGTACGCACACTCCACGACCCATACCGTGCACTCTAACCCTTTATCTCGTTGATCACAAACACACACATCACGCGGTAGAGATCAGAGGGTCCATCATGGACTCTCTCTCCATGACCAAGCCGAATCCCTCCGTTTAAATAATCATTTTTTTTTTTTTTTTTACCTTTTTTATTAAATAAATTCACCATTTTCTAAATATAACTTTAAAAAAAAAATATATATAAATATAGAACTTTTTAAAACCTTTAATAGAATTTTAAGATATTAAAATAAAACTTTATTAACCTTTTTTTATAACTTTAAAGTTAGTTGATAATAAGAGATTTTATTTATAAAAGTATTAAGAGTAAAATTTTTTTCTCTAATCAATATGTTTTTTAACTAATAATAATAAAAACATCAAAATAATTGGAACCTTTTTATAATACAATAATTCACTTTTTTTACAACATTTAACTTTTTTTAATATAATTGACTAATTTAACTAAGTATAGCCTTTTCTAAGGTGTTAAGGTTATTATAACTTTTATTCACTATTAAACTAAAATTTTTTTCTAAATAAATAATAAAACCTTTAACTTTATAATAAACCTTAAAATCAACTTTTTCATAATAAACCTTAAAATCAACTTTTTCATAATAAACCTTAATATCAAATCAACTCTTCTCTCAATAAATCAAAGCTCATTTAGAATCCCTCGCGCCGGAGTGAATCGCATGTTGTGTGCTATTTTGTGATTGATATCATGTATTGCTTGTGCCTTTGTATGTTACCTCTATTTGATGTGTTTGCTTGCATGCTTCAAACCTTTCAAAATATAAAAAATCCTCGATCCAACATCGAGCCCATTTTCTACCCCTTGTAAGTCGATCTCTTTCGAGCATCGACACCAACCTTTGGTCACTAGACACAAGACTAGCACCACTTTGCTAGCACCCTCGCCTAAATAACAATAATTTAATTGCATTAATATCCAAGGGAAAATCTCATGCATGATAACCATGTTATTGTGCATGGTGCACATCATTTGCATTCATAATCGACACCCTTAAGTTAAGACTATTAGACAACTTATGATAGATTTCTTAGGTTAGTCCCCCCTTAATTTTGATTTTTTAAATCAAACTTTAGCCCACCTAATTCTCCACACAAGAGAATTAGATGTTAATCATCTCAAAGAAAGGGACATACAATCCCATACCCCACAAAATACAAACATTTTCAAAACTGTGGTGGTCTTTCTTAAGATGATGACTCATCTTCTTTTCCTAAACCTTTAAACATTTAGTATCCTTAATAAGGAACTACAAGTGCTCTGATTCCCTCCTGATAGGATATGTAGGCACAAGATGCGATATCTTGTCGAGCACACTTAGGAATAAAAATAAAATCAAGAGGTTCCTGTAGAGTACTACAGATATCTAGGATGCTAAAACCTTCCCTAGGTATAACCAACCCCCGAACCTTGGAATCTTAGTGCATTTGCATTGCATTATGGGAATTCGTTTTTTTCTCCCTTCCCTTGGATAAAATCAAAGACCGGTGGTGACATTAAAAATGCGATCCTAGTTAACAAATAACTATGGTATCTAATTTTCACCGCGACAGAAATGGCGACTTCACTGGGGAATAGTCGCATAAGAGGGTTCCCCCTAACTTGAATCTTTTTATTTTTTATCTGTTATATATATTTGTTTTGCTGTTTGGAGGGATTCTTGAGTGGTGAGGAGTCCTAGACCCGGACATGAGTATAATTATAGGAGATGATATGGTCAAGGGTACTTTGACGGAGTCGATTCCAGAAAAGTCGAATTGAGAAAATCATCGCTCAGTTTAGGTTCTTTTGAACTTAATATTGTTTGAACGAGTTCATTCGTGAAAATGGTATTAACTTCGACCAAGAACCCTTAAGACTGAGGACCGTAGCACCTTTAAACCCACTTGGCCTTTTAGAATGTAGTGCGGTGACTATGCGGGAGTCTATTTCCAAATAGTTGTCACGCGATACTACACTCAGACGAGATTCTCTTGAGAATATTATTGACTAACCGAGTAATTTGGGAAGTCGATAATATTCGAAAGATGGGTCGTAGACTCTGGGAACTTTTAGAACCCGTTCGGCAGGTACATTTGAAACCATACTACCTTATGGGATGGGTATACCTTGACTCCATTCATGCTCCTTTGAACCTAGGACCTTTTGTTTGCTTGTTTGTGTGCCCTTTTTGCTTGTGTGTTTGTGCATACATACATACATGAGCATCATTTTCATTCAAGTTCGTGGAATCTGAGTCTTTTATTTGTAAACGTCGTAGGGTACCATGGACAATGAAAGAAGGAATACCGTGAAGTATACTTTCAAGAGCTTTGATACGAATAATCTAAGGAGATTGGAGACTCTGTTGGTTGATCCAGAAGGATTTCAGGGTAGATATGGGACGCTTCTGCTTTTATTGAAGGTGAAAGTTGATCAAGGACTTCTCTCCACCCTACTTCAGTTTTATGACTCGCTCTATCATTGCTTTACCTTTCCTGACTACCAGCTGGTACATACTCTTGAGGAATATTCTAGTTTGACTGGTTTATCTATTCTGGATAAGTCTCCTTTCCCCATTTTTGATAAGGACCCTAAGGAACAAGAGATTGCTAAGGCAACGCATTTGGAGTTAGTGGACATCCGAAGGAATATGACTACTAAAGGAGGGATTTATGTTTTGCCTATGAAGTTTCTGATGGAGAAAGCTCAACATTATGCCAAACGTTCAGACATGGCTGCATTTGAGGCTATCTTTGCTTTGATGATTTATGGTACCTTTCTGTTTCCCAACCTCAAAGACTTTGTGGATCTCAATGCTATTAAGATATTCATAAAGAGGAACCCAGTCCCTACTTTATTAGCAGAAGCTTATCACTCTATCCATCTGAAGCATGTCAAAGGAGGACAAATCACCTGTTGTGTGCCCCTATTGTATAAGTGGTTTACTCAGCACTTGCCAAAAGCTAACGTTTTCTGGGATCCTAGTAAGAGCTGGTGGTCTAAGAAAATCATGGCCCACACTCATTCTGGCGTCGTTTGGTATAATCGTAGGTATGATGAAGTCGTAATCATCGATAGTTGCGGGGGTTTTGGGAATGTGCCTCTTCTTGGCATACAAGGAGGAATTAGTTATAATCCGGTCTTAGCCCGCCGACAACTGGGGTACCCTTTGAAGGACAAGCCCCTCGGTATTCATACAGAAGGGATTTTTTTCAAAGAACATGAAGAGCAGGAAGGGTTGAAGAATGAGATTTTAAAGGCTTGGAAGGACAAGAGCAAGAAGGATAGGAATGCCATGGGGAAGCGTAATTGTATCGCTTTGGACCCTTATCTACAATGGGTTAGAAGGAGAGCCATTGATCTTAGGATGCCCAACGATCGCCAAGAACCTATGGTCCTGAACGAAGAGCCTGTCTTCATCTTTGCATCTGAAACAGAGGAATTAGAGAATGCCTTAAGGAAAGCTCAGCAGATAGGGAATGCTTGGAAGGATAAGTATGAAGTGGTTGTGGAAGAGAATGAAGCGCTTCAAAGACGACTAAAAGCAAAAAGTGAGGAAGTTCTCTCCTACAAAAAAAGGAAGTTACATGAAGACCCAAGTTCCTCAAATTCTGAGTCTAATTCATGGGAGTCGATAGTAGATGAGCTGATTCTCAAGAAGTCCCGAATGGAAGAGGAAATTAAGAAGTACAAGCTGAGATTATTGGGGGAATCTCCTTAGGCCTCTTATTAGCTTTTATTTAGTTATCGCTAAAAGCTCTTGTGAGAATACCAACGGTTGTAACGTTTTCATTATGAGTTTTCAATTCCCGTTTCTTTTACTTGTAACGGACTTTTTATGATTAATAAAATTGTGTCCTTTGGTATTCTATGACGACTATAAGTATTAAAATTCCACGAACTTTTGCATCTCATCTGCATTTGCATTCTCATTCTGTTTTTTTCCTTCAAAGAACTCAAAGTTTGTTTTTTAGATATCGTAAAATGGATTATGGAAGGAAAGGAACTTTGCCATACACCTTCGGGGTCCTTAATGTGGAACAATTAAGGGAACTAAGAGGTCAGATAAAGGATCCAGAGGCCTTCGCTACAAAGCACGGATAGATCCTCTCTTTATTGCAGGTCTGAGTAGCTGCTGGTTTATTGGAGATGCTGGTTCAACTATATCATGTAATCTACCATTGCTTTATCTTTCGAGATTTCCAGTTGATGCCCACATTGGAAGAATATCCGCTCTATTGGGAATTCCCATCAAAGACTCACCTCCGTTCTACGGTGGAGAAGGAAGGCCCAGCCAGGAAGATATCGCAAGAGTGACCCGCATTAAGCTGTTGGAGATCCAGACTCACATGATGTCAGAGGAGGAATCGACGGTTTGCCTGCTCAGTTTTATTTGAGAAAGCTCGACAATTCGCCAACAAGGGGAGTACTGAAGCCTTTGAGAACCTCTTCGCGTTACTAGCTTATGGTTTATTCTTATTTCCAAATGTCGAAGACTTCGTCGACGTCCACGCGGTCAGAATCTTCATGCTCGGGAATCCCGTTCCTACTTTATTGGTCGATGCTTACCACTCGATTCATTCAAAGATTCTGAAAGGAGAAGGTCAGATTGTTTGCTGCACTGCTATCCTATATAGGTGGTTTATTTCGCACCTACCGAGGTCTGCGGCCTTTTGGGATGTAAAGGATGGTGCAGAGTGGCCCGTTAAACTCATGGATCTTACTCACTCAGACATTGTTTGGCATAATCCAATGTACGGGGGAATTCCCATGATTCACAGCTGTGGAGATTTTTCCAATGTGCCTCTCCTTAGCACAAAAAGATGCACTAGTTACAATCATATTCTCGCCCGTCGCCAGCTTGGACATCCGATGAATGAAATACCTGACCCAGAGAACCTAAAAGGAATCTTCCTCTATGACGGAGAAGACCTTCAGCTGAAGATTCAGATCATGTTTGCTTGGCGTCGTATCAACAGACAAGGGATGACTGCGACAACAAACCCTAACTGCACGGTTATGGAATCTTGCCTGGAGTGGTCACGCAAACGAGCTCTCGTTCTGACAATGTCGTCTCCTCGACCTAAGCCCCCTATAGCGGAATCGAATGAAGTTTCAAGGTTGAAGGCAGAAGTAGAGAAGCTGACTCTGGACAAGTTTATATTACAGGAACGGATTGACAAGTTGATGAAAGAACTCAGTGAAAGAAGAGGAGCATCATCCAGTGGATCGCTACCCTAGTTCCCTTTTGTACTCTGTTTTGTTTGTTATAATAAAGCCCTGAAGGTGTATCGTTGTTATGAAAGTTTAAATTTTTAAATAAAATAAATCTCCAATTACGATGTTTAAAATACACTTTTGAGTTCCTTGAAGTACATGCTACATCATACGTATCTTTTGCATTCCTTTGCATTCCGGGTTCTCATTCGTGTTTCTCTTCTCAGTCAAACATCTTCGATACGATACTCAGGCCAATCAAAGAGGAAAGATGGACAACATTGAGCAGGAAAATCGCGAACTCTGCAAGGAAGTGACTACTTTGAGAGCTGGTGTAGAGAGGCTCTCTGCTTTGTGTCATACCCCAAATTTTGACCACTAATATTTCCCATCATTGTGCAAATCATCACCACAATATGGATGTACCTCTATGCCTCATCAATCTCCTCAAGGGTTGTTGAGCATCCACTGTAATCAAAATTAGGGTTTCAAGCCCTCTCTGAGCTCTTAGACAAAGGATCAATCAAGGAATGGCATGATCTTCAACTTGTCTAATCTCTCAGACATCCTTAGTAGATCAAGAGGACTCCCACTTCAAGGATTAAGCACAAGGCTGCTCCCTTCTAGGTGGATCAAGCTTCAAGATCGACAGTGTCACCAAATTAGGGTTTTGGTCGACCAGGGCCTCCAGTTGGAAATTTTCCTCTGGGCACAAGCCAAGGATCCAAAACATAACCTAATATACTCCATAGAGCCTCATGAACCCAATCATCAAGTCAATTTTGCCTCAGGGGATGCATACATCAAAAATCAGGAATTAGGGTTTCTTGACCTAATTCACCCCTAAGTTGACTTTTGGGACAAATCATGAGCCAAGACCTCAAGAGAAGGTTTGAGAGTCTCTAATATACCATATTGATCCATTTGGAACAATGGATTGATCCAATAAATTTGAGCAACAAACCTCAATTTCATCAATACCACAGTTAGGGTTTCGCGAGAAAAGTCAACTGTAGCTTTGACTTTTGACCAGGACATGCTCCCAAACCCTAAGACATGATTCATTACACCCTATGACACCCATGGAACATGTCCATCAAGTTTGATTTAGGTCAAGGACAAGATTTCCTGAAGAATTGCACAGTTTGGAATTCATCTGATAAAAAGTCAACTGTGCACCAAAGTCAACTTTGACTTTTTGAGATTTTTCACTAAAATGGATTTTTAACCCTAAAATGATGTTAATGTATGATTGGAATCATCATTCATCAAGAAAAATCAAGAAAGTGGGATAACTTGTAAAAGGGGTAACCATAAAACTTAGAAATTTTTCTAAGTTATGGAAAAAGTGCCACTAATACACCAACTTTGGAGGACCATAACTCCTAAACCACAAGGCCAATGTGCCCCATTCAAAGCTTGATTTGTAGATCACATTGCCCTCTACAAAAACTTCATACTGACCTATGTCCAAATTCCTCATGGATTTTGAGTTATGGAGTGATCAAATTCAAGAAAAAACACTTTGTTCCAACACTTAGTGAAAATTCCACTAAGTCAGATTTTGCCTCACTTTTTGCCAAATGTAGGGGGATTTTTCACTTGGATTCAAAAGAGATCAAAACCAAACATGTTCAAACAGTTGTTGTGTCATGTAAGGGCTTTCCAAAATGGTCAAGAACATTACCAAATTTAACTTACTCCATGAGATATGACATTGGCAAGTTGCCTTGCTGAAATCTGTCAAGGCAAGGCAGAATTTGCAATTTTGCTCGATTTGCCAAAATCAGCCAAATTCAAATGCTCCTATCCACTTGGACACATCTGAGGATTGAATCTAAAGGGGACAATCACTGAGCCAAGCCTCCAAAGTCCATGGAACAAGAAATAGCATGTTGAACCTAGAATGGCCAAAATAGGGACAAGACTCCAAATTTGGATTGAAGCATTCAATGGAAGCATCAAGGTGGCATGGACTGAGCCATTCTCATCTAAAATCAGTAAAGACTTATCCAAGACCAAGGGAACCAAAGCTCTGTGCCCTAACCTCTAGTCAATGGCTAGAGGAGACTTGGATTTTCATTTGCCAACATTGGCCAAACCTACTCAGCAGTTGCCATTCACTATTCCTTGCAAAAAAAACTTGCTCTACTATAAATAGAGCTCAATTGTGTTCAGTTTAAGTACACCAAAGGCCTACAACACTTGCCTTTCTCAAAATCTCATTCTCTTGGCAAATATGCCTTTCTTAGCAAGGTAGCTATCGGGTTTTGAGTTAGAGGGCAATTCCACTCAAACCAATCACACACACACCTCATATACATCACATATGAGCTGATCAAACACTTAAACAACAACTGGAACACTGATTTCTCAGAATCACCAGTCAATTGCTCAAGATTTTAACCAAGGTGCAGTTGAGATGCCATGAAGTGATCCAGCCAATTTCCATCAAGTCCAAGCATTCAAACACACTCCATAGCACCTAGGGAAGCTGTTCAGATCATCACAACACAATTGTAACACCTCCTACACAAATCACGATCACCAGCTGCAAGTGGTAAGCATGAGCTCTTCTAACTCTATGATCCATGCAATTTTTGCTGCACAATAATTTGGCCATATGTTCATAATCATGCATGGAATGTTTTCCCTCAATTAATTGCATTGTTCGAATCGTGTATAAAAAATCCTAGCCTTCATGCAGAAATTAGGGTTCTTGAGGTTTCTTCGTGATTTCATGTTTTATGTTTAATTTAAATGAAATTAAATGTTATAGACATGATCGTGAGGTTGAAACGAGTTGATTGGTATGTAGATTGCATGACATGATTAAGTATTCAGTGAGATTGGATGGAAAATGCAAATCTGGGAAACTCAGAACACGCGCGTGTTCTTGGTGTGTTCTTGGCGCCATTTTTCAGAAATTTGAATATTTGAATTTTTTGATTTTGTTTAATTGATTCAAAAATTAATTTCTCTCTGAGCTTTAATGATTTTGAGTTGATTCTTTTTGTAATAATTCACAAAAATGTTAAAATATTTTATTTTCCCAAAAAATCCCAAAAATATTATTTATTTTATATAATTGATATTTTTGCAAGGAATTAATGTTTTAATTGTTTTTAACATTTAAAATATTTTTTCCATCTTGATTTTGCAACTTTTAATGATTTCTAATTATTTTGTAGGTGAATACTTAATTTTTGAAGCATAAATCCAAAGTCATAATTTGTTTCCCATATGTTAAAATTTTTTGACCATTTTAATTGAATTTTTATTCAATTAAAACACATTTTGGAAATAAATTAGGGTTTTTGGATTAATTCAACCCTCATAAATCATTTTCAAAACTTTTTGGGCCTCTAATAGAGTGTAAGACCCAATCCTTTTTTGACCAAATCATTTTTGGGCCTCACCTATTGTATAAGTCCCTCTGTACAAGTAAACAGAACGACCGTCGTCCGTTTAAACCATCTGGGCCTCTCCTTGAGCTATAAGACCCATTCAAAATTTTTGGGCCTCTAATAGAGTGTAAGACCCAATCCTTTTTTGACCAAATCATTTTTGGGCCTCAGTGTATTGTATAAGTCCCGATACTGTCAAAAACGAACGGCGCGATGGTCGCCTTTTTAAAATAACCTTAGGCCTCTCCTCGAGCTATAAGACCCATTCAAAACTTTTGGGCCTCTATTAGAGTGTAAGACCCAATCCCCCTTTTAACCAAAACCATTTTGGGCCTCACTTATTGTATAAGTCCCTCTGCGTTAAAAGAAAACCTCGGCGCGATCGCCATTTTAAACGAAAAAATCATCTGGGCCTACCTTCGTACAAATTGTCCCGACGACCTCCTAGAGGTATAGGAACAGAAATTAGTCATCTTTATAGAACAGTCATTTCAAAGAGTCTACTACTGTTTCTCAAAGCATAGTACAAAAGATGAAACTCTAGACATGGACAGTCTAATTTCCTTGAGTCTCAAAGACATTCTCAAGTGACCCCCTTCGTTAAATAGGAAGGAAACCCGTAGACTCGGACAGTCTCAATACCCTTTAGATTCCCCGTTTCCTTAAAGAAAAGGAAACAATCCTGATCCTCAGATCAAATCCATGAGTACAGTGTTACTCATATAAGAAACTGGTTTTCTCTTAATTAGTATACTGGACCTGTCACTTAACTGAGATAGCAAACCTTTCAACCTCCATCTCGGGCTTCGTACGAGATACAAAAGACTCCCTCGTTGAGTCAAACCCTTTTAGCCTCTCTCTCGGGCTTTGTACGAGACACATAAGAGACTCCCTCGTTGAGTCAATCACCCTTTCGCCTCCATCTCGGGCTTTGTACGAGATACAAAAAAGGTTCTTAGTGAGCCAAACAAAATTTTTAGCCTCCATCTCGGGCTTCGTACGAGATACAAAATCACTCTCTTGTTGAGTATAAAAGATCCTCTTGTTGGGTCAACCCCTTTTAAACTCTCTCTCGGGCTTTGTACGAGACACACAATAGCCTCCTCTAAGGCTTTATATAAGAAAACCACTGGTTAATTCAATCAACCTTTTAGCATCAAAGTTGTGCCTCGTTCACAGTACGCAAACATCAACAACTCTTTCCCTTTCATCTAATCGCTGTAAGCGGCAAGCCTCTGGATCATCTATTTCCATGCCACTGTCCTTCTTTTAGCATGAGAAATTCCTAAGGAAAGATAGCATTGCTCTGCACTGAGTTAAAGTCTTCTCCTTCAGGTTAAAAACCCCTTCTTAGGAAATTATGGCCTTGCTCGGATTCTCATATCCCGGTTAAAGTAATTCTCCTTTACAAACAGACAAACCGTTCTTTAGAGACGACAAATTCTCTCTAAAGTCGAGACTTTTAGCTTCACATCTTGGGCTTTGAACAAGATACAAACAATCTTTTGCTTCACGTCTTGGGCTTTGAACAAGACACCAAAACACCATTTCCTCCCATAGAATAGGAGGAACTACGAACGCTCTGATTTCCCTGTTTTGGTAAACGGTAATACGTAGGCATAAGATCGAAAGAAAAGATCTTAGCGAGCACACTAAACAAAAACCCTAAATCCCACACTCTCACATATCTATCAAAAAACATCAGTCCTAACATCCTAATCCTTGTTCCCCTCCAGAGAGAAATCCTAGAAAGAAACCAGTATTGGCGAAAATACAAATAACCAATACAAAGGCCCCCCACATTGTCGCATCCGTAACCTAACAGACCGCTGTTTAAACTCGTCATGCAAGCAGGGTTAATTGGAGACATCTATTTCCCTTCCTTATTCAGCTCACAATAGGATAAAAAATGAATCGACCTGTAGTCAACCCAAAGATCGATAGTGCTTAAGAACCACGTCCAAAATCGCTCGCTACACTTTGGTTGAAACTCTGATTGCTGCTCGAAGTCAACCTTCTCCTCACATTTCTTAGACTCCGTTTCAAGGGACCGAGATTTATGAAGTCACGCCAATACCCATTTTTACAATTCCCAGTAACATTCGTAACAGCTCTAGGGATTCTAGAGAAGGTTTGCTCAAAAGGAAGGAGCAAGAAGTAAGTGTTGTGCATTACGGCCGATCTAGAAGAAGGTATCAGCGACCTCAACACATTGCTGCTACATCTCATGTCACCAACGCTCCTGCTTATCAACCACAAGCACGTCTATCATTCAACAATCAAAACCGTGTTCAAAGGCAATTTGATCCGATTCCGATGACCTATGCGAAATTGTATCCGCACTTGATACAAAGGAATCTGGTGTAGACACGAGCTCCGCCACCCATCCCGGAGAATCTCCCGTGGTGGTATAAGCCCGAAGCTCGTTGTGCTTTCCATCAAGGTGCGCCCGGACACGACATCGAAGACTGTTTTCCTTTGAAACATGAAGTACAAAGGCTAATGCAAAGTGGTGTCTTGTTTTTTGAGACTCTAGACCTAGTGTGAAAACCATAAGCTCAGATTGAGACAGACTCCTCAAAGCTTTAGTTAATTTACTGCTTTTCGCATGTGATGCTTTTATTTATTAATGCATTTGTTATTTGCGTGTAAGAACTTGTTATTTTGAATGATTTATGCAATGAACAATGTTTGTTTTGAAGAAACCCATTCGTTTCACTCATTTTTTAAAATGCTATTTTATAATGCCAATGCTGCCCAATCTCTTGCTTTGGCAGAGAACTGAATGGAGGATGACGAAATCAAACGGAATACCTCTTGTCGTATGCTTTTGAATAAAACTCTGCTGGTGATATAAGGCATTATTTCAAAAAATACTAAACACCGGAGACATAAAGAGATAAACCCTCGTTAACCCTTTTGAACCTTTGAAGTAGGAGTTTTCTTCTTCCAAATAAAAAAAACCCTCATTCTTAACCTGGGGCAGGGTAATTAAAAAAATATGGAGTAAAATATCACGAAGATTGGGTGGGCACAAACAAACTTTGAGCCTTATATCCTTTGTTTTTAAACCGTGAACCAAACCACGATACAACCCTTAAAAGACCTAGTTGAAGCAGGGTTTATTTCAAAAGCATACTCATTGAGATATTGTTTCCTGACTCCTATGAGCTATGCTCAAATTCGTGTTGGCATTATAAAATCGGTAATTCAACCACCAAAAATTTTTTAATAAAAACTTCGAGACAAACATATGTTGCATTAGCAGTTTCAGAATTAACATTTTTCTGCTTGCTAACATTGTTTTACAACATAGAGGCTAACATACGAGCATCAGTGATAAACTCAATCCTTTGAGACCTGTGACTCTGATGAGTAAATGGCGAATCATTTCAAAAGGATGACTGTACCCAGGGGCACGATACCTGAAGACTTTGCTGAGCAGGGGCAAGTCGTTTCCTAGTTGTTTCTTCACAGTCTGACCTCAAGGAACAAAGTTTGAAGACTCAGAACACCGTCAATCTGGGGTAGTTACGTCGAGATTTAGTAAATATCTCAAAGAATGCGAAGGCCCAGTTATATAAGATATAGTCGATCTGGGCCAGTTACGTCGAGATTCGATGAATCTCTCAAAGAGTTTAAAAACATTTGAACAGTTGGACGCCAAGTTTTCTGTAAAATCCTCTTGGGATTACTTCTTCTTATAAACCAAGTGATCTGGGGCATTTGAGAAGTGAAGATTGCTTCTCATCCACAACAATTGTTGTTCAAAATGGCGACTACTATGTAGGTTATCAATACAGAGTTACATCAGTCTCACGACTTTATTCATCCATGTCTTAAAGAGTTTCTATCCCAAGTAATGTGGCGACTCCCCAGTAAGTCTTTGCTCCAAGTAGTCACGATTATTCCCCGGTAAATCGCCACTTCAAGAGGTTATAGCACCTTTGATGCAAGACTCCTCCGACTGGCAGCCTAAGAATCCCCGGTGAACTTCTTCGGTTTCGACCTTCCCCGGTGAAGCGAGTGTTTATTTCACTCCTCATTAGACTATATCAATCTTCTCTAGCGAAGGCGGATGTTTATTTCATCCTCTCGAAGTTTTATCTCCGACATTTCCAACTACTATTGATCCAAGCTTCCCAGATGAAGTGGATATTTATTTTATCCAGCTACAACTTCCACTCAGACTATTTTCAGTTCGCAACGGATATTTATTTTATCCCCCATGAAGTCTTTTCGATCATTGAGTTTGATTCGTTCCCAGTGAATCTTCCTCATCCCCAACGGAATCACAAGGTTCATCTTGACAATCCTAAGTGAAGTCACGATGTTCATCCCAAGTGGAGTGCTCTCTTTTCCCCAGAGAAAGTCTGAATCTGTGAAGTGGGACTTGTTTTGGTTTTCCATTCATCCCCAGTGATGCTTCTTTTATTGCAAAGATCGGCCGAGTATCCGTATCGAGATGCTTGTTTCCGTCTCCAGTTTGCTTCTTGTTGTTGTTTTGTCAGCTTAAGCATAAGCATAGCATGGGATCCTTTCATATAGATCCATGGCATTCGGCATCTTTTGCATCTTGCATTTCTTTGTGTTTGTTTGTTTGTTCTTTCACTTTGGTTGCGCTTATCTCCAGGTGACTGGGTTTTGTCTGCTCCCTCCAAGTAGAGTCGTCAGCCCTAGGCAGAAAAAGCACATTTTTTTTTCTAATTCCCCACTGAGTTCAATTCTCGTGGAAGATGGTTGCTTTAGTTTTCTTTTCCATTTTTGGATAAAGATAAACCCATTGAGTTCAATCCTCAATGGATGGAGTCTTGTTTGACCGTTTCTTTCCAGCTATTCCCTGGATCGAACTTTGGTCACTGACAATCACAATTTTGGATATCTCTGAGATATTGAACCCGAACTAAGCGTGCATTTATTTTTCACTTTGTCTCCCAAAGAAGAGTTTGCTTGAAGACCTCTATGGAAGACATAAATTATTTCTCCAACAATGATTATTACATTTTCAAGGGAGTTACACCCAGACAACAAGTAACAACTCTTTATTTGAGCAGTTTGGTTATCAAGATTTCTACGACAAATGGCAGTCTCCTCAGGACAGTTTGTCTATCCCCAGCAAGTTATCAGGATTTTCCATTTATTCTCCGACAGATGTTACCTCCCCAGAAATCCGTCAGAGAAACTTATTGAAGACTTTACAAGCATTCTCTTTATTTGAGAACTTCCGTTGCAAGAATTCTATTTACTTCACTGAAATTTCAACTACAGCAATATCGCTCTACAATGGCTATCTCCAGTGGATCCATTATTCAAGTTACTCCCACCAGATGATATCTCTTCGAAGAGCATGAGAAATTCAAGACTTTGGTTGAGGCAAACAACCTCGCAGCATTTATTTTCAAGACTTGCCCATGGCATACAACCTTGGGGCGTGGGAAGGTATTTACTCTTCCTGAGCGAAACATTTAAGGAAGCTAAATCATCATCTTGATCGTTGAAGCTTACTCCAGTCTATTACCTCTGCTTAGGCTATCGTGGGATAGTAGGTAATACGTCTGTATTTTGGGTCAGCTTCCTCGCTTAGGCTACCGTGGTGGTAGTAGGTCATCTTTCCTTCTTGTGTTTACCTGGCTTAGGCTATCATATGCTTGATAGTCGGTAACACACCCTGTTTTGGGTCAGATGCCTCGCTTAGGCTACCGTGGTGGTAGTAGGTCATCTTTCCTTCTTGTGTTTACCTGGCTTAGGCTATCATATGCTTGATAGTAGGTAACACACCCTGTTTTTGGTCAGATGCCTCGCTTAGGCTACCGTGGTGGTAGTAGGTCATCTTTCCTTCTTGTGTTTACCTGGCTTAGGCTATCATATGCTTGATAGTAGGTAACACACCTTTTGGTTGGACGCTTTCGCTCAGGCTGCCACAAGTTGGCAGTAGGTGATCCTTTTTCTTCAGTCTATTACCTCTGCTTAGGCTATCGTGGGATAGTAGGTAATAGGTCTGTATTTTGATCAGATGCCTCGCTTAGGCTACCGTGGTGGTAGTAGGTCATCTTTTCCCATTGTGTTTACCTTGCTTAGGCTATCATATGCTTGATAGTAGGTAACACACCTTTCTTTTGGGTCGGACACCTCTGCTTATGCTACCGTGTTTGGTAGTAGGTGATCTTTCCTCCCCAGTTTATTACCTTTGCTTAGGCTACCGTGTTTGGTAGTAGGTGATCTTTCCTCCCCAGTTTATTACCTCTGCTTTGGCTACCGTGTGGGATAGCAGGTAATATATATGCCCTTTTATTGCAACTGGATACCTTTGCTTAGGCTACCAGCTGTCGGTAGTAAGTTATCCTTCTTTTCAAGTTTTTTGCCTTATGTTTAAGCTACCTTGTGATTGTCAGTTGGTAGTCTCTTTCCCCCAGTGGAGTTAGATCTTTCCCCGTGGAGTCTTATCTCATTGAGTCGTCCTCGTCGGGTCGGTGTTTCAGCTTTTCAACATCGGTTATCCCCTGTGACATTATTCCTCACGGGATCCTTGTCTTGCATAGCATATCATTTCATATCATATCATGTGCATTTGGCAGCATCTTAGAGCCAAATATTTTGTGCATGTTTATATTTAAGTCTCTCCTATCTCATCGAGACGAAGATTTTAATCTCCATATCTCCGAATAGGAGAAACTTAAATAGGGGCATCTGTCGTACCCTAATTTTTTACCCTAAGATCCCCACCTTGTTTCTTTGCATAGCATCTTAGGCCATCATTCGTGCATAACTAACCGCGTTATCTAGTTTTTGTCTGCTGGCTTCATTTATGAGTACAGGTACTGCTGCAGAGGATTCAAGAATTTTGAAGGTTGTGTTGTGAGTGTGTGTGGAAGGTTCTTGGACCTTGGCAAGTGTGTGTGGATTCCTATGAGGATGAGTGCCTCCGTCTTCCGATCCCTAAACCATTACCAAGCCTTTTTCCCCTCAAGACTCTTCAGTTTTACTCCCACAAAATACCCTCTGATATGGAATTTGGTCCCTGAAGGTTAGTCATTGGCTGTGTGATGGCATTCCCCCTTGTAAGCTACTCAAGATTAAGAGATGTTTGTTTGCTCTACTGGTGGTTCATCAAAGAAGGTTCAATTTGGAAGGAATTAGAAGTTGGAATCCAAAGTACGAGTTCAAGTCCGTGCTATTCAAGTTATAACTTTCATTTGTCAAGATAAGTGCAAGGTATTTAATTCCAAAAATGCAAAATACGAAGACCTCACATGTGCTAAGAGTCCCTTACAATTCAAAGCTCACTTCAAAGTACAATCTAAGTCATCAAGAAATTTCAAATTGTGAAGACTTACAAGATCAAAGTCCAAAAATGCCTAAGATTCACAATCCATTATGAGTTCAAGATTAGTACAAGATGCTAAAATTTGTGGTGCACTTACGTTAATTTAGACTTTTGTTCTTATTACTTGAAATGATGAGAAGTAGGTCGTGAAGGGCTCAGTGGGAAGAGAAATGAATTATTTTATGAGTAGCTCACATACACGATAATTCATATGAAGGAATCAAAGTCATTAGCATACAAATAAGAATAAGCTCTTAGAATGAAAAAGAGTGAGAATGTTGTAGATATCAAGTCTGTTGCTTATGTTCTAAAGTAACCAAGCTTCAAGTGCCAAGATTACATTATGAGTCAGAAATAAAATTACATTGAAAAAAGCTACTTTAGACCTACAGTTGACCAAGTCAACTCTACCCATAATGTACTTTCCAAATTGCTTCCTACTACTCAAGACTCCCCGCGGACCAAATGAAGCCTCGCCAACCGATTTCATGCCTGTTGCGTTAAGCTGCTTAGTCAGCATTGGCTTGGTACAAAACTCCTAGTTTCCCTTGCCAAATACCTTGAGGATGAGCATCATAAATTGAAGATTTCCCTTGAAGCTCTCCCTGAATAAAATAACTGCAAAAGATTAGAGTTCATAATCATATGAAGACAGAAAAGGCTCTCTCGATTTTAAAGGTGTCGTCAGAAACTAAGAGTTGATCAGAGAGCTTACTGTTGAAAAGCTTCTGCGAGTGGAAATTTTCTAAACAAAAACAAAGACATCCGGTTTGCGATTAATGCACATCCACTTCCTGACCAAATACAATTTTCAACTGACCCTTCAAACCTTAGACTCAGGAGTTGAATTCATCGAGAAACCCGTCGTAGACGTAAACAAAATATCAGCCTTCATCTTCGCCAAATCTAGGACGTGCTAACTTTATGCTCAACTCTTGTTGATGGATCATGCACATACAAAACACAAGGAAACATTAGTTCCTCATATGCCCATCCGTTTTCCAACGAAGAGATACATGGAAAAGCAAACAAGTTAACTTTCAGAAAAACCACATCCAAACGTGCAAAAATATAAGGCATCCTCTAAACCTACCAAGGTGACCAAGGTCAAGGAAAACTACCATGCTAAGACTTTCCATTTGATAGCCTCCGAGTGTTTCAAGTCGGCCTCACTCCTTTGACTCATACCAAACAGTTCCCATATACCAAAATCTACGCTAAAACATAATCTTAACAACATCACCATTGGTATCTTCGTCTCAATAACAACATGACCAATATAACAGCAATGCAACAACAAAACCAAAATGGAAATACAAAAGAATCAAAAGAGAAGAAAGTCTTTAATTCTTTTAAGTCTCCCTATTACTAACTTCTGCAGATATGGAAGAGCAAATGGTAGGAAAATTGGATGGTCTTCAACTTACCTCACTCGTAGAAGAAACTTAGGCCTCTTGGTTTAACATGCTCGGGATGTTCCCACTACAGTTTGCATCCACCTAAAAATGAAGTTGAACAAACAAATGAATCCAGTTTACAGTCGAGCTGCCTAAGCTAGTAGAGACATTAAAACATGATGAGGTGGATGACAGTAAGTCTAAAAAAGGGGTGGCCTACCAATGCAGTCTTAAAGTTTCATACTGTAGCGAGCGATTTTTGGACGTGGTTGCGAAGCACAACCGCTCTTTGGGTTTACTACAGCTCGATTCATTTTTTATCCTATTGTAAGCTGATGAAGGAAGGGAAATAGATGTCTCTAACTAACCCTGCTTGCATACTGAGGTTAAACAGTCAAAACTGTTGGTTTACAGATGCTCCAAAGATTCGGGGAGTGTCTCAGGTTATTTTGTTCAAAGAGATGATTTTGGACGGACGTTTTTGATTGATGTGTGAAAGTATGGGATTTCGGTTTTTTTGTTTAGTGTGCTCGCTAATATCTTTTCTTTCGATCTTATGCCTACGTATTCCCGTTTACCGAAACAGAGAAATCAGAGTGTTCGTAGTTCCTCCTATTCTATGGGAGGAAATGGTTTTTGGTGTCTTGTTCAAAGCCCAAGACGTGAAGCGAAAGGTTGTTTGTATCTTGTTCAAAGCCCAAGATGTGAAGCTGAAAAGTCTATTTGTATCTTGTTCAAAGCCTAAGATGTGAAGCTGAAGGGTCTCGACTTTAGAGAGAGTTTGTCATCTCTAAAGAGGAATAAAGGAGAATTACTTTAACCGGGATACGCGGATCCTAGCAATGCCATAATTTCCTAAGAAGGGGTTTTAACCTGAAGGAGAAGACTTTAACTCAGTGTAGAGCAATGCCATCTTTCCTTAGGAATTTCTCATGCTAAAAGAAGGACAGTGGCATGGATATAGATGATCCAAAGGCTTGCCGCTTACAGCGATTAGATGAAAGGGAAGGAGTTGTTGATGTTTGTGTACTGTGAACGAGGCACAGGTTTAATGTTAAAAGGTTAATTGGACTCAGCCAGGGATTTCGGTATACAAAGCCTAAGAGGAGGCTATTGGGGACCCAACTGACTCAGCTGGAGATTATCTGTCTTGTACAAAGCCCAAGATGGAGGCTAAAAGGGAGTTTGACTCTGCTTAGGGGAATTTGTATCTCGTACGAAGCCCGAGATGGAGGCGAAAGGGTGATTGACTCAACAATGGAGTACTTTATGTGTCTCATACAAAGCCTGAGAGAGAGGCTGAAAGTTTTTGTTTGACTCAACGAGGGAGTCTTTTGTATCTCGTACAAAGCCCGAGATGGAGGCTAAAAGGTTTGCTCCGCTGGGAGGAATCATTTGTACAAAGCCCAAAAGGAGGCTAAATTATGCTGAGGAAAAGAAGGATCATTATACAAAGCCTAAGAGGAGGCTAAAAGAGACCGACTCTTTTGGGGATATCATTATACAAAGCCTAAGAGGAGGCTATCTGCTGGTGACTGTTTTAATTGAGTGACAGGTCCAGTATACTGATTAATAGAAAATCAGTTCTTATATGAGCAACACTGTACTCAATGGGTTTGATCTGAGGATCGGGATTGTTCCCTGTTCTTTAAGGAAACGGGGAAATCTGAAGGGTATCGAGACTGTCCGAGTCTACGGTTTCTTCCTATTTTGAAGGGTGCTTGAGAATGTCTTTGAGACTCAAGGAAAATAGACTGTCCAAGTCTAGAGTTTTATCTCTTGTACTATGCTTTGAGAAACAGTAGTAGACTCTATGAAAGGACTGATCTATGAAGATGATTAATTTCTGTTCCTATACCTCTAGGAGGTCGTCGGGACAATTTGTACGAAGCCCAAGAGGAGGCTGGAAACTTTTTAAGAAGCCGAGAGGTCCTTGTATTAAGCCCAAGAGGAAGCTATCATTCCCGGAGGAAAAGATCATTATACGAAGCCTAAGAGGAGGCTGTGAATACTTCTAAGAAGTCGTAGGGTCCTTGTACCAAGCCCAAGAGGAGGCGGGGTTGCTTTTAGGAAGCCTGTGGGTCCTTGTACAATGCCCAAGAGGAGGCTGATGCTTTTAAGACGCCCGTGGGTCCCAAACCAAAGAAAAGTTCAAGAAAAGTTTCACCGAGAATAATTCATTTAATGAACAGTTTTGAGGTTTGAAGAAATTCAAGAGAAGTTTCACCGAGAATAATTCATCTCTTGGGGAATAGAATTTCTTGACAATTCCTAAGGAGGACAGCCGAAGAGAAGACTGTATCCGGTGATCCTATTGGGGATCTAGCTGTCTATTTCTACGAATAAACGAAACGGCTTTACCTAGTACTAGACGTATTTGCCGGGGAAACTCTGAATATCTATACTATTATTACACAGTTGATATGAGTTTATGAAAGAAGACTTACAGCGAAACAGCCCCACAATACAGTTATATGTATAGGAAAGCAGTAAATGAAAGCGGATAAACACTTACTCGGTTGTAGAGCTTCCATGCTGTTTGGTTAGTTGTTCAACAAAGAAAGATTGAAAACAACAGTATATCAAAATCAAAGGAGAAAGTGCTTTGAAAAAGAAAGATTTGGGGCTTACAGCTCAAGGAGAGGCCCAGGGTTTTTGAATTTGTACAGAGGGACTTATACAAGTGACTGTGGCCCAAAAGGTTTTCTGTACAAAGGGGGTTGGGTCTTACACTCTATTAGAGGCCCAAGAAGTTTAAAAAAAGAAATGGGTCTTACTACTCGAGGGTAGGCCCAGATGTTTTATTTTGAAAAGGCGACGATCGCGCCGTGATTTTCAAAATACAACGGGACTTATACAATAAGTGAGGCCCAAAAAGTGTTGTACTTACAAAGGGTTGGGTCTTACGCTCTATTAGAGGCCCAAAAAGTTTTAAGAAAAGAAATGGTTCTTACTACACGAGGGTAGGCCCAGATGTTTTAAACGGACGACGGTCGTACCGTTTACCTGTACAGAGGGACTTATACCGTAAGTGAGGCCCAAAAAGTTTTTGTACAAGTGGGGTTTGGGTCTTACACTCTCTCAAGAGGCCCAAGAAGGTTTTGAATGGGTCTTATAGCTCAAGGAGAGGCCCAAAATGTTTTTTAAAAAGGCGACGATCGCGCCGTTCGTTTTTTGACAGTATCGGGACTTATACAATACACTGAGGCCCAAAAATGATTTGGTCAAAAAGGATTGGGTCTTACACTCTATTAGAGGCCCATGAGTGTTTTGAAAAAGTTTGATGAGGGTTGAATTAATCCAAAACCCTAATTTATTTCCAAAATGTATTTAATTGAATAAAAATTCAATTAAAATGATCAAAATTGTTTAACATATGGAAAACAAATTGTGATCTTGGATTAATGCTTCAAAAATTAAGTATTCACCTACAAAATAATTAGAAAGCATTAAAAGTTGCAAAATCAATGTGGAAAAAATATTTAAAATGTCAAAAAAAATTAAAATATTAATTCTTTGCAAAAATATCAATTATATGAAATAAATAATATTTTTGGGATTTTTTGATAAAATAAAATATTTCAACATTTTTGTGAATTATCAAAAAAAGAATCAACTCAAAATCATTAAAACTCAGAGAGAAATTAATTTTTGAATCAATTAAACAAAATCACAAAATTCAAATATTTGAATTTGTGAAAAAGGCGCCATGAACAAGCTGAAGAACACACGCGTTTTTCAGTTTGCCCAGATTTGCATTTTCCATCCAATCTCACTGAATACTTAATCATATCATGCAATCTACATATCATTATGCTCGTCTCAACCTCACGATCATGTCTATAACACTTAATTTCATTTAAATTAAACATAAAACATGAAATCACGAAGAAACCTCAAGAAACCTAATTTCTGCATGAAGGCTAGGATTTTTGATACACGATTCAAACAATGCAATTAATTGAGGGAAAACATTCCATGCATGATTATGAACATATGGCCAAAAAATTGTGCGAGGAAATATGCATAGATTGAGAGATGACCAAGCATGTGCTTACCTCTAGGCCGTGACAGCAAGTGCATGTTGATTTTTGATTTGGAGGTGTTACAGATGAGTGGTGATGATCTGAACAGCTTCCCTACACCCTATGGAATGTGTTTGAATGCTTGGACTTGATTGAAAATGGCTGGATCATTTCATGGCACCTCAGCTGCCACTTGATTGAAAATGTGAGCAACCAGCTGGTGATTTTGTGAAATTGGTGTTTCAGAAGTGATTTAAGTGTTTGATCAGCTCATATGTGATGTATATGAGGTGTGTGAGTGATTGGTTTGATTGGAAAAGCTCTCAAACTCAAAACCCGATAGTGACTTGCCTTAGAAGGAAAAATTGGAGTGAAAGAAGAGATTTTGAGGAAAGCATCTGTTTGATGGCTTTGGTGTACTCAAACTGATCACAATTGAGCTCTATTTATAGTAGAGCAAGTTTGTTTTGGGATCCACAGTGAATGGCAACTGCAGCAGGTGTTTCCTCAATGTTGGCCAATGGAAATGCAAGTCTCCTCTAGCCATTGACTAGAGGTTAGGGCACAGGGTTGTGGTTCCCTTGGTCTTGGATAAGCCTTGACTGATTTCAGATGAGAATGGCTCAGTCCATGCCACCTTGATGGTTCCATTGAATGCTTCAATCCAAATTTGGAGTCTTGTCCCTATTTTGGCCATTCTAGGCTCAACATGCTATTTCTTGTTCCAAGGACTTTGGAGGCTTGGCTCAGTGTTTGTCCCCTTTAGATTCAATCCTCAGAGGTGTCCAAGTGGATAGGAGCAATTGAAATTGGCTGATTTTGGCAAATCGAGCAAAAATGCAAAATCTGCCTTGCCTTTGACAGATTTCAGCAAGGCAACTTGCCAATGTCATATCTCATGGTGTAAGTTGAATTTGGTAATGTTCTTGACCATTTTGGAAAGCCCTTACATGATACAACAACTGTTTGAACATATTTGGTTTTGATCTCTTTTGAATCCAAGTGAAAAATCTCTCTACATTTGGAAAAAAGTGAAGCAAAATCTGACTTAGTGAAATTTTCACCAAGTGTTTTAACCAAGTGTGATTTCTTGATTTTGATCACTCCATAACTCAAAATCCATGAGGAATTTGGATATAGGTCAGTATGAAGCTTTTATAGAGGGAAATGAGATCTTCAAATCAAGCTTTGAATGGGGCACAATGGCCTTGTGGTTTAGGAGTTATGGTCTTCCAAAGTTGGTGCATTAGTGGCACTTTTTCCATAACTTAGAAATTTTTCTAAGTTTTATGGTTACCCCTTTTACAAGTTATCCCACTTTCTTTGATTTTTCTTGATGAATGATGATTCAAATCATACATTAACATCATTTTAGGGTTAAAAATCCATTTGGGTGAAAAATCTCAAAAAGTCAAAGTTGACTTTTGTGCATAGTTGACTTTTTATCAGATGAATTCCAAACTGTGCAATTCTTCAGGAAATCATGTCTTTGACCTAAATCAAACTTGATGGACATGTTCCATGGGTGTCATAGGGTATATTGAATCATGTCCTAGGGTTTGGGAGCATGTCCTGGTCAAAAGTCAAAGTTACAGTTGACTTTTCTCGCAAAACCCTAATTGTGGTGCAGATGAAATTGAAACTTGTTGCTCAAGCTTCTTGGATCAATCCATTGTTCCAAATGGATCAATATGGTACATTAGAGACCCTCAAATCATGTCTTGAGGTCTTGGTTCATGATTTGTCCCAAAAGTCAACTTAGGGGTGAATTAGGTCAAGAAACCCTAATTCCTGATTTTTGATGTATGCATCCCCTGAGACAAAATTGACTTGATGACTGGGTCCATGAGGTTCCATGGAGTATATTAGGTTATGTTTTGGATCATTGGCTCATGCCCAGAGGAAAATTTCCAACTGGAGGCCCTGGTCGACCAAAACCCTAATTTGGTGACACTGTCGATCTTGAAGCTTGATCCACCTAAAAGGGAGCAGCCTTGTACTTAATCCTTGAAGTGGGAGTCCTCTTGATCCATTGTAGATTCCTGGGAGATTATACAAGTTGAAGATCAAGTCATTCCTTGATTGATCCTTTGTCTAAAAGCTCTGAGAGGGCTTGAAACCCTAATCTTGATTGTAGTGGATGCTCAACAACCCTTGAGGAGATTGATAAGGCATAAAGGTCCATCCATATTGTGATGATGATTTGCACAATGATGGGAATCTATGTGGTCAAAATTTGGGGTATGACAGATGCCCCTATTTAATCTTCTTGGACACGAAGGTGCGAATGGCGAAGGTATTCGGGCATTCGGGGTGCAAGAGGATTAAATATCGGAATATCCGAAATTTTGACGACGGCTATGAATGGTAGCGTATGCATTCATCTTCTTTAGCTAAGCAATGATGCTTAGAAAAGGTAAACTTCCCCTCGATCCTGGTTTCTAACCAAGGAACTGGTTTCAGTTTCTGAACGTAAACCTCCCCTCGTTCTTGGTTTCCAACCAAGGAACTGGTCTTAGTTTCTGAAATGAACTTCCCCTCGATCCTGATTTCCAACCAAGGAACTGGTCTCAGTTTCTTTAATGAACTTCCCCTCGATCCTGGTTTCCAACCAAGGAACTGGTCTCAGTTTCTGTAATGAACTTCCCCTCGTTCCTGGTTTCCAACCAAGGAACTGGTCTTAGTTTCTGAAATGAACTTCCCCTCGATCCTGGTTTCCAACCAAGGAACTGGTCTCAGTTTCTTTTGTCAATAACCTTTATTAACAAGGAACGCTACTCGTAGCGGTTTTTCCTCAAACTTCTCGCCGAATTTTCCTGGGGAGATGCCATTTGACAGAAAAAGTTTTGATGTCAGACTTGCTGGGGAGCCCAGTCGTCTGAGTTGTAGAGTTGCACAAACTTCTCTGTTGGAGACGCCATTTGTTTCTACTGGGGAAAGCGAGTCTCTTGAGAGACTGCTTCCGCTTGGGGATATAATACATCATACTTTCCTCGGGATCTTCCCGGAGAAATGCCATATGATGTGATCCAATTTCGAGGTGCCGACGACCATTTCATCAGCGGTTTTTCGGAGAAACACTGCTGTACTGTGGAATCTTTGTCTAAGAGGCTTTCTCTGGGGATTTTCCTTAATCCGGGAAAGCAAGGATATCATCTTCAATGGCGAAGAGTGACATCTGTTGAAGGTTCTCTGGTCTTTCAGAGGTTCAAGTTATCAAAGTGGTCGGTTGCCGACTCTGATCTAAAAATACACTGGTGACGAGTTCGATCGGACACAACATTTCCTGACGAAGCAAGAACTGACAAACTCGATTGAGATGATGATTATCACGGCAGGATAAGACCGACTCAAGTGATAGCGATGCAATATGAAATGTGAATGCAAATAAAAAATGCATGATGTATGTATGTATATGCTGACAAAACAGACCCGACATACAAACTAAAAGATGAACATGACTGGATACTCGGCCACTGCTGGGGACGAAAAGGTACCGCTGGTTCAAAATAGCAATCCCACCTTGCTTAGGAGAAATTGTCCCTGCTGGGAGCTATGTTGGTCGGGCTTAGGAGATAAGAACTCGGCCGAAGGTATTAGACGGGAAAACCGCATCTCATACAGTTGATCCTTCATTCAGGCATGCTGGTTTAGAAGGAGTACTTTGATTCTGCACTTTGAAATTCGAACGCCTTTGGAGACGCAATCGATGTTCTTCTGATGCTCAGCAGTCAAAAGAAATTGCCATCTTTATTTTAAAAGCAGAAAAAGTTTTACAAGTAAATTCATTTTGTTTTATTTCAAGAGTCGTTAATCATGTTAAAAACGTCATTCTGTAAAGCTAAAACAAACAAGAATTACAAACAAAAGCACAAGGCTCAAATTTTATTGATAAGATGGAGATCAGCTAAACGCGTGATTCCAAAGAGTATATACAAAGATCAGAAAATGGTAATTTACAGGGAAAAGGGCTACGTTGAAACATAACGACCACTATCCTCCTACCAACTTTGAATTCAGGGCATCCTGAGCGTCCGTCGAAGATGACCTTGACTGGAGTTTTCCTCCGAGGGATGGCATTACTGCTGAGGAGTCAAACTAATCAGATGTAGTTGCTTGCCATTATCCCTAACTTTTGCCTGGATTGTACTTTGAGATTTCCATTCCACCGGGATGATTTTTCCATGTCTCTAATTTTAGCCTGGATCGCCCTTTCAGGTTTTCAATCCACCGAGACGTTTTTTTTTAGTTTAGGCGAAGTATTTCTTGACTACATCAACATTCGTGGGGTAGGAAAATTCCTCTCCGTCCATGGTTGCAAGTCTCAAGGCGCCGCCTGAGAAAGCTTTCGTGACCACATAGGGGCCATCATAATTCGGGGTCCATTTGCCCCGAGAATCAGTGAGAAAAGATTGTATCTTCTTGAGCACGAGGTCTCCTTTCCTAAAGATGCGAGGTCTGACCTTTTTGTCAAAGGCCTTCTTCATTCTCTGATGATACAGCTGACCGTGGCATAGAGCCGTAATTCGCTTCTCTTCGATCAGATTGAGTTCATCGTGTCGACTTTGACACCACTCAGCTTCGGTGAGCTTAGCTTCCATCAATACCCGGATTGATGGGATCTCTACTTCTATGGGGAGCACTGCTTCCATGCCATACACTAGAGAGAAAGGGGTAGCCCCTGTTGAAGTGCGGACAGATGTGCGATAACCGTGAAGAGCAAAGGGTAGCATCTCGTGCTAATCTTTGTAGGTTACAACCATCTTTTGAACGATCTTCTTGATGTTCTTGTTAGCCGCTTCTACCGCTCCGTTCATCTTGGGTCGGTAGGGAGATGAGTTATGGTGTTCAATCTTGAACTCTGCGCACAACTCCTTCATCATCTTATTGTTCAAGTTAGATCCATTATCAGTAATGATCTGGCTTGGAACACCATAACGGCAGATGAGATTGCTTTTGATAAATCGGACCACCACTTGTCGGGTTACATTAGCGTACGACGCTGCTTCGACCCACTTGGTGAAGTAATCAATGGCTACTAGGATGAACCGATGTCCGTTTGAAGCCTTAGGTTCAATCAAGCCAATTATGTCGATTTCCCATATGGAAAAAGGCCACGGGGAAGAAAGAACTTTGAGATGCGTTGGCGGTACATGAATTTTGTCGGAGTATATCTGACACTTGTGACACCTCCTCATGTACTCGTAGCAATCGGATTCCATGGTTAACCAGTAGTACCCTGCTCTGAGAATTTTTCTCGCCATTGTGTGTCCGTTGGCATGAGTGCCAAAGGATCCTTCATGAATTTCTTTTATCAGCATGTCTGCTTCTGGTCTGTCGATGCATCGGAGCAAGACCATGTCAAAATTCCTCTTATAGAGAGTATCACCGCTCAGGAAGAAGTTTCCAGCCAGTCTTCTGAGGGTCTTTCTATCTTTCCTGGACGCCCCAGGTGGATAATCTCGTTTCTGAAGGAAGCATTTGATATCATGATACCAAGGTCTGTCGTCTATGACTGCTTCAATCGCGAAGATGTAGGCGGGCCATTCAAGGCGCATTACGTCAATCTTAGGTAAGTCATTCCATCGACCTACGCTAATCATGGAAGAGAGAGTGGCTAAAGCATCAGCCATGTGATTCTCACCATGAGGGATGTGATGAAACTCAACTCTGTTGAAGAAGGGTAACAACCTTCTTGCATAGTCTTTGTAGGGAATCAATCCTGATTGGTATGTATTCCAATCTCCTGTGATTTGATTGATAACCAAGGCTGAATCGCCGTATACGTCCAAATTCTTGATCCTTAAATCAATTGCTTCTTCGAGACCCATAATACAAGCTTCGTATTCGGCCTCGTTGTTCGTACATTTGAACATAAGTCTGGCAGTGAAAGGAATGTGGGTACCCTGAGGGGTAACAATGATTGCCCCAATTCCGTTTCCGTAATGATTAACTGCTCCGTCAAAGATTAGTCCCCACTGGGAACCTGGTTCTGGCCCTTCACTGGGTAACGGTTCATCGCAATCTTTCATTTTTAGATACATGACATCTTCGTCTGGGAAGTCAAACCCGATTGATTCCTGATCGTCAATCGGTTGATGAGCCAAATGATCGGCTAAAATACTCCCCTTAACGGCTTTCTGAGCGTGGTACTCTATGTCATATTTTGATAGTAGCATCTGCCAATGGGCAATCCTTCCCGTGAGAGCAAGCTTTTCAAAGACGTACTTGATTGGATCCATATCGGAGACCAACCAAGTAGTGTGACGAATCATATACTAACGAAGACGTTTGGCTGTCCAAGCCAAAGCGCAACAAGTTTTCTCGAGCATCGTGTACCGAGTTTCACAGTCGGTGAATTTCTTGCTCAGATAGTAGATGGCAGACTCTTTCCTTTTGGTTTCGTCTTGTTGGCCAAGTACACATCCCATCTTGTCCTCTAGGACTGTGAGGTAAATGATCAGTGGTCTTCCTTCCACTGAAGGTGATAGAATCGGCGGATTCAACAGATATTCCGTAATACTGTCGAAGGCAGTTTGGCAGTCTTCTGACCAAATGCAATCCTGGTTCTTTTTCAGTAATCTGAAAATCGGCGCACACGTGGCGGTCATGAGGAATATGAATCTGGAGATGTAGTTCAAACGTCCCAGGAATCCTCTGACTTGTTTTTCAGTTTTCGGAGAAGGCATTTCATGAATGGCCTTGACCTTGTCAGGATCAACTTCAATTCCTTTCTGGCTGACGATGAACCCTAGTAGTTTCCCTGAACGGACACCGAAGGTGCACTTGTTAGGATTCAAGCGGAGCTTGAATTTTCTTAGACGTTCGAACAATTTTGACAGATGTTCAACGTGCTCACTCTCTGTTTTAGATTTGGCAATCATGTCATCGACATATACCTCGATTTCTTTGTGTATCATGTCATGAAACAGAGTAGTCATGGCCCTTTGATAGGTTGCCCCGGCATTCTTCAAGCCGAATGGCATTACCTTGTAACAAAAGGTACCCCATGGGGTAATGAACAAAGTTTTCTCCATGTCTTTCGGCGCCATTTTGATTTGATTATAGCCCGAGAATCCATCCATGAAGGAGAAAACTTTGAACTTTGTTGTACTGTCAACCAGCATGTCAATGTGTGGTAAAGGAAAGTCGTCCTTTGGACTTGCCTTGTTCAGATCCCTATAGTCGACACATATTCTGACCTTTCCGTCCTTTTTGGGAATAGGTACAATGTTGGCTAACCATTGAGGATATTCAGATGTAGCGAGAAAACCTGCGCTAATCTGTTTCTGTACCTCCTCTTTGATTTTGATGGCCATGTCCGGGTGAGTCCGTCTCAACCTTTGCTTTACTGGCGGACATTCCGATCTCAACGGTAAATGATGTTCCACGATGCTGGTATCCAACCCTGGCATGTCCTGATAGGACAAAGCGAATACATCGGGGAATTCTTTGAGAAGCTTTGTCAAACTCTCTTTAGCAGCTGGACTGAGCAGTGCACCAATCCTGATCTCTTTTCTCTCTTTTTCTGACCCTAAGTTTACCGTTTCCAATGGCTCTTTGTGAGGTTCAATGGACCTTTCCTCTTGTCTGAGTAATCGGGAGATCTCTTCTGGAATTTCGTCGTCAACTTCTTCTTCAGCCCCAAATACTGGGAACTCAAAGTCGGGAGAAGGCATTGGATCGTATGTTTCAACGGGGTGTAAAACAAGCAATCTGCATGACGTGATGATTGTGTTTTAGAAGAGATAGAGAAATTGCAAGTGTGTGTGCAGTGTATTTCTTTTACTGCTTGTTTTTTATTATTGATTTGTTTTTTAGGATTACTGAAATTCTGGTACATGTGCAGAATTCAGATGTCCTAGAACATGCCGTTCGACACCAGAAAGGCATCAGAAACACGAATGAAAGCCACCAAGAAAAGACAAGTGCAACTTCAAGCTTCTGATGATGAGTGGGATGAAGATTGGAAGGCATTTCTAGATGCGGGGGGTTGGGATAATCTTTAGGCTCTTGCATTTTCTACTCTTCAATGCTTTCCCCAGTGCAATAAAATTCTGTTTCAATTCTGTTTCCTTTATGCTATACATATGTAATAAGGATCACAACTGCACATCACATCACACTTAATCCTTATGTAAGCAGATTCCCAAATTGCTTTAGGATAAGCACCAGCAGCAGAATTATTAATCTCCCCCTTAACATCACACATCCAGCTGCATAAAATTGAAGCACTCTCCCCCTATCCAGAATAACATGTGCTTCTTCGTACCTTGAAGAATGGAAAACATAAGACGCATCTTCATGTTTTCAAGAGCTCACTCTTTGTTCAACTCACAAGTTGAACACAATCATCACTTGTACCAAAACTCACATGATCCCAAACTGAATAACTTTCCTTTGCAAGAGAAATACATTAAATGAATGGAGAACATGAGATTCATCTTCATGTCTTCAAGAGAACACTCTCTGTTCAACACACCTGCTGAACACATTCACCTACTGCCAGTCCCTCACATAAAACAAGTCGAGACTCATAACACACTGAACAGAATTTTCTGTCAACAGGTGTTAAGACATCAGTCTTGACATCATGAACATAGTCCAGCTGCACTAGAAAAAAACACCACTTCCAAAACAGGATCTCCAAACTCCCCCTTAAGCCAAGGGACCAGAAACACCCAGACCAAAAACACATCATAACCCATCGCATCACAGAAGATCACAAGAACACAGGAACAGTATTCTCTCACCCAACTCTCCAAAGACAATCATTCCCTATCATTCTCCCGTATGATAATTTGGAATACTCCTGATCAGTTGATGAGTATCTTCACCTTCAGACTTTCAAGCAATCAATACCTGATCGGCTTCAGTCTTCTCTACATTCTTCATCCAAGGCAGACCTTCTACTTCATCATTCTCCCGTATGACTATGTAGATGCTCCTTAGGCATAATGTAGGCACCAAACTCCAGAACCAGAGCAGAATCATCCTTCACCAAGGATATCCATCCCGGATAATGTTCCAACACCAAGTAAGAACATCTGCCACTCACCAAGACATCATCACCATGATTCTTGATATGCTCCACCAACTGGACTTACTATATCATAGTAATCCAAAGAACTAGAGAGATAAACTCTCATCCACCTTCAAGAAGAATAATCTCCTTGAGTCTTCAACTCATCACCCTTCTGCCCAAGAGTAACTTGTTCCAAGACAATCCTTAATAATAACCAGCTGCCACATTTTGATCTTTGACCTTCATGCCCAAGAAGTCTGCTAGCAACAATACTTCTTGAAAACTCAGGTTCTCCACTCCTGCAGCAATGACCAGAAATAAGCTGATCTCAGGGGTAAATAACATGTTGCTCACACCTTGACCAACTCACACATCTAAGATAAGTTCTAGGGCCAGAAACTTCTTAGACATACCACCCAGATGCCTCCTCTTCCAGATCAGGAGTAGGTTCTAAACCCATGTGATCAAACCACATTAGTTTAGCACCTAGAGCATCTGTTATGCCATTCCTTTAGACAATAGCATTCTGCACAATTCTGACGTGATGTTCTAACACAGGATATGACATCATTCCAAGGAACACATCCAGAGATCAAGGACTGGAGATTAGCCTTTTTAGGAATAGAAGCAAGAATAAGTTACTTCTCACTATCTTCAGATCTCTTCCTTACAACTTCACTTATCAATGCCTTTATGAGTGGACATGAACAATAATCTTCAAGTATCGTTGACAAAGTAAGTTGAAGCAGTCTTGCATATATACATTCAGAGAAGGACAACCTTCTCAGTTACAGCCTCGGGAGTTTTCAGATAGATACGCAGCGGATCAAAACATAAACTCCTCAAAACCTTCAGGTGTCACATATCAGCCCTAGCATCATAATCCAGGTGACACCACAATAGCCACAGGTTTGAAAATAAATCAAACCTAACATTACCACAACACAACAGCTTTTCAACCAAACCTTCAAGCCTTTAGCACATGCCACTGCCTGTCACGAACAGTCCATCCTCCACTTCTAGGGACCATTCTCACAACAATATGAACTTCTTCAAGTTCAAACAACTTTTCAGTAGAAAGCTTCTACCTTGACCATGAACCAGAAAGTATCTTCCCTCGGATCTCATCCAGATACAGAACAGAATGACCTGCTCTGATACCAATTGAAATTCTGGTACATGTGCAGAATTCAGATGTCCTAGAACATGCCGTTCGACATCTGGTCTGACATGATCACTCAAGGGAAGGTATATTGCAACAATCATGGTACTGAAAAGAATTAAAAGCAAAACACACAAAATTGTTAACCCAGTTCGGATCTAACTATCCTACATCTGGGGGCTACCAAGCCAGGGATGAAGTCCACTATCAGCAGTATCAATTCAAAGCTAAACTACCCGTTTACAGCTTATCACTTAATCACTACCCAATGACCCTTCTACCTAGATCCTCTCTAGATAGGAGAAACCCTTCTCACTCCCAATCATCGCAATGATGTCTAGCAGTTGACAACCCGCCACTGCATCAACGGCTCTTTACCTACACAACAAATCCGCACGGAAGACACCATTCCAAGACACAACTTAGAGTTGCTTAAAAGCTTCCTCCAAGAACAATACTCCTCTTACTTAACAGTTTCGAGGATCACACTTACAAACTGTCCAACTCACAGGTCGAGTGGTACAGGTACAAACCCTAATGATAGAACTTTACATCTTTGGTTCGTCATCTAAAACTAGGTTACACTGCATCTATATATAACCTATTCCCAACTGGATTTGGGCCTTCAATCACAGCTTCAGCAGCTGTTACAAATCAGCAGAAACTTCTGCTACAAAACAGGTCTTCAAATCACTAACTTCCTAAAATATCTCCATATTTAGAAAGTCTCAGTTCTTCAATATTTTCTCTCTATCTTGAATCTTCAGACCTAAAATTCAGCGCCTCATGATTGCATAATATTCCAGAATATTCTTCATTAGTTAAAACCTAACAGAATTAACAAACCACTTCAGTTCTGGCGCGATGTCGAATGGACCTGCATGGGACATCTTCTTCGACATGTTGTTCCAGTAGTTGAATAACTTCAACACAACATGTTCCATTGCACAATAGGACTTCTTGTTGTACCTGTTCTTTCATGATGATCTTAGCAAGTTTATTCATCCTATTTTACATTACAATATTGCTGCTATTATTTGATTTACAAAATTAATGCCAACCCTAACTTTAAAGAACTAACAATTACCATTTTCTGAGAAAAGCAAAAAGAGAAAACATCAATAAATGCGGAAATTACAGAACGACGTTATTTTATTAATGAACAAGTTGACTCTTGAAACTACAGCCCTATAAAACAAAACTCTGTCGCTTTGGGCAAAGCGAATAGGGAAATTTACAGAAAGCGAGCCCTATCAAAACATCTGTTTCACCTGGGCAGGGTGAAAGGTTAAAGATGGCAATTACTTTGACTGGTGAACGACCTTCGGAACCTCGACAGCAACCCACTGGCGGCGAACTCCTCGGTGAATCACAAAGTCTGGTACCTTCCTTGATTTGTCTTCAGAAATAACGCTGATTTCTGGTGGAGCAGGATCATTGGAATCTGTCTCCCAGGCATAACTGTCGTAGGACGATTCCTCTGTTGCATTTTGCATAGCATTTGTGCTCTCAGCTGTATCTCCCCACCCCGTTGGCTGGATATCTTCGAGCCTGATACGAGAGCTTTCGGGAGCGGTGTACTTGACCATGTAGTCAAATTTTCCACTTGGTTGTCCCAAGGTGTCCCACACTTCTTTAGAACTAGAGGGGTCATCCCTCTCGATGACGTTGACCTCGGGAAAAGCATAGTTGATGAATTCCAGTCCTGCAAACGTTGCGAATTCATCGTCATGTTGAGTAGTTTCCGAATGACCTAAGTGTTGATCCCATGACATGGTGGGGACACAGGTATTCTGTTCAATGATGCTCAGCTGATTTCCATTGTTCGGCTGACTTTCTGGCCCCAAGTTTCCTGGGTAAGGTTGCCACATCGGCATACCATCCATCGGGCCATAGTAGGTAGAGTCAAAGTTGTCTTTCATTAGAGTGTCTTTCTCTAATGAGTTTGGTGGAGCACGGCATCCTTCCGGATCACAACCTCCGTATATCAGTTCGACGTCTGACCTGGGTATAAATCTCAGACTCTCTGTGGGAAAGCAAAATGGAGTTTGGGTTTCGTCCTGCGACATATAACCATCCTCGTTAAGATAGGACTTCCATTCCTCATCTATGTCAAAGGGATCCTCTTCATTGATAACATGGACTACTTGAGTCACTGGTTGGAGGAAGCCTCCACTATGGAAGAAGTTCTAAATGGGATGAAGACTTTCATCGTTGACAGCTGTCTGGGTACAGGTTGCAGAGAAACCAAGACCCTTCTTTATTTTGTTGTCAGTAGGAATGACAGTTGTCCCCATCCCGTGGTATCGGTACTCTCGACCGCTTTGATAGCATCTTTGTATGAGGAAATCGAGGTTCCTCCTTTTGGCCGATTCTCATTGCTCACCGACAGAGCTTGGAACTGCGTCCCAATAACCTCCTCGGGTTCTACACAAGTAGATGATGACAAGTTACTCACGAGCAAGGCCTGTTCCCCACAGACTGTGATAAGTTGATCGCCCTTGACGAACTTTAGCTTTTAGTGGAGAGTCGAAGTGACCGCTCCAGCCTGATGTATCCAAGGTCTTCCTAATAAACAACTGTACGTTGCCCGGATGTCCATGACCTGGAAAGTGACTTGGAAAGTGTGAGGACCAATAGTTATGGGAAGATCAACTTCGCCGATAACCGCTTTTCTGGATCCGTCGAACGCTTTGAAGATGACCTCGCTGATTCTCATCGGAGGGCCCTTGAATGATAATTGTATCAGTGGACTTCGGCATAACATTCAACGTTGACCCTGTGTCTACCAGTACGCTGGCTAAAGCATCGTCCTGGCAGTTGACTGTGATATTGAGCGCCATGTTATGACGGCGACCCTCTTCAGGTAATTCCTCATCACTAAATCCCAAATTATTGCAGGAAGTGATGTTAGAGACAATACTATCGAACTGTCTGATTGTTACATCCTGTTCCACAAAGGCTCGCTCTAAGACTTTCTGTAGAGCCTCCCTGTGCGCTTCTGAACTGAGTAATAGTGATAACACTGAGATCTTTGAAGGAGTCTGTAACAGTTGATCAACAATGTTGAATTCAGTCCTCTGGATGAGCTTCAGCATCTCATCCTTGTTCTTTGAAAGGTCAGTATCACTGGATTGACTGACTGGTGGATTAGGAACTTCTGTCTGAGGTTCCTTTTCATTGTTGGACTCTCCAACCCCTCGGTTGAAGATTCTACCACTCCGTGTTACACGACTGATGTCTGCAATATTCACGACGGAGGGTAGTGGAATTTCCTTTCCATTCTCGATGGTTGTTGTACCGTATTTGTAAGGGATAGCCTTATCTGATTCATACGATAGTGGTCCCGGTAGATAGATGACTATGGGAACCTTCTGATTTTTCTTACCATCATATGTAATCTCGATCCGTTCTCGGTTGGGAACTTTTGATTCGTCAAGCAGAGGGGTGATGACACAAACATCTCTAGTCCTTTGATGATCAGAGATGACGACAACGTCCTCAATTTGATCGGCGAGATAGTTCGGCGCCCCGTTGATAGGTCCGAAACCCGGATATGGACGAATCTCCCCCCGATCCACTTGACCCTAAAGAGTTGTTCTCACAAGGTAGCATCCTTGGTTACTTTCTGAACAGACTCTACAACGATCATAATTGTGTGGTGGCACCTGGCCACGCCCACTTTGAATACAATGTAACCTCACTAGGTTAGTTTCCACAGATCGGACATCCTGACTCTGACGTCGAGTGGGATTCCTGTTATTGATACTGATTTGCTGAGTATCTTCGTTCATATAGATTGGCATCCACCAGTGATTTAACAAGTTCTGAAGTGCCTCCTGGACAAGGGTACAACCTCGATCATCTTCGCAACCCGCTTTACAGCTTTGGTAATCATGTGATATTAAGAATCCGAGTCGGACCTGCTCAACATGTAACTCTACCAGGTTGGTAATCATCACGCGAATATCGAAAATATGAACCATGTTGATCTGATAGGGATTCCTATCATGGTAGTCCTGGATCAATCCAAGATCCATCTGACGCTGGAGGGCCTCTTGTATGAAAGAGCATCCCTGTTTGTTTACCGAGCAAATCAGACAAGAACTGTAATCGTGCCGCGGCAGATTATGGTATTGGCTTTGCCTTGAGTGCATTGCCACCAAGTTGACATTCATCGCACGGATGTCGTGGTTCTGAATGACGTTGGAATTCGTGTAGACCATGTTAACTCCACGAACTCGGTGCTCTTGGATCCATCCGAGATCCATTTGTTCCTGTAGAGCTGCTCGCACTACCGAACATCCTTGATTACTTTTAGAGCACATATCACACTGGTGATAATTATGAGGTGGCACGTGGCCATATCCACTCTGTCTACAATGCATCTTGACCAGATTGGTCCTCAATAAGAGTACATCGTGAATTTGACAGACATTGTTAGTCTCTTTCTCAATCAGGTTGACCGTAGCTTTCTCGTGTTGAGGCAGCGGGTTCGTGAGAACATTAGGATTCGTATCTTTGAAAGATAAGAGCCCGCTCCTAACAAGTTTTTGCACGTCGGATTTGAAATTGAGGCAGTTCTCTATATTATGCCCCGATCCTCCTTGATGATAAGGGCATGTCTGATCCGCTTTAAACCAAAAAGGCGGATTTTCCGGTACTGTAAGAGGAGACTTAGTCTGGATGTGCCCCTTAGCCATTAGTAACGGAAATAGTTCTGCGTACGATACGGGTATAGGATCAAATCCTGGTGGCTGCTTTGTACGGTTGTTGTATTGAGGACGAGCCTGCTGAAGAGGCTGTTGAGTCCTTTGCTGATTAGGTTGGCTCTGCGCAACCTGAGGTTGATACGTAGGAATAGGCGCGGGATTGATAGCAGGAGTTACCGCTGCTACTGGTTGATAACGTCGCCTTTTCTTTCCGAGAAAGATATTCCCAATATCCTGCTCTTTTTTCTTAGGGAGAGCACTACCGTATCGTTTTGTACTACTTGATGGTCCAGCGTCTTTTGCCAAACGTCCTTCTCGGACGGCTTCCTCAAGACGAACTCCCATACCCACCATCTCGGTGAAATCACTGGGCGCACTGGCGACCATTCTGTCGTAGTAAAATGAGCTCAAGGTCTTTAAGAAGATCTTTGTCATCTCTTTTTCCTCAAGAGGTGGACAAATTTGAGCGGCAATTTCACGCCATCTCTGGGCGTATTCCTTAAAGGTTTCCTTGTCCTTTTGTAATGTTGAACGAAGGCTTTGCTAAGATCTTTGAAGGTGCTGATCGAGGCACGGTTTAAACCCATGTACCATTTTAAGGAAGCACCGGTTAACCTATCCTGAAAGTAGTGAATCAGCAGGTCCTGATTTTCAGTCTGAGCTGACATCCGTCGAGCGTACATTGTCAGATGACTTTGAGGGCAAGAGTTACCCTTGTATTTTTCAAAGTCGGGCACTTGGAATTTGTGCGGGACTTTCACATTGGGGACCAGACAAAGGTCTGCGGCGTCCTTTCCAAATAGATCCTGACCGCGAATGGCTTGCAGTTCCTTCTGCATTTCCAAGAACTGTTCCTGGAATTCATCCATTCGGTCAAACATAGTCTCCTTCTTACCAGAAGGTATCTGTGGAATCTGTCCTTCCGGGACAGTGTGCACCACAGGGGGTGGTACCGTAACTACGGCGTTGAATCTTGGCGTTTCCCGAAGTTTGTAACCTTCAGGACAAGCGGCTCCTGCAGAAGTTCCCTGATCTTCAACGATCGGCGAAACATATCCTTCCGGGATATAGTTAGCAGGCATGCCCCAAGGACGATCTTTCGGCATCTAATACCTAGGATCGAACTTTTCCACTATGGGCGCTGAGGTGATCTCCGAGATCACAGTCCTTTGTAGCTGTGCTTCTGCCATGGCTTGCATGTCGTTACGAAGCTTTCTCATATCCTCTCTCAGAGTGTCGATCTCTTCTCTCAACTCTCTGTTTTCTTCCTCAAGATCATCCATCTTTTTCTGACGATTAGCCCGAGTATTGTACGAATGAGACAGTTTGACTCTAGAACCGAGACACAAATGTGAGATTCGTAGGGAAGAAGAATACGCGACGTGAGAATGATAAAATGCAATGATTATATTAATTGTTTTTTGGTTATTCAAAATAAACTTCGACAATTAGATTGCAAATATCAAACAGTGAGGAAACCCCTTTTTATTGAAATTCAAAGGATTACAGTAATGGAAATACAGTAGATTACAAGGTGCAGAAACAGAAACCTAAGCTAATGGATCCTGGTACTTCCTCTTCTTAGACCGGGGCTCTTGAGCCGTTGTCGGGTTGTCGATCCTTTGCCAGATGAAAGGAGCGAGCAAATTCCTTTGGTCATCCTGATTATCCACAGCATGTTGCTCTGAAATCTCGATCAAAGCATCTTTCTCTTTCAGTAATTGTTGTATTTGGATACACTCCACGTTGAGGGTGCGATACTTGTTCTTCCAAGACCTCCTCTCCCGTTGAACTTTGTTGAGAGTAACCTGAAGCTTTTCAGTTTCCGTCATGAAGTACATGACAGATTCCCTCGGCGGAAGAATTCCGTGACGAGGATAAGGCATCTTTAGCTTGAGAGCTCTAGTTTGTACCCAATGGAGATAAGGCTCCACCGAGACACAGTCCGGTTTTCCTAGAGACTCCCGTCCTTTCTTATGAACGTGCTTCCAAGCGTGCACTATTTCCATCTTTAGTGCTCTGTCATTTTCTCCTTCCTTGAAGAAAAGACCTTCCAGATGAGCGTTGCACGGAACGAGCCTCATCGGGTATCCAAACTGACGATGAACCAATATCGGATGATAGTTGATTCCTCCTTTAGTTCCTATAAGGGGTACGTTGGGGAAGTTTCCACAACGATCAATGATCCTGATCCCATCATAAATCCTATTACACCAATCTATATCAGAGTTGGTGAGAGACATGATCTTCTGTGACCAGCGTAAGACATTCCTATCATCCCAAAAAGCAGCAGACTTAGGCAAATGGGAGATAAACCATTTGTAAAGCAAAGGTACATAACATGTGATCTCCCCTCCGCTGTACAAATTTCCTAAGTGTACAGAGTGATACGCATCTGCGAGCAAAGTCGGCACAGGGTTTCCAACGAGAAAAACCTTAATGGCGTTGATATCGACGAAGTTATTAATGTTGGGCAACAGAAATAATCCGTAGGTGAGTAAAACAAAGATGCTTTCAAAAGCAGTCACGTTCCCTATACTAGCAAAGTACAGAGCTTTCTTTGTTAAGAACTGGGCTGGCAAGCCTTGGATACCACCCTTGGTAGTCATGTGAGTCTTGACCTCTGACTCATCCAGATGAATTGCTCTTGCAATGGTCTGATCCTTTGGAATTTCTTCCAGACCAGAAAATGGAGCTCGATCAGTAATGTGTAAATTAATCAGATGAGAGTACTCCTCCAGCGTTGGTGCTAGCTGGTAATCCGGGAATGTGAAACAGTGATAAACCGGATCGTAAAACTGAACGAGTACATCCATGATTCCCTCAATCACATGGATTCTTAACAGAGGTAGCAGACCTCCGTACTTGGCTCTGAAGGCCTCCTGGTTTGTGATCATTCTCGCCAAACCTCTCAGATCCTCTAGTTTTGGAGCCTTGAAGGTATACTTATGAGTTCTCCTTCTACCAAAATCCATTAGCGTAATCCTTTTCTCTGATATTTGCAATCACAGTCTTAGTTTAATTTGAAAAACAGAGAGACTAGAAAAGAATTTTTTTTATGAATGTTTTAATGTTTTTTAAATGAATGCATGAATGCAGCACACAAAAACATAGAAAAAACATGGGGTCAAAGGGTCGTTGTCATGAAGCCAAGGCTCTACCCATCCCCAAAGGTTTATACTAGGGTGTTTTTTGTACCTGTACTCATTATCATTAGCTCCTCCCAGGAAGGCAGACAACAAGCGGATCACCAGCGAGTTGTGTGCAATCTTAGAGTAAGTGCTATTCACCGAGAATAGATCACCAGCCTCAAATGAGGGTAGTATCGCGTAACAACTATTTCCGATAGTTTCCGCACTACAAAAAGGTTGGCTTTTCCTAAGTGTATACTCAATCTCACCACATGCGGCATCACACGCATTCCCAGTAGCAGAAAAATAAACACATATATCAATTAGGAAAAGCAGTATATATATTTGTCCTAATGTCCTGGACTTTAAAGCTATGAATCTTAAGTTCCTGACAGAAATGGCTTCCCGGCTGAGTCACCATTCTGTAGTTTCTTTCCAAAATAAATATTTTGACCTAAGATCCTAATAGAGTAAAAAAGTCTCATCTCAGTGAAGGTTTCTACCTAGGAGACAAATAATGCATGAAGAAACGTGTCCCCAGCAGAGTCGCCATTTTCCTGTGGAAAGTGGGGACGATGCCCTAAGGTAAAATAGATCAAACAAAGGCTCCCCAGCAGAGTCGCCATTCTTCTGTAGCGAGCGATTTTTGGACGTGGTTGCGAAGCACAACCGCTCTTTGGGTTTACTATAGCTCGATTCATTTTTTATCCTATTGTAAGCTGATGAAGGAAGGGAAATAGATGTCTCCAACTAACCCTGCTTGCATACTGAGGTTAAACAGTCAAAACTGTTGGTTTACAGATGCTCCAAAGATTCGGGGAGTGTCTCAGGTTATTTTGTTCAAAGAGATGATTTAGGACGGACGTTTTTGATTGATGTGTGAAAGTATGGGATTTCGGTTTTTTTGTCTAGTGTGCTCGCTAAGATCTTTTCTTTCGATCTTATGCCTACGTATTCCCGTTTACCGAAACAGAGAAATCAGAGCGTTCGTAGTTCCTCCTATTCTATGGGAGGAAATGGTTTTTGGTGTCTTGTTCAAAGCCCAAGACGTGAAGCGAAAGGTTGTTTGTATCTTGTTCAAAGCCCAAGATGTGAAGCTGAAAAGTCTATTTGTATCTTGTTCAAAGCCCAAGATGTGAAGCTGAAGGGTCTCGACTTTAGAGAGAGTTTGTCATCTCTAAAGAGGGATAAAGGATAATTACTTTAACCGGGATACGCGGATCCTAGCAATGCCATAATTTCCTAAGAAGGGGTTTTAAGCTGAAGGAGAAGACTTTAACTCAGTGTAGAGCAATGCCATCTTTCCTTAGGAATTTCTCATGCTAAAAGAAGGACAGTGGCATGGATATAGATGATCCAGAGGCTTGCCGCTTACAGCGATTAGATGAAAGGGAAGGAGTTGTTGATGTTTGTGTACTGTGAACGAGGCACAGGTTTAATGTTAAAAGGTTAATTGGACTCAGCCAGGGATTTCGTTATACAAAGCCTAAGAGGAGGCTATTGGGGACCCAACTGACTCAGCTGGAGATTATCTGTCTTGTACAAAGCCCAAGATGGAGGCTAATAGAGAGTTTGACTCTGCTTAGGGGAATTTGTATCTCGTACGAAGCCCGAGATGGAGGCGAAAGGGTGATTGACTCAATGATGGAGTACTTTATATGTCTCATACAAAGCCTGAGAGAGAGGCTGAAAGTTTTTGTTTGACTCAACGAGGGAGTCTTTTGTATCTCGTACGAAGCCCGAGATGGAGGCTAAAAGGTTTTCTCCGCTGGGGGGAATCATTTGTACAAAGCCCAAGAGGAGGCTAAATTATGCTGAGGAAATGAAGGATCATTATACAAAGCCTAAGAGGAGGCTAAAAGAGACCGACTCTTTTGGGGATATCATTATACAAAGCCTAAGAGGAGGCTATCTGGTGGTGACTGTTTTAATTGAGTGACAGGTCCAGTATACTGATTAAGAGAAAATCAGTTCTTATATGAGCAACACTGTACTCAATGGGTTTGATCTGAGGATCGGGATTATTCCCTGTTCTTTAAGGAAACGGGGAAATCCGAAGGGTATCGAGACTGTCCGAGTCTACAGTTTCTTCCTATTTTGAAGGGTGCTTGAGAATGTCTTTGAGACTCAAGGAAAATAGACTGTCCAAGTCTAGAGTTTTATCTCTTGTACTATGCTTTGAGAAACAGTAGTAGACTCTATGAAAGGACTGATCTATGAAGATGATTAATTTATGTTCCTATACCTCTAGGAGGTCGTCGGGACAATTTGTACGAAACCCAAGAGGAGGCTGGAAACTTTTTAAGAAGCCGAGAGGTCCTTGTATTAAGCCCAAGAGGAAGCTATCATTCCTGGAGGAAGAGATCATTATACGAAGCCTAAGAGGAGGCTGTGAATACTTCTAAGAAGCCGTAGGGTCCTTGTACCAAGCCCAAGAGGAGGCGGGGTTGCTTTTAGGAAGCCTGTGGGTCCTTGTACAATGCCCAAGAGGAGGCCGATGCTTTTAAGAAGCCCGTGGGTCCCAAACCAAAGAAAAGTTCAAGAAAAGTTTCACCGAGAATAATTCATTTAATGAACAGTTCTGAGGTTTGAAGAAATTCAAGAGAAGTTTCACCGAGAATAATTTATCTCTTGGGGAATAGAATTTCTTGACAATTCCTAAGGAGGACAACCGAAGAGAAGACTGTATCTGGTGATCCTATTGGGGATCTAGCTGTCTATTTCTACGAATAAACGAAACGGCTTTACCTAGTACTAGACGTATTTGCCGGGGAAACTCTGAATATCTATACTATTATTACACAGTTGATATGAGTTTATGAAAGAAGACTTACAGTGAAACAGCCCCACAATACAGTTATATGTATAGGAAAGCAGTAAATGAAAGCGGATAAACACTTACTCGGTTGTAGAGCTTCCATGCTGTTTGGTTAGTTGTTCAACAAAGAAAGATTGAAAACAACAGTATATCAAAATCTAAGGAGAAAGTGCTTTGAAAAAGAAAGATTTGGGGCTTACAGCTCAAGGAGAGGCCCAGGGTTTATGAATTTGTACAGAGGGACTTATACAAGTGACTGTGGCCCAAAAGGTTTTCTGTACAAAGGGGGTTGGGTCTTACACTCTATTAGAGGCCCAAGAAGTTTAAAAAAAGAAATGGGTCTTACTACTCGAGGGTAGGCCCAGATGTTTTATTTTGAAAAGGCGACGATCGCGCCGTGATTTTCGAAATACAACCGGACTTATACAATAAGTGAGGCCCAAAAAGTGTTGTACTTACAAAGGGTTGGGTCTTACACTCTATTAGAGGCCCAAAAAGTTTTAAGAAAAGAAATGGGTCTTACTACACGAAGGTAGGCCCAGATGTTTTAAACGGACGACGGTCGTACCGTTTACCTGTACAGAGGGACTTATACCGTAAGTGAGGCCCAAAAAGTTTTTGTACAAGTGGGGTTTGGGTCTTACACTCTCTCAAGTGGCCCAAGAAGGTTTTGAATGGAACTTATAGCTCAAGGAGAGGCCCAAAATGTTTTTTAAAAAGGCGACGATCGCGCCGTTCGTTTTTTGACAGTATCGGGACTTATACAATACACTGAGGCCCAAAAATAATTTGGTCAAAAAGGATTGGGTCTTACACTCTTTTAGAGGCCCATGAGTGTTTTGAAAAAGTTTGATGAGGGTTGAATTAATCCAAAACCCTAATTTATTTCCAAAATGTATTTAATCGAATAAAAATTCAGTTAAAATGATCAAAATTGTTTAACATATGGAAAACAAATTGTGATCTTGGATTAATGCTTCAAAAATTAAGTATTCACCTACAAAATAATTAGAAAGCATTAAAAGTTGCAAAATCAATGTGGAAAAAATATTTAAAATGTCAAAAACAATTAAAATATTAATTCTTTGCAAAAATATCAATTATATGAAATAAATAATATTTTTGGGATTTTTTGATAAAATAAAATATTTCAACATTTTTGTGAATTATCAAAAAAAGAATCAACTCAAAATCATTAAAACTCAGAGAGAAATTAATTTTTGAATCAATTAAACAAAATCACAAAATTCAAATATTTGAATTTGTGAAAAAGGCGCCAAGAACAAGCTGAAGAACACGCGCATTTTTCAGTTTGCCCAGATTTGCATTTTCCATCCAATCTCACTGAATACTTAATCATATCATGCAATCCACATATCATTATGCTCGTCTCAACCTCACGATCATGTCTATAACACTTAATTTCATTTAAATTAAACATAAAACATGAAATCACGAAGAAACCTCAAGAACCCTAATTTCTGCATGAAGGCTAGGATTTTTGATACACGATTCAAACAATGCAATTAATTGAGGGAAAACATTCCATGCATGATTATGAACATATGGCCAAAATATTGTGCGAGGAAATATGCATAGATTGAGAGATGACTAAGCATGTGCTTACCTCTAGGCCGTGACAGCAAGTGCAAGTTGATTTTTGATTTGGAGGTGTTACAGATGAGTGGTGATGATCTGAATAGCTTCCCTACACACTATGGAATGTGTTTGAATGCTTAGACTTGATTGAAAATGGCTGGATCATTTCATGGCACCTCAGCTGCAACTTGATTGAAAATGTGACCAACCAGCTGGTGATTTTGTGAAATTGGTGTTACAGAAGTGATTTAAGTGTTTCATCAGCTCATGTGTGATGTATATGAGGTGTGTGAGTGATTGGTTTGATTGGAAAAGCTCTCAAACTCAAAACCCGATAGTGACTTGCCTTAAAAGGCAAAATTGGAGTGAAAGAAGAGATTTTGAGGAAAGCATCAGTTTGATGGCTTTGGTGTACTCAAACTGATCACAATTGAGCTCTATTTATAGTAGAGCAAGTTTGTTTTGGGATCCACAGTGAATGGCAACTGCAGCAGGTGTTTCCTCAATGTTGGCCAATGGAAATGCAAGTCTCCTCTAGCCATTGACTAGAGGTTAGGGCACAGGGCTGTGGTTCCCTGGGTCTTGGATAAGCCTTGACTGATTTCAGATGAGAATGGCTCAGTCCATGCCACCTTGATCGTTCCATTGAATGCTTCAATCCAAATTTGGAGTCTTGTCCCTATTTTGGCCATTCTAGGTTCAACATGCTATTTCTTGTTCCATGGACTTTGGAGGCTTGGCTCAGTGTTTGTCCCCTTTAGATTCAATCCTCAGAGGTGTCCAAGTGGATAGGAGCAATTGAAATTGGCTGATTTTGGCAAATCGAGCAAAAATGCAAAATCGGCCTTGCCTTTGACAGATTTCAGCAAGGCAACTTGCCAATGTCATATCTTATGGTGTAAGTTGAATTTGGTAATGTTCTTGACCATTTTAGAAAGCCCTTACATGATACAACAACTGTTTGAACATATTTGGTTTTGATCTCTTTTGAATCCAAGTGAAAAATCTCTCTACATTTGGAAAAAAGTGAAGCAAAATCTGACTTAGTGAAATTTTCACCAAGTGTTTTAACCAAGTGTGATTTCTTGATTTTGATCACTCCATAACTCAAAATCCATGAGGAATTTGGATATAGGTCAGTATGAAGCTTTTGTAGAGGGTAATGAGATATTCAAATCAAGCTTTGAATGGGGCACAATGGCCTTGGGGTTTAGGAGTTATGGTCTTCCAAAGTTGGTGCATTAGTGGCACTTTTTCCATAACTTAGAAATTTTTCTAAGTTTTATGGTTACCCCTTTTACAAGTTATCCCACTTTCTTTGATTTTTCTTGATGAATGATGATTCAAATCATACATTAACATCATTTTAGGGTTAAAAATCCATTTGGGTGAAAAATCTCAAAAAGTCAAAGTTGACTTTTGTGCACAGTTGACTTTTTATCAGATGAATTCCAAACTGTGCAATTCTTCAGGAAATCATGTCTTTGACCTAAATCAAACTTGATGGACATGTTCCATGGGTGTCATAGGGTATATTGAATCATGGCCTAGGGTTTGGGAGCATATCCTGGTCAAAAGTCAAAGTTACAGTTGACTTTTCTCGCAAAACCCTAATTGTGGTGCAGATGAAATTGAAACTTGTTGCTCAAGCTTCTTGGATCAATCCATTGTTACAAATGGATCAATATGGTACATTAGAGACCCTCAAATCATGTCTTGAGGTCTTGGTTCATGATTTGTCCCAAAAGTCAACTTAGGGGTGAATTAAGTCAAGAAACCCTAATTCCTGATTTTTGATGTATGCATCCCCTGAGACAAAATTGACTTGATGATTGGGTCCATGAGGTTCCATGGAGTATATTAGGTTATGTTTTGGATCATTGGCTCATGCCCAGAGGAAAATTTCCAACTGGAGGCCCTGGTCGACCAAAATCCTAATTTGGTGACACTATCGATCTTGAAGCTTGATCCACCTAGAAGGGAGCAGCCTTGTGCTTAATCCTTGAAGTGGGAGTCCTCTTGATCCATTGTAGATTCCTGGGAGATTAGACAAGTTGAAGATCAAGTCATTCCTTGATTGATCCTTTCTCTAAAAGCTCTGAGAGGGCTTGAAACCCTAATCTTGAATGTAGTGGATGCTCAACAACCCTTGAGGAGATTGATGAGGCATAAAGGTCAATCCATATTGTGATGATGATTTGCACAATGATGGGAATCTAAGTGGTCAAAATTTGGGGTATGACAGATGCCCCTATTTAATCTTCTTGGACACGAAGGTGCGAATGGCGAAGGTATTCGGGCATTCGGGGTGCAAGAGGATTAAATATCGGAATATCTGAAATTTTGACGACGGCTATGAATGGTAGCGTATGCATTCATCTTCTTTAGCTAAGCAATGATGCTTAGAAAAGGTAAACTTCCCCTCGATCCTGGTTTCCAACCAAGGAACTGGTCTCAGTTTCTGAATGTAAACCTCCCCTCGTTCTTGGTTTCCAACCAAGGAACTGGTCTTAGTTTCTGAAATGAACTTCCCCTCGATCCTAATTTCCAACCAAGGAACTGGTCTCAGTTTCTTTAATGAACTTCCCCTCGATCCTGGTTTCCAACCAAGGAACTGGTCTCAGTTTCTGTAATGAACTTCCCCTCGTTCTTGGTTTCCAACCAAGGAACTGGTCTCAGTTTCTGAAATGAACTTCCCCTCGATCCTCGTTTCCAACCAAGGAACTGGTCTCAGTTTGTTTTGTCAATAACCTTTATTGACAAGGAACGCTACTCTTAGCGGTTTTTCCTCAAACTTCTCTCCGAATTTTCCTGGGGAGATGCCATTTGACGGAAAAAGTTTTGATGTCAGACTTGCTGGGGAGCCCAGTCGTCTGAGTTGTAGAGGTGCACAAACTTCTCTGTTGGAGACGCCATTTGTTTCTACTGGGGAAAGCGAGTCTCTTGAGAGACTGCTTCTGCTTGGGGATATAATACATCATAGTTTCCTCGGGATCTTCCCGGAGAAATGCCATATGATGTGATCCAATTTTGAGGTGCCGACGACCTTTTCATCAGCGGTTTTTCGGAGAAACACTGCTGTACTTCCGAATCTTTATCTAAGAGGCTTTCTCTGGGGATTTTCCTTAATCCGGGAAAGCAAGGATATCATCTTCAATGGCGAAGAGTGACATCTGTTGAAGGTTCTCTGGTCTTTCAGAGGTTCAAGTTATCAAAGTGGTCGGTTGCCGACTCTGATCTAAAAATACACTGGTGACGAGTTCAATCGGACACAACATTTCTTGACGAAGCAAGAACTGACAAACTCGATTGAGAGGACGATTATCACGGCAGGATAAGACCGACTCAAGTGATAGCGATGCAATATGAAATGTGAATGCAAATAAAAAATGCATGATGTATGTATGTATATGCTGACAAAACAGACCCGACATACAAACTAAAAGATGAACATGACTGGATACTCGGCCACTGCTGGGGACGAAAAGGTACCGCTGGTTCAAAATAGAAATCCCACCTTGCTTAGGAGAAATAGTCCTTGCTGGGAGCTATGTTGGTCGGGCTTAGGAGATAAGAACTCGGCTGAAGGTATTAGACGGGATAACCGCATCTCATACAGTTGATCCTTCATTCAGGCGTGCTGGTTTAGAAGGAGTACTTTGATTCTGCACTTTGAAATTCGAACGCCTTTGGAGATGCAATCGATGTTCTTCTGATGCTCAGCAGTCAAAAGAAATTGCCATCTTTATTTTAAAAGCAGAAAAAGTTTTACAAGTAAATTCATTTTGTTTTATTTCAAGAGTCGTTAATCATGTTAAAAACGTCATTCTGTAAAGCTAAAACAAACAAGAATTACAAACAAAAGCACAAGGCTCAAATTTTATTGATAAGATGGAGATCAGCTAAACGCGTGATTCCAAAGAGTATATACAAAGTTCAGAAAATGGTAATTTACAGGGAAAAGGGCTACGTTGAAACATAACGACCACATCCTTCTACCAACTTTGAATTCAGGGCATCCTGAGCGTCCGTCGAAGATGACCATGACTGGAGTTTTCCTCCGAGGGATGGCATTACTGCTGAGGAGTCGAACTAATCAGATGTAGTTACTTGCCATTATCCCTAACTTTTGCCTGGATTGTACTTTGAGATTTCCAATCCACTGGGATGATTTTTCCGTGTCTCTAATTTTTGCCTGGATCGCCCTTTCAGGTTTTCAATCCACCGAGACGTTTTTTTTTAGTTTAGGCGAAGTATTTCTTGACTACATCAACATTTTTGGGGTAGGCAAATTCCTCTCCGTCCATGGTTGCAAGTCTCAAGGCGCCGCCTGAGAAAGCTTTCGTGACCACATAGGGGCCATCATAATTCGGGGTCCATTTGCCCCGAGAATCAGTGAGAAAAGATTGTATCTTCTTGAGCACGAGGTCTCCTTTCCTGAAGATGCGAGGTCTGACCTTTTTGTCAAAGGCCTTCTTCATTCTCTGTTGATACAGCTGACCGTGGCATAGAGACGTAATTCGCTTCTCTTCGATCAGATTGAGTTCGTCATGTCGACTTTGACACCACTCAGCTTCGGTGAGCTTAGCTTCCATCAATACCCGGATTGATGGGATCTCTACTTCTATGGGGAGCACTGCTTCCATGCCATACACTAGAGAGAAAGGGGTAGCCCCTGTTGAAGTGCGGACAGATGTGCGATAACCGTGAAGAGCAAAGGGTAGCATCTCGTGCTAATCTTTGTAGGTTACAACCATCTTTTGAACGATCTTCTTGATGTTCTTGTTAGCCGCTTCTACCGCTCCGTTCATCTTGGGTCGGTAGGGAGATGAGTTATGGTGTTCAATCTTGAACTCTGCGCACAACTCCTTCATCATCTTATTGTTCAAGTTAGATCCATTATCAGTAATGATCTGGCTTGGAACACCATAACGGCAGATGAGATTGCTTTTGATAAATCGGACCACCACTTGTCGGGTTACATTAGCGTACGACGCTGCTTCGACCCACTTGGTGAAGTAATCAATGGCTACTAGGATGAACCGATGTCCGTTTGAAGCCTTAGGTTCAATCAAGCCAAATATGTCGATTCCCCATATGGAAAAAGGCCACGGGGAAGAAAGAACTTTGAGATGTGTTGGCGGTACATGAATTTTGTCGGAGTATATCTGACACTTGTGACACCTCCTCATGTACTCGTAGCAATCGAATTCCATGGTTAACCAGTAGTACTCTGCTCTGAGAATTTTTCTCGCCATTGTGTGTCCGTTGGCATGAGTGCCAAAGGATCCTTCATGAATTTCTTTTATCAGCATGTCTGCTTCTGGTCTGTCGATGCATCGGAGCAAGACCATGTCAAAATTCCTCTTATAGAGAGTATCACCGCTCAGGAAGAAGTTTCCAGCCAGTCTTCTGAGGGTCTTTCTATCTTTCCTGGACGCCCCAGGTGGATAATCTCGTTTCTGAAGGAAGCATTTGATATCGTGATACCAAGGTCTGTCGTCTATCACTGCTTCAATCGCGAAGATGTAGGCGGGCCGTTCAAGGCGCATTACGTCAAACTTAGGTAAGTCATTCCATCGACCTACGCTAATCATGGAAGAGAGAGTGGCTAAAGCATCAGCCATGTGATTCTCACCACGAGGGATGTGATGAAACTCAACTCTGTTGAAGAAGGGTAACAACCTTCTTGCAGAGTCTTTGTAGGGAATCAATCCTGATTGGTATGTATTCCAATCTCCTGTGATTTGATTGATAACCAAGGCTGAATCGCCGTATACGTCCAAATTCTTGATCCTTAAATCAATTGCTTCTTCGAGACCCATAATACAAGCTTCGTATTCGGCCTCGTTGTTCGTACATTTGAACATAAGTCTGGCAGTGAAAGGAATGTGGGTACCCTGAGGGGTAACAATGATTGCCCCAATTCCGTTTCCGTAATGATTAACTGCTCCGTTAAAGATTAGTCCCCACTGGGAACCTGGTTCTGGCCCTTCACTGGGTAACGGTTCATCGCAATCTTTCATTTTTAGATACATGACATCTTCGTCTGGGAAGTCAAACCCGATTGATTCCTGATCGTCAATCGGTTGATGAGCCAAATGATCGGCTAAAATACTCCCCTTAACGGCTTTCTGAGCGTGGTACTCTATGTCATATTCTGATAGTAGCATCTGCCAACGGGCAATCCTTCCCGTGAGAGCAGGCTTTTCAAAGACGTACTTGATTGGATCCATATCGGAGACCAACCAAGTAGTATGACGAATCATATACTGACGAAGACGTTTGGCTGCCCAAGCCAAAGCGCAACAAGTTTTCTCGAGCATCGTGTACCGAGTTTCACAGTCGGTGAATTTCTTGCTCAGATAGTAGATGGCAGACTCTTTCCTTTTGGTTTCGTCTTGTTGGCCAAGTACACATCCCATCGAGTCCTCTAGGACTGTGAGGTAAATGATCAGTGGTCTTCCTTCCACTGGAGGTGATAGAATCGGCGGATTCAACAGATATTCCTTAATACTGTCGAAGGCAGTTTGGCAGTCTTCTGACCAAATGCAATCCTGGTTCTTTTTCAGTAATCTGAAAATCGGCGCACACGTGGCGGTCATGAGGAATATGAATCTGGAGATGTAGTTCAAACGTCCCAGGAATCCTCTGACTTGTTTTTCAGTTTTCAGAGAAGGTATTTCTTGAATGGCCTTGACCTTGTCAGGATCAACTTCAATTCCTTTCTGGCTGACGATGAACCCTAGTAGTTTCCCTGAACGGACACCGAAGGTGCACTTGTTAGGATTCAAGCGGAGCTTGAATTTTCTTAGACGTTCGAACAATTTTGACAGATGTTCAACGTGCTCACTCTCTGTTTTAGATTTGGCAATCATGTCATCGACATATACCTCGATTTCTTTGTGTATCATGTCATGAAACAGAGTAGTCATGGCCCTTTGATAGGTTGCCCTGGCATTCTTCAAGCCGAACGGCATTACCTTGTAACAAAAGGTACCCCATGGGGTAATGAACGAAGTTTTCTCCATCTCTTTCGGCGCCATTTTGATTTGATTATAGCCCGAGAATCCATCCATGAAGGAGAAAACTTTGAACTTTGCTGTACTGTCAACCAGCATGTCAATGTGTGGTAAAGGAAAGTCGTCCTTTGGACTTGCCTTGTTCAGATCCCTGTAGTCGACACACATTCTGACCTTTCCGTCCTTTTTGGGAACAGGTACAATGTTGGCTAACCATTGAGGATATTCAGATGTAGCGAGAAAACCTGCGCTAATCTGTTTCTGTACCTCCTCTTTGATTTTGATGGCCATGTCCGGGTGAGTCCGTCTCAACCTTTGTTTTACTGGCGGACATTCCGATCTCAACGGTAAATGATGTTCCACGATGCTGGTATCCAACCCTGGCATATCCTGATAGGACCAAGCGAATACATCGGGGAATTCTTTGAGAAGCTTTGTCAAACTCTCTTTAGCAGCTGGACTGAGCAGTGCACCAATCCTGATCTCTTTTCTCTCTTTTTCTGACCCCAAGTTTACCGTTTCCAACGGCTCTTTGTGAGGTTCAATGGACCTTTCCTCTTGTCTGAGTAATCGGGAGATCTCTTCTGGAATTTCGTCGTCAACTTCTTCTTCAGCCCCAAATACTGGGAACTCAAAGTCGGGAGAAGGCATTGGATCGTATGTTTCAACGGGGTGTAAAACAAGCAATCTGCATGACGTGATGATTGTGTTTTAGAAGAGATAGAGAAAATGCAAGTGTGTGTGCAGTGTATTTCTTTTACTGCTTGTTTTTTATTATTGATTTGTTTTTTAGGATTACTGAAATTCTGGTACATGTGCAGAATTCAGATGTCCTAGAACATGCCGTTCGACATCTGGTCTGACATGATCACTCAAGGCAAGGTATATTGCAACAATCATGGTACTGAAAAGAATTAAAAGCAAAACACACAGAATTGTTAACCCAGTTCGGATCTAACTATCCTACATCTGGGGGCTACCAAGCCAGGGATGAAGTCCACTACCAGCAGTATTAATTCAAAGCTAAACTACCCGTTTACAGCTTATCACTTAATCACTACCCAATGACCCTTCTACCTAGATCCTCTCTAGATATGAGAAACCCTTCTCACTCCCAATCATCGCAATGATGTCTAGCAGTTGACAACCCGCCACTGCATCAACGGCTCTTTACCTACACAACAATTCCGCACGGAAGACACCCTTCCAAGACACAACTTAGAGTTGCTTAAAAGCGTCCTCCAAGAACAATACTCCTCTTACTTAACAGTTTCGAGGATCACACTTACAAACTGTCCAACTCACAGGTCGAGTGGTACAGGTACAAACCCTAATGATAGAACTTTACATCTTTGGTTCGTCATCTAAAACTAGGTTACACTGCATCTATATATAACCTATTCCCAACTGGATTTGGGCCTTCAATCACAGCTTCAGCAGCTGTTACAAATCAGCAGAAACTTCTGCTACAAAACAGGTCTTCTAATCACTAACTTCCTAAAATATCTCCATATTTAGAAAGTCCCAGTTCTTCAATATTTTCTCTCTATCTTGAATCTTCAGACCTAAAATTCAGCGCCTCATGATTGCATAATATTCCAGAATATTCTGCATTAGTTAAAACCTAACAGAATTAACAAACCACTTCAGTTCTGGCGCGATGTCGAATGGACCTGCATGGGACATCTTCTTCGACATGTTGTTCCAGTAGTTGAATAACTTCAACACAACATGTTCCATTGCACAATAGGACTTCTTGTTGTACCTGTTCTTTCATGATGATCTTAGCAAGTTTATTCATCCTATTTTACATTACAATATTGCTGCTATTATTTGTTTTACAAAATTAATGCCAACCCTAACTTTAAAGAACTAACATTCTCCCCCTTTGGCAAATTTTGGCTAAAACAAATAACTAATACCTAAATTACAACTTTGATTACAGCAATAAGAAAACCAACAGCTGTAGAGTTCAGAGTCTACAGTATACAGCAGCAGATCTTCATGTTGAAAATGATGTCTCACCATCTTTGTTTGACATCTTCTTTGCAGCACTCTGAAGAACCCCACTGCATGCATCATCACCAACAAACAACAATCTTCAGGATAAAAGGAAGGAAGGTCCTGAAGTTTGTTGATGCACACGAGGAAGAAGATAGCAGAAGACAGCTTGTACTCCCCCTCAATCCAGGAACCTCTTCTTAACACCGAGGACTAATGGTGGCATGAGAACTCTTAATTGCTCTTTGAAGGGCATAAGAGGAAACTTAAGACCAAGCTCTCCACCACTCCTGGTAACTCAGAACACAGGTCACAACTGTGCTCATAACTCAGATCACAGGTCACAAAGATATCCAAAAGACATCCAAAAAAAATATGATAGACACTTGACATGTTTGGATAACATGTGCAATCACAGAATCCTGTCTGAATAGCTGAGTAACAAACCCTTTCTCCCCCTTTTTGGCCAAAAATTGACAAAGGAGGCCATCACAAAACCAGACCCAGGCACAACTTACCCAGACCCTAACAAAACCCATAGTTTTTATGAGAACAACCCTTACCTGATGGTAGAGGATAGGAGAAGCCTCTATAAATAGCAGAGCAGTTTCTTAGATATTAACGATCTTTAATTCTTGGTCAAAGAAAAAATGTTAATTGAGCATGGAAAAACTGTAGCTTCTTTCAAGGTGCACCGTCCAACCTGACCTTGAACGCCTTTAATAGCTCTTAGACCAGTCCTGCATGGCCAATCAGCATTTACTAGGCTCCCTTCTTTCGCGTGGCTGGATGCACAGACTTGAATATTCCTTTGTTTGGCTAAGTGAAACATGTCTTGAGTGTTGTTCTGACATCTTACCAAAATAGTTTGTCTGCTTGTCCACAAAGTCATCAACCCAAGATTCCTCAGAAACTTATACATTCCAAGCATATTTTCTTGGATTCCTTCAAAAACAGCAAAAAAAATCTAGGCACTAACTCCACACACTTATGATATGTCCCATCATGATGTTTGACATTACGCATGCTGTAACAACAGCCTTAACACTCAATGCCTTTTATGATATTACACCAATACTGCCACATTCTGATAAATGTTGAGCAAGGCCTCGCCATGTTGATTTTGGATACATGGTCTGTCAAGTCCAATAAACACAAGCCCACTTGATTTGAGATTTCTCACATATTCTCAACAAATGTCTTGCTACACAAGATAAGGACTGCCACCACCTTTTACATGTATTAGACGAAACCTCCTTATAACACCCTAATAGAGTCTTCAACATGAAAGTAGCCATGTTTTCCAGAGCTACTTGCCATCAAGATTAGAATCTGCCCATTCTAATCCACATTATGTCAGAACTGCCACTTCAGACGATAATGCTGCTTCTTCCAAATCCATAAGTATGGTACACAACAAACTAAAATGCTGTAACAAAATGTAGGTCATCAGCACAAAAAAACACCACATGATCACAATCAGCTTCAAAAGCAAACTAAAGGGAGTCACACCAGACAACTAGACAACCACTAGGCTCATCCTTTTAGTTACACTAGGCCAACCTCAACTGAGGCATCAAACACGAAGTTCTGGTATCCACCATGTTCCCAAGAAAAACGAATTCCCACGCCAAAGACTACTTTGACTGGTCAGGCGATACAAACAAGGTCTTTTCATCCATTATAAAAAACAAGCCTCCTTGCTCCTATCAGCACACCAGAGAAAGAATCATGAGTCAGTCTCACAAGAGTGCAGGAAAGAGACACATGCAGGAAGTCAATAAGCCAAATCCTCAGAAGTTGAAGGACGCAACACTGTCCACAGCTGGAGCAACTTCAGGAGCCACAAGAACCAGAAAGGCATCAGAAACACGAATGAAAGCCACCAAGAAAAGACAAGTGCAACTTCAAGCTTCTGATGATGAGTGGGATGAAGATTGGAAGGCATTTCTAGATGCGGGGGGTTGGGATAATCTTTAGGCTCTTGCATTTTCTACTCTTCAATGCTTTCCCCAGTGCAATAAAATTCTGTTTCAATTCTGTTTCCTTTATGCTATACATATGTAATAAGGATCACAACTGCATATCACATCACACTTAATCCTTATGTAAGCAGATTCCCAAATTGCTTCAGGATAAGCACCAGCAGCAGAATTATTAATCTCCCCCTTAACATCACACATCCAGCTGCATAAAATTGAAGCACTCTCCCCCTATCCAGAATAACATGTGCTTCTTCGTACCTTGAAGAATGGAAAACATAAGACGCATCTTCATGTTTTCAAGAGCTCACTCTTTGTTCAACTCACAAGTTGAACACAATCATCACTTGTACCAAAACTCACATGATCCCAAACTGAACAACTTTCCTTTGCAAGAGAAATACATTAAATGAATGGAGAACATGAGACTCATCTTCATGTCTTCAAGAGAACACTCTCTGTTCAACACACCTGCTGAACACATTCACCTACTGCCAGTCCCTCACATAAAACAAGTCGAGACTCATAACACACTGAACAGAATTTTCTGTCAACAGGTGTTAAGACATCAGTCTTGACATCATGAACATAGTCCAGCTGCACTAGAAAAAAACACCACTTCCAAAACAGGATCTCCAAACTCCCCCTTAAGCCAAGGGACCAGAAACACCCAGACCAAAAACACATCATAACCCATCGCATCACAGAAGATCACAAGAACACAGGAACAGTATTCTCTCACCCAACTCTCCAAAGACAATCATTCCCTATCATTCTCCCGTATGATAATTTGGAATACTCCTGATCAGTTGATGAGTATCTTCACCTTCAGACTTTCAAGCAATCAATACCTGATCGGCTTCAGTCTTCTCTACATTCTTCATCCAAGGCAGACCTTCTACTTCATCATTCTCCCGTATGACTATGTAGATGCTCCTTAGGCATAATGTAGGCACCAAACTCCAGAACCAGAGCAGAATCATCCTTCACCAAGGATATCCATCCCGGATAATGTTCCAACACCAAGTAAGAACATCTGCCACTCACCAAGACATCATCACCATGATTCTTGATATGCTCCACCAACTGGACTTACTATAGCATAGTAATCCAAAGAACTAGAGAGATAAACTCTCATCCACCTTCAAGAAGAATAATCTCCTTGAGTCTTCAACTCATCACCCTTCTGCCCAAGAGTAACTTGTTCCAAGACAATCCTTAATAATAACCAGCTGCCACATTTTGATCTTTGACCTTCATGCCCAAGAAGTCTGCTAGCAACAATACTTCTTGAAGACTCAGGTTCTCCACTCCTGCAGCAATGACCAGAAATAAGCTGATCTCAGGGGTAAATAACATGTTGCTCACACCTTGACCAACTCACACATCTAAGATAAGTTCTAGGGCCAGAAACTTCTTAGACATACCACCCAGATGCCTCCTCTTCCAGATCAGGAGTAGGTTCTAAACCCATATGATCAAACCTCATTAGTTTAGCACCCAGAGCATCTGCTATGTCATTCCTTTAGACAACAGCATTCTGCACAATTCTGACGTGATGTTCTAACACAGGATAGGACATCATTCCAAGGAACACATCCAGAGATCAAGGACTGGAGATTAGCCTTTTTAGGAATAGAAGCAAGAATAAGTTACTTCTCACTATCTTCAGATCTCTTCCTTACAACTTCACTTATAAATGCCTTTATGAGTGGACTTGAACAATAATCTTCAAGTATCGTTGACAAAGTAAGTTGAAGCAGTCTTGCATATATACATTCAGAGAAGGACAACCTTCTCAGTTACAGCCTCAGGAGTTTTCAGATAGATACGCAGCGGATCAAAACATAAACTCCTCAAAACCTTCAGGTGTCATATATCAGCCCTAGCATCATAATCCAGGTGACACCACAATAGCCACAGGTTTGAAAATAAATCAAACCTAACATTACCACAACACAGCAGCTTTTCAACCAAACCTTCAAGCCTTTAGCACATGCCACTGCCTGTCACGAACAGTCCATCCTCCACTTCTAGGGACCATTCTCACAACAATATGAACTTCTTCAAGTTCAAACAACTTTTCAGTAGAAAGCTTCTACCTTGACCATGAACCAGAAAGTATCTTCCCTCGGATCTCATCCAGATATAGAACAGAATGACCTGCTCTGATACCAATTGAAATTCTGGTACATGTGCAGAATTCAGATGTCCTAGAACATGCCGTTCGACATCTGGTCTGACATGATCACTCAAGGCAAGGTATATTGCAACAATCATGGTACTGAAAAGAATTAAAAGCAAAACACACAGAATTGTTAACCCAGTTCAGAACTAACTATCCAACATCTGGGGGCTACCAAGCCAGGGATGAAGTCCACTATCAGCAGTATCAATTCAAAGCTAAACTACCCGTTTACAGCTTATCACTTAATCACTACCCAATGACCCTTCTACCTAGATCCTCTCTAGATAGGAGAAACCCTTCTCACTCCCAATCATCGCAATGATGTCTAGCAGTTGACAACCCGCCACTGCATCAACGGCTCTTTACCTACACAACAATTCCGCACGGAAGACACCATTCCAAGACACAACTTAGAGTTGCTTAAAAGCTTCCTCCAAGAACAATACTCCTCTTACTTAACAGTTTCGAGGATCACACTTACAAACTGTCCAACTCACAGGTCCAGTGGTACAGGTACAAACCCTAATGATAGAACTTTACATCTTTGGTTCGTCATCTAAAACTAGGTTACACTGCATCTATATATAACCTATTCCCAACTGGATTTGGGCCTTCAATCACAGCTTCAGCAGCTGTTACAAATCAGCAGAAACTTCTGCTACAAAACAGGTCTTCAAATCACTAACTTCCTAAAATATCTCCATATTTAGAAAGTCTCAGTTCTTCAATATTTTCTCTCTATCTTGAATCTTCAGACCTAAAATTCAGCGCCTCATGATTGCATAATATTCCAGAATATTCTGTATTAGTTAAAACCTAACAGAATTAACAAACCACTTCAGTTCTGGCGCGATGTCGAATGGACCTGCATGGGACATCTTCTTCGACATGTTGTTTCAGTAGTTGAATAACTTCAACACAACATGTTCCATTGCACAATAGGACTTCTTGCTGTACCTGTTCTTTCATGATGATCTTAGCAAGTTTATTCATCCTATTTTACATTACAGTATTGCTGCTATTATTTGTTTTACAAAATTAATGCCAACCCTAACTTTAAAGAACTAACAATTACCATTTTCTGAGAAAAGCAAAAAGAGAAAACAGCAATAAATGCGGAAATTACAGAACGACGTTATTTTATTAATGAACAAGTCGACTCTTGAAACTACAGCCCTATAAAACAAAACTCTGTCGCTTTGGGCAAAGCGAAGAGGGAAATTTACAGAAAGCGAGCCCTATCAAAACATCCGTTTCACCTGGGCAGGGTGAAAGGTTAAAGATGGCAATTACTTTGACTGGTGAACGACCTTCGGAACCTCGACAGCAACCCACTGGCGGCGAACTCCTCGGTGAATCACAAAGTCTGGTACCTTCCTTGATTTGTCTTCAGAAATAACGCTGATTTCTGGTGGAGCAGGATCATTGGAATCTGTCTCCCAGGCATAATTGTCGTAGGAGGATTCCTCTGTTGCATTTTGCCTAGCATTTGTGCTCTCAGCTGTATCTCCCCACCCCGTTGGCTGGATATCTTCGAGCCTGATACGAGAGCTTTCGGGAGCGGTGTACTTGACCATGTAGTCAAATTTTCCACTTGGTTGTCCCAAGGTGTCCCACACTTCTTTAGAATTGGAGGGGTCATCCCTCTCGATGACGTTGACCTCGGGAAAAGCATAGTTGATGAATTCCATTCCTGCAAACGTTGTAAATTCATCGTCATGTTGAGTAGTTTCCGAATGACCTGAGTGTTGATCCCATGACATGGTGGGGACACAGGTATTCTGTTCAATGATGCTCAGCTGATTTCCATTGTTCGGCTGACTTTCTGGCCCCAAGTTTCCTGGGTAAGGTTGCCACATCGGCAGACCATCCATCGGGCCATAGTAGGTAGAGTCAAAGTTGTCTTTCATTAGAGTGTCTTTCTCTAATGAGTTTGGTGGAGCACGGCATCCTTCCGGATCACAACCTCCGTATATCAGTTCGACGTCTGACCTGGGTATAAATCTCGGACTCTCTGTGGGAAAGCAAAATGGAGTTTGCGTTTCGTCCTGCGACATATAACCATCCTCGTTAAGATAGGACTTCCATTCCTCATCTATGTCAAAGGGATCCTCTTCATTGATAGCATGGACTACTTGAGTCACTGGTTGGAGGAAGCCTCCACTATGGAAGAAGTTCTGAATGGGATGAAGACTTTCATCGTTGACAGCTGTCTGGGTGCAGGTTGCAGAGAAACCAAGACCCTTCTTTGTTTTGTTGTCAGTAGGAATGACAAGCTGTCCCCATCCTGTGGTATCAGTACTCTCGACCGCTTTGATAGCATCTTTGTATGAGGAAATCGAGGTTCCTCCTTTTGGCCGATTCTCATTGCTCACCGACAGAGCTTGGAACTGCGTCCCAATAACCTCCTTGGGTTCTACACAAGTAGATGATGACAAGTTACTCACGAGCAAGGCCTGTTCCCCACAGACTGTGATAAGTTGATCGCCCTTGACGAACTTTAGCTTTTGGTGGAGAGTCGAAGTGACCGCTCCAGCTTGATGTATCCAAGGTCTTCCTAATAAACAACTGTACGTTGCCCGAATGTCCATGACCTGGAAAGTGACTTGGAAAGTGTGAGGACCAATAGTTATGGGAAGATCAACTTCGCCGATAACCGCTTTTCTGGATCCGTCGAACGCTTTGACGATGACCTCGCTGATTCTCATCGGAGGGCCCTTGAATGATAATTGCATCAAAGTGGACTTCGGCATAACATTCAGGGCTGACCCTGTGTCTACCATTACGCTGGCTAAAGCATCGTCCTGGCAGTTGACTGTGATATTGAGCGCCATGTTATGACGGCGACCCTCTTCAGGTAATTCCTCATCACTAAATCCCAAATTATTGCAGGAAGTGATGTTAGAGACAATACTATCGAACTGTCTGATTGTTACATCCTGTTCCACAAAGGCTCGCTCTAAGACTTTCTGTAGAGCCTCCCTGTGCGCTTCTGAACTGAGTAATAGTGATAACACTGAGATCTTTGAAGGAGTCTGTAACAGTTGATCAACAATGTTGAATTCACTCCTCTGGATGAGCTTCAGCATCTCATCCTTGTTCTTTGAAAGGTCAGTATCACCGGATTGACTGACTGGTGGATTAGGAACTTCTGTCTGAGGTTCCTTTTCATTGTTGGAATCTCCAACCCCTCAGTTGAAGATTCTACCACTCCGTGTTACACGACTGATGTCTGCAATATTCACGACGGAGGGTAGTGGAATTTCCTTTCCATTCTCGATGGTTGTTGTACCGTATTTGTAAGGGATAGCCTTAGCTGATTCATACGATAGTGGTCCCGGTAGATAGATGACTATGGGAACCTTCTGATTTTTCTTACCATCATACGTAATCTCGATCCATTCCCGGTTCGGAACTTTTGATTCGTCAAGCAGAGGGGTGATGACACAAACATCTCTAGTCCTCTGATGATCAGAGATGACGACAACGTCCTCAATTTGATCGGCGAGATAGTCCGGCGCCCCGTTGATAGGTCCGGAACCCGGATATGGACGAATCTTCCCCCGATCCACTTGACCCTGAAGAGCTGTTCTCACAAGGTAGCATCCTTGGTTACCTTCTGAACAGACTCTACAACGATCATAATTGTGCGGTGGAACCTGGCCACGCCCACTTTGAATACAATGTAACCTCACTAGGTTAGTTTCCACAGATCGGACATCCTGACTCTGACGTCGAGTGGGATTCCTGTTATTGATACTGATTTGCTGAGTATCTTCGTTCATATAGATTGGCATCCACCAGTGATTTAACAAGTGCTGAAGTGCCTCCTGGACAAGGGTACAACCTCGATCATCTTCGCAACCCGCTTTACAGCTTTGGTAATCATGTGATATTAAGAATCCGAGTCGGACCTGCTCAACATGTAACTCTACCAGGTTGGTATTCATCACGCGAATATCGAAAATCTGAACCATGTTGATCTGATAGGGATTCCAATCATGGTAGTCCTGGATCAATCCAAGATCCATCTGACGCTGGAGGGCCTCTTGTATGAAAGAGCATCCCTGTTTGTTTACCGAGCAAATCAGACAAGAACTGTAATCGTGCCGCGGCAGATTATGGTATTGGCTTTGCCTTGAGTGCATTTCCACCAAGTTGACATTCATCGCACGGATGTCGTGGTTCTGAATGACATTGGAATTCGTGTAGACCATGTTAACTCCACGAACTCGGTGCTCTTGGATCCATCCGAGATCCATTTGTTCCTGTAGAGCTGCTCGCACTACCGAACATCCTTGATTACTTTTAGAGCAGATATCACACTGGTGATAATTATGAGGTGGCACGTGGCCATATCCACTCTGTCTACAATGCATCTTGACCAGATTGGTCCTCAATAAGAGTACATCGTGAATTTGATAGACATTGTTAGTCTCTTTCTCAATCAGGTTGACCGTAGCTTTCTCGTGTTTAGGCAGCGGGTTCGTGAGAACATTAGGATTCGTATCTTTGAAAGATAAGAGCCCGCTCCTAACAAGTTTTTGCACGTCGGATTTGAAATTGAGGCAGTTCTCTATGTTATGCCCCGATCCTCCTTGATGATAAGGGCATGTCTGATCCGCTTTAAACCAAAGAGGGGGATTTTCCGGTACTGTAAGAGGAGACTTAGTCTGGATGTGCCCCTTAGCCAGTAGTAACGGAAATAGTTCTGCGTACGATACGGGTATATGATCAAATCCTGGTGGCCGCTTTGTACGGTTGTTGTATTGAGGACGAGCCTGCTGAAGAGGCTGTTGAGTCCTTTGCTGATTAGGTTGGCTCTGCGCAACCTGAGGTTGATATGTAGGAATAGGCGCGGGATTGATAGCAAGAGTTACCGCTGCTACTGGTTGATAACGTCGCCTTTGCTTTCCGAGAGAGATATTCCCAATATCCTGCTCTTTTTTCTTAGGGAGAGCACTACCGTATCGTTTTGTACTACTTGATGGTCCAGCGTCTTTTGCCAAACGTCCTTCTCGGACGGCTTCCTCAAGACGAACTCTTGTGAAATTGGTGTTTCAGAAGTGATTTAAGTGTTTGATCAGCTCATATGTGATGTATATGAGGTGTGTGAGTGATTGGTTTGATTGGAAAAGCTCTCAAACTCAAAACCCGATAGTGACTTGCCTTAGAAGGCAAAATTGGAGTGAAAGAAGAGATTTTGAGGAAAGCATCTGTTTGATGGCTTTGGTGTACTCAAACTGATGGCTCAGTCCATGCCACCTTGATGGTTCCATTGAATGCTTCAATCCAAATTTGGAGTCTTGTCCCTATTTTGGCCATTCTAGGTTCAACATGCTATTTCTTGTTCCATGGACTTTGGAGGCTTGGCTCAGTGTTTGTCCCCTTTAGATTCAATCCTCAGAGGTGTCCAAGTGGATAGGAGCAATTGAAATTGGCTGATTTTGGCAAATCGAGCAAAAATGCAAAATCTGCCTTGCCTTTGACAGATTTCAGCAAGGCAACTTGCCAATGTCATATCTCATGGTGTAAGTTGAATTTGGTAATGTTCTTGACCATTTTGGAAAGCCCTTACATGATACAACATACATTAACATCATTTTAGGGTTAAAAATCCATTTGGGTGAAAAATCTCAAAAAGTCAAAGTTGACTTTTGTGCACAGTTGACTTTTTATCAGATGAATTCCAAACTGTGCAATTCTTCAGGAAATCATGTCTTTGACCTAAATCAAACTTGATGGACATGTTCCATGGGTGTCATAGGGTATATTGAATCATGTCCTAGGGTTTGGGAGCATGTCCTGGTCAAAAGTCAAAGTTACAGTTGACTTTTCTCGCAAAACCCTAATTGTGGTGCAGATGAAATTGAAACTTATTGCTCAAGCTTCTTGGATCAATCCATTGTTACAAATGGATCAATATGGTACATTAGAGACCCTCAAATCATGTCTTGAGGTCTTGGTTCATGATTTGTCCCAAAAGTCAACTTAGGGGTGAATTAAGTCAAGAAACCCTAATTCCTGATTTTTGATGTATGCATCCCCTGAGACAAAATTGACTTGATGACTGGGTCCATGAGGTTCCATGGAGTATATTAGGTTATGTTTTGGATCATTGGCTCATGCCCAGAGGAAAATTTCCAACTGGAGGCCCTGGTCGACCAAAATCTTAATTTGGTGACACTATCGATCTTGAAGCTTGATCCACCTAGAAGGGAGTAGCCTTGTGCTTAATCCTTGAAGTGGGAGTCCTCTTGATCCATTGTAGATTCCTGGGAGATTAGACAAGTTGAAGATCAAGTCATTCCTTGATTGATCCTTTGTCTAAAAGCTCTGAGAGGGCTTGAAACCCTAATCTTGATTGTAGTGGATGCTCAACAACCCTTGAGGAGATTGATGAGGCATAAAGGTCAATCCATATTGTGATGATGATTTGCACAATGATGGGAATCTAAGTGGTCAAAATTTGGGGTATGACATATGCCCCTATTTAATCTTCTTGGACACGAAGGTGCGAATGGCGAAGGTATTCGGGCATTCGGGGTGCAAGAGGATTAAATATCGGAATATCTGAAATTTTGACGACGGCTATGAATGGTAGCGTATGCATTCATCTTCTTTAGATAAGCAATGATGCTTAGAAAAGGTAAACTTCCCCTCGATCCTGGTTTCCAACCAAGGAACTGGTCTCAGTTTCTGAATGTAAACCTCCCCTCGTTCTTGGTTTCCAACCAAGGAACTGGTCTTAGTTTCTAAAATGAACTTCCCCTCGATCCTGATTTCCAACCAAGGAACTGGTCTCAGTTTCTGTAATGAACTTCCCCTCGTTCCTAGTTTCCAACCAAGGAACTGGTCTCAGTTTCTGAAATGAACTTCCCCTCGATCCTGGTTTCCAACCAAGGAACTGGCCTCAGTTTATTTTGTCAATAACCTTTATTGACAAGGAACGCTACTCGTAGCGGTTTTTCCTCAAACTTCTCGCCGAATTTTCCTGGGGAGATGCCATTTGACGGAAAAAGTTTTGATGTCAGACTTGCTGGGGAGCCCAGTCGTCTGAGTTGTAGAGTTGCACAAACTTCTCTGTTGGAGACGCCATTTGTTTCTACTGGGGAAAGCGAGTCTCTTGAGAGACTGCTTCCGCTTGGGGATATAATACATCATACTTTCCTCGCGATCTTCCCGGAGAAATGCCATATGATGTGATCCAATTTTGAGGTGCCGACGACCTTTTCGTCAGCGGTTTTTCGGAGAATCACTGCTGTACTGCCGAATCTTTGTCTAAGAGGCTTTCTCTAGGGATTTTCCTTAATCCGGGAAAGCAAGGATATCATCTTCAATGGTGAAGAGTGACATCTGTTGAAGGTTCTCTGGTCTTTCAGAGGTTCAAGTTATCAAAGTGGTCGGTTTCCGAATCTGATCTAAAAATACACTGGTGACGAGTTCGATCGGACACAACATTTCCTGACGAAGCAAGAACTGACAAACTCGATTGAGAGGACGATTATCACGGAAGGATAAGACCGACTCAAGTGATAGCTATGCAATATGAAATGTGAATGCAAATAAAAAATGCATGATGTATGTATGTATATGCTGACAAAACAGACCCGACATACAAACTAAAAGATGAACATGACTGGATACTCGGCCACTGCTGGGGACGAAAAGGTACCGCTGGTTCAAAATAGCAATCCCACCTTGCTTAGGAGAAATAGTCCCTGCTGGGAGCTATGTTGGTCGGGCTTAGGAGATAAGAACTCGGCCGAAGGTATTAGACAGGAAAACCGCATCTCATACAGTTGATCCTTCATTCAGGCGTGCTGGTTTAGAAGGAGTACTTTGATTCTGCACTTTGAAATTCGAACGCCTTTGGAGACGCAATCGATGTTCTTCTGATGCTCAGCAGTCAAAAGAAATTGCCATCTTTATTTTAAAAGCAGAAAAAGTTTTACAAGTAAATTCATTTTGTTTTATTTCAAGAGTCATTAATCATGTTAAAAACGTCATTCTGTAAAGCTAAAACAAACAAGAATTACAAACAAAAGCACAAGGCTCAAATTTTATTGATAAGATGGAGATCAGCTAAACGCGTGATTCCAAAGAGTATATACAAAGTTCAGAAAATGGTAATTTACAGGGAAAGGGGCTACGTTGAAACATAACGACCACATCCTTCTACCAACTTTGAATTCAGGGCATCCTGAGCGTCCGTCGAAGATGACCTTGACTGGAGTTTTCCTCCGAGGGATGGCATTACTGCTGAGGAGTCGAACTAATCAGATGTAGTTACTTGCCATTATCCCTAACTTTTGCCTGGATTGTACTTTGAGATTTCCAATCCACCGGGATGATTTTTCCATGTCTCTAATTTTTGCCTGGATCGCCCTTTCAGGTTTTCAATCCACCGAGACGTTTTTTTTTAGTTTAGGCGAAGTATTTCTTGACTACATCAACATTCGTGGGGTAGGCAAATTCCTCTCCGTCCATGGTTGCAAGTCTCAAGGCGCCGCCTGAGAAAGCTTTCGTGACCACATAGGGGCCATCATAATTCGGGGTCCATTTGCCCCGAGAATCAGTGAGAAAAGATTGTATCTTCTTGAGCACGAGGTCTCCTTTCCTGAAGATGCGAGGTCTGACCTTTTTGTCAAAGGCCTTCTTCATTCTCTGTTGATACAGCTGACCGTGGCATAGAGCCGTAATTCGCTTCTCTTCGATCAGATTGAGTTCATCGTGTCGACTTTGACACCACTCAGCTTCGGTGAGCTTAGCTTCCATCAATACCCGGATTGATGGGATCTCTACTTCTATGGGGAGCACTGCTTCCATGCCATACACTAGAGAGAAAGGGGTAGCCCCTGTTGAAGTGCGGACAGATGTGTGATAACCGTGAAGAGAAAAGGGTAGCATCTCGTGCTAATCTTTGTAGGTTACAACCATCTTTTGAACGATCTTCTTGATGTTCTTGTTAGCCGCTTCTACCGCTCCGTTCATCTTGGGTCGGTAGGGGGATGAGTTATGGTGTTCAATCTTGAACTCTGCGCACAACTCCTTCATCATCTTATTGTTCAAGTTAGATCCATTATCAGTAATGATCTGGCTTGGAACACCATAACGGCAGATGAGATTGCTTTTGATAAATCGGACCACCACTTGTCGGGTTACATTAGCGTACGACGCTGCTTCGACCCACTTGGTGAAGTAATCAATGGCTACTAGGATGAACCGATGTCCGTTTGAAGCCTTAGGTTCAATCAAGCCAATTATGTCGATTTCCCATATGGAAAAAGGCCACGGGGAAGAAAGAACTTTGAGATGCGTTGGCGGTACATGAATTTTGTCGGAGTATATCTGACACTTGTGACACCTCCTCATGTACTCGTAACAATCGGATTCCATGGTTAACCAGTAGTACCCTGCTCTGAGAATTTTTCTCGCCATTGTGTGTCCGTTGGCATGAGTGCCAAAGGATCCTTCATGAATTTCTTTTATCAGCATGTCTGCTTCTAGTTTGTCGATGCATCGGAGCAAGACCATGTCAAAATTCCTCTTATAGAGAGTATCACCGCTCAGGAAGAAGTTTCCAGCCAGTCTTCTGAGGGTCTTTCTATCTTTCCTGGACGCCCCAGGTGGATAATCTCGTTTCTGAAGGAAGCATTTGATATCGTGATACCAAGGTCTATCGTCTATGACTGCTTCAATCGCGAAGATGTAGGCGGGCCGTTCAAGGCGCATTACGTCAATCTTAGGTAAGTCATTCCATCGACCTACGCTAATCATGGAAGAGAGAGTGGCTAAAGCATCAGCCATGTGATTCTCACCACGAGGGATGTGATGAAACTCAACTCTGTTGAAGAAGGGTAACAACCTTCTTGCATAGTCTTTGTAGGGAATCAATCCTGATTGGTATGTATTCCAATCTCCTGTGATTTGATTGATAACCAAGCCTGAATCGCCGTATACGTCCAAATTCTTGATCCTTAAATCAATTGCTTCTTCGAGACCCATAATACAAGCTTCGTATTCGGCCTCGTTGTTCGTACATTTGAACATAAGTCTGGCAGTGAAAGGAATGTGGGTACCCTGAGGGGTAACAATGATTGCCCCAATTCCGTTTCCTTAATGATTAACTGCTCCGTCAAAGATTAGTCCCCACTGGGAACCTGGTTCTGGCCTTCACTGGGTAACGGTTCATCGCAATCTTTCATTTTTAGATACATGACATCTTCGTCTGTGAAGTCAAACCCGATTGATTCCTGATCGTCAATCGGTTGATGAGCCAAATGATCGGCTAAAATACTCCCCTTAACGACTTTCTGAGCATGGTACTCTATGTCATATTCTGATAGTAGCATCTGCCAACGGGCAATCCTTCCTGTGAGAGCAAGCTTTTCAAAGACGTACTTGATTGGATCCATATCGGAGACCAACCAAGTAGTATGACGAATCATATACTAACGAAGACGTTTGGCTGCCCAAGCCAAAGCGCAACAAGTTTTCTCGAGCATCGTGTACCGAGTTTCACAGTCGGTGAATTTCTTGCTCAGATAGTAGATGGCAGACTCTTTCCTTTTGGTTTCGTCTTGTTGACCAAGTACACATCCCATCGAGTCCTCTAGGACTGTGAGGTAAATGATCAGTGGTCTTCCTTCCACTGGAGGTGATAGAATCGGCGGATTCAACAGATATTCCTTAATACTGTTGAAGGCAGTTTGGCAGTCTTCTGACCAAATGCAATCCTGGTTCTTTTTCAGTAATCTGAAAATCGGCGCACACGTGGCGGTCATGAGGAATATGAATCTGGAGATGTAGTTCAAACGTCCTAGGAATCCTCTGACTTGTTTTTCAGTTTTCGGAGAAGGCATTTCTTGAATGGCCTTGACCTTGTCAGGATCAACTTCAATTCCTTTCTGGCTGACGATGAACCCTAGTAGTTTCCCTGAACGGACACCGAAGGTGCACTTGTTAGGATTCAAGTGGAGCTTGAATTTTCTTAGACGTTCGAACAATTTTGACAGATGTTCAACGTGCTCACTCTCTGTTTTAGATTTGGCAATCATGTCATCGACATATACCTCGATTTCTTTGTGTATCATGTCATGAAACAGAGTAGTCATGGCCCTTTGATAGGTTGCCCCGACATTCTTCAAGCCGAACGGCATTACCTTGTAACAAAAGGTACCCCATGGGGTAATGAACGAAGTTTTCTCCATGTCTTTCGGCGCCATTTTGATTTGATTATAGCCCGAGAATCCATCCATGAAGGAGAAAACTTTGAACTTTGCTGTACTGTCAACCAGCATGTCAATGTGTGGTAAAGGAAAGTCGTCCTTTGGACTTGCCTTGTTCAGATCCCTGTAGTCGACACACATTCTGACCTTTCCGTCCTTTTTGGGAACAGGTACAATGTTGGCTAACCATTGAGGATATTCAGATGTAGCGAGAAAACCTGCGCTAATCTGTTTCTGTACCTCCTCTTTGATTTTGATGGCCATGTCTGGGTGAGTCCGTCTCAACCTTTGCTTTACTGGCGGACATTCCGATCTCAACGGTAAATGATGTTCCACGATGCTGGTATCCAACCCTGGCATGTCATGATAGGACCAACCCTGACAAAACAGGTCTTCAAATCACTAACTTCCTAAAATATCTCCATATTTAGAAAGTCTCAGTTCTTCAATATTTTCTCTCTATCTTGAATCTTCAGACCTAAAATTCAGCGCCTCATGATTGCATAATATTCCAGAATATTCTGCATTAGTTAAAACCTAACAGAATTAACAAACCACTTCAGTTCTGGCGCGATGTCGAATGGACCTGCATGGGACATCTTCTTCGACATGTTGTTCCAGTAGTTGAATAACTTCAACACAACATGTTCCATTGCACAATAGGACTTCTTGTTGTACCTGTTCTTTCATGATGATCTTAGCAACTTTATTCATCCTATTTTACATTACAATATTGCTGCTATTATTTGTTTTACAAAATTAATGCCAACCCTAACTTTAAAGAACTAACAATTACCATTTTCTGAGAAAAGAAAAAAGAGAAAACAGCAATAAATGCGGAAATTACAGAACGACGTTATTTTATTAATGAACAAGTCGACTCTTAAAACTACAGCCCTATAAAACAAAACTCTGTCGCTTTGGGCAAAGCGAAGAGGGAAATTTACAGAAAGCGAGCCCTATCAAAACATTCGTTTCACCTGGGCAGGGTGAAAGGTTAAAGATGGCAATTACTTTGAGTGGTGAACGACCTTCGGAACCTCGACAGCAACCCACTGGCGGCGAACTCCTCGGTGAATCACAAAGTCTGGTACCTTCCTTGATTTGTCTTCAGAAATAACGCTGATTTCTGGTGGAGCAGGATCATTGGAATCTGTCTCCCAGGCATAATTGTCGTAGGAGGATTCCTCTGTTGCATTTTGCCTAGCATTTGTGCTCTCAGCTGTATCTCCCCACCCCGTTGGCTGGATATCTTCGAGCCTGATACGAGAGCTTTTGGGAGCGGTGTACTTGACCATGTAGTCAAATTTTCCACTTGGTTGTCCCAAGGTGTCCCACACTTCTTTAGAACTGGAGGGGTCATCCCTCTCGAGGACGTTGACCTCGGGAAAAGCATAGTTGATGAATTCCAGTCCTGCAAACGTTGTGAATTCATCGTCATGTTGAGTAGTTTCCGAATGACCTGAGTGTTGATCCCATGACATGGTGGGGACACAGGTATTCTGTTCAATGATGCTCAGCTGATTTCCATTGTTCGGCTGACTTTCTGGCCCCAAGTTTCCTGGGTAAGGTTGCCACATCGGCAGACCATCCATCGGGCCATAGTAGGTAGAGTCAAAGTTGTCTTTCATTAGACGTCTGACCTGGGTATAAATCTCGGACTCTCTGTGGGAAAGCAAAATGGAGTTTGCGTTTCGTCTTGCGACATATAACCATCCTCGTTAAGATAGGACTTCCATTCCTCATCTATGTCAAAGGGATCCTCTTCATTGATAGCATGGACTACTTGAGTCACTGGTTGGAGGAAGCCTCCACTATGGAAAAAGTTCTGAATGGGACGAAGACTTTCATCGTTGACAGCTGTCTGGGTGTAGGTTGCAGAGAAACCAAGACCCTTCTTTGTTTTGTTGTCAGTAGGAATGACAAGTTGTCCCCATCCTGTAGTATCGGTACTTTCGACCGCTTTGATAGCATCTTTGTATGAGGAAATCGAGGTTCCTCCTTTTGGCCGATTCTCATTGCTCACCGACAGAGCTTGGAACCGCGTCCCAATAACCTCCTCGGGTTCTACACAAGTAGATGATGACAAGTTACTCACGAGCAAGGCCTGTTCCCCACAGACTGTGATAAGTTGGTCGCCCTTGACGAACTTTAGCTTTTGGTGGAGAGTCGAAGTGACCGCTCCAGCCTGATGTATCCAAGGTCTTCCTAATAAACAACTGTACGTTGCCCGGATGTCCATGACCTAGAAAGTGACTTGGAAAGTGTGAGGACCAATAGTTATGGGAAGATCAACTTCACCGATAACCGCTTTTCTGGATCCGTCGAACGCTCTGACGATGACCTCGCTGATTCTCATCGGAGGGCCCTTGAATGATAATTGCATCAAAGTGGACTTCGGCATAACATTCAGGGCTGACCCTGTGTCTACCAGTACGCTGGCTAAAGCATCGTCCTGGCAGTTGACTGTGATATTGAGCGCCATGTTATGACGGCGACCCTCTTCAGGTAATTCCTCATCACTAAATCCCAAATTATTGCAGGAAGTGATGTTAGAGACAATACTATCGAACTGTCTGATTGTTACATCCTGTTCCACAAAGGTTCGCTCTAAGACTTTCTGTAGAGCCTCCCTGTGCGCTTCTGAACTGAGTAATAGTGATAACACTGAGATCTTTGAAGGAGTCTGTAACAGTTGATCAACAATGTTGAATTCACTCCTCTGGATGAGCTTCAGCATCTCATCCTTGTTCTTTGAAAGGTCAGTATCACCGGATTGACTGACTGGTGGATTAGGAACTTCTGTCTGAGGTTCCTTTTCATTGTTGGACTCTCCAACCCCTCGGTTGAAGATTCTACCACTCCGTGTTACACGACTGATGTCTGCAATATTCACGACGGAGGGTAATGGAATTTCCTTTCCATTCTCGATGGTTGTTGCACCGTATTTGTAAGGGATAGCCTTAGCTGATTCATACGGTAGTGGTCCCGGTAGATAGATGACTATGGGAATCTTCTGATTTTTCTTACCATCATACGTAATCTCGATCCGTTCCCGGTTGGGAACTTTTGATTCGTCAAGCAAAGGGGTGATGACACAAACATCTCTAGTCCTCTGATGATCAGAGATGACGACAACGTCCTCAATTTGATCGGCGAGATAGTCTGGCGCCCCGTTGATAGGTCCGGAACCCGGATATGGACGAATCTCCCCCCGATCCACTTGACCCTGAAGAGCTGTTCTCACAAGGTAGCATCCTTGGTTACTTTCTGAACAGACTCTACAACGATCATAATTGTGTGGTGGCACCTGGCCACGCCCATTTGAATACAATGTAACCTCACTAGGTTAGTTTCCACAGATCGGACATCCTGACTCTGACGTCGAGTGGGATTCCTGTTATTGATACTGATTTGCTGAGTATCTTCGTTCATATAGATTGGCATCCACCAGTGATTTAACAAGTCCTGAAGTGCCTCCTGGACAAGGGTACAACCTCGATCATTTTCGTAACCCGCTTTACAGCTTTGGTAATCATGTGATATTAAGAATCCGAGTCGGACCTGCTCAGCATGTAACTCTACCAGGTTGGTATTCATCACGCGAATATCGAAAATCTGAACCATGTTGATCTAATAGGGATTCCTATCATGGTAGTCCTGGATCCATCCAAGATCCATCTGACGCTGGAGGGCCTCTTGTATGAAAGAGCATCCCTGTTTGTTTACCGAGGAAATCAGACAAGAATTGTAATCGTGCCGCGGCAGATTATGGTATTGGCTTTGCCTTGAGTGCATTGCCACCAAGTTGACATTCATCGCACGGATGTCGTGGTTCTGAATGACGTTGGAATTCGTGTAGACCATGTTAACTCCACGAACTCGGTGCTCTTGGATCCATCCGATATCCATTTGTTCCTGTAGAGCTGCTCGCACTACCGAACATCCTTGATTACTTTTAGAGCAGATATCACACTGGTGATAATTATAAGGTGGCACGTGGCCATATCCACTCTGTCTACAATGCATCTTGACCAGATTGGTCCTCAATAAGAGTACATCGTGAATTTGATAGACATTGTTAGTCTCTTTCTCAATCAGGTTGACCGTAGCTTTCTCGTGTTGAGGCAGCGGGTTCGTGAGAACATTAGGATTCGTATCTTTGAAAGATAAGAGCCCGCTCCTAATAAGTTTTTGCACGTCGGATTTGAAATTGAGGCTGTTCTCTATGTTATGCCCCGATCCTCCTTGATGATAAGGGCATGTCTGATCCGCTTTAAACCAAAAAGGCGGATTTTCCGGTACTGTAAGAGGAGACTTAGTCTGGATGTGCCCCTTAGCCAGTAGTAACGGAAATAGTTCTACGTACGATACGGGTATAGGATCAAATCCTGGTGGCCGCGTTGTACGGTTGTTGTATTGAGGACGAGCCTGCTGAAGAGGCTGTTGAGTCCTTTGCTGATTAGGTTGGCTCTGTGCAACCTGAGGTTGATACGTAGGAATAGGCGCGGGATTGATAGCAGGAGTTACCGCTGCTACTAGTTGATAACGTCGCCTTTGCTTTCCGAGATAGATATTCCCAATATCCTGCTCTTTTTTCTTAGGGAGAGCACTACCGTATCGTTTTGTACTACTTGATGGTCCAGCGTCTTTTGCCAAACGTCCTTCTCGGACGGCTTCCTCAAGACGAACTCCCATACCCACCATCTCGGTGAAATCACTGGGCGCACTGGCGACCATTCTGTCGTAGTAAAATGAGCTCAAGGTCTTTAAGAAGATCTTTGTCATCTCTTTTTTCTCAAGAGGTGGACAAATTTGAGCGGCAATTTCACGCCATCTCTGGGCGTATTCCTTAAAGGTTTCCTTGTCCTTTTGTGACATTGATCTGAGTTGATCTCTGTCTGGTGCCATATCCAAATTGTATTTGTAATGTTGAACGAAGGCTTTGCCAAGATCTATGAAGGTGCTGATCGAGGTACGGTTTAAACCCATGTACCATTTTAAGGCGGCACCGGTTAAACTATCCTGAAAGTAGTGAATCAGCAGGTCCTGATTTTCAGTCTGAGCTGACATCCGTCGAGCGTACATTGTCAGATGACTTTGAGGGCAAGAGTTACCCTTGTATTTTTCAAAGTCGGGCACTTGGAATTTGTGCGGGACTTTCACATTGGGGACCAGACAAAGGTCTGCGGCGTCCTTTCCAAATAGATCCTGACCGCGAATGGCTTGCAGTTCCTTCTGCATTTCCAAGAACTGTTCCTAGAATTCATCCATTCGGTCAAACATAGTCTCCTTCTTACCAGAAGGTATCTGTGGAATCTGTCCTTCTGGGACAGTGTGCACCACAGGGGGTGGTACCGTAACTACGACGTTGAATCTTGGCGTTTCCCGAAGTTTGTAACCTTCAGGGGTCTTCAATATGCCTCTGGCATCTTCGCTTTCCCGAAGTTTGTAACCTTCAGGACCAGCGGCTCCTGCAGAAGTTCCCTGATCTTCAATGATCGGCGGAACATATCCTTCCGGGATATAGTTAGCAGGCATGCCCCAAGGACGATCTTTCGGCATCTAATACCTTGGATCGAACTTTTCCACTATGGGCGCTGAGGTGATCTCCGAGATCACAGTCCTTTGTAGCTGAGCTTCTGCCATGGCTTGCATGTCGTTACGAAGCTTTCTCATATCCTCTCTCAGAGTGTCGATCTCTTCTCTCAACTCTCTGTTTTCTTCCTCAAGATCATCCATCTTTTTCTGACGATTAGCCCGAGTATTGTACGAATGAGACAGTTTGACTCTAGAACCGAGACACAAACGTGAGATTTGTAGGGAAGAAGAATACGCGACGTGAGAATGATAAAATGCAATGATTATATTAATTGTTTTTTGGTTATTCAAAATAAACTTCGACAATTAGATTGCAAATATCAAACAGTGGGGAAACCCCTTTTTATTGAAATTCAAAGGATTACAGTAATGGAAATACAGTAGATTACAAGGTGCAGAAACAGAAACCTAAGCTAATGGATCCTGGTACTTCCTCTTCTTAGACCGGGGCTCTTGAGCCGTTGTCGGGTTGTCGTTCCTTTGCCAGATGAAAGGAGCGAGCAAATTCCTTTGGTCATCCTGATTATCCACAGCATGTTGCTCTAAAATCTCGATCAGAGCATCTTTCTCTTTCATTAATTGCTGTATTTGGATACACTCCACGTTGAGGGTGCGGTACTTGTTCTTCCAAGACCTCCTCTCCCGTTGAACTTTGTTGAGAGTAACCTGAAGCTTTTCAGTTTCCGTCATGAAGTACATGACAGATTCCCTCGGCGGAAGAATTCTGTGACGAGGATAAGGCATCTTTAGCTTGAGAGCTCTAGTTTGTACCCAATGGACATAAGGCTCCACCGAGACACAGTCCGGTTTTCCTAGAGACTCCCGTCCTTTCTTATGAACGTGCTTCCAAGCGTGCACTATTTCCATCTTTAGTGCTCTGTCATTTTCTCCTTCCTTGAAGAAAAGACCTTCCAGATGAGCGTTGCACGGAACAAGCCTCATCGGATATCCAAACTGACGATGAACCAATATCGGATGATAGTTGATTCCTCCTTTAGTTCCTATAAGGGGTACGTTGGGGAAGTTTCCACAACAATCAATGATCCTGATCCCATCATAAATCCTATTACACCAATCTATATCAGAGTTGGTGAGAGACATGATCTTCTGCGACCAGCGTAAGACACTCCTATCATCCCAAAAAGCAGCAGACTTAGGCAAATGGGAGATAAACCATTTGTAAAGCAAAGGTACACAACATTTGATCTCCCCTCCGCTGTACAAATTTCCTAAGTGTACAGAGTGATACGCATCTGCGAGCAAAGTCGGCACAGGGTTTCCATTGAGAAAAACCTTAATGGCGTTGATATCGACGAAGTTATTAATGTTGGGCAACAGAAATAATCCGTAGGTGAGTAAAACAAAGATGCTTTCAAAAGCAGTCCCGTTCCCTATACTACCAAAGTACAGAGCTTTCTTTGTTAAGAACTGGGCTGGCAAGCCTTGGATGCCACCCTTGGTAGTCATGTGAGTCTTGACCTCTGACTCATCCAGATGAATTGCCCTTGCAATGGTCTGATCCTTTGGAATTTCTTTCAGTCCAGAAAATGGAGCTCGATCAGTAATGTGTAAATTGATCAGATGAGAGTACTCCTCCAGCGTTGGTGCTAGCTGGTAATCCGGGAATGTGAAATAGTGATAAACTGGATCGTAATACTGAACGAGTACATCCATGATTCCCTCAATCACATGGATTCTTAACAGAGGTAGCAGACCTCCGTACTTGGCTCTGAAGGCCTCCTGGTTTGTGATCATTCTCGCCAAACCTCTCAGATCCTCTAGTTTTGGAGCCTTGAAGGTATACTTATGAGTTCTCCTTCTACCAAAATCCATTAGCGTAATCCTTTTCTCTGATATTTGCAATCACAGTCTTAGTTTAATTTGAAAAACAGAGAGACTAGAAGAGAAATTTTTTTTTGAATGTTTTAATGTTTTTTAAATGAATGCATGAATGCAGCACACAAAAACATAGAAAAAACATGGGGTCAAAGGGTCGTTGTCATGAAGCCAAGGCTCTACCCATCCCCAAAGGTTTATACTAGGGTGTTTTTTGTACCTGTACTCATTATCATTAGCTCCTCCCAGGAAGGCAGACAACAAGCGGATCGCCAGCGAGTTGTGTGCAATCTTAGAGTAAGTGCTATTCACCGAGAATATATCACCAGCCTCAAATGAGGGTAGTATCACGTAACAACTATTTCCGATAGTTTCCGCACTACAAAAAGGTTGGGTTTTCCTAAGTGTATACTCAATCTCACCACATGCGGCATCACACGCATTCCCAGTAGCAGAAAAATAAACACATATATCAATTAGGAAAAGCAGTATATATATTTGTCCTAATGTCCTAGACTTTAAAGCTATGAATCTTAAGTTCCTGACAGAAATGGCTTCCCGGCTGAGTCACCATTCTGTAGTTTCTTTCCAAAATAAAGGTTTTGACCTAAGATCCTAATAGAGTCAAAAAGTCTCATCTCAGTGAAGGTTTCTACCTAGGAGACAAACAATGCATGAAGAAACGTGTCCCCAGCAGAGTCGCCATTTTCCTGTGGAAAGTGGGGACGATGCCCTAAGGTAAAATAGATCAAACAAAGGCTCCCCAGCAGAGTCGCCATTCTTCTGTAGCGAGCGATTTTTGGACGTGGTTGCGAAGCACAACCGCTCTTTGGGTTTACTACAGCTCGATTCATTTTTTATCCTATTGTAAGATGATGAAGGAAGGGAAATAGATATCTCCAACTAACCCTGCTTGCATACTGAGGTTAAACAGTCAAAACTGTTGGTTTACAGATGCTCCAAAGATTCGGGGAGTGTCTCAGGTTATTTTGTTCAAAGAGATTATTTAGGACGGACGTTTTTGATTGATGTGTGAAAGTATGGGATTTTGGTTTTTTTGTTTAGTGTGCTCGCTAAGATCTTTTCTTTCGATCTTATGCCTACGTATTCCCGTTTACCGAAACAGAGAAATCAGAGCGTTCGTAGTTCCTCCTATTCTATGGGAGGAAATGGTTTTTGGTGTCTTGTTCAAAGCGCAAGACGTGAAGCGAAAGGTTGTTTGTATCTTGTTCAAAGCCCAAGATGTGAAGCTGAAAAGTCTATTTGTATCTTGTTCAAAGCCCAAGATGTGAAGTTGAAGGGTCTCGACTTTAGAGAGAGTTTGTCATCTCTAAAGAGGGATAAAGGAGAATTACTTTAACCTGGATACGCGGATCCTAGCAATGCCATAATTTCCTAAGAAGGGGTTTTAACCTGAAGGAGAAGACTTTAACTCAGTGTAGAGCAATGCCATCTTTCCTTAGGAATTTCTCATGCTAAAAGAAGGACAGTGGCATGGATATAGATGATCCAGAGGCTTGCCGCTTACAGCGATTAGATGAAAGGGAAGGAGTTGTTGATGTTTGTGTACTGTGAACGAGGCACATGTTTAATGTTAAAAGGTTAATTGGACTCAGCCAGGGATTTCGTTATACAAAGCCTAAGAGGAGGCTATTGGGGACCCAACTGACTCAGCTGGAGATTATCTGTCTTGTACAAAGCACAAGATGGAGGCTAAAAGAGAGTTTGACTCTGCTTAGGGGAATTTGTATCTCGTACGAAGCCCGAGATGGAGGCGAAAGGGTGATTGACTCAACGATGGAGTACTTTATGTGTCTCATACAAAGCCTGAGAGAGAGGCTGAAAGTTTTTGTTTGACTCAACGAGGGAGTCTTTTGTATCTCGTACGAAGCCCGAGATGGAGGCTAAAAGGTTTGCTACAAAGCCCAAGAGGAGGCTAAATTATGCTAAGGAAAAGAAGGATCATTATACAAAGCCTAAGAGGAGGCTAAAAGGGACCGACTCTTTTGGGGATATGATTATACAAAGCCTAAGAGGAGGCTATCTGCTGGTGATTGTTTTAATTGAGTGACAGGTCCAGTATACTGATTATGAGAAAATCAGTTCTTATATGAGCAACACTGTACTCAATGGGTTTGATCTGGGGATCGGGATTGTTCCCTGTTCTTTAAGGAAACGGGGAAATCCGAAGGGTATCGAGACTGTCTGAGTCTACGGTTTCTTCCTATTTTGAAGGGTGCTTGAGAATGTCTTTGAGACTCAAGGAAAATAGACTGTCCAAGTCTAGAGTTTTATCTCTTGTACTATGCTTTGAGAAACAGTAGTAGACTCTATGAAAGGACAGATCTATGAAGATGATTAATTTCTATTCCTATACCTCTAGGAGGTCGTCGGGACAATTTGTACGAAGCCCAAGAGGAGGCTGGAAACTTTTTAAGAAGCCGAGAGGTCCTTGTATTAAGCCCAAGAGGAAGCTATCATTCCCGGAGGAAGAGATCATTATACGAAGCCTAAGAGGAGGCTGTGAATACTTATAAGAAGCCGTAGGGTCCTTGTACCAAGCCCAAGAGGAGGCGGGGTTGCTTTTAGGAAGCCTGTGGGTCCTTGTACAATGCCCAAGAGGAGGCCGATGCTTTTAAGAAGCCCGTGGGTCCCAAACCAAAGAAAAGTTCAAGAAAAGTTTCACCGAGAATAATTCATTTAATGAACAGTTATGAGGTTTGAAGAAATTCAAGAGAAGTTTCACCGGGAATAATTCATCTCTTGGGGAATAGAATTTCTTGACAATTCCTAAGAAGGACAGCCGAAGAGAAGACTGTATCTGGTGATCCTATTGGGGATCTAGCTGTCTATTTCTACGAATAAACGAAACGGCTTTACCTAGTACTAGACGTATTTGCCGGGGAAACTCTGAATATCTATACTATTATTACACAGTTGATATGAGTTTATGAAAGAAGACTTATAGCGAAACAGCCCCACAATACAGTTATATGTATAGGAAAGCAGTAAATGAAAGCGGATAAACACTTACTCGGTTGTAGAGCTTCCATGCTGTTTGGTTAGTTGTTCAACAAAGAAAGATTGAAAACAACAGTATATCAAAATTAAAGGAGAAAGTGCTTTGAAAAAGAAAGATTTGGGGCTTATAGCTCAAGGAGAGGCCCAGGGTTTTTGAATTTGTACAGAGGGACTTATACAAGTGACTGTGGCCCAAAAGGTTTTCTGTACAAAGGGGGTTGGGTCTTACACTCTATTAGAGGCCCAAGAAGTTTAAAAAATGAAATGGGTCTTACTACTCGAGGGTAGGCCCAGATGTTTTATTTTGAAAAGGCGACGATCGCGCCGTGATTTTCGAAATACAACGGGACTTATACAATAAGTGAGGCCCAAAAAGTGTTGTACTTACAAAGGGTTGGGTCTTACACTCTATTAGAGGCCCAAAAAGTTTTAAGAAAAGAAATGGGTCTTACTACACGAGGGTAGGCCCAGATGTTTTAAACGGATGACGGTCGTACTGTTTACCTATACAGAGGGACTTATACCGTAAGTGAGGCCCAAAAAGTTTTTGTACAAGTGGGGTTTGGGTCTTACACTCTCTCAAGAGGCCCAAGAAGGTTTTGAATGGGTCTTATAGCTCAAGGAGAGGCCCAAAATGTTTTTTAAAAAGGCGACGATCGCGCCGTTCGTTTTTTGACAGTATCGGGACTTATACAATACACTGAGACCCAAAAATGATTTGGTCAAAAAGGATTGGGTCTTACACTCTATTAGAAGCCCATGAGTGTTTTGAAAAAGTTTGATGAGGGTTGAATTAATAAAAAACCCTAATTTATTTCCAAAATGTATTTAATTGAATAAAAATTCAATTAAAATGATCAAAATTGTTTAACATATGGAAAACAAGTTGTGATCTTGGATTAATGCTTCAAAAATTAAGTATTCACCTACAAAATAATTAGAAAGCATTAAAAGTTGCAAAATCAATGTGGAAAAAATATTTAAAATGTCAAAAACAATTAAAATATTAATTCTTTGCAAAAATATCAATTATATGAAATACATAATATTTTTGTGATTTTTCGATAAAATAAAATATTTCAACATTTTTGTGAATTATCAAAAAAAGAATCAACTCAAAATCATTAAAACTCAGAGAGAAATTAATTTTTGAATCAATTAAACAAAATCACAAAATTCAAATATTTGAATTTGTGAAAAAGGCGCCAAGAACAAGCTGAAGAACACGCGCGTTTTTCAGTTTGCCCAGATTTGCATTTTCCATCCAATCTCACTGAATACTTAATCATATCATGCAATCCACATATCATTATGCTCGTCTCAACCTCACGATCATGTCTATAACACTTAATTTCATTTAAATTAAACCTAAAACATGAAATCACAAAGAAACCTCAAGAACCCTAATTTCTGCATGAAGGCTAGGATTTTTGATACACGATTCAAACAATGCAATTAATTGAGGGAAAACATTCCATGCATGATTATGAACATATGGCCAAAATATTGTGCGAGAAAATATGCATAGATTGAGAGATGACCAAGCATGTGCTTACCTCTAGGCCGTGACAGCAAGTGCAAGCTGACTTTTGATTTGGAGGTGTTACAGATGAGTGGTGATGATCTGAACAGCTTCCCTACACCCTGTGGAATGTGTTTGAATGCTTGGACTTGATTGAAAATGGCTGGATCATTTCATGGCACCTCAGCTGCAACTTGATTGAAAATGTGAGCAACCAGCTGGTGATTTTGTGAAATTGGTGTTTCAGAAGTGATTTAAGTGTTTGATCAGCTCATATGTGATGTATATGAGGTGTGTGAGTGATTGGTTTGATTGGAAAAGCTCTCAAACTCAAAACCCGATAGTGACTTGCCTTAGAAGGCAAAGTTGGAGTGAAAGAAGAGATTTTGAGGAAAGCATCTGTTTGATGGCTTTGGTGTACTCAAACTGATCACAATTGAGCTCTATTTATAGTAGAGCAAGTTTGGTTTGGGACCCACAGTGAATGGCAACTGCAGCAGGTGTTTCCTCAATGTTGGCCAATGGAAATGCAAGTCTCCTCTAGCCATTGACTAGAGGTTAGGGCACAGGGTTGTGGTTCCCTTGGTCTTGGATAAGCCTTGACTGATTTCAAATGAGAATGGCTCAGTCCATGCCACCTTGATGGTTCCATTGAATGCTTCAATCCAAATTTGGAGTCTTGTCCCTATTTTGGCCATTCTAGGTTCAACATGCTATTTCTTGTTCCATGGAATTTGGAGGCTTGGCTCAGTGTTTGTCCCCTTTAGATTCAATCCTCAGAGGTGTCCAAGTGGATAGGAGCAATTGAAATTGGCTGATTTTGGCAAATCGAGCAAAAATGCAAAATCTGCCTTGCCTTTGACAGATTTCAGCAAGGCAACTTGCCAATGTCATATCTCATGGTGTAAGTTTAATTTGGTAATGTTCTTGACCATTTTGGAAAGCCCTTACATGATACAACAACTGTTTGAACATATTTGGTTTTGATCTCTTTTGAATCCAAGTGAAAAATCTCTCTACATTTGGAAAAAAGTGAAGCAAAATCTGACTTAGTGAAATTTTCACAAAGTGTTTTAACCAAGTGTGATTTCTTGATTTTGATCACTCCATAACTCAAAATCCATGAGGAATTTGGATATAGGTCAGTATGAAGCTTTTGTAGAGGGTAATGAGATCTTCAAATCAAGCTTTGAATGGGGCACAATGGCCTTGTGGTTTAGGAGTTATGGTCTTCCAAAGTTGGTGCATTAGTGGCACTTTTTCCATAACTTAGAAATTTTTCTAAGTTTTATGGTTACCCCTTTTACAAGTTATCCCACTTTCTTTGATTTTTCTTGATGAATGATGATTCAAATCATACATTAACATTATTTTAGGGTTAAAAATCCATTTGGGTGAAAAATCTCAAAAAGTCAAAGTTGACTTTTGTGCACAGTTGACTTTTTATCAGATGAATTCCAAATTGTGCTATTCTTCAAGAAATCATGTCTTTGACCTAAATCAAACTTGATGGACATGTTCCATGGGTGTCATAGGGTATATTGAATCATGTCCTAGGGTTTGGGAGCATGTCCTGGTCAAAAGTCAAAGTTACAGTTGACTTTTCTCGCAAAACCCTAATTGTGGTGCAGATGAAATTGAAACTTGTTGCTCAAGCTTCATGGATCAATCCATTGTTCCAAATGGATCAATATGGTACATTAGAGACCCTCAAATCTTGTCTTGAGGTCTTGGTTCATGATTTGTCCCAAAAGTCAACTTAGGGGTGAATTAGGTTAAGAAACCCTAATCCTGATTTTTGATGTATGCATCCCCTGAGACAAAATTGACTTGATGACTGGGTCCATGAGGTTCCATGGAGTATATTAGGTTATGTTTTGGATCATTGGCTCATGCCCAGAGGAAAATTTCCAACTGGAGGCCCTGGTCGACTAAAACCCTAATTTGGTGACACTGTCGATCTTGAAGCTTGATCCACCTAGAAGGGAGCAGCCTTGTGCTTAATCCTTGAAGTGGGATTCCTCTTGATCCATTGTAGATTCCTGGGAGATTAGACAAGTTGAAGATCAAGTCATTTCTTGATTGATCCTTTGTCGAAAAGCTCTGAGAGGGCTTGAAACCCTAATCTTGATTGTAGTGGATGCTCAACAACCCTTGAGGAGATTGATGAGGCATAAAGGTCCATCCATATTGTGATGATGATTTGCACAATGATGGGAATCTAAGTGGTCAAAATTTGGGGTATGACACATACTACAGATTCTGCCATGAATATTGACGTAGTTTATAATTTCTTCGCCAACTGAAGAGTTTCTCAATCAGCCCATACCAAGAAAATTCATTAGGATACTTACAATTCAACACCAACTTCAGGAGGATTGATCAAGATCAACAAATCCCATTCAGTAACGCTTCTCAAGAAGTCCTACAAAAAGATACAGTAGAATTCAGCAGCCTACGTTTGGAAGTAATTATTTGATGCAATTCAAAAAAAATCTCAAAGTTATTTCGCCCAAACCAGAAATACAAGATGAATACAAGGTTCAAGATTTGTTTGATTCACAAGTGCAAAAATATTACCACTCATGGCAATTACCAACTACTTTAAAGATTCCTGAAGCTTGCTGAAAAAAGAATAGAAGACTATCTTGTCCAAAGACAAGCTCACTCTCTGAGCCTCCTCCTCATCAGTTCGTACATGAAAAAAGAAAAAAGAAAAAGTTATTACCAACTTTGGAAATCGCAATCAGAATCTGCCATTCAACCAACTTTGAAAAAAGAAAAAAGAAAAAGTTATTATCAAAGGAAATACACAATCAGAATCTGCCATTCAACCACAAATCGCAAAAGGGGGCATTTTTCAAAAACCTTCCAAAACGGTCTTCCGAATAACTATCTCTAAACAGTTGTAATTGGCCTCAGAATTTGTTTGAATCGGAAATATCTTTTCGTCATTTTCAAATTAAGAATTGGGGGCAATATCAAGGGTTATCGCCAACCATCAATTCTTTCCTAATTGAAGTACGCATGATCACAAGAGATCACATCCAAAATAATACGGTTCCAAACCTTCCTTTTAAAAAACCCAAATCGTATCCAAAACATTTCAAGATACCAAGTTTCCAAAACTTTTCAAATTTGAAAATCAAATCATATCAGGGACAACCGAGATTTTCCCAAATAATCACCAAACGAATCAATTCGCAGATCACACATTATCACACCATCAATGAGCATTAAAGGGATTAAAATCATCATTTGCCTATATATACCCGGTCATTCTTGCATCAAAGGGACTACGAAAAAAACCCCAGAAGAATCATACGAAAGACCATCATCAAAACGCAAAAAAGAGCAACCAAAATTCCAAACCCACAAAAATATAGAGGTTCAAAGACTTTTTTTTACTCATCATTACCTCATATTCAGAAGAAGAAAGACGAAAACGGAAACCACAAAGGCAAACAAGAATCGCAAACAGGTAAAGGAGAAGAAAGAAGCTTCCCTCAACGGAGCCGCCCGCGCCGTCACAACCTTTGTTTTTTTTCTGCTCTTATTTCATTTTTGCATCGTTGTAATCTGTAAAAAATGAAAAAAATATAGTGAAATCGGGGTATTAGGGCTGTGTGGGGTGGGGTTTTGCTTTGTTGCTGTGTTTTCTTTTGCAGGTTGAGAGCGAGATCGAGAGAGATAGAGAGAACAAAGATGAAACAGAGAGATTGGGGAGCGGCGATGTCGTAGCATTTAAATTAGGGTTCCGATTTGAGTTTTGACGGTGGCGCCTTAGGGTGTTTGAAGCCCTTTGGCTGAGATAGAGAGAGCGAGAGTTTTTAAGACGAGTGAGTGGGAGTGTTGTTGCGCTGCCTTTTCTTTTTTTTCATTATCCTTATAATCAAGTACGCACACTCCACGACCCATTTTCTAAATATAACTTTTTAAAAAAAATATATATAAATATAGAACTTTTTAAAACCTTTAATAGAATTTTAAGATATTAAAATAAAACTTTATTAACCTTTTTTTATAACTTTAAAGTTAGTTGATAATAAGAGATTTTATTTATAAAAGTATTAAGAGTAAAATTTTTTTCTCTAATCAATATGTTTTTTAACTAATAATAATAAAAACATCAAAATAATTGGAACCTTTTTATAATACAATAATTGGAACCTTTTTATAATACAATAATTAACTTTTATTCACTATTAAACTAACGTGTTAAGGTTATAATAACTTTTATTCACTATTAAACTAAAATTTTTTTCTAAATAAATAATAAAACCTTTAACTTTCATAATAAACCTTAAAATCAACTTTTTCATAATAAACCTTAAAATCAACTTTTTCATAATAAACCTTAAAATCAAATCAACTATTTTCTCAATAAATCAAAACTCATTTAGAATCCCTCGCGCCGGAGTGAGTCGCATGTTGTGTGCTATTTTGTGATTGATATCATGTATTGCTTGTGCCTTTGTATGTTACCTCTATTTGATGTGTTTGCTTGCATGCTTCAAACCTTTCAAAATATAAAAAATCCTCGATCCAACGTCGAGCCCATTTTCAACCCCTTGTAAGTCGATCGCTTCCGAGCATCGCCACCAACCTTTGGTCACTAGACACAAGACTAGCACCACTTTGCTGGCACCCTCGCCTAAATAACAATAATTTAATCGCATTAATATCCAAGGGAAAATCTCATGCATGATAACCATGTTATTGTGCATGGTGCGCATCATTTGCATTCATAATCGACACCCTTAAGTTAAGACTATTAGACAACTTAGGATAGATTTCCTAGGTTAGTCCCCCCTTAATTTTGATTTTTTAAATCAAACTTTAGCCCACCTAATTCTCCACACAAGAGAATTAGATGTTAATCATCTCAAAGAAAGGGACATACAATCCCATACCCCACAAAATACAAACATTTTCAAAACTGTGGTGGTCTTTCTTAAGATGATGACTCATCTTCTTTTCCTAAACCTTTAAACATTTAGTATCCTTAATAAGGAACTACAAGTGCTCTGATTCCCTCCTGACAGGATATGTAGGCACAAGATGCGATATCTTGTCGAGCACACTTAGGAATAAAAATAATAAATCACCTACCCTTAAACCCTTAGCAAAACAGATAACAAATAACATAAAATAAAATCAAGAGGTTCCTGTAGAGTACTACAAATATCTAGGATGCTAAAACCTTCCCTAGGTATAACCAACCCCCGAACCTTGGAATCTTAGTGCATTTGCATTGCATTGTGGGAATTCGGTTTTTTCTCCCTTCCCTTGGATAAAATCAAAGATCGGTGGTGACATTAAAAATGCGATCCTAGTAAACAAATAACTATGGTATCTAATTTTCACCGCGACAGGTGTCACAAGTGCCAAATCTACGGAGACAAGATCGATGTGCCTCCAACTCCATTGAACGTTTTGACTTCACCTTGGCCATTCTCTATGTGGGGTATAGATATGATTGGAATGATCGAGCCGAAGGCTTCCAACGGTCATCGATTCATTCTGGTTGCTATCGACTACTTTACCAAGGGGGTTGAAGCTGCTTCTTACGCAAACGTTACACGACAAGTGGTTGCCAGATTTATCAAGAAAGAGATAATCTATCGCTATGGCATTCCTAGCAACATTATCATGGACAATGCAAGCAACCTGAACAATAAGATGATGAAAGAGTTGTGTCAAGAATTCAAGATCGAGCACCACAACTCTTCACCATATCGGGCCAAGATGAATGGCGCCGTTGAAGCAGCAAATAAAAACATCAAGAGGATTGTCCAGAAAATGGTCAAGACATACAAGGATTGGCATGAAATGCTTCCATTTGCGTTGCATGGCTACAGAACATCAGTTCACACTTCTACTGGGGAAACTCCGTATTCGCTTGTGTATGGTATAGATGCAGTTTTACCCATTGAAGTCGAAATTCCTTCGCTTAGAGTCAACATGGAAGCAGGTCTTGATGAAGCTGAATGGGTCCAATCCAGATATGACCAGCTGAATCTCATCGAAGAGAAGCGCCTTACAGCAGTTTGTCATGGTCAACTGTATCAGAGACGCCTTAAGCGAGCTTTTGACCAGAAAGTTCTCCCTCGAACGTTCTGGGAAGGCAAACCCGTGCTCAAGAGATATCCACTTATTCACGTGGATCCACGCGGCAAGTGGACTCCTAATTATGAAGGACCTTTCATTGTCAAGAGGACCTTCTCAGGCGGAGCCCTGATCCTCATTACCAGGGATGGGGAGGAGTTGTCATCGCCCGTGAACTCCGATACAGTAAAAAAATATTATGCCTGAAAAAAAATGGATAAGAGTCCGCTAGATTGACATCCGCAAGGACAATCTAAGCAAATATGGATGTCCCGATGGACCAAAAAAAAGAAATGTCCATGCAAAAGTTTGGGACAATGAAAAAAAACAATAATAGCCCGCTAAGTTGAAAACCCGAAATGGCAACTTAGGCAAAAATGGGTATCCCGGTGGACGGAAAAAAATATAAGAAATATGTCCAGGCAAAAATTAGGGATAAAGGCATTTGACTGTGAGCATTTGAGCCTCTTTTCGTCAAAGCTAGACCTCAGACGGTAATAGAGCATTCAAATCATCATCAACTGGTGCAAGGCATTGGAGCCTAGACTTACACTGGATGGTAGCCAATGTTGTAATCAATCCTAAACATGATTTCCCTTTGCCATTTACATTTGTTTTTCAATTTTATTGCAAATTTCTTCATCAAGGATTTTTGCATCCTTGTACACATCTTATGTACATATTTTCACATTCAATAAAATGCATTATTCGATTTCTCAATTGTTGTCTTTTCGGTATTTTGTTTGCAAAATAAACAATTATTTGTGATCACATAATACTATAAAGTGTTGAGAAAAATAAAAAAGGCAAGATCAATGGAGAAAGCATTATGCACTACATATTTTACTGGCGATTCACGCAGGATAATCAGTAATATCCATTGGCCAACCTAACGCCCGGCCAACAATATGATGGTTCGTTGAAGAAGTTGTTGTTTTCTCGGCAGAGTCATCATTTCCCCAGCATCCGCCTTTATGGTTCTCTGGAAAGGTTAGTTAACTTCCAATCACCAACATATCCATAAGGTTCCCAGCAAAGTTGTCACGATGTACCCCGAAAAGAGATGATTGTTCCTCTCCCCGACCCGGGTTGCGCATCATTTCCAGCATGTCGAGACTATCATGCTTCAACAGCGGTACGACTTGGTTCCTCATTCTTCCCCCCATACGAAGGAGATTCTCCGGACCTTGGTAAACTCCCTACAACGGAGTCAGTGGTAGTTTTCTGGGTTCATTCTACCGGCAGAGGAAGTCATGATGAAGAGATGGTTCTGATCCTCTCATCCCCAGCAGTGTCAACGGTGATAATCTCAAAATCCGATCTTTCTCGGTTTCTTCCCAGCAAGAGTTGTCACCCTTCGTGGACTTTTTCTCCAGCAGGCCGTCTTCATCTGCGGGTCCTCTCCCAGCCGAGGATATCGAGTTCATTTTGCAACAATTTCTGCTTAACCACCGCGAAATACTTCGACCTGCACTTTTGCATCGCATAATATAAAGCATCATGTAGAACAACACCTACATGGCATATGCATCAAGCATACTTCCTTGCTTTTGGCTTGATTCATCTCTGTAGCGAGCGATTTTTGTCGGTGACGTGACCACTTTATCGCTGGGTTTTCCTCACTGCAATGGTAGGAGGGGTGCTACTTTCTGATTTCTTTATTTATCCCATGAAGCTGAAAGGGAAAGGGAAGCTATCTCAAACTAACCTTGCACGCGAATGTTTAACTGAACAAACGCTTTAAAGAGATTGGGGGGTCCGGGGTCAGGTTATACAATGGGGAGTTGTCAATTACCCATCCTATATGTGGTTATCCACAGGGTATTAGCTTTAGGTTTCGCTTTGTACTTGATGGTGTTTATCCGTTAATGGGTTGGGAAAGTTTCTTGGGAAATATGAGTGAGTGAGTGAGTTTTTTGTTGATGTTCGAGTTTTCCCGATGTTTTTGGTAAGGTACTAGACCTAAGTTTTGATTGATATGAAGGTACTGAACCTAGAGTTTTTGATTGGTATGCTCGCTAAGATTTCGCAATCTTATGCCTACGTATTCCCGTTTAAACGAAATAGGGAAATCAGAGCAATCATAGTTCCTCCTATTCTAAGGGAGGAAAAAGATGTTTTGGTGTCTTGTTCAAAGCCCAAGACTGAAGCTAAAAGGAGTATTTGTGTCTTGTTCAAATCCCAAGATTGAAGCTAAAAGGTTTGACTGAGAGAGAACTTGTCATCTCTAAAGAGGGATTGGATTTCCTCTGAGGGGATTGTTGATTTTTGTATACCTTGATCAAAGCCCAAGGTTGAAGCTAAGAGGTTGATTGACTCCACTAGGGAAGTCCTTATACAAAGCCTAAGAGGAGGCTAGATAAGAGCGCCTCAACAAGAGAGTGTATATATTGGTGTCTTGTACAAAGCCCAAGATTGAGGCAAAAAAAAAGACTGACTCTGTGGGGATATCATTATACAAAGCCTAAGAGGAGGCTAGAAGTTTGACTTTTTCGGGGAAAAGTGTTCTATCTATCTTGTACAAAGCCTAAGATTGAGGCTAAAAAGGGACTTTGACTCCGCCGGGAGGTTTGTATGCGTCTTGTACAAAGCCCAAGATTGAGGTTGAAATGGGAAATTTAACTGACTCGGCTGAGGATATTTTAAGTGTCTTGTACAAAGCCCAAGATTGAGGCTGAAAATGAGTTTGACTCTGCTTGGGAAATCATTCCTCAAAGCCTAAAAGAAGGCTGGGAGGAAATGACTCTCTTGGGAAAGATATTTGCCCCAAGCTTAAGAGATGAAGATTTATGTCTTGTACAAAGTCCAAGATTGAGGCTAAAAGGGTTTGACTCAACAAGAGAGTGCTTTTATCTGTCCTGTACGAAGCCCAGGATTATGGCTGAACAAGCTGGAGAAATCATTATACCAAACCTAAGAGGAGGCTGACTTCTGCTAGGGGGAATCTTTATACCAAGCCTAAGATGAGGCTGGAAAAAGATTGACTCAACAAGAGAGTATTTTTATCTGTCTTGTACAAAGCCCAAGATTGAGGCTAAAAAAGGTTGACTCAACAAGAGAGTCTAAAAAGTGATTGACTCAACAAGAGAGTGTGAAAGTTGATTGACTCAACAAGAGAGTCTGAAAAGTGATTGACTCAACAAGAGAGTCTAAAAAGTGATTGATTGACTCAATAAGAGAGTCTGAAAAGTGATTGACTCAACAAGAGAGCCTGAAAGGTTATTGACTCAACAAGAGAGTCTAAAAAGTGATTGATTCAACAAGAGAGTCTGAAAAAGTTAACTCCGCTGGGGAGAATCATTGTACAAAGCCCAAGAGGAGGCTAGCTTTCTGCTGAGGAAAAGTCCTTATACAAAGCCTAAGAGGAGGCTATCTTCTGCCGGGGATTATTGAGATCCCGAGGCAGGTGCAAATGGGGAATCAACTCTTGCTACGGATTACAGAAGATTTGAGATATCAGATTCCTTGAGGTTCTGTTACTGGTGATAAACTGACCCCGGTTGGGGAATTTTTAGGGGAGAGACTGGGTTTTAAAACCCATGGGTTTTAACTTTAATGGAGATTGATCCAGAATAACCGGGGTTTCTTCATATGTTTGTAGGGAACTTGGGAATGTCTTTGAGACTCAAGGGGATTAGACTGTCCAAGTCTACCGGTATGGAAGAGTTTTATCTTTTGTATGATGCCCAAGAGGAGGCGGGTGTTTTAAGGGATGAGAATCAACCCTAAATTGGTCTGAGTTTTGACACTGGAAAGACTGCTCTAGCAAAGGACGACTAAGTTTTGTCTTATACCTTTAGGAGGTCGCCAGGGTCCTTGTATTAAGCCCAAGAGAAGGCATGAGAACTTCTAAGAAGCTGGAGGGTCCTTGTACAAAGCCCAAGAGGAGGCGGGGATGCTTTTAGGAAGCCTGTGGGTCCCAAACTAAGAGAAGTTCAAGAAATGCTATTCACCGAGAATAGATCATTTAGTGAAAGTTCTGAGGTTTGAAGAAACTCAAGAGATGTTATTCACCAAGAATAGATCAACTCTGGGGAGTAGAATTTCTTTGACAGTTTCTAGTAGTGACAACCTGAGAAAAGGTTCACGAGGAATATTGCCTTTCTCTTTGTTCCATATTGTTTAAGCCTAAGAGAAGGCAAGACTGTATCTGGAAATCCTATGGGGATCTAGTTTTGACTGTATTCAAGAGTGACCAACATGGTTTTACCTAGTTCTAGACCTAGTTGTCGGGGAAAACTCTAAATAACTATACTAGTATATATACAGTTGATATATGACAAGTATTTAAAAGGATATGAAAGAAGACTTACTGTGCGCTGCTTCCCACAATATTGTTATATTTATATAAAAGCGAGTAAATGAAAGCTGTTAAAACTTACATGTGAGCAAGCTTCCATACTGTATTATTAGTTGTTCAAAGAAATTAAAGAAAGTTTTGATAACAACATGTATATTTGAATCTAAATTAAAAGGGAAATTATTTTGAAGAGATTGTGGGGGCTTATACTCAAGGAGAGGCCCAAGTTTTAATAGTGATCGCACCATTGTTTTGAATATCGTATCGGGACTTATACAACGACTGAGGCCTAAAAAGGTTTATTTAATAAAGGGTTGGGTCTTACAACTCAAGGAGAGGCCCAAAGAAAGATAGTGATCGCACCGTCATTTTGAGAATCGCAAAGGGACTTATACAACGACTGAGGCCCAAAGTTATTTTTGTACAATAAGGGGTTGGGTCTTACACTCTATTAGGGGCCCAAAGAGTTTGAAAACGAATAAAGATGGGTCTTATAGCTCAAAGAGAAGCCCATTTGATTTTGTTAAAAAAGCGACGATCGCGCCGAACATTTGAAAATATACAGAGGGACTTATACAATGTGTGAGGCCCAAAAATTTTTAACTACAAAAGGGATGGGGCTTGCACTCTATTAAAGTCCCATGAGTGTTTTAAAAGGTTTAATAAAGATCAAGAACCAAAGAAACCCTAATTTCATTTTCTTTTAAAAGTAATCCTTTTAATAAAATGAATAAAAATGACAAAAATACCAAATAAGTCTAAATAAACTACTTGTGATTTTTTATTAAGGCTTGAAAAACGAGGTTTTAATCACAAGATGATTTAGGACTCATTGGATTTTGATTTTCAAGATGAATATTCATTTTTGAAATGTTTAAAAACAATAAAATATGAATTTATTTACAAAAATACCAACTATATTAAATAAATAATATAAATTTGATTTTTTTGTGGAATAAAGTATTTTAACATTTTTGTGATTTTTTGCAAAAACAACCAATAAAAAATAATTAAAATTGAGAGAGTTATTAATTTTTCAAATCATTTCAAAATAATATGAAAAATATTTAAAAATGGAAAAAGTTGTAAAAAAGGGTCTGGGGCGAGGGGGATTCGAACCCCAGACCTCCAAGTCACAGCGCGTGCCTTCTACCACTAGGGTGGTGATACATCCGTGTATCAAAACCACCCCATGAATACATAAGGGATGCCTTGTTTTAGGCCTGGGCAAGGCAAGGCAAGGCCAGCTTTTGGGCCAAAAATGTAAAGGTTGTAACTCTTCTCCATGGATTGGGACAAAATTTAGGTCTATCCTGCCTATAATTTCACAAGGAATCCAATGGTGCCCTTGGGTTTTTTAGACGAGGCCCCCATTTTAAAACCCGATAGTGGTTTTGAAATAGGCCACAATTTGAATTTTCTATGCTACCTTATGGTACAGGCAAGAATTACATGATGAATTGGTTCAAACACAACATATATAACATGTATGAGATGTTTATGATCAGTGGACTTCAAAGCAATTCATAATTTAGAAAGTTCAAGTGATGATGCACTTACCTCTTGAAGCTCCTTGTGCTATCTGTCAAGTTCCTTGTGCCAGAAGTGATTTGATGCTTTAGACACTCTCAATTGATCCCTTAGGAGCTTTAAGAATGGTCACCACCAGCTGGAATCCTCAGGAGTAAGTTTGAGCTCTTTCTTGCAAAAGGGGCAAAAGTGACCAATATGGAAACTCTCTCAAATGGTGTTCCAGATGTGGGGAACCATTTGGGACAGTTCAAGGATGATATTTGGAGTGTGTTTGAGGTTTTATCTTGTTTTGAAAGTGACTGAATCAAGACATGGCTTGAAAAATGCAAAAAAGTCCAATTTTGAGGTTTTGAGAGGGGATTTTGTGATTTTGGTGTTACAGGTCACATATGAGAGTTTGGACAGCTTAGATATGATATATTGGATGTGTTTGGATCATGAGTTATGATGGAATTGCTCTCTAACTCAAAAACTCAGAGATACCTTGCAAAAGAAGGCATTTTGGCCTAAAGAGAGGGATTTTGAGGAAAGCATCAGTTTGGGTGCTTTGGTGTACTCAAACTGATCACAATTGAGGCCTATTTATAGTGTGTCAAGTTTGTTTTGGCATCAATAGTGAATGGAGGCTGCAGCAGGCCTTTGGCCAATGTTATGCAAAAGGAATCTCAAGTCTCCTCTAGCCATTGACTTGAGATTAGAGCACAGGCTTTGTAGCTTTGGTTCAGAGATAAACTTGGACTGAATTTAGTTGGAATAGGCTCAGTTCATGCCACCTTGGTGCATCCATTGAATGCTTGGAAAAAAAATTGGAGTCTTGGCACTTTTTAGCTCTTTTAGGTTTGGCATGGCTACTTGTAGATTCTTGGACTTTGGAGGCTTGGAGATCAGATCATCCCCCTTGGATTTGTTCCTCAGATGTGTCCAAATTGGTGATAAGGCTTGGATTTGTCAGATTTGGACAAATCGAGCAAAATGCACAAATCTGCCAAAATCTCCCTTGTGAAAACCAGTTCAGGATGCCATGTTCCAAGGGTTATATCTCCTTGCTCAAATGGAATTTGGAGAAGATCTGGTACTTGTTGGAAAGCCCTCATGGCACACTTCAACTTTGATGTTCAACCCTAGACCTGGTTTGACTTGGATCAAGGTGAAAAATGCTCCTACATTTTGGAAAAAGTAAGGCAGATTCTGACTTAGTGAAAATTTCACTAAATGTGGGAAAAATGCCATTTTTATGTTTTCAGCTATTTTGATCACTCCATAACTAAAAATCCATGAAGAATTGGAATGAGATGTAGTTGACACTTTTAAAGTGTGCAATGAGAGCTACAAATCCAGCTTTAGACCATCCAAAATGGTTGCTTGGATCTCAAGTTATGGTGCTTGGAAGTTGGTACCCTAGCCACTTTGTTCCATAACTTAGAAAAATTCTAAGTTTTCTATGGTTACCCCTTTTACAAGTTAACTCACTTTCTTTGATTTTTCTTGATGAATGATGATTTAAATCACATATTAACATTGTTTTAGGGTCAAAGAACCATAATTGTGAAAAATTCCAAAAAGTCAAACTTGATTTTGTGCACAGTTGACTTTTTATCGGATGAAATCCAAACTGCGCGATCCTTTGTGAAATCAAGCCCTTGACCTAAATCAAACCTAATGGATATGTTCCATAGATGTCATAGGGTGTATTGAATCATGTCCCAAGGTTTGGAAGCATGCCTTGGTCAAAAGTCAAAGGTACAATTGACTTTTTCCTCAAAACCCTAATTGTGGTCCTGATGAAATTGAAACTTGTGGATCAAGCTTCTTGGATCAATTCATTGTTTCAAATGGAGCGGTGTAGTGTATTAGAGAGCCTCAAACCATATCTTGAGGTCTTGGCTCATGTTTTGTCCCAATAGTCAACTTAGGGGTGAATTAGGTCAAGAAACCCTAATTCCTGATTTTTGGTAAATGCATCCCCTGAGGTTAAATTGACTTGATGATTAGGTCCATGAGGTCCCTTGGAGTATCTTGAGTTGTGCTTTGAAGCATTTGCTCATGCCCAGAGGAAAATTTCCATCTGGAGGCCTCAGTCGACCAAAACCCTAATTTGGCGACACTAGCGATCTTGAGGCTTAATCCACTTGGAATGTTGCAACCTTGTGCTTGATTCTTGATGTGGGAGTCCTCTTGATCCATTATGGGTGTTTAAGAGGTTAGACAAGTTGAAGATCATGTCATTCCTTGATTGATCCTTTGTCTAAGTGCTCTGAGAGGGCTTGAAACCCTAATTCTTGATAGTAGTAAATGCTCAACAACCCTTGAGGAGATTTGCTGAGGCATGATGGTACATCCATATTGTGGTAATGATTTGCACAATGATGGGAAATATTGGTGGTCAAAATTTGGGGTATGACTGATGCCCCTATTTAATCTTCTTGGACCCGAAGGTGTGAATGGCGAAGGTATTCGGGCATTCGGGGTGCAAGAGGATTAAATATCGGAATACCCGAAATTTTGATGGTGGTTATGAATGGCAGTTTGCTCATCCATCTTCTTTTGCTAAGCAATGATGCTTAGAAAAGGTAAAACTTCCCCTCGATCCTAGTCTTCAGCCATAAAACTGGTCTCAGTTTCTGATATAAACTTCCCCTCGATCCTGGCCTTCAGCCAAGGAACCGGTCACAGTTTCTGAAATAAACTTCCCCTCGATCCTGGTCTTTAGCCAAGGAACTGGTCTCAGTTTCTGAAATAAACTTCCCCTCGATCCTGGTTTTTTACCAAGGAACTAGTCTCAGTTTCTAAAATAAACTTCCCCTCGATCCTGGTCTTTTACCAAGGAACGGGTCTCAGTTTCTTTTGTCCATAAACTTTCTTGACAAGGGACGCTATTCGTAGCGATTTTCCTCAAGGTTCTCGCCGAATTTTCCTGGGGAGATGCCATTTGATGGGAAAAAGTTTTAATGTAAGAATTACTGGGGAAACCCATTTGTCTGAGCTGTAGAGGTGTACAAACTTCTCTGTTGGAGATGCCATTTGTTGACTCTACTCGGGAATACGAGTCTCTTTAGAGACTGCTTTCTGTTCGGGGATATTACATCATACTTTTCCTTGTGATCTTCTCGGAGAAATGCCATGTGATGTAATCCAATTTTGAGGTGCTGATGGCCATTTCGTCAGTGAATTCTCTGGAGAAAACTGCAGCATTGCTGAATCTTTGATTAAGAGGCTTTCTCTGGGGATTTTCCTTAATTCGGGAAAGCGAAGATATCATCTTCAATGGCGAAGAGTGACATTTGTTGAAGGTCTTCTTGCTTTTCAGAGGTTCAAGTTATCAAAGTGGTCGAGGATCGTCTCCAATCCAGAAATAAACTAGAGGAGAGATTGTTCAGACGCAACATTTCCTAACAAAGAAAGAACTGACAACTCGATTGAGAGGACTTTTATCACCAAGGGATAAGACCGACTAGAGTGATAGTGATGCAATATGAATATGAATGTAAATCAATAATGCATGATGTATGTATGTATATGCTGACAAAACTGACACGACATACAGACTAATAGATGAACACGACTGGATACTCGACCACTGCAGGGGAAAAAGAAGTATCTTCGGTTCAAGATAGCAATTCTGACTTGCTTAGGAGAAATAGTTCCCATGGGGAACAACGTTGGTCGGGCTTAAGAGATAAGAACTTTGTCGGGGATGCCGAATGGAATATTCGTATCTGACACAGCTGATCCTTCATTCAGGCGTACTGGTTTAGAAGGAGTACGTTGATTCTGCACTTTGAGTTTCAATTACTTCCGGAGAAGCGATCGATGTTCTTTCAATGTTCAACAGTCAAAAGAAATTGCCATCTTTATTTTAAAAGCAGAAAAAGTTTGACAAGTAAATTCATTTTTGTTTTATTTCAAGAATCGTTAATCATGTTAAAAACATTATTCTATAAAGCTAAAACAAATAAGAATTGCAAAAAAATGCACTAGGGCTCAAATTTTATTGATAGGATGGAAATCATCCAAACGCGTGATTCCACAGAGTATTTACAAAGTTAGCAAATGGTAATTTAAGGGAAAAGGGCTACATTGAAACATAACGACCGCTATCCTTCTACCAACTTTGAATTCAGGACATCCTTAGCTTCCGTCGGAGATGACCTTGACTGGAGTTTTCCTGATGGATGGCCTGACTGCCGTTGGGGGATTTACCCCTTTGTTGGACGTAGTTACTTGCCATGAATCCCTAACTTTTGCCTGGATTGTACTTTGAGATTTCCAATCCATCGGGATGATTTTTTATTATGTCTCTAATTTTTGCCTGGACCGCCCTTTCGGGTTTTCAATCTACCGAGACGTTTTTTTTATTTAGGCGAAATATTTCTTGACTACATGAACATTTGTGGGATAGGCAAATTCCTCTCCATCCATGGTTGTGAGTCTCAAGGCGCCTCCTGGGAAGGCTTTCTTGACCACATAGGGGCCGTCATAATTCGGAGTCTATTTGCCCCGGGAATCAGTGAGGAATGATTGTATCTTTTTGAGCACGAGGTTTCCTTTCTTGAAGACGCGAGGTCGAACCTTTTTGTCAAATGCTTTCTTCATCCTTTGTTGATACAACTGACCATGGCATAGAGCCTTTATTCGCTTTTCTTCGATCAGATTCAGTTCATCGTGTCGACTTTGACACCATTCTGCTTCTGTTAACATAGCTTCCATCAATACCCGGATTGGTGGGATCTCTACTTCTATGGGAAGCACTGCCTCCATGCCATATTTTAGAGAGAAAGGGGTTGTCCCTGTTGAAGTGCGGACAGATGTGCGATAACCGTGAAGAGCAAAAGGCAGCATTGCGTGCCAGTATTTATAGGTTACAACCATCTTTTGAACAATCTTCTTTATGTTCTTGTTAGCCGCTACTACCGCTCTGTTCATCTTGGGTCGGTAGGGAGAGGAGTTATGGTGTTCGATCTTGAACTCAACACACAACTCCTTCATCATCTTATTGTTCAAGTTGGATCCATTATCAGTAATGATATGGCTTGGAACAATATAACGACAGATGAGATTATTTTTGATAAATCGGACCACCACTTGTCGCGTTACATTGGTGTATGACGCTGCTTCGACCCACTTGGTGAAGTAGTCAATGGCGACCAGGATGAACTGATGTCCATTTGAAGCTTTGGGTTCGATCATGCCAATCATGTCGATTCCCCATATGGAAAAAGGCCATGGGGAAGAGAGAACTTTGAGGTGTGTTGGCGGTACATGGATTTTGTCTGAGTATATCTGACACTTATGATATCTTCTCATGTATTTGTAGCAATCGGATTCCATGGTCAACCAATAGTACCCTACTCTCAGAATTTTTCTCGCCATTGTGTGTCCGTTGGCATGAGTTCCAAAGGATCCTTCATGAATCTCTTTCATCAACATGTTTGCCTCTGGTCTATCTACGCATCGGAGCAAGACCATGTTAAAGTTTCTCTTATAGAGTGTGTCACCGCTTAGGAAGAAACTGCCTGCCAATCTCCTGAGGGTTTATCTGTCTTTTCTGGATGCCCCAGGTTGGTACTATTGTCTCTGAAGGAAGCATTTTATAACGTGATACCAAGGTTTTTCGTCTGTGATTGCTTCAATTGCGAAGATGTAGGCAGGCCGTTCTAGGCGCATTATGTCAATCTTAGGTAAGTCGTTCCATTGACCTACACTAATCATGGAAGAGAGAGTGGCTAATGCATCATCCATGTGATTCTCTTCATGAGGGATATCGTGAAACTCGATTCTGTTGAAGAATGGTAACAACCTTCTCGCATAATCTTTGTAACGAATCAGCCCTGATTGGTATGTGTTCCAATCTCCTTTGATATGATTGATAACCAGGGTTGAGTCGCCATATACATCCAGGTTCTTGATCCTTAAGTCGATCTCTTCTTCGAGACCCATTGTCATACCCCAAATTTTTACCACTTATATTCCCATCATTATGCAAATCATCATCACAATATGGATGGATCTTTATACCTCATCAGTCTCCCCAAAGATGGGTGAGCATTCACTACTATCAAAGATTAGGGTTTCAAGCCTTTTCTGAGCTTTAGACAAAGGATCAATCAAAGAATGACATGATCTTCAACTTGTCTAACCTCCCAAGAATCTATAATGGATCAAGAGGACTCCCACTTCAAGGACTAAGCACAAGGCTGCTCCCTTTCAGGTGGATCAAGCTTCAAGATCGACAGTGTCACCAAATTAGGGTTTTGGTCGACCAGGGCCTCCAGTTGGAAATATTCCTCTGGTCATGAGCTAATGATCCAAAACATAACCTAATTTACTCCATGGAACCTCATGGACCCAGTCATCAAGTCAATTTGACCTCAGGGGATGCATACATAAAAAATCAGGAATTAGGGTTTCTTGACCTAATTCACCCCTAAGTTGACTTTTGGGACAAATCATGAACCAAGACCTCAATACATGATTTTAGGGTCTCTAATATACCATATTGATCCATTTGGAACAATGGATTAATCTAAGAAGTGTGAGCAACAAGCTTCAATTTCATCTACACCACAGTTAGGGTTTTGCGGGAAAAGTCAACTGTAACTTTGACTTTTGACCAGAACATGCTCCCAAACCCTAAGACATGATTCAATATACCCTATGACACCCATGGAACATGTCCATCAAGTTTGATTTAGGTCAAGGACATGATTTCCTGAAGGATTGCACAGTTTGGAATTCATCTGATAAAAAGTCAACTGTGCACAAAAGTCAACTTTGACTTTTTGAGATTTTTCACTAAAATGGATTTTTAACCCTAAAATGATGTTAATGTATGATTTGAATCATCATTCATCAAGAAAAATCAAGAAAAGTGGGATAACTTGTAAAAGAGGTAACCATAAAACTTAGAAATTTTTCTAAGTCATGAAAAAGTTCTACTAATGCACCAACTTTGGAGGACCATAACTCCTAAACCACAAGGCCATTGTTTCCCATTCAAAGCATAATTTGTAGATCTCATTACCCTCTACAAAAACTTCATACTGACCTATATCCAAATTCCTCATGGATTTTGAGTTATGGAGTGATCAAAATCAAGAAAAGTCACTTTGTTCCAACACTTAGTGAAAATTTCACTAAGTCAGATTTTGCCTCACTTTTTGCCAAATGTAGGGGGATTTTTCACTTGGATTCAAAAGAGATCAAAACCAAATATGTTTAAACAGTTGTTGTATCATGTAAGGGCTTTCCAAAATGGCCAAGAACATTACCAAATTCAACTTACACCATGAGATATGACATTGGCAAGTTGCCTTGCTGAAATCTGTCAAAGGCAAAGCAGAATTTGCAATTTTGCTCGATTTTCCAAAATCAGCCAAATTCAAATGCTCCTATCCACTTGGACACATCTGAGGATTGAATCTAAAGGGGACAATCACTGAGCCAAGCCTCCAAAGTTCATGGAACAAGAAATAGCATGTTGAACCTAGAATGGCCAAAATAGGGACAAGACTCCAAATTTGGATTGAAGCATTCAATGGAAGCATCAAGGTGGCATGGAATGAGCCATTCTCATCTGAAATCAGTCAAGACTTATCCAAGACCAAGGGAACCACAACCCTGTGCCCTAAGCTCTAGTCAATGGCTAGAGGAGACTTGCATTTCCGTTGGCCAACATTGAACAAACACCTGCTGCAGTTGCCATTCACTGTGGATCCCAAAACAAACTTGCTCTACTATAAATAGAGCCCAATTGTGTTCAGTTTGAGTACACCAAAGCCATCAAACATATGTTTTCCTCAAAATCTCTTCTTTCACCTCAAATTTGCCTTCCAAAGTAAGTAATTCTGAGTTTTTGAGCTAGAGAGCAATTCCACTCAAACTAATCACACACACACCTCATATATATCATATGTAAGTTGTGCAAACTATCAAAAGTGACTCGTAATCACAACATCACAAAGTCACCTCTCAAAACCTCAAAATAACACTTGTTTGCATGTTTCAAGCCATGTCTTGATTCAGTCACTTTCCAAACCAGATAAAACCTCAAACACACTCCAAATATCATCCTTGAACTGTCCCAAATGGTTCCCACCATCTGGAACACCATTTGAGGGAGTTGCTATTTTGGTCACTTTTGACCCCTTTTGCAAGAAAGGGACTGTTTGTGTTTTTGCAGGTACTAGTCAATTCCAATCATCCTAAAAGCATCCAAGGGATCATTTGAGGTGGTTCAAAGCATAAAATCATATCTGGAGCAAGAGGGTTGGCAGATTGCAGAGAAAACTCCAAAATCCCAAAGAAGGGTAAGCCTCTCACCTTGCACTCACCAAAACATGTGTGCATTTGAAGTCCACTAAGTATGCATCTATTATACATGTCATATTTGTTGTGTTTGTGCCAATTGATCATGTAATTCATGCCTGTATCAAAGTGTAGCATAGAAAATGCAATCATAAGCCATTTTCAAAACCACTATCGGGTTTTGAGGAGGGAGTGTGATCTGAAAAAACCACCACCACCATTGGATTCCTTGTGAAATTCTGGCCCAGATGCATATAAATTTTGTCTCAAACCATTAAGAATTGAGAAAGTTATGACCTTCACGTTTTTGAGCCAAAACTTGCCTTGGGCAAGCCAAAACCAAGTCATACCTTGTATATTTGTTGGTTTGTTTCAAACAATGGATGTATCACCACCCCAGTGGTAAGGCGCGCGCCTTGTATGCCTGAGGTCGTGGGTTCAAACCCCACCCATGCCATTTTGTGATTTTTCACATTTTTGCTATTTTTCCAACTATTTTCATGTTTTGTTAATTATTTGGAAAATTAATAACTCTTTCAATTTTAATTATTTTTTATTGGTTCTTTTTGCAAAAAATCACAAAAATGTTGAAATATTTTATTCGACAAAAAAATTAAGTTTATATTATTTATTTAAAATAATTAGTATTTTTGTGAATAAATTCATTTTTATTTGATTTTAAACATTTTTTAAAATGAATTTTCATCTTGAAAATCAAGACCAAATGAGTTTAAATATCCCTTGTGATTAAACTCCACTTTTCAAAACCTTTAACAAAATCACAAGTGGTTTATTCAAATTTATTTGGTATTTTGTTTGATTTTCTTTAAATATTTACTTTTAAAGAATAACAAATTAGGGTTTCTTTGATTTTCACCATCATAAAACTTTTTCAAACACTCATGGGCCTCTAATAGAGTGTAAGACCCAACCCTTTGTAAATACAACCTAATTTTGGGCCTCACTTATTGTATAAGTCCCGTTGTATTTCAAAAATCACGGCGCGATCGTCGCCTTTTCAAAATAAAACCTCTGGGCCTACCCTCGTGTTGTAAGCCTCATTTCTTTTCTAAAACCTTTTTGGGCCTCTTGAGAGAGTGTAAGACCCAACCCCCCTTGTACAAAAACTTTTTGGGCCTCACCTATTGTATAAGTCCCTCTGTACAAGTAAACGGCGCGATCGCCGCCCGTTTAAAAATAAACCAAATCGGGCCTCTCCTTGAGCTATAAGACCCATTTAAAATTTTTTGTTCCTTTATTAGAGTGTAAGACCCAATTCCCCTTTTAACCAAAATTATTTTGGGCCTCACTTATTGTATAAGTCCCTCTGCGTTAAAAGAAAACCTCGGCACGATCGCCATTTTAAACGAAAAATCATCTGGGCCTACCCTCGTGTTATAAGCCCCACTCTTTTTCTTTAAAACTTTTTGGGCCTCTTGAGAGAGTGTAAGACCCATCCCTTTGTACAGAAAACCTTTCTTGGGCCACAGTCACTTGTATAAGTCCCTCTGTACAAATTCAACAGTAAAACCCTGGGCCTCTCCTTGAGCTGTAAGCCCCAAATCTTTCTTTTTCAAAGCACTTTCTCCTTTGATTTTGAATATACTGTTGTTTTCAATCTTTCTTTGTTGAACAACTAACCAAACAGCATGGAAGCTCTACAACCGAGTATGTGTTTATACGCTTTCATTTACTGCTTTCCTATACATATAACTGTATTGTGGGGCTGTTTCGCTGTAAGTCTTCTTTCATAAACTCATATCAACTGTGTAATAATAGTATAGATATTTAGAGTTTCCCCGGCAACTACGTCTAGAACTAGGAAAAGTCGTTTCGTTTATTCGTAGAAATAGACAGCTAGATCCCCAATAGGATCACCAGATACAGTCTTCTCTTCGGCTGTCCTCATTAGGAATTGTCAAGAAACTCTACTCCCAAAGATGAATGTATTCTCCGTGAATAGCATCTTTGAGTTTCTTCCAAATTCTCGAACTTTCCTGACTTGGCTTATTCCTTGTGAATAGCTTGCCTTGAATTTCTCGGGGTTTGTGTCCCACGGGCTTCTTAAAAGCATCGGCCTCCTCTTGGGCATTGTACAAGGACCCTCAGGCTTCCTAAAAGCAACCCCACCTCCTCTTGGGCTTAGTACAAGGACCCGTCGGCTTCTTAGAAGTATTCACAGCCTCCTCTTAGGCTTCGTATAATGATCTCTTCCTCCGGGAATGATAGCCTTCTCTTGGGCTTCATACAAGGACCTCTCGGCTTCTTAAAAGTTTCCAGCCTCCTCTTGGGCTTCGTACAAATTGTCCCGACGACCTCCTAGAGGTATAGGAACTGAAATTAGTCATCTTCATAGAACAGTCCTTTCAAAGAGTCTACTACTGTTTCTCAAAGCATAGTACAAAAGATAAAACCCTAGACTTGGACATTCTAATTCTCTTGAGTCTCAAAGATATTCTCAAGCACCCTTTTTAGGAAGAAACCCGTAGACTCAGACAATCTCAATACCCTTAGGATTTCCCCGTTTCCTTAAAGAACAGGGAACAATCCCGATCCTCAGATCAAATCCATGAGTACAGTGTAACTCATATAAGAACTGATTTTCTCTTAATCAGTATACTGGACCTGTCACTCAACTAAAACAGTTACCAGCACCATAGCCTCCTCTTGGGCTTTGTACAAATGATTCTCCCCAGCGGAGCAAACCTTTCAGCCTCTCTCTCAGGCTTTGTATGGGACACATAAGAAACTCTCTCGTGGAGTCAATCCCCCTTTCGCCTCCATCTCGGGCTTTGTACAAGATACAAAAAGGTTCTTCTTAAACCAAATAAAACTTTCTTAGCCTCCATCTCGGGCTTCGTACGAGATACCAAAACACTCTCTTGTTGAGTATAAAAGATCCTCTTGTTGGGTCAACCCCTTTTAGCCTCTCTCTCGGGCTTTGTACGATACACGTATAGCCTCCTCTTAGGCTTTGTATAAGAAAACCACTGGTTAATCCAATTAACCTTTTAGCATCAAATCTGTGCCTCATTCACAGTACACAAACATTAACAACTCCTTCCCTTTCATCTAATCGCTGTAAGCGGCAAGCCTCTGGATCATCTATATCCATGCCACTGTCCCTCCTTTAGCATGAGAAATTCCTAAGGAAAGATGGCAATGCTCTACACTGAGTTAAAGTCTTCTCCGTCAGGTTAAAAAACCCCTTCTTAGGAAATTATGGCATTGCTCGGATTCACACATCCCGGTTAAAGTAATTTTCCTTTACAAACAGACAAACCCTTCTCTAGAGATGACAAATTCTCTCTAAAGTCGGAAACATTCAGCTTCACATCTTGGGCTTTGAACAAGATACAAATAGACCATTCAGCTTCACATCTTGGGCTTTGAACAAGATACAAATCACCTTTCGCTTCACGTCTTGCGCTTTGAACAAGACACCAAAAACCATTTCCTCCCATAGAATAGGAGGAACTACGAACGCTCTGATTTCCCTGTTTCGGTAAACGGGAATACGTAGGCATAAGATCGAAAGAAAAGATCTTAGCGACCACACTAAACAAAAACCCAAAATCCCATACTCACACATTAATCAAAAAACGTCCATCCTAACATCTCAAAACACCCCTTTTTAACAAAATAACTTGAGAGAATCCCCGAATCTTTGTAGCATCTGTAAACCAATAGTTTTGACTGTTTAACCTCAGTATGCAAGCAGGGTTAGTTGGAGACTTCTATTTCCCTTCCTTCATCAACTTCAATAGGATAAAAAATGAATCGAGCTGTAGTACTAGAGCGATCGTGCTTCGTAACCACATCTAAAAATCACTCGCTACAGAAAAGTGGCGACTCTGCTGGGGAGAATCATTGTTTGATCTATTTTGCCTTAGGGCATCGTCCCCATTTTCCACAGAAAAGTGGCGACTCTGCTGGGGAATTGTTGTACCATGCATTGTTTGTTCATTCTTGTCTCCTAGGTAGAAACCTTAAAAATGGAATTTCATTGAGATAAGACTTTTTTAACTCTACTAGGATCTTAGGTCAAAACCTTTACTTTGGAAAAAAACCACAGAATGCTGACTCCGCTGGGGAGCCATTTCTGTCAGGAAAATAGGATTCATAGCTTAAAGTCTAGGACATTAGGACAAATATATATACTGTTTTTCCTAATTGATATATGTGTTTATTTTTCTGCTAATGGGAATGCGTGTGATGCCGCATGTGGAAAGATTGAGTATACACCTAGGAAAACCCCTTTAGTGGCGCAGAGGCTATCGGAAATAGTCTTCATGCGATGCCACCCTCTTCTGAGGACTCTTCAAAAAACATCACCTAGCACGGTTCCCGGCCCGCTGGTGTTTTCTTGACAAGATTTGATGATGAAGAGAGACAGGTACAAAAGTCATTAGTAAACCTTTGGGATGGGTAGAGCCTTGACTCCATGACAACGACCCTTTGACCCCATGTTTTTTCTATGTTTTTGTATGCTGCATTCATGCATTCAATTAAAAAACATTAAAACAAAAGAAATTTTCTCTTCTAGTCTCTCTTTTTCAAATTAAACTAAGACTGTGATTGCAAATGTCAGAGAAAAGGATTACGCTAATGGATTTCGGTAGAAGGAGAACTCATAAGTATACCTTCAAGGCTCCAAAACTAGAGGATTTGAGAGGTTTGGCGAGAATGATCACAAACCAAGAGGCCTTCAGAGCCAAGTACGGAGGTCTGCTACCTCTGCTAAGAATCCATGTGATTGAAGGAATCATGGATGCACTCGTTCAGTTTTACGATCCGGTTTATCACTATTTTACATTTCCGGATTACCAGCTAGCACCAACGCTGGAGGAGTACTCTCACCTGATCGATCTACACATTACTGATCAAGCTCAATTTTCTGGACTGGAAGAAATTCCAAAGGATTAGACCATTGCAAGAGCAATTCATCTGGATGAGTCAGAAGTCAAGATTCACATGACTACCAAGGGTGGCATCCAAGGTTTACCAGCCCAGTTCTTAACAAAGAAAGCTCTGTACCTCGCTAGTATAGGGAACGGGACTGCTTTTGAAAGCATCTTTGTTTTGCTCACCTACGGATTATTTCTGTTGCCCAACATTAATAACTTCGTCGATATCAACGCCATTAAGGTTTTTCTCATTGGAAACCCTGTGCCGACTTTGCTCGCAGATGCGTATCATTCTGTACACTTAGGAAATTTGTACAGCGGAGGGGAGATCACATGTTGTGTACCTTTGCTTTAAAAATGGTTTATCTCCCATTTTCCTAAGTCTGCTGCTTTTTGGGATCATAAGAGTGCCTTACGCTGGTCGCAGAAAATCATGTCTCTCACCAACTCTGACATTGATTGGTGCATTAGGATTTATGATGGAATGAGGATCATTGACCGTTGTGGAAACTTCCCCAACGTTCCCCTCATAGGAACTAAAGGAGGAGTCAACTATCATCCGATATTGGTTCATCGTCAATTTGGATACCCAATGAGGCTTATTCCGCGCAACGCTCATCTGGAAGGTCTTTTCTTCAAAGAAGGAGAGAATGACAGAGCACTAAAGATGGAAATAGTGCACGCTTGGAAGCATGTTCATAAGAAAGGACGGGAGTCCCTAGGAAAACCGGACTGTGTCTCGGTGGAGCCTTATCTCCACTGGGTACAAACTAGAGCTCTCAAGCTAAAGACGCCTTATCCTCGTTACGGAATTCTTCCGCCGAGGGAATCTGTCATCTACTTCATGACTGAAACGGAAAAGCTTCAGGTTACTCTCAACAAAGTTCAACGGGAGAGAAGGTCTTGGAAGAACAAGTACCGCACCCTCAATGTGGAATGTATCCAAATACAACAACTACTGAAAGAAAAAGATACTCTGATTGAGATTTTAGAGCAACATGTTGTGGATAACCAAGATGACCAAAGGAATTTGCTCGCTCCTTTCACCTAGAAAAGGAATGACAACCCGACAACGGCTCAAGAGCCCCGGTCAAAGAAAAGGAAGTACCAGAATCAGCACCCGAGTTCTCTCGGGACCCATTAGCTTAGGTTTCTGTTTCTGCACCTTGTAATCTACTGTATTTCCATTTCTGTAATCCCTTGAATTTCAATAAAAAGGGGTTTCCCCAGTGTTTGATATTTGCAATCTAATTGTCGAAGTTTATTTTGATTAAACCAAAAAAATAATTAATATAATCATTGCATTTCATCATTCTCACATCGCGTATTCTCCTTACCTACGAATCTCACGTTTGTGTCTCGGTTCTAGAGTCAAACTGTCTCATTCGTACAATACTCGGGCCAGTCGTCAGAAAAAGATGGATGATCTTGAGGAAGAAAACAGAGAGTTGAAAGAAGAAATCCACGCTCTAAGAGAGGATATGAGAAAGCTTCGTAACGACATGCAAGCCATGGCAGAAGTTCAGCTACAAAGGACTGTGATCTCAGAGATCACCTCAGCGCCCATAGTGGAGAAGTATGATCCTAGGTATCAGATGCCGAAAGACAGTCCCTGGGGCATGCCTGCTAACTATATCCCGGAAGGATATGTTCCGCCGATCGTTGAAGATCAGGGAATCACAACAGAAACCGCTGGTCCTGAAGGTTACAGACTTCGGGAAAGCGAAGATGCCAGAGGCATATTGAAGACTCCTGAAGGTTACAAACTTCGGGAAGCGCCAAGATTCACTGCCGTAGTTACGGTACCACCCCCTGTGGTGCACACTGTCCCGGAAGGACAGATTCCACAGATACCTGCTGGTAAAAAGGAAACTATGTTTGACCGAATGGATGAATTCCAGGAACAGTTCTTGGAAATGCAGAAGGAATTGCAAGCCATTCGCGGTCAGGATTTATTTGGAAAGGACGCCGCAGACCTTTGTCTGGTCCCCAATGTGAAAGTTCCGCACAAGTTCCAGGTGCCCGACTTTGAAAAATACAAGGGTAACTCTTGCCCTCAAAGTCACTTGGTGATGTACGCTCGACGAATGTCAGCTCAGACTGAAAATCAGGACCTACTGATTCATTACTTTCAGGATAGTTTAACCGGTGCCGCCTTAAAATGGTACATGGGTTTAAACCGTGCCTCGATCAGCACCTTCAGAGATCTTGGCACTTCCTTCGTTCAACAATACAAATACAATTTGGACATGGCACCCGGCAGAGATCAACTCAGATCAATGTCAAAAAAGGACAAGGAAACCTTTAAGGAGTACGCCCAGAGATGGCGTGAAATTGCCGCTCAGATTTGTCCACCTCTTGAGGAAAACGAGATGACAAAGATCTGCTTAAAGACTTTAAGCTCATTTTATTACGACAGAATGGTCGCCAGTGCGCCCAGTGACTTCACCGAGATGGTGGGTATGGGAGTTCGTCTTGAGGAAGCCGTCCGAGAAGGACGTTTGGCAAAAGACGCTGGATCATCAAGTAGTACAAAACGATACTGTAGTGCTCTCCCTAAGAAAAAAGAGCAGGATATTGGGAATATCTCTCTCGGAAAGCAAAGGCGACGTTATCAACCAGTAGCAGCGGTAACCCCTGCTATCAATCCCGCGCCTATTCCTACGTATCAACCTCAGGTTGCGCAGAGCCAACCTAATCAGCAAAGGACACAACAGCCTCTTCAGCAGGCTCGTCCTCCATACAATAACAACCGTACAACGCGGCCACAAGGATTTGATCCTATACCCGTATCGTACGCAGAACTATTTCCGTTACTACTGGCTAAGGGGCACATATAGACTAAGTCTCCTCTTACAGTACCAGAAAATCCACCTTTTTGGTTTAAAGCGGATCAGACGTGCCCTTATCATCAAGGAAGATCGGGGCATAACATAGAGAATTGTCTCAATTTCAAATCTGATGTGCAAAAGCTTGTTAGGAGAAGGCTCTTATCTTTCAAAGATACGAATCCCAATGTTCTCACGAACCCACTGCCTCAACACGAGAAAGCTACGGTCAACCTGATTGCGAAAGAGACTAACAATGTCTATCAAATTCACGATGTACTCTTGTTGAGGACCAATCTGGTCAAGATGCATTGTAGACAGAGTGGATATGGCCATGTGCCATCTCATAATTATCATCAGTGTGATATCTGCTCTAAAAACAATCAAGGATGTTCGGTAGTGCAATCAGCCCTGCAGGAACAGATGGATCTCGGGTGGATCTAAGAGCACCGAGTTCGTGAAGTTAACATGGTCTATACGAATTCCAACGTCATTCAGAACCACGACATCTGTGCGATGAATGTCAACCTGGTGGCGATGCACTCAAGGCAAAGCCAGTACCATAATCTGCCGCGGCACGATTACAGTTCCTGTCTGACTTGCTCGGTAAACAAACAGGGATGCTCTTTCATACAAGAGGCCCTCCAGCGTCAGATGGATCTTGGATGGATCGAAGACTACTATGATAGGAACCCTTATCAGATCAACATGGTACAGATCTTTGATATTCGCGTGATGAATACCAACCTGGTAGAGTTACATGCTGAGCAGGTCCGACTCAGATTCCTAATATCACATGATTACCAAAGCTGTAAAGCGGGTTGCGAAAATGATCGAGGTTGTACCCTTGTCCAGGAGGCACTTCAGCACTTGTTAAATCACTGGTGGATGCCAATCTATATGGATGAAGATACTCAGCAAATTAGTATCAATAACAGGAATCCTACTCGGCGTCAGAGTTAGGATGTCCGATCTGTGGAGACTAACCTAGTGAGGTTACATTGTATTCAAAGTGGGCGTGGCCAGGTGCCACCACACAATTATGATCGTTGTGGAGTCTATTCAGAAAGTAACCAAGGATGCTACCTTGTGAGGGCAGCTCTTCAGGGTCAGGTGGATCGTGGAGAGATTCGTCCATATCCGGGTTCCGGACCTATCAACTGGACGCCGAATTATCTCGCCGATCAAATTGAGGACGTTGTCGTAATCTCTGATCATCAGAGGACTAAAGATGTTTGTGCCATCATCCCTCTGCTTGACGAATCAAAAGTTCCCAACCGGGAACATATCGAGATTACGTACGATGCTCAGAAAAACCAGAAGGTTCCCTTAGTCATCTATCTACCGGGGCCACTACCATATGAATCAGCTAAGGCGATCCCTTACAAATACGGTGCAACAATAATCAAGAATGGAAAGGAAATTCCATTACCCTCCGTCGTGAATATTGCAGACATCAGTCGTGTAACACGGAGCGGTCGAATCTTCAACCGAGGAGTTAGAGAACTCAGCAAAGAAAAGGAACCTCAGACGGAAGTTCCTAATCCACCAGTCGGTCAATCCAGTAATCCCGACCTTTCAAAGGACAAATATGAGATGCTGAAGCTCATCCAAAGGAGTGAATACAACATTGTTGATCAATTGTTACAGACTCCTTCAAAGATCTCGGTATTATCACTATTACTCAGTTCAGAATCCCACAGGGAGGCTCTACAGAAAGTCTTGGAGCAAGCCTTTGTGGAACAGGATGTAACAATCAGACAGTTCGATAGCATTGTCTCTAACATCACTTCCTGAAATAATTTGGGATTTTGTGATGAGGAATTACCTGAAGAGGGTCGCCGTCATAACATGGCACTCAATATCACAGTCAACTGCCAGGACGATGCTTTAGCCAGCGTACTGGTAGACACAGGGTCAGCCCTGAATGTTATGCTGAAGTCCACTTTGATGCAATTATCATTCAAAGGCCCTCCGATGAGAATCAGCGAGGTCGTCGTCAAAGCGTTCGACGGATCCAGAAAAGCGGTTATCGGCGAAGTTGATCTTCCCATAACCATCGGTCCTCACACTTTCCAAGTCACTTTCCAAGTCATGGACATCCGGGCAACGTACAGTTGTTTATTAGGAAGACCTTGGATACATCAGGCTGGAGCGGTCACTTCGACTCTCCACCAAAAGCTAAAGTTCGTCCAGAACGACCGACTCATCACGGTTTGTGGAGAACAAGCCTTGTTCGTGAGTAACTTATCATCATCTACTTGTGTAGAACCCGAGGAGATTATTGGGACGCAGTTCCAAGCACTGTCGGTGAGCAAGAACAATCAATCTGAAGGAGGAACTTCGATTTCCTCATACAAAGATGCTATTAAAGCGGTCGAGAGTACCGATACCACAGGATGGGGACAGCTTGTAATTCCTACTGACAATAAAACAAAGAAGGGTCTTGGTTTTTCTGCAACCTGCACCCAGACTGCTGCTAATGATGAAAGTCTTCATCCCATTCAGAACTTCTTCCATAGTGGAGGCTTCCTCCAACCAGTGACTCAAGTAGTCCATGCTATCAATGAAGAGGATCCCTTTGACACAGATGAGGAATGGAAGTCCTATCTTAACGGGGACGGTTATATGTCGCAGGACGAAACGAAAACTCCATTTTGCTATCCTGCACAGAGCCCGAGATTTATACCCAGGTCAGACGTCGAAATGATATATGGAGATTGTGATCCAGAAGGATGCCGTACTCTGCCGAATTCATTAGAGGAAGACACTCCAATGAAAGACAATTGTGACTACACCTACTATGGCTCGATGGATGGTCTGCCAATGTGGCAACCTTACCCAGGAGACTTGGGGCCAGAAAGTCAGCCGAGTAATGACACTCAGCTGAGCATCATTGAACAGAATACCTGTGTCCCCACCATGCCATGGGATCAACACTCAGGTCATTCAGAAACTACTCAACATGATGATGAATTCGCAACGATTACAGGACTGGAATTCATCAACTATGCTTTTCCCGAGGTCAACGTCATCGAGAGAGATGACTACTCCAGTTCCAAAGAAGTGTGGGACACCTTGGGACAACCAAGTGGAAAATTTGACTATATGGTCAAGTACACCACTCCGGAAAGCTCTTGTATCAGGTTCGAAGACATCTAGCCAACTGGATGGGGAGATGCAGCTGAGAGCACAAATGTTATGCAAAATGCAACAGAGGAATTCTCCTACGACAACTCTGCCTGGGAGACAGATTCCAATGATCCTGCTCCACCAGAAATCAGCGTTATTTCTGAAGACAAATCAAGGAAGGTGCCAGACTTTGTGATTCACCGAGGAGTTCTCCGCCAGTGGGTTGCTGTCGAGGTTCCGAAGGTCGTTCACCAGTCAAAGTAATTGCCATCTTTAACCTTTCACCCTGCCCAGGTGAAACGGATGTTTTGATAGGGCTCGCTTTCTGTAAATTTCCCTCTTCGCTTTGCCCAAAGCGACAGAGTTTTGTTTTATAGGGCTGTAGTTTCAAGAATCGACTTGTTCATTAATAAAATAACGTCGATCTGTAATTTCCGCATTAATTGCTGTTTTCTTTTTTTGCTTTTCTCAGAAAATGGTATTCCTAAAAAATAAATCAATAATAAAAACAAGCAGTAAAAGAAATACACTGCACACAATCGCATTTTCTCTATCTCTTCTAAACACAAATCATCACGTCATGCAGATTGCTTGTTTTACACCCCGTTGAAACATACGATCCAATGCCTTCTCCCGACTTTGAGTTCCCGGTATTCGGGGCTGAAGAAGAAGTTGACAACGAAATTCCAGAAGAGATCTCCCGATTACTCGGACAAGAGGAAAGGTCCATTGAACCTCACAAAGAACCGTTGGAAACGGTAAACTTGGGTTCAGAAAAAGAGAGAAAAGAAATCAAGATTGGGGCACTGCTCAGTCCAACTGCCAAAGAGAGTTTGACAAAGCTTCTCAAAGAATTCCCCGATGTATTCGCTTGGTCCTATCAGGAATGCCAGGGTTGGATACCAGCATCGTGGAACATCACTTACCGTTGAGATCGGAATGTCCGCCAGTAAAACAAAGGTTGAGACGGACTCACCCGGACATGGCCATCAAAATTATAGAGGAGGTACGGAAACAGATTGACGCAGGTTTCCTTGCTACATCTGAATATCCTCAATGGTTAGCCAACATCGTACCTGTTCCCAAAAAGGACGAAAAAGTCAGAATTTGTGTCGACTACAGGGATCTGAACAAGGCAAGTCCAAAGGACGACTTTCCTTTACCACACATTGACATGCTGGTTGACAGTACAGCAAAGTTCAAGGTTTTCTCCTTCATGGATGGATTCTCGGGCTATAATCAAATCAAAATGGAGCCGAAAGACATGGAGAAAACTTCGTTCATTACCCCATGGGGTACCTTTTGTTACAAGGTAATGTCGTTCGGTTTGAAGAACGCCGGGGCAACCTATCAAAGGGCCATGACTACTCTGTTTCATGACATGATACACAAAGAAATCGAGGTATATGTCGATGATATGATTGCAAAATCTAAGACGGAAGAGGAGCACGTGACCCATCTGTCCAAACTATTCGAGCGATTGAGAAAGAACAAACTCCGCTTGAATCCCAACAAGTGCACCTTTGGAGTCCGTTCAGGGAAACTCTTAGGGTTCATCGTCAGCCAGAAAGGAATTGAAGTTGATCCTGACAAGGTCAAGGCCATTCAAGAAATGCCTTCTCTGAAAACTGAAAAACAAGTCAGAGGATTCTTGGGACGTTTGAACTACATCTCCAGATTCATATTCCTCATGACCGCCACGTGTGCGCCGATTTTCAGATTACTGAAAAAGAACCAGGACTGCGTTTGGACAGAAGACTGCCAAACTGCCTTCGACAGTATTAAGGAATATCTGTTGAATCCTCTGATTCTATCACCTCCAGTGGAAGGAAGACCACTAATCATTTACCTCACAGTCCTAGAGGACTCGATGGGATGTGTACTTGGCCAACAAGACGAAACCAAACGGAAAGAGTCTGCCATTTACTATCTGAGCAAGAAATTCACCGACTGCAAGACTCAGTATACGATGCTTGAGAAAACTTGCTGTGCTTTGGCTTGGGCAGCCAAGCGTCTTCTCCAGTACATGATTCGTCATACTACTTGGTTGGTCTCCGAGATGGATCCAATCAAGCACGTCTTTGAAAAGCCTGCTCTCACGGGAAGGATTTCCCGTTGGCAGATGCTACTATCAGAATATGACATAGAGTACCACGCTCAGAAAGCCGTTAAGGGGAGTATTTTAGCCGATCATTTGGCTCATCAACCGATTGACGATCAGGAATTAATTGGGTTTGACTTCCCAGACGAAGATGTCATGTATCTAAAAATGAAAGACTGCGATGAACCGCTACCCAGTGAAGGGCCAGAATCAGGTTCCCAATGGGGACTAATCTTTGACGGAGCAGTTAATCATTTTGGAAATAGAATTGGGGCAATCATCATAACCCCTCAGGGTACCCACATTCCTTTCACTTCCAGACTTACGTTCAAATGTACGAACAACGAGGCCGAATACGAAGCTTGTATTATGGGTCTCGAAGAAGCGATTGATTTAAGGATCAAGAACTTGGATGTATACGGCGATTCAGCCTTGGTTATCAATCAGATCACAGGAGATTGGAACACATACCAATCAGGATTGATTCCTTACAAAGACTATGCAAGAAGGTTGTTGCCCTTCTTCAACAGAGTTGAGTTTCATCACATCCCTCGTGATGAGAATCACATGGCTGATGCTTTAGCCACTCTTTCTTCCATGATTAGCGTAGGTCGATGGAATGACCTACCTAAGCTTGACGTAATGCGCCTTGAACGGCCCGCCTACATCTTCGCGATTGAAGCAGTCATAGACGACAAACCTTGGTATCACGATATCAAATGCTTCCTTCAGAAACGCGATTACCCCCCTGGGGCATCCAGGAAAGATAGAAAGTCCCTCAGAAGACTAGCAGGCAGCTTCTTCCTGAGCGACGATACTCTCTATAAGAGAAACTTTGACATGGTCTTGCTCCGATACGTCGACAGACCAGAAGCAGACATGCTGATAAGAGAAATTCATGAAGGATCCTTTGGCAGTCATGCCAACGGACATACAATGGCGAGAAAAATTCTAAGAGCAGGGTACTACTGGTTGACCATGGAATCCGACTGCTACAAGTACATGAGAAGGTGTCACAAGTGTCAGATATACTCCGACAAAATCCATGTACCGCCAACGCATCTCAAAGTTCTCTCTTCCTCGTGGCCTTTTTCCATATGGGGAATAGACATAATTGGCTTGATTGAACCTAAGGCTTCAAACGGACATCGGTTCATTCTAGTAGCCATTGATTACTTCACCATGTGGGTCGAAGCAGCGTCGTACGCTAATGTTACCCGACAAGTCGTGGTCCGATTTATCAAAAACAATCTCATCTGTCGTTATGGTGTTCCGAGCCAGATCATTACTGATAATGGATCTAACTTGAACAACAAAATGATGAAGGAGTTGTGCGCAGAGTTCAAAATCGAACACCATAACTCATCTCCCTACCGACCCAAGATGAATGGAGCGGTAAAAGCGACTAACAAGAACATCAAGAGGATCGTTCAAAAGATGGTTATAACCTATAAAGATTGGCACGAGATGCTACCCTTTTCTCTTCACGGTTATCGCACATCTGTCCGCACTTCAACAGGGGCTACCCCTTTCTCTCTAGTGTATGGCATGGAGCCAGTGTTCCCCATAGAAGTAGAGATCCCATCAATCCGGGTATTGATGGAAGCCAAGCTCACCGAAGCTGAGTGGTGTCAAAGCCGACACGACGAACTCAATCTGATCGAAGAGAAGCAAATTACGGCACTATGCCACGGTCAGTTGTATCGGCAAAGAATGAAAAAGGTGTTTGACAAAAAGGTCAGACCTCGCATCTTCAGGAAAGGAGACCTCATGCTCAAGAAGATACAATCTTTTCTCACCGATTCTCGGGGCAAGTGGACTCTGAATTATGATGGCCCCTATGTGGTCACGAAAGCTTTCTCAGGCGGCGCCTTGAGACTTGCAACCATGGACGGAGAGGAATTTGCCTACCCCACGAATGTTGATGTAGTCAAGAAATACTTCGCCTAAACTAAAAAAAAAAAAAAAAACGTCTCGGTGGATTGTAAACCCGAAAGGGCGGTCCAGGCAAAAGTTAGAGACATGAAAAAAAATCATCCCGGTGGATTGGAAACATCAAAGTACAATCCAGGCAAAATTTAGGGATAATGGCAAGTAACTATGTTCAACAGAGGCAAGTCCCTTAGCAGCAGTTACATCATCCATTGGAGGAAAACTCCAGTCAAGGTCATCTTTGACAGAAGCTCAGGATGTCCAGAACTCAAAGTTGGTAGAAGGATAGTGGTCGTTATGTTTCAACGTAGCCCTTTTCCCTGTAAATTACCATTTTTCTAACTTTGTAAATACTCTTTGGAATCACGCGTTTGGCTGATCTCCATCTTATCAATAAAATTTGAGCCCTTGTGCTTTTGTTTGTAATTCTTATTTGTTTTAGCTTTACAGAATGACGTTGTTTAACTTGATTAACGATTCTTGAAATAAAACAAAAATGAATTTACTTGTAAAACTTTTTCTGCTTTAAAATAGAGATGGCAATTTCTTTTGACTGTTGGACATCAGAAGAAAATCGATCGCGTCTCCAGAAGTAAGCGAGCTTAAAATTGCAGAATCAAAGTACTCCTTCTAAGCTAGTGCGCTTGAACGAAGGATCAACTGTATCAGATGCGGTTTCCCCATCTGATACCTCCGGCCGAGTTCTTATCTCCTAAGCCCAACCCACATAGCTCCCAGCAGGGACCATTCCTCCTGAGCAAGGTGGAATTGCTATCTTGAACCAGCGGTACTTTTTCGTCCCCAGCACTAGCCGAGTATCCAGTCATGTTCATCTTTTAGTTTGTATGTTGCGTCAGTTTTGTCAGCATAAACATACATGTATCATGCATTATTAATTTGCATTCATATTGCATCACTATCACTTAAGTCGGTCTTATCCTGCCGTGATAACCGTCCTCTCGATCGAGTTTGTCAGTTCTTTCCTCGTCAGGGAATATTATGTCCGATAAATCTCGCCACCAGTGTATCTTTAGATCAGAGTCGGCGCTTGACCACTTTGATAACTTGAACCTCTGCAAGACCAGAGAACCTTCAACAAGTGTCACTCTTCGCCATTGAAGATGATACCCTTGCTTTCCCGGATTAAGGAAAATCCCCAGAGAAAGCCTCTTAATCAAAGATTCGGCAGTACATTAGTATTCCTCCGAAAAACCGCTGATGAAAAGGTCATCGGCACCTCAAAATTGGATCACATCCTATGGCATTTCTCCGGGAAGATCTCGAGGAAAGTATGATGTAAGACTCCGAGCAGAAGCAGTCTCTCAAGAGACTCATTTTCCCCAGTAGATTCGACAAATGGCGTCTCCAAAACAAAGAAGCTTGTGCACCTCTATAACTCAGACGATTGGGTTCCCCAGCAAGTCTGACATCAAAACTTTTTCCGTCAAATGGCATCTCCCCAGGAAAATACGGCGAGAAGTTTGAGGAAAACCGCTACGAGTAGCGTCCTTTGTCAATAAAGTTTATTGACAAAAGAAACTAAGACCAGTTCCTTGGTAGGAAACCAGGATCGAGGGGAAGTTTGCAAAAGAAACTAAGACCAGTTCCTTGGTAGGAAACCAGGATCGAGGGGAAGTTTAAATCAGAAACTAAGACCAGTTCCTTGGTAGGAAACCAAGAACGAGGGGAAGTTTATATCATAAACTGAGACCAGTTCCTTGGTAGGAAACCAGGATCGAGGGGAAGTTTGCATCAGAAACTAAGACCAGTTCCTTGGTATGAAACCAGGATCGAGGGGAAGTTCACCTTTTCTAAGCATCATTGCTTAGAAAAAGAAGATGAATGCGTAAATTACCATTCATAGACGCCGTCAAAATTTCGGATATTCCGATATTTAATCCTCTTGCACCCCGAATGCCCGAATACCTTCGCCATTCACTCCTTCGTGTCCAAGAAGATTAAATAGGGGCATCTGTCATACCCCAAATTTTGACCACTTAGATTCCCATCATTGTGCAAATCATCATCACAATATGGATGGATCTTTATACCTCATCAGTCTCCCCATAGATGGGTGAGCATTCACTACTATCAAAGATTAGGGTTTCAAGCCTTTTCTGAGCTTTAGACAAAGGATCAATCAAGGAATGACATGATCTTCAACTTGTCTAACCTCCCAAGAATCTACAATGGATCAAGAGGACTCCCACTTCAAGGACTAAGCACAAGGCTGCTCCCTTTCAGGTGGATCAAGCTTCAAGATCGACAGTGTCACCAAATTAGGGTTTTGGTCGACCAGGGCCTCCAGTTGGAAATTTTCCTCTGGGCATGAGCCAATGATCCAAAACATAACCTAATTTACTCCATGGAACCTCATGGACCCAGTCATCAAGTCAATTTGACCTCAGGGGATGCATACATCAAAAATCAGGAATTAGGGTTTCTTGACCTAATTCACCCCTAAGTTGACTTTTGGGAGAAATCATGAACCAAGACCTCAAGACATGATTTGAGGGTCTCTAATATACCATATTGATCCATTTGGAATAATGGATTAATCCAAGAAGTGTGAGCAACAAGCTTCAATTTCATCTGCACCACAGTTAGGGTTTTGCGGGAAAAGTCAACTGTAACTTTGACTTTTGACCAGAACATGCTCCCAAACCCTAAGACATGATTCAATATACCCTATGACACCCATGGAACACGTCCATCAAGTTTGATTTAGGTCAAGGACATGATTTCCTGAAGGATTGCACAGTTTGGAATTCATCTGATAAAAAGTCAACTGTGCACAAAAGTCAACTTTGACTTTTTGAGATTTTTCACTAAAATGGATTTTTAACCCTAAAATGATGTTAATGTATGATTTGAATCATCATTCATCAAGAAAAATCAAGAAAAGTGGGATAACTTGTAAAAGGGGTAACCATAAAACTTAGAAATTTTTCTAAGTCGTGAAAAAGTGCCACTAATGCACCAACTTTAGAAGACCATAACTCCTAAACCACAAGGCCATTGTTTCCCATTCAAAGCTTGATTTGTAGATCTCATTACCCTCTACAAAAACTTCATACTGACCTATATCCAAATTCTTCATGGATTTTGAGTTATGGAGTGATCAAAATCAAGAAAAGTCACTTTGTTCCAACACTTAGTGAAAATTTCACTGTCAGATTTTGCCTCACTTTTTGCCAAATGTAGGGGGATTTTTCACTTGGATTCAAAAGAGATCAAAACCAAATATGTTCAAACAGTTGTTGTATCATGTAAGGGATTTCCAAAATGGCCAAGAACATTACCAAATTCAACTTACACCATGAGATATGACATTGGCAAGTTGCCTTGCTGATATCTGTCAAAGGCAAGGCAGAATTTGCAATTTTGCTCGATTTGCCAAAATCATCCAAATTCAAATGCTCCTGTCCACTTGGACACATCTGAGGATTGAATCTAAAGGGAACAATCACTGAGCCAAGCCTCCAAAGTCCATGGAACAAGAAATAGCATGTTGAACCTAGAATGGCCAAAATAGGGACAAGACTCCAAATTTGGATTGAAGCATTCAATGGAAGCATCAAGGTGGCATGGACTGTACCATTCTCATCTGAAATCAGTAAAGACTTCTCCAAGACCAAGGGAACCACAGCCTTGTGCCCTAACCTCTAGTCAATGGCTAGAGGAGACTTGCATTTCCATTGGCCAACATTGAACAAACACCTGCTGCAGTTGCCATTCACTGTGGATCCCAAAACAAACTTGCTCTACTATAAATAGAGCCCAATTGTGTTCAGTTTGAGTACACCAAAGCCATCAAACAGATGCTTTCCTCAAAATCTCTTCTTTCACCTCAAATTTGTCTTCCAAAGCAAGTAATTCTGAGTTTTTGAGCTAGAGAGCAATTCCACTCAAACTAATCACACACACACCTCATATATATCATATGTAAGCTGTGCAAACTATCAAAAGTGACCTGTAATCACAACATCACAAAGTCACCTCTCAAAACCTCAAAATAGCACTTGTTTGCATGTTTCAAGCCATGTCATGATTCAGTCACTTTCCAAACCAGATAAAACCTCAAACACACTCCAAATATCATCCTTGAACTGTCCCAAATGGTTCCCACCATCTGGAACACCATTTGAGGGAGTTGCTATTTTGGTCACTTTTGACCCTTTTTGCAAGAAAGGGACGGTTTGTGTTTTTGCAGGTACTAGTCAATTCCAATCATCCTAAAAGCATCCAAGGGATCATTTGAGGTGGTTCAAAGCATAAAATCATATCTGGAGCAAGAGGGTTGGCAGATTGCAGAGAAAACTCCAAAATCCCAAAGAAGGGTAAGCTTCTTAACTTGCACTCACCAAAACATGTGTGCATTTGAAGTCCACTGAGTATGTGTTTACCGTGAATTTTGGTAAACAACCTCTGGTCTATCAATCTAAACGCAAATTGATTTAACTTGCAGGATCGACCACACAAATCCTAGGACATGTACTAAGTTTGAGAGACAAGTGCAAATTAAAGAAAACGTAAATTGAACTCCACGTTCGACAATGCTGAAAATAAAATCTAACTGAACTCCACGTTCGACTATGGGCAATAAAGTAAAGTGAAGACTCGAAATTTAAAGTGATGCAAATAAAGGGTGCAGAAATTAAAGGCGTCGAATGAGTAAAAGCTTGGAAAGTAAAATGCAACGAACTCCACGTTCTTGGAAAGTAAAGGCTGGAATAATAAAAGTGTTAGCGAAGGTAAAGTGCAGTAAAGTAAAAGACTTTGAAAAATAGATGCAATGGACTTAAAGGAGAACTCCACGTTCTTGAAAATAAAAGACTTTGAAACGTAAAGGCTTGAACATTAAATGCTTGAACGTAAAAACGCAGTCGAAAGTAAAACGCAGAAAGTTTAAATTTGGCATGGAAGATAAAGTTCAAGAAACTGTAAAGGCATGGAAAGTAAATGGCTGAATCTTAAACATGCTGAAGATAAATTAGATTAATGAAGACAATGGTGTTACATTACGTACATTCTCACGAACTCGTTTCTCTACACGCGGGTACTTTGAGTTTCTTAGAGTAACTTGTACAAAAATATGAACACCCCATTTACATAGAACCAACTCCTATTTATAGTGCTAGGAAATAACTACCTAGTGGTGGTTACTGCTTCGAACGTGTGGATTTTGGCGCCTTCCCCTTGATCTCAACTGTTCCCACGTTCACAACTGCTCTTATTTAAATTTCAAATACTGGAAATTCCCTCCAATCTTAATATAACCACTACAGCACTACATTCTCATGGTCGAAGAACCCTTTCAACACTTAGCCATATTTTAAGGTTTCTCCACATTTATTCGACTCAGGCCTCTCAAAAAGCTAGGTCGAAGCCTTCTTTACATTAAAAATAATTTTTTAACATTAAAATAGCTTTGATTATGTCTGGCGTCGAAATTTAGGGTTAACAAATTGCCCCCAAGGAATGTCCTTTCGCCAGACTTGGTAGGTAGGCCATTTCTTGACATAATGCTTATTTCGACGCCTATTTGCCTGACCCTAACTGAACACTCCACTAATTCCTAATAGCAAACTATTCAGTTTCTTTAACCCACGCCTCTGACTTCACGCCATCATGACAAATCCTTAAAACGCCTTTTCAGCCGTATTCATCATAACGCCTTTCTTGAAAACAGACGTTAACAGTCTGCACATAACTGCTACTTTTCATCACGCCTTCAGGAGGAAGCCACGTGCCCCACTAACCCCTCAGCTTCAACGGTGGATCCAAGTCCCTGGAGGTTTTCAAATATCTATATATATCCATTTCTGCCACTTTGTGACCTTTCCACACTTTTAGTACTCTCAAGCAGCTCTTCTTCTCTTCAGTTTTTTCGCAAACCCAGTAAAAACACCACCTTTTTATCTTCTTCCACAATGGCATCCTCCCAAATTAACCCTCAAGCAAAGAAGACCCAAAAGGGCAAGGCCACTCCATTCAAGCAAACCATCCCACCGTTCGCTAACATCCCAGGCCCTCAACTGGTAGATAATCGTCATTGTATGCCGGAACCTACCTCTACAGAGTCAAGAGCCATCTACCAATCTCAGGTAATAATTCCCCTAGTTATGTCTGATAAAACTTATGCATTATCTGATCCTTTGGCTGAGGTGGACATTTCCAACGAGAAGCTGAGTGAGTTTTTCCCATCATACCGGAAATCCAGACCATTAGGGCAAAAGAGTTTCCCTAAAATTAATTCTGCTACTGGAGCTTCCCCTGAAGAGATCCCTTTACCCAAGATCAATGTTGGCTATCTCACTGATGGCACTAGACTGGTGAGAGCTGTCAATCCTTTAAAGGAATTCGACCAATGGATGGCAAAGATGGAGAAAGTTAAAGCTGACCATTGGAAGGAGATAGGGATCTATGACCTTCTGATGCTGTCGAAGACCAACATACCCTATTGTTTGAACCTGTTGGCAGCATCTTTATACTTTTGGGACAACACCCATTATACATTCCACCTGCCATGTGGAATGGTTACTCCAACCCTTTTCGACGTAGCTGCCATCACAGGGCTTCGTCCAGATGGCCTCGTCTACAATCCTGAGGTTAATGCTGATGATACTATCAACATTTCAGGCTCAAAACTGACCTACGCCCTCTTTATCAAACACCACTTCAAACAAGAAGACGATGAGGTGTCTGATGAAGAGCACATTGCTTTCCTCACAGTCTGGCTGTCGAGGTATGTTTTTTGTACCAAGTCTTTGCAGGTGGCTAAGAAGTACCTGCCCCTGGCGAACCAACTCCACCACAACAGAGGGACCTGCCTGAGCGAGCTCATTCTGGCGAACCTTTACGAATCTATCAGTGAGGGGGCTTCTCAACTGAAGAATGTGGAAGCCTGAGGTCCTATGCATTTGAGCGGTCCTCTTTGGCTACTTCAATTGTGGCTCAATGCTACATTTGAGGCTAGCCTCCCCAGAAAAGGCATAGTCAATGAAGCTTCCGCTGAGATCAGGGAGAGGAGTGTCGAAGGGACACGTCTGGCTAAGCTCACTCCTAATGATGATGGTGAAAACCTTCAGAAGGCTTTCACCAGTTATATAATGATGTTCGCCAAACGCTATGAGTTCACTCCCGGCATGGCACCCTTTGTTCGATGAAGCTATGGCCCTGAGTGGTTTCAAAGGCCATTTCCAAATCCTCTCCGACCCCTTGATCCAGAGTCTGTTGCCATCTGGGAAGCCTTTTTGATTCCTAGATTTATTATCCACAGGCTGAACCTAGGGAGAGGTTTATCAGCATTGATTGCCTACCAACCCAACTTGGTTTCTCGACAATTTGGGCTGGCCCAGAGCTTCCCTCAGTGCTTATATGAGAAAAAGGGTCAAGTGATTCTTCACACCGCCTACCTCGACGAGGAGAATGTCTCAGAAGCACTCAACAGTAGGAACGAAAAAAGAAGCACCCTCTCCCCTGTGTTTTTCGAACCTTCCTTTTTATGCACTCCATCCTTCCACCAATGGTGGTTGAAGCATTATACTGAGCACTTTCTTGATGCAGCCACGTTTTCTTCGTTACTTGACCAAGCTTTTCTCCATGTGCAGGACAAGACGAAAAAAAGTAAGTTCACTCATATCGAAGAAATACAGGCTTTTCAAAAGTACTTTGAAACTATCTATCGACCAGATGATCTTAGTCGAACCATTCATGAGGCTGTTGTTACTCTAAAGAGAAAATTTCTAAAAAAGCTGGATCAACTAAGAATTCCTCCCAACGTCCCTCGTGAGAAACGTTATGAGGTAGCTTTTAAACTTTTTCCTCCAAAGTTCCCTCGACTGCCTAATGCTGATTTTGGAGTGGCGCTTGCCCCTCCATTTCCAGATTGGTTTGTCTGTGGGGAGCATTTAAAACTTCTTCGACAGCAGTCTCAGCCAAAAGCTCGACGAGTGGTTTCGACTAAGCATACGTTAGATAGTTTTAAAGGACACCTTCATATAGGAATTCAGGACGTTCGTGTCGAATCTGAGATATATGAAGGTTTAAAATCCTTAATTCATGGCTTTATGACTAACCATGTAATCATTAACTTGTATTAACTGGGTACTATCTTTCAGCTGTGTCTAGGAAAGCTGCTTCGACTAGAGCTGCCACCTTGCAAAGTGGCAAAGAACAAGGGAGTACACAGGTATATTTCACCTCCTCTGTTTCTATTTGTACTATAAGAATTCCTTTCTTATTTTTGCACTGCCTCTTCAGACTGGTCGAACACTTCCAACACCTTCCAAGAAAGGTAGGAAGGATACCCCAGTTGTGGCTATAGCTTCAGAGGCCTTAGATGAATCTCCTGAAGAGGTTCTCACAAGGAAAAGGAAAAAACCCACAAAGGCCTCTGGACCTGCTGGCCCACCTCCTTTGAAGGTGGCCAAAATACTCGAAACGGCATCCACCACAAGTGGTGTCGAGAAGGAATCCTCCAAGGTAGCCTTGAGAACCCCTCTTGGTGACCATGGGGGTGATAAATCAAGTCCTGTTGTTGAACAAACTCAGGTATGCGCACCATTATCTTTTCTATTATGCTCTACATCCTTCGCCTATTATTTCATTCTCATTATCTCCACTTGTGTTCTTTAGGCACCCATAATCAACACTCCAGCTCCCCAACCAACTCCAAGCAACTTCGCCACTATCATAATTGACGACTCTGTTCCTCAACCAACTTCAGGAAGCTTTACCACCACGCTCCTCAACAGCCAAGGTGAGCCAACTTACCACCCATCTTCTGATATTGGCTCTGGTTTGAGTGAGATTAATCAACCCATTCCACATGTTACAGCAACTACTGCAGCACCAGCTCCAACCCCAACTCAGCATGCACAAGCTGAGGGAGCTAACTCTAATGAGGATGACTCTTCAAGCTCACCACCTATCAATCTGGATGCCTCCATGGATAAAGGCCAGATGGTTGAAGAAGAGTGGCGTGAACCTGAAATCCAAACACACAACGTCACTCCTGATCAAACCACCCCGGCTGATGACCAGGAAAATGTGCAACCAGCTGCGGATGAATCTGATGAGGAAATGGGAGAGGGAGAAAATGAAGAAGAAGAAGAATCAGCAGAGGAGGAAGAAGAACAAGCTGAGCCTCGCCCCCACCATACTCCTTCGCCTATGGTCACTCCACTAACTGGGGACTCGCTGATAGCACTCAAGTGGTCGAACCCACGTGAGTTTGCCAAATTGATTCTTGAGCAAAGGCATGGTTCTTCCTCTGTTCCTTCGACCTCAGCACCAGATGACTTCGCCCAATCAATTCTCCAAGCCATCAAGAAAAAATTCTTCAAAGGGGATATTTACAAAATTCTGGCCTCAGATCCAACTGCAACTGCTTACTTGAAGGACACCCTTGCAAAGATTGAGCTCACTACTCTCAATTCATATGTCTCTGGTTTTCTGATAGAGCTAACAGTTGTGGTAAACCAAATAGCTGCAGAAATAAAACTGCTCCCCTCGATCAGGGATACCATAGAGAGAACATCTGGCTGTGAGAGTGCAGCCTGGTGTGGTGCACAAGAGGCGTACGAAGAAATCCAACGTATGGAGGCTGATCAAAGGAAAAAGCAAGACGAGATAGCCTCCAACAAGAAGGACATTGAAGCCTGGAAGCAACAAATCACGGAGCTACAAGCTAAAATTGAAAATGCTGAAACCCGCAACCGTGATTTGCGCCAACTCGACGACACTGAGATAGCTGAAGAAACGAAGCATGCTATTGATCGAATTAAGGCGGCCCAAAGATATGAGAAAGACCTCGCAGAAGCAAAACTTGACGAATCTTTGTGCAACGCCCGCCTCAAACATCACATAGGGTCTTTTTCTCAGTTGGCGTCGAGGCTTCCCTTCTGATACCTTCGACACCTTTATTTCATTTGTTTAATCATCACTTGTTTCCTGGCCTTTTCAGGCCTTTTATGTAATGACAGTTTTATGCCTGTTGGCATTGATTCGATTAATCATTATTATTTTGCCTTTAACTGCTTTCGACCTATATTGCATGATGATGTTCTTTATTGTTATCTTTTATCAGTCAAATTCGCAATTAAGGCATTCTATCTTTTCTTGGAAAGTCACCCCTCCTTCTTTAAATTCCAAGGCATGAGCCTCTAGCTTTAAAGTAACATTCATAGCATAGCCCTCAGGCATACTTCCAAGAATAACTCACCTGTTTCCACCGTTTGGCTAGCCAATCCAATCAGCCATTAGCCTCTATAAATTTCTTCCATCTGACCATGTTTTGCGTAGAAGCAGCCATGAATAATTCAGAGAAATGCTCAACTGAGAAGATGGTTGGAAAGGCCAAGGCAATTGAGGAAACAAATAAGGTAGAGGTGCCCCAACAACCTAATGTCTCCGTCGGAGCATCCTCTTCAGCCAAGAAGAGAGAAACCAAAATGAAGATCTCCAAGAAAGGGCGCTCCAGCACCCGAGATTCTGATGATGAGCCAGATGCAGATTATATGGACTTCCTCAAATCCATAGATTGGAGAGATTATGAATGACCTTTCATAAAAAAAAAATGTTGTACTAGTTTCTCTTCGCTTTGTATGCCATATTAGCCTGACTTTGCCTGTTTTGGCTTTCTTTTATTAAATAAAGCTTATGTTTTAATATGAATCTCCTGCAGCATAGGCTTATATTTTTTCAAATACTTTCCATTTACTTTCAAGATTCTTTTATCTTTGTCTAACTCTTCCACTTCATAAGCTCCATTAGAGAACACTTGTACGACTTGGAATGGTCCTTCCCACTTAGGGGACCACTTGCCCAATGTTCTATCCTTTCGATCCATGGGCAAAATCACCTTCCAAACCAATTCCCCACATGCAAAAGATTTAGATTTAACCTTTTTGTTGTAGGATTCTTCGACCCTCTTCTTTTGTCTTCTCAGCAACTCCAAGGCTCTAAGCCTTTCTTCATCCAAATCCACTAATTCATTCATCATCATTTCCCAATAATTCTCAGAGGGAATTTCATGATGTCTTTGAACTCTTACAGACTGTAGATAAATCTCAACAGGTAATACTGCATCATGACCAAACGTGAGTCGAAATGGGGTAGTGTTGGTAGCCTCTTTGGGGGATGTTCGACACACCCAAAGAACTTGGTCTAATGTCCTGTGCCAATTTCTAGGCCTTTTTCCCACATGCTTCTTGATTAGTCCAATCACTACCTTATTGGCAGCTTCGACTTGCCCATTGGCCTGAGCATAATAAGGTGTAGAAGTTAATAACTTAAAACCTATTTCTCTGGCAAATTCCTGCATCTTTCGACCAGTGAACACTGGTCCCTGATCTGTAGTAATTGTTTCAGGAATACCAAATCTATAAATAATGTGATTTTGAATGAACTCAATAACGTCTTCCTGACCTATATTCACCAGTGGTATTGCCTCAATCCACTTGGTGAAATAATCAATTCCCACCAAAATATATCTCTGGTTCTTTGAAGATGCTGGTCGAATCTCTCCCACTATATCCAAAGCCCATCCTCTGAAAGGCCATGGTTTCACTATAGAATGTAATTCACTTGCAGGGATGTGCTGTATGCCAGCATGAATTTGACATTCTTGGCACCCTTTAGCAAATTCTATGCAATCCCTCAGCATAGTGGGCCAATACATGCCTTGTCGAAACAATAACCATTTCATCTTCTGGCCAACTTGGTGCGCTCCACATGCCCCACTATGTACTGTCGAAAGAGCCAAGTATGCCTCTGTTTCACTAAGGTATTTCAATAAGACTCCCTCAGGGGTCTTTTTAAACAGTTCATTACCCAATAGTACATAGCTTAAAGCTTGATATTTGACTTTTCGCTCTGTCGAAGCCGTTGGGTTTTGCAAATATTCAACTATTGGCTTTCTCCAGTCTTCATCTGTCAAATCATCTAAAGCAAAAATTTCAAAATTTTCGCCATCTATGCATCCAAGCTTCGTTGTTTCTAAGTCTGATGGACATAATCCAACAGCCACCACCTTACCTCTTGCCTCGATTACTTCTTGAAGGTTTTCTTTCGACACCTTGTATCCAGAAGCAATTTGGGCCAAGTCGTTAGCAACTTGATTCTCTATTCTAGGTATGTGTTGGATGGCCACTACCTCAAATTTCTTTAATAATCTATTGGCTATCACAAAGTACATAATGAGATTTTCTTTAACACATTTATACTCCTTTGTGATTTGTTTTATAACCAATTCTGAATCTCCCATTATTTCGACTCTAGTTGCCCCCAATTCTAACAAAATTTCAAGGCCAGCAATTAATGCTTCATATTCAGCCTCATTGTTAGAGCAAGGTCCTTCGACCTTGTACTTAAATTTTGTTGGAATTTTTTTAGGAGAAATAATGTATATCCCCACTCCTGTTCCATTTTTATGACTTGATCCATCAAAGTATAATTTCCAAGATCTTAATTCGACGTAATTCAAATCATTTTCATTCATGGAGTGATCAACTATAAAGTCTGCAACTATTTGCCCTTTCACAGCTTTTAAAGGTTGATATGTTAAGGAAAATTCTGTTAATGCTAATGCCCATTTGCCAATTCGACTATGCAAAATGGGTTTAGATAACATATGTTTTACAACATCAAAGTGAGACGAAACATACACATCAACAGGTTTTATATATTGCTTCAGTTTAGTACAAGAGAAATACAAGCATAAACATAACTTTTCAATCATGCTATACCTAGTTTCTGCATCATTTAAAACTCGACTAAGATAATAAATGGCTCTTTCGATTCCATTTTCATCCTCTTGAGCTAACATACTTCCTAGAGTTTTATCTGATGCAGCTATGTACAATCTCATACTTTTGTTTCTACAAGGTTGTGAAAGAATTGGAGGGTGGCTTAGGTACTCCTTGATCTTGTCGAAGGCTTCCTGCTGTAATTGCCCCCACTCGAAACCATCTTTGTTAAAACGAAGCAATGGCGAAAAAGATTGTGTTTTGCCACTCAGGTTGGATATAAACCTTCTTAAGAAGTTGATTTTGCCCAACAACGACTGCAACTCCTTTTTGGTCGATGGCGCTTTCGCCTCCATTATGGCTTTGGTTTTATTCTGATTTATTTCAATCCCTTTCTTGTGGACCACAAAGCCTAAGAAATCCCCTGCCTGCACACAAAAAACACATTTAAGAGGATTCATTTTAAGACCATATTTTCTCATCCTTTCAAAGGATTGTCGAAGATGATCAATGTGATTTTTCCCAGAAATAGATTTTATAACAATATCATCAATATAAATTTGCATGAATGTGTCTATAAAATCGTGGAAAATTGAATTCATTGCCCTTTGGTAAGTGGCACCAGCATTCTTGAGACCAAAAGGCATCACTACCCATTCATAGGTGCCTAAGGCTCCAGGGCATCTAAAAGCAGTTTTATGAACATCTTCCTCAGCAATGAATATTTGGTTGTAGCTAGAATATCCATCCAGCATACTAAGATATTCATGTCCTGCTGCAGAATCTATCAACATTTCTGCTACTGGCATTGAATATTCATCTTTGGGAGTTGCAGAGTTTAAATCTCTAAAATCAATGCAAACTCTCATAGACCCATTCTTTTTAATAACAGGTACTATATTAGCCAACCATTCGACATACCTTGCAGTGCGAATGAATTTGCAACGAAGCAGTCTTTCGACTTCCTCTTTGATCTTTGACAATATCTCTGGTGCAAACCGTCTTGGATTTTGCTTGACTGGTTTTTTCCCAGGCGTCATAGGCAACCTGTGTTCGACCAACTCCCTGCTCAAACCATGCATTTCATCATAATCCCAGGCGAAGCAGTCTTTGAACTCTTTCAACAGCTGAACTACTTCGACCTTCAACTGGGGATCAAGATTGGCACGGATGTAGGTAGGCCTTTTGGTTGTCCCCTCACTGAGGTGCACTTCTTCTAAAGGATCTTGTGCTAGCATTTTTATATTATTTGCCAACGGATCCTTCTCAAATCCCAAAGGCTCATCTTCATAGATGGCGTCGAGCCTCTGGCTTCGCTCTCCAGTTTCAACCCTATCTGGAGGTTTTGGGTCGAAGTCCTTACCAGGACCGTCTTGATATACTTCAGAAAGGGCTTCACCAGCCATATAATCATTGGCGGCTTCCAAAGCCGCTTGTAGTTTTGTTTCGGCCACATAGGCCGAAATTCTTTTCAAAGCGTCGAACTCAGTCATGATCACTGAATTCATCTCCCCACCCTGTGGGCTCTATTGGAGGTGTGCCTAGGCATGGCAATCTTCCTCCCAGTACCTCCCTGTCCCATCTGAAACCTTCAACAGGGTGTAAGTACAACGAATAGAACGTTTCCTCGTCAGGTGTAAACTCAAAATCAGTTGGAGAACATGGAGCAATGTTCGCCAGATGTTTCTCAAATTGCCTGCTATCCACATGATTAACAGGCACCTTTAAGTACCCTTGATCAGCTTCAATGTTTTCCACTATCCCATCTGGTCTCCAGATTGTGATTCTCTGGTGCATAGATGAGGGTACTGCTCCTATCCCATGAATCCAGTCCCTACCTAAGAGTAGATTATAGTTAGCCTTTGTTTCGACGACCACGAACACTGTTGGTCTGGTAATAGTTCCCACAGTGAGATCCACCTGAATCACTCCCAGAGTGGAACCAACTTTGCCTTCATAGTTAGACAGAACCATGTTGTGGGGTTTAGTATTAGTCTCAAATTTTCCAATCTTGGCATCAAATTAACCGTCGCACCACAATCTACCAAAATTTTGTTGACAGGGACGTTCTCCACTTTTCCAGTAATGTAAAGAGGCTTCAAATGACCCTTCTTTGCCTCTGTGGGACGCTCGAAGGAAGCATTTTGTTCTTCGACGCACCCATTGTTCATGATGTAATAGCACACATGCTTGTGTGCCATCATTTCCATTTCAGCAGTTTGGTCTAAGTCTTCGACCTCTGAGACTTGACCAAACTCTCTTGGCATCACTGACACCACATTTACCAAAATGTCTAGGGAAGCTGCTGACTCATTGTCGAAGTTATCAGTCATATCATCATCCTCTTCGACCTTCTTTTCTGGCTGAATAGTAAACAACTTTCGTCGTATGGGCATCTTCTCCATTGCCCCAGCCACATTGGTGCTTGACTCCCCTTGCACCTGAGCCTCCCTGACAGCTTTTCGCCTGCGCTGCTCTCTTTGCCATTGCGATCTAGATATTGGGTTTTTGCCCTTGTAGTTCTGAGAAATGTATGCTGATTTGTTTGTAGTGTGATTCTCTTTTCTGTACTCAAATGACGCACCTCTTTCCACATCAAACTTCTCCCATTTTTTCTTCTGTCCTCTCCCTTCGACAGGTTTGATCCAACTACCTGTTGGCACGTTTGCAGTTGGTTTGAACGTTCCTGGCTTGGCTCTTGGTACTTGGTTCTTTGGCCCTGTCGAAAGTCGCCTATGGTCAAAACCTCTGTGCCCCTTGTTCACCTTCTGCCCCCAGCTTTCACCAGCCTTTTGATACCTTCCAGCTTGTGGGCAGCCTTCTCATCAAAAATGGCGCTGCACCTGGGGCACAGCATTACTCCAGAGTCTTTTTTCTGGCAACGATGCAAGAAGTCCACGATTGTCTCTTCAGGCTTAGGATAAGCCATTTTGTTGAGTTTCTCTTGCTCATCTACCTCACTTGATTGTTCATCTTTTCGATCCTTAATTTCGACCATGTTGACATCCATTCTGTCCTTCAGGCGCATCTTGGAGAAACTGGCTTCCAGACTTTCAGTGGTCTTTGCCAAGCAGCCACCACCTACTGCTGCTTTTGCAGCTCTTTGGGAAGCTTTTTCCCAAGCAGCTTTCTCAGCCTCCACCGTCTCCTCAGCATTGACTCTCTCGACATCAGGAGACGTCTTGAAAAAATTTTCAGCAGCCATGCCTATCCAATTTTCCACCAGACAACCATCCATGTCCAGCATCTCTCCAACCAAGAGCATGTCATCTTCCAATTCCTTAACAACTTGAACTTTAGGGGCATTTCTACCCATAGCCTCATCGGTGTTGACACTATCTGAGCTAGAATCAGACTCTTCAGCCAATTCGACCATGTTAATGCCTTCATTGGCATTTATCTTCCACCTATCCAAAACCTTAGCAGCCTTATCCATTTCAACAAACTTATCAGCAGTTTCTTTGGTTACCAACATCAGACTGGTATCATCAACGTTTAGGCCACTTGTAGCCTTACTAGAACCTTCGATTATCACATAACTGATGGCGAAGTCTTCAGTAACTTCTACCATGTTGATTGACTCGTCGAATCCCCCTGTGGCTTCCACCAGCTGAACCTCATGAGGCTCTGTATAATTGGCCTCTGCAACTTGCAATGGGTCAGAGTCAATCTTCATCTGGGCTTTGCCTTTTTCCCCAAACTTTAGCCTTCCTTCCTAGATAGCGTTCTGCACCAAATCCCTGAAAAGAAAACATTGAGAAGTTTTATGACCCAAAAAATTATGGTACTTACAAAAACATCGTTTCTTTCTTTGTTCTAAAGGTGACGTTTTAGCACCAGCAGGCACTATCATTTGCCCATCTTTAACTAACAAATCAAAAATTTCGTCACATTTAGTGACGTCGAAGGTATATGTTTTCTTAGGGAATTTGTCGTTAGATTCGACAGGATTTTTTCCTTCTGAAGGGGCTAATAATTTGCAAGCATAAGGTGGACCTTGCTTTAACTCAGCAACGTCAACCTCATTTTCGTCGAAACAAGATGGTTCACCATACAGATTCTCCACATCTTCCTTGCATTCGACGAATGCTACTTTTTTACCCCTACTGAATTTGGCCTTTTCTTCTTTTAGCCTTTCTAGCTGTCGAACCCTATCAGCCAGCTGGGCCATATCTCTAAGATATTGGGTATCTAATTTCTTCCTAATGGAATAATAAAGACCCCCAGCAGCCATTTCGACCAACTCATGTTCTGGCACTTGTGTAAAGCACCTGGCTTTAAGAAGTCGAAACCTGTTCAGGTAATCATCAATTGGCTCAGTGACTTTGCGCTTGATGCTAGCCAATTCTTTCAAACTAATCTTAGTTTGCCCCATGTAGAACTGCTCATGAAACAAACGTTCTAATTGGGTCCAATTGTATATGGAATTTGGAGGCAACGTAGTAAACCATGTGAAGGCATTCTTGGTAAGGGAACTTGGGAAGTATTTGATCCTAAGACTTTCGTCAGCTGCAATCTCGCCTGCTTCGATCAAATATCTAGCCACATGTTCGACAGTAGACTCAGTAGTATCTCCTGAAAACTTGCTGAACTTTGGAACCTTCATCCTAGAGGGTAGTTCTGCTTGGAGAATGTAATCCACTATAGGTGAAGTATAATTTGGCCTAGTGAAGCCAAAATTCACACCATTTCTAGTCATTATTCTTTCAACCATGGCTGCAAGATTATTTTCGTCTGCTTGATTCTGGTGTCGAACCTGCCTAAGTAGTTGATCTGCTTTTTGGTTCCTGTTCACCATCACTACTGGTTCTTCCTCCATCTGGTATGGCATCTGGTTTCTTGGTGGTTCGACTCTAAAATGGTCAACCATCTCTTGATCCTCTAAGTTAGCATCAGGTATCTGACGTGGATGACGTCTTGGGACATCTTCGACAACCGTCGCTCTTCGATCTACTGCTGGTACTCCCATGAAATCAGCCATGCGTGCCACTTGTGCAGCCAGTTGTTGGTTAGTTTGGGTTGTATTTTGGATCAAAGGTTGAAAAACTTCTCCCATTGTCTGAGACAACGTATGTACCATTTGCATGTTACTTTCATCCATCTGCTGTCTCAAACAATTTATGGATGTATTTGTAAGGCTAGGTGTTTGAGCAGAGTAACCAACACCTATATTCTGGTTGTTTCGTCCTCCTGATCCTGACCCTTGTAGTGGCGAAGACACAATAGTTTCTGAAAACACAGGTGGAGCATTCTGCAGGTTTTGCATCATTGATGTAGGCATACCATAGGGTTGACTCCTTGACCCTGGATGTGGAAAACCTGGTGGAGGAACGTGCATGTACATTGTATTTCCTCCTGAGGGTGTTGGTGAATTAGAACTTTGTGGTCCTATGTATTCCAACACAGGTTGAGTATATGATTTTGTATATGTTGATCCTGGCTCAGACACTACTAATGGAAGTGACGCCTGTCCTCCTGTCGAAGACACTGGTGATGGTGTGCTTTGAGTCCCAATACTGCTACTGGACTAAGTGTTTGAAATACTCCCTTGAAGATCAACTTGTTGATTGGCATTGGTTGCCATTTTCTTAGTGTATCTTCTCTTTGGTATTCCTTCGTTTGCTGTGGCTAACTTCCCACTTCTCAATAACATACAACGAAAGTGCTTCTTCACCAAGAGAGATGAGGTTGACAAAAAGGTTTAGCTTAGCACTGGGTCCCACTGGGCGTACCAATTTGTTTACCGTGAATTTTGGTAAACAACCTCTGGTCTATCAATCTAAACGCAAATTGATTTAACTTGCAGGATCGACCACACAAATCCTAGGACATGTGCTAAGTTTGAGAGACAAGTGCAAATTAAAGAAAACGTAAACTGAACTCCACGTTCGACAATGGTGAAAATAAAATCTAACTGAACTCCACGTTCGACTATGGGAAATAAAGTAAAGTGAAGACTCGAAATTTAAAGTGATGCAAATAAAGGGTGCAGAAATTAAAGGCGTCGAATGAGTAAAAGCTTGGAAAGTAAAATGCAACGAACTCCACGTTCTTGGAAAGTAAAGGCTGGAATAATAAAAGTGCTGACGAAGGTAAAGTGCAGGAAAGTAAAATACTTTGAAAAATAGATGCAATGGACTTAAAGGAGAACTCCACGTTCTTGAAAATAAAAGACTTTGAAACGTAAAGGCTTGAACATTAAATGCTTGAACGTAAAAAGGCAGTCGAAAGTAAAACGCAGAAAGTTTAAATTTGGCATGGAAGATAAAGTTCAAGAAACTGTAAAGGCATGGAAAGTAAATGGCTGAATCTTAAACATGCTAAAGATAAATTAGATTAATGAAGACAATGGTGTTACATTACGTACATTCTCACGAACTCGTTTCTCTACACGCGGGTACTTTGAGTTTCTTAGAGTAACTTGTACAAAAATATGAACACCCCATTTACATAGAACCAACTCCTATTTATAGTGCTAGGAAATAACTACCTAGTGGTGGTTACTGCTTCGAACGTGTGGATTTTGGCGCCTTCCCCTTGATCTCAACTGTTCCCACGTTCACAACTGCTCTTATTTAAATTTCAAATACTGGAAATTCCCTCCAATCTTAATATAACCACTGCAGCGCTACATTCTCATGGTCGAAGAACCCTTTCAACACTTAGCCATCTTTTAAGGTTTCTCCACATTTATTCGACTCAGGCCTCTCAAAAAGCTAGGTCGAAGCCTTCTTTACATTAAAAATAATTTTTTAACATTAAAATAGCTTTGATTTTGTCTGGCGTCGAAATTGAGGGTTAACAGTATGCATCTATTATACATGTCATATGTGTTGTGTTTGTGCCAATTGATCATGTAATTCATGCCTGTATCAAAGTGTAGCATAGAAAATGCAATCATAAGCCATTTTCAAAACCACTATCGGGTTTTGAGGAGGGAGTGTGATCTGAAAAAACCACCACCACCATTGGATTCCTTGTGAAATTCTGGCCCAGATGCATATAAATTTTGTCTCAAACCGTTAAGAATTGAGAAAGTTATGACCTTCACGTTTTTGAGCCAAAACTTGCCTTGGGCAAGCCAAAACCAAGTCATACCTTGTATATTTGTTGGTTTGTTTCAAACAATGGATGTATCACCACCCCAGTGGTAAGGCGCGCACCTTGTATGCCTGAGGTCGTGGGTTCAAACCCCACCCATGCCATTTTGTGATTTTTCACATTTTTGCTATTTTTCCAACTATTTTCTTGTTTTGTTAATTATTTGGAAAATTAATAACTCTTTCAATTTTAATTATTTTTTATTGGTTCTTTTTGCAAAAAATCACAAAAATGTTGAAATATTTTATTCCACAAAAAATTAAGTTTATATTATTTTTTTAATATAATTAGTATTTTTGTGAATAAATTCATTTTTATTTGTTTTTAAACATTTTTTAAAATGAATTTTCATCTTGAAAATCAAGACCAAATGAGTTTAAATATCCCTTGTGATTAAACTCCACTTTTCAAAACCTTTAACAAAATCACAAGTGGTTTATTCAAATTTATTTGGTATTTTGTTTGATTTTCTTTAAATATTTACTTTTAAAGAATAACAAATTAGGGTTTCTTTGATTTTCACCATCATAAAACTTTTTTAAACACTCATGGGCCTCTAATAGAGTGTAAGACCCAACCCTTTGTAAATACAACCTAATTTTGGGCCTCACTTATTGTATAAGTCCCGTTGTATTTCAAAAATCACGGCGCGATCGTCGCCTTTTCAAAATAAAACCTCTGGGCCTACCCTCGTGTTGTAAGCCCCATTTCTTTTCTAAAACCTTTTTGGGCCTCTTGAGAGAGTTTAAGACCCAACCCCCCTTGTACAAAAACTTTTTGGGCTTCACCTATTGTATAAGTCCCTTTGTACAAGTAAACGGCGCGATCGCCGCCCGTTTAAAAATAAACCAAATTGGGCCTCTCCTTGAGCTATAAGACCCATTTAAAATTTTTTGGGCCTCTATTAGAGTGTAAGACCCAATTCCCCTTTTAACCAAAACCATTTTGGGCCTCACTTATTGTATAAGTCCCTCTGCGTTAAAAGAAAACCTCGGCGCGATCGCCATTTTAAACGAAAAATCATCTGGGCCTACCCTCGTGTTATAAGCCCCACTCTTTTTCTTTAAAACTTTTTGGGCCTCTTGAGAGAGTGTAAGACCCATCCCTTTGTACAGAAAACCTTTCTTGGGCCACAGTCACTTGTATAAGTCCCTCTGTACAAATTCAACAGTAAAACCCTGGGCCTCTCCTTGAGCTGTAAGCCCCAAATCTTTCTTTTTCAAAGCACTTTCTCCTTTGATTTTGAATATATTGTTGTTTTCAATCTTTCTTTGTTGAACAACTAACCAAACAGCATGGAAGCTCTACAACCGAGTAAGTGTTTATACGCTTTCATTTACTGCTTTCCTATACATATAACTATATTGTGGGGCTGTTTCGCTGTAAGTCTTCTTTCATAAACTCATATCAACTGTGTAATAATAGTATAGATATTTAGAGTTTCCCCGGCAACTACGTCTAGAACTAGGAAAATCCGTTTCGTTTATTCGTAGAAATAGACAGCTAGATCCCCAATAGGATCACCAGATACAGTCTTCTCTTTGGTTGTCCTCATTAGGAATTGTCAAGAAACTCTACTCCCAAAGATGAATGTATTCTCCGTGAATAGCATCTTTGAGTTTCTTCCAAATTCTCGAACTTTCCTGACTTGACTTATTCCTTGTGAATAGCTTGCCTTGAATTTCTCGGGGTTTGGGGACCCACAGGCTTCTTAAAAGCATCAGCCTCCTCTTGGGCATTGTACAAGGACCCTCAGGCTTCCTAAAAGCAACCCCGCCTCCTCTTGGACTTCGTACAAGGACCCATCAGCTTCTTAGAAGTATTCACAGCCTCCTCTTAGGCTTCGTATAATGATCTCTTCCTCCGGGAATGATAGCCTTCTCTTGGGCTTCATACAAGGACCTCTCGGCTTCTTAAAAGTTTCCAGCCTCCTCTTGGGCTTCGTACAAATTGTCCCGACGACCTCCTAGAGGTATAGGAACAGAAATTAGTCATCTTCATAGAACAGTCCTTTCAAAGAGTCTACTACTATTTCTCAAAGCATAGTACAAAAGATAAAACCCTAGACTTGGACAGTCTAATTCTCTTGAGTCTCAAAGATATTCTCAAGCACCCTTTTTAGGAAGAAACTCGTAGACTCGGACAGTCTCAATACCCTTTGGATTTCCCCGTTTCCTTAAAGAACAGGGAACAATCCCGATCCTCAGATCAAATCCATGAGTACAGTGTTACTCATATAAGAACTGATTTTCTCTTAATCAGTATACTGGACCTGTCACTCAACTAAAACAGTTACCAGCACCATAGCCTCCTCTTGGGCTTTATACAAATGATTCTCCCCAGCGGAGCAAACCTTTCAGCCTCTCTCTCAGGCTTTGTATGGGACACATAAGAAACTCTCTCGTGGAGTCAATCCCCCTTTCGCCTCCACCTCGGGCTTTGTACGAGATACAAAAAGGTTCTTCTTGAACCAAACAAAACTTTCTTAGCCTCCATCTCGGGCTTCGTACGAGATACCAAAACACTCTCTTGTTGAGTATAAAAGATCCTCTTGTTGGGTCAACCCCTTTTAGCCTCTCTCTCGGGCTTTGTACGAGACACGTATAGCCTCCTCTTAGGCTTTGTATAAGAAAACCACTAGTTAATCCAATTAACCTTTTTGCATCAAATCTGTGCCTCGTTCACAGTACACAAACATTAACAACTCCTTCCCTTTCATCTAATCGCTGTAAGCGGCAAGCCTCTGGATCATCTATATCCATGCCATTGTCCCTCCTTTAGCATGAGAAATTCCTAAGGAAAGATGGCATTGCTCTACACTGAGTTAAAGTATTCTCCTTCAGGTTAAAAAACCCCTTCTTAGGAAATTATGGCCTTGCTCGGATTCACACATCCCGGTTAAAGTAATTTTCCTTTACAAACAGACAAACCCTTCTCTAGAGATGACAAATTCTCTCTAAAGTCGGAAACATTCAGCTTCACATCTTGGGCTTTGAACAAGATACAAATAGACCTTTCAGCTTCACATCTTGGGCTTTGAACAAGATACAAATCACCTTTCGCTTCACGTCTTGGGCTTTGAACAAGACACCAAAAACCATTTTCTCCCATAGAATAGGAGGAACTACGAACGCTCTGATTTCCCTGTTTCGGTAAACGGGAATACGTAGGCATAAAATCGAAAGAAAAGATCTTAGCGAGCACACTAAACAAAAACCCAAAATCCCATACTCACACATTAATCAAAAAACGTCCGTCCTAACATCTCAAAACACCCCTTTTTAACAAAATAACCTGAGAGAATCCCTGAATCTTTGTAGCATCTGTAAACCAACAGTTTTGACTGTTTAACCTCAGTATGCAAGCAGGGTTAGTTGGAGACTTCTATTTCCCTTCCTTCATCAACTTCAATAGGATAAAAAATGAATCGAGCTGTAGTACTAGAGTGATCGTGCTTCGCAACCACATCCAAAAATCACTCGCTACACCCATGATACAAGCTTCGTATTCGGCCTCGTTGTTTGTACACTTGAATGTCAGTCGGGCGGTGAAAGGAATGTGGGCACCCTGAGGTGTTAGAATGATTGCCCCAATTCTGTTTCCATAATGATTGACAGCTCCGTCAAAGATAAGTCCCCATTGGGAACTTGGTTATGGCCCTTCACTGGGTAGCGGTTCATCGTAATCTTTCATTTTCAAGTACATGACATCTTTGTCTGGGAAGTCAAATCCGACGGATTCATGATCGTCAATCGGTTGATGACCCAAATGATCGGCTAAAACACTTCCTTTGACGGCTTTCTGAGCATGGTACTCGATGTCGTATTCTGATAACAACATCTACCAACGGGCAATCCTTCCCGTGAGAGCAGGCTTTTCAAAGACATACTTGATCGAATCCATTTCAGAGATTAACCAAGTAGTGTGATGAATCATATACTGGCGAAGACGTTTGGCTGCCCAAGCCAGATCACAACAAGTTTTCTCAAGCATAGTGTACCGAGTCTTGCAGTCGGTGAATTTCTTGCTTAAATAGTAAATTGCAGACTCTTTTCTTTTTGTTTTGTCCTGTTGGCCAAGTACACAACCCATTGAGTCTTCCAAGATTGTTAGGTAGATAATCAACGGTCTTCTCTCTACTAGAGGTGATAGAATCGGTGGATTCAACAGGTATTCCTTGATACTGTCGAAGGCAGTTTGACAGTCTTCTGTCCAAACGCAGTCCTGATTCTTTTTGAGTAATTTGAAGATCGGCGCACATGTCACGGTCTTGAGGAATATAAATCGGGAAATGTAGTTTAGACGTCCCAGGAACCCCCTGACTTGTTTTTCAGTCTTTGGAGAAGGCATTTCTTGAATGGCCTTGACCTTGTCAGGATCAACCTCAATTCCTTTCTGGCTGACGATGAACCCTAGCAGTTTTCCTGAACAGACACCAAATGTGCACTTATTGGGATTCAAGCAAAGTCGGTACTTTATCAAACGCTCGAATAACTTTGACAGGTGGGTCACATGCTCCTCTTCTGTTTTAGATTTGGCAATCATATCATCGACATACACTTCTATTTCTTTATGTATCATGTTGTGAAACAAAGTAGTCATGGCCCTTTGATAGGTTATCCCGACGTTCTTCAAGCCGAACGACATTACCTTGTAACAAAAAGTGCCCCATGGGGTGATGAACGAAGTTTTCTCCACGTCTTTCGGCGCCATTTTGATTTGATTATAGCTCGAGAATCCATCTATGAAGGAGAATACTTTGAACATTACTTTACTGTCTACCAGCATGTCAATGTGCGGTAAGGGGAAGTCGTCCTTTGGACTGGCTTTGTTCAGATCCCTGTAGTCTACACACATCCTGACTTTTCCGTCCTTTTTCGGAACTGGTACTATGTTGGCTAACCATTGAGGATATTCTGATGTGGCGAGGAAACCTGCGTCAATCTGTTTCTGTACTTCCTCTTTGATTTTGATGGCCATGTCCGAGTGAGTCTGTCTCAATCTTGGCATGTCCTGATAGGACCAAGCGAATACATCGGGAAACCCTTTGAGAAGCCTTATCAAACTTTCTTTGACAGTCGGACTTAGCAGTTCCCCAATCTTGACTTCTTTTCTTTCTTCTTTTGAACCCAAGTTGATCGTTTCCAACGACTCTTTGGGAGGTTCAATGGACCTTTCCTCTTGTCTAAGTAGTCGGGAGATCTCTTCTGGAATTTCTTCGTCATTTTCTTCTTCAGCCTCAAATACCGGGAATTCAAAGTTGGGAGAAGGCATTGGATCGTACGTTTCAATGGGGTTTAAAACAAGCAATCTGCATGACGTGATGATTTGTTTTTAGAAAAGATAGAGAGAATGCAAGAGTGTAGTTCAGTGTATTTTTTTTTTAAAAATGCTTGTTTTTATTATTTGAGTTGTTTTTAGGATTACCATTTTTTGAAAAAGAGAAAAGAGAAAACAGCAATAAATGCGGAAATTATAGAACGACGTTATTTTATTTATGATTTTGTCGATTCTTGAAACTACAGTCCTATAAAACAAAACTCTGTCGCTTTGGGCGAAGTGAAGAGGTACATTTACAGAGAGTGAGCCCTATCAAAACATCCGTTTCACCTGGGCAGGGTGAAAGTTTAAGATAAAGACAACAATTACTTACACTTATGAACAACTTTCGAAACGTTGACTGCAACCCATTGGCGGCGAACTCCTCGGTGAATCACAAAGTCTGGTACCTTCTTTCTTGGCTTGTCTTCAGAAATAACACTGATTTCTGGTGGAGCAGGATCATTGGAATCTGTTTCCCAGGCAGAGTTGTCGTAGGAGGATTCCTCTATTGTATCTTGCACAATGTTTGTACTCTCAGGTAAATCTCCCTATCTAGTTGGCTGGATGTCTTCGAGCCTGATACGAGAGCTTTCAGGAGCGGTGTACTTGACTAAGAAGTCGAATTTTCCACTCGGTTGTCCTAAGGCGTCCCATACTTCTTTGGAACTGGAGGAGTCATCCCTTTCGATGATGTTGACCTCAGGAAAAGCATAGTTTAGGAACTCTTTTCCTGCAATCCTCGCAAATCCGTCGTTGTACTGGATATTTTCTGAATGCCCTGAGTGATGTTCCTATGATTTGGTGGGGACACAAGTATTCTTTTCAATGACGGTCAGCTGATATGCGTTGTTCGGCTGACTCTTTTGCCCCGAGTCTCCTGGGTACGGCTGCCATATAGGCAGACCAACCATTGGGCCATAATAGTCGTGGTCAAAGTTGTCTTTCATCAGAGTGTCCTCCTCTAATGAGTTTGGTGGAGCACGACATCCTTCCGGATCACAATCTCCGTATATCATCTTGACATCTAACCTCGGTATATATCTCAGACTCTCTGCGGGATAGGAAATTGGCGTAGGCACCTCTCCCTGAGACATATAACCGTCCTCGTTAAGATAGGACTTCCACTCTTCATCTATATCGGAGGAATCACCCTCGTTGATGGTATGTACTTCTTGAGACACTGGGTGAAGGAAACCTCCACTATGGAAAAAGTTCTAAAGGGGATGAAGGCTTTCATCGTTAGTAGCAGTCTGGGTACAGGTTGAAGAAAAACCAAGACCTTTCTTCATCTTGTTATCAGTAGGAATGACAAGTTGTCCCCATCCTTTTGCATTGTTACTTTTGATCGCTTCGAGAGCATCTTTGTACGAGGAAATCGACGTTCCTCTTTCTGACTGGTTGTCATTGCTCACTGAAAGTGCTTGGAACTGGGTTCCTACAACCTCCTCTGGTTCTACACAAGTGGATGACAATAAGTTGCTCACGATCAAGGCTTGCTCTCCGCAGACTGTGACTATTTGGTCATTCTTGACGAACTTCAGTTTTTGGTGAAGTGTCGAAGTGACTGCCCCAGCCTCGTGTATCCAAGGTCTTCCTAACAAACAGTTGTATGCTGCCCGGATGTCCATGACCTGGAAAGTGACATAGAAAGTGTGAGGACCGATAGTTATGGGAAGTTCGACTTCGCCGATAACTGTTTTTCGGGATCCGTCAAATGCTTTGACGATGACCTCACTGCCTCTCATCGGAGATCCTTGAAATGATAGTCGCATTAGAGTAGAATTGGGCATAACATTTAGAGCTGATCCGGTGTCTACTAGTACGCTGGCTAATGCATCGTCCTGGCAGTTGACTGTAATGTTGAGTGCCATATTATGATTCTGGCCCTCTTCCGGCAGTTCCTCATCACTAAACCCCAATTTATTGCAGGAAGTGATGTTGGAGATGATGCTGTCAAATTGTCTTAGTGTTACATCTTGTTCCACAAAGGCTTGCTCTAAGACTTTATGTAGAGCTTCCCTATGAGCTTCAGAACTGAGTAAAAGAGATAACACTGAGATTTTTGAAGGAGTTTGCAACAGTTGATCAACAATGTTGTATTCACTCTTTTGGATGGGCTTCAGCATCTCATCGTTGTTCTTTGAAAGGTCGGGATTATTGGATTGACCGACTGGTTGATTTGGAACTTCTGTTTGAAGTTCCTTTTCTTTGCTAGGTTCTCCAACTCCTCTGTTGAAGATTCGACCGCTCCGTGTTACCTGACTGATGTCAGCAATATTCACGACGGAGGGTAATGGAGTTTCCTTTCCATTCTTAATTGTTGTTGCATCGTATTTGTAAGGGATAGGCTTATTGGATTTGTACGGTACTGGTCCCGGCAGATAGATAACTACATGAGCCTTTTGATTTTTCTGACCATCATAGTCGGCCTCAATTAGTTCAAGGTTGAGAATCCTTCCACTATCAATAGGAACTCTTGATTCATGGAATAGAGGGATTATGGCGTACACATCTTTGGCCACTTCTCGTTTAGGGATTAAGACAACATCTTTGCCTTGATTAGGATGATAGTCTGACATTATGTTAATTGAACCAGAGCCTGAACACGGGTGAATCTCTTTGTGGTCCAACCGACTTTGAAGGGTTGCTCGCACGAGGTAGCATCCTTGATTATCTTCTGAGAAAACTCTACAGCGCTCATAGTTGTGTGGTGGCACCCGGCCACGTCCGCTTTGTATGCAGTGTAACCTTACTAGATCTGTTTCCATTGATCGGACATCCTGACTTTGATGCCTAGTAGGGTTCCCGTTAATCATGCTGACTTGTTGTGTGTCTTCATCTAGATAGATCGGAAGCCACCAGTGGTTCAACAAGTGTTGAAGAGTTCTTTGAACGAGAGCACATCCTTGGTCACTCTCATGACATACTTTACAGTTCTGGTAATAATGCGAAGTCAGAAAACTGAGCTGGACTTGTGTAGCGTGTAATTCCACCAAGCTGGTATTCATCAAGCGAATATCAAAGATTTGAATCATATTAACTTGATACTAACTTCTATTACGGTAATCCTGAATCCATCCAAGATCCATCTGACGCTGGAGGGCCTCTTGTACAAAAGAGCATCCCTGATCGTTTATTAAGCAGATAGGACAGGAATCATAATCGTGTCGTGGCAGATCATGATGTTGGCTTTGCCTTGAGTTCATTGCCACTAAGTTGACATTCATCGCCAGGATGTTGTGGTTCTGAATGATGTTGGAATTTGTATAAGTCATGTTGACTTCACGAATTCTGTGATCTTGGATCCATCCGAGATACATCTGTTCCAGTAGAGCTGATTGCACCATAGAACATCCTTGATTATTTTTAGAGCAGATATCACACTGGTGATAGTTGTGAGACGGTACATGCCCGTATCCGCTCTGTCTGCAATGCATCTTGACCAGGTTGGTTCCACGTAAGAGGACATCGTGAATTTGATAGCTGTGCTTAGACTCTTCTTCTATCAAATTTACCGTAGCTTTCTCGTGTTGAGGCAGCGGGTTCATCTGAACATTTGGATTTGTATCCTTGAAGGATAGGACCCCGCTCCTAACAAGCTTCTGCACATCGGATTTGAAACTGAGACAATTTTCTATGTTATGCCCTGGTCCTCCTTGATGGTAAGGGCAAGTTTGATCTGCTTTGAACCAAAAAGGCGGATTCTCCGGTATCGCAAGAGGAGCCCTGGTTTGGACGTACCCCTTGACCAGTAGTAATGGAAACAGTTATACGTACAATATTGGCATAGGGTCGAACCCTGGTGGTCGCGTTGTACGATTGTTGTTGTATTGAGGACGACCCTGTTAAAGAGGTTGTTGTGTCCTTTGCTGATATTGTTGTTGATTCTGTTGGCTCTGAGCAACCTGAGGTTGATACGTAGGAACAGGCGCAGGGTTGATAGCAGGAGTTACAGCCGCTATTGGTTGCCAATATCTTGCTCTTTTTTCTTATGGAGAGAACTACCGTATCTTTTGATACTGCTTGATGGTTCGGCATCTTTAATTAAACGTCCTTCTCGGACCACTTCCTCAAGACAAACTCCCATGCCCACCATCTTAGTGAAGTCGCTGGGCGCACTGGCGACCATTCTGTCATAGTAAAATGAGCTCAAGGTTTTCAAGATCTTTGTCATCTCTTTTTCCTCTAGAGGTGGATAAATCTGGGCGGCGGTTTCACGCCATCTCTGAGCATACTCCTTAAAGGTTTCCTTGTCCTTCTATGACATGGCTTTGAGTTGATCTCTGTCCGGTGCCATGTTCAGATTATACTTATATTGTTGAACGAAGGCAGCGCCAAGATCTCTGAACGTCACGATCTTATTGCAGTTTAAACCTATGTACCATTTGAGTGCAGCACCGGTTAAACTATCTTAGAAATAGTGGATCAGTAGCTGTTGGTTCTCCGTCTGAGTTGACATCCTCCGAGCATACATCACCAAATGACTTTGAGGGCAAGAGTTACCCTTGTACTTTTCAAATTCAGGCACCTTGAACTTGTGCGGAATTTTCACATTGGGGACCAAACAAAGGTCTGCGGCGTCCTTTCCGAATAGATCCTAACCGCGGATGACATGCAGTTCCTTCTGTATCTCCAGGAATTGCTCCTGGAATTCCATCATTCTGTCGTCCATACTTTCGTTTCCAACAGAAGGTATCTGTAGAATCTGCCCTTCCGGGGCAGTGTGTACCACGGGTGGTAGTACAGTCATTACGGCAGTGACTCTTGGTGCTTCCCTCTCCCGAAGTTTGTAACCTTCAGGAGTTGCTGTCATGCCCCTTGCATCTTCGTTTTCCCGAAGTTTGTAACCTTCAGGCCCAGCGGTTCCTGCTGCAGTTTCTGGATCTTCCGTGATCGGCGGAATATATCCTTCCGGGATATAGTTAATAGGCATGCCCCCGGGACGATCTTTAGGCATGTTATACCGTGGATCATAGCGGTTCCTGCTGCAGTTTCTGGATCTTCCGTGATCGCCGGAATATATCCTTCCGGGATATAGTTAATAGGCATGCCGGTTCGTGAGTCCTCTCTGAGGAGAGCTCAGGTGCTGGTTCTGGTACTATCCTTTTCTTTGACCTGGGCTCTTGAGTCGTTGTCGGGTTGTCATTCCTTTGCCAAGTGAAAGGAGCGAGCAAATTCCTTTGGTCTTCTTGATTTTCTACAGTATGTTGCTCTAAAATCTCGATCAGAGCATCTTTTTCTTTTAACACTCGTTGTATTTTGTTACACTCCACATTGAGAATGCGGTACTTGTTCTTCCAAGACTTCTTCTCCTGTTGAACTTTGTTGAGAGTAACCTGAAGTTTTTCCGTATCAGACATAAAATAAAGGACAAATTCCTTTAACGGAAGAACTTCTTGACGAGGGTAAGGCAACCTCAGCTTGAGAGCTCTAGTTTGTACCCAGTGGAGATAAGGTTCCACAAAGACACAGTTCGGTTTTCCTAGAGACTCTCTTCCTTTCCTGTGAACATGTTTCCAGGCATGCACTATTTCTGTCTTTAATGCCCTGTCATTTTCTCCTTCCTTGAAGAAAAGACCTTCCAGATGAACATTACGCGGGACATGTCTCATCGAGTATCCAAATTGAAGACGAACTAAAACTGGATGATAGTTGATTCCTCTTTTAGTTCCTATGAGGGGCACATTAGGGAAGTTTCCACAACGGTCAATGATTCTGATCCCGTCATATATTCGATTGTACCAATCGATGTCAGAGTTGGTAAGAGACATGATTCTCTGTGACCAACGTAAAGCGCTCTTATGATCCCAAAAAGCGGCAGACTTAGGTAAATGGGAAGTGAACCATTTGTATAGCAGGGGTACACAGCATGTGATCATTCCTCCGCTGTACAAATTCCTTAAGTGTACAGAATGATAAGCATCTGCGAGCAAGGTTGTTACAGGGTTTCCAATCAGAAAAATCTTAATGGCATTGATATCAACGAAGTTATCAATGTTAGGAACCAGAAATAACCCATAGGTGAGCAGTACAAAGACGCTCTCGAAAGCAGTTACGTTCCCTATACTAGCAAAGTACAGAGCTTTCTTTACCAAAAACTTGGATGGCAAACCTTGGATTCCACCCTTAGTGGTCATGTGAGTCCTGACTTCTAACTCGTCCAAATAGATTGCTCTTGCAATGGTTTGATCCTTTGGAATTTCTTCTAGTCCAGAAAACGGAGCTTGGTCAGTAATGGGTAAATCAGTCAGATGAGAGTACTCCTCTAGTGTTGGTGCTAGTTGATAATCCGGGAATGTGAAACAGTGATAAACCGGATCGTAGAACTGAATCAGCGTAGCCAGGATTCCTTCAATTACATGGACCCTTAATAGAGACAGCAACCCTCCGTACTTAGCTCTGAAAGCATCAGGGTTGGTGATCATCCTTGCCAACCCTCTCAAACCCTCTAGTTTTGGAACCTTGAAGGTGTACTTGTTAGCCTTCCTTCTACCGAAATCCATAACGCAATCTTTCTCTCTGATATTTGCAATCATTGTCTTAGTTTAATTTGAAAAAGAGAGACTAGAAAAGAAGATTTTCTTTGTTTAAAGTTTTTTAAATGAATGCTTGAATGCAGCACACAAAAACATAGAAAAAACATAGGGTCAAAGGTTCGGTGTCATGAAGTCATGGCTCTACCCATCCCCAAAGGTTATGCTGGTGATTTTTTGTACCTGTCCTCAAAATCATTGACCCCCCTTGGGATAACAACAGCAGGGTGGTTCACCCGAGCGAGCTGCAGTATCTTAAAGTAATCTCAAATGAAGGTAGTATCGCGTGACAACTATTTCTGATAGCTTCCGCACTACAAAAATAGTAACATGGTCTCAGCCTACTAAATCCTCAGTTTCATGGACACCACAATCGAACAATCTGCTTTCAACAACCGAAGTCGTTTAGGCATTGAATCTGCAAAGGGTATCTCCATTGATTTGATGGTCGACCGGGGTCTCTTATTTGGGAGTCACTCCTTGTAAGATTACCCGTCTAGTGCCATCACTTATCTTAGGTGTCACTCAAACTTTCCAGACGTGGCATCACCCGCAGTCCCATTAGCAGAAAAATAAACACGGATATCAATTAGGAAAAGTGATATATATATATTTATTCCTAAAACTAACATCCTAGACCTCTTAAGAGTTATAGCCTATAATCCTAACAGACAATGACTCCCCAGCAGAGTCACCATTTTTCTGTAGCGAGCGATTTTTGTCGGTGACGCGACCACCTTATCGCTGGGTTTTCCTCACCGCAATGGTAGGAGGGGGTGCTACTTTCTGATTTCTTATTTATCCCATGAAGCTGAAAGGGAAAGGGAAGCTATCTCAAACTAACATTGCATGCGAATGTTTAACTGAACAAACGCTTTAAAGAGATTGGGGGGTCCGGGGTCAGGTTATACAATGGGGAGCTGTCAATTACCCATCCTATATGTGGTTATCCACAGGGTATTAGCTTTAGGTTTCGCTTTGTACTTGATGGTGTTTATCCGTTAATGGGTTGGGAAAGTTTCTTGGGAAATGTGAGTGAGTGAGTGAGTTTTTTGTTGATGTTTGGGTTTTCCCGATGTTTTTGGTAAGGTACTAGACCTAAGTTTTGATTGATACGAAGGTACTGGACCTAGAGTCTTGTACAAAGCCCAAGATTAAGGCTGAAAATGAGTTTGACTCTGCTGGGGAAATCATTCCTCAAAGCCTAAAAGAAGGCTGGGAGGAAATGACTCTGCTGGGAAAGATGTTTGTCCCAAGCTTAAGAGATGAAGATTTATGTCTTGTACAAAACCCAAGATTGAGGCTAAAAGGGTTTGACTCAACAAGAGAGTGCTTTTATCTGCCCTGTACGAAGCCCAGGATTGTGGCTGAATAAGCTGGAGAAATCATTACACCAAACCTAAGAGGAGGCTGACTTCTGCTAGGGGGAATCTTTATACCAAGCCTAAGATGAGGCTGGAAAAAGATTGACTCAACAAGAGAGTATTTTTATCTGTCTTGTACAAAGCCCAAAATTGAGGCTAAAAAATATTGACTCAACAAGAGAGTCTGAAAAGTGATTGACTCAACAAGAGAGTCTGAAAGTTTATTGACTCAACAAGAGAGTCTGAAAAGTGATTGACTCAACAAGAGAGTCTAAAAAGTGATTGATTGACTCAACAATAGAGTCTGAAAAGTGATTGACTCAACAAGATAGTCTGAAAGTTGATTGACTCAACAAGAGAGTCTGAAAAGTGATTGACTCAACAAGAGAGTCTGAAAATGTTAACTCCGCTGGGGAGAATCATTGTACAAACCCCAAGAGGAGGCTAGCTTTCTGCTGAGGAAAGGTCCTTATACAAAGCCTAAGAGGAGGCTATCTTCTGTCGGGGATTGTTGAGATCGCGAGGCAGGTCCAAATGGGGAATCAACTCTTGCTTAGGATTATAGAAGAGTTGAGATATCATATGCCTTGAGGTTCTGATACTGGTGATAAACTGACCCCGGTTGGGGAATTTTTAGGGGAGAGACTGGATTTTAGAACCCATGGGTTTTAACTCTACTAGAGATTGATCCAGAATAACCGGGGTTTCTTCCAATGTTTGTAGGGAACTTGAGAATGTCTTTGAGACTCAAGGGGATTAGACTGTCCAAGTCTACCGGTATGGAAGAGTTTTATCTTTTGTATGATGCCCAAGAGGAGGCAGATGTTTTTAGGGATGAGAATCAACCCTAAATTGGTCTGAGTTTTGACACTGGAAAGACTGCTCTAGCAAAGGATGACTAAGTTCTGTCTTATACCTTTAGGAGGTCACCAAGGTCCTTGTATTAAGCCCAAGAGAAGGCATGAGAACTTCTAAGAAGACGGAGGGTCCTTGTACAAAGCCCAAGAGGAGGCGAGGATGCTTTTAGGAAGCCTGTGGGTCCCAAACCAAGAGAAGTTCAAGAAATTCTATTCACCGAGAATAGATCATTTAGTGAAAGTTGTGAGGTTTGAAGAAACTCAAGAGATGCTATTCACCGAGAATAGATCAACTCTGGGGAGTAGAATTTCTTTGACAGTTTATGTAATGATAACCTGAGAAAAGGTTCACGAGGAATACTGCCTTTCTCTTTGTTCCATATTGTTTAAGCCCAAGAGAAGGCAAGACTGTATCTGGAAATCCCATGGGGATCTAGTTTTGACTGTATTCAAGAGTGACCAACATGGTTTTACCTAGTTCTAGACCTAGTTGCCGGGGAAAACTCTATATAACTATACTAGTATATATACAATTGATTTACAACGACTGAGGCCCAAAAAGGTTTATTTACAAAAGGGTTGGGTCTTACAACTCAAGGAGAGGCCCAAAGAAAGACAGTGATCGCACCGTCGTTTTGAGAATCGCAGAGGGACTTATACAACGACTGAGGCCCAAAGTTATTTTTGTACAACAAGGGGTTGAGTCTTACACTCTATTAGAGGCCCAAAGAGTTTGAAAATGAATAAAGATGGGTCTTATAGCTCAAGGAGAAGCCCAGTTGATTTTGTTAAAAAGGCGACGATCGCGCCGAACTTTTGAAAATATACAGAGGGACTTATACAATGTGTGAGGCCCAAAATTGTTTAATTACAAAAGGAATGGGACTTACACTCTATTAGAGGTCCATGAGTGTTTTAAAAGGTTTGATAAAGATCAAGAACCAAAGAAACTCTAATTTCATTTTCTTTTAAAAGTAATCCTTTTAATAAAATGAATAAAAATGATAAAAATACCAAATAAGTCTAAATAAATTACTTGTGATTTTTGATTAAGGTTTGAAAAACGAGGTTCTAATCACAAGATGATTTAGGAATCATTGCATTTTGATTTTCAAGATGAATATTCATTTTCGAAATGTTTAAAAACAATAAAAAATGAATTTATTTACAAAAATACCAACTATATTAAATAAATAATATAAATTTTATTTTTTTGTGGAATAAAATATTTTAATATTTTTGTGATTTATTTCAAAAAGAACCAATAAAAAATAATTAAAATTGAGAGAGTTATTAATTTTTCAAATCATTTAAAAATAATATGAAAAATATTTAAAAATGGAAAAAAGTGGTAAAAAAGGGTCTGGGGTGAGGGGGATTCGAACCCCAGACCTCCAAGTCACAGCGCGCACCTTCTACCACTGGGGTGGTGATACATCCGTGTATCAAAACCACCCCATGAATACATAAGGGATGATTTGTTTTAGGTCTCGGTAAGGCAAGGGAAGGCAATACCAGCTTTTGGGCCAAAAACGTAAAGGTTGTAACTCTCTCATTTCTCCATGGATTGGGACAAAATTTAGGTCTATCCTGCCTAGAATTTCATAAGGAATCCAATGGTGCCCTTGGTTTTTTCAGATGAGGCCCCCATTTTAAAACCCGATAGTGGTTTTGAAATAGGCCACAATTTGCAATTTCTATGCTACCTTATGGTACAGGCAAGAATTACATGATGAATTGGTTCAAACACAACATATATAACATGTATGAGATGTTTATGATCAAAGGACTTCAAAGCAATGCATAATTTAGAAAGTTCAAGTGATGATGCACTTACCTTTTGAAGCTCTTTATGCTATCTGTCAAGTTCCTTGTGCCAGAAGTGATTTGATGCTTTAGACACTCTCAATTGATCCCTTAGGAGCTTTTAGAATGGTCACCACCAGCTAGAATCCTCAGGAGCAAGTTTGAGCTCTTTCTTGCAAAAGGGGCAAAAGTGACCAATATGGAAACTCTCTCAAATGGTGTTCCAGATGTGGGGAACCATTTGGGACAGTTCAAGGATGATATTTGGAGTGTGTTTGAGGTTTTATCTGGTTTTGAAAGTGACCGAATCAAGACATGGCTTGAAAAACGTAAAAAAGTCTAATTTTGAGGTTTTGAGAGGGGACTTTGGGATTTTGGTGTTACAGGTCACATATGAGAGTTTGGACAGCTTAGATATGACATATTGGATGTGTTTGGATCATGAGCTGTGATGCAATTGCTCTCTAACTCAAAAACTCAGAGATACCTTGCAAAAGAAGGCATTTTGGCCTAAAGAGATGGATTTTGAGGAAAGCATCAGTTTGGGTGTTTTAGTGTACTCAAACTGATCATAATTGAGGCCTATTTATAGTCTGTCAAGTGTGTTTTGGCATCAATAGTGAATGGAGGCTGCAGCAGGCCTTTGGCCAATGTTATGCAAAAGGAATCTCAAGTCTCCTCTAGCCATTGACTTGAGATTAGAGCACATGCTTTGTAGCTTTGGTTCAGAGATAAACTTGGACTAAATTTAGTTTGAATAGGCTCAGTTCATGCCACCTTGGTGCATCCATTGAATGCTTGGAAACAAAATTGGAGTCTTGGCACTTTTTAGCTCTTTTAGGTTTGGCATGGCTACTTGTAGATTCTTGGACTTTGGAGGCTTGGAGATTAGATCATCCCCCTTTGATTTGATCCTCAGATGTGTCCAAATTGGTGACAAGGCTTGGATTTGTCAGATTTGGACAAATCGAGCAAAATGCACAAATTTGCCAAAATCTGCCTTGTGAAAACCAGTTCAGGATGCCATGTTCCAAGGGTTATATCTCCTTGCTCAAATGAAATTTGGAGATGATCTGGTACTTGTTGGAAAGCCCTCATGGCACACTTCAACTTTGATGTTCACCCCTAGACCTGGTTTGACTTGGATCAAGGTGAAAACTCCCCCTACATTTTGGAAAAAGTAAGGCAGATTCTGACTTAGTGAAAATTTCACTAAGTGTTGGAAAAATGGCATTTTTATGTTTTCAGCCATTTTGATCACTCCATAACTAAAAATCCATGAAGAATTGGAATGAGATGTAGTTGACACATTTAAAGTGTGCAATGAGAGCTACAAATCCAGCTTTGGACCATCCAAAATGGTTGCTTGGATCTTAAGTTATGGTGCTTGGAAGTTAGTACCCTAGCCACTTTGTTCCATAACTTAGAAAAATTCTAAGTTTTCTATGGTTGCCCCTTTTACAAGTTAACTCACTTTCTTTGATTTTTCTTGATGAATTATGATTTAAATCACATATTACCATTGTTTTAGGGTCAAAGACCATAATTGTGAAAAATTCCAAAAAGTCAAACTTGATTTTGTGCATAGTTGACTTTTTATCGGATGAAATCCAAACTGCGCGATCCTATGTGAAATCAAGCCCTTGACCTAAATCAAACCTAATGGATATGTTCCATAGATGTCATAGGGTGTATTGAATCAGGTCCCAAGGTTTGGGAGCATGCCTTGGTCAAAAGTCATAGGTACAGTTGACTTTTTTCCTCAAAACCCTAATGGTGGTCCTGATGAAATTGAAACTTGTGGATCAAGCTTCTTAGATCAATTCATTGTTGCAAATGGATTAATGTAGTGTATTAGAGACCCTCAAACCATATCTTGAGGTCTTGGCTCATGTTTTGTCCCAATAGTCAACTTAGGGGTGAATTAGGTCAAGAAACCCTAATTCCTGATTTTTGGTAAATGCATCCCCTGAGGTTAAATTGACTTGATGATTGGGTCCATGAGGTCCCTTGGAGTATCTTGAGTTGTGCTTTGAAGCATTGGCTCATGCCCAGAGGAAAATTTCCATCTGGAGGCCTCAGTTGACCAAAACCCTAATTTGGTGACACTGGCGATCTTGAGGCTTAATCCACTTGGAATGTTGCAACCTTGTGCTTGATTATTGATGTGGGAGTCCTCTTGATCCATTATGGGTGTTTAAGAGGTTAGATAAGTTGAAGATCATGTCATTCCTTGATTGATCCTTTGTCTAAGTGCTTTGAGAGGGGTTGAAACCCTAATTCTTGATAGTAGTAAATGCTCAACAACCCCTGAGGAGATTTGTTAAGGCATGATGGTACATCCATATTGTTGTAATGATTTGCACAATGATGGGAAACCTTTGTGGTCAAAATTTGGGGTATGACAGATACCCCTATTTAATCTTCTTGGACCCGAAGGTGTGAATGGCGAAGGTATTAGGGCATTCGGGGTGCAAGAGGATTAAATATCGGAATACCCGAAATTTTGATGGTGGTTAAGAATGGCAGTTTACTCATCCATCTTATTTTGCTAAGCAGTGATGCTTAGAAAAGGTAAAACTTCTCCTCGATTCTGGTCTTCAGCCACGGAACTGGTCTCAGTTTCTGATATAAACTTCCCCTCGATCTTGGCCTTTAGCCAAGGAACTAGTCTCAGCTTCTGAAATAAACTTCCCATCGATCCTGGTCTTTAGCCAAGGAACTGGTCTCAGTTTCTGAAATAAACTTCCCCTCGATCCTGGTTTTTTACCAAGGAACTGGTCTCGGTTTCTAAAATAAACTTCCCCTCGATCCTGGTCTTTTACCAAGGAACGGGTCTCAGTTTCTTTTGTCCATAAACTTTCTTGATAAGGGACGCAATTCGTAGCGATTTTCCTCAAACTTCTCGCTGAATTTTCCTGGGGAGATGCCATTTGATGGGAAAAAGTTTTGATGTCAGACTTGCAGGGGAAACCCATTTGTATGAGCTGTAGAAGTGTACAAACTTCTCTATTGGAGATGCCATTTGTTGACTCTACTGGGGAATACGAGTCTCTTGAGAGACTGCTTTCTGTTCGGGGATATTACATCATACTTTTCCTTGAGATCTTCTCGGAGAAATGCCATGTGATGTAATCCAATTTTGAGGTGTGATGACCTTTTCGTCCGTGAATTCTCCGGAGAAAACTGTTGCATTGCCGAATCTTTGATTAAGAGGCTTTCTCTGGGGATTTTCCTTAATCCGGGAAAGCGAAGATATCATCTTCAATGGCGAAGAGTGACATTTGTCGAAGGTCTTCTTGCACGAACATGAATATTTTGCACAATTTTATTCACATGATAGCATGATTTGTGATGCATTAAGTGTCATTTGGTTCTGTTTTTGCTTCTCATTGCTTTGCATTAAGTTTGTTCTCAAAGGATAAGCTTAATCTTGTACAATCAACAATACACCTTTTGCTTTAATAAATTTTCATTCATTTGGAAAATTATTAGCAAGTGCCACCCCTTTGGTTAATTAATCGAAACTTCATTTCGATTATTAATCTTCCCTTTGGAGTTTCTCTTTAGGCTTCCTTTAGAGCTTCCTCTCCCTTTTCTTCCCCGCGGAGCCGGAACTTTCACGTGACACTGGAGCACTGTACAACTTGGAGCTATTCTGCTATCCGTTTCAACTTCTGCACTACACCCTGTGTGTTAGAGAAGGAATGAAAAGAGAGAATTCCCACTCTCATTCTGATTACTTCAGGTAGGGGACGAATGACTCTGTGCTTAGCTTAGTCACCTCTATCTCCAGACGGTAGTGCATTTCTTTCCCCAGTCGAGTCGATCCTTGATCACTCTTTTCTCCTTCAATTCCTCTTGTGGTCAGTCACCATCCTTGGTCAAGATCATTGTCTTTGGGTTAGAAAACTCACTTCATTTCAGTACCCTATTCTTTTCCTGTGGTCAATCATCGTCTTGTGATTCCCCAGAAGAGTCTCAATTCCCTTTTTTGGTTACTCACCGTATTCCTGTCACAACCATATCCCCAAGAGTTTGTAACCTTCTCTTGGTTCTTCTCCCGTTGTTTGGTTAATCACTGATTGTCAGTTAATACAACAAATCTGCACGTCTTCTCAGTTAATCATAGTCTATCTGTTAACATACTGAGTTTCTCTTGGGTTAATCACCTTCTCATGGTTAATCACCCATTTCTTTCAGTTAACCACAACCGGTCTGTTAAAACACTGAACCCCTTTTGAGTTAATCACCTTCTCTTGGTTAATCACTCGTTTCTTTTCGGTTAATCATAGTTTCTCTATTAAAACCAAATTCCCCAGCGGTTAGCAACCTCTTTTGGTTCAATACCCTTTTTGTTGGTCTAGTAGTGCTTGTTCAGTCAGTATCGACATCCCCTTTGGGTCACAACCTCTGCTTGGTTGTACACCCTTTTCTTTTGTTAACCACTGTTTATCAGTTAATATACCAAAACCCCCTTCAGAGTCAAACACCTTCCCATGGTTCAATACTCTCTTTCTCTTCTGGTTAATCACAATTTATCTATTAAAACCATTATCCCCACCAGAGTTCTTATATCTTTTCTTTTGGTTAATCACTGCCAGTCAGTTAACATACTGAATCCCACTCTCTTGGTTTGGACACCATTCCTCTCGCTTCTTCCCAGCGCGATCGCCCTTTCTGGTCGGGCTTTCCCCAGTAGAGTTCCCTTTTCCCTATCAGAGTTTTATCTCCTTTGCTCCGGTTAACCACTGCCAGTCAGTTAATATACCGAATCCTTATTCTTTTGTTACCCAATAGGGTCATTACCCTCTGATCCCCAGTATATTTCTTTGTTCTCTTACCTCCCCATTGGTGTCTCTTTTGTTCCTTTTTGCTTCTTTTATCCTCTTGGTTTCTACACCATTCTTGCACGTTTTTCTCTGTACAGTTATTGTCTTTTCATTTGCACTCCTTTCCTGGTTCTGACACCAATTCTTTTGCATCCCCAACAGAATTTCCTTTTTTCTTGTGCTCTTGGTTTTGACACCACTTTCCTTTTTTTCTTTTCCGTCTTAGTTCCCCGAACTACGGAAGCCCTGATCTGCATTCATTCGAATGTATGATACGTAGGCACGAGATCGCGATGATCTTGGCGAGCACACTTCCACCCTTCCTTCCATTCTTCTTCTCTATCCCTGGTTCCATAAACTACAGCGCTCTGATTTCCTCATTACACTATGAGGGTACGTAGGCACGAGGGCCCCAATCCTCCGCGAGCACTTTCTTCTTTTTTCTTTCTTTCTTTTCCTTTCTCTTCTCTCTTCTTCTTTTAGCTAGAAGCCTTTAGATAGATAACCCATCCAAGCCTAGAAGCAAGCGAAATGGTTCCCGTCGAGTACGACGGATGCGTTAGGTGCTAGTACCTTCCTTTCGCATAACCGACCCCCGTTCCCGTTTCTCTTCCCTTGGGTTTTATCGATATTTTCCCTGTCCTTTGGGACTAAATAAAGTTCGGTGGCGACTCTGTGTTATATTTGAGTGTGTGATTCACTCAGGTATAAACCAACCATCTTTAGTAATCGATTATCCCTATGAGGGTAATCGATTACTCTACACTTTTTCACCAAATTCTGCTATTTTCTAGCAGGAAATCGATTACCTGCATGTGGTAATCGATTACCACTGTAACAGAGTGCCATTTTTGAGTTTTTTCAAGCTTGTTTGACATCCTTTCCTCCTCTAACTTCCATGGGTTGATATGCTTGATATTTGTGGATGTTTTAGGTGTTGTTTAGCCTCTGTTTGAATCATGCTTATAATAATTCGAAGCACGATTTATCGATTACGCAATTGTTAGCATTTTGGCATTACATTGTTCATGATCATTCTTGCACACTTTTGCTCACATGTTAACATGATTTGTGATACATGCTAAATGACATTTGGTACTGTTTTGCACTTTCATTCTTGATTGCATTAAATTTATTCTTCATTTAGCAAGTTCAATCTTGTATAATCAATAATCCACACTTTTGCTTTAACGATTTTTCATCTCTTTGGAAAATTGTTAGCACATCATTTCCCTTTGATTGGTTGATCCAATCCATGTTTCGATTAGTTGATCCTTCCTTGCTCTTCCCTTTAGGATCCTTTAGAGCCTTGTTCTCTTGATCCCCTACTGATCCGGAAGTTCGCACGACGCACTGGAGCACTATACAACTTGGCGCTGTTATGTTGTCTGTTTCAATTTCCGCACTATACTTTGGTGCTAGGGAAGGGATGAGAGTGGAGAATTCCTATACTCATCTTGATTATTTTGGGTAGGGGACGAATGACCCTGTTCCTGAAATAATTGTCTCTATCTCCAAGCTGTAGTGTCTCTCAATCCTCAGTCGAGTCGATCCTTGATCACTCTTGCCCCTTTCAATCTCCTTGATCAATCATCATTCTCTTGGTTATAGATCATTGTCTCTTAGGTTAACACCCATCACTTGCCTCATTATCCTTTTCTTGTGGCCAATCCTTGCTGATTGATTCCCCTGAAGAGTCTCAATCCCTTTTCTTCGGTTAAACACAGTCTTCCTGTTAAACACCGAAACCCTAGCGGAGTTTGGAACCTTCTCTTGGTTCTTCTCCCATTGATTGGTTAACCACTGCCTGTCAGTTAAAACACCAATTTACACATTTTCTCGGTTAATCAAAGTCTATCTACTAACATACTGAGTTTCTCTTGGGTTAATAACCTTCTCTTGGTTAATCACCCATTTCTCGGTTAATCACAGTCTATCTGTTAACATACTGAGCTCCTTTTGAGTTAATCACCTTTTCTTGGTTAATCACTCATTCTTTTGGTTAATCACAGTCCTTCTGTTAAAACCAATACCCTGTGAGTTAGTAACTTTCTTTTGGTTCGAATACTCATACCCTTGGGTTAGTAACCTTCTTTTGGTTCCAATACCTGTAACACCCCAAAATTTGCCCTTTTGTTTATATACTAATTGGCTTATGTTTCTTTTCATCTCTTGCATTTGCATTGTGCATAGCATTGGTTTTTAGCATGGGATCAAGGTACTTGGTCCATATTCTCAAGTCTCAAGCTCCAAGGTGGCTCATGGGGTTCATCATATCTTCATAAGGTCAAGATTGGCAAAGGATTTCAAGTGATTCCTTCCCTCCTAACTAGAGGGACCAATTAGGGTTTGTGAACAAGAGGACTTCTTGAAGAGCTTTGTGTGTTCAAGCATGGTGTCATGAGGTCTTTGTGCTCACAAGAGTTCATGGATGAGGATTTGGTTGATGGTTTATGGTGAAGGATGTTCAGTGGATCAGTTGCTTGTGAACTAAGCAAAAGCCAACTGTAAAGGAGAAAGTCAACTGTTGAATTTTGAGGTTCTTTTCATGGTTTTCAAGGTCTCACATCCTCATATGGCCTTCAATTGTCAAGATTCATGCCAATCATCAAGAATCAAGGGTTTGTGCAAAAGTTACTAAATTTGGAAAATGACCTATAATGAGAACTTTCCATTTTTGGCAACTTTTCCATCACATTCAACTGGACTTTTCATCATCAAGGAAGCTTCAAATGAATTTTTCTTCAACATGAAAGTTGAAGATCTTTCTCTCCCATTTCCAAAAAGTACTAGATGGTTTCCATACCATTTGTAGAACTCAAGTTATGGTCAAAAGATGGCAAGGTGTTTTTAAGGGTTCTCACATGTATCACTTTTTCCACCTTTGGCATTTTGGTTCAAAATGAGTTGTAAGGGCTTCTAATGACTCAAGTCAGATTATCACACTCAAGTACACTCCATTTGGTATATGTTTGGCTTTTGAATCAATTCATTCCATGACTTATTTCTCATTATTTTCACATTATGTAAAATTGCAAATGGATTCAAAACATGCAAACCATGACATTTCAAGGCCCAATTCCATTTCATTTGTGATCAGCATGGAAAGTGTGAGTGGTTTATCATGAGAACCAAGGGTTTGTACGTGTGGATTAAGGGTTTAAGCGCAAAATGCAAATTTGCAATTTCATCAAAATCTCATTTACCAAAGGATTAACCACTTGCTAATCACCATCAGTGGACTAATGGAGAGTATATAAGCTTACTCATGCCTCCAAAATTAGGTCATGCACACATTTTGGCTCAGAATCCATTTTTCACCTCAAGTCTTCTCCTCTTCGATTCTCTCTACTCATAAGAGCTTTTCACAAAATTCTTTCACATTCTGAATCAGTGAACTCCATAGAACACAAAGCTACCATCATCTGAAGCTCATACTGAGGATTTCACCAAGTTCCATTCAAGAGGATTCAAGTTCAAATCTCAAGATCTAGCACGATTCCAAGCTTTAGTTGCATTTATTTTGCAACTAGAGGTTCCAAGGAGTAGATCTGCAGTTTTTGGAGGGATTTCTTGGAGGATTTCAAGTTCTACGGATTTCAGGTTAGTGTGATTTTCACCATCATAGAACTCAGTTTTATTGTGTGCATTATGATCTGTGGACTTCACTGAGCATGTTGATCTATTTTAAATTGATTTTGGACGTGTATCATGGATGAATTTTGAGTTTGAAGTTTTGGATCCAAACTTTATTTTGTTCGATTTGCATTATATGTTGAATGAGTGATGAAATGGACTTGATATTCTTAATCCTCATGATTTTCTGGTCAAAATGATGTACACGTATGCAATTTCTGGAGAAATTTTGGTTGCAGTCCACCGAAGAGGGTGACCGGAGCCCTAGCTCCGGCGACTGGTTCAGTTTCCGGTCGGTGAAGGGTTTAGACGAAGAAGATGAGTTCCCAGCCGTTGGTTCACTTTGATCAAGGGTCCACAGCCTGCCACGTTTTATTTTTTTTCCAATTTCATTTTAATGATTTCATGTTTGCTCACCCATGCTTGCTATCATGTACCCTCAGATCATAGCCTTTCATCATGCGTACTTGTTATCTTGTTGACTTATTATGGTGCGTCTGATTAATCATGTGGATGAAGTTTTGACAGCGAATTAAAAAAACATGTGCCTATCACGTGGTGTGTGCATGGTATGCTGAGTGTTTGCGTGTGCACTTGTGTATGGTGGTTATTGTGTGCGTGCTAATCTGAGCCATTGATCTTGCTTACCTGGTTGATTTGTTGACTGCGTATCTGACGTTGGATTGATCATGTGACCCTTGTTGAATCTGAACATTGACTGACTCCATTGTTCCTTATTGACTTCGCTTGTTGGACTTTTTGTGTTTGGGCTTGCTATTGCCACCCCTTCCTTCAGCCCATTTATCATTCTGAACGTGTTTTTATTGCTGATTGCACCCTGCTTGTTTATTTCTTTCATTTTATTTTTTTTAATTGCATTGTTTGCATTTTAATTTTTAAAAATAGTTAGATGCATTTAAAAATCCTGAAAAAAATCATGAAGCTTGTTTTGAGCTTTATAAAATTTTTCCAAATTTTATTTTCTTATTTTATTTTATTTGAGGCTTCTGATTTAATTAATTGTTTAATTTCTTTGTGGTTTGTCCCATTTGTGCACACTTCCACTTGTTGATTTTGATTCTCATCATCTATACATGATCTGCATCTCATTCTTTTTGCATTTGTTGGATGACATATTGAAGTGCATTAAAACATTTTTGTTTCATTTTTAAAACTTTTTCATATTTCATTTTAGTCCCTCTCTTTTGCATATTGAATCATGTGTCCTATGTGGTCTTTGCTTATTTGTTTGAGGTACTTAACATGTGAATTTTTGTGAGATCTTTTGGCATGTGATTAATATCTGACTTAGGTCATTTGTGCTTTAATTTCACAATTTTAGAATGTCATTTGATGAATGTTTGATTATTTGTTCTTAAGTGAATTATGCATGATTATATCTTGACACCTCTTTGCACAAGTTGGATTGCCATGCCATATTGATTGAATTTCTTGCTGGTTCTTTGTATGTGCTTTTGATATGATGTCTACCCCTGGTTGAGGTCCTTTGGGACTTGATTTTGTAACTTGTGGATCATGTTTGAACCATGTTTGAGTATGTTTAAGTGTTGCTTCCACTTCTGGATTATTTTGATGCATGTCTTGAAGGTGTTGCTTGATGTTTGGACTTGTATGACTTGAGTTTGGTTTTGATATGATGTTAATGCATATGCTACTGCCTCTTGAGTTCCTTACTTGGTTTTCATTTCACTTGAGCACACTTGATTGCATTTGGTTTGAATTGTATGATGGATATCATTACCTTTCCTTTGGTGGACTTCTTTGGATCTTAATGCTTCATGTTGTGTATCACTTTTGAATATGTGAATTGTTGATGATGTTTTGATGTTGGTTCTGACTTGCTCTCATCTTCATCTTACCTTTCTCATTTCATTTTGATATGATGTCCATGTGTGCTTAATTGTGCATTTCATTAAAGTATGCTTGCATCCTTTCATGTTTATCTTTGCATGCTTACTTGAGTGGTTTTGCATTGATCTTTGAGATTTGTTTGATGATATGAGTTGGACATTTATAATATGATGTGCTTGCTGACATTTATTGTATCTCATCTTTTCCTTCTCATTCTTCTTCTTCTCTTTCACTCTTTTCATCCCTCGAGTCTCAGGACTTGTTTAAGTCTTGGATTCTTCCCCCTTAGAGCTACCTAGTCCAACTTAATTTCTGGTTAAGCTTGTGGTAGGATTAACATTAGGTTTTAGGTAGTTGCCTCTCCTAAGCCTCACTAACCATAGGTCATCCATGCATGATAACATTAGGACTCCTAGTTTCCCCTTTAGAGTTTCCTTTGTGTCTTCTATCTTCTCATCTCAAAACATCTTGAAAACACTTAATAAAGATAAAGTGTATTGCGCACGAGCCTTAAGCGTGGGGAATGAGAAATGAGGGGATTCCTCTCATCTTTCTAGAGTGCTTAGCGAGCGTCCTGCCTTGGGACGATTCGTTAAGTATTTGTCCCTGTGCCCTAGACTTTGGTTCAATGCAAGTTATGAACTAACTTAAAAAAACACTTCTGTCTAAAAAACACAAAAATAAACAATAACATCTTTCCTTCGGGAATTCTCTTCTCATCTCACTCACTCTCGACGTATGAACGCGCTTCTACTCGTTCTCTTGCAAGACGGTAACGCACTCGATTCAGCGAGCCTGCAACACCTGAGCTAGAACGTAAGCCGTTCCCTAAAAAAAATAATCCACCCCTAGTGAGGGGAACTACGTCGCTCTGATTCTCATGCTCCCGATGAGATATGTAGGCACTGGGGTAGGGCCCATGCGAGCACTTCTTTTATTTTCCCTACATTTGTTTCTTTCTTCTTTTCTGTTCTCGTTCCTTTTCCTTTCCATTAGCAGCGGAGCTCCAGACGACGACACCCTTTGATGCAGACAACAAGCGTGGATCCCATCGAGTACGATGGACGTGTTGGGTGCTAACACCTTCCCTTCGCGTAACCGACTCCCGTACCCGTTCTCTTGGTCGTGAGACCATGTTCTTTCCCTTTCTCTTCAGGTTTACGCAGTGTTTCCTTTCCCTCTCTCGGGATAAATACACTTTGCTGGCGACTCTGTGTTTTCTGCGCCACTCTCGCGTTTGTACCGTTGGATGCGAATCTTTCGGGAGCGACAGCTGGCGACTCTGCTGGGGAAAACTGGTTGACCTCTTGCTGGTCCATCCCCTTTAGCGAGTCGATCCTAGCGCTTGTTTGTTTGTTTTCGTTGGGTGTTTATATGTTGTGCTTTATTATGTTGTATATTACTGTTTTATAGCTTTTATTGCATTGCATTTCATTTTATTACTGTCATACTGGATATTGATGTGCTGTGCTGGCTGTTTTCTGTTTGGCAGGTGGGGTTGTTCTGAGAGATAAGCCCAATACCCAGGCTTGAGTACACCCTAGGACTAGAGTGGAAAGTAGTGGGACCTACGTGCCCGCTTGGTACGTTTGTGTGTTCACAAAATCCACAACCAGACGAGGCTATCTTGGGACGCATTCTGACGTGTGTGTCTTGCGCATGTTAGGGTGTTGATCTAGAGAGCTGTCGACTCTGGTGACTGTTTCTCTGATACCTCAGTTGCGCCTCTCCTCCCGAGATGTGAGAGTGGCAGACCACATTCTGTGGCAAACCCATTGCACATTCTCGATCTGAGGACCCAATGCTGAGGGACTCGCATAGGATGACCTTGCTTTTTGAGAGTGAATCAGTGGAGGCATTCCTCGATTGGCAATAGTATTGTACCCCGAGGGATGAATGTACTATTGCTTCTCGACCTCAATGCCAGAAGCTGAGGACCTTTCGTCTTGGAGAATCAGTTGAGGCCTCCTCTTTTGATGATGTTGCTAAACCAGAAATGGTGAACGTATCATCATTTCTCGACCTGAGAGCCCGGGATACTGAGCATCCTAGTACCCACATGTGAGAGGGGATGGGTGTTTGCAGGTTTGTAGGAAACCGAGACCTTCAACCTACCTGGTTTTCTGGTTTTCTCATCAGTGTTTGATTATCTGGGTTTCTGGTTATCTCAGTGGTTTGGTATTCTAGAATTCTGGTTTTCTGGGTTGTGGTTATCGTTCAGTTAACAGCGCAGCACATCCAGTAGTGATGCCTTGATCCCATGCTTGCATGTGCATATCATTTTTCTTGCATTCTAACATGTTTGACATTTTTCAGGGCTTGCATCTTACTCTTGATTCCGGTTTTCTGAGGTTGCCTTAGCATTGATGTCCAGAGAAAGAAGATTGTTGCTTATTCCTTCCCAGACCCGACCTTGACATTGATTCACAAGCTGATTAGTATGGCTGGTCCCGGAGTTCGTACAGAGTTCAGTGGAAAGTATGGGAGACTTCTGAAGTTTGCCTACAGCATCTCCAAGTATGAGAATGATGCCATTCATACGCTTCTCCAGTTCTATGATCCGTCTTTGCGTTGCTTCACTTTCCCAGACTGTATCTTGGCTCCAACGTTGGAGGATTTCTCATTTATTTTGGGAATCCCCATCAGGCATGACATAGTATTATTTTCTGAAGAACGCCCAGGATTGGAAGAGATGGCCAGTGCTCTTCATATTGGTGAATCCGCTCTGAGCAGTAATATTGAGGAAAAGCTCAAGGAGACCATGGTAGATATGGAACAGCTGAAGATCCAAGCCGAGGTTAAAAGAGCCAGGAGCGAAGGTCCAAATTCATGTGGAGCTTCTGGAGAAGATGATTGGGAATTGCATAGTCGCTATTTGGCAGGGATCTTGCACAGGAGGGATCTTTTGATTCAAGAGTTGATTCAGAGACCAGAGCATCCTAATACCAAGAAGCTTCTCAAGGAAGTGCAGGATTGGTGCAAAGAGAGTGACGAAGGGGGAATTCTAGCACGGCTGAGTCTTGACGATATGTCTTAGTTTCTTTGCTGCTGTACTTCCGAGATCACCGCCAGGATTGTTGGTTGGCATTTTTGTTTATGCTTATTCAGACTTGTAACAGATGCTATTCTCTTTATATGATCACGAATTCAGTTCTCTTCTGCTGTTAAAATTGGAATCAAGGGATAGATCGCCTTGATAATGTTCATACATGTTTGCATTTGCATTTGCATGGTTCTCATTTTTGCATTGCAGGTTTTCTCGGATTCTCTAGTTTTCTTATGCTCTCTCTTTTTGTAGTCAGGGTTGATCAACCAGTTCATCAGTATCCTACCAGCGTCAATCAGAGGATAGCCATGGAACAACTCCGCGCAGAGGTAACTGAAATGAAGATTCAGATGAGGCAATTTGGGGAAGATATGTTGGTTGTGTCCCAAGAACAGAAATTGCTAAGAGAGGAAGTCCATCAGATGAGGACTCAGATGGGCCTAGTCATGGAAATCATGAATAAGGTGCTAAAAAAGGAAGACAGTCATGTGCTCGCTTCCAAAACAGAGTACCCTAATCCTCCCATCCCTGGGGGATTTTCTCTAGATCATGGATTGCCTCGTGAATCCCCTCCACAAGTTGAAGTTTCAGAGCTTCCTCATCAACGATCACTTCCTGCTCCTCAAGAGAATCCTAAGTCAGAAGGGCCTAAGAGGAAGTTCGATCCCATCCCAATGCCGTATGCGCAGCTGCTTTCTTATCTGCTCGAGCTTAAACTAGTTGAACGTGTTAGTTTGGGACCTCTTCCCACGAAGATTCCTCTGGGACCCAATGCTAATGCTAGGTGTGAGTTCCACTCTGGGGCACCTGGTCACAATGTTGAGAACTGTACGAGGTTCAAGCATAGAGTCCAGGATCTCATTGATTCAGGGGCAGTCAAGTTCTCATCAGAAGCGGATACTCCTCCCCTCTTTACAGGATCCACATCATGTCATGGACTTTCTCCACAACCTTTTGCTGCAGAAGCTTTACGTCAGCAACCTTTGTTTGTGCCTCAGCTGAAGGCAGAAAGGAAAGTGCAGGGGCAGATTGGGCGCCCAAATCAACAGCAGTAGCAGAATTATCAGCAGCAGAGGCATCCCAGACCAAGAGGGCCCAAGAGGATATTTGATCCTATTCCTATTCCTTGCAGTCAGTTGTTGGCTCGCTTGCTCAAAAGCTCTCTGATCCGGCTGAGGAATGCCACGCCAGTGCCATACCCTATTCCTCCGGACTTTGACATGAATGCTAGCTGTGAGTTCCATTCGGGAACGTTTGGGCACACAATTGACGACTGTAATGCGTTCCAGCACAAGGTGCAGGATTTGATTGACTCAAAGGTCATCACCCCGGACGGTATCCCTACAAGGTGAAGCTTCTTTATCAGAGTGAGCACTCGAGGCTGCAAAGACATCATCAGAAGCAATAAGTCCAGACGGAGTCAACTCTCCTCAACAATGGCAATCATCAGTTTCTTTATTGCATTTTCATATGTAGCTTTCATTTGTTTGTTTAAACATTGTCTGTATGTAAAAACTTGTTTGTGTGTTGAATGTTGATTTTAATGCAATGATGTGTTGTTCTTGAAGTTTTCACTTTTATGTACTCATATCATGTTTATATGCACTGCAATACCAACTTTCTTGTCTAGAACTCTTGAGGGAGGATGACGAGGTAAGAACGCAGATTCCTAATGGTACGCTTTTGGATAAAACCCTGTTAAGGATGTACAGGCATTGCTTCAAATCCCCAAACACTGGAGATATAAGGAGATAGACCATTGTCAACCCCTTTGAGCCTAGTAGTAGGAGTTATTTCTGAAAACGAAAAACCCTCAATTTTAACCCAGGGGCAGCGTAGGCGTCAGCTAGTTTGACTGAGCGTTCGACTTTCAGAAGGAGTGTACATCTGAGGATCCATTACCTTTCATTCCACCGTCAAGAGGTCAAGAGGTGTGAAACCACAATGGTTATCCACCGACAATCAAGGAGTGAGGCAGTAACAATCCTTTCAAACAAGTCCGACAAGCCAGTGTCACACGATTTGTTCAAAAAAAAAAGAAGAGACCGCTAAGTCGAGACTTGAAAACAAGCGACTTAGGAAAAAGTTAGGGCATCCCGCTGGACTTCAAAATAAAAAAAAACTCAAAAGAGTCAGTCCAGGCAAAATCAGGGAAATAAAAAAGGCGAAAAACAAAAAGAAAGGATCAAAAGAAAATCCTCGATAAAGAACAAGTCGTGTGACCAGACACAAAAGACAAAAAGGGGCGACTATTGCTCCAAAACCTCATTAGGTGTCAAACCATCAGTTGCATGGGTCCCTTAAAGTTCAATAACCTTTTGGGAGATGAGCGCTTTTGTCAGATTAGCTGAACGTAGGACTGGAGAACATCACGAAGAGCGGGTGGGCACCGATAAACTTTGAGCCATAAATCCTTTGTTCTCAAACCATGAACCATACCACGATACAACCCTTAAAAGTCCTAATTGAAACAGGGTTTATTCCGAAGGCGTACTTCGACGAGGTAGCGTTCCTGACTCCTATGAGTTGTGCTAATAAGATTTTTGTTGGTATTGCATGTGCGTATTGTCTTCCATTCAAAAATAATTGTCCCGGCTAGTGATTCGTTCATGAGGCTTGGAGACACATTTTCAATAAAACTTCGAGATCAACACGAGTGTTGCATTAGGATCGTCATTCTCATCATGAGCATTTTTCTGCTTGCATGTGTTTGACATCAAAGAAGCTTACATGATGAACATCAGTTGAGAAGCTCGATCACGCCAAGTTGAGATGGTGAAAACTCCGAAGGACAGTCATGTCAAGGGGTATGTGGCCAAGAGACCGTGCGCAGAGGTTCCCGGCAAATGGTGATAAGATGCAGTCGATCTGGAGCAGTCACACTGAAAACTCTCCCTAAAGCAGCCAAACAGGGGCAATCAGGTCGATTTGACAAATCTCTGTAAGGTCAGTCAGGGGCAAATTCAATTCAAGGCTTGTTTTGGGGCAGGCCATCCCTAGAGCATGAGAAGTTGTCCACTCCATGAGACGGTTAATCGAGAGGACCTCTTCAAAGTTTAGAATACTGGGGCAGAGTATTTCAGGTCATTGCAAATCCTTCCGAGGCAAGTTTACTTCATGGATTATGAAGTCTGGGGCAGTTGCGTCGAGATCTGATAAATCTCTCCAAGAGTTGGAAGACCCTAGGGCAGTGTGAATGCCCGGTCTTCTATAAAATCCTCTTGAGACGATTTCTTCCAGTGGACCCCGTAGTCTGGGGCAAGTGGAAAGCTCAAGGGACCGTTGGTCGTGCCTGGAAATCAGTATGTATTTGATCAGCAGAAACGTGAAATACCCAAGTTTCTCCCCAGTAGAGCTACTCTCCTCGACTTTGAAGTCTGATCATCCTCAGCAGTTTATTACTCTTCCCCATCAGAGTAGCAAGGATCGTCTTCCTCAACAGAGTATAAAGGAGTAATCCCAAGCGGAGTCGTTGAGGATCGTCCCCCTCAGCAGGATATAAGAGGCTTTCCCCCAGCCAGAGTTGTGATTTGGCTCACCTTTCTTCAGTAAGTGGTGTTTCCCCACAGAGTATTAGGCAATTGTCTTTCCTCAGCTAGTCAGGAGACAAGGTGTCTATCCCCTAGCAGGGTAGATGTTGACAACTACTTTTCCCAAGCGGAGTCGTTAAGGATCGTCCCCCTCAGCAGGATATAAGAGGCTTTCCCCCAGCCAGAGTTGTGATTTGGCTCACCTTTCTTTAGTAAGTGGTGTTTCCCCACAGAGTATGGGGCAGTTGTCTTTCCTCAACTAGTCAGGAGACAAGGTGTCTATCCCCTAGCAGGGTGGATGTTGACAACTACTTTTCCCAAGCGGAGTCGTTAAGGGTCGTCCCCCTCAGCAGAGTACAGAGGATTTTATGCCCAGCCGAAGTTGTGTTTGGATTGCTATTCCCCAGCCAACGTTCAATAGTTGGTTGCTCTAGGGTGGATGTTGTTGTATCTCCCGCAGGAAGTTCGTGGACAAAGACGTTATTTCCCCCACAGGGTCCTGGCATCTACTTTCCTCAGTTGGTCAGAAAGTATATTCTCAACGACAACGGCTTGATCTAATCCCTGGCAGGGTGAGGGTAAAGTTATTTCCCTAGCAACAGATTAAGCTCACCAACATCCCCAAGCGGAATCTGGTGGTGAGTGGTGTCCCCAGCAGGTCTTAAGTCCAATCGTTTTGGCAGGTGTCGGAGCCATGTTCTGAAGTGTTTAGTGATCCCCAGCGGAGGAGTTTCCATCTTCTGTATTCATCTCCCTTCCCCGGCAGAGTGGGTACTCTCTCGGAGTTTCGTCCATCTCCAGCAGAGTTGTTGATCCTGACATTCCCCGACAGAGTTGGTGGTCTGGTTTCTTCCCAGCAGGGTGAAGTATACCTCATCAGGATCTCTTGGTTAAGAGTGGCAATTTAGTTTGTCATCCCCGGTGGAGCTGCTTTGGTCTTAGCGTTTATTTCGCTAGGACGCCCTTTTTGCATTGCATGAGCATCTTTTGCATAGCATCCTCCCAAATGCGTAGCATTCCATTCCGTATGGAGCATTACGACAAAATTCAAACATATGCATTTGAAGCATAAGCCAGGTTTGGTATTTTGTTGCAGGATCTCTGTAGCCAGCAGAAAGGGATACGATCCAAGGGGTGATGTTTAACATCGCAACCGCATCCGAAGATTTCTTATTGCACTTCCCCCGTAGAGGTTGATGTTCAGTTCTCTCTCATGTGAAGTCATGTCGAAGATTTCTCATTGTGCTTCCCCCGCAGAGGTTGACGTTCAGGTCTCTCTCATGTGAAGTCATGTCGAAGATTTCTTATTGCGCTTCCCCCACATAGGTTGACGTTCAGGTCTCTCTCATGTGAAGTCATGTCGAAGATTTCTCATTGTACTTCCCCCGCAGAGGTTGACGTTCAGGTCTCTCTCATGTGAAGTCATGTAGAAGATTTCTTATTGTGCTTCCCCCGCAGAGGTTGACGTTCATGTCTCTCTCATGTGAAGTCATGTCGAAGATTTCTTATTGCGCTTCCCCCGCAGAGGTTGACGTTCAGGTCTCTCTCATGTGAAGTCATGTCAAAGATTTCTCATTGTACTTCCCCCGCAGAGGTTGACGTTCAGGTCTCTCTCATGTGAAGTCATGTAGAAGATTTCTTATTGGGCTTCCCCCGCAGAGGTTGACGTTCAGGTCTCTCTCATGTGAAGTCATGTAGAAGATTTCTTATTGTGCTTCCCCCGCAGAGGTTGATGTTCAGGTCTCTCTCATGTGAAGTCATGTAGAAGATTTCTTATTGTGCTTCCCCCGCAGAGGTTGACGTTCAGGTCTCTCTCATGTGAAGTCATGTAGAAGATTTCTTATTGTGCTTCCCTCGCAGAGGTTGATGTTCAGGTCTCTCTCATGTGAAGTCGTGTTGAAGATTTCTTATTGTACTTCCCCCGCAGAGGTTGACGTTCAGGTCTCTCTCATGTGAAGTCATGTTGAAGATTTTCTTTGCCAATTCCCTTTATCAGCAGGGATGGAGTTCCTTATGCAAATTTCAGGTTTCTTTTGGTATTCAATCTCCTTGTATCCCGATTGTCTGAAAGCCGTTGCTTCCACGCCCTCGGATCCAAGAAGTTTGAATAGGGGCAGCTGTAACACCCCAAAATTTGCCCTTTTGTTTATATACTAATTGGCTTATGTTTCTTTTCATCTCTTGCATTTGCATTGTGCATAGCATTGGTTTTTAGAATGGGATCAAGGTACTTGGTCCATATTCTCAAGTCTCAAGCTCCAAGGTGGCTCATGGGGTTCATCATATCTTCATAAGGTCAAGATTGGCAAAGGATTTCAAGTGATTCCTTCCCTCCTAACCAGAGGGACCAATTAGGGTTTGTGAAAAAGAGGACTTCTTGAAGAGATTTATGTGTTCAAGCATGGTGTCATGAGGTCTTTGTGCTCACAAGAGTTCATGGATGAGGATTTCGTTGGTGATTCATTGTGGAGGATGTTTAGTGGATCAGTTGCTTGTGAACTAAGCAAAAGTCAACTATAAAGGAGAAAGTCAACTGTGGAAGTTTGAGGTTCTTTTCATGGTTTTCAAGGTCTCACATCCTTATATGGCCTTCAATTGTCAAGATTCATGCCATTCATCAAGAATCAAGGGTTGGTGCAAAAGTTACTAAATTTGGAAAATGACCTATAATGAAAACTTTCCATTTTTGGCAATTTTTCCACAACATTCAACTTGACTTTTTATCATCAAGGAAGCTTCAAATGAATTTTCCTCCAACATGAAAGTTGAAGATCTTTCTCTCCCATTTCCAAAAAGTACTAGAACATCTCCATATCATTTGTGGAACTCTATTTATGGTCAAAAGATTGCAAGGTGTTTTTTGAGATTTTCCATGTATCCCATTTTCTCAGCTTTTGCAATTTGGTTCCAATTGGTTTCAAATGACCTCTAATGTTTCAATTCATATTAGAACATAGAAGTGCACCTTATTTGGATCAGATTTGGCCTTTATTCCATTCCATTTCATGCCATATTTCTCATTTATGTCACAAAGTGCAAAATTGCAAAATGGATTAAAACTTGCAAACCAAGACATCTCAAGGCCCAATTCGAATTTGAATGTGATCAGCAAGGGAAGTGTGAATGATTCAGCATGGAAGGAATGAGTTGGCACGTGAGAATTAGTGGTGGTCACACAAAATGCAAATTTGCAAAATCATCCAAATCTTATTAACCAAGGTTCTAATCACTTCTTAATCCTAATTAATGGAGTAATCAAGAGTATATAAGCTTACTCATACCCTCACATCTAGGTCAGAAACTCTCATTTGCTCAGTTTTGGTTTTTTGCCCTCACACTTCCTCTCTTCGAAACTCACTCCCCATGGAGTTTCTTTGAGTTTTCTCTTCACATTCTTGATCAGTGAAGAGAATAGAGCAAGAATCAATCATTGGTTGGAGCTCATACTGAAGATTTCACCAAGTTCCATTCAAGAGGGTTCAAATTCAAATCTCAAGATCTAGCACGATTTCAAGCTCTAGTTGCATTTATTTTGCAACTAGAGGTTCCAAGGAGTAGATCTGCAGTTTTTGGAGGGATTTCTTGGAGGATTTCAAGTTCTACAAGGTTCAGGTTGGTGAATTTTTCATACTCATAGAACTCAGTTTTATTGTGTGCATTATGATCTGTGGACTTCACTGAGCATGTTGATCTATTTTAAATTGATTTTGGACGTGTATCATGGATGAATTTTGAGTTTGAAGTTTTGGATCCAAACTTTATTTTGTTCGATTTGCATTATATGTTGATTGTTTGATGAAATGGACTTGATATTCTTAATCCTCATGATTTTCTGGTCAAAATGATGTACACGTATGCAATTTCTGGAGAAATTTTGGTTGCAGTCCACCGGAGAGGGTGACCGGAGCCCTAGCTACGGCGACTGGTTCAGTTTCCGGTCGGTGAAGGGTTTAGACGAAGAAGATGAGTTCCCAGCCGTTGATTCACTTTGATCAAGGGTCCACAGCGTGCCACGCTTTATTTTTTTTCCGATTTCATTTTAATGATTTCATGTTTGCCCACCCATGCTTGCTATCATGTACCCTCTGATCATAGCCTTTCATCATGCGTACTTGTTATCTTGTTGACTTATTATGGTGCGTCTGATTAATCATGTGGATGAAGTTTTGACAGCGAATTAAAAAAACATGTGCCTATCACGTGGTGTGTGCATGGTATGCTGAGTTTTTGCGTGTGCACTTGTGTATGGTGGTTATTGTGTGCGTGCTAATCTGAGCCATTGATCTTGCTTACCTGGTTGATTTGTTGACTGCGTATCTGACGTTGGATTGATCATGTGACCCTTGTTGAATCTGAACGTTGACTGACTCCATTGTTCCTCATTGACTTCGCTTGTTGGACTTTTTGTGTTTGGGCTTGCTATTGCCACCCCTTCCTTCAGCCCATTTATCATTCTGAACGTGTTTTTATTGCTGATTGCAGCCTGCTTGTTTATTTCTTTCATTTTATTTTTCTTAATTGCATTGTTTGCATTTTAATTTTTAAAAATAGTTAGATGCATTTAAAAATCCTGAAAAAAATCATGAAGCTTGTTTTGAGTTTTATAAAATTTTTCCAAATTTTATTTTCTTATTTTATTTTATTCGAGGCTTCTGATTTAATTAATTGTTTAATTTCTTTGTGGTTTGTCCCATTTGTGCACACTTCGACTTGTTGATTTTGTTTCTCATCATCTATACATGATCTGCATCTCATTCTTTTTGCATTTGTTGGATGACATATTGAAATGAATTAAAACATTTTTTTTTCATTTTTAAAACTTTTTCATATTGCATTTTAGTCCCTCTCTTTTGCATATTGAATCATGTTTCCTATGTGGTCTTTGCTTATTTGTTTGAGGTACTTAACATGTGAATTTTTGTGAGATCTTTTGGCATGTGATTAATATCTGGCTTAGGTCATTTGTGCTTTAATTTCACAATTTTAGAATGTCATTTGATGCATGTTTGATTATTTGTGCTTAAGTGAATTATGCATGATTATATCTTGACACCTCTTTGCACAAGTTGGATTGCCATGCCATATTGATTGAATTTCTTGCTGGTTCTTTGTATGTGCTTTTGATATGATGTATACCCCTGGTTGAGGTCCTTTGGGACTTGATTTTGTAACTTGTGGATCATGTTTGAACCATGTTTGAGTATGTTTAAGTGTTGCTTCCACTTGTGGATTATTTTGATGCATGTCTTGAAGGTGTTGCTTGATGTTTGGACTTGTATGACTTGAGTTTGGTTTTGATATGATGTTAATACATATGCTACTGCCTCTTGAGTTCCTTACTTGGTTTTCATTTCACTTGAGCACACTTGATTGCATTTCGTTTGAATTGTATGATGGATATCATTACCTTTCCTTTGGTGGACTTCTTTGGATCTTAATGCTTCATGTTGTGTATCACTTTTGAATATGTGAATTGTTGGTGATGTTTTGATGTTGGTTATGACTTGCTCTCATCTTCATCTTACCTTTCTCATTTCATTTTGATATGATGTCCATGTGTGCTTAATTGTGCATTTCATTCAAGTATGTTTGCATCCTTTCACGTTTATTTTTGCATGCTTAATTGAGTGGTTTTGCATTGATCTTTGAGATTTGTTTGATGATATGAGTTGGACATTTATGATATGATGTGCTTGCTGCCTTTCATTGTATCTCATCTTCTCCTTCTCATTCTTTTTCTTCTTTTTCACTCTTTCTCTTCCCTTGAATCTCAAGACTTATTTAAGTCTTGGATTCCTTTCCCTTTAGAAATACCTAGTCCAACTTAATTTTTGATTAAGCTTGGAGTAGGATTAGCATTAGGTTTTAGGTAGTCGTCTCTCCTAAACCTCACTAACCATAGGTCATCCATGCATGATAACATTAGGGCTCTTAGTTTCCCCTTTAGAGTTTCCCTTGTGTCTTCTCTCTTCTCGTCTCAAAACTTCTTGAAAACACTTAATAAAGATAAAGTGTATTGCGCACGAGCCTTAAGCGCGGGGAATGAGAAATGAGGGGCTTCCTCTCATCTTTCTAGAGTGCTTATTCGTTAAGTATTCGTCCCTGTGCCCTAGACTTTGGTGCAATGCAAGTTATGAACTAACTTAAAACACTTCTGTCTAAAAAATTTCAAACAAACAATAACGTTTTTCCTTCGGGAATTCTTTTCTCATCTCACTCACTCTCGACGTACGAACGTGCTCCTACTCGTTCTCATGCAAGACGGTAACGCACTCGATTCAGTGAGCCTGCAACACCTGAGCTAGAACGTAAGCCGTTCCCTAAAAAACACAATCCACCCCTAGTGAGGGGAACTACGTTGCTCTGATTCTCATGCTCCCGATGAGATACGTAGGCAGTGGGGTAGGGCCCATGCGAGCACTTCTTTTATTTTCCCTACATTTGTTTCTTCGTTCTTTTCCGTTCTCGTTCCTTTTCCTTTCCAGCAGCAGTGGAGGTCCAGTCGATGACACCCTTTAATGCAGACAACAAGCGTGGATCCCATCGAGTACGATGGACGTTTGGGGTGCTAACACCTTCCCTTCGCGTAACCGACTCCCGTACCCGTTCTCTTGGTCATGAGACCATGTTCTTTCCCTTTCTCTTCAGGTTTACGCAGTGTTTCCTTTCCCTCTCTCGGGATAAATACACTTTGCTGGCGACTCTGTGTCTTCTGCGCCACTCTCGCGTTTGTACCGTTGGATGCAAATCTTTCGGGAGCGACAGCTGGTGACTCTGCTGGGGTTAGAAGAAAATCCCCAGCAGAGTCGCCAGCTGTCGCTCCCGAAAGATTCGCATCCAACGGTACAAACGCGAGAGTGACGCAAAAGACACATAGTCGCCAGCAAAGTGTATTTATCCCGAGAGAGGGAAAGGAAACTCTGCGTAAACCTGAAGAGAAAGGGAAAGAACATGGTCTCACGACCAAGAGAACGGGTACGGGAGTCGGTTACGCGAAGGGAAGGTGTTAGCACCCAACACGTCCATCGTACTCGATGGGATCCACGCTTGTTGTCTGCATCAAAGGGTGTCGTCGTCTGGAGCTCCGCTGCTACTGGAAAGGAAAATGAACGAGAACAGAAAAGAACAAAGAAACAAATGTAGGGAAAATAAAAGAAGTGCTCGATGGGCCCTACCCCAGTGCCTACGTATCTCATCGGGAGCATGAGAATCAGAGCGACGTAGTTCCCCTCACTAGGGGTGGATTGTGTTTTTTAGGGAACGGCTTATGTTCTAGCTCAGGTGTTGCAGGCTCGGTGAATCGAGTGCGTTACCATCTTGCAAGAGAACGAGTAGAAGCGCGTTCATACATCGAGAGTGAGTGAGATGAGAAAATAATTCCCGAAGGAAAGACGTTATTGTTTGTTTGAAGTTTTTTAGACAGAAGTGTTTTAAGTTAGTTCATAACTTGCATTGCACCAAAGTCTAGGGCACATGGACGAATACTTAACGAATCGTCCCAAGACAGGACGCTCGCTAAGCACTCTAGAAAGATGAGAGGAAGCCCCTCATTTCTCATTCCCCACGCTTAAGGCTCGTGCGCAATACACTTTATCTTTATTAAGTGTTTTCAAGAAGTTTTGAGATGAGAAGAGAGAAGACACAAGGGAAACTCTAAAGGGGAAACTAAGAGCCCTAATGTTATCATGCATGGATGACCTAAGGTTAGTGAGGTTTAAGGAAACACCTACCTAAAACCTAATGCTAATCCTACTCCAAGCTTAATCAAAAATTAAGTTGGACTAGGTAGCTCTAAAGGGAGAGAATCCAAGACTTAAACAAGTCTTGAGATCCATGGGAGGAAGGGAGTTGAAGAGAAGAAAAGAGAAAGAGATGGAACAGATGAGATACAATAAATGGAAGCAAGCACATCATATTATAAATGTCCAACTCATATCATCAAACAAATCTCAAAGATCAATGCAAAACCACTCAAGTAAGCATGCAAAGATAAACATGAAAGGATGCAAGCATACTTGAATGAAAAGCACAATTAAGCATACATGGACTTCATATGAAAATGAAATGAGAAAGGTAAGATGAAGATGAGAGCAAGTCAGAACCAACATCAAAACATCATCAACAATCCACATATTCAAAAGTGATTCACAACATGAAGCATTAAGATCCAAAGAAGTCCACAAAAGGAAAGGTAATGATATCCATCATACAATTCAAACCAAATGCAATCAAGTGTGCTCAAGTGAAATGAAAACCAAATAAGGAACTCAAGAGGCAGTAGCATATGCATTAACATCATATCAAAACCAAACTCAAGTCATACAAGTCCAAACATCAAGCAACACCTTCAAGACTTGCATCAAAATAATCCACAAGTGGAAGCAACACTTAAACATAGTCAAACATGGTCCACAAATTGCATGGTTAAGTCACAAAGGACCTCAACCAGGGGTCAACATCATACCAAAAGCACATACAAAGAACCAGCAAGAAATTCAATCAATATGGCATGGCAATCCAACTTGTGCAAAGAGGTGTCAAGATATAATCATGCATAATTCACTTAAGCACAAATAATTAAACATGCATCAAATTACATTCTAAAATTGTGAAATTAAAGCACAAATGACCTATGTCAGATATTAATCACATGCCAAAAGATCTCACAAAAATTCACATGTTAAGTATCTTAAACAATTAGGCAAGGATCACATAGGAAACATGGTTCAATATGCAAAAGAGAGGGACTAAAATGCAATATGAAAAAGTTTTAAAAATGAAAAAAGAATGTTTTTATGCACTTCAACATGTCATCTAACAAGTGCAAAAAGAATGAGATGCAGATCATGTATAGATGATGAGAAATAAATTCTACAAGTAGAAGTGTGCACAAATGGGACAAACCACAAAGAAATTAAACAATTAATTAAATCAGAAGCCTCAAATAAAATAAAATAAGAAAATAAAATTTGGAAAAATTTTATAAAACTCAAAATAAGCTTCATGATTTTTTTTCAGGATTTTTAAATGCATCTAACTATTTTTAAGAATTAAAAAATGAAATGCAATACATAATGAAAATAAACAAAAGAAATAAACAAAGAGGGGTGCAATCAACAAAGAAATTACGCTGAAAATGATCAATGGGCTGAAGGAAGGGGTGGCAATAGCAAGTCCAAAGCAAAAGCCCAACAAGCAAAGTCAAGGAGGAACAATGGAATCAGTCAACATTCAGATTCAATATCCACCAATAGATCAATCTCACGCTCATCATACAGTCAACACAATCATCATGTAATCACGATCAATGGTTCAGATTAAGAGCACACCACAATTAAGGAGCACACGCGCACACAAAATTTTTCAGAACACCATACACACCCACGTGATAGGCACATGTCCATTTAATTCGTTGTCAAACATACAGCCATCAGATCACATCAACGCATCACATTAAGTCAAACAATTCACAAATTAATCATGATCAAGGGCCAGGAAATGATGAACATAGTAGTAACCATGGTCCAACACACACGCATGTTAAAAATTAAATCCAATCAGATTCAAACAATTAAATGAGGTGGCATAACAATAACCCTTGGATCACAACAATGGACGGTCAGATTATGTCTTCCTCCTTCAAACATTTCACCGGCCGGAGAAAAAACCAGACGCCGGAGCTAGGGCTCCGGTCGTCTCTTCCGGTGAGCACCACCATAAAATTTCCCAGAAATTGCAAATGAATACATCATTTTGACCAGAAAATCATGAGGATTAAGAATATCAAGTCCATTTCATCACACAATCAACATATAATGCAAATCGAACAAAATAAAGTTTGGATCCAAAACTTCAAACTCAAAATTCATCCATGATACACGTCCAAAATAAATTTAAAATAGATCAACATGCTCAGTGAAGTCCACAGATCATAATGCACACAATAAAACTGAGTTCTATGAGTATGAAAAATTCACCAACCTGAACCTTGTAGAACTTGAAATCCTCCAAGAAATCCCTCCAAAAACTGCAGATCTACTCCTTGGAACCTCTAGTTGCAAAATAAATGCAACTAGAGCTTGAAATCGTGCTAGATCTTGAGATTTGAATTTGAACTCTCTTGAATGGAACTTGGTGAAATCTTCAGTATGAGCTCCAACCAGTGATTGATTCTTGCTCTATTCTCTTCACTGATCAAGAATGTGAAGAGAAAACTCAAAGAAACTCCAAGGAGAGTGAGTTTCGAAGAGAGGAAGTGTGAGAGCAAAAAACCAAAAATGAGCAAATGAGAGTTTCTGACCTAGCTGTGAGGGTATGAGTAAGCTTATATACTCTTGATTACTCCACTGATTAGGATTAAGAAGTGATTAGAACCTTGGTTAATAAGATTTGGATGATTTTGCAAATTTGCATTTTGTGTGACCACCACTAATTCTCAAGTGCCAACTCATGCCTTCCATGCTGAATCATTCACACTTCCCTTGCTGATCACATTGAAATTCGAATTGGGCCTTGAGATGTCTTGGTTTGCAAGTTTTAATCCATTTTGCAATTTTGCACTTTGTGACATAAATGAGAAATATGGCATGAAATGGAATGGAATAAAGGCCAAATCTGATCCAAATAAGGTGTACTTTGATGTTGTAATATTAATTGAAACATTAGAGGTCATTTGAAATCAATTGGAACCAAATTGCAAAAGGTGAGAAAATGGGATACCTGGAAAACCTCAAAAAACACCTTGCCATCTTTTGACCATAACTAGAGTTCCACAAATGATATGGAGATGTTCTAGTACTTTTTGGAAATGGGAGAGAAAGATCTTCAACTTTCATGTTGAAGAAAAGTTCATTTGAAGCTTCCTTGATGATAAAAAGTCCAGTTGAATGTGATGGAAAAGTTGCCAAAAATGGAAAGTTCTCATTATAGGTCATTTTCCAAATTTAGAAACTTTTGTACAAACCCTTGATTCTTGATGATTGGCATGAATCTTGACAATTGAAGTCCATATGAGGATGTGAGACCTTGAAAACCATGAAAAGAACCTCAAAATTCCACAGTTGACTTTCTCCTTTACAGTTGACTTTTGCTTAGTTCACAAGCAACTGATCCACTGAACATCCTTCACCATAAACCATCAACCAAATTCTCATCCATGAACTCTTGTGAGCACAAAGACCTCATGACACCATGCTTGAACACACAAAGCTCTTCAAGAAGTCCTCTTGTTCACAAACCCTAATTGGTCCCTCTGGTTAGGAGGGAAGGAATCACTTGAAATCCTTTGCCAATCTTGACCTTATGAAGATATGATGAACCCCATGAGCCACCTTGAAGCTTGAGACTTGAGAATATGGGCCAAGTACCTTGATCCCATGCCAAGAACCATGCTATGCACAAATGCTAATGCAAGAAATGAAAAGAAACACAAACCAGTTAGCTAAAAACAACAAGGCAAATTTTGGGGTGTTACAGCTGCCCCTATTCAATCAACTTGGTCCTGAAGGTATGATAGCAACGGCTGTCATGCATTTAAACGATCCAGGGAGATTGAATACCAAAAGAAACCTGAAATTTGCATAGAGGAAACCCTCCTTACTGATAAAGGGAATTGGCGAAGAAAATTTTCGACGTGACTTCACATGAGAGAGACCTGAACATCAACCTCTGCGGGGGAAGTGCAGTAAGAAATCTTCAAGATGACTTCACCTTAGAGAGACCTGAACATCAACCTCTGCGGGGGAAGCGCAATAAGAAATCTTCGACATGACTTCACATGAGAGAGACCTGAACATCAACCTCTGCGGGGGAAGCGCAATAAGAAATATTCGACATGACTTCACATGAGAGAGACCTGAACATCAACCTCTGCGGGGGAAGCGCAATAAGAAATCTTCAACATGACTTCACATGAGAGAGACCTGAACATCAACCTCTGCGGGGGAAGCACAATGAGAAATCTTCGACATGACTTCACATGAGAGAGACCTGAACGTCAACCTCTGCGGGGGAAGCGCAATAAGAAATCTTCAACATGACTTCACATGAGAGAGACCTGAACATCAACCTCTGCGGGGGAAGCACAATGAGAAATCTTCGACATGACTTCACATGAGAGAGACCTGAACATCAACCTCTGCGGGGGAAGTACAATAAGAAATCTTAGACATGACTTCACATGAGAGAGACCTGAACATCAACCTCTGCGGGGGAAGTACAATAAGAAATCTTCGACATGGCTTCATATGAGAGAGACCTGAACATCAACCTCTGCGGGGGAAGTACAATAAGAAATCTTAGACATGACTTCACATGAGAGAGACCTGAACATCAACCTCTGCGGGGGAAGTACAATAAGAAATCTTCGACATGACTTCACATAAGAGAGACCTGAACATCAACCTCTGCGGGGGAAGTGCAATAAGAAATCTTCGACATGACTTCACATGAGAGAGACCTGAACATCAACCTCTGCGGGGGAAGCGCTGTAAGAAATCTTCGAATGCGGTTGCGATGTTAAACATCACCCCCTGGATCGTATCCTTTTCTGCTGGCAAAAGAAAACCTACAACAAAATACCTAACATGGCTTATGCTTCAAATGCATATGTTTGAATTTTGCTGTAATGCTCCATACGAAATGGAATGCTACGCATTTGGGAGGATGCTATGCAAAAGATGCTCATGCAATGCAAAAAATGCGTCCTAGCGAAATAAACGCTAAGACCAAGGCAGCTTCACCGGGGATGACAAACTAAATTGCCACTCTTAACCAAGAGATCCTGATGAGGTATACTTCACCCTGCTGGGAAGAAACCAGACCACCAACTCTGTCGGGGAATGTCAGGATCAACAACTCTGCTGGAGATGGACGAAACTCCGAGAGAGTACCCACTCTGCCGGGGAAGGGAGATGAATACTGAAGATGGAAACTCCTCCGCTGGGGATCACCAAACACTTCAGAACTTGGCTCTGACACCTGCCAAAACGATTGGACTCAATACCTGCTGGGGATACCACTCACCACCAGACTCTGCTTGGGGGTGTTGGTGAGCCTAATCTGCTGCTAGGGAAATAACTTTACCCTCACCCTGCCGGGGATTAGATCAAGCCGTTGTCGTTGAGAATATACTTTCTGACCAACTGAGGAAAGTAGATACCAGGACTCTGTGGGGATAACATCTTTGTCCACGAACTTCCTACGGGAGATACAACAACATCCACCTTAGAACAACCAACTACTGAACGCTGGCTGGGGAATAGTAATCCAAACACAACTTCGGCTGGGCATACAATCCTCTGTACTCTGCTGAGGGGGACAATCCCCAACGACTCCGCTTGGGAAAAGTAGTTGTCAACATCCACCCTGCTAGGGGATAAACACCTTGTTTCCTGACTAGCTGAGGAAAGACAACTGCCCCATACTCTGTGGGGAAACACCACTTACTGAAGAAAGGTGAGACAAATCACAACTCTGGCTGGGGGAAAGCCTCTTATATCCTGCTGAGGGGGACGATCCTCAACGACTCCGCTTGGGAATTACTCCTTTTTACTCTTATCAAGGAAGACGATCCTTGATACTCTGATGGGGAAGAGTAATAAACTGCTGAGGACGATCAGACTTCAAAGTTGGAGAGAGCTCTACTGGGGAGAAACTTGGGTGTTTCATGTTTCTGCTGATCAAATACACACTGATCTCCATGCACGACCAACGGTCCCTTGAACTTTCCGCTTGGCCCAGACCACGGGGTCTAATGGAAGAAATCATCTCAAGAGGATTTTATAGAAGACCGGGCATTCACACTGCCCCAGGGTCTTCAAACTCTTGGAGAGATTTATCAGATCTCGACGCAACTGCCCCATACTTCATAATCCATGAAGTAAACTTGCCTCGAAAGGATTTGCAATGACCTGAAATACTCTGCCCCAGTATTCTGAACTTTGAAGAGGTCCTCTCGATTAACCGTCTCATGAAGTGGACAACTTCTCGTGCTCTAGGGATGGCCTGCCCCGAGTCTTAAAGAAACTTTGCCCCTAACTGATCTTACAGAGATTTGTCAAATCGACCTGATTGCCCCTGTTTGGCTGCTTTAGGGGGAGTTTTCAGTGTGACTGCTCTAGATTAACTGCATCTTATTACCATTTACCGGGAACCCCCAGGCTGCGCACGGTCTCTTGGCCACATATCCCTTGACCTGACTGTCCTTCGGAGTTTTCACCATCTAAACTTGGCGTGATCGAGCTTCTCAACTGATGTTCATCATGTAAGCTTCTTTGATGTCAAACACATGCAAGCAGAAAATGCTCATGATGAGAATGACGATCCTAATGCAACACTCGTGTTGATCTCGAAGTTTTGCATATTAAGGCCATTTCATCAAACAATCAACATATAATGCAAATCGAACAAAATAAAGTTTGGATCCAAAACTTCAAACTCAAAATTCATCCATGATACACGTCCAAAATCAATTTAAAATAGATCAACATGCTCAGTGAAGTCCACAGATCATAATGCACACAATAAAACTGAGTTCTATGAGTATGAAAAATTCACCAACCTGAACCTTGTAGAACTTGAAATCCTCCAAGAAATCCCTCCAAAAACTGCAGATCTACTCCTTGGAACCTCTAGTTGCAAAATAAATGCAACTAGAGCTTGAAATCGTGCTAGATCTTGAGATTTGAATTTGAACCCTCTTGAATGGAACTTGGTGAAATCTTCAGTATGAGCTCCAACCAGTGATTGATTCTTGCTCTATTCTCTTCACTGATCAAGAATGTGAAGAGAAAACTCAAAGAAACTCCAAGGGGAGTGAGTTTCGAAGAGAGGAAGTGTGAGAGCAAAAAACCAAAACTGAGCAAATGAGAGTTTCTGACCTAGCTGTGAGGGTATGAGTAAGCTTATATACTCTTGATTACTCCACTGATTAGGATTAAGAAGTGATTAAAACCTTGGTTAATAAGATTTGGATGATTTTGCAAATTTGCATTTTGTGTGACCACCACTAATTCTCACGTGCCAACTCATGCCTTCCATGCTGAATAATTCACACTTCCCTTGCTGATCACATTCAAATTCGAATTGGGCCTTGAGATGTCTTGGTTTGCAAGTTTTAATCCATTTTGCAATTTTGCACTTTGTGACATAAATGAGAAATATGGCATGAAATGGAATGGAATAAAGGCCAAATCTGATCCAAATAAGGTGTACTTTGATGTTGTAATATGAATTGAAACATTAGAGGTCATTTGAAACCAATTGGAACCAAATTGCAAAAGGTGAGAAAATGGGATACATGGAAAACCTCAAAAAACACCTTGCCATCTTTTGACCATAACTAGAGTTCCACAAATGATATGGAGATGTTCTAGTACTTTTTGGAAATGGGAGAGAAAGATCTTCAACTTTCATGTTGGAGGAAAATTCATTTGAAGCTTCCTTGATGATGAAAAGTCAAGTTGAATGTTGTGGAAAAATTGCCAAAAATGGGAAGTTTTCATTATAGGTCATTTTCCAAATTTAGTAACTTTTGCACAAACCCTTGATTCTTGATGAATGGCATGAATTTATCTAGAATTTAAGTTGGACTAGGTAGCTCTAAAGGGAGAGAATCCAAGACTTAAACAAGTCTTGAGATCCATGGGAGGAAGAGAGTGAAAGAGATGAAGAAGGGTAATCATGAATTAATCGGAAATTAATCAAGATAGGCAATTAAAATCATGGTCAATAATTAATAAAAAATAACCAAGTTAGAATTAAAAAGCTAAGAGAAGATTAAACCTAAAATTAATTCAAGATAAATTCTAATTCAAAAGAGTTAATTCAAAATTAAAACGCCCCAGTTTTAGTATTTTTATTTAATCGAGTCGATTTGATTATTTTATTATTATATTATTTTGTTTTGGACTTTTATTTGACAATATATTATTTTTCATCGATGTTTATGTTTTATCGCATTTTGAGAGCGTTTGGGAGATATTTGAGCTGAGGGGTATTTTGGTCTTTTGCTTGGGTAAGTTTTATGTTTTTATATAAATAGAAAGAGATAGAGAGAAAATGAGAGAAAGAAGAAAGAGAAAAAAGAGAAGAGAAAAAGAGAAAGAAGAGGAAAGAAAGGGAGGAGAGGAAAAGAGAAGGAAAATCAGGAAATCATCCGTTTAAAGCGCGAATAATCGGGTAAGGGTGAGAAGTTTCAATTATATCTTGCTTGTATATGTATATGTGTGTGATTGTGTGAATGTTTTCTTGTTTTCTTGTTTTTCCATAGTTTTCCAATTCTAGGTTGAAATGAGAAAAACGATTAGAAATCGATGTTTTCACGGACGAAAGTCGGAATAAATCGCGGAGTAGAGTCGTGTGATGTTGGGTCTTGATTTAGTGTGATCGTTTGATTGAATCGAGTTGAATTTGTAACTTTTGAGTTTTTGATATATATTGATGTTTTTGTGCAAAATATGTTGTGATTGAGTAAAAGTGTTTGGTTATGTCTGGTAACATTGGTATAGGTGGATATTTAATCGGGTAAGGATAGGAATTAATCGGGAATGGTTGTTTGTGTGTTTTCGAGTGGTTTTGAGCGAGTTTGGAGTTGAGATAAACTGATAAAATTATGTTTCAAAATATTTCAAAAATGGAAAATGTGTTTGATGGCTTTTTAATGGTGAAAATATTGTAGTACGTTGAATTCTGAGATCGCAGCTTTTTACGGAATCGAAATCGGAGGTCCGGAAATCTTCCGACGATGAAAAATCCAATTTCTGGGTCCTGACACGGCCCGTGTCACGCAACACGGGTGGCGTGTCAGCCTGCTGTCTAGGGAGGGTGGAAATGCGACAAAAAAAAAGTGAATTTTGGGATTTTGGGTGACACGGGCCGTGTCCCACAACACGGGTGCCGTGTCAGCCCTGCTGTAGGTTTTCTTTCAAAATTGTTTCGATCGTAACTTTTGAACCGTAAATCCGTTTTGACCCCCGTTCGAAGCGTTGGAAAGCTTATAAAATATTCTTTCTATTAAAAATGGTTTGGAGGGTAAAATATGATTTAATTAATTCGTGTTTTTGGAAAAATAGTCGGGTTGTCGGGTTTTTGTCGCGTTAATCATGTGCGATTGATGTGTTATCATGCTATATGTTTTGGTTATGTAACGTGTAGCTTGTGTGCTGTTATATGATGTGAATATACATGATGGAATGTTGTGATGATGGTGTGTGGCCTTATGGAAAATATGTGCATTGTCTTGGATTAGACTTCGATGCGGGATTACTGATGTTGTTGTGTGGTAAATTACATTGTTTGATTGAATATCAATGTATGTTGTTATGACGTGTTGTGGGTAGCCTTTGTGGTGTGAATCCCTTGTGGAAGTAATTGTGATGGCATGATTGTTGTGGTTTGTGGTTTGTGGTGAAATACATTGTTTATGTGAAATTCAATGTATGTTATTTGGTGGCCTTTATGGTTTGAAATGCATTGTTTGAATTGATTTGCAATGCATGAATGTGATGAGGTTGATTAATTCATATGGTTGAATTGTGAATGTATGGAATTGATGAGTTGAAATATATGCATGATTATGGTTGCATATATGTGTGGAGATGCATTTGATTGTCATGAGTCCTTGTATGCCAAGCATCATGATATGCATTCTTGTGACGTCCTGAGTGACGGATTGATTCCAGAGGGAATCTGCTATAACATCGTGTGCCCAGGCAGGGACCTAAAGCGATGGTTATAGACGATCTTGCGCCCAGGTGGGGACCTAAAGCGATCAGATCGTGTGCCCAGGTGGGGACCTAAAGCGATCGGGTTGTGTGCCCATGCGGGGACCTAAAGCAATCCATAAACATCGTGTGCCCATGCGGGGACCTAAAGCGACGGGTGAACATCGTATGCCCGACGGGGAGTTACACTAAGTAACGAGCGATGGTTCCAATAGTTCCTGAGAACTGGTGATGAGACATGAGAAACATTGGAGTCGGTACCGCATGGCATTTGCATAGAGTCGTTGTATCGGTCTCTGTGCATTTGCATAAATCATGAATGGATTGATTATGTGTGAGAATTGTGAATGGATGCATTATGTGTGGAAATTGTGAATTGATTGAATATGTGTTGAGATTTATGATTGGATTGGTGAGTTGGTGTGCATATGTGGTAAATGCATTGGTTGTGGATAATATGTTTTATGTATAAACATAAGTTTTGTGGTGATGTGATGGTGTGGTGTGCATTATGTGTAAATATGTTATTATGTGGGCATAATTGATATATGCTATGTGTTCGGATTGTCATAAATATGTTATGCGTCTGTGGCTTGCCATATGTATTGGTATGTGATGCGTGAGGTGAAAATAACTGTGTATGTGATTTTTATGTGTGTTTGCATATTATTATGCAATCTTGATTTTGTTGTTATTTCTCACCCTTCTGCTGTTTTATAATGCTCTATGAGGCATTGCAGATTAGAGTTGCTGGAGATCTTTTGCGGAGACTAGCCCTCCTTTCTGTTGTCGGTCTTGGTGTCTGCTCTGATACGTAGCACGGGAGTCGGGGAACGATTATATATATATATATGTATACATTTGTTGAATGTATTTTGTAGTACTTTTGGGTGTATAGTTGATGTTCTAAAATGATTTATTTTGTAAAACAAGTCAGTTATGGATCTTTCGGCTTTATTCCATAATTGACCTTTCCTTTTGTTGGAAAAAGTTTCCCCTTTGAGGGTATTCTATTTTGTGCTATGTATCAAATTTATGAGCAGGGATGATGTTTTGTTTATTTAAATGTGGCATCCTTGTTTCTGTCGGAAAAATAAATTTTTAGCTACTCTGATTTTAATTATGTATTATTTATTCGCGATGGGAATTGGGGTGTTACATAAGTGGTATCAGAGCAGGTCGGTCCGTCCGGCCATGTTGTTGAGCCAGTTGGTGTGACAGTTGAATACTGTCGGTGTTGTTTGTTCCTTAGTACGTGATATGTGTATGGAACACTGTCAGTACTTTCCGGTTTTTCTAATCTTTTGTCTTCAGGTGTTAGAATGAGATAAGTGGGGGAGAAGCTGGTACTTCTCCAAGTTGCTTCAGGTGGAGCGTTGGCTCAGTGTGTTGTGAATTGCAAGATTGTAAGTGCTCTTTGGACAGTGTGGTTCCCGATTCCGGAGCGAATGCGGAGGTAAGGTTTATGTCCACTAAGGATTTGTGCCTTAGGTAGTTTTGTGCACAGGATGTAAGGAATGCTATTATAGTTTGGTAAAGACGGTTTATGCCCCATCATGATTATCAACTGTCTATTGGCAAATTGAGGAACTGATCACCCTTAATCTCTTGTTGATAGCAGACGGGAATTATGTTGGAGGGAATAGACGTGTCTTTCCGGCTTTGATAGTGTGTGCAATGGATTGTTTGGATTTAAGAAAAGGATTACGGATTGCTTTGTTGAGTCGATGAAGATTCTTATATCTGAAGGTGAGGCGGATTTGAGGTTTGGATCTGCTAAGTAAGTAGAAGAACTTTTAGGACGTGAAACTAAGATGTTGTTATGTTTGTGGCGATAGTTTTCTAGAAATTGGTAGAAAGGACACATTGATGAGCTACCGGTTGCGCGTAATTTTTAAATGTATTCCCGGATGGAATATTGGATGTTAGTATTAGAAGTACCCGGACTGATAGAGCAGTTAGAAGATTTACTGGAAAGGAGAATTGTGAGGCAAGACTTAGAGTTCTGGTGAGGTTTGGAGTCTTTGGAATTATAGAGCATTAATGGGAATTTTGAGAAAACCTGGAGGGTGGATGTACTATTTGAGAGTTCTTTTGGGATGGTTGTTGCTACATGTTGGGATTTATGGAATTTAGACTGTTAAGAGAAGAACTTGTGTATGGATTACTAACAGTGGAGTAAGGTAACGATTGATATTAAGTGTCCACTTTCGAGATTAGATGACTGGAATGGTTTGATTGAGGATATTCGGATCCGTTGTAAACTCAGAGGAAGAACAGGTAGAGTGTTTAAGAATGGAATTACAAGTGTTGAAAAGAGACGAAGTGTTATGCTAAGTTATTCAAGTGAGAATTTCGGTTGAAAAAGGTTAGTTTCATGGATATGTTATTTCAGGTAATGGTATTGTTATGGATCCATCGGAAGTAGATGCAGTTCTACAATGAGAGGCTCCGAAGTTGGTTAGGGTGATTAGAAGCTTTTTGTACTTTAGTTGGTTATTACCGGAGGTTATGGAAGGTTTTTCCAAGTTAGCATTTTCGTTACTTCGGTTGACTTGCAAAGGGTGAGTCGTTTGTTTTGGATGTTCGTTGTGAGTGAGTTTTGGTGAGCTGAAGTGGAAGTTGTCTACGACTTCAGTTTTGTTTCTGTGTGATCCTAATAAACCATTTGTGAGGTATTGTGAAGTGTCTCTGAAGAGTGTAGTCAGGTGTTAATGAAAGAGAGTAAAGTCGTGGCTTATGCTTTACGACAATTGAGGATTTATAAAAGGATCTATACTATTCTGGATTTGGAATTAGTCGCGGTTGTATTGTGTTGGAAAATTTGGAGGTATTATTTTTATGGTTCTCGGCTCGAAGTGTTGGGTAATCGCAAGAGTTTAAAGTACTTGGTTGGTTTGAAGGAATAGAGTATGAGACAATGAGGATGGTTAGAATTCGTGACGAGTTATGAAGTCGGCTTGGATTATCCTTCGGAAAAAGCTGATGTTGTGCCTAAAGGGTTAAGTCGAAAATTGTTATGCATGTCTGTTTTGATGGTCAGAGAATTAGAATTATTTGAGCAGTTTCGAGGCTTGTGTCTGGTGTGTAAGCTAACATAGTAGAGGGTGAGGTTGAATATATTAAAAGTGAACAGTGATTTTTGGTGAATATGAGAAAGAGTTAGACTTTGGACGTGGGATTGATAGTTTTGATGGTTACGAGTAATCAGAGTGCGCATCGAAAGTGTGATGTGGCACAAGTCGTATGAGTGTGTGACTGGTAAGAGTTCATAGGTTGAACATTGGAAACATGTAGGAATGATGAGACCATTGGACGTTTCAGAATGGAAGTGTTAGGCGAAAGGTTTAAATATTATTCATGGGCTACTATGTAGTTGGATGTTTTGGTTGTTTGTTCGATTGGTGAATCGTAGCAGTGTTGTAATAAGGTTGTGTGACAAGGATGTTTGGTATTCTGGTTTTGTTGATGTTGTTGAGACGTTGTTGTGTCGTGGGACTTTGTGTTCTTGTTTGTGTTGTTGCCTCGCTTACATGGTGATGGTTCGAGTGCGGGGGGCTAATTCCTTGTGGTGAATTAGAGGAGTGTTACCTATGGTAATGGTAACGATCTCGTTGTGTTTCGGTTCCTGAGTGAACCTGTGTGTTCGTAACTTGTGTATTCTTTGAGTGGCGAGTTAGTGGTCAAGTGCATTGTATGGGCATTGCATTTGGTCGTTGTGGTTGTTGTCGTTGTCGTGTCGTTGTTGTAGTCGTTGTTAGTGAGGTGGTTTGTCAGTTTGTGTTACTCGTGGTGTGCCTAGTGTTGGCATGTTAGTTTGTTGGTCGGATGCGAGAGTCGTATCCGGAGTTGTTTGTATCGGTTAGATTTTCGAGGACGAAAATGACTAAGTGGGGGAGAGTTGTAATGCCCCAGTTTTAGTATTTTTATTTAATCGAGTCGATTTGATTATTTTATTATTATATTATTTTGTTTTGGACTTTTATTTGACAATATATTATTTTTCATCGATGTTTATGTTTTATCGCATTTTGAGAGCGTTTGGGAGATATTTGAATTGAGGGGTATTTTGGTCTTTTGCTTGGGTAAGTTTTATGTTTTTATATAAATAGAAAGAGATAGAGAGAAAATGAGAGAAAGAAGAAAGAGAAAAAAGAGAAGAGAAAAAGAGAAAGAAGAGGAAAGAAAGGGAGGAGAGGAAAAGAGAAGGAAAATCAGGAAATCATCCGTTTAAAGCGCGAATAATCGGGTAAGGGTGAGAAGTTTCAATTATATCTTGCTTGTATATGTATATGTGTGTGATTGTGTGAATGTTTTCTTGTTTTTCCATAGTTTTCCAATTCTAGGTTGAAATGAGAAAAACGATTAGAAATCGATGTTTTCACGGACGAAAGTCGGAATAAATCGCGGAGTAGAGTCGTGTGATGTTGGGTCTTGATTTAGTGTGATCGTTTGATTGAATCGAGTTGAATTTGTAACTTTTGAGTTTTTGAGATATATTGATGTTTTTGTGAAAAATATGTTGTGATTGAGTAAAAGTGTTTGGTTATGTCTGGTAACATTGGTATAGGTGGATATTTAATCGGGTAAGGATAGGAATTAATCGGGAATGGTTGTTTGTGTGTTTTCGAGTGGTTTTGAGCGAGTTTGGAGTTGAGATAAACTGATAAAATTATGTTTCAAAATATTTCAAAAATGGAAAATGTGTTGGATGGCTTTTTAATGGTGAAAATATTGTAGTACGTTGAATTCTGAGATCGCAGCTTTTTACGGAATCCAAATCGGAGGTCCGAAAATCTTCCGACGATGAAAAATGCAATTTCTGGGTCCTGACACAGCCCTTGTCACGCAACACGGGTGGCGTGTCAGCCTGCTGTCTAGGGAGGGTGGAAATGCGGAAAAAAAAAGTGAATTTTGGGATTTTGGGTGACACGGGCCGTGTCCCACAACACGGGTGCCGTGTCAGCCCTGCTGTAGGTTTTCTTTCAAAATTGTTTCGATCGTAACTTTTGAACCGTAAATCCGTTTTGACCCCCGTTCGAAGCGTTGGAAAGCTTAAAAAATATTATTTCTATTAAAAATGGTTTGGAGGGTAAAAGATGATTTAATTAATTCGTGTTTTTGGAAAAATAGTCGGGTTGTCGGGTTTTTGTCGCGTTAATCGTGTGCGATTGATGTGTTATCATGCTATATGTTTTGGTTATGTAACGTGTAGCTTGTGTGCTGTTATATGATGTGAATATACATGATGGAATGTTGTGATGATGGTGTGTGGCCTTATGGCAAATATGTGCATTGTCTTGGATTAGACTTCGATGCGGGATTACTGATGTTGTTGTGTGGTAAATTACATTGTTTGATTGAATATCAATGTATGTTGTTATGACGTGTTGTGGGTAGCCTTTGTGGTGTGAATCCCTTGTGGAAGTAATTGTGATGGCATGATTGTTGTGGTTTGTGGTTTGTGGTGAAATACATTGTTTATGTGAAATTCAATGTATGTTATTTGATGGCCTTTATGGTTTGAAATGCATTGTTTGAATTGATTTGCAATGCATGAATGTGATGAGGTTGATTAATTCATATGGTTGAATTGTGAATGTATGGAATTGATGAGTTGAAATATATGCATGATTATGGTTGCATATATGTGTGGAGATGCATTTGATTGTCATGAGTCCTTGTATGCCAAGCATCATGATATGCATTCTTGTGACGTCCTCAGTGACGGATTGATTCCAGAGGGAATCTGCTATAACATCGTGTGCCCAGGCGGGGACCTAAAGCGATGGTTATAGACGATCGTGTGCCCAGGTGGGGACCTAAAGCGATCAGATCGTGTGCCCAGGTGGGGACCTAAAGCGATCGGGTTGTGTGCCCATGTGGGGACCTAAAGCAATCCATAAACGTCGTGTGCCCATGCGGGGACCTAAAGCGACGGGTGAACATCGTATGCCCGACGGGGAGTTACACTAAGTAACGAGCGATGGTTCCAATAGTTCCTGAGAACTGGTGATGAGACATGAGAAACATTGGAGTCGGTACCGCATGGCATTTGCATAGAGTCGTTGTGTCGGTCTCTGTGCATTTGCATAAATCATGAATGGATTGATTATGTGTGAGAATTGTGAATGGATGCATTATGTGTGGAAATTGTGAATTGATTGAATATGTGTTGAGATTTATGATTGGATTGGTGAGTTGGTGTGCATATGTGGTAAATGCATTGGTTGTGGATAATATGTTTTATGTATAAACATAAGTTTTGTGGTGATGTGATGGTGTGGTGTGCATTATGTGTAAATATGTTATTATGTGGGCATAATTGATATATGCTATGTGTTCGGATTGTCATAAATATGTTATGCGTCTGTGGCTTGCCATATGTATTGGTATGTGATGCGTGAGGTGAAAATAACTGTGTATGTGATTTTTATGTGTGTTTGCATATTATTATGCAATCTTGATTTAGTTGTTATTTCTCACCCTTCTGCTGTTTTATAATGCTCTATGAGGCATTGCAGATTAGAGTTGCTGGAGATCTTTTGCGGAGACTAGCCCTCCTTTCTGTTGTCGGTCTTGGTGTCTGCTCTGATACGTAGCACGGGAGTCGGGGAACGATTATATATATATATGTATACATTTGTTGAATGTATTTTGTAGTACTTTTGGGTGTATAGTTGATGTTCTAAAATGATTTATTTTGTAAAACAAGTCAGTTATGGATCTTTCGGCTTTATTCCATAATTGACCTTTCCTTTTGTTGGAAAAAGTTTCCCCTTTGAGGGTATTCTATTTTGTGCTATGTATCAAATTTATGAGCAGGGATGATGTTTTGTTTATTTAAATGTGGCATCCTTGTTTCTGTCGGAAAAATAAATTTTTAGCTACTCTGATTTTAATTATGTATTATTTATTCGCGATGGGAATTGGGGTGTTACATAAGTGGTATCAGAGCAGGTCGGTCCGTCCGGCCATGTTGTTGAGTCAGTTGGTGTGACAGTTGAATACTGTCGGTGTTGTTTGTTCCTTAGTACGTAATATGTGTATGGAACACTGTCAGTACTTTTCGGTTTTTCTAATCTTTTGTCTTCAGGTGTTAGAATGAGATAAGTGGGGGAGAAGCTGGTACTTCTCCAAGTTGCTTCAGGTGGAGCGTTGGCTCAGTGTGTTGTGAATTGCAAGATTGTAAGTGCTCTTTGGACAGTGTGGTTCCCGATTCCGGAGCGAATGCGGAGGTAAGGTTTATGTCCACTAAGGATTTGTGCCTTAGGTAGTTTTGTGCACAGGATGTAAGGAATGCTATTATAGTTTGGTAAAGACGGTTTATGCCCCATCATGATTATCAACTGTCTATTGGCAAATTGAGGAACTGATCACCCTTAATCTCTTGTTGATAGCAGACGGGAATTATGTTGGAGGGAATAGACGTGTCTTTCCGGCTTTGATAGTGTGTGCAATGGATTGTTTGGATTTAAGAAAAGGATTACGGATTGCTTTGTTGAGTCGATGAAGATTCTTATATCTGAAGGTGAGGCGGATTTGAGGTTTGGATCTGCTAAGTAAGTAGAAGAACTTTTAGGACGTGAAACTAAGATGTTGTTATGTTTGTGGCGATAGTTTTCTATAAATTGGTAGAAAGGACACAGTGATGAGCTACCGGTTGCGCGTAATTTTTAAATGTATTCCCGGATGGAATATTGGATGTTAGTATTAGAAGTACCCGGACTGATAGAGCAGTTAGAAGATTTACTGGAAAGGAGAATTGTGAGGCAAGACTTAGAGTTCTGGTGAGGTTTGGAGTCTTTGGAATTATAGAGCATTAATGGGAATTTTGAGAAAACCTGGAGGGTGGATGTACTATTTGAGAGTTCTTTTGGGATGGTTGTTGCTACATGTTGGGATTTATGGAATTTAGACTGTTAAGAGAAGAACTTGTGTATGGATTACTAACAGTGGAGTAAGGTAACGATTGATATTAAGTGTCCACTTTCGAGATTAGATGACTGGAATGGTTTGATTGAGGATATTCGGATCCGTTGTAAACTCAGAGGAAGAACAGGTAGAGTGTTTAAGAATGGAATTACAAGTGTTGAAAAGAGACGAAGTGTTATGCTAAGTTATTCAAGTGAGAATTTCGGTTGAAAAAGGTTAGTTTCATGGATATGTTATTTCAGGTAATGGTATTGTTATGGATCCATCGGAAGTAGATGTAGTTCTACAATGAGAGGCTCCGAAGTTGGTTAGGGTGATTAGAAGCTTTTTGTACTTTAGTTGGTTATTACCGGAGGTTATGGAAGGTTTTTCCAAGTTAGCATTTTCGTTACTTCGGTTGACTTGCAAAGGGTGAGTCGTTTGTTTTGGATGTTCGTTGTGAGTGAGTTTTGGTGAGCTGAAGTGGAAGTTGTCTACGACTTCAGTTTTGTTTCTGTGTGATCCTAATAAACCATTTGTGAGGTATTGTGAAGTGTCTCTGAAGAGTGTAGTCAGGTGTTAATGAAAGAGAGTAAAGTCGTGGCTTATGCTTTACGACAATTGAGGATTTATAAAAGGATCTATACTATTCTGGATTTGGAATTAGTCGCGGTTGTATTGTGTTGGAAAATTTGGAGGTATTATTTTTATGGTTCTCGGCTCGAAGTGTTGGGTAATCGCAAGAGTTTAAAGTACTTGGTTGGTTTGAAGGAATAGAGTATGAGACAATGAGGATGGTTAGAATTCGTGACGAGTTATGAAGTCGGCTTGGATTATCCTTCGGAAAAAGCTGATGTTGTGCCTAAAGGGTTAAGTCGAAAATTGTTATGCATGTCTGTTTTGATGGTCAGAGAATTAGAATTATTTGAGCAGTTTCGAGGCTTGTGTCTGGTGTGTAAGCTAACATAGTAGAGGGTGAGGTTGAATATATTAAAAGTGAACAGTGATTTTTGGTGAATATGAGAAAGAGTTAGACTTTGGACGTGGGATTGATAGTTTTGATGGTTACGAGTAATCAGAGTGCGCATCGAAAGTGTGATGTGGCACAAGTCGTATGAGTGTGTGACTGGTAAGAGTTCATAGGTTGAACATTGGAAACATGTAGGAATGATGAGACCATTGGACGTTTCAGAATGGAAGTGTTAGGCGAAAGGTTTAAATATTATTCATGGGCTACTATGTAGTTGGATGTTTTGGTTGTTTGTTCGATTGGTGAATCGTAGCAGTGTTGTAATAAGGTTGTGTGACAAGGATGTTTGGTATTCTGGTTTTGTTGATGTTGTTGAGACGTTGTTGTGTCGTGGGACTTTGTGTTCTTGTTTGTGTTGTTGCCTCGCTTACATGGTGATGGTTCGAGTGCGGGGGGCTAATTCCTTGTGGTGAATTAGAGGAGTGTTACCTATGGTAATGGTAACGATCTCGTTGTGTTTCGGTTCCTGAGTGAACCTGTGTGTTCGTAACTTGTGTATTCTTTGAGTGGCGAGTTAGTGGTCAAGTGCATTGTATGGGCATTGCATTTGGTCGTTGTGGTTGTTGTCGTTGTCGTGTCGTTGTTGTAGTCGTTGTTAGTGAGGTGGTTTGTCAGTTTGTGTTACTCGTGGTGTGCCTAGTGTTGGCATGTTAGTTTGTTGGTCGGATGCGAGAGTCGTATCCGGAGTTGTTTGTATCGGTTAGATTTTCGAGGACGAAAATGACTAAGTGGGGGAGAGTTGTAATGCCCCAGTTTTAGTATTTTTATTTAATCGAGTCGATTTGATTATTTTATTATTATATTATTTTGTTTTGGACTTTTATTTGACAATATATTATTTTTCATCGATGTTTATGTTTTATCGCATTTTGAGAGCGTTTGGGAGATATTTGAATTGAGGGGTATTTTGGTCTTTTGCTTGGGTAAGTTTTATGTTTTTATATAAATAGAAAGAGATAGAGAGAAAATGAGAGAAAGAAGAAAGAGAAAAAAGAGAATAGAAAAAGAGAAAGAAGAGGAAAGAAAGGGAGGAGAGGAAAAGAGAAGGAAAATCAGGAAATCATCCTTTTAAAGCGCGAATAATCGGGTAAGGGTGAGAAGTTTCAATTATATCTTGCTTGTATATGTATATGTGTGTGATTGTGTGAATGTTTTCTTGTTTTTCCATAGTTTTCCAATTCTAGGTTGAAATGAGAAAAACGATTAGAAATCGATGTTTTCACGGACGAAAGTCGGAATAAATCGCGGAGTAGAGTCGTGTGATGTTGGGTCTTGATTTAGTGTGATCGTTTGATTGAATCGAGTTGAATTTGTAACTTTTGAGTTTTTGAGATATATTGATGTTTTTGTGAAAAATATGTTGTGATTGAGTAAAAGTGTTTGGTTATGTCTGGTAACATTGGTATAGGTGGATATTTAATCGGGTAAGGATAGGAATTAATCGGGAATGGTTGTTTGTGTGTTTTCGAGTGGTTTTGAGCGAGTTTGGAGTTGAGATAAACTGATAAAATTATGTTTCAAAATATTTCAAAAATGGAAAATGTGTTGGATGGCTTTTTAATGGTGAAAATATTGTAGTACGTTGAATTCTGAGATCGCAGCTTTTTACGGAATCCAAATCGGAGGTCCGAAAATCTTCCGACGATGAAAAATGCAATTTCTGGGTCCTGACACAGCCCTTGTCACGCAACACGGGTGGCGTGTCAGCCTGCTGTCTAGGGAGGGTGGAAATGCGGAAAAAAAAAGTGAATTTTGGGATTTTGGGTGACACGGGCCGTGTCCCACAACACGGGTGCCGTGTCAGCCCTGTTGTAGGTTTTCTTTCAAAATTGTTTCGATCGTAACTTTTGAACCGTAAATCCGTTTTGACCCCCGTTCGAAGCGTTGGAAAGCTTAAAAAATATTATTTCTATTAAAAATGGTTTGGAGGGTAAAAGATGATTTAATTAATTCGTGTTTTTGGAAAAATAGTCGGGTTGTCGGGTTTTTGTCGCGTTAATCGTGTGCGATTGATGTGTTATCATGCTATATGTTTTGGTTATGTAACGTGTAGCTTGTGTGCTGTTATATGATGTGAATATACATGATGGAATGTTGTGATGATGGTGTGTGGCCTTATGGCAAATATGTGCATTGTCTTGGATTAGACTTCGATGCGGGATTACTGATGTTGTTGTGTGGTAAATTACATTGTTTGATTGAATATCAATGTATGTTGTTATGACGTGTTGTGGGTAGCCTTTGTGGTGTGAATCCCTTGTGGAAGTAATTGTGATGGCATGATTGTTGTGGTTTGTGGTTTGTGGTGAAATACATTGTTTATGTGAAATTCAATGTATGTTATTTGATGGCCTTTATGGTTTGAAATGCATTGTTTGAATTGATTTGCAATGCATGAATGTGATGAGGTTGATTAATTCATATGGTTGAATTGTGAATGTATGGAATTGATGAGTTGAAATATATGCATGATTATGGTTGCATATATGTGTGGAGATGCATTTGATTGTCATGAGTCCTTGTATGCCAAGCATCATGATATGCATTCTTGTGACGTCCTCAGTGACGGATTGATTCCAGAGGGAATCTGCTATAACATCGTGTGCCCAGGCGGGGACCTAAAGCGATGGTTATAGACGATCGTGTGCCCAGGTGGGGACCTAAAGCGATCAGATCGTGTGCCCAGGTGGGGACCTAAAGCGATCGGGTTGTGTGCCCATGTGGGGACCTAAAGCAATCCATAAACGTCGTGTGCCCATGTGGGGACCTAAAGCGACGGGTGAACATCGTATGCCCGAAGGGGAGTTACACTAAGTAACGAGCGATGGTTCCAATAGTTCCTGAGTGAACTGGTGATGAGACATGAGAAACATTGGAGTCGGTACCGCATGGCATTTGCATAGAGTCGTTGTGTCGGTCTCTGTGCATTTGCATAAATCATGAATGGATTGATTATGTGTGAGAATTGTGAATGGATGCATTATGTGTGGAAATTGTGAATTGATTGAATATGTGTTGAGATTTATGATTGGATTGGTGAGTTGGTGTGCATATGTGGTAAATGCATTGGTTGTGGATAATATGTTTTATGTATAAACATAAGTTTTGTGGTGATGTGATGGTGTGGTGTGCATTATGTGTAAATATGTTATTATGTGGGCATAATTGATATATGCTATGTGTTCGGATTGTCATAAATATGTTATGCGTCTGTGGCTTGCCATATGTATTGGTATGTGATGCGTGAGGTGAGAATAACTGTGTATGTGATTTTTACGTGTGTTTGCATATTATTATGCAATCTTGATTTAGTTGTTATTTCTCACCCTTCTGCTGTTTTATAATGCTCTATGAGGCATTGCAGATTAGAGTTGCTGGAGATCTTTTGTGGAGACTAGCCCTCCTTTCTGTTGTCGGTCTTGGTGTCTGCTCTGATACGTAGCACGGGAGTCGGGGAACGATTATATATATATATATATATATATATATATATGTATACATTTGTTGAATGTATTTTGTAGTACTTTTGGGTGTATAGTTGATGTTCTAAAATGATTTATTTTGTAAAACAAGTCAGTTATGGATCTTTCGGCTTTATTCCATAATTGACCTTTCCTTTTGTTGGAAAAAGTTTCCCCTTTGAGGGTATTCTATTTTGTGCTATGTATCAAATTTATGAGCAGGGATGATGTTTTGTTTATTTAAATGTGGCATCCTTGTTTCTGTCGGAAAAATAAATTTTTAGCTACTCTGATTTTAATTATGTATTATTTATTCGCGATGGGAATTGGGGTGTTACATAAGTGGTATCAGAGCAGGTCGGTCCGTCCGGCCATGTTGTTGAGTCAGTTGGTGTGACAGTTGAATACTGTCGGTGTTGTTTGTTCCTTAGTACGTGATATGTGTGTGGAACACTGTCAGTACTTTCCGGTTTTTCTAATCTTTTGTCTTCAGGTGTTAGAATGAGATAAGTGGGGGAGAAGCTGGTACTTCTCCAAGTTGCTTCAGGTGGAGCGTTGGCTCAGTGTGTTGTGAATTGCAAGATTGTAAGTGCTCTTTGGACAGTGTGGTTCCCGATTCCGGAGCGAATGCGGAGGTAAGGTTTATGTCCACTAAGGATTTGTGCCTTAGGTAGTTTTGTGCACAGGATGTAAGGAATGTTATTATAGTTTGGTAAAGACGGTTTATGCCCCATCATGATTATCAACTGTCTATTGGCAAATTGAGGAACTGATCACCCTTAATTTCTTGTTGATAGCAGACGGGAATTATGTTGGAGGGAATAGACGTGTCTTTCCGGCTTTGATAGTGTGTGCAATGGATTGTTTGGATTTAAGAAAAGGATTACGGATTGCTTTGTTGAGTCGATGAAGATTCTTATATCTGAAGGTGAGGCGGATTTGAGGTTTGGATCTGCTAAGTAAGTAGAAGAACTTTTAGGACGTGAAACTAAGATGTTGTTATGTTTGTGGCGATAGTTTTCTAGAAATTGGTAGAAAGGACACAGTGATGAGCTACCGGTTGCGCGTAATTTTTAAATGTATTCCCGGATGGAATATTGGATGTTAGTATTAGAAGTACCCGGACTGATAGAGCAGTTAGAAGATTTACTGGAAAGGAGAATTGTGAGGCAAGACTTAGAGTTCTGGTGAGGTTTGGAGTCTTTGGAATTATAGAGCATTAATGGGAATTTTGAGAAAACCTGGAGGGTGGATGTACTATTTGAGAGTTCTTTTGGGATGGTTGTTGCTACATGTTGGGATTTATGGAATTTGGACTGTTAAGAGAAGAACTTGTGTATGGATTACTAACAGTGGAGTAAGGTAACGATTGATATTAAGTGTCCACTTTCGAGATTAGATGACTGGAATGGTTTGATTGAGGATATTCGGATCCGTTGTAAACTCAGACGAAGAACAGGTAGAGTGTTTAAGAATGGAATTACAAGTGTTGAAAAGAGATGAAGTGTTATGCTAAGTTATTCAAGTGAGAATTTCGGTTGAAAAAGGTTAGTTTCATGGATATGTTATTTCAGGTAATGGTATTGTTATGGATCCATCGGAAGTAGATGCAGTTCTACAATGAGAGGCTCCGAAGTTGGTTAGGGTGATTAGAAGCTTTTTGTACTTTAGTTGGTTATTACCGGAGGTTATGGAAGGTTTTTCCAAGTTAGCATTTTCGTTACTTCGGTTGACTTGCAAAGGGTGAGTCGTTTGTTTTGGATGTTCGTTGTGAGTGAGTTTTGGTGAGCTGAAGTGGAAGTTGTCTACGACTTCAGTTTTGTTTCTGTGTGATCCTAATAAACCGTTTGTGAGGTATTGTGAAGTGTCTCTGAAGAGTGTAGTCAGGTGTTAATGAAAGAGAGTAAAGTCGTGGCTTATGCTTTACGACAATTGAGGATTTATAAAAGGATCTATACTATTCTGGATTTGGAATTAGTCGCGGTTGTATTGTGTTGGAAAATTTGGAGGTATTATTTTTATGGTTCTCGGCTCGAAGTGTTGGGTAATCGCAAGAGTTTAAAGTACTTGGTTGGTTTGAAGGAATAGAGTATGAGACAATGAGGATGGTTAGAATTCGTGACGAGTTATGAAGTCGGCTTGGATTATCCTTCGGAAAAAGCTGATGTTGTGCCTAAAGGGTTAAGTCGAAAATTGTTATGCATGTCTGTTTTGATGGTCAGAGAATTAGAATTATTTGAGCAGTTTCGAGGCTTGTGTCTGGTGTGTAAGCTAACATAGTAGAGGGTGAGGTTGAATATATTAAAAGTGAACAGTGATTTTTGGTGAATATGAGAAAGAGTTAGACTTTGGACGTGGGATTGATAGTTTTGATGGTTACGAGTAATCAGAGTGCGCATCGAAAGTGTGATGTGGCACAAGTCGTATGAGTGTGTGACTGGTAAGAGTTCATAGGTTGAACATTGGAAACATGTAGGAATGATGAGACCATTGGACGTTTCAGAATGGAAGTGTTAGGCGAAAGGTTTAAATATTATTCATGGGCTACTATGTAGTTGGATGTTTTGGTTGTTTGTTCGATTGGTGAATCGTAGCAGTGTTGTAATAAGGTTGTGTGACAAGGATGTTTGGTATTCTGGTTTTGTTGATGTTGTTGAGACGTTGTTGTGTCGTGGGACTTTGTGTTCTTGTTTGTGTTGTTGCCTCGCTTACATGGTGATGGTTCGAGTGCGGGGGGCTAATTCCTTGTGGTGAATTAGAGGAGTGTTACCTATGGTAATGGTAACGATCTCGTTGTGTTTCGGTTCCTGAGTGAACCTGTGTGTTTGTAACTTGTGTATTCTTTGAGTGGCGAGTTAGTGGTCAAGTGCATTGTATGGGCATTGCATTTGGTCGTTGTGGTTGTTGCCGTTGTCGTGTCGTTGTTGTAGTCGTTGTTAGTGAGGTGGTTTGTCAGTTTGTGTTACTCGTGGTGTGCCTAGTGTTGGCATGTTAGTTTGTTGGTCGGATGCGAGAGTCGTATCCGGAGTTGTTTGTATCGGTTAGATTTTCGAGGACGAAAATGTCTAAGTGGGGGAGAGTTGTAATGCCCCAGTTTTAGTATTTTTATTTAATCGAGTCGATTTGATTATTTTATTATTATATTATTTTGTTTTGGACTTTTATTTGACAATATATTATTTTTCATCGATGTTTATGTTTTATCGCATTTTGAGAGCGTTTGGGAGATATTTGAATTGAGGGGTATTTTGGTCTTTTGCTTGGGTAAGTTTTATGTTTTTATATAAATAGAAAGAGATAGAGAGAAAATGAGAGAAAGAAGAAAGAGAAAAAAGATAAGAGAAAAAGAGAAAGAAGAGGAAAGAAAGGGAGGAGAGGAAAAGAGAAGGAAAATCAGGAAATCATCCGTTTAAAGCGCGAATAATCGGGTAAGGGTGAGAAGTTTCAATTATATCTTGCTTGTATATGTATATGTGTGTGATTGTGTGAATGTTTTCTTGTTTTTCCATAGTTTTCCAATTCTAGGTTGAAATGAGAAAAACGATTAGAAATCGATGTTTTCACGGACGAAAGTCGGAATAAATCGCGGAGTAGAGTCGTGTGATGTTGGGTCTTGATTTAGTGTGATCGTTTGATTGAATCGAGTTGAATTTGTAACTTTTGAGTTTTTGAGATATATTGATGTTTTTGTGAAAAATATGTTGTGATTGAGTAAAAGTGTTTGGTTATGTCTGGTAACATTGGTATAGGTGGATATTTAATCGGGTAAGGATAGGAATTAATCGGGAATGGTTGTTTGTGTGTTTTCGAGTGGTTTTGAGCGAGTTTGGAGTTGAGATAAACTGATAAAATTATGTTTCAAAATATTTCAAAAATGGAAAATGTGTTGGATGGATTTTTAATGGTGAAAATATTGTAGTACGTTGAATTCTGAGATCGCAGCTTTTTACGGAATCCAAATCGGAGGTCCGAAAATCTTCCGACGATGAAAAATGCAATTTCTGGGTCCTGACACAGCCCTTGTCACACAACACGGGTGGCGTGTCAGCCTGCTGTCTAGGGAGGGTGGAAATACGGAAAAAAAAAGTGAATTTTGGGATTTTGGGTGACACGGGCCGTGTCCCACAACACGGGTGCCGTGTCAGCCCTGCTGTAGGTTTTCTTTCAAAATTGTTTCGATCGTAACTTTTGAACCGTAAATCCGTTTTGAACCCCGTTCGAAGCGTTGGAAAGCTTATAAAATATTATTTCTATTAAAAATGGTTTGGAGGGTAAAAGAAGATTTAATTAATTCGTGTTTTTGGAAAAATAGTCGGGTTGTCGGGTTTTTGTCGCGTTAATCGTGTGCGATTGATGTGTTATCATGCTATATGTTTTGGTTATGTAACGTGTAGCTTGTGTGCTGTTATATGATGTGAATATACATGATGGAATGTTGTGATGATGGTGTGTGGCCTTATGGCAAATATGTGCATTGTCTTGGATTAGACTTCGATGCGGGATTACTGATGTTGTTGTGTGGTAAATTACATTGTTTGATTGAATATCAATGTATGTTGTTATGACGTGTTGTGGGTAGCCTTTGTGGTGTGAATCCCTTGTGGAAGTAATTGTGATGGCATGATTGTTGTGGTTTGTGGTTTGTGGTGAAATACATTGTTTATGTGAAATTCAATGTATGTTATTTGATGGCCTTTATGGTTTGAAATGCATTGTTTGAATTGATTTGCAATGCATGAATGTGATGAGGTTGATTAATTCATATGGTTGAATTGTGAATGTATGGAATTGATGAGTTGAAATATATGCATGATTATGGTTGCATATATGTGTGGAGATGCATTTGATTGTCATGAGTCCTTGTATGCCAAGCATCATGATATGCATTCTTGTGACGTCCTCAGTGACGGATTGATTCCAGAGGGAATCTGCTATAACATCGTGTGCCCAGGCGGGGACCTAAAGCGATGGTTATAGACGATCGTGTGCCCAGGTGGGGACCTAAAGCGATCAGATCGTGTGCCCAGGTGGGGACCTAAAGCGATCGGGTTGTGTGCCCATGTGGGGACCTAAAGCAATCCATAAACGTCGTGTGCCCATGCGGGGACCTAAAGCGACGGGTGAACATCGTATGCCGGACGGGGAGTTACACTAAGTAACGAGCGATGGTTCCAATAGTTCCTGAGTGAACTGGTGATGAGACATGAGAAACATTGGAGTCGGTACCGCATGGCATTTGCATAGAGTCGTTGTGTCGGTCTCTGTGCATTTGTATAAATCATGAATGGATTGATTATGTGTGAGAATTGTGAATGGATGCATTATGTGTGGAAATTGTGAATTGATTGAATATGTGTTGAGATTTATGATTGGATTGGTGAGTTGGTGTGCATATGTGGTAAATGCATTGGTTGTGGATAATATGTTTTATGTATAAACATAAGTTTTGTGGTGATGTGATGGTGTGGTGTGCATTATGTGTAAATATGTTATTATGTGGGCATAATTGATATATGCTATGTGTTCGGATTGTCATAAATATGTTATGCGTCTGTGGCTTGCCATATGTATTGGTATGTGATGCGTGAGGTGAGAATAACTGTGTATGTGATTTTTACGTGTGTTTGCATATTATTATGCAATCTTGATTTAGTTGTTTTTTCTCACCCTTCTGCTGTTTTATAATGCTCTATGAGGCATTGCAGATTAGAGTTGCTGGAGATCTTTTGCGGAGACTAGCCCTCCTTTCTGTTGTCGGTCTTGGTGTCTGCTCTGATACGTAGCACGGGAGTCGGGGAACGATTATATATATATGTATACATTTGTTGAATGTATTTTGTAGTACTTTTGGGTGTATAGTTGATGTTCTAAAATGATTTATTTTGTAAAACAAGTCAGTTATGGATCTTTCCGCTTTATTCCATAATTGACCTTTCCTTTTGTTGGAAAAAGTTTCCCCTTTGAGGGTATTCTATTTTGTGCTATGTATCAAATTTATGAGCAGGGATGATGTTTTGTTTATTTAAATGTGGCATCCTTGTTTCTGTCGGAAAAATAAATTTTTAGCTACCCTGATTTTAATTATGTATTATTTATTCGCGATGGGAATTGGGGTGTTACACTAGTACTTTCCTTTTGCATAATCGACCCCTTACCCGTTTCCCTTCCCTTTGGGTTTTATCGATATTTTCCCTGTCCTTTGGGACTAAATAAAGTTTGGCGGCGAATCTGTTGTATCTTTGAGTGTGTGATTCACTCAGGAAGAATCCCGCTAGCTTCAGCCACGAGTCCCCATTATAGTGTAATTTAGTAAGATGTGAAAAGGCACTGTAAGAAACCTGATATCATGTTTGAATAGTCGCTATATAGTTGATATTGTAACTAAATCATCCACGATGGCATTATGATGGACAAAACTAGTTTTTTTTTTAAACATAGTAAATTTTTTGTCATATATAATTAATTGTAAGGTATAACATAAATTTTATCTTCAAGGTTGTTGAGTGTTATAGTAAATTATGTCAAGGTTGAAGAGCTTTGTTGAAGTCGAAGATGTGTATACCGTAGTCGAAGTCCGTTCTTGCATGCAAAATATTTTAGCTTGTTGTTTAAGTTAGCATTTAAACTTGCCCATTCTGTTGGGCCAATTGGTTAGTATGTTAGTTGAAAGCTACGGTTTAATTTTCCTATAAATAACATACTAGTCACCACATCTCCATCAACCCCTGATAATCATATTCAGGGGGAGAAAGTGGTGTGGTTGAGATTCAATTATAAAATTGTTCCCTAACGTGTAGTTGAATCAAGAATCCAATTTTAACCACTTTGAATTATTTCTTTCACTTCAATTTTATCTTTTCCTTTACTATGTTGTTTTCTTGTTCATCAAGAAACCGATCATACTCTGTTTTCTTGGGAATCATTTCACAACAAATTGGTGTGGTGACCGTGGAGCAGAAGATGCCGTCAATAAAGTATGAGATTGAGAAATTCACCTGTGTGAATGATTTCTGTTTGTGGCACTTGAAGATGCAAGCCCCGTTGATTCAACATGGTTTGTTAGAAGCATTGAAAGGACTGAAGAAGATAGATGCTACTCTAACGGAGAAGGAGAAGATGGTGATGATCGAGAAATCCCATAGTGCCATCATATTGAGCCATGGTGATAAGGTTCTCTGGAAGGTCTCGAAGGAGAAGACGGCAGCGGGTGTGTAGAGCAAACTCGAGGGTTTTTATATGACCAAATAGTTGGTCAATCGCCTCTACCTGAAGTAAGATATGTATTCATTCAAGATGAGTGAAGACAAAGTCTTGGCTGAGCAGCTAGATATGTTCAACAAGTTGATTCTTGATCTTGAAAATATCGAGGTCAAGATTGATGATGAAGATCAAGCATTGTTGTTGTTGTTGTGTGCTTTACCTAAGTCTCGTGCTCATTTCAAAGAAACTCTCTTATATTTAAAGAGATTCATTGACCTTTGAAGAATTTCAATCAGCCTTGTTCTCTAAGGAGCTTAATGAAAGAAAGGAGCATAAACCATATTATGTTGGTGAAGGATTTCCGTCAAAGGAAAATTCTTGAAGAAAGATGGTAGCTTTGAGAACTCTTATGGTGGTAATACTCCTACAATTATGTTGGTAAGGTTCTACAAAATTCTAATGGTGGTAATACTCCTATAATTAGGTGTTATCATTGTAAGAACTAGGATCATACAAGAAAGGTGTGCCCTGAATGTCTGAATAATCATGATGGAAAGGATAATGGTAATGCAGTGATTGTGCAAGATGGGTATGAATCATCTAATGTCCTAGTGGTTTCAAGCAGCGACTCTGGCAAGAAGTGGATTACGGATTTAAGGTGTAGTTGGCACATGACTCCAAACAAATACGTGTTTGAGGAATTATGTGATCAAGATGGTGGATTAGTGCTGTTGGGAAACAATAAAGCCTGCAAGATTTCTGAAATTTGACCTGTGAGATTCAAGCTCCATGATGAGTCAATAAGGTTATTAACTAATGTCAGGTATGTACCTGATCTTATGAGGAATTTGATTTCTCTTGGTGAATTCAACAAGAAAGGATATGTTTTCAATGGAGATAAGAGTATCCTAAAGATAATGAAGGGGTCAAAGTAAGTCTTGAGAGGCGTGATGAAACAAGGCTTGTATACCCTTGAGGTTGAGGTTGTAAATATTTCAGCAGATGTGGCATCCAAAAAACGTGTTTCGAAGACTGAGCTATGGCACATGAGACTTGGTTATGTAAGTGAAAGAGGCCTGGTCGAATTGTTGAAACAAAATCTGCTATGTGCTGACAAGGTCAAATATCTTGAGTTTTGTTAAATCCTGCAGGGTGAAATTTAACAAAGGTAAACAAAGAACACATGGATCCCTTGATTATATTCATGCTAACCTTTAGGGGCCTGTAAGAAATCCTTCACACTCAGGTGCAAGATATTTCCTATCTGTAGTTTATGATTATTCTAAAAAGTTATGAGTATTCATCCACAAGCTAAGGATGAAACTTTTGAAAATTTCAAAAGTTGGAAGACCCTGGTCGAAAACCAAACTGGCAGGGAGATCAAGAGGTTGAGGATCGACAATAATCTTGAATTTTGAAATGAGACTTTTGACAGCTATTGTAATGCGTCTGATATTGGAAGACACGAAACTACTTCAGGTACACCCCAACAAAATGGTTTTGATGAAAGGTTTAATTGAACCATTCTTGAAACGGTTAGATGCATGTTGGTTAGTGCGGGATTAAAGAAGGTGTTTTGGGTTGAGACAATCATGACTCAACTTACCTGATAAATAGGTGTCCCTCGACTGCCTCAAGGATGAAGACACCTGAAGAAGTTTGGTCGGGACATCCACCTAATCTCGACAGACTTAGAGTATTTGGCTATTTAGGCTCTGCTCACATTAGGCAAGACAAGGTCGAACATAGGGCTCTGAGATGTATGTTTCTTAGATACCCTGAACGAGTCAAAGCTTATAGGCTATCGTGCCAAGAGTCAGGTCACAAGAGGTCTATCACAAGTCGAGATGTAGTTTTTAATGAAGTAGAGATAAATTTCAAGAAAACTGATGATGCTGGTAGAAATGCAAAAATCTCTGAAGAGGAGCTGGAACAGGAAGAGATTTATGTTGAGGTGGAGCATAAGGATGCCGAATTTCATAACCCAGAAGAAATCGAAGAAGAAACACAAGTTACTGATGAAGATGAGGAGCTTGATAACGAATACCTACTGGCAAGAGACATGTCCAGAAGAGTCATCAAACCACCTCAAAGACTTGGTTATACATATCTCATAATATTCACCTTAATTTCGACAAGTGAGATCATTGATGAAAAACATAGAGATTATAATGAAGTTGTGAGGAGTCTAAATAAGACTGAATGACTGAAAGCCATCGATGATGAAATGAAATCTCTTCATGATAATAACACTTGGGAGCTAATAGAGAAACCTGCATCGGCAAGGTTAGTTAGCTTTAAGTGGATTTTCCTGGTTAAGGAAGGAACCATATGAGTGATGTTAAAGAGATTTAAGGCAAGGTTGTTTCCTAGGGGGTTCACTCAGAAAGAAAGTGTCGACTTCAATGATGTTTTCTCACATGTTATAAAGTGAAAAGTGCTAAATTGGAGTGATATTGAGTGTGAATAATTGGCACTTATTGGCTTAATTCAACCAATAAATCCCCACTTTTGTGCATATGTTGTATAATTTACATTATAGTGTATATATTGCATATCGTGTAAATATCATTGAGTTTAATTTTTTTCTCTCATTTTTGTAGGTATACAAGCAATGATATTTTATCATTGTCTTATAGAGCATTGAATAAGCTTTCCAACCGTATTTTTGTAGGTATACGGTTAAAAAGTTACGGTCGAAACAACTGTTGGTTTGCTGTCATGTTCGCTAGGAGAACACAAAGTTCTCTAGGCAAACAGAAAGTTCGCTAGGCGAACGGAAAGTCCTCAAAAGCGTGGAAAACACTGTTTTGGTAGTAGCTAAGGCAACATATGTTTGCTGGGCGAACGGGACTTTGCTAGGCGAACACGGAAACCCATTTTTTTCCTATTTAAGAGATTTTTCAGCATTTTTTAGGTTATGTTGTTGGGAACTTTTTACCCCAACTTCATCAAACACATTCTTTAGTAGATTTAGCTTAGAAACAACACATAGAGTGTATATCTTGACAATCCGGAGTCGAATCCACTTCAATTGGAGTTGACAAACCTTGAGATTTGTGTTCTTTTTCGTTCCTCTCTATGTATTTTTCATTTGTTGGGGTTTTGTATGTAAGATTATCTTGATTGTATGTGTATTTATGGATCTTTGTATAAAATCTCTTTTACAACTCTTTATCGATATCATCTTTGATTTAATCTATATCTTAATGTGTTTGATTCGCTATAGACATATACTTTTCGAACTCGATCTAAGATGAATGTCTATTGGTTGTGGGAAGCGATCTAATATTCACATGTGTGTCGGATCTTAATGCTCCATGTTATTTAGTTGCGTGAGAAATAACCTCCGAGAGAATGCGGTTGATCTCTCGACGTTTGCGTTAGACATAACCTCTTGTTGTGAGAGATATGTGGGTGTTTTGATGAGTGATTTTGGTTGCGTGCTTTTGATCCATAGATTTTTTAGTGCTTGATGGGTAGATTGAAATACAACTCTTGACGAGTTTTCTCATGTCTTAAGAATGTATTTATTTTATTGTTTTACGTTTTTCCTTTTACACTTTTATACCATACCTTTTAAACCCAAGTTTAGAGATGTAGAGATTGTCGAACGACATTCTTTCCCTCGCACCGATCCCTGTGGAGACGATATAAATCCTGGAGGAAATTCTTCCGAAAATAATCATTTTTTCTTGCTGCTTTACCACACCAACAAAATGGCGCTGTTGCCAGGGATTGGTTTTGATATTGAATCGCACTGCGATAGTTTTTATATTTTTAAGCTTTGTACATACTTGTCCATAGTTGTTTTTCATATGCAATTGTACATATTTGTTTCCGTTTTGTTTGTTTACTTATCGTATATATGTGTTGTCCATCATGTTTGTATATGTGTTTGTACATATTTTTGTTTTTGGTTTACGGTTGCTCAAGTGTTGCAGGTTTTATTTGGTATCTTCCGATGAACGAGGCAACATGGAAGATCTTGTACGTAAATAAGTCGTCGAGCTAACGACGTAAAACAAGCGCTTGTTGGGAGGCAACCCAATGGTTTTTGAGTTTGTATAGCTTTATGTTTATTTAGTTTGATTCAATTTTGTTAGGTTGTTAGGAAATTTTAGTGTTTTTTTTCTCAAGCTTTATTTTTTATTAGCTTGAGGATGCATTTTGTAATTGTTCAAGTTTGATTGTTTCTACAAGAAAATGTTATGGTGAAAGAGTGTTGTAATAAATCACAAGTAGAAAAACCAGAATTTTTGAGTTACTGTCATGTTCGCACTGAGTTCGTTGTGTGAACCTCGGGCGAATGAGTTCGCTAGGCGAATAATTGTTTGCACTGCGAACATGACAGATTCTGGAATGGTGAAAAATTTAAAGGAGTTACATGGATAAGGTTTGTGTTTATCGCTTTCTAGAACATAACATGATTAGGAGACTTTTCATTTGTACAATTTTCATGTCATTCATTCTTTTGCCATACTTGTTCAGTTTTGAATCACTTTAGAACAAAACCCTTTTTGTAAGGAGCTTTTCATTGTTTACTATATGCAGGAGACCAACATTCTTGTTTAACTCAATTTTATTATGTTTAATCTTGTATTTGTGTTGATTTGTATGATAGCACTAAAATGATCAAGACATTTTTTTGATTTTGAGTATAACCACTTGACCAAATAGTCAATCTACCTTGTGACTGAGTGAGAATTTGCTTATCCTCTTTGAGCCTTTGTTAGAATCCATGTTGTTGTTAAGTTCATTTTTGTACGGATTCTAATACTTTTTCTTGAACTATAACCACGACTTGTTATTTGAGTTTTTTTACCCTTACCTAAGAAGTTTGGGAGCATTCATGTCAATATGTGTGGTTGTATTGAAGTTGGGGAGAAGATGTTAGTTGCTAAGAGGTTGAGAAAAAGAAAAAGTTTGAAAAAAAAAAGAAAAGAAAAAGGTGAAAAAGAAAAAGAAAAGAAAAAAAAGGAAAAAGAATAGAAAAAAAAAAGAAAAAAAATAGAATATTGTTGTGCTAATAAGCTGTGTGGAATGGTGTAACAATTTGGAAAAGAGAAAAAGGTGATTGGAATTTGTGAGTTCTTGAGATTGTGAGAAATGATCACTCTCATTTGATTAGACAAGTTTTTGTTTCTTTTACCTTGAGAAAAACAATTGTTTGTTACCCAAGCCATATTACAACAGTTAAAGCCCTTGTGATTTTTGCTTTTATACTGTTCAATATGAGTTTTTTCTTGATGAATGCATAATTTAACTTGTTGTTAGCTTGATTGTTGGGTGAGAGTTAAGCCCCTCATGTTTTTTTATTTCATCTACCGATGAAGTGTGTGCTAGGTGTCATTCATTCTTGAACATTGTATTGTCTTAGAATTTTTGACAAGTGTTTTGTATTTAGGAGTTGTTTCGTTTTCATGTTAACGTTGTAGTTTAGTGGTAAGACTTGCTTTGCATGTACTTTTGATATTTGTACCATACGTATGTTTTCCGTTGTTAAAAACTTGTTGAGCATGATTTTTTGATTATTGCTTTTGTTTCTTCGAGTTAATTGATTCTTGTTTGAGGACAAACAAGTTTAAGTTGGGGAGAGTTTGATAAGTTCTAAATTGGAGTGATATTGAGTGTGAATAATTGGCACTTATTAGCTTAATTCAACCAATAAATCCCCACTTTTGTGCATATGTTGTAAAGTTTACATTATAGTGTATATATTGCGTATCGTGTAAATATCATTGAGTTTAATTGTTTTTATCTCATTTTTGTAGGTATATAAGCAATGATATTTTGTCATTTTCTTATAGAGCATTGAATAAGCTTTCCAACGCTTTTGACCGCGCGTAAAACGGAGTTACGGTTCAAAAGTTATGGTCGAAACAAGTGCTGGTTTGATGTCATGTTCGCTAGGCGAACAGAAAGTCCTCTAAAGCGTGGAAACCACTGTTTTAGCAGTAGCTAAGGTGGCATTCTTGAGTAGATTTAGCTTTGAAACAACACATGGAGTGTATATCGAATCAAACCCAACTTCATCAAACACATTCTTGAGTAGATTTAGCTTTGAAACAACACATGGAGTGTATATCTTGACGATTCGGAGTCGAATCCACTTCAATCAGAGTTGACAAACCATGAGATTTCTATTCTTTTTCCTTCCTCTCTATGTATTTTTCATTTGTTTGGGTTTTGAATGTAAGTTTATCTTGATTGTATGTGTATTTATGGATCTTTGTATAAAATATCTTTTCAACTCTTTATCAATGTCATCTTTGATTTAATCTTTATCTTAATGGGTTTGATTCGATATAGACATATACTTTTCGAACTCGATTTAAGATGAATGTCTATTGGTAGTGGGAAACGGTCTAATATTCACATGTGTGTCGGATCTTAATGCTCTGTGTTGTTTAGTTGCGTGAGAAATCACCTCCGAGAAAACGCGATTGATCTCTCGACGTTTGCGTTAGACATAACCTCTTGATGTGAGCGATACGTGAGGGTTTTGACGAGTGATTTAGGTTGCATGCATTTGATCCATAGATTTTTTAGTGCTTGATGGGTAGATTGAAATAAATCTCTTGATGAGTTTTCTCATGTCTTAAAAATGTATTTATTTTTATTGTTTTATGTTTTTCCTTTTGTACTTTTATCCCAAACCATTTAAATCCAAGCTTAGAGACGTAGAGATTGTCGAACGACATTCTTTCCCTCGCACCGATCCCTGTGGAGACGATATAAGTCCCGGAGGAAATTCTTCCGAAAATAATAATTTTTGCTTGCCGCTTTACCGTACCAACATAAAGCATAAATCCATTAGAATGTTGTTAGCCATGGTGGCAAAGTTTGACCTAAAGGAACAAGTTGACATGTTGTCCCAACATCTGGTCCAACATTTCTCCCCTGAGGAACATAATTTTTGTTAACAGAAGAGGAGGAATCTTTATCTTCTTCCTAAGCAATGTGCACTCTACGACCTTGGAAATCTTGCTCTTTGTCTTGTAAAACGATTATTACCTTTGTGTTTCACTAAACTTGGGTAATCGGTCATGTAGTTTCCGAGTTTACCACATTTGTCACATTTTACTTGCCTTTCTTCCATTTTATTATCTTCCAACTTCTTTCTAAATTTCTTTAAATTCTTGTTAGAATGCTTGAGACCATTTTTTCTAATATAAATATTTTTGAAGAGTCTTCACTGCTACTTTCATCATCATCCTCTACTTTGGTATTTGAAGTAGAGGTCTTCAAGGAGATACTTTTCTTCTCTTATTTGTTCTTGTCTTTACATGTTTTGTATTGCATTCCCTTTGTAATTTGTCTTAAAAACCATCGCAAAGTATAAATTTATTTAAAAATGTACATTATATTTAATGGCAGTTACAACCGTCGTAATTAACTAACGACAATTTAGAAGACAACTTTTGAAACCGTCGCAAACAATGCTTCCAACACTAAGTTTTATGACGGTTGACAAACTGTCACAATGTCAGTTTTATTGCAGTTCTAAGTTCTAACCTCCGCTAACTGCTTTCAAAACCGCCTCAAAACATTTTTTTTTCTACTGGTTCTTTCGAGAGCTTTGGAATGCTTCTTTCAAGGCCCCTAAGCTGCCTCTTTTGTGGCCCATAGAGTCATCCGAATCCAATTTGATTTTATAAGGATCATAACACTGTTAATTAGGAACATGAAATCATTTACTTTTAATCCAACACAATAATGATATTAAGTTAGTAATATCATAGATGTAATTGAAATTAATTATATAAAGTCAAAGATATATTTGATAACCTGTAAAATCACATAGACGAATCCATGGTTTTAAATTGCGGTCCGCAACCGCAATTGCACCCGCAATATTGCGGATGCGGTTGCCTCCGCAACCGCATCGGACCGCAATTGCGGTGTGATTTGAAAATATTGCTTCCGGCTATGTTTGGAACCACATTAGATAATTTCAATAATGTTTTTTCAAGTATTTTCATCTAAAATTAAAATATTAGAATCCTAAAACTCAATTTACTTATTATTAAATGAAAAAAAGTTAACATTAAGTGTTTTTCAACTTTGTATTTCAAACACCTCCTTATAAAAATTCACACCGCAACGGCCGCAATACACATCGCAATATCCGCAATGACTGCAATCGCAAAACCCGCAACCGCAACCGCATCCGCAGCCGCAACCGCAATTTAAAACCATGGACGAATCTAATTAACATTTAATTTTAGAAATCATTTTAAATTTTGACAGTGTGACCTAAGTTAATACAATTTTCAAGAAGCAAATATTGAGCTGTATCGAGTATCGACAAATATATTAAAATTGTTAGACCGAAAGCACTACTAGAAATACTCGATTTTCCTGCGGATTTTGACAAAATTTCCGCAGGAAACGTGTTACCTGCGATTCTTCCTGCTATTTTCTGTTCCCAGCTAAAACCTTCGTGGGTAATTAATTTAATAGGTAAAGTCGCAGAAAAATGTCGCAGGAAAAAATCGCAGGTAAAATAGCTAAATTCGCAGATAATACCACAGGTAATTGAAATTATCGCAGGAAAAGTCGCAGCAAATTGATAATCCGCAGGTAAATTTGCAGGTAATTTCTCTCTCAGGTTTTTAGTTTTTAGTATTAATTGTGTTTAATTCATATTTAAAATATTATAATTAATGTTAACTATCAAAGTAACAATAATTTAAAAATAAAAATCTAATTTGAATTATCCAATGCAACACTAATCATATTCAAATTTTTAAAGCAACCAAACATTACTATAAAGTAAATAACAAGTACTTCTAGACTTACATTACTACAAATGACACAATCAAGTTACTAATAATCACTTGTCCAACCAAATTAATAAGGAAAAACAATGCAAATTTAAAATTAGTTAACAAGAAAAAACAAATTCAAATCAAAATTCACTACTAATGTCTTCACCTGATTCATCAACATGATCTTCACTTGGATTATCAGGTTCATTATTGGCTTGAGGTGGATGAAAAGAAGATGCAGCAAATTCTAAATGATTCATTAAGTATGAAAGTTTATTGTTCGTTTCAATCATCTCTTTTTCTTGTCGTTGCAATTGTTGCTTCATCTCTAACTTCTCTTGTTCTTGTCTTTGCAATGATGCATTGAGAGCATGGACTTGACTTCTCAAATCATCAACCTCTTGAGAGTTACTCGAAAGACTTGGTTGAGTTGATAATGGAACCAGAGTCTTGGCAATGGCTCCAAGACCAAATACCCTCCCTTTCTTCTTTCCAAATGACTATCATTCCAAATGACTATTAGCTTCATCCATTCCTGGAGCTAATATCCAACTTCAGTGGCCTTGATCCATTTGAAGCCAGAAAGAAACTATTGGCAGAACTTGAGGAGACAGGGTTAGCTGTGAAAAAGGAACCACACACTTGCAATTATGCAAACATTACAACTAATACCGAAACACATAGCATGTAGTTACTTGCAATTCCAATATACTAAATTTTGATACATAAAATTTTCTACTTATGGGACATTAATATACACTACAGGCCTAAAAGTACACCAACCTAACATAACTTGTTAAGGAAAAGAAAGATACATCAGCTTCAGAGAACATATAACATAGACAAACCAGATTAAACACAAGGCTTTTGTTCAGTCAACATAAGACTTGTTATGACAGCTAGTATATAATTTTCTACACTTATAATGAGCTTTTAGCTACTAATATAATCTCCCTTTAATCTCGCTTGGTTGAGTTGGAATTAAAATCATAAGATTTATTAAGATTCATAAAACTAAAATATGCATTTGCAACAAACAAACATAAAATGATTTCCATTCTCTTCCGTTTTTCTTATATTGTGAATTGTTTGTGATCTTATAGCAATGGGACTATGATTTGGTGGAAGCAAAGTACATAAAAGAAATTGAAGAGAATCTAAGCATAATTCGTCTTAGGTTTGGTGATAACTCGAAGCCTCTCTTCAGGAACAGAGAGTTCATCGTCTATGAGCGCCGTGAAACCATGGAAGATGGCACTGTGGTTAGTTAGTTAGTTAGCAAGCGTGAATAATATCGAAAACCAAAACCTTATTAATTCATTTTTGTCCTTCAAATGAAATGACTGAACAAAAATAATGTTACCTGGGTACTTTTGTAGGTTGTAGCAGTTGCTTCACTGCCAAAGGAAATAGCTGCTGGGTTACATCCAAAGCAAAATAATGCAATCAGAGGATTATTGCTACAATCAGGATGGGTAGTGGAAAAGCTTCAAGATAATTCATGTGTCGTTACTTACGTTGTTCAGGTAATTAATTAATATGATTTAGATATAAATATATATACAACAAAAAAAGAAGAGATTCTGACTATGCTTCTTGTCTAATTTTTCAGTTAGATCCTGCAGGGTGGCTGCCGAAGTGCTTTGTCAATAGATTTAACACGAAACTTGTTATGATCATTGAAAACCTTAGAAAAATAGCCCAAGCATGTCCAAGTGAAGCTGAAAAGTGAACACTTTGTAAAGATGTAAAAGGAGAAGGGATCAGTGTAACCAAGCACAGTATTGATGCACATTGATATTTATAGAAATATCATGAAGCTGTTAACCACTCGTCGGAAACACCGTAGCGCTATTAACCGCTCGTCGGACATGCCATATCGTTATTAAATATTCGCCAGACACGCCGTAACTTTAGTAACCGCTTTCCGGACACGCCGAAACATTATTAACCGCTTGCTAGACATTTTTCAAACTTGTAGTAACGCAAAACAACGACCGTATCGCTGTTGCAATTTACTGGAAACAATGCATCTCTCTTATGAAAACCGATTGAAATAATACATAAAGGCTTGTCTAAGTCAGGGCGAGTTAGACAAAACATGCCCCAAATTCCAAAACATGTTCACAATGATAGTCAGAACAGAATTTTTAGGCACCAACGACAATGAATATGACGGTTTAAGCAATCAATCAACCAAAGAGAAAGCAAACCCAAAATGAGAAAGAAATAGAGAATACCTGAAATTGAAAAATTCTTCAATTTCCACATGCTTTTCAACCACCACAACAGCATGATCAAATAATTTAATTTTCAATCTCCTGTCATATCATTAGTCTGATGATAAAGATAGTGTTTACCTGCTTAGACGACGAGGCTTGATCAGGGGCTTTGTTAGCAGTACAAACTCTAACTAGACATGGAAATCGAAGAGATATGCCCTTTACATAAAATGTCAAAGCACCACCAATAAAGTTAAAAGCTATAATTGTCAATTAAAAAAATGTTAAGAAGATGAATTCCAAATTAAAGTGAAAAATGGTGGAACTTCCAACATTAATTCATTATTTCTAATACCTTATCCGAATATACTAAGCCTATATAGCATCTTGGTATTCCAAACTACAGGTCAGGTCTGAAGCTTTCACCTCAAACATCTATATGAAATTAATGAAACATAGTTTATGTTAAAAGTAAGCATAATGAAATTTGATTCAACAAAAAGGAATAGTACATGATAATGCCATTGGCGAAAATAATATTTAAATCGTGTTCCTACTCACCATAACATGAAGATTGTGAGAAAGAATAATATCTAATACTCAAGAATTCAACAGTAACGTGGCAACGTGTAATGAACCCTCACCTACGTTACACATAGCTTGAAATTCTTCAATTTCGTTGTCATAGTAAGCAAGGAGAAAGGAACCATAGACTCCTACAAGACATATGACACCACCTATTCATTTAACTCCACTTTGAAATATAGGTTTATAATAGCAATAAACAAAAATACCACAAGAACAGCTTGGATACGAGTAGCTCCGATGATGATTTGTTATGCTTTTAACAACCTCTGATGTATTTTGCTTTCTTTGTACATACAGGAAGTTCTGGCACAAGTCCTTGAGGAAGCTGGATATACAAAGGATTCATTCCTAGTCTTGTCTGACTTCATGAAGGTACTGAAACAACAAATATCTAACATCACTTGTTGCACTGGAATACTTAAGTTTCATTTCCGTAAACATGTTATCAGACAAGTGGTAGATTTGGAATAATCCAGAGTCTTTTGTTGTTCTTCACTATTATCATACCTATTAAAAACACTTTGAAGCTCCACCAAGCCTTATTTCATACATACCTATTAAAAACACAGAAACATTTCATCAAACATTTAGAGTGCAATAAAGGAATTTCGTAAAAAATATTAAAAACACCCATATACATTTTATCAAACATTTAGAGTGCGACAAAGGAATTCCAGAAAATATATTAAAAACACAATGAGACATTTCATCAAACATTTAGAGTGCATCAAAGTAAAAGGCTTCAATTCTATTAATAAGAAATACAACAAATTCAGTAACATGAAACTATAATCATTTTCATATGAATAGATATCAAAGACACCACATATTAGACATCGGTAAAGATTAAAAATAAATAAATAAATTAAACATAATTACAAATGTCAAAGCACCTACAACAAATACAACTACAGATACAACAAATTGAATCATAAGAATTACCAGCGTTAGTATCAGCATAGGAAGAAGAAGAAGACGAAGAAGTAGCTAATGAGGAAGAACCAGGTGAAGATTCAAGATCTAAAACAGAGGACGAGTAGGAGAAAATGAACAGAGTAAAAATTAAGGGCTTTGAGGGCGAGGTTTATGTTGATGTTGAGACGGTGATAAAACGGGTCGGGTGTATGAGTGGTAAATTCCATTATATGATTTGATATAGTGTGGGTTCGATACCACCACCTAAATTTTACTTTGTTTTTAATTTGCAAAATTTTTATTCCGTTTATTAATTTTATTTTTTAAAATTTTAATACCTTTTAATTTATTAAATTAAATAATAACAAAATTATTTTGGATTAAAAATATATAAGGCTATATTTTTTACTTTCACAAAAACAAAAAATAAATATATTAAGTAAAACTAATATTTTATTTAATAAATTTAGATTAAAATTAAAATTTACTTTAAAATTAAAAAATTTCACAATTCACATTAAAAATAATTAATAAAATAGAACAAATAGAGATTAAAATATCATTCTAATTTTATAAATATTTTTCAAAAAAATTTGCAACAACTATAAAATCTTAAAAAATATGTCTTAAATAAGAATAATATGTACTAAAATTATCTTAAAGAAAATAAATCTAAAAAATAAATATTTTAAAAAAGTCTTAAATAAGAATAATATGTACTAAAATTCTTTTAATAGATATTTTAAAAAATTATTTATATATTTTTAAAAGAGACATTTTATTTTATTTTAAGAAATTTATTTATATTTTAAATTTGATTGAATACTAATACCTCTTTAATAAAATATTTAAAATAAACTTTCAACTTTAATAGTATAATTAAATTGGCCAATAAATATTATATCATATTGTACATGAGGTGAGATACAACTTAAGCCAAAATATCAAGGTCTTTAAAGTCTTCAAGTCTTTCCTTTAGCTTTATCTTTTTCCGAAGTATCTGAAATATTGGACATGGGATGAGATACAACTTATTTCAATGGATTCCACGTATTTTATTGGTTCGCTTGTCCAAATGTGCATATTACTACCACATTAACCTAATACTACACATTCATATTAGGCGAGGGAACTAAGAGATCAAAACTCTTGAGTTTTTACAATGCGTGATCACACGATTACCTATTACCACATTTGAAATAAAAGGTGTTTAAAAGAATGAAACTCTTATTACAACTATTCGTATTAGGCAAAGGATAGTCTCTTTGAGCTGAATGAATTACTAAACTTTATCCATTCGGACATGGTTTTACGAAACAACCTACCCCCGTAGTCTTGAAAATGTATACCTTGAGGACTTACATAACTAATCATACTTCACCCTTTAAAAAAAGTTTAATTTTTCTAATTTTCACAAAAAAAAAAGAATTAAATAAATAAATTTTCTTTAAAAAATAACTAAAAAACCTAATTAATATAGTAAACAAATTATTTAAATATATAAGATTTAATATAAAATTAAAAAATATCTCAAAAACAAATCTTTGGAATCAATATGTCAATTATGTTTTATAAATTTATTTGTTAAGTGTAAAAATATATCTAATTTTAAAAATATAAAAAAAACAAAAAAAAACTAAAACAAAAAATCCGCAGCAAATATCGCAGTAAAGTTCCCAGCAAATTCCGCAGCAAACTTCGCAGAAATTCCTGGGAAATTCCCAGAGAATTTTGAGGTTTCCATGGCTTAACAATTCCTGCGAAATATATCGCAGTAAAATATAACTTCTCAGAAATCTGAAAACAATGTAAATATAAAAAATTTCCCTTGCTTGCAACAGATAACTCTTCTGGGGTGTTCCCCAAGAATCCATTGTCAAACTCTTGATTTGTTTAACTAATTTATTTTAATATTTTGTGTAAACAATGTAAATATAAAAAATATTTTTCTCCTCGCTTTTAAAGAGAAACCGAGAGGTATGTCACTTAGGACCTAACATATTTTATTTTATATTTTTATTTAAAAAGAAACACAATTTACCTTAGTTTTGAGTGATAATTGTGGTAAAGTATAAACGTGTTTTTTCATTTTCTTCAATGTCCTTAAACAAATCTTCACCGTCCACTTAATGACTATCAACGCTCAAGGCACTGCCATTAGTGATCCTCGTGAAACTTAAAATCCTTATTCTAAAAGCATTCTGAATATTTAAATTTGATAGTAGTGAATCCACATGAAACCCAAACGTTGTTATGAAACTCTCTATGTTTAATTAGAGTGCCATGAGATTACAAAGTAAAAGTATCACTGTGATAGAATGCAAGAGCAGAAAAAATTAGGTTTATTTAATATGTGGCTGGTGAGAGTGTATTCACTTTGCCAAAGATTTATGTGATGGATTGCAAGAGCAGAAAGTTATCACGGGTTCAACGTTTGTGTTGTTAAATAATCATATAACTGAATATTTATTTTATTTAGCTAACCTTTTTTTTGTTTTGTTTTATATCAGAAACAAATGAATGCAAGTCATAGAGAAATACTGCATTCAATATTTGATCTTCCTCAAGTTCAATGAAACGAGGATCCCAAACATTTGATCTTCTCCAAGATATCAAATATATGTTCTTCACCGACAGCGATGACAATGAAGAATAACCTTTTTACTTTAATATTCTGTGTAAACAATGTAATTTGTAAACAAATTAATTTATTATTATTCTATGTAAACAATGTAAAGAGTTTTATTTAAAAACAAACAAACTATCTAACCCCTCGATTTTTAAATAAACCGAGAGGTTTGAGGCACCATTTTTGTAAATATATTAAAATACAAATGCTGGGGTTCGAACCCATGATCATATAACTTTACCCCTTGATTTTTCATTAACCTAGGTGTTAAGTGAAATTTTTTCATGTCATCCTTTGTTACGTCGCCTTGGTAGTCGAGGTTACATCTCTTTCGCGTGCGACGTTATAAGCGTTATTTGTAGTAGTGTTGGTATTAATAGTTGGCAATAAAACTCCTAGTGTAGTTGAGATATTACTCAATACAAAGCTAGTTTTTATCTTTGGTTTAATTCGACTATCTATCTTGATTGTATTGTGAGCTGTTTAAGTTTCGTCGTGTTAATTCCAATTGATAAGCACAATTGCTTTATTTGCAAATATTGTTTACTCTACGCAAAATAAACTTTGTTTTTAAAACTCTAATAAAACTTTTTCAAACTTGTTTTAAAACAATTTATAACTTGGGAGGTATATTCACCCCTCTAAACTGTTTATTGTCTATATTCATACCTAACAATTGGTTTTAGAGCTGGTATTTTGATCAGATCTAAGCGACTCAAAAGTTTTGGAAAATGGGCTACGACGATTTGAGGGGAATATACATTAGAGCACCGTTTTTTAAGACGAAAATTATGCTTATTGGAAGGAAAATATGTATGTACACTTAATGTTAGTTGACAAGAATCTATGGGTAGCAATTACAGACAAGCCTTTTATCCCTAAAAACAAAGTCGATAAAGTTGTTAAACTCCTAAAAGATTGGACTGATGATGAAACCAAAAAGACTTCATATGATTTGAAGGCTATGAATATACTTATCTCTGCGTTAAGCGCTAAAGTATATTACTCTATTTCACATCATAAGAGCACACAAATTATGTGGAACGCTCTTCAAGTCCTTTACGAAGGAGGTGAAGACATTAACGATTTTAAAATCAATATATTGACAGAGGAGTATCAACTTTTTCGTATGTAACCTGAAGAATCCGTATAATCCATGTAAACTCGTTTTCTCCATTTAATCAACAAGTTAGACAACTTGGAAAAAATCTTTCCTAACAAAGATTGTGTTAACAAAATTTTAAGATCTATGTGTAGGGAATGAAAATCAATGGTAACAGCCATAAAAGAATCAAATGATCTTAGTTCTTTGAATATCACAAAACTTTTTGGAAAGATTACCGAACATGAGAATGAACTAAAATGGCTCGCTGAACGTGGAGTAAAGTCAAAAAATAAAGAAAAGGTAAAAGAAGAAAAGCGGGATCTATCCTTGAAAACTTCGCCGTCAAAGACAAAGAAAATAAGGACGAAGGTGATAGTTCTGACGAAGACTCTTCTAAAGAAGAAGAGACGGGGTAATTCGTCAAGCGCTACCATCGATATATGAAGAAACATAAATTCAAGCATTCTGACAAAAAATTGATTAATTTCAAAAAATCTAATACACATAAGAAAAAATATAAGAGAAAAGAAGAAGCACGAGTGAAATGTACATTAAAAAAGAGTTGTGGGCCATTCCTATTTTTATTTTTTTTGTTATTAAGACTTGGGAATATTGAAGCAGTAAGTACTTGCACTTGCAGTTACTTAAAATTGTTGGTTGGGGGTAGTGAATTGTACCTTTAAGTTTGAAAGATTTGCATTATTATGGTAATTGGGAAGGTACTTATTCATACTAACAAAACATATACATCTATAATATGTGGTTATTGTAGAGAAGGAAATTTGATCTTATAGCTATGAAGTTTTTCCATAGGATGTGACGTTATGCATTTCTTAAAAATATCTAAATGGTTATTGATTGAAAAAAAATCACTTTTTAAATCATACTAGTAGTGTTGTGTCTCTTAAAGATTATGAAAATGTTGCGCGTTAAATCATGGGAGTATGGGCACAACATTTTTATGATTTAGTAGTATGATTTGCTAGGGGAGATTTTCACTAGGGAGTGTTGAACATTGTGAGACTTTTCTTTTTAGAAGAAGACCTTTGTGAGAGACTAACCACATATTCACCGAAAACTTTAAGATGATAGGTATATGAGTTTTCCTACTGATAAATTCTCAAGTCTTCACATTTCTAGTCAATATAAAACTATTACACATAACTCACACTTGTTATACCTAGCGTGATTTCGATTATTGAAAACCGTCGCAAACAATGCTTCTAACACTAAGTTTTATGACGGTTGACAAACGGTCACAATGTCAGTTTTACTGCAGTTCTAAGTTCTAGCCTCCGCTAACTGCTTTCAAAACGCTTCAAAACATCTTTTTTTTTTTTCTTGTAGTGGTTCTTTCGAGAGCATTGGAATGCTTCTTTCAAGGCCCCTAAGCTGCCTCTTTTCTGGCCCATAGAGTCATCCGAATCCAATATGATTTTATAAGGATTATTACACTGTTATTAAGTTAGTAATATCATAGATGTAATTAAAATTAAGGGTTAATACACATTTTATAAGGATTATATTAAATTAAAATATTTTTATTTTTAGTTTATTATTAATTATTTTATTTTAATATTTTTGTTTATTATTAATTATATTAAATTATAATATTAGTTAATATTTATAGTTTAACATACTTAATTAATATTTAAAGTTAATAGCAGTTTAACATACTTATTTAGTTAATATATTTATAGTTTAACATACTTATTTAGTTAATATTTATAGTTTAACATACTTAATTTAGTTAATATTTATAGTTAATAACAGTTTAACATACTTATTTAGTTTAACATATTTAGTGTTTAACATACTTATTTAGTTAATATTTATAGTCCATTAATATTTTAATTATTATTAAAAAATTCAAATTAGTAGTAAATTGAAAGTAATAATATAATTATGTTAAAATAAATATTATAATTAACATTAATTATATATATTATAAATATTTTAATATAAGTATGTTAAAATAAATATTTTAAATAACATTAATATTTTAATTAATATAAGTATTTTAAATAACATTAATATTTTAATTAATATAAGTATTTTAAATAAATATTTTAAATAACATTAATATTTTAATTAATATAATTATTTTAAATAAATATTTTAAATAACATTAATATTTTAATTAATATAAGTATTTTAAATAAATATTTTTAATAACATTAATATTTTAATTATATATATTTGATGTATACATTAAAATAAGTATTTATAAGTATGTTAAAAATTAAACAAAAGTAAACAGAAGAAACAATATAACTATTTAATGCAAATCAGTATATAGAAGAAATAAATAGCCTAGTGGAAGAGAGGGTCAATTGTAAGCAAAGTGGCATGTGTTAAATACTTGTTGGGTGCAAAATTTTTAAGCTATGAAATTTAACATTTTAAACCACAACAATAAAATAATAATAAAAATGCCACACGTGAATTTAAAATGAAAATATATATATAAAAAAAATTCCAACTAAGCGCCACGTCACATTAAAAAGAATAAAAAAAAACCAACAAAACAGTGCCACGTCACAGATTCTGCTGACTGTGTGCACCGAGGGGCCAAAATAAAAGAATCTTCAAATGACAGGGACGGAATCTAAGTTTTTTTTTAAAGGGTCCTTTTTCGAATTCGCCCCAAATGGCAGGGTCTAAAATGTGTATTAACCCTAAAATTAATTATATAAAGTCAAAGATATATTTGATAACATGTAAAATCACATAGACGAATCTAATTAACATTTAATTTTATAAATCATTTTAAATTTTGACAATGTGACCTAAGTTAAAACAATTTTCAAGAAGCAAATTGAGTTGTATTGACAAATATATTAAAACTAGAATAGGACCCGCGCGTTGCGCGGATGGTACAGAAGATCGTGCAGATAGTAAATAGAAGTTTCTAAAATAATATAAAATTTATTTATGATAGATATTATTTGTTATAAAAACTCTATAATATAGATAATAAGATTACCATAACAAAAGAAAATAGTTTAATTTTAATTGAAAATAATACATTCATAAATAATGGAAATGCAAGGTGAGACATAAAATTAAATGCTAAAACATGAAAGATATCTTCAAAATGAAATCAATTTTTATGGTTTTTGGTTATTTTTTTCTTAGATGAGGCTTTAATGTTCCTTTGTTTTCCTTTAATGGACTTTCGAGTCTTTAATTTGTGTATGAGAAGTGACTCGTCGTCAGAGGATAATATCTGAAGTCCATTGTTGCTACTATTATTTTTTGAATTCCCTTTAATATGTGTTTCATCATCTGATGATGTTACGATTAGCATTCGTTGAACACTGCGAGTTTTTGTTTTTCTTTTCTTGTATGGTTTACCATTGATGTTGTCATCATCATTTCCTCTTTTACGTTCTTCTTCGTCTCCTTCTTCTTCTTCTCCTTCTTCTTCTTCTTTTTCTTTTTGTTCTTCTTGGTGATCTTCTTTATTTTGAATCATTGGTGGTGATATGGACTCCTATATATAATAAGTATATTGTTAGTATTTATAAAGTTATTAGTATATTTGTATGATAGTAGTACAAATTTAATTACCTGTTTAATAGGAGTTTTCAGAATTGGTTCTTGAAGAATAGCGGTTGGTACAAAAGTTTGTGATATAGTGTAGATTTGCAACTCTTCTTTTAAGTTTTTTGCAGACAACTTTATTTCAAAAATAAGAGTACGATGATAGAGGTTTTGTAGTATTGATGGTGTAGACGTGTTAGCTTGTTGTTGCAAGAGCATTTGAGCTGTTGTATTGAGTAGCTTTTGTGCCTCTTGATCAAACAATGTCAAAGTTGCTTTAGCGGTCTCATCAGACACTTTTAGCATTATCTTAAATGTGTGATTACACATTTTTTTAAATTATGTTACTAATAATTTTTTTGATAAGATAGTTTATGATTGCAAATGTCTAACCTTGGTTTTGGATACAGGTGTTGGACATGAATGACATTTCAATTCATGGCCTTCTTGTTTAAGTTTCTTCATACATTTTTCACATCCAATGTAATGCCATCCAAATGTATCATCAATTTCATTTATAGTTTCCGAAACTGTAAAGAAAACCTCGTATATTTAAAAGTTTAGAGAAATTGGTAAGTAAAATAACTTTAGAATTGTATTTACAAAAGAGTTTTTAAATCAAATTTATAGTGTACCTGTGTATCTGACTCCCATGTCATTGCCATTATATTGTGCAGCGTAGTTCTATTTTGAGCCATCCTCTTTTGAGGTGTTGTAACGCCCCGATTTGTTTAATTGTATTTATTTATTTCATTTATGTGAATTTTGTGAAATGTGTGAATTTATTGTATTTTACCTGCTAATTGAGTTAATTGATTAATTTCCCTGATAGGTAAAATATTTGCAATAAATTATAATTTCTTTTCAACTTTTATTTCCCGAAATATATTTCTTCGCTGTTTATGTTTTATCGCATTTTGAGAGCGTTTGGGAGATATTTGAGCGTAAGGGCAAAATGGTCATTTTGGGTAGTTAGATATTTATATAAAAAGAGAAATTGAGAGAAAAAGAGAGAGAAAGGAAAAGAAAAGAAAGAAAAGGGAAAGAAGAGAAAGAGAAGAGAAGGAAAAAGAGAGAAGGGGAGAAAGAGGAAAAAGTGAAGAAACTCCGTTTCAATCGCGAATAATCGGGTAAGGGTGAGAAGTTTCGATTATATTTCGATAGTGTATGTATATGTGTATGTTTTCTTGGGTTGTTTGGTTGTGGTCATATAGCTTTCATTTTAGGTTGAAATGGTAGAAATGTATAGAAATCGATGTTTTTACGGACGAAAGTCGGAATAAATCGCGTAGTAGAGTCGAGTGATGTTGGGTCGTGATTTAGCGTGATCGTTTGATTGAATTGAGTTGAATTTGTAACTTTTGCGTTTTTTATATATATCGATGTTTTTGTGCAAATTGATGCTGTGATCGAGTAAAAGTGTTTGGATATGTCTGGCAACATTGGTATAGGTTGATATTTAATCGGTTAATGTTGTTGGTGTGATCCCGAGTGATTCAATCGAGTTTTGGTTGGATTTTCTGTTATTAAACTGAGTTTTTAACTAAGTCTGCGCAGTGTGAGTCGACCTAAAGTACTTTTGGTCGACCTAAATAACCTTGAGTCGACCCAAGATTCGTCGCGAGCAAACCCGCGGGTTGCAGTATTTTTCCAAAATGTCAGATTTTGTTTTCTTCATAACTTTTGAACCGTAAGTCCGTTTTGACCCCCGTTCGAAGCGTTGGAAAGCTAATGAAATATTGTTTCTATTAAAAATGGTTTGGACGATAAAATATGATTTAATTAATCCGTGTTTTTGAGAATTAGTCGGGTTGTCGGGTTTTTATCGCGTTAAATGTGTGCGGTCGGTGTTTTACCGTGTGTTGTGCTATTGTTATATAATGTGGAGCTTTTATGTGGTTTATATGATGTTGAAGCGTGTGATACGTTGTTGTAATGGTTGTGGCCTTATGGAAAAATACTTTGTTGACTTGAATACAAATGTATGGTATTAATGTATGTTATTGTGGGTAGCCTTTGTGGCGTGAATCCTAGCGTCGTGAATATCATTGTATGATTGTAGGATTGTTGTGGTTGATGGTGAGTAATTCTTGATGTGCATTGATATGAGTGTATATGCTAAAATGCTAATTGTTGTGGTTTGTGGATTATGATGAAATGCATTGTTTATGTGAAATTCAATGTGTGTTATTTGGTGGCCTTATGGCAAGTAAATGCATTGTTTGAGTTGATTTCCAATGCATGAATAATGATGATGAGATAATCCATATTGTTGATTTGTGAAGATGCATTTGATTGTCATGAGTCATTGTATGCCAAGCATCATGATATGCATCTTGTGATGTCGTGTGCCCTTGTGGGGTGTGAGCGACGAAACGATTCCAGAGGGAATCCGCTATAACATCGTGTGCCTTATACAAAGAGGTGTGGGCGATTATTATAGACGATCGTGTGCCTTATACAAAGAGGTGTGAGCGATCGGGTCGTGTGCCTTATACAAAGAGGTGTGAGCGATCCATAAACGTCATGTGCCTTATACAAAGAGGTGTGAGCTACGGGGAACATCGTTTGCCCGATGGGGAGTTACACTAAGTAACAAGCGATGATTCCAATAGTTCCTGAGTGAACTGATGATGAGAATGATGGATGGATGGTACTGCATTCTATTGCATAGAGTCATTGTGTCGGTCTCTGTGCATTTGCATGAATCATGAATTGATTGTTTATGTGTGAAAAATCATGAATGGATTAATTATGTGTGGGAATTTGTGAATGGATTGATTATGTGTGAGAGATTGTGAATTGATTGATTATGTGTTGAGCTTGCGATAGCATTGGTGATTTGATATGCATTTGTGATAAATGCATTGGTTATGGATGATATGTTTTATGTATAGGCATATGCTATGTTTTGTGGAGATGTTGTACATTACAATGATTGTATTAATTCTCTGTGGCATGCTATACGTATTGGTATGTGATGCTTGTGGTGAGAATAACCATGCATGTGAATTTATATGTGTTTGCATATTATTATGCAATCTGGATTTAGTTGTTATTTCTCACCCTTCTGTTGTGGTTTGTTGCTCTATGAGGCAATTGCAGATTTTTATCTTGGAGGCTTTGGTGAAGCTTAGTTCTCCGTCCTTTTGTCGGTCTGTCTGCTCTAATACGTAACACGGGAGTCGGGGAACGCTTTTGTTATATATGTATATATTTGTTGGATCGATTTTGTATTTCCTTTGTATGATTATTTTGATGTTATAAAACAATTTACTTTGTAAAACAAGTACGTTATGGATCTCTCCGCTTTATTCCGTAATTGACCTTTCCTTTTGTTGGAAAAAGTTTCCCTTTTAGGTTTATTCCATTTTGTGTTATGTATCAAAATTTATGAGCAGGGATTGTGTTTTCTTTCTTTAAATGTGGCATCTTTGTTTCTGTCTAAGGATAAAAAATTTATTTACTCTGATTTTTTTATGTATTATTTATTCGCGATGGGAATTGGGGTGTTACATTAGTGGTATCAGAGCAGGTCGGTCCGTCCGGCTAAGTTGTTGAGTCAGTTGGTGTGACAGTTGAATACTGTCGATGTGGTTTGTCCCTTAGTATGTGAAGTGTGTGTGAAACACTGTCAGTGCTTTCTGGTTTTCTAATCCTTTGTCTTCAGGATTGAGAGTGGGATAAGTGGGGGAGAAGCTGGTGCTTCTCCAAGTTGCTTCAGGTGTGGACCATTGGCTCAGTGTGTCGTTGGTTGCGAGAGTGTAAGTGTTGTTTGGACAGTGTGGTTCCCGGTTTCGGAGGGAATGCGGAGGTAAGGTTTATGTCAACTAAGGATTTGTGCCTTAGGTAGTTTTGTGCACAAGATGCAAGAAATGCTATTATAGTTTGGTAAAGATGGTTTATGCCCCATCATGATTGTCGGCTGTCTATTGACAAATTGAGGAACTGATCACCCTTAATCTCTTGTTGATAGTAGACGGAATTATGTTGGATGGAATAGACGTGTCTTTCCGGCTGGGATAGTGTGTGCCATGTGTAACGCCCCGATTTGTTTAATTCTATTTATTTGTTTCATTTAATTGAATTTTGTGAAATGTGTGAATTTATTGTATTTTACCTGCTAATTGAGTTAATTGGTTAATTTCTCTGATAAGTGAAATATTTTCAATAAATTATAATTTCTTTTCAACTTTTATTTCACGAAAATATATTCCATCGCTGTTTATGTTTTATCGCATTTTGAGAGCGTTTGGGAGATATTTGAGCGTAAGGGCAAAATGGTCATTTTAGGTAGTTAGATATTTTGTTATAAATAGAAAGTGGAAAGAAATAGAGAGAAAAGGAAATAGAGAGAAAGAAAAGAGAAGATAGAAAGGAAGAGGAAAGAAAAGAGGAGAAAGAGGAAAATCGCGAGAACTCCGTTTCGAGCGCGAATAATCGGGTAAGGGTGAGAAGTTTCAATTATATCTTGCTTGTGTATGTATATGTGTTGTTTGTTGTAATTGTTTTGGTTGTTTCGCGACTTTTCTTATCGATTCAAATTAGGAGCAATTGATAGAAATCGATGTTTTCACGGATGAAATTCGATATAAACTGCGTAGAATACTCGTTGATTATGTCCGAACATGTTTTGGTTGTTCTGGTATGAATTAGAAGGGTTTAGGTGGTAAAAATGATGTATTTTGGTCCCATATGACCTATATTGACGCTGCTGCGAATTCTGGGTTTCGCGGGTTCGCCTAGCCAACCCCAGCAAAGGAACGGGCGAATGTTCGCCTAGAGGTTCGCCTAGCGAACTTTATGACTGTTTTCCACTGCCTTGGTTCGCTAGGGTTCGCCTAGCGAATACTGGAGCGAACGTGATATTTTTCTATTTTGTTTTCTTCATAACTTTTGAACCGTAAGTCCGTTTTGGTCCACGTTCGAAGCGTTGGAAAGCTTATGAAATGTTCTTTCTTATAAAAATGGGTTGGAAGGCGGTAGATGATTTATTTAGGTCGTGGTTTTGTAAAAGTGTTGGGTTGTTGGGTTTTTATCGCGTACGATGTGTGCGATTGATGTGTTAGCATGATATATGCTTGTGGCATGTAACGTGTAGCTTGTAGACCGTTATATGATGTGAATATACATGATGAAATGTTGTGATGATGGGTTGTGGCCCTATGGCAAATATGTGCATTGTTGTGGATTAGACTTCGATGCGTGATTAATGATGTTGTTGTGTAGTAAAATACATTGTTTGATTGAATATCAATGTATGTTGTTATGATGTGTCGTGGGTAGCCTTTGTGGTGTGAATCCCTTGTGGAAGTAATTGTGATTGTATGATTGTTGTGGTATGTGATGAAATGCATTGTTTGAATTGTTTTCAATGCATGAATATGATGATGTGTACTATGCAATGTGTTGTATTTGGTTATGTATGCATGTTTATGGTTGCATATATATGGGAAGATGCATTGTTTGTCAAGAGTTCTTGTGTGTCAAGTATCATGATATGCATCTTGTGATCGTGTGCCCGTGTGGGGTGTGAGCGATCCATAAACGTCGTGTGCCCATGTAGGGTGTGAGCGATGGATTGGTTCCAGAGGGAATCCACTATAACGTCGTGTGCCCATGTGGGGTGTGAGCGATGATTATAGACGATCGTGTGCCCATGTGGGGTGTGAGCGATGATTATAGACGATCGTGTGCCCAGGTGGGGTGTGAGCGATCGGGTCGCGTGCCCGTGTGGGGTGTGAGTGATCCATAAACGTCGTGTGCCCGTGTGGGGTGTGAGCGACGGCGAACATCGTATGCCCGACGGGAAGTTACATTGGTAACGAGCGATGGTTCCAATAAGTTCCTGAGTGAACTTGAGATGATTGAGTCGGTACCGCATTGCATTTGCATAGAGTCGTGAGTCGGTCTCTATGATTTGCATTTATCATCTTTATAATGGTGCATTGATGAATAAACATGAATAAGTATGTTTATGTAGAATGATAAGAATTGTGAAAGTGTGCATAATGAATATGCTTGGCTTCATATATATATACATTGTGATGTATATGAGTGAGTTGTGATGAATTGTGGTGAGAATTGTGAATGGATGCGTTATGTGTGTGGAAATCATGATTTGATTTATTATGTGTGATATGTTTTGTATTAGCGGCATGCTATATGTGTTAGTATGTGATGGTATGGGTGAGATGATTTATGCATGTGTTTGAATGTGTGTTGGCATATTATTATGCAATCTTGATTTAGTTGTTATTTCTCACCCTTATGTTGTTTTATGATGCTCTATGAGGCATTGCAGATTAGAGTTGCTGGAGGTCTTTTGTGGAGACTAGCCCTCCGTTCTGTTGTCGGTATTGGTGTCTGCTCTGATACGTAGCACGAGAGTCGGGGAAACGATTATGTTATTTATGTATATAATTGTTGAATATATATTTGGTATTACCTTTATATGGAAAAGTTTCCCCTTTGAGGGTACTCTATTTTATGCTATGTATCAAATTTATGAGCAGGGATGATGTTTTATTTATTTAAATGCGACATCCTTGTTTCTGTCGGAAAAATAAATTTTTAGTTACTCTGATTTTATTTATGTATTATTTATTCGCGATGGGATTTGGGGTGTTACATTAGTGGTATCAGAGCAGGTCGGTCCGTCCGGCCAAGTTGTTGAGTCAGTTGGTATGACAGTTGAATACTGTCGATGTTGTTGGTCCCTTAGTACGTGATATGTGTGTGGAGCACTGTCGGTACTTTCTGGTTTCCTAATCTTTTGTCTTCAGGTGTTAGAATGAGATAAGTGGGGGAGAAGCTGGTACTTCTCCAAGTTGCTTCGGTTGTGGAGTGTTGGCTCAGTGTATTGTGAATTGCAAGATTGTAAGTGTTGTTCCCGATTCCGGAGGGAATGCGGAGGTAAGGGTTATGTCGACTAAGGATTGGTGCCTTAGTTAGTTTTGTGCATGAGATGTAAGGAATGCTATTATAGTTTGGCGAAGACGGTTTATGCCCCATCATGATTGTCGGCTGTCTATTTACAAATTGAGGGACTGATCACCCTTAATCTCTTGTTGATAGTAGACGGGAATTATGTTGGATGGAATAAAGGGTCTTTCCGGCTTGGAGAGTGTGTGCTATGAATTATTTGGAATTGAGAAAATGATTACGGATTGCTTCGATGAGTTGATGAAGACTCTTATACTGGAAGATGAGACGGATTAGAGGTTTTTGGTATGTTAGTCAAGTTGGGAAGTCATTGGGAGACAACGATTGGGTATTGTTAAAGGTTGTTCTCAGAGAGTAGAGTGTGAACTCAAATTGGACGCGATTGTATTGTGTTGGAGAATCTGGAGGTATTATTTTAAGGGTTTTAGGCTCAAGGTGTATGGATGGAGAAAATGATGGTTTTGGATGAGTAACAGCGCTGCTGGAATCCTGAGTTTTCCATGATTCGCCTAGCGAACCTGGCAGCGAAAGTCAGCGAATGTTCGCCAACGACATTCGCCTAGCGAAGGTGTTAGCGAATGCTCGCTAAGAGGTTCGCCTAGCGAACATGACAGTTTGTGCAGTTTTGTTTCCTTCATAACTTTTGATTTGTGACTCGGATTGAGGCACGGTCAGATGGTTGGAATTCCTGATTAGTTATGACTTTGGCTCGAATTATCCCATTGGTAAAGTTTATGTCTTGCGTGATGAGTTAAGTCGAAAATTTTACTTATGTCTGCTTTGATGGTTAAAGAGTGGGAACTTTTGGGAGAATTTAGAGATTTGGGTTGGTGTGTGAATTGACGTCTGATAGTGTGAGGTAGGGTATATTAACAGTGAACAGTGATTTTTGGTGAATATGAGAAAGAGTTAGACTTTGGACGTGAAATTAGTAGTTTTGATGGTTACGAGTAATCAGAGTGTGCAACGGAAGCGTGAAATGGCATGATTCGTATATGCGTGTGGGACTGGTAAGAGTTCATAGGTTGAACATTGGGAACATGTAGGAGTGAAGAGACCATTGGATGTTTTAGAATGGAAGTGTTAGGTGAAAGGTTCAAATGTTATCCATGGGCTACTATGCAGATGGATGTTTGGTTGCATGTTCGATTGGTGAATCGTAGCATTGCTGTTGGTGTTCTGGTTTTGTTGATGTTGTTGAGACCTTGTGGTGTCGTGGAACTTTATGTTCTTGTTTGTGTTGTTGCCTCGTTTTAATGGTGATGGTTCGAGTGTGTGTGGCTAATTCCTTTGTGGGGAATTAAGGGAGTGTTACCTAGGGTAGGGTAACGATCTTGTTGTGTTTCGGTTCTAGAGTGAACCTGTGTGTTGGTATCTTGGCTTTTCCTTGAGTCGTGAGTTTGTCGTCAAGTGCATTGTATGGGCTTTGCATCTTGTCGTTGTAGTTGTCGTCGTTGTCGTGTCGTTGTGGTAGTTAGCAAGGTGGTTTGTCAGTTGTGTTATTCGTGGTGTGCCTTCTGTTGGCATGTTGGTTTGTTAGTCGGATGCGAGAGTCGTATCCGGAGTTGTTCGTATCGGTTAGATTTTCGAGGACGAAAATGTCTAAGTGGGGGAGAATTGTAATGCCCCGATTTGTTTAATTCTATTTATTTATTTCATTTAATTGAATTTTGTGAAATGTGTGAATTTATTGTATTTTACCTGCTAATTGAGTTAATTGGTTAATTTCTCTGATAAGTGAAATATTTTCAATAAATTATAATTTCTTTTCAACTTTTATTTCACGAAAATATATTCCATCGCTGTTTATGTTTTATCGCATTTTGAGAGCGTTTGGGAGATATTTGAGCGTAAGGGCAAAATGGTCATTTTGGGTAGTTAGATATTTTGTTATAAATAGAAAGTGGAAAGAAATAGAGAGAAAAGGAAATAGAGAGAAAGAAAAGAGAAGATAGAAAGGAAGAGGAAAGAAAAGAGGAGAAAGAGGAAAATCGCGAGAACTCCGTTTCGAGCGCGAATAATCGGGTAAGGGTGAGAAGTTTCAATTATATCTTGCTTGTGTATGTATATGTGTTGTTTGTTGTAATTGTTTTGGTTGTTTCGCGACTTTTCTTATCGATTCAAATTAGGAGCAATTGATAGAAATCGATGTTTTCACGGATGAAATTCGATATAAACTGCGTAGAATACTCGTTGATTATGTCCGAACATGTTTTGGTTGTTCTGGTATGAATTAGAAGGGTTTGGGTGGTAAAAATGATGTATTTTGGTCCCATATGACCTATATTGACGCTGCTGCGAATTCTGGGTTTCGCGGGTTCGCCTAGCCAACCCCAGTGAAGGAACGGGCGAATGTTCGCCTAGAGGTTCGCCTAGCGAACTTTATGACTGTTTTCCACTGCCTTGGTTCGCTAGGGTTCGCCTAGCGAATACTGGAGCGAACGTGATATTTTTCTATTTTGTTTTCTTCATAACTTTTGAACCGTAAGTCCGTTTTGGTCCCCGTTCGAAGCGTTGGAAAGCTTATGAAATGTTCTTTCTTATAAAAATGGGTTGGAGGGCGGTAGATGATTTATTTAGGTCGTGGTTTTGGAAAAGTGTTGGGTTGTCGGGTTTTTATCGCGTACGATGTGTGCGATTGATGTGTTAGCATGATATATGCTTGTGACATGTAACGTGTAGCTTGTAGACCGTTATATGATGTGAATATACATGATGAAATGTTGTGATGATGGGTTGTGGCCCTATGGCAAATATGTGCATTGTTGTGGATTAGACTTCGATGCGTGATTAATGATGTTGTTGTGTAGTAAAATACATTGTTTGATTGAATATCAATGTATGTTGTTATGATGTGTCGTGGGTAGCCTTTGTGGTGCGAATCCCTTGTGGAAGTAATTGTGATTGTATGATTGTTGTGGTATGTGATGAAATGCATTGTTTGAATTGTTTTCAATGCATGAATATGATGATGTGTACTATGCAATGTGTTGTATTTGGTTATGTATGCATGTTTATGGTTGCATATATGTGGGAAGATGCATTGTTTGTCATGAGTTCTTGTGTGTCAAGTATCATGATATGCATCTTGTGATCGTGTGCCCGTGTGGGGTGTGAGCGATCCATAAACGTCGTGTGCCCATGTGGGGTGTGAGCGACGGATTGGTTCCAGAGGGAATCCGCTATAACGTCGTGTGCCCATGTGGGGTGTGAACGATGATTATAGACGATCGTGTGCCCATGTGGGGTGTGAGCGATGATTATAGACGATCGTGTGCCCAGGTGGGGTGTGAGCGATCGGGTCGTGTGCCCGTGTGGGGTGTGAGCGATCCATAAACGTCGTGTGCCCGTGTGGGGTGTGAGCGACGGGGAACATCGTATGCCCGACGGGGAGTTACATTGGTAACGAGCGATGGTTCCAATAAGTTCCTGAGTGAACTTGAGATGATTGAGTCGGTACCGCATTGCATTTGCATAGAGTCGTGAGTCGGTCTCTATGATTTGCATTTATCATCTTTATAATGGTGCATTGATGAATAAACATGAATAAGTATGTTTATGTAGAATGATAAGAATTGTGAAAGTGTGCATGATGAATATGCTTGGCTTCATATATATATACATTGTGATGTATATGAGTGAGTTGTGATGAATTGTGGTGAGAATTGTGAATGGATGCGTTATGTGTGTGGAAATCATGATTTGATTTATTATGTGTGATATGTTTTGTATTAGCGGCATGCTATATGTGTTAGTATGTGATGGTATGGGTGAGATGATTTATGCATGTGTTTGAATGTGTGTTGGCATATTATTATGCAATCTTGATTTAGTTGTTATTTCTCACCCTTCTGTTGTTTTATGATGCTCTATGAGGCATTGCAGATTAGAGTTGCTGGAGGTCTTTTGTGGAGACTAGCCCTCTGTTCTGTTGTCGGTATTGGTGTCTGCTCTGATACGTAGCACGAGAGTCGGGGAAACGATTATGTTATTTATGTATATAATTGTTGAATATATATTTGGTATTACCTTTATATGGAAAAGTTTCCCCTTTGAGGGTACTCTATTTTATGCTATGTATCAAATTTATGAGCAGGGATGATGTTTTGTTTATTTAAATGCGACATCCTTGTTTCTGTCGGAAAAATAAATTTTTAGTTACTCTGATTTTATTTATGTATTATTTATTCGCGATGGGAATTGGGGTGTTACACCATGAATTGTTTGGAATTAAGGAAATGATTACGGATTGTTTTGGCGAGTCGATGAAGATTTTTATATCTGAAGGTGAGGCGGATTAGAGGTTTTGGTATGCTGGTCCAGTTGGAATGTCTCTGAGGGAGAATGATTGGGTATTATTAATGGTTGTTCTCAGAGAGTAGAGTGTGAACTCAAATTTGACGAAGGTGAGGATTTGAGGTTTGGGATCTTCTAAGTAAGTAGAAGAAATTTTAGAAAGTGAAACTCAGATGTTGGTCATGTTTGTGATGATAGTGTTCTGGAAATTGGCAGGAAAGCCACAGTGATGGGCCGTCAGTTGTGCATGGTTTCAGATGTTCTTTTGGATTGAACATTAGTGTGTCGACTTGAAGAGGTCTAACATGGTTGGTAAGGAAAAGGATGATAGCATGAGGTTGCGTGTTAATCAGTGAGTAGTATGGAAACTTGTGGTGGTGTTCGGGATAGCTTGAGTTTTGAATTGTGACGAATCGCGAACGATTTGAAGTTCCTTGATGGTATTACTTCTGTTATGAGTTGAGATCTCGTGTCAACAGAAACCTTAAGTGAGTTGGAACCCAGTAAGAAGAATTGATATGGAATGTGGTAACCAGAGATTGTTAAGCTATTTTGGATAAATTGTTTTGAGCTCAGAATGAATTTTGAAGGTTGTATATGTTATGGTGGTGGAGTATATGAATCGTATCTTCCATACTTGTTTGGATAAGTTCATAGTGATGTTTATTGGATGATATTTTGAGTTATTTTAAATCAAATGATGAGTATGTAGAGTATTTGAGGATTGAGTTACAAGGGTTGAAAGAGAGGGAGTTTTCTGCTAAATTATCGAGTGAGAATTTTGATTGAAAGAGGTTAGTTTTCTTGGATATGTTATTTCTGATGATGGTATTGTTATGGATCCATCGGCAGTAGATGCAGTTCTACATTGAGAGACTCCGAAGTCGGTTAAGGAGATTAGAAACTTTTGGGCTTAGTTGGTTGTTACTGCAGGTTATGGAAGACTTTGCTAAGTTAGTACTTATGTTATCTCAGTTGACTTGCAAAGGGTGAGTCGTTTGTTTTGGATGTTCGTTGTGAGTAAGTGTTGGTGAGCTGAAGTAGAATTTGTCTACGGCTCCAGTTTTGATTATGTGTGATCCTAATGAACCGTTTGTGAGGTATTGGGATGCGTCTATGATGAGTTTAGTCAGTGTGTTAATTCGAGAGGGTAAAGTCATTTCTTATGCTTTACGACAATCGAGGATTCATGATTTCAAGATGGCTGCGATTACTTTTGTGTTGGGAATCTGGAGGTATTATTTTTATGGTTTTGAGTTCGAAGTGTTTAGTAATCACAAGAATATCGAGTACCTGTTTGGTCGGAAGGAATATAGTATGAGACAGCGAGGATGGTTGGAATTTGTGATGAGTTAAGTCGAAAGTTTTTATACATGTCTGTTTTGATGGTCAGAGGATTAGAATTATTTGAGCAGTTCAGAGACTTGTGTCTGGTGTGTAAGCTAACACAGAAGAGTGTGAGGTTGGGTATATTAAAGGTGAACAGTGATTTTTGGTGAATATGAGAAAGAGTTAGACTTTGGGCGTGAAATTGGTAGTTTTGATGGTTACGAGTAATCAGAGTGCGCAACGGAAGCGTGATGAGGCACAATTCATATATAAGTGTGTGACTTGTAAGAGTTTGTAGGTTGAACGTTGGAAACATGTAGGAATGATGAGACCTATGGACGTTCCAGAATGGAAGTGATAGGTGGAAGGTTTGAATATTATTCATGGGCCACTATGTAGATGGATGTATTGGTTACATGTTCGATTGAGGAATCGTAGCATTGTTGTACTGATGTTGCGTGACAAGGATGTTGGTATTGTGGTTATGTAGAGGTTGTTGAAACGTTGTTGGGTCGCGGGACTTTAGGTTCTTGTCTTTGTTGTTGCCTCGTTTCTATTGTGTTGGTTCGAGTGCGGGTAGCTAATTCCTGTGTGGGGAATTAGGGGAGTATTACCTAGGGTGAGGGTAACGATCTTGTTGTGTTTTGGTTCAAGAGTGAACCTGTGTGTGTTCGTACCTTGGGTATTCTGTGAGTCGTGGGTTGGTCGTCAAGTGCATTGTATGGGCTTTGCATCTTGTCGATGTTGTTGTCGTGTCGTCGTTGTAGCTGCTGTTAGCAAGGTGGTTTGTCAGTTTGTGTTATTCGTGGTATGCCTTTTGTTGGCATGATAGTTGGTTAGTCTGATGCGAGAGTCATATCCGGAGTTGTTCTTCTCAGTTATATTTTCGAGGACGAAAATGTCTAAGTGTGGGAGAATTGTAACGCCCCGATTTGTTTAATTGTATTTATTTATTTCATTTATGTGAATTTTGTGAAATGTGTGAATTTATTGTATTTTACCTGCTAATTGAGTTAATTGGTTAATTTCCCTGATAGGTAAAATATTTGCAATAAATTATAATTTCTTTTCAACTTTTATTTCACGAAATATATTTCATCGTTGTTTATGTTTTATCGCATTTTGAGAGCGTTTGGGAGATATTTGAGCGTAAGGGCAAAATGGTCATTTTGGGTAGTTAGATATTTATATAAAAAGAGAAATTGAGAGAAAAAGAGAGAGAAAGGAAAAGAAAAGAAAGAAACGGGAAAGAAGAGAAAGAGAAGAGAAGGAAAAAGAGAGAAGAAGAGAAAGAGGAAAAAGTGAAGAAACTCCATTTCAATCGCGAATAATCGGGTAAGGGTGAGAAGTTTCGATTATATTTCAATTGTGTATGTATATGTGTATGTTTTCTTGGATTGTTTGGTTGTGTTCATATAGTTTTCATTTTTGGTTGAAATGGTAGAAATGAATAGAAATCGATGTTTTTACGGATGAAAGTCGGAATAAATCGTGTAGTAGAGTCGAGTGATGTTGGGTCGTGATTTAGCGTGATCGTTTGATTGAATTGGGTTGAATTTGTAACTTTTGCGTTTTTGATATATATCGATGTTTTTGTGAAAATTGATGTTGTGATCGAGTAAAAGTGTTTGGATATGTCTGGGAACATTGGTATAGGTTATCGGTTAATGTTGTTGGTGTGATCCCGAGTGATTCAATCGAGTTTTGGTTGGATTTTCTGTCATTAAACTGAGTTTTTAACTAAGTATGCGCAGTGTGAGTCGACCTAAAGTACTTTTGGTCGACCTAAGTAACCTTGAGTCGACCCAAGACTCGACGCGAGCAAACCCGCGCGTTGCAGTATTTTTCCAAAATGTCAGATTTTGTTTTCTTCATAACTTTTGAACCGTAAGTCCGTTTTGACCCCCGTTCAAAGCGTTGGAAAGCTAATGAAATATTATTTCTATTAAAAATGGTTTGGAGGGTAAAATATGATTTAATTAATTCGTGTTTTTGAGAATTAGTCGGGTTGTCGGGTTTTTATCGCATTAAATACGTGCGGTCGGTGTTTTACCGTGTGTTGTGCTATTGTTACATAAGGTGGAGCTTTTATGTGGTTTATATGATGTTAAAGCGTGTGATACGTTGTTGTAATGGTTGTGGCCTTATGGAAAAATACTTTGTTGACTTGAATACAAATGTATGGTATTAATGTATGTTGTTGTGGGTAGCCTTTGTGGCGTGAATCCTAGCGTTGTGAATATCATTGTATGATTGTAGGATTGTTGTGGTTGATGGTGAGTAATTCTTGATGTGGATTGATATGAGTGTATATGCTAAAATGCTAATTGTTGTGGTTTGTGGATTATGATGAAATGAATTGTTTATGTGAAATTCAATGTGTGTTATTTGGTGGCCTTATGGCAAGTAAATGCATTGTTTGAGTTGATTTCCAATGCATGAATAATGATGATGAGATAATCCATATTGTTGATTTGTGAAGATGCATTTGATTGTCATGAGTCATTGTATGCCAAGCATCATGATATGCATCTTGTGATGTCGTGTGCCCTTGTGGGGAGTGAGCGACGAAACGATTCCAGAGGGAATCCGCTATAACATCGTGTGCCTTATACAAAGAGGTGTGAGCGATTATTATAGACGATCGTGTGCCTTATACAAAGAGGTGTGAGTGATCGGGTCGTGTGCCTTATACAAAGAGGTGTGAGGGATCCATAAACGTCGTGTGCCTTATACAAAGAGGTGTGAGCGACGGGGAACATCGTTTGCCCGACAGGGAGTTACACTAAGTAACAAGCGATGATTCCAATAGTTCCTGAGTGAACTTATGATGAGAATGATGGATGGATAGTACCGCATTGCATTGGATAGAGTCGTTGTGTCGGTCTCTGTGCATTTGTATGAATCATGAATTGATTGTTTATGTGTGAAAAATCATGAATGGATTGATTATGTGTGGGAATTTGTGAATGGATTGATTATGTGTGAGAGATTGTGAATTGATTGATTATGTGTTGAGCTTGTGATAGCATTGGTGATTTGATATGCATTTTTGATAAATGCATTGGTTATGGATGATATGTTTTATGTATAGGCATTTGCTATGTTTTGTGGAGATGTTGTACATTACAATGATTGTATTAATTCTTTGTGGCATGCTATATGTATTGGTATGTGATGCTTGTGGTGAGAATAACTATGCATGTGAATTTATATGTGTTTGCATATTATTATGCAATCTGGATTTAGTTTTTATTTCTCACCCTTCTGCTGTGGTTTGTTGCTGTATGAGGAAATTGCAGATTTGTATCTTGGAGGCTTTGGTGAAGCTTAGTTCTCCGTCCTTTTGTCGGTCTGTCTGCTCTGATACGTAACACGGGAGTCGGGGAACGCTTTTGTTATATATGTATATATTTGTTGGATCGATTTTGTATTTCCTTTGTATGATTATTTTGATGTTATAAAACAATTTACTTTGTAAAACAAGTCCGTTATGGATCTCTCCGCTTTATTCTATAATTGAACTTTCCTTTAGTTGGAAAAAGTTTCCCTTTTAGGTTTATTCCATTTTGTGTTATGTATCAAAATTTATGAGCTGAGATTGTGTTTTCTTTCTTTAAATGTGGCATCCTTGTTTATATCTAAGGATAAAATTTTAATTTACTCTGATTTATTTGTGTATTATTTATTCGCGATGGGAATTGGGGTGTTACAGGTGTCATATTTGAAAACTCAGTGATCGGAATCTCCTTTATTTCTAGCTGATCAATTGATGGACTGTATAATTTATACAAAATAAAAAGAGATAGTGAAAGAGTAACTTTAAATTCTAGTTATCTAAAATGATAATTAAAAATGTTAGCATTTAACGGAAAAAGAATATTTGATGGGTACATTACTTTTTCAGGCGTTGGAATTCTGGATTTTCTAGATTGATGTAAATCCGGGTAGCTGAAGTTGAGTTGATCGAGTATTCATCTGTGGAATAAAAAATTAAATTTATTTGTGAAAATGGTAATCATTTGAGTGAATAAAATATGTATAACATTTAAATATATAGTTACCTCTAAACATCTTCACCATTGTAGAGGTGATTGCAACAATGGTGGTTTTTTCTGATTGACTTATCATCAAATTTTCAAACTCAATAGCTATTTTTGTCCACAACGTGACCTTAACAATTTTATTCCTATGAATATATTATATTTATAATGTTTAGATTAATTTTAATTTAATATACATAATTTATATAATATACTTAATTTATATATGAATATATGAATAAGCAAGTATGCGCAATTGAAATCTTACTCTTGTAGCATCAACTCAAGTCTAAGAATTTTTGTAGGTTTTCCTTGTACGTAAACATGTTCTTCATGTCCAATAGTATGAAACACTCCAACTATATCTGAAAAGAAATATAAATATAGTTATATAATATAATTTATATTGTTGCAGGGTAACTTGTGTATAACACTACCGGAAAGAACATTGTTGTTTCCATTTCTTTCTGAAATTTTTTCTACGGTAACAAATTCAAAATAATGGCGTGGAATTGTGGATCCTAAGTCTTGAATATTTGTTATAGCAGTCGTTCGCAAAAACCATGCCTTTTTTAAGCCTTTGACTGGTTTGTATGTTTCATTAGCGGGAACTATTTTTATATTTTTTATGGTATATAAATTTCTCTCTTTTATCAATTCTCTAAATTGTGGTATAAGATATTTGTTTATCGTTGCATGTAAAGGAGTTCCTTGAAGAAAAAAAATATAGCAATAAAATATTAAAATCAATACTTTTATAAAGAAAAAATAATAATGTTAAACATTTAGAATATAAAAATCATTTCTACGAATGTGATCAGTGTTAATATCTAAGATTAAATTTTCCATTGCTGATTGTCTGGTAATATTGAAATATAATTATTATGATCGTTGTTATCGTGTGATATTAAAAAAGTTAACAGATTGTTGTTTGTATACGACAATGTGTTCCTACAACTTTTCCTATGACTGTAACGTATGTATTTTGTATGTTTATGATTTTTAAATGGCTAAATGAATGCAATTGTGATAATAATAAATGAATATTATATGCAACGGTTAACCATTTAATATAAAATTCAAATTCAATTAATTCTTAATTATAACAAAATTGAAATTGTCAATAATTAAATACGTAAAAAATACTCAAGTCCATAAACTCATCAGTTATGTTTCATGATTTAAAAAACAGTTTAATTTTTTATTGTCATTATTTTATGTGTTATATGTTTTAAAAAATGGTATAAATATTCATAATAATAATTATATACGTATTTATTCAGGTATTTAAGTATTTATTATTTTCATAATTGAATTTAATTTTAAGTATTTATTATTTTCATAATTGAATTTAATTTTAAATAGCTTTAAATATAATTTATAGTCTTACAAACAAATTATTTTTTATGGCGACTAAATTAATTTTTTATGTTTCAAATGAATTTTATTTGAATATTTTAATTACTGGATAGCAATATTCATATAACTATAATATATATTAAATGGTGATAGATGAACGTTAACAAAATTGATTATGAATATTTTTTATAGTAATATTTATTTTTATTTATATCTATATAAATGAAAAATATTTAATCTTATTAATATTTTAGATAATGATTAATATATAATACATTATACATATTTTTTATGCCTGAGGTTTTTAATGGTGTAAAAATAATTCTCCTAATATTAAAGAATATATATTTTTGATTGAATACAATTTAATTATTCATTTAATATCTATATTTATTATTTAAAATATTTATAATAATAATAATAATAATAATAATAATAATATATAAGTAAACCATGTATATTGATTATTTAAAAAAAAATTAATATGAATATTTATAATAATAATAATAAGTTTCATAATAATAAATGAATATTAATTTTAAATTATAATACAACTAAAATCCAATTAATTCGTTACTATAATAAAATTGAATTAGTCAATTATTTAGTGTGTAAGTAAACAATCAAATCTATTAGTTATAAATTGTATGTATTATGAGTTATAATGAAACTTAAAGCAGTATTGAATATTATTATTATTATTATTATTATATTCAAAACAATGTGTAAGTCATCTCCATCCATTTCTCGGTTTTCTTTCCTAATCTAAAAAATAGTATATTATATTTTATTTAAATGATACAAATGTTTCAATTTTATTCACAGATGAAATTGATAATTTTTTAACTTTCATTATAAACTAAATAGTTATAAATTTGATGTGATTATATTGTTCAGTAATAAAATTAAAAATTAAATTAAATTACAGATGGTTAGTCAAAAGTTTAATATAATAGAATTCAATTAGTTTAATTCAATTTTAAGTGATAATGTTAATAATATAAATTTTAAATATTTATTATAATCATTATTGCATTTAATCGGGAACATCTTTAAATATACATTATTAGAAATATTATACCAACATATGTTTTTTTTAATCATGGCATTTTTTAGAGAAAATTAATTTTTTTTAAAATTTTATTATGTGCTTTTAATATTTGAAATAAAATATTATATGACTTTTTTTTACAATAGCATATTATATGGCATAATATATGGTATTATTTAATTTTCAGTAATAATATAAATTTTAAATATTTATTATTTTCATTATCGAATTAAATTTTGAACAACTTTAATTATAGTTAATTATAAATGTTTTATTAAGATTTGATTTCTTTTATTAGTATCACAAATAAATTTGTTGATTGTATATAATTTAATTAGTAATTTAATATTTATATTTATTATATTTAATTTAACAACAATATAAAGAATATTATTTTGATTATTTGGTTTGAACCAAAAAAATTATTATTTTGATTATTAAAAATGTTGTGAAAAACGATGACTTTGATCAAAGTATAAAACTGGTTTCTTGATGATCAAGAACCAAAACAAGGGTTAGGGTTTAATGGAAAAAGAAAACAAGAAGAAGAAGAGAACAACAAGGATTGGGCAAATATAATTCTGTTTACTATTCACTTTCTCATTAACGTTTACAATGATTACAAGTGAATATCACAATTTGCCACACTCAACAAACTGAGTGTACTAGCCTATTTATAGACTAACTAGGTAACTTGCAGCCAAAGAAACCTAAACAATTGGATCCTTAACACAAGGCCCAATTCGACAGAATATAAACATTTCGACAGAATACATATAAGGACAGACTTCGACTACTATATGTAACTAACAGGCATCAGCATGTGAACAAGCTTCGACTGCATGCTTGCCTCCTGTCGAAATACATGAAAGCTTCTCCTTCGACACATCATGAGTTCGACCCAAATCTCACAAATCTCCACCTTGGATCTAACTCATCAACAAGAGAATCAACTAGCTTTCATCATGCAGCTTTATCAACTGCATACAGTGGAAGAACTTGCAACTTGGCAACGTCTTGGTGATCATATCAGCAGCATTGTCTTCAGTCGAAACCTTCAGCACCTGGACTTCACCACGCTCGATTATCTGTCTGACGAAATGCAACCTCACATCAATGTGCTTAGTTCGCTCATGATAGGCTGAATTCTTCGACAGGTGTATTGCACTTTGACTATCACATATAACAATGATACTTCGACCTTGAAGTTTCAGCTCCTTTGCAAAACCTTCAAGCCACAATGCTTCCTTCACAACTTCAGTGAGGGTAATATATTCAGCTTCAGTGGTTGATAAGGCAACAACCTTCTGAAGCGTCGCTTTCCAACTGATTGCTGTGCCAAACATTGTGAAAACATATCCAGAAATAGACTTTCTGGAATCCATACAACCTGCATAATCAGAGTCAACAAATCCTTCAATTTCGACAATGCTATCACCATCACAGGCTCCACCATAAATCAAGACTCTTTTCAGAGACCCATTTATGTACCTGAGAATCCACTTTACAGCTTGCCAGTGCGCCTTTCCAGGATTGGCCATATACCTGCTCATAAGGCTCACTCGATATGCTATGTCTGGCCTCGTACATACCATAGCATACATCAAAGAACCCACTACACTAGCATATGGAATGCTATCCATATAGATTCTTTCAGCTTCAGTACTCGGACTTTGAGTAGTACTAAGCTTAAACTGAGGATTTGTAGGTGTCACAACAGGCTTCGAATTCGACATACCAAACTTGTCGAGAAGCTTCCGTAGGTATGTCTCCTGAGATAAGCACAACTTCGACTGCTTTCTATCTCTCCGGATGTCAATCCCAAGAATCCTGGCTGCAGCTCCCAGATCCTTCATTTCGAACTCCTTACTGAGTTTATCCTTCACCTTTGTTACATCCTCAACCCTGTTGCTAGCTATGAGGATATCATCCACATACAGCAGCAACATAACAAGTGAGTTTCCAGGTCGAAATCTAAAGTAAACACAGTGATCGAACTGACTTCTAGTGAAACCAATGTGTGCCATGAACATGTCGAATCTCCTATTCCACTGTCGAGGAGATTGCTTCAGGCCATACAAAGACCTATTTAGCTTGCACACATAATCTTCTTTACCCTTTTCTGCATACCCTTCAGGTTGACGCATCAGGATCGTTTCATCTAGATCACTATATAGAAATGCTGTCTTCACATCCATTTGCTCAAGTTCCAAATCGAACTTTGCCACCATGGCCAACAGCATTCGATTGGATCTATGCTTTACAACAGGTGAGAACACATCATTGAAGTCGACTCCTTCTTTCTGAGTGAACCCCCTAGCAACCAGCCTCGCCTTAAAGTGCTTCGACATCACTCCTTCGATTCCTTCCTTGACCTTGAAAATCCACTTACAACTGACTAACCTTGCTCCTGCAGGTTTCTCAATCAGCTCCCAAGTGTTATTATCATGAAGAGATTTCATCTCGTCATCCATGGCTTTTCGCCATTCAGTCTTGTCTCGACTCCTTATAGCTTCCTTGTAATCTCTAGGTTCTTCGTCAAGTACCTCACTTGCAGAGATTAAGGCAAAAGCTATAAGATCTGCATAACCAAGTCTCTGAGGTGGCTTGATGACTCTTCTCGACCTATCTCTTGCCAGTAGATAGTCATCAACAGTTTACTCAGCCTCTTCAGCATCTTGCTCTTCGACTTCATCAGGGCTATGCACTTCAGCATCACTATGCTCCACCTCAACAGGCATCTCTACCTGTTCCAGCTCCTCTTCAGAGATTTCTGCACTTCGACCAGCATCACCAGTTTTCTTAAAAGCCATTTCGACCTCATTGAAAACTACATCACGACTTGTGATACATCTTCTGTGACCTGGTTCTAGGCACCACCGCCTATAACCCTTGACTCCCTCAGGATATCCAAGGAACATGCATCTCAGAGCTCTAGGTCCGACCTTGTCTTGCCTAATGTGAGCATAGGCTAAACAACCAAATACTCTCAGTTTGTCGAGATCTGGTGGATGACCCGACAAAACTTCTTCAGGTGTCTTCATTCCCAACGCAGTCGAGGGACATCTATTTATCAAATAAGCTGCTGTCGAAACAGCCTCTGCCCAAAACACCTTCTTCAATCCAGCACTTACCAACATGCATCTAACCCTTTCTAGGATTGTTCGATTGAATCTCTCAGCTAAGCCATTTTGTTGAGGAGTACCTGCTACAGTCTTATGCCTTGCAATCCCAGACTCAACACAGTAACTGTCGAACACTTCGTTGCAGAATTCAAGGCCATTATCAGGTCTCAACCTCTTAACCTTTCTGCCAGTTTGAGTTTCGACCAGAATCTTCCAACTTTTGAAATTCTCAAAAATTTCATCCTTCGCCTTCTGAATGAATACCCATAGCTTTCTGGAATAGTCATCAACAATGGATAGAAAATACCTTGCACCTGAGTGTGAAGTATTTCTTGCAGGCCCCCAAAGATCAGCATGAATGTAATCAAGGGATCCATGTGTTCTTTGCTTGCCTTTGTTGAACTTCGCCCTACAGGATTTACCAAATACACAAGATTCACAAAACTCCAGCTTTTCGACTTTGTCACCACCTAGCAGGTTCTGCTTCCCCAATTCGACCAGGCCTCTTTCGCTGACATGGCCCAGTCTCATGTGCCATAACTCTGCCTTCGACATAGGTTTCGTGGATACGAGATTTGTCGAACCACTTACAACCTCAGCCTCCAGGGTATACAAGCCTTGGTTTTTCACGCCTCTCAAGACTTCCTTCGACCCTTTCATGACTCTCAGGGTACCTTGCTCTCCTTTGAAAACATATCCCTTTCTGTCGAATTCACCAAGAGAAATTAAATTCCTCTTAAGATCAGGTACATACCTAACCCCAGTCAATAGCTTTATTGACTCACCATGGAGCTTGAATCTAACAGATCCAATACCTGCAATCTTGCAAGCTTTATTGTCCACCAGCAGCACTGATCCTCCATCTTGATCACATAATTCTTCAAACACATTCTTGTTTGGAGTCATATGCCAAGTACATCCAGAATCCATAATCCACTCTTCGCAAGAGTTGTTGCTCGACACCACAAGGACATCAGATGATTCATAACCATCTTGCACTATAGCTGCATTCCCATTGTCCTTACCTCCATGATTATTCAGGCGCTCAGGGCACACCTTTCTTGTGTGACCCTCCTTCTTACAGTGATAACATTTGATACTAGACATATCACCTCCAGAAGACTTCTGCTGAACCTTTCCTTTCTTCTTGTCAAACCTACCATCTTTCTTCGACGATCTACCTTTCACGGACAACCCTTCGCCAACTGATGAAGGTTTCTGCTCCTTTCTTTCGTTCAAGTCCTTTGAATACAAGGCTGCTTGAACTTCTTCAAAGGTCAGGGACTCTCTTCCATACAAGAGAGTTTCTTTGAAGTGAGCATGCGATCTGGGCAAAGCACACAACAACAACAATGCTTGATCTTCATCATCAATCTTTACATCAATGTTTTCAAGATCAAGAATCAGCTTGTTGAAAGAATCCAACTGCTCAGCCAAAGCTTTGTCTTCATTCATCTTGAACGAATACAATGCTTGCTTCAGGTAAAGACGATTCACCAACGACTTGGTCATGTACAAGCTTTCAAGCTTCACCCATAATCCCGACGCCGTCGTCTCCTTTGACACCTGCCGGAGAACCTTATCACCAAGGCTCAACAGAATTGCGCTGTGTGCTTTCTCGATCATTGTCGTCTTTTCTTTTTCCGTCAACGCAGCATCCATCGCTGCCACCCCCTTCAACGCTTCCAAACATCCCTGCTGCACCAGTAGGGCTTTCATCTTCAAGCGCCACAGACCGAAATCGTTCACTCCGGTGAACTTTTCAATCTCATACTTTGTTGAAGCCATCTTCTCCACGCTCACCGCACCAATTTGTTGTGAAAAACGATGACTTTGATCAAAGTATAAAACTGGTTTCTTGATGATCAAGAACCAAAACAAGGGTTAGGGTTTAATGGAAAAAGAAAACAAGAAGAAGAAGAGAACAACAAGGATTGGGCAAATATAATTCTGTTTATTATTCACTTTCTCATTAACGTTTACAATGATTACAAGTGAATATCACAATTTGCCACACTCAACAAACTGAGTGTACTAGCCTATTTATAGACTAACTAGGTAACTTGCAGCCCAAGAAACCTAAACAATTGGATCCTTAACAAAAGGCCCAATTCGACAGAATATAAACATTTCGACAGAATACATATAAGAACAGACTTCGACTACTATATGTAACTAACAGGCATCAGCATGTGAACAAGCTTCGACTGCATGCTTGCCTCCTGTCGAAATACATGAAAGCTTCTCCTTCGACACAGCATGAGTTCGACCCAAATCTCACAAAAAATAATAAATATAATTAATGATAACGATGAATAAAATGATGCACAAAACCATCTTTTTTATATTGATTGTTTCCTATGTTATATTTAAAAAAAATTGATTTGAATATTAATGCAATTAGAATTCAATTAATTGTTAATTGTCATAATAATAAAGGTGAATTCTTATCTACCCACTCCAAAAAGTTGGGTAGAGTTACCCATAGAGTAAATTAGGCTACATTGCAATCTATAAAATTTAAATCATTAAATAAATAATTAAGTATAATAAAATGATATGGCATTAGTGGATTTGTTGAAGGTAGACTACCCAACTTTTTGTGATGGGTAATGAAGTTGTCCCCAATAATAAATGAATATTATTTCTATATTATAATTTAATTAGAATCCAATTAATACTTAATTATAATATAATTGAATTAGTCATTATTGTATTTATTTGGGAACAACTTTAAATATTTATTATGATGTTAATAATACACATTTTAAATATTTATTATAGTCATTATTGCATTTATTTGGGAACAACTTTAAATATAATTTATTATAAACATTTTATCGACTTTGATTTTTTTTAATGATGCCATTAATTTTTATGACATTAAGGTTTTTAATAACTTTTTACAATCATTTATAACATTTTGTCTTAAAAATAATTGACCCTCTTTTATTATTAGTAACAATCAAATATTTGAATATTCTTTTTAAAATATAATTCTTAATTATAAATGTGGCTATATGTTATAAAATTTAAATTCAAATATTAAATCTCATTAAAATGCTAAAAAAATATCAATTAATTATTTCAAATTTAATTTATAATTTTTAAATAGTATAAAAAATATTTTAAATTATTTCTAATATATTATTTTGACTAACAATTGCAAATACTTATTACAAAACTAAACCATATTTTTTCAACTATAATTTATAATTCATTACTTAACATTATCCTATAATGTATTGTTAAATTATAAATAAAATATTAATAATATTATTTAATAATTTAAATTCTAAATTTTATAATATTATATAAAAAAACTCATCTAAGCCTTATGCATCGCTGATTTGTCGGAAATTATAACCAACTATTGGAGATTTAGGGAAAGAGAAATCAAACCAGAATCGGAACCCAATTTGATTTGTCGGAAATTGTAGGCAGGGGAAATTCGTGTACGCATAATGATTATGGAAAATTGTAGGAAGGGGAAACTCAAAACATTGTGAGATATTGGAAAGATGAGTAGATATTGGAGAATTAGGAAAGGTGAAAAGGGTGAGATATTGGAAAGATAGTAGATATTAGAGAATTAGGGAAGGTGGAAAGAGAGTTTTGGTAGTAAAAGAGTCAAATAATGTGTTGACAGATAAAAGTGTTTTGATTGGTAGTTTAATAGAAGATGTACACATACGCAATTAGGATGATGTGAATTATTTTTAAAGAAGTTAGTGTTAGGTGTTGCAAAATTATGTGATGCATTGGATTTAATATATATAAATAGATTGTTAGACTGAAAGAATTATCCAAAAATACAAGAAACTGGCTGAGTAAAATATTAGAGACTAATATACATAAATTAGGAGAAGGACAGAAAATTAAGTTTGTGGATGATAAATCTTGTGTATCGGTTTGGCCACATAATTTTATTAGAGATAATATTATGTTAGATAAAAGTCCTTGTATTAAATGCATGTGTTTGAAATTAATACAAGAAAGAACAAATCTAATTGCAGATTCTACTATAAGAGCCAACATACAAATACCTTTCTTTGAATTTTAACAGTAAAGGACATACGGATTTTTCGGAGTTGATCAAATTAGCTTCACCAATGGGCTAAAGCAAGATAGTCGAAACCAAAATGTACGGTCAATGATAGTGAAGTTCATTAGAAAACTTTTTTTTTTTTTATTTGCACTACATTTCTTTATTATAAGAACCATTTAGGATGTGTCTAACATTTCATCCAAACTTCTCAGTTTAAAAGATTAAGATTTAATGCGCTCTCTTGTTTTGTCAGTTCAGTTTCTTTTTCTTTATTCACTCTTGTCTTTTCCTTTGACTCACCCAAAATGTCATCAATATGAGAGTCACGCCTTGTTGCAATTTAAGAAAGGCTTTAACATCGATAAATCTGCTTCGGTTAATCCTCTCAGTTATCCTAAAACAGTATCCTGGAATGCAAGCTCTGATTGTTGCTCATGGGATGGCATTCAATGTGATGAGCACACAGATCATGTGATTCACATTGATCTTAGTAGCAGCCAACTCTATGGTACAATGCACGCAAATACCGCTCTCTTTCGCCTTGTACACCTTCAACATCTTGATCTTTCTGACAATGACTTCAATTACTCTCAAATCCCACATAAGATAGGCGAGCTTTCACAACTAAGATATTTGAACCTTTCTCACACAACTATTTTTGGCGAAATTCCACCACAAGTTTCACAGCTGTCCAAATTGTTGTCTCTTGATCTAAGCGTCTATGCCACACCATATTTTAAAATTAGTGAAGTCAATCTGTTGCAACTCAAACATTCCAGTCTCAGAAGCATAATTGAAAACACAACAAAACTTGAGATACTTCTACTTAGTTATGTGACTATTTTATCCCCTTTGCCAGGCAAACTCACAAATCTAACTTCCCTGAAATCACTATCTCTTTACAATTCTGAATTGTATGGTGAGTTTCCAGTTGGTGTATTTCATCTTCCAAACTTGAAAATTCTAAATTTGAGATTTAATCCAAATCTCAGTGGCCGGTTGCCCGAATTTCAGTCTAGTTCACTCACCAAGTTATACCTTGCTGAGACAGGTTTCTATGGTACACTTCCTGTATCCATAGGAAAACTTAGTTCTTTAAGAACCCTATCAATTATAGATTGCAATTTTTCTGGGTATATTCCTTCTTCGCTAGGAAACCTCACACAACTCATGCAAATAGACCTTCAATATAACCATTTCGGGGGAGACCCTTCTGTATCCTTTGCAAATCTTACCAAACTTAACCTCTTGTGCGTTGCTTCCAATAAATTTACTTTTGAGACCATCTCTTGGATAGGTAGGCTCTCATCACTAATTAACTTGGATATATCCTCGTTAAACATTGGCAGTGACATCCCATTATCTTTTGCAAATCTCACCCAACTATCAATGTTTAATGCACAAAATAGCAGTATAAAGGGTGAATTTCCATCTTGGTTGACAAACCTAACAGATCTGGTTTTCTTGAATTTACAAAATAATTTTTTGCATGGAAAGTTGGAGCTTGACATGTTTTTGAAGCTCAATACGCTAGATTCCCTTGATTTATCATACAACAAATTGTCATTATTCAATGGAAAAAGTTATTACAATGCGACCAATTCTCCAATCATGTTCTTGGGTTTGGCATCATGCAATATAGTTGAGATTCCAACATTTATCAGAAATCTCACTGACGTGGAATTTATTGATTTGGAATACAACAATATAACATCGCTACCTAGTTGGTTGTGGAGAAAATCAAGTCTACAAGCCTTAGCACTTTCACACAACACATTGACAGGAGAAATATCCCCATCCATATGTAATCTCAAATCACTCTTCCATCTTGATTTATCGTTCAACAATTTAAGCGGTCATGTTCCATCATGTACAGGGAACTTTAGCTCATATCTAAATTTTTTGGATTTACAAGGGAACAAATTGTCTGGTCTCATTCCTCAAACATACCTGATGGAAAATACCCTTCGCATGATTGATTTCAGCAACAATAATCTTCAAGGTCAGTTGCCAAGAGCATTGGTCAATTGTGGATTGCTAGAGTACTTTGATATTAGCCATAACAATATCAACGATTCGTTTCCATTCTGGCTGGGAGATCTACCTGAGTTAAAAGTACTGGCTTTAAGTAACAATAAATTTCATGGAGAAATTAGGTGCTCTAGCAACATGACTGGCACATTTCCCAAGCTTCACATCATTGACCTTTCTCACAATGAGTTTAGTGGCGGTTTTCCATCAGAAATAGTCAAAAGTTGGATAGAAATGAAAACTTCAAATACAAGTGAATTACAGTATGAACCAATGTCAACATACTTTAGTGTGAACAAGTCAGTAGAATTTGAAGTGACACAAAATATTCCTTATTCATTGACAATGTCAAACATAGGGCATACCATGGATTATGAGAAGCTTCAAAATTTTTACAGCATGATAGTTATTGATATATCAAGCAATAAAATCAGTGGAGAGATACCAAAAGTCCTAGGTGACTTGAAGGGTCTTGTTTTGCTCAACTTGTCAAATAACACATTTATTGGGAGCATTCCATCTTCCTTAGGGAACCTTTCAAACCTGGAAACATTGGACCTTTCTCTCAACAATCTGTCAGGGAACATTCCCCAAGAGTTGACACAACTCACCTTTCTAGAGTTCTTCAACGTGTCCTTCAACAATCTCTCGGGTCCTATACCTCAGAATAAGCAGTTTTCAACATTCCAAGGTGATTCATTTGAGGGTAACAAAGGTCTGTGTGGGGATCAATTGCTGAAGAAGTGTTTAAATCATGCAGGGCGCTCATTTTCTCCACCTTCTACCTCTGACAATGATAATGAGTCAGAATCTTTCATTGAAATTGAGTGGAAAGTAAGTCTAATTGGGTATGTAGGCGGTCTTGTTGCTGGAGTGGCATTGGGAACCACTTACAGCTCACAGGTACTTAGGTGGCTTAAAAGGTTCTTTTGAGTTAAAAGAAACAAGCTTTGTTTTCTTTTGTATTTATAGTTATCATCTGCTTTTGTTTTCTTTTATTGCGATTGTCTCTAGTAAGAGTGTGCGTTGTTTGAAGTTTTTCGGTTGTAAGTTTGAAATTTCAACAAATAAATTTTCAGTTAGAGTAAAATGCAAATTTGTGTCTTTTGGAAATAATATACATTGTTAGACTGGGGATATAGTGTGCATCTTTCTTATGAATATATTTTTTCTGTATGATCCATCGATTTATAATTGCGACATGTTGAACTCCTGTGTTTCTAACAAGAGGATATCAAGAGAGTCTAGACAAGGGATACAAGAATATGAAACCGAAGTTAATTAGGTCAAACCAACTAAGAAACATGAATCTAGTACAACTTAATGGTTTCTGTGGCTAAACAATTTCAATAGTAATTGGATAATGTATATCATAATGTGTTGAAACTCATTAATCATTCACCACTGAAGTTAATTAACCACACTTTTTGAACATCATTAAATAAATTTTTTAAATGCTCAAATATACATAATAGTCATTAAATATCTAAATCATGTTCAAGTATATACATCTAAAAATTGTGGTTAGTTATAGTTGTTAATTACTTTAGCAGTTAGTTAACAAGTAATAACTTTTAATACCTTGTTATATTCATTAACCATTGACATGTTAGAGATATTTGTTTCCAAGTATTAGTGATTTATGTTGATCAGCAACGATTCATGAGAAAATCATTGTTGCATATTAGTGGTATTTTTATCACCTTGCAACCATGATTTTAAATTGCAGTTGTGATTGCGGGTGTTGCGATTGCGATCATTGTGGTTGCTCTGATGCACATTGTGGCCGTTGGAGCGTAAATTTTGATTGACAAAAGTTTGAAATCCAAACCACTACACACCTCATGAGAGGGACCGGGCTTTGGAACCACTATTAGTTTAAGCACATGATAGGATTTTGAAGCCAATTCGAGAAGAGGAAAGAGATCATTCGTAATCTGCAAGAAAACCAAGTCCAAGCTAAAAAGATACTCTTATCCACCATCTTTTTTACATTTGTTGAAATACCATGAAAAAGCTTATCATTATGCACAAATCAAGTGGTCGAAAACACTGCGTTCCACATCATAGAAACCCCCTCTAATCTTAGGCCTATCACCTATAGAATAAAGAAGTTCAAAAAGGTGGCTAGGATCTCTTGGAAGAAAAAACCATAACGAGGGAATGAGAACAAGATGAACACCACCACCACAACAACAACGCCGTTCCAAAATCAGAACAAATCCCCGACCCTAATTCCTATCTCAATTTCGATTTTTTCTCATCTCTCTCCAAACCCAAGGTTCTCCAAACCCTCACCCTTATGGTTTTTTTTTCATGAATAATTCGTCGATTTAGGGTTTATTTTTGTTACTAATTTGTGATGTTCATGATTATGACGAGATATTGGAAGTCGATTACGATGCTAACGAGGATGTTATTCACTCTAATTACATTCTTCTTGCTCTTGCTCTTGTGAGTTTCAATTTATGTGTTCTTCTTTTTATGCTAATTACATTCGTTTTGGGATGGATTGTGTTAGTAATCTATTTTTGCTGTGAATTTTAACACAGAAATGGCACCCAGATAGACAGAAAGACCGAAATTCTGCTACGATGTTTCAGGATATAAACGAGGCATATCAGGGTATTTATAACTATCTTACTCTTAGAATTCCCTTATTTTTGCTGGAAGTATTGTTTGGATGGAATTTTAAAAAACATTCTGTGGCCGTGAAGAAGGCCTCCACAAAATGGTATCGGCACCGATATTGATATTGATACCGTTTTTTTGTTACATTTCGACTACTTTTTCTTAAGATATCAGAGGATATTATATGGATTTGATTTGATTTGATTCAATAGCGAAAAAGTCGTAGTTGAGAGATAGGAAGAACCAGATATGGTTTTGAATAGAATTTGACTCGTTCTTGTTTGTGTTATACAATTTGAGGAATCTGTGATCGTTGCTTGGAATTTTGCTCTCTATGGTTCATTTCATGTTTTACAATGTCGAAAACATTCCTTCTCCCGTGGTTAGTCATCATTTCAGCTTGTTATACAATGTTGTTTGGTACTTCATCATATCAAAGTAGTAGAGAATGTTATACTAATGTGTTGATTTTGGATATCTGAGCGGGAACTTATATTTATATAACTGTATCTGCTATCACTATTTGTTGAGTATATTAAGTGATGTGATAATAACCTAAAAATTGATATATTTGAAATTCATAAGTTCTAATCTACGTAAGTATCAAATATAATTGTAATCTTTGCCCTTGAAAATCTTTGTTCTAGTTTATTACACAGGGTATATTGGTTTTCATTATGTTGGTATTGCTATTAAATCATTGCTTATGTAATACTGATCTACAACGCTTCCGAGATAATGATGAAGATGAAGATGATGATGATGATATTGAGGAACTTAATGATATGATGGCAACTAGATATGAAGAAGAGCCAATTGATAGAGAAAAGCGTGACCAACTTCACCAGCAATGGCTTGAGCAGCAGGATACAACTGGGATGGATAATCTACTCCAAAAACTTAATTGTGGTTCATGATTGAATGAATAAACATCACTTGAAGATGAAGAGGAGGATGGGGAGAGAAAAGAAACTAAAAATGAATCTGATGATGAAATTGATTACTTCGTTGCTCAATCTGATGTCGTGAAGATCAATCTGAAAAAGGTGAACCAGATGATCCCGCAGATGTTTACTAATAAAGAGGATGCATATGTATCATCTGATGAGGAAACCGAGGAGAGAATAGCTAAACAATCCCTCTCTTATAAAGTTGTAAGTTCTCACTTCTCAGCTACTACAATAATTGTATTACTGTCACTTTGATTTTGACAGAAGTTTATTGCATTTCTATCTTTTGCATGTGATGAAATTAAGATGTTTTTGGTTGTTTTCAATATAATAATGGGAATCAGGAGAAGAAACCTTAATTTTTTCACCGGCTGAAGATGAAAATAGCAGTGGGATTTTCAATCTCATAAAGAAAACAAATGTTGTGCCAGATAACAAGAGAAAGGGAAGAACTCCTTGAAAGATAAATTTACTTCAGCATTTCACCAAAAGCCATGTAATGTACTTCATTCATGCTTTAAAATCACGATAATGCTAATGGTTTCTTCCATTAATGTATGTTGCCGCCATATATGATATGCCACACATCGGACAACACACAAATATATCTTCAAAGGTATGTTGACCTGATGAAATGCTCCTTTATCCCATCAATTTTGTATTGTAGATGATTTTTTCTGACACTACAGTACATACTTGAACCACATGACTGCTTTTATCATTAATACAAAACTATATATTTAAGGTAATATTTCCGAGTTCTCTTGTATATTTGGGCGAGATGACAACAACAACAGACCTTCAACGTTGATATCAGAGGATTCTTCAGATGCGGTAATGACTATCAGAAACTAGAAAACTAGCGTGTAATGCCATTAATAACTCTACATTTATAAATATTGGTTGTCGTTTATAGTCAAATGTCACTCACTCACTGCTTTGTTTTTTATTTTCTGTTCGAATGTAACTCAGATTGTAAGAGAGAGTCAGGCACCCAAAGTTGTTTCTGCCAAATTCCAAAGGAATACACAGAACAAATATGCCGCTTCAAGTTCTAAACCTCAAGAATCAAGTGTCTCACTGTTGGAGGTATTAAGGAGGTCTTAAATTCATACAGAGCATTCTGTCCAGAGTAATGTAGTTCAACAAAATGAATCTGTTGTGTTCCAAGCATTTAAGTTAACCAAGAAGTCAATTAAAACGGGAGACAAAGTTTGATGTATGGTATGAAATTTTGGTCTTCATATGTTATTTATTCATACCGCCGGTTTTGGTTTATCAATGAAGTTCACAGTCTAATTGGAGCAGGAGCAGCTGAAGGTGCTATTGTAGCTGCTAACACTAAAACCAGCTCTTGCAAGAGGTGAACTACAGGTGATAATTTCCTCAAAGTGTTTAAAATGAAAGAATTGTTTTTTACTTGGATTGCATAGCACGACTCTTGAATTTTTCATAGGAAAAAGTTCGGACCTTCTCTTGTCATTAAACTTATAGCAAATTCACATCTTCAAAAAATAATATATGATTTGTCTTCTGATAGTTCAGTATGGCCACAAGTTGTTGCTAACTTGCTGGCTTGTAATCAGATTCAAAGAATATGTTCTTAATTATCAGAACTAATAATTGAATTTTTAATCTAAAAATTGAAGTGTTTGCATTTCCTACTGTTTCAATCTTTTTCAATAATGGAATACCAAATGGTCAATTTAGAAACATTATTTTGAAGTGCATAGGGCCTGCATTATTCTTTCCGTCATGAGTATTTTGTAAATGAATTGGTTTGATGGAGTTCGCTCTGTTTTTTATTATTAAATTTTATTGAACAATGTTGACTTAAATGTTATTGCAGTATATTGGAGCCACACATTGAATTAATACAGAAAGCACATTGAAGAAACCATAGCTTTGGAGTGACGATTAGTGTACCAGAACCAACTGCAGATGAAACCATATACATACTGAAGGGGCTTAAGAGAACATTGTGAGATTCACCACAAGTTCCACTATACTCATGAAGCTCTTGTAGCTAGTGCACGACTTTCCTACCAGTATATCAGATATGTCATTAGGCTTATTTTATGTAGTTAGATATTTGGGTTTTATGGGTTGGCACAAGATTTTGGGATCTTTCAATTAGGTTTTGGTGATGGGTTCAATGTTCTTCATGGTAGATGCAGATGCAGAATGTACTGTTCTGCTTTCCTTATTTCTAATTTTGATGTAATTTGAGAATATTAAGGGAAAGTCATGAAATAAAAATAATTGCTTTAAATTTCAGTGTGATTTTGTTTATTTGCAGTATTTATTATTTTTTCCCTATATTATACTACTATTCATCCTGGCGCCACCAGATGATTGCCCTCGCCGCTGCCGGATTCAGAACTATCGCTCCCGATTACAGAGGCTACGACCTTTCTGATCCGCCACCAGAACTTGAAAAGACCATCTTCTCTCATCTTCTCGACGACCTCTTAGCAATTATCGACGTTCTTTCTCTTTCAAAGGTACACACTACTTCATATCTAAGATATAATCTGATTTCATATCTTAGAATATGAATTTTAGTCCTAATTCAGTCTCATTAAACCAACTTATAATGATTGATTAAACCACAAAAGCATTACTAATGTAATATCTCTAGCCAATATGAGACTCACATTAATTAGATTCAGGTTTTAATTATAGTCCTTTTTGTTAAAAATTCAGAATCCATGAGAATACCAAGAATCTGTTAATACTATTGGTTTGGCTGCTCGATCAAGGCATGTCTCTAATTTTGTACCTTCAGTTCATAAACCTGAGACACCAAAAGCCAATGTTGACATGGAAGTCAAATTGAGATCTTGGCTAGAATCAAAAGGCAAGGCAAAGACCTCACAACAAAGACTTGGGCCATTTAAATCTCCAATTTTGAAAAAAACTCCAAGTTCCATCATGACCTCTGCTAAGAAGTCAGTTACTTTCTGTACTTCAGTGAAGGTGGAAAGAACTTCCATCAACCGGGATGCTCAAAATACTACTGAAAGGTAACAAGTGGTCCTACTCTTATTCTAGTATGTTATAACTTTTTGGCTTTCTGTAACTTATGTTTGTCTTATTGTGTAAGCAGCATGACCTTTGCTGATTCTTTTAGAAGTTTGATAGATGATGAAGCTGCTTTTGATTCTTTCGAGGTAAGTGAGTGTCACATGTGAAGTACATGTACTAAGAAGTTCACTAATAACAAGTACTATGCCACTAATATTGAAAAAGACATGCATTATCAAAAGTACACACATTCGGCTTGTTGGGAATTGGCACTTGTTACGTCTCCCAGTTCGAATGAGAGTGCTACAACAGCTAGCAAATTGGTATGTTTTTTTCTTCAATCTTCCCTCGGTCCCTTGCTTGCACACATGCTTTTTATTTCTGTTAATAAGCGAGATTATCTATTCGGTATTCAGGCTGGAGGTTTGGACCTGGTTACACTAAACCTATACGACGACGCACTTAGAAGAAACAACCAAAACGTTAGCTATAATCCATGGGAGCAAGCACTGTCGGGAGGCATGATGCAACCTGCAATGCACGATCCGTTTTTTGACTCTAATAGAATTGCTGCTCCACTTTCAGTTCAAATGGAAGCTATGTCCAACCAGCAACAATCTTTCATGTATCAACAACAACAATAGCACACTATTTATAGTTGAAATTATGTTGGTTTTGTCATTGTGGAAATAGGTCTAACTGAATAGAAAATGGAATTCATTTGATTTAGTGAGAATTACATGAATTATATGTTTGTTTTGGTTGTGCTTTTTGTTAATCGAATTTTTAGATGTATACAAAAATATTTGATTAAATGCAATAGGTTTAAATCAAATTAAATATAATATAATTATGAAAACAAACATATTCTATTTAAAGACAATAGGGCGTAAACTTGTCAACATCTATGGTAAAATTTGGTGTAGTATATCATGAAAATAGGGTGTAAATTTGTCAGCATCCATGGTAAAATCGGGTGTAAATTTGTCAACATCTATGGTTAAATCGGGTGTAATATATCATATTTTTACACTCTATCTAAAGAAAATAGGGTGTAAATTTGTCAATATCTAGAGTAAACATTGTTCATTTTACATCTGATTTTTATCAAATGAGGAGTAAATATGTTTAATTTAAATGCTATTATTTAAGAATTTATACCTGTTTTCTAAAACAGGGTGTAATATTATATATTTATACACCTATTTCAAACAAAAAAGGGTGTAATATACCATCTATAAATGTATACACGTAAATATTTACATCCGATTTCTATAAAATAGGGTGTAATATACCATCTATAAATGTATATATATAAACATTTACACCCGATTTCAACAAAAAAGGGTGTAATATTACATTTATTTACACCCATTTTAAAACGGGTGTAAATTCGTCAGACATTTCTCACCCGTTGAATTCACACCCTCTAAAAACGGGTGTAAAATGTAAAAAAAACGGGTGTAAATTACTCTTTTTGCACTAGTGAGGTAACAAACAGATGGGAAGCTAACTCAAGTCAATCACCGCGCAAGATACAAGAGATTTCCTCTAAATCAACTACGACTTTACTCTTAAAGATATTCTCTTAAGATGGGAACAAATCTTACAAAATCTTCCAAGAGAAAATATTCAACTTGGAGATGGCCCAACTATCCCGGATCAAGGGATGGGTTGGGAACTTCTTCTTGACTCGGGTAACAAGAGAAGGCACAGAGCTCAATCAAAGACAAGCCACAATTCAAAAACCCTACCTTCACTTAAGGAAGAGACATTTAAGACACCATAGTGGGTATACAAAATATGACACCATTGATCAGAAGCACGCATGATAAGGTGCCATCTCCATTTAGCTATTAGAGCTAAGTTCACGAGCCGAAGATCTCTAACTCCTAAATCCCCTTTATTCTTAGGTTTACATACATGCGACTACTTCACCCAGGCGATCTTAGAATCTCCGTTCACACCACCCAAAAGGAACCTTATCTAAATTCTCACTAAGATCATCCATACTTTCACTAGCATCTTATTGAAAGATAGGAAGAAAATAGAAAGATAATTGAGAACAAAATTCTGAAGAACCACTTTGCCACTTAGGCTAAAGTACCTTTGAAGCAAAAAATTAAGCCTTTCTGCATCAGATTAACAAAGGATCCCAAGTGGACTTGTTAAGCGCCACAACTTAGGGATGACAGGCAGACCTAAACCCACGGGGCCCACCTGCACCCGAACCCGAGTCAACGGGTGAAAACTCGAGTTAACTGGGTTCGGGTTCGGGTGCCACCCGATATTTCGGGTGCCCCTAAATATATATGTAGACTTTAATTTTAATTGTAATATTAAGATGTTGAAGACCTTAATTTTAATTATAATGTTACCAAACTTGATGAAAAATTGTAATTTAATTCCTTAATTTCTTTGAGAGACCTTGATGGAATTCTTGTGTTTCAAATTTCAATGTTGCTATTGTATTTTTGTGTTTTTTCTACGGGTCCGGGTTTGGGTGAAAAATCCCGAACCCAACGGGTGTGGGCGTGAGTGTTATTTTGCCACCCGAATAGCCTTTGGGTTCGGGTTCGGGTTCGGGTGGTGATTTCGGGAGCGGGTTTGGGCAGTGTGAAACCCGCACCGACCCGACCCGTTGCCATCCCTACCACAACTCTATCAACCACCATTCTACTATTGAGGAAAGTTGATTGATAGAGAGACATAAGCTTATCCATCACCTCTCCTAGACTCTTGGCTAGGAATTTTCCTACTAGCTTATACAGGGAGCCAACAAGGGAATTATGCCAAAAATCACTCACTAGACAAGGATTCTTAAGTTTAGATTTCAACAAATAAGTTTTCAGATAGAGTAAAATGCAAATTTGTGTCTTTTGGAAATAATATACATTGTTATATTCATTAACCATTGACAAGTTAGAGATATTTGTTTCCAAGTATTAGTCATTTATGTTGATCAGCAACAATTCACGAGAAAATTATTGTTGCATATTAGTGGTATTTTTTATCACCTTGCAACCTTGATTTTAAATTGTAGTTGCGATTGTGAATACGGTTATAATTGAGGGTCTTGCAATTGTGATCATTGTGATTGCTCTGATGCACATTGTGGCCGTTGCAGCGTAAATTTTGATTGACAAAAGTTTGAAATGCATCGTTAAAAAACATAAAATGTTAGGATTACTCATAAGTAAATTGGATTTTGGGTTATAAATTGAGTTTTGATGAAAAATGCTTGAAGACATTTGAACGAAGTTGTCTGTACAATTCCTAAAGTAAAAAGGCGCATGATTTCAAATTACACTGCAATTGTGGTCCAATACGGTTGTGGTTGTTTAAATAGATCTTAATAGAGAAAAATTCAATCACTTTCTAGATTTATTCAAGATTCTCATTCCTAACTCTTCGCTCTAGTGAGTGAGAGAGAGAGAGAGAGAGAGAGAGAGAGAGAGAGAGAGAGAGAGAGAGAGATAGATAGAGAGAGAGAGAGAGAGAATTAGGGTTTTAGGCAAATAAAAGAAGGCGTTTATTGATTCTTACTAAATACAAAATTCTCTCTTTTTGAGTTCACGATTGTGAATTCTCTATAAGAACAAGAGGAATATAAAAAACACTGATGCATATGAAGAAAGCAACTCAAGAAATGAAGAAACTTATGAGTGAATAGTAAAGCACCACAATACAAAGAAGAAGAATGTTATTATTGTAGATTCTCTCTAAGTTAGATTGAGCTTAAACTGTATGTTTACCCTGCGTGTGTAGAAGCATCATTATTGTAACCAAACCTTTATAACAAACAGTTGTTTGCATTCCCTAAAGGATCAGTTGGGTCAGAATTTATAGTGAGACTAAGACAGTGTGTCTTAGTGTTGTTAGTCACTTGCAGTTGGCTTGTGCGTTGTATTCCTTAAGAGACCAGTTGGGTCAGAATTCTTAAGAAGTCTAGGACTAGTGTGTCTTAGAGGTTGTTAGTCACCAGCAGTTGGCTAGTGCAATTGTAATCAGTTTGGTTATAGTGGATTAAGTCCTTGTGTATAAGGCAAAATCACCTTGGCCGGTGGACTGGATTAACTTGATAGTTTTCAATTGAACCAGGATATATCGTGTGTATTTCTTATTGTTAGTTTATTTATGATCTTTGTTTGAGTTTCATAAAAAGCTTTCAAAGTGGAAAACCCAATTCAAACCCCTCTTTCTTGTGTTTTTCTCACACCTTCATTCTCTCTATCTCATTATTTTACAAATGAAAGATACCTCCCTGTTTATAATGAGACTACATACACATGAAGTAATATCAAAATAACTAATTGACAAATTTTAACATGAAACAAGATGCCATAATCTAGTGTTCCTTTGAGATACCTTAGTATCCTCTTAGTGGCTGCAAGTTGTGATACATTTGGCTTTTGAATGAACCTACTCACCAAACATACACTATATGCTATATCAGGCCTTGTGTGACAAAAGTATCTTAGGGATCTAATGAGTATTCTATACTGAAATTCATCGATTTCATCTTCATCTGAATCCTTTGTCAGTTCCAATCATGGTTCAGCTAGTATCGAAGTTGCAATCTAGTCCTTCATCTCAAATCTTTTGAGTATCTCTATTGCATATCTTCTTTGGTGTAGCATCAAGCCTCAACAACTCTTGTAGAATTCAGTACCAAGTTAATATGATATATTTTCCAATTTAGACATTTTGAATTCCTTGCTCAAATCACATTTGAATTCTTCGATCTCCTTCTTGCAGCTGCTTGTTATCAACATGTCATCTACATAGAGAAAAAGTATGAGCAGTTCGCTCATGCTTTTTTTGACATATACACTGTCATACCCTAAATTTTATCCTGATGTTTTTCACTTGTATCTGCATAATGAAATCGTTTATTTTTGCCATACATTCTTTCAGTCAAAAGCATACATCAGAGTTTAGATAAAAAGTCAGGAGTTCTGGAATTTTATATGGCCTTGATGACATTTATTCAGTCATCTGTTGATTAAGAAGTCAAAGGGCTTTATTTCTTAGTCTCACTGCATCGTTCATTACGTTGCATCATGTTTCAGAGGTCCAAAGGGTGACAATCAAGAGTATTATCGTCATCTGAATCTCTGTGGATTTTAATTTTAATTGAGAATCAGAAGTAAATGGTCTAAGAGCGACTCATTTGCATCTAATTGTCTGTTTATAATTATTCAATCAGCAATTCAACACATGTACAAGACATCTGTATTTTTACTTATTACAACATGCAATTTTTTCGCGTAACGCTTAAAATATCAATCAGAATAATTTTCCAGATATACCGATAGATCTGTCGAATAGTTTATCAACTGTACATCAAATTAATGGACAAAAATTTTCAAAATTAAGCTTGCAAATGTCAGTTTTCTTAATCTACGGTTCGCGTAGTTAACCTGGTGTCCTCCTTTTAACTTTTCGACTACTTTTTCGGTCGCATTTTTGTCCTTCTGAACCTTTTAAACGATCGATTTTCATTTCAAATTTGATCAAAACTTGTATGTTTCCGAGAAGTTTACTTCGCGCTGATCATTTTAATATGTTCAGTTTATTTTTTTCGGACACTTTTGTACCCAACTTTTTTTCATTTTTAATCGATTTATTTTTTTTAATCAATTTAATCATAAAAAATAAGTAGAAGTGTTTGTGTATTCATTATTTTATTATTCTATGTGTGTGATCTTATTTTATTTATTTAGTTATTATTTCATTTATCATTAAGTAACATCCAAAAAGAGTTTTATGGGAGATGAACTCATCAAAATTCTAGCATAATTGGAAGTTTTTGCGTTGAGTTTGAGTTAGTAACACATGAGATATTCATCAGTATGCACGTGATGTTATAATTTTTTGGGTCACAAATGTAATATTGTATGTGTTAGGGTTATTATGTAATTAGTCAAAATTAAAGTAGCCTAATTAATTTTAAGTATGTGGCTAAAAACATAAATTTCATGAAATATGAGAGTATTGTGTAGATACCCATAAGTCAATATCTAATTTGATGATTGATTAAATTAGAATATTGAAAACTAAGAAAAACCCTAAGGTTATTTATAGGGGTTATGGTCCCCATTTGTAGACAACGTGAAAATGGCTCATCAGAACAATTCTATCTTCATCCTCATCAGATGACATTCAAGGATTCATAAGAAACTCTACAAATTGGAAGATCAAATAATCGCAAACATTCAGTGATTCTCAATGACAAACTTAGGTATGCTTTTGTTTTCATTTCCATAATTGTATTCGTGTATGAGTATAAATGATTAGTTTAGAGTTTTGTTCTTGATTTTTATATTGATAGAAATTATAAGGTTATAAACAGATCTAATAAATAGTATCAGAGTCTCACATATATAATTCAATTTGAAATTAAGTTTTTTGGATCTGTTCTGATATTTCAATTTGTGTAAAGTTTATATTTAATTTATGTCGTATTTGATAATATGTGTGATTGAATTCTATTCCATTTTAATTTCATTCTTAATTTTAAAATTACGATGCTATTAGGGCAAGGGGACTTGGCAATAGTGGGATTGAATAGCTTAATCTGAATGACTGTGGAGTGAAAATATCAATTGCTACACTGTAATCTGAACTGACTCCGAATGGATTGGGAGGTTGTGAAACGGAGAAACAAGGAACCGAATAGGTTGAAGGTTTCTATTTGGACAGAAAAGAGTGGTAAACACTTGGGGAATCATGAAGTCATCACTTCATTCTTCTTTATCGAATATCCCGAAAACTATAACGCAGAAGATATGGCTAGGGTCTTCAGGGAATATGGCATCCTTGTAGAGGTGTTCATTCCAGCGGGGAGAGACAAAAGAGGAAAACGGTACGATTTTGTACGATTAAGAAGGGTGGAAGATGAGAGGATTTTGGGTATAGCTCTGGATAATATTCAAATCAAATGGAGAAAATTGTTTGTCAACAAGCCTAGGTTCAACAGAGAAAGAATGGGATTCAAAGACGTCAAATACAGAAAACAAGTTGAGAGAGGAACGATAAGGAACCATGGTTATTGGAAGAAGATTAGATCGAATAAATCTTATGCTGACACGGTGAGGGGAGATGATCGAGATATGAGGAAGTTGCAGATGAATGGTCGTGATCCTAAATCAGGAGAAAAGAAGGAAGTGAAACAAAATTGGGCTGGCTTAATGTTTAAAATAGAGGAGAAGGAAATGAAGAGATATGAAGAAGCTTATGTGGGAGTAGTAAAACAACCTGGAAATTCTTATAATATTCAGGAAATTTTTAACAGAGAAGGTTTCTTTCATATTAAAATCACTCCAATGGGAACTACAATGTGTTTACTTGAAGATTTAGAGGATAACGCAGTCAGAACTCTGATAAAGGAAGAAGAGGATTGACTATTAAACTGGTTTGAAGATATTCGACAATGGTCTCCTACAGAAGTTGATAAAGAACGTGTAACTTGGGTAAAATGTTTTGGGGTACCTTTCCATGCTTGGAGAAACGACTTCTACAAATATATATCTAGTAGAATAGGAGAGTTTATCTGTTGTGATGAGGAAACTGAAACTCTGTCCAAGTTTGATGTGGCAAGAATCCGGATCAAAACAAAATACACTGGTAATTTAAATGAGGTGATTAACATTGAAATTAATGGAATGTTGTTTTGTATTAAGATGATTGAAGATAATGATGGTCCAAAAAGGATAGTGTTCCATGGCAAGGAGAAAAAAAAATAAGATTTAGAAGAGTCATTTGTCGAGGAGACAGAAAAAGAAACTGACGAGGAAGATGATAATGCTGATGTAGCAGATAATTTGAACAATGGCAGTGGTTCAAGGGGAGAAGATGAAGATAACTCGAAGGACAACAAATCTAATGAGGACGACGACAACAGACGGATGTCAGAGATTCGGAAGAAGGATAGAGCTGCTATTTTGGATAATCAGATAGAGAGGCATAATGAACCTGTGACATTGGGAAAGGTTAAAAAGCTCAAAAAGTTTAACTTTGGAGACTGTGGTGAAAAGGATCATTATGAGGAGAGGTATAATGTTGGCAGAACATTAAATGGGTTAACATCAAAAGAAGTCCAGATGGGACAGGATAGGGAGACTAGAAGGGTAGGTTAAGAGTCTAATAGGAAAGAAGGTAAGAATCGTGAAACAGAAAGAAAAGATGGGCGGGAGAAATTGAATGGGATTCACTAATCTGTAATTTAGAATTGGGCTCTGGTAGTGAGTCAGATTTTAATAAAGAAGGAGTTGGGCCAAACTCCCTTCATCTAACTAAATCCAATCCTATTGGGCTGCCTGTAATTAAACTAATCAGGAAAAAGAAATCCCTGGCTTAATTATATGAGAGGATTCAGATTCCATATGCACCATCCTACTATTCAGCATTGTTACACACTTCAACTGCACTAAAGTCAAATTTCCCTTCTATTGTGGCTGTAGAAGAATCTTTGTCCTCAACTCAGATGGTGGATAGCAATTCAAGATATTCGGGGGGATCAATACTCTGTTGTGGATCTATATCTGATAATGATGTGGAAAGAGGCAATGAGAGGATAAGGAGAATTCATAATGACGTACTAGGGAAGGTTTGGTCCATCTTGAGAGATTTGGGAATTGAAGGGGAAGAGGATGAAGAGATACTCGAAAGCATCATAAGAGGCCTGGAAAAAAGAGATAGAACTAGAGTTCAGAACTTGAAGGAGACCTACATTAATGTTCCATGAATATCACCACCTTTAACATACGAGGGAACAACTCTTCTATAAAAAGTAGGAGAGTTACATAGCTTATTGAGAAGGAAAAGATTGATTTTTGTCTTCTTCAAGAAACAAAAAGACAAAACATGGATGATAAATTCATAAATAGTATTTGGGGAGGAGGAGAATTTGAATGGTCTGCAAAGGGATCGAATTGACAATCTGGATGTATGTTATCTGTATGGAATAAGAATTCTTTTAAATCTGAGTTTAGTTTTTTTGGCTCTGGATACCTTGGGGTGTATGGGTTGCTTAGACAAAGGGCAATATACATTGTGAACATATATTCTTTGTGCATATTGATTGAAAAAAGAAAAATGTGGGAGGAGCTTAGTAGATTGAAATCAAATTTCCCTATAGGGGATTGGATTTTAGGGGGGATTTAAATGCTGTGAAAAATAAGGGAGAAAGGTTTGGCAAGGGAAGCTATAAATTTACTGAGATGGAGGAATTTGGTAATTTCATAGAAGATATGGAGTTAGTAGACTTACCTATTGTGGGGAATAAGTTTACTTGGTTTAATTCCAATGGTTCTTGTATGAGTAGACTAGATAGATTTCTGATTTCAGAAGAGCTGTGTAGAAGCTGGAAGGCTTGCCATCAAAAGGTTGGGAATAGGGAGGTTTCAGACCATAGACATGTGTCCCTTGTTCTTAATGATAGGAATTGGGGTCCAAAACTATTCAAAACGATTAATGCATGGTTTGAGCATCCGAATTTCTTAAAATTTGTGAAAGAAGTGTGGGAGTCTTGTGAAGTATCAGGAGATGCTTTTAGCATTCTAATTCAAAAGATGAAGTTTCTTAAATCAAGATTGAAGTGGTGGAATTACAATGTTTTTGGGATAATGGATCTCAAAGCAGAAGAGGACATTGAGAAGCTGAATGATTTAGAAGGAGTTATGGCTGATTGGGAGACTGAGATTCCTAATAGTATATTGAAAGAGGGAACTAAGACAGTAGAAAACATTTGGAACAAGTTACATCTGAAAGAAAGTCTATAATTTCAGAAGGCTAGAACCAAATGGTTAGTTGAGGGTGATAACAATTCAAAATATTTCCACTCGGTGATTAATTCAAGAAGGAGAGACAACTACATTTCAGCCTTGAACATTGGATCGAATGACCAAGAGAAAGTGGAGACAGTAAAATAATTCATTCATGATCACTTTGAGAACAAATTCAACAGCAAGTCTGAAGGAGGATTTATGATGGATTTGAATGTATTGGAAAACTCAATGTGGAGGAGAATCATAATCTGACAGAACCTTTCTCTCCTGAGGAGATATAAGAGGCAATTAATTCATGTGATGGAAATAAAAGCCCTAGGCCAGATGGGTTCAATTTGAAATTCATAAAGAAAGTTTGGGAGATCATTGGAGGAGACATAATCAACTGCATCTCAGAATTCCATGAGAAGGCATTTCATCCAAAAACTTTTTGTTCTTATTTCTTTGTCCTGATTCCAAAGAAGGATAACCCACAATCTCTTAGTGATTACAGACCTATTGAATTGATAGGAAGCATCCATAAAATCATTTCAAAAATAATGGCAAGAAGACTGAGTAGAATCATTGGAAAACTAGTTTCTCATTCTCAAACAGCATTTATCCCTGGCAGGCAACTCCTTGATGGAGTTTTAGTAGCTAATGAAGTTTGTGATTTTATGATGAAGAAGAAGAAAAGAGGTTTCATGTTCAAAGTTGACTTTACACAGGCATATGACTGTGTAAATTGGAGTTTTCTAATCAGAATTTTGGAGGCCATAAATTTTAGTCCTACTTGGATTGGTTGGGTTAAAGGTGTTGTATGTAATAGCTATGGATCTGTTTTAGTAAATGGTAGTTCTTCCAAAGACTTCAAATTGCATAGGGGCCTCAAACAAGGAGACCCTCTATCTCCTTTTCTTTTTTCTCTTGTAACTGAATGCTTGGCTGTGTTGATTAGGAAAGCTGAGAGTAATAACATTTTCAAAGGTGTGGTGTTGGATGATGAAACACCTATCAAACTGCTTCAATTTGCAGATGACACATTAATTATGTGTAATGATTCTTGGTCCAATGTTTGGGCTATAAAATCAATTTTGAGAGGTTTTGAAATTGTGTTTGGGCTGAAGATAAATTACAGCAAGAGTCATATTTTTGGTCTGAATATCGATAAGGATAAGATGGAGGTAGTATCAGATTTCTTGGCTTGCAAAATTGGTAAATTTCCTTTTAAGTTTTTAGGCTTGACAGTTGGTGGTAGGCATAAGACTGTGGCATTTTGGAAACTAGTTTTAGAAGCAATTAAAACTCGTTTATCTTTGTGGAGGGGCAAGATGTTATCTATTGGAGGACGAGTGACATTGATAAACTCAGTCATAACCAATCTTCCAATACACTTCTTATCTTTTTATTTAGCTCCTTTTAGTGTTTTAAAAGAGATTAAAGCCATTCAAAGGAAATTTATGGGGGCTGGAGATTGGGACAAAAGGAGCATAGCTTGGGTCAAGTGGTCACAAGTTTGTAAACCTAGGAACCAAGGAGGGTTAGGAATTAAAGATGTTTCAACATTAAATAAAGCCTTGGTAGCTAAATGGTTACGGAGATTGACCAATGAAAACGACACAATTTGGAGTGGAATCATCAAGGCAATGTATGGAAGTGAACTACAAAGGTTTAGCATAGATCACACTATGAATGTGTCAAGACAGGGATCAAGTTGGTGGAAAGACCTCATGTGGTTGGGTATGCACCCAAATGAACAAGGAATTTTTAGGTCATTAACTTGGAAGATGGGTAATGGAAATAGAACTTCCTTTGGGCATGCTAGATGGATTGGTGGAAAAGGTCTTAAGCTTCAATATCCAGAGCTATACATTTCATCTCCAGATCAGAATGCTTTGATTAAGGATTGTGGGGATTGGACAGGAAATGAATGGAATTGGGATCTTGTTGGCAAGAATGTTCTCATGAATGCAGAAGATGGAGTATCAGGTACAGAGTTATCACTTTTAATCGAGGAGGTGAGGTTGAATTATCTTGAAGAGGATATCATAAAATGGCCACGAGGAGTTGAGAATAAGTTTAGTGTGAATGCTTGCCATATGGAAATGAATCACAGTTTGGAGGGAGAAGAACTAAGTCAAAAACTTGTGGAAGCTTTGGATTTATTGTGGAAGACTAAAATACCTCTCAAAGTCAAAAAATTTGGTTGTAGATTACTTCTTAACAGGCTTCCAACGCATAAAGTTCTTGATAGCAGAGGAATTATCACAGATCCTCACCAGTTGTCATGCGTTTTTTGTTTTCAAGATTTGGAAGATATATCTCATATATTCATATCTTGTAGGAAAATTAGGCAGCTTTGGAGAAATATTGAAAACTGGTTGGGAATACGTTTTCCTAATGAAATAAACTGTATTGATTCCTTCCTACAGTGGGCCAAAATGCCAGGGAGAGGTAAGTTTTTAAGCGTTATCTGGCTGGTGGGGTGTTGGGTAATTTGGAGAAATAGAAACATGGTTTTATTCAAAGGTGGTGTTGCAAATCACAAGGATATATATCATTCTGTCATCACAACTGCTTGGAATTAGAAGATTTTGGACAACAAAAATAGGAGCAGGTGTACTCTTTATGAGTGGTACAAGTTACCTTTGGAGATATAGTGTTCATTGTTTGTCCTTTGATTGGTGTAGATTTTCTGGTGTGGTTCCATTTTTTGCTGCTAGTTTGTTTGATTAGGTGGGTGGTTCCTTGACACCCTGCTTCTGTTTGTATTAGGAACAAGCTTCCTAAATCTGTATGTACTTGTATTAAATCTGGGATTGTTTCGCATGATAATATATTAGAGTATTAAAAAAAATGTTATAAATTATTTCGGGGATTCTATACGCATAAAATAATTAATTGTTTCATTCTAATTTTCTATCTTTTAAAATTATATGAAATTGGTTAGTTTTTTATGGATTCAATAAATATACAATTTCATAAAATAATATGTTTCTTTTCCTATATAATTAGTCGTCATACAGTTCCATAAAAGTTTTACACAATAAAGTCTGTGTTCTTTTTTATGTTTGGAATTGTTTTAAATTTGATAACAGTTTAAATGAGACAATTAAAGAATAAGGTTGTTACATTTTTGTAGCAGTTTTTTATTAATATATAATAATCATATTATATATTATTATAATTAATGATATATAAATTTAATTTCAATTTTTCTTTAGTTCAATTTTGTTCAAATTTGACTATAAATTGCATTTTTAACATTAATTTGCCATTTTCTTTAAGTAAGTAGTTGAAATGAAAAAGTCGTCAAAGTGACTCTTTTATAAAAAAATTGCTTATGAAAAATGTTAATTTTTTTCTGGTTTATGTGTATATATGTCCATACGAGTATCAATTGACTCAAAGGACAATTGATGCTTGGCCGGTTTTCATACACGCGTGTGATGATAAACATGTGATAATTATAAGGTTTCACATGTGAATTGTAAATCAATCCAAATAGGGGTTTATTATATGACGTTTTTTATTATCAATGTTTGACCGTTACAAAAAGTGTACCACTAGCAGTTAATATTAGTGTCCAAAGACTCAATATTGATGGTGCACTAGGTAACTTTAGATGGATTATGTCTTTATTTGAACAAATTGATAATTCAATTTTATTTTATGTGAGTATATTCATAGTGTTTATTATGTTCTATTTTTTAGCTACAATTGCTTCAATCACTTGTACAAAAAGATAAATTTACACCCGTTTTTTTATACAATTTACACCTCTTAAATTCAACGGGTGAGAAATGTCTAACGAATTTACACCCATTTAAAAACGGGTGTAAATACATGCTAAGTTACACCTTGTTTTAATAGAAAACGGGTGTAAATTGTTGCATATATACATTTAAATCAAACAAATTTACACCCCATTTAATAAAAATTGGATGTAAAATAAATAATATGCGTACTATGAATGTCAACAAATTTACACCCGATTTTCTTTAAATAGGAAATAAAAGTATGGTATATTACACCCTCTTTTAGTTATCATGGGTGTAAAATATTATTATTAAACTATGTTTACTTCCATTTACACCTTATTGTATTTGGTATATTACACCCGATTTTACTTATGAACGGGGGTAGAATATGATTATTATATTATACTTAATTTCATTTACAACCTATTTCATATGGTATATTACACCCTATTTTAGTTATCAAGAATATAAAATATGATTATTATATTATATTTAATTGCATTTACGCCCTATTTCATTTAACCAGATATTTTTGTATACCGCTAAATCATATACGCTCTATTTCATTAGTGATCCTCATGAAACCTAAAACACTCATTATAAAAATATTATGAATATTTAAATTTGATAGTAGTGAATCCACAAGAAACCCAAACGTTGTTGTGAAACTCTCTATGTTTAATTAGAGCGCTTTGAGATTTTACAAAGTAAAAGTATCACTGTGATAGATTGCAAGAGCAGAAAAAAATTAAGTTTATTTAATATGTGGCTGGTGAGAGTGTATTCACATTGCCAAAGATTTATGTGATGGATTGCAAGAGCAGAAAGTTATCATGGGTTCAAGGTTTGTGTTGTCAAATAGTCATATAACTGAATATTTATTTTATTTAGCTAACCTTTTTTTGTTTTGTTTTATATCAGAAACAAATGAATGCAAGTCATAGAGAAATATTGCATTCAATATTTGATCTTCCTCAAGTTCAATGAAACGAGGATCCCCAACATTTGATCTTCTCCAAGATATCCAATATATGTTCTTCACCGACAGTGATGACGATGAAGAATAACCCTTTTACTTTAATATTCTGTGTAAACAATGTAATTTGTAAACAAATTAATTTATTAATATTCTATGTAAACAGTATAATGAGTTTTATTACAAACAAACAAACTATCTAACCCCTCGGTTTTTAAATAAATCGAGAGGTATGAGGCACCATTTTTGTAAATATGTTAAAATGCAGATGCGGGGGTTCGAACCCGTGATCATATAACTTTACCCCTTGATTTTTTATTAACCTAGGTGTTTAGTGGAATCTTTTCATGTCATCCTTCGTTACGTCGCCTTAGTAGTCGAGATTATATCTCTTTCGCGTGCAACGTTATAAGCGTTATTTGTAGTAGTGTTGGTATTAATAGTTGACAATAAAACTCCTAGTGTAGTTGAGATATTATTCAATACAAAGCTAGTTCTTATCTTTGGTTTAATTCGACTATCAATCTAGATTGTATTGTGAGTTGTTTAAGTTTCAACGTATTAATTTCAATTGATAAGCACAATTGCTTTATTTGCAAATATTGTTTACGCTACGCAAAATAAACTTTGTTTTTAAAACTCTAATAAAACTTTTTTCAAACTTGTTTAAAACAATTTATAACTTGGGAGGTATATTCACCCCCTCTAAACTGTTTATTGTTTAAATTCTTACCTAACAATTGGTTTCAAAGCTGGTATTTTGATCAGATCTAAGCGACTCAAAAGTTTTGGAAAATGGGTGACGACGATTTGAGGGGAATGTACATTAGAGCACCGCTTTTTAAGACAAAAATTATGCTTATTGGAAGGAAAACATGCATGTACACTTAATGTTAGTTGACAAGAATCTATGGGTAGCAATTACAGACAAGCCTTTTATCCCTAAAAACAAAGTCGATAAAGTTGTTAAACTCCCAAAAGATTGGACTGATGATGAAACCAAAAAGACTTCATATGATTTGAAGGCGATGGATATACTTATCTCCGCATTAAGCGCTAAAGTATATTACTCTATTTCACATCATAAAAGCACACAAACTATGTGGAACGCTCTTCAAGTCCTTTACGAAAGAGGTGAAGACATTAACGATTTTAAAATCAATATATTGACAGAGGAGTATCAACTTTTACGTATGTAACCTGAAGAATCTGTATAATCCACGTAAACTCGTTTTCTCCATTTAATCAACAAGTCAGACAACTTGGAAGAAATCTTTCCTAACAAAGATTGTGTTAACAAAATTTTAAGATCTATGTGTAGGGAATGAAAAGCAATGGTAACAGCCATAAAAGAATCAAATGATCTTAGTTCTTTGAATATCACAAAACTTTTTGGAAAGATTACTGAACATGAGTATGAACTAAAACGGCTCGTTGAAGTGAAGTTACGTAAAAAAATAAAGAAAAGGTAAAAGAAGAAACACGGGATCTATCCTTGAAAACTTCGTCAAGGACAAAGAAAAATAAGGACGAAGGTGATAGTTCTGACGAAGACTCTTCTAAAGAAGAAGAGATGGAGTAATTCGTCAAGCGCTATAATCAATATATGAGGAAACATAAATTCAAGCATTCTAACAAAAATTTGATTAATTTCAAAAAATCTAATACACATAAGAAAGAATATAAGAGAAAAGAAGAAGCGGGAGTGAAATGTACATGAAAAAAGAGTTGTGGGCCATTCCAATTTTTTTCTTTTTTTTTTCTTTTGGTTATTAAGATGTGGGAATATTGAAGCAGTAAGTACTTGCACTTGCAGTTACTTAAAATTGTTGTTAGGGGTAGTGAATTTGACCTTTAAGTTTGAAAGATTTGCATTATTATGGTGATTGGGAAGTGTCATACCCCAAATTTTGACCACTAAGATTTCCCATCATTGTGCAAATCATCAGCACAATATGGATGTACCTTCATGCCTCATCAACCTCCTCAAGGAATTGTTGAGCATTGACTGCAATCAGAACTAGGGTTTCAAGCCCTCCCAGAGCCTTAGACAAAAGATCAATCAAGGAATGACTTGATCTTCAACTTTTCTAACCTCTCAAGCATCCACAATGGATCAAAAGGACTCCCACTTCAAGGATTAAGCACAAAGCTGCTCCCTTCTAGGTGGATCAGGCCTCCAGATCGACTGTGTCACCAAATTAGGGTTTTGATCGGCCAGGGCCTCCAGATGAAAATTTTTCATCTGGGCACAAGCCAATGATTCAAAACATAACCTAATTTACTCCATGGAACCTCATGAACCCATTCATCAAGTCAATTTTGCCTCAGGGGAGGCATACATCAAAAATCAGGAATTAGGGTTTCTTGACCTAATTCACCCCTAAGTTGACTTTTGGGACAAACCATGAGCCAAGACCTCAAGACATGATTTGAGGGTCTCTAATGAACCATATTAATCCATTTGGAACAATGGATTAATCCAAGAAGCTTGAGTAGCAAGTCTCAATTTCATCTGCACCACAGTTAGGGTTTCGCGAGAAAAGTCAACTGTAACTTTGACTTTTGACCTGGACATGCTCCCAAACCCTAATACATGATTCAATATACCCTATGACACCCTTGGAACATGTCCATCAAGTTTGATTTAGGTTAAGGACATGATTTCCTGAAGAATTGCACAGTTTGGAATTCATCTGATAAAAAGTCAACTGTGCACAAAAGTCAACTTTGACTTTTTGAGATTTTTCACCAAAATGGATTTTTAACCCGAAAATGATGTTAATGTATGATTTAAATCATCATTCATCAAGAAAAATCAAGAAAAGTTGGATAACTTGTAAAAGGGGTAACCATAAAAACTTAGAAATTTTTCTAAGTTAAAAATAAAGTGGCTAGGGTACCAACTTTGGAGGACCATAACTCCTAAACCACAAGGCCATTTTTTCTCATCCAAAGATGGATTTGTAGCCCTCATTATCATCTACAAAAACTTCAACTACAAGTCATTCCAATTCATTAAGGATTTTGAGTTATGGAGTGATCAAAGTGGCTGAAAAGTGAAAATGTCACTTTTTCCAACACTTAGTGAAATTTTCACTAAGTCAGAATCTGCCTTCACTTTTTGCCAAATGTAGGGGGATTTTTCACTTGGAATCAAAAGAGATCAAAACCAAACTTGTTCAAACAGTTGTTGTATCATGTAAGAGCTTTCCAAAATGGCCAAGAACATTGCCAAAATCAACCTACACCATGAGATATGACATTGTCAAGTTGCCTTGCTGAAATCTGTCAAAGCAAGGCAGATTTTGCATTTTGGCTCGATTTGCCAAAATCAGCCAATCTCAAATGCTCCTATCTACTTGGACACCTCTGAGGATTGAATCTAAAGGGGACAATCACTGAGCCCAGCCTCCAAAGTCCATGGAACAAGAAATAGCATGTTGAACCTAGAGTTGCCAAAATAGGGACAAGACTCCAAATTTGGAATGAGGCATTCAATGGAACCATCAAGGTGGCATGGACTGAACCATTCTCATCTGAAATCAGTCAAGACTTATCCAAGACCAAGGGAACCAAAGCTCTGTGCCCTAACCTCTAGTCAATGGCTAGAGGAGACTTGAATTCTCATTGGACAACATTGGCCAAACCTACTTACCAGCTGCCATTCACTATTCCTTGCAAAAAAAACTTGCTCTACTATAAATAGAGCTCAATTGTGTTCAGTTTAAGTACACCAAAGCCATCTAACGGATGCTTTCCTCAAAATCTCTTTCTCTTGGCAAAAATGCCTTTCTTAGCAAGGTAGCTATCGGGTTTTGAGTTTGAGAGCAATTCCAATCAAACCAATCACTCACACACCTCACATACATCATATAGAAGTGATCCAAACACTCAAACAACATCTGGAACACAGATTTCTCAAAATCACCAGTCAATTGCTCAAGGTTTTAACCAAGTTGCAGTTGAGATGCCATGAAGTGATCCAGCCAATTTCAATCAAGTCCAAGCATTCAAACACACTCCATAGGGTGCAAGGAAGCTGTTCAGATCATCACAACTCATCTGTAACACCTCCAGATCAGAAATCAATTTTCTCTTGCTGTCACGGCATAGAGGTAAGCCTAAGCTTGGTCATCTCTCAATCTATGCATATTTCCTCGCACAATAATTTGGCCATATGTTCATAATCATGCATGGAATGTTTTCCCTCAATTAATTGCATTGTTTGAATCGTGTATCAAAAATCCTAGCCTTCATGCAGAAATTAGGGTTCTTGAGGATTTTTCATGATTTCTTGTTGTATGTTTAATTTAAATGAAATTAAAGTACATATACATGATCGTGAGGTTGAGACGAGCACAGTGATATGTGGATTGCATGGTATAATCAAGTATTCAGTGAGATTGGAGAGAAAATGCAAATCTGGGAAACCCAGAAAAACGCGCGTGTTCTTGCTTGTGTTCTTGGCGCCATTTTCAGAAATTTGAATATTTGAATTTTGTGATTTTGTTTAATTGATTCAAAAATTAATTTCTCTCTGAGTTTTAATGATTTTGAGTTGATTCTTTTTTTAATAATTCACAAAAATGTTAAAATATTTTATTTTATCAAAAAATCCCAAAAATATTATTTATTTTATATAATTGATATTTTTGCAAAGAATTAATGTTTTAATTGTTTTTAACATTTGAAATATTTTTTCCACATTGATTTTGCAACTTTTGATGCTTTCTATTTATTTTGTAGGTCAATACTTAATTTTTGAAGCATTAATCCAAGATCACAATTTGTTTTCCATGTGTTAAACAATTTTTTATCATTTTAATTGAATTTTTATTCAATTAAATACATTTTGAAAACAAATTAGGGCTTTGGATTAATTCAACCCTCATAAATCATTTTCAAAACTCTTTTGGGCCTCTTGAGAGAGTGTAAGACCCAACCCCCCTTGTACAAAAACTTTTTGGGCCTCACTCATTGTATAAGTCCCTCTGTACAAGTAAACGGCGCGATCGTCGCCCGTTTAAAAATAAACCATCCGGGCCTCTCCTCGAGCTATAAGACCCATTCAAAACTCTTTTGGGCCTCTATTAGAGTGTAAGACCCAACCCCCTTTTAACCAAAACCTTTTTGGGCCTCACTTATTGTATAAGTCCCTCTGCGTTAAAAGAAAACCTCGACGCGATCGCCATTTTAAACGAAAAGTCAACTGGGCCTACCCTCGTGTTATAAGCCCAATTCTTCTTCTTTAAAACTTTTTGGGCCTCTTGAGACAGTGTAAGACCCATCCCTCTGTACAGAAAACCTTTTTGGGCCACAATAACTTGTATAAGACCCCCTGTACAAATTCAACAGTGCACTCACTGGTAAAACCCTGGGCCTCTCCTTGAGCTGTAAGCCCCAAATTTATTTCTTTTTCAAAGAACTTTCTCCTTTGATTTTGAATATACTGTTGTTTTCAATTTTTCTTTGTTGAACAACTAACCAAACAGCATGGAAGCTCTACAACCGAGTAAGTGTTTATACGCTTTCATTTACTGCTTTCATATCATATAACTGTTTTGTAGGGCTGCTCACTGTAAGTCTCATTTCATAAACTCATATCGACTGTGTAATAATAGTATAGATATCAGAGTTTCCCCGGCACCTACGTCTAGAACTAGGTAAAGTCGTTTCGTTTATTCGTAGAAATAGACAGCTAGATCCCAAATAGGATCACCAGATACAGTCTTCTCTTCGGCTGTCCTCATTAGGAATTGTCAAGAAACTCTACTCCCAAAGATGAAATGTATTCTCCGTGAATGTCATCTTTGAGTTTCTTCCAAATTCTCGGACTTTCCTGACTTGCTCTATTCCTTGTGAATAGCTTGCCTTGAATTTCTCGGGGTTTGGGGACCCACGAGCTTCTTAAAAGCATCGGCCTCCTCTTGGGCATTGTACAAGGACCCACAGGCTTCCAATAAGCAACCCCGCCTCCTCTTGGGCTTAGTACAAGGACCCCTCCGGCTTCTTAGAAGTATTGACAACCTCCTCTTAGGCTTCGTATAATGATCTCTTCCTCCGGGAATGATAGCCTCCTCTTGGGCTTCGTACAAGGACCGATCGACTTCTTAAAAGTTTCCAGCCTCCTCTTGGGCTTCGTACAAATTGTCCCGACGACCTCCTAGAGGTATAGGAACAGAACTTAGTCATCTTCATAAAACAGTCCTTTCCAGAGTCTACTACTGTTTCTCAAAGCATAAGATAAAACTCTAGACTTGGACAGTCTGTTTTCCTTGAGTCTCAAAGACATTCTCAAGTGACCCCTTTCGTTAGATAGGAAGAAAACCCGTAGACTCGGACAGTCTCAATACCCTTCAGATTTCCCGCTCCCTTAAAGAATAGGGACGAACCCCGATCCTCAGATCAAACCCATGAGTACAGTGTTGCTCATATAAGAACTGATTTTCTCTTTTAAAATCAGTATACTGGATCTGTCACTTAACTGAAACAGTTACACTAGCCTCCTCTTGGGCTTTGTACAAATGATTCTCCCCAGCGGAGCAAACCTTTTAGCCTCTCTCTCGGGCTTTGTACGAGACACATAAAAAACTCCCTCGTTGAGTCAATCACCCCTTTTCGCCTCCATCTAGGGCTTTATACGAGATACCAAAAAGGTTTTTATTGAGCCAGACAAATTTTAGCCTCCATCTCGGGCTTTGTACGAGATACAAAAACACTCTCTTGTTGAGCATAAAAGATTCTCTTGTTGAGTCAAACCCTTTTAGCCTCTCTCTCGGGCTTTGTACGAGACACAAAATAGCCTCCTCTTAGGCTTTGAATAATGATTTTCCCTAGCGGAAATTAGCCTCCTCTTAGGCTTTGTATAAGAAAACCACTGGTTGATCCAATCAACCTTTTAGCATCAAACCTGTGCCTCGTTCACAGTACACAAACATCAACAACTCCTTCCCTTTCATCTAATCGCTGTAAGCGGCAAGCTTCTGGATCATCTATATCCATGCCACTGTCCTTCTTTTAGCATGAGGAATTCCTAAGGAAATATGGTGTTACTCTATACTGAGTTAAAGTCTTCTCCTTCAGGTTAAAACCCCTTCTTCGGAAATTATGGCATTGCTCGGATCCGCGTATCCCAGTTAAAGTAATTCTCCTTTACCCCTCTTTAGAGATGACAAACTCTCTCTAAAGTCGAGACCTTTCAGCTTCACATCTTGGGCTTTGAACAAGATACAAATCACCTTTCGCTTCACGTCTTGGGCTTCGAACAAGACACTAAAAACCAATTTCCTCCCATAGACTAGGAGGAACTACGAACGCTCTGATTTCCCCGTTTCGGTAAACGGGAATACGTAGGCATAAGATCGAAAGAAAATATCTTAGCGAGCACTAGGGGTGTTCAAAACCGAACCAACACAATAAAAAACCGCAAACCAAACCAAACCAAACCGAAACCGCAAAAAACCGCATTTGGTTCGGATTTGTTCGGGCCATCTTTTAACAAAACCGCATGGTTCGGTTTGGTTTGCGGTTTGTATTTTGCAAACCGAACTAAACCAAACCAAACCGCATTATGTTACAACCCAAACTTCACTTATCTCACATCTAACCCAAAACTCAAACCCATTATGCCTTAACCTTACAATTACGAAATATTTTCTCTTACTCACACTTAACTTTTCAGTTTTAATCTTCTCAAATCTCTCCTAATAGTATTGTGCATTCTTCTCATCTTCTTTGCCATGTATGTCTCGCCTCTTTTACACTAATCTCTCATCTCACATGTTCTTTCTTTTTCATCTTCTCATTTTTATGTTACTATTTTCTCTTCTAAATATATTTTTATCGCACCTTTCTTCTCTAATCTCACATCTGTTATGTTCTTTCTTTTTCATCTTCTCTAATCTCTCTTCTCTTATATTTTCTGTTTTATAATAATATTTTGATATTGTTTTATGCTACTATTTTTTTTTCACTTTTGTTTAAATTGATTTTTGTATATTGAATGAGAACTTTTTGTCTAAATATGATGAGTTTTGTTGTTATTTGGCAATGTATGAATGACTAAACACAAAGTTATGTTGTTCTCTATATATGTAAATATCACTCAATAAAAATCTTGTAAAAAACCGAACCAACCGAACCAATCCAAACCGCATTGGTTTGGTTTGGTTTGGTTTGGATTTTTTTTAAAAGTCAACCAAACCAAACCAAACCGCATGCTTTTTCCCCTTGCGGTTCGGATGATTTTTATCGTCAAAACCGCCCAACCCGCACCGCGAACACCCCTAGCGAGCACAATCAACAAAAAACCCAAATGCCATTTCAAAAGCAGTAATCCAAAAACATCAGTCCTAATATCCTAATCCTTATTCCCCGCCAGAAACCTTCTGCCCAGATAAAAAGAAAGAAAGCAGTATTGGCGAAAATACAAATAACCAGTACAAAGGCCCCCCACATTGTAGCATTCGTAACCTAACAGACCGCTGTTTAAACTCAGTATGCAAAGCAGGGTTAATTGGAGGCATCTATTTCCCTTCCTTCATCAGCTTCAATAGGATAAAAAATGAATCGACCTGTAGTAAACTCAACCGCAGAGAGCGACAAGTGCTTAAGAACCACGTCCAAAATCGTTCGCTACAGAAAAATGGCGCCCACCGTGGGGCCACGTCTCATTTTACTTTAGGGCATCGTCCCCATTTTCCACGGAAAATAGCAACTCTGCTGAGGAGAAAGATTGACCTATGCTGGTCCATCTCTTAGGCTGAGAACCACAGATTGGGGCTTCCGTCGGGGAACCCATTTCTGTCAGGAACTTAGGATTCTTAGCTTCATTAGGTCTAGGATGTTTAAGACAAATATATATACTGCTTTTCCTAATTGCTGTATGTGTTTATTTTTCAGCTACTGGGAATGCGGGTGATGCCGTATGTGGAAAGATTGAGTATACACTTAGGAAGCCAACCCTTTCGTAGTGCGGAAACTATCGGAAATAGTTGTTACGCGATACTACCCTCATTTGAGGCTGGTGATCTATTCTCGGTGAATAGCACTTACTCTAAGATTGTACACAACTCGCTGGCGATCCGCTTGTTGTCTGCCTTCCTGGGAGGAGCTAATGATAATGAGTACAGGTACAAAAAACACCCTAGTAAACCTTTTGGTATGGGTAGAGCCTTGACTTCATGACAACGACCCTCTGACCCCATGTTTTTTCTATGTTTTTGTGTGCTGCATTCATGCATTCATCTAAAAAACATTAAAACATTCAAAAAAATTTCTCTTCTAGTCTCTCTGTTTTTCAAATTAAACTAAGACTGTGATTGCAAATATCAGAGAAAAGGATTGCGTTAATGGATTTCGGTAGAAGGAGAACTTACCAGTATACCTTCAAGGTTCCAAAGCTAGAGGATTTGAGAAGGTTAGCGAGGATGATCACTAACCCAGAGGCTTTCAGAGCCAAGAACGGTGGTTTGCTACCACTGTTAAGAGTCCATGTGATTGAGGGAATCATGGACGCGCTCGTTCAATTCTACGATCCTGTTTATCACTGTTTCACATTCCCGGATTACCAGCTCGCACCAACGTTGGAGGAGTATTCTCATCTGTTGGATCTACATATCACTGATAGAGCTCCATTTTCTGGACTGGAAGAAATTCCAAAGAATCAGACTATTGCAAGAGCAATTCATTTAGACGAGTCTGAGGTCAGGACTCACCTGACTACCAAGGCTGGCATCCGAGGTTTGCCAGGCCAGTTCTTAACAAAGAAAGCTCTGTACTTCGCCAGTATAGGGAACGGGACTGCTTTTGAAAGCATCTTTGTCTTGCTCACCTACGGATTATTTTTGTTTCCCAACATTAATAACTTCGTCGATATCAACGCCATTAAGGTTTTTCTCATTGGAAACCCTGTGCCGACTTTGCTCGCGGATGCGTATCATTCTGTGCACTTAGGAAATTTGTACAGCGGAGGGGAGATCACATGCTGTGTACCTTTGCTTTACAAATGGTTTATCTCCCATTTGCCTAAGTCTGCTGCTTTTTGGGATGGCAAGAGTGTCTTGCGTTGGTCGCAGAAGATCATGTCTCTTACCAACTCTGATATAGATTGGTGCAATAGGATTTATGATGGGATGAGGATCATTGATCGTTGTGGAAACTTCCCCAACGTACCCCTCATAGGAACTAAAGGGGGAATCAACTACCATCCGGTATTGGTTCTTCGTCAATTTGGATACCCAATGAGACACATCCCGCTGGGTGTTCATCTGGAAGGTCTTTTCTTCAAGGAAGGAGAAAACGACAGAGCACTGAAGATGGAAATAGTGCGCGCTTGGAAGCACGTTCATATGAAAGGACGAGAGTCTCTAGGAAAACCGGACTGTGTCTCGGTGGAGCCTTATCTCCACTGGGTACAAACTAGAGCTCTCAAGCTAAAGATGCCTTATCCTCGTTACGGAATTCTTCCGCCGAGGGAATCTGTCATGTACTTCATGACGGAAATGGAAAAGCTTCAGGTTACTCTCAACAAAGTTCAAAAGGAAAGAAGGTCTTGGAAGAACAAGTACCACACCCTCAACATAGAATGTATCCAAATACAACAACTACTGAAAGAGAAAGATGCTCTGATTGAAATTTTGGAGCAACATGCTGTAGAAAATCAGGATGACCAAAGAAATTTGCTCACTCCTTTCACCTGGCAAAGGAATGACAACCCGACAATGGCTCAAGCGCCCCGGTCAAAGAAAAGGAAGATATCAGAATCAGCTCCCGGTTTCTCTTCAGAGAGGACTCGGGACCCATTAGTTTAGGTTTCTGTTTCTGCACCTTGTAATCTACTGTATTTCCATTTCTGTAATCCTTTGAATTTCAATAAAAAAAGGGGTTTCCCCACCGTTTGATATTTGCAATCTAATTGTCGCAGTTTATTTTGATTAAATCAACAAACAATTAATATAATCATTGCATTTTATCATTCTCACATCGCGTCTTCTTCTTACCTACGAATCTCACGTTTGTGTCTCGGTTCTAGAGTCAAACTGTCTCATTCGTACAATACTCGGGCTAATCGTCAGAAAAGGATGGATGATCTTGAGGAAGAAAACAGAGAGTTGAAAGAAGAGATCGACGCTCTGAGAGAGGATATGAGAAATCTTCGTAACGACATGCAAGCCATGGCAGAAGCTCAGCAACAAAGGACTGTGATCTCGGAGATCACCTCAGCGCCCATAGTAGAGATGTTCGATCCTAGGTATCAGATGCCGAAAGATCGTCCCTGGGGCATGCCTGCGAACTATATCCCGGAAGGATATGTTTCGCCGATCGTTGAAGATCAGGGAATCACAACAGAAGCCGCTGGGCCTGAAGGTTACAAACTTCAGGAAAGCGAAGATGCCAGGGGCATACTGAAGACTCCTGAAGGTTACAAACTTCGGGAAACGCCAAGATTCACCGCCGTAGTTACGGTACCACCCCCTGTGGTTCACGCTGTCCCGGAAGGACAGATTCCACAGATACCTTCTGCTAAGAAGGAGACTATGTTTGACCGAATGGATGAATTCCAGGAACAGTTCTTGGAAATGCAGAAGGAACTGCAAGCCATTCGCGGTCAGGATCTTTTTGGAAAGGACGCCGCAGACCTTTGTCTGGTCCCCAATGTGAAAGTTCTGCACAAATTCCAAGTGCCCGACTTTGAAAAATACAAGGGTAACTCTTGCCCTCAAAGTCACTTGACGATGTACGCTCGACGAATGTCAGCTCAGACGGAGAATCAGGACCTGCTGATTCACTACTTTCAGGATAGTTTAACCGGTGCCGCCTTAAAATGGTACATGGGTTTAAACCGTGCCTCGATCAGCACATTCAGAGATCTTGGCAAGGCCTTCGTTCAACATTATAAATACAATTTGGACATGGCACCCGACAGAGATCAACTCAGATCGATGTCGCAAAAGGACAAGGAAACCTTTAAGGAGTACGCCCAGAGGTGGCGTGAAATTGCCGCTCAAATTTGTCCACCTCTTGAGGAAAAAGAGATGACAAAGATCTTCTTAAAGACCTTGAGCTCATTTTACTACGGCCGAATGGTCGCCAGTGCGCCCAGTGATTTTACCGAAATGGTCGGCATGGGTGTACGTCTTGAGGAAGCCGTCCGAGAAGGACGTTTGGTAAAAGACACTGGATCAACGAGCGGTACTAAGAAATACGGTAGTGCTCTCCCTAAGAAAAAAAAGCAAGATATTGGGAATATCTCTCTCAGAAAGCAAAGGCGTCGTTATCAACCAGTAGCAGCGGTAACTCCTGCTATCGGCCCCGCGCCTGTTCCTACGTATCAACCTCAGGTTGTGCAGAGCCAACCTAATCAGCAAAGGACTCAACAGTCTCTTCAGCAGGCTCGTCCTCAGTACAATAACAACCGTACAACACGATCATCAGGGTTTGATCCTATACCCATGTTGTACGCAGAACTATTTCCGTTACTACTGGCTAAGGGGCACATCCAGACTAAGTCTCCTCTTGCTGTACTGGAAAATCCGTCTTTTTGGTTTAAAGCGGGTCAGACATGCCCTTATCATCAAGGAGGGTCAAGGCATAACATAGAGAATTGCCTCAATTTCAAATCTGACGTGCAAAATCTTGTTAAGAGTGGGCTCTTATCTTTCAAAGATACGAATCCTAATGTTCTCAAGAACCCGCTGCCTCAACACGAGAAAGCTGCAGTCAACCTGATTGAGAAAGAGACTAACAATGTCTATCAAATTCATGATGTACTCTTATTGAGGACCAATCTGGTCAAGATGCATTGTAGACAGAGTGGATATGGCCATGTGCCACCTCATAACTATCACCAGTGTGATATCTTCTCTAAAAACAATCAGGGATGTTCGGTAGTGCAAGCAGCTCTACAGGAACAGATGGATCTCGGATGGATCCAAGAGCACAGAGTTCGTGGAGTTAACATGGTCTACACGAATTCTAACATCATTCAGAACCACGATATTCGTACAATGAATGTCAACTTGGTGGCGATGCACTCAAGGCAAAGCCAGTATCATAATCTGCCACAACACGATTACAGTTCTTGTCTGACTTGCTCGGTAAACAAACAGGGATGCTCTTTCATACAAGAGGCCCTCCAGCGTCAGATGGATCTTGGATGGATCCAAGACTACCATGATAGGAATCCCTATCAAATCAACATGGTTCAGATTTTCGATATTCGCGTGATGAATACCAACCTGGTAGAGTTACATGCTGAGCAGGTCCGACTCGGATTCCTGATCTCACATAACTATCAAAGCTGTAAAGCGGGTTGCGAAAACGATCGGGGTTGTACCCTTGTCCAGGAGGCACTTCAGCACTTGTTAAATCACTGGTGGATGCCAATCTATATGGATGAAGATACTCAGCAGATTAGTATCAGTAACAGGAACCCCACTCGGCGTCAGAGTCAGGATGTCCGATCAGTGGAAGCTAACCTAGTGAGGTTACATTGTATTCAAAGTGGGCGAGGCCAGGTGCCCCCACACAACTATGACAGTTGTGGCGTCTGTTCAGAAAGTAACCAAGGGTGTTACCTTGTGAGAGCAGCTCTTCAGGGTCAAGTCGATCATGGAGAAATTCGTCCATATCCAGGTTCTGGACCCATCGATTGGTCGCCGAACTACCTTGCCGATCAAGTTGCGGATGTTTTTGCTATCATTCCTTTGCTTGATGAATCCAGAGTTCCCAACCGGGAACGGATCGAGATTACTTATGATGGTCAGAAAAACCAGAAGGTTCCCATAGTCATCTATCTACCGGGACCATTACCGTATGAATCAGCTAAGGCTATCCCTTACAAATACGGTGCAACAACAGTTGAGAATGGAAAGGAAATTCCATTACCCTCCGTCGTGAATATTGCAGACATCAGTCGTGTAACACGGAGCGGTCGAATCTTCAACAGAGGAGTTGGAGAGTCCAACAAAGAAAAGGAATTTCAGACAGAAGTTCCTAATCCACCAGTCGGTCAATCCAGTAATCCCGACCCTTCGAAAGACAAAGATGAGATGTTGAAGCTCATCCAAAGGAGTGAATACAACATTGTTGATCAACTGTTACAGACTCCTTCAAAGATCTCAGTATTATCACTGTTACTCAGTTCAGAAGCGCACAGGGAGGCTCTACAGAAAGTTTTGGAGCAGGCCTTTGTGGAACAGGATGTAACAATCACACAGTTTGATAGTATTGTCTCTAACATCACTTCCTGCAATAATTTGGGATTTAGTGATGAGGAACTACCTGAAGAGGGTCGTCGTCATAACATGGCGCTCAATATCACAGTTAACTGCCAGGACGATGCGTTGGCCAGCGTACTGGTAGACACAGTGTCAGCCTTGAATGTTATGCCGAAGTCCACTTTGACATAATTATCATTCAAGGGCCCTCCGATGAGAATCAGCGAGGTTTTCGTCAAAGCGTTCGACAGATCCAGAAAGATAGTTATTGGCGAAGTTGATCTTCCTATAACTATTGGTCCTCATACTTTTCAAGTCACTTTCCAGGTCATGGACATCCGGGCAACGTACAGTTGTTTATTAGGAAGACCTTGGATACATCAGGCTGGAGCGGTCACTTCGACCCTCCACCAAAAGCTAAAGTTCGTTCAGAACGATCAACTTGTCACAGTCTGTGGGGAACAGGCTTTGCTCGTGAGTAACTTATCATCATCTGCTGGTATAGAACCTGATGAGGTTATTGGAACGCAGTTCCAAGCACTATCGGTGAGCAAGAACAATCAGTTCGGAGGAGGAACGTCGATTTCCTCATACAAGGATGCTATCAAAGCGGTCGATAGTACCGATACAACCGGATGGGGACAGCTTGTCATTCCTATTGACAATAAAACAAAGAAGGGTCTTGGTTTTTCTGCAACCTGTACCCAGACAGCTGCCGGCGATGAAAGTCTTCATCCCATTCAGAACTTCTTCCATAGTGGAGGCTTCCTCCAACCAGTGACTCAAGTAGTCCATGTTATCAATGAAGAGGATCCTTTTGACATAGATGAGGGATGGAAGTCCTATCTTAACGAGGACGGTTATGTGTCACAGGATGAAACGCAAACTACATTTTGTTATTCCGCACAGAGTCCGAGATTTATACCCAGGTCAGACATCGAGATGATCTATGGAGATTGTGACCCGGAAGGATGCCGTGCTCCACCAAATTCATTAGAGGAAGACACTCCGATGAAAGACAATTTTGACTACACCTACTATGGCCCAATGGATGGTCTGCCAATGTGGCAACCTTATCCAGGAGACTTGGGGCAAGAAAGTCAGCCAAGCAATGAAAATCAGCTGACCGTCATTGAACAGAATACCTGTGTCCCCGCCATGTCATGGGATCAACACTTAGGTCATTCAGAAACTACTCAACATGAAGATGAATTCGCAACGTTTGCAGGACTTGAATTCATCAACTATGCTTTTCCCGAGGTCAACGTCATCGAGAGAGATGACTCCTCCAGTTCCAAAGAAGTTTGGGACACCTTGGGACAACCGAGTGGAAAATACGACTATATGGTCAAGTACACAGCTCCCGAAAGCTCTCGTATCAGGCTCAAAGATATCCAGCCTACTGGATGGGAAGATACAGCTGAGAGCACAAATGCTATGCAAAATACAACTGAGGAATCCTCCTACGACAGTTCTGCCTGGGAGACAGATTCCAATGATCCTGCTCCACCAGAAATCAGCGTCATTTCTGAAGACAAATCAAGGAAGGTGCCAGACTTTGTGTTTCACCGAGGAGTTCGCCGCCAGTGGGTTGTCGTCGAGGTTCCGAAGGTCGTTCATCAGTCAAAGTAATTGCCATCTTTAACCTTTCACCCTGCCCAGGTGAAACGAATGTTTTGATAGGGCTCGCTTTCTGTAAATTTCCCTCTTCGCTTTGCCCGAAGCGACAGAGTTTTGTTTTATAGGGCCGTAGTTTCAAGATTAGACTTGTGCATTAATAAAATAACGTCGTTCTGTAATTTCCGCATTAATTGTTGTTTTCTCTTTTTGCTTTTCTCAGAAAATGGTAATCCTAAAAAACATTCGATAATAAAAACAAGCAGTAAAATCAATACACTGCACACACTTGCATTTTCTCTATCTCTTCTAAACACGAATCATCACGTCATGCAGATTGCTTGTTTTACACCCCGTTGAAACATACGATCCGATGCCTTCTCCCGACTTTGAGTTCCCGGTATTTGGGGCTGAAGAAGGAAATGACAACGAAATTCCAGAAGAGATCTCCCGATTACTCAGACAAGAGGAAAGGTCCATTGAACCTCACAAAGAGCCGTTGGAAACGGTCAACCTGGGTTCGGAAAAAGAGAGAAAAGAAATCAGGATTGGAGCACTGCTCAGTCCAGCTTCCAGAGAGGGTTTGATAAAGTTTCTCAGAAAATTTCCCGATGTGTTTGCTTGGTCCTATCAGGACATCCCTGGGTTGGATACCAGCATCGTGGAACATGATCTACCATTGAGATCGGAATGTCCGCCAGTAAAGCAAAGGTTGAGACGCACTCACCCAGACATGGCCATCAAAAACAAAGAGGAGGTACAGAAACAGATTGACGCAGGTTTCCTCGCTACATCTGAATATCCTCAATGGTTAGCTAACATCGTACCCGTTCCCAAAAAGGACGGAAAGGTCAGAATGTGTGTCGATTACAGAGATCTAAACAAGGCTAGTCCAAAGGACGACTTTCCTTTACCACACATTGACATGCTCGTAGACAGTACAGCAAAGTTCAAAATTTTCTCCTTCATGGATGGATTCTCGGGCTATAACCAAATCAAAATGGCGCCGAAAGACATGGAGAAAACTTCGTTCATTACCCCATGGGTACCTTTTGTTACAAGGTAATGCCGTTCGGTTTGAAGAATGCCGGGGCAACCTATCAAAGGGCCATGACCACTCTGTTTCATGACATGATACACAAGGAAATCGAGGTATATGTCGATGATTTGATTGCAAAATAAAAAACAGAGAGTGAGCACGTTGAACATCTGTCAAAATTGTTCGAACGTTTAAGAAAATTCAAGCTCCGCTTGAATCCCAACAAGTGCACCTTCGGTGTCCGTTCGGGGAAACTCTTAGGGTTCATCGTCAGCCAGAAAGGAATTGAGGTTGATCCTGACAAGGTCAAGGCCATTCGAGAAATGCCTTCTCCAAAAACTGAAAAACAAGTCAGAGGATTCATGGGACGTTTGAACTACATCTCCAGATTCATATTCCTTATGACCGCCACGTGTGCGCCGATTTTCAAATTACTGAAAAAGAACCAGGACTGCGTTTGGTCAGAAGACTGCCAAACTGCCTTCGACAGTATTAAGGAATATCTGTTGAATCCACCGATTCTATCACCACCAGTGGAAGGAAGACCACTGATCATTTATCTCACAGTCCTAGAGGACTCAATGGGATGTGTACTTGGCCAACAAGATGAAACCAAAAGGAAAGAGTCTGCCATCTACTATCTAAGCAAGAAGTTCACCGATTGTGAAACTCAGTACACGATGCTTGAGAAAACTTGTTGCGCTTTAGCTTGGGCAGCCAAATATCTTCACCAGTACATGATTCGTCTTACTACTTGGTTGGTCTCCGAGATGGATCCAATCAAATACGTCTTCGAAAAACCTGCTCTCACGGGAAGGATTGCCCGTTGGCAGATGCTACTATCAGAATATGACATAGAGTACCATGCTCAAAAAGCCGTTAAAGGAAGTATTTTAGCCGATCATTTGGCTCATCAACCGATTGACGATCAGGAATCAATCGGGTTTGACTTCCCAGACGAAGATGTCATCTATCTCAAAATGAAAGACTGCGATGAACCGCTACCCAGTGAAGGGCCAGAACCAGGTTCCCAATGGGGACTTATCTTTGACGGAGCAGTTAATCATTACGGAAACAGAATTGGGGCAATCATTGTTACCCCTCAGGGTACCCACATTCCTTTCACTGCCAGACTTACGTTCGAATGTACGAACAACGAGGCCGAATACGAAGCTTGTATTATGGGTCTTGAAGAAGCGATTGATTTAAGGATCAAGAACTTGGACGTATACGGCGATTCAACCTTGGTTATCAATCAGATCACAGGAGATTGAAACACATACCAATCAGGATTGATTCCTTACAAAGAATATGCAAGAAGGTTGTTGCCCTTCTTCAACAGAGTTGACTTTCATCACATCCCTCGTGGTGAGAATCACATGGCTGATGCTTTAGCCACTCTCTCTTCCATGATTAGCGTAGGCCGATGGAATGACCTACCTAAGATTGACGTTATGCGCCTTGAACGGCCCGCCTACATCTTCTCGATCGAAGCAGTCATAGATGACAGACCTTGGTATCACGATATCAAATGCTTCCTTCAAAAGCAAGAGTACCCACCTGGGGCACTCAGAAAAGACAAGAAAACCCTCAGAAGGCTAGCTGGAAGCTTCTTCCTGAGCGGTGACACTCTTTATAAGAGGAATTTTGACATGGTCTTGCTCCGATGCGTCAACAGACCAGAAGCAGACATGCTGATGAAAGAAATTCATGAAGGATCCTTTGGCACTCATGCCAACGGACACACAATGGCGAGAAAAATTCTCAGAGCCGGGTACTATTGGTTGACCATGGAATCCGACTGCTACAAGTACATGAGGAGGTGTCACAAGTGTCAGATATACTCCGACAAAATCCATGTACCGCCAACGCATCTCAAAGTTCTCTCTTCCCCGTGGCCTTTTTCCATATGGGGAATCGATATGATTGGCTTGATCGAACCTAAGGCTTCAAACGGACATCGGTTCATCCTTGTAGCCATTGACTATTTCACCAAGTGGGTCGAAGCAGCGTCATACGCTAATGTTACCTGACAAGTGGTGGTCCGATTTATCAAAAACAATATCATCTGCCGTTATGGCGTTCCAAGCCAGATCATTACGGATAATGGATCTAACTTGAACAATAAGATGATGAAGGAGTTGTGCGCAGAGTTCAAGATTGAACACCATAACTCATCTCCCTACCGACCCAAGATGAACGGAGCGGTAGAAGCGGCTAACAAGAACATCAAGAGAATTGTTCAGAAGATGGTTGTAACCTACAAAGATTGGCACGAGATGCTACCCTTTGCTCTTCACGGTTATCGTACATCTGTCCGCATTTCAACAGGGGCTACCCCTTTCTCTCTAGTGTATGGCATGGAAGCAGTGCTCCCCATAGAAGTAGAAATCCCATCAATCCGGGTACTGATGGAAGCTAAGCTTACAGAAGCTGAGTGGTATCAAAGCCGACACGACGAATTGAACCTGATCGAAGAAAAGCGAATAACGGCACTATGGCACGGTCAGTTATATTAGCAAAGAATGAAGAGGGCTTTTGACAAAAAGGTCCGACCTCGCGTCTTCAGAAAATGAGACCTCGTGCTCAAGAAGATACAATCATTTCTCTCTGATTCGCGAGGCAAATGGACTCCGAATTATGATGGCCCCTATGTGGTCACGAAAGCTTTCTCAGGCGGCGCCTTGAGACTTGCAACCATGGACGGAGACGAATTTGCCTACCCCACGAATGTTGATGTAGTCAAGAAATACTTCGCCTAAACTAAAAAAAAAAACTAAAAAAAAATCGTCTCGGTGGATTGAAAACCCGAAAGGGCGGTCCAGGCAAAAGTTAGAGACATGAAAAAAAAATCATCCCGGTGGATTGGAAACATCATAGTACAATCCAGGAAAAAATTAGGGATAATGGCAAGTAACTATGTTCAACAGAGGCAAGTCCCTCAGCAGCAGTTACATCATCCATCAGAGGAAAACTCCCGTCAAAGGTCATCTTCGACAGAAGCTCAGGATGCCCCGAATTCAAAGTTGGTAGAAGGATAGTGGTCGTTATGTTTCAACGTAGCCCTTTTCCCTGTAAATTACCATTTTCTAAACTTTGTACATACTCTTTGGAATCACGCGTTTGGCTGATCTCCATCTTATCAATAAAATTTGAGCCCTTGTGCTTTTGTTTGTAATTCTTACTTGTTTTAGCTTTACAGAACGACGTTGTTTAACTTAATCATCGATTCTTGAAATGAAACAAAATGAATTTACTTGTTAAAATTTTTTCTGCTTTAAATTAAAGATGTCATTTCTTTTAACTGTTGAACATCGAAAGAACGTCGATTGCGTCTCCAAAGGCGTTCGAGCATCAAAATGCAGAATCAAAGTACTCCTTCTAAGCCAGTGCGCCTGAATGAAGGATCAACTGTATCAGATGCGGTTTTCCCGTCTGATACCTTCGGCCGAGTTCTTATCTCCTAAGCCCGACCAACATAGCTCCCAGCAGGGACTATTTCTCCTAAGCAAGGTGGAATTGCTACTTTTGAACCAGCGATATTTCGACGCCCCGCGATGGCCGAGTATTCAGTCGTGTTCATCTATTAGTCTGTATGTCGCGTCTGTTTTGTCAGCATAAACATACATACATCATGCATTTTTTATTTGCATTCCCATTTCATATTGCATCACTATCACTTGAGTCGGTCTTATCCTGCCGTGATAACCGTCCTCTCAATCGAGTTTGTCAGTCCTTGCCCTCGTCAGGAAGTGTTGCGTCTGAACAATCTTGCTACCAGTGTATCTCTAGATCAGAGTCAGCGCTTGGCCACTTTGATAACTTGAACCTCTGAAACATCAGAGAACCTTCAACAGATGTCACTCTTCGCCATTGAAGATGATATCCCCGCTTTCCCGGATTAAGGAAAATCCCCAGAGAAAGCCTCTTAAAACAGAGATTCGGCAGTACATCAGTGTTTCACCGAAAAAGCCGCTGATGAAAAGGTCATCGGCACCTCAAAATTGGATCCCATCATATGGCATTTCTCCGGGGAGATCCCGAGAAAATTATGATGCAATATCCCCAAGCGGAAGCAGTCTCTCAAGAGACTCGCTTTCCCCAGTAGAAACAAATGGCGTCTCCAAAACAGAGAAGTTTGTGTAACTCTACAACTCAGACGTTGGGTTCCCCAGCAAGTCTGACATCGAAACTTTTTCCACTCAAATGGCATCTCCCCAGGAAAATTCGGCGAGAAGTTTGAGGAAAACCGCTACGAACAGCGTCCCTTGTCAATAAAGTTTATTGACAAAAGAAACTAAGACCAGTTCCTTGGTAGGAAACCAGGATCGAGGGGAAGTTTCAATCAGAAACTAAGACCAGTTCCTTGGTAGGAAACCAGGATCGAGGGGAAGTTTATTTCAGAAACTAAGACCAGTTCCCTGGTAGGAAACCAGGATCGAGGGGAAGTTTATTTCAGAAACTAAGACCAGTTCCTTGGTAGGAAACTAGGATCGAGGGGAAGTTTATTTCAGAAACTAAGACCAGTTCCTTGGTAGGAAACCAGGATCGAGGGGAAGTTTAAATCAGAAACTGAGACCAGTTCTTTGGTAGGAAACCAGGATCGAGGGGAAGTTTACCTTTTCTAAGCATCATTACTTAGCAAAAGAATATGAATGCGCAAGCTGCCATTCATAGCCATCAAAATTTCGGATATTCCGATTTTTAATCCTCTTGCACCCCGAATGCTCGAATACCTTCGTCATTCACTCCTTCGGGTCCAAGAAGATTAAATAGGGGCATCTGTCATACCCCAAATTTTGACCACTAAGATTTCCCATCATTGTGCAAATCATCAGCACAATATGGATGTACCTTCATGCCTCATCAACCTCCTCAAGGAATTGTTGAGCATTGACTGCAATCAGAACTAGGGTTTCAAGCCCTCCTAGAGCCTTAGACAAAAGATCAATCAAGGAATGACTTGATCTTCAACTTGTCTAACCTCTCAAGTATCCACAATGTATCAAAAGGACTCCCACTTCAAGGATTAAGCACAAAGCTGCTCCCTTCTAGGTGGATCAGGCCTCCAGATCGACTGTGTCACCAAATTAGGGTTTTGATCGCCTAGGGCCTCCAGATGAAAATTTTTCATCTGGGCACAAGCCAATGATTCAAAACATAACCTAATTTACTCCATGGAACCTCATGAACCAATTCATCAAGTCAATTTTGCCTCAGGGGAGGCATACATAAAAAATCAGGAATTAGGGTTTCTTGACCTAATTCACCCCTAAGTTGACTTTTGGGACAAACCATGAGCCAAGACCTCAAGACATGATTTGAGGGTCTCTAATGAACCATATTAATCCATTTGGAACAATGGATTAATCCAAGAAGCTTGAGTAACAAGTCTCAATTTCATCTGCACCACAGTTAGGGTTTCGCGAGAAAAGTCAACTGTAACTTTGACTTTTGACCTGGACATGCTCCCAAACCCTAATACATGATTCAATATACCCTATGACACCCTTGGAACATGTCCATCAAGTTTGATTTATGTCAAGGACATGATTTCCTGAAGAATTGCACAGTTTGGAATTCATCTGATAAAAAGTCAACTGTGCACAAAAATCAACTTTGACTTTTTGAGATTTTTCACCAAAATGGATTTTTAACCCTAAAATGATGTTAATGTATGATTTGAATCATCATTCATCAAGAAAAATCAAGAAAAGTTGGATAACTTGTAAAAGGGGTAACCATAAAAACTTAGAAATTTTTCTAAGTTAAAAATAAAGTGGCTAGGGTACCAACTTTGGAGGACCATAACTCCTAAACCACAAGGCCATTTTTTCTCATCCAAAGATGGATTTGTAGCCCTCATTATCATCTACAAAAACTTCAACTACAAGTCATTCCAATTCATTAAGGATTTTGAGTTATGGAGTGATCAAAGTGGCTGAAAAGTGAAAATGTCACTTTTTCCAACACTTAGTGAAATTTTCACTAATTCAGAATCTGCCTTCACTTTTTGCCAAATGTAGGGGGATTTTTCACTTGGAATCAAAAGAGATCAAAACCAAACTTGTTCAAACAGTTGTTGTATCATGTAAGAGCTTTCCAAAATGGCCAAGAACATTGCCAAAATCAACCTACACCATGAGATATGACATTGTCAAGTTGCCTTGCTGAAATCTGTCAAAGCAAGGCAGATTTTGCATTTTGGCTCGATTTGCCAAAATCAGCCAATTTCAAATGCTCCTATCTACTTGGACACCTCCGAGGATTGAATCTAAAGGGGACAATCACTGAGCCCAGCCTCCAAAGTCCATGGAACAAGAAATAGGATGTTGAACCTAGAGTTGCCAAAATAGGGACAAGACTCCAAATTTGGAATGAGGCATTCAATGGAACCATCAAGGTGGCATGGACTGAACCATTCTCATCTGAAATCAGTCAAGACTTATCCAAGACCAAGGGAACCAAAGCTCTGTGCCCTAACCTCTAGTCAATGGCTAGAGGAGACTTGAATTCTCATTGGACAACATTGGCCAAACCTACTTACCAGCTGCCATTCACTATTCCTTGCAAAACAATCTTGCTCTACTATAAATAGATCTCAATTGTGTTCAGTTTAAGTACACCAAAGCCATCTAACAGATGCTTTCCTCAAAATCTCTTTCTCTTGGCAAAAATGCCTTTCTTAGCAAGGTAGCTATCGGGTTTTGAGTTTGAGAGCAATTCCAATCAAACCAATCACTCACACACCTCACATACATCATATAGAAGTGATCCAAACACTCAAACAACATCTGGAACACAGATTTCTCAAAATCACCAGTCAATTGCTCAAGGTTTTAACCAAGTTGCAGTTGAGATGCCATGAAGTGATCCAGCCAATTTCAATCAAGTCCAAGCATTCAAACACACTCCATAGGGTGCAAGGAAGTTGTTAAGATCATCACAACTCATCTGTAACACCTCCAGATCAGAAATCAATTTGCTCTTGCTGTCACGGCATAGAGGTAAGCCTAAGCTTGGTCATCTCTCAATCTATGCATATTTCCTCGCACAATAATTTGGCCATATGTTCATAATCATGCATGGAATGTTTTCCCTCAATTAATTGCATTGTTTGAATCGTGTATCAAAAATCCTAGCCTTCATGCAGAAATTAGGGTTCTTGAGGATTTTTCATGATTTCTTGTTGTATGTTTAATTTAAATGAAATTAAAGTGCATAGACATGATCGTGAGGTTGAGACGAGCACAATGATATGTGGATTGCATGGTATAATCAAGTATTCAGTGAGATTGGAGAGAAAATGCAAATCTGGGAAACCCAGAAAAACGCGCGTGTTCTTGCTTGTGTTCTTGGCGCCATTTTCAGAAATTTGAATATTTGAATTTTGTGATTTTGTTTAATTGATTCAAAAATTAATTTCTCTCTGAGTTTTAATGATTTTGAGTTGATTCTTTTTTTAATAATTCACAAAAATGTTAAAATATTTTATTTTATCAAAAAATCCCAAAAATATTATTTATTTTATATAATGTTTTAATTGTTTTTAACATTTGAAATATTTTTTCCACATTGATTTTGCAACTTTTGATGCTTTCTAATTATTTTGTAGGTCAATACTTAATTTTTGAAGCATTAATCCAAGATCACAATTTGTTTTCCATGTGTTAAACAATTTTTGATCATTTTAATTGAATTTTTATTCAATTAAATACATTTTGAAAACAAATTAGGGTTTTGGATTAATTCAACCCTCATAAATCATTTTCAAAACTCTTTTGGGCCTCTTGAGAGAGTGTAAGACCCAACCCCCCTTGTACAAAAACTTTTTGGGCCTCACTCATTGTATAAGTCCCTCTGTACAAGTAAACGGCGCGATCGTTGCCCGTTTAAAAATAAACCATCTGGGCCTCTCCTCGAGCTATAAGACCCATTCAAAACTCTTTTGGGCCTCTATTAGAGTGTAAGACCCAACCCCCTTTTAACCAAAACCTTTTTGGGCCTCACTTATTGTATAAGTCCCTCTGCGTTAAAAGAAAACCTCGGCGCGATCGCCATTTTAAACGAAAAGTCAACTGGGCCTACCCTCGTGTTATAAGCCCCATTCTTCTTCTTTAAAACTTTTTGGGCCTCTTGAGAGAGTGTAAGACCCATCCCTCTGTACAGAAAACCTTTTTGGGCCACAGTCACTTGTATAAGACCCCCTGTACAAATTCAACAGTGCACTCACTGGTAAAACCCTGGGCCTCTCCTTGAGCTGTAAGCCCCAAATTTATTTCTTTTTCAAAGCACTTTCTCCTTTGATTTTGAATATACTGTTGTTTTCAATTTTTCTTTGTTGAACAACTAACCAAACAGCATGGAGGCTCTACAACCGAGTAAGTGTTTATACGCTTTCATTTACTGCATTCATATCATATAACTGTTTTGTGGGGCTGCTCACTGTAAGTCTCCTTTCATAAACTCATATCGACTGTGTAATAATAGTATAGATATCAGAGTTTCCCCGGCAACTACGTCTAGAACTAGGTAAAGTCGTTTCGTTTATTCGTAGAAATAGACAGCTAGATCCCAAATAGGATCACCAGATACAGTCTTCTCTTCGGCTGTCCTCATTAGGAATTGTCAAGAAACTCTACTCCCAAAGATGAAATGTATTCTCCGTGAATGGCATCTTTGAGTTTCTTCCAAATTCTCGGACTTTCCTGACCTGCTCTATTCCTTGTGAATAGCTTGCCTTGAATTTCTCGGGGTTTGGGGACCCACGGGCTTCTTAAAAGCATCGGCCTCCTCTTGGGCACTGTACAAGGACCCACAGGCTTCCTATAAGCAACCCCGCCTCCTCTTGGGCTTAGTACAAGGACCCCTTCGGCTTCTTAGAAGTATTGACAGCCTCCTCTTAGGCTTCGTATAATGATCTCTTCCTCCGGGAATGATAGCCTCCTCTTGGGCTTCGTACAAGGACCGATCGACTTCTTAAAAGTTTCCAGCCTCCTCTTGGGCTTCGTACAAATTGTCCCGACGACCTCCTAGAGGTATAGGAACAGAACTTAGTCATCTTCATAAAACAGTCCTTTCCAGAGTCTACTATTGTTTCTCAAATCATAAGATAAAACTCTAGACTTGGACAGTCTGTTTTCCTTGAGTCTCAAAGACATTCTAAAGTGACCCTTTCGTTAGATAGGAAGAAAACCCGTAGACTCGGACAGTCTCAATACCCTTCGGATTTCCCGCTCCCTTAAAGAATAGGGACGAACCCCGATCCTCAGATCAAACCCATGAGTACAGTGTTGCTCATATAAGAACTGATTTTTTCTTTTAAAATCAGTATACTGGATCTGTCATTTAACTGAAACAGTTACACTAGCCTCCTCTTGGGCTTTGTACAAATGATTCTCCCCAGCGGAGCAAACCTTTTAGCCTCTCTCTCGGGCTTTGTACGAGACACATAAAAAACTCCCTCGTTGAGTCAATCACCCCTTTTCGCCTCCATCTCGGGCTGTATACGAGATACCAAAAAGGTTCTTATTGAGCCAGACAAATTTTAGCCTCCATCTCGGGCTTTGTACGAGATACAAAAACACTCTCTTGTTGAGCATAAAAGATTCTCTTGTTGAGTCAAACCCTTTTAGCCTCTCTCTCGGGCTTTGTACGAGACACAAAATAGCCTCCTCTTAGGCTTTGTATAATGATTTTCCCTAGCAGAAATTAGCCTCCTCTTAGGCTTTGTATAAGAAAACCACTGGAAGATCCAATCAACCTTTTAGCATCAAACCTGTGCCTCGTTCACAGTACACAAACATCAACAACTCCTTCCCTTTCATCTAATCGCTGTAAGCGGCAAGCTTCTGGATCATCTATATCCATGCCACTGTCCTTCTTTTAGCATGAGGAATTCCTAAGGAAAGATGGCGTTACTCTATACTGAGTTAAAGTCTTCTCCTTCAGGTTAAAACCCCTTCTTCGGAAATTATGGCATTGCTCGGAGCCCCATATCCCAGTTAAAGTAATTCTCCTTTACCCCTCTTTAGAGATGACAAACTCTCTCTAAAGTCGAGACCTTTCAGCTTCACATCTTGGGATTTGAACAAGATACAAATCACCTTTCGCTTCACGTCTTGGGCTTCGAACAAGACACCAAAAACCAATTTCCTCCCATAGACTAGGAGGAACTACGAACGCTCTGATTTCCCTGTTTCGGTAAACGGGAATACGTAGGCATAAGATCGAAAGAAAAGATCTTAGCGAGCACAATCAACAAAAAACCCAAATCCCATTTCAAAAGCTGTAATCCAAAAACATCAGTCCTAATATCCTAATCCTTTTTCCCCGTCAGAAACCTTCTGCCCAGATAAAAAGAAAGAAAGAAGTATTGGCGAAAATACAAATAACCAGTACAAAGGCCCCCCACATTGTAGCATTCGTAACCTAACAGACCGCTGTTTAAACTCAGAATGCAAAGCAGGGTTAATTGGAGACATCTATTTCCCTTCCTTCATCAGCTTCAATAGGATAAAAAATGAATCGACCTGTAGTAAACTCAACCGCAGAGAGCGACCAGTGCTTAAGAACCACATCCAAAATCGTTCGCTACAGGAAGGTACTTTTTTTTTCAACAGGCAATGAAATATTATAACTGTTGCACAAGGGGTGCAGCAACCCTTACAACACAAGAAAGAGTCATTGAAGACAAACTAAAGGTACTGAGTACCAATCATAAAAAGACAAACTTACAAGAGGATTAACAATAGACAACCATTTCCAACTATAGAACTTGATTGAGTTTAAAATCTCCATCGCAAACTTAGGTTTATTGTCAAAAACCACATAATTCCTTCCGTACCAAAGGAACCAAGATGTCGCTGCCCACACGATTAAACCCTTACTGTTTCCTGTAGCTGTTTTGATTACTCCTTCGAAATCCTTCATTGATTCTGAGCAGCTTTCTTTAACTATGCTCTCAATCCCCAACCACTTCTCTATACCTTTCCAAATAGCACCTGCTTAAGGACATTCCATAAACACGTGTTTTATAGTTTCCTCTTGATGACCACACAAACTACAACCAATGCCTCCAAATGGAATGCCAACTTTCCTCATAACTAGAAGGTCTTTGGTTGCTACCCTACTTCTCACTAATCTCCACACAAAAATCTGGACTTTCGATGGTATCTTCATCTGCCAAGTTTTCTGCAAACACTCCAGACAGTCTTCTTCAACCAATCTGACAGCTTTCTCTTGATATAAGCTTAAGTAACCTGATCTAACTGAATAGCCATCAGATGATAAAGACCTAGAATCCAGGCCTGGCTCCCATGTAAAAACATCTGCTCCCCCCTTGAAGGTTTAATGTCCACCATCAATTCCAAAAGATCTTCTTTTTCCTTTTCCATAACAGACTCTGTAGAAAAGAAACTGAACCTAAAGTTCCAAATCCATTCATCCTCGATCCAATCTCCTAGTTCTGCTACTGAAATGCATGAATCTTTTGCGAAAAGAAAGAGATTAGGAAATGCTTCCTTCAGAGGAATATCCAAAACCCATCTGTTGAGCCAAAGTACAATTTTCTCCCCATTCCATAACCTACATCTCAGGTGCTCTATGAACATGTTCCTCTTTGACCCTTGATCAAAACCCACCCCTAACATGTCTCTCCACCCAATTGAGACATTCTTCTTACCTCTCTCCCCTTCATAATTGGGAAGGTACTTATTCCTACTAACAAAACATAGACATCTATAATATGTGGTTATTGTAGAGAAGGAAATTTGATCTTATAGCTATGAAGTTTTTCCATAGGATGTGACATTATGCATTTCTTAAAAATATCTAAATGGTTATTGATTGAAAAAAAATCACTTTTTAAATCATACTAGTAGTGTTGTGTCTCTTAAAAAGATTATGAAAATGTTGCGCGTTAAATTATGGGAGTATGGGCACAACATATTTATGATTTAGTAGTATGATTTGTTAGGGGAGATTTTCACTAGGGAGCGTTGAACATTGTGAGACTTTCCTTTCTAGAAGAAGACCCTCGTGAGAGACACACCACATATTCACCGAAAACCTTAAGATGATAGGTGTATGAGTTCTCCCACTTATAAATTTTCAAATCTCCACATTTCTAGCCATTATAAAACTATTACACATACTACTCACACTTGTTATACCTAATATGATTTCGGTTATTGAAAAAGTAAATGTTGCGCGTCAGCACAAAAATGTATGTTTACTAGAAATTAATATAGCTATATCATAAATTGCTATCAGAGGTTACAAAACCTTTGTAATTTATTTGAAAAACCATCGCAAAGTATAAATTTATTTAAAAATGTACATTATATTTCATGGCAGTTACAACCGTCGTAATTAACCAAACACAATTTAGAAGACAACTTTTAAAACGGACGCAAACAATGCTTCCAACACTAAGTTTTATGAAGGTTGACAAACTGTCACAATGTCAGTTTTACTGCAGTTCTAAGTTCTAACCTCCACTAACTGCTTTCAAAACAGCCTCAAAACATCATTTTTTTGTACTGGTTCTTTCGAGAGCTTTGGAATGCTTCTTTCAAGGCCCCTAAGCTGCCACTTTTCTGGCTCATAGAGTCATCCGAATCCAATATGAGAAACCTAACAGATCTGGTTTACTTACATTTACAAAATAATTTTTTGCATGGAAAGTTGGGGCTTGATATGTTTTTGAAGCTCAAAAAGCTAGTTTTCCTTGATTTATCAATCAACAATTGTCATTATTCAATGGAAAAAGTTCTTACAATGCAACCAATTCCCCAATCATGTTCTTAGGTTTGGCATCATGAAATATAGTTGAGGTTCCAACATTTATAAGAAATCTCACTGAGGTGGAATATATTCACTTGGCATACAACAATATAACATCGCTACCTAGTTGGTTGTCGAGAAAATTAAGTCTACAACTCTTAGCAGTTTCACACAATACATTGAACGGAGAAATATCCCCATCCATATGCAATCTCAAATCACTCTTCCTTCTTGATTTATCGTTCAAAAATTTAAGCGGCCATGTTCCATCATGTACAGGGAGCTTTAGCCGATATCTAAATTTTCTGTATTTACAAGGGAACAAATTGTCTGGTCTCATTCCTCAAACATACCAGATGGAAAATACCCTTCATATGATTGATTTAAGCAACAACAATCTTCAAGGTCAATTGCCAAAAGCTTTGGTCAATTGTGGATTGCTAGAGTCCTTTGATATTAGTCATAACAATATCAACGATTCATTTCCATTCTGGCTGGGAGATTTACCCGAATTGAAAGTATTGGCTTTAAGTAACAATAAATTTTATGGAGAAATTAGGTGTTCTAGCAACATGACTGGCACATTTCCGAAGCTTCACATCATTGACCTTTCTCACAATGAGTTTAGTGGCAGTTTTCCATCAGAAATAGTCAAAAGTTGGAAAGAAATGAAAACTTCAAATACAAGTGAATTACAGTATGAACCAATGTCAACATACTTTAGTGTGGACAAGTCAGTAGAATTTGAAGTGACACAAAATATTCCTTATTCATTGACAATGTCAAACAAAGGGCATACCATGGATTATGTGAAGCTTCAAAATTTTTACAGCATGATAGTTATTGAATATCAAGCAACAAAATCAGTGGAGAGATACCAAAAGTCCTAGGTGAATTGAAGGGTCTTGTTTTTCTCAACTTATCAAATAACATCTTTACTGTGAGCATTCCATCTTCCTTAGGGAACCTTTCAAACCTGGAAGCATTGGACCTTTCTCTCAACACTCTGTCAAGGAAGATTCCCCAACAGTTGACACAACTTACCTTTCTGGAGTTCTTCAATGTGTCCTTCAACAATCTCTCGGGTTCTATACCTCAGACTAAGCGGTTTTTAACATTCCAAGGGTAACAAAGGTCTGTGTGGGGATCAATTGCCGAAGAAGTGTTTAGATCATGCAGGGCGCTCATTTTCTCCACCTTCTACCTCTGACAATGAAAATGAGTCAGAATCTTCATTGAAATTGAGTGGAAAGCAAGTCTAATTCCACTTACAACTCACAGGTACTTAGGTGGCTTAAAAGGTTCTTTTGAGTTAAAAGAAACATGTATTTTTTTCTTTTGTATTTATAGTTATCTTCTGCTTTTGTTTTCTTTTATTGTGATTGTTGTAAGTTTGAGATTTCATAGAAATTTTAGCAGTTTCGATCCAGTGAAGGTTTCGTGTTATCTTCGGCTAAAATTCCTAGCTTTCGAGTTTAGGGGCCCGTTAGCTCATAAATTCGACGCCCACATTAAATTGGAAGTGTTGGTTGGAAAGCTAAACTCTTGAAGAGGCGTAAAAGAGCTTTCGACTGGATTGTTGTGAGAGGTTTTAGTCGAAGATGCTCATAAGAGTAAGAGAGACTTTTGGGACTTGGAGAATATTTCTAAAAGTTGGGGGAGTCACCTTCGACCGAGAATACTAACTACGTCCAACGCTGAGAAGTTCAAATTCAAATAAAGGAGGGAGTAGTTACTTGTGTTTCGCTCCTAAAAAGACAAGTGGCGCATATCCAAGGGTCAGAAGCATGCAACGCGACACTTGTCATGTGTTGATTGTCTTAGGAAGTTAACAGCAGTTAATTTTAGTATTATAAATAGAAGTTCTAGCAATAGGATTCAGGGTGTTATGTTCACTTTGTACAAGTTACTCCAAAGTTACTCAAAGTATTCGTGTGTAGAGAAAAGAGTCTTGTGAGAATGTACGTGATGTAAACACCATTTATCCTTTCAATGCAATTTACTTCAATCTTTCATTAAGAACTTATCCTTTATTTTACACATGTTACGTTTCTGCACTTTCTCTTATCTTCATACTTTCCACATTTTCCTTTACATTTTCAGCCTTTTAACTTAATATTTTTAAAACGTTGTTTAGATTATATGTTCAACAAACCTTTCTTTATGTTCACTGTCGAAGTGTTAGTTGTTTAGAATTTACTTTAAGTTTGTGGTTAGCACATGTCCTAGGATCAATCTGATCGATCCTGTGAGTCACCAAAGTTAGATTTGGAAGATTAGAGGTTGTTTACAAATTTTCATGGTAAACAAATTGGTACGCCCAGTGGGACAGTGCTGACTCTAGAAAGATCTTTACAAACTTTGAAAATCTGTACAGAGTAATCTTTTCCTTCTTAAAAAACTTCGTTTCATGTTATTGAGAAGTGGTAAGGTAGCCACTACGAACGAAGAAAGACCAAGGAGAAGGTACACAAGAAAAATGGCGGCGAACACTAGTCAGCCAACTAATCCAAACCCTCAAGGGAGTGGTTTTAATCCTAAACCAAGTAATTCGAATACCCAGCCTAGTAACACTAACCCTCAAAATGTGTCTAGGAATGATATGGTACCATCTCCAGTCCCTTCGACAGGAGAGCCAATACCACCTCCTGTTGTGTCTGAACCAATGCCATCAGTGGCAGGTTCAGGGTCGACATATACCATATCTTATACTCAACCCATTTTGGAGTACATTGGGCCACAAGGATCTAATCCCCAAACTCCACCAGGAGGAACTTCAACGTTTAGGCATTTTCCCCCTCCAGGATTTTCACAACCATTGCCAAGGAATCCACCTTATGGAATGCCAACGTCAATAATTCAAAGCCTCCAAAATGCCCCCCAGTATTCTCAGACAATGTAATGTCTTCGCCATTACACGGATCGGGATCTGGGATAAATGTGGGTCAAAACAGCCAGATATTAGGTGTGGGGTATTCCACTCAAGGTCCTAGTTTAACCAATACCTCTATAGCATGTTTAAGACAGCAAATGGATGAGAGTAACCTACAAATGGTACAAACCTTATCCCAAACTATGGGGGAGATATTCCAGCCTTTGATCCAAAACACTACCCAAACCAATCAACAATTAGCAGCACAATTGGCACTCATGGCAGAATTTATGGGTGTACCAGCCCCCGTGCGAGGTGCGACTATTGTGGATAACATCCCACGGTGGAACCTAGGAACTATACCTGAGGCGAATCTAGAACCCCCTAGAGTCAAACTTCCCAGAGTCGAACCACCTAGGAACCAAGTGCCAATTCCTGAAGAAAGGGAGCAAGGGGTAGTGATAGTAAACAGAAACCAAGATGCTGACCATGTTGTACAACAAATTCGATGTAACAACATAGCAGCAAACAATAACCTAGCAGCCATGGTCAAAATAATAATGGCTCTAAATGGGGTATATGTTGCCTTTACTAGGCCAAACTATACATCGCCCATAGTAGATTACATTCTCCAATCAGAACTACCTCCTAGGACGAAGGTCCCAAAGTTTACTAAATTCTCAGGAGATACCACAGAATCTACTGTCGAACACGTAGCCTGGTATATGATTGAGGCCGGAGAGATTGCAAATGACGAAAGTCTTAGGGTAAAATATTTTCCAAGTTCTCTCACCAAAAATGCTTTTACTTGGTTTACAACCCTACCCCCTAACTCGATCTGTAATTGGACCCAGTAAGAACGTTTATTCCATGAACAATTCTATATAGGACAAACTAAGGTTAGTTTGAAGGAATTAGCAAGCATAAAACGAAAGTTTACTGAGCCAATAGACGATTACCTAAATAGGTTTCGATTAATTAAGGCTAGATGTTTTACTCAAGTGCCAGAACATGAATTGGTCGAAATGGCCGCTGGCGGTCTTAATTACTCTATTAGGAAGAAGTTGGATACCCAGTATCTGAGAGATATGGCCCAACTGGCTGATAGGGTTCGACAGTTAAAACGTCTGAAAGACGAAAAGGCTAAGTTCAATAAGGGTAAAAGGGTAGCTTATGTTGAATATAATGAGGATGTCGAAGGTTTACACGACGAACCATTATATTTCGACGAGAGTGAGGTGGACGTTGCTGAGTTAAAGCAAGGTCCTCCGTATGCTTTCAAAATGTTAGCCCCTTCAAATGGAAAAAATTCGGTCGAATTGAGGAGAATGATAAGTTTCCAAAGAAAACATACACTTTCGATATCACTAAATGTGACGAAATTTTTGATTTGTTAGTAAAAGATGGGCAAATGATAGTGCCTCCTGGCGCTAAAATGCCACCTTTAGAACAAATAAAAAAGAGAGGATTTTGTAAGTACCATAATTTTCTGGGTCATAAAACTTCTCAGTGTTTTCTTTTCAGGGATCTGGTGCAAAATGCTATTTAGGAGGGCGGGCTGAAATTCGGAGAGAAGAGCAAAGGTCAAATGAAAATTGACTCTGACCCATTGCAAACAGCGGAGGCCCATTATGCTGAGCCAGAGGTACATATGATTGAGGTTGTTGATCACTTCGACTGTTCAGTCAACATGGTGGAAATTACTGAAGATTTCGCCAACGATGCTGTGTTAGCCAAGGTTACTGAAGACCTTGACATTAATGTTGTGGAGAAACTCATGAGCGAGGCCGCTGATGGCTTCGACAAAGCCACTGAGGGCTTAAATGATGGGATCACTGAGGGTTCCAACATGATGCTGGTTACCAAAGAAACTGCTGAGAGTTTCGTTAAGATGGATAAGGTTGTGGAAGGTCTTGATGTAGACTTCTGCAATCTGAATCTTAATACTGATTTCGACATGGACATAAATATGGTCGAGATTACACAACATAAGACCATGGAGGTTGATGAAGCAAGTCGCCCAGAAGAGCATAACAAAGTGGCGTATCCAAAACAGGATGAGAGTATCATTGAATTCCTTCACTGCTGCCAAAAGAAGGGATCAGGTGTCATGCTATGCCCTAGGTGCAGTGCAATCTTTGACCAGAAAGCTGCTCATAATCTTGAGGGGGTTAGGAAGGCCAAAGAAAGAAGGGAGCAAAGAATGTCTTAGGGTCAAAGGAGTTTCGATCCTAGAAGGTCTTTGTCAAAATAAGTGGGTGGAAAGACACAATTCCCAGGGGCCAGACCAAACACCTTCAAACCAACAAGTAATGCGCCAGTAGGTAGCTGGATGAAACCTGTCGAAGGAAAGGAAAAAGGTCAGAAAAAATTGCAGAAGTTTGATGTGAACAGAGGCTCTTCAATAGAGTATCGAAAAGAGTTTCAGACTTCCAATAGGTCGGCTTATGGTTCTGAAAACTATAAAGGGAAGAACCCGATGTCGTGATCTCAATGGAGGAGAGAGCAACGTAGAAGGAATGCTATCAGGGAGGCTCAGTCGAAGGACCAAGGAGAGTCCAGTACTAATGTCCCTGCTGATGATCTTGCAGGGAATCAAGTAAAGATCACTGAAAGAATGCCCGTGGGTCGAAAGTTGTTTTCCTCTCAAGAGGACAAACATGTAAAGACAGTCGAAAATGATGAAGAAATGACAGACAACTTCGACTCCGAGTCTGATGCTTCTCTCGACATCATAGTCAATGTAGTGTCTGTAATGCCAAGGGAGTTCGACCAAATTACAGAGGTCGAAAATTTAGATGCTTGCGCTGAAGCAGAGATGGCAGCACACAAGCCTGTGTGCTACTATATTATGAATAATGGGTGCGTTGAAGAGCATAATTCCTTCTTCGAGATACCCACAGAGGCGATGAAGGGTCACCTAAAGCCCCTTTACATTACTAGAAAAGTGGAGAACGTACCAATAAATAAGATATTAGTTGATTGTGGTGCAATAGTAAACCTGATGCACATTTCGTATTGAACAAGATTGGCAAGTACGATACTGATACTAAGCCACACAATATGGTTCTTTCAAACTACGAAGGAAAAGTTGGCTCTACACTGGCTGTGATACAAGTTGACCTGACAGTTGGGACAATCACTAGGCCTATTGTCTTCATGGTAGTGGAAACAAAAGCCAACTACAATCTGCTCTTAGGACGAGAGTGGATACATGGCATTGGTGCAGTGCCATCTTTGATGCATCAACAATTCGCCATCTGGAGGCCAGATGCCATAATCGAGAACATTAAAGCTGATCAGGGGTATTTCAAGGCACCAATAAATCATGTCGACAGACGTCAGTTCGACAAACATTTGGCTCACATTGCCCCATGTGGCCCAACAGATTTTGAGTTTGTCCCAGATGATGAGACATTTTGCTCATTATACTTACATCCCGTCGATGGATTCCGTTTGGATAAGGAGGTACCAGGGTAGAGGCTTTCATACCTTGGCAGGCCTGCAGTATACCCCACAGGGTGGGGAAGTGAATTCAGTGATAATTACTGAGTTCGAAGCATTGAAGAGAATTTCAGCCTATGTGGATGAAACCAAACTACAAGCGGCTTTGGAAGCTGCTAATGAATATATGGCTGTCGAAGCCAATTATGGATTCCACCAAGATGGTCCTGGTAAGGACTTCGACCCAGAGCCACCTGATAAGGTTCAGGGTATAGAACAATGCCAGAGGCTTGATGCCATCTATGATGATGAGCCTTTGGGGTTTGAAAAAGATCCGCTGGAAAATAATGTTAAGATGCTAGCACATGATCTGTTAGAAGAAATCGACCTAGGAGAAGGGGCAACAAGTAGGCCAATGTATATCAGCGCCAATCTTGACCCACAACTTAAGGTCGAAGTCACCCAGTTGTTGCAGGAGTTTAGAGACTGTTTTGCCTGGGACTACGATGAGATGCCCGGTTTGAGTAGAGAGTTGGTCGAACATAAGTTGTCGATCAAGCCTGGGAAGAAGCCAGTCAAACAGAATCCAAGACAGTTTGCCCCAGAAATTCTCTCAAATATAAAGGAGGAAGTTGAAAGACTCATTCGATGCAAATTCATCCGCACTGCCAGGTATGTCGAATGGTTAGCTAACATTGTACCTGTTATTAAAAAGAATGGTTCCTTAAGAGTTTGCATAGACTTTAGAGATCTAAATTCTGCAACTCCGAAGGATGAATATTCTATGGATGTGGCAGAAATGCTAGTCAACTTCGCCGCAGGACATGAGTATCTTAGTATGTTAGATGGGTACTCTGGTTATAACCAAATATTCATTGCTGAGGATGATGTCCCCAAAACAGCTTTTCGTTGTCCGGGAGCCTTAGGCACCTACGAGTGGGTAGTAATGCCTTTTGGCCTCAAAAATGCTGGGGCAACATATCAACGAGCAATGAATTCAATCTTCCACGATTATATAGAGACTGTCATGCAAATATATATTGATGATATTGTGGTTAAGTCTGTTTCAGGGAAGAGTCACTTAGACCATCTTCGACAGTCCTTTGAAAGGATGAGAAGACATGGTCTTAAAATGACTCCTCTTAAATGTGCGTTTTGTGTGCAGGAAAGGGATTTTCTAGGCTTTGTGGTCCACAAAAAGGGGATCGAGATTAACCAGAATAAGACCAAAGCCATCATGGAGGCGAAAGCTAAATCAACAAAAAAGGAGTTGCAATCGCTGCTGGGCAAGATTAATTTCTTGAGAAGGTTCATATCGAACCTAAGCAGAAAAACTCAAGCCTTTTCACCTTTACTTCGATCCAACAAAGATGGGTTCGAATGGGGGCAAGATCAGCAGGAAGCCTTCGACAAGATCAAGGAATACCTGAGTCATCCTCCAATTCTTTCACCACCTTGTAGGAATAGGAGTATGTGATTGTACATAGCTGCGTCAGATAAAACCTCAGGAAGCATGTTGGCTCAAGAGGATGAGAATGGCGTCGAAAGAGCCATTTATTACCTTAGTAGAGTTTTAAAGGATGGCGAAACTAAGTATAGCATGATAGAAAAATTATGCTTATGCTTGTATTTCTCTTGTACAAAATTAAAGCAATATATAAAGCCAGTTGATGTTTATGTTTCTTCTCATTTTGATGTTATTAAACATATGTTGTCTATACCTATCTTGCATAGTCGAATTGGTAAATGGGCACTAGCATTGACTGAGTACTATTTAACGTATAAGCCTCTAAAGGCAGTTAAAGGACAAGTGGTAGCAGACTTTATAGTCGATCACTCCATAAACGAAAGCACTTTGAATTACGTCGAATTGGAACCTTGGAAGTTATACTTCGATGGCTCCAGCCACAAAGATGGCACAGGCGTAGGTGTGCTAATTATTTCTCCTGATAAAATTCCAACAAAATTCAAGTACAGGGTCGAAGGACTTTGTTCCAACAACGAGGCTGAGTATGAAGCCTTAATAGCTGGACTTGAAATTTTATTAGAATTGGGGGCAACTCGAGTTGAAATAATGGGAGATTCAGAGTTGGTCATAAAACAAATTACAAAGGAGTACAAATGTGTTAAGGAAAATCTTATCATGTACTTCGTAATAGCCAACAGACTACTAAAGAAATTCGACGTGGTAAGCATTCGACACATACCTCGACTAGAGAATCAAGTGGCCAACGACTTGGCTCAGATTGCTTCTGGGTATAAGGTTTCGAAGGAAAATTTACAAAAGGCAATCGAAGCTAGAGGTAAAGTCGTATATGTTGGATTATGCCCATCAGATCTAGAAGTGACGAAGCTTGGATACGCTGATGAAGAAAATTTTGATATTTTTGCAATAGACAGATTGACGGTCAAAGATTGGAGGAAGCCTATAGTCGACTACTTGCAGAATCCAACAGCGTCCATAGAGCGAAAGGTCAGGTATCAAGCTTTAAGTTATGTCCTTCTAGGTAATGAGTTATTTAAAAAGACCCCTGAGGGAGTCTTACTTAAATGCCTTAGTGAATCAGAGGCGTATCTTGCCCTTTCGACTGTCCTTAGTGGGGCATGCGGGGCACATCAAGTAGGCCAAAAGATGAAGTGGCTATTGTTTCGACAAGGCATGTATTGGCCTACTATGCTAAAAGATTGCATTGAATTCGCTAAGGGCTGCCAGGAATGCCAGGTTCATGTTAGCATACATCATATCCCTGCAAGTGACCTGTATTCCATAGTCAAACCATGGCCTTTTAGCGGTTGGGCTTTGGATTTGATTGGAGAGGTTCGACCAGCGTCCTCCAAAAATCAGAGGTACATTTTGGTGGGAATTGACTATTTTACGAAATGGATCGAAGCGATGCCATTGCCAAGTGTAGATCAACAAGATGTGATTGGATTCATTCAAAATTACATCATTTATAGGTTTGGAATCCCAGAAACGATCACGACAGATCAAGGGTCAGTCTATAGTGGTCAAGAGATGCAGGAGTATGCTAGAGAGATGGGTTTCAAACTCTTAACCTCTACACCTTATTATGCTCAGGCTAATGGTCAGGTCGAAGCGGCTAATAAAGTGGTGATTAGGTTGATAAAAAAACATGTGGGGAAAAGGCCCAGGAATTGGCATAAGATCTTGGATCATATCCTCTGAGCATTTCGAACCTCTCCCAAAGAGGCAACTAATACTACTCCATTTCGACTAACTTTTCGTCATGATGCAGTTTTACCAGTTGAGATCTATCTCCAGTCGATAAGGATTCAGAGACATCATGAAATTCCTTCTGAGCATTATTGGAATATGATGTTAGATGAGTTGGTAAATTTGGACGAAGAAAGACTTAAAGCGTTGGAACTTTTGAAGAGACAAAAGAAAAGAGTGGAGAAGTCTTATAATAAAAAGGTTAAGATTAAGACCTTTTCTCCTAGAGATTTAGTTTGGAAGGTAATCCTGCCTATGGATCGAAAGGTTAGAGCCTTGGGAAAATGGTCCCCAAAATGGGAAGACCCGTTTCAAATTACGCAAGCATTTTCTAATGGAGCCTATGAAGTTGAAGAGTTAAATGAGGATAGACGAATCTTGAAAGTAAATGGCAAGTATTTGAAAAAATATAAACCAGCACTTCAAGAAGTTAAAATTGCTAAAGAGTGATTCAACGTAAAAAGGGCAAAGCCAACAATGGTATTCATGAATGCCAAAATGGCTTAAGAATCATTACTAATAAAAGCCTCAAATGGCTATGGGGTATTATACTAAAAAGGAAAAAATTAAAAAGAAATTAACAAGTTAAAAGGGGAGATTCTCCTTCATCTTCAAGTACTTCGACTTTTGGAGTTCAAGACGCCTTTCACACAAGGCCTTGTCAGATTTTAAACGTTCAACTTCTTTCTCCAGTTCTCGAGCTTCCTCAGCGAAGGTTATTGCATTGTCAAGCTCTTTTGACACGACAGAGTCATCGAAGGCGGACAGCTATGCGTTGCGCTTTTTCGTCTTTGAGATCTTGGCTCGAAGCTTCTTGATCTTGCGCTCCCAGGAAGCAATGTTTTGTTCATTGGAGGTGATTTCCTGCTTGTACTTTTCTTTGGTATCCTCCAATTCTGCTACCCTATTCTCAGAATCAGTGGCAGCAGTCCAAGCGGCAGCCTCACTTCTAGCTTTGGTTGAAATTGTCTTTTCGATTTGGGGCAGGTGTTTCAGGTCACCATAAACTTGGTCAATCATAGTGCCAAGTTCTAAGACGATGTTGGCAGATTCTGGAGAAATAGCATGGATGTCTACTTGTTGGAGGAGATTTTTCAGAGAGATATGAGTAACATCATCCATCTGTAAAAGTGTGAAATCATCACACTTAAAGATCTTATTTTTTATCTTCAGGAGGATATTGTCCTCAGTGTTGCTTGAAGGCTGATCCCCAGAGGTAGTCGAAGAACTAGGAGTCTTGTCAGATGAACTCCCTCGACGGCTAAGAAGAATCTTTAGGTATTGTCGAGGGTTGCTGGTTTTCAGTGCATCGAGTTCCTTTTCAGAGAGGCCTGCTCCATAAACGGTTGAAGTTGCCTTGCCTTCAGTAGCAGCAGTAGTTGCTGGCGTAGTAGTAGCTTCGACAGGGGTCGGCTCATTGGTGGGCCCTTTGTCAGCCTTCTTTTCCTCACTGTTGTCTTCCTCCTCTTCGTCTTCATCCATTTTGTCATCAGCATTTTCATCACTATGGCCATCAAGTTCAGACTGGTGCATTGTCTCATTATCATCTTCTTCCATCTCCTCTTCCCCTTCTGGGTCAGCATTGTCAGCCCCAACGGTTTCGTCCACTGGGTATCCATCCTCATCAGCCAAAGTTGTATTTTCATCCATGGCGATGGTCCCTGGATTTTGCTGACCATCGTCTTGCTCATGGTCGGAGCCATCTGTTTGAGACTGCTTGATAGTAGTCTTTGTTGGCGAAGGGGGAGCTATTTCAAAGCCAGGTTTGTTAATTTCACCTAGTGAACTCATTCCAGAGCCCGAATCAGAAGTGGGATGGTATGTGGGCTCACCTTGGCTATTTAGAAGAGTGGCTGGGGAAGGAGGATTATCTACTGGTGGTTTCGAGCCACTTGCATCAGCCTGAAATCAAATCGAAGCAAAACTAGATCAGAAGGAAACAAGGGAAATAAATTAGCTCTTGGAGAGGTGACATGATAAGTTACCTTGACACCTTCAGCATCAGGGCTAGAGTTATTGCTTTCAGCATGGTCGGTGGTTGGTTTAGAGGCTTCCGCGACACCACTGCCGGTGGTTGTCTTTTGGGAAACCTTTGCCGTTTTAGGCTCAGATTGGCCACCAGCAGCATCTGTTTCTTGGCTTGGTTTCTTCCTCTTCTTGAGCTTCAAGTCTTCGGGAGGAGATTGGTCCTCATCATCCAAATCAATGATAATGTGGGCAATGCTCCTCTTTGTTTTCCTTTGGGGTGTTGGAGGTGGTTTGCGAGGAGCCTGCAATAGTGAGAAGCATTAGGGGAAGAAAGAGTAATCAACGAAAGGAAAGGGTGTGTGATGTACCTTGCTGCCTTCACCTTTAGCTTCGACCAGTTGCTGAGGGGTGTTCTTTTTGTGTACAGCTGCAAAACAAACCAAGTTACCACAAGTCAGTAATGATAAAGTTCGAACAAAAGAACATAAAATCGAAGAATCCAAACCTTCATGTATTTCAGATTCGATGCGAACATCTTCGATACCGACATGAAGGTGTCCTTTAAAACTGTCTAGCGTATGCTTAGTCGGAACCACCCGCTGAGCTTTGGGTTTCGACTGCTGGTGAAGGATCTTTATAGAATCCCCACAGATGAACCAATCTAGTAATGGAGGGGCAAGAGCCACTCCAAAGTCAGCAGATGGAAGTCGAGGAATCTTCGGAGGAAATAGGGCGAAAGCCACTTCATAGCATTTCTCGGGAGGAATGTATGAAGGGAGTTTCAAACTCTCCATTTTCTTTAAAAATTTCTCCTTCAGCGTAACTGCAGCTTCAGGGACGGTTTGACTAATATCATCCGGTCGATAAACACTTTCAAAGTACTTCTGAAAGGCTTGAACCTCTTTAATATGAGTAGACTTACCTTTCTTGATTTTCTCCTGCACATTAACAAAAGCTTGGTCAATTAACTGAGCAAAACTAGAGACATCAAGGAACTCTGCAGCATAATGCTTCGACCTCCAGTCATGGAACTTTTGGGTGCAGAGATGAGAGGGTTCAAAGTAGACAGGAGTTAGGAGTGATAAGTGAGCGTGTTGAGTGAGGTGTGTTGAACTCTCTATGGCATCATAGACAGTGTTGGGAAGGATGACATGGACCTTTTTCTCGTACAGGCACTTGGGTAGAGTCTGGACCAAACCAAATTGTCGAGAGACAAGGTTTGGTTGGTAGGCCATCAGAGATGTTTGCCCCCTTAGTAGGTTGAGTCGGTGAACGATGAGTCGAGGAATCAGGAATGCCTCCCAGACACGCTTCGATTCTTCTTCGTGTTTCTTAAACAAAGGGGGAAAGGGTCTGGTGAACCATTTCAGACCATATTTTCTTTCAGCGAAGGGCGCCATCCTTGGTGTGAATTCGTAGCGCTTGGAAAACATCTTGATGAAGCCAGAGAAGGAGGCCCTCAGTGTCTACCCTTCTTCGTTTGGGGTTAGCTGAACTAGTCGAGTCCATTCGACTCGTCTCTCTTGGATCTCTGCGGCCTCTTCATCCACAGTCCTTTTGTTGGGGAGGCTGGCTTCAAAAGTGGCGTTAAGCCAAAGCTGGAGTAGCCAAAAAGGTCCTGATAGTAAGAGGTTCCCGTTGCTTTCTTGATCTTTCAAACGACCAGCACCTTCACTTAAAGACTCTGTAGCGAGCGATTTTGGACGTGGTTCTTAAGCACTGGTCGCTCTCTGCGGTTGAGCTTAAACTACAGGTCAATTCATTTTTTATCCTATTGAGCTGATGAAGGAAGGGAAATAGATGTCTCCAATTAACCCTGCTTTGCATACTGAGTTTAAACAGCGATCTGTTAAGTTAAGGATGCTACAATGTGGGGGGCCTTTGTACTGGTTATTTGTATTTTCGCCAATACGACTTTCTTTCTTTTTATCTGGGCAGAAGGTTTCTGGTGGGGAATAAGGATTAGGATATTAGGACTGATGTTTTTGGATTACTGCTTTTGAAATGGGATTTGGGTTTTTGTTTAGTGTGCTCGCTAAGATCTTTTCTTTCGATCTTATGCCTACGTATTCCCGTTTACCGAAACAGGGAAATCAGAGCGTTCGTAGTTCCTCCTATTCTATGGGAGGAAATGGGGTTTTGGTGTCTTGTTCAAAGCCCAAGACGTGAAGCTGAAAGGTCTCGACTTTAGAGAGAATTTGTCGTCTCTAAAGAGGGGAAAAGGAGAATTACTTTAACCGGGATACGCGGATCCTAGCAATGCCATAATTTCCGAAGAAGGGGTTTTTAACCTGAAGGAGAAGACTTTAACTCAGTATAGAGCAACGCCATCTTTCCTTAGGAATTCCTCATGCTAAAAGAAGGACAGTGGCATGGATATAGATGATCCAGAGGCTTGCCGCTTACAGCGATTAGATGAAAGGGAAGGAATTGTTGATGTTTGTGTACTGTGAACGAGGCACAGGTTTGATGTTAAAAGGTTGATTGGATCAACCAGTGGTTTTCTTATACAAAGCCTAAGAGGAGGCTAATTTCCGCTAGGGAAAATCATTATACAAAGCCTAAGAGGAGGCTATTTTGTGTCTCGTACAAAGCCCGAGAGAGAGGCTAAAAGGGTTTGACTCAACAAGAGAATATTTTATACTCAACAAGAGAGTGTTTTTGTATCTCGTACAAAGCCCGAGATGGAGGCTGAAAGAAGTTTGGCTCAAATAAGAACCTTTTTGTATCTCGTATAAAGCCCGAGATGGAGGCGAAAAAGGGTGATTGACTCAACGAGGGAGTTTCTTATGTGTCTCGTACAAAGCCTGAGAGAGAGGCTAAAAGGTTTGTTCCGCTGGGGAGAATCATTGTACAAAGCCCAAGAGGAGGCTAGTGTAACTGTTCAGTTAAGTGATAGATCCAGTATACTGATTTTGAAAGAGAAAATCAGTTCTTATATGAGCAACACTGTACTCGAGGATTTGGTTCGAGGATCGGGGTTGTTCCCTATTCTTTAAGGGAAGGGGAAATCCAAAGGGTATTGAGACTGTCCGAGTCTACGGGTTTTCTTCCTATTCAACGAAAGGGGTCACTTGAGAATGTCTTTGAGACTCAAGGAGCACAGACTGTCCAAGTCTAGAGTTTTATCTCTTGTACTATGTTTTGAGAAACAGTAGTAGACTCTTGAAAGGACTGCTCTATGGAGATTACTAAGTTCTGTTCCTATACCTGTAGGAGGTCGTCGGGACAATTTGTACGAAGCCCAAGAGGAGGCTGGAAGCTTTTAAGAAGCCGACGGGTCCTTGTACTAAGCCCAAGAGGAAGCTATCATTCCCGGAGGAAGAGATCATTATACGAAGCCTAAGAGGAGGCTGTCAATACTTCTATGAAGTCGACGGGTCCTTGTACAAAGCCCAAGAGGAGGCGGATTTGCTTTTAGGAAGCCTGTGGGTCCTTGTACGATGCTCAAGAGGAGGCCGATGCTTTTTAAGAAGCCCGTGGGTCCCCAAACCCTGAGAAATTCAAGGCAATGCTATTCACCGAGAATAGATCAAAGTCAGGAAAGTACGAGAATTTGGAAGAAACTCAAAGATGCTATTCACGGAGAATACATTCATCTTTGGGAGTAGAGTTTCTTGACAATTCCTAAGGAGGACAGCCGAAGAGAAGACTGTATCTGGTGATCCTATTTGGGATCTAGCTGTCTATTTCTACGAATAAACGAAATGGCTTTACCTAGTGCTAGACGTAGTTGCCGGGGAAACTCTGAATATCTATACTATTATTACACAGTTGATATGAGTTTATGAAAGAAGACTTACAGCGAAACAGCCCCACAATACAGTTATATGATATATGAAAGCAGTAAATGAAAGCGTATAAACACTTACTCGGTTGTAGAGCTTCCATGCTGTTTGGTTAGTTGTTCAACAAAGAAAGATTGAAAACAACAGTATATTCAAAATCAAAGGAGAAAGTGCTTTGAAAAAGAAAGATTGGGGCTTACAGCTCAAGGAGAGGCCTAGGGTTTTACCTGTTGAATTTGTACAGAGGGACTTATACAAGCGACTGTGGCCCAAAAAAGGTTTTCTGTACAAAGGGATGGGTCTTACACTCTCTCAAGAGGCCCAAAAAGTTTTAAAGGAAAAAGAGTGGGGCTTATAACACGAGGGTAGGCCCAGTTGACTTTTTGTTTAAAATGGCGATCGCGCCGAGGTTTTCTTTTAACGCAGAGGGACTTATACAATAAGTGAGGCCCAAAAGGTTTTAGTTAAAAGGGGATTGGGTCTTACACTCTAATAGAGGCTCAAGAGTTTTGAATGGGTCTTATAGCTCAAGGAGAGGCCCAAAAATGATTTGGTCAAAAAAAAGATTGGGTCTTACACTCTATTAGAGGCCCATGAGTGTTTGACAAAGTTTGTTGAAGGGGAAAATCAACAAAACCCAAATTTCATCATTTTAAAATAATTATTCAATGAAAAATTAATTAAAATGATACAAAATTCCAAATAAGTTTGAATAAACAACTTGTGATTTTGGTTTTAGGTTTGAAAAATGAGGTTTCAATCACAAGATGAATTAAAACCTACTTGGTTTTGATTTTCAATATGGATATTTATTTTTAAAAGGGTTTAAAAACAAATAAAAGGCATTTATTCACAAAAATACTAATTATATTAAATAAATAATATAAATCTAATTTTTTTGTGGAAATAAATATTTCAATATTTTTATGACTTTTTGCAAAAAGAACCAATCAAAAATAATTAAAATTGAGTGAGTTACTAATTTTCCAAATAATTAACAAAACATGAAAATAATTGGAAAAATAGCAAAATGTGGAAAATCACAAAATGGCATGGGTGGGGTTTGAACCCACGACCTCAAGCATACAAGGCGCGCGCTCTACCACTGGGGTGGTGATACATCCATTGTTTAAAATGAAACAACAAATATACAAGGTATGACATGATTTTGGCTTGCCCAAGGCAAGTTTTGGCTCAAAAACGTGAAGGTCATAACTTTCTCAATTCTTAATGGTTTGAGACAAAATTTATATGTATCTGGGCCAGAATTTCACAAGGAATCCAATGGTGGTGGTGGTTTTTTCATATCACACTCCCTCCTCAAAACCCGATAGTGGTTTTGAAAATGACCTATAATTGCATGTTCTATGCTACAACTTAATACAGGCATGAATCACATGATTAATTGGCACAAACACAACACATATGACATGTATAAGAGATGCATAATCAATGGACTTCAAATGCACACATGTTTTGGTGACTGCAAGTTGAGATGCTTACCCTTCTTTGAGATTTTGGAGTTTTCTCAGCAATCTGCCAACTCCCTTGCTCCAGATATGGTTTTATGCTTTGAACAACCTCAAATGATCCCTCAGATGCTTTGAGAACGATTGGAATCAGCTGGTACCTGCAAAAACACAAACTGTCCCTTTCTTGCAAAAGGGGTTAAAAGTGACCAAAATAACAACTCTCTCAAATGGTGTTCCAAATGTATGAAACCATTTGGGATAGTTCAAGGATGATATTTGGAGTGTGTTTGAGGTTTTATCTGGTTTGGAAAGTGACTGAATCAAGACATGGCTTGAAAAATGCACAAAAGTGCCATTTTGAGGTTTTGAGAGGTGACTTTGTGATGTTGTGATTACAGGTCACTTTTGATGGTTTGCACAGCTTACATATGATATATATGAGGTGTGTGTGTGATTAGTTTGAGTGGAATTGCTCTCTAGCTCAAAACCCGATAGTAACTTGCTTTTGAAGGCAAAATTGGAGTGAAAGAAGAGATTTTGAGGAAAGCATCTGTTAGATGGCTTTGGTGTACTCAAACTGAACACAATTGAGCTCTATTTATAGTAGAGCAAGTTTGTTTTGGCTGCAATAGTGAATGGCAACTGCAGCAGGTGTTCCCTCAATGTTGGCCAATGGAAATGCAAGTCTCCTCTAGCCATTGACTAGAGGTTAGGGCACAGAGCTATGGTCCCCTTGGTCTTGGATAAGTCTTGACTGATTTCAGATGAGAATGGCTCAGTCCATGCCACCTTGATGGTTCCATTGAATGCCTCATTCCAAATTTGGAGTCTTGTCCCTATTTTGGCAACTCTAGGTTCAACATGTTATTTCTTGTTCCATGGACTTTGGAGGCTTGGCTCAGTGATTGTCCCCTTTAGATTCAATCCTCAGAGGTGTCCAAGTGGATAGGAGCATTTGAAATTGGCTGATTTTGGCAAATCGAGCAAAAATGCAAAATCTGCCTTGCCTTTGACAGATTTCAGCAAGGCAACTTGACAATGTCATATCTCATGGTGTAAGTGGAATTTGGCAATGTTCTTGGCCATTTTGGAAAGCTCTTACATGATACAACAACTGTTTGAACAAGTTTGGTTTTGATCTCTTTTGATTCAAAGTGAAAAATCCCCCTACATTTGGCAAAAAGTGAAGGCAGATTCTGACTTAGTGAAAATTTCACTAAGTGTTGGAAAAAGTGACATTTTCACTTTTCAGCCACTTTGATCACTCCATAACTCAAAATCCTTAATGAATTGGAATGACTTGTAGTTGAAGTTTTTGTAGATGATAATGAGGGATACAAATCCATCTTTGGATGAGAAAAAATGGCCTTGTGGTTTAGGAGTTATGGTCCTCCAAAGTTGGTACCCTAGCCACTTTATTTTTAACTTAGAAAATTTTCTAAGTTTTTATGGTTACCCCTTTTACAAGTTATCCAACTTTTCTTGATTTTTCTTGATGAATGATGATTCAAATCATACATTAACATCATTTTAGGGTTAAAAATCCATTTTGGTGAAAAATCTCAAAAAGTCAAAGTTGACTTTTGTGCACAGTTGACTTTTTTATCAGATGAATTCCAAACTGTGCAATTCTTCAGGAAATCATGTCCTTGACCTAAATCAAACCTGATGGACATGTTCCATGGGTGTCATAGGGTATATTGAATCATGTATTAGGGTTTGGGAGCATGTCCAGGAAAAGTCAAAGTTACAGTTGACTTTTCTCGCGAAACCCTAATTGTGGTGCAGATGAAATTGAGACTTGTTGCTCAAGCTTCTTGGATCAATCCATTGTTCCAAATGGATCAATATGGTTCATTGGAGACCCTCAAATCATGTCTTGAGGTCTTGGCTCATGGTTTGTCCCAAAAGTCAACTCAGGGGTGAATTAGGTCAAGAAACCCTAATTCCTGATTTTTGAGGTATGCATCCCCTGAGGCAAAATTGACTTGATGAATGGGTTCATGAGGTTCCATGGATTATATTAGGTTATGTTTTGGATCAATGGCTTGTGCCCAGATGAAATTTTTCATCTGGAGGCCCTGGGTGATCAAAACCCTAATTTGGTGACACAGTCGATCGGGAGGCTTGATCCACCTAGAAGGGAGCAGCTTTGTGCTTAATCCTTGAAGTGGGAGTCCTTTTGATCCATTGTGGATGTTTGAGAGGTTAGACAAGTTGAAGATCAAGTCATTCCTTGATTGATCCTTTGTCCAAGAGCTCTGAGAGGGCTTGAAACCCTAGCTCTGATTGTAGTCAATGCTCAACAATTCCTGGAGGAGATTGATGAGGCATGATGGTTCATCCATATTGTGCTGATGATTTGCACAATGATGGGAAATATTAGTGGTCAAAATTTGGGGTATGACAGATGCCCCTATTTAATCTTCTTGGACCCGAAGATGTGAATGACGAAAGTATTCGAGCATTCGGGTGCAAGAGAATTAAATATCGGAATATCCGAAATTTTGATGGCTATGAATGGCAGATTGTGCATTCATCTTCTTTTGCTAAGCACTGATGCTTAGAAAAGGTAAACTTCCCCTCGATCCTGGTTTCCAACCAAGGAACTGGTCTCAGTTTCTGAAATAAACTTCCCCTCGATCCTAGTTTCCAACCAAGGAACTGGTCTTAGTTTCTGAAATAACCTTCCCCTCGATCCTGGTTTCCTACCAAGGAACTGGTCTTAGTTTCTTTTGTCAATAAACTTTATTGACAAGGGACGCTATTTGCAGCGGCTTTTTTCGGAGAAATACTGATGTACTGCCGAATCTCTGTTTAAGAGGCTTTCTCTGGGGATTTTCCTTAATCTGGGAAAGCGAGGATATCATCTTCAATGGCGAAGAGTGACATCTGTCAAAAGTTGGTTTGGCTTTTCAGAGGTTCAAGTTATCAAAGTGGTCAAGCGCCGACTCTGATCTAAAGATACACTGGTAACGAGATTGTTCAGATGCAACACTTCCTGACGAGGAAAGAACTGGCAAACTCGATTGAGAGGATGGTTATCACGGCAGGATAAGACCGACTAAAGTGATAGTGATGCAATATGAAATGTGAATGCAAATAAAATGCATGATGTATGTATGTTTATGCTGACAAAACAGACGCGACATACAGACTAATAGACGAACACGACTGAATACTCGGCCATCGCGGGGAGAAGAAGTACCGTTGGTTCAAAATAGCAATTCCACCTTGCTTAGGAGAGATAGTCCCTGTTGGGAGCTATGTTGATCGGGCTTAGGAGATGAGAACTCGGCCGAGGCGTGTCAGATGAAACAAGGTCTCTGACACAGTTGATCTTTCATTCAGGCATACTGGCTTAGAAGGAGTACTTTGATTCTGCACTTTGAGGCTCGAACACCTTTGGAGACGCAACCGACGTTCTTTCGATGTTCAACAGTCAAAAGAAATTGCCATCTTTATTTTATAAGCAGAAAAAGTTTAACAAGTAAATTCATTTTGTTTTATTTCAAGAATCGCTGATTAAGTTGAACAACGTCGTTCTGTAAAGCTAAAACAAGTAAGAATTACAAACAAAAGCACAAGGGCTCAAATTTTATTGACAAGATGGAGATCAGCCAAACGCGTGATTCCAAAGAGTATTTACAAAGTTAGAAAATGGTAATTTACAGGGAAAAGGGCTACGTTGAAACATAACGACCACTATCCTTCTACCAACTTTGAATTCGGGGCATCCTGAGCTTCGGTCGAAGATGACCGTTGATGGGAGTTTTCCTCCGATGGATGATGTAACTGTTGCTAAGGGACTTGCCTCTGTTGAACATAGTTACTTGCCATTATCCCTAATTTTTGCCTGGATTGTACTATGATGTTTCCAATCCACCGGGATGATTTTTTTTCATGTCTCTAACTTTTGCCTGGACCGCCCTTTCGGGTTTTCAGTCCACCGAGACGTTTTTTTTAGGCGAAGTATTTCTTGACTACATCAACATTCGTGGGGTAGGCAAACTCCTCTCCGTCCATGGTTGCAAGTCTCAAGGCGCCGCCTGAGAAAGCTTTTGTGACCACATAGGGGCCATCATAATTCGGAGTCCACTTGCCTCGCGAATCAGAGAGAAATGATTGTATCTTTTTGAGCACGAGGTCTCCTTTCCTGAAGATGCGAGGTCTGACCTTTTTGTCAAACGCCCTTTTCATTCTCTGCTGATACAACTGACCGTGGCATAGTGCCGTGATTCGCTTCTCTTCGATCAGGTTCAATTCGTCGTGTCGGCTTTGACACCATTCAGCTTCGGTGAGCTTAGCTTCCATCAATACCCGGATTGATGGGATCTCTACTTCTATGGGGAACACTGCTTCCATGCCATACACTAGAGAGAAAGGGGTTGCCCCTGTTGAAGTGCGGACAGATGTGCGATAACCGTGAAGAGCAAAGGGTAGCATCTCGTGCCAATCTTTGTAGGTTACAACCATCTTTTGAACGATCTTTTTGATGTTCTTGTTAGCCGCTTCTACCGCTCCGTTCATCTTGGGTCGGTAGGGAGATGAGTTATGGTGTTCAATCTTGAACTCTGCGCACAACTCCTTCATCATCTTATTGTTCAAGTTAGATCCATTATCCATAATGATCTGGCTCGGAACACCATAACGGCAGATGATGTTGTTTTTGATAAATCGGACCACCACTTGTCGGGTAACATTAGCGTATGACGCTGCTTCGACCCACTTGGTGAAGTAATCAATGGCTACCAGGATGAACCGATGTCCGTTCGAAGCCTTAGGCTCAATCAAGCCAATCATGTCGATTCCCCATATGGAAAAAGGCCATGGGGAAGAGAGAACTTTGAGATGAGTTGGCGGTACATGATTTTTGTCGGAGTATATCTGACACTTGTGACACCTCCTCATGTACTTATAGCAGTCGGATTCCATGGTCAACCAATAGTACCCGGCCCTGAGAATTTTTCTCGCCATTGTGTGTCCGTTGGCATGAGTGCCAAAGGATCCTTCATTAATTTCTTTCATAAGCATGTCTGCTTCTGGTCTGTCGACGCATCGGAGCAAGACCATGTCAAAATTCCTCTTATAAAGAGTGTCACCGCTCAAGAAGAAGCTTCCAGCTAGCCTTCTGAGGGTTTTTCTGTCTTTTCTGAGTGCCCCAGGTGGGTACTCTTGTTTCTGAAGGAAGCATTTGATATCGTGATACCAAGGTTTGTCGTCTATGACTGCTTCGATCGCGAAGATGTAGGCGGGCCGTTCAAGGCGCATAACGTCAATCTTAGGTAGGTCATTCCATCGACCTACGCTAATCATGGAAGAAAGAGTGGCTAATGCATCAGCCATGTGATTCTCACCACGAGGGATGTGATGAAACTCAACTCTGTTGAAGAAAGGTAGCAACCTTCTTGCATAGTCTTTGTAAGGAATCAATCCTGATTGGTATGTGTTCCAATCTCCTGTTATCTGATTGATAACCAAGGCTGAGTCGCCGTATACGTCCAAGTTCTTGATCCTTAGATCAATCGCTTCTTCGAGACCCATAATACAAGCTTCATATTCGGCCTCGTTGTTCGTACATTTGAACATAAGTCTGGCAGTAAAAGGAATGTGGGTACCCTGAGGGGTAACAATGATTGCCCCAATTCCATTTCCGTAATGATTAACTGCTCCGTCAAAGATAAGTCCCCATTGGGAACCTGGTTCTGGCCCTTCACTGGGTAACGGTTCATCGCAGTCTTTCATTTTTAGATACATGACATCTTCGTCTGGGAAGTCAAACCCGATTGATTCCTGATCGTCAATCGGTTGATGAGCCAAATGATCGGCTAAAATACTTCCTTTAACGGCTTTCTGAGTGTGGTACTCTATGTCATATTCTGATAGTAGCATCTGCCAACGGGCAATTCTTCCCGTGAGAGCAGGTTTTTCGAAGACATACTTGATTGGATCCATTTCTGAGACCGGCCAAGTAGTATGACGAATCATGTATTGGCGAAGACGTTTGGCTTCCCAAGCCAAAGCGCAGCAAGTTTTCTCTAGCATTGTATACCGAGTTTCACAGTCGGTAAACTTCTTGCTCAGATAGTAAATGGCAGACTCTTTCCGTTTAGTTTCGTCTTGCTGACTAAGTACACACCCCATTGAGTCCTCTAGGACCATGAGGTAAATGATCAGTGGTCTTCCTTCCACTGGTGGTGATAGAATCGGCGGATTCAACAGATATTCCTTAATACTGTCGAAGGCAGTTTGGCAGTCTTCTGACCAAACGCAATCCTGGTTCTTTTTCAGTAATTTGAAAATCGGCGCACACGTGGCGGTCATAAGGAATATGAATCTGGAGATGTAGTTCAAACGTCCCAAGAATCCTCTGACTTGTTTTTCAGTTTTCGGAGAAGGCATTTCTCGAATGGCCTTGACCTTGTCAGGATCAACCTCAATTCCTTTCTGGCTGATGATGAACCCTAGGAGTTTCCCCGAACGGACACCGAAGGTGCACTTGTTGGGATTCAAGCGGAGCTTGAATTTTCTTAAACGTTCGAACAATTTTGACAGATGTTCAATGTGCTCACTCTCTGTTTTTGATTTTGCAATTAAATCATCGACATACACCTCGATTTCTTTGTGTATCATGTCATGAAACAGAGTAGTCATGGCCCTTTGATAGGTTGCCCCGACATTCTTCAAACCGAACGGCATTACCTTGTAACAAAAGGTACCCCATGGGGTAATGAATGAAGTTTTCTCCATGTCTTTCGGCGCCATTTTGATCTGGTTATAGCCCGAGAATCCATCCATGAAGGAGAAAACTTTGAACTTTGCTGTACTGTCTACCAGCATGTCAATGTGTGGTAAAGAAAAGTCATCCTTTGGACTAGCCTTGTTCAGATCTCTGTAGTCGACACACATTCTGACCTTTCCGTCCTTTTTAGGAACAGGTACGATGTTGGCTAACCATTGAGGATATTCAGATGTAGCGAGGAAACCCGCGTCGATCTGTTTCTGTACCTCCTCTTTGATTTTGATGGCCATGTCCAGGTGAGTGCGTCTCAACCTCTGCTTTACTAGCGGACATTCCGATCTCAACGGTAAGTGATGTTCCACGATGCTGGTATCCAACCCTGGCATATCCTGATAGGACCAAGCAAACACATCGGGAAATTCTCTGAGAAGTTTTATCAAACCCTCTCTGGCAGTTGGACTGAGCAGTTCTCCAATCCTGATTTCTTTTCTCTCTTTTTCTGAACCCACGTTTACCGTTTCCAACGGCTCCTTGTGAGGTTCAATGGACCTTTCCTCTTGTCTGAGCAGTCGGGAGATCTCTTCTGGAATTTCATTGTCAACTTCTTCTTCAGCCCCAAATATCGGGAACTCAAAGTCGGGAGAAGGCATCGGATCGTATGTTTCAACGGGGTGTAAAACAAGCAATCTGCATGACGGTATGATTCGTGTTTAGAAGAGATAGAGAAAATGCAAGTGTGTGCAGTGTATTTATTTTACTGCTTGTTTTTATTATTGAATGTTTTTTTTAGGATTACCATTTTCTGAGAAAAGCAAAAAAAGAAAACAGCAATAATGCGGAAATTACAGAACGACGTTATTTTATTAATGCACAAGTCGAATCTTGAAAGTACAGCCCTATAAAACAAAACTATGTCGCTTTGGGCAAAGCGAAGAGGGAAATTTACAGAAAGCGAGCCCTATCAAAACATCCGTTTCACCTGGGCAGGGTGAAAAGTTAAAAGACGGCAATTACTTTGACTGGTGAACGACCTTCGGAACCTCGACAGCAACCCACTGGCGGCGAACACCTCGGTGAATCACAAAGTCTGGCACCTTCCTTGATTTGTCTTCAGAAATGACGCTGATTTCTGGCGAAGCAGGATCATTGGAATCTGTCTCCCAGGAAGAATTGTCGTAGGAGGATTCCTCTGTTGCATTTTGCAGAGTATTTGGGCTCTTAGCGGTATCTTCCCATCCAGTTGGCTGGATATCTTCGAGCCTGATACGAGAGCTTTCGGGAGCGGTGTACTTGACCATGAAGTCGTATTTTCCACTTGGTTCTCCCAGAGTGTCCCAAACTTCTTTGGAACTGGAGAAGGCATCCCTCTCGATGACGTTGACCTCGGGAAAAGCGTAGTTGATGAATTCTAGTCCTGCAAACGTTGCGAATTCATCGTCATGTTGAGTAGTTTCAGAATGACTTGAGTGTTGATCCCATGACATGGCGGGGACACAGGTATTCTGTTCAATGCTGCTCAGCTGATTTTCATTACTCGGCTGACTTTCTGGCCCCAAGTCTCCTGGATAAGGTTGCCACATTGGCAGACCATCAATCGGGCCATAGTAGGAAGAGTCAAGGTTGTCCTTCATCGGAGTGTCTTCCTCTAATGAATTTGGCGGAGCACGGTATCCTTCCGGATCACAATCTCCATATATCAGTTCGACGTCTGACCTGGGTATAAATCTCGGACTCTCTGTGGGAAAGCAAAATGGAGTTTGCACTTCGTCCTGCGATATATAGTCATCCTGGTTAAGATAAGAATTCCAATCCCCATCTATGTCCAAGGGATCCTCTTCATTGATAGCATGGACTACTTGAGTCACTGGTTGGAGGAAACCTCCACTGTGGAAGAAGTTTTGAAAGGGATGAAGACTTTCATCGTTGACAACTGTCTGGGTGCAAGTTGCAGAAAAACCAAGACCCTTTTTTGTTTTGTTATCAATAGGAATGACGAGCTGTCCCCATCCTGTGGTATCGGTACTCTCGACCGCTTTAATAGCATCTTTGTATGAGGAAATCGATGTTCCTCCTTTGAACTGATTGTCCTTGCTCACCGATAGTGCTTGGAACTGCGTTCCAATAACCTCCTCGGGTTCTATACCAGTAGATGATGACAAGTTACTCACAAGCAAGGCCTGTTCCCCACAGACTGTGACAAGTTGATCGTTCTGAACGAACTTTAGCTTTTGGTGGAGAGTCGAAGTAACCGCTCCAGCCTGATGTATCCAAGGTCTTCCTAATAAACAACTGTATGTTGCCCGAATGTCCATGACCTGGAAAGTGACTTGAAAAGTATGAGGACCAATAGTTATGGGAAGATCAACTTCGCCGATAACTGCTTTTCTGGATCCGTCGAACGCTTTGACGACGACCTCGCTAATTCTCATCGGAGGGCCTTTGAATGATAATTGCATCAAAGTAGACTTCGGCATAACATTCAGGGCTGACCCTGTGTCTACCAGTACGCTGGCTAAAGCATCGTCCTGGCAGTTAACAGTGATATTGAGTGCCATGTTATGACGGCGACCCTCTTCAGGTAATTCCTCATCACTAAATCCCAAATTGTTGTAGGAAGTGATGTTAGAGACAATACTATCGAACTGTCTGATTGTTACATCCTGTTCCACAAAGGCCTGCTCTAAGACTTTCTGTAGATCCTCCCTATGGGCTTCTGAACTGAGTAACAGTGATAATACCGAGATCTTTGAAGGAGTCTGTAACAGCTGATCAACAATGTTGTATTCACTCCTTTGGATGAGCTTTAGCATCTCATCTTTGTCTTTCGACAGGTCGGGATTACTAGATTGACCGACTAGTGGATTAGGAACTTCTGTCTGAAATTCCTTTTCTTTGTTGGATTCTCCAACTCCTCGGTTGAAGATTCTACCACTCCGTGTTACACGACTGATGTCTGCAATATTCACGACGGAGGGTAATGGAATTTCCTTTCCATTTTCAACTATTGTTGCACCGTATTTGTAAGGTATAGCCTTAGCTGATTCATACGGTAATGGTCCCGGTAGATAGATAACTATGGGAACCTTCTGATTTTTCTGACCATCATAAGTAATCTCGATCCGTTCCTGGTTGGGAACTTTGGATTCATCAAGTAGAGGGATGATGGCAAAAACATCCCCAACTTGATCGGCAAGGTAGTCCGGCGCCTCGTTGATGGGTTCGGAACCTGGATATGGACGAATTTCTCCACGATCGACCTGACCCTGAAGAGCTGCTCTCACAAGGTAACACCCTTGGTTACTTTCTGAACAGACGCCACAACTGTCATAGTTGTGTGGGGGCACCTGGCCACGCCCACTTTGAATACAATGTAACCTCACTAGGTTAACTTCCACTGATCGGACATCCTGACTTTGACGCCGAGTAGGATTCCTGTTACTGATACTAATCTGCTGAGTATCTTCATCCATATAGATTGGCATCCACCAGTGATTTAACAAGTGCTGAAGTGCCTCCTGGACAAGGGTACAACCTCGATCGTTTTCGCAACCCGCTTTACAGCTTTGATAGTCATGTGAGATCAGGAATCCGAGTCGGACCTGCTCAGCATGTAACTCTACCAGGTTGGTATTCATCACGCGAATATCGAAGATCTGAACCATGTTGATTTGATAGGAATTCCTATCATGGTATTCTTGGATCCATCCAAGATCCATCTGACGCTGGAGGGCCTCTTGTATGAAAGAGCATCCCTGTTTGTTTACCGAGCAAGTCAGACAGGAACTGTAATCGTGTCGCGGCAGATTATGGTACTGGCTTTGCCTTGAGTGCATCGCCACCAAGTTGACATTCATTGTACGGATATCGTGGTTTTGAATGACGTTGGAATTCGTGTAGACCATGTTAACTCCACGAACTCGGTGCTCTTGGATCCATCCGAGATCCATCTGTTCCTGTAGCGCTAATTGCACTACCGAACATCCTTGATCACTTTTAGAGCAGATATCACACTGGTGATAGTTATGAGGTGGCACATGGCCATATCCACTCTGTCTACAATGCATCTTGACCAGATTGGTCCTCAATAAGAGTACATCGTGAATTTGATAGACATTGTTAGTCTCTTTCTCAATCAGATTGACTGCAGCTTTCTCGTGTTGAGGCAGCGGGTTCGTGAGAACATTAGGATTCGTATCTTTGAAAGATAAGAGCCCGCTCCTAACAAGTTTTTGCACGTCATATTTGAAATTGAGGCAGTTCTCTATGTTATGCCCTGATCCTCCTTGATGATAAGGGCATGTCTGATCCGCTTTAAACCAAAAAGACGGATTTTCCGGTACAGTAAGAGGAGACTTAGTCTGAATGTGCCCCTTAGCCAGTAGTAACGGAAACAGTTCTGCGTACGTCACGGGTATAGGATCAAACCCTGATGATCATGTTGTACGGTTGTTATTGTACTGAGGACGAGCCTGCTGAAGAGGTTGTTGAGTCCTTTGCTGATTAGGTTGGCTCTACGCAACCTGAGGTTGATACGTAGGAACAGGCGCGGGGCCGATAGCAGGAGTTACCGCTGCTACTGGTTGATAACGACGCATTTGCTTTCCGAGAGAGATATTCCCAATATCTTGCTCTTTTTTCTTAGGGAGAGCACTACCGTATTTCTTAGTACCGCTCGTTGATCCATCGTCCTTTACCAAACGTCCTTCTCGGACGGCTTCCTCAAGACGTACACCCATACCGACCATTTCGGTGAAATCATTGGGTGCACTGGCGACCATTCGGCCGTAGTAAAATGAGCTCAAGGTTTTTAAGAAGATCTTTATCATCTCTTTTTCCTCAAGAGGTGGACAAATTTGAGCGGCGATTTCACGCCACCTTTGAGCATACTCCTTAAAGGTTTCCTTGTCCTTTTGAGACATCGATCTGAGTTGATCTCTGTCGGGTGCCATGTCCAAATTATATTTATAATGCTGAACGAAGGCAGTGCCAAGATCTCTGAATGTGCTGATCGAGGCACGGTTTAAACCCATGTACCATTTTAAGGCGGCACCGGTTAAACTATGCTGAAAGTAGTGAATCAGCAGGTCCTGATTTTCCGTCTGAGCTGACATCCGTCGAGCGTACATCGTCAAGTGACTTTGAGGGCAAGAGTTACCCTTGTATTTTTCAAAGTCGGGCACTTGGAACTTGTGCGGAACTTTCACATTGGGGACCAGACAAAGGTCTGCGGCGTCCTTTCCAAAAAGATCCTGACCGCGAATGGCTTGCAGTTCCCTCTGCATTTCCAGGAACTGTTCCTGGAATTCATCCATTCGGTCGAACATAGTCTCCTTCTTCCCAGAAGGTATCTGTGGAATCTGTCCTTCCGGGACAGTGTGCACCACAGGGGGTGGTACCGTAAATACGGCGGTGAATCTTGGCGTTTCCCGAAGTTTGTAACCTTCAGGGGCCTTTAATATGCCTCTGGCATCTTCGCTTTCCCGAAGTTTGTAACCTTCAGGACCAGCGGCTCCTGCAGAAGTTCCCTGATCTTCAACGATCGGCGGAACATATCCTTCTGGGATATAGTTCGCAGGCATGCCCCAGGGACGATCTTTCGGCATCTGATACCTAGGATCGAACTTCTCCACTATGGGCGCTGAGGTGATCTCTGAGATCACAGTCCTTTGTATCTGAGCTTCTTCCATGGCTTGCATGTCGTTACGAAGCTTTCTCATATCCTCTCTCAGAGCGTCGATCTCTTCTCTCAACTCTCTGTTCTCTTCCTCAAGATCATCCATCTTTTTCTGACGACTGGCCCGAGTATTGTACGAATGAGACAGTTTGACTCTAGAACCGAGACACAAACGTAAGATTCGTAGGTAAGGAGAATACGCGATGTGAGAATGATAAAATGCAATGATTATATTAATTGTTTTGTTGATTTAATCAAAATAAACTGCGACAATTAGATTGCAAATATCAAACGGTGGGGAAACCCCTTTTTATTGAAATTCAAAGGATTACAGAAATGGAAATACAGTAGATTACAAGGTGCAGAAACAGAAACCTAAGCTAATGGATCCTCGTACTTCCTCTTCTTTGACCGGGGCTCTTGAGCCGTTGTCGGGTTGTCATTCCTTTGCCAGGTGAAAGGAGTGAGCAAATTCCTTTGGTCGTCTTGATTCTCCACAGCATGTTGCTCCAAAATTTCAATCAGAGCATCTTTCTCTTTCAATAGTTGCTGTATTTGGATACACTCTATGTTGAGGGTACGGTACTTGTTCTTCCAAGACCTTCTCTCCTTTTGAAGTTTGTTGAGAGTAACCTGAAGCTTTTTAATTTCCGTCATGAAGTATATGACAGATTCCCTTGGTGGAAGAATTCTGTAACGAGGATAAGGCATCTTTAGCTTGAGAGCTCTAGTTTGTACCCAATGGAGATAAGGCTCCACCGAGACACAGTCCGGTTTTCCTAGAGACTCTCGTCCTTTCTTATGAACGTGCTTCCAAGCGTGCACTATTTCCATCTTTAGTGCCCTGTCGTTTTCTCCTTCCTTGAAGAAAAGACCTTCCAGATGAGCGTTCTGCGGAACGAGCCTCATCGGGTATCCAAATTGACGAAGAACCAATGTCGGATGGTAGTTGATTCCCCCTTTAGTTCCTATGAGGGGTACGTTGGGGAAGTTTCCACAACGATCGATGATCCTGATCCCATCATAAATCCTATTACACCAATCTATATCAGAGTTGGTAAGAGACATGATCTTCTGCGACCAGCGCAAGACGCTCTTGCAATCCCAAAAAGCAGCAGACTTAGGCAAATGGGAGATAACCCATTTGTAAAGCAAAGGTACACAGCATGTGATCTCCCCTCCGTTGTACAAATTTCCTAAGTGTACAGAATGATATGCATCCGCGAGCAAAGTCGGCACAGGGTTTCCAATGAGAAAAACCTTAATAGAGTTGATATCAACGAAGTTATTAATGTTGGGAAACAAAAATAACCCGTAGGTGAGCAAGACAAAGATGCTTTCAAAAGCAGTCTCGTTCCCTATACTAGAAAAGTACAGAGCTTTCTTTATCAAGAACTGGGCTGGCAAACCTCGTATGCCACCCTTGGTAATCAGGTGAGTCCTGACCTCAGACTCGTCCAAATAAATTGCTCTTGCAATGGTCTGATTCTTTGGAATTTCTTCCAATCCGAAAAATGGAGCTCGGTCAGTAATGTGTAGATCGATCAGATGAGAATACTCCTCCAGCGTTGGTGCTAGCTGGTAATCCGGGAATGTGAAACAGTGATAAACCGGATCGTAGAACTGAACGAGTGCGTCCATGATTCCCCCAATCACATGGACTCTTAGCAGAGGTAGCAGACCTCCGTACTTGGCTCTGAAAGCCTCTGGGTTAACGATCATCCTTGCTAACCTTCTCAAATCCTCTAGCTTCGGAGCCTTGAAGGTATACTGGTGAGTTTTCCTTCTACCGAAATCCATCGGTGCAATCCTTTTCTCTGATATTTGCAATCACAGTCTTAGTTTATTTTGAAAAACAGAGAGACTAGAAGAGAAATTTTTTCGAATGTTTTAATGTTTTTCTTTTTTAGATGAATGCATGAATGCAGCACACAAAAACATAGAAAAAACATGGGGTCAGAGGGTCGTTGTCATGAAGTCAAGGCTCTACCCATCCCCAAAGGTTTACTAAGGTGATTTTTGTACCTGTACTCATTATCATCAGCTCCTCCCAGGAAGGCAGACAACAAGCGGATCGCCAGCGAGTTGTGTGCAATCTTAGAGTAAGTGCTATTCACCGAGAATAGATCACCAGCCTCAAATGAGGGTAGTATCGCGTAACAACTATTTCCGATAGTTTCCGCACTATGAAAGGGTTGGCTTTTCTAGGTGTATACTCAATCTTTCCACATACGGCATCACCCGCATTCCCAGTAGCAGAAAAATAAACACGTATAGCAATTAGGAAAAGCAGTATATATATTTGTCTTAAACATCCTAGACCTAATGAAGCTAAGGATCCTAAGTTCCTGACAGAAATGGGTTCCCCGGCGGAAGCCCCAATCTGTGCTATTCATATAAGTGAAGAGAGAAAAGGAAAAAGTCAAGATCTAACTTTCTCGAGCCCCACGGTGGGCGCCACTTTCCTGTAGCGAGCGATTTTAGACGTGGTTCTTAAGCACTGGTCACTCTCTGCGGTTGAGCTTAAACTACAGGTCGATTCATTTTTTATCCTATTGAGCTGATGAAGGAAGGGAAATAGATGTCTCCAATTAACCCTGCTTTGCATACTGAGTTTAAACAGCGGTCTGTTAAGTTACGGATGCTACAATGTGGGGGGCCTTTGTACTGGTTATTTGTATTTTCGCCAATACGACTTTCTTTCTTTTTATCTGGGCAGAAGGTTTCTGGTGGGGAATAAGGATTAGGATATTAGGACTGATGTTTTTGGATTACTGCTTTTGAAATGGGATTTGGGTTTTTGTTTAGTGTGCTCGCTAAGATCTTTTCTTTCGATCTTATGCCTACATATTCCCGTTTACCGAAACAGGGAAATCAGAGCGTTCGTAGTTCCTCCTATTCTATGGGAGGAAATGGGGTTTTGGTGTCTTGTTCAAAGCCCAAGACATGAAGCTGAAAGGTCTCGACTTTAGAGAGAATTTTTCGTCTCTAAAGAGGGGAAAAGGAGAATTACTTTAACCGGGATACGCGGATCCTAGCAATGCCATAATTTCCGAAGAAGGGGTTTTTAACCTGAAGGAGAAGACTTTAACTCAGTATAGAGCAACGCCATCTTTCCTTAGGAATTCCTCATGCTAAAAGAAGGACAGTGCCATGGATATAGATGATCCAGAGGCTTGCCGCTTACAGCGATTAGATGAAAGGGAAGGAGTTGTTGATGTTTGTGTAGTGTGAGCGAGGCACAGGTTTGATGTTAAAAGGTTGATTGGATCAACCAGTGGTTTTCTTATACAAAGCCTAAGAGGAGGCTAATTTCCGCTAGGGAAAATCATTATACAAAGCCTAAGAGGAGGCTATTTTGTGTCTCGTACAAAGCCCGAGAGAGAGGCTAAAAGGGTTTGACTCAACAAGAGAATCTTTTATACTCAACAAGAGAGTGTTTTTGTATCTCGTACAAAGCCCGAGATGGAGGCTGAAAGAAGTTTGGCTCAAATAAGAACCTTTTTGTATCTCGTATAAAGCCCGAGATGGAGGCGAAAAAGGGTGATTGACTCAACGAGGGAGTTTCTTATGTGTCTCGTACAAAGCCCGAGAGAGAGGCTAAAAGGTTTGTTCCGCTGGGGAGAATCATTGTACAAAGCCCAAGAGGAGGCTAGTGTAACTGTTCAGTTAAGTGACAGATCCAGTATACTGATTTTGAAAGAGAAAATCAGTTCTTATATGAGCAACACTGTACTCGAGGATTTGGTTCGAGGATCGGGGTTGTTCCCTATTCTTTAAGGGAAGGGGAAATCCAAAGGGTATTGAGACTGTCCGAGTCTACGGGTTTTCTTCCTATTCAACGAAAGGGGTCACTTGAGAATGTCTTTGAGACTCAAGGAGCACAGACTGTCCAAGTCTAGAGTTTTATCTCTTGTACTATGTTTTGAGAAACAGTAGTAGACTCTTGAAAGGACTGCTCTATGGAGATTACTAAGTTCTGTTCCTATACCTGTAGGAGGTCGTCGGGACAATTTGTACGAAGCCCAAGAGGAGGCTGGAAGCTTTTAAGAAGCCGACGGGTCCTTGTACTAAGCCCAAGAGGAAGCTATCATTCCCGGAGGAAGAGATCATTATACGAAGCCTAAGAGGAGGCTGTCAATACTTCTATGAAGCCGACGGGTCCTTGTACTAAGCCCGAGAGGAGGCGGATTTGCTTTTAGGAAGCCTGTGGGTCCTTGTACGATGCCCAAGAGGAGGCCGATGCTTTTTAAGAAGCCCGTGGGTCCCCAAACCCTGAGAAATTCAAGGCAATGCTATTCACCGAGAATAGATCAAAGTCAGGAAAGTCCGAGAATTTGGAAGAAACTCAAAGATGCTATTCACGGAGAATACATTCATCTTTGGGAGTAGAGTTTCTTGACAATTCCTAAGGAGGACAGCCGAAGAGAAGACTGTATCTGGTGATCCTATTTGGGATCTAGCTGTCTATTTCTACGAATAAACGAAATGGCTTTACCTAGTGCTAGACGTAGTTGCCGGGGAAACTCTGAATATCTATACTATTATTACACAGTTGATATGAGTTTATGAAAGAAGACTTACAGGGAAACAGCCCCACAATACAGTTATATGATATATGAAAGCAGTAAATGAAAGCCTATAAACACTTACTCGGTTGTAGAGCTTCCATGCTGTTTGGTTAGTTGTTCAACAAAGAAAGATTGAAAACAACAGTATATTCAAAATCAAAGGAGAAAGTGCTTTGAAAAAGAAAGATTGGGGCTTACAGCTCAAGGAGAGGCCCATGGTTTTACCTGTTGAATTTGTACAGAGGGACTTATACAAGTGACTGTGGCCCAAAAAAGGTTTTCTGTACAAAGGGATGGGTCTTACACTCTCTCAAGAGGCCCAAAAAGTTTTAAAGGAAAAAGAGTGGGGCTTATAACACGAGGGTAGGCCCAGTTGACTTTTTGTTTAAAATGGCAATCGCGCCGAGGTTTTCTTTTAACACAGAGGGACTTATACAATAAGTGAGGCCCAAAAGGTTTTAGTTAAAAAGGGATTGGGTCTTACACTCTAATAGAGGCCCAAGAGTTTTGAATGGGTCTTATAGCTCAAGGAGAGGCCCAAAAATGATTTGGTCAAAAAAAAGATTGGGTCTTACACTCTATTAGAGGCCCATGAGTGTTTGACAAAGTTTGTTGAAGGGGAAAATCAACAAAACCCTAATTTCATCATTTTAAAATAATTATTCAATCAAAAATTAATTAAAATCATACAAAATTCCAAATAAGTTTGAATAAACAACTTGTGATTTTGGTTTTAGGTTTGAAAAATGAGGTTTCAATCACAAGATGAATTAAAACCTACTTGGTTTTGATTTTCAATATGGATATTTATTTTTAAAAGGATTTAAAAACAAATAAAAGGCATTTATTCACAAAAATACTAATTATATTAAATAAATAATATAAATCTAATTTTTTTGTGGAAATAAATATTTCAATATTTTTATGACTTTTTGCAAAAAGAACCAATCAAAAATAATTAAAATTGAGTGAGTTATTAATTTTCCAAATAATTAACAAAACATGAAAATAATTGGAAAAATAGCAAAATGTGGAAAATCACAAAATGGCATGGGTGGGGTTTGAACCCACGACCTCAAGCATACAAGGCGCGCGCTCTACCACTGGGGTGGTGATACATCCATTATTTAAAATGAAACAACAAATATACAAGGTATGACATGATTTTGGCTTGCCCAAGGCAAGTTTTGGCTCAAAAACGTGAAGGTCATAACTTTCTCAATTCTTAATGGTTTGAGACAAAATTTATATGTATCTGGGCCAGAATTTCACAAGGAATCCAATGGTGGTGGTGGTTTTTTCATATCACACTCCCTCCTCAAAACCCGATAGTGGTTTTGAAAATGACCTATAATTGCATGTTCTATGCTACAACTCAATACAGGCATGAATCACATGATTAATTAGCACAAACACAACACATATGACATGTATAAGAGATGCATAATCAATGGACTTCAAATGCACACATGTTTTGGTGACTGCAAGTTGAGATGCTTACCCTTCTTTGAGATTTTGGAGTTTTCTCAGCAATCTGCCAACTCCCTTGCTCCAGATATGGTTTTATGCTTTGAACAACCTCAAATGATCCCTCAGATGCTTTGAGAACGATTGGAATCAGCTGGTACCTGCAAAAACACAAACTGTCCCTTTCTTGCAAAAGGGGTTAAAAGTGACCAAAATAACAACTCTCTCAAATGGTGTTCCAGATGTATGAAACCATTTGGGATAGTTCAAGGATAATATTTGGAGTGTGTTTGAGGTTTTATCTGGTTTGGAAAGTGACTGAATCAAGACATGGCTTGAAAAATGCACAAAAGTGCCATTTTGAGGTTTTGAGAGGTGACTTTGTGATGTTGTGATTACAGGTCACTTTTGATGGTTTGCACAGCTTACATATGATATATATGAGGTGTGTGTGTGATTAGTTTGAGTGGAATTGCTCTCTAGCTCAAAACCCGATAGTAACTTGCTTTTGAAGGCAAAATTAGAGTGAAAGAAGAGATTTTGAGGAAAGCATCTGTTAGATGGCTTTGGTGTACTCAAACTGAACACAATTGAGCTCTATTTATAGTAGAGTAAGTTTGTTTTGGCTGCAATAGTGAATGGCAACTGCAGCAGGTGTTCCCTCAATGTTGGCCAATGGAAATGCAAGTCTCCTCTAGCCATTGACTAGAGGTTAGGGCACAGAGCTATGGTCCCCTTGGTCTTGGATAAGTCTTGACTGATTTCAGATGAGAATGGCTCAGTCCATGCCACCTTGATGGTTCCATTGAATGCCTCATTCCAAATTTGGAGTCTTGTCCCTATTTTGGCAACTCTAGGTTCAACATGCTATTTCTTGTTCCATGGACTTTGGAGGCTTGGCTCAGTGATTGTCCCCTTTAGATTCAATCCTCAGAGGTGTCCAAGTGGATAGGAGCATTTGAAATTGGCTGATTTTGGCAAATCGAGCAAAAATGCAAAATCTGCCTTGCCTTTGACAGATTTCAGCAAGGCAACTAGACAATGTCATATCTCATGGTGTAAGTGGAATTTGGCAATGTTCTTGGCCATTTTGGAAAGCTCTTACATGATACAACAACTGTTTGAACAAGTTTGGTTTTGATCTCTTTTGATTCCAAGTGAAAAATCCCCCTACATTTGGCAAAAAGTGAAGGCAGATTCTGACTTAGTGAAAATTTCACTAAGTGTTGGAAAAAGTGACATTTTCACTTTTCAGCCACTTTGATCACTAAATAACTCAAAATCCTTAATGAATTGGAATGACTTGTAGTTGAAGTTTTTGTAGATGATAATGAGGGATACAAATCCATCTTTGGATGAGAAAAAATGGCCTTGTGGTTTAGGAGTTATGGTCCTCCAAAGTTGGTACCCTAGCCACTTAATTTTAACTTAGAAAATTTTCTAAGTTTTTATGGTTACCCCTTTTACAAGTTATCCAACTTTTCTTGATTTTTCTTGATGAATGATGATTCAAATCATACATTAACATCATTTTAGGGGTAAAAATCCATTTTGGTGAAAAATCTCAAAAAGTCAAAGTTGACTTTTGTGCACAGTTGACTTTTTTATCAAATGAATTCCAAACTGTGCAATTCTTCAGGAAATCATGTCCTTGACCTAAATCAAACTTGATGGACATGTTCCATGGGTGTCATAGGGTATATTGAATCATGTATTAGGGTTTGGGAGCATGTCCAGGTCAAAAGTCAAAGTTACAGTTGACTTTTCTCGCGAAACCCTAATTGTTGTGCAGATGAAATTGAGACTTGTTGCTCAAGCTTCTTGGATCAATCCATTGTTCCAAATGGATCAATATGGTTCATTAGAGACCCTCAAATCATGTCTTGAGGTCTTGGCTTATGGTTTGTCCCAAAAGTCAACTCAGGGGTGAATTAGGTCAAGAAACCCTAATTCCTGATTTTTTAGGTATGCATCCCCTGAGGCAAAATTGACTTGATGAATGGGTTCATGAGGTTCCATGGAGTATATTAGGTTATGTTTTGGATCAATGGCTTGTGCCCAGATGAAATTTTTCATCTGGAGGCCCTGGGTGATCAAAACCCTAATTTGGTGACACAGTCGATCGGGAGGCTTGATCCACCTAGAAGGGAGCAGCTTTGTGCTTAATCCTTGAAGTGGGAGTCCTTTTGATCCATTGTGGATGATTGAGAGGTTAGACAAGTTGAAGATCAAGTCATTCCTTGATTGATCCTTTGTCCAAGAGCTCTGAGAGGGCTTGAAACCCTAGCTCTGATTGTAGTCAATGCTTAACAATTCCTGGAGGAGATTGATGAGGCATGATGGTTCATCCATATTGTGCTGATGATTTGCACAATGATGGGAAATCTTAGTGGTCAAAATTTGGGGTATGACAGACTCGTACAGATTGGCCAGTATCATTTCACTGAGGCAAATGCCACGATTAAGGTGCAATTGATTGGCCAAGGTCAGATATTTCCTGGCTACCTGCAAAGACTTGGTACAGAACACACAACGAGAAAGCCACATGGCCAAGAATGCTATGTGTTTGGTGGTTGTGAATCCTATAGTGTCGAGAGCATCTATTTCAGGGTCGTAAACTAGCCCATGTGGTCTTAGCCCTGTGATAACGGCTATGTCGAAGAGGGTGGGTGTCATCGTCCCACAAGGGAGATGGAAGGTATAATGGGTACTGTCCCAAAAATACAAAGAGGAAGCTAATAGAGTCGGACAGTAGGTAGGACCTGTCTTCGACATCATGATCAGGTCATAAATTCCTGTTTCCTTCCAAGCTTCTGCTTTGACTTTCTCTACTTTGGCCAACCAGCTCAAGTGGAGATCAGCGTCCTTAAAATACGGAGTTGCTCTAAACAACCTAGACCCGTCATTCAAGTACTTTAAGTCTATGTGCTTTAGGGCTACATTGTCATGGGGTTCAGATGTTACCCTAGTTTTGTCTTTCTGCCCTAAGGGTTTGGTTTTACGATATGACGGAAATAAATCACTAATGGCTGCATAATCTGTATCTAAAGAAGACAAAGGACCAGATAAAGCTAAAGGTTTCCCAGAAACAGTAAAAGGAATCATTACCTGAGTCTCGTAGATATGTCTTTTTTCTTCTTTGAGAGGCTCAGGGATGAATTGCTGGTTCTTTACCACTTTGGGTCCATTCAATGTAGCGAATGGAGGAAGTAGTGGCGTACTCTTTGGCCCTCTGAACTTCTGGCTTTTCTTCGGGTCTTGAGTGGTAGCGGTTGAAGATGTCGTTGTTGAAAATTTGAAGAAAATGGGTTTGCTGAAGGTGAAGGGTTGAAAGTTTTGGAAGAGAGAAGAAAGTGTGTAGCGAATACTTGGGAGTTGGAAATATAAAAATAGTTTCTGAAGAAACAATTTATAAAGTGTTTGGAAACACTAAAAGGTTACTAATCATCATTAAGGAGCTAAAGCTAGTGGGACACGTGTCTTCCCAGGAGCAAAAATAGGGGTGGTGGAAGTTACTACCTATGCTCACGATCTCCTAGACTCTAGGAGAGGTTATGATGGTTTGGGATTTGATGTGATTTCCGATGAGACGTTTTTGATATAATCATAATTGGCTATGACGTCATGGAGGTGATTGAAAAGAAATTGAACAACTTCTTGAGACGTGGGTTAGTCAGTTTTGATGGACACCTGTGCATGGTCGAAAGATGGCGTCAAATGGACACTATAAAAAAAATGACCTTTCCTCCATTATTGTCGAAAAGGGCATTTTTGGGGGGGAAATTTTTTAGCTCATAAATTCGATGCCCACATTAAATTGGAAGTGTTGGTTGGAAAGCTAAACTCTTGAAGAGGCTTAAAAGAGCTTTCGACTGGATTGTTGTGAATGGTTTTAGTCGAAGATGCTCATAAGAGTAAGAGAGACTTTTAGGACTTAGAGAATATTTCTAAAAGTTGGGGGAGTCACCTTCGACCGAGAATACTAACTATGTCCAACGCTGAGAAGTTCAAATTTAAATAAAGGAGGGAGTAGTTACTTGTGTTTCGCTCCTAAAAAGACAAGTGGCGCATATCCAAGGGTCAGAAGCATGCAACGCGACACTTGTCATGTGTTGATTGTCTTAGGAAGTTAAGAACAGTTAATTTTAGTATTAAAAATAGGAGTTCTAGCAATAGGATTCAGGGTGTTGTGTTCACTTTGTACAAGTTACTCCGAAGTTACTCAAAGTATCCGTGTGTAGAGAAAAGAGTCTTGTGAGAATGTACGTGATGTAAACGCCATTTATCCTTTCAATGCAATTTACTTCAATCTTTCATTAAGAACTTATCCTTTATTTTACGCAAGTTACGTTTCTGCACTTTCTCTTATCTTCATACTTTCGACATTTTCCTTTACATTTTCAGCCTTTTAACTTAACATTTTTAAAACGTTGTTTAGATTATATGTTCAACAAATCTTTCTTTATGTTCACTGTCGAAGTGTTAGTTCTTTAGAATTTACTTTAAGTTAGTGGTTAGCACATGTCCTAGGATCAATCTGATCGATCTTGTGAGTCACCAAAGTTAGATTTGGAAGATCAGCGATTGTTTACCAACTCTCACGGTAAACAGGGCCTTGGTAATACTTTAGTCTTCATTCTGGGTTGGGATTCAGTGTTGCAGTTGTTTTAAGTCGAAGTCTCAGCTGCATTCTCCGTTCCGAATCTCTGTTGGTTTGCTCGCTTAGTTGCTTGTGGCTAAAATGGAGTGGGAGAGGATTTCCAGGAAGGCAAGAAGGGGATTTAATGAAGGTTTTTCCGTTTGGAAGGAAAACTACGGTAAAGGAGCTTGAAAAGGGGAACCTAAGACTTCCTTTTTCGTTACTGAATTTCCAGAGAAGATGATTGCGAAATATTTATTCGAGGTGTTCAAGGTGCATGGAGTTATTTCTGAAGTCTTTATTTCAGCAAGAAGAGATAAACATGGAAGAAGATTCGGGTTTGCTAAGTTTTGGAAAGTTCACGACTCTCGTATTCTGGCTTGCAACCTCGATAGTATTACATTAGAAGGCAAGAAGTTATTTGTCAATATTCCCAGATTTAACAAGGATAACAAGCAGACTTTCTTAGGTAAGGAAACCCCTAAGAAGAAGGTTAGTATTCCAGGCCACGATAGAAGATTTGTGAAATATATAAATCAGGAGAGATCATTTGCTAATGTGGTTGGAAGAGTTGAACGTAAGGATAATGGAAGGGACAAGGTCAGTGGTAATTGTGTTTCTTTAGAGGTGGATAGAGAATGCTTGGAGAAGTTGAAGCGGATGAGATTGAGAGTGGTGATGGAAGATGGAAATGCTTTCAATATTCAGAAGAATATTAACGAAGAGGGTTTTTTCAACATTAAGGCTACTCCCCTCGGAGCTTCTATGTGCTTATTGGAAGATATCTCAGATGGAGACATTGAAGACTTTGTTAAGGAATCCAGAGATTGGTTGGAAGTTTGGTTTAAAGATATTCGTCATTGGTCACCGGAGGTGATTGATAAAGAAAGGTTTGTGTGGGTGAAGTGTTACATATTACCTTGTTTTGCTTGGAGTGATAATAATTATCGTCTGATCTCATCAAGTCTGGGTACGTTTATTAAGTGTGATGAGAACACAAGGAGTAAGGTTTGTCTTGACGTCGCAAGATTGCTGATCAAAACTAATCTAGGGGCGATTCTGAATAAGAAGGTTGGCGTTGAAATGAATAGTCACTCATGCACTATCTCCATAACAGAAGACTTCTCATGTGGGAGTGTTGCTTCTTTGTTTGAAGATGAAGACGAGGTGATTGACTCAGAAGACTTTGAATCTTTAGTTCCATCAGATTTTGAAGGCGCGTGGGAACTCTTTGAAGAGGAAGAGAGTGAGGAAACACGTTTTTCGAAAGTTGAGCCGGCTGTGAGAGACTTTTTCCAAAAAGAACAAGGGTCAGGTGGTGGTTGTACCTATTCTGACAATGTATCAATTATTGGTGAAAGTGTAGGGATAAGTGTAGCAGGTGGTGGTTCCCGAGGTAGTAATGGGAAGACTCAAATTGAGTCTAGTAAAGAACCTACTGAAGGAAACAGTGGGGATACTTTATTGAGCAGAGTTTCTAGTGATAAAGTAGACAAGTCAATTGGTTTCAAATCAGTTAATTGCACGGTTGGTTTAGAACCTAACCTGGTTAAGGATGTTACTCCTAATAATGTTTTAAATGGTGAATTAGTCGTGGACTTGGGGCTTCCTAATCCTATAACTGGGCCCCCAGGAGGTTTAGTTGGGCCTTCAAATTGGGGAAAAGCCAAAAAGAAAAAACCTCTTCACGAAGTCTACAATTGCATCAAGATTCCCTACACTCCCTCCTATTTTTCCACTCTGTTACACTCGGCTTTGAAGGAATATGAAGCTACCCTTAATAGGAGTATTGAAAGGGAGGCAAATAAGAAGAAATTGGTTAGAAGTGTCCCTAATGAGTCAAGTACTTCCCTTTTGTGTTGTGAATCTATTACTGATACCGATGTGGAAAGAGGGAACCTGAGATGTCGTAGGGTCCTTGGAGAAGTTCCATCCAAGGTGAGAAATTCTTTGAAGAAGATAGGTATTCAAAGAGATGTTGATGAAGAAGGTTTAGATGGTATTATGAGGAAATTGGATAGAGATGATAAGGAAGCTAGATTTGGTAAGAAGTTGATGAAGAAGGTTTAGATGGTATTATGAGGAAATTGGATAGAGATAAATTGGAAAGCCCTTACATGATACAACAACTGTTTGAACAAGTTTGGTTTTGATCTATTTTGATTCCAAGTGAAAAATCCCTCTACATTTGGCAAAAAGTGAAGCAAAATCTAACTTAGTGAAAATTTCACTAAGTGTTGGAACAAAGTGTGATTTCTTGATTTTGATCACTCCATAACTCAAAATCCTTAATGAATTGGACTTAGGTCTAGTTGAAGTTTTTGTAGAGGATAATGAGGGCTACAAATCCATCTTTGGATGAAAAAAATTGGCCTTGTGGTTTAGGAGTTATGGTCCTCCAAAGTTGGTGTATTAGTGGTACTTTTTCCATAACTTAGAAAAATTTCTAAGTTTTATGGTTACCCCTTTTACAAGTTATCCCACTTTTCTTGATTTTTCTGGATGCATGATGATTCAAATCATACATTAACATCATTTTAGGGTTAAAAATCCATTTTGGTGAAAAATCTCAAAAAGTTAAAGTCGACTTTTGTGCACAGTTGACTTTTTATCAGATGAATTCCAAACTGTGAAATTCTTCAGGAAATCATGTCCTTGACCTAAATCAAACTTGATGGACATGTTCCATGGGTGTCATAGGGTATATTGAATCATGACTTAGGGTTTGGGAGCATGTCCTGGTCAAAAGTCAAAGCTACAGATGAATTTTCTCGCGAAACCCTAATTGTGGTGCAGATGAAATTGAGACTTGTTGCTCAAGCTTCTTGGATTAATCCATTGTTCCAAATGGATCAATATGGTATATTAGAGACCCTCAAACCATGTCTTGAGGTCTTGGATCATGATTTGTCCCAAAAGTCAACTTGGGGGTGAATTAGGTCAAGAAACCCTAATTCCTGATTTTTGATGTATGCATCCCCTGAGGGAAAATTGACTTGATGATTGGGTTCATGAGGTTCCATGAAGTATATTAGGTTATGTTTTGGATCATTGGCTTGTGCCCAGATGAAAAATTTCATCTGGAGGCCCTGGTCGACCAAAACCCTAATTTGGTGACACTGTCGATCTTGAGACTTGATCCACTTAGAAGGGAGCAGCTTTGTGCTTAATCCTTGAAGTGGGAGTCCTTTTGATCCATTGTGGATGCTTGAGAGGCTAGACAAGTTGAAGATCATGTCATTTCTTGATTGATCCTTTGTCTAAAAGCTCTGAGAGGGCTAGAAACCCTAATTCTGACTGTAGTGAATGCTCAACAATTCCTTGAGGAGATTGGTGAGGCATGATGATTCATCCATATTGTGATGATGACTTACACAATGATGGGAAACTTTAGTGGTCAAAATTTGGGGTATTACAGATTCCCCTATTTAATCTTCTTGGACCCGAAGGTGTGAATGACGAAGGTATTCGAGCATTCGGAGTGCAAGAGGATTAAATATCAGAATACCCGAAATTTTGATGGCTATGAATGGCAGCTTGTGCATCCATCTTCTTTTGCAAAGAAATGATGCTTAGAAAAGGTAAACTTCCCCTCGATCCTGGCTTCCAGCCAAGGAACTGGTCTAAGTTTTCTTTTGAACTTCCCCTCGATCCTGGTTTCCTTCCAAGGAACCGGTCTTAGTTTCTGATTTAAACTTCCCCTCGATCCGGGTTTCCTACCAAGGAACTGGTCTAAGTTGCTGAAATAAACTTCCCCTCGATCCTGGTTTCCTACCAAGGAACTGGTCTTAGTTTCTTTTGTCAACTTCCCCTCGATCCTGGTTTCCTACCAAGGAACTGGTCTTAGTTTCTGATTCAAACTTCCCCTCTATCCTGGTTTCCTACCAAGGAACTGGTCTAAGTTGCTGAAATGAACTTCCCCTCGATCCTGGTTTCTTACCAAGGAACTGGTCTTAGTTTCTGATTTAAACTTCCCCTCGATCCTGGTTTCCTACCAAGGAACTGGTTTTAGTTTCTGATTTAAACTTCCCCTCGATCCTGGTTTCCTACCAAGGAACTGGTCTCAGTTTCTTTTGTCAGTAAACTTTATTGACAAGGGACGCTATTTGTAGCGGTTTTCCTCAAACTTCTCACCGAATTTTCCTGGGGAGATGCCATTTGACGGAAAAAGTTTCGATGTCAGACTTACTGGGGAACCCATCCGTCTGAGTTGTAGAGTTGCACGAACTTCTCTGTTGGAGACGCCATTTGTTTCTACTAGGGAAAGCGAGTTTCTTGAGAGACTTCTTTCGCTTGGGGATACTGCATCATACTTTTCTTGGGATCTTCCCAGAGAAATGCCATATGATGGGATCCCATTTTGAGGTGCTGATGACCTTTTCATCATCGGATTTTCGGAGAAATACTTACGTACTGCCGAATCTCTGTTTAAGAGGCTTTCTCTGGGGATTTTCCTTAATCCAGGGGCAAGGATATCATCTTCAATGGCGAAGAGTGACATCTGTTGAAGGTTCTCTGATGTTTCAGAGGTTCAAGTTATCAAAGTGGTCAAGTGCCGACTCTGATCTAAAGATACACTGGTGGCGAGATTGATCGGATACAACACTTCCTGACAAAGCAAGAACTGACAAACCTGATTGAGAGGATGGTTATCACGGCAGGATAAGACCGACTCAAGTGATAGTGATGCAACATGAAATGTGAATGCAAATAAAAAATGCATGATGTATGTATGTTTATGCTGACAAAACAGATGCGACATACAGACTAATGGATGAACACGGTTGGATACTCGGCCACTGCTGGGGACAAAAAAGTACCACTGGTTCAATAATAGCAATTCTACCTTGCCTAGGAGAAATAGTCCCTGCGGGGAACTCTGTTGACCGGGCTTAGGAGATGAGAACTCGGCCGAGGGTGTCAGACGAAACAAGGTCTCTGACACAGTTGATCCTTCATTCAGGCGTAATGGTCTCGAAGGAGTACTTTGATTCTGCACTTTGAAGTTCGCTTACTTCTGGAGAAGCGACCAATGTTCTTCTGATGTTCAACAGTCAAAAGAAATGCCATCTTTAATTTAAAAGCAGAAAAAGTTTTAACAAGTAAATTCATTTTGTTTTATTTCAAGAATCGCTGATTAAGTTAAACAACGTCGTTCTGTAAAGCTAAAAACAAGTAAGAATTACAAACAAAAGCACAAAGGCTCAAATTTTATTGATAAGATGGAGATCAGCCAAACGTTTGATTCCAAAGAGTCTTTACAAAGTTAGAAAATGGTAATTTACAGGGAAAAGGGCTACGTTGAAACATAACGACCACTATCCTTCTACCAACTTTGAATTCTGGGCATCCTGAGCTTCTTTCGAAGATGACCTTGATGGGAGTTTTCCTCCGATGGGTGATGTAACTGCTGCTAAGGGACTTGCCTCTGTTGAACATAGTTACTTGCCATTATCCCTAATTTTTGCCTGGATTGTACTATGATGTTTCCAATCTACCGGGATGATTTTTTTTCATGTCTCTAACTTTTGCCTGGACCGCCCTTTCGGGTTTTCAATCCACCGAGACGTTTTTTTTTTTTTTAGTTTAGGCGAAGTATTTCTTGACTACATCAACATTCGTGGGGTAGGAAAATTCCTCTCCGTCCATGGTTGCAAGTCTCAAGGCGCCGCCTGAGAAAGCCTTCGTGACCATATAGGGGCCATCATAATTCGGGGTCCATTTGCCCCGAGAATCAGTGAGAAATGATTGTATCTTCTTGAGCACGAGGTCTCCTTTTCTGAAGACGCGAGGTCTGACCTTCTTGTCAAACGCCTTTTTCATTCTTTGCTGATACAACTGACCGTGGCATAGTGCCGTGATTCGCTTCTCTTCGATCAGGTTCAATTCGTCGTGTCGACTTTGACACCATTCAGCTTCGGTGAGCTTAGCTTCCATCAATACTCGGATTGACGGGATCTCTACTTCTATGGGGAGCATTGCTTCCATGCCATACACCAGAGAGAAAGGGGTAGCCCCTGTTGAAGTGCGGACAGATGTACGATAACCGTGAAGAGCAAAGGGTAGCATCTCGTGCCAATCTTTGTAGGTTACGACCATCTTCTGAACGATCCTCTTGATGTTCTTGTTAGCAGCTTCTACCGCTCCGTTCATCTTGGGTCGGTAGGGAGATGAGTTATGGTGTTCGATCTTGAACTCTGCGCACAACTCTTTCATCATCTTATTGTTCAAGTTAGATCCATTATCCGTAATGATCTGGCTCGGAACACCATAACGGCAGATGATATTGTTTTTGATAAATCGGACCACCACTTGTCGGGTAACATTGGCGTACGACGCTGCTTCGACCCACTTTGTGAAATAGTCAATGGCTACCAGGATGAACCGATGTCTGTTTGAAGCCTTAGGTTCAATCAAGCTAATCATATCGATTCCCCATATGGAAAAAGGCCACGGGGAAGAGAGAACTTTGAGATGCGTTGGCGGTACATGAATTTTGTCGGAGTATATCTGACACTTGTGACACCTCCTCATGTACTTGTAGCAGTCGGATTCCATGGTCAACTAGTAGTACCCTGCCCTTAGAATTTTTCTCGCCATTATGCGTCCGTTGGCATGAGTGCCAAAGGATCCTTCATGAATTTCTTTCATAAGCATGTCTGCTTCTAGTCTGTCGACGCATCGGAGCAAGACCAAGTCAAAGTTCCTCTTATAAAGAGTGTCACCGCTCAGGAAGAAGCTTCCGGCTAGCCTTTTGAGGGTTTTCCTGTCTTTTCTGAGTGCCCCAGGTGGGTACTCTGGTTTCTGAAGGAAGCGTTTGATATCGTGATACCAAGGTTTGTCGTCTATGACTGCTTTAATCACGAAGACATAGGCGGGCCGTTCAAGCCGCATAACGTCAATCTTAGGTAGGTCATTCCATCGACCTACGCTAATCATGGAAGAGAGAGTGGCTAATGCATCAGCCATGTGATTCTCACCTCGAGGGATGTGATGAAACTCAACTCTGTTGAAGTAGGGTAGCAACCTTCTTGCATAGTCTTTGTAAGGAATCAATCCTGATTGGTATGTGTTCCAATCTCCTGTTATCTGATTGATAACCAGGGCTGAATCGCCGTATACGTCCAAGTTCTTGATCCTTAAATCAATCGCTTCTTCGAGACCCATAATACAAGCTTCGTATTCGGCCTCGTTGTTCGTACATTTGAACATAAGTCTGGCAGTGAAAGGAATGTGGGTACCCTGAGGGGTAACAATGATTGCCCCAATTCCATTTCCGTAATGATTAACTGCTCCGTCAAAGATAAGTCCCCATTGGGAACCTGGTTCTGGCCCTTCACTGGGTAACGGTTCATCGTAATCTTTCATTTTTAGATACATGAAATCTTTGTCTGGGAAGTTAAACCCGATTGATTCTTGATCGTCAATCGGTTGATGAGCCAAATGATCGGCTAAAATAGTTCCCTTAACGGCTTTCTGAGCGTGGTACTCTATGTCATATTCTGATAGCAACATCTGCCAACGGGCAATCCTTCCCGTGAGAGCAGGTTTTTCGAAGACATACTTGATTGGATCCATCTCGGAGACCAACCAAGTAGTATGACGAATCATGTATTGGCGAAGACGTTTGGCTGCCCAAGCCAAAGCGCAACAAGTTTTCTTGAGCATCGTGTACCGAGTTTCGCAGTCGGTGAACTTCTTGCTCAGATAGTAAATGGCAGACTCCTTCCTTTTGGTTTCGTCTTGTTGGCCAAGTACACATCCCATTGAGTCTTCCAAGACTGTGAGATAGATGATCAGTGGTCTTCCTTCCACTGGTGGGGATAGAATCGGCGGATTCAACAGATATTCCTTAATACTGTCGAAGGCAGTTTGGCAGTCTTCTGACCAAATGCAATCCTGGTTCTTTTTGAGTAATTTGAAAATCGGCGCACACGTGGCGGTCATAAGGAATATGAATCTGGAGATGTAGTTCAAACGTCCTAGGAATCCTCTGACTTGTTTTTCAATTTTCGGAGAAGGCATTTCTCGAATGGCCTTGACTTTGTCAGGATCAACTTCAATTCCTTTCTGGCTGACGATGAACCCTAATAGTTTCCCTGAACGGACACCGAAGGTGCACTTGTTGGGATTCAAGCGGAGCTTGAATTTTCTTAAACGTTCGAACAATTTTGACAGATGTTCAACGTGCTCATTCTCTGTTTTAGATTTTGCAATCATATCATCGACATATACCTCGATTTCCTTGTGTATCATGTCATGAAACAAAGTAGTCATGGCCCTTTGATAGGTTGCCCCGGTGTTCTTCAAGCCGAACGGCATTACCTTGTAACAAAAGGTACCCCATGGGGTAATGAACGAAGTTTTCTCCATGTCTTTCGGCGCCATTTTGATCTGGTTATAGCCCGAGAATCCATCCATGAAGGAGAAAACCTTAAACTTTGTTGTACTGTCTACCAGCATGTCAATGTATGGTAAAGGGAAGTCGTCCTTTGGACTAGCCCTTTTCAGATCTCTGTAATCAACACACATTCTGACCTTTCCGTCCTTTTTGGGAACAGGTACGATGTTGGCTAACCATTGAGTATATTCAGATGTAGCGAGGAAACCCGCGTCGATCTGTTTCTGTACCTCCTCTTTGATCTTGATGGCCATGTCCGGGTGAGTGCGTCTCAACCTTTGCTTTATTGGCGGACATTCCGATCTTAACGGTAAGTGATGTTCCACGATGCTGGTATCCAACCCTGGCATATCCTGATAGGACCAAGCGAATACATCGGGAAATTCTTTGAGAAGCTTTACCAAACCCTCTCTGGCAGTTGGACTGAGAAGTGCCCCAATCCTGATTTCTTTTCTCTCTTCTTCTGAACCCAAGTTTACCGTTTCCAACGGCTCTTTGTGAGGTTCAATGGACCTTTCCTCTTGTCTGAGTAATCGGGAGATCTCTTCTGGAATTTCGTTGTCAACTTCTTCTTCAGCCTCGAATACCGGGAACTCAAAGTTGGGAGAAGGCATCGGATCGTATGTTTCAACGGGGTTTAAAACAAGCAATCTGCATGACGTGATGATTCGTGTTTAGAAGAGATAGAGAAAATGCAAGTGTGTGCAGTGTTTTGTTTTACTGCTTGTTTTTATTATCGAATGTTTTTTTAGGATTACCATTTTCTGAAAAAACGAAAAGAGAAAACAGCAATAACTGCGGAAATTACATAGTCGACTCTTGAAACTACAGCCCTATAAAACAAAACTCTGTCGCTTCGGGCAAAGCGAAGAGGGAAATTTTACAGAAAGCGAGCCCTATAAAAACATCTATTTCATCTGGGCAGGGTGAAAGGTTAAAGATGGCAATTACTTTGACTGGTGAACGACCTTCGGAACATCGACAGCAACCCATTGGCGGCGAACTCCTCGGTGAATCACAAAGTCTGGCACCTTCCATGATTTGTCTTCAGAAATGACGCTGATTTCTGGTGGAGTAGGATCATTGGAATCTGTCTCCCATGCAGAATTGTCGTAGGAGGATTCCTCTGTTGCATTTTGCAAAGTATTTGTGCTCTCAGCTGTATCTCCCCATCCAGTTGGCTGGATATCTTCGAGCCTGATACGAGAGCTTTCGGGAGCGATGTACTTGACCATGAAGTCGTATTTTCAACTTGGTTCTCCCAGAGTGTCCCAAACCTCTTTGGAACCGGAGGAGTCATCTCTCTCGATGACGTTGACCTCAGGAAAAGCGTAGTTGATGAATTCCAGTCCTGCGAACATTGCGAATTCATCGTCATGTTGAGTAATTTCCGAATGACCTGAGTGTTGATCCCATGACATGGTGGGGACACAGGTATTATGTTCAATGACAGTCAGCTGATTTTCATTGCTCGGCTGACTTTCTTGCCCCAAGTTTCCTGGGAAAGGTTGCCACATTGGCAGACCATCCATTGGGCCATAGTAGTTGTGGTCAAAATTGTCTTTTATCGGAGTGTCTTCCTCTAATGAATTTGGTGGAGCACGGCATCCTTCCGGATCACAATCTCCGTAGATCATCTCAACGTTTGACCTTGGTATAAATCTCAGACTCTGTGCGGGATAGCAAAATGGAGTTTGCGTTTCGTCCTGCGACACAAAACCGTCCTCGTTAAGATATGACTTCCATTCCTCATCTATGTCAAAGGGATCCTCTTCATTGATAGCATGGACTACTTGAGTCACTGGTTGGAGGAAACCTCCACTATGGAAGAAGTTCTGAAGGGGACGAAGACTTTCATCGTTAACAGTTGTCTGGGTGCAGGTTACAGAAAAACCAAGACCCTTCTTTGTTTTATTGTCAATAGGATTGACGAGCTGTCCCCATCCTTTTGTATCAGTACTCTCGACCGCTTTGATAGCATCCTTGTATAAGGAAATCGAGGTTCCTCTTCTGAACTGATTGTCCTTGCTCACCGACAGTGCTTGGAACTGAGTTCCAATAACCTCCTCGGGTTCTATACCAGTAGATGATGATAAGTTACTCACAAGCAAGGCCTGTTCCCCACAGACTGTGATGAGTTGATCGTTCTGAACGAACTTTCGCTTTTGGTGGAGGGTTGAAGTAACCGCTTCAGCCTGATGTATCCAAGGTCTTCCTAATAAACAACTGTATGTTGCCCGGATGTCCATGACCTGGAAAGTGACTTGGAAAGTATGAGGACCAATAGTTATGGGAAGATCAACTTCGCCGATAACTGCTTTTCTGGATCCGTCGAATGCTTTGACGACGACCTCGCTGACTCTCATCAGAGGGCCTTTGAATGATAATTGCATCAAAGTAGACTTCGGCATAACATTCAGGGCTGACCCTGTGTCTACCAGTACGCTGGCCAAAGCATCGTCCTGGCAGTTAACTGTAATATTGAGCGCCATGTTATGACGGCGACCCTCTTCGGGTAATTCCTCATCACTAAATCCCAAATTGTTGCAGGAAGTGATGTTAGAGGCAATACTATCGAACTGTCTGATTGTTACATCCTGTTCCACAAAGGCTTGCTCTAAGACTTTCTGTAGAGCCTCCCTGTGCGCTTCTGAACTGAGTAACAATGATAATACTGAGATCTTTGAAGGAGTTTGTAACAGTTGATCAACAATGTTGTATTCACTCCTCTGGATGAGCTTCAGCATCTCATCTTCATTTTTCCAAAGGTCGGAATTACTGGATTGACCGACTGGTGGATCGGGAGCTTCTGTTTGAAGTTCCTTTTCTTTGTTGGACTCTCCAACTCCTCGGTTGAAGATTCGACCACTCCGTGTTACTCGACTGATGTCTGCAATATTCACGACGGAGGGTAATGGAATTTCCTTTCCATTTTCAACTGTTGTTGCACCGTATTTGTAAGGGATAGCCTTAGCTGATTCATACGGTAGTGGTCCCGGTAGATAGATGACTATGGGAACCTTCTGGTTTTTCTGACCATCATAAGTGATCTCGATTCGTTCCCGGTTGGGAACTTTAGATTTGTCAAGTAGGGGAATAATGGCAAAAATATCCCTGGTCTTGCGATGACCAGAGATCGTGACAACATCCTCAACTTGCTCGGCAAGGTAGTTCAGCGTCCAGTCGATGGGTCCAGCACCCGGATATGGACGAATTTCTCCACGATCCAACTGATCCTGAAGAGTTGTTCTCACAAGGTAACACCCTTGGTTACTTTCCGAACAGACGCTACAACTGTCATAGTTGTGTGGGGGCACCTGGCCACGCCCACTTTGGATACAATGTAAGCTCACTAGGTTAGTCTCCACTGATCGGACATCCTGACTTTGACGCCGAGTGGGATTCCTGTTACTGATACTAATCTGCTGAGTATCTTCATCCATGTAGATTGGCATCCACCAGTGATTTAACAAGTGCTGAAGTGCCTCCTGGACAAGGGTACAACCCCGATCATTTTCGCAACCCGCTGTGGCACCTCAAAATTTGCCTTGTTGTTTTTACCTAACTGGCTTATGTTTCTTTGCATTTCTTGCATTAGCATTTGTGCATAGTATTGGTTCTTAGCATGGGATCAAGGTACTGGGTTTAACTCAAGGGAAGAAGAGGTTTTCAGGGTTTCAAGCAACAGTTCATGTGCATTGTTCAAAGGACTAAGAGGAGAGAAAATTCTTGATGCTATCAATTCTTGAACCACAAAGGAGCCTTAAGCCTCAAGGTGTCTTAATTGGTCCATTATCTCATCACAAGATCAAGATTGGCAAGAGATTTCAGAGGGATCACACTCTCCTAACCTGATTTCTTAAATTAGGGTTTTGGAGATTCTGAGATCTAACCCTCAAATGAGCAAGCTCTTTGATTGTTTATCATCTCCAAAGGGCACTTATCATCATTGGTGGACATGACACACATCATACTCAGAGGAATTTGAATTTGGAGGATGTGCTGATTTCTCCTAACCAGAGGAGCCAAAATTAGGGTTTCCAATAGAATCAGTTTATTTCTGATTTTTGGGACAAGACTCGATCTTATGGTATTCCTTGTGCCCTCAAGTGTCTAGGGATGGAAGATTGCCCATCAATTTACTTCAGAAGGTTTTCAATTGATCAGAAATTTCAAAATCAGGAGAATTGGGAATAAAGTCAATTGTGCAGTGAAAAAGTCAACTCCTAACTTTTTGAGGTCAACATCATGATTCTCAGGTCAAATATGGTCCATGGACAAGATTTGATCAAGAAATGTTCAAGGATTCATGAATAATCAAAAATGTGGAAAAGTTGCTATTTTTGGAAATCTAGGTTTTTAAGAAGTTGCTATTTTGGGAAAGTTCTAACATGAATTCAGCCATCTTCCAAGCCAATTTCCATCATGATACAAGCTTCATTTTATTTTTTCTCAAACATGAAAGTTATAGAGCTTGTTCCAAGCTTTCCAACCATGTAAAGTTTATCCCATTTGGATCATTTTTGAGAGAGTTATGATGTTTTAAAGATGGAGGTTTCAAGTTGGAAGATTGGAAAACTTAGAATTTTTTCTAAGTTACTTTTGACAGCTTGGTACACCATTGTTCTTGGCCAATTTTGAGTGACTTCCAAGCCTTGAATTGAGAAACTTCTAACATGAAAAGTGTAGAGGGCAATCCCCTCTTTCCAAAGAACCCAAGTTTGTGTCATTTGAACCATTGTGGTGAAAGTTATATTCCTTCAAAGATGGTGTCATCATGTGGTCAATTTGTGTTCATGACTTGAAGTTTTTATTCAATTTTGGAAGCCGTGAGAACCCATATTCATGGTTTATTTCCACAAAGATCCAAGCATCATTTCAATTTCATTTTAACACCAAACTTGCTCACTTAACTTCCTACTTTCTTGTGATTACAAGAGTGCTTTGTTTGGCTCATTTTTCACTAAGTTAAGATGGGTTAAAGGAAGCCATATGGATGTATTTTCAAGTATGTCATGTCCTTATCTTAATGCTACACGCCATGTAATCAATCTGGACCACATTTCATGCGTGAAGCCTTGGTTATTTGCACCAAATTCATCACCAATTTTAGCTAAACCGGCCATGCACATGCCATGCACCATGTGTACTCTTTTTGGCAAAATTTGGAATGGATAAAAATTGGACAAACTCTGATCCCTTTCTCTTTCTCACGTACCACTTCATTCACACCCACTCACATCCTTTTCATGCCCCAAAAACCACTACTTGTACCGCTCCCTCTCTCTCTTTCAATCTTTGCAAAAGTTTCCAAACACCACTTTGTCATTTTTTCAAGCCCAAAGTCATTTCCAACCCATCATATTTAAGACTCTCAAACCCTAAAATGAGCAGCCATTCTCATTCACTCACTTTTTTCAGATCTGAAGCATATTTCCTCTCAGCTTTTTCACTCTCGAGTTTGTGGTTTTCTGAGCTTTTTTGAGGTTTTCTTGGTGGATTAATCGTCTAGTAAACATCAGCTCGCTTCTGTATGCAAATAATCACCTCTGTATTCATTGTTTAAAGCTCTACAAGCTCTCTATTCATCACTATTAGGTTGAGTTGGTGTGAAGACTTCTAACATGTTTCTGAGCAAAGCAAGCCTGGATCTTTGATCTCCAAGTGATTCCCAAGCTCCTCAGATCATTTTTTTCATAGCCAGATCGTGGTAAAGAAGCAGTGGACTTGACTCCAATAGGTAAGCTTCTTCAAACTTTTGATCCATCATCATGTAGATCTAAACGTTTTTATCTTGCTCATACCTTGCATCTGAGATGACCTGAAACGATGATTTTGTTTAAGTGTTGAACTGAGTTTTGTTTGGATGATTTGGTTCATTGTTTTTTTACTTGGTACCCACCTCTTTGAGTTCATTTTTATCTGTGTTAGGGTTTGTGTTTTAATAAATAAATAGCATCATGATATTCTATGATCCACGAGCTTCAGTTTCATGTGTTATTTTGTTGTTTTTGATTGAGTTTCCACGGATTAATATAGCGTAGAAGATGGCTTGTTTGCTGCGTTATCCACTGTAGCTCCACGATGCATGAGCATGATAGGTTTTGTTTTAATGTAGAAGACGACTAGGTGGCAGCGTGTGATTGGCTTGTGATGTTTTTGTCCTTTTTTAACTTAAATGAGGTGGTCTGATTGATAAAGGTTGACATGATTTTTGTGTCACTCTTTTTTTTGTTTTATTTTTAAAAGCTGATTGGTTTATTATTTCGTATGGGCCTGGTAATTTTGATTTTCGCACCCCACCGTTTGAGGCCCATTGCGCGTATAACTGTTCCCCTTTTGATCCTATAATTGCTGATGCACCCCCTTGTTCTTCTCTTCATTTCCTTTTTATTTTCATATTTAGTTTCCATTTGATTTTTATTTTAATTGTTAAACACATTTTAAAAATTCACAAAAATATTTTTCTATCATTTATTGTCTTGTGATTATTTTCCATATTTTTATTTTATTTTTAATTTCTCTTTCCTATTTTATTTTGAAATTAAATTGATGACGTATTTCCAATGATACCCTTCATCTAGGGTTAGGATGTTCTTAACTTTTACTCATCATTTGAGATTAATCTTTTGGTTACTTGTGGAGGATTATATGAGGATGCTTCAATGCTGGTTTGAGGTTGGTTTGAGTTACTTTTAATGACTTGCCACTCAAGTTTTATTGACCCTCGATCTTTGTTCGATTATGTGCACATCTTGACTTGTAGATCACTTTTAGACAAGCTCTTTAACCATTTTTTATCCAATCCTCTTTCACATGTTACTTGACTGAGTTAGCTTCTGTTTGATTATTTTTTTTGGGAATTTATTGATCCACTTTTCTATTTTTGGTTGACTTTTGTTTGTGGTGCAAGTTTGATTGAGGTATACTTTGGTACTTGATCTAGTTTGGATGCATTTGCTTACTTGTGATGGAATGATGCTTGGGATGTTTATATGATATGATCATGTTCTGTTTGATCTTGTTTGTGGCTTTGGAATCATCCTCATTTGCTCATTTTTCATTTTTGTTCTTGATTTTACAAGTGGATGTTTGTTTTGGACTTGAACTTTGTGGTATGCTCAAGCCAATCTTGTGATTGCTTCTTTGCGTGATCTCACTCATGTATGAAACCTTTTGTTTGACTTATATGATATGCTAGAGGTTCTGACCCTCTTGGTTTAAAGTGCTCTATGTGACATGTTCTCACTCTTTGCTTCACATGTTTCTTTGCTTGCTTGCATGAATAGTAAGTGGATGCTTTGATTAATTTTGATACATGCTTTGGATGTGTTGCTTGGTGATTAATCTTGTATGACTTGAGTTTGATCTCGGCATGATGTTAATGTGTATGCTACTGCCCCTTGAGTTCATTGCTTGGTTTTCATCTCACTTTATCTTCATGGTTTGAATTATGTGACGCATATCATTCCTTTTGCTTTGTAACTTCTTTGGTGCATCATATTGCATAATGTGAACTTCTTTTGTATATGTGAATTGTTGATGATGATATGATGTGAGTTCTGGTCTTGTTTCATTTTCATCTTGTCTCCTTCATTTCACTTTGGTATGAGATCCATGTGTGTTTAATTGTGCATTTAATTCAAGTGTGCTTGCTTCCTTCCATGTTTACCTTTGCATGATTACTTGAAGTGTTTTGCATTGGTCTTTGAAACATGTGGATTGACTTGATTTGGATATGATGATTATGATGTACTTGCTGCCCCATCTTGCTTCTCATCTTATCCTTCTCTTTCTTCTTCTTCTTCTCTTTCACTCTTTCTCACCCCATGAATCTCAAGACTTGATTAAGTCTTGGATTCTTTCCCCCTTAGAGCTACCTAGTCCAACTTAATTTCTAATTAAGCTTGGAGTAGGATTAGCATTAGGTCTTAGGTAGTTGTTTCTCTCCTAAACCTCACTAACCCTAGGATCTCCATGCATGATAACATTAGGTCTCTTAGTATCCCTTTAGAGTTTCCTTTGTGTCTTTTCTCTTCTCATCTCAAAGCTTCTTCAAAACACGTAATAAAAGTTAACGTGTATTGCGCTTGAGCCTTCTATGTGGGAAGTGGGGAACGAGGGGCTTCCTCTCATTCTTCTAGGATACTTAGTGTACATCCTGTTGGGGACGATGCGCGAAGTATTCGTTCCTACGTTTAAAGACTTTGGTGCAATACAAGTTATGAACTAACTTAAAACACTTCTGTCTAAAAAAACTCAAAACAAACAATAACGTCTTTCCTTCGGGAATTCTTTTCTCATCTCACTCACTCTCAGCGTACGAACGTGCTTCTACTCGTTCTCTTGCAAGACGGTAACGCCTAAGTCTCGATTCAGCGAGCTGCAACACCTGAGCTAGAACGTAAGTCGTTCCCTAAAAAACACAATCCACCCCTAGTTAGGGGAACTACGTCGCTCTGATTCTCATGCTCCCGATGAGATACGTAGGCAGTGGGGTAGGGCCCATGTGAGCACTTCTTTTATTTTCCCTACATTTTTTCTTCGTTTCTTTCCGTTCTTGTTCTTCTCGGCGGTCCGGTAGCAGTGGAGTTCCAAATGACGACACCCTTTGATGCAGACAACAAGCGTGGATCCCGTCGAGTACGATGGACGTGTTGGGTGCTAGCACCTTCCCTTCGCGTAACCGACTCCCGTACCCATTTTTCTTGGTCGCGTGACCATGCTCTTTCCATTCTTTCAGGTTTATGCAGTGTTTCCTTTCCCTCTCTCGGGATAAATACACTTTGCTGGCGACTCTGTGTCTTTTGCGCCATTCTCGCGTTTGTACCATTGGATGCGAATCTTTCGGGAGCGACAGCTGGCGACTCTGCTGGGGACTCTGGTTGACCTACTGCTGGTCCTTCCCCATTAGCGAGTCAATCCTAGCGCTTGTCTATTTATCTTCTTTGGGTGTTTGTTTTGTGGTGCTTTGCTTTGTTGTATATTATTGTATTGCTGTTTTATTTGTTTGACTGTATTTACAGCTTTTTACTGCATTGCATTGCATTTTATTACTATTATGCTGGATATTACTGTGTTGTACTGGCTGGTTTTCTGTTTGGCGGGTTGGGATGTTCTGAGAGATGAGCCCGCTACCCAGGCTCGAGCATACACACATGTTTTAGAGTGGATAGTCGTGACGCTTGCATGGGGGTGGCCATGTATTGTTGTTCATGAGACCCACAACCAGACGAGGTTCTATCAGGAGCTACCTGCTACTGTGCGTTGGTACAGGCCAGTAGGTATTCTCTTGAGGGATTGTCGACTCTGGAGACCATTCCCGAGGACTCAGTTGCGGCACTCCTCCCGTGATGTGACAGTGGCAGACCACATTCTGTGGCAAACCCATTGCACACTCTCGATCCGAGGACCCAATGCTGGGAACTTGCTATAGGTTTTCCCTTTGAGGTGAATCAGCGGACGACCTCTTTGATTGGCGATAGCATTGTATCCTTCGGGCTGAATGTGCTATTGCTTCTCAAACCTCTGAAGCTGAGGATCTTTTGTTTTTGGAGAATCAGTTGAGGCCTCCTCGATTGATGATGATGCCAAACCAGAAATGGTGAACGTATCATCATTTCTCGACCTGAGAGCCCGGGATACTGAACATCCTAGTACCCACATGTGAGAGGGGAGGGTTGTTTACAGGTTTGCAGGTAACCTTGACCTTCAACATACCCGGTATTATGGATTTCTTGTCAGTATGGACTTATCAGCTTGGTATTCTGGTATTCTGATCATCCGGTATTCTGGTATTCTGGTATTTCTCTTCAGAGCAGGCCTTTGAGCCTATTCAGTCAGCACAGTGCAGCCAGTTTGTGTGGATACCTTGATCCCATGTCTGTTGCATATGCATCATCATCCTTGCATACATGTTCTTGTATTTCCAAGGATATTTTGTTGAGGCTCACTGTTGGGCATTTCCATTTATTCCTTGTGGTTCTTCTGAAAAGTCTCGAGTTAAAACAGAATGATTCCTTGGAAATATTTGAACATGGCATTTGCATTTGCATAATCATTTGCATAGCAGGTGTTCAAGGCTGGTTATTCTTGTTCTGATCTGGTTTTCTTCAGAATTTCAGACTTAACTCTTCAAATAAGCTGAGAGTTGATCATGGAGCAAATTCAGGCCGAGTTGAGGGAAATGCGAGGCCAGATGAGGCAATTTGGGGAAGATATGCTGGTCATGTCCCAAGAACAGAAGATGCTGAGAGAGGAAGTCAATCAGATGAAGACTCAGATGGGTTTGATCATGGAAATTTTAAAGACAGTGTTACAGAAGGAAAACAGTCATGTGCTCGCTTCCGCAACAGAAGTCCTTAATCCTCCCATCTCTTTGGGGTCTTCGCTAGATCATGGAATTCCTCGTGAATCCCCTCCACAACCCAAGGTTCCAGAACCTTCCCAACAGCAACCAGGGCCTGTCTCCCGAGAGAAGCCCAAGAGTAAAAAGTATACACAGAGACCGAAGCAGTCTGAAAGAGTTTTTCATCCGCTCCCTATGCCATATTCTTAGCTATTGCAGCATCTCCTTCAGTTGCAACTGGTACAGAAAAGGACTTTGGCTCCTCTTACTGGTAATCCCCCACCAGGCTACAATGCAAGAGCCCATTGTGATTTCCATTCTGGGGCACCAGGGCATACTGTGGAGCAATGTAGGGCCTTTCAGCACCATGTCCAGGATTTGATTGATGCAGGGGCAATTGAATTCACGTCGGGCGGCGTGAGCGTACAAGGTGATTTTACCCCAATTGTCGCAAAAGAAGTAGGGAATCCTTCCTTTTCCAAACGATCCACCTCATGTCATGGACCTTCTCCACAACCTTTTTCTGCAGAAGCTCTACGTCAACAACCTTTGTTGGTGCCTCAGCCAAAGGTGGAAAGGAAAGTGCAAGCGTAGGTTGGGGGCCCGAATCAGCAGCAGCAGCAGAGTCATCAGCAGCAGAGGCAGTTCAGACCAAGAGGGCCTAAGAGGATATTTGATCCTATTCGTATCCCTTATAGTCAGTTGTTTGCTCGTCTGCTCAAGAACTCTCTGATCCAGCTGAGGAATGTCGTGTCAGTGCCATACCCTATTCCTCCAGACTTTGACATGAACGCTAGCTGTGAGTTCCACTCGGGAACGTTTGGGCATACAATTGACGACTGTAATGCATTCCAGCACAAGGTGCAAGACTTGATCGACTCGAAGGTCATCACGCCGGATGGTACCCCTTTGGTTTGAAGCTTCTTTGTCAGAGTAAGCACCAAATTGCAAGAGCGTCATCATAAGCAACAAGTCCAGACGGAGTCAAGTCTCCTCAACAAGGGCAATCATCAGCTTCCTTTATTGCATTTTCATATGTAGCTTTCATTTGTTTGTTTAAACATTGCTTGCATGTAAGAACTCGTTTGTTTCTGAATGACAATCATAATGCAATAAGTATGTTTTTCTTGAAGAGTTCCATTCGTGTTTACTCATTTTAATGCTTATATACATTGCAATACCAACCTTTCTTGTCTAGAACTCTTGAGGGAGGATGACGAAATAAGAACGCAGGTTTCTAATGGTACGCTTTTGGATAAAACCCTGTTAAGGATGTACAGGCATTGTTTCCAATTCACAAACACTGGAGAGATAAGGAGATAGACCTTTGTCAACCCCTTTGAGCCTAGTAGTAGGAGTTCTTTCTGAAAACGAAAAACCCTCAATTTTAACCCAGGGGCAGGGTAGGCGTCAGTTAGTTTGACCAAGTGTTCAACTTCCAGAAGGAGTGTACATCCGAGGATCCATTACCTTCCATTCCACCGTCAAGAGGTCAAGAGGTGTAAAACCACAATGGTTATCCATCGACAATCAAGGAGTGAGGCAGTCACAACCCTTTCAAGCAAGTAAGACAACCAGTGTCACGCGACTTGTTCAAAAAAAAAAGAGAAAAAAAGAGAATAAAAGAAAGAAAGCCCGCTAAGTCGAGACTTGAAAGCAAGCGACTTAGGCAAAAGTTAGGGCATCCCGCTGGACTTCAAAATTGAAAAACTCAAAAGAGTCAGTCCAGGCAAAATCAGGGAAATAAAAAGGCAAAAACAAAAAGAAAGGATCCAAAGAAAAATCCTTGAGCAGAACAAAGTCGTGTGACTACAGACACAAAAGACGAAAGGGGTGACTGTTGCTCTAAAACCTCATCAGGTCTCGAACCATCAATTGCATGGGTTCTTTAAGGATCATAAAACCTTTTGAGAGGCGAGTTCTTGTGTCAAATTAGCTGAACATAGGACTAGAGAATATCACGAAGAGTGGGTGGGCACTGATAAACTTTGAGCCATAAATCCTTTTTTTCTCAAAACCGTGAACCAGGCCACGTTACAACCCTTAAAATGTCCTAATTGAAGCAGGGTTAGCCTGAAGGCATACTTCAGCGAGATAGCGTTCCTGACTCCTATGAGTTATGCTAGTAATATTTTTGTTGGTATTGCATGTGCGTATTGTTTCCCTTCAAAAATCCATGTCGCATCCCAGCTAGTGATTCGTTCACAAGGGCTTGGCGACGCTTTTCAATAAAACTTCGGGATTAACATATGTGTTGCATTTGAATAATCATTCTCAGAATAAACATTTTCTGCTTGCATACATTTGTTTGACATCAAAGAAGCTTACACGATGAACATCAGTCGAGAAGCTTAAACTGGCCAAGTTGAGGTGCCTGAGACTCCAGAGGATATGCTGCTGAAAGATTATGTGGAAAAAGGCGTTCCCAGCCATTTGTGTTGAGATGTAACCAATCTGGGACAATCACACCGGGAAATCTCTTCAAAATGTAGCCAAGTTGGAGCATTCAAGTTGAGAAGGTCTTTTCAGAGTACAATCAACCAGGGGGCACTCATGTTGAGAAAATTTCTTCGAACAGGGGGCAATCATGTCGAGATTCGGTAAATCTCTCAAAGACTAGTCGGTCAGAGACAAATGTACTGCAAGGCTTGTACTGGGGCAAGTCACTTCAAGGTTTGCGAGAAGTTTTTTCCCTTCAGAACACAGTCAATCAATAGCACCTCTGCAAGGTTCAGAATACTGTGGCAGAACATTTCAGGTCATTACGAACCCTCTAGAGGTGGTTTACATCATGAATCATGAAGTAATGGACAGTTATGTCCAGACCAGATACATCTCTAAGAGTTTGGAGACCCTGGGGCATTGTTGAAAGCCATGTCTTCTGTAAAATCCTCTTAAGATGATTGCTTCAAGTAGACCCTGTGGTATGGGGCAAGGTGGAGAGTTAAAGGAACTGTGTTTCGCTCTTGACAATCAGCACTGATTTGTTCCCAGTGTGGGACTTTCGGAGTCTTTTCCCTATAGCAAAGAGCCAGAGGGTATCTTTTTCCCAGCAAAGTGTGGGAATTGTTATTCTTCCTCAAGCAGAGAATTGTCCTATGTTCGAAAAGGGCTGTTATAAAGGTTTCTTATCTCCAGCAGTACAGATGGAATCCTCACTCTCAGCAAGGTAAGACGATAGAATATCGTCAAGAATACGATGAGGAGTCAGAGTGTTCTCTTCCCCAACGGTCAGATCTAGTCATCTCAAGTAATTCAAAGTCCAATCTTCATTGGTACCTCCCAAGTAGAGTTGCTCTCCCCAACTTTGAAGTCTGATCATCCTCAGCAGTTTGCCGCTTTCCCTAGTAGAGTAGAACTTTCTCCAACTTTGAAGTCTGATCGTCCTCAGCAGTTTATTACTATTCCCTATCAGAGTGCAGAGGATCATTTCCCCAGTTAAGGCTGTATTTGGTTACTCTTTTAGCAAGCAGCCAGGAGTTGATGATTCTGCATCCCCAGCAAGAGACTGACAGGATACCTTCTTTGGATAAAGATGTTATTTCCCCACAGAGTCTGAACACTCATTTTCCTCGGCTAGTCAGGAAGTGTTTTTCTCATCAGCAATGGTGTGGTCTGATCCCCAGCAGATGAGTAGGCTTGATGGTATCCCCTAGCAGAGTTGACGTCGTCGATCATTAAACAAGCTCGCTGATAGTGGATGATATTCCCCAGCAGGGTGAAGCTGCAGATGTCTCTCAGTAGCAGGTTGATTTCAGTAACATCGCTAAGATGGTTCAGTATTATTGACTCGCTTCCTCAGTTTCGAGGATCGTCTTCCTCGGGAAAGTACGGAGAAGTAATTCCCTAAGCGGAGTCGTTGAGGATCGTCCCCCTCAGCAGGATATTAAAGGTTTGCACCCAGCCAGAGTGTTGGTTTGGCTCATCTCTCCTCAGCAGGTTATCCCCAAGCAGAGTTTGTTGGCGGTTGGTATACCCAGCAGGTTTTGAATCCGGGTTCTGAAGTATTTAGTGATCCCCAGCGGAGGAATCTCTACTCTCAGTATCCATCCCCAACAGAGAGGGTTTTCTCTCGGAGTTTCGTCTATCTCCAGCAAAATTGGTGATCGTGATCTTCCCCAGCAGGGCGAAGTTTTCCTCAACAGGATTTCCTTGGTTTCAGTGGCAATTTAGATTGCCATCCCCAGCGGAGTTGCTTCTGGTCTTCAGCATTTATTTTGCTGGGACGCCTCTTTTGTATTGCATAAGCATTTTCTTTGCACGGCATCCTCCCAAATGCGTAGCATTTCCACTTCGTGTGGAGCATTACGGCAAAATTCAAACATATGCATTCGAAGCATAAGCCAGGTTTGATAGCCTTTGCCGGTTTCTTTCCCCAGCAGAAAGTAACATGATTCAGGAGATGTTGTTCAACACTACACCGCAACTAGTGGATTCGTCCTTCTTGTTGATCTTTCTTATACTCCCCCCGCAGAGTTGTCTGTTTAGATTTCTCTTGTCCCCGGCAGAGTCATCTCTGTAGAACCGTCGATTCTACATATCGTTGTTTGAGAGTATACCTTCGGCTTAGTCTTTCTTTGAAAGTCCACCTTCGGCTGGGTTTTTCTACCTTTTCGAGTTTGCCTTCGGCCGTCCTCGCACCCGCTGTTATCTTGATATCCCCAGGAAGGTCTACCTTCAGCATAGTCTTTCTTTGAAAGCCCACCTTCGGCTTGGTCTTTCTTTTTTGAGCCCACCTTCGGCATGGTCTCGTATCCTTTCTTTGAAAGCCCACCTTCGGCTTGGTCTTTCTTTTTGAGCCCACCTTCGGCATGGTCTCGCATCCTCTTTCTGAAAGTATACCTTCGGCATAGTCTTTCTTTGAAAGCCCACCTTCGGCTTGGTCTTTCTTTTTGAGCCCACCTTCGGCATGGTCTCGCATCCTCTTTCTGAAAGTCTACCTTCGGCATAGTCTTTCTTTGAAAGCCCACCTTTGGCTTGGTCTTTCTTTTTGAGCCCACCTTCGGCATGGTCTCGTATCCTTTCTTTGAAAGCCCACCTTCGGCTTGGTCTTTATTTTTGAGCCCACCTTCGGCATGGTCTCGCATCCTCTATCTGAAAGTCTACCTTCGGCATAGTCTTTCTTTGAAAGCCCACCTTCGGCTTGGTCTTTCTTTTTGAGCCCACCTTCGGCATGGTCTCGCATCCTCTGTCTGAAAGTCTACCTTCGGCATAGTCTTTCTTTGAAAGCCCACCTTCGGCTTGGTCTTTCTTTTTGAGCCCACCTTCGGCATGGTCTCGTATCCTTTCTTTGAAAGCCCACCTTCGGCTTGGTCTTTCTTTTTGAGCCCACCGTCGGCATGGTCTCGCATCCTCTATCTGAAAGTCTACCTTCGGCATAGTCTTTCTTTGAAAGCCCACCTTCGGCTTGGTCTTTCTTTTTCGAGCCCACCTTCGGCATGGCCTCGTATTACCTTTGTATCCCCCAGCGTAGTCCACCTGCGGTTGGTCTACCCTTTTCGAGTTCGTCTGCGGCCGTCCTCGTAAACAACCCTTTTTTCATCATCCCCACAGGTTGCAAATTTCCAGGTTCTTTTGGTATTCAATCTCCCTGTATCCCGATTGTCCGAAAGCCGTTGCTTCCGTACCTTCGGATCCAAGAAGTTTGAATAGGGGCAGCTGTGGCACCTCAAAATTTTCCTTGTTGTTTTTACCAAACTGGCTTATGTTTCTTTGCATTTCTTGAATTAGTATTTGTGCATAGCATTGGTTCTTAGCATAGGATCAAGGTACTGGGTTTAACTCAAGGGAAGAAGAGGTTTTCAGGGTTTCAAGCAACAGTTCATGTGCATTGTTCAAAGGACTAAGAGGAGAGAAAATTCTTGATGCTATCAATTCTTGAACCACAAAGGAGCCTTAAGCCTCAAGGTGTCTTAATTGCTCCATCATCTCATCAAAAGATCAAGATTGGCAAGAGATTTCAGAGGGATCACACTCTCCAAACCTGATTTCTTAAATTAGGGTTTTGGAGATTCTGAGATCTAACCCTCAAATGAGCAAGCTCTTTGATTGTTTATCATCTCCAAAGGGCACTTATCATCATTGGTGGACATGACACACATCATACTCAGAGGAATTTGAATTTGGAGGATGTGCTGATTTCTCCTAACTAGAGGAGCCAAAATTAGGGTTTCCTATAGAATCAGTTTATTTCTGATTTTTGGGACAAGACTCGATCTCATGGTATTCCTTGTGCCCTCAAGTGTCTAGGGATGGAAGATTGCCCGTCAATTTACTTCAGAAGGTTTTCAATTGATCAGAAATTTCAAAATCAGGAGAATTGGGAATAAAGTCAACTGTGCAGTGAAAAAGTCAACTCCTGACTTTTTGAGGTCAACATCATGATTCTCAGGTCAAATATGGTCCATGGACAAGATTTTATCAAGAAATGTTCAAGGATTCATGAAAAATCAAAAATGTGGAAAAGTTGTTATTTTTGGAAATCTAGGTTTTTAAGAAGTTGCTATTTTGGGAAAGTTCTAACATGAATTCAGCCATCTTCCAAGCCAATTTCCATCATGATACAAGCTTCATTTTATTTTTTCTCAAACATGAAAGTTATAGAGCTTGTTCCAAGCTTTCCAACCATGTAAATTTTATCCCATTTGGATTATTTTTGAGAGAGTTATGATGTTTTAAAGATGGCGGTTTCAAGTTGGAAGATTGGAAAACTTAGAATTTTTTCTAAGTTACTTTTGACAGCTTGGTACACCATTGTTCTTGGCCAATTTTGAGTGACTTCCAAGCCTTGAATTGAGAAACTTCTAACATGAAAAGTGTAGAGGGAAATCCCCTCTTTCCAAAGAACCCAAGTTTGTGTCATTTGAACCATTATGGTGAAAGTTATATTCCTTCAAAGATGGTGTCATCATGTGGTCAATTTGTGTTCATGACTTGAAGTTTTTATTCAATTTTGGCAGCCGTGAGAACCCATATTCATGGTTTATTTCCACAAAGATCCAAGCATCATTTCAATTTCATTTTAACACCAAACTTGCTCACTTAACTTCCTACTTTCTTGTGATTACAAGAGTGCTTTGTTTGGCTCATTTTTCACTAAGTTAAGATGGGTTAAAGGAAGCCATATGGGTGTATTTTCAAGTATGTCATGTCCTTATCTTAATGCTACACGCCATGTAATCAATCTGGACCACATTTCATGCGTGAAGCCTTGGTTATTTGCACCAAATTCATCACCAATTTTAGCTAAACCTGCCATGCACATGCCATGCACCATGTGTACTCTTTTTGGCAAAATTTGGAATGGCTAAAAATTGGACAAACTCTGATCCCTTTCTCTTTCTCACGTACCACTTCATTCACACCCACTCACATCCTTTTCATGCCCCAAAAACCACTACTTGTACCGCTCCCTCTCTCTCTTTCAATCTTTGCAAAAGTTTCCAAACACCACTTTGTCATTTTTTCAGGCCCAAAATCATTTCCAACCCATCATATTTAAGACTCTCAAACCCTAAAATGAGCAGCCATTCTCATTCACTCACTTTTTTCAGATCTGAAGCATATTTCCTCTAAGCTTTTTCACTCTCGAGTTTGTGGTTTTCTGAGCTTTTTTGAGGTTTTCTTGGTGGATTAATCGTCTAGTAAACATCAGCTCGCTTCTGTATGCAAATAATCACCTCTGTATTCATTGTTTAAAGCTCTACAATCTCTCTATTCATCACTATTGGGTTGAGTTGGTGTGAAGACTTCTAACAAGTTTCTGAGCAAAGCAAGCCTGGATCTTTGATCTCCAAGTGATTCCCAAGCTCCTCAGATCATTTTTTTTCATAGCCAGGTCGTGGTAAAGAAGCAGTGGACTTGACTCCACTAGGTAAGCTTCTTCAAACTTTTGATCCATCATCATGTAGATCTAAACGTTTTTATCTTGCTCATACCTTGCATCTGAGATGGCCTGAAACGATGGTTTTGTTTAAGTGTTGAACTGAGTTTTGTTTGGATGATTTGGTTCATTGTTTTTTTACTTGGTACCCACCTCTTTGAGTTCATTTTTATCTGTGTTAGGGTTTGTGTTTTAATAAATAAATAGCATCATGATATTCTATGATCCACGAGCTTCAGTTTCATGTGTTATTTTGTTGTTTTTTATTGAGTTTCCACGGATTAATATAGCGTAGAAGATGGCTTGTTAACTGTGTTATCCACTGTAGCTCCACGATGCATGAGCATGATAGGTTTTGTTTTAATGTAGAAGACGACTAGGTGGCAGCGTGTGATTGGCTTGTGATGTTTTTGTCCTTTTCTAACTTAAATGAGGTGGTCCGATTGATAAAGGTTGACATGATTTTTGTGTCACTCTTTTTTTTGTTTTATTTTTAAAAGCTGATTGGTTTATTATTTCGTATGGGCCTGGTAATTTTGATTTTCGCACCCCACCGTTTGAGGCCCATTGCGCGTATAACTGTTCCCCTTTTGATCCTATAATTGCTGATGCACCCCCTTGTTCTTCTCCCCATTTGATTTCCATTTGATTTTTATTTTCATATATGGTTTGAATTATGTGACGCATATCATTCCTTTTGCTTTGTAACTTCTTTGGTGCATCATATTGCATAATGTGAACTTCTTTTGTATATGTGAATTGTTGATGATGATATGATGTGAGTTCTGGTCTTGTTTCATTTTCATCTTGTCTCCTTCATTTCACTTTGGTATGAGATCCATGTGTGTTTAATTGTGCATTTAATTCAAGTGTGCTTGCATCCTTCCATGTTTACCTTTGCATGATTACTTGAAGTGTTTTGCATTGGTCTTTGAAACATGTGGATTGACTTGATTTGGATATGATTATTATGATGTACTTGCTGCCCCATCTTGCTTCTCATCTTATCCTTCTCTTTCTTCTTCTTCTCTTTCACTCTTTCTCACCCCATGAATCTCAAGACTTGATTAAGTCTTGGATTCTTTCCCCCTTAGAGCTACCTAGTCCAACTTAATTTCTAATTAACCTTGGAGTAGGATTAGCATTAGGTCTTAGGTAGTTGTTTCTCTCCTAAACCTCACTAACCCTAGGATCTCCATGCATGATAACATTAGGACTCTTAGTATCCCTTTAGAGTTTCCTTTGTGTCTTTTCTCTTTTCATCTCAAAGCTTCTTCAAAACATGTAATTATAGTTAACGTGTATTGCGCTTGAGCCTTCTATGTGGGAAGTGGGGAACGAGGGGCTTCCTCTCATTCTTCTAGGATACTTAGTGTACGTCGTGTTGGGGACGATGCGCGAAGTATTCGTTCCTACGTTTAAAGACTTTGGTGCAATACAAGTTATGAACTAACTTAAAACACTTCTGTCTAAAAAAACTCAAATCAAACAATAACGTCTTTCCTTCGGGAATTCTTTTCTCATCTCACTCACTCTCAGCGTACGAACGTGCTTCTACTCGTTCTCTTGCAAGACGGTAACGCCTAAATCTCGATTCAGCGAGCTGCAACACCTGAGCTAGAACGTAAGTCGTTCCCTAAAAAACACAATCCACCCCTAGTTAGGGGAACTACGTTGCTCTGATTCTCATGCTCCCGATGAGATACGTAGGCAGTGGGGTAGGGCCCATGGGAGCACTTCTTTTATTTTCCCTACATTTTTTCTTCGTTTCTTTCTGTTCTCGTTCTTCTCGCCGGTCCGGTAGCAGTGGAGTTCCAGACGACGACACCCTTTGATGCAGACAACAAGCGTGGATCTCGTCGAGTACGATGGACGTGTTGGGTGCTAGCACCTTCCCTTCGCGTAACCCACTCCCGTACCCGTTTCTCTTGGTCGCGTGACCATGCTCTTTCCCTTCTTTCAGGTTTATGCAGTGTTTCCTTTCCCTCTCTCGGGATAAATACACTTTGCTGGCGACTCTGTGTCTTTTGCGCCACTCTCGCGTTTGTACCATTGGATGCGAATCTTTCGGGAGCGACACCCGCTTCACAGCTTTGATAGTCATGTGAGATCAGGAATCCGAGTCGGACCTGCTCAGTATATAACTCCACCAGGTTGGTATTCATCACACGAATATCGAAAATCTGAACCATGTTGATTTGATAGGGATTCCTATCATGGTAGTCTTGGATCCATCCAAGATCCATCTGACGCTGGAGGGCCTCTTGTATGAAAGAGCATCCCTGTTTGTTTACCGAGCAAGTGAGACAGGAACTGTAATCGTGCCACGGCAGATTATGATACTGGGTTTTCCTTGAGTGCATCGCCACCAAGTTGACATTCATTGCACGAATATCGTGGTTCTGAATGACGTTAGAATTCGCGTAGACCATGTTAACTCCACGAACTCGGTGCTCTTGGATCCATCCGAGATCCATCTGTTCCTGCAGAGCTGCTTGCACTACAGAACATCCCTGGTTGTCTTTAGAGCAGATATCACACTAATGATAATTATGAGGTGGCACATGGCCATCTCCACTCTGTCTACAATGCATCTTGACCAGATTGGTCCTCAATAAGAGTACATCGTGAATTTGATAGACGTTGTTAGTCTCTTCCTCAATCAGATTGATCGTAGCTTTCTCATGTTGAGGCACCGGGTTCGTGAGAACATTAGGATTCGTATCTTTGAAAGATAAGAGCCCGCTCCTAACAAGCTTTTGCACGTCAGATTTGAAATTGAGGCAAGTCTCTATGTTATGCCCTGACCCTCCTTGATGATAAGGGCATGTCTAATCCGCTTTAAACCAAAAAGGCGGATTTTCCGGTACTGTAAGAGGAGACTTAGTCTGAATGTGCCCCTTAGCCAGTAGTAATGGAAATAGTTTTGCGTACAACATGGGTATAGGATCAAACCCTGATGATCGTGTTGTACGGTTGTTATTGTACAGAGGACGAGCCTGCTGAAGAGGCTATTGAGTCCTTTGCTGATTAGGTTGGCTCTGCGCAACCTGAGGTTGATACGTAGGAACAGGCGCAGGGCCGATAGCAGGAGTTACCGCTGCTACTGGTTGATAACGTCGCCTTTGCTTTCCGAGAGAGATATTCCCAATATCCTGCTCTTTTTTATTAGGGAGAGCACTACCGTATCGTTTTGTACTGCTTGATGGTCCAGCGTCTTTTGCCAAACGTCCTTCTCGGACGGCTTCCTCAAGACGAACTCCCATACCCACCATCTCGGTGAAATCACTGGGCGCACTGGCAACCATTCTGTCATAGTAAAATGAGCTCAAGGTCTTTAAGAAGATCTTTGTCATCTCTTTTTCCTCAAGAGGTGGATAAATCTGAGCGGCAATTTCGCGCCATCTTTGGGCGTACTCCTTAAAGGTTTCCTTGTCCTTTTGCGACATCGATCTGAGTTGATCTCTGTCGGGTGCCATGTCCAAATTGTATTTGTAATGTTGAACGAAGGCTTTGCCAAGATCTCTGAATGTGCTGATCGTGGCGCGGTTTAAACCCATGTACCATTTTAAGGCGGCACCGGTTAAACTATCCTGAAAGTAATGAATCAGCAGGTCCTGATTCTCCGTCTGAGCTGACATCCGTCGAGCGTACATTGTCAAGTGACTTTGAGGGCAAGAGTTACCCTTATATTTTTCAAAGTCGGGCACTTGGAACTTGTGCGGGACTTTCACATTGGGGACCAGACAAAGGTCTGCGGCGTCCTTCCCAAAAAGATCCTGACCGCGAATGGCTTGCAGTTCCTTCTGCATTTCCAAGAACTGTTCCTGGAATTCATCCATTCGGTCAAACATAGTCTCCTTCTTACCAGAAGGTATCTGTGGAATCTGTCCTTCCGGGACAGTGTGCACCACAGGGGGTGGTACCGTAACTACGGCAGTAAATCTTGGCGTTTCCCGAAGTTTGTAACCTTCAGGAGTTTTTAGTATGCCTCTGGCATCTTCGCTTTCCCGAAGTCTATAACCTTCAGGACCAGCGGTATCTGTTGCGATTCCGTGATCTTCAACGATAGGCGGAATATATCCTTCCGGGATATAGTTCGCAGGCATGCCCCAAGGAGGATCTTTCGGCATCTGATACCTAGGATCAAACTTCTCCACTATGGGCGCTGAGGTGATCTCCGAGATCACAGTCCTTTGTAGCTGAGCTTCTGCCATGGCTTGCATGTCGTTACGAAGCTTTCTCATATCCTCTCTCAGAGCGTCGATCTCTTCTTTCAACTCTCTATTTTCTTCCTCAAGATCATCCATCTTTTTCTGACGATTGGCCCGAGTATTATACGAATGAGACAGTTTGACTCTAGAACCGAGACACAAACCTGAGATTCGTAGGTAAGGAGAATACGCGATGTGAGAATGATGAAATGCAATGATTATATTAATTGGTTTTTGGTTTGATCAAAATAAACTGCGACAATTAGATTGAAAATATCAAACAGTGGGGAAACCCCTTTTTATTGAAATTCAAAAGATTACAGAAATGGAAATACAGTAGATTACAAGGTGCAGAAACAGAAACCTAAGCTAATGGGCCCCGAGTCCTCTCTGAAGAGAAATCGGGAGCTGATTCTGGTATCTTCCTTTTCTTTGACCGGGGCCTTTGAGCCGTTGTCGGGTCGTCATTCCTTTGCCAGGTGAAAGGAGTGAGCAAATTCCTTTGGTCATCTTGGTTTTCTACAGCATGTTGCTCTAAAATTTCAATCAAAGCATCTTTCTCTTTCAGTAGTTGCTGTATTTGGATACACTCTACATTGAGGGTGCGGTACTTGTTCTTCCAAGACCTCCTCTCCTTTTGAACTTTGTTGAGAGTAACCTGAAGCTTTTCAGTTTCCATCATGAAGTACATGACAGATTCCCTCGGCGGAAGAATTCCGTAACGAGGATAAGGCATCTTCAGCTTGAGAGCTCTAGCTTGTACCCAATGGAGATAAGGCTCCACCGAGACACAGTCCGGTTTTCCTAGAGACTCTCGTCCTTTCTTATGAACGTGCTTCCAAGCGTGCACTATTTCCAACTTTAGTGCTCTGTCGTTTTCTCCTTCCTTGAAGAAAAGACCTTCCAGATGAACACCCAGTGGGATGTGTCTCATCGGGTATCCAAATTGCCGAAGAACCAATATCCAGTGATAGTTGATTCCTCCTTTAGTTCCTATGAGGGGTGCGTTGGGGAAGTTTCCACAACGATCAATGATCCTGATCCCATCATAAATCCTATTACACCAATCTATATCAGAGTTGGTAAAAGACATGATCTTCTGCGACCAACGTAAGGCACTCTTGCAATCCCAAAAAGCAACAGACTTAGGCAAATGGGAGATAAACCATTTGTAAAGCAAAGGTACACAACATGTGATCTCCCCTCCGTTGTACAAATTTCCTAAGTGTACAGAATGATACGCATCCGCGAGCAAAGTCGGCACAGGGTTTCCAATGAGAAAAACCTTAATAGCGTTGATATCAACGAAGTTATTAATGTTGGGAAACAAAAATAATCCGTAGGTGAGCAAGACAAAGATGCTTTCAAAAGCAGTCACGTTTCCTATACTGGCGAAATACAGGGCTTTCTTCGTCAAGAATTGGGCTGGCAAACCTTGGATGCCACCCTTGGTAGTCAGGTGAGTCCTGACCTCAGACTCGTCCAAATGAATTACTCTTGCAATAGTATGATTCTTTGGAATTTCTTCCAATCCAGAAAATGGAGCTCGACCTGTGATATGTAGGTCCATCAGATGAGAATACTCCCCCAGTGTTGGTGTGAGATGGTAATCCGGGAACGTAAAGCAGTGATAAACCGGATCGTAGAATTGAACGAGCGCGTCCATGATTCCCTCAATCACATGGACTCTTAACAGTGGTAGAAAACCACTGTGCTTGGCTCTGAAAGCCTCTGGGTTAATGATCATCCTTGCTAACCTTCTCAAATCCTCTAGCTTTGGAACCTTGAAGGTATACTGGTGAGTTCTCCTTCTACCGAAATCCATTAACGCAATCTTTTTCTCTTATATTTGCAATCTCAGTCTTAGTTTATTTTGAAAAAACAGAGAGACTAGAAGAGAAATTTTTTTGAATGTTTTAATGTTTTTTTAAATGAATGCATGATGCAGCACACAAAAACATAGAAAAAACATGGGGTCAAAGGGTCGTTGTCATGAAGTCAAGGCTCTACCCATCCCCAAAGGTTTACTAAGGTGATTTTTGTACCTGTACTCATTATCTTCAGCTCCTCCCAGGAAAGCAAAACAACAAGCGGATCGCCAACGAGTTGTAAAGCAATCTTAGAGTAAGTGCTATTCACCGAGAATAGATCACCAGCCTCAAATGAGGGTAGTATCGCGTAACAACTATTTCCGATAGTTTCCGCACTATGAAAGGGTTGGCTTTCTAGGTGTATACTCCATCTCACCACATGCGGCATCACACGCATTCCCAGTAGCAGAAAAATAAACACGTAATCAATTAGGAAAAGCAGTATATATATTTGTCCTAAACATCCTAGACCTATAAAGCTATGAATCATAAGTTCCTGACAGAAATGGCTCCCCAGCGGAGTCACCACTCTGTAGTTTCTACACAAGTGAAGGTTTTGACCTAAGATCCTAATAGAATAAAAAAAGTCTCATCTCAGCGAAGGTTTCTACCTAGGAGTAAAATAAATCAAATGTTTTTCGTCCCCAGCAGAGTCGCCATTTTTTCTGTAGCGAGCGATTTTTGGACGTGGTTGCGAAGCACAATCACTCTTTTGGTATTACTACAGCTCGATTCATTTTTTATCCTATTAAAGCTGATGAAGGAAGGGAAATAGATGTATCCAACTAACCCTGCTTGTATACTGAGGTTAAACAGTCAAAACTGTTGGTTTACAGATGCTTCAAAGATTCGGGGATTGTCTCAGGTTATTTTGTTTGATGAGATGTTTAGGATGTTAGGACTGATTGCTTTTCTAATAGATAAGTGAGAGTATGGGATTTTGGGTTTTTGTTTAGTGTGCTCGCTAAGATCTTTTCTTTCGATCTTATGCCTACGTATTCCCATTTACCGAAACAAGGAAATCAGAGCGTTCGTAGTTCCTCCTATTCTATGGGAGGAAATGGTGTTTTGGTGTCTTGTTCAAAGCCCAAGACGTGAAGCGAAAGGGTAGTTTGTATCTTGTTCAAAGCCCAAGATGTGAAGCTGAAAGGTCATTTATATCTTGATCAAAGCCCAAGATGTGAAGCTGAAAGGCCTCGACTTTAGAGAGAATTTGTCAGCTCTAAAGAGGGGTAAAGGAGAATTACTTTAACCGGGATACGTGGATCCTAGCAATGCCATAATTTCCTGAGAAGGGGTTTTCAACCTGAAGGAGAAGACTTTAACTCAGTGTAGAGCAATGCTATCTTTCCTTAGGAATTCCTCATGCTAAAAGAAGGACAGTGGCATGGATATAGATGATCCAGAGGCTTGCCGCTTACAGCGATTAGATGAAAGGAAAGGAGTTGTTGATGTTTGTATACTGTGAACGAGGCATAACTTTGACGCTAAAAGGTTTATTGGATCAACCAGTGGCTTTCTTATACAAAGCCTAAGAGGAGGCTAGTATGTGTCTCGTACAAGGCCCCGAGAGAAAGGCTAAAAAGGGTTTGACTCAGTGGGGGATTTCGTTATACAAAGCCTAAGAGGAGGCTAAAAAAGATTTGACTCAGCTGGAGAATCCTTTATAGCTCGTATGAAGCCCGAGATGGAGGCTGAAAAAGAGTTTGACTCTTGCTTTAAGGGAATTTGTATCTCGTACGAAGCCCGAGATGGAGGCGAAAGGGTGATTGATTCAACGAGGGTGTTTTTTATGTGTCTCATACAAAGCCTGAGAGAGAGGCTAAAAGTTATTTGACTCAACGAGGAAGTCTTTTTGGTATCTCGTACGAAGCCCGAGATGGAGGCTAATTGACTCAACAAGAGAGTTTTTGTATCTCGTACAAAGCCCGAGATGGAGGCGAAAATTTGTTCGGCTCAATAAGAACCTTTTTGTGTCTCGTACAAAGCCCGAGATGGAGGCGAAAGGTTTGCTCCGCTGGGGAGAATCATTTGTACAAAGCCCAAGCGGAGGCTAACTTATGCTGAGGAAAAGAAGGATCATTATACGAAGCCTAAGAGGAGGCGAAAAGGAGACCGACTCTTTTAGGGATATCGTTATACAAGGCCTAAGAGGAGGCTATCTGCTGGTGACTGTTTTAGTTGAGTGATAGATCCAGTATACTGATTTTGAAAGAGAAAATCAGTTCTTATATGAGAAACACTGTACTCATGGGTTTGATCTAAGGATCGGGGTTGGTCCCTATTCTTTAAGGAAAGGGGAAATCCAAAGGGTATTGAGACTGTCCGAGTCTACGGGTTTCCTTCCTATTTAACGAAGGGGTCACTTGAGAATGTCTTTGAGACTCAAGGAAAATAGACTGTCCGAGTCTAGAGTTTCATCTTTTGTACTATGCTTTGAGAAACAGTAGTAGACTCTTTGAAAGGACTGTTCTATGAAGATTACTAAGTTCTGTTCCTATACCTCTAGGAGGTCGTCGGGACAATTTGTACGAAGCCCAAGAGGAGGCTGGAAGCTTTTAAGAAGCCGACCGGTCCTTGTACGAAGCCCAAGAGGAGGCTATCATTCCCGGAGGAAGAGATCATTATACGAAGCCTAAGAGGAGGCTGTGAATACTTCTAAGAAGCCGACGGGTCCTTGTACTAAGCCCAAGAGGAGTCGGGGTTGCTTTTAGGAAGCCAGTGGGTCCTTGTACAATGCCCAAGAGGAGGCCGATGCTTTTAAGAAGCCCGTGGGTCCCCAAACCCCGAGAAATTCAAGGCAAGCCATTCACAAGGAATGGAGTAAGTCAGGAAAGTTCGAGAATTTGGAAGAAACTCAAAGATGCCATTCACGGAGAATACATTCATCTTTGGGAGTAGAGTTTCTTGACGATTCCTAATGAGGACACCCGAAGAGAAGACTGTATCTGGTGCTCCTATTCAGGATCTAGCTGTCTATTTCTACGAATAAACGAAACGGCTTTACCTAGTGCTAGACGTAGTTGCCGGGGAAACTCTGAATATCTATACTATTATTACACAGTTGATATGAGTTTATGAAAGGAGACTTATAGTGAGCAGCCCCACAATACAGTTATATATATCTATGAGTTTGTGAAAGGAGACTTACAGCGAGCAGCCCCACAATACAGTTATATATATGAAAGCAGTAAATGAAAGCGTATAAACACTTACTCGGTTGTAGTGCTTCCATGCTGTTTGGTTAGTTGTTCAACAAAGAAAGATTGAAAACAACAGTATATCCAAAATCAAAGGAGAAAGTGCTTTGAAAAAGAAAGATTTGGGGCTTACAGCTCAAGGAGAGGCCCAGGGTTTTACCAGTGAGTGCACTGTTGAATTTGTACAGGGGGACTTATACAAGTGACTGGGGCCCAAGAAGGTTTTCTGTACAATGGGATGGGTCTTACACTCTCTCAAGAGGCCCAAAAAGTTTTAAAGAAAAAGAGTGGGGCTTATAACACGAGGGTAGGCCCAGTTGACTTTTCGTTCAAAATGGCGATCGCGCCGAGGTTTTCTTTTAACGCAAAGGGACTTATACAATAAGTGAGGCCCAAAAAAGGTTTTGGTCAAAAGGAGGTTGGGTCTTACACTCTAATAGAGGCCCAAAAGTTTTTAATGGGTCTTATAGCTCAAGGAGAGGCCCAGATGGTTTTTCAACGGACGATGATCGCGTCGAACTTTTTGAAATACAACGGGACTTATACAATAAGTGAGGCCCACAAATAGGTTGTATTTACAAAGGGTTGGGTCTTACACTCTATTAGAGGCCCAAAAAGTTTAAAGAAAAAGAAATGGGTCTTACTACTCGAGGGTAGGCCCAGATGATTTTTGAAAAGGCGACGATCGCGCCGTTTGTTTTTTGACGGTATCGGGACTTATACAATAAGTGAGGCCCAAAAATGATTTGGTAAAAAAAGGATTGGGTCTTACACTCTATTAGAGGCCCATGAGTGTTTGACAAAGTTTGTTAACGGGGAAAATCAACAAAACCCTAATTTCATCATTTTAAAATAATTATTCAAGGAAAAATTAATTAAAATGATACAAAATTCCAAATAAGTTTGAATAAACAACTTGTGATTTTGGTTTTTTTAGGTTTGAAAAATGAGGTTTCAATCACAAGATGAATTAAAACCTACTTGGTTTTGATTTTTCAACATGGATATTTATTTTTAAAAGGGTTTAAAAACAAATAAAAGGCATTTCTGCACAAAAATACTAACTATATTAAATAAATAATATAAATCTAATTTTTTTGTGGAAATAAATATTTCAATATTTTTGTGATTTTTTGCAAAAAGAACCAATCAAAAATAATTAAAATTGAGTGAGTTATTAATTTTCCAAATAATTAACAAAACATGAAAATAATTGGAAAAATAGAAAAATGTGGAAAATCACAAAATGGCATGGGTGGGGTTTGAACCCACGACCTCAAGCATACAAGGCGCGCGCCCTACCACTGGGGTGGTGATACATCCATTGTTTAAAATGAAACAACAAATATACAAGGTATGACATGATTTTGGCTTGCCCAAGGCAAGTTTTGGCTCAAAAACGTGAAGGTCATAACTTTCTCAATTCTTAATGGTTTGAGACAAAATTTATATGTATCTGGGCCAGAATTTCACAAGGAATCCAATGGTGGTGGTGGTTTTTTCATATCACACTCCCTCCTCAAAACCCGATAGTGGTTTTGAAAATGACCTATAATTGCATGTTCTATGCTACAACTCATTACAGGCATGAATTACATGATCAATTGGCACAAACACAACACATATGACATGTATAAGAGATGCATAATCAATGGACTTCAAATGCACACATGTTTTGGTGACTGCAAGTTGAGTGACTTACCCTTCCTTGAGATTTTGGAGTTTTCTCAGCAATCTGCCAACTCCCTTGCTCCAGATATAGTTTTATGCTTTGGACAACCTCAAATGATCCCTTGGATGCTTTTAGGATGATTGGAATCAGATGGTACCTGCAAAAACACAAACAGTCCCTTTCTTGCAAAAGGGGTCAAAAGTGACCAAAATGGCAACTCTCTCAAATGGTGTTCCAGATGTATGAAACCATTTGGGACAGTTCAAGGATGATATTTGAAGTGTGTTTGAGGTTTTATCTGGTTTGGAAAGTGACTGAATCAAGACATGGCTTGAAAAATGCACAAAAGTGCCATTTTGAGGCGTTGAGAGGTGACTTTGTGATGTTGTGATTACAGGTCACTTTTGATGGTTTGCACAGCTTACATATGATATATATGAGGTGTGTGTGTGATTAGTTTGAGTGGAATTTCTCTCTAGCTCAAAAACTCAAAATTACTTGCTTTGGAAGGCAAATTTGAGGTGAAAGAAGAGATTTTGAGGAAAGCATCTGTTTGATGGCTTTGGTGTACTCAAACTGAACACAATTGAGCTCTATTTATAGTAGAGCAAGTTTGTTTTGGCTGCAATAGTGAATGGCAACTGCAGCAGGTGTTTCCTCAATGTTGGCCAATGGAAATGCAAGTCTCCCCTAGCCATTGACTAGAGGTTAGGGCACAGAGCTTTGGTCCCCTTGGTCTTGGATAAGTCTTGACTGATTTCATATGAGAATGGCTCAGTCCATGCCACCTTGATGCTTTCATTGAATGCTTCATTCCAAATTTGAAGTCTTGTCCCTATTTTGGCCATTCTAGGTTCAACATGCTATTTCTTGTTCCATCAGATGAGAATACTCCCCCAGCATTGGTGCGAGCTAGTAATCCGGGAACGTAAAGCAGTGATAAACCGGATTGTAGAATTGAACGAGCGCGTCCATGATTCCCTCAATCACATGGACTCTTAACAGTGGTAGAAAACCACCGTGCTTGGCTCTGAAAGCCTCTGGGTTAATGATCATCCTTGCTAACCTTCTCAAATCCTCTAGCTTTGGAACCTTGAAGGTATACTGGTGAGTTCTCCTTCTACCGAAATCCATTAACGCAATCTTTTTCTCTGATATTTGCAATCTCAGTCTTAGTTTATTTTGAAAAAACAGAGAGACTAGAAGAGAATTTTTTTTTAATGTTTTAATGTTTTTTTAAATGAATGCATGAATGCAGCACACAAAAACATAGAAAAAACATGGGGTCAAAGGGTCGTTGTCATGAAGTCAAGGCTCTACCCATCCCCAAAGGTTTACTAAGGTGATTTTTGTACCTGTACTCATTATCTTCAGCTCCTCCCAGGAAAGCAAAACAACAAGCGGATCGCCAACGAGTTGTAAAGCAATCTTAGAGTAAGTGCTATTCACCGAGAATAGATCACCAGCCTCAAATGAGGGTAGTATCGCGTAACAACTATTTCCGATAGTTTCCGCACTATGAAAGGGTTGGCTTCCTAGGTGTATACTCCATCTCACCACATGCGGCATCACACGCATTCCCAGTAGCAGAAAAATAAACACGTATTCAATTAGGAAAAGCAGTATATATATTTGTCCTAAACATCCTAGACCTATAAAGCTATGAATCCTAAGTTCCTGACAGAAATGGCTCCCCGGCGGAGTCACCACTCTGTAGTTTCTACACAAGTGAAGGTTTTGACCTAAGATCCTAATAGAATAAAAAAAGTCTCATCTCAGCGAAGGTTTCTACCTAGGAGTAAAGTAAATCAAATGTTTTTCGTCCCCAGCAGAGTCGCCATTTTTTCTGTAGTGAGCGATTTTTAGACGTGGTTGCGAAGCACAATCACTCTTTTGGTATTACTACAGCTCGATTCATTTTTTATCCTATTAAAGCTGATGAAGGAAGGGAAATAGATGTATCCAACTAACCCTGCTTGCATACTGAGGTTAAACAGTCAAAACTGTTGGTTTACAGATGCTTCAAAGATTCGGGGATTGTCTCAGGTTATTTTGTTCGATGAGATGTTTAGGATGTTAGGACTGGTCGCTTTTCTAATAGATAAGTGAGAGTATGGGATTTTGGGTTTTTGTTTAGTGTGCTCGCTAAGATCTTTTCTTTCGATCTTATGCCTACGTATTCCCGTTTACCGAAACAAGGAAATCAGAGCGTTCGTAGTTCCTCCTATTCTATGGGAGGAAATGGTGTTTTGGTGTCTTGTTCAAAGCCCAAGACGTGAAGCGAAAGGGTAGTTTGTATCTTGTTCAAAGCCCAAGATGTGAAGCTGAAAGGTCATTTATATCTTGATCAAAGCCCAAGATGTGAAGCTGAAAGGCCTCGACTTTAGAGAGAATTTGTCAGCTCTAAAGAGGGGTAAAGGAGAATTACTTTAACCGGGATACGCGGATCCTAGCAATGCCATAATTTCCTGAGAAGGGGTTTTCAACCTGAAGGAGAAGACTTTAACTCAGTGTAGAGCAATGCTATCTTTCCTTAGGAATTCCTCATGCTAAAAGAAGGGCAGTGGCATGGATATAGATGATCCAGAGGCTTGCCGCTTACAGCGATTAGATGAAAGGAAAGGAGTTGTTGATGTTTGTATACTGTGAACGAGGCACGACTTTGACGCTAAAAGGTTGATTGGATCAACCAGTGGTTTTCTTATACAAAGCCTAAGAGGAGGCTAGTATGTGTCTCGTACAAAGGCCCGAGAGAAAGGCTAAAAAGGGTTTGACTCAGTGGGGATTTCGTTATACAAAGCCTAAGAGGAGGCTAAAAAAGAGTTGACTCAGCTGGAGAATCCTTTATAGCTCGTATGAAGCCCGAGATGGAGGCTGAAAAAGAGTTTGACTCTTGCTTTAAGGGAATTTGTATCTCGTACGAAGCCCGAGATGGAGGCGAAAGGGTGATTGATTCAACGAGGGAGTTTTTTATGTGTCTCATACAAAGCCTGAGAGAGAGGCTAAAAGTTATTTGACTCAACGAGGAAGTCTTTTTGGTATCTCGTACGAAGCCCGAGATGGAGGCTAATTGACTCAACAAGAGAGTTTTTGTATCTCATACAAAGCCCGAGATGGAGGCGAAAATTTGTTCGGCTCAATAAGAACCTTTTTGTGTCTCGTACAAAGCCCGAGATGGAGGCGAAAGGTTTGCTCCGCTGGGGAGAATCATTTGTACAAAGCCCAAGAGGAGGCTAACTTATGCTGAGGAAAAGAAGGATCATTATACGAAGCCTAAGAGGAGGCGAAAAGGAGACCGACTCTTTTAGGGATATCGTTATACAAGGCCTAAGAGGAGGCTATCTGCTGGTGACTGTTTTAGTTGAGTGACAGATCCAGTATACTGATTTTGAAAGAGAAAATCAGTTCTTATATGAGCAACACTGTACTCATGGGTTTGATCTGAGGATCGGGGTTGGTCCCTATTCTTTAAGGAAAGGGGAAATCCAAAGGGTATTGAGACTGTCCGAGTCTACGGGTTTCCTTCCTATTTAACGAAGGGGTCACTTGAGAATGTCTTTGAGACTCAAGGAAAATAGACTGTCCGAGTCTAAAGTTTCATCTTTTGTATTATGCTTTGAGAAACAGTAGTAGACTCTTTGAAAGGACTGTTCTATGAAGATTACTAAGTTCTGTTCCTATACCTCTAGGAGGTCGTCGGGACAATTTGTACGAAGCCCAAGAGGAGGCTGGAAGCTTTTAAGAAGCCGACCGGTCCTTGTACGAAGCCCAAGAGGAGGCTATCATTCCCGGAGGAAGAGATCATTATATGAAGCCTAAGAGGAGGCTGTGAATACTTCTAAGAAGCCGACGGGTCCTTGTACTAAGCCCAAGAGGAAGCGGGGTTGCTTTTAGGAAGCTCGTGGGTCCTTGTACAATGCCCAAGAGGAGGCCGATGCTTTTAAGAAGCCCGTGGGTCCCCAAACCCCGAGAAATTCAAGGCAAGCCATTCACAAGGAATGGAGCAAGTCAGGAAAGTTCGAGAATTTGGAAGAAACTCAAAGATGCCATTCACGGAGAATACATTCATCTTTGGGAGTAGAGTTTCTTGACGATTCCTAATGAGGACACCCGAAGAGAAGACTGTATCTGGTGCTCCTATTCGGGATCTAGCTGTCTATTTCTACGAATAAACGAAACGGCTTTACCTAGTGCTTGACGTAGTTGCCGGGGAAACTCTGAATATCTATACTATTATTACACAGTTGATATGAGTCTATGAAAGGAGACTTACATTGAGCAGCCCCACAATACAGTTATATATATCTATGAGTTTGTGAAAGGAGACTTACAGCGAGCAGCCCCACAATATAGTTATATATATGAAAGCAGTAAATGAAAGCGTATAAACACTTACTCGGTTGTAGTGCTTCCATGCTGTTTGGTTAGTTGTTCAACAAAGAAAGATTGAAAACAACAGTATATCCAAAATCAAAGGAGAAAGTGCTTTGAAAAAGAAATATTTGGGGCTTACAGCTCAAGGAGAGGCCCAGGGTTTTACCAGTGAGTGCACTGTTGAATTTGTACAGGGGGACTTATACAAGTGACTGGGGCCCAAGAAGGTTTTCTGTACAATGGGATGGGTCTTACACTCTCTCAAGAGGCCCAAAATTTTTTAAAGAAAAAGAGTGGGGCTTATAACACGAGGGTAGGCCCAGTTGACTTTTCGTTCAAAATGGCGATCGCGCCGAGGTTTTATTTTAACGCAAAGGGACTTATACAATAAGTGAGGCCCAAAAAAGGTTTTGGTCAAAAGGAGGTTGGGTCTTACACTCTAATAGAGGCCCAAAAGTTTTTAATGGGTCTTATAGCTCAAGGAGAGGCCCATATGGTTTTTCAACGGACGATGATCGCGTCGAACTTTTTGAAATACAACGGGACTTATACAATAAGTGAGGCCCACAAATAGGTTGTATTTACAAAGGGTTGGGTCTTACACTCTATTAGAGGCCCAAAAAGTTTAAAGAAAAAGAAATGGGTCTTACTACTCGAGGGTAGGCCCAGATGATTTTTGAAAAGGCGACGATCGCGCCGTTTGTTTTTTGACGGTATCGGGACTTATACAATAAGTGAGGCCCAAAAATGATTTGGTAAAAAAAGGATTGGGTCTTACACTCTATTAGAGGCCCATGAGTGTTTGACAAAGTTTGTTAACGGGGAAAATCAACAAAACCCTAATTTCATCATTTTAAAATAATTATTCAAGGAAAAATTAATTAAAATGATACAAAATTCCAAATAAGTTTGAATAAACAACTTGTGATTTTGGTTTTTTTAGGTTTGAAAAATGAGGTTTCAATCACAAGATGAATTAAAACCTACTTGGTTTTGATTTTTCAACATGGATATTTATTTTTAAAAGGGTTTAAAAACAAATAAAAGGCATTTCTGCACAAAAATACTAACTATATTAAATAAATAATATAAATCTAATTTTTTTGTGGAAATAAATATTTCAATATTTTTGTGATTTTTTGCAAAAATAACCAATCAAAAATAATTAAAATTGAGTGAGTTATTAATTTTCCAAATAATTAACAAAACATGAAAATAATTGGAAAAATAGCAAAATGTGGAAAATCACAAAATGGCATGGGTGGGGTTTGAACCCACGACCTCAAGCATACAAGGCGCGCGCCCTACCACTGAGGTGGTGATACATCCATTGTTTAAAATGAAACAACAAATATACAAGGTATGACATGATTTTGGCTTGCCCAAGGCAAGTTTTGGCTCAAAAACGTGAAGGTCATAACTTTCTCAATTCTTAATGGTTTGAGACAAAATTTATATGTATCTGGGCCAGAATTTCACAAGGAATCCAATGGTGGTGGTGGTTTTTTCATATCACACTCCCTCCTCAAAACCAGATAGTGGTTTTGAAAATGACCTATAATTGCATGTTCTATGCTACAACTCATTACAGGCATGAATTACATGATCAATTGGCACAAACACAACACATATGACATGTATAAGAGATGCATAATCAATGGACTTCAAATGCACACATGTTTTGGTGACTGCAAGTTGAGTGACTTACCCTTCCTTGAGATTTTGGAGTTTTCTCAGCAATCTGCCAACTCCCTTGCTCCAGATATGGTTTTATGCTTTGGACAACCTCAAATGATCCCTTGGATGCTTTTAGGATGATTGGAATCCGCTGGTACCTGCAAAAACACAAACAGTCCCTTTCTTGCAAAAGGGGTCAAAAGTGACCAAAATGGCAACTCTCTCAAATGGTGTTCCAGATGTATGAAACCATTTGGGACAGTTCAAGGATGATATTTGAAGTGTGTTTGAGGTTTTATCTGGTTTGGAAAGTGACTGAATCAAGACATGGCTTGAAAAATGCACAAAAGTGCCATTTTGAGGTTTTGAGAGGTGACTTTGTGATGTTGTGATTACATGTCACTTTTGATGGTTTGCATAGCTTACATATGATATATATGAGGTGTGTGTGTGATTAGTTTGAGTGGAATTTCTCTCTAGCTCAAAAACTCAGAATTACTTGCTTTGGAAGGCAAATTTGAGGTGAAAGAAGAGATTTTGAGGAAAGCATCTGTTTGATGGCTTTGGTGTACTCAAACTGAACACAATTGAGCTCTATTTATAGTAGAGCAAGTTTGTTTTGGCTGCAATAGTGAATGGCAACTGCAGCAGGTGTTTCCTCAGTGTTGGCCAATGGAAATGCAAGTCTCCCCTAGCCATTGACTAGAGGTTAGGGCACAGAGCTTTGGTCCCCTTGGTCTTGGATAAGTCTTGACTGATTTCAGATGAGAATGGCTCAGTCCATGCCACCTTGATGCTTCCATTGAATGCTTCATTCCAAATTTGAAGTCTTGTCCCTATTTTGGCCATTCTAGGTTCAACATGCTATTTCTTGTTCCATGGACTTTGGAGGCTTGGCTCAGTGATTGTCCCCTTTAGAATCAATCCTCAGATGTGTCCAAGTGGATAGGAGCATTTGAATTTGGCTGATTTTGGCAAATCGAGCAAAGTTGCAAATTCTGCCTTGCCTTTGACAGATTTCAGCAAGGCAACTTGCCAATGTCATATCTCATTACTCAAATGGAATTTGGCAATGTTCTTGGCCATTTTGGAAAGCCCTTACATGATACAACAACTGTTTGAACAAGTTTGGTTTTGATCTCTTTTGATTCCAAGTGAAAAATCCCTCTACATTTGGCAAAAAGTGAAGCAAAATCTGACTTAGTGAAAATTTCACTAAGTGTTGGAACAAAGTGTGATTTCTTGATTTTGATCACTCCATAACTCAAAATCCTTAATGAATTGGACTTAGGTCTAGTTGAAGTTTTTGTAGAGGATAATGAGGGATACAAATACATCTTTGGATGAAAAAAATTGGCCTTGTGGTTTAGGAGTTATGGTCCTCCAAAGTTGGTGTATTAGTGGTACTTTTTTCATAACTTAGAAAAATTTCTAAGTTTTATGGTTACCCCTTTTACAAGTTATCCCACTTTTCTTGATTTTTCTTGATGCATGATGATTCAAATCATACATTAACATCATTTTAGGGTTAAAAATCCATTTTGGTGAAAAATCTCAAAAAGTCAAAGTTGACTTTTGTGCACAGTTGACTTTTTATCAGATGAATTCCAAACTGTGCAATTCTTCAGGAAATCATGTCCTTGACCTAAATCAAACTTGATGGACATGTTCCATGGGTGTCATAGGGTATATTGAATCATGACTTAGGGTTTGGGAGCATGTCCTGGTCAAAAGTCAAAGCTACAGTTGACTTTTCTCACGAAACCCTAATTGTGGTGCAGATGAAATTGAGACTTGTTGCTCAAGCTTCTTGGATCAATCCATTGTTCCAAATGGATCAATATGGTATATTAGAGACCCTCAAACCATGTATTGAGGTCTTGGATCATGATTTGTCCCAAAAGTCAACTTGGGGTGAATTAGGTCAAGAAACCCTAATTCCTGATTTTTGATGTATGCTTCCCCTGAGGCAAAATTGACTTGATGATTGGGTTCATGAGGTTCCATGAAGTATATTAGGTTATGTTTTGGATCATTGGCTTGTGCCCAGATGAAAAATTTCATCTGGAGGCCCTGGTCGACCAAAACCCTAATTTGGTGACACTGTCGATCTTGAGACTTGATCCACTTAGAAGGGAGCAGCTTTGTGCTTAATATTTGAAGTGGGAGTCCTTTTGATCCATTGTGGATGCTTGAGAGGCTAGACAAATTGAAGATCATGTCATTTCTTGATTGATCCTTTGTCTAAAAGCTCTGAGAGGGCTAGAAACCCTAGTTCTGACTATAGTGAATGCTCAACAATTCCTTGAGGAGATTGGTGAGGCATGATGATTCATCCATATTGTGATGATGACTTACACAATGATGGGAAACTTTAGTGGTCAAAATTTGGGGTATTACAAACCCCAAACAAAACCAGCCTCTATTCGCTTTGCGAAGCCCTTCGCTGGGGCGTTCGCTTTGTGAGCCCACGAATCACATCTCAGAATTCCTCTCAGTATCACCACACAAATTATCGCGCATTCGCTGCGCTGCTCACTTTGCGAGCCTAGGGCGAGTGTTCGCCTTACGAAAGGATCGTTTACTTTGCGAACTACCGATTTCAGGGAATTACTGCTAGCATCAGTAGCATAACAGACCCAACAACTCTACGAATTCAACCTCCTTTTACCCCATAATAGTCCTACAACAGTTCTAAAACATCATGGAAATCAAAGGCACAAAACCTACGTCTATTAGGTCGATTAATTTCACTATCCTAACTCAAAATTACCTAAACCTTCATAAACCTCAAGATTCTCATAAACCCCAAAATTCCTTTCTCATACAAGATTCCACATATCATTAAAAAGGTTTCTTCCTCAAGGGCTTTTTTACCCACATCAATTCAACCTTTAATAATCCATCATCGATCCTCAGAATTACCCCTACATCGTCAATAACTCATAAACCTTCAGAAACCCCAAAAACCCCAAAATCCACTTCAAACACATCACGTCCTATATTGAAAACAATGAAAGGTAATACTCCCCATACCTTAGATTGTCGATTCAGAGCTTTCTCTATTAAGTCTTTGAAAACCTTCTCAAATCCTCGCCTTTTCCCTTTTTCCTCAGAGCTCTGCACTTTCTCCTTATTTTCACGATCTAACCAAATGAAAACCTATTCCTCCCCTTTTTGGTTAAACCTAACTCTTGGGCTTCTAAAATGCCTTTCCCAATTTACCCTCACTAATCCTCCTAAAAAGTCCACCTTACCCTTAATTCCTCTAATATTATTTAAATTAATAAAAATACTAAAATATTCATATTATATACTATTATTTAATTAAATAACCCAAAACTTCACAAAAAATGCCAACGTCAACACAAACCACCAAAATTCACCGAAAATTCACAAATATTATATTTAAATAAATTTAATAAATATTCTAATAAATTTGGGGTGTTACACCTTCTTGTCTTGAGGCAATTCGACAAGTGACCAAGTGTTGTTGACTTCGATGGACTTCAGTTCCTCATTCATTACTTTCACCCACTTTGAATCATTCAATGCCTTAGCTGCATTGACTAGTTTAACTTCTACGTAGAAAGCATAATGTACCAACTCACCTTTTTCATTGACCACATCATCTAATGTAATCACATATTCTTGCAACCTTGCAGGCCTGTGTCTTGTTCGTTGAGGTCTACTTGGGCCTGCTTCACCTCTGAATTCTTCTTGTTTAACTTCTCTTTCGACTTCATTAGCTGGTTCTTCATATAAGATTCACACTGAATCCTTCTTAACATTCTCACTCCAATCCCATTCCTTAAACTTATTTATGATCATGTCCCTGCTGATCACTACTTGCTTGTTCACTAGGTCGAACAACTTGTATCCTCCAGTCGATCGATATCCTATCAGGATCATCTGACTCGACTTGTCATCAAGCTTTCTTCTCAACTAATTTGGCACATGTTTATGTGTTATATATCAAAACACCTTCAAATGGCTTAGGCTAGGCTTGACACCAGACAACATTCTTCTGGCGTGATTTCTTATAGCTTCTTTGTCGGACATCTATTCAAGATGTATGTTGCAGTTGACACAGCTTCTCCCCATAATTCTTTGGGTAGATGCTTGTCTTTTTTATGTATGTTGCATAGTACACCTCATGCCAGTCACCTCCAAAGAGAAAGTTGTTGACCTTCTCACAAAGTCCCTCCACCAGGGTCCTTTTTAAAGTCTTCAAGCCAAGCTAAGAATGATTAACATCCATTCTAGCTTGAGGGGGGATGTTAAACATCATGATAGGAGTAATGATAACTTGATTGATCACAAAGATATAAACAATATAATGTAACTAATTTTCAGTTAGTTAGGAAGTTGTTAGTTTTACTTGCTATATAAGCAACATTTTTTCTTGTAAATCAATGTGATGATGAGTAATAAACATTATGCACAATCTTATTCTCTCAATTCATTCTTCTTCTTCTTCTCAATGTGCATGAAGCTTATAGCTTAAAATGTTATGTATCAGTGCTTGATGTAATTATTCAAATATAAACATTAACAACTTTGAGTTTACAATTTTTCATGTAAAGTGAAATTTTCTGGCACATGCAACACATGATGGTGATTCTGATGTCTCAACATCAAACTACAAAGTCAAGACAGATGTTTTGACATATTGAGTCTGACAGAACAAAAATTACCAATCATTGATTATGCAGAAACACTAAATTGCAGAATGGTAAATAACATAGTTAATTGTTAACTCAGTTCGGTGCAACATCACGTACATCTGGGGGCATCCAAGCCAGGAAGGAAATCCACTATAATAACATTAGTTTAAAGCTAAACTCCCTCGTTTACAACTTCTCGCCTAATCACTACCTTGTGTTACTTCTACCTAGAAATTGCCATCTAGATATGAGATCCCCCTCATACTTCCTAACAAGCAGTCATAATCCCAATGACCATGCCTAGAGAAACCAAAAAGAAAGATGTACCCTCTTTCTACTACAATCCAAGGTCAAGACTCTTGATCAAGAACAATACTCGATTTTGCTTCAAAGGTTTAACCAAGAACAATACTCAACTCATTTGCTTAAAAGCTCTAGAGAGAGAACAATATACAACAAACAATATGTCTACCACAATGTATCAAAAGATACAAAGGGTGACTTATAAAGTCACGCACAAGAGACTCTCAAAACCTAAGTTTCTAAAACTTCCCCTAGTTTTTACAAAAGTGAAAGCCGTAAATACATTAGGTTTAGGTCTTCTTTAAATAGCCTTCAGACCTACTAGACTTGGGCTTCTTGAGGCGCAATTCATCAGGAATCAACTTGGAATCACAAGCACAATTTCCTACACAAAAATAGGAACAAAAAACAAAGTTTCCTAAAAAGGCTCAACGATCCTTTTTCAGAAAACCATCACAATCTGAAAAAACAGAAGATCTCAAAATATCCTTCCTTGGATAGCGCGTACGTGTGAATCAAAACATACTTAATAATCACACTCAAAATACCAAAATAGTCATGCCCTAACTATCTGGTATAACATGTCCTGGAACATGTCACAACATCATGTAGAACATGATGTGTGACTGTCATGGCAAGAACAACAGGTTCATCATCCTGCTAACAACATGTTGTTTTACCAAAATGCAGCCAGTCCAAAAGTCACAAAACTTACAATCTCCCCCTTTTATTTTTTTGGCTAAAACAACCTTTGCAGCAATTATGGAGAATAGGAATAATACCACAAACCTACAACACAAGTTACATGTAAGAAAAACATGTAAACTGTGTACATGAGGAAGAAGATAACCTGCATCCTCAAGAATATCCAAGTTACTCCCCTTAAACCACAGAATTGGTCCTTGTCACGGAGGAATAAGTTTTCTTTCCTCTTAACACAAGAAAACCAAACTGGCCACAAACTTGAACTAATATAGTTCAAGATATTTGAAACACATATGGAAGAAGCCACAAACATTAGAAACACATACAACAGAAGCAGCACACAAGACACAAGACACGCCAACACATAACCCAAAAACACAGACAGAATGATAGAACATCTGGTAAGACATCCTTCAAACAACTACAACCGAAGTAGCAGTAGAAGGCAGAGACAAGAAAGACACCCAGGCTCAATGTTGCATACATTCAGCAACAAGACTAGACTCTTTTCTCCTTCTTTTTAGCCAAAAATTGACAAAAAAAAAAACAAAAGGAGAAAAAGAACAAACAAAGAAGGACACACACAAAAAGAAAAAAATGGAGATAAAAACTAAGACGCAAACCAAAAAATACATCGGCCAAGGCCAAACAGAACCTCCCTAAAGAACCTTCTTAGCAGCAGAATTTTGGAAGATTTACTCAAGTTGATACCTTGCTTGAGAGGAAGGTGAGACAGTCAGGCCTTTAAATACAATGAGAGTTACCTAGATTATAACGACCCTTGCTAGTAATGACACTCTAGTTAAAGAGAGCATTTATAAAATCATCCTTAGAAACCGTGCACAAAGTCTAGGTTCCTCTTTCTCCACTCCCAAGCTTTGACTGTGACAATTCCCATGTCATTGAAACTACTATCCTAGAATACACATGCACCAAGAAAAAACGTGTTTCATGCCTCCTAATCTGAAGATGCTATAACTCTTCATTAATACAACCTTCCAAAACACCCCAAATAGAATGTTGACCCGTCATATCATTGTTGTCCAGCTGTACAGATGGAGAATTCTTGAAAATACTGATTGTGACCAGCCTGTCACAGTACAATGTCATAACATCGCATTTGACATTGGAATATTTTAACATCCTACTCATTCTGGGTAACAGCTTCTTCATCAATATGCTTATACCAATAAGTACTCTTACTTATCCAAAAGACAAGATTGTTTCTTAAGAAGAAATATTCTTAACATCTCGAGGCTCACATGCTAGAAACAGAACAGGAATCACAACCCTCAAGACCCACAATGCTGTTACACCAAAAAGAAGAAAAACATATCTAAAAGCACAATGTCAAGACATTAGGTCTGACATCACAAAGCAACACAAGCTACATGAAAATATGTAAGCTATGTACAAACTGCAATCTTACTGCAGAAAACCACACAGGTACACCATTCCCACTGCCACATATAATCAGTTCTCCCCCTAAAAGAGAAAACCAAAAACACAAAAAAAAAATTGAACAATTCAAGTTCCCATAAAGTGCAGTAACAACCACAGCCACAACAACCACGCTCCTCATGAAGACTACAACCTACTGGCCCTAAATAGTTTCACAAGTTCCGGAAAAAAAACACAACTACTCTTCCCAAGCAGTAGTGCACACATGACATAAATTATGACATCTGATCTAACATCAGAAACATCAAACAAACCAACACTTTACTCCCCCTGAGGCACACAGCGGAAACGGAAACACCAACCCTCAGTTCAAGCACATGAACATCTTCATGCTCACACAGGCCCCATAGCAGCTTCACACCTACTCAAGAGCCAATAGAGATCCCTTAACACTTCAGGTAGGTAGGATGCCATGAACAATATGCACTCAAACCACAGTAGTGAAGGAACATTTTTCTTAGCCTCCTTCCTCCAGAAGGAACTAACTAACACAACCTCATAGATAATCAGAGCATCATAGAGATCAGAACATTTGGCCTGACATCCTTCTTCTGCACACCACAACATGAACTAGCACAAGTGGATCCTTCACCATGACAGATATTCATGACAGACACTCATACTAGATTTGGCCAGTAGCTTTACTACATACTCCACCATGATCAGACCTATCAATTCTAAATCTAATGGTGAGCAACAAACTCCACACCATGAACTTTAAATTAGCTCCCATAGATAAACAACTTCCTTTTCTGGAGAGATTATCAGCTGATATGATGTTCTAACATCAGTCTCAATCACAAGGATTGAACCATTTACTTTGGTTATGGAGTCAACAAACATAGGAATTACTATTTGCATAGTAATCCATATACATCCCTTTGCAAGGAACACATGAGAATCAGAATAGGCCACATCAGCAGCTGATCAACCTCCAAAGATAGATCATAGACACAAATAACAACCAACACAACACAGAGAAAAATAAACTCTCACACCCCTCAAGAAGCTTATATTCAGAAGCACAATGTCCAGACATCCTGTCTGACATTAAAGTGTCAGCAACCATCCTTAATCACCCAAAAGGAGATTCCCTCTAACAGGTTCCAATTGGGCTGACTACAAAACCCAGAGTACTGATTGAGCATCATACCATAAACAAACTTTTTAGCATAAGTATGCTTCTCCTCTGCCCTTCAGTCCTCTATCCTTCAAGGCTACACTCTTTGGTCAAAATGCTTGAGCAAACATTTCCTTGGCCACACACAAATAATAACTGTTATTTGACACATCTTGTCCAAAGTGGCCAAGCAGAATTCCCTACACAAGGACCTTGATAATGGGAAACCAACATCAGGACTAGAATATCCAGTTCTAAACTCCTTTACTCCAAGCAGGTGTCTGGAACACTCATACCAAACATCCTCGATGAGACTCCAAGAAGATATGAAAGAAACAAGCAATCAACACAACCCTTGAGCTTTAGCCAATTGATGAAACCTCACAGAGTACTACCTTGCCTGATACAGTCTTGAAGATACATCCCTTTAGGATTTCTGACAAAGAACTCACCTTGCAGAGCTCCTTTAGAACAAGAGTTCCATATTCTCAAAGACTTGATTATGATATCAAGTTTGAGAAATAACAGAGACCACCTCCATCCCGTAGGACATAGAAGGGAAACAACCAATCCTTTCTTTGGAGAATAACAACAATTACCTTGATGGAAACTAACTACATGCACAAATATTCAAGAGAAGCATTCAGCTCATCCATATCAAGAACCGAGTCCACACCAGACACTAACCTTTTAGATAAGGTAGTCACAAGATAGACACAAACATATGCAAGCTCGACCAGATCCAGCTTTCCTTGAGCAAAAGAGACTTTAAGATGTCAGGGTGAATGTCCTAGACATTTATCCTTGACTATCAATCCATATGCACAGAACCTAGTAGAGATGCATTCATAGTCCTTCAGCAGAAATTAGACCACAAGCTTCTTCAGAGCAGAGACAAAAGCCAAGCTCTTGAGCTCCTATTCAAGCAGGTCAGAAATAAACTGACCCAATGAATATTCACCTAAGCTGATGGTGTCTTGATCTTCACCTTCAACATCAGAAAAAACAAAACAGGTTTCTTGGAACAAGACCATTGAATCCTGCTGACCAGATGTCCCTTCAAGAACCTTTTTGAGAGAGTCCCAAACACTTTTGGTCATAACACATGGGTTTAGGAATGTAAACACATGCCACACAACTCCTTTTTCTAGGACTTTCAAACCTTAGAATAACTAGAGTCAAAGAAAGTTTTTTCTTCCAAGAACACGATCACACACTCTTTGGTGACAAATATCCAAGGGCTACTGTCCTTCCAAGGACCAAACAGTACCAAAAAAAACTCCCTGAAGCCTACCCAAAACTGACTAGGGTGCCAGCTTTAATGCCAATTGAAATTTTCTGGCACATGCAACACATGATGGTGATTCTGATGTCTCAACATCAGAGTACAAAGTCAAGACAGATGTTTTGACATCTTGAGTCTGACAGAACAAAAATTACCAATCGTTGATTATGCAGAAGCTATAAATTGCAGAATGGTAAATAACAGGGTTAATTGTTAACCCAGTTTGGTGCAACATTACCTACATCTGGGGACATCCAAGCCAGGAAGGAAATCCTCTATGATAGCATTAGTTCAAAGCTAAACTCCCCCGTTTACAACTTCTCGCCTAATCACTACCTTGTGCTACTTCTACCTAGAAATCGCCATCTAGATATGAGATCCCCCTCTCTTTTCCTAACAAGCGATCATAATCCCAATGACCATGCCTAGAGAAACCAAAAAGAAAGATGTACCCTCTTTCAACTACAATACTAGGTCAAGACTCTTGACCAAGAACAATACTCGGTTTTTCTTCAAAGGTTCAACCAAGAACAATACTCAACTCATTTGCTTAAAAGCTCTAGAGAGAGAACAATATACAACAAACAATATGTATACCACAATGTATCAAAAGATACAAAGGGTGACTTATAAAGTCACGCACAAGAGACTCTCAAAACTTAAGTTTCTAAAACTTCACCTAGTTTTTACAAAAGTGAAAGCCGTAAATACATTAGGTTTAGGTCTTCTTTAAATAGCCTTCAGACCTACTGTACTTGGGCTTCTTGAGGCGCAATTCATCAGGAATCAGCTTGGAATCACAAGCATAATTTCCTGCACAAAAATAGGAACAAAAAACAAAGTTTCCTAAAAAGGCTTAACGATCCTTTTTCATAAAACCATCACAATCTGACAAAACAGAAGTTCTCAAAATATCCTTCCTTGGATAGCGCGTACGTGTGAATCAAAACATACTCAAGAATCACACTCAAAATACCAAAATAGTCATGCCCTAACTATCTGGTATAACATGTCCTGGAACATGTCACAACATCATGTAGAACATGATGTGTGATTGTCATGGCAAGAACAACAGGTTCATCATCCTGCTAACGACATGTTGTTTTACCAAAATGCAGCCAATCCAAAAGTCATAGAACTTACATAAAGGAACCAGGCAAAGAAGTCGTTGACTGCTCTATTTGTGGATCTTCTAGACATACAATTTAAGGTGACTTAAGTTTGTTAGATAAATTGATTATAAATGCAGATGCATGATACATTATCATTGTGGAAAAGATTAGTTTGTTTGAAGTAATTTAATTTATTCATATTTTTTATTTTGGTTACTTATTTCACCAGGCTCTTTGAATTTAGTCTAAACCTGAACATTAAATGCGGATATCTTCTTCATCGAATGCGTAGAGCATTTCCAGACCTATCAATTTCACTATAAGGTTTATCTTCATGTATGGATTATTTACCATGCCACAACAATTTATTGAATCTGGTTGCAACACTTAACTTCATTGATGGACCATATGTAATTTTATAGCACTGGATGACAATTTAAGTAAGTTAGTTTTTCACTCATGTTTCTTTGCTCTATAATTGGTTGATCTAATCAGTGATAAAAATTTGTAACCTTATTGATCAATTTCACCATTGATTTTTTTTGGCTTTTAAGGTGTACTAATTCTGATAATTCTCATGCTACATTCTATGAGAGGGTTGATGTTTCTTGTTGTAAGTTCCTGGATTGGCTGGAATTTTGGTAAAACAACTAGGTGTTCAATGTTGATGTCATGGCATTGATGCTGCAATATTGATTCTTAGTACTGGACTGTACTAAGTTGTGAAGGTAAACAATGTTTGATGTCATGGGCTTGATGTCACAACATTGTGCTTAACACTGGGCTGTGTTAAGTTTGTATTTGCTGAAGTTGGATGTCTGATGTCACATGTCTGATGTTGTGACATTAGATCTGCAGAACTGATAACATCAGGTTGTGATGTTATTAGGGCACGCGTGTTAGCTGGGATTGTGGAGAGTGGTTGACTCATTGGATGAGAATATCTTGGGATAGATATTTTCTGTTACATGGGAGATTTGATTGCAGGTCTGTTGGAGAATTAAAAGGTTGAAGATTTAAAAAGATTTTGGGGATAAAATCTGTTTTGAAGATTCAGTTTTAATTAACAAATCTGATCTAATATTGTGACAAGTCCAAGCCCAATTCAGGATGCTATATAAAACGCACAAGACCTAAGGAAAAGGTACAGAAAACATTCAGAAGATCAGGAGCTGGAGGCTTAGTGTCTAGAGTATGTTTAGAGTGCTTGTATTTACACTATTCTAGGGTTTGAATAGGTATTGTGTTTCTGTCCTCTTTAGAAGCTGTGAAGTAATAGAGAGTGGTTGCTTGATCGAAGCTGTGAAGTAAGATCAAGGGTACTCAAAGTGGTTTCTTTGAGAGTTTGTAAGGGATTGAGTGGTGTTCTCATACCTAAGTGGTTTCTTAGGTAGGAAGTCATTAGTAGAGTATAAGTTTAGGAGATTGTCAACGGGTGGTTGAGTCTGTAAATTATATCTACAAGTAGTGAATTCCATCCCTGGCTTGGTAGCCCCCAGAGTAGGTTGGTTGTAACCGAACCGGGTCAACAATCCTTGGTGTTATTTTACTGTTATTGCTGTCCATTGTGCAGAGTGTGTTGTTGTGACATCGCACCTTAACATCACACGTCTGATACCAGAATTTCAATTGGTATCAGAGCAGGCATCCTGTCTGTCTCTGGGTGAGATCTAGGGAAGTTACTTTCTGGTGTAAAGATGGACAAAGAAGTTGGAGGATTCGTCAATAGACCCCCTATTTTGGATGGATCCAATTATGACTATTGGAAGCCAAGGATGACCACCTTCTTAAAATCCTTGGACAACAAGGCTTGGAAGGCTGTTATTAAAGAGTGGAAAACACCTGTGTGTGTGAAAAAGATGATGCTGGCAAAGATAAAGAGGGCACCTCGAAGCCAAAGCCTGAAGAAGAATGGACCAAGGAAGAAGATGAGCTTGCCCTTGGTAATTCTAAAGCGCTAAATGCCATCTTCAATGGAGTGGATAAGAATATCTTCAGGTTAATCAATACCTGTGAAGTTGCTAAGGAAGCGTGGGATATTTTGCAGGCAACACATGAAGGAACATCTAGAGTCAAGATGTCAAGACTTCAGATTTTAACATCAAAATTTGAAAGCCTGAAGATGAAGGATGATGAGACTATTCATGACTTCCACAAGAATGTTTTGGAGCTGGCTAATGCTTCCAGTGCTCTTGGTGAGAAAATGTCTGATGAAAAGCTTGTAAGGAAGATCCTTAGGTCCCTACCTAAGAAGTATAAGATGAAGGTTACTGCCATTGAAGAATCACAAGACATCAGCAAGATGAGGGTAGATGAGCTCATTGGATCACTTCAAACGTTTGAGCTGGGGTTGAATGAGGAAGAGCCAGAAAAGAAACCAAAGAGTATAGCCTTGGTGTCAAATGATGCAGAAGAAAGAGGAAAGAGTTCTGAATCGCAGGAGGATCTATCTCAGGCCATAGTGATGTTGGGAAGACAGTTCACCAAAGTATTCAAGAGAATGAATAATAACTCCAGGCCTAATGTCAAGAACATGACTTCTGACACCAGCAAGAAGGATGAAGAGAAAACTACCCAAGATAAAGGAGTTCAGTGCTTTGAGTGTGAAGGGTATGGACATGTCAAGAAAGAATGTCCCACCTTCTTGAAAAAGCAGAAGAAGGGCATGACAGTTTCCTGGTCTGACTCTGATAGTGAAAGTGAAGGTGAGTCAGCAAAGCATGTGAGAGCTTTAACAGGAGTTGTGGTTTCTGATGATGATTCTAGTGATGGAGAAGTAACTTATGAGGAGTTAGCATCTACCTATCAAGAGCTGTGCTTAAAAAGTGCTGAGATTTGTCAAGAAAACAAGTGCCACAAGCAACAAATTGCTCAGCTAGAGAATGAAAAGATTGATCTGGAAAATGAAGTGGTGCTAGTTAGAGCTCACCTTGATCAAATGACCAAGTCTGTTAGGATGCTGAGTTGTGGTACAGACACACTTGACAAGATCCTTCAGTCAGAAAGAGCTGCTGGAGACAAAGCTGGGATAGGTTATGTGGCTGAGGATAAGGGAACTTCAGAAGAAACCACTTCAGGTTCAAAGAAGGAAGTGTCACAACTTTTATCTCAACATCAGCCGAATATGCAGGATCCTACCCCTAAGAAAGCTGATGTTTCACAACCACAGAGGATTGGGAAGAAGACTGGTCCTTATCAGAAGAGAAAACAGCCACAAGGAGCTAGTCAGTATATGCCCCCACAATACCACAAGAGCATGCAAGCTGCAAGGTTCAAACAGGACATGTCACATCAGGTGTCTCAACATCAGGACAACTGGTATGGTCATGGTCTTGGATACAACAATGTTGTGCCTTATTTCTACGGAAGAAGAAAGCCTCACCATCATGGGAGACAATCCAGGAAAAAGCATTCTCAGCCTTCTTATGGAAGAAGATACCAGCATAATAGAAGGCAGGCCAGTTATGGTAGGAGGAGACCACATTATGGATGGCAGCCTAAGCAATCTCTTCATGACAGAAGATTCAGAGATGAAAGGGTGAGATGTTTTTATTGTGGAAGGTTTGGACATATGCAGTACTCTTGCTACAAGCTGCATGGATACCCTCAGTCTCAAAACAGATGGAGAGAGTACAGGCCCAAAGTTGTTAAACAATGGGTACCTAAGGAGAAGGTGAAGTGCTTATTGGCTCACATGGCTGACAAAGAGTTTAAAGAAGGAACATGGTATTTTGACAGTGGGTGTTCCAAACACATGTCTGGATGTAGATCCATGTTTGCTAAAGTCAGTCATTGTCCCTCTCATGAGGTTATGTTTGGCAATGGAGAAAAAGGTGTTGTTGCAGGAGTTGGGAAAGTGAAAGGTGATGGTAGACCTGAACTTGACAATGTTCTGTTTGTCAGTAGTTTAAATGCAAATTTGATCAACATAAGCCAGTTGTGTGATGGAGGTTACAAGGTAAACTACACTAAGCATGAATGTGTGGTAGCTGATGAGCAGAATGAGGTAGTGATGAAGGGAGTAAGATCCAAAGATAATTGCTATCAGTGGATACCTCAAGTGGACAGCTTATCTAGTGATGATGTTGTAACATCAGATGGTGACATCAAGTGTGAAAGTATGGTGAAAAGTCAATCTGGGTTAATTACTTATGGTGTGGTTACTCCTAAGATTGATGATGTGTTAAAAGCCAACTTGAGTAGTCAATTATGTGAGCAAGATGAAGGAGTCAACAATGCTGATGGAAGGATCAAAAGTTGTGACCTTAAGAAGTGTTGGGAGCTGAATACTTGCAAGGCCAAGAAAGATGACAACCTGACTAATGACTCCTATAGTTCAGAAGAAAAATTTCACAAGTTGACAATCCTCAGGTTGGAAGATGCAGATGTTAGAGCTGATGTTAAAACATCTCAAGTCAAGAAAGGTACTTCTAGCCTTAAAATAAAGAAGAGTGATGATGAACTAATTGCAAAAGTGGTTCATAGGGTTGCTAAACGACTGAAATCAAGGAAGAGGAAAGCTATTGAGTCACCTCCAAAGATGAGAACTGATAAGCAGAAGATCTATGTGGATGGTACTACAAAATCCAGGAGTAAAGTGTTCATCTCTTCCAGAAATAGGAAGATCAGAGATAAGTCTGATGATAATGTCCAGGATATCTCTCAAATGAAGGAAGCCGTTGTTGTTAAAACTTCTGAGAAAATTCAAAAGGCCATACTAGATAACATTCCTGAGCTTTTCATAAAATGGTGGAAGTATGTTATGGAAAAAGAGTTTGGTATAGATACTCTGGATATGGTTGAGTTTGCTAGGATATGGTTCAGAGAGGGTGTGGGAACTTATGGTATTCAGGTTAACCTGAATAAGCCGCTCTGAATGTGGTTTTTGGGAGCTTCTTGAAGGACTTCTTTGTGCAATGAGTCCTGATGAGAAGTTGATGTCCCAAAAGATGTTATATCATCATGTTTGCTGGTGGTTATATCTGGAAGATGATTAAGATTGGACATGTGGAGTTGGATGCTCTAGCATTTTGGTCAGAAGAGGTGGAGATTATGGTCATGTGTTTAGTAGTTTGTTCTGGCAAAGCATGACTACTGTCTTTGAAGACTTCATCAGTTTCAAAAACTACTGGTGGATGTAAGGATAGAGGAATTGTGATCTCTTGAAGAGACTGGATCTTAGTAAAGCTTATAAGTAAGCTGAGAATTTGTGGAGTTTGTGACACAGTGTTGAGTTTGGATTATTTTGCTGATAGTAAATCCAGTAGTAGAGCATATGTAATACCCTGGTGTCAAGAGTGTCAAGAGTATCCTTGGTGAAGGATGTCTTTGTTCTGGATCTGAAGCTTAGTGCTTACATTATATCTAAGGAGCATCTGCATAGTCATACGGGAGAATGATGAAGTAGAAGGTTTGCCTTGGATGGAGAATGTAGAGAAGACTGGAGTAGATCAGATATTGATTGATTGGAAGTCTGAAGAGTATGATAGGAAACGACTGTATGTGGAAAAAGGGACAGTGGTACCGAAATGAATGTGCTCAGCAAGTGTTCATATTCATCTAGAGCATTTGACAGGGGGAGTACTTGTCTATGAATTTTGCAGCAAAGGTACATTTATTGTGAAGAGTGCGTGCTTCAGATCTTGTGGATGATTGTGTGAAGCCTTCATAACTGAATGAATGAAGATTATGTCTGGATATTGTTGACAGAAGAAGTATGGTTTTGTACAGGGTGTCATAGGACTTACTTGTTGAGGCTTGTCAAATTGTGGCTAAAAAGGGGGAGAAATAGTCAAGAGTCAGTCAAGATGCAAGAGGTGCTGCAATGACAAGGAGTGCTGCTAGTTGTGATGCAGTAAGGCAGTTATTGAGGGGGAGTTTAGACTGAGCTGCTAGTGAAGATATCATAGCATTTGAAGAGTGCAGCCAAGCAGACATCAAGGGGGAGAAGTGCTGCACATTGTGAGCTACTGGACAGCTGTGATGCTGGTTCATATTCTTGAGAGGGAGCACCAATTGGCTGTTGTCAATAATGAAGATGGTGCTGCAGCAGATCAAGTGATGAAGACTGTGTAAAGTGTCAAACTGTTGCTGATTGAAAGTTTCAAATTACTGAAGATTTTCCGCTGCTGAAGACTCTGAGGGTTCAGAGGGTGTTTTAGCCAAAATTAGCCAAAGGGGGAGATTGTAAGTTCCTGGATTGGCTGGAATTTTGGTAAAACAACTAGGTGTTCAATGTTGATGTCATGGCGTTGATGCTGCAACATTGAGTCTTAGTACTGGACTGTACTAAGTTGTGAAGGTAAACAATGTTTGATGTCATGGGCTTGATGTCACAACATTGTGCTTAACACTGGGCTGTGTTAAGTTTGTATTTGCTGAAGTTGGATGTCTGATGTCACATGTCTGATGTTGTGACATTAGATCTGCAGAACTAATAACATCAGGTTGTGATGTTATTAGGGCACGCATGTTAGCTGGGATTGTGGAGAGTGGTTGACTCATTGGATGAGAATATCTTGGGATAGATATTTTCTGTTACATGGGAGATTTGATTGCAGGTCTGTTGGAGAATTAAAAGGTTGAAGATTTAAAAAGATTTTGGGGATAAAATCTGTTTTGAAGATTCAGTTTTAATTAACAAATCTGATCAAATATTGTGACAAGTCCAAGCCCAATTCAGGATGCTATATAAAGCGCACAAGACCTAAGGAAAAGGTACAGAAAACATTCAGAAGATCAGGAGCTGGAGGCTTAGTGTCTAGAGTTTGTTTAGAGTGCTTGTATTTACACTATTCTAGGGTTTGAATAGGTGTTGTGTTTCTGTCCTCTCTAGAAGCTGTGAAGTAATAGAGAGTGGTTGCTTGATCGAAGCTGTGAAGTAAGATCAAGGGTATTCAAAGTGGTTTCTTTGAGAGTTTGTAAGGGATTGAGTGGTGTTCTCATACCTAAGTGGTTTCTTAGGTAGGAAGTCATTAGTAGAGTATAAGTTTAGGAGATTGTCAACGGGTTGTTGAGTCTGTAAATTATATCTACAAGTAATGAATTCCATCCCTGGCTTGGTAGCCCCCAGAGTAGGTTGGTTGTAACCGAACTGGGTCAACAATTCTTGGTGTTATTTTACTGTTATTGTTGTCCATTGTGCAGAGTGTGTTGTTGTGACATCGCACCTTAACATCACACGTCTGATACCAGAATTTCACTTGTACAACAAGTGAGTTCATAATAGTATCTTACTGTCGCGGTGAAAATCGGACACCAAAGCTATCATATCAGCTTGGCTCGCAAAATAAAGATATCACCACCAAACTTATATTTTATCCAAAGGGAAGAGAGAAAAGATCGAACAAAACCCCTAAGTAAAATGCAAAGCAAAAAGCAACGCCTAAAGCTAAGCAAAGAGAGATCAAAGGTACGGGGGTTGGTTATACTAAGGGAAGGTACTAGCACCCTAAGTATCTGTAGTACTCTATAGGAACCTCTTGAAATATTTGTGTTTTTGCTAAAATTGTTTGCTAAAGGTAAGGATGGGGAAATAAAAGAGAAAAGGTGGAAAAAGAAAAAGGTAGCTCGCTAGGATCTCGCAATCCTATGCCTATGTATCCTGAATAGGAAATCATAGCAATCGTAGTTCAGAACTACGATGGAAAAGGGTGTAAAAGGGAATGAATGTGAATAAAAGTAAAGGTTGCTCGGCAAGGATCGGAGCCTTGTGCCTACGTATTTTCAAGAGAAACTTGAGAAATCAGAGCATCCGTAGTTCGTGGTATCATGGGTCGTTAGGGTTCTAAGAACCAAGAACAACAAAGACAAACAAACAAAGGACATGCACAATGACAATAAGTCAACATACAATCCCTCCCCTTGGATTAGGTCAACAAGGAATAGAAAGTAAAGTCACAGGTACATGGAAGAACATCATGTAAATGGCAAGCAATAAATGAAGACACAGACACAGTACACAGAAAAACATCATGTATAATAAACAGAAAGTGCACGGCAAAGCATCGTGATAAAATAACAGACATTCACGGCAAAGCATCGTGAATCCACAAACACAAAGAACAGTCACAGAAAAACATCGTGTAAAATCCACAGACAAATACAACAACAATCACGGAAAAACATCGTGAGAAAATATTAACAGTCACGGCAAAGCATCGTGAATCCACAAACACGAAAAAAAATCACGGAAAAACATCGTGAGACATCATAAAGGAAAATAAGATCAAGATATGAAAGCAAAACAGTCTCAAATAAAATCGGGTGACAAGAAATTATTAATCAATTTAAATATTAATATTTAATCAGATTAACTAATCATTTTAATTAATCAATACTAAATAAAAATATTTAAAATGATTAATAAATCATGACATATTTTTTGGTATTTTCAGCATTACAAAATAAAAGTAACTAAAACAAATTTTTTACATTTTTAAATATTTATTAATCTAACTAAAACTATAAATAAGAAAATTAAAAAATAAATAATAGAAAAGTTGTTTTTTTAACAGATTAAGAAAAAAAAATCAATAAAAGCAAAGAAGAAGTTAGAAATTGAAACAAAATAGTAATTAGTAATTAAATAAAGATAACCACCAAATCAATGAGTAATTAAAATACATTAATCTAAGACAAAAAATATGAAAGTGGAATATTGCAAAATAAAGATTGACCATCTAAAAGACAAAACGTACAATGCCTGGCAAATTTAAGACTACCCCATATACTGCTATAAGAAAAAGATAATATCTATCGAAACAAAAAAAAAAGCATTATTATCACTCAACTCAATAAGTAGATTCAATATGAAATAAGTCCTCAACTAGTTCATCTCCCATAGTCATACAAGTGTTATTGCTGTTATGAAAAAGAAGTCGTGGTAGTGTTTGGTTGATGTTTAGAAAGAGTTACAGTGAGTTAAAATGAGTAAGATGGTGAGGAAGTAGGTTGTGTAGAGTTTAGAGTGGTGTTTAAAATGGATGGAGTTGTAGACACTACGGGAAAAGAGAGAAAAGAGGGCGCTTTTTTTTCCCTATAAAAGCGCTGTCTAAGCCTGCGCTGTCGTAGGTAAAGACAGCGCTTTTATATTTATTTAAAAGCGCTCTCTAAAGTTGACTTTAGACAGCGCTTTTTAAAAGCGCTGTCTAATGTATACGGAAATGATTTTTTTTATATATCTTTAGAGAGCGCTTTTTCCCTAAAAGCGCTCTCTAAATAGGACTTTAGAGAGCGCTTTTTTCTTAAAAGCGCTCTCTAAAGTATACCTATAATTTTATTGATTTTTTTCCTATAACTTTAGAAAGCGCTTTTTCCTCAAAAGCGCTGTCTTTTGTATACGTATAATTTTAAAGATTTTTTTTAAAAATCCCATTTTAACCATTTTTTTTATGCAGAAACCTGCATAGTTTCAAACCTGCATTTCTTATAGAATTTCTTGCAACAACAGAATTCTATACATTTCAATAAATAGAATTCTTGAACAACAGAATTCATATACATTTCAATAAACACAGAATTTCCTTCTATTCACAAAACTAGAATTTACAACAGAATTTACAACAGAATTTTCTTATATTCACAAAACTAAAATTTACATTCCCAAAACTATACATTCAAATAATTTTTTTTAGAAGAAAGAATTTGCACAATTCTTCCGTAATATAATTCAATTGTTTCCTTGTGTAAGAAGAACACGCCATATCTTCGAAATACTACATAACAAAACAAAATACGCATTATTTAGTTAAAAATAATAAATTATATGACATATCCGATAAATATTAAAATAAATCCTAAGTTATAAAACCATGCATACCCTAATAGGAATCTCCAATTGTTCCATTTGAATGATTTCTCTCATGAACCTCAAAACGAAGTACCCGCAGTCTATGCCATTACGCTGACGAGGGCACTACACATAGACAAATAAATAAGAAATAATATATAGATGTTTTGTGTTATTAAGTAGCATCACTAATAAGCAATATTGTGAAAATTAATATACCTCCACTTTGACCCATGTAATATTGGTTGATCTAGCCCGTGCTACTCGAGTCTCTCTTTGTGCACGGTATAGTAGTATAGCTCTATAAAAGAAAAACGTAAACTTAGAACAATGTCACAGAAATAATTAGATATACAAATACACACGAATATTTCGAACAGTCTCACTTACGTGTCAACCACATCCTTCATATTCTGATATGTGGACCAATCAGTATCCAATGAACTAAGATAATAGACCACTTCTGTTATAGGATTAATGGCAACCAACAACCAGTGTCCACTGTAAAGTATAACAAAAGTTTAGATGGATAATTTCTACGCAAAAGATACAAATTAAAGATTAGAATGAAATTATAATGAAAATCTTACCCGTTTCCAGTATTATACGGTAAAAGAAACAGACTTTCTGTGTTGCTGGCCATAAATCGCTCAAGTAAGTGGCCTCTTACTTCAAGTGCATTCATACCAATTCTCGGTGCATTAACAAGGCTGCAAGAGAAGAAACGGAATTTGTTTGACAAATCCGTCCCCCGCATGAATTTTTCATACATGCACCTTAAATAAAAACATAATAAACATTAGACTATTATCATTGAAATGTGTAAATAAATTGTTCAACTAAATAAATAATAGATTGATTGGAGTACCAGATGTATGAATGCATAACACCGATGCCTAATTCAGTATGATTGAAAACCTGCTCCATGTCCTCTTTTCCGATTATCTCGGAATGAGGAAAACCAAAAACACCTTCGTCCATGTCGATTTGACGAATAACACCTTGCATCAAATCTAACATTGCCAAAAGTGTTTCTAGACACGTCTGAAAGTGAGGTCTACTTTTTTCCTTCACGGTCCTTGTAGGAGCTTTTTTCTTGCCGGTCTGTTGTGAAGGTTGAGCAGTAACCTAACAATCATATAAGTTAGGTAAAGTAGAAAATCATGAATTCGGATAATAGAATAACACTTAAAAGCTACCTCTCTGTGTGATTCAACAGACTCGTTTTGCAACAAAACCCCATTTATTCTTTGCTGCGGGTTTTGTAGGAGTCTAACATTACCATGTAAAAAAAATGTAAGTAATGGTTCAGAATGATTTTCATAATCGTTCAGAATTGACATTTGAATACTAAGAGATTCGTAATGGTTTTCAACATACCTCATCACCTATGCAAATGAGGTCTAACGGCCATGCAACAAACGAACCTATTGCATCCCGCAGCAATGTAACCTCTGAAACCAAGTCTGGTATCGGTAGTAACGCATCCGTATCTAAAGCGATATCAACCGACACTTTCAGATAACCTTGTGGGAGCGGATGATGGTGAAGTAACGCTCCCGCAAAGTTATGCACTTTTCCCTTGCCAACCATGCGATAAGTCGGAAACGACAAATACAGCTGGCAAGATGAAATGCCCTGAAGCAATAATAAATATGTAACTGTTAATATGTATAAAGGTCAAATAAAATAAATGTGTTAATTATGTACTAATTACCTCGGGAATTTTAATTGGAGAATTGATACTAGCTTTGTCAATAGCATCTTTCAAACCGGAACCACGCCTTTCCGCCTCATATCTCTCTTTATCCTGCTCCAATGCTTGGATTTTCGCTTGTAGTGTCATCATAGTTTGCATGATTTCTTGGTTGGTGGGATTTTTTTTCTTTGATTGCTTATACAAGGATGATGGAGTCACACCAAATCCTTTACCTCTCACCCGACCGGGATACTCAGGAGCATTTAGTACTCGATTAAGAATGCTCCTGCAATCAGCCTCATCTGCGGGTATGGATTTAGATATATTCTCCTGAAATTCATTGACATATCGAAAATAATTAGTGGGGATTAAAAATTAATTATAATTTAATAAAATTTCAATTAACTTTGAGACATAATGTTATACTTACACATTCTTTATAAACATGTTGAACATCTTCTGTAACAGCTCCACCCTTACCCACGCGAGCTTCCTTCCACAAAACATGGTCCGGAAGTGATGATTCTTCACTTTTAGACTCTTCTAACTACACATTTAGATATGTACTAATTTCATCAATTATAACACAATAATACAATTAATAAAATCATAGCATTAATATATATACTTACCAATTTTTGTTGTAACCGTGCATATCCCAAACGCCCTTTTTTGTATGGATACGCGGGCTTTGATGCTCTTTCGCGGTTAATGGCACTCAATTTCTGGATAAACAAGTTTAAGTCATATCAAAACAAACTAATGAAACAAATATATAACACAATCAATAGACATGACAAGATAACATTACATTGAATTCTTCGGTTTTCCGTTTGTCTACAAAAAGGCTCCATTCTTCCGGTGTAATCAAATCCGCATACAACGGTGGAAGTTCTCCTTCAACAAAATTTTTGTCTTCATCCCTAAGATACTTGTTTGATAACAAGGCTCTAAACCCTCTATGTCTCTTTCCGGCCAATTGAAGACAATACTTTTTCCGGGTTTCTTCAATATTAAAGGACCTCTACAAAAAAACATACACATATAAACATAAAGTGTGTTAGTATAAGTAAATTAAAGACTTAATCGTCAACAAAAATCTAATAACATCAATCATATTTGGTAAGTACCTCTATCTCGGTCCATATCTTTTCTTTACCGGCATCCAACGCTTTACTCCTCCAATTATCAGAAGTGATTGGAATATGCTGACGGACGAGTGAACCAATGTATGAAGCCAACATTGAACCGTTAGGCTCAACTAGTTGGTTCTGTTGACTCCAATGTACATCAAATCTCATCCCCTTATCTCTAGCACGGATGATGCTCTTCATAATGGTTTTTCCTCTTTTTATTTCATGTTCTACATTCGAAGCTTCATTCTGAGCTTCCTCTGAATCATGTGTCTCGTGGGTGTCTTCCTGGTTATTAGACATTTTACCTGTAAGAAAGAAATAACAGTCAAATACCAACATTTAAAAGCAACAAAAGAATAAGTTCACTAACTCTCTAGTATCAATTTAACCTACTTCACTAACTTTATCATCAACAGTCTAGTTTTTTTAATTCTTCACATTGCAACAATTCATTTTCCAAACAGTCCAAACTTCACACCAAAACAATCTTACATAGCATTCAAAATTATTATGCATCACAACATGTCAACATCTTGATTAATATGCAATTCAAGTTGACAAACTAGCACAAGGCCACCATCTTTCAAATAATTAACATCAACAGTTCTGTTTCAAATATAATTAACCACTCCTAACATTAGCTTAGTTGCAATTCAATAACATCAATCACATTTCCATTATGCTAACAAATCCATTTCAATCACTAACAGTTCTGTTTCAAATTACAAGCATGCCATAGCTCAATTAAGTCACCACATTATCATTCTAATATCATTTCCACACAATACCAGTTCAATACTACAACAATCATTTAACCTACAACAAGAACCTACATTTAAACATCAACAAAATCCACAACAATCCACACAATCCACACAATACCAGTTCAATACTACAACAATCATTTAAACATCAACAAAAATAGTTTAACCTACATTTCAAACCAACCTACATTTCAATCAGTTTTACCTAATTCTTGTTAATGAATACTTACAACAAGAACAACGAACAACGAACAATAATAGTTTAAACATCAACAAAAATAGTTTAAAAAAAAGAAGAAGTTGCAGTAGAAGTAACAACGAACAACGAACAACGAACAATAATAGTTTAAACATCAACAAAAATAGTTTAAAAAAAAGAAGAAGTTGCAGTAGAAACAACAACGAATAATGTTAGAAGTAAGAACAATGTACCTCTTCTTCGTCACGACGGCAGCAAAACGACGGCAGCAGTGGTCACGACAATGAACGACGGCAGCAGAACGACGGAAAATCAAGCTCTTGAACGAGAAAGGGTTTCAGACAAGAAAGAGAGAAGAAAATGATTAGAAGCGCGCAGTTTCAGAAAATGAAATGAAATGTGTTTTATATTTTAATTAATAAATGACCTTAGAGGGCGCTTTCTTTAAAAAGCGCTTTCTAAAGTCAGGAGATTTAAAGACCTTAGAGGGAGCTTTCCTTAAAAAGCGCTTTCTAAAGTGAGGAGATTTAAAGACCTTAGAGGGCGCTTTTCTTAAAGCGCTTTCTAAGGTGAGGTGACTAGACAACGCTTTTGAAAAGCGCTTTCTAAAGGCTATTCTTAGAAGGCTTATAACAGCGCTTTGTAGTTAGAAAGCGCTGTCTAAGGTTTACTTGAAAATGTCAAAAAATCTAAAAATGAGTCTGGGGCGAGGGGGATTCGAACCCCAGACTCAAAGCATGGCAAACACATACACAAACCTCCTTGACCAGCGGTACTACGCCCTCATCCATTGTTTCTTCTCACTCCATAAATATATATTTTAAATAAGTTAAAATGTTTGTCTTTATATTAAATTAAAATATAATTTAATATAATTTAAATATATTAAATATAATTTGATATATTAATATAATTTAAAGTACTTTTTAAATTATATATTAATATAATTTATATATATTAAATATAATTTCAATAAGTTAAAATGTTTGTATTTAAAACATATATATTTAAATATATTATTTGAATAATTTTAAATATAATTTAAAATAAATTAAAATATAATTTAATATACTTTAAATATATTAAATATAATTTGATATATTAATATAATTTAAAGTATATTTTAAATTATATATTAATATAATTTATATATATTAAATATAATTTCAATAAGTTAAAATGTTTGTATTTAAAACATATATATTTAAATATATTATTTGAATAATTTTAAATATAATTTAAAATAAATTAAAATATAATTTAATATACTTTAAATATATTAAATATAATTTGATATATTAATATAATTTAAAGTATATTTTAAATTATATATTAATATAATTTATATGTATTTAATATAATTTAAATAAGTTAAAATGTTTGTATTTAAAACAAATATATTTAAATATTTTATTTGAATAATTTTAAATATAATTTAAAAAAATTTAAAATATAATTTAATATGATTTAAATATATTAAATATAATTTGATATATTAATATAATTTAAAGTATATTTTAAATTATATATTAATATAATTTATATATATTAAATATAATTTAAATAAGTTAAAATGTTTGTATTTAAAACGTATATATTTAAATATATTATTTGAATAATTTAAAATATAATTTAAAATAAATTAAAATATAATTTAAATATATTAAATATAATTTGATATATTAATATAATTTAAAGTATATTTTAAATTAATATATTTTAAATTATATATTAATATAATTTATATATATTAAATATAATTTAAATAAGTTAAAATCTTTGTATTTATAACATATATATTTAAATATATTATTTGAATAATGTAAAATATAATTTAAAATAAATTAAAATATAATTTAAATATATTAAATATAATTTGATATATTAATATAATTTAAAGTATATTTTAAATTAATATATTTTAAATGATATATTAATATAATTTATATATATTAAATATAATTTAAATAAGTTAAAATATATAATTTAAATATATTAAATATAATTTGATATATTAATATAATTTAAAATTCCTTTCCCTACCTAAAGGGCGTGGGTTCGACCCCCCCCCCCCCCCCCTTTTGCCATTTTTTGTGATTCTTGATGTTTTTCAGTATAATTAGTAAATGACTTTAGAGGGCACTTTTACTTAGAAAGCGCTTTCTAAAGTGAAAAGAATTTGAGACCTATTAGAGCGCTTTCTGAAAGCGCTTTCTAAGGTGGCCTTTAGACAGCGCTTTTTAAAAGCGCTCTCTAAAGTGATACCTATAGCAGCGCTTTTTAGAAAGCGCTGTCTAAGGTGGCACTCTTTTACATTCTTTTACAGCGCTTTTTGGAAAGCGCTTTCTAAAGCCTTTCTAAAAAGGCGTTTTTTTTTTAGCGAAATTTTTTTATTCTTTTTAGCAGCGCTTTTGCTTAAAAGCGCTGTCTTTTTGGTGCTGTCTAATCATATTTTTGGCGTAGTGAGAGTTGTGAAAATGAAAACATTATGTTAGTTTTTTTAGTAAAAGGAAGTGGTGTAAAGTGTTTTTTTAAGGGAGGAAAAGATGAATCAAGCTGTGGTTCTGAATGTGTCTACTGATAAAGAAATATTTTCTTTCAGTTTTTCTTTTTCTTAAGATTAACATGTGCAAATGGTATCTCAGTTCATGATGATATGGTGAGAGGGTGTATCACTGGTTTTGTTGTTGGTGGCTGCTGCTCAGGAAAAATAGGAGAGAAAGTATGTGTGTCTCTATTATTTGGTGGTGTGTGGCTTCAAGAAGGAAACAATCAAGTCCTCCTTTTTCTTTATCCAGGTAGTAGGTTTCTTTTTTTTGTTATTCTTTTTCAATTCAAAAGAGAGAGCTCTAAAGTGGTCAAAGTGTGTCATATATTATTGTGAGAGTGATGTATCGTGTAAACTTATGGAATGCAGTTGTTTTTTTAATGTTATTTTTCCTTCATGAAAGTACAGGCGGAGGCAGTATGTGATGGGTGGTTTACTGGGTTTTGTGTGGAATGCATGCCATACTGCAGATTGGTTTCACAAGTACGGCTAAAAACAAATTCGACTTTTGGAAGATTAGTTAATAAGTATTACCAATAATAGTTAAAAAACAGAAATAATAAATAAAATTAAAATAAAATAATTAATATAAAATCTGAATGAGAAAATGAAAAGAGATTAAATAAAAATATTTATTAATGAAAAATAGAAATAAACTTAGTAAAAAAATTAATAATTGGACCGGTATCGAAGTGCTCAGAAAAAAAATGAATACACCAAAATGATAAGCAAAAAATATACTTTTCGAAAAGATACAGCGTTTGGTTAAATTTAGAAATAGATTTTACCAGCTAAAATGGCTTAAACTGTCCAAAAACGCGATCGAAAAGTAGTCGAAAAATTAAAACGAACACGCCAGGTTAAACTACGCAAAAGGTAGATTAATATCACTGACGTTTGCAGACTCGATTTTAAAATTTTTCATCCACTGATTTTTTGCACAGTTGACTTTTGATTTGACCGATTTGGCTGTAATTCCGACAAGTTTATTTCAGCTGATAAATTGGGTATTATGCAAGATGAAATGCGTGATAAACTGTGCAGACGATGCAGAAAGTCGTGGGATCTTAGCGTCAAAAATTAGGGTATGACAGATGCCCTTATTTAAGTTTCTTCGATCCGTAGATGTGAAGATTGAAATCTTCATCTCGACAAGATCGGGGAGACTTAAATACAAACATGCACAATATTTGGCCATAAGATACCATAAAAATGCTTATGATATGATATAAATGCAAGACTCGGCGTTCTGCGGAGGATGAAGCCACAAAACACAAACCACTGCAAGCAGAAAAGAAAAGGAAAAACTACAGGTGAATAAATAACAAAAAGGCACAACTGAGGAAAACAAGATATCATTGATATCTGTCAAGGTGACAAAGAGTATCCTGTAATACTTGAAAAGAAAGGAACAAACCCTAAACAGAGATACAGACATTCGAAAAGCATCAGATGTTGAAAGGTAACACATTTTGGAACGCCCATTAGAAACATCTAGAAAAACATAAGATGTGGAATGAGACCAGAAATTTGAGAATATAACAGAGACTTCCATTAAAGCATTCAACTTTGCTATGGAAATACAAAAAAACATCCATAAAGTAGAAGCAACTTTACTGGGGAAGGGTAACAGTCATCATAAATTTTGTCAGAAATTCAATGAACAAAATTCTGGAAAATAACAGTAACAACCATCAAAGTCCTTCAGAAGAACATTGAATGAAACTTTGGAACATAAACAGACAACAAAGATAAACAGGACACCATCAGAGATATTCAGAATAACATTGAATAAGCTCCACTAGGGAAACAACAGTCATCATCCGTGAATGGAACTGGATGGAAAAGAGTCACAACATTCAGAAGATCATTGAATGAGGTGATGAGAACTCTGTGAAATACATGAGAGATATTCCAGCAGACATCAGAAATAAAACAGAAAAGTAGTCGAAGTAATAAATAAAATTAAAATAAAATAATTAATATAAAATTTGAATGAGAAAATGAAAAGAGATTAAATAAAAATATTTATTAATGAAAAATAGAAATAAACTTGGTAAAAAAATGAATAATTGGACAGGTATCGAAGTGCTAAAAAAAAATGAATACACTAAAATGATCAGCAAAAAATATACTTTTCGAAAAAATACAGCGTTTGATCAAATTTTGAAATAAATTTTACCCGCTAAAATGGCTTAAACTGTCCAAAAACGCGATTGAAAAGTAGTCGAAAAATTAAAACGAACACACCAGGTTAAACTACGCAAAACGTAGATTAATATCACTGATGTTTGCAGGCTCGATTTTAAAATTTTTCGTCCACTGATTGTTTGCACAATTGACTTTTGATTTGACTGATTCGGCTGTAATTCCGACAAGTTTATTTCAGCTGATAAATTGGGTATTATGCAAGATGAAATGCGTGATAAACTGTGCAGACGATGCAAAAAGTCGTGGGATCTTGGCGTAAAAAATTAGGGTATGTGTCGTACCTCGAAAAATACGATCCTCGCGATGGACGCGAAAAAAATTGTTCGAAACAGAGTCACCACCGATCTTTATTCATCCCAAGAGGGGGAAAGGAAAATATCGATAAAACTTTTAAATGATAAGAAAATGGTCATCGCAACCAAATTCTAGGTTCGGGAGTCGATTACGCAAAGGGAAGGTATTAGCACCCTCTACGTCCGTTGTACTCAACGGGAACCTCTTGATTCGATTCGTGCGAAATGTTAGCTTGGTTTGTTTGTTTTCTTCTAAGGTAGATATTGTTTTCTAAGGGGGAAAATGGGTGGTTTTTTATTAGTGTGCTCGGCAAGGATTAGAACTCTTGGGCCTACGTATTCCCTCGTGCAATGGGAAAGTCAGAGCATTCGTAGTTCGTGGGACTACGGTTTGTTGGTTCGTATTTTTTAACTGAACGAGTGTTTAATTCGCATTCTAACTGCTAAACGTTGGCTTGTCTGCTCGTCAAGGGAGGCTGAAGCACTAGTTCATATGCGCGAAAGAATGGGCTAAACAATGTTCTTTTTTTGTGAAAAATTGTTTGAATATTAATTAAGTGTATTAATGATTTGATTGAGAAAAAAGTTTGATTTGAATGTATTTTAGGATTTTGGTTGCGTAAGAAGTGTTTAGTTTGTTAAGTATTTTGAGCGAGTGTTTTGGGGAAGAATGTTCGGAACGAACACAACCCAAAGCGTGCGCCTCAAGAGTGTTCATTTAAGGGCCCAAGAAGTGATAGACCTCAAGAGTCCACTGCTTTCGTAGTTTGATTAGGAAAAAGATTTGAATTTTATGTATTTTAGACGCGTTAATTGAATCTAGATTTGAAGTTGTTAATATTTTTAAAGATGATTAAGTATTTTAATTGGATTGAAAGTTTTTAGGTTTAGGGATGGAAGATCGAAACGATCACAACCCAAGGCGTGCGCCCCAAGAGCGATCGTTCCAGGACCCAATGAGTGCTAGACCCCAAAAGCCCACTACTTCCACAATTAATTAGGAAAATGTTTAAGAAGATTGATTTAAATATTTTATAAGAGAATATTTCAAGTATTTCAAAGTTGATTATGATTATAAGTTAAAAGAATATTTGTAAAAGATTAAGTAGTTGTTGTTTTTTTTTAATTTGAATTAAGATTTATAAGTTAAAAAAGTTTTATTAAGGTTAAATGCTTTAGTTAGATTAAAATATTTTAAGTATTTTAGAAATGGAAGACGGAACGATCACAACCCAAGGCGTGCGCCCTAAGATCGATCGTTCAAGGACCCAATGAGTGCTAGACCCCAAAAGCCCACTACTTCCACTATTGATTAGAAAAAAAGTTTAAATGTCTTAAGAAATGTTTTATGATTTGATTTAAGAAAGTAATTAATGATTAGGCAAAAAAGATTATGATTTAAGTTTGATTTGAAAAAAAAGATATTTTTAAAAGTTAAGAAAATAAATAGAAAAGTAATTTTTGGATTTAGAATTAGAGAAATTGGATTAATATAATTAATTAAATTAAAATCAAATATTTAATAAAACTAATCATTAAACCAATTAGCTAGTATTAAATAAATAATTTTAATAAAATTAATAAGAATTAATTCAACTAATAGGTCTTAAAGATTTTTCTAAAAAAAGATTAATAAAAAAAAAAGTAGTGTTTTATATAAAAAAAAACTCTAAAAAACAAAAGGAATGGGCCAGCAATATAAGAAATTGGGGGGGTGCTAAAGAAGCAAATTTCAGGCCCAAAGTAAAATAGGCCCAGCGCTGGGAAGGTCTACCATGGACCTTAGTCAACTGTTGACTGCTGGCTTAGATCTGGAGCGCTGATTGCTCATAGAGTCAACTGTTGACTCATATCTGATGGCCAAAATGCGAGGGTGCACGGTACGACCTGAAGATAGCGCGCATGGGATTCAAAGAAAATGTAGCAACCGGTGACACTTGTCACCGGTGGGTGGAGACACCTAACCACCCACCAAACCAAACGTTACTAAGCCAAAAAAGAGAGAATGAGATCACATAACCTCAATTTTTTTCTTCTCTACTCGTTCGCCTCTCTCTAACTCACGTTATCATTCTCTCAAAAGACCTACAGGAAACCTAGAAACGGCCGGAGAAGCGGCGGCGCGCGGCGGCCGCCACCGTCTTCTCCGGCGAAACCAACCCTAAACCAAAAAATATCTACACATACCCCTCATAATTTTCCATCCTCTTTCCAAATCCAGTACCTATTTTTACCAAAACGCACTCAATCCCTCAGATCGATTTCGTTCCCAACATAAACCCTAACCCATAAAAAAAATAAGCAAATCGAAGCAAATGAGGGAAAATACACAACAAACAGCAACGAAGATTCAAGAAAAAACAACCAGATTCAAGGTGAAAGAAGGATTAAAGGAACTACGTCTGGAAGATCTCCTCTGTGGATTTTCAAAACGCAATCAGGTATTTGATTCCAGCCTTCCCCTTTTTTCCTGTCCGCTATCCTTCTCCTCCTCCTCCTTTGATTTCTTCTGTACGTGTTGTTTGAGTAACGTGAGAGGCTTAGCTCGTCTCTATCAGAATTTCAGTGTGAAATTCTGTAGAGATTTAGAATGGAAGCTTTAGAAAATTAGGGTTTGTGGTTCCTTGCGCCGCCGTGTCTTTTAGGGTTTTCTAGGTTTTGATTTCTGCAGAGCTTCGCTAGGTTTTCATGGGTCCCTCCTGCTGATGATTAATGTTCTATTTATAGGGGATTTGGGGCTTGGTTGGTACGTGTGATTCAAGGAATTCTCAGAGGAATATCCTCTAATTCGTGTGAGTATGAGCTGAGAATTTGTGATTCCGTTAGAGAGGATCCTCGTAGTGGGATTTTGTGGGACCAAGGCTGATGGTGACTCATTTTGGATTTGTCTGTAGTGAGCTTCTAGAACGTGTGGATCCCCTTGAAAACTTGTTGCTGAAAATTGAATTTTGTTTGTAGTAACTCTGCTTTACCGCTCTTAAATTCTGGTGATTTTCAATTTGTGCTTATGTGAATACTTGGAAAAAATGATCTTTGTTTTGCACTTGACTTGTAAACTTTTTGGTAAGTTTTGGAAGTTTAATCAATATTCAATATTATCATCAAGTTAATTATTTCTCAAGTTTTTAGTTGAACTTTCCTTTTTGAAATAACCAAACCATTCAATTTCTTGATCAAATATCATCTCTTGGTTATGTAGGTGGTATAGATGCACTCATGTGCATTGTAAGGTGATCATGGCAGGGTACGAAATCAGGAGATTTGAAACGAACTGAAGTCACTCTCCCAAGGTCCCCAGATGCTCTTCCTACATTTGTCCTGGCTCTTCAACCAAAGCCTAGAGGTGAGAATGAAAAGAATTTTTAAAACCTTTCTGGCACTGCAATTGATATTCACAACAAGCTTTCGGTTGCATAATAGGTACCAAGATTTCTATTGCACATGGAGCTTTCCGTCTATGCCATGCTTACTTCTTTCTTGCGAATGGCCTTGCATCTTCCTTCCCGAATTAAAAGGTATCCATTCATTACTCCTCTAAATATTGTCTCTGCTAACCCTTGAAAATAGCCTATTCAATAGTATGACTTGTGAATTTTGAATCCATCATGGTATGGCATTTTGTTGTTTTTTTTTGTGTAACCTCATGTGCAACAAATACTTGTTAAAGGCTGCTATGCACCTTTTGTGACTTAAGACTTGAATTTTGCATTCATGCTGACTTTTCTTGTTCTGTTTCTTTTTTCATGTACGTATCTTGGCATGAGGAATAGTGATGCTCTTGGGTGCAAGTAGAAGCTTTGGCATGTCTTTAACTTCAAGATTAAAGTGAGAAGAAGCAATTTGATGGAGCTAACATGAAGACTTGGTAAAGCGAATTGGCATGGAGGGGAAAACCTCGAAGGTTGTTCTTGAGGCTTCGCGTGAAGACTTGGCATATCTTGGCTTTTGAAGAAATTGTCACGACCTGGCTCGAGCGGAGCAGCTTTTCAACACTTGATTGTGAGTTGTGCTAAATTTGCTTGCAGCTTGTATGTATGTGTCGTGCATTAGCTAGTGTTGCGTATTGGATTTGGCTTGTTTTCACGACTTGTAAATGTGACTGATGAAACCTGTCCTTTGTTTTTGCTTGACAGTAACAGCATGATGGCTAGAAATGAAGTTTGGAGAGCAAACAGGCTCACGTATGGAATTTGGCTCAAAAGAATGACAGCCTGGAGTTTAATCCTTACTTTGGGTCCTATGCTTAGCAATAAATAACTAGTAGACTAGGATTTTATATAACTCTGTAGGACCAACCAAACACTTGAATTTTGAAACTTCTTTTGTATATTGGAATTCTTTTCATCTTGTTTCGTAATTCTGAGTTGTATCCTACTATTTTGGTGTGTTGATGTACTGATAATGTTGCAGCATATAGAATTTGTACACTTCGTTTTTGGAAGAAAGTCCATAAATCTTAGTTTGATAGCTTTATTTTTTAAGGTATTTTAACTAAGTGCTTCTTTTCAAGTCATGGTCATTCGTGACTTTATTTTGTGAAGAGATTTGTGGAATTTTTATTGTACCGCAACTTCGCCAATTTGGTATTACTTTTTAAGCATGAACGTGGCTTAACATCACCTCAATTTGGGCTTTCTACACACGGTTTGCCAAGGGACCAGTTATGATATGAACTCATGTCTCCTAATCTTGAAATGAGGTCTTTAAAATCCTACATATTTGACATTTGTGAATTGCATAATAACTTCGGTTCATTGCTGCCTTTGTAATTATGCATTGCGACCTTAGCTCTTATGACCTTCACAGACTTGAAATATCTTAAGATTTGAAGCAGCCATGATTCAAAATGGTACCTTAGCACTTCTTGAAACCAACATCTCAAAACTTATCATGTCGAGGCTTCAAGGGAAGCTCTTGGTCTCCACATAGTATGTAGCTTGAAATAAATTCTAGTATGGTTTGAAGGATGATCTTGGAAGAATTTCGAGAGTTTGACAGTCACTTGTAACACACTCCTATTATGCTTTGCTTATAACTTTTGAACAATACTTTGATTGAATTGCGCATTGGATCCGTAACGGTCATGCTACTTACTATGTACATGGTCTAAAATCATCCATTCATTCCTTGAATCTATTCACACTTATATGAATGGTCATTTCTTATCTTGCTTTAACCATACAGCCTCAGTGTCACACTTGGAATATGGTTAAAAATCTTCTTGATTATAGCTTAAAATTAGTTTGAAGCCAATTGATCATGTCTTGACTGAATAATCATAAAACTAGAGCCTCAATCCTCCTTATCCCTTCTTGAAATCATAGCAAACCCAACACAAGCTAGTAAGCATTTCAAACACATGCCAAACCCTTATGACCTGAATTTTAGAGTCAACACGAAAATTTGGTGTAGAAAACATACAATAGGTAGGACAAATTTGGGGTATGACAGTATGACACTTACTTATTTATTTGAAGCCTCATTTTTTCTTGAAATTAAAATAAATAAATTTTATTTCCCAATTGTCAAGAATAGTCGGAACAAAATACAAAAAGCAAGGGCTGCTTAGGACTGATGAGTATTATGCCTATAATGAGTGGTACTGAGTAAGCAGTCATTAGTTCTAATTTTGGTCCTTGATATATTTTTAAAATCAATGAAGCTTAAAATCATAGTTGAAAGTATGTACACTCTTTATGTAAATACATATTCTACTCATAGGATCAACTTAATTGACAAGTTTGTTGCTGCTAACTGCATACTTAGTGTTTCTACATGCCAGGTTATGTCTAATTTGGACAAATGTCCAAGAACTCATGATGTGTTTTTTTGCAAGAGTTCATAATTGCTTGCATTGTGCTCTAAGCTTTAATGTCAAAGTGCATGGTGGTCTGAATACAACTGTAATTATAGATGCTGATCGTACCTGGATCAGACAGTATCTGGTGGCCAACAACGTCGTCTGGACTTCAGCTCCGGTGCGGTTGAAAAACGGCGGGGGCGGGGGGGGGGGGGGGGGGGTGTACCTGCAAGGTACTCCGACGCTCAAGTAAGGTAACGGTCAGAGAAAAAGCAAGTACAAGAGAAGAAGGTTAGAGTGTTAAGAAGTGAGTCACCTGACCCTCTCAAGTGAAAGGGTATTTATAGAGAGCCCCCAGCGCAGGGCCAACGGTTACTTGCATTGGGCTGGATTGCTAGGTCCAATCCAAGTAACTGCCAGGGCTTACGTGGCGTAGTGAAGACCAGCACGTGGTCTTCGCTCTGGGGTAACCGTTCCTAGATCTCCGAAATTAGGTCAGACCGATTCCATCGGGAGTGGGTGGTTACATGAGAACGTGTCCTCAAGGGGAGGAGTCCTGCGTGTCGGGGAAAGACGTGTCCTCGCGGGGAGGACTCACTTGCGGGCGGAGATGGCTCCTCTAGGGGAGGAGCACGTAGTCGTCGAGGAGAGGTGAGCCCGGGGAGGCTTAGGGCCTACGGCCGATGGTCCATGTTGTGAGTGCCGTACACACCCGAGGTTAGGCGTGTGCCCGACCCTGTGGAGGTGACTTGTGCTCGACAGTGGTCTTGCTAGGAATCCTTATTGGGCCATCCCAGGCCTTGTGGGTTGGGCCTGCTCGACTGATGAGCATGCCCCGGCCTAGTCCAGAACAGGATCCCCCCAAGTCGTTGCTCTGAGCATCGGAGTGATGACTTAAGGGCTAGCCATGTCGAGGACTCATCGAGGAAGGGATGCTAACGAGGAGCGGTAGGTCAAGGGGGGAGAGACAAATCGATCCCTCGGGATGGGTTGACCGAGGATGCGCGACGCCGCGAGGATATGAGAAGTCTGAAGCGAGGTGAATGGGAAGGCGCTCGTTGGGAAATGAAAAGACGCGCGTGGGGAAACGTGTGCCACGCGTCACAACTCATCATTCCCTAGGGCGGCTACGCTAGGGTAGCGCAATCGATTGCCTAGGAGCCCTCGAGACTTATGAGAGCCCCATAAATAGGGGAAGCCCGTGTCATTTGCACGTTTTTCGCTCTCCCTTTGCTCTAACTTTCCCTTCCTTCGCTCTTCCTTCAACCGTCGTTCGCCTCTGTTCGGCGCCGCTGACAGCCATACCGGAACCCTACCGGAAGCACTTTTTGAAGTAAGTTCTCTCTTTTCCCTCTTTTGCTTGCATTTGTAGGGTGAATCTTATGGTGAACTGATGAAGTTCCCATGGAAATCACGAAATATCCGGCGAAAACGACAGAATTTCATACTTTAGTTGTTGAATCTTGCGGGGAGAGGCGATGAAATCCCCGAGGACACGAAGGATATCTCAGGGTCATGGGATGAGCGTTTCTCAGCTCTTTGTTGAACATTCCGGGGATCAAGGACGGAATCCCCGGGGAGTCGACGTTTATCTCGGGGATATGGGTCGAATACCCCAGGGTCCCGCCAAATTTCGCTCCCAGCGGACCTGAGGACGGTCGCGGGTTCGCGTTCCCTGACGTTCCCTCCTCGCCATTTCACTTGATCAGCGGTGGAAGGGGAGGATTTGATATGGGTCATCGAATTCACCGTTTCCTTCTGCTTTTCAGGTAAATGGACTTATTGCCAGTGGCCGAGGGGTCTTTGGATATCTACGACGGGCCTGGTTCACCTATGGCGGAGACATCCAGCGTCGGGGAGAGGACGCCCGACGAGTGGGCCTGCGAGGAGGCAGTGAACATGATATCCGAGTTTATCGACCTGGATGAGGAGGGAATATTTTGTACCGTCGAGCACCGCCTTATAGGTTCATCGAAGTCGTGGAACGTGTTTAGGCCTCTGCCACACCACCGAATATGCTCGACATATAGCGGGATGCGGTTCCCCGTATATGAATTTATGTTCGACGAGGTGGGGTGGCGTTTACCCTTCACGGATTTTCAACAGGCAGTGTTCGTCTAGCTGCGTTTGGCCCCTTCTCAACTCCACCCCAACTCTCTTGTTTTCATTAGGGCCTTCGAGCTAGTGTGCAAATATCTGCAGATCGGGGCGACCGTGCCCTTGTTTTTCCGCATTTTCCATCTTCAGCAACAGGCCGTCGACGGTAGGCATGGTTGGGTGTCCTTCAAACAGGTGAACAACCTGTTTCACACTTATATGGACTCCGTACGAAATTTCAAGTACCGGTACTACCTCGTGAGGCCGGTCACACATGAGGCCGTGAATACCATGTACAATCGGGTCATCAAAGAAGTGGGTGGACGGCGAGAGGAGACCCTCGTGCCTAAGTTCCTGTTGTTCTGGACTGAAGAACACTTCAAGAGGGGAACTGACAGCTATATCGTCAGCCCCGACAAACTTTGTTAAGGGGACGGCTTGGCTCACGAGGCCATAGTTAAGTTCGTCAGTGGGTTTAACAAAGCAAAGCTCGTGATGCCAAACTGGGACTTCGTTCTGGGCGATGACGGGCAGTTCTTGACGAAACGTCGACAGATCAATACTAGGGCTCTCCTCGAGACGTTTTCTGACGAGGAGGCTCTCGAGCTGTTAGGTGGGGGTGGTCTCCCCGACCTGTCTTTCCCTTCGTCCTTCTTTTCGAATTACTGACCTCTTTGTTTTCTTTGCAGATAAGATGTCGAATGCTGATGAGCGCTTCAAGAAGCTGAAGGCTAACTGCGCTGCGAAGAAAGGAGGCAACAGTCGCGTCGAGCAGCTCCGAGTGCAGGAGCCCGTTCCCACCCCGACACCCGGGGGTTTCGCTGGCTCTCACCAGGGTAGTGATTCTCTCAGCCCCCCAGTGTAACGCCCCGATTTGTTTATTGTATTTAATTATTTCAAATGTGTGAATTTATTTTATTATTTTCATTTATATGAACTATTGTGTTTTACCCGCTAATTGGTTAATTTCACTGATAGGTAAAATATTTGCATCAGATTATAATTTCTTTTCAACTTTTGTTTCCCGAAATATATTTTATTGATGTTTATGTTTTATCGCGTTTTAAGAGCGTTTGAGAGATATTTGAGCTGAGGGGTATTTTGGTCTTTTGCTTGGGTATTGTTTTAATAAAATAGAAAGAGAGAAAATTAGAGAGAAAAGAAAGAGAAGAGAAAGAAAAGAGAAAAGAAAGAGAGAAGAAGGAAAAGAGGAGGAAAAGAGGAAAATCGAGGAATCGTCTGTTTCAAGCGCGATTAAATCGGGTAAGGGTGCGAAACTTGATTATGATATGCTTGTGTATGATTATGTATGTATGTTTTTGATTGTTATTGGATTGAATTGGAGAAATATAGTAAAAATCATAATGTGTAGAAATTGGTAGGAATTGATTCCCAATGTGTTTAAACTCATGTGGTTGTGTTCTTTGTTGTTTATACATGTTGGATATGTATTGTTATACCTCAAATTGGTGTTTTTCTGAGTCTAGATGATGAATTTAGGGTGTTTTGGATTGGAACCCGTAAGCAAAATTATGCAGAAGAATTTTTCTGGTTTTTCCAGGTCATACGCGTATGGGGCATGTTCATACGCGTATGGACCTTGGCAATACGCGTATCGTGGGAGAGCCATGGGCCAATACGCGTATGAGATGTTATTTCACTCAGCCATCTGCCAATTTGCGTATGGTACGCGTATCACTTCAGGGCATTACGCGTATGAGGGGATGCACTACGCGTATGGAGTTCAAAATGGGAATTTTGGGAAGAAAATGGTTCTGCCCATACGCGTATGGCCTCGGGCAATATGCGTATGGCATGGCGAGGATTTTGGGCACTACGCGTATGGCTCAGGGCAATACGCGTATGGCCAGGAGAATGGTAAAATGGGACTTTTCAAAATATCGTTTTTCGTTTTCTTTCGTAACTTGAGTTTCGATTATCCTATTTTAACATTCTTGGTATCGTTGGAAAGCTATTGAGTTGTACTTTCATAATATGATGATTTTTAAATTGTTAGCCGATTTAATTATGTCGGAAAGTCGGGAATAGTGTTATTTAGCGACTTTTACCGTTTTGAATGTGTGTTTGGGATGTGAAACATACAATAGTGCATTGATGTGAATGTATATAGATTGTATGTGATTGTATGAGATGAATGCATGAGTATATTGTGAATATGTATGCATTTCAAGAATGTCTTGAGTCATTTTGTATGTGAAGCATAATGATGTACATTCTTGTGTTGTGTGATTCTAATGAGAATCCGTTGTAACGATTGTGTGCCTAGGTGAGGTGTGAGCAATCGGGTCGTGTGCCCGTGTAGGGTGTGAGCGATCCATAAATGATGTTGATGCGTGGTAAAATACATTGTTTGATTGAATATCAATGTATGTTGTTATGATGTGTTGTGGGTAGCCTTGGTGGTGTGAATCCCTTGTGGAAGTAATTGTGATTGTATGATTGTTGTGGTGATGAATTGTGGCCGAAAGGCAAATAAATGCAATGTGTTGTGTTTGGTTATATATATGCATGTTTGTGGTTGCATATATGTGTGAAGATGCATTGGTTGTCATGAGTCCTTGTGTGTCAAGCATCATGATATGCATTGTTGTGACGTCCTGAGTGACGGATTGGTTCCAGAGGGAATCCGCTGTAACGTCGTGTGCCCATGTGGGGTGTGAGCGATGATTATAGACGATCGTGTGCCCAGGTGGGGTGTAAGCGATCAGGTCGTGTGCCCGTGTGGGGTGTGAACGATCCATAAACGTCGTGTGCCCGTGTGGGGTGTGAGCGACGGGGAACATCGTATGCCCGACGGGGAGTTACAGTGATGTAACGAGTGATGGTTCCAGCAGAGTTCCTGAGTGAACTAGTGTTGAGAAATGATGGAGTCGGTACCGCATATGCATTTGCATAGAGTCGTTGTGGCGGTCTCTTTGCATCTGCATGAATTGTGATTGCATTTTTATATGTGGAAAATCATGATTTAACTGATTATGTGTGAGACATTGTGATATGCATTTGTGATAAATGTATTGTGCATGAGTAATATGCAAGGGGGGAAATGGAGTAATTATGTGTTTGAGCTTGTGATAGCATTTGCGAATTGATGTGTATTCGGGTTAAATGCATTGAATTATGAATGATATGTTTTGTGTATAAACATATGCATTATGTGTGAATAGGTGATTATGTGAATATAATCTATATATGCTTTATGTGATGGCATGTGATAATTGTGGTGAGAATACTTGGTATGTGTATTTTTATGTCGATATATATATATATAATCATATGCATTTATATTATGATTGAGTTTCTCACCCTTCTGCTGTGGTTTATTGCTCTATGAGGCAATTGCAGATTGTAGTCTCGGAGGCTTTTGTGGAGATTAGTTCTCCATTCTTTTTTCGGTTTGTCTGCTCTGATATGTAGCACGGGAGTCGGGGAAACGCTTTTATTATATTTAAGTATACAAATTGAATATGTCTTTGTATTATTTTTGTACGTATATTTTGATGTTATAAAACGATCTATTTTGTAAAACAAGGCAATTGTGGATCTTTCCGCTTTATTCCATAATTGACCATTTATTATTTATGGAAAAAGTTTCCCTTTGAGGCGATTACAGATTGGTGTTATGTATCGAATATGTATGAGCAGGGATTGTGTTTTCTTTTATTGTTGTGGCATCCTTGTTTCTGTCGGAAAAATAAATTTTTATTCACTCTGATTTATTTATGTATTATTTTTAAGCGATGGGAATTGGGGTGTTACAAAGTGGTATCAGAGCAGGTCGGTCCGTCCGGCCAAGTTGTTGAGTCTGTTGGTGTGACAGTTGAATACTGTCGTTGTTACTCATCCCTTAGTACCTGATAGGTGTGTGAAAACACTGTCAGTGCTTTCTGGTTTTTCTGTTCCGTTGTCTGCAGGAGTTAGAACGAGATAAGTGGGGGAGAAGCTGGTACTTCTCCATGTTGCTTCAGGTGTGGAACGTTGGCTCAGGGTGTTGTGAATTGTAAGATTGTAAGTGTTGTTTGGACAGTGTGGTTCCCGATTCCAGAAGGGATGCAGAGGTAAGGCTTACGTCAGCTAAGGATTTGTGCCTTAGGTAGTCTTGTGCACAGGATACAAGAAACGCTATTATAGTTTGGTGAAGAAGGTTTATGCCCCAACATGATTTTCGACTGTCTATTGGCAAATTGAGGAACTGATCACCCTTAATCTCTTGTTGATAGCAGACGGGAATTAGGTTGGATGGTATAGACGTGTCTTTCCGGCTTTAATAGTGGTGCGGAATGAATTGTTTGGAATTAAAGAGATGATTTCGGTTTGTTTTGATGAGTTGATGAAGATTCTTATATCGAAAGATGAGGCGGTTTAGAGGTTTTGATATGTTGGTCAAGTTGGGAAGTCATTGAGAGAGAATGATTGGGTATTATTAATGGTTGTTCTCAGAGAGTAGAGTGTGAACTCCGATTTGACGAAGGCGAGGTTTGGAGGTTTGGACCTACTAAGTAAGTAGAAGAAATTTTAGGAAGTGACATTAAGATGTTTGTTATGTTTGAGATAATAGTGTTTTGGAATTGACAAGAAGTCGCGGTAATGGACTGTCAGTTGTGCATGGTTTTCAGATGCGTTTTTGGATGGAACAGTAGTGTGTCGTCTTAGAGAGCTTCAGTGTTGTTAGTGACAAAAAGGAAGGATGATTGAACGGAATAACAAGCATGTGGTGTATGATGGTATTGAGGCTATGGAAAGCAAAACTTAGAGTTCTGGTGGGGTTTGAGGTCTTTGGAAAGTTAGAGCATTAATGGAAGTCTTGAGAAAAACTTTACGTGTGGATGTAATATTGATATAAAGATTTCTCTTTAGTTTGGTTGAGTCTGATCGAGATTACAACTGTTTGGAACGTTTGATAAGAGTGGTGATTTTGTGTGAGTTGAGGCTTGGATCGATTTCATGTGACTGGTTATGTTTGTTATCATCGGAATAAGTTGTTATTTACTCGGTTAAGCTTGTATGCGAGTCTAAACAAGGTTGGATAAGGTTTAATTTGATTGGACATTATGATGTACAGTGATGTGTTCGGTGTTAGTAAGGCGTCTGGATTGTTTGTGGAGTATATGAGTCGTATCTTCCATATTTAGTTGGATGAGTTCAGGGTGGTTTGATTAAGGATATTCAGATCTGATATAAACTCAGAGGAAGAACAAGTAGAGTGTTTGAGAATTGAATTATCAGTGTTGAAAAGAGACGAAGTTTTATGCTAAGTAATTCAAGTGAGAATTTTGGTTGAAAGAGGTTAGTTTTCTTGGATATGTATTTCTGAGGATGGTGTTGCGAGGGATTTATCGGAAGTAGATGTAGTTCTATAATGAGAAGTTCCGAAGTCGGCTAAGATGATTAGAATCTTTTTCGAACTTTAGTTGGTTATTATCGAAGGTTATGGAAGGCTTTTCCAAGATTAGCGTTTTCGTTACTTCAGTTGACTTGCAGAGGGTAAAGTCGTGGCTTATGCTTTTCGACATTTGAGGATTCATGAAAGGATCTATACTATTGTGGATTTGGAATTGGTTGCGGTTGTGTTATGTTGGAATATTTGGAGGTATTATCTTTAGGGTTCTAAATTCGAAGTGTTTGGTAATCACAAGAATATTGAGTACTTTTTTGGCCTGAGGGAATAGAGTATGAGACAACGAGGATGGTTAGAATTCGTGAAGAATTATGAATTGGTTTGGATTATCCTTTGGGATAGGCTATTGTTATGCCAGATGAGTTGAGTTGAGAGTTTTCATACATGTCTGTTTTGATGGTCAGGGAGTTAAAATTATCTGAGCAGTTCAGAGGCTTGTGTTTGGTGTGTAGGATAACACAGTAGATAGTGAGGTTGGGTATATTAATAGTGAACAATAATTCTTGGTGAATATGAAAGACAGTTAGACTTTAGACGTGAGATGGGTAGACTAGAGGATTTCGAGTAATCAGAGTGCGCAACAGAAGCGTGATATGGCACATTTTGTATTTGTGTGTGGGACTTGTAAGAGTTCATAGGATGAACATTGGAAATATGTTGGAACAATGAGGCCATTGGATGTTCCAGAATGCAAGTGTTAAATAAAAGGTTTAAATATTATTCATGGACTACAGTGTAGATGGATGCTTTGGTTATATGTTCAATTGGTGAATCGTAGTATTGTTGCGATATGTTGTGTGACAAGGATGTTGGTCTTGTGGTTATGTGGAAGTTAGTGAACGATGCTGTGTCGTGGAACTTTCTGTTCTTGTTTGTGTTGTGGTCTCGTTTCCATGGTGATGGTTCGAGTGCAAGTGGCTAATTCCTATGTGGGGAGTTAGAGGTGTGTTACCTACGGTGATGGTAACGATCTTGTTGTGTTTCGGTTCAAGAGTGAACCTGTGAGTTTGTGCTTGGGTATTCTTGAGTTGTGAGTTGGTCGTCAAGTGCATTGTATGGGCTTTGCATCTTGTCGTTGTTGTTGTGGTCGTGGTCGTATTATTGTTGTTGTTGCTGTTAGCAAGGGTGGTTTGTCAGTTGTGTTATTCGTGGTGTGCCTTTGGTTGGCCTGTTGGTTTGATTAGTCGGATGCGAGAGTCGTGTCCGGAGTTGTTGGTATCAGTGTATTTTCGAGGACGAAAATGTCTAAGTGGGGGAGAGTTGTAACGCCCCGATTTGTTTATTGTATTTAATTATTTCAAATGTGTGAATTAATTTTATTATCTTCATTTATATGAATTATTGTGTTTTACCCGCTAATTGGTTAATTTCACTGATAGGTAAAATATTTGCATCAGATTATAATTTCTTTTCAACTTTTGTTTCCCGAAATATATTTTATTGCTGTTTATGTTTTATCGCGTTTTGAGAGCGTTTGAGAGATATTTGAGCTGAGGGGTATTTTGGTCTTTTGCTTGGGTATTGTTTTAATAAAATAGAAAGAGAGAAAATTAGAGAGAAAAGAAAGAGAAGAGAAAGAAAAGAGAAAAGAAAGAGAGAAGAAGGAAAAGAGGAGGAAAAGAGGAAAAAGAGGAAAATCGAGGAATCGTCTGTTTCAAGCGCGATTAAATCGGGTAAGGGTGCGAAACTTGATTATGATATGCTTGTGTATGATTATGTATGTATGTTTTTGATTGTTATTGGATTGAATTGGAGAAATATAGTAAAAATCATAATGTGTAGAAATTGGTAGGAATTGATTCCCAATGTGTTTAAACTCATGTGGTTGTGTTCTTTGTTGTTTATACATGTTGGATATGTATTGTTATACCTCAAATTGGTGTTTTTCTGAGTCTAGATGATGAATTTAGGGTGTTTTGGATTGGAACCCGTAAGCAAAATTATGCAGAAGAATTTTTCTGGTTTTTCCAGGTCATACGCGTATGGGGCATGTTCATACGCGTATGGACCTTGGCAATACGCGTATCGTGGGAGAGCCATGGGCCAATACGCGTATGAGATGTTATTTCACTCAGCCATCTGCCAATTTGCGTATGGTACGCGTATCACTTCAGGGCATTACGCGTATGAGGGGATGCACTACGCGTATGGAGTTCAAAATGGGAATTTTGGGAAGAAAATGGTTCTGCCCATACGCGTATGGCCTCGGGCAATATGCGTATGGCATGGCGAGGATTTTGGGCACTACGCGTATGGCTCAGGGCAATACGCGTATGGCCAGGAGAATGGTAAAATGGGACTTTTCAAAATATCGTTTTTCGTTTTCTTTCGTAACTTGAGTTTCGATTATCCTATTTTAACATTCTTGGTATCGTTGGAAAGCTATTGAGCTGTACTTTCATAATATGATGATTTTTAAATTGTTAGCCGATTTAATTATGTCGGAAAGTCGGGAATAGTGTTATTTAGCGACTTTTACCGTTTTGAATGTGTGTTTGGGATGTGAAACATACAATAGTGCATTGATGTGAATGTATATAGATTGTATGTGATTGTATGAGATGAATGCATGAGTATATTGTGAATATGTATGCATTTCAAGAATGTCTTGAGTCATTTTGTATGTGAAGCATAATGATGTACATTCTTGTGTTGTGTGATTCTAATGAGAATCCGTTGTAACGATTGTGTGCCTAGGTGAGGTGTGAGCAATCGGGTCGTGTGCCCGTGTAGGGTGTGAGCGATCCATAAATGATGTTGATGCGTGGTAAAATACATTGTTTGATTGAATATCAATGTATGTTGTTATGATGTGTTGTGGGTAGCCTTGGTGGTGTGAATCCCTTGTGGAAGTAATTGTGATTGTATGATTGTTGTGGTGATGAATTGTGGCCGAAAGGCAAATAAATGCAATGTGTTGTGTTTGGTTATATATATGCATGTTTGTGGTTGCATATATGTGTGAAGATGCATTGGTTGTCATGAGTCCTTGTGTGTCAAGCATCATGATATGCATTGTTGTGACGTCCTGAGTGACGGATTGGTTCCAGAGGGAATCCGCTGTAACGTCGTGTGCCCATGTGGGGTGTGAGCGATGATTATAGACGATCGTGTGCCCAGGTGGGGTGTAAGCGATCAGGTCGTGTGCCCGTGTGGGGTGTGAACGATCCATAAACGTCGTGTGCCCGTGTGGGGTGTGAGCGACGGGGAACATCGTATGCCCGACGGGGAGTTACAGTGATGTAACGAGTGATGGTTCCAGCAGAGTTCCTGAGTGAACTAGTGTTGAGAAATGATGGAGTCGGTACCGCATATGCATTTGCATAGAGTCGTTGTGGCGGTCTCTTTGCATCTGCATGAATTGTGATTGCATTTTTATATGTGGAAAATCATGATTTAACTGATTATGTGTGAGACATTGTGATATGCATTTGTGATAAATGTATTGTGCATGAGTAATATGCAAGGGGGGAAATGGAGTAATTATGTGTTTGAGCTTGTGATAGCATTTGCGAATTGATGTGTATTCGGGTTAAATGCATTGAATTATGAATGATATGTTTTGTGTATAAACATATGCATTATGTGTGAATAGGTGATTATGTGAATATAATCTATATATGCTTTATGTGATGGCATGTGATAATTGTGGTGAGAATACTTGGTATGTGTATTTTTATGTCGATATATATATATATAATCATATGCATTTATATTATGATTGAGTTTCTCACCCTTCTGCTGTGGTTTATTGCTCTATGAGGCAATTGCAGATTGTAGTCTCGGAGGCTTTTGTGGAGATTAGTTCTCCATTCTTTTTTCGGTTTGTCTGCTCTGATATGTAGCACGGGAGTCGGGGAAACGCTTTTATTATATTTAAGTATACAAATTGAATATGTCTTTGTATTATTTTTGTACGTATATTTTGATGTTATAAAACGATCTATTTTGTAAAACAAGGCAATTGTGGATCTTTCCGCTTTATTCCATAATTGACCATTTATTATTTATGGAAAAAGTTTCCCTTTGAGGCGATTACAGATTGGTGTTATGTATCGAATATGTATGAGCAGGGATTGTGTTTTCTTTTATTGTTGTGGCATCCTTGTTTCTGTCGGAAAAATAAATTTTTATTCACTCTGATTTATTTATGTATTATTTTTAAGCGATGGGAATTGGGGTGTTACAAAGTGGTATCAGAGCAGGTCGGTCCGTCCGGCCAAGTTGTTGAGTCTGTTGGTGTGACAGTTGAATACTGTCGTTGTTACTCATCCCTTAGTACCTGATAGGTGTGTGAAAACACTGTCAGTGCTTTCTGGTTTTTCTGTTCCGTTGTCTGCAGGAGTTAGAACGAGATAAGTGGGGGAGAAGCTGGTACTTCTCCATGTTGCTTCAGGTGTGGAACGTTGGCTCAGGGTGTTGTGAATTGTAAGATTGTAAGTGTTGTTTGGACAGTGTGGTTCCCGATTCCAGAAGGGATGCAGAGGTAAGGCTTACGTCAGCTAAGGATTTGTGCCTTAGGTAGTCTTGTGCACAGGATACAAGAAACGCTATTATAGTTTGGTGAAGAAGGTTTATGCCCCAACATGATTTTCGACTGTCTATTGGCAAATTGAGGAACTGATCACCCTTAATCTCTTGTTGATAGCAGACGGGAATTAGGTTGGATGGTATAGACGTGTCTTTCCGGCTTTAATAGTGGTGCGGAATGAATTGTTTGGAATTAAAGAGATGATTTCGGTTTGTTTTGATGAGTTGATGAAGATTCTTATATCGAAAGATGAGGCGGTTTAGAGGTTTTGATATGTTGGTCAAGTTGGGAAGTCATTGAGAGAGAATGATTGGGTATTATTAATGGTTGTTCTCAGAGAGTAGAGTGTGAACTCCGATTTGACGAAGGCGAGGTTTGGAGGTTTGGACCTACTAAGTAAGTAGAAGAAATTTTAGGAAGTGACATTAAGATGTTTGTTATGTTTGAGATAATAGTGTTTTGGAATTGACAAGAAGTCGCGGTAATGGACTGTCAGTTGTGCATGGTTTTCAGATGCGTTTTTGGATGGAACAGTAGTGTGTCGTCTTAGAGAGCTTCAGTGTTGTTAGTGACAAAAAGGAAGGATGATTGAACGGAATAACAAGCATGTGGTGTATGATGGTATTGAGGCTATGGAAAGCAAAACTTAGAGTTCTGGTGGGGTTTGAGGTCTTTGGAAAGTTAGAGCATTAATGGAAGTCTTGAGAAAAACTTTACGTGTGGATGTAATATTGATATAAAGATTTCTCTTTAGTTTGGTTGAGTCTGATCGAGATTACAACTGTTTGGAACGTTTGATAAGAGTGGTGATTTTGTGTGAGTTGAGGCTTGGATCGATTTCATGTGACTGGTTATGTTTGTTATCATCGGAATAAGTTGTTATTTACTCGGTTAAGCTTGTATGCGAGTCTAAACAAGGTTGGATAAGGTTTAATTTGATTGGACATTATGATGTACAGTGATGTGTTCGGTGTTAGTAAGGCGTCTGGATTGTTTGTGGAGTATATGAGTCGTATCTTCCATATTTAGTTGGATGAGTTCAGGGTGGTTTGATTAAGGATATTCAGATCTGATATAAACTCAGAGGAAGAACAAGTAGAGTGTTTGAGAATTGAATTATCAGTGTTGAAAAGAGACGAAGTTTTATGCTAAGTAATTCAAGTGAGAATTTTGGTTGAAAGAGGTTAGTTTTCTTGGATATGTATTTCTGAGGATGGTGTTGCGAGGGATTTATCGGAAGTAGATGTAGTTCTATAATGAGAAGTTCCGAAGTCGGCTAAGATGATTAGAATCTTTTTCGAACTTTAGTTGGTTATTATCGAAGGTTATGGAAGGCTTTTCCAAGATTAGCGTTTTCGTTACTTCAGTTGACTTGCAGAGGGTAAAGTCGTGGCTTATGCTTTTCGACATTTGAGGATTCATGAAAGGATCTATACTATTGTGGATTTGGAATTGGTTGCGGTTGTGTTATGTTGGAATATTTGGAGGTATTATCTTTAGGGTTCTAAATTCGAAGTGTTTGGTAATCACAAGAATATTGAGTACTTTTTTGGCCTGAGGGAATAGAGTATGAGACAACGAGGATGGTTAGAATTCGTGAAGAATTATGAATTGGTTTGGATTATCCTTTGGGATAGGCTATTGTTATGCCAGATGAGTTGAGTTGAGAGTTTTCATACATGTCTGTTTTGATGGTCAGGGAGTTAAAATTATCTGAGCAGTTCAGAGGCTTGTGTTTGGTGTGTAGGATAACACAGTAGATAGTGAGGTTGGGTATATTAATAGTGAACAATAATTCTTGGTGAATATGAAAGACAGTTAGACTTTAGACGTGAGATGGGTAGACTAGAGGATTTCGAGTAATCAGAGTGCGCAACAGAAGCGTGATATGGCACATTTTGTATTTGTGTGTGGGACTTGTAAGAGTTCATAGGATGAACATTGGAAATATGTTGGAACAATGAGGCCATTGGATGTTCCAGAATGCAAGTGTTAAATAAAAGGTTTAAATATTATTCATGGACTACAGTGTAGATGGATGCTTTGGTTATATGTTCAATTGGTGAATCGTAGTATTGTTGCGATATGTTGTGTGACAAGGATGTTGGTCTTGTGGTTATGTGGAAGTTAGTGAACGATGCTGTGTCGTGGAACTTTCTGTTCTTGTTTGTGTTGTGGTCTCGTTTCCATGGTGATGGTTCGAGTGCAAGTGGCTAATTCCTATGTGGGGAGTTAGAGGTGTGTTACCTACGGTGATGGTAACGATCTTGTTGTGTTTCGGTTCAAGAGTGAACCTGTGAGTTTGTGCTTGGGTATTCTTGAGTTGTGAGTTGGTCGTCAAGTGCATTGTATGGGCTTTGCATCTTGTCGTTGTTGTTGTGGTCGTGGTCGTATTATTGTTGTTGTTGCTGTTAGCAAGGGTGGTTTGTCAGTTGTGTTATTCGTGGTGTGCCTTTGGTTGGCCTGTTGGTTTGATTAGTCGGATGCGAGAGTCGTGTCCGGAGTTGTTGGTATCAGTGTATTTTCGAGGACGAAAATGTCTAAGTGGGGGAGAGTTGTAACGCCCCGATTTGTTTATTGTATTTAATTATTTCAAATGTGTGAATTAATTTTATTATCTTCATTTATATGAATTATTGTGTTTTACCCGCTAATTGGTTAATTTCACTGATAGGTAAAATATTTGCATCAGATTATAATTTCTTTTCAACTTTTGTTTCCCGAAATATATTTTATTGCTGTTTATGTTTTATCGCGTTTTGAGAGCGTTTGAGAGATATTTGAGCTGAGGGGTATTTTGGTCTTTTGCTTGGGTATTGTTTTAATAAAATAGAAAGAGAGAAAATTAGAGAGAAAAGAAAGAGAAGAGAAAGAAAAGAGAAAAGAAAGAGAGAAGAAGGAAAAGAGGAGGAAAAGAGGAAAAAGAGGAAAATCGAGGAATCATCTGTTTCAAGCGCGATTAAATCGGGTAAGGGTGCGAAACTTGATTATGATATGCTTGTGTATGATTATGTATGTATGTTTTTGATTGTTATTGGATTGAATTGGAGAAATATATCTGCCCATTTGCGTATGGTACGCGTATCACTTCAGGGCATTACGCGTATGAGGGGATGCACTACACGTATGGAGTTCAAAATGGGAATTTTGGGAAGAAAATGGTTCTGCCCATACGCGTATGGCCTCGGGCAATACGCGTATGGCATGGCGAGGATTTTGGGCAATACGCGTATGGCTCAGGGCAATACGCGTATGGCCAGGAGAATGGTAAAATGGGACTTTTCAAAATATCGTTTTTCGTTTTCTTTCGTAACTTGAGTTCCGATTATCCGATTTTAACATTCTTGGTATCGTTGGAAAGCTGTTGAGCTGTACTTTCATAATATGATGATTTTGAAATTGTTAGCCGATTTAATTATGTCGGAAAGTCAGGAATAGTGTTATTTAACGACTTTTACCGTTTTGAATGTGTGTTTGGGATGTGAAACATACAATAGTGCATTGATGTGAATGTATATAGATTGTATGTGATTGTATGAGATGAATGCATGAGTATATTGTGAATATGTATGCATTTCAAGAATGTCTTGAGTCATTTTGTATGTGAAGCATAATGATGTACATTCTTGTGTTGTGGGATTCTAATGAGAATCCGTTGTAACGATTGTGTGCCTAGGTGAGGTGTGAGCAATCGGGTCGTGTGCCCGTGTGGGTTGTGAGCGATCCATAAATGATGTTGTTGCGTGGTAAAATATATTGTTTGATTGAATATCAATGTATGTTGGTATGATGTGTTGTGGGTAGCCTTGGTGGTGTGAATCCCTTGTGGAAGTAATTGTGATTGTATGATTGTTGTGGTGATGAATTGTGGCCGAAAGGCAAATAAATGCAATGTGTTGTGTTTGGTTATATATATGCATGTTTGTGGTTGCATATATGTGTGAAGATGCATTGGTTGTCATGAGTCCTTGTGTGTCAAGCATCATGATATGCATTGTTGTGACGTCCTGAGTGACGGATTGGTTCCAGAGGGAATCCGCTGTAACGTCGTGTGCCCATGTGGGGTATGAGCGATGATTATAGACGATCGTGTGCCCAGGTGGGGTGTAAGCGATCGGGTCGTGTGCCCGTGTGGGGTGTGAGCGACGGGGAACATCGTATGCCCGACGGGGAGTTACAGTGATGTAACGAGCGATGGTTCCAGCAGAGTTCCTGAGTGAACTAGTGTTGAGAAATGATGGAGTCGGTATCGCATATGCATTTGCATAGAGTCGTTGTGGCGGTCTCTTTGCATCTGCATGAATTGTGATTGCATTTTTATATGTGGAAAATCATGATTTAACTGATTATGTGTGAGACATTGTGATATGCATTTGTGATAAATGTATTGTGCATGAGTAATATGCAAGGGGGGAAATGGAGTAATTATGTGTTTGAGCTTGTGATAGCATTTGCGAATTGATGTCTATTCGGGTTAAATGCATTGAATTATGAATGATATGTTTTGTGTATAAACATATGCATTATGTGTGAATAGGTGATTATGTGAATATAATCTATATATGCTTTATGTGATGGCATGTGATAATTGTGGTGAGAATACTTGGTATGTGTATTTTTATGTCGATATATATATATATATAATCATATGCATTTATATTATGATTGAGTTTCTCACCCTTCTGCTGTGGTTTATTGCTCTATGAGGCAATTGCAGATTGTAGTCTCGGAGGCTTTTGTGGAGATTAGTTCTCCATTCTTTTTTCGGTTTGTCTGCTCTGATACGTAGCACGGGAGTCGGGGAAACGCTTTTATTATATTTATGTATACAAATTGAATATGTCTTTGTATTATTTTTGTACGTATATTCTGATGTTATAAAACGATCTATTTTGTAAAACAAGGCAATTGTGGATCTTTCCGCTTTATTCCATAATTGACCATTTATTATTTATGGAAAAAGTTTCCCTTTGAGGCGATTACAGATTGGTGTTATGTATCGAATATGTATGAGCAGGGATTGTGTTTTCTTTTATTGTTGTGGCATCCTTGTTTCTGTCGGAAAAATAATTTTTTATTCACTCTGATTTATTTATGTATTATTTGTAAGCGATGGGAATTGGGGTGTTACACCCAGAGCTCTCCGAAGAGGCAACGACTTTCAAACACGGTGGACATCACCTTACCGAGCACGAGAACCCCCTGCCGTGAAATTTGTGCTCCCGCCTTGTCACACAAGGCCAAACTTCTTTATGGGGAATAATTCACTATGCGTGGGTGGCCCCGAAACTCAGGCCACCTTAAGCGTCGACAAGGCTTCTCGGCGAAGGATGCTGGTGGAGGATGTGTTTGCTGTGATGCGGGTTTGCGCGGCTGCCTTGGTTCTGAATGACGAGGCGTGCCCCGCAAGCGAGCTGAACAAGTTGCAAGAAAGTTTCGAGTCCATCTCGGCCGAAATGGAGAAGTTGGGTAAGGAGCTGGCTGACTGCAAAAGCCAGAACAAGGCCCATGTTGAGCTTCAACAGAAATTGGAGGAAAAGTTGAAGAGTGCTGAGGAGGAGCGGAAATGTCTCGCCGGTGTTGAGGAGGAGAGGGATCGTCTCTTGACAAGGAACACTGAATTGGAGGAGGCTGTTCGCCCCGCTGAGGAGGAAACCGAGGAGGACAGGATGCTGACTTCGCGGGCAGCGCTGATAGCGAAACTCCGGGAAGCCGAGGAAGACAATCTCGCGGTAGCGGGCATAGGTTTCAAGAACGCGGTGGAGCAGCTTCGGGTCCTCAACCCCGACCTTTCGACCGAGGGGATCGACCCCGACTACGAGGTGGTCAACGGTCAGATCATGCAGCCGATGAAAGTCGACGAGGTCCATGATCCCGAGCAGCCTGAAGGGACCGCCGCTGAGTAGGATTTTCTTCCCTGTTCTGTTCGGCCTGCGAGCCATTTTTATTTATTGGGATATTTCTGCCCGGCCTGCGTGCCAGGGGCTTTTTGACATCTGATTGTAATATTTGTACAATGGGTTTCTGCCCACTTTTATGCATTTTTGTTTATCTGCTAACGTGTTGTTTGTATGGTTTTAATTGTGTGTGATGTTATTGCTTTTTCTATACTTTGTTTATTTTTGTCTAAGTAATAAAGACTTTGGGATTTGCTCGACTTTGATAGTCCCTGACCGCGTGGAGAGCTGGTCGGGTGGTCGGAGACGTATTCCGACCTTCGACGAGGCTAAGAGCTCGGTCGAGGTCTTAGCTTCGTGGCGTGAACTTCCCATCGTGAGTTGGGTGTTCTGCCTGATTGGTACAACGACGACGGAGCTCGATCGAGGTATCCCCGTCGGATCAAAGTCCTCGCGCACACACAACGCGGTCTTCGATCATCGTGTTCTGTCTAGGGGTGTCGCGCTCGTACCTTAGTGCGTCCCTGTAATATCGGTGTTTGTTTGTCGCGGGCAGTGCTTAACTGTAGTATTGTTTGAGCTTCTCAGCGTTCCATGGTCGAGCAAGTTCTTCCCCGTGCAGATCTTCGAGGAAAGAGGCTCCTCTCCCCGTTTTCGCGCGGACGCGATACGGGCCCTCCTAGTTCGCGGCGAGTTTGCCTTCTCGCGAGTGTTTCTGGTTCCTTCGTAGGACGAGGGTCCCCACCTGAAAATCACGTTTGATAACTTTTTCGTTATAACGTAGTGTTATTTTCTGTTTAAGTGAAGCTTCTCGGAGAGAAGCACCCGAACGGGTCTCCTCGACGAAGTCGAGTTCTTTTCTCAGGGCTTCGTCGTTCGCGTCCCCGTCGAGGGGGGCTTCTGTCCTCCTCGAGGGTTCCCTGATTTCCACGGGGATCACCGCTTCGGTTCCGTAGGTTAGACGGAAAGGGGCCTCCCCGGTCGTGGAATGTGGGGTCGTTCGGTAGGCCCAGAGGACGCTGTGTAGCTCCTCGACCCACCGTTGTTTGGCGTCGCCTAATCGACGTTTTAGTCCTCGTAGGATTACTCTGTTCGCCACCTCAGCCTGTCCGTTCGTTTAAGGGTGCTCGACCGACGTGAAGTGCTGCTTCGTGCCTAGCTTGGAGACTAAGTCTTGGAAGTTCTTGTCGGTGAACTGTGTTCCGTTGTCGGTGACAATAGCTTGAGGCACGCCGAATCGGGCGAGAATGTTCCTCTTGTAAAAGCACAGTATGTTGAAGGCCTTGATTTTGGCCAATGCTTCCGCCTCAATCCACTTTGTGAAGTAGTCCACCCCGACGATGAGGTATTTGTTTTGATATGACCCCTGGATGAAAGGTCCGAGGATATCCATCCCCCACCATGCAAACGGCCACGGGGAGGACAGCGTTTTGAGCTCGTTGGGAGGAGCAAGGTGCATGTCCCCGTGTCGTTGGCATCTGTCGCACTTCTTGACATGTTCCTTGGCGTCTTGTTGCATGGTGGGCCAGTAATATCCTGCTCGAAGCGCCTTACGGGCTAGTGACCATCCGCCGAGGTGTTGTGCACTGATTCCTTCGTGGATTTTCTGGAGGATGCCGGGGACCTTGGTATCCTCGACGCACATGAGGAGGGGGATAGAGAACCCTCGCCGGTATAGCTTGTCCTCGACCATCGTGTATGAGCATGCCCGCAGCTTGACCATTCCAGCTTCCTTGGGATTTTCGGGCAGTTTGCCCGTCGTGAGGTACTCGTACACGGGGTCATCCAGCAATTGTTGTCACCAATGGCATTTACGTTCGCCACTGGAGCGGGTTTGTCGATGCTCGGCCGGGAAAGTACTTCTTGTATGACGGATTTGTTCCTGCCTTTCTTCTTTGTGCTTGCCAATTTGGACAAGACATCTACTCGGACATTGTGCTCGCGGGGGATGTGAGTTGCTTTCGCGGAGGTGAACTTTTTCATCTTTTCTTTCACCAATGCCAAGTATATTATGAGGTTGTCATTCTTGTCCTGGTAATCTCCTCGGACTTGCGAGGCCACGAGTTGGGAGTCGGTGAAGAGTTTGACCTCCTTGGCGCCGAGGTCCTCGGCCAGCCGAAGTCCGGCGAGGAAGACCTCATACTCCGCTTGGTTGTTCGACGTCGGGAAGGATAGTTCGAGGGATACCTAGATCAGGATGCCTTCCTCGTTTTCGAGGATGATGCCCGCCCCGCTTCCCTTCGGGGTGGATGCTCCGTCGATGTAGATCGTCCAATTCTGGGATCCGTTGGTTAAAGGTTCCGGGACGGTCATCTCCGCTACGAAGTCGGCCAATACCTGAGCCTTCAGGGCTTTCCTCCCTTCGTATTTGATGTATTTGATGTCAAACTCGGCGAGTTCGAGCGACCACCTGAGCATCCTCTCCGCCATGTCCGGTCGTCCGAGGAGCTGCCTTATAGGCTGTTCGGTCCTTACGACGACAGTGTGGGCGAGGAAGTAGTGACGTAGCCTCCTGGCCGCGGTAACGAGGGCCAGGGCCACTTTTTCTATCTGCTGATACCTAAGCTCGGGTCCTTGGAGGGCTTTGCTCGTGAAGTAAATTGGCTTCTGCCCGTCCGGGGTTTCCCAGATGAGGACGATGCTGACTGCTTCACTCGTGATTGCAAGATACAAGAAGAGTGTCTCCCCGCTCTCAGGCCGTGAGAGGACCGGGGGCTGCAATAGGACTTGTTTTAGGTGGAGGAGCGACTGCTCGCATTCTTCGCTCCACTCAAACTCCGCTTTTTGTCGAAGAAGTTTGAAAAATGGGAGTGCGTACTGTGCAAATTTGGCGACGAAGCGGGAGAGAGCGGTGAACATCCCGTTCAATGATTGTATCGACTTCTTTGAGTCCGGAGTAGGGAGCTCAGAAAAATCCCTACACTTTTCGGGGTTGGCCTCGATTCCTTGTTCTGTGAGGTAAAATCCGAGGAACTTACCTGCCCGGACGCCGAAGGTGCATTTGTCGGGGTTAAATCTCATGCAGCATCTCCTCGCCGTGTCGAACACCTTCTTGAGGTGCGCGGCGTGGTCGACTTCTTCTGCGGATTTGACGATCATGTCGTCCATGTAGACCTCGAGCATGTCGCCAATTTCAGCCAGGAAAACCTTATTCATCATCCGTTGGTAGGTCGCACCGGCGTTCTTCAGACCGAAGGGCATTACGTTGTAATAGTAGTTGCCCGACGCGGTCATGAAGGCTGTGTGTTGTTTGTCGACCTTGTCCATGGGAATTTGGTTGTATCCCGAGTAAGCGTCCATGAAGGATAGTAGTTTGTAACCTGTAGAATTGTCAACCAGTTGGTCGATGTTAGGCAAGGAATAACAGTCTTTCGGGAAAGCCCGGTTAAGATCAGTATAATCAACGCACATCCTCCATTTTCCATTATTCTTTTTAATAAGTACAAAGTTGGACAGCCAGGTCGTGTATCTAGCCTCCGAAATAAAATTTGCCTCTAGGAGGTGTTTTACAGCTTTTTCAGCAGCCTCCGCTTTTTCGGGAGACTGCTTACGCCTACGTTGTGCTATGGCCCTAGCGGCCGGATCTACTTCGAGCTGATGGCAAGCCACCTCGGGGTCGAGGCCAGGCATCTCGGATGCGCTCCACGCGAAGAGATCAGCATTCTCCCTTAGACATGCCTTCAGCTGCTCCTTTGCCAGGTCGGGGATACCGGTGCCAATCTTCACGTTACGGTCTGGATCGTTCCCGAGGGCCACGAGCTCAAAGTCCCCGTCTGGGATGGGGCGCGTTGGGTAGAGAGGCCGTCCATTTTTTTCCGCCTGGAGGTCGAGGTCTTCTGCCCCGTCTTCATTGGGTTCGCCCGGGAACCTGCTGTCGAGTTCGACCGCGTTGACGCGCGGGAGAGGTACCTGTTCGGCGTCCTGGGGTGGCTTGGCCACGGTCTTGGGTTTGGCGCCGATGGAACTCATGCCTTTGATGGCGGCGTCGAAGCATCTTCTGGCCGCGTCGATGTCACCGTGCATCGTGACTACTCATCCCCTGGTCGTGTAGTACTTCATTTTGAGGTGGACCGTTGATGGTACTGCCGTTAGTTCAGCCAGGGTGGTCCTCCCGAGGATGCAGTTGTAAAGGGATGGGCATTAGACCACCAGGAAACGGATCTTCACCTGTCGGACAGTGTCTTCGGCCCCGAATGTGACCATCAGCTCCACGTAGCCCCATGTTCTGGTGGTGGTTCTGTTGAACCCCTGTAGATCTGAACCGACGTACGGGGTCAGATGCCTTTCGTCGAGCTGAAGGGTTCCGAACAGATGGGCATACATGATGTCAACCGAACTTCCCTGGTCGACTAGGATCCTTCGAATGTCAAAGTTCGCCATCTGTGCCCTGACCAGGAGGGGAATAGTGGCGTTTGGCGCTCCCCAGGGGAGTTCCTCGAGGTAGAAAGTGTTAGGGTTGGAGTTTCCCTGCACTTTCTCGAGAGTCGTTGTCTTCGCCGACGTTGCAGATTCCAGCTCTTCAAATTTCTGCTTGATCGATCCGAAGAACAACTTCTCGGGACCACCCCCGGAGATGACCATCGCCCTGGGGAAGCTTTCCCAGGTGCTACCGGCAGTGACGGGGTCCTCGTGGGGGAAGGTCGGCCACATGTTGCGAATTGCTTCTTGGCCTTCAATGATTGGGGGGACAAAGAAATCTTCGGGTGGGGTGACACTGAGGGTGACCTGAAGGCGACTCTCATCGGGAGAAGGCTACGTCTCCTCGACATTCTGGGCTTCCCGGAAGCTGGGACGAGGGGTGTCATTCTTCTGGGCGTATTTCTTTAGGTGCCCTTCCTTGATCAGAATTTCAATCGCATCTTTGAGATGGATGCAGTCTTCTGTGACATGCCTGTGACTCCGGTGGAACCTACAATATTTCGACTTGTCAACGTTTGATTTGGGGGCAGTGGGCTTTGGAAAGCGGACTCTTCCTTACACAAATTCTAAGTTCTGGTACTCGGAGAGGATTCGCGCGCGGGGCGCATTGAGCGGGGTGTATTCCGTGAACCGGCCTGCTGGTCCGCGCGGTTCACGAGTATCGCGGGGGCGATTGTCTCTCTTTCTTTCTCCTCCTCGTCGGGGAGGAGAGTATTCTTCTTTATGGCCGCGGGGGCCTTCTTTACATCTCGACTCAAGGGCGATTCGTGCTGCCTCCGACTCCTCGAGCTCGATGTACGACTGTGCCCGTTGGAGGAGATCCGCCAGACGGCGGGGTCTACGGAGGCCCACGGACTTGGCATAGTCAGATCCAAAACGTAGACCGTGGATAATCAAATACTTCTTCATGTCGTCAGTCGTATGGACCTCGACGGCTTCTCTGTTGAATCTCTCAATGTAGTTCGGGAGAGATTCGTTCTTCCCCTGGAAGATGCTTTCTAGGGCAGTTCCCGTCTTCGGGTGTCGACGAGATGCAGTAAAATGTTTGGTGAAGCGTTGTCTTAGTTGCTTCCAGGATGTGATCGACCCGGGTGCCAGACCCTTGTACCAAGTCATGGCGCCCTTCCTCAAAGTGGTGGGGAACAGCCTGCACTTGATGGCTCCCCTGACGTTTTTAAAGTCGAGCATGGCTTCGAAACTTTCGACGTGGTCGTCAGGGTCGGACAGGCCGTCGTAGTTTCCCAGCTGCGGAGGTTTCTCCATGCCCGCAGGGATTGGGGCGTTCATGATCTCCCACGATAGAGGGGTCCTCTGGTCGTCGTCGTCACTTCCTGCCGGGGACATCGAGGGGGATCGCAGATGCCGTGGAGGGGAATTGCTCGAACGATGCCTCGGCGTCTCCTCGGTCTGCTTGGACTTCTTGGTGGTGGTGGAGGCCCTGGGTTCCTTCCGAGGCGGGGAACGAGGGCGTTTTTAGGAGATCGTCGGCTGGGGGCGCTCAAGACGTGGTCGACGACCCTCGCGCACCGGCGAGGGGGTCCGAGATTCGTCTGAAGGAGTCCTTCGCGGGGAAGGGGAACAACGAGGCGACGGTGGACGGCGATGTCTTCGCGGGGAAGATCGACGTTCCCGCCCTTGCTCCAGTGCTTCAATTCTGGTATTCTGGTGTGCGATCAGCTGATTGGTCTGATTGATCAAGGCGAACAAGGCCACGGTGCTCGCGTTTGCATTGGGCGGAGTAGCAACTGGCTGAAAAACGGTTTGCTGATCGTCTTGGTGGGCGGAATTGTAAGCCACATCTTGGGAGTCTGGGGAGGTGGTCTTCCCGTCTCTCACGTCGCCTTCTTCGACGTGGAGGGCAGCGGCGTCTTCGCGGTGGTTCCCGTTCTCGAGTTGCGCGAGGACGTTGTCCAGATCTTTGTTAGCGGACGGATTGCCGACCATGATGGTGATGAACGAGAGTTGCTTTGGTTTATCGAAGGAAAAATAGGGAAGTAATGGGTTCCCACAGACGGCACCACTGATCGTACATGGATCAGACAGTATCTGGTGGCCAACAACGTCGTCTGGACATCAGCTCCGGTGCGGTTGAAAGACAGGGGGGGTGTACCTGCAAAGTACTCCGACGCTCAAGTAAGGTAACGGTCAGAGAAAAAGCAAGTACAAGAGAAGAAGGTTAGAGTGTTAAGAAGTGAGTCACCTGACCCTCTTAAGTGAGAGGGTATTTATAGAGAGCCCCCAGCGCGGGGCCAATGGTTACTTGCATTGGGCTGGATTGCTAGGCCCAATCCAAGTAATTTCCAGGGCTTACGTGGCGTAGTGAAGACCAGCACGTGGTCTTTGTCCTGGGGTAACCGTTCCTAGATCTCCGGAATTAGGGCAGACCGATTCCATCGGGAGTGGGTGGTTACATGAGAACGTGTCATCGCGGGGAGGAGTCCTGCGTGTCGGGGAAAGACGTGTCCTCGCGGGGAGGACTCACTTGCGGACGGAGATGGCTCCTCTCGGGGAGGAGCACGTGGTCGTCGAGGAGAGGCGAGCCCGGGGAGGCTTATGGCCTACGCCCGATGGTCCATGCTGTGAGTGTCGTACACACCCGAGGTTAGGCGTGTGCCCGACCCTGTGGAGGTGAGCCTGTGCTCGACAGTGGTCTTGCTAGGAGTCCTTATTGGGCCATCCCAAACCTTGTGGGTTGGGCCTGCTCGACTGATGAGCCCCCGGCCCAGTCCAGAACAGATGCTTTTGAAGCATCAGAATAATGACCACCAGATCTTATAATTGACTAATATTATTGTTTTAACCCTTACATTGATTAATGATATTATAAAGTTGTTTTTGTTATCTTAATGAGTAATGGATTAGTGAAGATATATAAATATGAAATTGATTTTAAGGTGTGTTCTCATTCTAATTATTAAGTATAAGTTTAAACGAATGCTTAATCAATGCTTACTGAATGAAAAAAATTAATAACTTTAACTCTTTTTATTTAAATAAAATTGACAATTACGATAACATCAAAAATCTTTTGAGAGGAATAATTTTTTATAATTTATAGCCTATTCGGATTTTGATTAGAAAATTAAAATTTTAATCTAACCTAATTTAGTTTGAAATTTACTATGATATTTTTACAGGTGATAGTGTAGCTGAATAGTTTGGAAACATAAGACCTGCACTTTCTACGCTTTAGTTGTGATTTACCTATGAATTGCAAATAATTATTTTGAATTTTGATAGGAAATTAAGAGTTACCCAATTCAAGCTAATTTTCGATGGTAGAAGTTCTTTAATTAGAAATTATTTTAATAATTAAAATAATACTATTTTAGTGAATTATTTAATGAAATTGAGGAAATAAAGAGTTTGAGGCTGAATTGTAAATTAAGAGATCTAGAGGGGAGGAAGGAGTAAGAGTGTGGGTTAGTAAGGAAGAGAACTATAAATTTAATTAGATTACCCTAAATATATAAGCTAAGAGATAACCTAGGTTCAAGGAATTTTATCTGTACGTGAAAAAGAAGATTAGAGGCACAAGGGAGATAGAAGGTTAGAGCTTTGGAGAGAAGGGAAGAACAACGAAGACCAGGATTTTCACTGCTGTTTGGATAATCAGGTAAGGGGGAGAAAGGATTCAATAATGGGTATACGCTTAAGGGTAGAATTGAGGAGTTCTTAACCTCTAATAGGCTTTGTATAATTATGAATGTTGTGTTGTGTTTGTATGTGAATCTGAAATTAGATAATCAATTGGTGTTGTAATTTATTTTTCATGATGAAATTCGTGTACATGTGTGTATGAGATGTTCTGTTTTGATTTGTTAATATATATATATATATATATATATATATCACCATTGTTGAGTTTTGAGGTTTGTGGGATCATGATAAAAGTGAGGAATAAGTGATGATTATGCTTGCTAATTGATAAATATTGGATGTGTGAGGGTGATATGTTTATTAGTTGTTGCTTTTTGATCGATTTATATACCTGAACAGAAAATCAGATCTCTAATGTGAACTCTATAGCACAAGCGAAATTCTATATTCTTCTGGTCGATGGCGGGCACCATAACCATCGCGGGTGCCATGGTCATGACGGGTAACCTGTCATGAATTCCAAGCTCAAGTTTGGAGCCAGTCGTCACCCAGGTGATGTGTGTGTGTTGCGATGCCCATGGCGGGGACTATACTCGTGGCGGGTATCCCACCATGAGCCTTAAGTAGGCATAAATACTTGCTTTGATGAAGATAAATAGCAGATATCAAATTTTCAATTTTTATGGATGTTTTGGGTACTGTCAATACACTATTAAGTACAGTTTGAACGGTGTTGGTATGATTTGATGATTAAACATAATTTTAATCGTATTTATGAAGTATGTGATGAACGTAGGATATGTGCACAATCGATGATGATGTTGTATTACTTGATGTGAATTATGATGATGATATACTATTGTATGAGCATAATTTATGTTATTTTGGGATGATAGTTTGGGAGGGGAACTATTATCGTTGGGTCAATGAATGTTGTATTTGTCGTCTGGATGAGAGTTTAAATATTGTGTTATTGTTGTATTAACGTGTTGTGACATGGATTTAGTGTGTCATTGTTGTTTTTGAAAGAGGTAAGTTGCAAGTCTATAAGGGTGGACTAGTGACTTGTCCCGAATTTAGAAGAGTGGATTCAGGGTCTAGAAGTGGACCCAGTTCTTGAGTGAACCAATTGATGATGATATGGTACCACATGTGTATGATTCAAGTTGAAGTTTAGAGTCTCATTGCATAATTTTTCATGATGCGTATGTGATTATTTAATGTATGTTGATGGATTTGGCGTCAGAATAATGTTGCTGATTGGAGTTATTGTTGTGAGTGAGAAATAGCTCATGGAGTTATTCTCTTTAGTTATCGCTTTTATTTGTAGTCGTCATGCTTTGATTCTATAACACTAGGGGTGCGATCGATGTTCACTACACGAAAATAAGAGTTTTACGACACATAGAACGCGACGGTTGCTCTGTAACCGCCCTTATCCTCCATTTGCGACGGTTCCCGCGACGCTTTTAGGCAACCGCCCTTATTTATATTATAAAAAATTAATACCTCAAGACAGGTGTTTCCAAAACCGTCGTTACACTGTCTGCCCTTTCAAGATCTCCTTTTATATTTTACTATTTCACTTTTTCATTTTTAAAGTTCTGATCTTCAAATCTTTACAACAAAAAAACAAATTTTTATCTCCAAACCCTAATCATAAATCTTTCAAATCTGACAGTATCAATCTCTGAAATTTCCCAATTTCTCATTCTCCAAAATCCATAAATCTCTCCCTTCAACAAGCAAATAAAATCGGTGTAAACTGGGGTACTCAATGTACGCATCTCTTGTCACCCACCACGGTTGTGAGAATGCTGAAAGATAACGGGATTCAGAAGGTGAAGCTGTTTGATGCTGATCCCAATATCTTAGACGCGCTTAAGAAATCTGGTATTCAGTTTATGCCGGGGATTCCGAATGACATGCTTTATACTCTTGCTAATAGTGTTCAGGCTGCTGAAAATGGGTTTCTAAGAATGTTTCTGCTCATGTTTCTTCTGGAGGTGTTGATATCAGGTACTGTATTATACACTCTCTCTGTTTGGGTTTTTAGGGTTTACTTTAGTTATATTCCTGTCAGGATGCAATTACTTTGCTTGAACTTGGAATTTTAATGCTCTATTAGATTTATGTGACATGCTTAATATGAAGAGATGCAAAGTAGGAAATGACAGAAATGGTTTTGTTGCTATTTCTGCTTTTGAGTGGTTCATTTATGATATACAAGTCTAATGACCGTTGGCTTTTTTTTAATCTAAGTTGATATGTGAGATTCGAATTGAGTATATCTAGTTAGAGTCAGGGCCGTCTTTGAGGGCATGCAAGGCGGACTACTGCACATGGTCCAAAATTTATCTAGCTAAATAGGGTCTCAAAATGTATGTTACGGTTAAACTGTGGTTAAATAAGCTTCTGTTAATTTTGTCATGGTTAAATTGCGATTAATTTACATGGGGTCTACTTGAGATGACTTTGTATGTAGTGTTTACCACAAGTTGTATTTAATAATCTCTACTTGTTTATGATGTTGAGATTGAGAAGATATATGATCTCTTGTTGCCAAGCAATGTATGTTGTAGATATCAGTTTTTGGATTTAATTATTCTTCTGGTTTGGTTACTTATCTCTGGTATTAGAGGGTTTTGTTGTGTACTATTACGTTTTGAGGACTGTGGAGATGTTCGGTGTTGGAAGAAAACGCTGCAACCAAAACAGAAGAGGGTTCCAGTGAATGGAAATTATGTGTCCTTATTAGATATCTTTTTTATTCAATGTTTTGATAATTGACTTATGAAATATCTTTTGATGATGGTCTTGCATGAAAACCATTGATTTGATCACATTGTGCTGCGGACTAGGAGGTCTGTAGAACAACTAAGATTCATCTATTTTCATTTTTTCCTTGAACAACTAAGATTACATTATATATCTGTTTTCATGTTTTCCTTGTACAAATCCCAATTCACTGTTTTATGTCACAAACCCTCTGACCGAGTCATCAACCTCAGCTTGCTTTTTGATTAAATATGCCTTTTGAGTTTTGAATTGTTTCACATGATCTAAACCTATCACCTGTTGACTTACATCTATTACTTCCAGTACCAATGTCTGGGAATCTAAATATATGGCCTGTGTTTACTTAGACCTGTTTTAAAATAATTTATATAAATTAAATTAACGAACTAGTTGGTTAATATAATGTTCACCTAATGTTATTTTGAGGCTCTGCCTTCTTCTCAGATATGCAGGCTTTCAAGGTCAAATGATAGAGTTGGCATCGAAACAAAAGCATTTGGAAAGGCGATTGGAGGAGCTTGAGTCAAATGAGAAGCATTTTGAAATTCGATTCAAGGAGCATTTGGAACAATATCAAGTATTAACAAAATATATTGTAGACGAAAACGATTCGGGTAAATTTTCTTATTCACCTAGTTTGGCGAAAGAATTTCATTACAACTGTTCCTTTTAGTGATGATGATATTTTTTATAATCTGATCTACATAATTCATTAAAGACATTTTTAATCATGTTAATGTTGTATGTTTGAGTCAAGTTGAAAAGCTTCTCTAGTTTTCATATCACAACCACTAATTTGGAATATATCTGTCACCCTTGAACATTTTATGAATCACTTTAGTGCAAAAAACTCTAGCGTTTTTCATCCCTGACTAAGGTTTATATATAATATTATGGTACTGGTTATGAAAGATTAGCATATTAATGTAGTTTAAATTTTCTAGTATATTGCAATTAGAGTAGGTTCAATATCCTGACAAACTTCAAGGGCCACTTAATAATCCTATTAGTGTAATTATTTCTAGTCTTGTTTTTTAATCAATCTAATGCTATCTCCAGTGATTCGGTTTAAGGCTCTATAATGACATTGATTGTAACTGTTAGTATAATGCTTGCCTCTGTCACACACACATTTCAATCTAAAAGGTGTTTTACATTCTTTCATAGTATATTTTTTTTTACTGATGCTTCTATCCATGTGAGGTAGCTTAAATTATCTGGATCTGCTATATAAATATGCAGGTACATCTTACACTGATTATCAATTAAGTGCTAACATTGATGGAACAGGATTGCAGTTGGTCACAGGTGAGAAAACTGATGGGGTTGAGTCGCTTTGCAGTGGTGTTTTAGTTAATCTGCTAGAATCATCAGATCCAGCAAAACTTGTTTTGGATATTATACTGAACGCCACTATTCCATTTTGTGATAAGAAATCGCTTGGTCTTTTGGTGGCATGATCTTTCCCCTCGTTTACTGCACCGCTGGAATCTCTGGTACACACTCTCTTCAGTTTATTTTTCCTAAATTTGTCCTATAATACCAGATCTTACACAATTATGTTTTTTATGATATTAATTTGTGATGTTGTGGATGCAGGGGGTCACATAAACCCAGCAGTGACATTCAGTTTGTTCTTGGCGAGGAAACTGTCTCTAACAAGAGCAGAGTTCTTCATCGTGATGCAGGTTCTTGGTGCTATCTGTGGTGCTGGTGTGGTTAAGGGTTTTGAGGGAAAAGTCTTCTACGGAAAAGTTCACGGTGGTGCTAACTTTGTTGCTCCTGGTTACACAAAAGGAGATGGACTTGGTGCTGAGATTATCGGTACCTTTGTTCTTGTCTACACTGTTTTCTCAGCCACTGATGCCAAACGTAGTGCCAGAGACTCACGTTCCTGTATGTGCCTGTACCTCTTGTGTTTTGTTTAAAATATGGAGATCAAAGAATCATGGTCAAGTGAGTATGGTCAATTCATTTTTTCTAGAGGCTTATAAAAATTACCAAAGACCCTAATATCTATCTTTTTCTTTGTTCTATTCTTTACTTTTTCATTTGCAGCATGCCTAATTCACCTGAAGACTGCATTATGCAAGACATAGATGTAGTGCAACGGATTGTTGAATACTTCTTGATGTATGAAAAACAGCGTATGCAACAACAACAAAAGTCTGGAAAATTCAATATTAGCAGGCTCTTGGATAATTACCTAGCCGAAGTTGCAACAGATCCAAATCTTTCAATTACAAAGTTCCATGTCTTAGCCGAACTGCTATCAGAACATACTCGATCATTTGATGACGGTCTATATAGAGCCATTGACACTTACCTAAAGGTTAGACTTTCACTTCTTATTGATTCAGTGATGACAATATTCAGCTTTTCCTAACTTCTGTAATTCATTAAATGTGGCCAAATATCTTACTCATTTTTTTGTTTAAATGTTCTCATAATTAATCACTCCTAAGGAGCCAAATGTCATGCATCAGTGAGTGTGGGAGACAAGATCAAAGTGACAAGTTAGAGAAAAAGGTACAGAAATTCGTTCCAGAACTACAGTAAACGTATAAATAACATTGGTGACAGAATGTGGACTGTTAAACACTTTGAGCTCAAATCATTCGGTTCACTTCAAAACTACAGTAGATGTAGACAAGATTGGTGCTGTAGGAATACTTCAGGTAAGTTCTTTGATCTGCTTGTTGACTTAATTTACTATTCTACTATTTTTGTTACTTCGTTTGATCTTTAATTACTTGTTTTTATTTTTTATTTTTAATTTCAATATGTGTGGCTACAATATGAGAGTGGCAATAGACTGTGGCTTGTAAATATAAATTCCTGAAATTATAAGTAATGGAATGAATTGTTCTGTTTTAAGCATGAGTCAAATAATTATTTTGTGATTAGCCCAAGTCTTGATGGATGAGTAGGAAAACTTTGGCTGATTTGGGCTTGTGAGTAAACTCTCCTGGTTTTAGTATCTCTGATGATAAACTGGCACTTTCTTTCAGGCAACAGTTTTTTATTCTTTTTATATATTGCTCTATCACGTCACTTGTCGGCTATTTCGATTCCTTCTCATGAAATGGAAGAGGTGGTTGAAGCTATTGGTTTGATTGTGTCGAGTTTAGCCCCGCCGAGGAAGGAGTTTCATTTTGTTCCTATTGAGAGACTGTTTACTCGACGAATTCTGGTGATGGAAAGGAGAGTTTAATTCAGCTGATGGCCTTGCAAAAGGTTTACTTCTGGATTTTGTGATACTATCTTGATTTGAAGCTTATAGGCGTACATATGTATATGTTTGAAAACATGTTCAATTTGAAATTGTTAACCATTTTTTTCAGGTGGCTTCTGAATTTGGGTATAAAAGGATTGTTCCTGGCTCGTGCATTTCAAAGAATTGCTGCTCATGTCGTTTCAGCCACTGTGACTAAACTGTGTATATCAAACTAGTGGTTATTTATTTATGTATATTTAGGGTTTATGGATGTAATGTATGGTTTTGTTTATTTTTGCAGATGAAATGTATGTGTTTTCATCTAGCAATAAGCGAGTTTCGATTCAATTGTTGGGTGAATGAAGAATATGTGATTTTTTGTCCCATTCTGTTCATATTTCTACAATTAATTTTTTTTAATTTTAAAAATAAATTACCTACGGATTTACCTGTGAAAGGATATTTCCTACGAATTTACCTGCAGATGTACCTGTGGAACAGAAACTTGCGACGGTTTGAACCGCCGTAATCAACAAAAAAAAATAAAAATCAAATGGAAATTTACGACGGTTAATAACCGTCGTAATATGCAGATTACGTCAGTTTCCTATCCGTCGCGAAAGATAACGACGGTTTACATGACGGTTTTGATAACTGACGCGAAACGGCCCCCGCGACGCACGTTTCTGCGACAGTGCTACAACCGTCGTGCGTTGAAAATTACGTCGGTTTTAACCGTCGTAACCTTCCAAAAAAAACCGTCGCAATCTTCCAATTTTCTTGTAGTGGTTTTCTTTTATTATGTTGGATGTTAAGTTACATGTTTAGTTGAGATTTAATAACTGTTAAGGAGTTATTTTGAAGTTAGCATGTTTTATTTCCATGATTTATATAATTCTGCTGCAATGATACCCTAAGTGAAGGTGAGCATGCGATGACAAGTGTTGTATGTTGTTGAATTTCCACTGCGTGTTTTCAAAATTTTTATGTGTTGTCGAATGGTTGTCGTTGTTGACACCTTAAATTGTCGAGTAATCCTTCATTTATAAGTTTTGGGATTTTCGGTGTTACAGTTCACATGATGGTTTGTCTTAATTTTCCACGAATTTTTTCAATTAAAGATATGTATTATGTTGTTGATAAATGTTGTTTTATGTTGTTGTTGATGTGTTTTTGTGTTGTTTGTTGATAAATAGTTTTTCATGTGCGGCTAGGAAGTGGTTATGGTTCTTTACTTATCACTGATGCAGCTGGTTGTATGTGTAACACCCCCAATCTATACCCCCAAATCATGATAAAACAATAAAAGAAAAAAAATAAAAATAAAAATTTCGTCAGAGTATAATTAAAAACATGGCATAGACCGGAAGGGTCACATCAATTTGAAACAAAACATACAACACCTGCTCATAATGATATGCAACAGTGGGGTAGCAATCAACAGAGGAACTCAGTTCCTTACACCCACATTTCTGAGTTTTTAGAATAAAAGCGGAAAATCTAAAAACTGAATATCATATATATATCACATGAAAAGTTGGTCATACATCAAGTTATACATGCACAAGCCAAAAGATATATATACATAGTACACAATAATCGCAAACGACCTCCCTAACTACCCGGTGTCACATATCAGAGCCGACCGACAAAAGAGTGAAGACATAAGCTTCACAAAAAGACCTCCGGCATCTCTAATCTGCAATGCCTCATAGAGCATTATAAAACAGCAGAAGGGTGAGAAAAACAACCATAATATAAATGCATATAATTATATATATATATATCAACATAAAAATACACATATCAAGTATTCTCACCACAATTATCACATGCCAACACATAAAGCATATACAGATTATATTCACATAATCCCATATTCACACATCATGCATATGTTTATACACAAAACATATCATTTATAATTCAATGCACTTAACACGAATGCACATTACCATGTCTCACCCATAATCAATCAATTCACAAATCCACACATAATCACATAATCAGACCATGATTTATGCAAATGCACAGAGACCGACACAACGACTCTATGCAAATGCCATGCGGTACCGACTCCAAATATTCTCATCACTAGTTCACTCAGGAACTCTGCAGAACCATCGCTCGTTACATCACTCTAACTTCCCGTCGGGCCTACGATGATCACCCACCGCTCACACCACACACATGGGCACACGGTGTTTATGGATCGCTCACACCCCACAGGCGGGCACACGATCGTCTATAACCATCGCTTTAGGTCCTCAGGCTATTCTTACCTCATATTTTCGAGGCTCACGATGTTATAGCAGATTCCCTCCGGAACCGCCGTCACTCAGGACGCGACCGACTATAACCATCGCTTTACGTCCTCAGGCTATTCTTACCTCATATTTTCGAGGCTCACGATGTTATAGCAGATTCCCTCCGGAACCGCCGTCCCTCAGGACGCGACAACAATGCATATCATGATGCTTGGCATACAATGACTCATGACATTTAGCATGCACACACAAATGCATTCCTTTCATCAACAAAATCTCACTTTGCACTTATGCCCAAAACAATGCATTTAATTACCATACGGACACAAATCATCACAACACCATGTAAACCAATGCATTTACATCATACTACAGCACTAGGCACGATACACATCAATTTCGCACACTTACAACGACAAAAGTCGAAAAACCAACACTATTCACATTTCCTGACATAATTAAATCGGCTAACAAATCCAAAATCATCACAATCACAAAGTACAGCTCGATAGCTTTCCAACGACACCAAGAATGTAAAAATTGGATAATCGGAACAAAAGTTACAGACGAAAAAGAAAACGACATTTTGAAAAATCACATTTTACCATTCTCCTGGCCATACGCGTATTGCCCTGAGCCATACGCGTATTGCCCAAAATCCTCGCCATGCCATACGCGTATTACCCCAGGCCATACGCGTATGGGCAGAACCATTTTCTTCCCAAAATTCCCATTTTGAACCCCATACGCGTATTGCATCCCCTTATACGCGTAATGCCCTGAAGTGATACGCGTACCATACGCAAATGGGCAGATGGCCGAGTGAAATAACATCTCATACGCGTATTGGCCCATGGCTCGCCCACGTTACGCGTATTGCCAAGGTCCATACGCGTATGAACATGCCCCATACGCGTATGACCTGGAAAAACCAGAAAAATTCCTGCAGAACTTTGTTCTGCGTTTTCTTACCCAAATTCATCCAATTTTTCACCTACACTCAGAAAATTACCAATACAATGGATAACAACATGAACCTATCATGTACCAACAACAAGGAACACGATTAAATCAAATTCTAACACTTTCAACAAAAATGGGTTTTTGTTATATTTTTCATACAATCCAACAAAACAACAAACAAACACATACATAATCATACACATGTATAAGATAATTGAATTTCGCACCCTTACCCGATTAAATCGATTCCTAGAAGTTGATTTGATCCCACCTAGCTTTTTCCTCTTTTTCTCTCTTTTTCTCTTCTCTTCTTTTTCCTTCTTCTCCTTTCTTTCTTTCTATTTTTCTTCTTTTCTAATTCTCTCCCTTTTCTCTCTTTTACTAACTTAGTAAAAATAATGCAAAATGACCCAATTGCCCCTACTCTCAACTATCTCGCAAATGTTCCCAAAACGCGATAAAATATAATCACAGTGTAAAATAACATATTATCACACCAAAATCATAAATAAAAATAATATAATACTCAAAATAATTAAATCGACTCGATTAAATAAAACGGACAAAATTGGGGCGTTACAGTATGAACATGGATTAAGTAAGTTGTGAACTTATGTTTGCTGTGGAAATATAATATGAGTCTTTCATATAATATTCTCATAGTGAACACATGTTTTCTACTCTCCCTTCTACTTTATACTCTTCATAGCTTCCAGGAATGGTTAGTTATTAATGTTCTCCCAATCTATGCTAATTAATTGAGGTATGTTGTTAATAAATGTTGTTATATCATATGTGATTGATTGTTTCACAAACCCTCATTGAACTTGCATTCATTTAAATAAATTTTTGAGATAATAATCCGAAAAATTAAATTAGTCTTGAAAATCAACTTGGACGATCCAATATTTTTCGAATTGCATGCATCTCGTAATTCATGATTTCCTCCTTAGCATAGAGAATTTGATTCAATGCCACAATTTCTTAAAAAAATGATGATAAATGGATGTCATTTTGAGTCTTTCACACAAAATTTGATGTTTGCAAAATAAACTAGAAAAAACAAGGAAATCAAATTTTGTGTGTAAGACTTAGAAGACATCCATTCATCATCATTAATTTGAAGAATTTGAGATTGAATCAAATTCTATGGGTTAATGAGAAAATCATGAATTACAAGATGCGTGCAATTCAAAAAACAATGGATCGTTGAAGTAGTTTTTCGAAAATAATTTAATTTTTCTGATTGTTATCTTAAAAATCTATTTGAATGGTTGTATATTCTTAATATGGAGCAAGGAAAAAAACAATCCCATATTTTATAATAATCTGTTACACATGGCCACCAAAGTTGGAATATATAACTGTGGTGAAATGCTATTTTTTATGCGCTTTAATTTTGTTGCAGCTGGGTATCAAACGTTAACCCATGACCCTATATTTATGACAATGGTTTTTTTATGTCAATCGTTGTGATAGATGGTGCGCTGCATGGTTTATCACAACAGTCGCACGTCCGTGGTTGAAAACAGCGAACTTACAACCACACTCTACTTCACCACGGTTGGACAAGCGTGATGGTATCCCTTTTCCAACCATTGTGAAAGAGATTTTCCGTAGTAATGTATTTTGTAATTAAAACACTAAATAAATTAAGGGCATCATTTTAATTTTAAATAAAATATGAAACCACAGGAGTTGAGAATCGAAGCTCAAACCCTGAGTTACATTGCCTTTTAGTTTTACCAATAACTGAGGGAATAGATGATTTATGCTGTAATTAAAAAATTAAATAAAATAAGAGCGCAATTTTGGTTCTAAATAAGACATGAAACTGCAAGAGTTGAGAATTGAAGCTCAAACCCTAAGCTACATTTTCTTTCGGTTTTACCAATTACCGAGGGAATAGATGATTTATATTTTAAATAAAAAATTAAAGTAAATAAGGGCGCCATTTTGATTTTAAATAAAACACGAAATTGCAGGAGCTGAGAATCGAAACTCAAACTCTGAGCTATATTTCCTATCGATTTTACAGAAAACCGAGAGACTAGACTTAATTTAAATATTAATATTAAAAGGTTGCACTCCAGGGTATTTGACCTCGGTTTTTAATTGGCTGAGATGAAAATTTTGTCATAAAATATATTATTTATAATAGTGTATTATGGACATGATACAACAATAACAACAACGGGAATAATTATAACAACATTGTTGATAGAGAGTTGTATTTTAACAGTCTAAGACAATAAGACCTCTAAGAAATGATAGACAAACTGAAATGAAGATTGGATTTCTCCAAAGTGTTTATTCTATTCTTTTTTCATGTTTAGATCACAAAGATCCATATATTGATCTGATCAAACTCTATGAATTATCTGGCATACTTGGAGTTATGAGACTATTTCTCCACTTACTGGTCGTGGAAGAACAATATTGGTATTTGATACTTACATTCACTATAGTCTATTAAAATAACACTGACATTTTCATAAATTTTTATCAAATAGACAAACACTTATGTTTCTCATTAACACATTATAAGAAAGTTGACATATAATAATAGAAGATTTTAGTGCCAGCAAAAAAAAACCCATAAATATATATGTCATTTATCTATGGAATGCTCTTTCTGAATTTTTTTATTTTTTAAAAAGGTCATATACTAACGATAGTGTGACATTTGTTAGTGTACACAAAATTATCAGCTGCACCCATTTTCTGTCTCTCATTACTTATAAGGATAAGATCACTATTATCTCTACCTCTTTTCATAATTTGATATATGTGTAGAGTATAATTAGGAGCATCATATACATAAAATTCGAAACTATTTATTATGATACTTACGCAGAAAATCAGTTATAGAATGTTGAGTATATAAAGAGAAGGCACATATTCCTGCGTCTAATACAAAATAAAATTGCATAGGACAGTCGAAATGAAAAATCTAACAATTGACTGTGTCAAAATATTAAATTGTTTGTGTTTGGAATTGATTGGAGAGATTTAAATTATTGAAATGGTTTTCCAAAAATACAAGTAGCAAGAGAATCAGAGGAAATCTCTAAGTCAAATAATAGAGACAAATGTAAAAGAAATAGAATACAAAAACTAGAAATGGACAGAAAATTAAGTTTGTGGTAATGAAGAAAACCTCAGCACATGATAAAGCATCATATAGACCTTGTTATATAAAAGTCTTTGTATGAAATGCATGTGATTGCAATTAATCCACTATAAGAGCCAACATTCAAATCCCTTTCTTTGAATTTAACGGTAAAGGACAATACGGATTTTTCGGAGTTGCTTCACCAATGGAAATGTGACAGTCCAAACCAAAATGCACGGTCAATGATAATGAATTTCACTAGAAAACACTTTCATTTATTATACTGTAGTCCATTTCTTTAGTATAAGAACCACCTACTATGTGTCTAACATTTCATCCAAACTTGTCAGTTTAAAATATAAAGATACAATGATCTTTGTGCGTTCTCTTGTTGTCTCATTCCACTTTCTTTTCTTTTTTCCACTCTTCTCTTTCACATTTACTACATCTTTTCCTTTAACTCATCCAAAGTGTCATCAATATGAAAGCCATGCCTTGTTGCAATTCAAGGAAGACTTTATCATCAATATGACTGCTTCTGATAATCCTTTCAGTTATCCTAAAACAACACCATGGAATGCAAGCACCGATTGCTGCTCATGGGATGGCATTCAATGTGATGTGCACACAGATCATGTCATTCACATTGATCTTAGAAGCAGCCAACTCTATGGTACAATGGATGCAAATACCACTCTCTTTCGCCTTGTACACCTTCGACATCTCGATCTTTCAGACAATGACTTCAATTACTCTCAAATCTCACCTAAGATAGGGGAGCTTCCACAACTAAGATATCTGAATCTTTCTCACACTCTTTTTTTTGGCGAAATTCCACCACAAGTTTCACAGCTGTCCAAGTTGTTATCTCTTGATCTAACCGACAATATGTTGCAACTCAAACAACCCATTCTTAGAAGCATAATTAAAAACTCAACAAAACTTCAGATTCTTCAACTTGGTCATGTAACTATTTCATCCACTTTACCAAACACACTCACAAATCTAACTTCGTTGCAAGTACTATCTCTTTACAACTCTGAATTGTATGGTGAGTTTCCAGTTGGAGTATTTCATCTTCCAAACTTGAAAATTCTAGATTTCAGCCATAATCCAAATCTGATTGGCAGGTTGCCCAAATTTCAGTCTAGTTCACTCACCGAGTTATGCTTTGATGAGACAGGTTTCTATGGTACACTTCCTGTATCCATAGGAAATCTTAGCTCTTTACATACCCTATCAATTGAAAATTGCAGTTTTTCTGGGTATATTCCTTCTTCACTAGGAAGCCTCACACAGCTCAAGCAGTTGTATCTTCGATTTAACCAATTTGAGGGAGACCCTTCTGTATCCTTGGCAAATCTTACCAAACTTAACCTCTTGTACGTTGGTTTCAATAAATTTACTTTTGAGACCATCTCCTGTATAGGTAAGCTCTCATCACTAATTAGATTGGATATATCCTCGTCAAATATTGGCAGTGACATCCCATTATCTTTTGGAAATCTCACCCAACTATCAATATTTAATGCACAAAATAGCAGCATAAAGGGTGAATTTCCATCTTGGTTGACAAACCTAACAGATCTGGCTTTCTTGAATTTAAAAAATAATTTTTTGCATGGAAAGTTGGAGCTTGACATGTTTTTGAAGCTCAAAACGCTAGTTTCCCTTGATTTATCAGACAACAAATTGTCATTATTCAATGGAAAAAGTTATTACAATGCGACCAATTCTCCAATCATGTTCTTAGGTTTGGCATCATGCAATATAGTTGAGATTCCAACATTTATAAGAAATCTCACTGTTGTGGAATATATTGAATTGGAATACAACAATATAACATCGCTACCTAGTTGGTTGTGGAGAAAATCAAGTCTACAAACCTTAGCACTTTCACACAACACATTGACAGGAGAAATATCCCCATCCATATGTAATCTCAAATCACTTATCCATCTTGATTTATCGTTCAACAATTTAAGCGGCCATGTTCCATCATGTATAGGAAACTTTAGCCAATATCTAGAATTTCTGGAGTTAAACGGGAACAAATTGTCTGGTCTCATTCCACAAACATACCTGATGGGAAATAAACTTCAGATGATTGATTTCAGCAACAACAATCTTCAAGGTCATTTGCCAAGAGCATTGGTCAATTGTGGATTGCTAGAGTACTTTGATATTAGTCATAACAATATCAACGATTCGTTTCCATTTTGGCTGGGAGATTTGCTTGAGTTGAAGGTATTGGCTTTAAGTGACAACGAATTTCATGGAGATATTTGGTGCCCTGGCAATATGACGTGCATATTTCCTAAGCTTCACATCATTGACCTTTCTCACAATGAATTCTCTGGAAGTTTTCCATCAGAAATGATACAAAGTTGGAAAGCAATGAAATCTTCAAACACAAGTGAATTACTGTATGACCCAATGTCATCATACGTTAGTGGTCACAAGTCATTTAAATTTGAAGTGCATAAATATAATCCTTATTCGCTCACAATGTTAAACAAAGGTCATACCATGGTTTATGAGAAGCTTCAAAATTTTTATAGCATGATAGTTATTGATATATCAAGCAACAAAATCAGTGGAGAGATACCAAAAGTCCTAGGTGACTTGAAGGGTCTTGTTTTGCTCAACTTGTCAAATAACACATTTATTAGGAGCATTCCGTCTTCCTTAGGGAACCTTTCAAACTTGGAAACATTGGACCTTTCTCTCAACAATCTGTCAGGGAAGATTCCCCAAGAGTTGACACAACTCACCTTTCTAGAGTTCTTCAACGTGTCCTTCAACAATCTCTCAGGTCCTATACCTCAGAATAAGCAGTTTTCAACATTCCAAGGTGATTCATTTGAGGGTAACGAAGGTCTGTGTGGGGATCAGTTGCTGAAGAAGTGTTTAGATCATGATGTGCACTCATTTTCTCCACCTACTACCGCTGAAAATGATAATGACTCAGAACCTTTCATTGAAATTGCGTGGAAAGTAAGTCTAATTGGGTATGTAGGTGGTCTTGTTGCTGGAGTTGCATTGGGAACCACTTACAGCTCACAGGTACTTAGGTGGCTTAAAAGGTTCTTTTGAGTTAAAAGAAACAAGCTTTGTTTTCTTTTGTATTTATAGTTATCATCTGCTTTTGTTTTCTTTTATTGCGATTGTCTCTAGTAAGAGTGTGTGTTGTTTGAAGTTTTTCGGTTGTAAGTTTGAAATTTCAACAAATAAATTTTCAGTTAGACTGGGGATATAGTGTGCATCTCTCTTATGAATATATTTTTCCTGTATGATCCATCGATTTATAATTGCGACATGTTGAACTCCTGTGTTTCTAACAAGAGGATATCAAGAGAGTTTAGACAAGGGATACAAGAATATGAAACCGAAGTTAATTAGGTCAAACCAACTAAGAAACATGAATCTAGTACAACTTAATGGTTTCTGTGGCTAAACAATTTCAATAGTAATTGGATAATGTATATCATAATGTGTTGAAAATCATTAATCATTCACCACTAAATATAATTAACCACACTTTTTGAACATCATTAAATAAATTTTTTAAATGTTCAAATATACATAATATTCATTAAATATCTAAATCATGTTCAAGTATATACATCTAAAAATTGTGGTTAATTATAGTTGTTAATTACTTTAGCAGTTAGTTAACAAGTAATAACTTTCAATACCTTGTTATATTCATTAACCATTGACAAGTTAGAGATATTTGTTTCCAAGTATTAGTCATTTATGTTGATCAGCAACAATTCATGAGAAAATCATTGTTGCATATTAGTGGTATTTTTGTCACCTTGCAACCATGATTTTAAATTGCGGTTGTGATTGCGGGTGTTGCGATTGCGATCATTATGGTTGCTCCGATGCACATTGTGGCCGTAGCGTAAATTTTGATTGACAAAAGTTTGAAATCCAAACCACTACACACCTCATGAGAGGGACCGAGCTTTGCAACCACTATTAGTTTAAGCACATGATAGAGTTTTGAAGCCAAATCGAGAAGAGGAAAGAGATCATTCGTAATCTACAAGAAAACCAAGTCCAAGCTAAAAAGATCCTCTTATCCACCATTTTTTTTACATTTGTTGAAATACCGATAAAAAGCTTATCATTATGCACAAATCAAGTGGTCGAAAACCCTGTGTTCCACATCATAGTAACACCCTCTAATCTTAGGCCTATCACCTATAGAATGAAGAAGTTTAAAAAGGTGGCTAGGATCTCTTGGAAAAAAAACTTGAAGCCCAACCAACTAAAAATCTTATACATAAACAAGACTATAGGTAACAAACAAATGGGAAGCTAACTCAAGTCAATCATCGCACAAGATATAAGAGATTTCCTCTAGATCAACTACGACTTTACTCTTAAAGTTATTCTCTTAAGATGGGAACCAATCTTATGAAATCTTCCAAGAGAAAATATTCAACTTGGAGGGGGCCCAACTATCCCGGATCAAGGGATGGGTTGGGAACTTCTTCTTGACTCGGGTAATATGAGAAGGCACAGAGCTCAATCAAAGACAAGCCACAACTCAAAAAACCTACCTTCACTTAAGGAAGAGACATTTAAGACACCATAGTGGTTATACAAAATATGAGGCCAGAGATCAGAAGCACGAATGATAAGGTGCCATCTCCATTTAGCTATTAGAGCTAAGTTCACGAGCCGAAGATATCTAACTCCTAAATCCTCTTTATTCTTAGGTTTACATACATGCAACTACTTCACCCAGGAGATCTTAGAATCTCCCTTCACACCACCCAAAAAGAACCTTATCTAAATCCTCACTAAGATCTTCCATACTTTCAAAAGCATCTTAATGAAAGATAGGAAGAAAATAGAAAGATAATTGAGGATAAAATTCAGAAGAACCACTTTGCCACTTAGGCTATAGCACCTTTGAAGCCAATAATTAAGCCTTTTGCATCAGATTAACCAAGGATCCCAAGTGGACTTGTTAAGCGCCACAACTCTATCAACCACCATTCTACCACTGAGGAAAGCTGATTGATAGAGAGACATAAGCTTATCCATCACCTCTCCTAATCTCTTGGCTAGAAACTTTCCTACTAGCTTATACAGGGAGCCAACAAGGGAATTATGTCGAAAATCACTCACTAGACAAGGATTAATAACTTTGGGGAAAAGAGACACAATATTGGAGGAAAAACATTCGGGGAGCAATGAAAAACGGTGAAACTCATCAAACATAATCCTAACATGTTCCCTTAACAATATCTAACAACACTATTTCAAATAACGCTTTTCATGACGAAACTTTCACCTTGAACAATAGAAAACCGAGGTATACAACCAATGCGCACTATTTTTATTATTTAAAAAAAACAAAAATTCCTTCGTTTTTTATAAAATCGAGGTGCAAAAACAACTTAATATAAGTTTCGATTCCCAGCTATCGCAGTATATGATTTTATTTGTTTATAAGTGTAAACAAAATATTCTAACTCTTCAGTTTTATATTTAATCGAGGAATAAAATAATAAGATTTTACTATAAAAGTACTCATTAAATAGGTTTTACCCTAATCCTTACTAATATGAAGCCGCCTCAAACATCATTCTTTGGGATGGATTACAAGACAGAAAAATCTACAATGTTTTTCTATCTTGAACAAAACATTTTTTCTGTCCCTGCAATTTATCTTACATAATGGTGTTGATGTTGTTATTGTATTTATGTAATAATATTCCTATGTTGTCGATCAAAGAAAATATTGAGAAATCTATTGTTTTCCTCGGTTGCAGCATTGGGAAATTTATTACTAAACATAATCATCCATTTCTCTTTCATATTTTCTCTCACGTGAAAGCATTTTCCATGAAAATATATGCTCAATATAATATGGGATGAATTGCAAGTACAAAAAAAATTCTCTTGGTTGGAACAGATAACTTCTCAGAAATCTATAAACAATGTAAATATAAAAAAAATTCCTTGTTTCGAACAGATAACTCCTCTGGGTTGTTCTCCAAGAATCCATTGTCAAACTCTTGATTTGTTTAAGTAGTTTAATTTAATATTCTGTGTAAACAATGTAAATATATAAAAAATAAGGCTTTTCACCTCGGTTTTAAACAGAAACTGATAGGTATGTGGCTTGGGATGGAACATATTTTATTTATTTATATTTGAAAAGAAACACAATTTACCTCGGTTTTGAGTGATAACCGAGGTAACATATACGCGTGTTTTTTTTATTTCTTCATTGTCCTTAAACAAATCTTCATCGTCCATTTAATGACTATCAACGTTCAAGTCACTGCCAATAGTGATCCTCGTGAAACCTAAAATCCTCATTATAAAAGATTCTGAATATTTAAATTAGAGAGTAGTGAATCCACAAGAAACCCAAAAGTTATTGTGAAACTCTATGTTTATTTAGCTAACCTTTTTTTTTTGTTTTATATCAAAAACAAACGAATGCAAGTCATAGAGAATATATTGCATTTGATCTTCTCCAATATATCAAGTATATGTTCTTCACCGACAACGATGACGATGAAGAATAACATTTTTACTTTAAAATTATGTGTAAACAATGTAATATTCTGTGTAAACAATGTAGTTTGTAAACAAATTAATTTACTAATATTCTGTGTAAACAATGTAATGAGTTTTATTTATAAAAAAAAATCTAACCCCTAGGTTTTTAAATAAACTGAGAGGTATGAGGCACTGTTTTTGTAAATAATAAAAATGCAATTGAAATAAATTATATAAAGTCAAAGATATATGTGATAACATGTAAAATCACAGAGACAAATCTATGGTCAAATCTGAATACTCATACGAGTCTGACCGAGAAAATAATTAAAAAAAGGTATGTATGTTCTTTTCTAGCTTATTAATTGAATCAATGAGATATTTGTGTATATGTAAATACAAAGCCTCTATTAGATTTATAGAGAAATTCTTTTAATAAAAGAATCTTCAGAGATCTTTAAGAAGAAACTATGTTGTATTTTTCTATACTGAATATATCATTAGCTAGATGATGTTATATTTATGGAAACAGTTTCCTCACTTTTTGTGATGATACTCCTGTTTGTTAGCTATCAAAGAAACCAATTCAATATTCTTTACACTACTACGAAAAATATATACAACAATAGTTGGAAAATAGATAACATCACGCGTGACCTGCCATAGTTACGTAGGGCGTGGTTATACATGCGCAACTTACAATCACGGTCTTACAGCCGTTGTAGAAAACCTGAAGGCGCGCTATATATGATCACGATTTCTTTACTTAACCGTGGTGATATATGCCTTTAGGCAAATAACATTTTATAACGGTTATTATAAATAACCGTTGTTGAAAGTACCCAAGGTTTATTATATAATATGTAGATTGCTTGTATTTCAATAAACCTCACATCAACATACAACCCTTCAAATTGATGAAGTATATAATCTAAAAATTAAACTATTCTTGAAAGCCAACTTAAACAAGCCGCTGCTTTCCGAATTACATCTGTCTCATCGTTCATCTCACGCTATTTAGCATATAGAATATGGTTCAATGGTCTAAGTCCTTCATCACATAAATTCCTTCTATTCTAGTTTAATTTGAATAATATCAATAAATTGTTGTTATTCAAATTAAACTATAAGAGAATATATTAATGTGTTGAAGGACTCAGATCATTGACCCACATTCTATAAGTTAAATAGACTAAGATGAATGACGAGACAAATGCAATTCGAAAAACCTTGATTGATATAAGTTGGCTTTCAAATACAACTAAATTTTAAGATTATAAGTTTCTATGTCAATTTAAATGAAATGTATTTTCAGTGAAGGGTTAGTGAAACAAACAATTTACACAACATATAATAAACTCATCTTCATACAACATCATACAACAACACAAGATATTATGTAATTCTTTGAGAATAAATTATGTTCAAGGACAACAACAACAACATATAATAACATTTATCAACAACACAACGACATACAACAAAATAAGGTTCAAGGACAACAATAACAACATACAACGACAACAGCAACATACAACAATATACAACAACATAAGATATTATGTAATGTTTAAAGAACGCACATTTTCTTAAACTAATCGTTGATCTGAAATAAATTATGATTTTCATCTACTTTATGAAGCTATGAAGAAGAAGTACAAGGTGGATGAAGTTAACACAATAACTTCATACTTCTTGTATTTTTATTCATAGTTACACAAACCATATGTATCATAGCCAAATTATACGATTTCTTAAGGTGGTGAAGACGAATCTGAAAAAATGAGAACATTCACCAAATAAAAAAATGAGAAACCATTTTTTAATAAGAAATGCAAACGAAATCGAAGCATAAGTTTAATGAACGAACTTGAAATATGATTAAAGAGTATTATAGGGATTGGTGAAGACGAATCTGAAGGTTTAAGAAAGTTTAAAGAGTGACATGGATGGTAGGGTTATGTTATGAGAGAGAAGAGTGAAATATGTTAGGGTTTTCATTTGAGAGAAACGATTGTTATGTATTGAACGATAGATACTTTCGCTTATATAGTAAAAAAATATCATATTTCATCACAGTTAGAAAGAAACACCGTGATATAATATATCACTTTTCATCACGATTATAACTAAAAACCATCACATAATTTTAAACTTTAACACAGTTCTATAATCAAACTGTGGTTAAATCACTCACAATTTTTGTATTTATTTATGAACCCAATTGTTAGAGAGGTATTAATTATTGTTATAGTTATTTTTCATTACTGTTACGATTGTTATTTTTATTTTTGTTGGCTTGTACTATTTTTTTTGTAAAACAATAATATATAGTGATATAAAGAAAGAGTATGTATAACAATAATAAAAATTTTCATTAAAAGGGCCAAGAGGGAAGTACATAAATTATTTCATTACATATTGTCAATGTCGGAACAATAACCCCTAGCGGTAAAGGAATCTTCATAATCTATGACTCTTACCCTCGTCATATTCATAGTAATAAATCTTCCTAAGCACTTTTTTCTTCTTCTTCTTCTTCAGCTTCTTCTTTTTCTTCTTCTTGGCCTTCCTAACCCTAAGTGTATCCTTGACAGCAGTCAATCCAGATGCTTTGACCTCCTCAGTTGATTGCTAATCACGGTGTTGTAGTGTGGTAACTTCAGTTGTGATATTTCTATTAGCATTTTCAGTTGTAGAACTCATGTTGCTATATGTGAAGGTGTGAGAAAGACACAAGAAATGGGGGTTTGAATTCTGTTTTAACTCTTAATAACTTTTCGTCTCTTAAAGTTAATGCGCTAGGAGAATATCAGAGTTGCGTTGAGAGACTCTGACTTGCGATGCGTCATTCAGTCTGTGCTATGCATGAAGCATAAGCAACTAGGAGAATCTGAAATAACTATGCATGATTTAGACTTGCACTGCAGAAGCTTACCAGAGTTGAGTTGCAAGGTTCTGACTTGCTATGCTAGGTTCTGATAATTGATACAGAAACATAAACAATAAATCAAAGCATAAGCAACAGTAAAGAACACACGATATATCCTGGTTCACCTGAGCAACTCTCAAGCTAGTCCAGTCCACCCTTCCAAGGTGATTTTGCCTTGAACACAAGGACTTAATCCACTATAACCAAAACCGATTACAGATGCACGGGCTAACGTTGGTGACTAACAACCTGCACAACTGCAGCTGTGACTAACCCACAATGAGCTGTTCAGTGATCCAAATTAATGGGTATAACAAACATTGACCTAATAGAATCCAATCTCGCAAGATCTCCTATCAGGATTTTCACAGCTAAACGTTCAGTGATCCGAGTTAACGAATATAACGTTTACTGACCATTCCTACAGGATTTTCAAGGAGTTCCATCAGTGATCTCACAAGAGTCTAACTCACAATTGGTCCTCTTTGAGATATGACTATCATTGACCATATTTCAGGATTTCCACAATGACACTCAGCCATTGTCCTCTCAAGTCTCTGATCACACTGATCACTTGGGGAATCCTAATTCACATAGAATTAGTTGTTCTGGAGATTACAATAATTGCTTCTAAATAAGCTGATAAACTCCTAAGTTTAAGTACATATGAACACACAAGTGTTCTAGCAAGATATGAGCAACAACTCCTTGCTATCTTCAGATTCTACAAAGATGTATGTTGATTTGACAGTGGATGACATCTTGTAGATCTTCTTCATCTTCTTCGTTGAACAAGCTTCGAGCAACAACTCCTTGCTTCTGATCTTCAATATAGCTCAGATGATGAAGTGGTTGATGAATTGATTATTTTCCAACAATGTCTTCGATCATCAACTTCTGTACTTTCTGATTGTTGTTGTGTTGATAGATGATTCTTTATGTTTCAACAACAATGGTCGTGTTTCCATTTTAATAGCAACAGCTGTGTTTGACGATGGTCGACACACGCACGATCCACGACACCAACGACAACACTCAGAAGCACTTCCTTCTTTACTTTATTTGAAAAGATTCGTTATGCAATGATGAAAGTTGTACTGCTATATCTTCTTTTTACTGTTGAGAAGTGATGGGATAGATCTTTTTAGTCTGAGGGCTAAGGTCTTTCATCTATTTCGGTTTTAATGATGTCAACAAATAAGCTAAGTATTAGATTGTAATTTGAGCGGTATCACTTCATTTGTCAGACAAATTGCATCTAATCATCGTTGTTCATGCATATAGACATATAGGACTTTGTCTTACCCATAAATACATATGCATGATCATTATATTGGTGTCTAGTATGTTTTTCCGGGTCTTGGTCAGTTAATATGTGCAGAAAAATACATTTCTTGAAAAATGCAAGTGATGCGCCGACCCAACCTAAGCATGAGTCGACTCATGCTTGTTGGAACAAAGTTTGTGGAAAGGTCGGGAAAGCGCACGCTGACCCCTGCAGGTTGTGGGTCGACGCATGATTCTGGGAATTTGAAAATATGCAAAAACTGCATACTTGCGTCGACGCAAGATGCCAAAAGGTTGACGCATGATTGTGAAACTTGCAAAGTGATCTCCTCGGGTCAGCGCACGCCGACCCTCATTAAAGGATGGGTCGACCCAAACACGCCTGAACTGAATTTTTTCACTTAAATTTTTCTGTTATTTCTGTTACAAGTTTTATTGGGTAAAATCATTCTCTATAAATAGTCTGGTCATCTCATTTTCTAAAAATAACAAGAAACGTGAAAATTTATATCAATCTTTCTCTTCATCTTCATCTTCAACCTTGAGTCAACCAACAATTACACATAATTATTTTTGCTTGTGTTGTCCATTGTTTTGAAGTGATAACGTTCAGAATTAGGAAGTGTTGTGATCTTCATTTCTGGGTTGAGAATTGGTAGGTGATTCTTGAATAAAACCATAGGTTTTATCCTCCAAGAATCAAAGGAGATTTTGGGGGGTTTTTGGCACAAACCATTTTGTTCTATAGGGATTCAGCCGTGCGAAGGTAACCGAAGAATAGAGTTTTCTATCGGTTTAGTAGCTACAGTCGGAGGATCGTAGAAGAAAGGTTTGGGGATCGAATTACGGAGAATTGAAGTCGGCCGAGTGAAGGTAACTGAAGAACGATGGTTTCTTGCAGTCTAGTAGCGTGGGGCGGTAACTTGTTCAACCAAATTCGTGGCACTTGATTCGTCTTGAATCAAGGGAAGAGAAGGCTCAGCATCAACGATCAAAGACGTTTGTGAGTTTGGATGTTCATAGTTCTTCTCTTGTAATAAACAATTTGCAACAGCTACATATATATATATATATATATATATATATCAATTTCAATTGTGGAATTGGGGGCAGAGGTACCCAAAGCGAGGACGATTGGGGAACTGCCTAATCAAATCTCGTTTGTTCTGTCTTTCACTTAATTCTTTACGTTTGATATCATTCGAATTTGCGAAGTCTAAATTGATCAAAATTTCTGAGCTGGTGTTATATTGAGTTGTTAAATTGTTTTGTAAATCTGATATAATCCCTTGGATTGTATTTAGGAGCAGCTCAACATCACATTACTTTGAAATCTGCACTTAGTGTGTTAACGCACACCAAGTGTTCGATAATTTTGTTTCAACGCAAAATCGAACGTATTTGCAATCATTGTTTGTCGATTTACCTCGTTGGGTTGGATTAACTATCAAGCAAATAAAACATTGTTGATTGCATTTAAAATGTGTTAATCAATCTGAATTTTTCTCATCCATAATTCATTCCCAATATTGTCGTGCATAACTGATCCCTCTAGTAGAGGTCCGTGGTAGACGTGTGATTCAGTGGTTACTTCCACCAAACTTTTAAAACAATTTTTTTGGTAACCATTTGCGTGTGAAACTCGATGGATCTATTCAACCCCCTTCTAGATCCATAGCCATCGTCTAACAAGTGGTATCACGAGCTCCGGTTTATCAGGTGCTTCGGTAAAACTTCTTGGAATATGGCGAACGAACCTAAAGGGGCTTATAATAGGGCTCCGGTTTTTACTGGCGAGAATTACAGCTACTGGAAGGATTGTATGCACGTTCATATAAATTCCTTATATCGAAGGTTTGGAACGTTATTTTAAACGGTCCTATGCAAATTACAATGACCAATGCCGAAGGCATGGTCGTTCCCAAACCCGAAGACCAATGGAATGAGGAGGACGAGAAAAAGTACAACTATGATTGGAAGGCTCGAAATATTTTGATCTCCTATTTCGGAGTTGACGAATATTATCGAGTCTCTCATTGTGAATTGGCCAAAGTCATGTGGGATGCTTTACAAGTAGCCCACGAAGGCACTAATGATGTTAAAATGGCTCATATCAACACACTAACGCAAGAGTTCGATCTTTTTTACATGAAGCAAGGGGAAACCATTGCGGATATGCAAAAACGATTTACTCATATTATCAACAAATTGCATGTACTTGGTAAACCAATTCCAAACGAGGTTGCTACTAACAAGATTTTGAGGTGTCTTAACAGGGAATGGCAGCCGAAGGTCACCGCTATCAAGGAGGCCAATAATCTAGCTATTCTAGACCTCACCACACTATTTGGTAAACTCGATGAGCATGAGCAAGTGCTCATTAGTCTGGATAAACATGAAAATAGCATAAAGAAGGAGAAAACAAAAGATACGGAGAAGAAGTCGATTGCTCTTAAGACTTCTTATTCAAAGTCCACACACCAAGAGCAAAGTGATGATGAAACCAACAATGACGAAGATGATGACAATAGTCTATTTGTGAAGAGATACAATAGATATGTTTAGAAGGCAAGCTAGAAAGGAAGGTAACAAGAATGGCAAAGTAAAAGGAACGTGCTACAATTGTGGAAAATCCGGGCACTACAAGGCGGATTGCCCATCACTTAAGAAAGACAAGGATAAGGAAAAAGATAAGAGCCGTCAACATAAAAAGTCAAACAAATCTCGACGAGCATACATCGCTTGGGAGAGCGATAGTGAGTCGGAGAAAGAGGACAACTCAAGTGATGAAAGTGAATCCGTTAACCTATATCTTATGGCACGTCAAAGCAAAAAGAAAGAGGTAAAACACGCTAAATATGACCATTCTAATAGTATGTCTCATTTAGAATTGCAAAGAGCTTTTGATATGTTGCACCACGAGGCTAAGGAAGCTTTTCAACGCTTAGCCTCAAACAAAAAGATTTTTAAATATTTGGAGGAAAAAGTCTCCGATTCCGAAAAGGAGTTGGAAGCTCTTAAAAACTCCATGATGGATGCATCAAAAGCTGAGATTGATGAGAATAAGTCCTCATGGTTTAAGTATGGGGGCTGTGATACTTGTCATATTTGGCAAAAAGAGGTGAGAACCCTCAAGGCCAAATTAGACAAGGCTCTAATGCCTAAAGTTACATTTGCTATTGATCGATCACATTATCGAGAAAGCATGAATAATCCGTATCAAAAGTATATGTATGTGATTCGAGATAGTGATAGCAAAGGTAAATTCCAAATAAATCATAATTGCCTATATTGTTGCAAGCCTGGTCATACTATTGCTAAATGTCGTTTTAGAAGATTTCTTGTTCCAAAAGGCATTTATCAATGGTTTCCCAAGTGCGATCTTGGTTTCACTTACCGCAAAGGACCCAATGAGAATTGGGTACCTACTCTCCCTTAATTGTTTTGTAGGTACAAAGTCTTGAGACCACCGAAAGAAGATGGGTTCTAGATAGTGGCTGCTCAAGACATATGACCGGCGACATATCTCTTTTCATCGACTTTGTGGCAAAGAAAAAGGGGTTTGTCACCTACGGAGATAACAACAAGGGACAGATTCTCGGCAAAGGTAGTGTAGGTAACCCCTCATCTACTTCTATCTCTGATGTGCTTCTTGTGGAAGGCCTTAGACACAATCTTTTAAGCATTAGCCAACTATGTGACAAGAATTATAAAGTATCATTTTCAAAAGATTGTTGCATAGTTGAAGATAGTGACAAAAAGAATGTGTTTAAGGGTTTGAGGGTAAACAACGTCTATATGCTGGACTTAAATGAGGTATCGTTGAATGGAGACAAGTGTCTAGTCAATATGAATGAAGATTGATGGTTATGGAATAGACGCTTGGCTCATATCAACTTTGATTTGCTTAACAAAATAGTCTCTAAAGACCTATAATCATCGGTTTGCCCAAAATCAAATTCACAAAGGATCACCTTTGTGATGCCTGCCAAATGGGGAAGCAGACAATTATCTCATTCAAATCTAAAAACATCGTTTCAACTATGAGACCCCTTGAGCTCCTCCATATGGACCTCTTTGGACCTTCTAGGGTTAAAAGCCTAGGTGGTAACTATTATGGTTTTGTAATAGTCGATGATTTTTCTAGGTTTTGCTGGACCATTTTCTTAGCAAATAAAAGTGATACCTTTTCGGCCTTTGAGAGATTTGCTAAGTTATCTCAAAACAAGTTAATCACGAACATTGTGTCAATTAGAAGTGATCATGGGGGTGAGTTTGAAAACCATTTATTTGAAGTATTTTGTGAATCCCATGGAATCGATCATAATTTTTCCGCACCACGTACCCCTCAACAAAACGGGGTTGTGGAACGTAAAAATAGAATTTTGGAAGAATTAGGAAGGACTATGATCAATGAGAGTGGACTCCCGAAATACTTTTGGACCGACGCCATAAGTACCACTTGTTACATTTTGAATAGGGTGCTCATCCGGCCTATTCTAAACAAGACACCGTATGAGCTTTTAAAAGGGCGTAAGCCAAATATCTCTCACCTTCACGTTTTTGGTTGCAAATGTTTCATGTTAAACAATGGAAAAGAGACACTTGGTAAGTTTGATGCCAAGGCCGACGAGGGTATTTTTCTTGGATACTCTCAGTCAAGCAAAGCTTATAGAATATTTAATAAAAGGTTACGAATTGTTGAAGAGTCGGTACACGTTACTTTTGATGAGTCTTATCCGAGAAATGTCGGAGAAGGTAGTTCTTTCCATGGTGTAGGTGTATCTTCTAAAGACATACTCAAGGACACTGATAAGGGAACTGATCAGCTTGAAGCAGTGCGTATCGAGGAGGAAAAGGATCACCAACCAATGAAGAGTGAGGAGGATCATCCAACAAATGAAGATGACCTTCCTCCAGCATGGAAGTCTTCCAAAGACCATCGAATCGACAATATCATCGGTGATATCTCTAAGGGAGTAACCACTCGCTCTAAACTTAGTAACTTTTGTTATTACTCCGCTTTTGTGTCCCAAGTTGAACCTAAAAACGTAAAGGAGGCGTTACTCGATGAGCATTGATTTCTATCAATGCAAGATGAGTTAAACCAATTCAGGAGAAATGAGGTTTTGGACCTTGTCCCCCCTCCGCGAGATCATCGAGTAATCGTCACCCGATGGGTGTTTAGGAATAAACTTAATGAAAATGGAGTAATAACACGAAATAAAGCACGGCTTGTAGCGCAAGGGCATAACCAAGAGGAAGGAATCGACTATAAGGAAACTTATGCGCCGGTTGCCCGACTCGGGGCTATACGCCTTTTACTTGCTTATGCTTGCACCAAGAACTTCAAATTGTTCCAAATGGATGTTAAAAGTGCTTTCCTTAATGGATACATAAATGAAGAGGTTTATGTTGCCCAACCTCCGGGTTTTGAATCCCATGAATATCCTGATCATGTCTACAAACTTAAACGTGCTTTGTACGGACTTAAACAAGCCCCTAGGGCTTGGTATGAACGTCTAAGCAAATTTTTACTTGATAAAGGGTATTCAAGTGGGAAGGTTGACACAACCCTCTTTATTAAACATCAAGGAAAACACTTAATCTTGGTACAAATTTATGTTGACGATATTATATTTGGGTCTACTAACATGACCTTGGTCAAGGAGTTCTCTAGTCTTATGCAGAGGGAGTTTGAGATGAGCATGATGGGGGAGCTTAACTATTTCCTCGGATTGCAAATCAAACAACTCGAAGAGGGCACATTCATGAGTCAATCAAAATATTGTTTTGAACTCCTCAAACGTTTCGACATGCTAAACTGCAAAGCAATAGATACTCATATGCCTACATGTGCCAATCTTGATCGTGATGAACATGGTAAAGATGTAGAGATAAAGATGTATTGAGGTATAATTGGATCTCTTCTTTATCTTACCGCATCACGTCCCGATATTATGTTTAGTGTATGCATGTGTGCGAGGTATCAAGCACGTCCCAAGGAATCCCACTTAAAAGCAGTTAAGCGCATACTTCGATACCTTTCCGGTACTCCGAAGTATGGGTTGTGGTATTCTAAAGGTAGTGTTTGTTCCTTAGTTGGTTATTCCGACTCCGACTTTGTCGGGTGCAAGTTGGATAGGAAAAGTACTAGTGGCACGTGTAACTTTTTCGCAAATTCCTTGGTGAGTTGGCATAGCAAGAAACAGGTTTCCGTTGCTTTGTCAACAGACGAGGCAGAATACGTTGCCGCCGGAAGTTGTTGTGCTCAAGTCCCATGGCTTAAGCAATAATTGCTTGATTTCAATTTAAAACTTGAGCGTATTCCTATTTTGTGCGATAACACTAGTGCTATTAACCTAACTAAGAACCCCGTATTACATTCACGCACCAAGCATATTGAAATACGTCATCATTTCCTTAGGGATCATGTAGAGAAAGGTGATGTGGTCTTTGAGCATGTTGATACTAAAAATCAACTTGCTGACATCTTTACAAAACCACTAGCTACTGAGCCTTTCTTTCACATCCGTAGGAAACTAGGCGTTCTCGATATTTCGGATCGTGTTTGATAATTCATTAAGATAGTAGCTCTTCACATCTATATATGCTTGTTTATGGTTTTGACTAACTATGCCAAGAGTTATTGAGCAGTATGTGAGGGCTCTCATCATCGTTCATGGTCAAGGTAATATCGTTTCGCTCTGTAAATTCCTTTTAAGTATAGGTACCATGTTGAGTGCTTTATAATTGATGTTTATTACATGTTGTAGCATATTTTACTCATTTCGATACTTGTTCTATGTGTGTGCTTGTTTATTTTTCTTATATTGGAACTTTTGTATGCAAAATTTAATTTTTTTTTCATTTTTGACTTGGATGAGTTGACCGAAAGATGCCATGGGTCGACTCATGAGCTGAAGCATTTTTCAAGGGAAACAACCTGGTTAGCTCACGCTTACCTGCGGTCGGCGCATATCAAAATTTTAAAATTTTTCAAAACCTAGCAATCTTGCGCCGACGCACCCTGTCCTTGGGTCGACGCACACCAGACGCACTCAAAATCCTTTTTATTTTGGGAATGCGCGCGCCAACCTAATGTTTCCACTCTTCTTTACATATCTTCATTACACTTTATTACTTGTTCATTGCATGTTAAACATTGTAGAATTTTGGCCTTCTCCTCTTCATTTCTTCCATCTTCCCATTAAAACTTCATCATATCTCCATTAAAACCCACAAAAATCAAAAACCCATAAAGTGTGAATCTTCAAGGTTTTAAGAACAAGGGTTTCACAAGGTTTCTGACAGCAAGATCATCATCCTCCTTCAACCATCGCGCACTGTTCATTTTCTTCATCACCTTCATAAAAAATGACTTTCCGACACACAACCGGTCAACGAACAACTAGAGCTTCATCTGTAGGAACTTCTTCAACACCGGTAACTATTAACTCTTTACTCTCTGATGAACTGTCTGGTCCTTTTGAGGTAGAGTTTAGTCATCGTGCTGTTATTCCACAACATGGTTTCTATGTTTTGATGGGTCCAGACTACAAAATTCCTGAGATAACTGAAATGCTTAGTGTTCAAAATTTTGGTGAGTTTCTTGAATGTGATGATAAGTTCAATAGTGATATGATTCGATTATTCTAATGTTAAATTAAGGGAAAATTTAAGGGTGCTGAGTTTTCGTTTTCTATGAGTAATGTACGTCATCCTGTAAACAATGCGTTATGGAATACTTTGTTTCATATGGATACTGATGAAAATCTCCCCAAAGTAACCGACACCAAGTTTGTTCAAAACTATGAGTTTAAATCTGCTCTGAACTCTATGTTGCGTGAACCATATCCGGACGAAGTTGTGGCAAGTGAATTTTTTCTGAAAAATGTTACCACCGGTCATTTGAAATTTGTTGACCGCGTTCTGTAGTGGATTGTTGCTCGTATTTTGAGACCTAAGAAAGGCGGGTACTCAAGAGTTGAGAAGGAAGAAGTGCATCTCATTTACATACTGAAGAATCGGATCAAAATCAACTGGCCACACTATTTTGCATATCAGATGTTTGTTACCCGCGACTCCACCAAAAGTCTGGCTTTAGGTTATGCATCTTGCATTCAGAACATTTTGAACAAGGCTGGAATCTCGGTTCCGAATATTCCTTACATCCAGATTTCATCCGAACATTAATTTCAACCAAAAACACTCACCATGATGGGTTACACTTGGGATTCTGTAAAGAATGAGTTCAAGTACCGACACAGATCAACTCATCCTTTTCCACATGAACCTGAAGAACCTAATCATGACGAAGAAAATGATGATGAGGAAGTCCATGATAGTGACAATCAAGGTGTTCACAATGCTGATGTGGTCATGGAAGACGAATATGATACGACATGGCTGGGCCATGCTCAACCAGAGGAAGATGCTGAAAATCAGGGATGGGGTCAATGGCAAAACAACAGTTGGACAACTCTTAGGGATGCTTATGTTCCTCCTACCTATGGTTGGCAACAACAAAACAATGAATCCGACTGGAAACATTCTGAATATTCTGCACCTCCGACTCCGCAGCCACAGGAAGATTATCGACCTATAGAAGAAATTATTTTAATGTTGGAACACATGTAGTTAGAACACGAACATTTCAGGGAATTACAAGCTCAGAGGTATACTGCTCAGGAAGCGCGGCTTACTTCACTTTTAAATCAGATGGCTGCTCATACTCAGAACTTTACTAGCTTTGCTAACGCCTCCATGACACGATTCAACAATTTGGACAATGCCATGGCAGTTCAAACTCAAAATCTGACCAATAGCCTAGGCATTCTCAATCACGCCGTCATAGATTTGAATCAATACCTTGAGGAGTTTCCGCCACCACCATACAATCACCGTGGAAGAGGTCACCCATTTAGGGGGAGGAGACCATAGGCTTTCGCATCATCATTAGTGCATCATATTACTTGTGTTTTGTTTCTATGTTTTGTTGTTTGGATTGTATGTTATTTCCGTTTTAAACTTCGTTTCAGTTTGTTTTGAATTTATGTTTTGAATTATGGAATGAATTGTGTTTGCTTATTATGTTCCATATTTATCCGTTTCAAATATTACATTAACTATATCATATGTGGATGCGTGTTTAGTGTTGCCCTGTTGCAAATTTGTAGATGAATCCTTACTTGTTATAGTGTTATTCTTTTGACCACCTTCTTCTCTTCTTTTTGATGTTGACAAAGGGGGAGAAGGATAGCAAGCATAAATTAACCAAGTGTTAAAGACCGGGGGAGGTTGTTCGTTATCACATTACAAATCAAGAGAAAGCTAAACAGTGTTGCCATCATAAAAAAGGGGGAGTATGTGAGGGCTAAGGTCTTTCATCTATTTCGGTTTTAATGATGTCAACAAATAAGCTAAGTATTAGATTGTAATTTGAGCGGTATCACTTCATTTGTCGGACAAATTGCATCTAATCATCGTTGTTCATGCGTCTAGACATATAGGACTTTGTCTTACCCATAAATACATGTGCATGATCATTATATTGGTGTCTAGTATGTTAGTCCGGGTCTTGGTCAGTTAATATGTGCAGAAAAATACATTTCTTGAAAAATGTAAGTGATGCGCCGACCCAACCTAAGCATGAGTCGACTCATGCTTGTTGGAACAAAGTTTGTGGATAGGCCGGGAAAGCGCACGCTGACCCCTGCAGGTTGTGGGTCGACGCATGATTCTGGGAATTTGAATATATGCAAAAACTGCATACTTGCGTCGACGCAAGATGCTAATAGGTTGACGCATGATTGTGATACTTGCCAATCTTTCTCTTCATCTTCATCTTCAACCTTAAGTCAACCAAGAATTACACATAATCATTTTTGCTTGTGTTGTCCATTGTTTTGAAGTGATAACGTTCAGAATTAGGAAGTGTTGTGATCTTCATTTCTGGGTTGAGAATTGGTAGGTGTTTCTTGAATAAAACCTTAGGTTTTATCCTCCAAGAATCAAAGGATATTTTGGGGATTTTTGGCATAAACCGTTTCGTCCTACAGGGATTCAGCCGTGCGATGGTAACTGAAGAACAGAGTTTTCAGTCGGTTTAGTAGCTACAGTCGGAGGATCGTAGAAGAAAGGTTTGGGGATCGAATTGCGGAGAATTGAAGTCGGCCGAGTTAAGGTGACTGAAGAACGTTGGTTTCTTGCAGTATAGTAGCGTGGGACGGTGACTTGTTCAACCGAATTCGTGGCACTTGATCCGTCTTGAATCAAGGGAAGAGAAGGCTCTGCATCAACGATCAAAGACGTTTGGGAGTTTGGATGTTCATAGTTCTTCTCTTGTAATAAACAATTTGCAACAACTATATATATATATATATATATATCTCAATTCCAATTGTGGAATTGGGGGCAGAGGTACCCAAAGCAAGGACGATTGGGGAACTACCTAATCAAATCTCGTTTGTTCTCTCTTTCCCTTAACTCTTTACGTTTGATATCATTCGAATTTGCGAAGTCTAAATTGTTCAAAATTTATGAGCTGGTGTTATATTGAGTTGTTAAATTGTTTTGTAAATCTGATACAATCCCTTGGATTGTATTTAGGAGAAGCTCAACATCACATTACTTTGAAATTTGCACTTAGTGTGTTAACGCACACCAAGTGTTCGATAATTTGGTTTCAACGCAAAATTGAACGTATTTGCAATCATTGTTTGTCGATTTACCTCGTTGGGTTGGATTAACTATCAAGCAAATAAAACATTGTTGATTGGGTTTAAACTGTGTTAATCAATCTGAATTTTTCTCATCCATAATTCATTCCTAATATTGTCGTGCATATCTGATCCCTCTAGTAGAGGTTCGTGGTAGACGTGTGATTCAGTGGTTGCTTCTGCCAAACTTTTAAAACAAATTTTTTGGTAACCATTTGCGTGTAAAACTCAAGGGATCTATTCAACCCCCCTTCTAGATCCATAGCCACCGTCTAACATTTAGTACGGTGTACAATCATTGATAACAGTAAAATTTGTCTTCAAATCTTCAGAGGCTTCTAATGGTATTTGGTTGAAGCATGAGTAGAGACTTTAGTTGGATCTTCAGAATCTTAAGTCTTTAGTCTTCAATACTTGCTCATTCCGAGTCTTGTCTTTAGAACTTCAGCACTTGTCTTGAAACCCTTTATCTTCATAGCTTCAAGTCTTCAGAGTCTTCAGAACCTTGTTCACTCAGAACGCTGTCTTCAGAGTCTTCAGAAGTTGATCATTTGAATCTTAATCTTCAGAACACTTCATTCTTCTGAGTCTTTCTGCACTTGGTCTTCAGAGCCTTCAGCCTTCAGAACTTCAAGTCATTAGAGTCTTCAGCACTTGGTTCTTCAGAAGATTATCTCTTTAGGAGCTTTGCTTATCTTCAGAATGTGAAACACCTTCAGAACAGAATCCACAAGAGCATTGCAACAGCAATATCGGCATCCTTGGATCTTTCTGCTTGTTTCCAGATAAAGAAGCAAACTTGCTTCTTGTGACTTGTGTTACACATAGTAACTCGTATGTAATCTTTTATGCGCATCTTTGCACAAGTTTGTTTGATATAATATCTTTAATAAATATGATCTGCACAGAAACAAACATTAGAACATAAAATAGTTCTTTCACAAATACTCATTGTTATCATCAAAACATAGAGATGACTTGCAGAGACAACTCTTGTTCTTACAATCTCCCCCTTTTTGATGACGACAAACCATGTATTTTGATAGAACATTTTATACAAGGTAATCACCAAGCTAAACATATTCAGAGTCTGGAACAACAACTCCCCCTGAATATGTTAACTCCAAAATTTTGTTTGTGATCGTCTAGAGTCTTATCTGATCCGAAAACTCACAGAATAACAATTTTGAGTTGTCATAACATAGAATAGAGAAGGACTACTTCCCTATCATCTAGAAGGACATAAGTCTTCAGCATCTGGACTTGTTTCCTTTAGAACTTGTTTCCTTTAGACATCGTATCAGAGCCACATAACTTTAGAGTCTTCTGAAGCAATTTCTACTTTTCAGCAGAATCAATGTAGCACAGAGATAGAATAGTTCTCTTCTAATAACTTAGCCAAGCTATTTATCAGAAACAAACACTGTCTTATAAGAAACTCCCCCTGAGTTTCAGACTTGGTGAAGATTATAGATTTTAACATGTGAATCTTCTGGGTAGTCTCCCCTTGATTGCTATACATTAGATATTGGGATCTTCAGAATCATAATTCATATATACTAATTTTGATCACCAATTAAAATCATGACTTTTCAGAGTATGAATAGACAACATGCCTTCATCTCAGAACCATGTTTCTATCAGAACTCGATGAAGGATCATAGCTTGATTCTTGATCTTATTGAAAGATAGTTTTGTGATCAATCGAAGCTTGATTCTGAATATGATACCAACGTAGTCTGATGCCATAGTCTGCTGAGTTTGATACCAATGAAGGTATTTGAGAACAGTTCTTAGCTTAATTCTGATTGATATCATTGTAGATTGAGTCTGATACCAATTGTAGACCGAGTCTGATACCAATTCTTGGTTTATCAGAACTTCTTCGTATTGGATCTTCTATCTAGTTCTTCAGACAGTTTTCAACTTCTGATTTGCTCAGTTTTTCTGAAAAGCATCTCTGAATGTAGGCTTTGTTTTGACTACTTTTAGATTCTTAAGTTTTGAATTTCACATTTTCAGACAGCTTACAACTTCTGAACAATATGAAACAAGGATCACGATAACTTTGACTTTCAGAAAGTTCTCAACTTCTGAACAGTACTGGGTCAATCTGATTCTGAACATATGTTCACGAAGTGTACAACTTCGATTATATGAACAAACAGTTCGTAAGATCTTTAGTAGAGTTCTTTCAATTTAACCTGTCTTAAGAATGCCTAGTGAACTTGTTCAGAGTTCCTTGGTTAAGCATCAAACATCAAACGTTAGTGGTAAACGCATTTTATATCAGAGTTGATGTTTAGCATTATTTTAACATATATCAAAATCATATATTCTATTTTCCCCCTTTTTGACATCATCAAAAAGTTATAGTATGTTAAGCATTTTAGATTGTGATTAAATATGATAATGAAGCTGAAATTGTATAAGTAAATCTTTCAATGCATATTTCATTCATGCCAAGCGATAGATTAGTGTAGGTGTAATACCCCAAAATTTGCTCTCCCCTTTTGTCATCATAGCATGGCATTATCATTTATCATATCATATCCACCTCATTAACATTACATTGCATTTAACATAGAAAAATGAAGCATGGCATCCTTCTTACCATTAGGGCATGTGATCAGGTGGAAGGTGGACTGTCAAAGGATCATTCAAAGCACAAAAAGGTCAATCAAGTTGGCTCTAGACAAGCCAAGAGGTCTCTCATGTCTCATACTACCTCAATTGATCATCCACAATCTCAAGAAAGTGAAATCCAATGGGAGATTGAAGCACTACATCTTTCACTATGCAAGAGATTCAAAAATTGAAGGAAAACCCTCAAAAGAGATAGCTCATTGATTCAAAATCATTCTCAAGTGGCATTTCTCATCATCCTTTAAGAGGATACACAACATACTCTGAGGAATTTGGATTTGGAAGATGTGCAATTTCCTCCTAACCAAAGGGGGTCAAGATTAGGGTTTCCAATTAAATCAGGGTATCTCTGATTTTTTGGACAAAACTTGATGTCATGGTATTCCATATGTTCTTAAGTGTATATGTGTGGAAGATTGCATCTCAATTGGTTTTAGAAGTGGTTCAATTGGAAGAAAGATCAAGAATCAGAGAAATTAGGGCAAAGTCAAATAATCAGAGGAAAAAGTCAACTCTTGACTTTTTGAGGCCAAATTCATGAAATTCATGTTACATATGTCCAATGTACAAAATTTGATCAAGAAACTCCAAAGGAATCATGAAAAATTCAAGGTGTAGAAAGTTGCCATTTTTGGATGAAGAAGGGTTACTAAAAATAGCAAGTTTTGGCCATTTTGCATCAGAGTTTGAACCAAGGCCATTTAAATTTGGAGCACCAAATGAAAATTCCACTCTGCCTCAATGAAAGGTCTTGTTTTAAGCTTCAAATCCATGTGTAGAACATCTCCATTGGATAAAAATTGAGAGAGATATGATTGATCAAAGTTGGAGGAAAGTAGGCCAAAACTAGGCCATGACCAAGAATTTTCAGGTCATGCACGCAGTCATTTCAACAAGCATGTGGTGGGCCAGAAGTCAACCCTAATTTCTCCAAGAAGAAAGCTCCAAATGAGAAAATTTTCAACATCAAAGTTGTTCCTTGTAGTGCACTCTTCAATGTTCATGTTGGACAAAATTTGATTTGATCATGTTATAAGGGAGAAATATTGGTTCCAAGTTAGGGTGATCTTGCTGAAAATCCATGCCATACACACCATGCCAGCCAACCTCATCTGCACGCCCATACACCAATTGGTTTCCTTCTGTTTCAAGCTATTTTTCATCATCTTGTACACCTCCATTTGACTTGTCTTCAACACCAATATTGCTCCCCAATGTACCCTCTTCCAAATGAACCCATAAACTCACCAACTCATTCATGGAGTAGAGAGAAAAACACTTGCAAAGCACCCTATGTTGGCACTGATACATTAATGGTTCTGCTGCACAATTTGGTTCACACACACACCAAACACCTCACATCAGATTTCCACATTAAACCAAACACACATGACATAAACCTCATACACTAGCACGTGCCTGGCATGAAAATGGAAAGAGCAAACTTGTTGAACAAGTTTCTGATAACAGCCGTGCCATTCATTCCACTTTCTTCTTCACCATAGCTTACCATAGGGAATCACCACCATATCATTACTCTCCCTAACTAACTTGACTCAGTTAGTTAGGGATGACTCACTCAAACCACCATGACTCAGTTAATTCACTCAGCTTAACCCTGGTTAGCTCCCCCTATAAAACAGATTTCACCCTATTCTTTCTTGGCTAGCTTCAGTTTTCTCATTTTCACTCCCAAGAACATTCTCCTTCTCTCCACATTCTCTGAAATTTTCTCTCTCTCTCTGCACACGAATCTCATCATCCTCTATCACATTTCATCTTCATCATCATCAATGTGCTATCTCTGATGAAGAACTAGGGAGAAGAAGTTGAATGCATCAATTGTAGTGTGGTTCAGTTGAAGTTTTCATTGTGATTTTCTTCAATATTTCAAAGTCTCAACTGCATTTATTTTGCACGAATCAAGCTCAAGACCTCAAGCTTTCCTCTGGTTTTCTCAAACTCTACAAGAACTGCAAGATCAGGTTCCAAAGCTCACAAAACTCGTCTCTCACATTTACTTGTTTATTTTCTTGTTTTCAATTGGTATGAGCTCAATAGGAGCATTTCGAATCCGGCTAGTCGATATGCACCTTAGGTGCTTAGATCTGACAACCTAGGGCACAATTTGATCCCCTCTGTTCTTGCTATACTTGCGTGATATGATGCATTTATGATTGGATTCGTGATGTACGTGAGCTCAGCTTTCTTTGGATATACATTTTGTGAAATTCTGGGAAATATGATGTTGCAGACGGTGGTGAGCGACCGGAGAAGGTGACCGGAGGTCCCTCTCCGGCCGGTGATCATTATTCTAGGGTTTTTGTTGCAGTTTTAATCATAGCCGTTGATTTGTGTTAATCGTGTGGTGAAAATGGTGCCAACGCATTAAAATAAGCATGCCTTGCACGTGTTTTATATTTTGATCAGAGTGACATATGTGTTGTGTAGTGCATGGTATGAATTGTGGTCCTTCACGTGTGTGCGTTGATCATGATTACTTTGACTTACTTGTTGACTTGACCTCATCTGATGGCTGTTAGTGATTTGACTTTGTTGACTGAAGGTGCATTGTAGTTATTGTGTTATGCGCGTATATGGACCTAAGTCAGATTATTATTCACACCCCCTTTTACAAGCCCAAAACAATTTGAACTGATATTTTGCTATGTTCACACCCCCTGTTATTTTTTCTATTTCATTTTATTTTCATTTTTTTCCTACACATTTCGTATTTGATTTTTAAAAATACCAAACTCCATCATAAAATTCCACAAAAATTCATGTGTATTCTTAAAACATTTAGGAAATTTTCTATGATTTTATTTTCTGATTTTATGACCATTTTGCCCCTGTTCCATTATTTCTTTTGAATTTCCATTTGTATGCATACTTAATGTGACATATGATTTTGTGCATTTTTGTTCTTGATCATAAAAAATGATTTTGATGCCTTTCTTTTTGCATTGTGGTCACAATATGTTGAGGTATGTTTGAGATTTATGAGATGATTTTTAAGTCTTTTTTGGATGACTTTTGATGTGTTGCTTTGAGCATGAATGCATGAAACTTCCATGAGACTTTGACCTAATTGTTGAGTGACTTTGGTTCTGATTCATTGCTTGTGGACTTGATATGTTAATGGCATGGGTTTAAGGTGTTTGATTGGTGAAAGTCATAATTTTTGGAGCATGTTTGCTATTTGTTTGAAGCATGAAGTTTAACTTGTTCATTTTGTGAATGCATGCCTCATGTTTGGTTTGCTTGATCATGAAGGCACTTGTGCCATGAGTTGTGGTTTTGTTTGAGGATGTATAGCATGTTAATTGACTTCTGATTGTGACATTTGGGTTTCATCTTTGCATGTTTGATGTTTATCTTGCACCTTAAGTCACTTGTTTCACAAGTATGAACCACATTCACATCACTTCCCCTTTCCTTCTTTGCTTCTTGTTGGATTGAGATTTTGTTTGCATGATTTGGTATGCTCATTTAGGATAACATTAGGTTGTGTAAATATGAGTTACATTCTGACTTGGAAGCATGTATAGCATTCAATCTCCTTTTACTTTGTTTGTCAACTTGTTTGAATTTGATTGGTTCATTATATTTTCTTACTTTACTTGTAAGTGATTGTGCTAACCATGTAGGGGCTTTGGTAAGTTTCAATTGAGTGTGGATAAGGAATCCACATTCAACTTCTATCCTTTCTCTTTTACAATTCCATTTTGTGTTTTGTTAAGCACTTATGTGCTTTCTTTTAATAACTCATCACTTGCCCTTTGTGAATTACAATTCATCTTCTACTTTAGAAGTGAATTGTTTAATTCATTTCTTTCTTTAGACGTTAGGTTGAAACCTCACAAACCTTAGGATCACTCCCTTAACTAATCAATTAGGATTGAGTCTTAGTCCATATAGATTTTTACCTTTATCCTCCCTTGAGTCTCTTTTCTCATCTCAAAGAAAATTCAAAATATATAATAAAGGTAGGCATTTATTGCATTTAGGCCTTTCATATAAAGAAAAGATTATAAGGGGTCTTCTCTTGTAATCTTAGAATGTATAGCATATAGCCCATCTTGGGTCAATGTGTTAAACATTTGATCTTGTATGAGGGACTTAAATGCAATACTTGTTGAAGGTGCAAATAATAAAAAACACTTCTTCATTTCTTAATTTACAAAAACACTTAATAAACACAAGTATGCTAGTGTGTTTGAACCTTGATAATTGGAACTAAGTGTGAGGGTCTTCTTCACCCTTAGTGTGCTTTCTTACCCATTCCATCTTGGAATGTGAGAAGGTACACATTCCAATAACTAAGATTCAGATACACTATCATATGCAAACAAACAAATAAAAAACTATTAAAAGACAAAAACAAACAATAACGTCTTTCCTTCGGGAATTCTTTTCTCATCTTATTCATTCTCAACGCACGAACGCGCTTCTACTCGTCTCTTGCAAGATGGTAACGCACTCGGACCAGCGAGCCTGCAACACCTGAGCTAGAACGTAAGCCGTTCTCTAAAAAACACAAACAATTCATCCCTAGTGAGGGGAACTACGTCGCTCTGATTCTCATGTTCCCGATGAGATACGTAGGCAGTGGGGTAGGGCCCATGCGAGCACTTCTTTTATTTTCCCTACATTTGTTTCTCTTTCTCCTTTCCTTTTTCAGTTCTTTCTCAGTATTCCTTCCTTTACACCCTTTGATCGAGACAAGCAAGCGTGGATCCCATCGGGTACGATGGACACGAGGGGGTGCTAATACCTTCCTCTCGCGTAACCGACTCCCTTACCTACTTCTCTTGGTCGCAAGACCATGCTTTTCCTTTCTCTCAGGTTTACGCGGTGTTTCCTTTCCCTCTCTTGGGATAAATACACATTGCTGGCGACTCTGTTCGGTGCCACTTTCGCGTTTGTACTTGGATGAAAATCCCGGGAGCGACAGCTGGCGACTCTGCTGGGGACCGAAACCCAGAATCTCTGGTTTCCTTAGCGAGTTAATCCTAACGCTTGTTTATTTTTTTTCATTGGGTGTTTACTGTTGTGCTATATGTTGCTGTTTATTTATTTTACTACATTTACTGCATTTTAGCATCACATATCATATATTATATTGTGTTGCACTGCTTTGTCTGTTTGGCGGGATGGGATTTCTGAGAGATAAGCCCATTACACAGGCTTGAGTATACACTTAGAATTAGAGTGGAGAGTAGTGGGACCTACGTGCCGTTTGGAGTGCGTTGGGTGTTCACGAAATTCACAGCTAGACGAGGCTATCTTGGGACACGTCGTGGCATGCGCATCTTGCGTATTCCAGGATGTAGATCTAGAGAGCTGTCGACTCTAGTGACCGATCATGAGGACCTTAGTGGAAATATCCCTCTTTAGTGGTGACAATGGCAGACCACATTCTGTGGCAAACCCATTCGCACCCGAGGACCCACTTTGGAACTTGCATAGGATGACCTTCATTTTTCTAAGGGGAGTCAGTGGACGACCTCTTTGATTGGCGTAGCATTGTATCCTACGGGCTGAATGTGCTATTGCTTCTCAAACCTCCGAAGCTGACAAGCCTTATTTTCTAAGAACCACATGTGAGTATGGGCGGGATGTTTACAGGTTTGCAGGAAACCCAGCCTCCTACCTACCTTACTTGTGATTCTATGATGATTTCAGACATTGTATCCTATGACAGTGATTTAAGTGTTCATCTCAGATATTGCCAGATTCAGTACAGAGACACAGTGCACACAGTTCAATACAGACACCGACACTTGATTACCTGATCACATGCCCTTTTGCATTGCATTATCATATCATAACAGTTATGTTTGTCATTTTCAGGTGCATAATACATTTCTGATTCCAATCCATGGGTTCAACAGAGATCGTCGCCGAGAGAAAGAACAATGTGTCTTACAAGTTTCCAGATCCTGTCTTGGATTCATTGCTCAAAGTTATAGATATGGCTGGTCCGGGTATTCTTGATAGGTTTCAGAAGAGCTACGGGAATTTGGTTGGGATGGTCCGTACAATCACCAAGTATGAGCATGATGCTTTACACACTCTGCTGCAGTTCTACGAGCCTTCGTTGAGGTGCTTTCTTTTTTCCAATTACATTTTGATGCCAACACTGGAAGAATTCTCATTTATTTTGGGAATTCCGATCACGTCGGCAATACCATTCTTCTCTGGTAGTTCTCCCAGCGTAAAAGAAATTGCTGCTGCTTTACAAATGGATCAGGCATTGATAAAGAGTGGTGTGAGCAGTAAAAATGGAGTTAGCGGATTTCATTTAGAATTTCTGTCTGGACGGGCCCAGGAGGCTGCAAGTGCTAAAAATTGGACGGTTTACAATTCCATTCTGGCTCTCTGCATATATGGCCTAGTTTTCTTTCCCAATCAGCAAGACTTTGTGGATATGCAAGCGACAAGAGTTTTCGTTCTTAAAAATCCAGTCCCTACTTTGTTAGGAGATTTTTATCATTCCGTGCATTACAAGAATGAGAAAAGGAGGGGAGGATCTGTTAGTTGTTGCACTCCACTGCTGAGTCATTGGTTTTTCAAACATTTGCCTCAGACAGGTGCCTTCGTGGAAACCAAAGATGTGGCGAAATGGTCTAAACGATTGATGAGTTTAACTGCTGATAACATTGTATGGTTTGATCACCGGTTGTTGAGAATAGAGCTTGTCACAAGATGCGGAAATTTTCCAAATGTGCCTTTGACTGGCAGAAAAGGAGGGATCAATTATAATCCAGTTTGGGTATGCTTCCAGATATCCTCCTACAGAGTAAGATGTGGAAGAATCTTTATTCTTTACAGGAACTAAAGATGCAAAGGTGGTAGAAGTAGTGAATGCTTGGAAAGATAAGCACAAAATTGGAAAAGCAGTTTTTGGAAAAGGAGATTGTAGATCTTATCCTGAATATGACAGGTGGATTGAGACGAAAGTAAAGGAATTGCTTTTACCCTTTTCAAGGGGACCTCTTTTATGTTCAGCACAGCCAGAACAACCCACTATGGTGGCTATTGAAGAATGTGAGAAGTGGAAGAAAATGGTCAGAGAGTTGCAGATAGAGAATTCTGGAATGAGCAGATGCCTTCAGAAAGCTCTAGCTGACAACAAAGAGTTGGAAAAGAGAGCCTTGAAAGCGGAAAAAACCTTGGTTGACAAAGAGGAAGATTTCGATGACCGAGCTCGGTACTTTCGGAAACTTACTCTGGGAGCAGATGACACTAGTCAGGCTCACAAGATTACAAAACAGGCTTTAGCCCGAAGCAAGGATTCATTAGCTCAACTCCGTCAAGCTTGGGATGAAGTCAGAATTGAAAATGCCGAGTTAAAGGATCAGTCGAAGACTAAAGACGAGGAGCTTAAAAAGGCACATGAGCAGAGGAGAAAGTATCGGGAAAGTCTCGATAAAAGTCAAGAGCAGTTAGAAGAAGTTAGAAGCCAGTTGAAGAATACCAAGAAAGAGCTTGAAGAAGTCATGATGGAAAGGGAGATACTCAAGACGTAAGCTGGCATAAAGAGACACAAAGGAGTGTGTGATGACGAGGCTCTGATGCTGCACATGGGTTCTTTAACTGAAGCTCTTGAGAAAAGGGATGTCTTGATCAAAGAAATGATTGAAAAGCCGAATCACCAGCGTACCCGTATACTTTTTGAGGAGATCAAATACTCAAGTGATAAGCTGAAGGATGTGGAATTGTCAGATTGATGTTCTTTTCCCTGTATTTTGTTGTTAATGGCTACCATCAGGCTTGTTGATGGATCCATTTTTTCCTTGTATTGCATTTGCGGTTGAACCTTTCTTAAATGTACTTGAATATTTTGTTGAATGAGTATGAGCAGTTTTATTCAGAATTATTCTTTATCAGATAGCTGCGCACAAGCACATGACCACGACACGTCTCTCTATATCACAATTTCTGGTCTTCAGAATTCTGTGGTTGGATTGGAATCAGGGTATAAAGCACCTCGGAAATGACAAACATGGCATTGCATGGCATTGCATATCATTTTGCATTTTTTGTTACTTGCTTTTCAGGTACTCGTTGCGGGGTCTCTAACCTTTATTTGGTTTCAGGCAGTATAGCGGAGAGTCATATTCACCGATATTCGACGCGAAGGAATCAAGTAAGAATCATGGATCAAGTGCAAAGTGATTTGGCGGAAATGAGGGCGCGTATGGACCAGTTCATGACCCTCATGACTGGCATGGCGCAAAATCAGGAGAGACTGAGGCTTCTGGTAGAGCGTCCCGACAATGGGCCCGAAGGTGATCATCATGACAATTCACAGGGACATGGCATTCCTCCTCCCGGTGGCAACCCTCCTCCTGGTGGTAACAATCGGGGTAATGGAAATGGTAGGCATGCTGGTGTTACTCTTGAGGATACTCTGGAAGACCAATTTACTCTGCTGGATGCTGATGTGGGTAATCAAGGGGATCGAAGGTATGATGAGTTAGCAGAGAAGATCAGGGCCATAGAATGCAAGAACTCTATGGGTATTGATGTTACCAGCTTGGGGCTGGTCTCAGGAGTCAGAATTCCCCCTAAATTCAAGCCTCCTACTTTCGATAAGTATCACGGCAATGCGTGTCCCCAAACGCATCTTCAAGCTTACTTTGGGAAGATTTCAGCCCATACGGATGACGAGAAGCTATGGATGCACTATTTTCAGGACAGTCTGGCTGGGGCGTCCTTGACCTGGTATATGAAGTTGAATAGAGCTGCTGTGAAGAATTGGAAAGATCTGGCAGAAGCGTTCCTGAAGCAATACCAATATAATATTGACATGGCGCCCAACCGCACCCAATTGCAGGGATTGTCACAAAATGCCAAGGAGAGTTTTAAAGAATATGCACAGAGGTGGAGGGAAATGGCTGCCCAGGTTCAACCTCCCTTATCAGACAGAGAAATGGCGGATATGTTTATGGGCACCTTGCAAGGGGCTTATCTTGATAGATTAGCTGCTTGTCCGTCAACTGGGTTTGCTGATATTGTGATTGCGGGAGAAAGAATAGAAAGTCTGTTAAAGCTTGGAAAGATCCAGGATGTGAGTGGGGCTGGCTCTTCGGGGACGAAGAAACCGTTTGCTAGTAACCAGAAAAGAAGAGAAGGTGATACGAATGCTGTGTTTAGAGGACGAGGCAGAGGGCGTTCTCGAGCTTATTATCAGGTAGATGCTGTGACAATCCCCACACCGTCTGTTCAGAAACAACAACCCCAACAACAAGTTCAACAGCAACAACCTTTTTTCCAGCAAAGGTCTAGACAGAGGGATCGCAAGATGGATCCTCTCCCTATGACTTATGCCGCGCTGTTGCCCCGGCTACTCGAGTTAAAGTTGGTAGAACTCCGTACTATGAAAGCTCTGGTTGCCGGAAACCTGCCACCTAACTTCGATGCTAATGCTCGTTGTGAGTTCCACTCAGGTGCTCAGGGGCACTCCATTGAAAAATGCTGGGATTTCCATCATAAAGTACAAGATTTGATTGATGCTAAAGCCATCAATTTCTCTCCCGCTCCTAATATTACTCAGCATCCCATGCCTGATCATAGCGCAGCAAATGTGTACGCTATTGAAGATGGGAGGAGATTGAATTTGGTGTTAGACGTTCATCAAGTGAAAACTTCTTTGTTGGTTGTAAAAGATCGTTTATTGAAGGGACAGGTGTTCCCGGGCTGTAGTCAGGATTGCTCTGAGTGTATGAATCAGGAGAACGGCTGTGATAAGTTGAAGATGGGTTTACAGAATCTGATCGATGAAGGATGTCTACAGTTCGACAGAGTTGTGAAAGACACTGATGAGATATCAACCGTGACCATCTATTACACTCCCGCTGAGATTCAAATGCCGGTCAATGCAGTTCCCGTGGCAAGTGTTGCGCCAGAAGGGCCCAGTCCTGTCACTATCACGATGCCAGGACCAATTCCGTTCACATCCACGAAGGCTATCCCATGGCACTATGGGGCAGATGTATATTACGAAGGTAAAAAGCAGGAAGTTGAGTCGTCAGTCAGCCCAAATATTGATAATGTAGGGGGTGTAGGGGGCTTTACAAGGAGTGGAAGGTTGTTCGCTCCCCCAACCTTGAGAAGTGATAAGGAGGTAGAAGCTGCAGCAAAGGATAAGGGTAAACAGGTGGTTGAAAGTGCGCCTACACCTGAAGCAGAGACAAAGATTACTTTTGATAAGGAAATGGAAGAATTTATGAAGATAATCAAGAAAAGCGATTATAAGATTGTGGACCAACTGAATCAGACCCCTTCAAAGATTTCAATCTTGTCACTATTGATGTGCTCTGATGCGCACCGACAGGCGTTGTTGAGAGTGTTGAAGAGTGCGTACGTGCCACAAGAAATTACTGTTAATCAGCTCGAAGGCGTAATCTCCAATGTTAATGTCAGCCATGGCTTGGGCTTTACAAGTAGAGATTTGACTGTTGAAGGAAGAAACCATAATAAGGCTTTGCATATCACGATGGAGTGTAAGGGCGCAGTGTTATCTCATGTACTGGTAGACACTGGTTCATCACTCAATGTCTTGCCCAAGAAGGCATTAATGAAACTGGAAGTTGATGGTTTGATCTTAAGGCCTAGTGAATTGGTGGTCAGAGCATTCGATGGAACTAGACGATCTGTGTTTGGTGAGGTGGAATTACCCGTACAAATTGGACCACAGGTATTCAAATCCACGTTCCATGTAATGGACATACAACCTGCATATAGCTGCCTATTGGGACGCCCTTGGATTCACGGAGCCGGGGCTGTTACTTCTACTCTACATCAAAAGCTGAAGTATGAGTTTGAAGGGCAGGTTGTGACAGTGTGTGGGGAGGAAGACATCTTTGTGAGTCACTTGTCCACATTCAAGTACATTGAAATGGATGGGGAAATTCATGAGATGCTGTGCCAATCATTTGAAGCAGTCAACATTGACGATGCACCTGAGTCTTCTTCTGTACCAGTTGGGGCTGGTACCTCCATTTCATCTTACAAACAAGCTGTCGAAGTCGTCAGGGCAGGCAACGCCCAAGGTTGGGGCCGGTTGATAGAGACCCCAATGAAGGAAGACAAATTTGGTATTGGTTATCATCCCTCTACAACTTCAGATGCGGGGAGCAGGGGACCCATTACTTTCAATAGTGGGGGAATTATCTACACGGACCAGTCTTGTGCAGCCACGGAGGATAGTGTTGACAGTGATTGTGACCTGGACAACTGGGTACGCCCTCATGTTCCGGGACAACAAGTGCAGAACTGGTTCGTTGAAGAAGTCATCCGGGTTACTCTTCAGACAGAGTAATTTTTCTTTGTTTTTTCTAACCATAATGCATGACAAAATCTTGCGCTCTGCCCAAGGCGTATAGATTCATTTGTAGGGCCACCATGGTTGCATTTGCAATGTTTAATCATTAATAAAGGACGTTTTGCAATCAAATTTTGTTCTCTGTCTTTCAGTTTTTATTTTTGCACAAAATATAAAATGGCAATGTTTCATTTTCTTTTGTTTTGCTTAAAAATAAATTCTAAAATAAGGCATGAACCCGTTCATGCAGACTTGATCCTCCGGATACCACTGATAACGATTTTGATATGGCCATGTATGACTTTGACAATCCGATTTATCAAGCCGAAGAAGGGGATGAGAAAGATTGTGAACTCCCTGAAGAACTGGCCAGATTGTTGAAACAGGAGGAAAGGGTCATCCAGCCTCATCAGGAGACTGTAGAAATCATCAATATTGGTACTAAGGACGCCAAGAAAGAGATCAGGATTGGTGCCAGCTTGCAAGCAGATGTGAAGCAAACTTTGATGGAAATGTTGCGCGAGTATGTTGACATCTTCGCCTGGTCGTATCAAGACATGCCGGGGTTGGATACAGATATTGTTGTGCACAGGCTGCCATTGAGAGAAGAATGTCCGCCAGTCAAGCAGAAACTTCGTCGGACTCACCCCGACATGGCCTTAAAGATTAAGGAGGAGGTCCAGAAGCAGTGGGACGCTGGTTTTCTTGCTGTGACAAAGTATCCTCCATGGGTAGCCAACATCGTGCCTGTACCGAAGAAAGATGGAAAAGTGAGAATGTGTGTGGATTATCGAGATCTTAATAAAGCTAGCCCGAAAGATGATTTTCCACTACCTCATATTGATGTGCTGGTCGATAATACAGCTCAATTTTCAGTGTTCTCATTTATGGACGGTTTCTCCGGGTACAACCAGATCAAGATGGCACCTGAAGACATGGAGAAGACCACGTTCATTACTCCGTGGGGTACATATTGTTATAAAGTAATGCCTTTTGGGTTGAAAAACGCAGGGGCAACGTACCAGCGGGCGATGGTGACATTGTTTCATGACTTGATTCATAAGGAGATCGAATGTTATGTAGATGATATGATTGCCAAGTCGAGAACAGAAGAGGAACATCTGGTTAATCTGAAAAAGCTGTTTGAAAGGTTGAGAAAGTTCCGTCTGAGATTAAATCCAAACAAGTGCACGTTTGGGGTGCGTTCTGGAAAGTTGTTAGGTTTCATTGTGAGCGAAAGAGGAATCGAGGTTGATCCTGCCAAGGTGAAAGCAATACAAGAAATGCCTGAACCGAGAACAGAAAAAGAGGTTCGTGGTTTCTTGGGTAGATTGAACTACATTGCAAGGTTCATATCTCACCTAACAGCCACGTGTGAACCAATATTTAAATTGTTAAGGAAAGATCAAACGGTCAGGTGGAATGACGATTGCCAATTGGCATTCGATAAAATAAAAGAATACTTGCAGGAACCTCTGATTCTAATGCCTCCAGTTGAAGGGAGACCACTGATAATGTATCTGACAGTGCTTGAAGGTTCCATGGGTTGTGTTCTCGGTCAACATGACGAGACAGGTAGGAAGGAGCATGCTATTTACTACCTGAGCAAAAAGTTCAATGATTGTGAGTCCCGATACTCAATGCTTGAAAAGACATGCTGTGCGCTTGCATGGGCCGCTAAGCGATTGAGGCAATATATGGTTAGGCACACGACCTTGTTGATTTCAAAAATGGATCCTATCAAGTACATTTTCGAGAAACCAGCATTGACAGGCAGAGTTGCACGGTGGCAAATGGTCTTGACAGAGTATGACATTCAGTACACTTCACAAAAGGCCATCAAAGGAAGTATCTTGTCTGACTATCTTGCGCAACAGCCGATTGATGATTACCAACCCATGAAATTTGACTTCCCTGATGAGGACATCATGTTTCTCAAAGCTAAAGACTGCGAGGAACCACTTCCGGAGGAGGGGCCAGACCCTGAATCCAAATGGAGTCTGATGTTTGATGGGGCTGTCAATATGAATGGGTGCGGAGTTGGAGCAGTTCTTATCACGCCGGAAGGTGTTCATATGCCTTTCACTGCCCGAATAACTTTCGGGTGCACCAACAATGAAGCAGAGTACGAAGCTTGTATAATGGGGATCGAGGAGGCGATTAATCTACGGATTAAAACCCTTGATATATTCGGTGATTCAGCTTTGGTAATCAATCAAGTGAAAGGGAGTTGGTACACGCACCAAGCAAATCTAGTGCCGTATAGAGATTATACGAGGAGATTGCTGACATTTTTCACAACAGTGAAACTGTACCATATTCCTCGAGATGAGAATAGGTTCGCTGATGCCTTGGCCACTTTGTCTTCCATGATCAAAGTGCAAGGATGGAATCATGTACCTAAGATTGAGGTATCCCGCCTTGACAGACCAGCATTTGTGTTTGCGGTCGATGCAACGTCTGATGACAAGCCATGGTTTTATGACATTAAGTGTTTCTTAAAAAGTCAAGAGTACCCGCCCGGGGCATCGTCCAAAGACAGGAAGACGTTGAGAAGGTTAGCTGGTAGTTTCTTCTTGAACAAAGATGGCGTGCTGTATAAAAGAAATTTTGACACGGTCCTGCTTAGATGTGTGGATAGATATGAAGCAGACTTGTTGATGATTGAAGTGCACGAAGGCTCTTTCGGTACCCATGCCGGAGGGCATGCAATGGCTAAAAAGTTGTTAAGGTCGGGATATTATTGGTTGACTATGGAGTCAGATTGTTGCAAATATGCCCGCAAATGCCATAAATGCCAGATCTACGCAGATAAAGTGCATGTACCTCCAAATCCGTTGAGTATCATGTCGTCGCCTTGGCCGTTTGCCATGTGGGGCATTGATATGATCGGAAAGATTGAGCCTACAGCTTCCAATGGTCATCGTTTCATCTTGGTGGCAATTGATTACTTCACCAAATGGGTTGAAGCCGCATCCTATGCCAATGTTACAAAACAAGTGGTCGCTCGTTTCTTAAAACGGGATATCATTTGCCGATATGGAGTTCCCGAAAGAATCATTACTGATAATGGTTCTAATTTGAACAATAAGATGATGGCTGAGTTATGCCGGGACTTCAAAATCGAGCATCACAATTCTTCTCCGTACCGCCCAAAGATGAATGGCGCGGTCGAAGCGGCCAACAAAAATATCAAGAAGATTGTACAGAAGATGGTTGTCACGTACAAAGATTGGCATGAGATGTTGCCATTTGCTTTGCATGGGTATCGAACGTCGGTACGCACGTCCACTGGGGCAACCCCATTCTCACTTGTATATGGTATGGAGGCAGTGCTACCGGTTGAAGTAGAGATTCCGTCCCTCAGAGTTATGATGGATGTTAAGCTAGATGAAGCTGAATGGGTACGAGCCAGATTTGATCAGCTGAGCCTTATTGAGGAAAAGCGATTGGCGGCTGTATGTCATGGGCAACTATATCAGCGCAGAATGAAACAGGCATTTGACCAAAAGGTGCGTCCTCGGGTTTATAAAGTCGGAGATGTGGTACTCAAAAGGATCCTTCCTCCCAATACAGACCACAGGGGCAAATGGACTCCTAATTATGAAGGTCCATTCGTGGTTAAAAAGGTCTTTTCGGGCGGAGCTTTATTGCTTACAACCATGGATGGCGAAGACTTTTCATCCCCTGTCAACTCGGACGTAGTCAAAAAATACTTCGCATGAATAGACCCGCTGGATAATAAAAATAAAAAAATCCAGGCAAAAAAGGGCATCCCGGCGAACCAAAAACAGAATAAGGTTCGGGCAAAAATTAGGGATATAATTAAAAAATTTTGTACACCCGGTAAGTTGAAAACCCGAAAGGGCAACTTAGGCAAAAAAGGGTATCCTGGTGGATCGAAAACCTGAAAGGGCGGTCCACACAAAAGAGGGATTTAAGCGAATGACTACGGTTTGAGTTATCTGTACCCTGTCACCGTTTGAACAACTGACGTTCTGAAGGATAGGAATCGGTCTGATCATTCCTCAGAAGGCAAGGTCGGGGAGTTTTGAAGACATACTGGTCATAACAGAATGGAAACTCAGTGGAATTCCGTTTTCACATTGCCATTAGGATAGTTTCTTTTCTCAATTTTCAGCGATCACCTCTGTCCAGGGATTGCTTCCAGATGTAATTGCCTATTCTGGGCTCTCAGTCAATAAATTGAATTCAGTAAAAAGCTTTCTATTTTTGTTTTATTGCTTTGTTTGCAAAAACGTCCTAATTTTTGATAAAACATTGCATTTGAAAACATGGCAGCCTTGCAATAACATGCGCAGAAAAAATATTTGAAATTACTTCGAATGTTGAATACTCCCGGATGGTGGATTCTAGCCACGCAATATTCGGGGCATGTGGGCATATTCTTTTGTTGCAGGTAGCAGGTGCAGATGATTTTAAGCACAAGACCGGCAATAAATCACCCCACGCAAAAGACTGGGGCAATTATGGGTAAGGAGATCGGCGTTCATCGTTCGGTCGACGATTGTTCATAACGGGTCGATATCAGTGAATTAAGTTCAACTGGGTACCGTTGCATCTTATTAAGTCGATTCTCTTATTCAGTCTTTCCAACGGCTACAAGCTTTTCTATGTCGGTAACGGTCACGGGTTCCCCAAAAGAAGGGTCTCGTCGACACCGAAACTGATGGTCATTATCCCCAGCGAAGTCACAAGAGTTTGAAGAGGCTAGATCTTCTGTAAAATCCTCTTATGACATCCTTTGCGGGGACGAATTGTTGTGTTGTCCAAGCATGGGGCATGATTGTTTCCCCAGCATGAAGTGTTGATCACCCCCAGTAGAGTTTGAGGACAGTTGGTCTTCTGTAAAATTCTCTCAAAAGGCATTCCCCAACACGAGACGCTTTAAAGCAGTTTTCTCCAGCAGAGTTTGTTATAAACTCGTCATCCCCAACGGAATTGTCTAAGGGAAGGCTCGCCTAACATGGGGCATTGTAGTACTTATCCTAAGCTCGATAGTCACATTCTTCAGCAGACTACTGTGGATTTGCTTTGGGTTTCCCCAACAGATCTCTAATGACTCTTCGTAGCAAGTTGCAGGGGAATGTTCTAACCAGGATTTGCATATCCCTGGCAGAGTAGCCCTGATATCCAGCAAGATCGTATCTCTGGTCATGGTATCCCCACAAATGTCAGCATCGAATCTTGTCAGCAATACTCCCCAGCTGAGTTGTCGTTCTCCCCGCAGAGGTTTATAAGATCGGCAGAATCTATTCCTCAACAAGGATGGCACAGTCTTTCCCCAGCCGGGTCAGAAGGTTGATAATCCCTATAAAGGATTTTGGGTTGAATAAATCCCCAAGCAGAGTTTTAATGGCTCATTTCCCCAGCAGGACGTCATTCAAAAATTCTCATCCCCAGCGGAGTTGCTGTGACTAGAATCCAGCCCCAAACAGATGGAATAATTCCTGGCAGAGTCATCATTCCCTCATATCTTAAAGTCCAATTTATTGTTGGCAAGCTTGACAATTCGAAGCAGACGGATTGTTCATCCATTCGCCAGCAGAGATATTATCCTCTCAGGAACCTCTAAAGTCAAGTCATTGATCATTGTTCCTCAGCAGAATCAGCAGAGATGTCTGACACGGATGCAGAGAGTAATACAATTTTGCAAATTCTTAAAGTCCAACAGTGGATTGGCAAAAGTCCGTCTTCGGGTGGCAAAAGTCCAACAGTGGATTGGCAAAAGTCCGTCTTCGGGTGGCAAAAGTCCAACAGTGGATTGGCAAAAGTCCGTCTTCGGGTGGCAAAAGTCCAACAGTGGATTGGCAAAAGTCCGTCTTCGGGTGGCAAAAGTCCAACAGTGGATTGGCGAAAGGTCCATCTAAGGGTGGCATATTCTAAAAGTCCAACAGTGGATTGGCAAAAGGTCCATCTAAGGGTGGCAAGTTCCAAAAGTCCAACAGTGGATTGGCAAAAGTCCGTCTTCGGGTGGCAAAAGTCCAACAGTGGATTGGCAAAAGTCCGTCTTCGGGTGGCAAAAGTCCAACAGTGGATTGGCAAAAGTCCGTCTTCGGGTGGCAAAAGTCCAACAGTGGATTGGCGAAAGGTCCATCTAAGGGTGGCATATTCTAAAAGTCCAACAGTGGATTGGCAAAAGTCCATCTTCGGGTGGCACGAAGCTGCAAAGTCCACCAGTAGTGTGGCAGGCCAGTAGTCGTCTGGAATTGCATAAAAGACATTATTAAAGTCCACCAGTAGTGTGGCAAGCCAGTAGTCGTCTGGCGTCGTTCAAAAAGACATTTCCAAAGTCCACCAGTAGCGTGGCAGGCCAGTAGTCGTCTGGAATTGCATAAAAGACAGTATTAAAGTCCACCAGCAGCGTGGCAAGCCAGCAGTCGTCTGGCATCGTTCAAAAGACAGATCTCTCCGACGTTTCGTCGAAGATTCAATCCAGCAGTCTTGTTGGGTTTATATCCCTTTTCTTCTTCATCACCCAGAGCAAATTTTTGGTTATTTTTGGTATTCAATCACTATATACCTTGAAAGTCCGAAAGCAATTGCTTTCAGGCATTCAGGTCTACAGCGCTTGAATAGGGGCAGCTGTAATACCCCAAAATTTGCTCTCCCCTTTTGTCATCATAGCATGGCATTATCATTTATCATATCATATCCACCTCATTAACATTACATTGCATTTAACATAGAAAAATGAAGCATGGCATCCTTCTTACCATTAGGGCATGTGATCAGGTGGAAGGTGGACTGTCAAAGGATCATTCAAAGCACAAAAAGGTCAATCAAGTTGGCTCTAGACAAGCCAAGAGGTCTCTCATGTCTCATACTACCTCAATTGATCATCCACAATCTCAAGAAAGTGAAATCCAATGGGAGATTGAAGCACTACATCTTTCACTATGCAAGAGATTCAAAAATTGAAGGAAAACCCTCAAAAGAGATAGCTCATTGATTCAAAATCATTCTCAAGTGGCATTTCTCATCATCCTTTAAGAGGATACACAACATACTCTGAGGAATTTGGATTTGGAAGATGTGCAATTTCCTCCTAACCAGAGGGGGTCAAGATTAGGGTTTCCAATTAAATCAGGGTATCTCTGATTTTTTGGACAAAACTTGATGTCATGGTATTCCATATGTTCTTAAGTGTATATGTGTGGAAGATTGCATCTCAATTGGTTTTAGAAGTGGTTCAATTGGAAGAAAGATCAAGAATCAGAGAAATTAGGGCAAAGTCAAATAATCAGAGGAAAAAGTCAACTCTTGACTTTTTGAGGCCAAATTCATGAAATTCATGTTACATATGTCCAATGTACAAAATTTGATCAAGAAACTCCAAAGGAATCATGAAAAATTCAAGGTGTAGAAAGTTGCCATTTTTGGATGAAGAAGGGTTACTAAAAATAGCAAGTTTTGGCCATTTTGCATCAGAGTTTGAACCAAGGCCATTTAAATTTGGAGCACCAAATGAAAATTCCACTCTGCCTCAATGAAAGGTCTTGTTTTAAGCTTCAAATCCATGTGTAGAACATCTCCATTGGATAAAAATTGAGAGAGATATGATTGATCAAAGTTGGAGGAAAGTAGGCCAAAACTAGGCCATGACCAAGAATTTTCAGGTCATGCACGCAGTCATTTCAACAAGCATGTGGTGGGCCAGAAGTCAACCCTAATTTCTCCAAGAAGAAAGCTCCAAATGAGAAAATTTTCAACATCAAAGTTGTTCCTTGTAGTGCACTCTTCAATGTTCATGTTGGACAAAATTTGATTTGATCATGTTATAAGGGAGAAATATTGGTTCCAAGTTAGGGTGATCTTGCTGAAAATCCATGCCATACACACCATGCCAGCCAACCTCATCTGCACGCCCATACACCAATTGGTTTCCTTCTGTTTCAAGCTATTTTTCATCATCTTGTACACCTCCATTTGACTTGTCTTCAACACCAATATTGCTCCCCAATGTACCCTCTTCCAAATGAACCCATAAACTCACCAACTCATTCATGGAGTAGAGAGAAAAACACTTGCAAAGCACCCTATGTTGGCACTGATACATTAATGGTTCTGCTGCACAATTTGGTTCACACACACACTAAACACCTCACATCAGATTTCCACATTAAACCAAACACACATGACATAAACCTCATACACTAGCACGTGCCTGGCATGAAAATGGAAAGAGCAAACTTGTTGAACAAGTTTCTGATAACAGCCGTGCCATTCATTCCACTTTCTTCTTCACCATAGCTTACCATAGGGAATCACCACCATATCATTACTCTCCCTAACTAACTTGACTCAGTTAGTTAGGGATGACTCACTCAAACCACCATGACTCAGTTAATTCACTCAGCTTAACCCTGGTTAGCTCCCCCTATAAAACAGATTTCACCCTATTCTTTCTTGGCTAGCTTCAGTTTTCTCATTTTCACTCCCAAGAACATTCTCCTTCTCTCCACATTCTCTGAAATTTTCTCTCTCTCTCTGCACACGAATCTCATCATCCTCTATCACATTTCATCTTCATCATCATCAATGTGCTATCTCTGATGAAGAACTAGGGAGAAGAAGTTGAATGCATCAATTGTAGTGTGGTTCAGTTGAAGTTTTCATTGTGATTTTCTTCAATATTTCAAAGTCTCAACTGCATTTATTTTGCACGAATCAAGCTCAAGACCTCAAGCTTTCCTCTGGTTTTCTCAAACTCTACAAGAACTGCAAGATCAGGTTCCAAAGCTCACAAAACTCGTCTCTCACATTTACTTGTTTATTTTCTTGTTTTCAATTGGTATGAGCTCAATAGGAGCATTTCGAATCCGGCTAGTCGATATGCACCTTAGGTGCTTAGATCTGACAACCTAGGGCACAATTTGATCCCCTCTGTTCTTGCTATACTTGCGTGATATGATGCATTTATGATTGGATTCGTGATGTACGTGAGCTCAGCTTTCTTTGGATATACATTTTGTGAAATTCTGGGAAATATGATGTTGCAGACGGTGGTGAGCGACCGGAGAAGGTGACCGGAGGTCCCTCTCCGGCCGGTGATCATTATTCTAGGGTTTTTGTTGCAGTTTTAATCATAGCCGTTGATTTGTGTTAATCGTGTGGTGAAAATGGTGCCAACGCATTAAAATAAGCATGCCTTGCACGTGTTTTATATTTTGATCAGAGTGACATATGTGTTGTGTAGTGCATGGTATGAATTGTGGTCCTTCACGTGTGTGCGTTGATCATGATTACTTTGACTTACTTGTTGACTTGACCTCATCTGATGGCTGTTAGTGATTTGACTTTGTTGACTGAAGGTGCATTGTAGTTATTGTGTTATGCGCGTATATGGACCTAAGTCAGATTATTATTCACACCCCCTTTTACAAGCCCAAAACAATTTGAACTGATATTTTGCTATGTTCACACCCCCTGTTATTTTTTCTATTTCATTTTATTTTCATTTTTTTCCTACACATTTCGTATTTGATTTTTAAAAATACCAAACTCCATCATAAAATTCCACAAAAATTCATGTGTATTCTTAAAACATTTAGGAAATTTTCTATGATTTTATTTTCTGATTTTATGACCATTTTGCCCCTGTTCCATTATTTCTTTTGAATTTCCATTTGTATGCATACTTAATGTGACATATGATTTTGTGCATTTTTGTTCTTGATCATAAAAAATGATTTTGATGCCTTTCTTTTTGCATTGTGGTCACAATATGTTGAGGTATGTTTGAGATTTATGAGATGATTTTTAAGTCTTTTTTGGATGACTTTTGATGTGTTGCTTTGAGCATGAATGCATGAAACTTCCATGAGACTTTGACCTAATTGTTGAGTGACTTTGGTTCTGATTCATTTCTTGTGGACTTGATATGTTAATGGCATGGGTTTAAGGTGTTTGATTGGTGAAAGTCATAATTTTTGGAGCATGTTTGCTATTTGTTTGAAGCATGAAGTTTAACTTGTTCATTTTGTGAATGCATGCCTCATGTTTGGTTTGCTTGATCATGAAGGCACTTGTGCCATGAGTTGTGGTTTTGTTTGAGGATGTATAGCATGTTAATTGACTTCTGATTGTGACATTTGGGTTTCATCTTTGCATGTTTGATGTTTATCTTGCACCTTAAGTCACTTGTTTCACAAGTATGAACCACATTCACATCACTTCCCCTTTCCTTCTTTGCTTCTTGTTGGATTGAGATTTTGTTTGCATGATTTGGTATGCTCATTTAGGATAACATTAGGTTGTGTAAATATGAGTTACATTCTGACTTGGAAGCATGTATAGCATTCAATCTCCTTTTACTTTGTTTGTCAACTTGTTTGAATTTGATTGGTTCATTATATTTTCTTACTTTACTTGTAAGTGATTGTGCTAACCATGTAGGGGCTTTGGTAAGTTTCAATTGAGTGTGGATAAGGAATCCACATTCAACTTCTATCCTTTCTCTTTTACAATTCCATTTTGTGTTTTGTTAAGCACTTATGTGCTTTCTTTTAATAACTCATCACTTGCCCTTTGTGAATTACAATTCATCTTCTACTTTAGAAGTGAATTGTTTAATTCATTTCTTTCTTTAGACGTTAGGTTGAAACCTCACAAACCTTAGGATCACTCCCTTAACTAATCAATTAGGATTGAGTCTTAGTCCATATAGATTTTTACCTTTATCCTCCCTTGAGTCTCTTTTCTCATCTCAAAGAAAATTCAAAATATATAATAAAGGTAGGCATTTATTGCATTTAGGCCTTTCATATAAAGAAAAGATTATAAGGGGTCTTCTCTTGTAATCTTAGAATGTATAGCATATAGCCCATCTTGGGTCAATGTGTTAAACATTTGATCTTGTATGAGGGACTTAAATGCAATACTTGTTGAAGGTGCAAATAATAAAAAACACTTCTTCATTTCTTAATTTACAAAAACACTTAATAAACACAAGTATGCTAGTGTGTTTGAACCTTGATAATTGGAACTAAGTGTGAGGGTCTTCTTCACCCTTAGTGTGCTTTCTTACCCATTCCATCTTGGAATGTGAGAAGGTACACATTCCAATAACTAAGATTCAGATACACTATCATATGCAAACAAACAAATAAAAAACTATTAAAAGACAAAAACAAACAATAACGTCTTTCCTTCGGGAATTCTTTTCTCATCTTATTCATTCTCAACGCACGAACGCGCTTCTACTCGTCTCTTGCAAGATGGTAACGCACTCGGACCAGCGAGCCTGCAACACCTGAGCTAGAACGTAAGCCGTTCTCTAAAAAACACAAACAATTCATCCCTAGTGAGGGGAACTACGTCGCTCTGATTCTCATGTTCCCGATGAGATACGTAGGCAGTGGGGTAGGGCCCATGCGAGCACTTCTTTTATTTTCCCTACATTTGTTTCTCTTTCTCCTTTCCTTTTTCAGTTCTTTCTCAGTATTCCTTCCTTTACACCCTTTGATCGAGACAAGCAAGCGTGGATCCCATCGGGTACGATGGACGCGAGGGGGTGCTAATACCTTCCTCTCGCGTAACCGACTCCCTTACCCACTTCTCTTGGTCGCAAGACCATGCTTTTCCTTTCTCTCAGGTTTACGCGGTGTTTCCTTTCCCTCTCTTGGGATAAATACACATTGCTGGCGACTCTGTTCGGTGCCACTTTCGCGTTTGTACTTGGATGAAAATCCCGGGAGCGACAGTAGGTATGGGTATAAAAAATAGAACAGAAGGCAACGCATTTCCATTAAAACGTAAGTACAAGGCAAGAACAACACAGATACATGAACTCAATAAACCATTACAAACTGATAACTTAGCCTAGTTCTAATAAACAATCATCTTATTTTATGAGAACCATCTGTTGTCGAAGGTTTCACAAAATTTTCTTTCTAGAGCAGTGTGTGGACCGCCTCGAACTGTACAAATCGTTTGCACGATTCCTGCTCTGAAGAGGACTTCTGATAAGACTCTTCCATAGGGAATGAACGATTTGTTCATAGTTCTTGACAGAAGGATTAACTCTTTAAGATGGTCAAAGATTACTTGGGACAAATCTATAGGAGTTGGCTTAAGAAGACACATGATGAGAAGCTTATCGTCATGATACATAAAATCTTTGTTAATATTACGAGGACGGAGATTTGTCAAAATGAACTTAAAACATCCTTTTGCAGTAGGCATAAGCTTTTCTGGATTTGTGGGTTCAAAAGTAGAGCCTTTATCGAACATGTAATGCATTTCAGCATTGGAAGTGCATCGAATAGAGTCGTGAATGGTTGTGATACCCCTTTTTGAACAGTCAATGGCTTCAGCAATGTTTGTAGAGTTGAAGGAAAATGGAAAACCATAGATGTTTGAAGAAATAGACAAACCATCCCTACTAACAGAGGCATTGATCCAAAAGGATTTTACGATGTTTGTATATATTGAACCTCTTAGCATAGATAGGTATCCATTCCAATTTTGAAAATGAATCCCAATATGAATGTCTCCACCAGAACCCGCTGGATTTGTTGGTTGTTTTTCATTGATAACTTCTAAGAGATCATCGTTGCCATGAAAGGTTCTTGGAGTCATTCTTGGTGTTTTAGGATTCTAAGAGGGTTTTGAACAAAAGATAGTGAAGAACTATATGAATAAGATATGACTCTAAATAGGCAATTGGAGAGACTGAAGTGAATGGGTTAATAATTGACAGTGACTTGAAAAGATTGATTCATTATTACCTAGACACTAGAGTAGGTATGGATAATGTAAGAGAAAAAGACAAGCACAAAGTATAATAGTCTTTTAATCTAGGGAAAACCAAAGGATCACGCATACGATTTCTTTATTTTCTTTTTGACTGAAGTCAAAAACTCATACTTGTGAGTGGTACTTGATTACTGGCGTGAAGTGACAACAGAGAACGTATTGCTTATGAGAGAGTGCATAGATATAGGATTGAGCAGATACGTTGCTATTTTTATTTAGTCAGTTCATAACTATGCATGGTTAGTAGTTGTAGGATTTGATGTACAACCACTATTATACGTATTAATCAACCTTCAGAGTTGATGATATGTTGATGTTTCTTTCCATGGTCACACCGTCTTCCTTACAACTGATGGCTTAGGTCATAGAAGTAGGTTTGATCATGACTGGGTGACAGGCTATTATAGACAGAATTGCACGCTTGCCATATTAGTACACAAGTATACGAACAAGTGTCACTCATATGCGTATTTCAAGGAGACTTGAAGGAGCTGAGGAATTCTTGAGTATAGAAGAAGTGTTTTTCAGAAGTGAGACTGTTGGGAATAGGTTCTCCTATCTACATAGAGGAAGTGGGATGACTCAAGAGCAATAATGTTTGATGAGTTGAGACAACCAGAAATCATCATTTCCAAGGCTGACTGAACTAGGTGTGATAGGCTCTATGAGAGGAATGTCAGATCGAGTAAGAATACTTATTAAAGTATACTTATGAGCTGCAAGAAGTGGCCGAAACAGAGTGATTGACATGATGGAGACAAGCTTATTTTTCGAGAATGATTCAATCTTACTATTCGTCAGTCATAAGCAGATGCATACAAAGAAAAATGTAGGAATCTTAATACTTATATATATATATATATATATATATATATATATATATATATATATATATATATATATTTCTAACCAATCCTTACGAAACTTAATGTGTTAATGCATGATTGCGCATGATCGGTGATTATGACAAGAGTCACGGTTTAATTTCACATGTACTCAGGATTACTCTTATTGATTAATTATGTGTTTGATTAAGACAACAGTTAACTAGTGAGAGTGTTAAGTCACACACAAATAGGAAAGATCGTACCTTTAAGATTCTGAATACTTCACAGTAATTCCCAATCTTAGTGCTTCCCATTCTGACTCCGAGCCTCTGATCATCATCTTTCGATTTCTACTTCCTTCTGAGTGATCTATCGAAAATTTACTGATTCCCGCATTCTTCAGAAATTCTTATTTTGATGTTAAAGAATATCGGTGTCTTCTGAACTCTGATCTCTAGTTTGAGAACTAGAAACAATCTTCTCTTCAGATGATCTTTTCCTTTTTCCTGTTCAGAAATATTCCACTGACTTCTGAGAGCAACCTTCAGAGATTCTGATATTTATTATCAGAACGTTGTCGCTTCCGGGATTTTCATCCAAGTATTAACGCGAAAGTGGCGCAGAAACAGAGTCGCCAGCAATGTGTATTTATCCCAAGGAAGGGGAAGGAAACACTGCGTAAACCTGAGGGAAGGAAAAGCATGGTCTCGCGACCAATAGAAATGGGTAAGGGAGTCGGTTACGCGAAGGGAAGGTGTTAGCACCGCACACGTCCATCGTACTCGATGGGATCCACGCTTGTTGTCTCGGTCAAAGGGTGTCGTCATCTGGAGCTCCACTGCCACTGGAAAGGAAAAAGGAACGGCAAGGGAAAAGAATGAAGAAACGGGGGAGAAAGAAAAAAAAGTGACTCGATAGGACATCGTCGTCCTACGCCTACGTATTCCCTCGTGCAATGGGAAAGTCAGAGTCAACGTAGTTCGGACACGAACTAAGGGGGAAGGTTGCTCGCCAAGACATTGTCGTCATGTGCCTACGTATCCTCAATCTAACCAGAAGGTGGAAATCAGAGCAGTCGCAGTTCGACCTAACGAGGTCGGAGTTTTTTATGAGCGACGTTAAGTTTGCGTCCGGCAGTTAGGGTCGATGCCTGTTTGCGACTAAACATAAAATATCGTGCCCTTTTCTGGAAATGAGGTTGAAACTTAACAATCCCGAAGGATGAAAGAGGTTTTGAATTGGTTTTGTGTTTTTTAGACAAGAAGTGGATTGAAGTTAGTTAGCAACTAGCATTGCACCCAAGTCTACAACATAGGAACGAATACATCGCATATCGTCCCCAATAGGACGTACACTAAGTACCCTAGAAGAATGAAGGGAGACCCCCCGTACCTCACTTCCCATATATAAGGCTCATGCACAATACACGTTTAACCTTTATTAAGTGTTTTTGAAAGGTTATGAGATGAGAAGAGACGACTCAAGGGAAAAGAAAACACTAAGGGAATCTAAATGTTCCTAATGTTATCATGCAAAGGTGGCCCTAAGGTCAAGGTTTAAGAACCTAAGTCTAAAAGGAAAAGAGGGATAGCACTACCTAATGCTTATCCTACCTCACCTTAATCAAAAATTAAGGATGAGCTAGGATTCAATGATGAAGATGATGTTGCAACTCGGATTCAATGGTAGAGCCACTACAGATCCAATATATTGCGTACAGAAGCTTCAATCAAGTATGGAGATGAAGATTCGAGGGAGAAATTGCAGAGAGAAAGCTTGTGGAGAGAGATTCGATTGAAAATCGCAACTGAAGTGGGAATGAGAGAATGAGAAAAAACGGCTGTAACTAACTCGGTTCACGCCTGGTTTAGGCTTATATAGGCAGTTAGGAAGGATTAACCATGGTCAGAGTGTGGTTAGAGCTGGGTTAATAGAGATTGAAAAAAAATGAGAATGAAACTTATGGTGTGTACTTGGCACGGGGTTCGTGTTTATGTATGGAGGAGTATGAAACTTATGGTGAGGATATGATGAAGGGTGATGATGTATCCAAGGTACAATGCAGGCTGAGGCACTGTATCCAAGGTGTTGCATGGCTAATTATAGCAATGTTTGATAACATACACATGACATGAAGTAGATGATGTACATGTGTCATACCCCAAATTTTGACCACTAAGATTTCCCATCATTGTGCAAATCATCATCACAATATGGAGGAACCTTCATACCTCATCAGTCTCCCCAAAGATGGGTGAGCATCCACTACAATCAAATTTGGGTTTCATGCCCTCTCAGAGTTCTTAGACAAAGGATCAATCAAAAAATGACATGATCTTCAACTTGTCTAACCTCCCAAACATCTACAATCGATCAAGAGGTCTCCCACTTTAAGGATTAAGCACAAGGTTGCTCCCTTCCAGGTGGATCAAGCCTCAAGATCGCTAGTGTCACCAAATTAGGATTTGGTTGACCAGGGCCTCCAGATGGAAATTTTCCTTTGGGCATGAGCCAATGCTTCAAAGCATATCCTAAAATACTCCATGGAACCTCATGGGCCCAAGCATCAAGTCAATTTGACCTCAGGGGATGCATACATCAAAAATCAGGAATTAGGGTTCCTTGACCTAATTCACCCCTAAGTTGACTTTTGGGACAAATCATGAGCCAAGACCTTAAGACATGATTTGAGGGTCTCCAACATACCACATTGATCCATTTGTAACAATGGATTGATCCAGGAAGCTTGAGCAACAAGTCTCAATTTCATCAGTACCACAATTAGGGTTTCGCGAGAAAAGTCAACTTTAGCTTTGACTTTTGACCAGGACATGCTCCCAAACCCTAGGACATGATTCAATACACCCTATAACACCTATGAAATCAATCCATCAAGTTTGATTTAGGTCAAGGACTTGATTTCATATAGGATCACACAGTTTGGAATTCATCTGACAAAAAGTCAACTGTGCACAAAAATCAACTTTGACTTTTTGAGATTTTTCACAAAAATGGTTTTTTAACCCAAAAATGATGTTAATGTATGATTTGAATCATAATTCATCAATAAAAATCAAGAAAAGTGGGATAGCTTGTAAAAGGGGTAACCATAGAAACTTAGAAAATTTTCTAAGTTATGAACAAAGTGGCTAGGGTACCAACTTTGGATGATCATAACTCCTAAACCACAAGGCCATTTTTCCCCATCCAAAGCTAGATTTGTAGCTCTCATTACCCTCTACAAAAGCTTAGAACTGACCTCCTTCCAAATTCATCATGGATTTTGAGTTATGGAATGATCAAAATCACAAAAAGTGAAAATGTCACTTTTTTCCAACACTTAGTGAAATTTTCACTATGTCGGAATCTGCCTTCACTTTTTTCCAAATGTAGGGGGATTTTTCACTTGGATCCAAAAGGTATCAAAACCAAATATGATCAAACAGTTGTTGTATCATATGAGGGCTTTCCAAAATGGCCAAGAACATCACCAAATTCCACTTGGGCCATGAGATATGACAATGGCAATATGCCTTGCTGAAAACTGCCAAGGCTAGGCAGAATTTTTCATTTTTGCTCGATTTGGAAAAATCAGATAATTCCAAGCCTTGTCATCACTTTGGACACATCTGAGGATCAAATCTAAAGGGGACAAACACTGAGTTAAGCCTCCAAAGTCCTTGGAACAAGAAGTAGCATGCCAAACCTAGAACTGCCTAAAAGAGGGACAAGACTCCAATTTTGGATTGGAGCATTCAATACATACACCAAGGTGGCATGGACTGACACATTTGCAACTGAATTCAGTCAAGACTTATCCAAGACCAAGGGAACCACAACCCCGTGCCCTAACCTCTAGTCAATGGCTAGAGGAGACTTGGATTCCAAAGTGCAACCATTGGCCAAACCTCTGCTGCAGTTGCCATTCATTATTGATCCCAAAACAAACTTGCTCTACTATAAATAGAGCTCATTTGTGCTCAGTTTGAGTACACCAAAGCCATCAAACAAATGCTTTCCTCAAAATCTCTTTCTCTTGGCAAAAATGCCTTCTTTAGCAAGGTAACTCTGAGTTTTTGAGTTAGAGAGCATTTCCATCACAGCTCATGATCCTAACACCTCATGAACATCATATGTAGGTGATCCAAACTATCAAAAGTGACCTGTAACACCAAAATCACAAAGTCACCTCTCAAAACCTCAAAATAGGCATTTTGTGCATTTTTCAAGCCATGTCTTGATTCATTCACTTTCCAAACCAGATAAAACCTCAAACACACTCCAAATAACATCCTTGAACTGTCCCAAATGGTTCCCCCCATCTAGAACACCATTTGAGAGAGTTGCTATTTTGGTCATTTTAACCCCTTTTGCAAGAAAGGACCAGTTTGTGTTTTTGCAGGTTCCAGCTGATTCCAACCATCCTCAAAGCTTCTAAGGCATAATATGAGAGTGTCCAAAGCATCAAACCATTTCTGGAACAAGAAGTTTGGCAGATTGCACAGAAAACTCCAAAAGCTCAAAAAGAGGTAAGCATCATGACTTGAACTTTCCTAAATATGCATTGCTTTGAAGTCCACTGATCATACACACCTCATACATGTTATATATGTTTTGTTTGAACCAATTCATCATGTAATTCATGTCTGTATCAAAGTGTAGCATATAAAATGCAATTATAGGCCTTTTTCAAAACCACTATCGGGTTTTGAGGAGGGAGTATGATCTGAAAAAAATACCACCACCATTGGATTCCTTGTGAAATTCTAGGCCAAATGCATATAAATTTTGTCTCAAACCATGGAGAAATGAGAAAGTTATGACCTTCACGTTTCTGACCCAAAACTTGCATTGCCTTGCCTTGGGCCAGGCCAAAAACAAGGCAAGCCTTGTATATTTGTGGTTTCACTTCAAGCAATGGATGTATCACCACCCCAGTGGTAAGGCGCGCGCCCTATAACCTTGAGGTCGTGGGTTCAAACCCCACCCATGCCATTTTGTGTTTTCTCACATTTTTGCTATTTTTTCCAATATTTTCATGTTTTATTAATTAATTGGAAAATTAATAACTATTTCAATTTTAATTATTTTTTATTGGTTCTTTTTGCAAAAAATCACAAAAATGTTGAAATATTTTATTCCACAAAAAAATTAAGTTTATATTATTTATTTAATATAATTAGTATTTTTGTGAATAAATTCCTTTTTAATGTTTTTAAACATTTTAAAAGTGAATATTTACTTTGAAAATCAAAACCAAGTGAGTTTTAATTCATCTTGTGATTAATCCTTCATTTCTCAAACCTTAAACAAAAATCACAAATGGTTTATTCAAACTTATTTGGTATTTTATTTGATTTTCTTTAAATATTTACTTTTAAAGAATAACAAATTAGGGTTTCTTTGATTTTCACCCTCATCAAACAATTTCAAACACTTTTGGGCCTCTAATAGAGTGTAAGACCCAATCCTTTGTAAATACAAACCTATTTTTGGGCCTCACTTATTGTATAAGTCCCGTTGTATTTCAAAAAGTTCGACGCGATCATCGTCCGATGAAAAACAAACCTTGGGCCTCTCCTCGAGCTATAAGACCCATTCAAAATAAATCTTTTGGGCCTCTATTAAAGTGTAAGACCCAACCCCCTTTGAAAACCAAACCATTTTGGGCCTCATACATTGTATAAGACCCACCGCGTTTTCAAAAATCTCGGCGCGATCGCCATTTTCAAACAAATAACCCTGGGCCTCTCCTTGAGCTGTAAGTCCTACCACTTGTACAAAAATAAACTTTTTGGGCCTCTATTAGAGTGTAAGACCCAATCCCCTTTTAACCAAAACTTTTTGGCCCTCAGACATTGTATAAGTCCCCCTGCGTTAAAAGAAAACCTTGGCGCGATCGCCAACAATAAAAAAAGACCAATCATCTGGGCCTACCCTCGTGTTGTAAACGCCATTCTTTTTCTTTAAACACTTGGGCCTCTTGAGAGAGTGTAAGACCCATCCCCTTGTACAGAAAACCTTTCTTGGGCCTCAGTCACTTGTATAAGTCCCTCTGTACAAAACGACAATGCGATCACTAATAAACCTTGGGGTTCTCCTTGAGCTGTAAGCCCTAACATCTTTTCAAAATACTTTCTCCTTTAATTTTGAATATACTGTTGTCTTCAATCTTTCTTTGTTGAACAACTAACCAAACAGCATGGAAGATCTACAACCGAGTAAGTGTTTATATGCTTTCTTTATCCGCTTTCATATACATATAACTGTATTGTGGGGCTGTTTCACTGTAAGTCTTCTTTCATAAACTTATATCAACTGTGTAATACTAGTACAGATATTTAGAGTTTCCCAGGCAACTATGTCTAGCACTAAGTGATAAGTGCAAAATGTACCTATTTTTGTGTATAAGTTTTGTTGCACTTATCGTTACTTTGTGTTAAAATTGGTTAAATACACCCCACTTTATGTGTCAATACGTTTACTTTACGTTTTCGTGTGTATATTGTGTTTTCTTGTAAATATCATTGAGTTTAATTGATTTTATCTCATTTTTGTAGGTATTCAAGCATTGATATTTATTCACTGTTAGATAGAGCATTTAATAAGCTTTCCAACGCTTCAAACCGGGCGAAAAACAGAGTTACGGTTCAAAAGTTACGAATAAAACAGTGCAGGATTTTTGGTTGTTCTGTCAAATTCGCCTCATGCTCCCCAGGCGAGTCTGTGGCGAGTCAGACAGCCAGAAAAGTGGAAAAAAGGCCAGAATAAGCCGCCTAACTCGCCAGGCGAACCAGAATTTCGCCAGGCGAATTTTGACGAACAGAAACACATTTAAGGCATAAAAACACAATTTTGTAGGGATGGTTTTGGTTTTTCTTGATCCCAACTCCATCAAACTTCATTTTTCATTGGCTTAGCTTAAAAAACAACTATGGAGCATGCATACGGATGAACCGGGGTGGATCTCTTGTCGATCGGCTTTGACAATCCGCGAGATGTTTGGTTCATTTCTCTTTTTCTTGGTGTTTTTCTTTATGGTTGGGTTGTGTATATGTATTGACTATGATCTTATGTATATTTGTCGCCCATGGCGTTGTATAAAACTTGCTTTACAAATCTTTATTGGTGATTGTCTCTGATTTTTGCTTTATGCGTGGGGTTTGAGTTGCGTTAGACATAACCTTCGCGAACTTCGATTAGGGATGATTGTCTGTTAGTTTCTGGATTCTAGAGATAGATTTAGGGCTAACAATCTTCAATAGGCATCAAATTTTAATGCCTCCGTGCCTTGAGCTAGCATGCGAAAGTATCGGCGATGGTAACACGGTTGTTCTCTCAACTTTGCGTTAGACATAACCTGTGTTGTGAGCGATGCTGGGTGATATTGAGGAGTATTGTAGGTTGAGTATAACTGGTCGGTAAGTTTAAGTTTGTGAGGAGTCGATTATGTGCACGCCTGATAAGTTTCTTCTCTCTGAAAAATGATTTATTTTTATGTTTTAATATTTACTTTTCTGTTTTCTTGTTTGAAACCATTTTAAAACCAAACTCATAAACGCGAGAGACTGTCGAACGACATTCTTTCCCTCGAACCGATCTCTGTGGACACGACATAAATCCCGGAGGGAATTCTTCCGAAAATAAATATTTTTGCTGCTTGCCCTATTCTGCAATCAACAAAATGGCGCCGTTGCCGGGGATTGGTTTTTATATTGAATCGCATTGCGATAGTTTCTTTGTTTTTGAGTTTTGTATATATCGTATATATTGTCTATTTCCATTATGTTTGTTCAAGTGTTATATACGTTTTATTCCCGTAACCGTTTGTTTATATGTTTGGTTAGGACACTTGCTTTTGGTTTGCGCGGTGAGACATCACTATGGCATGATGGAAGGAAGTTTGCTAGCTAAGCATTGTAAAGGCGTCGAGCTTACAACGTAAAACAAGCATGTTGTATTATTTTCTTTGGTTGTGTGGTGAACTTTCATTAAACAAGTTGTACTCGGATTTTTCGTAAAACTTCTTAAATCTTCACTTTACAATTTGTTTAATGAAATTTCTCCCTTTCTTTTAGTTTGTGTATATTAATAATTCTTGTTCTTGTCTAAAAGCTTCTCTTGAGTAATTTGAGGAAATTTGGTGTTTTTCCAAGTTTGATCGTTTCAACTTGCGGATGTATGGTAATGATATTGTTAAGTTTTGTACGCGTTCGAGGTATGTGTTTATCGGTTTCTTGACTTTGGCATATTCATGATACTTAGGCTTTTTACAAACTTCCATGCCATCCATTCTTTTGTATACTTGTTCTTGATGTGGATCACTTTAGTTCCCACCTTTTTGTGAGGTAGCTTTCCATTATTATATGCATGGAGTACCGACATTCTTGTTTAACTGGAATTTTGGTGTTTGAGTCTTTTATGAGTTTATCGCTCCCTTAGGTTTAGGCAAGTTTTTGTTTCGATTAGCTTTAGAAATTGCCCCTTGTTTGTTTACCCGACCACATTACAACCTTGAAAAGTCCTTGTGATTCTTGCCTTTGTATGTTCAATGTGAATTTTTGGATGGATGCATAATTTATTCTTTTGTTTGCAAGATTGTTGTGTGAGTGAAAGTACCTCATTTTATGTTTTTCATCTACCGATGATTATTTTTGCTAGGTGTGATTCACATTTGAACTTGTGTTGTTTTAGAATGTTTGGCATGAATTTTTGTATTTTGCATTTGTTTCGCGACTATGTTGTCGTTGTAGTTTAGTGGTAAGTATTTACTTTGTGTGTACCGTTTTTCATTTGAACCATACATTCGTTTTCCGTTTTTCAAAACTTGTTGATTCGTGATTCTTTGGTTATCACTCGGTTTCGTTGAGTTGTTCGATTCTTGTTTGAGGACAAACAATTATGTAAGTTGGGGAGAGTTTGATAAGTGCAAAATATACCTATTTTTGTGTATAAGTTTTGTTGCACTTATCGTTACTTTGTGTTAAAATTGGTTGAATAAACCCCACTTTATGTGTAAATACGTTTACTTTACGTTTTCGTGTGTATATTGCGTTTTCTTGTAAATATCATTGAGTTTAATTGATTTTATCTCATTTTTGTAGGTATTCAAGCATTGATATTTATTCATTGTTAGATAGAGCATTTAATAAGCTTTCCAACGCTTCAAACCGGGCGAAAAACAGAGTTACGGTTCAAAAGTTACGAATAAAACAGTGCAGGATTTTTGGCTGTTCTGTCAAATTCGCCTCAGGCTCGCCAGGCGAGTCTGTGGCGAGTCAGACAGCCAGAAACGTGGAAAAAAAGGCCAGAATAAGCCGCCTAACTCGCCAGGCGAACCAGAATTTCGCCAGGCGAATTTTGACGAACAGAAACACATTTAAGGCATAAAAACACAATTTTTTAGGGATGGTTTTGGTTTTTCTTGATCCCAACTCCATCAAACTTCATTTTTCATTGGCTTAGCTTAGAAAACAACTATGGAGCATGCATACGGATGAACCGGGGTGGATCTCTCGTCGATCGGCTTTGACAATCCGCGAGATGTTTGGTTCATTTCTCTTTTTCTTTGTGTTTTTCTTTATGGTTGGGTTGTGTATATGTATTGATATGATCTCATGTATAGTTGTCGCCCATGGCGTTGTATAAAAATTGCTTTACAAATCTTTATTGGTGATTGTCTCTGATTTTTGCTTTATGCGCGGGGTTTGAGTTGCGTTAGACATAACCTTCGCGAACTTCGATTAGGGATGATTGTCTGTTAGTTTCTGGATTCTAGAGATAGATTTAGGGCTAACAATCTTCAATAGGCATCGGATCTTAATGCCTCCGTGCCTTGAGCTAGCGTGCGAAAGTATCGGGGATGGTAACACGGTTGTTCTCTCTACTTTGCGTTAGACATAACCTGTGTTGTGAGCGATGCTGGGTGATATTGAGGAGTATTGTAGGTTGAGTATAACTGGTCGGTAAGTAAATTTGTGAGGAGTCGATTATGTGCACTCCTGATAAGTTTCTTCTCTCTGAAGAATGATTTATTTTTATGTTTTAATATTTACTTTTCTGTTTTCTTGTTTGAAACCATTTTAAAACCAAACTCATAAACGCGAGAGACTGTCGAACGACATTCTTTCCCTCGAACCGATCTCTGTGGACACGACATAAATCCTGGAGGGAATTCTTCCAAAAATAAATATTTTTGCTGCTTGCCCTATTCTGTATTCAACACTAAGCCCTGTTGATCACTCTTAAATAGACAAAACTAGATCTCCATAGGATTACCAGACACAGTCTTCCCTCCTCTTGGGGTTAAACAATATGGAGATGTGAAAGGCATATTCTTTTTGAACCCTTTCTCAGACTGTCACCTTTAGAAGTTGTCAAAGAGACTCTACTCCCCAGAGATGATCTTTTCTCCGTGAATGGCATCTCTTGAGTTTCTTCCAAATTCTCAAACTTTCCTGGCTTGATCTATTCTCTGTGAATAGCATGTCTTGAACTTCTCGGGGTTTGGGGACCCACAGGCTTCCTAAAAGTTTCTAGCCTCCTCTTGGGCGTTGTACAAGGACCCTACGACTTCTTAGAAGTATTCACAACCTCCTCTTAGGCTTCATATAAGGATTCTTCCTTCGGGAAGAGAGCCTCCTCTTGGGCTTCGTACAAATTGTCCCTCAGCTTCTTAAAAGTTTCCAGCCTCCTCTTGGGCTTCGTACAAATTGTCCCGACGACCTCCTAGAGGTATAGGAACAGAAATTAGTCATCTTAATAGAACAGTCTTTCAAAGAATCTAGATCTTTCTACAGTGAATGTACTACTACTGTTTCTTTAAGCATAGTACAATGGATAAAACTCTAGACTTGGACAATCTAATCTCCTTGAGTCTCGAAGGCATTCTCAAGTAGGGAAAAACACCAGTAGACTCGGACAATCTCCAATACCCTCTGGATTCCCCATTTCCTTAAAGAATAGGAAATAACCCTGATCCCCTGATCAATCCCAAAGCATAGCCTTACCTGTAATCAGTCTCTTTATAAGAACTGATTTTCTCTTTTAACCAACCTACTGGACTTGTCACTCAACTGAAACAGCAATCCTTTTAGCCTCTATCTCGGGCTTCGTACGAGATACAAAATGACTCTCTTGTTGAGTCAACCTTCAGCCTCCATGTCGGGCTTCGTACGAGATACAAAATCATTCTCTTGTTGAGTATAAAAGACCCTCTTGTTGAGTCAATAATCCTTTTAGCCTCCATCTCGGGCTTCGTACGAGATACAAAACACTCTCTTGTTGAGTATAAAAGACTCTCTTGTTAAGTCAACCTTTAGCCTCCGTCTTGGGCTTCGTACAAGACACATCTCAAAGCACTCCCTTTGTTGAGTCAACTCCTTTTAGCCTCCCTCTCGGGCTTCATACGGGACACACAAAAAACACCCTCTTGTTTGGTCAATAGCCTCCTGTTAGGCTTTGTATAAGAAAAACCTCGGTTGAGTCAATCAACCTTTTAGCATTAAAACTGTGCCTCGTTCACAGGATACAAACATCAACAACTCCTTTCATCTAATTGCTGTAAGCGGCAAGCCTCTGGATTATTTAAATCCACGCCACTGTCCCTCTTTTAGCATGAGAAATTCCTAAGGAAAGATAGCATTGCTCTACACTGAGTTAAAGTGTTCTCCTTCAGGTTAAAACCCCCTATAAAGGAAATTATGGCATTTCTAGGATTCACATATCCCGGTTAGAGTAATCCTCCTTTATAGTCAGTCACCCAACAGTTGTGACAAATAGACCCCCTTTAGAGATGACAAATTCTCTCTAAAGACAACACCTTTTTAGCTTCACATCTTGGGCTTCGAACAAGATACAAATAGACCTTTCAACTTCACGTCTTAGGCTTTGAACAAGACACCAAAACACCATTTCCTCCCATAGAATAGGAGGAACTATGATCGCTATGATTTCCATGTTTTGGTAAACGGGAATACGTAGGCATAAGATTGAAAGAAAAATCTTAGCGAGCACACTAATCCAAAACCAAAATCCCGTACCCTCACATATCAATCGAAAAGCATCAGTCTTAAACTCCCACCAATCACCCGGGCACTATTTTAACAAAATAACCTAAGAGAGACCCACAATCTTTGTAGCATCTGTAAACCAACAGTCATCTGTTCAAACTCAGTTTGCAAGCAGGGTTAATTGGAGACATCTATTTCGCTTCCTTCATCAGCTTCAATAGGATAAAAAATGAATCGAGCTGTAGTACCCCAAAGACATAGTGCTTCGCTACCACGCAAAAATTCGCGCTACAGAAAAATGTCGACTCTGCTGGGGATGTCGAGATCTTGTTCTCTTCCCATCTCTTAGGTAGAAACCTTAAAAAAATACCACAGAACAGTGCCGCCCACCGTGGGGCCCTTTCTTTTCTTTCTTTCTTTCTTATTTTGGGGATTTCATTGGGATAGGATTTTTTTGACTTCACTAGGATCTTAGGTCAAAACCTTTAAAGTTGGGAAGGTACCACAGAATGGCAACTCCGCCGGGGAGCCATTTTTGTCAGGAACATAGGATTCATAGCTCTCTAAAGTCTAGGACTTTAGGACAAATATATATACTGCGTTTCCTAATTGATATCTGTGTGTTACTTTTCTGCTAATGGGAATGCGTGTGATGCCGCATGTGGAAAGATCGAGTATACACCTAGGAAAAACCTCTTTTAGTAGTGCGGAAACTATTGGAAATGGTTGTCACGCGATACTACCCTCTTTTGATGGTTCTTCGAAAAACATCACCTAGCACGGTTCCCGGCCCGCTGGTGTTTTCTCGACAAGAATTGATGATTTTGAGAGACAAGTACAAAAATCACTAGTATAAACCTTTGGGGGGGGGGGGGGGGGTAGAGCCTTGACTTCATGACACCGACCCTTTGACCCCGTGTTTTTTCGATGTTTTTTGTGTTGCATTCATGCATTCATCTAAAAAACATTACATCGAAGAAAAACTTCTCTTCTAGTCTCTCTTTTTCAAATTAAACTAAGACAATGATTGTGAATGTCAGAGAAAAAGATTGCGCTCATGGACTTCGGTAGAAGGAGAACTCATAAGTATACATCCAGGGTTCCAAAGTTAGAAGATTTAAGAGGATTAGCGAGGATGATCACTAACCCTGAAGCTTTCAAGCTAAGTACGGAGGTCTGCTACCTCTGTTAAGAGTCCATGTGATTGAAGGAATCATGGAGGCACTCATTCAGGTTTACGATCCGGTCTATCACTGTTTCACATTCCCGAATTACCAGCTCGCACCAACGCTGGAGGAGTATTCTCACCTAACCGATCTACACATTACTGATCGAGCTCCATTTTTTGGACTGGAAGAAATTCCAAATGATCAGACTATTGCAAGAGCAATTTATTTGGATGAGTCGGAAGTCAAGACTCACATGACCTCTAAGGGTGGGCTCCCAGGTTTGCCAACCCATTTCCTGACAAAGAAGACTCTGTACTTTGCTAGTATAGGGAACATGACCACTTTTGAAAGCATCTTTGTTTTACTCACCTATGGGTTATTTATGTTTCCCAACATTGATAACTTCGTCGATATCAACGCAATTATGGTTTTTCTCATTGGAAACCCTGTGCCAACTTTGCTCGCGGACGCGTATCATTCTGTACACTTAGGGAATTTATACAGCGGAGGGATGATCACGTGCTGTGTACCCCTGTTATATAAATGGTTTATCTCCCATTTGCCTAAGTCTGCTGCTTTTTGGGACCATAAGAATGCCTTACGTTAGTCGCAAAAAATCATGTCTCTCACCAACTCTGATATAGATTGGTGCAATAGGATCTACGATGGGATCAAGATCATTGACCGTTGTGGAAACTTCCCCAATGTACCCCTTATAGGAACTAAGGGAGGAATCAGCTACCATCCAGTATTGGTTCTTCGTCAATTTGGATACCCGATGAGACTTGTCCCGCGTAATACTCATCTGGAAGGTCTTTTCTTCAAAGAAGGAGAAAGTGACAGGGCACTAAATATGGAAATAGTGCACACTTGGAAACATGTTCATAAGAAAGGACGAGAGTCTCTAGGAAATCCGGACTGTGTCTCGGTGGAGCCTTATCTCCACTGGGTACAAACTAGAGCTCTCAAGCTAAAGATGCCTTATCCTCGTCACGGAGTTCTTCCACCGAGGGAATCTGTCATGTACTTCATGACTGAAACAGAAAAACTTCAGGTTACTCTCAACAAAGTTCAACAGGAGAGGAGGTCTTGGAAGAACAAATACCGCACCCTCAATGTAGAGTGTACCAAAATACAGCAACTGCTGAAAGATAAGGATGCTCTGATCGAGATTTTAGAGCAACATGCTGTGGATAATCAAGATTACCAAAGGAATTTGCTCATTCCTTTCACTTGGCAAAGGAATGACAACCCGACAACGGCCCAAGAGCCCCGGTCCAAGAAAAGGAAAGCACCAGAACCAGCACCCGAGTTCTCTTCAGAGAGGACTCGGGACCCATTAACTTAGGTTTCTGTTTCAGCACTTTGTAATCTACTGTATTTCCATTTCCGTAATCCTTTGAATTCAATAAAACGGGGTTTCCCCACTGTTTGATATTTGCAATCTAATTGTCGAAGTTTACTTTGAATAAACAAAAACATACAATATAATCATTGCATTCATCATTCTCACTTCACGTATTCTTCTTACCTACGAATCTCACGTTTGCGTCTCGGTTCTAGAGTCAAATTGTCTTATTCGTACAATACTCGGGCCAATCGTCAGAAAAAGATGGATGATCTCGAGGAAGAGAACAGAGGGTTGAGAGAAGAGATCGACGCTCTGAGAGAGGATATGAGAAAGCTTCATAACGATATTCAAGCCATGGCAGAAGCTCAGCTACAAAGGACTGTGATCTCGGAGATCACCTCAACGCCCATAGTGGAAAACTCCAATCCTAGGTACAAAATGCCGAAAGATCGTCCCTGGGGCATGCCACTTAACTATATCCCGGAAAGATATATCCCGTTGATCCATGAGGATCAGGGGACCGCAGCAGGAACCGCTGGGCCTGAAGGTTACAAACTTCGGGAAAGCGAAGATGCCAGGGGCATGACAACAACTCCTGAAGGTTACAAACTTCGGGAGGCACCGAGAGTCTCGGCCATAATGACTATACCACCGCCCGTGGTACACAGTGTCCCGGAAGGACAGATTCCACAGATACCTTCTGGTGGAAACGACAACATGTTCGAAAGAATGAATGAGTTCCAGGAACAGTTCCTGGGAATGCAGAAGGAACTGCAGGCCCTTCGCGGTCAGGATTTATTTGGAAAGGACGCCGCGGACCTCTGCTTGGTCCCCAATGTGAAAGTCCCGCATAAATTCTAGGTTGCCGACTTTGAAAAGTACCAAGGTAACTCTTGCCCTCAGAGTCACTTGGTGATGTACGCTCGGCGAATGTCAGCTCAGACAGAGAATCAGGATTTACTGATTCACTACTTTCATGATAGTTTAACCGGTGCCGCACTAAAATGGTACATGGGTTTAAACCGTGCTACGATTAGCACGTTGAGAGATCTTGGCACTCCCTTCGTCCAACAATATAAATACAATCTGGACATGGCACCCGACAGAGATCAACTCAGATCAATGTCACAAAAGGACAAGGAAACCTTTAAGGAATACGCTCAGAGATGGCGTGAAATTGCCGCTCAAATTTGTCCACCTCTTGAGGAAAAAGAGATGACAAAAATTTTCTTAAAGACCTTAAGCTCATTTTATTATGACAGAATGGTTGCCAGTGCACCCAGTGACTTCACGGAGATGGTAGGTATGGGAGTTCGTCTTGAGGAAGCCGTCTGAGAGGGACGTCTAGTCAAAGACACTGGATCATCAAGTAGTTCAAAGCGATATGGTAGTGCTCTCCCTAGGAAAAAAGAGCAGGATATTGGGAATATGTCTCTCGGAAAGAAGAGGCGACGTTATCAACCAGTAGCGGCATAACATAGAGAACTGTCTCAATTTCAAATACGACGTGCAAAAGCTTGTTAGGAGCAGGATCTTATCTTTCAAGGATACAAATCCAAATGTTCTCACAAACCCACTGCCTCAACACGAGAAAGCTACAATCAATTTGATAGAAGAAGAGACTAACAACGTCTATCAAATTCATGATGTACTCTTGTTAAGGACCAATCTGGTCAAGATGCATTGTAGACAGAGTAGATATGGCCATGTGCCACCTCATAACTATCACCAGTGTGATATCTGCTCTAAAAGCAATCGAGGATGTTCTGTGGTGCAATCAGCTCTACAGGAACAGATGGATCTCGGATGGATCCAAGAGCACCAAGTTCATGGAGTTAACATGGTTTACACAAGTTCTAACATCATTCAGAACCACGACATCCGTGCAATGACTGTCAACTTGGTGGTAATGCATTCCAGGCAAAGCCAATATCATAATCTGCCGCGGCATGATTACAGTTCCTGTCTGACTTGCTCGGTAAACAAACAGGGATGCTCTTTTGTACAAGAGGCCCTCCAGCGTCAGATGGATCTTGGATGGATCCAGGACTACCATGATAGGAATCCCTATCAGATCAACATGACTCAAATCCTCGATATTCGCTTGATGAATACCAGCCAGGTGGAGTTACATGCTAAACAGGTCCGGCTCGGGTTCCTGGTATCACATGATTATCATAGTTGTAAGGCGGGTTGCGAAAATGATCAAGGTTGTGCCCTTGTCTAGGAAACCCTTCAGCACTTGTTGAACCACTGGTGGCTTCCAATCTATATGGATGAAGACACCCATCAAAGTCGGGACGTTTGATCTGTGGAAACTGACCTAGTGAGGTTACATTGTATTCAAAGCGGGCGTGGCCAGGTGCCACCACACAACTATTGTGAAGTCAAGCTTCTCTATGGTTAAAAATTGTTTTGATGAAGACAAATCTCTTAGTAGCAAAAAGTGACAAAGAATGCAAAGATGATATTCAAGATAAAAGAATTATGTTCAAGACTTAGTATTCAAGAAATTCACATTTCATGAAGGTATAATGACAATTCTAATCAAATACTAAAGTCTTAGATGCTCAATCAAACAAACATCACTGCATACTTCTTTATTTGATCATGACTTGTTTAGAATAATAATTTTTCACTTTTTAACTAATGCAAATCGATTTGCATGGTGGTACAATCGATTTGCACTTGTTGTTTGCTGATTTTTTTTCAAACTTTTACATAGTGCAATCTATTTGCATTTTGGTCCAATCGATTGCATGCTGTTGTGTTTTGACATTTTTGTTACGTTAAGCATAGTGCAATCGATTTGCACATAGGTGCAATCGATTTGCACCTGGACAGATTTGAAAAATCATCATTTTTCATAACACCTCTTCATGTCTCTCTTCATGAAACCTTTTCATTATGCATTGGCATTTGTTCATGAAATTTTTACAGTCTTTACCTTGGTTCATAAGGGTGTTATGTGCATATAAATACAGAAAATTTCAAATCATATTTTTCACCTTTTTCAACAAAACTTTTAAAGTCTCACATATTCACACTTCAAGTTTATTAAGCTTTCACTCAAGAACTTTTCTGCACACTTTCAAATCATCTAACCAAAAAGTACTTGAGCAATCTAAACACTTTATTATTTGTGAATAATTGTTGTTGAAAGAGAAGATCAGTCTTGTGATTGATAAAGCATCAAGATTCCATCTATCAAAATTCTTACAAAATTCAGATTTATATCTTTGTATGATATCTTAATTTCATAATTGTTGGAATTAAGTTCAGTTGGTTGTTATCCTTGTTATCCGGATTGTGGATACAAGAGGTCCATTGTGAGAGATTAGTTCTCGGTTGGACTTTAAGTTTGTAAAATCCAAGAGGGTGTTCTTGGTAGTTGATAGTTAGTGACTTGTATAGAAAGACTAGGAAGAGTCTTGTCTTGTCCAAAACTATAGTAAATTCTCTTTCATGTTGAAACGGGAGTGGAGTACTCTCGGGCTGTGAGGGGAACCACTATACGTCTCGGTGTTCTTTACTTTCCGCATTTACCGCATTTCATCACTTAGAAATCTTTAGGAAAGTAATAACTCAAAATCATCAAAAATCGGGATAATTGTCTAAGAACCTAATTCACCCCCCTCTTAGGCTCATTTATAACTTACAATTGGCATCAGAGCAGGTTAGGTAACCTGTTCCGACAAGATCCAGCATGGCTTCCGCAAGCACGAACCCGGTTTTCAAAGACGGTGGAAGTAGTAACAAGCCCCCACTTTTCTCTGGAGAGTACTTTGATTTTTGGAAGATTCGTATGAGAGCACATCTTGAAGCACAAGGAGAAGGTATTTGGGAAGCTATTGAGAATGGTCCACATAATCCTGTAAATGTAGTCAATGGTGTTGGTACTGCAAAATTAAAGAGTACATATGATGAAGAAGATAAGAGAACAATTCTAAATGAAAAGAAAGCTATCAATCTTCTTCAAAGTGCCTTAAGTATTGATGAGTTATTTCGTGTTTGTCAACGTAAATCGGCAAATGAAATATGGGATACCTTGGTAGAAACACATGAAGGAACGGCTGAAGTTAAAAGATCTAGACTAAATACTCTAAGTCAAGAATATGAAATGTTCCGAATGCAGCCCGGAGAAACCATTGTTGCATTACAAAAAAGATTTGTTCATTTGACTAACCACTTAATAGCACTTGGTAAGACATTCTCAAATGATGAACTAAATCTCAAAATTCTAAGATCTTTGACAAGAGAATGGCAACCAAAAGTAACGGCAATATCGGAAAAGAAAAGTCTCTCTACGATGACTTCCGCATCTCTATTTGGAAAACTTCAAGAACATGAGTTAGAACTTGGACAACTTGAAAAACATGAACTTCAAGACAAGAAGTCCAAAGGTATTGCTTTAAAGGTAGATGCAAAAGGAAAACAAAATGACGACTCATTGGAGGAAGACGAGAATTTCATGCTTCTAGTAAAAAGACATGGAAAATTCTTTGGAAATAAAGATAAGTCTTTTTATGCTAAAAGGAAGAAACACTTTAAGAAAAAGGAGACTTCAACTTCATCTCAAGATATTACATGTTATGAATGTGGAAAGCAAGGTCATATAAAACCCGAATGTCCACAACTTGCAAAGAAAGGAAGTTTCAAAGGCAAGAAGGAATCAAAAAATAAGAAGGCATACATTGCATGGGAAGACAACGAAATCAGTTCATCATCCGACTCGGAGAGCGATGAAAGCGCAAAACTAGCACTTATGGCTACACATAACTCCGAAGATGAAAATGACGAGGTTAGTACTAAATTTTCTCTTTATGATAATGATGCACAAGAAGCCATAAATGAAATATTAAGTGAATGTAAGGTCTTATGTAAAACAATTTCTTCACAAAAAAGGCAAATAACATCTTTAGAAGAAAAAGTCGATGTTATGGAAAAAGAGTCAAAAGATGAAAAACAAAAGAAAGCAAGTGAAGAAAAACAAGAGTTGGTGTGTAAAAATTGTGAATCACTTTCATTCCAAATTGTTCAATTAAAAAGAGTCCTAGAAAGATATGAGAAAGGACAAATTGGTTTAGAAGCGGTCCTTAGTCAACAAAGATATTCCAATGATAAAAGTGGACTTGGCTATTCAAAATTTTCTAAACCAAGTTCTAGTAAAACAATCTTTGTTAAGGCTAGTGACCAAACTTCTAAGGAAAAAGTAAACAAACCTAAGAATGTGCATCCTTATCCTAAAAAGAAAAGAACTCCCATTAAGAAGAGATTTCCTAAAAAGAAATCATATGTTCCTAGATATAAAAGCAATTTTGTTCCTACTTGTTTTTATTGTGGTATTATTGGCCATACACCTAATGCTTGCTATGTAAGAAACTTTAGTGTTGCAAGTGGGCATTATGTGTGGGTAAAGAAAGGTACTAATTATGAAGGACCCAAGGCTATTTGGGTACCTAACAAAACTTAATTTGTATTGTAGGTTTGCTTGAAGACCACTTCAAATCTATGGTATCTTGATAGTGGTTGTTCGAAGCATATGACCGGAGATATAAAAAAATTTTCAAGTCTAGTGTTGAAGGCTTAAAGCATAATCTTATTAGCATAAGCCAACTTTGTGATAAAGGATTCAAAATCAAGTTCACTAAAGATGAATGTTTGATAGAAGACGAAGTCACTAATGAGGTAATGATTAAAGGTAATAGAATTAACAATATTTTTATGATTTCCCTTGATGACACTTCTTTGAAGGTTAAATGTCTTATGGCAAGCAATAATGATTCATGGCTTTGGCACAAAAGGATTGCTCACATTCACATGGAGCATTTGAATAAATTAATTAAGCATGACTTAGTTATTGGATTACCAAAGATAAAATATGTCAAAAATAAGTTGTGTGATGCATGTCAAAAGGGGAAACAAACCAAGTCAACTTTCAAATCTAAAGATGCGGTGTCCACTTCAAGGCCACTACAATTGTTGCATATGGACTTATTTGGTCCATCAAGAACAAGAAGCTTCGGAGGTAATGTATATGCTTTAGTTATTGTTGATGATTTCTCTAGATATACTTGGACTTTCTTTTTAGTGCAGGAAAGTGATGCATTTAAAGCATTCCAGAAATATGCAAAGCAAATTCAAAATGAGAAGTCACTTTCAATTGCCTCCATAAGAAGCGACCATGGTGGAGAATTTCAAAATGCTTCCTTTGAAGAATTTTGTGAGAAACATGGAATATCTCACAACTTCTCGGCACCAAGGACTCCTCAACAAAATGGAGTGGTGGAGAGAAAGAATAGGTCATTGGTGGAACTTGCAAGAACAATGCTTAGCGATTCAAATCTTCCAAAATACTTTTGGGCGGATGCGGTGAGTACGACATGTTTTGTAAGTAATCGTGTTAACATTAGACCTATTCTAAAGAAGACCCCCTATGAACTTTTCAAAGGGAGGAAACCAAACATTGCTTATTTTCACATTTTTGGATGCAAATGCTTTGTCTTAAACAATGACAAAGACAATCTTGGTAAGTTCGATGAAAAGTCGGATGAAAGTATATTTTTTGGTTATTCTCTTACAAGTAAGGCTTATAGAATTTATAATAAAAGAACTTTAAAAATTGAAGAATCTATGCATGTTATGTTTGATGAATCTAACCCCTCCAAGGAGGATATTGTGTTATGTGATAATGATGACGAAATTGTAGAAATTCCCCAAGAAGATACTTCAAGAGAGAATCAAGAGGAATTCCAAGAAGAACCGATTCAACAAGAGACAAACTTAAATGATCTACCTAAGGAATGGAGGACTCATAGAGATCAAACAATTGACAAAGTTATTGGTGATATTAGTCAAGGTGTAGCAACAAGGTTAAATCTTAAAGATGCTTGCTTTAATATGGCGTTTGTCTCACAAATTGAACCTTTCAAAGATGGTGAAGCCTTAAGTGACAACCATTGGATAATTGCTATGCAAGAAGAGTTAAACCAATTCGAAAGGAATCAAGTGTGGGAACTTGTTCCTAGACCAAGTAATAAACATATCATCGGTACCAAATGGGTGTTTAAGAACAAATTTGATGAGAATGCGATAATTATTCGAAACAAGGCAAGATTGGTGGCTCAAGGTTACAATCAAGAGGAAGGCATTGATTTTGAGGAAACATTCGCTCCGGTTGCAAGGTTAGAAGCTATCCGTTTATTACTTGCTTACGCATGTTCATTAAATTTTCAGCTTTATCAAATGGATGTCAAAAGCGCATTCTTGAATGGCTACATCAATGAAGAAGTCTATGTCAAACAACCCCCGGGCTTTGAAGATTTCAAGAATCCTACACATGTCTTCAAACTAAAGAAAGCTCTTTATGGCTTAAAGCAAGCACCAAGAGCATGGTATGATCGTCTTAGCAATTTTCTTTGTGAAAAGGGATTTGTAAAAGGCAAGGTTGACAAGACATTGTTCATTAAGAAAGCAAAAGGTAATACTTTGTTAGTTCAAGTCTATGTTGACGACATCATATTCGGGTCAACGAACGAAGATCTTTGTAAAGAATTCTCATTGATGATGCAAGGAGAGTTTGAAATGTCAATGATGGGAAAAATGAATTACTTCCTTGGACTTCATATCAAACAACTAAAGGACGGTATATTCATCAACCAATCCATGTATTGCAAAGAATTGTTGAAAAGATTCGACATGGATAGTTGCAAGGCTATGGCTACACCAATGGGATCCGGAACCTATGTTGATCAAGATGAATCGGGTGCTTCCATTGATATTACGAAGTATCGAGGTATGATTGGTTCTTTATTATATTTGACGGAAAGCCGTCATGACATAATGTTTAGTGTGTGTTTATGTGCCCGTTTTCAAACAAATCCAAAGGAGTCACATCTCACCGCTGTGAAAAGAATCATGAAGTATCTCAAGGGAACGACGAACGTTGGTCTATGGTATCCAAAAGGTAGTATGTGTAATTTAGTTGGTTATTCTGACGCGGATTATGCAGGTTGCAGAACCGATAGAAAAAGCACGAGTGGAACATGTCACATTTTAGGAAATGCCTTAGTTTCATGGTCCTGTAAGAAACAACCGTGTGTTGCTCTTAGTACGGCTGAAGCAGAATACATAACAACGGGTAGTTGTTGTGCTCAAAATCTTTGGCTAAAGCAACAATTAAGTGACTATGGAATCGATCTTGGATGCATACCACTTCGATGCGACAACACAAGTGCAATTAATATTACAAAGAATCCTGTCATGCACTCAAGAACCAAACACATAGACATTCAACATCATTTTCTACGTGATCATTTACTAAAAGGAGATGTTGAAGTCACATTTGTGGATACACATAATCAACTCGCAAACATCTTCACGAAACCGCTTGCAAAAGAAGCGTTTTACAAAATTCGAAGGGAACTTGGAATTCTAGACGAAAAAGACACATAAAATGTTCATCATATGGTATGGTTCATCAAACAACAAAGGTGCACAAATGTCTTTATCTTCTTTAGTTTATGGCATTTATTTTATGGAATCTCTACTTCTACTACCTTCTTATATATGTTTAATTTTTGTTATATGTTTTTAAACATGTTGGTAATATGGTTTGATACATGTTTTTCATTTTATTTTACAAATTTCACTAAAAGCAATCGATTGCACCCTTTCTCAAATCGATTGCTCACTGTAAAAAATAGTTTTTTTTTACGTTTTACCTTGCTCCAATCGATTGCACCCTTGATCCAATCGATTGCTCACTGTAAGTTTTGTTTTTTTTATTGTTTTTGCCTTGTCCAATCGATTGCTTACACATGCAAATCGATTGAAGTCTGTTCGTGTTGTGTTTTCATGCGTTTTTTAGTTATGTGCAATCGATTGCACTATAATGCAAATCGATTTGCACCTGTAGCATAGTCAAAAACGCTTTTATTTCCTTATTGGGTTTGATCCATTCAATTGTCAGTCCTTATCCATCATTTCCAATCACTTGTTCTTTCAACTTTTCAGATTTGATTCCTACCTAACCTAACCTATGAGATTCCTTTCTTGACCAAAATTTACTAATCTTTATTACCCTATTCTTTTCCCATAACCACTCACCTTAACTTTTCTCACCAAACTCCAACAAAAGAATATCTATTCCAACTTTCAATATCAGATTTTATCACTTCCCACATAGCTATTTTCGTTTTCCTACAAACCCTCTCACAAAAATATCCAAAACTTCATCCTTCTACTTCATCTTCTCCATTTCTCATCAACCATTAACCATGGCTTCTTGGTTGAAAAGGAAGATCTCTGCTGCAGAAAAAGGAAAAGGAAAGGCTTCCTCATCCTCCAACATTCCTCCTCTTTGCCAAGACCTCACAAATGAGCAAATTGAGAGGTATGAAAATTTATTTCAAAGAAAGATTGTCCAAACTCCAAAATATGGTGATCTATCTACTTTTCCTAAGAGTTGTTTTAATTTTCAAGATACTCTAGAATCTTTGAAATTAGGCTCAGTCATAGCTTCCTCTGGACCTTATTATCCAGACCTGGTGAGAATGTTCTACTCTAATATGGCTATAGAGAATGGAAAGTTTGTTACATCTGTTTTAGGAAAGAAAATTGTATTGACATAAAAAATCCATGGAAAAATTTTAGATATTCCTTATTCCGGTAGTCTCTTATACGATCCATAGGATGAAGATTGGAATGATTATAAGAAAAAAGAGTTTTACTACAGTATTGGTAGGATGTCAGAAACAGAATTTTATGCACATCGTGTAAAATCTCTAGGCAGAATTGAACCATCTCGAGGATCATGGTCGGCTAGGATTTTCTATATTGATGATCGCTTGCTTCACTATTTTTTTTGCATATGTTTTGTTTCCAAGAAACGGTAACCATTGCACCGTTACGGATGTGGAGATGCAAGTTTTGTATGCCATCAAAAATAATATACAAGTTAATTGGGCTCGGCTGATTTTAAATCACATGTTGGCTCATACTCATAAGTCAAAATCTCTACCATATGCATGGTTCATTACTCGTATCTTGGAACACTTCAAGGTTGTGTTTGATGGCATTGATTGTTTTTTAATGGACACAAATATTCATAAGATCACAATAAGGAATGTGGATAATCGGATGGGTGTGCACTATGATTCGGAGTCTCAAACTATTTCCTATATTGGTAATGATGGTGAAGAAAATGAAGCTAATGGGGAAAATCATGAAAGTGATGAAGATGTTCCTCCTTCATTTGGTGTGGATGGTCCCTCTAACCAAGCCCTTTTTGACTACATGACAACACAATTTGCCAATCTTAACTCCACCATCCATGAGCATTGGACTTCCGCAAACAATCAAATTGCCCAAAACCATGAGAATACCACCAACCAAATAAATAGGGTCCAAACCAACATTAACCAACAATTTTCATATCTCTACTCACATCACTATATTCCTCCTTATGATCCTAACAACCCGGCTGCCCCGATTCCATTAGTTACACCTATCCAACATCATTCTCCGTATCAAGGTCCTAACTTCTTCAACCTCAACACCAACAATGATATGGATCAATCTTAATATGTTTTGTTACTTTTATATCTTTTTAGATTTAAAGTTTATGTTGTCATTATTCAATGTTATGTAAGGTACTTAGTACCACAACTCTTTTGTCTTGTTTATGTTAATTTTGCATGTGTGTTTCAAATATTCCATATCTTTAATGTTTTCAAAGTTATGCTTGTATGGTTTCAAATTGTACTCTTTTACTCTTTAAATCTTCTATCTTTCACCCATCTTTCCCTTCTTTTTGATAATGTCAAAGGGGGAGAAAGGTGTTATGCTTGAATGCTTGTATATTTCCTTGTTTTTAAGATTTGAAATAGGTACTAAATTTTCAAAGGCTCCTTCAAGATGATCAAATCAAACTATTTCTAAGCTTCACATCTAAAGGGGGAGTTATGCATCTTAGGGGGAGAAATTCTTTTCCGGAAATTACAAAGCATCAAAGGAGATTTTGTTTGTCATCATCAAAAAGGGGGAGAATGTGAAGTCAAGCTTCTCTATGGTTAAAAATTGTTTTGATGAAGACAAATCTCTTAGTAGCAAAAAGTGACAAAGAATGCAAAGATGATATTCAAGATAAAAGAATTATGTTCAAGACTTAGTATTCAAGAAATTCACATTTCATGAAGGTATAATGACAATTCTAATCAAATACTAAAGTCTTAGATGCTCAATCAAACAAACATCACTGCATACTTCTTTATTTGATCATAACTTGTTTAGAATAATAATTTTTCACTTTTTAACTAATGCAAATCGATTTGCATGGTGATACAATCGATTTGCACCTGTTGTTTGCTGAATTTTTTTCAAACTTTTTCATAGTGCAATCGATTTGCATTTTGGTCCAATCGATTGCATGCTGTTGTGTTTTGAAATTTTTGTTACGTTAAGCATAGTGCAATCGATTTGCACATAGGTGCAATCGATTTGCACCTGGACAGATTTGAAAAATCATCATTTTTCATAACACCTCTTCATGTCTCTCTTCATGGAACCTTTTCATTATGCATTGGCATTTGTTCATGAAATTTTTACAGTCTTTACCTTGGTTCATAAGGGTGTTATGTGCATATAAATACAGAAAATTTCAAATCATATTTTTCACCTTTTTCAACAAAACTTTTAAAGTCTCACATATTCACACTTCAAGTTTATTAAGCTTTCACTCAAGAACTTTTCTGCACACTTTCAAATCATCTAACCAAAAAGTACTTGAGCAATCTAAACACTTTATTGTTTGTGAATAATTGTTGTTGAAAGAGAAGATCAGTCTTGTGATTGATAAAGCATCAAGATTCCATCTATCAAAATTCTTACAAAATTCAGATTTATATCTTTGTATGATATCTTAATTTCAGAATTGTTGTAATTAAGTTCAGTTGGTTGTTATCCTTGTTATCCGGATTGTGGATACAAGAGGTCCATTGTGAGAGATTCGTTCTCGGTTGGACTTTAAGTTTGTAAAATCCAAGAGGGTGTTCTTGGTAGTTGATAGTTAGTGACTTGTATAGAAAGACTAGGAAGAGTCTTGTCTTGTCCAAAACTATAGTAAATTCTCTTTCATGTTGAAAGGGGAGTGGAGTACTCTCGGGCTGTGAGGGGAACCACTATACGTCTCGGTGTTCTTTACTTTCCGCATTTACTGCATTTCATCACTTAGAAATCTTTAGGAAAGTAATAACTCAAAATCATCAAAAATCGGGATAATTGTCTAAGAACCTAATTCACCCCCCTCTTAGGCTCATTTATAACTTACAACTATGAACGTTGTAGAGCCTGTTCGGAAAGTAACCAAGGATGTTACCTTATGCGAGCAGCTCTTCAGGGTCAGGTGGATCGTAGAGAGATTTGCCCATATCCGGGTTCCGGACCAATCAACTGGGCGCCGGACTACCTCGCTGATCAAATTGAGGACGTTGTCGTAATCTCTGATCATCAGAGGGCTAGGGATGTTTGTACCATCATCCCTCTACTTGACGAATCGAGAGTCCCCAACCAGGAACGAATCGAAATTGCTTACGATGGTCGGAAAAATCAGAAGGCTCCCATAGTCATCTATCTACCGGGACCATTACCGTATGAATCAACTAAGGCTATCCCTTACAAATACGGTGCAAAAACAGTCGAGAATGGAAAGGAAATTCCATTACCCTCCGTCGTGAATATTGCAGACATCAGTCGAGTAACACGGAGTGGTCGAATCTTCAACCGAGGAGTTGGAGAACTTAACAAAGAAAAGGAACCTCAGACAGAAGTTCCCAATCCACCAGTTGGTCAATCCAGTAATCCCGACCTTTCGAAAAACGATGATGAGATGCTGAAGCTCATCCAAAGGAGTGAATACAACATTGTTGATCAACTGTTACATACTCCTTCAAAAATCTTTGTGCTGTCACTTTTACTCAGTTCAGAAGCGCACGGGGAGGCTCTACAGAAAGTCTTGGAGCAAGCCTTCTTGGAACAGGATGTAACAATCAGACAGTTCGATAGCATTGTCTCTAACATCACTTCCTTCAATAACTTGGGATTTAGTGATGAGGAATTACCTGAAGAGGGTCACCGTCATAACATGGCGCTCAATATCATGGTCAGCTGCCAGGGCGATGCTTTAGCCAACGTACTGGTAGACACAGGGTCAGCCCTGAATGTTATGTCGAAGTCCACTTTGATGCAATTACCCTTCAAAGGACCCCCAATGAGAACCAGTGAGGTCGTCGTCAAAGCATTTGACGGGTCCAGAAAAACGGTTATCGGCGAAGTCGACCTTCCCATAACTATTTGTCCTCACACTTTCCAAGTCGCTTTCCAAGTCATGGATATCCGGGCAACGTACAGTTGTTTATTATTAAGACCTTGGATACATCAGGCTGGGGCAGTCACCTCGACCCTCCACCAAAAGTTAAAGTTCGTCCAGAACAACCAGCTCGTCACGGTCTGTGGAGAACAAGCCTTGCTCGTGAGTAACTTATCATCGTCTACTGGTGTAGAACCCGAGGAGGTTATTGGAACTCAGTTCCAAGCACTGTCGGTGAGCAAGGACAATCAATCCAAAGAGGGAACTTCCATTTCCTCATACAAAGATGCTATCAAAGCGGTCGAGAGTACCAATACAACAGGATGGGGACAGCTAGTCATTCCTACTGACAATAAAACAAAGAAGGGTCTTGGTTTTTCTGCAACCTGTACCCAGACAGCTACTACTAACAATGAAAGTCTTCATCCCATTCAGAATTTCTTCCACAGTGGAGGTTTCCTTCACCCAGTGCCTCAAGAAGTGCATACCATCAATAAAGATGATTCCTCTGATATGGAGGAAGAATGAGAGTCCTATCTTAACAAGGACGGTTATACATCTCAGGAAGAGGTGCCTACGCCCTTTTGCTATCCCGCACAGAGTCCGAGATTTATACCCAGGTCAGACGTCGAAATGATATACGGAGATTGTGATCCGGAAGGATGTCGTGCTCCACCAAACTCATTAGATGAGGACACTCTGATGAAAGACAACTTCGACCACAACTATTATGGCCCGATGGATGGCCTGCCAATGTGGCAGCCATTTCCAAGAGACTTGGGGCAAGAAAATAATCCGAACAAGGAAAATCAGCTGAGCATCATTGAAAAGAATACCTGCGTCCCCACCATGTCATGGGATCAACAATCAGGTCATTCCGAAAACGTCCAGTACGACGATGAATTTGCAACATTTGCAGGATTTGAATTCATCAACTATGTTTTTCCTGAGGTCAACGTCATCGAGAGAGATGACTCCTCCAGTTCCAAAGAAGTGTGGGACACCTTGGGACAACCAAGTGGAAAATTTGACTTCATGGTCAAGTACACCACTCCCGAAAGCTCTCGTATCAGGCTCGAAGACATCCAGCCAACTGGATGGGGAGATCTGCCTGAGAGCACAAATGCTATTCAAAATGCAACAGAGGAATCCTCCTGCGACAACTCTGCCTGGGAGACAGATTCCAATGATCCTGCTCCACCAAAAATCAGCGTTATTTCTGAAGACAAACCAAGGAAGGTACCAGACTTTGTGATTCACCGAGGTGTTCGCCGCCAATGGGTTGCTGTCGATGTTCCGAAGATTGTTCATAAGTCAAAGTAATTGCCGTCTTTAACCTTTCACCCTACCCAGGTGAAACGGATGTTTTGATAGGGCTCACTTTCTGTAAATTTCCCTCTTTGCTTCGCCCAAAGCAACAGAGTTTTGTTTTATAGGGCTGTAGTTTCAAGAATCGACTTGTTCATTAATAAAATAACGTCGTTCTGTAATTTCCGCTTTAATTGTTGTTTTCTCTTTTTGTTTTTCTCAGAAAATGGTAATCCTAAAAAAAACAAATAATAAAAAACAAGCAGTTTTCCAAAGAAATGCACTGCACACACTCTTGCATTTCCTCTATCTCTTCTAAACACAAATCATACCGTCATGCAGATTACTTGTTTTAAACCCTGTTGAAACATACGATCCGATGCCTTCTCCCAACTTTGAGTTCCCGGAATTTGGGGCTGAAGAAGAAGATGACAACGAAATTCCAGAATAGATCTCCCGATTACTCAGACAGGAGGAAAGGTCCATTGGACCTCATAAAGAGCCGTTGGAAATGGTAAACTTAGGTTCGGAAAAAGAGAGAAAAGAAATCAGGATGAGGGCACTGCTCAGTCCAACTGCCAGAGAGGGTAAAGCTTCTCAAAGAATTCCCCGATGTATTCGCTTGGTCCTATCAGGATATGCCAGGGTTGGATACCAGCATCGTGGAACATCATTTACCGTTGAGATCGGAATGTCCGCCAGTAAAACAGAGGTTGAGACGGACTCACCCGGACATGGCCATCAAAATCAAAGAGGAGATACAGAAATAGATTGACGCGGGTTTCCTCGCCACATCAGAATGTCCTCAATGGTTAGCCAACATCGTGCCCGTTCCCAAAAAGGACGGAAAAGTCAGAATATGTGTGGATTACAGAGATCTAAACAAGGCTAGTCCAAAGGACGACTTTCCTTTACCACACATTGACATGTTGGTAGACAGTATAGCAAAGTTCAATGTTTTCTCCTTCATGGATGGATTCTCGGGCTATAATCAGATAAAAATGGCGCCGAAAGACATGGAGAAAACTTCGTTCATCACCCCATGGGGTACCTTTTGCTACAAGGTAATGCCTTTCGGTTTGAAGAACGCCGGGGCAACCTATCAAAGGGCCATGACTACTCTGTTTCATGACATGATACACAAAGAAATCGAGGTATATGTCGATGATATGATTGCTAAATCTAAAACAGAGGAGGAGCATGTGACCCACCTGTCAAAACTATTTGAGCGGTTGAGAAAGTACAAGCTCCGCTTGAATCCCAACAAATGCACCTTCGGTGTTTGATCGGAAAAATAGCAAGTGTACTATTTTAACGATGTAGTAATAAGTGGGGTTATCCCCAGAATCGATCTCTCGAGGACTGCGTATAATTTGTAAGTGCAGATGCTGTTTCAATTAGACAAAAGTTCCTTTTGGGGGTTTTGATTTTCAAACTAATTCTAACAACAGAAAGAAATAAGCAGAATAATAAAATGACTTTAACAATTATGAGAAGTTATGCTAGGAAAGGTGTATGAATTGCTTAGCAAGAACCCTAAATTATCCTCAAAGATATATTCCTCCAAACCTTAATTTTACTGACCCTCAAATATTTTTCTTAAATTCCTTAACCGAAAAACCTTTGATATTCCCCCCTGACCCTAATTCCTTTGCAGTCAAGAGAAAACATCAAGCAATAGTTCTGACAAGGTCTTTTAGTCACTACGGGGTATCCCCATTCCTAGGCAATATCTACCGTAATGTATTATGCAAAAACAATATATTGGTTTTTCAGGCCAAATCCCTAACCGTAAATCGTTCCCAATTTGTATGATCGAAAAAAGTATTAATTTATTTGCATAACAAAAGATTAAAGTAAGAAAGCATAAACTCATCAAATAATTTAAATCGGTTCCTTATATCACAATCCAGGGACACCCCCTAGCATTGGGGGGTTTAGCTACTCATAATATTCAAAGAAAACAAAATGCAAAATAAAGACATTACAAGAATTGGTGATAAAAGTTGATCTTCAATTTCTTCCGATCATGAAAATCTCCTCTTTTCCCAATTCTCCAGAGCTCTATCCTTTCTTCTGTAATTCTTTCGTACGATCAAAAGTGTTTTTTTCTTCTTTTCTTTCAGCCTAAAAAGTATCAGATCACATAACAACATGCGACATTCCCAAAATACCCTCAGAGGACACTAAAATGGAATAAATACAAAAATCACAAAATTCCCCTCCAGTGGCCCTGACATGGGCCGTGTCCCATGACACGGGCCGTGTCCCATAACAGGGGCAGCCGTGTTAGGCTGCTGACTCTTCTTGCGCCAAGGCAGTTTCTCAGGGGCCCTGACACGGGCCGTGTCCTGTGACACGGGCAGCCGTGTCAGGCTTCTGGTTGATCTTTTCCTTCCATATTTTTGTGCTCAAACTTTTTCCACTTCCAGGCCTGCTGACACGGGCCGTGTCAGGCGACACGGGCACCCGTGTCAGTCCACTGTCTTGAATCAAATTTCATTCCATATTTTCCAAGTTTTCTCGATTTTCCGCTCCGATTCTTCCTGACTGCTTATGTAAACCTGAAAACACTAAAGGACACAACCAAGGCATAAAATGTGGTAAAAGAGATGTAAAACAAATAAACAATAGCAAAAGATAAACTAAAACCAATAGTAAAATAACGTATGGAAACCACCGATCAAACTCCCCAAAACTTAAACCGTTGGTTGACCTCAAGCAACAAGCTTGCATAATAATTTCAGATCAAACGGTACAAATCCAATGGAAGACCTGTGAAGGTAAGGTGTGTCGATACTCATACGTGAGCCTTTGTTCCGATCGGTTAAAACTAGTTCTCTTGGTAATCGTCCAATAACGAAGGTATTCCACAAACACAAACCGCAATAAAACCACAGACCTACATTCCCCTTTTCGGTTACCTCTCCAACTATGCTTTGGGCTTAAGTCTTTTCTTCGATTCTCTACCCCTTTCATTCGGATAATCAGATTAAGGCATTTTTTTTTCGTTTTCCCTCACATGTACAAAATCGATCGAAAGTTTTTCTAGGCACCATTATCTCTTTTTCTCACTCATAGGCGTTTATTAGTCCTCTTTGGGACGACAATTGAGACTCAACCGCCGTTAGGCTAAGTAACCGGGTAAGGGTTACCCAACTTAGAAGGACAAGTTGTCTTTATCGCCATTATTCATTTTTTTCGGTGCCTTAGGTCATTATCTCAATCAACCCTGTACATGCAATTCTTTTTAGTCATGCCGGACTATCACAATGTACTAATCGGGGAATACTTCTCAAATCCAAGTACTATGGGACAAATCTACACGCTGGACTCATTTCCTTACTCCAGGGAATCTAGGGTGTTCGAGTCATTCCTAAGTTTTCAAACTTTCCCAATGTCCCTAATTCTAACTCCTCTTCCCTCAAACTCTATATACTTTCTTGACCACCTCAAAATCACAGTATTCACAAGAAAAATTTTAACGGTTCAAATTCGGGGAGAATTCAGAATGGTTTTCAACACACAAAACAGACATGACCCGTACAAAAAGGAAAAACTAAAAGCAGTAAATCCTCCCCCAAACTTGAACTACACATTGGCCCCAATGTGTTAGAACAAAAGCGAGAGAGGCCACTCACAGAGATCCTTCTCAGAATGCTGACGGTAATGCAACACCACTGCTACATCATCGTTTGCACATGTAGGATCCAAATTATTTCCTACAACCAAAACAAAACAAACAGCAAAAAGAAAGAAATTAATTAGAAAAGCGTGGGTTGCCTCCCACGTAGTGCTTCGTTTAACGTCGCATGGCTCGACAGTCCACTCCCCATAGTTATGGGGGATACTTCAGCTTCCCTATCTTGTTGCGTGACCTTTCCGCTACCAAGAACTGACCTGATGGAGAGATACGAGCTACTTGTTGCCTCAAGTCAACACCCACTTCCATATCCTTCCTTCGAAGTTTCTTTTTCTTTCTTTTCTTGATTTCATGAGTGGACCTTGGCGTATTGTTTCCATGTGCAATAGATGATCGAGACTCTGCATTTTTGGAGTTTATGCCCGAGACTTTTTCAGGAGGTGATCTTGCTCTTCTGTTTTTTTTTCATTCCGATCATTCCAATTGAAGATTGTTTACCCTTAACTTCATTTTGCTTCTTGATATCCAAAACATTCAAAGTGATTTCCTCATTAAAAGATTTAAAAGTCACAGTGCCTTTGTCAATATCGAGATTGCACCGACTAGTGAGCAGGAAAGGTCTATCGAGGATGACAGGGGTGTCTTCATCTTCTGGAATATCCATGATCTCAAAGTCAATTGGAAAAACCAATTAACCGATCGTCACTAACACATCCTCAGCTACCCCATAAGATTTCTCAGTTGTGTGGTTTGCAAATTTTAAATTTGTTCCCGTATCGCTCACCCTTCCAATTCCCAACTTTTTATAAATGGACAATGGCATGAGACTAACACTATCACCTGAATCAATTAGAACTTTTTTGAAATTTCTGTCTTTTATAGTGCACGGTATTGCCACAGATCCGGGATCCTTCTGCTTGGCAGGGATTTTCCTATTTTGGAGTACTTCACTACACTTCTCATTTACATTTTTCAGCTCTTCCTCCATAGGTTTCTTCTTAGTGATCATCTCTTTCATGAATTTCTGATACACCGGCATTTGCTCTAGTGCCTTAAAGAATGGCATATGAACCTCCAACTTTTTGAACAATGCGACAAATTTCTCAAAGTCCTTCTCTTGTGTCTCCTTCTTTGTCGCTCTTGAGGGGTACGGTAACTTGATCTTAGGTCTGACCGCTTCTTTTCTTTTCTCTCCGTAATTCTCACTTGACTCACCACTTCCAGCCATGATGGCATTCACATTCTGGTTATATCTGGGGTTAGTCACTGTTGCACTCGGTAAGGCACCTGGTGTTTGGGAATGTGCTAGTTGTTGAGCTATCTGGCTCATCTGAACTTCAAGATTTTTTATGGAGGCTGTGGTATTCCTATAGATATTCCGGGTCTCTTCCTGAAATTGCAGGTTATGAGCTGCCATCTTCTCAATGGCAATCTCCCATTGTGCTTTTTGGGGATCTTGCTGCTGCTGTGGATATTGTTGATGATTCTGATCTTTCCAGGAGAAGTTAGGATGATTCTTCCACCCTGGATTATAAGTTTGAGCGTAGGGATTATTCAGCTTCAAGAATTTTATCTCTTCAATTTGTTGTGGAGTTGCAACACAATGTGTAGTAGAATGAGGTCCACTACAAATCTCACACTTTACCGCTTGAACCGGTTGAACCTGTGCTACGGTTTGTGATTCAAGACTCATTTTCTTTAACCTTCTCTCAACCTCGGCCGCAATTTGATCCTCCATTTTTACAACCTGTTCTGTTAGCTTCAAATCAATTATCTTCTCAGGTTGACTAACACTGCGATCATACAACTCAAGGTGCTCATTTGCTGCTATCGCTTCAATTATCTTTTTAATGCTAGTGGTTGTTGAAAAGTTTGTAGAGCCACCGGCAGCTGTATCAATAAGTTGTTTTGTCTTCATCTTTAACCCATTCACAAAATTCTGCATTTGTTCGGTTGCGTCCATATTATGAGTGGGACATGCAACCAAACACCTCTTAAATCTCTTGTAAGCATCTCCAAGTGATTCTCCTTCTTTCTGCTTGAAATTAACAATGTCATATCTTTTCCGAATGTATACAGATGTAGGAAAATACTCGTTCAAAAATGTATTCTCCATCTCTTGCCAAGTAATAATACTCCCAGCGGGTAGTGAATAAAACCAGTCTTCGGCGTCCTCGGATAAAGTAAACGGGAACATCACCAACTTCTTTGCCTCTTCAGAGTGTCCCTCAATTTTCAAGGACATGCTCATGGTAAGGAACCTTTGCAAGTGCTTGTTGGCATCTTCATTGATTCTTCCTGAAAACGGCCTACTATGAAGCTGTCGGATGGTAGATGGGTGCAGCTGGAACTATGCAACAGTAACTGGTTGATTAACGATTGTCAACCGTACTTCTGGAGCGTTTGCTCGACCATAATCACCGAGAAGTCTTTCGGCAGGTGGATCTGTCGCCATGATACTAAGTTCCGACTCGGAGTCTGTACCGGAATCTGTGTGCTGAGAGTGGCCTGAAACTGACTCTTCTTTCTCGAGCTCAGGGATAATTGGTTCTGAACTCGATGTTGCCAGCCTTTCTAGCTTAGCTTGCCCACGTCTAGTGTGCAATGATCTTTCGGGTTCTGCGTCAAGAGAAAATTCTGCTGAGGGATTGCCTCGCATATACAGGTTAGACAGATAATAGTAATAATAAAAATAACAGAAAAATAAAATTAAAAATTTTATTCACAGAGTGACAAAATTCCAATTGAACAAACAAACACTTAAAATTTGGCAGTCCCCGGAAACGGCGCCAAAAACTTGATCGGAAAAATAGCAAGTGTACTATTTTAACGATGTAGTAATAAGTGGGGTTATCCCCATAATCGATCTCTCGAGGACTGCGTATAATTTGTAAGTGCAGATGTTATTTCAATTAGACAAAAGTTCCTTTTGGGGGTTTTGATTTTCAAACTAATTCTAACGACAAAAAGAAATAAGCAGAATAATAAAATGACTTTAACAATTATGAGAAGTTATGCTAGGAAAGGTGTATGAATTGCTTAGCAAGAACCCTAAATTATCCTCAAAGATATATTCCTCCAAACCTTAATTTTACTGACCCTCAAATATTTTTCTTAAATTCCTTAACCGAAAAACCTTTGATATTCCCCCTGACCCTAATTCCTTAGCAGTCAAGAGAAAACATCAAGCAATAGTTCTGACAAGGTCTTTTAGTCACTACGGGGTATCCCCATTCCTAGGCAATATCTACTGTAATGTATTATGCAAAAACAATAGATTAGTTTTTCAGGCCAAATCCCTAACCGTAAATCGTTCCCAATTTGTACGATCGAAAAAAGTATTAATTTATTTGCATAACAAAAGATTAAGATAAGAAAGCATAAACTCATCAAATAATTTAAAACGGTTCCTTACATCACAATTCAGGGACACCCCCTAGCATTGGGGGGTTTAGCAACTCATAATATTCAAAGAAAACAAAATACAAAATAAAGACATTACAAGAATTGGTGATAAAAGTTGATCTTCAATTTCTTCCGATCATGAAAATCTCCTATTTTCCCAATTCTCCAGAGCTCTATCCTTTCTTCTGTAATTCTTTCGTACGATCAAAAGTGTTTTTTTTCTTTTCTTTCAGCCTAAAAAGTATCAGATCACATAACAACATGCGACATTCCCAAAATACCCTCAGAGGACACTAAAATGGAATAAATACAAAAATCACAAAATTCCCCTCCAGTGGCCCTGACACGGGCCGTGTCCCATGACACGGGTAGCTGTGTCAAGCTGCTGACTCTTCATGCGCCAAGGCAGTTTCTTAGGGAACCTGACACGGGCCATGTCCTGTGACACGGGCAGCCGTGTCAGGCTTCTGGTTGATCATTTCCTTCCACATTTTTGTGCTCAAACTTTTTCCACTTCCAGGCCTGCTGACACGGGCCGTATCAGGCGACACGGGCACCCGTGTCAGCCCACTGTCTTGAATCAAATTTCATTCTGCATTTTCCAATTTTTCTTGATTTTCCGCTCCGATTCTTCCTGACTGCTTATGTAAACCTGAAAACACTAAAGGACACAACCAAGGCATAAAATGTGGTAAAAGAGATGTAAAATAAATAAACAATAACAAAAGATAAACTAAAACCAATAGTAAAATAACGTATGGAAACCACCGATCAGTGTCCGTTCAGGGAAACTCTTAGGGTTCATCGTCAGCCAGAAAGGAATTGAGGTTGATCCTGACAAGGTCAAGGCCATTCAAGAAATGCCTTCTCCGAAAACTAAAAAACAAGTCAGAGGATTCCTGGGGCGTTTGAACTACATCTCCAGATTCATATTCCTCATGGCCGCGACATGTGCGCTGATTTTCAAATTACTCAAAAAGAATCAGGACTGCGTTTGGACAGAAGACTGCCAAACCGCCTTCGACAGTATTAAGGAATACCTGTCGAACCCACCGATTCTATCACCTCCAATGGAAGGAAGACCACTGATTATCTACCTCACAGTCCTCGAGGACTCAATGGGATATGTACTTGGCCAACAAGACGAAACCAAAAGGAAGAAGTCTGCCATCTACTATTTGAGCAAGTAATTCACCGACTGCGAGACTCGGTACACTATGCTTGAGAAAATTTGCTGCGCTCTGGCTTGGGCAGCCAAGCGTCTTCGCCAATACATGATTCGTCACACTACTTGGTTGATTTCTGAAATGGATCCAATCAAATATGTATTTGAAAAACCCGTTGGCAAATGTTGTTATCAGAATATGACATAGAGTACCACGCGCAGAAAGCCGTTAAGGGAAGTATTTTAGCCGATCATTTGGCTCATCAACCGATTGACGATCAAGAATCAATCGGTTTTAACTTCCCAGACAAAGATGTCATGTATCTAAAAATGAAAGACTGGGATGACCCGCTACCCAGTGAAGGGCCAGAACCAGGTTCCCAATGGGGACTAATCTTTGACGGAGCTGTCAATCATTATGGAAACGGAATTGGGGCAATCATCATAACACCTCAGGGGACCCACATTCCTTTCACTGCCCGACTTACGTTCAAGTGTACGAACAACGAGGCCGAATACGAAGCTTGTATCATGGGTCTCGAGGAAGCAATTGATTTAAGGATAAAAAACTTGGAGGTATATGGCGACTCAAACCTGGTTATCAATCAGATCAAAGGAGATTGGAACACATACCAGTCAGGATTGATTCCTTACAAAGACTACGCGAGAAGGTTGCTACCCTTCTTCAACAGAATTGAGTTTCATCACATCCCTCGTAAGGACAATCACATGGCTGATGCATTGGCCACTCTCTCTTCCATGATTAGTGTAGGTCAATGGAATGACTTACCTAAGATTGACATAATGCGCCTTGAACGGCCCGCTTACATCTTCACGATTGAAGCAGTCATAGACGACAAACCTTGGTATTACGATATCAAAAGCTTCCTTCAGAAACAAGAGTACCCACCTGGGGCACTAAGGAAGGACAGGAAAACCCTCAGAAGACTGGCAGGCAGTTTCTTCCTGAGCGGTGATACTCTCTATAAGAGAAATTTTGACATGGACTTGCTCCGATGCGTAGACAGACCAGAAGCAGACATGCTGATGAAAGAAATTCACGAAGGATCCTTTGGCACTCATGCCAACGGACACACAATGGCGAGAAAAATTCTAAGAGAAGGATACTACTGGTTGACCATGGAATCCGACTGCTACAAGTACATGAGAAGGTGTCACAAGTGTCAGATATACTCAGACAAAATTCATGTATCGCCAACGCATCTCAAAGTTCTTTCTTCCCCATGGCATTTTTCCATATGGGGAATCGACATGATTGGCTTGATTGAGCCTAAGGCTTCAAACGGACATCGGTTCATCCTAGTAGCCATTGACTACTTCACCAAGTGGGTCGAAGCAGCGTCGTACGCTAATGTAACCCGACAAGTGGTGATCCGATTTATCAAAAACAATATCATCTGCCGTTATGGTGTTCTGAGCCAGATCATTACTGATAATGGATCTAACTTGAACAATAAGATGATGAAAGAGTTGTGCGCAGAGTTCAAGATCAAACACCATAACTCATCACCCTACCGACCAAAGATGAATGGAGCGGTAGAAGCGGCTAACAAGAACATCAAGAGGATTGTTCATAAAATGGTTGTAACCTACAAAGATTGGCACGAGATGCTACCCTTTGCTCTTCACGGTTATCGCACATTTGTCCGCACTTCAACAGGGGCAACCCTTTTCTCTCTAGTATATGGCATGGAAGCAGTGCTTCCCATAGAAGTAGAGATCCCATCAATCAGGGTATTGATGGAAGCTAAGCGTACAGAAGCTGAATGGCGTCAAATTCGACACGATGAACTGAGTCTGATCGAAGAGAAGTGAATCACGACTCTATGCCACATACAATTGTATCAACAAAGAATGAAGATGGCGTTTGACAAAAAGGTTCGACCTCGCATCTTCAGGAAAGGAAACCTTGTGCTCAAAAAGATACAATCTTTTCTCACTGACTCTCGGGGAAAATGGACTCCGAATTATGACGGCCCCTATGTGGTCAAGAAAGCTTTCTCAGCCGGTGCCTTGAGACTTGCAACCATGGACGGAGAGGAATTTGCCTACCCCACAAATGTTGATGTAGTCAAGAAATACTTCGCCTAAACAAAAAAAAACTTCTCGGTGGATTGAAAACCCGAAAGGGCGGTCCAGGCAAAAATTAGAGACAAAGTCAAAAAATCATCCCGGTGGATTGGAAATATCAAAGTCCAATCCAGAAAAAAGTTAGGGATAATGGCAAGTAACTACGTCTGATCAGTTCAACTCCTCAGCAGTCATGCCATCCATCAGAAACTCCGGTAAAGATCATCTTCGACAGAAGCTCAGGATGCCAAGAATTCAAAGTTGGTAGAAGGATAGTGGTTGTTATGTTTCAATGTAGCCCTCTTCCCGTAAATTACCATTTTCTAAACTTTGTAAATACTCTATGGAATCGCACGTTTGGCTGATCTCCATCCTATCAATAAAATTTGAGCCCTTGTGCTTTTGTTTGCAATTCTTATTTGTTTTATCTTTACAAAATGATGTTTTTAACATGATCAACGATTCTTGAAACGAAACAAAAATGAATTTACTTGTAAAACTTTTCTGCTTCGAAATAAAGATGGCAATTTCTTTTGACGGTTGAACATCGAAAGAACCTCGATCGCTTCTCCAAAGGTGTTCGAGCCTCAAAGTGCAGAATCAAAGTACTCCTTCTAAACCAGTGCACCTGAAGGAAGGATCAGCTATGTCAGATGCGAATACTCCATCTGACATCCTCGGCAGAGTTCTCATCTCTTAAGCCCGACCAACATAGCTCCCAACAGGGACTATATCTCCTAAGTAAGGCGGAATTGCTACTTTTGGACTAGCGATACCTCTTCGTCCCCCGTAGTGGCCGAGTATCCAGTCGTGTTCATCCGTTAGTTTGTATGTCGCGTCAGTTTTGTCAGCATATACATATATACATCATGCATTATTGATTTGCATATTGCATCACTATCACTCTAGTCGGTCTTGTTCCCTAGTGATAAGAGTCCTCTCAATCGAGTTGTCAAGTTCTTTCCTCGTCAGGAAAGGTTGCGTCTGAACAATCTCTCTCCTCTAGTTTATTTCTGGATCAGAATTGGCCCTTGACCACTTTGATAACTTGAACCGCTGAAAGACCAGAGAACCTTCAACCGATGTCACTCTTCGCCATTGAAGATGATATTTTCGCTTTCCCAGATTAAGAAAAATCCCTAGAGGAAGCCTCTCAATCAGAGATTCGGCAATACAACAGTTTTTCTCCGAAAAAAACCGCTGATGAAAAGGTCATCAGCACCTCAAAATTGGATCACATCATGTGGCGTTTCTTCGGGAAGATCCCGAGAAAAGTATGATGTAATATCCCCAAGCGTGAAAGCAGTTTCTCAAGAGAGTCATTTTCCCCAGTAGGGTCGACAAATGGCGTCTCCAACAGAGAAGCTTGAACACCTCTACAACTCAGACGAGTGGGTTCCCCCAGCAAGTCTGACATAAAAACTTTTTCCGTCAAATGGCATCTCCCCAGGAAAATTCGGCGAGAAGTTTGAGGAAAACCGCTACGAATAGCGTCCCCTGTCAAGAAAGTTTATTGACAAATGAAACTTAGACCAGTTCCTTGGTAGGAAACCAGGATCGAGGGGAAGTTTATTTTAGAAACTTAGACCAGTTCCTTGGTAGGAAACCAGGATCGATGGGAAGTTTATTTCAGAAACTTAGACCAGTTCCTTGGTAGGAAACCAGGATCGAGGGGAAGTTTACATCAGAAACTTAGACCAGTTCCTTGGTAGGAAACCAGGATCGAGGGGAAGCTTACATCAGAAACTAAGACCAGTTCCTTGGTAGGAAACCAGGATCGAGGGGAAGTTTATATCAGAAACTGAGACCAGTTTCTTGGTAGGAAACCAGGATCGAGGGGAAGTTTACACCAGAAACTAAGACCAGTTCCTTGGTAGGAAACCAGGATCGAGGGGGAGTTTTTACCTTTTCTAAGCATCATTGCTTAGCAAAAGAAGAAGGATGCGTGAACTACCATTCTTAACCACCATCAAAATTTTGGGTATTCCGATATTTAATCCTCTTGCACCCTGAATGCCCGAATACCTTCGCCATTCACACCTTCGAGTCCAAGAAGATTAAATAGTGGCATCTGTCATACCCCAAATTTTGACCACTAAGATTTCCCATCATTGTGCAAATCATCATCACAATATGGAGGAACCTTCATACCTCATCAGTCTCCCCAAAGATGGGTGAGCATCCACTACAATCAAATTTAGGGTTTCAGGCCCTCTCAGAGTTCTTAGACAAAGGATCAATCAAGAAATGACATGATCTTCAACTTGTCTAACCTCCCAAACATCTACAATGGATCAAGAGGACTCCCACTTTAAGGATTAAGCACAAGGCTGCTCCGATCCAGGTGGATCTAGCCTCAAGATCGCTAGTGTCACTAAATTAGAGTTTGGTCGACCAGGGCCTCCAGATGGAAATTTTCCTCTGGGCATGAGCCAATGCTTCAAAGCATATCCTAAAATACACCATGGAACCTCATGGGCCCAAGCATCAAGTCAATTTGACCATAGGGGATGCATACATCAAATATCAGGAATTAGGGTTTCTTGACCTAATTCACCCCTAAGTTGACTTTTGGGACAAATCATGAGCCAAGACCTCAAGACATGATTTGAGGGTCTCCAACATACCACATTGATCCATTTGTAACAATGGATTGATCCAGGAAGCTTGAGCAGCAAGTCTCAATTTCATCAGTACCACAATTAGGGTTTCGCGAGAAAAGTCAACTGTAGCTTTGACTTTTGACCAAGACATGCTCCCAAACCCTAGGACATGATTCAATACACTCTATAACACCTATTAAATCAATCCATCAAGTTTGATTTAGGTTAAGGACTTAATTTCATAGAGGATCGCACAGTTTGGAATTCATCTGACAAAAAGTCAACTGTGCACAAAAGTCAACTTTGACGTTTTGAAATTTTTCACAAAAATGGTTTTTTAACCCTAAAATGATGTTAATGTATGATTTGAATCATCATTCATCAAGAAAAATCAAGAAAAGTGGGATAGCTCTTAAAAGGGGTAACCATAAAAACTTAGAAAATTTTCTAAGTTATGAACAAAGTGGCTAGGGTACCAACTTTGGAGGATCATAACTCCTAAACCACAAGGCCATTTTTCCCCATCCAAAGCTAGATTTGTAGCTCTCATTGCCCTCTACAAAAGCTTATAATTTACCTCCTTCCAAATTCATCATGGATTTTGAGTTATGGAATGATCAAAATCACAAAAAGTGAAAATGTCACTTTTTTCCAACACTTAGTGAAATTTTCACTAAGTCAGAATCTGCCTTCACTTTTGCCAAATGTAGGGGGATTTTTCCCTTGGATCCAAAAGGTATCAAAACCAAATATGATCAAACAGTTGTTGTATCATATGAGGGCTTTCCAAATGGCCAAGAACATCACCAAATTCCACTTGGGCCAGGAGATATGACAATGGCAATATGCCTTGCTGAAAACTGCCAAGGCTAGGCAGAATTTTGCATTTTTGCTCGATTTGGAAAAATCAGATAATTCCAAGCCTTGTCATCACTTTGGACACATCTGAGGATCAAATCTAAAGGGGACAAACACTGAGCCAAGCCTCCAAAGTCCTTGGAACAAGAAGTAGCATGCCAAACCTAGAATTGCCTAAAAGAAGGACAAGAATCCAATTTTGGATTGGAGCATTCAATACATACACCAAGGTGGCATGGACTGACACATTTGCAACTGGTCAAGACTTATCCAAGACCAAGGGAACCACAGCCCTGTGCCCTAACCTCTAGTCAATGGCTAGAGGATACTTGGATTCCAAAGTGCAACCATTGGCCAAACCTCTGCCGCAGTTGCCATTCACTATTGATCCCAAGACAAACTTGCTCTACTATAAATAGAGCTCATTTGTGCTCAGTTTGAGTACACCAAAGCCATCAAACCGATGTTTTCCTCAAAATCTCTTTCTCTTGGCAAAAAGGCCTTCTTTAGCAAGGTAACTCTGAGTTTTTGAGTTAGAGAGCATTTCCATCACAGCTCATGATCCTAACACCTCATGAACATCATAAGTTGGTGATCCAAACTATCAAAAGTGACCTGTAACACCAAAATCACAAATTCACCTCTCAAAACCTCAAAATAGGCCTTTTGTGCATTTTTCAAGCCATGTCTTGATTCAGTCACTTTCCAAACCAGATAAAACCTCAAACTCACTCCAAATAACATCCTTGAACTGTCCCAAATGGTTCCCCCCATCTGGAACACCATTTGAGAGAGTTGCTATTTTGGTCATTTTAACCCCTTTTGCAAGAAAGGACCAATTTGTGTTTTTGCAGGTTCCAGCTGATTCCAACCATCCTCAAAGCTTCTAAGGGATCATTTGAGAGTGTCCAAAGCATCAAACCATTTCTGGAACAAGAAGTTTGGCAGATTGCACAGAAAACTCCAAAAGCTCAAAAAGAGGTAAGCATCATGACTTGAACTTTCCAAAATATGCATTGCTTTGAAGTCCACTGATCATACACACCTCATACATGTTATATATGTTGTGTTTGAACCAATTCATCATGTAATTCATGCCTGTATCAAAGTGTAGCATAGAAAATGCAATTATATGCCTTTTTCAAAACCACTATCGGGTTTTGAGGAGGGAGTATGATCTGAAAAAAATACCACCACCATTGGATTCCTTATGAAATTCTAGGCCAGATTCATATAAATTTTGTCTAAAACCATGGAGAAATGAGAAAGTTATGACCTTCACGTTTCTGACCCAAAACTTGCCTTGTCTTGCCTTGGGCCAGGCCAAAAACAAGGCAAGCCTTGTATATTTGTGGTTTCACTTCAAGCAATAGATGTATCACCACCCCAGTGGTAAGGCGCGCACCCTATAACCTTGAGGTCGTGGGTTCAAACCCCACCCATGCCATTTTGTGTTTTCTCACATTTTTGCTATTTTTTTCCAATATTTTCATGTTTTATTAATTAATTGGAAAATTAATAACTCTTTAAATTTTAATTATTTTTTATTGGTTCTTTTTGCAAAAAATCACAAAAATGTTGAAATATTTTATTCCACAAAAAAATTAAGTTTATATTATTTATTTAATATAATTAGTATTTTTGTGAATAAATTCCTTTTGAATGTTTTTAAACATTTTAAAAGTGAATATTTACTTTGAAAATCAAAACCAAGTGAGTTTTAATTCATCTTGTGATTAATCCCTCATTTCTCAAACCTTAAACAAAAATCACAAATGGTTTATTCAAACTTATTTGGTATTTTATTTGATTTTCTTTAAATATTTACTTTTAAAGAATAACAAATTAGGGTTTCTTTGATTTTCACCCTCATCAAACAATTTCAAACACTTTTGGGCCTCTAATAGAGTGTAAGACCCAATCGTTTGTAAATACAAACCTATTTTTGGGCCTCACTTATTGTATAAGTCCCGTTGTATTTCAAAAAGTTCGACGCGATCATCATCTGTTGAAAAACAAACCTTGGGCCTCTCCTCGAGCTATAAGACCCATTCAAAATAAATCTTTTGGGCCTCTATTAGAGTGTAAGACCCAACCCCCTTTGAAAACCAAACCATTTTGGGCCTCAGACATTGTATAAGACCCACCACGTTTTCAAAAATCTCGGCGCGATCGCCATTTTCAAACAAATAACCCTGGGCCTCTCCTTGAGCTGTAAGCCCCACTACTTGTACAAAAATAAACTTTTTGGGCCTCTATTAGAGTGTAAGACCCAATCCCCTTTTAACCAAAACTTTTTGGGCCTCAGATATTGTATAAGTCCCCCTGCGTTAAAAGAAAACCTCGGCGCGATCGCCAACAATAAAAAAAGACCAATCATCTGGGCCTACCCTTGTGTTGTAAGCCCCATTCTTTTTCTTTAAACACTTGGGCCTCTTGAGAGAGTGTAAGACCCATACCCTTGTACAGAAAACCTTTCTTGGGCCTCAGTCACTTGTATAAGTCCCTTTGTACAAAACGACAATGCGATCACTGATAAACTTTGGGCCTCTCCTTGAGCTGTAAGCCCCAACATCTTTTCAAAATAATTTCTCCTTTAATTTTGAATATATTGTTGTCTTCAATCTTTCTTTGTTGAACAACTAACCAAACAGCATGTAAGCTCTATAACCGAGTAAGTGTTTATATGCTTTCTTTATCCGCTTTCATATACATATACCTGTATTGTGGGGCTGTTTCACTGTAAGTCTTCTTTCATAAACTCATATCAACTGTGTAATACTAGTATAGATATTTAGAGTTTCCCCGGAAACTACGTCTAGCACTAAGCCCTGTTGATCACTCTTAAATAGACAAAACTAGATCCCCAGAGGATTACTAGACACAATCTTCCCTCCTCTTGGGGCTAAACAATATGGAGATGTGAAAGGCAGATTCTTTTTGAACCCTTTCTCAGACTGTCACCTTTAGAAGTTGTCAAAGAGACTCTACTCCCCAGAGATGATATTTTCTCCGTGAATGGCATCTCTTGAGTTTCTTCCAAATTCTCGAACTTTCCTGGCTTGATCTATTCTCTGTGAATAGCATGTCTTGAACATCTCGGGGTTTGGGGACCCACATGCTTCCTAAAAGTTTCCATCCTCCTCTTGGGCGTTGTACAAGGACCCTACGGCTTCTTAGAAGTATTCACAGCCTCATCTTAGGCTTCGTATAAGGATTCTTCCTTCGAGAAGAGAGCCTCCTCTTGGGCTTCGTACAAATTGTCCCTCGGCTTCTTAAAAGTTTCCAGCCTCCTCTTGGGCTTCGTACAAATTGTCCCGACGACCTCCTAGAGGTATAGGAACATAAATTAGTCATCTTAATAGAACAGTCTTTCAAAGAGTCTAGATCTTTCTACCTTGAACGTACTACTACTGTTTCTTTAAGCATAGTACAAAGGATAAAACTCTAGACTTGGACAGTCTAATCTCCTTGAGTCTCGAAGGCATTCTCAAGTAGGGAAAAACACCAGTAGACTCGGACAGTCTCCAATACCCTCTGGATTCCCCATTTCCTTAAAGAATAGGAAATAACCCTAATTCTCTGATCAATCCCAAAGCATAGCCTTACCTGTAATCAGTCTCTTTATAAGAACTGATTTTCTCTTTTAACCAACCAACTGGACCTGTCACTCAACTGAAACATCAATCCTTTTAGCCTCTATCTCGGGCTTCGTACGAGATACAAAAAGACTCTCTTGTTGAGTCAACTTTCAGCCTCCATCTCGGGCTTCGTACGAGATACAAAATCACTCTCTTGTTGAGTATAAAAGACTCTCTTGTTGAGTCAATAATCCTTTTAGCCTCCATCTTGGGCTTCGTACGAGATACAAAACACTCTCTTGTTGAGTATAAAAGACTCTCTTGTTGAGTCATCCTTTCGCCTCCGTCTTGGGCTTCGTACAAGACACATCTCAAAGCACTCCCTTTGTTGAGTCAACTCCTTTTAGCCTCCCTCTCGGGCTTCGTACGGGACACACAAAAAACACCCTCTTGTTGGGTCAATAGCCTCCTCTTAGGCTTTGTATAAGAAAAACCCCGCTTGAGTCAATCAACCTTTTATCATCAAAACTGTGCCTCGTTCACAGGATACAAACATCAACAACTCCTTTCATCTAATTGCTGTAAGCGGCAAGCCTCTGGATTATTTACATCCACGCCACTGTCCCTCTTTTTGCATGAGAAATTCCTAAGAAAAGATAGCATTGCTCTACACTGAGTTAAAGTCTTCTCCTTCAGGTTAAAACCCCCTATAAAGGAAATTACGGAATTGCTAGGATTCACATATCCCGGTTAAAGTAATCCTCCTTTATAGTCAGTCACCCAACAGTTGTGACAAACAGACCCCCGTTAGAGATGACAAATTCTCTCTAAAGACAACACCTTTTTAGCTTCACATCTTAGGCTTCGAACAAGATACAAATAGACCTTTCAACTTCACGTCTTGGGCTTTGAACAAGACACCAAAACACTATTTCCTCCCATAGAATAGGAGGAACTACGATCGCTCTGATTTCCCTGTTTCGGTAAACGGGAATACGTAGGCATAAGATTGAAAGAAAAATCTTAGCGAGCACACTAATCCAAAACCCAAATCTCGTACCCTCACATATCAATCGAAAAGCATCAGTCTTAAACTCCCACCAATCACCCGGGCACTATTTTAAAAAAATAACCTAAGAGAGACCCACAATCTTTGTAGCATCTGTAAACCAACAGTCATCTGTTCAAACTCAGTTTGCAAGTAGGGTTAATTGGAGACATCTATTTCCCTTCCTTCATCAACTTCAATAGGATAAAAAATGAATCAAGCTGTAGTACCCCAAAGCGATAGTGCTTCGCAACCACGCAAAAATTCGCGCTACAACATGCTACAACAAAGACAAAGTTTTTTGAATGAATTTTCATTGCTTGACATGGAAGAAAACTAGTTGGCATGTAATGATCTTTGGAGGAAGAAATCTTCATGACCATGGGATGAAAGGATATGATTAATGGCTTTTTGGAAAGAGGGAATGACATAGATCAACTTTGGTGTGGAAAGCAACCATGATTAAAACGTCTATCATGCTTAAAATTGGCTATGAAATCTCTTGGTCATGGCTGGGTTCACTGACCAACTTGCCTTGGTCGTGCCTGGCTCATGTGTGCATGGGATGAATCAGTTGGGGATCTCCACTTTGAACCAATATATCTCTCACATACTTTGATCCAATGAAAATTCTTCCAACATCAAAGTTGTAGAGGAGATCAAGAGGAACAAAATCCATGTTGGACAATTTTTCATTTGGAGTCTCCATCATGAAGAAATCTTACCTTGAACTTGGACAAAACATGCACATAAGGTGTTTGTTGAACTTACTGCGTGCTGACTGGTCATGACTTGCCAACTTGCCTTGATTTGCCTCAACTTTCATTGATCATATCTCTCTTAATTTTAACCCAATGGAAGTGTTCTTGGTATGGTTTTGAAGCTTGAAATTTGAACTTTTGATAGGCCTCCCTAACCATTGAGTTTGCAGCTTGGAGCATGGAGAAAGAATGCTCCAAAGATGGCCCTTCAACTTGACAAAACTTGCCATAAATGGAAACCCTTCATTACTATTTTTGGCAACTTTGCACATTTCTTGATTTTTGATGAATCTCTTGATAATTCTTGATCAAATCTTCACCAATGATCATACTTGAGATAAGGAACGATATTTTAACCTTAAAAAGTCAAGAGTTGACTTTTTTCTCTGCACAGTTGGCTTTTCCCCAACTCTCTTGATTTTCAGTCAATTGATCAATTGAAACTCTTCCAAACCAAATAGATGGACAATCTTCCAATCTTATACACCTAAGGACATGAGGAATGCCATAGAATCAAGTATTTCCCAAAAGGTCAAAAATAAACTGATCTTATGGGAAACCCTAGTTTGGTGCCCTCAGTCTAGGAGAAATCAACACATTCTCCAAATCCAAATTCCTCTGAGCATGATGTGTATCCTCTCAAAAAATGATGAGATATGCCATTTGGTGAGGATAAAAACTCAAAGATCTTGTCCATTGGGATGTTATACTCAAGAGTCCCAAAACCCTAATCTTGCACTGGTTAGGAAAAGGTGGTTCCCTTGAGATTTCTTGTCAAGCTTGATCACATGATGAGATGGTAGGTCAATTGAGATCTCTTGAGGCTCAAGGTTCCTTTGATTTGACTGAAATACCTTGATCACATGCCAAGGATAATGGTATGCAAAGATGATTATGCAAAAATGCAATAAGACATAAGCCAGTTAAAGTTAGAAACATGAGGGCAAATTTTGAGGTGTTACAGCTGCCCCTATTCAAACTTTTTGGATCCGAGGGTATGATAGCAACGGCTTTCAGACAATCAGGATACACGGGGTTTGAATACCAAAATAACCTGGAAATTTGAAACCTGTGGGAGTAATGAAATATAGTGATTACGAGGGCGGCCGAAGGCGAACTCGAAAAGGAAGACCGGCCGAAGGCGGATTCTGCGGGGGGACAAGATAATACGAGGACGACCGAAGGCGAACTCGAAAAGAAACACCAGCCGAGGGAGGAATTTCAAACAAAGGTGGACCGCCCGAAGGCGAGCTACGCTGGGGAGGAAGACAAGACCGGCCGAAGGCGAGCTAATCAACGAAAGAATACGAGAACGGCCGAAGGCGAACACGAAAAGAAAGGGCAAACTGAAGGTGGACTTTCAAAGAAAGACTATACCGAAGGTAGACTTTCTAACCAAGGAATACGAGACCAAGTCGAAGGTAGACTCGAAAAAGAAAGACAAAACCGAAGGTGGACTTTCAAAGAAAGACTATGCCGAAGGTAGACTCTCAAACAAAGGATACTACGAGGACGGCCAAAGGCGGACTCGAAAAGAAAGACCAAACCGAAGGTGGAATTTCAAAGAAAGACTATGCCGAAGGTAGGCTTTCAAACCAAGAAATACGAGACCAAGCCAAAGGTGGACTCGAAAAGAAAGACCAAACCGAAGGTGGACTTTCAAAGAAAGGCTAAGCCGAGGGTAGACTTTCCAACAAAGGAATACGAGACCAAGCCAAAGGTGGACTCGAAAAGAAAGACCAAACCGAAGGTGGACTTTCAAAGAAAGGCTAAGCCGAGGGTAGACTTTCCAACAAAGGAATACGAGACCAAGCCAAAGGTGGACTCGAAAAAGAAAGACCAAACTGAAGGTGGACTTTCAAAGAAAGGCTATGCCGAAGGTAAACTTTCTAACCAAGAAATACGAGACCAAGCCAAAGGTGAACTCGAAAAGAAAGACCAAACCGAAGGTGGACTTTTAAAGAAAGACTATGCCGATGGTAGACTCTCAAACAAAGGATACTACGAGGACGGCCGAAGGCAGACTCGAAAAGAAAGACCAAACCGAAGGTGGACTTTCAAAGAAAGACTATGTCGAAGGTAGACTTTCTAACCAAGAAATACGAGACCAAGCCAAAGGTGGACTCGAAAAGAAAGACCAAACCGAAGGTGGACTTTCAAAGAAAGGCTAAGCCGAGGGTAGACTTTCCAACAAAGGAATATGAGACCAAGCCAAAGGTGGACTAGAAAAGAAAGACCAAACTGAAGGTGGACTTTTAAAGAAAGCCTATGCCGAGGGTAGACTTTCCAACAAAGGAATACGAGACCAAGCCAAAGGTGGACTCGAAAAGAAAGACCAAACCGAAGGTGGACTTTCAAAGAAAGGCTAAGCCGAGGGTAGACTTTCAATCAACGGATACTACGAGGACGGCCGAAGGCGGACTCGAAAACAAAGACCAAACCGAAGGTAGACTTTCAAAGAAAGACTATGCCGAAGGTAGAATTTCTAACCAAGAAATACGAGACCAAGCCAAAGGTGGACTCGAAAAGAAAGACCATACCGAAGGTGGACATTCAAAGAAAGGCTAAGCCGAGGGTAGACTTTCCAACAAAGGAATACGAGACCAAGCCAAAGGTGGACTCGAAAAGAAAGACCAAACCGAAGGTGGACTTTCAAAGAAAGACTATACCGAAGGTAGACTTTCTAACCCAGAAATACGAGACCAAGCCAAAGGTAGACTCGAAAAGAAAGACCAAACCGAAGGTGGAGTTTCAAAGAAAGGCTAAGCCGAGGGTAGACTTTCCAACAAAGGAATACGAGACCAAGCCAAAGGTGGACTCGAAAAGAAAGATGTAACCGATGGTGGACTTTCAAAGAAAGGCTAAGCCGAGGGTAGACTTTCCAACAAAGGAATACGAGACCAAGCCAAAGGTGGACTCGAAAAGAAAGACCAAACCGAAGATGGACTTTCAAAGAAAGGCTAAGCCGAGGGTAGACTTTCCAACAAAGCAATACGAGACCAAGACAAAGGTGTACTCGAAAAGAAAGACCAAACCGAAGGTGGACTTTCAAAGAAAGGCTAAGCCGAGGGTAGACTTTCCAACAAAGGTGTGAGATTTGGGTCGAACTCATCTGTGTCGAAGGAGAGCTTTCATGTATTTCAACAGGAGGCAAGCATGCCATTGAAGCGTGTTCACATGCTGGTGCCAGTTAGGTGCATATAGTAATCGAAGTCTGTTCTTATATGTATTCTGTCGAATTGGGCCTTGTGTTAAGGATCCAATTGTTTAGGTTTCTTAGGCTGCAAGTTACCTAGTTAGTCTATAAATAGGCTAGTAAATTCAGTTTGTTGAGTGTGGCAAATTGTGATATTCACTTGAAAGCATTTGTAAACATTAATGTGAAAGTGAATAGTAAACAGAATTATATTTGCCCAATCCTTGTTGTTCTCTTCTTCTTCTTGGATTCTTTTCCGTTAAACCCTAACCCTTGATTTGGATCTTGATCATCAAGAAACCATTTATACTTTGATTAAAGACATCATTTTTCACAACAAATTGGTGCGGTGAGCGTGGAGAAGATTGCTTCAACAAAGTATGAGATTGAAAAGTTCACCGGAGTGAACGATTTTGGTCTGTGGCGCTTGAAGATGAAAGCCCTACTGGTGCAGCAGGGATGTTTGGAAGCGTTGAAGGGAATGGCAGCCATGGATGCTGCGTTGACGGAAAGAGAAAAGACGACAATGATCGAGAAAGTACACAGCGCAATATTTTTGAGCCTTGGTGATTAGGTTCTCCGGCAGGTGTCAAAGGAGATGACGGCGTCGGGATTATGGGTGAAGCTTGAAAGCTTGTACATGACCAAGTCGTTGGTGAATCGTCTTTACCTGAAGCAAGCCTTGTATTTGTTCAAGATGAATGAAGACAAAGCTTTGGCTGAGCAGTTGGATTCTTTCAACAAGCTGATTCTTGATCTTGAAAACATTGATGTGAAGATTGATGATGAAGATCAAGCATTGTTGCTGTTGTGTGCTTTGCCCAGATCACATGCTCACTTCAAAGAAACTATCTTGTATGGAAGAGAGTCCCTGACCTTTGAAGAAGTTCAAGCAGCCTTGTATTCAAAGGACTTGAACAAAAGAAAGGAGCAGAAACCTTCATCAGTTGGCGAAGGGTTGTCCGTAAAAGGAAGATCGTCGAAGAAAGATGGTAGGTTTGACAAGAAGAAAGGAAAGGTTCAGCAGAAGTCTTATGGTGGTGATATGTCTGGTATCAAATGTTATCACTGTAAGAAGGAGGGTCATACAAGAAAGGTGTGCCCTGAGCGCCTGAATAATCATGGAGGTAAGGACAATGGGAATGCAGTTATTGTGCAAGATGGTTATGAATCATCTGATGTCGTTGTGGTGTCAAGCAGCAACTCTTGCGAAGTGTGGATTATGGATTCTGGATGTACTTGGCATATGACTCCAAACAAGAATGTGTTTGAAGAATTGTGTGAACAAGATGGTGGATCAGTGTTGCTGGGGAACAACAAAGCTTGCAAGATTGCAGGTATTGGATCTGTTAGATTCAAGCTCCATGATGAGTCAATAAAGCTATTGACTAGGGTTAGGTATGTACCTGATCTTAAGAGGAATTTAATTTCTCTTGGTGAATTCGACAGAAAGGGATATGTTTTCAAAGGAGAGAAAGGTATCCTGAAAGTCATGAAAGGGTCGAAGGTAGTCTTGAGAGGCGTGAAAAACCAAGGCTTATATACCCTTGAGGCTGAGGTTGTAAGTGGTTCGACAAATGTTGTATCCACGAAACATATGTCAAAGACAGAATTATGGCACATGAGATTGGGCCATGTCAGCGAAAGAGGCCTGGTCGAATTGGGGAAGCAGAACCTGCTAGGAGGTGACAAAGACGAAAAGCTGGAGTTTATTGAATCTTGTGTATTTGGTAAATCCTGTAGGGCAAAGTTTAACAAAGGCAAGCAAAAAACACATGGATCCCTTGATTACATTCATGCTGATCTTTGGGGGACTGCAAGGAATCCTTCACACTCAGGTGCAAGGTATTTTCTATCCATCGTTGATGACTATTCCAGAAAGCTATGGGTACTCATTCAGAAGACGAAGGATGAAACTTTTGAGAATTTCAAAAGTTGGACGGTTCTGGTCGAAACTCAAACTGGCAGAAAGGTTAAGAGGTTGAGAACCGACAATAGCCTTGAATTCTGCAACGAAGCGTTCGACAGTTACTGTGTTGAGTCTGGGATTACAAGGCATACGACTGTAGCAGGTACTCCTCAACAAAATGGCTTAGCTGAGAGATTCAATCGAACAATCCTTGAAAGGGTTAGATGCATGTTGGTTAGTGTTGGATTGAAGATGGTGTTTTGGGCGGAGGCTGTTTCGACAGCAGCTTATCTGATAAATAGATGTCCCTCGACTGCGCTGGGAATGAAGACACCTGAAGAAGTTTGGTCGGGTCATCCACCAAATCTCGACAAACTGAGGGTATTTGGCTGTTTATCCTATGCTCACATTAGGCAAGACAACGTCGAACCTAGAGCTCTGAGATGCATGTTCCTTGGAGATCCTGAGGGAGTCAAGGGTTATAGGTTGTGGTGCCTAGAACCAGGTCACAGAAGATGTATCACAAGTTGTGATGTAGTTTTCAATGAGGTCGAAATGGCTTTCAAGAAAACTGGTGATGTTAGTCGAAGTGCAGAAATCTCTGAAGAGGAGCTGGAACAGGTAGAGATGCCTGTTGAGGTGGAGCATAGTGATGCTGAACTGCATAGCCCTGATGAAGTCGAAGAGCAAGATGCTGATGAAGTTGAAGAAACTGTCGATGACTACCTACTGGCAAGAGATAGGTCGAGAAGAGTCATCAAACCACCTCAGAGACTTGGTTATGCAGATCTTATAGCTTTTGCCTTTAATCTCTGCAAGTGAGGTACTTGACGAAGAACCTAGAGATTACAAGGAAGCTATAAGGAGTCGAGACAAGACTGAATGGCGAAAAGCCATGGATGACGAGATGAAATCTCTTCATGATAATAACACTTGGGATATGATTGAGAAACCTACAGGAGCAAGGTTAGTCGGTTGTAAGTGGATTTTCAAGGTCAAGGAAGAAATCGAAGGAGTAATGTCGAAGCGCTTTAAGGCGAGGCTGGTTGCTAGGGGGTTCACTCAGAAAGAAGGAGCCGACTTCAATGATGTGTTCTCACCTGTTGTAAAGCATAGATCCATTCAAATGCTGTTGGACATGGTGGCAAAGTTCGATTTGGAACTTGAGCAAATGGATGTGAGACAGCATTTCTGTATGGTGATCTAGATGAAACGATCCTGATGCGTCAACCTGAAGGGTATGTAGAAAAGGGTAAAAAAGATTATGTGTGCAAGCTGAATAGGTCTTTGTATGGCCAGAAACAATCTCCTCGACAGTGGAACAGGAGATTCGACAAGTTCATGACACACATTGGTTTCACTAGAAGTCAGTTCGATCACTGTGTTTACTTCAGATTTCGACCTGGAAACTCACTTGTTATGTTGTTGTTGTATGTGGATGATATCCTCATAGCTAGCAATAGGGTTGAGGATGTAACGAAGGTGAAGGCTGAACTCAGTAAGGAGTTCAAAATGAAGGATCTGGGAGCTGCAGCCAGGATTCTTGGGATTGACATCCGGAGAGATAGAAAGGAGTCGAAGTTGTGCTTATCTGAGGAGACATACCTATGGAAGCTTCTCGACAAGTTTGGTATGTCGAATTCGAAGCTTGTTGTGACACCTACAAATCCTCAGTTTAAGCTTAGTACTACTCAAAGTCCGAGTACTGAAGCTGAAAGAATCTATATGAATAACATTCCATATGCCAGTGTAGTGGGTTCTTTGATGTATGCTATGGTCTGTACGAGGCCAGACATATCATATGGAGTGAGCCTTATGAGCAGGTATATGGCCAATCCTGGAAAGGCACATTGGCAAGCTGTAAAGTGGATTCTCAGGTACATAAATGGGTCTCTGAAAAGAGTCTTGATTTATGGTGGAGCCTATGATGGTGATAGCATACTCGAAATCGAAGGATTTTTTTAATCTAATTATGCAGGTTGTATGGATTCCAGAAAGTCTATTTCTGGATATGTTTTCACAATGTTTGGCACATCAATCAGTTGGAAAGCGACGCTTCAGAAGGTTGTTGCCTTATCAACCACTGAAGCTGAATATATTGCCCTCACTGAAGCTGTGAAGGAAGCATTGTGGCTTAAAGGTTTTGCAAAGGAGCTGAAACTTCAAGGTCGAAGTATCACTGTTAAATGTGATAGTCAAAGTGCAATACACCTGTCGAAAAATTCAGCCTATCATGAGCGAACTAAGCACATTGATGTGAGGCTGCATTTCGTCAGAGAGATAATCGAGCATGGTGAAGTCCAGGTGCTGAAGGTTTCGACTGAAGACAATGCTGCTGATATGATCACCAAGACGTTGCCAAGTTGCAAGTTCTTCCACTGTATGCAGTTGATAAAGCTGCATGATGAAAGCTAGTTATTTTTCCCTTTGTTGTTGAGTTAGATCCAAGGTGGAGATTTGTGAGATTTGGGTCGAACTCATCTGTGTCGAAGGAGAGCTTTCATGTATTTCGACAGGAGGCAAGCATGCCATCGAAGCGTGTTCACATGCTGGTGCCTGTTAGTTACATATAGTAGTCGAAGTCTGTTCTTATATGTATTCTATCGAAATGTTTATATTCTGTCGAATTGGGCCTTGTGTTAAGGATCCAATTGTTTAGGTTTCTTGGGCTGCAAGTTACCTAGTTAGTCTATAAATAGGCTAGTACACTCAGTTTGTTGAGTGTGGCAAATTGTGATATTCACTTGTAAGCATTTGTAAACATTAATGTGAAAGTGAATAGTAAACAAAATTATATTTGCCCAATCCTTGTTGTTATCTTCTTCTTCTTGGTTTCTTTTCCGTTAAACCCTAACCCTTGTTTTGTCTCTTGATCATCAAGAAACCATTTGTACTTTGATTAAAGACATTGTTTTTCACAACAAAAGGAATACGAGACTAAGCCAAAGGTGGACTCGAAAAGAAAGACCAAACCGAAGGTGGACTTTCAAAGAAAGGCTAAGCCGGGGATAGACTTTCCAACAAAGGAATACGAGACCAAGCTAAAGGTGGACTCGAAAAGAAAGACCAAACCGAAGGTGGACTTTCAAAGAAAGACTATGCCGAAGGTAGACTTTCTAACCAAGAAATACTAGACCAAGCCAAAGGTGGACTCGAAAAGAAAGACCAAACCGAAGGTGGACTTTCAAAGAAAGGCTAAGCCGAATCAACAGCTCTACAATGATGACTCCGCTAGGGAAAAAAGAAATCTAAACAGACAACTCTGTAGGGGAGTATATGAAGGAACAACAGTAAGAAGGACGAATCCACTGGTTGCGGTGTAATGTCAAACAACATCTCCTGCATTACATCTCTTTCTGTTGGGAAAAGAAACTGGTAACAGATATCAAACCTGGCTTATGCTTCGAATGCATATGTTTGAATTTTTCTATGGCGTAATGCTCCATTCGAAATGGAAATGCTACGCGTTTGGGAGGATGCCATGCTAGAATGCTTATGCAATGCAAAAGAAGTGTCTCAGCAAAATAAATGGTAAAGACAAAGCCAGCTCCACTGGGGATGACAAACTAAATTGTCCTTTGAATTGAAAGACCCTGCTGAAGAATATTCCACTGAACGAATTGTTGATCATAAACTCTGCTGGAGATGAAAACTCTGAGAAAAATTCCACTCTGTTGGAGATGAATAAAGATGAATATTGAAGATGGAACCCAAGAAATTTATCTCCGCTGGAGATTACCCATGGCTTAAGACCAATAACAATTGGACTTAAGACCTGCTGGGGATGTCAACCGCTGTTGAACAAACCACTACTAAGATCACCACCAAACTCTGCTTGGGGGACAAGTCAATAATACCGACCATGCCTGGGGATATTACTGAACTTAATCTGCTGCTGGAAGACATCTGTACCTTCACCCTGCTGGGGAATATCAGCCACTATTAGCAAACCTGCTTAGGGAATGGCTATTGACGACAACAACTCTGCTAGGGGATACCATCAAGCTTACTCATCTATTGGAGATCAGATCATATCATTGCTGATGAGAAAAACACTTCCTGACTAGCTGAGAAAAGTGGGTGTTTAGGCTCTGTGGGGAAAACAACCTCTTTGTCCAAAGATGGTATTCCAACAGTCTCTCGCTGGGGATGCAGAAGTATCAACTTCTGGCTGCTTGCTAAGAGAGTAATAAATCAACCACAACTCTAGCTGAGGAAACAATCCTCTGTACTCTGGCTGGGGGAGAGCAACTACCTGCTGAGGAAGATGAAATTTCCATGCTGAGGAGAATAGCTCTACTGGGAGAATAGTCAACGAAACCTACCGAGGGATATCACTGAGCTTAACCTGCTATTGGAGGAACGAATTTACCCTGTTGGTCATTAGAGCATGTCGTTGCTGACGGAACTACACTTCCTGACCTCCTAAGGAAAGTGATTACCAGGCTCTGTGGGGAAAATAAAGTCTTTTCAAAGACATCCAACACACCTCCTGCTGGAGATACAACCATATTCACCTTGGAGCAATCCACTTTAAACTGCTTGCTGGGGAGAATGAGTTCTGCTGAGGATGATGAACTTTCAGTGCTGGGGAGATTAGCTCTACTGGGGAAAAACAAACTTGCTACCCAGCCTGACGTATCTCTATGGTCATAAACGGCCCTTTGAACTCTCCACTTGCCCCAGACCATCAGGTCTAAAGGAAGAAATCATCTCAAGATGATTATATAGAAGACCGGGCATTCACACTGCCTTAGGGTCTTCAAACTCTTGGAGAGATTTATCAGATCTCGATGCAACTGCCCCAGACTTCACAATCCATGAAGTAAATTACCTTGAAAGGATTTGTAATGACTTGAAAATACTCTTCCCCAGTATTCTGAACTTTGAGGAGGTGCTTTCAATTAACCGTCTTCAGGAGTGGACAACTTCTCACGCTCTAGAGGTGACCTACCCCAAGTCTTGAAGAAACTTTGCCCCTGATTGATCTTACAGAGATTTGTCAAATCGACCTGATTGCCCCTATTAAGCGCTTGTGGAGAGATTTATTGAATTTCGACATAATTGCCCCAGTTTGGCTGCTTTAGGGAGAGTTTTCAATGTGGCTGCTCCAGATTGGCTGCATCTTATCACCATTTATCGGGAACCCCCAGGCTGCGCACAGTCTCTTGGCCACATACCCCTGAACATGACTGTCCTTTGGAGTTTTCACCATCTCAACTTGGCGTGATCGAGCTTCTCGACTGACGTTCATCATGTAAGCTTCTTTGATATCAAACATATGCAAGCAGAAACTGTTTATTATGAGAATGACAATTCTAATGCAACAATCGTGTTAACCTGAAGTTTTATCGAAAATGTGTCGCCAAGCCTTGTGAACGAATCACCAGCTAGGATGCGACATTGATTTTTGAATGGAAACAATACGCACATGCAATACCAACAAAAATCTTATTAGCATAACTCATAGGAGTCAGGAACGCTATCTCGCTGAAGTGCACTTTCGGAATAAACCCTGTTTCAATTAGGACTTTTGAGGGTTGTATCGTGGCCTGGTTCACGGTTTTGAGAAAAAAGGATTTAAGGCTCAAAGTTTATCGGTGCCCACCCATTCTCCTTGATGTTCTCCAGTCCTACGTTCAGCTAATTTGGCACAAGTGCTCATCTCTCAAAAAGATTTTGTGATCTTTAAGGAACCCATGCAACTGATGGTTTGACACCTGATGAGGTTTTGGAGTGACAGTCACCTCTTTCTGTCTTTTGTTCGCGGTCACACGACTTTGTTCTTGCTTGAGGATTTTCTTTTGTAATCCTTTTTGCTTTTCGCTTTTCATTCTTTTGCTTTTTGACCCCTAATTTTTGCCTGGACTGACTCTTTTGAGTTTTTCGATTTTGAAGTCCAGCGGGATGCCCTAACTTTTGACTAAGTCACTTGTTTTCAAGTTTCAACTTAGCAGGCTTTCTTTATTTTATTCTTCTTTTCTTTTTTTTTTGAACAAAGCGTGTGACACTAGCTTGTCTGACTTATTTGAAAGGGTTATGACTACCTCACTCCTTGATTGTAGATGGATAACCATTGTGGTTTCACATCTCTTGACCTCTTGACGGTGGAATAAAAGGTAATGGATCCTCATATGCACACTCCTTTCGAAATTTGAACGCTCGGTCAAACTAACTGACGCATACCCTGCCCCTAGGTTAAGTGTGAGGGTTTTTTCGTTCGAAAGAAACTCCTACTTCAAGGGTCAAAGGGGTTGACGACGGTCTATCTCCCTTAAATCTCTAGTGTTTAGGGATTTGAAACAATGCCTGTACATCCTCAACAGGGTTTATCCAAAAGCACCTAACCGAAGATTTTGCGTTTTTACCTCATCATCCTCCCTCCAAGAGTTTAAGCAAGAAAGTTGGTATTGTAGTGCATACAAACATGAATGAGTGAACACGAATAAAACACTTCAAGAAAACAAATTCATTGCATTAAAATCATCATTCAAAACACATACAAGTTTTTACATGCAGACATTGTTTAAATAAACAAATGAAAGCTACATATGAAAATGCAATAAAGGAAGTCGATGATTGCCATTGTTGAGGAGACTTAACTCCGTCTGGACTTATTGCTTCTGATGATGTCTTTGCAGCCTTGAGTGCTCACTCTGATAAAGAAGCTTCATCTTGTGGGGGTACCATCTTGGGTGATGACCTTTGAGTCAATCAAATCCTGCACCTTGTGCTGGAACGCATTACAGTTATCAAGTGCGTGCCCAAACGTTCCTAAATGGAACTCACAGCTAGCGTTAATGTCATAGTCCGGAGGAATAGGGTATCGCACTGGCATGGCACTCCTCAGATGAATCAGAGAGCTTCTTAGCAAGCGATCAAACAACTGACTGTAAGGAATTGGAATAGGATCAAATATCCTCTTGGGCCTTCTTGGTCTGAGTTGCTTATGCTGCTGATGGTTCTGCTGAAGATGCTGATTTGGGTGCCCCATCTGCCCCTGTATTTTCCTTTCCACACGAGGCCCAAACAAGTGTCACTGAAGTAGAGCTTCTGCAACATAAGGTTGTGGAAGAGATCCCTGACGCGAGGTGGATCCTTTGGAAAAGGAAGGAGTCCCCAATTCCTTTGCAACAATGGGAGTAAAATCACCTTGTTTGCCGGTGCCAAATGGTGTAAACTTGATTGCCTCTGAATCAATGAGCTCTTGGACTTTATGCTTGAATCTTGTATAATTCTCAACATTGTGACCAGGTGCCCCAGAGTGGAACTCACATCTAGCATTAACATTAGGTCCCAGAGGAAGCTTTGTGGGAAGAGGTCCCAAACTAACACGTTCAACCAGTTTGAGTTCGAGCAAATAAGAAAGCAATTGCGCATACGGCATTGGAATGGGATCAAACTTCCTCTTAGGCCCTTCCGACTGAGGATCCTCTTGGGGAACATGAAGTGATTGCTGATGAGAAAGCTCTGAAACTTCAGTTTGTGGGGGGAATTCACGAGGCGATCCATGATCTATAGCAAACCCCAAAGAGATGGGAGGAGTAAGGACCTCTGTTGTGGAATCGAGCACATGATCGTTTTCCTTCTTTAACACCTTATTCAGGATCTCCATAACCAGGCCCATCTGAGTCCTCATCTGATTGACTTCCTCTCTTAGCAGTTTCTGACCCTGGGACATAGCCTGCATATCTTCCCCAAACTGCCTCATCTGGATCTTCATTTCAGTCACTTCTGCACGGAGTTGTTCCATGGCTATCCTCTATTTATCACAAGCTGAAGATAATACCAAGTCAGAATGAGAAAACAGCTCATGAGCACCTGCTTTGCGTATGAGTATGTGAATGCAAATGCCATGCCCGAATATTTCCAAGGAATCATTCTGCTTTGATTCAAGTTTTTTTTTCACAGAAGAACCACAGGAAATAGATGGGAATGCTCAACAGCTAGTCTCAAAGTTAAGATCCTTGGAAATACGAGAGCACGTATGTCAAAATGCAAAATGATGATGCAGATGCACACCTGGGATCAAGGTTGCCACATAAACTGGACAACTGCTGCACTGAACCAACTGTATAGTCTCAAGGCTTCGCACCAAATACCCAGAACACCAGAGTAACCACACTGATAAGACATCCTGATAAGAAATCCAAAGTATCGGGTATGCTGAAGGTCAAGGTTACCTGCAAACCTGTAAACACCCGCCCATTCTCGCATGTGGGTTCTAGAAAGGCGAGGATCCTCAATATCACGGACTCTCAGGTCGAGAAATGATGATACGTTCACCATTTCTGGTTTGGCATCATCATCAATCGAGGAGGCCTCAACTGATTCCCCTAAAAAAGGATATCCTATAGTAAGTTCCCAGCATTGGGTCCTCGGATCGATAATGTGTAATGGGTTTGCCATTTCTAGTCTGCCATTATCACAACTCGGGAGGAGTGTCGTTACTGAGTTCTCGGGAATGGTCACCAGAGTCGGCAATTCCTCCAGAGAATATCTACTGGCCTGTATCAAACATACAATAACAGATAGCTCCGGATAGAACCTCGTCTGGCTGTAGGTCTCGTGAACACCCACACGTGGCCAAACACCACGGGAGTGACACCCCTGCCCACGCTAATACCTATGTGTATGCTCAAGCCTGGGTAGTGGGCTTATCTCTCAGAACATCCCACCCTGACAAACAGAAAACCAGTACAGCACAACACAATTCAGTATAATAATGAAATGCAATGTAATAAATGCGGTAAATAAAGTAATACAGTAAAGCAATAATGCAGTAAAACGGTAAAACAACAAAATAAAGCACCACAGATAAACACCCAATGAAAAAAAATAGACAAGCGCTAGGATTGACTCGCAAAGGGGATGCACCAGCAAGACGTCAACCTTTCCCCAGCAGAGTCGCCAGCTGTCGCTCCCGGGATTTTCATCCAAGTACAAACGCAAAAGTGGCGCAGAAACAGAGTCGCCAGCAATGTGTATTTATCCCAAGGAAGGGAAAGGAAACACTGCGTAAACCTGAGGGAAGGAAAAGCATGTTCTCGCGACCAAGAGAAACGGGTAAGGGAGTCGGTTACGCGAAGGGAAGGTGTTAGCACCCCACACGTCCATCGTACTCGATGGGATCCACGCTTGTTGTCTCGGTCAAAGTGTGTCTTCATCTGGAGCTCCACTGTCACTGGAAAGGAAAAAGGAACTGGAACGGAAAAGAACGAAGAAACCGGGGAGAAAGGAAAAATAAGTGACTCGATAGGACATCGTCGTCCTACGCCTACGTATTCCCTCGTGCAATGGGAAAGTCAGAGTCAACGTAGTTCGGAGCGAACTAAGGGGGAAGGTTACTCACCAAGACATTGTCGTCCTGTGCCTATGTATCCTCAATCTAACCAGAAGGAGGAAATCAGAGCAGTCGTAGTTCGACCGAACGAGGTCGGAGTTTTTTATGAGCGACGTTAAGTTCGCGTCCGGCAGTTAGGGTTGATGCCTGTTTGCGACTAAAAGGAAAATAACGTGCCCTTTTCTGAAAATGAGGTTGAAACTTAACAATCCCGAAGGATGAAAGAGGTTTTGAATTGGTTTTGTGTTTTTTAGACAAGAAGTGGATTGAAGTTAGTTTCCAACTTGCATTGCACCCAAGTCTACAACATAGGAACGAATACATTGTGTATCGTCCCCAATAGGACGTACACTAAGTACCCTAGAAGAATGAAGGGATACCCCATGTACCTCACTTCCCATATACAAGGCTCATGCGCAATACACGTTTAACCTTTATTAAGTGTTTTTGAAAGGTTATGAGATGAGAAGAGACGGCTCAAGGGAAAAGAAAACACTAAGGGAATCTAAATGTTCCTAATGTTATCATGCAAAGGTGGCCCTAAGGTCAAGGTTTAAGAACCTAAGTCTAAAAGGAAGAGAGGGATAACACTACCTAATGCTTATCCTACCTCACCTTAATCAAAAATTAAGGATGAGCTAGGATCCCAAAGGGTGTGAGAAAGTTGTACACAAAGCATTATATCATGCTATTCACATAAGAGAAAGAGAAGGAAATAGATGAGAGATGAAAGAAGAGATGAACATGGATAACCATCCACATGTTCAAGTACCTTACCTCTGCCCCTACACAAAAAGTTAGCAAAATAATCACAAGAAATGTATATAAGTGCTAGAAAGTAAACCAAACAATACCAGTTGTCTTAAGGAAGACAACTTAGGAGGCAAACCAAGTTTAAACCAAAAGGAAAGAGTCCTAAGAGTCAAGGAACATCTAAGGTCAGTAGGCACATGATAATGTGTCCTACTAATGTAAACATGCCAAAAGAAACCAAATAATGTCAAACTATGCACAAAAAGTTCATACAATTACAAGTTATGCAATAACTATGCAAGATGAAAAACAATGGTTCATAAACATGAATAAATGCATATGTAAACATCAAAGTCAGAAGTGAATGACATTTAAGAATGTATATGCATATCATTGAATGAACATACAAGTCATGGATGCAAGCATTTAAAGAAATGAAGCAAGAAGAAGTGAACAAACACAATTGAAGTTCAACAATGAAGCATACTTGTAATGCAAGTCAAAGATAAAGATGAAATGATATCATACATGTCTAATGGACCCAATTCAGTGGTACATGACATTTGAAATGACATTTAGAAGTCAAGAATGTATGCACAAAGTTCACACAAGTATCATGTTGAAGCACATTGAAGACTAGAAGCAAACATGATTCAAACAAGTTCAAATAAGCATGCAAAGATTTATGAATTTAAGAGACATGTGAGGTGCAATTATAGGTCATGGAATATGGATGAGGATGATTGCAAACAGAAGTGAATCATGTTTAAGTGATGGTTTAAGATCATGCAAGTGTTGATGCAAACATGTACGCTCAAAGAATGTCAAGTGATAGTGGACAAATACACCACACATTTCAAGTTAAAACATGTGCATACAAGTCATGTAAGGATGTACTTTGAGTGACCTATAACATGATAAAAGTGACCTATAATGTTCATGCAACATGGATTAAAAGGTCTCCATAATTGTCAAAGAAGATTGCACACAATGCATATCAAAACCTTAGCACAAGTCTTCTAACATTCACACAAACAAACATGCTCTAAAAATAAACCAAAAGTGGTATTAGAGGCTCAATAAAAATGGAAGATTCAAGTCATTTGAAGTGCAACCAGTATGAAAACATGTCTTAAAATAAGGAATCAAAGTTCATTGATAATCATGCTCAAACAAGCTTCACAATTTCATACAAATCATACAACCAAATGGCTCAAAGATAGCATCCAAAAGTCAATAAAAAATGACCTAAAAAATCCATAAAAAATACATGGCATGCCTCAACATATCATAAATGCATGTTTCAATTTTTAGGCAAATATTCAATCCACAACTATGTCAAACAAATCAATGATGAAGCATGTATCATGATAAAATGCTCATACAAAAGAAATTAAAAGAATATTCATGAAAATATAGCAAAATAATCCCAAATCAGAAATGAAAATGATCAACAATTATTTAAATGTCTAAGAATGCCTCATGAACTTTTGTGGAATTTTAGGATGCTTGGAAGTAATTTTAATAAAATCAAATAGCAAACATATACGAAAAGAAAATAAAAAAATAAAGAAATGGCCAGGGGGGTGCCACGGAAGCAAAAGCCAAGTTGAAATGCGCATTGGGCTTAAAGGGAGGGGGTGCGAACATCAGAAATGCTAGGCCCAAGGTGCTTGAGAACTGAAGGTGTATGCCATGGGGATCAGTCAAATTAATTGACTCAATATGGACCCTATGATCAAGTCAGAGTCAAAGGTTGATCAATCACATGGCTGGGAGTAAATGATCATGATACTCCACACGTATGTCACGCACATCAACACCTAACGATCAGAAATAGAACACGTGCAAGAATGAACTCCAATTTTTATTCGGTGGCGCGTTCCTATTGGATAAGTCAAGAATCCATGAACGAATTAGAAAGCAACACGTATACATCGCCTGTTATGACTCAGACACCGGAGCCCTAGCTGCGGTCGTCTTCTCCGGCTAGCCTTGCCGGAGTTGACTGAAACCTCAACCAAAAATGTCACCTGAGCACATCATTTTGCATGGTTTTTCATGTAGATTCCAAATATGCCATTACATTTCACATACCATGCACGTACAAGCGAGATCGAAGCAAATAAAATCAAGATCTAAAACTGAAACTCATGCCAAAGCTACATTATCTACCAGATACTAGTGCCTACACTCCATAGGACTTCAAATAACCACTCCTCCATCATTTTAACCAATTTCTACAACGTAAATAAGGACTTGAAAGAAACTCACTAACCTTCGATGGAGAATGTTGCAGATTCTTCAAGAAACCTTGAGCAAGCTTTCAGTGCTCTTCAAATTACTTCTGAACACGAAATAAACGTGTACAAACCACTGAATCTTGCGCAAAATTGGAAATGATGAAGATGATGTTGCAACTCAGATTCAATGGTAGAGCCACTACAGATCCAATATATTGCGTATAGAAGCTTCAATCAAGTATGGAGATGAAGATTCGAGGGAGAAATTGCAGAGAGAAAGCTTGTAGAGAGAGATTCAATTAAAAATGGCAAGTGAAGTGGGAATGAGAGAACGAGCAAAAACGGTTGTAACTAACTCAGTTCACACTTGGTTTAGGCTTATATAGGCAGTTAGGAAGGATTAACCATGGTCAGCGTGTAGTTAGAGATTGAAAAAAAATGAGAATGAAACTTATGGTGTGTACTTGGCACGAGTTTGGTGTTTATGTATGGAGGTGTATGAAACTTATGGTGAGGATATGATGAAGGGTGATGATGTATCCAAGGTACAATGCAGGCTGAGGCAATGTATCATAGCATAACAACTTGTCAACCAAGTTTCTTTTCTCTCTTTGTTTGGACAAATAAAGCAATGTGATTGTATGGGTGCATGAATGTGTAAGGTGTTGCATAGCTAATTATGGCAATGTTTGATGACATACACATGACATGAAGTAGATGATGTACATGCTGCAACAAAGACAAAGTGTTTTGATTGAATTTTCATTGCTTGACATGGAAGAAAACCAGTTGGCATGTAATGATCTTTGGAGGAAGAAATCTTCATGACCATGGGATGAAAGGATATGATTAATGGCTTTTTGGAAAGAGGGAATGACATAGATCAACTTTGGTGTGGAAAGCAACCATGATTAAAACTTCTATCATGCTTAAAATTGGCTATGAAATCTCTTGGTCATGGCTGGGTTGGCTGACCAACTTGCCTTGGTCGTGCCTGGCTCATGTGTGCATGGGATGAATCAGTTAGGGATCTCCACTTTGAACTAATATATCTCTCACATACTTTGATCCAATGAAAATTCTTCCAACACCAAAGTTGTAGATGAGATCAAGAGGAACAAAAACCATGTTGGACAATTTTTCATTTGGAGTCTCCATCATGAAGAAATCTGACCTTTAACTTGGAAAAAACATGCACACAAGGTGTTCGTTGAAATTACTGCGTGCTGACTGGTCATGACTTGCCAACTTGCCTTGATTTGCCTCAACTTTAATTGATCATATCTCTCTTAATTTTAACCCAATGAAAGTGTTCTTGGTATGATTTTGAAGCTTGAAATGTGAACTTTTGATAGGCCTCCCTAACCTTTGAGTTTGCAGCTTGGAGCATGGAGAAAGAATGCTCCAAAGATGGCCCTTCAACTTGACAAAACTTGCCATAAATGGAAACCCTTCATTACTATTTTTGGCAACTTTGCACATTTCTTGATTTTTGATGAATCTCTTGATAATTCTTGATCAAATCTTCACCAATGATCATACTTGAGATAAGGAACGATATTTTGACCTTAAAAAGTCAAGAGTTGACTTTTTCCTCTACACAGTTGACTTTTCCCCAACTCTTCTGATTTTCAGTCAATTGATCAATTGAAACTCTTCCAAACCAAATTGATGGACAATCTTCCAATCTTATACCCCTAAGGACATGAGGAATACCATAGAATCAAGTCTTGCCCAAAAGGTCAGAAATAAACTGATCTTATGGCAAACCCTAGTTTGGTGCCCTCAGTCTAGGAGAAATCAGCACATCCTCCAAATCCAAATTCCTCTGAGCATGATGTGTATCCTCTCAAATAATGATGAGATATACCATTTGGTAAGGATAAAAACTCAAAGATATTGTCCATTGGGATGTTATACTCAAGAGTCCCAAAACCCTAATCTTGCATTGGTTGGGAAAAGGTGGTTCCCTTGAGATTTCTTGTCAAGCTTGATCACATGATGAGATGGTAGGTCAATTGAGATCTCTTGAGGCTCAAGGTTCCTTTGATTTGACTGAAATACCTTGATCCCATGCCAAGGCCAATGGTATGCAAAGATGATTATGCAAAAATGCAATGAGACATAAGCCAGTTAAAGTTAGAAACATGAGGGCAAATTTTGAGGTGTTACAAACGTCTATCTTTCATCAAGCTTTAAATAGAACCTTGTTTTCAGATGGTCATTAACTTCTTAGCTTAAACATAAACCGCTGAGAGGTTATGTGCAAGAGAGAAATTATTGACATCTCATAACATTTTCTGACTATGTTTCTTCGAACATATGCAAAGCTTGTTTAGATACAAGTATCATCAAACATGTGTGTAACACATGACATAGCTTGCATGACAATCTTGTTCTTGCAATGCTGATCTAACTTGTTTAGAGTGAGTCCATCAAAGGATTGACAACATATCTACTTCTGAACGGAATGTCTACTGATTTCTTTATTCTGAAAAACATTAGTGACTGAAATCCTTTTTGGCTTCACGTAGATGACTTCTATCTTTGCATCTAGTCGAGCATCTTCTGATTCCAGGATTTATGCAACTTGAATTTCTGAGAGAAATATCAAATAACATTCTAACCAATTACAATTGGTTCAACTGAGATAGAATCTTAAATTAATAGGACTCAATCGTCTGCGTTAGTTCAATCAATACTTAGAAATCATCCTGAATCAGATTCCTGATGAATCACTAGATTTCCTCTTTCTGAATAATCTCCAGTTTTCTATAAAGCTTCTCAAGGAAACAATATTCAATTCTTCGTTGAATTTTTTAACTGCTTGATCAGTTAAGCTTCAGATGTTGAATCACTTCTAAGAATTTGAATTCTTCAGTTTTCTGGTTTCTTCTGCAGAATTCATTATGATGTTCAAAATCATAGAACAACAATCTTTCTTCTTTACATGAAGAAATTCTTAATGACCTCTAAATTGAGAAAGTCAAAGGTGGACTAATCCGTTTCTTGAAAACATCTCATAACTCATAAAGATACAATCTTCTGCAAACAAGATTTCTTGTTTTCTGATGATTTAACCTTGAGCAAATACGTTCTTTATCCAAACGTATTTCTAAGATAGGTATTCAACAGATACTACTTCATATCTGATGAGTCTATCTTGTCAGCTGATTCTTCAATCTTCTTCCAAGCTTCAGTGTAGAATATTCTGTTGTTGACAGCTACAAAACTTCAAGAATCAGTGACTTGCTCAGGTAATCCGTTTGATTATAATTTAGTACACAAACATCTTCTGAACTGATACTGAAATTTTAAGTGGATTGAAATCTCACCCAGAGTATTTCCACACACCATATCTGGATCTTTTTCTGACACTATTAAGTGTTAGATATCTATCAATAACAGAATCGGAGCTCTGATACCAATTGAAGGTGTGAGAAAGACACAAGAAAGGGGGGTTTGAATTGTGTTTTAACTCTTAATAACTTTTCGTCTCTTAAAGTTAATGCGCTAGGAGAATATCAGAGTTGCGTTGAGAGACTCTGACTTGCGATGCATCATTCAGTCTGTGCTATGCATGAAGCATAAGCAACTAGGAGAATCTGAAATAAGTATGAATGATTTAGACTTATTCTGTGGAAGCTTATCAGAGTTGAGTTGCAAGGTTCTGACTTGCTATGCAAGGTTCTGATAATTGATACAGAAACATAAATAATAAATCAAAGCATAAGCAAGAGTAAAGAAAACACGATATATCCTGGTTCACCTGAGCAACTCTCAAGCTAGTCCAGTCCACCCTTCCAAGGTGATTTCGCCTTGAACACAAGGACTTAATTCACTATAACCAAAACCGATTACAGATGCACGGGTTAACGCCGATGACTAACAACCCGCACAACCGCAGTTGTGACTAACCCACAATGAACCGTTCAGTGATCCAAGTTAATGGATATAACGGACATTGACCTAATAGAATCCAATCTCGTAAGATCTCCTATTAGGATTTTCAGCTAAACGTTCAGTGATCCGAGTTAACAAATATAACGTTTACTGACCATTCTTCCAGGATTTTCAATGAGTTCCATCAGTGATCTCACAAGAGTCTGACTCACAATTGGTCCTCTTTGAGATATGACTATCATTGACCATATTTCAGGATTTCCACAATGACACTTAGCCATTGTCCTCTCAAGTCTCCGATCACACTGGTCACTTCAGGAATCCAAATTCACATAGAATTAGTTGTTCTGGAGATTACATTAATTGATTCTAAATAAGCTGATAAACTCCTAAATTTAAGTACATATGAACACATAAGTGTTCTAGCAAGATATGAGCAACAGCTCCTTGCTATCTTCAGATTGTGCAAAGATGTATGTTGATTTGACAGTTGATGACATCTTGTAGATATTCTTCATCTTCTTCGTTGAGCAAGCTTCGAGCAACAACTCCTTGCTTCGGATCTTCAATATAGCTCAGATGATGAAGTGGTTGATGACTTGATTGTTTTCCAACAATGTCTTTGATCATTAACTTCTGTACTCTCTGATTGTTGTTATGTTGATAGATGATTCTTTATGTTTCAATGACAATGGTCGTGTTTCCATTTTAACAGCAACAGCTGTGTTTGACGATGGTCGACACACTCACGATCCACGACACCAACGACGACACTCAGAAGCACTTCCTTATTTCCTTTATATAGCCAAGTGAGAAATAGTTCCGTTAAAGAGCTGTTGCCTATTTGAAAAGATTCGTTATGCAATGATGAAAGTTGTATTGCCATATCTTCTTTTTACTGTTGAGAAATGATGGGATAGATTTTTTAGTACGGTGTACAATCATTGCTAACGGTAACTTTTGTCTTCAAATCTTTAGAGGCTTCTGATGGTATTTGGTTGAAGCATGAGTAGAGACTTTAGTTGGGTCTTCAGAATCTTAAGTCTTCAGTCTTCAGTACTTGCTCATTCCGAGTCTTGTCTTCAGAACTTCAACACTTATCTTGAAACCCTTTATCTTCATAGCTTCAAGTCTTCAGAGTCTTCAGAACCTTGTTCACTCAGAACGCTGTCTTCAGAGTCTTCAGCACTTGATCATTTGAATCTTAATCTTCAGAACACTTCAATCTTCAGAGTCTTTCTGCACTTGGTCTTCAGAGCCTTCAGCCTTCAGAATTTCAAGTCATTAGAGTCTTCAGCACTTGGTTCTTCAGAAGATTATCTCTTCCGGAGCTTTGCTTATCTTCAGAATCTGAAACACCTTCAGAACATAATCCACAAGAGCATTGCAACAGCAATATCGACATCCTTGGATCTTTCTGCTTGTTTCCAGATACAGAAGCAAACTTGCTTCTTGCGACTTGTGTTACACATAGTAACTCACATGTACTCTTTTACGCGCATCTTTGCACATGTTTGTTTGATCTAATATCTTTAATAAATATGATCTGCACAGAAACAAACATTAGAACATAAAATAGTTCTTTCACAAATACTCATTGTTATCATCAAAACATAGAGATGACTTGCAGAGAGAACTCTTGTTCTTACAATCTCCCCCTTTTTGATGATAACAAAACCATGTATTTTAATAGAACAGTTTATACAAGGTAATCACCAAACTAAACATATTCAGAGTCTGGAACAATAGCTCCCCCTGAATGTGTTAACTCCAAAATTTTATTTGTGATCGTCTAGAGTCTTATCTGATCCAAAAACTCACAGAATAACAATTTGGCTTAATTGCAGTTTTAGTCCCCCTATTATTGTTTTTTCTTAGTTTTGGTCCCCCCATTTCAAAATCCTGGTTTTTAGTCCCTTAAGTTTCATTTTATGAGGATTTTGGTCCCCCATTCAATTTGATGCCAAATTTTGATGACATGGCTGTCAAAACTGCCACATGTCAGTGTCAACTCATAAATTTTTTATTAATTTAATATTTTAATTCTTTTTAAATTATTATTCGTTTATATTTATTTTACATGAATATTAGGCATATGTATCATCATTTTAAAAACCCTAATTCATCTTCTTCTTCATCCATTCCAAAAGCAACGCCTCCTTCACAAGTACAAGTCTCTGCGAACCCTAATCAAACCCTCTCAAGCTCCTTTTCTTCTCCAACAATGTCTGAAACAAGCTTCTCATTTGCCTCAACAAATCAATCTGGTCTACGAAGAAGAGGAAATAGATGTTGGTGTGGGCTTGAGTCACCATTGATGACATCATGGACTTATGAGAATCCTGGAAGAAGATTTCTTGGTTGTGGTAATTATAAGGTGATGAGGAAAAAAGGATGTAACTATTTTGAATGGGTTGATGAAGAGATGAACAACCATGCCAAAGATGTGATTAGATCTTTGAAAAACAAGAATGATGAGGCTATGGATTTAATTAAGCATACAAAGAAAAATGAAGATTTGTCGAAGATGAAGATAAAGTTTATGGGTTATTTGTTGGGTTTATCTTTTGTGTTTGTGTTGTTACTTTTATGTGCATTAGTTGCAACAAATGTATTCAAATGATTGTATTCTAATGTTATTGAACGTTCAAATGTATACAAATGTATTTAAATGTCTGTTGTGTTATGTTTACATGTATTGTGACTTGTTCCACTGGATTCTTAGCTACTGGATTCTTAGTACAGAATGAAAACCAAAACTCTGCACTAAACAAGCTTCAAGTTGAAAACCAAAAATTCTGCACTAAAATAATGGTCAAAAATTCTGTACTAGAAATGTGTCATATATAAACCAACTTTCATGCATTCAAGTTGTTCCCATTTTCTGATAGCTAGAAATGTGTCATATATAAACCATAAACTATATAAACCATAAACCATAGACTCTAGTCTTTATAACCATAAACCATAGTCTATATAAACTCTAGTCTGCATAAAATTCGATGGTAGAAATGTGTCATATATAAACTAACTTTCATTTCAATAAACTTTCATGCATTCAAGTTGTTCCCATTTTCTGACAGCACTAAAAACTCTGCACTAAAAATTCGATCAAGACAGAACATATGACTTTCAATCAACTTTCATTCTGCACTAAGACAGAACAAAAGTGTAGCATATGCCTGAAAATTATGCACTAAAAATAACAAAATAACAGCAGTGCACAAAATAACAGCAGTGCACTAACAAAATAACAAAATTCTGCACTGAAAATTCAACCAACTTTCATTATGCACTGCAGTGTAACTACAAGGTCTGTTTCAAAATAACATCAAAAGCAAAATACAAGGTATGTTTCCAAATGTTGAACAACAAAATACAAGGTCTAGTTTAACCAAAACACATTGTCAAACTACATAAACACTGAATAAAAAACAGTCATCTAGTCTTGAGTTGGTCTTGGAGCTTGAGATCCTCCTTCAATAATAGTTTGTCCATCATCCTTTGCCTTCACCTTTTTATTTCCACCCTTGGGTATTGATCTCTCAGCTGCCCTTTTTCCTTTGCACGTGCGCTTGTTGTGTCCCAACTTCCCGCATTTTTTGCATTTCACAGTTTGAAAATTTCTTGGTAAGGAGTATGGTTTTCTTGGCTCGTCATTTGTTTTGTTACGGTTCTTTTTTGGTTGACCAATAGCTCTCCTCATGACCGGAGGTTGAATTGGTTCAGTTATATCATTTGTTGGCCATAGTTGCGGGCCATTTGTTGGTAGGATGATATAGCTGTAAGTAGCCATTACGGTAGACCTCCTAATCAAAGTAAAATTGAAGTAAGCTAACATACAAGATAACCAATGATCATATATGTAGTAGGATGAAAATAAAGTAAATTACCTATAGTATGACGAAACATACTCTTCCGATTCCTTCTTGTTATACCATATGCATGCGATTGCATGACAACAAGGTATCCCCGTCAGATCCCACTTCCTGCAAGCACATTTTTTCTGCAATAAATTAACAGAATATGTCTCAATACCATTAGACACTCCAAATAGTGCAAAGTCATCATCGGAATGCCACGTTTCACTCCATCCTTCAGCCAGCCTCTTTGTTTTTTCTAGAACTTGTTGAATTTTGGGACATATGATGCCTTTCATTCTACCTAGTGTTTGATTCCTTCTAGAAGTGTAATGATAGGTTTGTCCCTATACTCCAAAATTGCGCGATTAAAGGCTTCACACATGTTGTTAACTTGCAAGTCACTTTGTGTATCTAGCTTAAAATGTGATCTACTCCAACATGCAGCCGGTACATCCATCATATCTTTCCAAGCTTTCACATTGAGGTCTTTCATAAGATTCATTGTTCTCTCCCATGCAGGGACTGTTGTGGCTCTAGCTGCTCTCCATAAAGCCTCCTTCATCTGTAGCCCAGGATATTTATTTCTCCAATTGCCATAAATATGTTTCACACACAATCTATGTTCTACATACTTACTTGTCTCTAGTATAGCCGGTACCAGTCCCTATGTACAGAATGTAGCAGAATGCATTAATATCATGTAAACACAATGTACATGAATATGTAATAACAGAATGTAAACACATATAACAACAGAACAACATGCATTAACAGAACAACATTAGCATAAGACTGATTATAACAGAATGCATTAATGTATCATGTAAACACAATGTATCATGTAAACAACAACATGTATAAATGGTAATAGTAATAACAACAGAATGTACAAATGGTATTAATATCATAATGTCAAGAAGTAACCTTTTGTTGATCCGAGATAAAGGCATAGACTTTGTGTTGAATAGATTGCAAATCATCAAGCAGTAACTTTATAAACCACTGCCATGAGTCCTTTGTTTCGGCTTCCACAACGGTATATGCAACAGGCAACATCTTGTTATTTCCATCTTTTCCAACTGCGGCTATCAACTATCCTCCAAAGTCACCTTTTAAAAAGCAAGCATCCAACCCAATCAACGGTCTGCAAGTTGTTGCAAATGCAGACTTACATGCTTCCAAACACATATAAACTCTCTCAAAAATAGGACCACCTTCAGAATCAGCACATTGAATCTTAACTGTAGAGTTAGGATTGGACTTAAGAAATTCATCAGCATATCTTCTTAAATGTGTAAACTGTTCACGACCGGCACCTTGAATCAATTCAATTGCTTTTCTCTTGGATCTGTAAGCTTGATCAATCGACAACTTTACACCCCACTTTTGAAGGGCTTCTGCAATCAAACCTTTACATCTCATATCAGGACTGTGTCTTAATGTATACACAAATTGACGAGCTAACCAATCGGTTTTGGCTTGTCGATTCTTAGCTGTCCTATGACAACTATGTTCCTCAACAAAGCTAACAATTTGCCAAAACTTATTGGTGGTTCTCATACTAAATCTTATGTAAAATGAACAACCTTCCATGCATCTTACAACCATTCTTTTCTTGTCATTCTTCTTTAACACAATATTCTTCTTGTTAGCCATTGCATACTCCTTTATGGCATCTCGAATTTGCAACTTATCCTTCAACGTCAGGCCTAACTCAAACTTAGCACTTCCCTTAAAGGTTGGAAACCTTTCCATATCATCTTCAACATCACTCTCTGGAGGGCTATGAAGCTCATCTGAATCACAACTTTCATTATCAGAAACATGATTATGACTGGAAGTAACATCAAATTTTGGGTAGAACTGTTGTCCAGTCTACATTAGCTTCAACCTTGTCTTCCGGAACTAAATCAATATCACTCTAACTTTCTTCGTCATCCTTCTCACTATACTCAGAATCCGGATCAGTTTCACTCTCATCAGCATTAACATCTTCCACATCCACATTAGCCCGATCCTCCACATCCACATCCACATTATCCTGATTATCCTCCACACCCACATCCACATTATCCTGATTATCCTCCACATCCAATCCACATTATCCTGATTATCCTCCACATCCATATTTTCTTGAACTTCCTGAACATCCACATTACCTTGAACTTCCTCCACATCCACATTGTCTTGAACTTCCTCAACTTTTATGTATTCAGGTATGTCAACCGTGTGTTCAACGTAAACATCGATGACATGGAACCCTTTAACATCTTCAATAAACTTTAACACATCTCTGTCATTATTCAACGGTCGAATCCCTCTAGAAAATGAAAACCTAGGATTCACATACCAAAGACATTTTATATTCCTATAGCCTTCACTTTTTATCATAGATTCAATCTGCATGTAGGACATTAGGTCCACGTCCCAATCCCAATTCATTTCAGCCACCGTTTCACCAACGTACAACTTTACAGGATGATTAACCATCTGTCCCTTGTGGTGAATTCTAAGTCTGACAGTTTGTTTCTCTGGTGGCCTACATACAGAAAACATGTAAACACACAGTTGCAGACATTACAGACACTTTTGGGATCACATTAACCTAATAATATACTAACAATAAACTAACATATACAACACTTTTGGGACCACCATAACCTTACAATAAACTAAGAAAATGATATCATATCAGTTCTTTTGGGACCACCATAACATAACAATAAACTAACAATAACAAATTAGAAAACATCACATTCAAACACTATGACATAGCCACTTACCTCAAAACAAATGTTGGGTTTGACATGTTGATGATGATCTAGAACGGACGAAGACAATCGGGAACGAATACGAGCTGGGACGAATACAATCTGGAACAGACAAGGATGGACGAGGACGAACAAGTACGAAGACAGTCTGGACGTGAACGGATACGAGCTGGGACGACGTTAGTGTGTTTATCAAATGTAATTTTAGGGTTTTCGTTGGTGGAGATAAAAGATTAAGAAAAACTTTGATGAAACGGTGCATTTAATCTGTAATATTAAATAAAAAAAACTTAATTAAAAATGATTCTATTTGGAAAATAATTTAAATTAATTATAATAACATTTTAATATATTATTATCCACTTGGCACTGACATGTCAGCGTTTCCAGGTCCATGTCATCAAAAATTGGCCTCAAATTGAATGTGGGACTAAAATCCTCATAAAATGAAACTTAAGGGACTAAAAACCAGGATTTGGAAATGGGGGGACCAAAACAGAGAAAAAACAATAATAGGGGGACTAAAACTGCATTTAAGCCTAACAATTTTGAGTTGTCATAACATAGAATAGAGAAGGACTACTTCCCTATCATCTACAAGGATATAAGTCTTCAGCATCTAGACTTGTTCATCATAACTTCTTTTCTTCATATCTTTAGAACTTGTTTCCTTTAGACATCGTATCAGAGCCTCATAACTTCAGAGTCTTCTGAAGCAATTTCTACTTTTCAGCAGAATCAATGTAGCACAGAGATAGAACAATTCTCTTCTAATAACTTAGCCATGCTATTTATCAAATTAGCTTCACCAATGTGCTAACGCAAGATAGTTGAAACCAAAATGCAAGGTCAATGATAGTGAAGTTCATTAGAAAAATTTTTTTTTTGTTATTTGCACTACATTTCTTTAGTATAAGAACCATTTAGTATGTGTCTAACATTTCTTCCAAACTTCTCAGTTTAAAATATTAAGATACAATGGTCTTTGTGCGCTCTCTTGTTTTGTCATTCCACTTTCTTTTCTTTTTTTCACTCTTATCTTTCACATTTCCTACATCTTTTCCTTTAACTCATCCAAAGTGTCATCAATATGAAAGTCATGCCTTGTTGCAATTTAAGAAAGAGTTTAACATCAATATGACTGCTTCTGATAATCCTCTCAGTTATCCTATAACAGCATCATGGAATGCAACCACTGATTGTTGCTCATGGGATGGCATTCAATGTGATGAGCACACAGATCATGTCATTCATGTTGGTCTTAGGAGTAGCCAACTCTATGGCACAATGGATTTAAATACCACTCTCTTTTGCCTCATACACCTTCGACATCTCGATCTTTCAGACAATGACTTTAATTACTCAGATCCCACCTAAGATAGGCGATCTTTCACAACTAAGATATTTGAACCTTTCTCACACAACTTTTCTTGGCGAAATTCCACCACAAGTTTCACAGCTGTCCAAGTTGTTGTCTCTTGATCTAAGCGTCTTTGCTGCACCATGTGTTGAAATTAGTACGGACAATATGTTGCAATTCAAACAGTCCAGTCTCAGAAGCATAATTAAAAACTCAACAAAACTTGAGATACTTCTACTTAATTATGTGACTATTTTATCCACTTTACCGGACAAACTCACAGATCTAACTTCCCTGCAATCACTATCTCTTTGCAATTCTGAATTGTATGGTGAGTTTCCAGTTGGAGTATTTCATCTTCCAAACTTGAAATTTCTAAATTTGAGATTTAATCCAAATCTGAATGGCAGGTTGCCCAAATTTTAGTCTAGTTCACTCACCAAGTTATACCTTGATAAGACAGGTTTCTATGGTACACTTCCTGTATCCATAGGAAAGCTTAGCTCTTTAAATACCCTATCAATTGAAGATTGCAATTTTTATTGGTATATTCCTTCTTCACTAGGAAACCTCACACAACTCATGTGGATAACCCTTCAACATAACCAATTTGTGGGAGACCCTTCTGTATCCTTTGCAAATCTTACCAAACTTAACCTCTTGTACGTTGGTTTCAATAAATTTACTTTTGAGACCATCTCCTGGATAGGTAAGTTCTCATCACTAGTTAACTTGGGTATATCCTCTTTAAATATTGGCAGTGACATCCCATTATCTTTTGCAAATCTCACCCAACTATCGAGGTTTAGTGCACAAAATAGCAATATAAAGGCTGAATTTCCATCTTGGTTGACAAACCTAACAAATCTGAATTCCTTGAATTTAAAAAGTAATTTTTTGCATGGAAAGTTGGAGCTTGATATGTTTTTGAAGCTCAAAAAGCTAGTTTTCCTTGATTTTTCAATCAACAAATTGTCATTATTCAATGGAAAAAGTTCTTACAATGCAACCAATTCTCCAATCATGTTCTTAGGTTTGGCATCATGCAATATAGTTGAGGTTCCAACATTTATAAGAAATATCACTGAGGTGGAATATATTCAATTGGCATACAACAATATAACATCGCTACCTAGTCGGTTGTGGAGAAAATCAAGTCTACAAGTCTTAGCAGTTTCACACAATGCATTGAACAGAGAAATATCCCCATCCATATGCAATCTCAAATCACTCTTCCTTCTTGATTTATCGTTCAACAATTTAAGCGGCCATGTTCCATCATGTACAGGGAACTTTAGCCGATATCTAAATTATCTGTATTTACAAGGGAACAAATTGTCTGGTCTCATTCCTCAAACATACCTGATGGAAAATACCCTTCAGATGATTGATTTAAGCAACAACAATCTTCAAGGTCAGTTGCCAAGAGCATTGGCCAATTGTGGATTGCTAGAGTACTTTGATATTGTTGGAATTGTAATTCAATGTATTGTCGAAGTCTGAGTGTATAGGTGTATGTCGAAATTGAGTTAGTTGTTGTATTGTGTCAGCTGTATTCGACTGAGTCGAATACAGTGGTTGTCGAAGTACTTCAGTTTGTGTCGAAATGTAGTTTTGGGCCTGGGCCGTGATGGCTTATATAAAGGGTTTTCTAGTTTGTAATTTGATACAGTTTTACACAGTTAATACATTTTTCACAATTCTGCAATATAGTTTTCTCTTTCTCTCTCTCTCATTTTCTCCTTCTTCTTCTTTACAAACCTCATCCTTCTTGAACCCTAGTTCCAACAAATTGGTATTACAGAGCCCGATTACGATTGCAATTTTGAGAGAATCTAATGGCAAACGGAACAACAACATCTACGCAATTTCCAGCAAACTTACCGGTTTTCAAAGGTGAGAACTATCAACGGTGGGTGGCGCAGATGAAGGTCATTTTCAGATTTCAAGATGTTGTTGAAATCGTCAATGATGGAATATCGGAATTGGGGGCAGATGCAGATGAGGCGCAGAAAGCTGTGCACAAAGATCAAAGAAAGAAAGATGGCAAAGCATTGTTCTTGATTCACCAGTGTGTGGATCCAAACGTGTTTGAAAAGATTATTGAAGAAGAATCAGCAAAAGCAGCTTGGGAAAAGTTAAAGAGCTTGTATGGTGGAGATGAGAAATTGAAAAAGGTGAAGTTGCAGACCTTGAGGAAGCAATACGAGATGATTCAGATGAAAGAAGATGAATCAGTTTCGGCATACTTCTCAAGAATCATGATGTTAACGAACCAGATGAAGGCATGTGGTTAATCACTCACTGATCTGCAAAAGATTGAGAAGGTATTAAGATCTTTAATAGCAGATTTTGATTACTTTGTAGTGACAATAGAAGAGTCCAAGAATCTTAATGAGATGAAGTTAGAAGAACTTCAAGCTTCTTTAGAGGCTCATGAGATGAGATTGAAGCAGAGGAACTCAGAAAGAGAGAAGGTGACTGAAAAGGTGCTGCAATCAAGATTCATCAAGAAATCTGGAAAAGAGAAATCGAAGCAGTCAAAGAATGTTGCTAATGATAAGAAGTCAATCAAGAAGACTGATTCGACTAAGAAAGACATGAAGGACGTGCAATGTTACAACTGTCAAGGTTTTGGTCACTATGCTCGAGATTGTCGAAGAAGAAAGAAGGCAAAAGCAAAAGATAGTGATGAAGCCGAATATGAACGAGCTAGAGATAGTGACTCTGATGATGTGTTGCTGATGGTCAACACTCAGTCGAACACTGAGCGAACTAACATGTGGTATCTAGATTCAGGATGTAGCAACCACATGACTGGCAATAAAAACTGGTTTACCAACTTAGATATATCAGTCGAAAAGGTTATAAAGTTCACTGATGGCAGGCACATCAAATCAGGTGGTAAAGGAGATATTTCGATTGTCAGAAAGGATGGTCGAAGAGCAACTATCACTGATGTATTGTATGTACCAGCAATGACAAGTAACTTGATAAGTGTAGGTCAATTACTTGCAAAAGGCTTCAATATGAAGTTAGAGAAGAATCACATGAAGGTACATAGGGCTGATGGGAAGTTGATAATGAAAGCACCTATGGCAGAAAACAAAACCTTCTAAGTTGAACTCAACACATCAGATCATAAGTGTCTCGCTTCAATGACTGAAGAAGACAAGAATTGGCTATGGCACCACAGGTATGGACATCTAAACTTCAAAAGTTTAGGCATGCTCAACCAGAAAAGAATGGTGTTTGGTTTACCGCAGTTGAAGGAACCAAAGCAGGTATGTGCAGAATATTGCAAAGCAAAGCAGGCCAGAAAAGAATTCAAGCATGACTTGCCCATGAGATCAAGGCAAAAACTGGAGCTAGTTCATTCTGATGTGTGTGGTGTAACACCCCCTTTCTATACCCCCAAATAATCATTTAGGCACATATTAAAAATTTCGTCAGAGTATAATTACAAACATGGTATAAAAGAGGCATGTCACATCAATTTAGAAATTAAAACATACAACACCTGTTCAACAATTGATATGCAACAGTGGGGTAACTTGCAACAGAGGAACTTAGTCCTTACACCCACATTTCAATATTTAGAATAAAAGCGGAAAATCTAAACATTGCATAACAACCAACATATATACATACACATATATATACTTCGCCAAGTATTAACCATCAATACAATTCATGTTTACATAAACATTTATCAACAAGATACATATACAATGTATCACAAAAGAATCATAGCCCTCCTAGCTACCCGGTGCTACAAATCAGAGCCAACCGACCAAAAGAATGAAGACACGCTCCACAAAAAGACCACCAGCATACCTACTCTGCAATGCCTCATAGAGCATCATAAAACAGCAGAAGGGTGAGAAATATTATCATAATAACAATGCATATAATTATATATAATCGCACAAAATTACACATGTATCACATTCTCACCACAATTCATCACAACTCACTCATATACATCGCAATGTATCCATATATATATATATACCAAACCAAGCATACACATCAGGCCTACTTCCACACTCCTTATCATTCCACATAAACATACACAAATGTTTATTCACCAATGCATCATTTAAAGATAAGAAAAGCAAATCATAGAGACCGACTCACGACTCTATGCAAATGCAATGCGGTACCGACTCAATCATCTCAAGTTCACTCAGGAACTTCTGCTGGAACCATCGCTCGTTACCAAAGTAACTCCCCGTCGGGCCTACGATGTTCACCCACCGCTCACACCTCCACCAAGAGAGGCTCACGATGTTTATGGATCGCTCACACCTCCACCGAGAGAGGCTCACGACCCGATCGCTCACACCTCTACCAAGAGAGGCTCACGATCGTCTATAACCATTGCTCACACCTCCACCGAGAGAGGCTCACAACCCGATCGCTCACACCTCTACCAAGAGAGGCTCACGATGTTATAGCAGATTCTCATTAGAATCCCTCCACACAAGAATGTACATCATTACTCTACACATGATAATGACTCAAGACATTCTTGAAATGCATACATATTCACAATATATACATGCATTCATCTCATACAATCACATACAATACTTATACATTCACATCAATGCACTATTGTATGATTCACAGTCAAACATACATGCAAAACGGCAAAAGTCGCTAAATAGCACTATTCCTGACTTTTCCGACTTATTTAATCGGCTAACAGTTTCCAAATCATCATAATCATATAGTACAGCTCAATAGCTTCATAACGATACCAAGAACACAAAAATCGGATAATCGGAACAAAAGTTACGGACGGAAACGAAAAACACATTTTGAAAAATCACATTTTTACCATTTCTCTGGCCATACGCGTATGGGCACATGTCATACGCGTACGGGCAGAATCCCATTTTTCCCCAAATTCCACGTTGAAAACCCCATACGCGTAATGACCTCCTTCATACGCGTAATGACCTAAAGTTCTACGCGTATCATACGCAAATGGGCAGATGGCCGAGTGAAAAGAAAAACCATACGCGTATTGGCCCATGGCTCGCCCACCATACGCGTATCGCCAAGGTCCATACGCGTATGAACATGCCCCATACGCGTATGACCTGGAAAAACCAGAAAAATTTCTGCAGAATTCTGTTCTGCGTTTTCCACACCCAATTCACCAATTCATCACCTAAAACTCAGAAAAACAACATTTGAAAGCATAACAATACATATTAAACATGTATAGACCAACAGGAACACAATCAACACAAGTTTGAACACATTTGGATCAATTTCCAAATCAATTTCTCAAAAAAAGGGTTTATACCCAAACCTCATAAAATCAATCAACAACAACAACAATTCATACATAATCACATACATTGATAAGATAACAATGTTTCACACCCTTACCCGGATTCCAAACTTGCTATTGATTGTTCTTGGTGATTTTCCTAGCTTTCCCAACTTTTCTCCTCTTTTCTCTTCTTCCTTTTTCTTTCTCCTCTTTTTCTTTCTATCTTTCTCTATTTCTCTCTATTTCTCTCTATTTCTCTTTTCTATCTATTTTCTTTCTTTTTCCACTAAATTCAATTAATTCCTTTTTCTCACAAAAAATTCTATTTCCTCTAAATTATAACTTATCATAAATTGTGAAAAGTCTAAAATATCCTCCATTCTAATTTCCCCGAAAACTCTCAAAACGGTAAAATAACATTTAACACACCAAATTCACAATTAAAATAATTTATCACTCAATTTAAATAAAAGACTCAACAAAATGGGAATAATTGGAATCGGGGCGTTACAACTCTCCCCCACTTTAGAAATTTTCGTCCTCGAAAATATTACCTGATTCAAACAACTCCGGATACGACTCTCGCATCCTACTCTCTAGTTCCCAAGTCATATCACCTACCGCAGCGCCTCCCCACGCTACCTTCACTAGTGCAATGTCCTTGCCTCTTAACTTCTTAACTTCATGGTCCAAAATCCTAATCGGTAAAGTTTCAACCGTAAGGTTATCTCTCACCTCAACCTCGTCCATAGGAACAACATGTGACGGATCCGGAACATACTTCCGAAGTTGCGAAACATGGAATACATCATGCAAATTCGAAAGATTCGGAGGCAACGCCACACGGTAAGCCACAACACCCACTCGGGAAGTAATCTGATACGGACCAATAAAACGAGAAGTCAACTTCTTTGACTTCAAAGCACGACCCACACCCGTAACCGGTGTAACTCTTAAAAACACATGGTCGCCTTCTTGAAACTCAAGATCTTTTCTTCTCTTGTCATGATAGCTCTTTTGTCTACTTTGAGAAGCTTTCATCTTCTCGCGGATAAACTTCACTTTCTCCGTCGTTTGTTGTACCATTTCCGGTCCAACTATCGCTCTCTCACCCGTTTCATGCCAACACAAAGGTGTTCGACATCTCCGACCATACAAGGCCTCAAACGGTGCCATACTTATACTCGAGTGGAAACTATTATTGTAAGTGAACTCAATCAATGCCAAATAACTATCCCAAGCACCACCTTGCTCGAGCACACAAGCACGCAATAAATCCTCCAACGATTGAATTGTCCTCTCGGTCTGACCATCCGTTTGTGGATGATAAGCCGAACTCAATCTTAGCTTAGAACCCAAAGCCTTTTGTAAACTCTCCCAAAACCTCGATGTGAATCTAGGATCTCTATCCAACACAATACTCTTAGGAACTCCATGTAATTTCACAACCGCAAGAATATAAATCTCGGCTAACCTCTCCAAAGGATAACTAATATCAATTGGAATGAAGTGAGCAGATTTAGTAAGCCTATCCACAATTACCCAAATAGCATTATGGCCTCTTTGCGTATTCGGCAATCCCGTAACAAAATCCATCGATATACTATCCCATTTCCACTCCGGAATGTCCAACGGTTGCAAAAATCCACTAGGTTTTTGATGTTCCACCTTAGACTTTTGACAAGTTAAGCACGCATACACAAATTGTGCCACGTCTCTCTTTAACCCGGACCACCAAAAGATTTTCTTCAAATCCTGATACATTTTAGTCGCTCCCGGATGAATACTTAAGTTACTTCGGTGTCCCTCTTCCAATATCATCTTCTTCAACTCCGCATCATCGGGAATACAAATACGACCACGAAATCTCAAAATTCCAAAATTATCAACCTTGAAATCCTCATTCTCATTCATCATCAAATCAACGAATTTCAAATCCAACTTTTGCTTTTCACCTACCGTTGCAAGAAAATCATTCGTAACATGTAGCATACCAAGTCTCACACTTCTCGGCGTCATTTCACAAACCAAACTCAAATCTCTAAAACTCTCCAAGAGTTCCCATTCTCTCATCATCAATGCGGACATATGTAACGACTTCCGACTTAAAGCATCGGCCACTACATTTGCCTTACCCGGATGGTAATTCAAACCAAAATCATAATCTTTCAAAAGTTCTAGCCACCTCCTTTGTCTCATGTTCAATTCTTTTTGATCAAATAAATACTTCCGGCTTTTGTGATCACTAAAAACTTCAAATCTCGCACCATAAAGATAATGCCTCCATATTTTCAAAACAAACACCACGGCCGCTAACTCCAAGTCATGTGTAGGATAATTCTTTTCATGTACTCTCAATTGTCTAGAAGCATACGCTACAACTTTTCCATCTTGCATCAAGACACCACCTAAACCAACCAAAGAAGCATCACAATACACAACAAATGGTTCATTAGGATTAGGCAAAATCAAGATCGGAGCCGTTGTCAACCTTCTTTTTAGCTCATTGAAACTCTCTTCACAATGAATATCCCAAATGAAAGCCTTTCCTTTACAAGTCAATTGCGTTAACGGAAGTGCCAACTTCGAAAATCCCTCAATAAACCTCCGATAATACCCCGCCAAGCCTAAAAAGCTTCGAATCTCCGTAACCGATCTAGGAGTCTCCCATTGCATCACCGCATCAATCTTGGATGGATCAACACTAACACCACTACCAGAAATAACATGCCCAAGAAAACTTACTTCCGACAACCAAAATTCACATTTTGACAACTTAGCATACAATTGTTTCTCTTTCAAAATTTGCAACACAATTCTCAAATGCTCTTCATGCTCCTCCTGAGACTTAGAGTAAATCAAAATATCGTCGATGAACACAACCACAAAACGATCCAACTGTTCATGAAAAATACGATTCATGTATTCCATAAACACACCCGGCGCATTAGAAACCCCGAATGGCATCACGGAATATTCGTAATGGCCATACCGTGTCCTAAAGGCCGTCTTCTGAATATCCTCTTCTTTCACACGAATCTGGTGATATCCCGATCTCAAATCAATCTTGCTAAAAACACGCGCACCAACCAATTGGTCCAACAAATCATCGATCCTTGGAAGCGGATACTTGTTCTTAATTGTTACCTTGTTCAGTTGTCGATAATCTATGCATAACCGCATACTCCCATCCTTCTTTTTAACCAACAATACCGGAGCACCCCAAGGAGAAACACTTGGGCTTACAAATTTCTTGTCCAACAAGTCATTCAATTGCTTTTTCAATTCTACCAACTCCGATGCCGACATACGATACGGTGCCATCGAAATCGGTCTAGTACCCGGAACTAGATCAATAGAAAATTCAACTTCTCTTTCTGGCGGCACATCCGTAATATCCTCCGAAAACACTTCTGGAAATCCACACACCACTGGGAACACATCAAGCTCAACTTTACTTTCCACAGACAATGATGCAAACAAACCAAACAATTGAGCTTCGTCCGCTAAAAGTTTCTTCAACTCTTTAGTGGATAAGAAACTCTCAAATTCATCCTCTTCCAGAGGAGGAAAGCTCACTAACTTATGATAACAATCTATATGAACTCGGTTAAATTGCAACCAATTCATACCCAAGACCACATCCAATCCTTCCAACGGCAAACACACTAGATCCATCTCAAAGTCTTTACCATAAATGGTCAAAGGACACATCGAACAAACCAAAGAAGTAGTTACTGACCCCATTGCGGGAGTATCAATAACCATCTTACCATCCATCAGAGACAACACAAGATTTAAACGCTTCGCGCACTCAGACGAAATAAACGAATGAGTCGCTCCAGTATCAATAATAGCGACTAAAGGTGTACTATTAATAAAGCAAGTACCTTTAATCAGACGGTCGTCACTGGAAGTCTGAGTTCCTGCCAGAGAAAATACCTTCCCACCGGATGGAGCTTTCTTCGGATTCGGACACTTTGGGCTAATGTGACAAAATTCCCCACAGTTATAGCACTTCACCACATTCCTTCTACAATCTGTAGTAGCATGCCCAAGGCCTCCACAGTTAGAACATTTCGCCACTGTCTTCCCACACTCAAATGATTTATGACCCATTTCACCACACTTGTAGCACTTAATGGGACCAGAACCTCCTCCTCCAGATCTCCTCTCGAAGTTTCCCCTATGCTTGCCCTTATCAGCGGGTGTCACATAAGGTCCACTTCTAGCTTGTTGCTTTCCCTTCCTCTCATTCAAACTTTTATAATGTGTAGAACGAGCCTTGCTATCTTCCTCGAAGATTCTACAACATTCTGTCAAATCCGAAAATCTTCTTATCCTTTGATATCCCACAGCTTGCTTAATCTCAGGACATAAACCATTCTCATACTTAATGCACTTGGAGAACTCAGCAGTAATCGCAGCATAGTGAGGATGGTATTGAACCAACTCCACAAACTTAGCAGTATAGTCCACCACGGACATACTACCTTGTTTCAATTCAAGGAACTCCATCTCCTTCTTCCCTTTCACACTTTCAGGGTAATACTTCCTTAAGAACTCAGTACGGAATAAATCCCAAGTTACTTCTTCATCATCCACCTCAAGAACTTCACGCATACCGACCCACCAATCGTCGGCTTCTTCCTTCAGCATGTGAGACCCAAGCCTCACCTTATTCTCCTCCGCACAGTCCATGACTCTGAAGATCCGTTCAATCTCTTTTAACCAAAGTTGGGCACCATCGAGATCAAATCTTCCTTTGAAGACCGGTGGTTGATTCTTCCTGAATTCGTCATTAGCATTCACGTTCGGCGCACCTTGCACCGCCCTAGCCATTGCTTCTAAAGCAGCAGCCATCGCATTGTCGTTCCTACCAGCCATATTCTGATTATTCCCAAAAACGACAACAAGGTTAAACAACAGTTCAACCAACACAACAACAAGACAGACACAACTGACTCAACCAGGCTCTGATACCACTTAATGTAACACCCCCTTTCTATACCCCCAAATAATCATTTAGGCACATATTAAAAATTTCTTCAGAGTATAATTACAAACATGGTATAAAAGAGGCATGTCACATCAATTTAGAAATTAAAACATACAACACCTGTTCAACAATTGATATACAACAGTGGGGTAACTTGCAACAGAGGAACTTAGTCCTTACACCCACATTTCAATATTTAGAATAAAAGCGGAAAATCTAAACATTGCATAACAACCAACATATATACATACACATATATATACTTCGGCAAGTATTAACCATCAATACAATTCATGTTTACATAAACATTTATCAACAAGATACATATACAATGTATCACAAAAGAATCATAGCCCTCCTAGCTACCCGGTGCTACATATCAGAGCCAACCGACCAAAAGAGTGAAGACACGCTCCACAAAAAGACCACCAGCATACCTACTCTGCAATGCCTCATAGAGCATCATAAAACAGCAGAAGGGTGAGAAATATTATCATAATAACAATGCATATAATTATATATAATCGCACAAAATTACACATGTATCACATTCTCACCACAATTCATCACAACTCACTCATATACATCGCAATGTATCCATATATATATATATACCAAACCAAGCATACACATCAGGCATACTTCCACACTCCTTATCATTCCACATAAACATACACAAATTTTTATTCACCAATGCATCATTTAAAGATGAGAAAAGCAAATCATAGAGACCGACTCACAACTCTATGCAAATACAATGCGGTACCGACTCAATCATCTCAAGTTCACTCAGGAACTTCTGCTGGAACCATCGCTCGTTACCAAAGTAACTCCCCGTCGGGCCTACGATGTTCACCCACCGCTCACACCTCCACCAAGAGAGGCTCACGATGTTTATGGATCGCTCACACCTCCACCGAGAGAGGCTCACGACCCGATCGCTCACACCTCTACCAAGAGAGGCTCACGATCGTCTATAACCATTGCTCACACCTCCACCGAGAGAGGCTCACAACCCGATCGCTCACACCTCTACCAAGAGAGGCTCACGATGTTATAGCGGATTCTCATTAGAATCCCTCCACACAAGAATGTACATCATTACTCTACACATGATAATGACTCAAGACATTCTTGAAATGCATACATATTCACAATATATACATGCATTCATCTCATACAATCACATACAATACTTATACATTCACATCAATGCACTATTGTATGATTCACAGTCAAACATACATGCAAAACGGCAAAAGTCGCTAAATAGCACTATTTCCGACTTTTCCGACTTATTTAATCGGCTAACAGTTTCCAAATCATCATAATCATATAGTACAGCTCAATAGCTTCATAACGATACCAAGAACACAAAAATCGGATAATCGGAACAAAAGTTACGGACGGAAACGAAAAACACATTTTGAAAAATCACATTTTTACCATTTCTCTGGCCATACGCGTACGGGCACATGTCATACGCGTACGGGCAGAAGCCCATTTTTCCCCAAATTCCACGTTGAAAACCCCATACGCGTAATGACCTCCTTCATACGCGTAATGACCTAAAATTCTACGCGTATCATACGCAAATGGGCAGATGGCCGAGTGAAAAGAAAAACCATACGCGTATTGGCCCATGGCTCGCCCACCATACGCGTATCGCCAAGGTCCATACGCGTATGAACATGCCCATACGCGTATGACCTGGAAAAACCAGAAAAATTTCTGCAGAATTCTGTTCTGCGTTTTCCACACCCAATTCACCAATTCATCACCTAAAACTCAGAAAAACAACATTTGGAAGCATAACAATACATATTAAACATGTATAGACCAACAGGAACACAATCAACACAAGTTTTAACACATTTGGATCAATTTCCAAATCAATTTCTCAAGAAAAGGGTTTATACCCAAACCTCATAAAATCAATCAACAACAACAACAATTCATACATAATCACATACATTGATAAGATAACAATGTTTCACACCCTTACCCGGATTCCAAACTTGCTATTGATTGTTCTTGGTGATTTTCCTAGCTTTCCCAACTTTTCTCCTCTTTTCTCTTCTTCCTTTTTCTTTCTCCTCTTTTTCTTTCTATCTTTCTCTATTTCTCTCTATTTCTCTCTATTTCTCTCTATTTCTCTTTTCTATCTATTTTCTTTCTTTTTCCACTAAATTCAATTAATTCCTTTTTCTCACAAAAAATTCTATTTCCTCTAAATTATAACTTATCATAAATTGTGAAAAGTCTAAAATATCCTCCATTCTAATTTCCCCGAAAACTCTCAAAACGGTAAAATAACATTTAACACACCAAATTCACAATTAAAATAATTTATCACTCAATTTAAATAAAAGACTCAACAAAATGGGAATAATTGGAATCGGGGCGTTACAACTCTCCCCCACTTTAGAAATTTTCGTCCTCGAAAATATTACCTGATTCAAACAACTCCGGATACGACTCTCGCATCCTACTCTCTAGTTCCCAAGTCATATCACCTACCGCAGCGCCTCCCCACGCTACCTTCACCAGTGCAATGTCCTTGCCTCTTAACTTCTTAACTTCATGGTCCAAAATCCTAATCGGTAAAGTTTCAACCGTAAGGTTATCTCTCACCTCAACCTCGTCCATAGGAACAACATGTGACGGATCCGGAACATACTTCCGAAGTTGCGAAACATGGAATACATCATGCAAATTCGAAAGATTCGGAGGCAACGCCACACGGTAAGCCACAACACCCACTCGGGAAGTAATCTGATACGGACCAATAAAACGAGAAGTCAACTTCTTTGACTTCAAAGCATGACCTACACCCGTAACCGGTGTAACTCTTAAAAACACATGGTCGCCTTCTTGAAACTCAAGATCTTTTCTTCTCTTGTCATGATAGCTCTTTTGTCTACTTTGAGAAGCTTTCATCTTCTCGCGGATAAACTTCACTTTCTCCGTCGTTTGTTGTACCATTTCCGGTCCAACTATCGCTCTCTCACCCGTTTCATGCCAACACAAAGGTGTTCGACATCTCCGACCATACAAGGCCTCAAACGGTGCCATACTTATACTCGAGTGGAAACTATTATTGTAAGTGAACTCAATCAATGCCAAATAACTATCCCAAGCACCACCTTGCTCGAGCACACAAGCACGCAATAAATCCTCCAACGATTGAATTGTCCTCTCGGTCTGACCATCCGTTTGTGGATGATAAGCCGAACTCAATCTTAGCTTAGAACCCAAAGCCTTTTGTAAACTCTCCCAAAACCTCGATGTGAATCTAGGATCTCTATCCGACACAATACTCTTAGGAACTCCATGTAATTTCACAACCGCAAGAATATAAATCTCGGCTAACCTCTCCAAAGGATAACTAATATCAATTGGAATGAAGTGAGCAGATTTAGTAAGCCTATCCACAATTACCCAAATAGCATTATGGCCTCTTTGCGTATTCGGCAATCCCGTAACAAAATCCATCGATATACTATCCCATTTCCACTCCGGAATGTCCAACGGTTGCAAAAATCCACTAGGTTTTTGATGTTCCACCTTAGACTTTTGACAAGTTAAGCACGCATACACAAATTGTGCCACGTCTCTCTTTAACCCGGACCACCAAAAGATTTTCTTCAAATCCTGATACATTTTATTCGCTCCCGGATGAATACTTAAGTTACTTCGGTGTCCCTCTTCCAATATCATCTTCTTCAACTCCGCATCATCGGGAATACAAATACGACCACGAAATCTCAAAATTCCAAAATTATCAACCTTGAAATCCTCATTCTCATTCATCATCAAATCAACGAATTTCAAATCCAACTTTTGCTTTTCACCTACCGTTGCAAGAAAATCATTCGTAACATGTAGCATACCAAGTCTCACACTTCTCGGCGTCATTTCACAAACCAAACTCAAATCTCTAAAACTCTCCAAGAGTTCCCATTCTCTCATCATCAATGCGGACATATGTAACGACTTCCGACTTAAAGCATCGGCCACTACATTTGCCTTACCCGGATGGTAATTCAAACCAAAATCATAATCTTTCAAAAGTTCTAGCCACCTCCTTTGTCTCATGTTCAATTCTTTTTGATCAAATAAATACTTCCGGATTTTGTGATCACTAAAAACTTCAAATCTCGCACCATAAAGATAATGCCTCCATATTTTCAAAACAAACACCACGGCCGCTAACTCCAAGTCATGTGTAGGATAATTCTTTTCATGTACTCTCAATTGTCTAGAAGCATACGCTACAACTTTTCCATCTTGCATCAAGACACCACCTAAACCAACCAAAGAAGCATCACAATACACAACAAATGGTTCATTAGGATTAGGCAAAATCAAGATCGGAGCCGTTGTCAACCTTCTTTTTAGCTCATTGAAACTCTCTTCACAATGAATATCCCAAATGAAAGCCTTTCCTTTACAAGTCAATTGCGTTAACGGAAGTGCCAACTTCGAAAATCCCTCAATAAACCTCCGATAATACCCCGCCAAGCCTAAAAAGCTTCGAATCTCCGTAACCGATCTAGGAGTCTCCCATTGCATCACCGCATCAATCTTGGATGGATCAACACTAACACCACTACCAGAAATAACATGCCCAAGAAAACTTACTTCCGACAACCAAAATTCACATTTTGACAACTTAGCATACAATTGTTTCTCTTTCAAAATTTGCAACACAATTCTCAAATGCTCTTCATGCTCCTCCTGAGACATAGAGTAAATCAAAATATCGTCGATGAACACAACCGCAAAACGATCCAACTGTTCATGAAAAATACGATTCATGTATTCCATAAACACACCCGGCGCATTAGAAACCCCGAATGGCATCACGGAATATTCGTAATGGCCATACCGTGTCCTAAAGGCCGTCTTCTGAATATCCTCTTCTTTCACACGAATCTGGTGATATCCCGATCTCAAATCAATCTTGCTAAAAACACGCGCACCAACCAATTGGTCCAACAAATCATCGATCCTTGGAAGCGGATACTTGTTCTTAATTCTTACCTTGTTCAGTTGTCGATAATCTATGCATAACCGCATACTCCCATCCTTCTTTTTAACCAACAATACCGGAGCACCCCAAGGAGAAACACTTGGGCTTACAAATTTCTTGTCCAACAAGTCATTCAATTGCTTTTTCAATTCTACCAACTCCGATGCCGACATACGATACGGTGACATCGAAATCGGTCTAGTACCCGGAACTAGATCAATAGAAAATTCAACTTCTCTTTCTGGCGGCACATCCGTAATATCCTCCGAAAACACTTCTGGAAATCCACACACCACTGGGAACACATCAAGCTCAACTTTACTTTCCACTGACAATGATGCAAACAAACCAAACAATTGAGCTTCGTCCGCTAAAAGTTTCTTCAACTCTTTAGTGGATAAGAAACTCTCAAATTCATCCTCTTCCAGAGAAGGAAACCTCACTAACTTATGATAACAATCTATATGAACTCGGTTAAATTGCAACCAATTCATACCCAAGACCACATCCAATCCTTCCAACGGCAAACACACTAGATCCATCTCAAAGTCATTACCATAAATGGTCAAAGGACACATCGAACAAACCAAAGAAGTAGTTACTGACCCCATTGCGGGAGTATCAACAACCATCTTACCATCCATCAGAGACAACACAAGATTTAAACGCTTCGCGCACTCAGACGAAATAAACGAATGAGTCGCTCCAGTATCAATAATAGCGACTAAAGGTGTACTATTAATAAAGCAAGTACCTTTAATCAGACGGTCGTCACTGGAAGTCTGAGTTCCTGCCAGAGAAAATACCCTCCCACCGGATGGAGCTTTCTTCGGATTCGGACACTTTGGGCTAATGTGACCAAATTCCCCACAGTTATAGCACTTCACCACATTCCTTCTACAATCTGTAGTAGCATGCCCAAGGCCTCCACAGTTAGAACATTTCGCCACTGTCTTCCCACACTCAAATGATTTATGACCCATTTCACCACACTTGTAGCACTTAATGGGACCAGAACCTCCTCCTCCAGATCTCCTCTCGAAGTTTCCCCTATGCTTGCCCTTATCAGCGGGTGTCACATAAGGTCCACTTCTAGCTTGTTGCTTTCCCTTCCTCTCATTCAAACTTTTATAATGTGTAGAACGAGCCTTGCTATCTTCCTCGAAGATTCTACAACATTCCGTCAAATCCGAAAATCTTCTTATCCTTTGATATCCCACAGCTTGCTTAATCTCAGGACGTAAACCATTCTCATACTTAATGCACTTGGAGAACTCAGCAGTAATCGCAGCATAGTGAGGATGGTATTGAACCAACTCCACAAACTTAGCAGTATAGTCCACCACGGACATACTACCTTGTTTCAATTCAAGGAACTCCATCTCCTTCTTCCCTTTCACACTTTCAGGGTAATACTTCCTTAAGAACTCAGTACGGAATAAATCCCAAGTTACTTCTTCATCATCCACCTCAAGAACTTCACGCATACCGACCCACCAATCGTCGGCTTCTTCCTTCAGCATGTGAGACCCAAGCCTCACCTTATTCTCCTCCGCACAGTCCATGACTCTGAAGATCCGTTCAATCTCTTTTAACCAAAGTTGGGCACCATCGGGATCAAATCTTCCTTTGAAGACCGGTGGTTGATTCTTCCTGAATTCGTCATTAGCATTCACGTTCGGCGCACCTTGCACCGCCCTAGCCATTGCTTCCAAAGCAGCAGCCATCACATTGTCGTTCCTACCAGCCATATTCTGATTATTCCCAAAAACGACAACAAGGTTAAACAACAGTTCAACCAACACAACAACAAGACAGACACAACTGACTCAACCAGGCTCTGATACCACTTAATGTAACACCCCCTTTCTATACCCCCAAATAATCATTTAGGCACATATTAAAAATTTCGTCAGAGTATAATTACAAACATGGTATAAAAGAGGCATGTCACATCAATTTAGAAATTAAAACATACAACACCTGTTCAACAATTGATATGCAACAGTGGGGTAACTTGCAACAGAGGAACTTAGTCCTTACACCCACATTTCAATATTTAGAATAAAAGCGGAAAATCTAAACATTGCATAACAACCAACATATATACATACACATATATATACTTCGCCAAGTATTAACCATCAATACAATTCATGTTTACATAAACATTTATCAACAAGATACATATACAATGTATCACAAAAGAATCATAGCCCTCCTAGCTACCCGGTGCTACATATCAGAGCCAACCGACCAAAAGAATGAAGACACGCTCCACAAAAAGACCACCAGCATACCTACTCTGCAATGCCTCATAGAGCATCATAAAACAGCAGAAGGGTGAGAAATATTATCATAATAACAATGCATATAATTATATATAATCGCACAAAACTACACATGTATCACATTCTCACCACAATTCATCACAACTCACTCATATACATCGCAATGTATCCATATATATATATATACCAAACCAAGCATACACATCAGGCATACTTCCACACTCCTTATCATTCCACATAAACATACACAAATGTTTATTCACCAATGCATCATTTAAAGATGAGAAAAGCAAATCATAGAGACCGACTCACGACTCTATGCAAATGCAATGCGGTACCGACTCAATCATCTCAAGTTCACTCAGGAACTTCTGCTGGAACCATCGCTCGTTACCAAAGTAACTCCCCGTGGGGCCTACGATGTTCACCCACCGCTCACACCTCCACCAAGAGAGGCTCACGATGTTTATGGATCGCTCACACCTCCAGCGAGAGAGGCTCACGACCCGATCGCTCACACCTCTACCAAGAGAGGCTCACGATCGTCTATAACCATTGCTCACACCTCCACCGAGAGAGGCTCACAACCCGATCGCTCACACCTCTACCAAGAGAGGCTCACGATGTTATAGCGGATTCTCATTAGAATCCCTCCACACAAGAATGTACATCATTACTCTACACATGATAATGACTCAAGACATTCTTGAAATGCATACATATTCACAATATATACATGCATTCATCTCATACAATCACATACAATACTTATACATTCACATCAATGCACTATTGTATGATTCACAGTCAAACATACATGCAAAACGGCAAAAGTCGCTAAATAGCACTATTCCCGACTTTTCCGACTTATTTAATCGGCTAACAGTTTCCAAATCATCATAATCATATAGTACAGCTCAATAGCTTCATAACGATACCAAGAACACAAAAATCGGATAATCGGAACAAAAGTTACGGACGGAAACGAAAAACACATTTTGAAAAATCACATTTTTACCATTTCTCTGGCCATACGCGTACGGGCACATGTCATACGCGTACGGGCAGAAGCCCATTTTTCCCCAAATTCCACGTTGAAAACCCCATACGCGTAATGACCTCCTTCATACGCGTAATGACCTAAAGTTCTACGCGTATCATACGCAAATGGGCAGATGGCCGAGTGAAAAGAAAAACCATACGTGTATTGGCCCATGGCTCGCCCACCATACGCGTATCGCCAAGGTCCATACGCGTATGAACATGCCCCATACGCGTATGACCTGGAAAAACCAGAAAAATTTCTGCAGAATTCTGTTCTGCGTTTTCCACACCCAATTCACCAATTCATCACCTAAAACTCAGAAAAACAACATTTGGAAGCATAACAATACATATTAAACATGTATAGACCAACAGGAACACAATCAACACAAGTTTGAACACATTTGGATCAATTTCCAAATCAATTTCTCAAAAAAAGGGTTTATACCCAAACCTCATAAAATCAATCAACAACAACAACAATTCATACATAATCACATACATTGATAAGATAACAATGTTTCACACCCTTACCCGGATTCCAAACTTGCTATTGATTGTTCTTGGTGATTTTCCTAGCTTTCCCAACTTTTCTCCTCTTTTCTCTTCTTCCTTTTTCTTTCTCCTCTTTTTCTTTCTATCTTTCTCTATTTCTCTCTATTTCTCTCTATTTCTCTTTTCTATCTATTTTCTTTCTTTTTCCACTAAATTCAATTAATTCCTTTTTCTCACAAAAAATTCTATTTCCTCTAAATTATAACTTATCATAAATTGTGAAAAGTCTAAAATATCCTCCATTCTAATTTCCCCGAAAACTCTCAAAACGGTAAAATAACATTTAACACACCAAATTCACAATTAAAATAATTTATCACTCAATTTAAATAAAAGACTCAACAAAATGGGAATAATTGGAATCGGGGCGTTACAACTCTCCCCCACTTTAGAAATTTTCGTCCTCGAAAATATTACCTGATTCAAACAACTCCGGATACGACTCTCGCATCCTACTCTCTAGTTCCCAAGTCATATCACCTACCGCAGCGCCTCCCCACGCTACCTTCACCAGTGCAATGTCCTTGCCTCTTAACTTCTTAACTTCATGGTCCAAAATCCTAATCGGTAAAGTTTCAACCGTAAGGTTATCTCTCACCTCAACCTCGTCCATAGGAACAACATGTGACGGATCCGGAACATACTTCCGAAGTTGCGAAACATGGAATACATCATGCAAATTCGAAAGATTCGGAGGCAACGCCACACGGTAAGCCACAACACCCACTCGGGAAGTAATCTGATACGGACCAATAAAACGAGAAGTCAACTTCTTTGACTTCAAAGCACGACCCACACCCGTAACCGGTGTAACTCTTAAAAACACATGGTCGCCTTCTTGAAACTCAAGATCTTTTCTTCTCTTGTCATGATAGCTCTTTTGTCTACTTTGAGAAGCTTTCATCTTCTCGCGGATAAACTTCACTTTCTCCGTCGTTTGTTGTACCATTTCCGGTCCAACTATCGCTCTCTCACCCGTTTCATGCCAACACAAAGGTGTTCGACATCTCCGACCATACAAGGCCTCAAACGGTGCCATACTTATACTCGAGTGGAAACTATTATTGTAAGTGAACTCAATCAATGCTAAATAACTATCCCAAGCACCACCTTGCTCGAGCACACAAGCACGCAATAAATCCTCCAACGATTGAATTGTCCTCTCGGTCTGACCATCCGTTTGTGGATGATAAGCCGAACTCAATCTTAGCTTAGAACCCAAAGCCTTTTGTAAACTCTCCCAAAACCTCGATGTGAATCTAGGATCTCTATCCGACACAATACTCTTAGGAACTCCATGTAATTTCACAACCGCAAGAATATAAATCTCGGCTAACCTCTCCAAAGGATAACTAATATCAATTGGAATGAAGTGAGCAGATTTAGTAAGCCTATCCACAATTACCCAAATAGCATTATGGCCTCTTTGCGTATTCAGAAATCCCGTAACAAAATCCATCGATATACTATCCCATTTCCACTCCGGAATGTCCAACGGTTGCAAAAATCCACTAGGTTTTTGATGTTCCACCTTAGACTTTTGACAAGTTAAGCACGCATACACAAATTGTGCCACGTCTCTCTTTAACCCGGACCACCAAAAGATTTTCTTCAAATCCTGATACATTTTATTCGCTCCCGGATGAATACTTAAGTTACTTCGGTGTCCCTCTTCCAATATCATCTTCTTCAACTCCGCATCATCGGGAATACAAATACGACCACGAAATCTCAAAATTCCAAAATTATCAACCTTGAAATCCTCATTCTCATTCATCATCAAATCAACGAATTTCAAATCCAACTTTTGCTTTTCACCTACCGTTGCAAGAAAATCATTCGTAACATGTAGCATACCAAGTCTCACACTTCTCGGCGTCATTTCACAAACCAAACTCAAATCTCTAAAACTCTCCAAGAGTTCCCATTCTCTCATCATCAATGCGGACATATGTAACGACTTCCGACTTAAAGCATCGGCCACTACATTTGCCTTACCCGGATGGTAATTCAAACCAAAATCATAATCTTTCAAAAGTTCTAGCCACCTCCTTTGTCTCATGTTCAATTCTTTTTGATCAAATAAATACTTCAGGCTTTTGTGATCACTAAAAACTTCAAATCTCGCACCATAAAGATAATGCCTCCATATTTTCAAAACAAACACCACGGCCGCTAACTCCAAGTCATGTGTAGGATAATTCTTTTCATGTACTCTCAATTGTCTAGAAGCATACGCTACAACTTTTCCATCTTGCATCAAGACACCACCTAAACCAACCAAAGAAGCATCACAATACACAACAAATGGTTCATTAGGATTAGGCAAAATCAAGATCGGAGCCATTGTCAACCTTCTTTTTAGCTCATTGAAACTCTCTTCACAATGAATATCCCAAATGAAAGCCTTTCCTTTACAAGTCAATTGCGTTAACGGAAGTGCCAACTTCGAAAATCCCTCAATAAACCTCCGATAATACCCCGCCAAGCCTAAAAAGCTTCGAATCTCCGTAACCGATCTAGGAGTCTCCCATTGCATCACCGCATCAATCTTGGATGGATCAACACTAACACCACTACCAGAAATAACATGCCCAAGAAAACTTACTTCCGACAACCAAAATTCACATTTTGACAACTTAGCATACAATTGTTTCTCTTTCAAAATTTGCAACACAATTCTCAAATGCTCTTCATGCTCCTCCTGAGACTTAGAGTAAATCAAAATATCGTCGATGAACACAACCACAAAACGATCCAACTGTTCATGAAAAATACGATTCATGTATTCCATAAACACACCCGGCGCATTAGAAACCCCGAATGGCATCACGGAATATTCGTAATGGCCATACCGTGTCCTAAAGGCCGTCTTCTGAATATCCTCTTCTTTCACACGAATCTGGTGATATCCCGATCTCAAATCAATCTTGCTAAAAACACGCGCACCAACCAATTGGTCCAACAAATCATCGATCCTTGGAAGCGGATACTTGTTCTTAATTGTTACCTTCTTCAGTTGTCGATAATCTATGCATAACCGCATACTCCCATCCTTCTTTTTAACCAACAATACCGGAGCACCCCAAGGAGAAACACTTGGGCTTACAAATTTCTTGTCCAACAAGTCATTCAATTGCTTTTTCAATTCTACCAACTCCGATGCTGACATACGATACGGTGCCATCGAAATCGGTCTAGTACCCAGAACTAGATCAATAGAAAATTCAACTTCTCTTTCTGGCGGCACATCCGTAATATCCTCCGAAAACACTTTTGGAAATCCACACACCACTGGGAACACATCAAGCTCAACTTTACTTTCCACTGACAATGATGCAAACAAACCAAACAATTGAGCTTCGTCCGCTAAAAGTTTCTTCAACTCTTTAGTGGATAAGAAACTCTCAAATTCATCCTCTTCCAGAGGAGGAAACCTCACTAACTTATGATAACAATCTATATGAACTCGGTTAAATTGCAACCAATTCATACCCAAGACCACATCCAATCCTTCCAACGGCAAACACACTAGATCCATCTCAAAGTCTTTACCATAAATGGTCAAAGGACACATCGAACAAACCAAAGAAGTAGTTACTGACCCCATTGCGGGAGTATCAATAACCATCTTACCATCCATCAGAGACAACACAAGATTTAAACGCTTCGCGCACTCAGACGAAATAAACGAATGAGTCGCTCCAGTATCAATAATAGCGACTAAAGGTGTACTATTAATAAAGCAAGTACCTTTAATCAGACGGTCGTCACTGGAAGTCTGAGTTCCTGCCAGAGAAAATACCTTCCCACCGGATGGAGCTTTCTTCGGATTCGGACACTTTGGGCTAATGTGACCAAATTCCCCACAGTTATAGCACTTCACCACATTCCTTCTACAATCTGTAGTAGCATGCCCAAGGCCTCCACAGTTAGAACATTTCGCCACTGTCTTCCCACACTCAAATGATTTATGACCCATTTCACCACACTTGTAGCACTTAATGGGACCAGAACCTCCTCCTCCAGATCTCCTCTCGAAGTTTCCCCTATGCTTGCCCTTATCAGCGGGTGTCACATAAGGTCCACTTCTAGCTTGTTGCTTTCCCTTCCTCTCATTCAAACTTTTATAATGTGTAGAACGAGCCTTGCTATCTTCCTCGAAGATTCTACAACATTCCGTCAAATCCGAAAATCTTCTTATCCTTTGATATCCCACAGCTTGCTTAATCTCAGGACGTAAACCATTCTCATACTTAATGCACTTGGAGAACTCAGCAGTAATCGCAGCATAGTGAGGATGGTATTGAACCAACTCCACAAACTTAGCAGTATAGTCCACCACGGACATACTACCTTGTTTCAATTCAAGGAACTCCATCTCCTTCTTCCCTTTCACACTTTCAGGGTAATACTTCCTTAAGAACTCAGTACGGAATAAATCCCAAGTTACTTCTTCATCATCTACCTCAAGAACTTCACGCATACCGACCCACCAATCGTCGGCTTCTTCCTTCAGCATGTGAGACCCAAGCCTCACCTTATTCTCCTCCGCACAGTCCATGACTCTGAAGATCCGTTCAATCTCTTTTAACCAAAGTTGGGCACCATCGGGATCAAATCTTCCTTTGAAGACCGGTGGTTGATTCTTCCTGAATTCGTCATTAGCATTCACGTTCGGCGCACCTTGCACCGCCCTAGCCATTGCTTCCAAAGCAGCAGCCATCGCATTGTCGTTCCTACCAGCCATATTCTGATTATTCCCAAAAACGACAACAAGGTTAAACAACAGTTCAACCAACACAACAACAAGACAGACACAACTGACTCAACCAGGCTCTGATACCACTTAATGTAACACCCCCTTTCTATACCCCCAAATAATCATTTAGGCACATATTAAAAATTTCGTCAGAGTATAATTACAAACATGGTATAAAAGAGGCATGTCACATCAATTTAGAAATTAAAACATACAACACCTGTTCAACAATTGATATGCAACAGTGGGGTAACTTGCAACAGAGGAACTTAGTCCTTACACCCACATTTCAATATTTAGAATAAAAGCGGAAAATCTAAACATTGCATAACAACCAACATATATACATACACATATATATACTTCGCCAAGTATTAACCATCAATACAATTCATGTTTACATAAACATTTATCAACAAGATACATATACAATGTATCACAAAAGAATCATAGCCCTCCTAGCTACCCGGTGCTACAAATCAGAGCCAACCGACCAAAAGAATGAAGACACGCTCCACAAAAAGACCACCAGCATACCTACTCTGCAATGCCTCATAGAGCATCATAAAACAGCAGAAGGGTGAGAAATATTATCATAATAACAATGCATATAATTATATATAATCGCACAAAATTACACATGTATCACATTCTCACCACAATTCATCACAACTCACTCATATACATCGCAATGTATCCATATATATATATATACTAAACCAAGCATACACATCAGGCATACTTCCACACTCCTTATCATTCCACATAAACATACACAAATGTTTATTCACCAATGCATCATTTAAAGATGAGAAAAGCAAATCATAGAGACCGACTCACGACTCTATGCAAATGCAATGCGGTACCGACTTAATCATCTCAAGTTCACTCAGGAACTTCTGCTGGAACCATCGCTCGTTACCAAAGTAACTCCCCGTCGGGCCTACGATGTTCACCCACCGCTCAAACCTCCACCAAGAGAGGCTCACGATGTTTATGGATCGCTCACACCTCCACCGAGAGAGGCTCACGACCCGATCGCTCACACCTCTACCAAGAGAGGCTCACGATCGTCTATAACCATTGCTCACACCTCCACCGAGAGAGGCTCACAACCCGATCGCTCACACCTCTACCAAGAGAGGCTCACGAGGTTATAGCGGATTCTCATTAGAATCCCTCCACACAAGAATGTACATCATTACTCTACACATGATAATGACTCAAGACATTCTTGAAATGCATACATATTCACAATATATACATGCATTCATCTCATACAATCACATACAATACTTATACATTCACATCAATGCACTATTGTATGATTCACAGTCAAACATACATGCAAAACGGCAAAAGTCGCTAAATAGCACTATTCCCGACTTTTCCGACTTATTTAATCGGCTAACAGTTTCCAAATCATCATAATCATATAGTACAGCTCAATAGCTTCATAACGATACCAAGAACACAAAAATCGGATAATCGGAACAAAAGTTACGGACGGAAACGAAAAACACATTTTGAAAAATCACATTTTTTCCATTTCTCTGGCCATACGCGTACGGGCACATGTCATACGCGTACGGGCAGAAGCCCATTTTTCCCCAAATTCCACGTTGAAAACCCCATACGCGTAATGACCTCCTTCATACGCGTAATGACCTAAAGTTCTACGCGTATCATACGCGTATTGGCCCATGGCTCGCCCACCATACGCGTATCGCCAAGGTCCATACGCGTATGAACATGCCCCATACGCGTATGACCTGGAAAAACCAGAAAAATTTCTGCAGAATTCTGTTCTGCGTTTTCCACACCCAATTCACCAATTCATCACCTAAAACTCAGAAAAACAACATTTGGAAGCATAACAATACATATTAAACATGTATAGACCAACAGGAACACAATCAACACAAGTTTGAACACATTTGGATCAATTTCCAAATCAATTTCTCAAAAAAAGGGTTTATACCCAAACCTCATAAAATCTATCAACAACAACAACAATTCATACATAATCACATACATTGATAAGATAACAATGTTTCACACCCTTACCCGGATTCCAAACTTGCTATTGATTGTTCTTGGTGATTTTCCTAGCTTTCCCAACTTTTCTCCTCTTTTCTCTTCTTCCTTTTTCTTTCTCCTCTTTTTCTTTCTATCTTTCTCTATTTCTCTCTATTTCTCTCTATTTCTCTTTTCTATCTATTTTCTTTCTTTTTCCACTAAATTCAATTAATTCCTTTTTCTCACAAAAAATTCTATTTCCTCTAAATTATAACTTATCATAAATTGTGAAAAGTCTAAAATATCCTCCATTCTAATTTCCCCGAAAACTCTCAAAACGGTAAAATAACATTTAACACACCAAATTCACAATTAAAATAATTTAATACTCAATTTAAATAAAAGACTCAACAAAATGGGAATAATTGGAATCGGGGCGTTACAACTCTCCCCCACTTTAGAAATTTTCGTCCTCGAAAATATTACCTGATTCAAACAACTCCGGATACGACTCTCGCATCCTACTCTCTAGTTCCCAAGTCATATCACCTACCGCAGCGCCTCCCCACGCTACCTTCACCAGTGCAATGTCCTTGCCTCTTAACTTCTTAACTTCATGGTCCAAAATCCTAATCGGTAAAGTTTCAACCGTAAGGTTATCTCTCACCTCAACCTCGTCCATAGGAACAACATGTGACGGATCCGGAACATACTTCCGAAGTTGCGAAACATGGAATACATCATGCAAATTCGAAAGATTCGGAGGCAACGCCACACGGTAAGCCACAACACCCACTCGGGAAGTAATCTGATACGGACCAATAAAACGAGAAGTCAACTTCTTTGACTTCAAAGCACGACCCACACCCGTAACCGGTGTAACTCTTAAAAACACATGGTCACCTTCTTGAAACTCAAGATCTTTTCTTCTCTTGTCATGATAGGTCTTTTGTCTACTTTGAGAAGCTTTCATCTTCTCGCGGATAAACTTCACTTTCTCCGTCGTTTGTTGTACCATTTCCGGTCCAACTATCGCTCTCTCACCCGTTTCATGCCAACACAAAGGTGTTCGACATCTCCGACCATACAAGGCCTCAAACGGTGCCATACTTATACTCGAGTGGAAACTATTATTGTAAGTGAACTCAATCAATGCCAAATAACTATCCCAAGCACCACCTTGCTCGAGCACACAAGCACGCAATAAATCCTCCAACGATTGAATTGTCCTCTCGGTCTGACCATCCGTTTGTGGATGATAAGCCGAACTCAATCTTAGCTTAGAACCCAAAGCCTTTTGTAAACTCTCCCAAAACCTCGATGTGAATCTAGGATCTCTATCCGACACAATACTCTTAGGAACTCCATGTAATTTCACAACCGCAAGAATATAAATCTCGGCTAACCTCTCCAAAGGATAACTAATATCAATTGGAATGAAGTGAGCAGATTTAGTAAGCCTATCCACAATTACCCAAATAGCATTATGGCCTCTTTGCGTATTCAGAAATCCCGTAACAAAATCCATCGATATACTATCCCATTTCCACTCCGGAATGTCCAACGGTTGCAAAAATCCACTAGGTTTTTGATGTTCCACCTTAGACTTTTGACAAGTTAAGCACGCATACACAAATTGTGCCACGTCTCTCTTTAACCCGGACCACCAAAAGATTTTCTTCAAATCCTGATACATTTTATTCGCTCCCGGATGAATACTTAAGTTACTTCGGTGTCCCTCTTCCAATATCATCTTCTTCAACTCCGCATCATCGGGAATACAAATACGACCACGAAATCTCAAAATTCCAAAATTATCAACCTTGAAATCCTCATTCTCATTCATCATCAAATCAACGAATTTCAAATCCAACTTTTGCTTTTCACCTACCGTTGCAAGAAAATCATTCGTAACATGTAGCATACCAAGTCTCACACTTCTCGGCGTCATTTCACAAACCAAACTCAAATCTCTAAAACTCTCCAAGAGTTCCCATTCTCTCATCATCAATGCGGACATATGTAACGACTTCCGACTTAAAGCATCGGCCACTACATTTGCCTTACCCGGATGGTAATTCAAACCAAAATCATAATCTTTCAAAAGTTCTAGCCACCTCCTTTGTCTCATGTTCAATTCTTTTTGATCAAATAAATACTTCAGGCTTTTGTGATCACTAAAAACTTCAAATCTCGCACCATAAAGATAATGCCTCCATATTTTCAAAACAAACACCACGGCCGCTAACTCCAAGTCATGTGTAGGATAATTCTTTTCATGTACTCTCAATTGTCTAGAAGCATACGCTACAACTTTTCCATCTTGCATCAAGACACCACCTAAACCAACCAAAGAAGCATCACAATACACAACAAATGGTTCATTAGGATTAGGCAAAATCAAGATCGGAGCCATTGTCAACCTTCTTTTTAGCTCATTGAAACTCTCTTCACAATGAATATCCCAAATGAAAGCCTTTCCTTTACAAGTCAATTGCGTTAACGGAAGTGCCAACTTCGAAAATCCCTCAATAAACCTCCGATAATACCCCGCCAAGCCTAAAATGCTTCGAATCTCCGTAACCGATCTAGGAGTCTCCCATTGCATCACCGCATCAATCTTGGATGGATCAACACTAACACCACTACCAGAAATAACATGCCCAAGAAAACTTACTTCCGACAACCAAAATTCACATTTTGACTACTTAGCATACAATTGTTTCTCTTTCAAAATTTGCAACACAATTCTCAAATGCTCTTCATGCTCCTCCTGAGACTTAGAGTAAATCAAAATATCGTCGATGAACACAACCACAAAACGATCCAACTGTTCATGAAAAATACGATTCATGTATTCCATAAACACACCCGGCGCATTAGAAACCCCGAATGGCATCACGGAATATTCGTAATGGCGATACCGTGTCCTAAAGGCCGTCTTCTGAATATCCTCTTCTTTCACACGAATCTGGTGATATCCCGATCTCAAATCAATCTTGCTAAAAACACGCGCACCAACCAATTGGTCCAACAAATCATCGATCCTTGGAAGCGGATACTTGTTCTTAATTGTTACCTTGTTCAGTTGTCGATAATCTATGCATAACCGCATACTCCCATCCTTCTTTTTAACCAACAATACCGGAGCACCCCAAGGAGAAACACTTGGGCTTACAAATTTCTTGTCCAACAAGTCATTCAATTGCTTTTTCAATTCTACCAACTCCGATGCTGACATACGATACGGTGCCATCGAAATCGGTCTAGTACCCGGAACTAGATCAATAGAAAATTCAACTTCTCTTTCTGGCGGCACATCCGTAATATCCTCCGAAAACACTTTTGGAAATCCACACACCACTGGGAACACATCAAGCTCAACTTTACTTTCCACTGACAATGATGCAAACAAACCAAACAATTGAGCTTCGTCCGCTAAAAGTTTCTTCAACTCTTTAGTGGATAAGAAACTCTCAAATTCATCCTCTTCCAGAGGAGGAAACCTCACTAACTTATGATAACAATCTATATGAACTCGGTTAAATTGCAACCAATTCATACCCAAGACCACATCCAATCCTTCCAACGGCAAACACACTAGATCCATCTCAAAGTCTTTACCATAAATGGTCAAAGGACACATCGAACAAACCAAAGAAGTAGTTACTGACCCCATTGCGGGAGTATCAATAACCATCTTACCATCCATCAGAGACAACACAAGATTTAAACGCTTCGCGCACTCAGACGAAATAAACGAATGAGTCGCTCCAGTATCAATAATAGCGACTAAAGGTGTACTATTAATAAAGCAAGTACCTTTAATCAGACGGTCGTCACTGGAAGTCTGAGTTCCTGCCAGAGAAAATACCTTCCCACCGGATGGAGCTTTCTTCGGATTCGGACACTTTGGGCTAATGTGACCAAATTCCCCACAGTTATAGCACTTCACCACATTCCTTCTACAATCTGTAGTAGCATGCCCAAGGCCTCCACAGTTAGAACATTTCGCCACTGTCTTCCCACACTCAAATGATTTATGACCCATTTCACCACACTTGTAGCACTTAATGGGACCAGAACCTCCTCCTCCAGATCTCCTCTCGAAGTTTCCCCTATGCTTGCCCTTATCAGCGGGTGTCACATAAGGTCCACTTCTAGCTTGTTGCTTTCCCTTCCTCTCATTCAAACTTTTATAATGTGTAGAACGAGCCTTGCTATCTTCCTCGAAGATTCTACAACATTCCGTCAAATCCGAAAATCTTCTTATCCTTTGATATCCCACAGCTTGCTTAATCTCAGGACGTAAACCATTCTCATACTTAATGCACTTGGAGAACTCAGCAGTAATCGCAGCATAGTGAGGATGGTATTGAACCAACTCCACAAACTTAGCAGTATAGTCCACCACGGACATACTACCTTGTTTCAATTCAAGGAACTCCATCTCCTTCTTCCCTTTCACACTTTCAGGGTAATACTTCCTTAAGAACTCAGTACGGAATAAATCCCAAGTTACTTCTTCATCATCCACCTCAAGAACTTCACGCATACCGACCCACCAATCGTCGGCTTCTTCCTTCAGCATGTGAGACCCAAGCCTCACCTTATTCTCCTCCGCACAGTCCATGACTCTGAAGATCCGTTCAATCTCTTTTAACCAAAGTTGGGCACCATCGGGATCAAATCTTCCTTTGAAGACCGGTGGTTGATTCTTCCTGAATTCGTCATTAGCATTCACGTTCGGCGCACCTTGCACCGCCCTAGCCATTGCTTCCAAAGCAGCAGCCATCGCATTGTCGTTCCTACCAGCCATATTCTGATTATTCCCAAAAACGACAACAAGGTTAAACAACAGTTCAACCAACACAACAACAAGACAGACACAACTGACTCAACCAGGCTCTGATACCACTTAATGTAACACCCCCTTTCTATACCCCCAAATAATCATTTAGGCACATATTAAAAATTTCGTCAGAGTATAATTACAAACATGGTATAAAAGAGGCATGTCACATCAATTTAGAAATTAAAACATACAACACCTGTTCAACAATTGATATGCAACAGTGGGGTAACTTGCAACAGAGGAACTTAGTCCTTACACCCACATTTCAATATTTAGAATAAAAGCGGAAAATCTAAACATTGCATAACAACCAACATATATACATACACATATATATACTTCGCCAAGTATTAACCATCAATACAATTCATGTTTACATAAACATTTATCAACAAGATACATATACAATGTATCACAAAAGAATCATAGCCCTCCTAGCTACCCGGTGCTACAAATCAGAGCCAACCGACCAAAAGAATGAAGACACGCTCCACAAAAAGACCACCAGCATACCTACTCTGCAATGCCTCATAGAGCATCATAAAACAGCAGAAGGGTGAGAAATATTATCATAATAACAATGCATATAATTATATATAATCGCACAAAATTACACATGTATCACATTCTCACCACAATTCATCACAACTCACTCATATACATCGCAATGTATCCATATATATATATATACCAAACCAAGCATACACATCAGGCATACTTCCACACTCCTTATCATTCCACATAAACATACACAAATGTTTATTCACCAATGCATCATTTAAAGATGAGAAAAGGAAATCATAGAGACCGACTCACGACTCTATGCAAATGCAATGCGGTACCGACTCAATCATCTCAAGTTCACTCAGGAACTTCTGCTGGAACCATCGCTCGTTACCAAAGTAACTCCCCGTCGGGCCTACGATGTTCACCCACCGCTCACACCTCCACCAAGAGAGGCTCACGATGTTTATGGATCGCTCACACCTCCACCGAGAGAGGCTCACGACCCGATCGCTCACACCTCTACCAAGAGAGGCTCACGATCGTCTATAACCATTGCTCACACCTCCACCGAGAGAGGCTCACAACCCGATCGCTCACATCTCTACCAAGAGAGGCTCACGATGTTATAGCGGATTCTCATTAGAATCCCTCCACACAAGAATGTACATCATTACTCTACACATGATAATGACTCAAGACATTCTTGAAATGCATACATATTCACAATATATACATGCATTCATCTCATACAATCACATACAATACTTATACATTCACATCAATGCACTATTGTATGATTCACAGTCAAACATACATGCAAAACGGCAAAAGTCGCTAAATAGCACTATTCCCGACTTTTCCGACTTATTTAATCGGCTAACAGTTTCCAAATCATCATAATCATATAGTACAGCTCAATAGCTTCATAACGATACCAAGAACACAAAAATCGGATAATCGGAACAAAAGTTACGGACGGAAACGAAAAACACATTTTGAAAAATCACATTTTTACCATTTCTCTGGCCATACGCGTACGGGCACATGTCATACGCGTACGGGCAGAAGCCCATTTTTCCCCAAATTCCACGTTGAAAACCCCATACGCGTAATGACCTCCTTCATACGCGTAATGACCTAAAGTTCTACGCGTATCATACGCAAATGGGCAGATGGCCGAGTGAAAAGAAAAACCATACGCGTATTGGCCCATGGCTCGCCCACCATACGCGTATCGCCAAGGTCCATACGCGTATGAACATGCCCCATACGCGTATGACCTGGAAAAACCAGAAAAATTTCTGCAGAATTCTGTTCTGCGTTTTCCACACCCAATTCACCAATTCATCACCTAAAACTCAGAAAAACAACATTTGGAAGCATAACAATACATATTAAACATGTATAGACCAACAGGAACACAATCAACACAAGTTTGAACACATTTGGATCAATTTCCAAATCAATTTCTCAAAAAAAGGGTTTATACCCAAACCTCATAAAATCAATCAACAACAACAACAATTCATACATAATCACATACATTGATAAGATAACAATGTTTCACACCCTTACCCGGATTCCAAACTTGCTATTGATTGTTCTTGGTGATTTTCCTAGCTTTCCCAACTTTTCTCCTCTTTTCTCTTCTTCCTTTTTCTTTCTCCTCTTTTTCTTTCTATCTTTCTCTATTTCTCTCTATTTCTCTCTATTTCTCTTTTCTATCTATTTTCTTTCTTTTTCCACTAAATTCAATTAATTCCTTTTTCTCACAAAAAATTCTATTTCCTCTAAATTATAACTTATCATAAATTGTGAAAAGTCTAAAATATCCTCCATTCTAATTTCCCCGAAAACTCTCAAAACGGTAAAATAACATTTAACACACCAAATTCACAATTAAAATAATTTATCACTCAATTTAAATAAAAGACTCAACAAAATGGGAATAATTGGAATCGGGGCGTTACATGTGGACCTTTTGAAGTTAGGTCGAATGGTGACAAGCGTTACTTCTTAACTTTCATCGATGAATTTACACGATATATGTGGATTTATATGATTGAAAGTAAGAATGAAGTATTCACAAAGTTCAAGATGTTTAAGTTGCTTGTTGAAAAGCAAAGTGGCGGTAAGCTAAAGAAACTGAGAACTGATGGCGGTGGTGAATACACCTCTCGAGAGTTTGCTAGATTTTGTGAAGAGGAAGGTATAGAGCATGAGGTTATTGCACCCTATACACCTCAACATAATGGCATAGCTTAGAGGAAGAATAGAAGTATACTGAATATGACGAGAAGTATGTTGAAGGCTAAAGAGGTACCAAAGAGATTTTGGGCTGAAGCAGCTTCGACAGCAGTATACATTCTGAATAGATGTCCAACGAAGAAGTTAGTCGAGAAGACTCCTCATGAGGCTTGGACAGGGTCAAAACCAAATGTTAGTCATCTTAGAGTTTTTGGATCAATATGCTTCAGGCATGTACCTGAACAATTGAGAACAAAACTGGATGATCGAAGTCAAGCTATGGTGTTAATAGGTTATCATTCGACTGGTGCATACAAACTGTATTCACCAAACGATGATAAACTAGTGATCAGTCGAGATGTTCTTGTGGATGAAAGCAAAGGGTGGGACTGGAGTCAAACTTTAGTTCGACAGGAGTCAGATACAGTCACAACTGTGTTTGAAGAAGATCAACAGAATGAGGCTTCAACCAGTCGAAGTGAACAGGATAAATCTTCAACCAGTCGAAGTGAACAGGATAAAGCTTCAACCAGTCGAAATGAAGAACAACCTGAGCAGAAATCAAGAAGATCGAATAGAACAAGAACTGAATCGACAAGACTATCTGGATATGAGAAATTTCCAGACCAAGCAGTTGATGCAGATGGTGACTTAATCGAAGAAGCCATGATGATGGCTGAAGCAGAACCAATTGATTTGGATCAAGCCATGAGTGATTCAAAGTGGTGTGAAGCTATGAAAGAAGAACTCAAAGCTATTGAGAAGAACAAGACCTGGGAGCTTGTTGAAAGATCCAACAAGAAGCCAATTGATGTAAAATGGGTTTATAAGTTGAAACGAAGACCAAATGGTGAGATTGCCAAGTATAAGGCAAGATTAGTGGCTAGAGGTTTTCTGCAGAAATAGGGCATTGACTTCGACGAGGTTTATGCACCTGTTGCAAGGTTGGAGACAATCAAAATTGTTGTGGCAACAGCTGCTTATCGAGGGTGGAAGATACATCAGTTGGATGTAAAGTCAGCATTTCTGAATGGACCATTAGAAGAAGAGGTCTATGTTACTCAACCACCAGGATTCAACATCAAATGGCAGGAGTCGAAGGTGTACAGATTAAGGAAGGCTCTCTATGGTTTGAAACAAGCTCCTAGAGCTTGGAATAAACGAATAGATAGTTTTCTGAATGACGCAGGTTTCACAAAATGTGTCTCTGAACATGGAGTGTACGTGAATGATGTTGACGGTGGCAGTCGAATCATTCTATGTCTCTATGTCGATGATTTGTTAATCACAGGAGCAGACGAAGCTGAGATAAAGAAAGTCAAGTCGAAGCTAATGCAAGAGTTTGAAATGTCCGACCTAGGGAAATTGTCATATTTCTTAGGGATGGAATTTAAGGACACAGGTGAAGGAATATTTTTACACCAGAAGAAGTATGCTCAAGACATCTTGAAAAGATTCAAGATGAGCAACTGTAATACAGCAACCACACCATTAGAAACTGGCGCAAAGTTGAAGAAGGAAACTAATGATGAGTTTGTAAGTGCAACTCTGTACAAACAAATCATTGGTTCCCTAAGATATTTGTGCAACACTAGACCTGATATATGTCAAAGTGTTGGAGTGTTAAGTCGATTTATGGAGAAACCCCAAGAATGTCATCTCATTGCTGTGAAGAGGGTGCTGAGATACATAAAGGGAACGATTGATCATGGTGTGTTAATGCCAAGGAAGTCAAAAGATAATACAAAGGCAGAAGTCTATGGGTTCACTGATTCTGATTTCAGCGGAGATCAAGACGAAAGGAAGAGTACTGCAGGCTACATCTTCATGATCGAAGGAGCCCCAATATCTTGGAGCTCAAGAAAACAAAGCATTGTAGCTTTGTCCTCATGTGAAGCTGAATATGTAGCTGCATCATATGATGCGTGCCAGGCAGCATGGATCGAAATGTTGCTTGAAGAACTCAAGATAATGGAATCGAAGAAAGTAAAGTTGTTTGTAGACAACAAGTCAGCTATCAACCTGGCGAATCACCCAATGAGCCATGGTCGAAGCAAACACATTGAGAGGAGGTATCATTTCCTGAGAGATCAAGTCAACAAAGGGAAGCTGGAACTGGAGTATTGCAAGACAGAAGTTCAACTAGCTGATATACTCACCAAACCTCTGGGAAGAGTCAGATTCGACGAATTGAAGAGAAGCATCGGGATGAGAAGTCTCGACAACATGAATTAGGGGGTGTGTTGGAATTGTAATTCAATGTATTGTCGAAGTGTGAGTGTATAGGTGTATGTCGAAATTGAGTTAGTTGTTGTATTGTGTCAGCTGTATTCGACTGAGTCGAATACAGTGGTTGTCGAAGTACTTCAGTTTGTGTCAAAATGTAGTTTTGGGCCTGGGCCATGATGGCTTATATAAAGGGTTTTCTAGTTTGTAATTTGATACAGTTTTACACAGTTAATACATTTTTCACAATTCTGCAATATAGTTTTCTCTTTCTCTCTCTCTCATTTTCTCCTTCTTCTTCTTTACAAACCTCATCCTTCTTGAACCCTAGTTCCAACAGATATTAGTCATAATAATATCAACGATTTGTTTCCATTCTGGCTGGGAGATCTACCCGAGTTGAAAGTACCAGCTTTAAGTAACAATAAATTTCATGGAGAAATTAGGTGTTCTAGTAATATGACATGCACATTTCCAAAGCTTCACATCATTGACCTTTCTCACAATGAGTTCAGTGGCAGTTTTCCATCAAAAATAGTCAAAAGTTGGAAAGCAATGAAAACATCCAACACAAGTCAATTACACTATGACCCAATGTCATCATAAAGTAGTGAGAACAAGCAACTAGGATTTTCAGTGACAAGATATATTCCTTATTCGTTCACATTGTCAAACAAAGGGCATACCATGGATTATGAAAAGCTTCAAAAAATTTTACAGCATGATAGCCATTGATATGTCAAGCAACAACATCAGTGGAGAGATACCAAAAGTCATAGGAGACTTGAAGGGTCTTGTTTTGCTCAACTTATCAAATAACATCTTTACTGGGTGATCAGTGCATTTTAATGTACATTCTCTTATGTTTTTACTTAGGCATTTCCTTAGTTTTTTTTTGTTTATATTACTGTTTTATTGTGTTTTTAGAATTAAGTCTTTGTTTGTCGTTAATCTATTTTCGCAACTTATTTTCAGCTTTAGCGGCTATTTGATACCTGTTCACTGTTCAGATCATAAATGGAGCTACGAGAATCAGATATACGCGTTCTACCAGGCGTTGGAAAGCTAAGACAAAGAGCTACAACTTTAATGTTCTACAAAAGAGCTGATTCGGAGTTTAAAATGGTTAAATAATTCGTTGAAGTCAGGACCTGAATACTGCTTTTAAGAATATTTAGTTTTGGGCCAGGCTTTTTATGTTTTTCGACCCAGTTGGGTTACAACCGGATTTTGTTATGCTTCCGTATACCTAGTAGCAGTCGTACTACTATTCATTACGTTCTTTTCACTAATCACCTTCTTTTCACGATTTTACTTTGCTTTTGGCGATTGTAATGGAGAACGAATTCTCGAAGGAAAATCCTGCTGCTTACGGTTTCCATCGCTTTGAGGTTATTCTAATACCAATTTAAATTCGATTCCTTTCAATCCTTTTTTATGAAGTCATTTTCTTAATTTGATTGCAATTGTTTGCTTAATTCGATTGCAGTGCATAGGATAGAATTGATTAAATTCATTTGCATGCATGTTCCTAAATTTAGTTGCGTGTTATCGTTTGCTTAATTCGTTAACTCATCATATTCTTAACCGTTTGCTTAATTTGGTAAACAGGAACATAATTAATTTGATTTTGATAAGCACTTGTATAATTAATCTCATAATCGAATAGGATCAAAGCCGCTTAGGGATTGGTGTTATAATAGCCGATGATAAGTCGGAATCCGAACCACTAGGATTAGTCGTTTTAGCTTAATTGATAATCACTTATTTTAATCACTTTTTCTCTTTTTTATAAATCAAAACTTAAAACCCCCATAACCCGTTACTATGTTGGTTAATAACATTACAAGAATCCTTGTGAGAACGATACTCGAGTTGTCGTTACCGTTTACTATATTTTCAAAAATACTCGTTTTTGATTCGTGCGTGACAGCAGATCAAATTGGCGCCGTTGCCGAGGATTCTTGTTGTTTTTAACTAATTTTAGAATTTTAGTTTAGAGTTTTGTTAGATTTTTTTGTTCTTTTTTTTTTTGTTTTTGCGTGTTAATTTTTCAGGGTTGCAGTGCAGTGGTAAGCGTTTCAGCCTGTCAGGTAAGTTTGGAAGCTACTGTTTCGATTCGCTTCGAATTTTTTCCAGAAAATCAAAAAATAATCGCTGAACAATACTCATTTAGAATAACATTCTAAAAGATTTTGACCCTGAAAATCGCAAATTCCTTATTTTTCCTATATTATTTGATTTATTTTCTATTTCATATTTTCAAAAAAATCCGAAATTTTTTGTAGAGATTTATTCTGTTTGATTTGATTTTTAGTTATATTTTCATAATTTTTAGATTTTATTTTATTCTCTTTTCTATTTTTCCATTCTTTTTGTTAATAGGGACATTGTTGGTATTTTTTTAATTGTTGCTGCATTGCTGAATTAGTTCTGTGTTTTCTTTTTGTTTGTCAATTTTTTTTATTATTAAATTTAATATGACGAACCAAAGAACTCTTAGAGAACTTGCTGCCCATGACATGAATTATAATGATTTATGTATTGAATATCCTGCTGTTACTGTACCTTTCGAATGGAATTCTGGTTTAATACACTTGTTGCCAAGGTTTAATGGTGTTGCAGGTGAGGATCCGAATAAGCATCTGAAGGAATTCCAAATTGTGTGCTCTACACCTTCCAGACCTTCAATAGAGGACCTTGTCAAGCAAATGGCTATAAATGACCTCCAGTTTCAGCAACGAATAGATTCTACTATTTAGGCTTTGCAGACACAGATTGGACAGCTTGCCACTTTAGTGAATGCCATGCAGAAAGCTCAAGAATCAAACCAACAACCTGCCCAAACAGTAGTGAATCCAAAAGAGTTGCTTTCTGATTTAGTTGATGATGCTTATTCTGAATTGTGTTCTGATTTTCCATCATTAGCAGATTTTGATGATATTTACTCTTGTGATTCATGTACTGACAATAACATTTGCTCTGTTTGTGCTGAGATTAATGATGTCGTGCATGGTGATGTTTTTCATGCAGATGAAGTTATAGATGAAGTTGTTTATGAAGCTGAAGCTCTTAACATCACGACTGCCCCGACCATGCCTTCCATTGAACAACCTCTTTCCTTAGAGCTTAAACCACTTCAGGACAATCTAAAATATTTCTATTTATAGAGGAATAAAAAGCTACCTATCATAATTTCTTCTAACCTTGATTTTGATCAAGAAAATAAGCTTTTGCAGGTTTTGAAGAAACATAATCCTTTAATCCTTTAATCTCTTATGTTGAAGAAACACAAATCTACAAGAAAATAGGACGGACCTCGATTGAAGATGAAAAAAAAGCAGTGAGGCAGCCCCTTAATCCTTTAATCTCTGATGTTTTGGAAAAGAAGATCACTTTCTCATGCCCATTCGACATTTTTAGTTATCGAAGATTCTTCTTTGATCCTGGAATAAAAGGCGAAGGCACTAATAATAATTTCAAGTTCAATGGATGCTACCCAAAGCTACTGTATGAGATTCTCGCTTTGGAAGAAGAGACTGTAGAAGAGCTCTCTTTGGGAAAGGCTGCTTATGTGATCACTTATCCGCCTTGACTCCTCGGGTGTGTTCTTTTCTTTCTCTCACTCTTATTATATATTTATGTTCTTTCATTGAGGGCAATGTATGTTTTAAGTGTGGGGGACATAACCATTTATTTGTTTTGTTTTCTTTCAGTTTTCTTTGTTTTGTTCTGTTTTCTTTAAGTGAAAAAAAATTTAAAAAAAATTACTTAGAAACCCAATGCATCTTTTGAAATTTGTAAGCTATAGATTAATTTGAGGTTAGATTGTGGAGACTTTGAAAAAATTCATAAGATCGGTACCGTTTTAACACCTTAAGTCTCCCGAATATGGAAATCGATTTAAATACTTGTTATGACATAGCCTTGAGTTCTTATCCTTTAATAGCTCTTAAGTAGTTTATCTAGCAGTCAGCACCATCTAGAAATCACACACTAAGTAATTAAGCTGATGCAAACAAGTGAATGATCCCGTGCTTAATAAGAAATCTAAATAGGAATCCGCCTTTTAAGTTAGGTGACCCTCACCCGGTCACTTCGGCTAACGGTTGTGAAACCTTCAAAAAAAAAAGAAAAAAATATTGTTGTTGCTAAAGTGGTTAATTTTGAAATTTTGACGAGATATGGATCATAGTCACTAACAAGCTTATTTACAATGTGGGTAAATAGATAATGGGCTTAATGTGATTGCATTAGAATAAAAGAGAGCAAAAAGATGGATGAGTAATTTAGACTTAAGCATAATAACATGATTCAGATTGGTTTGTATAGGAGGGAGGTTTATGACCACACAATTGTAGATTTGTGTTCTTATAATATCCTTAGTGTGCAAAATTAGTACCTATCGATACAATCTTGACCGAAGAAGATTTTGTTGGCTAGAATGAGTTTCCGGATGCTATTATTTTTCATGAGTCTTGATACTATTTTGCTCGGAGTGCAAAAGTTCAACTGTGGGGGAATTTGATCAGTGCATTTTAATGCACATTCTCTTATGTTTTTTCTTAGGCATTTCCTTAGTTTTTATTGTTGTTTTTAACCAATTTTAGAATTTTAGTTTAGAGTTTTGTTAGATTTTTTTGTTCTTTTTTTTTTGCGTGTTAATTTTCAGGGTTGCAGTGCAGTGGTAAGCGTTTCAGCCTGTCAGGTAAGTTTAGAAGCTACTGTTTCGATTCGCTTCGATTCGCTTCGAATAAAATTCTAAAAGATTTTGACCCTGAAAATCGCAAATTCCTTATTTTTCCTATTTTATTTGATTTATTTTCTATTTTAATATTTTCAAAAAAATCTGAAATTTTATGTATAGTTTTATTCTGATTTTATTTTATTTTTAGTTATATTTTCATAATTTTAAGATTTTATTTTATTCGCTTTTCTATTTTTCCATTCTTTTTGTTAATAGGGACATTGTTGGTATTTTCCTAATTGTTGCTGCATTGCTGAATTAGTTCTGTGTTTTCTTTTTTTTTGTTGATTTTTTTTATTATTAAACTTAATATGACGAACCAAAGAACTCATAGAGAACTTGCTGCCCATGACATGAATTATAATTATTTATGTATTGAATATCCTGTTGTTACTGTACCTTTCGAATGGAATTCTGGTTTAATACACTTGTTGCCAAGGTTTAATGGTCTTGCAGGTGAGGATCCGAATAAGCATCTGAAGGAATTCCAAATTGTGTGCTCTACACCTTCCGGACCTTCACTAGAGGACCTTGTCAAGCAAATGGCAATAAATGATCTCCAGTTTCAACAACGAACAAATTCTACTATTCAGGATTTGTAGACAAAGATTGGACAGCTTGCCACTTTAGTGAATGCCATACAGCAAGCTCAAGAATCAAACCAACTACCTGCCCAAACAGTAGAGAATCCAAAAGAGTTGCTTTCTGATTTAGTTGAAGATGCTTATTATGAATTGTGTTCTGATTTTCCATCTTTAGCAAATTTTGATGATATTTACTCTTGTGATTCATGTACTGACACTAACATTTGCTCTGTTTGTGCTGAGATTAATGCTACCGTGCATAGTGATGTTTTTCATGCAGATGAAGTTATAGATGAAGTTGTTTATGAAGCTGAAGCTTTGAACATCATGACTGCCCCGACCATGCCTTCCATTGAACAACCTCCTTCCTTAGAGCTTAAACCACTTCCGGACAATCTAAAATATGCCTATTTAGAGAGGAATGAAAAGCTACCTATCATAATTTCTTCTAACCTTGATTTCGATCAAGAAAATAAGCTTTTGCAGGTTTTGAAGAACCATAAGAAGGGAATTGGATGGACCTCGATTGAAGATGGAAGAAAAGCAGTGAGGCAGCCCCTTAATCCTTTAATCTCTGATGTTGTGGAAAAGAAGATCACTTTCTCATGCCCATTCGACACTTTTACTTATCGAAGATTCTTCTTTGATCCTGGAATAAAAGGCGAAGGCACTAATAATAATTTCAAGTTCAATGGATGCTACCCAAAGCTACTGTATGAGATTCCCACTTTGGAAGAAGAGACTGTAGAAAAGCTCTCTTTGGGAAAGGCTGCTTATGTGATCACTTATCCGCCTTGACTCCTCAGGTGTGTTCTTTCCTTTCTCTCACTCTTATTTTATATTTATGTTCTTTCATTGAGGGCAATGTATGTTTTAAGTGTGGGGGACATAACCATTTATTTGTTGTGTTTTCTTTCAGTTTTCTTTGTTTTGTTCTGTTTTCTTTAAGTGAAAAAAAAAATTAAAAAAAAATTACTTAGAAACCCAATGCATTTTTTGAAATTTGTATGCTATAGATTAATTTGAGGTTAGATTGTGGAGACTTTGAAAAAATTCATAAGATCGGTCACGTTTTAACACCTTAAGTCTCCCGAATATGGAAATCGATTTAAATACTTGTTGTGACATAGCCTTGAGTTCTTATCCTTTAATAGCTCTTAAGTAGTTTATTTAGCAGTCAGCACCATCTAGAAATCACACACTAAGTAATTAAGATGATGCAAACAAGTGAATGATCTCGTGCTTAATAAGAAATCTAAATAGGAATCCTCCTTTTAAGTTAGGTGACCCTCACCCGGTCACTTCGGCTAACGGTTGTGAAACCTTCAAAAAAAAAAAGAAAAAAATATTGTTGTTGCTAAAGTGGTTAATTTTGAAATTTTGACGAGATATGGATCATAGTCACTAACAAGCTTATTTACAATGTGTGTAAATAGATAATGGGCTTAATGTGATTGCATTAGAGTAAAAGAGAGCAAAAAGGTGGATGAGTAAGTTAGGCTTAAGCATAATAACATGATTGATAAGTGCAAAATGTACCTCTTTTTGTATATAAGTTTTGTTGCACTTATCGTTACTTTGTGTTAAAATTGGTTAAATAAACCCCACTTTATGTGTAAATACATTTACTTTACATTTTGGTGTGTATATAGCGTTATCGTGTAAATATCATTGAGTTTAATTGATTTTAATTTATTTTTTCAGGAATCCAATCAAGGATGTCTTGCCATTGTTAGATAGAGCATTGAATAAGCTTTCCAACGCTTCAAACCGGGCGAAAAACGGAGTTACGGTTCAAAAGTTACGAATAAAACAGTGCAGAATTTTCTGCAGACTGGTGTGCTGCGCCCCTGCTTCGCCGGGCGGTAGAAAAAGTGAGAAATGTGATTTCCAGTAGCGTTCCATGATTTTTGATTCCGCCGGGCGACCCAGAATTCCGCCGGGCGAAACTGGACGGCCAGAAACTCCATTAAAGGCCCAAAAACACAATTTTTAGGGGATGGTTTGGGTTTTTTTTGCTCCCACTCCATCAAACTTCATTTCTTCATTGGATTTGCTTAGAAAACATCATGGAAGCTTGCATGTGGATGATCCGGAGTCGAATCTCTCGTCGATTGGTGTTGACAAACCAAGAAATGTTTGGTTCCTCTTCTCTCTTCTCTTTGTAATTTCTTTGTTGGGTGTTTGTATAGTTACTATGAACTTATGTATCTTTGTTGATCACATTATTATATGTAAATCTTGCTTTACAAATCATTATCGATGTCTTCCTTATTTTTTTGCATTTATGTTTGGATTTGTGTTGTATTAGAGATAAACATCACAAATCTTGATTAGGGATGGATATCTATTGTCTAGATGCTAGAGATATATTTAGATGATAATCTTTATGGTATCGGAATTTAAATGTCTGCCGTGTTTCGAGGCTTCGTGCGCGAGAGTGACGAAGAGAGTGATACGGGTGATTTCTCAACTCAGTGTGCTAGAGATGGACACTGTTGGGAGCGATACCGGGTGATATTGAGGAGTATTGTAAGTTGAGTGTAATTGGTCGGTAAGTTTAAGTCTGTGATGAGTCGAATATATACACGCCTGATAAGTTCGTCTGTTTGAAGAGTGAATTAGTTTTTATGTTTTTATTTACTTTTCTGTTTTACGCTTTAAACCATTTAAACCCAAACTCATAAACTTAGAGATTGTCGAACAACATTCTTTCCCTCGAACCAATCTCTGTGGACACGATAAATTCCCGGATAAATTCTTCCAAATCTTTTTGTTGCTTGCCGCTTTACCGCTTCAACAAAATGGCGCCGTTGCCGGGGATTGGTTTTGATATTGAATCGCATTGCAATAGTTTCTTTGTTTTTGAGTTTTGTATATATCGTATATATTGTCTGTTTCCATTATGTTTGTTCAAGTGTTGTATACATTTTGTTCCCCTAACGCTTGTTTAAGTGTTTGGTTAGGACACTTGCTTTTGGTTTGCGCGGTGAGACATCACCATGGCATGAATGAAGGAAGTTACTAATTGAGCACCGTAAAGGCGTCGAGCTTACGACGTAAAACAAGCATGTTTTATAGTTTTTCATTTCTAATGTTTTTGGTTGTTGTTTGCTTACAGATTTTGATTGACTTATTTGAGGATGCTTTTGTGATTTTCCAAGTTGGTTCGTTTCAACTTGCGGATGTATGGTAATGATATTGTTAAGTTTTGTACACGTCCGAGGTATGTATTTATCGCTTTCTAGACTTTAGCATATTCATGATACTTAGGCATTTTACAAACTTGCATGCCATTCATTCTTTTGAATACTTGTTCTTATTGTGAATCACTTCAGTTCCCAACCTTTTTGTGAGGAAGCCTTCTATTGTTCATATATGCACGGAGTACCAACATTCTTGTTCTAACTGGATTTTATTATGTTGAATCTTTTGTTTGTGTTGATTATATGAAAGCATGAAAAGGATCAAGGCATTTTGTTTCATTTTAAGCACAACTACCTAGCCAAATAGTCATTCACCTTGTGAGCGTGTGATCATTTGTACCCCCTTTGAGCTTTTTGATCCATGTTTTATTTGAACTTAATGCTTGTCTATGAGTATTTAGTTCACTTATTTTTTAATGGATTTTGTTTTTTCTTGGACCCTCAACTTTGTGTTGTTGTATGAATTTTTACCTTGCCTTAGAAAGTAGGGAGTATTCACATGATGATGTGGTTGAATTCAAGTTGGGGAGAGAATGATTGTTTACTCATTGGTTGGTTTCTATGAGGTTGAAAAAGAAAAGAAAAAAAGAGAAAAATATGACAAAGAAAAGAAAATAAAAATGTGAAAAAGAAAGAAAAAGAAAATCCTTGAGAAAGGAAACAAAAAGAGTTCAAATAATTGTGCTAAATAAGTATTGTGTTTTGTGTAACACTTGGGATGAAAGAAGAAGTTTGATTGAAATTTTGTGTTTGAACTTTTGTGAGTTGATCACTCCCTTAGGTTTAGGCAAGTTTTTGTTTCAATTACCTTTAGAAATTGCCCCTTGTTTGTTTACTCGACCACGTTACAACCTGGAAAGTCCTTGTGATTCTTGCCTTTGTATTTTCAATGTGAATTTGTGGATGTATGCATAATTTAGTCTATTGTTTGCATGACTGTTGTGTGAGTGAAAATTACCTCATTTTGTGTTTTTCATCTACCGATGATTGTTTTTGCTAGGTGTGATTCACTCTGGAACTTGTGTTGTTTTAGGATGGTTTGGCATGATTTTTGTATTTTGCATTTGTTTCGTGACTATGTTGTCGTCGTAGTTTAGTGGTAAGTATTTACTTTTTGTGTGTACCGTTTTCATTTGAACCATTCATTCGTCTCCGTTTTTCAAAACCTGTTGATTCGTCTTTCTTTGGATATCGCTTTTGTGTTTTCAAGTTTGTTTGATTCTTGTTTGTGGACAAACAATTATGTAAGTTGGGGAGAGTTTTATAAGTGCAAAATGTACCTCTTTTTGTATATAAGTTTTGTTGCACTTATCGTTACTTTGTGTTAAAATTGGTTGAATAAACCCCACTTTATGTGTAAATACGTTTACTTTACGTTTTCGTGTGTATATTGCGTTATCGTGTAAATATCATTGAGTTTAATTGATTTTAATTTATTTTTGTAGGTATCCAATCAAGGATGTCTTGCCATTGTCAGATAGAGCATTGAACAAGCTTTCCAACGCTTCGAACCGGGCGAAAAACGGAGTTACGGTTCAAAAGTTACGAATAAAACAGTGCAGAATTTTCTGCAGACTGGTGTGCTGCGCCCCTGCTTCGCCGGGCGGTGCAGGGGCGGTAGAAAAAGTGAGAAATGTGATTTCCAGTAGCGTTCCATGATTTTTGATTCCGCCGGGCGACCCAGAATTCCGCCGGTGGACGGCCAGAAACTCCATTAAAGGCCCAAAAACACAATTTTTAGGGGATGGTTTGGGTATTTTTTGCTCCCACTCCATCAAACTTCATTTCTTCATTGGATTTGCTTAGAAAACATCATGGAAGCTTGCATGTGGATGATCCGGAGTCGAATCTCTCGTCGATTGGTGTTGACAAACCAAGAAATGATTGGTTCCTCTTCTCTCTTCTCTTTGTAATTTCTTTGTTGGGTGTTTGTATAGTTACTATGAACTTATGTATCTTTGTTGATCACATTATTATATGTAAATCTTGCTTTACAAATCATTATCGATGTCTTCCTTGATTTTTTTGCATTTATGTTTGGATTTGTGTTGTGTTAGAGATAAACATCACGAATCTTGATTAGGGATGGATATCTATTGTCTAGATGCTAGAGATATATTTAGATGATAATCTTTATGGTATTGGAATTTAAATGTCTGCCGTGTTTCGAGGCTTCGTGCGCGAGAGTGACGAAGAGAGTGATACGGGTGATTTCTCAACTCAGTGTGCCAGAGATGGACACTATTGTGAGCGATACCGGGTGATATTGAGGAGTATTGTAAGTTGAGTGTAATTGGTCGGTAAGTTTAAGTCTGTGATGAGTCGAATATATACACGCCTGATAAGTTCGTCTGTTTGAAGAATGAATTAGTTTTTATGTTTTTATTTACTTTTCTGTTTTACGCTTTAAACCATTTAAACCCAAACTCATAAACTTAGAGATTGTCGAACGACATTCTTTCCCTCGAACCGATCTTTGTGGACACGATAAATTCCCGGATAAATACTTCCAAATCTTTTTGTTGCTTGCCGCTTTACCGCTTCAACAAAATGGCGCCGTTGCCGGGGATTGGTTTTGATATTGAATCGCATTGCGATAGTTTCTTTGTTTTTGAGTTTTGTATATATCTTATATATTGTCTGTTTCCATTATGTTTGTTCAAGTGTTGTATACATTTTGTTCCCGTAACGTTTGTTTAAGTGTTTGGTTAGGACGCTTGCTTTTGGTTTGCGCGGTGAGACATCACCATGGCATGAATGAAGGAAGTTACTAATTAAGCACCGTAAAGGCGTCGAGTTTACGACGTAAAACAAGCATGTTTTATAGTTTTTCATTTCTAATGTTTTTGGTTGTTGTTTGCTCACAGATTTTGATTGACTTATTTGAGGATGCTTTTGTGATTTTCCAAGTTGGTTTGTTTCAACTTGCGGATGTATGGTAATGATATTGTTAAGTTTTGTACACGTCCGAGGTATGTATTTATCGCTTTCTAGACTTTAGCATATTCATGATACTTAGGCATTTTACAAACTTCCATGCCATTCATTCTTTTGTATACTTGTTCTTATTGTGAATCACTTTAGTTCCCAACCTTTTTGTGAGGAAGCCTTCTATTGTTCATATATGCACGGAGTACCAACATTCTTGTTCTAACTGGATTTTATTATGTTGAATCTTTTGTTTGTGTTGATTATATGAAAGCATGAAAAGGATCAAGGCATTTTGTTTCATTTTAAGCACAACTACCTAGCCAAATAGTCATTCACCTTGTGAGCGTGTGATCATTTGTACCTCCTTTGAGCTTTTTGATCCATGTTTTATTTGAACTTAATGCTTGTCTATGAGTATTTAGTTCACTTATTTTTTAATGGATTTTGTTTTTTCTTGGACCCTCAACTTTGTGTTGTTGTATGAATTTTTACCTTGCCTTAGAAAGTAGGGAGTATTCACATGATGATGTGGTTGAATTCAAGTTGGGGAGAGAATGATTGTTTACTCATTGGTTGGTTTCTATGAGGTTGAAAAAGAAAAGAAAAAAAGAGAAAAATATGACAAAGAAAAGAAAATAAAAATGTGAAAAAGAAAGAAAAAGAAAATCCTTGAGAAAGGAAACAAAAAGAGTTCAAATAATTGTGCTAAATAAGTATTGTGTTTTGTGTAACACTTGGGATGAAAGAAGAAGTTTGATTGAAATTTTGTGTTTGAACTTTTGTGAGTTGATCACTCCCTTAGGTTTAGGCAAGTTTTTGTTTCAATTACCTTTAGAAATTGCCCCTTGTTTGTTTACTCGACCACGTTACAACCTGGAAAGTCCTTGTGATTCTTGCCTTTGTATTTTCAATGTGAATTTGTGGATGTATGCATAATTTAGTCTATTGTTTGCATGACTGTTGTGTGAGTGAAAATTACCTCATTTTGTGTTTTTCATCTACCGATGATTGTTTTTGCTAGGTGTGATTCACTCTGGAACTTGTGTTGTTTTAGGATGGTTTGGCATGATTTTTGTATTTTGCATTTGTTTCGTGACAATGTTGTCGTCGTAGTTTAGTGGTAAGTATTTACTTTTTGTGTGTACCGTTTTCATTTGAACCATTCATTCGTCTCCGTTTTTCAAAACCTGTTGATTCGTCTTTCTTTGGATATCGCTTTTGTGTTTTCAAGTTTGTTTGATTCTTGTTTGTGGACAAACAATTATGTAAGTTGGGGAGAGTTTTATAAGTGCAAAATGTACCTCTTTTTGTATATAAGTTTTGTTGCACTTATCGTTACTTTGTGTTAAAATTGGTTGAATAAACCCCACTTTATGTGTAAATACGTTTACTTTACGTTTTCGTGTGTATATTGCGTTATCGTGTAAATATCATTGAGTTTAATTGATTTTAATTTATTTTTGCAGGTATCCAATCAAGGATGTCTTGCCATTGTCAGATAGAGCATTGAATAAGCTTTCCAACGCTTCGAACCGGGCGAAAAACGGAGTTACGGTTCAAAAGTTACGAATAAAACAGTGCAGAATTTTCTGCAGACTGGTGTGCTGCGCCCCTGCTTCGCCGGGCGGTGCAGGGGCGGTAGAAAAAGTGAGAAATGTGATTTCCAGTAGCGTTCCATGATTTTTGATTCCGCCGGGCGACCCAGAATTCCGCCGGTGGACGGCCAGAAACTCCATTAAAGGCCCAAAAACACAATTTTTAGGGGATGGTTTGGGTATTTTTTGCTCCCACTCCATCAAACTTCATTTCTTCATTGGATTTGCTTAGAAAACATCATGGAAGCTTGCATGTGGATGATCCGGAGTCGAATCTCTCGTCGATTGGTGTTGACAAACCAAGAAATGATTGGTTCCTCTTCTCTCTTCTCTTTGTAATTTCTTTGTTGGGTGTTTGTATAGTTACTATGAACTTATGTATCTTTGTTGATCACATTATTATATGTAAATCTTGCTTTACAAATCATTATCGATGTCTTCCTTGATTTTTTTGCATTTATGTTTGGATTTGTGTTGTGTTAGAGATAAACATCACGAATCTTGATTAGGGATGGATATCTATTGTCTAGATGCTAGAGATATATTTAGATGATAATCTTTATGGTATTGGAATTTAAATGTCTGCCGTGTTTCGAGGCTTCGTGCGCGAGAGTGACGAAGAGAGTGATACGGGTGATTTCTCAACTCAGTGTGCCAGAGATGGACACTATTGTGAGCGATACCGGGTGATATTGAGGAGTATTGTAAGTTGAGTGTAATTGGTCGGTAAGTTTAAGTCTGTGATGAGTCGAATATATACACGCCTGATAAGTTCGTCTGTTTGAAGAATGAATTAGTTTTTATGTTTTTATTTACTTTTCTGTTTTACGCTTTAAACCATTTAAACCCAAACTCATAAACTTAGAGATTGTCGAACGACATTCTTTCCCTCGAACCGATCTCTGTGGACACGATAAATTCCCGGATAAATACTTCCAAATCTTTTTGTTGCTTGCCGCTTTACCGCTTCAACAAAATGGCGCCGTTGCCGGGGATTGGTTTTGATATTGAATCGCATTGCGATAGTTTCTTTGTTTTTGAGTTTTGTATATATCTTATATATTGTCTGTTTCCATTATGTTTGTTCAAGTGTTGTATACATTTTGTTCCCGTAACGTTTGTTTAAGTGTTTGGTTAGGACGCTTGCTTTTGGTTTGCGCGGTGAGACATCACCATGGCATGAATGAAGGAAGTTACTAATTAAGCACCGTAAAGGCGTCGAGTTTACGACGTAAAACAAGCATGTTTTATAGTTTTTCATTTCTAATGTTTTTGGTTGTTGTTTGCTCACAGATTTTGATTGACTTATTTGAGGATGCTTTTGTGATTTTCCAAGTTGGTTTGTTTCAACTTGCGGATGTATGGTAATGATATTGTTAAGTTTTGTACACGTCCGAGGTATGTATTTATCGCTTTCTAGACTTTAGCATATTCATGATACTTAGGCATTTTACAAACTTCCATGCCATTCATTCTTTTGTATACTTGTTCTTATTGTGAATCACTTTAGTTCCCAACCTTTTTGTGAGGAAGCCTTCTATTGTTCATATATGCACGGAGTACCAACATTCTTGTTCTAACTGGATTTTATTATGTTGAATCTTTTGTTTGTGTTGATTATATGAAAGCATGAAAAGGATCAAGGCATTTTGTTTCATTTTAAGCACAACTACCTAGCCAAATAGTCATTCACCTTGTGAGCGTGTGATCATTTGTACCTCCTTTGAGCTTTTTGATCCATGTTTTATTTGAACTTAATGCTTGTCTATGAGTATTTAGTTCACTTATTTTTTAATGGATTTTGTTTTTTCTTGGACCCTCAACTTTGTGTTGTTGTATGAATTTTTACCTTGCCTTAGAAAGTAGGGAGTATTCACATGATGATGTGGTTGAATTCAAGTTGGGGAGAGAATGATTGTTTACTCATTGGTTGGTTTCTATGAGGTTGAAAAAGAAAAGAAAAAAAGAGAAAAATATGACAAAGAAAAGAAAATAAAAATGTGAAAAAGAAAGAAAAAGAAAATCCTTGAGAAAGGAAACAAAAAGAGTTCAAATAATTGTGCTAAATAAGTATTGTGTTTTGTGTAACACTTGGGATGAAAGAAGAAGTTTGATTGAAATTTTGTGTTTGAACTTTTGTGAGTTGATCACTCCCTTAGGTTTAGGCAAGTTTTTGTTTCAATTACCTTTAGAAATTGCCCCTTGTTTGTTTACTCGACCACGTTACAACCTGGAAAGTCCTTGTGATTCTTGCCTTTGTATTTTCAATGTGAATTTGTGGATGTATGCATAATTTAGTCTATTGTTTGCATGACTGTTGTGTGAGTGAAAATTACCTCATTTTGTGTTTTTCATCTACCGATGATTGTTTTTGCTAGGTGTGATTCACTCTGGAACTTGTGTTGTTTTAGGATGGTTTGGCATGATTTTTGTATTTTGCATTTGTTTCGTGACTATGTTGTCGTCGTAGTTTAGTGGTAAGTATTTACTTTTTGTGTGTACCGTTTTCATTTGAACCATTCATTCGTCTCCGTTTTTCAAAACCTGTTGATTCGTCTTTCTTTGGATATCGCTTTTGTGTTTTCAAGTTTGTTTGATTCTTGTTTGTGGACAAACAATTATGTAAGTTGGGGAGAGTTTTATAAGTGCAAAATGTACCTCTTTTTGTATATAAGTTTTGTTGCACTTATCGTTACTTTGTGTTAAAATTGGTTGAATAAACCCCACTTTATGTGTAAATACGTTTACTTTACGTTTTCGTGTGTATATTGCGTTATCGTGTAAATATCATTGAGTTTAATTGATTTTAATTTATTTTTGCAGGTATCCAATCAAGGATGTCTTGCCATTGTCAGATAGAGCATTGAATAAGCTTTCCAACGCTTCGAACCGGGCGAAAAACGGAGTTACGGTTCAAAAGTTACGAATAAAACAGTGCAGAATTTTCTGCAGACTGGTGTGCTGCGCCCCTGCTTCGCCGGGCGGTGCAGGGGCGGTAGAAAAAGTGAGAAATGTGATTTCCAGTAGCGTTCCATGATTTTTGATTCCGCCGGGCGACCCAGAATTCCGCCGGTGGACGGCCAAAAACTCCATTAAAGGCCCAAAAACACAATTTTTAGGGGATGGTTTGGGTATTTTTTGCTCCCACTCCATCAAACTTCATTTCTTCATTGGATTTGCTTAGAAAACATCATGGAAGCTTGCATGTGGATGATCCGGAGTCGAATCTCTCGTCGATTGGTGTTGACAAACCAAGAAATGATTGGTTCCTCTTCTCTCTTCTCTTTGTAATTTCTTTGTTGGGTGTTTGTATAGTTACTATGAACTTATGTATCTTTGTTGATCACATTATTATATGTAAATCTTGCTTTACAAATCATTATCGATGTCTTCCTTGATTTTTTTGCATTTATGTTTGGATTTGTGTTGTGTTAGAGATAAACATCACGAATCTTGATTAGGGATGGATATCTATTGTCTAGATGCTAGAGATATATTTAGATGATAATCTTTATGGTATTGGAATTTAAATGTCTGCCGTGTTTCGAGGCTTCGTGCGCGAGAGTGACGAAGAGAGTGATACGGGTGATTTCTCAACTCAGTGTGCCAGAGATGGACACTATTGTGAGCGATACCGGGTGATATTGAGGAGTATTGTAAGTTGAGTGTAATTGGTCGGTAAGTTTAAGTCTGTGATGAGTCGAATATATACACGCCTGATAAGTTCGTCTGTTTGAAGAATGAATTAGTTTTTATGTTTTTATTTACTTTTCTGTTTTACGCTTTAAACCATTTAAACCCAAACTCATAAACTTAGAGATTGTCGAACGACATTCTTTCCCTCGAACCGATCTCTGTGGACATGATAAATTCCCGGATAAATACTTCCAAATCTTTTTGTTGCTTGCCGCTTTACCGCTTCACCAAAATGGCGCCGTTGCCGGGGATTGGTTTTGATATTGAATCGCATTGCGATAGTTTCTTTGTTTTTGAGTTTTGTATATATCTTATATATTGTCTGTTTCCATTATGTTTGTTCAAGTGTTGTATACATTTTGTTCCCGTAATGTTTGTTTAAGTGTTTGGTTAGGACGCTTGCTTTTGGTTTGCGCGGTGAGACATCACCATGGCATGAATGAAGGAAGTTACTAATTAAGCACCGTAAAGGCGTCGAGTTTACGACGTAAAACAAGCATGTTTTATAGTTTTTCATTTCTAATGTTTTTGGTTGTTGTTTGCTCACAGATTTTGATTGACTTATTTGAGGATGCTTTTGTGATTTTCCAAGTTGGTTTGTTTCAACTTGCGGATGTATGGTAATGATATTGTTAAGTTTTGTACACGTCCGAGGTATGTATTTATCGCTTTCTAGACTTTAGCATATTCATGATACTTAGGCATTTTACAAACTTCCATGCCATTCATTCTTTTGTATACTTGTTCTTATTGTGAATCACTTTAGTTCCCAACCTTTTTGTGAGGAAGCCTTCTATTGTTCATATATGCACGGAGTACCAACATTCTTGTTCTAACTGGATTTTATTATGTTGAATCTTTTGTTTGTGTTGATTATATGAAAGCATGAAAAGGATCAAGGCATTTTGTTTCATTTTAAGCACAACTACCTAGCCAAATAGTCATTCACCTTGTGAGCGTGTGATCATTTGTACCTCCTTTGAGCTTTTTGATCCATGTTTTATTTGAACTTAATGCTTGTCTATGAGTATTTAGTTCACTTATTTTTTAATGGATTTTGTTTTTTCTTGGACCCTCAACTTTGTGTTGTTGTATGAATTTTTACCTTGCCTTAGAAAGTAGGGAGTATTCACATGATGATGTGGTTGAATTCAAGTTGGGGAGAGAATGATTGTTTACTCATTGGTTGGTTTCTATGAGGTTGAAAAAGAAAAGAAAAAAAGAGAAAAATATGACAAAGAAAAGAAAATAAAAATGTGAAAAAGAAAGAAAAAGAAAATCCTTGAGAAAGGAAACAAAAAGAGTTCAAATAATTGTGCTAAATAAGTATTGTGTTTTGTGTAACACTTGGGATGAAAGAAGAAGTTTGATTGAAATTTTGTGTTTGAACTTTTGTGAGTTGATCACTCCCTTAGGTTTAGGCAAGTTTTTGTTTCAATTACCTTTAGAAATTGCCCCTTGTTTGTTTACTCGACCACGTTACAACCTGGAAAGTCCTTGTGATTCTTGCCTTTGTATTTTCAATGTGAATTTGTGGATGTATGCATAATTTAGTCTATTGTTTGCATGACTGTTGTGTGAGTGAAAATTACCTCATTTTGTGTTTTTCATCTACCGATGATTGTTTTTGCTAGGTGTGATTCACTCTGGAACTTGTGTTGTTTTAGGATGGTTTGGCATGATTTTTGTATTTTGCATTTGTTTCGTGACTATGTTGTCGTCGTAGTTTAGTGGTAAGTATTTACTTTTTGTGTGTACCGTTTTCATTTGAACCATTCATTCGTCTCCGTTTTTCAAAACCTGTTGATTCGTCTTTCTTTGGATATCGCTTTTGTGTTTTCAAGTTTGTTTGATTCTTGTTTGTGGACAAACAATTATGTAAGTTGGGGAGAGTTTTATAATTGTAAAATGTACCTCTTTTTGTATATAAGTTTTGTTGCACTTATCGTTACTTTGTGTTAAAATTGGTTGAATAAACCCCACTTTATGTGTAAATACGTTTACTTTACGTTTTCGTGTGTATATTGCGTTATCGTGTAAATATCATTGAGTTTAATTGATTTTAATTTATTTTTGCAGGTATCCAATCAAGGATGTCTTGCCATTGTCAGATAGAGCATTGAATAAGCTTTCCAACGCTTCGAACCGGGCGAAAAACGGAGTTACGGTTCAAAAGTTACGAATAAAACAGTGCAGAATTTTCTGCAGACTGGTGTGCTGCGCCCCTGCTTCGCCGGGCGGTGCAGGGGCGGTAGAAAAAGTGAGAAATCTGATTTCCAGTAGCGTTCCATGATTTTTGATTCCGCCGGGCGACCCAGAATTCCGCCGGTGGACGGCCAAAAACTCCATTAAAGGCCCAAAAACACAATTTTTAGGGGATGGTTTGGGTATTTTTTGCTCCCACTCCATCAAACTTCATTTCTTCATTGGATTTGCTTAGAAAACATCATGGAAGCTTGCATGTGGATGATCCGGAGTCGAATCTCTCGTCGATTGGTGTTGACAAACCAAGAAATGATTGGTTCCTCTTCTCTCTTCTCTTTGTAATTTCTTTGTTGGGTGTTTGTATAGTTACTATGAACTTATGTATCTTTGTTGATCACATTATTATATGTAAATCTTGCTTTACAAATCATTATCGATGTCTTCCTTGATTTTTTTGCATTTATGTTTGGATTTGTGTTGTGTTAGAGATAAACATCACGAATCTTGATTAGGGATGGATATCTATTGTCTAGATGCTAGAGATATATTTAGATGATAATCTTTATGGTATTGGAATTTAAATGTCTGCCGTGTTTCGAGGCTTCGTGCGCGAGAGTGACGAAGAGAGTGATACGGGTGATTTCTCAACTCAGTGTGCCAGAGATGGACACTATTGTGAGCGATACCGGGTGATATTGAGGAGTATTGTAAGTTGAGTGTAATTGGTCGGTAAGTTTAAGTCTGTGATGAGTCGAATATATACACGCCTGATAAGTTCGTCTGTTTGAAGAATGAATTAGTTTTTATGTTTTTATTTACTTTTCTGTTTTACGCTTTAAACCATTTAAACCCAAACTCATAAACTTAGAGATTGTCGAACGACATTCTTTCCCTCGAACCGATCTCTGTGGACACGATAAATTCCCGGATAAATACTTCCAAATCTTTTTGTTGCTTGCCGCTTTACCGCTTCAACAAAATGGCGCCGTTGCCGGGGATTGGTTTTGATATTGAATCGCATTGCGATAGTTTCTTTGTTTTTGAGTTTTGTATATATCTTATATATTGTCTGTTTCCATTATGTTTGTTCAAGTGTTGTATACATTTTGTTCCCGTAACGTTTGTTTAAGTGTTTGGTTAGGACGCTTGCTTTTGGTTTGCGCGGTGAGACATCACCATGGCATGAATGAAGGAAGTTACTAATTAAGCACCGTAAAGGCGTCGAGTTTACGACGTAAAACAAGCATGTTTTATAGTTTTTCATTTCTAATGTTTTTGGTTGTTGTTTGCTCACAGATTTTGATTGACTTATTTGAGGATGCTTTTGTGATTTTCCAAGTTGGTTTGTTTCAACTTGCGGATGTATGGTAATGATATTGTTAAGTTTTGTACACGTCCGAGGTATGTATTTATCGCTTTCTAGACTTTAGCATATTCATGATACTTAGGCATTTTACAAACTTCCATGCCATTCATTCTTTTGTATACTTGTTCTTATTGTGAATCACTTTAGTTCCCAACCTTTTTGTGAGGAAGCCTTCTATTGTTCATATATGCACGGAGTACCAACATTCTTGTTCTAACTGGATTTTATTATGTTGAATCTTTTGTTTGTGTTGATTATATGAAAGCATGAAAAGGATCAAGGCATTTTGTTTCATTTTAAGCACAACTACCTAGCCAAATAGTCATTCACCTTGTGAGCGTGTGATCATTTGTACCTCCTTTGAGCTTTTTGATCCATGTTTTATTTGAACTTAATGCTTGTCTATGAGTATTTAGTTCACTTATTTTTTAATGGATTTTGTTTTTTCTTGGACCCTCAACTTTGTGTTGTTGTATGAATTTTTACCTTGCCTTAGAAAGTAGGGAGTATTCACATGATGATGTGGTTGAATTCAAGTTGGGGAGAGAATGATTGTTTACTCATTGGTTGGTTTCTATGAGGTTGAAAAAGAAAAGAAAAAAAGAGAAAAATATGACAAAGAAAAGAAAATAAAAATGTGAAAAAGAAAGAAAAAGAAAATCCTTGAGAAAGGAAACAAAAAGAGTTCAAATAATTGTGCTAAATAAGTATTGTGTTTTGTGTAACACTTGGGATGAAAGAAGAAGTTTGATTGAAATTTTGTGTTTGAACTTTTGTGAGTTGATCACTCCCTTAGGTTTAGGCAAGTTTTTGTTTCAATTACCTTTAGAAATTGCCCCTTGTTTGTTTACTCGACCACGTTACAACCTGGAAAGTCCTTGTGATTCTTGCCCTTGTATTTTCAATGTGAATTTGTGGATGTATGCATAATTTAGTCTATTGTTTGCATGACTGTTGTGTGAGTGAAAAGTACCTCATTTTGTGTTTTTCATCTACCGATGATTGTTTTTGCTAGGTGTGATTCACTCTGGAACTTGTGTTGTTTTAGGATGGTTTGGCATGATTTTTGTATTTTGCATTTGTTTCGTGACTATGTTGTCGTCGTAGTTTAGTGGTAAGTATTTACTTTTTGTGTGTACCGTTTTCATTTGAACCATTCATTCGTCTCCGTTTTTCAAAACCTGTTGATTCGTCTTTCTTTGGATATCGCTTTTGTGTTTTCAAGTTTGTTTGATTCTTGTTTGTGGACAAACAATTATGTAAGTTGGGGAGAGTTTGATAAGTGCAAAATGTACCTCTTTTTGTATATAATTTTTGTTGCACTTATTGTTACTTTGTGTTAAAATTGGTTGAATAAACCCCACTTTATGTGTAAATACGTTTACTTTACGTTTTCGTGTGTATATTGCGTTATCGTGTAAATATCATTGAGTTTAATTGATTTTAATTTATTTTTGCAGGTATCCAGTCAAGGATGTCTTGCCATTGTTAGATAGAGCATTGAATAAGCTTTCCAACGCTTCGAACCGGGCGAAAAACGGAGTTACGGTTCAAAAGTTACGAATGAAACAGTGCAGAATTTTCTGCAGACTGGTGTGCTGCGCCCCTGCTTCGCCGGGCGGGGCAGGGGCGGTAGAAAAAGTGAGAAATGTGATTTCCAGTAGCGTTCCATGATTTTTGATTCCGCCGGGCGTTCCAGTAGCGTTCCATGATTTTTGATTCCGCCGGGCTTTCCAACGCTTATGTATCTTTGTTGATCACATTATTATATGTAAATCTTGCTTTACAAATCATTATCGATGTCTTCCTTGTTCTTTTTGCATTTATGTTTGGATTTGTGTTGTGTTAGAGATAAACATCACGAATCTTGATTAGGGATGGATATCTATTGTCTAGATGCTAGAGATAGATTTAGATGATAATATTTATGGTATCGGAATTTAAATGTCTGCCGTGTTTCGAGGTTTCGTGCGCGAGAGTGACGAAGAGAGTGATACGGGTGATTTCTCAACTCAGTGTGCCAGAGATGGACACTGTTGTGAGCGATACCAGGTGATATTTAGGAGTATTGTAAGTTGAGTGTAATTGGTCGGTAAGTTTAAGTCTGTTATGAGTCGAATATATACACGCCTGATAAGTTCGTCTATTTGAAGAATGAATTAGTTTTTATGTTTTTATTTACTTTTATGTTTTACGCTTTAAACCATTTAAACCCAAACTCATAAACTTAGAGATTGTCGAACGACATTCTTTCCCTCGAACCGATCTCTGTGGACACGATAAATTCCCGGATAAATACTTCCAAATCTTTTTGTTGCTTACCGCTTTACCGCTTCAACAATGATTCAGATTGGTTTGTATAGGAGGGAGGTTTATGACCACACAATTGTAGATTTGTATGCAAAATTAGTACCTATCGATACAATCTTGACCGAAGAAGATTTTGTTGCCTAGAATGAGTTTCCGGATGCTATTGTTTTTCATGACTCTTGATACTATTTTGCTCAGAGTCCAAAAGTTCAACTGTGGGGGAATTTGACCAGTGCATTTTAATGCACATTCTCTTATGTTTTTACTTAGGCATTTCCTTAGTTTTTATTATCGTTTTTAACCAATTTTAGAATTTTAGTTTAGAGTTATGTTAGATTTTTTTGTTCTTTTTTTTTTTGCGTGTTAATTTTCAGGGTTGTAGTGCAGTGGTAAGCGTTTCAGCCTGTCAGGTAAGTTTAGAAGCTACTGTTTTGATTCGCTTCGAATTTTTTCAAGAAAATAAGAAAATAACCGCTGAACAATACTCATTTTGAATAGAATTCTAAAAGATTTTGACCCTGAAAATCGCAAACTCCTTATTTTTCCTATTTTATTTGATTTATTTTCTATTTTAATATTTTCAAAAAAATTCAAAATTTTATGTATAGTTTTATTCTGATTTTATTTTATTTTTAGTTATATTTTCATAATTTTAAGATTTTATTTTATTCGCATGTCTATTTTTCCATTCTTTTTGTTAATAGGGACATTGTTGGTATTTTCCTAATTGTTGCTGCATTGCTAAATTAGTTATGTGTTTTCTTTTTGTTTGTTGATTTTTTTTATTATTAAATTTAATATGACGAACCAAAGAACTCTTAGAGAACTTGCTGCCCATGACATGAATTATAATTATTTATGTATTGAATATCCTGTTGTTACTGTACCTTTCGAATGGAATTCTGGTTTAATACACTTGTTGCCAAGGTTTAATGGTCTTGCAGGTGAGGATCCGAATAAGCATCTGAAGGAATTCCAAATTGTGTGCTATACACCTTCCGGACCTTCACTAGAGGACCTTGTCAAGCAAATGGCAATAAATGATCTCCAGTTTCAGCAACGAACAGATTCTACTATTCAGGATTTGTAGACAAAGATTGGACAGCTTGCCACTTTAGTGAATGCCATACAGCAAGCTCAAGAATCAAACCAACTACCTGCCCAAACAGTAGAGAATCCAAAAGAGTTGCTTTCTGATTTAGTTGAAGATGCTTATTACTCTTGTGATTCATGTACTGACACTAACATTTGCTCTGTTTGTGCTGAGATTAATGCTACCGTGCATAGTGATGTTTTTCATGCAGATGAAGTTATAGATGAAGTTGTTTATGAAGCTGAAGCTTTTAACATCACGACTGCCCCGACCATGCCTTCCATTGAACAACCTCCTTCCTTAGAGCTTAAACAACTTCCGAACAATCTAAAATATGCCTATTTAGAGAGGAATGAAAAGCTACCTATCATAATTTCTTCTAACCTTGATTTCGATCAAGAAAGTAAGCTTTTTCAGGTTTTGAAGAAACATAAGAAGGGAATTGGATGGACCTCGATTGAAGATGGAAGAAAAGCAGTGAGGCAGCCCCTTAATCCTTTAATCTCTGATGTTGTGGAAAAGAATATCACTTTCTCATGCCCATTCGACACTTTTACTTATCGAAGATTCTTCTTTGATCCTGGAATAAAAGGCGAAGGCACTAATAATAATTTCAAGTTCAATGGATGCTACCCAAAGCTACTGTATGAGATTCCCACTTTGGAAGAAGAGACTGTAGAAGAGCTCTCTTTGGGAAAGGCTGCTTATGTGATCACCTATCCGCCTTGACTCCTCGGGTGTGTTCTTTCCTTTCTCTCACTCTTATTTTATATTTATGTTCTTTCATTGAGGGCAATGTATGTTTTAAGTGTGGGGGACAGAACCATTTATTTGTTTTGTTTTCTTTCAGTTTTCTTTGTTTTGTTCTGTTTTCTTTAAGTGAAAAAAAAATTTTAAAAAATTAGTTAGAAACACAATGCATCTTTTGAAATTTGTAAGTTATAGATTAATTTGAGGTTAGATTGTGGAGACTTGGAAAAAATTCATAAGATCGGTACCGTTTTAACACCTTAATCCTCCTGAATATGGAAATCGATTTAAATACTTATTATGACATAGCCTTGAGTTCTTATCCTTTAATAGCTCTTAAGTAGTTTATCTAGCAGTCAGCACCATCTAGAAATCACACACTAAGTAATTAAGCTGATGCAAACAAGTGAATGATCCCGTGCTTAATAAGAAATCTAAATAGGAATCCACCTTTTAAGTTAGGTGACCCTCACCCGGCCACTTCGGCTAAAGGTTTTGAAACCTTCAAAAAAAAAAGAAAAAAATATTGTTGTTGCTAAAGTGGTTAATTTTGAAATTTTGACAAGGTATGGATCATAGTCACTAACAAGCTTATTTACAATGTGTGTAAATAGATAATGGGCTTAATGTGATTGCATTAGAATGAAAGAGAGCAAAAAGGTGGATGAGTAAGTTAGGCTTAAGCATAATAACATGATTCAGATTGGTTTGATAGGAGGGAGGTTTATAATCGCACAATTGTATATTTGTGTTCTTACAATATCCTTAGTGTGAAAAATTAGTACCTATCGATAAAATCTTGACCGAAGAAGATTTTGTTGCCTAGAATGAGTTTCTGGATGCTATTGTTTTTCACGAGTCTTGATACTATTTTGCTCGGAGTGCAAAAGTTCAAGTGTGGGGGAATTTGATCAGTGCATTTTAATGCACATTCTCTTATGTTTTTACTTAGGCATTTCCTTAGTTTTTTTTGTTTATTTTATTGTTTTATTGTGTTTTTAGAATTAAGTCTTTGTTTGTCGTTAATCTATTTTCGCAGCTTATTTTCAGCTTTAGCGGTTATTTGATACATGTTCACTGTTCGGATCATAAATGGAGCTACGAGAATCGGATTTACGCGTTCATCTAGGCGTTGGAAAGCTAAGACAAAGAGCTACAACTTTCATGTTGTTCAAAAGAGCTATTTCGGAGTTTAAAATGGTCAAATAATTCGTTGAAGTCAGGACCCGAATTCTGCCTTTAGGAATATTTATTTTTGGGCCGGGTTTTTTTATGTTTTTCGACCCGGTTGGGTAGAACAGGATTTTGTTATGCTTCCGTACACCTAGTAGCAGCCTTACTACTGTTCATTACGTTCTTTTTACTAATCACCTTATTTTCACGATTTTACTTTGCTTTTGACGATTGTAATGGAGATCTAATTCTTGAAGGCAAATCTGGCTGCTTACGGGTTCCATTGCTTTGAGGTTATTCTAATACCAATTTAAATTCGAATCCTTTCAATCCTTTTCTATGAAGTCATTTTCTTAATTTGATTGCAATTGTTTGCTTAATTCGATTGCAGTTCATAGGATATAATTGATTAAATTCGATTGTATGCACGTTCCTAAATTTAATTGCGTGTTATCGTTTGCTTAATTCGTTAACTCGTCATATTCTTAACCGTTTGCTTAATTCGGTAAACTGGAACGCAATTCATTTGATTTTGATAAGCACTTGTCTAATTAATCTCATAATCGAATAGGATCGAAGTCGCTTAGGGATTGATGTTATAATAGACGATGATAAGTCAGAATCCGAATCAGTTGGATTAGTCGTTTTAACTTAATTGATAATCACTTATTTTAATCACTTTTTCTCTTTTTTATAAATCAAAACTTAAAACCCCCATAAACTGTTACTGTGTTGGTTAATAACATAACAATAATCCTTGTGAGAACGATACTAGAGTTGTCGTTACCATTTACTATATTTTCAAAAATACTCATTTTTGATTCGTGCGCGACAGCGAAACAAATTGGCGCTGTCGTCGGGGATTCTTGTTGTTTTTAACCAATTTTAGAATTTTAGTTTAGAGTTTTGTTAGATTTTTTGTTCTTTTTTTTTTGTTTTTTGTTTTTGCGTGTTAATATTCAGGGTTGCAGTGCAGTGGTAAGCGTTTCAGTCGGTCAGGTAAGTTTGGAAGCTACTATTTTGATTCGCTTCGATTTTTTTCCAGAAAATCAGAAAATAATCGCTGAACAATACTCATTTAGAATAAAATTCTAAAAGATTTTGACCGTGAAAATCATAAATTCCTTATTTTTTCTATTTTATTTGATTTATTTTCTATTTTCATATTTTCAAAAAAATCCGAATTTTTTGTAGAGATTTATTCTGATTTGATTTGATCTTTAGTTATATTGTCATAATTTTTAGATTTTATTTTATTTGCTTTTCTATTTTTCCATTCGTTTTGGTAATAGGGGCATTGTTTGTATTTTCCTAATTGTTGCTGCATTGCTGAATTAGTTCTGTGTTTTCTTTTTATTTGTTGATTTTTTTTTATTAAATTTAATATAACGAACCAAAGAACTCTTAGAGAACTTGCTGCCCATGACATGAATTATAATGATTTATGTATTGAATCTCCTGCTGTTACTGTACCTTTCGAATGGAATTCTGGTTTAATACACTTGTTGCCAAGGTATAATGGTCTTGCAGGTGAGGATCTGAATAAGCATCTGAAGGAATTCCAAATTGTGTGTTCTACACCTTCCAGACTTTCACTAGAGGACCTTGCAAAGCAAATGGCTATAAATGATCTCTAGTTTCAGCAACGAACAAATTCTACTATTCAGGCTTTGCAGACACAGATTGGACAGCTTACCACTTTAGTGAATGCCATGCAGCAAGCTCAAGAATCAAACCAACTATCTGCCCAAACAGTAGTGAATCCAAAAGAATTGCTTTCTGATTTAGTTGATGATGCTTATTCTGAATTGTGTTCTGATTTTCCATCATTAGCAGATTTTGATGATATTTACTCTTGTGATTCTTGTACCGACACTAACATTTGCTCTGTTTGTGCTGAGATTAATGTTGTCGTGCATGGTGACGTTTTTCATGCAGATGAAGTTATAGATGAGGTTGTTTATGAAGCTGAAGCTCTTAGCATCACGACTGCCCCGACCATGCCTTCCATTGAACAACCTCTTTCCTTAGAGCTTAAACTACTTCCGGACAATCTAAAATATGCCTATTTAGAGAGGAATGAAAAGCTACCTATCATAATTTCTTCTAACCTTGATTTCGATTAAGAAAATAAGCTTTTGCAGGTTTTGAAGAAACATAAGAAGGGAATTGGATGGACCTCGATTGAAGATGGAAGAAAAGCATTGAGGCATCCCCTTAATCCTTTAATCTCTGATGTTGTGGAAAAGAAGATCACTTTCTCATGCCCATTCGACACTTTTACTTATCAAAGATTCTTCTTTGATCCTGGAATAAAAGGCGAAGGCACTAATAATAATTTCAAGTTCAATGGATGCTACCCAAAGATACTGTATGAGATTCCAACTTTGGAAGAAGAGACTGTAGAAGAGCTCTCTTTGAGAAAGGCTGCTTATGTGATCACTTATCCGCCTTGACTCCTCGGGTGTGTTCTTTCCTTTCTCTCACTCTTATTATATATTTATGTTCTTTCATAGAGGACAATGTATGTTTTAATTTGTTTTTTTTTCTTTCAATTTTCTTTGTTTTGTTCTGTATTCTTTAAGTGGAAAAAAAAATTTACTTATAAACAAAATGCATCTTTTGAAATTTGTATGCTATAGATTAATTTGAGGTTAGATTGTGGGTGGAGACTTGGAAAAAATTCATAATATCGGTGCCGTTTTAACACCTTATGTCTCCCGAATATGGAAATCGATTTAAATACTTGTTATGACAAAGCCTTGAGTTCTTATCCTTTAATAGCTCTTAAGTAGTTTATCTAGCAGTCAACACCATCTAGAAATCACACACTAAGTAATTAAGCTGATGCAAATAAGTGAATGATCTCGTCCTTAACAAGAAATCTAAATAGGAATCCGCCTTTTAAGTTAAGTGACCCTCACCCGGTCACTTAGGCTAACGGTTGTGAAACCTTAAAAAAAAAGAAAAAATATATTGTTGTTGCTAAAGTGGTTAATTTTGAAATTTTTACAAGATATGGATCATAGTCACTAACAAGCTTATTTACCATGTGTGTGAATAGATAACGGGCTTAATGTGATTGCATTAGAATGAAAGAGAGCAAAAAGGAGGATGAGTAAGTTAGGCTTAAGCATAATAACATGATTCAGATTGGTTTGTAAAGGAGGGAGGTTTATGACCGCACAATTGCAGATTTGTGTTCTTACGATATCCTTAGTGGGCAAAATTAGTACCTATCGATACAATCTTGACCGAAGAAGACTTTGTAGCATAGAATGAGTTTCTGGATGCTATTATTTTTCATGAGTCTTGATACTATTTTGCTCGGAGTGCAAAAGTTCAAGAGTGGGGGAATTTGATCAGTGCATTTTAATGCACATTCTCTTATGTTTTTACTTAGGCATTTCCTTAGTTTTTTTTGTTTATTTTACTGTTTTATTGTGTTTTTAGAATTAAGTCTTTGTTTGTCGTTAATCTATTTTTGCTGCTTATTTTCAGCTTTAGTGGTTATTTGATACCTGTTAATTGTTCGGATCATAACTGAAGCTACGAGAATCGGATTTACGCGTTCTACCAGACGTTGGAAAGCTAAGACATAGAGCTACAACTTTCATGTTGTGAAAAAGAGCTCATTCGGAGTATAAAATTGTCAAATTATTCGTTGAAGTCAGGACCTGAATTCTTCATTTAGGAATATTTAGTTTTGGGCCGGGTTTTTTATGTTTTTCATCCCAGTTGGGTTAGAACCGGATTTTGTTATGTTTCCGTATACCTAGTAGCAGCCATACTACTGTTCATTACGTTCTTTTCACTAATCACCTTATTTTCACGATTTTACTTTGCTTTTGACGATTGTAATGGAGAACTAATTCTCGAAGGCAAATCCGGCTGCTTACGGGTTCCATCGCTTTGAGATTATTCTAATACCAATTTAAATTTGATTCCTTTCAATCCTTTTCTATGAAGTCATTTGCTTAATTTGATTGCAATTGTTTGCTTAATTCGATTGCAGTTCATAGGATAGAATTGATTAAATTCGATTGTATGCATTTTCTTAAATTTAATTGTGTGTTATCGTTTGCTTAATTCGTTAACTCGTCATATTATTAACTGTTTGCTTAATTCGGTAAACAGGAACATAATTCATTTGATTTTGATAAGCACTTGTCTAATTAATCTCATAATCGAATAAGATCGAAGCCGCTTAGGGATTGGTGTTATAATAGCCCATGATAAGTCGGAATCCGAATCAGTAGGATTAGTCGTTTTAGCTTAATTGATAATCACTTTTTTTAATCACTTTTTTTCTTTTTTATAAATCAAAACTTAAAACCCCCATAAACCGTTACTGTGTTGGTTAATAACATTAACGAGAATCCTTGTGAGAACGATACTCGAGTTGTCGTTACCGTTTACTATATTTTCAAAAATACTCGTTTTTTATTCGTGCGCGACAGTTGATCACTGGGAGCATTCCATCTTCCTTAGGGAAACTTTCAAACCTGGAAGCATTGGACCTTTCTCTCAACAGTCTGTCAGGGAATATTCCCCTATAGTTGATACAACTCACCTTTCTAGAGTTCTTTAATGTGTCCTTCAACAATCTCTCAGGTCTTATTCCTCAGAATGAGCAGTTTTCAACATTCCAAGGTGATTCATTTAAAGGTAACAAAGATCTGTGTGGGGATGAATTGTTGAAGAAGTGTTTAGATCATTCAGGGCGCTCATTATCTCCACCTTTTACCTCTGACAATGATAATGATGTTAAATTTTTATTTTTTGGGTCATACATGTAATAAATTCATGTGTTAGAACCATTATTTAATTAGTCAAATTAAAGTGATCTATTTAATATAAGGTTTATGACTATGGATATAATTGTCATAAAAAATATTGTGTAGATACCAAAAGTCTTATTTCTATTTTTTGATGGGTAAAATTGGAATAAGAAAATTTGAATAATCATGACCCTTCATTAAAGGGCATGGGATTCTAAACTTGAACAAACATGACTCTTCATAAAAGGGTATGGGATTCTTATAAATAAGGGGTTATGGTCCCCAATTGTAGACACTAGAAAATATTACAAAATATTAATTCTCTTTATCCCATTGAAACAGGACCTAAGGAATTAAAAAAATCTACAATTGGAAGGTCATTGCTCTATCAAGATCATCATCTTCTCATTGAAATTACATGAATCCTAAAGGTACACTTTCACATTCTATTTCATCTTGAATTGAGTATGAATTAATGTATGTTAATTAATAGAAAAACAACAAGTGGTATCAGAGCCACTCATACTTGATTCATGTGTGAATTTTGATAATTATTGAAATTAGAATTTCAAAATCGAATTTCATTATACAAAAGCAAACAATTGGTTTTGATTGAAATAATTAATGAGTTTTCTATTGTGTTTTGGTTCTGATTGAAATTGATTAATCATATCATTTCATTTTTCATTCTTACATAAAGAACCTATGCACATGAAAGACATATATAGTTTAATGTTACTGCAAACACAGAAAGTATTAGCCATTTGTACTGTTTCACGTAATATCTATTTGTACCATTTTACGTAATTATTACAACGTTACGATAATTGCATTTTTTTGTTTCGTGCAAATTTGGTTGTTTTTTTCTTCTTATAAACTAAAGAAACAGTAGGTATTCTGACTCCGATTTTGCTGGATGCCAAGATAGTAGAAGATCCACTTCGGGCTATATATATATATATATATATATATATATATATATATATATATATATGTTGGCCGGTGGTGCAGTTTCTTCGCGTAGTGCCAAGCAAACTCTTGTAGCTTCATCCACCATGGCGGCGGAGTTTGTAGCATGTTATGAGGCATCAAACTATGGGATTTGGCTTAAGAACTTTGGCACAGGGCTGCGAATTATAGAAGGAATCAAAAGACCGCTCAAGTTATTTTGTGACAACAAATCAACCGTCTTATACTCCAATAACAATAGGAGCTCGACAAAGTCGAAACTTATTGACATCAAGTTCTTGGTTGTGAAGGAGAGAGTACAAAGTGGACAGATTTATATAGAATATTTAGGGACAAACTCCATGATAGCGGACCCTATGACAAAAGGGCTTCCTCACAAGGTCTTTCATGAGCACACTGCTCACGTGGGTGTTATACAATTAGGGGATCCTTTGGTTTAATGGGAGTTAGTTATTGTTGCGCCTTATGTTCTATTGTTGATAGTATATATACATACTCATATATTTGTATTACATTCTGATCAGAAAAAAAGTTTGGTTATTCAGTTCATTACACTTTGTATGATAATATTGATCTCATTAAAGTAAGGAGGACCAGTTGAAAATTGACATGTATTGATCACCTTCATGTGATTTTCATGTTGCACATTTCATGATTAATCTATGTCATTTAGTTGTGTTTATATTTGTGATCATTGATGGGTTTAATTATGATTGATATAATGAAAACCGCTTTGGTTCTATATATTAATATAACTAATGGACGAGATGAGGATATGTCCAAGTTTATAATGGAAATTTTTGAACTAATAAAGTCTAACACATTTATAGGGTTACATATATGACCAATGGGAGATTGTTAGAATTTTATTTTTTGGGTCATACATGTAATAAATTAATGTGTTAGAACCATTATTTAATTAGTCAAATTAAAGTGATCTATTTAATATAAGGTTTTTTACTATGGATATAATTGTCATGAAAAATATTGTGTAGATACCAAAAGTTTTATTTCTATTTTTTGATAGGTAAAATTGGAATAAGAAAACTTGAATAATCATGACCCTTCATTAAAGAGCATGAGATTCTAAACTTGAACAAACATGACTTTTCATGAAAGGGCATGGAATTCTTATAAATAAGGGGTTATGTTCCCCAGTCGTAGACATTAGAAAATATTACAAAATATTTATTCTCTTTATCCCATTGAAAGAGGAACTACGAAATTAAAAAATCTAAAACTGGAAGGTCATTGCTCTATCAAGATCATCATCTTCTCATTGAAATTACATGGATCGTAAAGGTACGCTTCCATATTCTATTTCATCTTGAATTGAGTATGAATTAGCTTATGTTGATTAATAGAAAACCAACAAATGAGTCCGAATCTTTCATTGAAATTGAGTGGAAAGTAAGTCTAATTGGGTATGTAGGCAGTCTTGTTGCTGGAGTGGCATTGGGAACCACTTACAGCTCACAGGTACTTAGGTGGCATAAAAGGTTCTTTTGAGTTAAAAGAATTAGGCCTTTTTTTTGTATTTATAGTTATCATCGGTTTTTGTTACCTTTTATTGTGATTGTCTCTAGTAAGAGTGTGCTTTGTTTGAAGTTTATCGGCTGTAAGTTTGAAATATTATGAAAAACTATTAAGTTCAACAAATGAATTTTTCAGCTAGAGTAAAATGCAAGTTTATGTCATTTGAAAATAATATACAATGTTAGACCGGAGATATTGCATGCATGTCTCTTATGAATATAATTTTTTTGTTTGATCCATGAATTTATAATTGCGACAAAGAACTCCTCACTATAAGAAAGTATGGATTTTGTTATCAACATAACTATATTGGAGTTAGTTAGTTTGTTATTATTCTATTATTTCCAGCTGTATTAAGTTAGTTATTATTAGAGCTAGCTGGTATTTTCCCTTTTTTCCTTTGTATCAGTTTTGTATATATGGCTGTATAACATCGGTTCAGTTAAGATAATGAGAATATTTTTACATTACAGTCGTATCCCTTCTTCTCCAATGAACCACTTTCTCTCTTATCTGGTGACCATTTTTCTTCATTCTTCCGTCTTCTCCAATTGATTTCTGTGCACCGGCTGCCTCTTCGTCGGTTTCCTTCACTGATCTTTCTCACTGCAACTTCTGAAATTTCTCTTTTCAATCGGATTCACCATGGATCACCAGAGCATCTCTGATTTCGCGACGAACTCTTCAAATCCTTATTATCTTCATCTGAATGAAATTCCGGCGCTCATTCTTGTTGCTCCATCATTGGACAATAAAAACTACCACACTTGGTCAAGATCAATGCACATCGCATTGATTTCCAAGAACAAAGAGAAATTAATTGACGATACATTTCCCAAACCTCCGGTCTCCAATCCTCTCTATGTGCAATGGATTCGCTGTAATACAGTGGTACTTTCTTGGATTTAGCGTTCAATTTATGAATCGATTGCAAAATCCGTGTTATGGATTGATACAGCGGCTGAAGTTTGGAAGAATTTACGAATTAGGTTTTCACAGAGCGACATCTTTCGTATCTCGGATATTCAAGAAGATTTGTATCGATTCTGCCAAGGTACTCTCGATATCTCTGAATATTTTACACAATTAAAAGTATTTTGGGATGAATTGGAGAACTATCGTCCCCTCCCTTGCTGCACATGTGCCATTGCATGTTCTTGTGGTGATATTTCATCTACTTAAACCTATCGTGAACAAGATTATGTAATTAGGTTTTTGAAAGGATTGAATGTTCGTTTTTTTCGGATGTTCAGACAGTTGTGGACTTCGCAAAATCTGGGTTGCGGCAATTTGTAAACTGACACAAATTTGTAAACTGTCGTTCCACCCGCCGCAATGCAGGACGTCAGTTTTACAACCGCCGTCAAAGTAAAATTGCAATAGTTCTAAGAGTCGCAAATGGTTTTTGTTGAAATTATTATTTAGGTACGCAGTTAGGAACCGCCACAACTTATGAATTTATTAAAAAAAAATTATTTCTGAGTTTTTAGCATTATGATGAGTAATTAATTTTTTAAATGACAATTTAATTGAAAGAACATACTAGTTTAGTATCACATATTGTGAGGATGCAAATTAATTACTCATCATAATGATAAAAACTCGAGAAATAATTTTTTTTAATAAATTCATAAGTTGATCCCCACAATATGATCTTGACGGCTGATCAGAATCTGAAGTAGTCTAAGAAAGACGTTTGTGATGCTGAGAATATGAGATGAGGATGGGGGTGTACCTGCAAGGCACTCTGATGCTAAAGTAAGAATCGGGAGAGGAAAAAAGCAAGCACGAAACTATGTATTTCGTAGGATAATTTTGAATACCTGACCCTCTCAAATGAGAGGGATTTTATAGTGTCTCCAGCGCGTGGCCAACGGTTCCTATTCTTGGGGCGGAATAACCGTTTCTCGAAGAATAGGTAATTGCTATAAACTAGCCGTTATAACGGGCAGAGGTGCCCGAAACTAGTCGTTGCTATGGGCAAAGGTGCAGTTTCGGGCACGAGCGTCGTGACTGTTTCTGGATGGTGGAGCCGTGCGTAACGTGCAAGAAATGCGGGGAGGAGCAGATGACCCTTGGTCATCCGACCATATATGCCTGGTAGAGGGGCAGAAAGGTAAAAGTTACCTCATATTGGCTGGACTTAGGCAATTGGGTCGTTCTGAGAGCAGAAGTGGATTGGGTCATGCCTAGTTATTGGGCTAGTCCGGAACAATAAATATATATATATATATATATATATATATATATATATATATATATATATATATATATATATATATATATATATATTCATTAGTGCATGGATGTTTGTCAAAGCACCGCATCACTTCAAGCTTCTCTTGATTATTGGAAACCATATAACCTATTTACAACAGATCAATTTATCCCATAAGAAATATCAAGGACTAATAAGAGATTAAATAATATAACTTTGTAGCATACATTTTGTAACAGGATCTACTTATGCACCTGCATGTTCCAAATCTTACATCTCAATCTACACTTCATTCTTATATGTAGCTGCAAGAGTTTGTACATAGGAATCTAGCATCTAATGTTCCGCCATCAAGAGATGTTGATCCAACACTAGCAAGTTTTCCAAATGCTTATTCTCATTTTCAAATTGGAACTTTTTCCGCATAATATTAAATAGGCTTAAATAGTGTTTTCGTCCCTGTAAGTTAGCGTGTTTTTTATTTTCGTTTATGTAATTTTTGTTTTGTTTTAGTCCCTATATTTCACATTCGCGTTCGTTTTAGTCATTAAAACCAAAATCCGTAGGAAAATATGTAGGAAAATCCACAGGAAACCTTCGGCTTTTCCTGCGGATTTTGGCTTTAAGGACTAAACAACAAGCAAAAAGTAAGATATAGGGACTAAAACCAACAAAAAGAAATTATAGGGACGAAAACAAAAAACTCGCTAACTTATAGGGACGAAAACACTATTTAAGTCTAATAAATAAATCAAAATGAAAACATGTATTAATGTTTTGGCTTAAATAGTCTTTTGATTCTTTTAATTTAGCGAGATTTTGATTTTAGTCTCGGTATCGTTTTTTTTAGTCTGAGTCTCTATATCTCACTTTTGTGTTGGCATTAGTTCCTGGGTTAGAATTTTGTTAAAAAAAGCTGACTTGGCTAACGGCGCACACGTAGAATTGATTTATATTTTTCTGTGGTTAATACGTGGAAAATCTAGTGGAGGGGTCTTGAAAAGGAGGACTAAATCCAAAAAGGAAATCATTTTGCATCAGGTTCATCTCTTCTTCCTCTCTTCAATTCTTCAAATCCTAGTGCAGATTCAACCATGACAACATCATATGTAAGTAATTGCTCTGAGTCTCAGATCCTAGTTTTGTTGTTGCAACAAAGCAATGAGGGTGTTCATCACAAATTCAACTTAAAACCCTAAAATAAGATTCTGGAAATGTTCTAATTTGGGATTAGGTTGCAAGTTATTCATATGGAAAGATGAACTTGAACGCAGCATAACAACTGAACACAAAAACTCAATCGGATGCAAATGCTCAGAGGTAGTTCATGAATTAGGTTGCATCATTAAAGATCTTGAAACTAGAAAAAAAGAGAAGATGAAATTGAAGTTGTAAAACGAAAGGAAGAAGGCCAAACTGTTTAAGCTTTTGTTGACTCTTTCATGGTGTCTGTTCTTTACTTATCAAAAATGATAGTGAGTTTTATGTTCATGGTGTCTGTAATATTTTTTTTAGTCTCTATAAGAAGGATAGTTGTTGAATTTCGTCCTTGTAAGGCTTGATTATTGAATGAATTAGAACCTATGAAATTTTTTATTTTCGTCCCTATATGTTTGTAGCTTTTTGTTTTGCATCCCTCTTTCTTAATGATTTTTGTTTGTATTACATCCATGTTTGTTAATGATTTGTTTATATTTAATCCCTGTTTTAATGTGTTTACTTAATATTGTAGAACATAAAGGCATATAAATTTGTCTCAAAATATAGGAAAGACAGACCATACATAAATCATAATGATGTTTCATATCTCAGAATTACATAAAGCCAAAATGCATATAATTTTGTCTCAAAATACAACAAAGGCACATCATACATAAACTATAATGATGTTGTATGTATCAGAATTACATAAAGATAAAAGGAATAAACTTTTGTCTCTGTTGAAATACAAGAGACTAAGACACATATGAATAAACCGTGTGTTTTGAAAAACACTACGGAAACATTATTATATATAGATAGATTACAACTAATTACATGATATAGTCGATGTGGGACTATTCTATATACAAATATTCTTAACACTATATATATATATATATATATATATATATATATATATATATATATATATATATATATTTACAAATATCAACACTCCCCCTCAAGCTTGAGCATATAAGTCAAATGCACCAAGCTTGTTACATATATAGTTAGTTCTGGGGCTTCGTAGGGATTTTGTAAACACATTTGCCAATTGATCATTAGATTTGACAAAGCTTGTTACGATGTCGCCTGACTCGATCTTCTCTCTGACAAAGTGATTGTCTATCTCAATATGTTTGGTCCTCTCATGGAAGACTGGATTTGAAGCAATGTGCAATGCAGTTTGATTATCACAAATAAGTGTCATTGGTCTTGCTTCTTCAATTTGAAGTTCCTTGAGCAACTGTTTTAACCAAATAAGTTCACATGTTGCCATTGCCATGGCCCTATACTCTGCCTCAGCGCTTGATCTTGCAACTACATTTTGTTTCTTACTTTTCTAGGATATAAGGTTTCCTCCAACAAGTACACAATACCTAGAGGTGGATCATCTATCAATGGATGACCCTGCCCAATCAGCATCGGAGTATCCAACTATCTGGGTATATCCTTTATCCTCATACACAAGACCTTTTCCTGGAGCACATTTAATGTATCTCAGAATCTGGATAACAACATCCATGTGTTCCTGACAAGGGGAATTTAAGAGCTGGCTTACCACAATGACTGCAAAAGAAATATTCGGACGAGTGACTGTGAGATAATTCAACTTTCCAACCAATCTCCTATACCTTCCTGAGTCAGATAGAGGATCCCTCTGATTGGGTAGTAGTTTAACACTTGGATCCATAGGAGTATCGGCTGGTTTAACATTTAACAAACATGTTTCTTCCAAAATATCCATAGCATATTTCCTCTGAGAAATCACCAAACCATCTTTAGATTGGGCTACTTCAATACCCAAGAAATAGCAGAGTTTACCAAGATCTTTTGTCTGAAATTGTTTCGAGAGATGTTGTTTCAACTGGAGTATTCCTTGCTGATCACTACCAGTTATGACAATGTCATCTACATACACAATAAGATAAATACACCCTTGGGGTGAGTGATGATAAAAAACAGAATGGTCAGCTTCACTACGGATCATACCAAACTGTTGTACTACAGTGTTGAATCTGTCAAACCAAGCTCTCGGAGATTGCTTAAGACCATAAAGAGACCTGTGTAGCCTACAAACCATATTCGATGACTCCCCCTGAGCAACAAACTCATGTGGTTGCTCCATATATACTTCTTCTTCAAGATCACCATGTAAGAATGCATTTTTGATGTCAAGTTAATGGAGAAACCAATGTCGAATGGCTGCAATGGCTATAAGAAGTCTAACAGATGCCATCTTGGCTACAGGCGAAAAGGTATCACTATAATCCAACCCAAAAATCTGAGTGTATCCTTTGGCTACCAAGCGAGCTTTAAATCGATCAATCTTACCATCTGGACCAACCTTCACTGTATAAAGCCAACGACAACCTACTAAAGATTTTCCATGGGGTAGAGGAACCACTTCCCAAGTACCATCGCTTTGAAGAGCACACATTTCATCAATCATTGCTTGCCTCGACTCAGAGTGAGATAATGCTTCACCTGGAGTTTTAGGAATATAAACAGAAGACAAAGAAGACAAACAAGTATACTGCAAAGGGGAAAGACGATGATAACATAAATCAATATAATGTGGAGAAGGATTTCGTGTTTGACGTATACCTTTTCGAAGGGCAATCGGAAGATCAGACTCAGTTTTCAGGATCGGATCCGGTGATGGCGAGAGCGTCGTACGAGAGTCCGTAGTGACCTCAGGGATATGTACGACTTCAGGGACAGGTACGACAGACGTTGGATGACGACGCTGATATGTTTGAAGTGGGCGAGGAGTGAGGGGGTCAATTGTAGGGGTATCTAGTGGGTCAGGTTCCCCAGAATGATGGGGGATAATGACAGATGGGACTTCCGGAAGAGGTGTGTGAATACTTTCCTGTAAAGGTTCCGTAGTTACTTGGCTGGACTCAAAATATGGAACAGACTCGAAGAAGGTAACATCGGCAGATACGAGGTATCGTTCTAGAGTATGTGAGTAGCAACGATAATCCTTTTGGGATCGATGATAGCCAAGAAAGACACACTTTAGTGATCGAGCTGATAGTTTATCAAGACCAGGGGAGAGATTGTGTACAAAACACGTAGACCCGAAGACTCGAGGCGGAATTGGGTGGAGTGGAGAGTATGGAAACAGGATTGAATGAGGGATTTTATTATTAAGGACAGATGAGGGCATGCGATTTATGAGGTAACATGTCGTGAGCACCACATCTCCCCAAAACCGGAGAGGAACATTACCATGGAGAGGTAGGGTCCGAGTGGTTTCTACGAGGTGCCGATTTTTGCGTTCGGCTACCCCGTTTTGTTGGGGTGTATGAGGGCAAGATGTTTGGTGCAAAATACCATTGGATGGCATAAAATTTTGAAATTTTTGGGATAAATATTCACGGGCATTGTGTCTTCTTAAGGTACGGATAGACACACCAGATTGAGTTCTTATTTCTCGATAAAATTGTTCAAAAATAGAAAATAATTCAGATCTATTCTTCATTAAAAATAACCACGTGCAACGTGAAAAATCATCAATAAAGGTGACAAAATACCTAGACTCAAGAGTAGACACAGTACGCGAGAGACCCCAAACATCGGTGTGTACTAAAGCAAAAGGGGATGAAGCTCGTTTGTTGACTCGATTGGGAAATTGACTACGAGTGTGTTTCCTTAAATGACACGACTCACAATGTAAATTAGATACCTTCGATAAATTTGGCACCAACATATGTAATTTGGAAAGACTGGGATGACCTAACTGAGCATGGATAATGAGTGAGGAATCTTTGGCTGAGCATGTCTGAGATGACAATGAGAGGTAATAAAGGCCTTAAGGCTCATATCCAACACCAATCGTCCGTCCCAAACTCCGATCCTGCAAGGTAACATTATTGTTAGTGAAGGTGACACTACAATCAAGAGAACGAGTTAAACGACTGACTGAAAGTAAATTAAATTGACAATTAGGTACATAGAGGACATAAGTAATAGAGAGAGAAGGTAGAATTTGAACAGTCACTACAAGAAAAAAGGAGATTTACGACACTTGAGTTGCGACAGTTATCACAAAACCGTCCTTATTCCTGGATTGCGACGGTTGTCACGACAGTTAGGGTCAACTGTCGTAGATTCTTTGCGACATTTATCAAAAAACCGTCCTTATTTCTGGACTACGACAGTTCTCACGACGGTTTGAGCCAACCGTCGCTGATTTTTTAGGCATGTTGTATAAAATAATTGTGATAGTTACCAAAGAACTGCCCTCTTTCCACACTCGCGACAGTTAAGGCGAACTGTCGCAAATACTTTAGCCAATCATAATCACTATTTTTTTTATTCCTTTAATTTTCCACTTTTTTCTTTCATTTTTATTTTCTAACCTTTTCAATTTAATTAATTAATTTAATAAATAATTATTATAATTATTATAATTTTCATGACAATGTAGCTTAATATTTTTGTCTAAAATAATAGTAAAATATTTCCTGTTTTATTATATAAATAATTAACTTTTATTAAAATTAATTTTGATAACAATGTTAATATATATATATATATATATATATATATATATATATATATATATATATATATATATATTGTTCTGGACAGGACCAATGGCTAGACATGGCACAATCCACCTCTGCTCCCAGAACGGCCCAATTGCCAAAGTCCAATCCACCAAGGGGCAAAAGTTACCTTTCTGCCCCCCCCAGCCGGGCAGGGACTGCATCGATCCTCCCCAGAAATGATGCCCATTCCGCACAGCTTATTCACTCCCCGGACAGTTTCGGCCATGTGCCCAACACTATGCCTATGCTCTACATAACGGCTACTTTCGGGCATCCTGCCCGACACAACGGCTAGTTTTGGGCAGTTTTCTATTCTTCGGGAAAACGGTTATTTCGCCTCGAAAATATGACCGTTAGCCACGCGCTGGGGACACTATATAAACCCTCTCACTTGAGCCTTCAAAACTCATACTTTGTACTTGCCCCTTTTCTCTGACCCTTTCTTACTTGAGCCTCGGAGTGCCTTGCAGGTACACCCCCTCCTCCTCTCCATATGCCCAGCATCTCAGACGTACTTGGTGGCCCACTTATACACGATCTGATCCAGCCTTCATGATCAATGGCGCCGTCTGTGGGAAACTTGTTCTCCCCATCTTTCTTTCCCCAGAAACCAAAGATCAAAGCGAATTTTCAAGATCATCATCATGGCCTCTCAAGATCACACCAAAGGTGCTCTCAACTCCGCTGTCCTCCCCGTCAGCAAGACTGACGTTGATGGTCCATCATCTCTCCTCGAGATGCCCATTTTCTAAGGGACGGGGCCACAGCTTCTCCTTCCCCTACTCCTGCTGATTGCAACAACGATCGACCTTCGCTGGACATCCAGCCCATTCCTGTTCCGCCCAACGCCGACCCAGCCTTGGTGGCCCTCCTGGAGGCAGTCAACAAAACCAACACCCTGGTCCTGCAGCAGAACGAAAGGATCGGGGCGCTAGAAGAACCGACCCGTCCAAGATCCCCTCCTCCGAGGAGGAACCAACGACGATCAAGAAGCCCGCAGCCCCGGCGAGATATCGACCGAAGACTGCGCCAAGAACCCGACTCTCGTGCCGTCCGAAAGCATGACCGAGTTTCCCCACGTAACCAGCACTCTCCCGGTCACAAGAGAACCCGAAGGGGAGTAGTCACCCCCGGTCAAGTCTAAAGGCCGAGCCCGATCACCTTCTCCTCGAAGGAACCGCTCACCTCCTCCCCGAAGGAACCGCCGCCACGAGCGTACCCTTCGGTCCCCGTCATTCACCAGCTCCAGCGGCGATGATGAGCCTCGCGGCCCATTATCCCAGGAAATCTTGGCAACCCATCTCCCTAAGGGCCTGGAGAAGCCCCTGTCACTGGGCACGTATGAAGGTACGACGGACCCTGACGAACACATCGAGAATATCGATGCACTTCTAGACTACCGCGGCGTCTGGGGCGCCATCAAGTGCCGGTTATTTCCGACCACGCTCCGAAAAGGGGCAATGACGTGGTACAAGCAGTTGCCCGAAGAATCCATTACCTCATGGAGACAACTGGGCAGAATGTTCTCACGGTATTTCACAGCTTCTCACCGTCACCCCAAGACTGAGGTATCCCTTGGGGCCATAATCCAAGGAAAGGATGAACCACTCCGCGCATACATCGAGAGGTTCAACAAAGAAGCAGTACAGGTCCCTACAACGGACGAGATGAAAAAGTTTCTGCTCAAGCAAGGACTCCGCCCGGGCTCAGAGTTTTCTAAGGCTGTCGGCCTCGCACCTCCGAGGAACCTAGATGCACCCCTCCTCACAGCCCAATCGCACATTCAGTACGAAGAGAAGGTTGCGGCCAGCAACGTCCCAGCGTCACGCCATCAGGAGAATGCTCGGGCCTCCAGAGGCGAAGAAGCCTCGACATCTCGTCGAGGCGAAAGGAAGTGCGAAGACCGTCCACGGGACTCCCGCGACAGCAAGGGACCCTCCGGCCGATTCCACGACTATACCCCCTGACCATCTTCAGGGAGAAGATACTCTCCGAATGTGCGAATTCGGAATTCAAGCAAGCAGGGGTCCGCTTCCCCAAACAAATATCGGCCAAACCCAACGCCGACAAGTCGAAGTACTGCCGTTTCCGTAAGAGTCACGGCCACACTACCGAAGACTGTATCCATTTGAAGGATGTTATCGAGATACTAATCAGGGAAGGCCACCTGAAACAGTTCACTAAGAAGAAGGACGCTCCTCGGCAGGACGCCCAGGAGTCCAAGAAGATAGAGGAAGAAGTACCTTTCCCGGAAGAAGCCAGCATCCAGGTCGCCATGGCCGTGTCGCGACCAGAAGACTTCTACGTCTCGGACGGGCTCAACGCCCCTGTCTACTTCGCGGCCCACATCCTGTGGGAGACATTCCCCTCCGCCATGGTCATCTCGGGCGGGGGATTTAATAAAGTCACGGTGGGCACCGTGAAATGAAAATTTGAACATCTAATCAACACAAGCTCCAATAAGGTGACCACGCTCGATCAAGCCCAGAAGGGCTCTATCCCCATCTCCTTCTACCGGGAGGGGCTCCTCGGGGGATCTCCAAACTCGAGCATACCTTTGCTCGTCAGAACCCGAATGGAAAACTTCGACGTTCGCAGAATCCTCGTCGACCAGGGCAGCTCGGTCGACATTATGTACTCCCAGCAGTTTTCAACACTTCACCTGGACGAATCACACCTTACCCCCTACGTGGGGTCTGATTTACAGGGATTCAACGGATCAGTGACCAAGCCATGGGGATACGTCGAACTGATCGTAACCTTTGGATCAGCTGAGACGGCCAGATCCATCAAAGTATAATTTCTGGTAATCGACTGCCCGTCGCTGTACCAGTGCATATTTGGAAGACCAACTCTGGCTGAGTTGGTAGATGTACCTTCAACAGTCCACATCAAGATGAAGTATTACACTTCAAAAGGGATGGTCGCCACCCTCCATGGCGACATCGAAGCTGCACGACGGTGTTTCGAAGCAGCCACAAAAGGGCTCAACGCCATTGCGTCCAAGCAAAAGGTATCGAGTAAGCCAGCATTGCCCAGCAGCTCTGAGGAAGCCAAGCCCCTGCCTCAGGTTGACTCCATTGACCTCGACAGCCGCTTCCCCGAAGAAGACCAACAGGAGGACCAAGAAGCTTCAGCCAGCTCGTCTACCTCGTCTAGCAGTAGCTCCCATCCGATGCGCCCAATCCCTGATGGCAACTTCGAGCTCATTTTGTTCGGCGACGACCTGCAGCGGGGAGTGAAGATTAGAGCAGACCTGCCTGACATCGCGAGGAAGCAGCTCAAAGCATACCTTCGTGAGAACGCCGACCTCTTCGCCTAGAGCGCCACCGAGATGCCCGGCTTGGACTCGCCCGTCTCCTGCCACCAACTGACAATTGACTCGGCCGTCAAGGTCGTAGCACAACGTAGGAGAAAGCAGTCTCCAGAGAAAACGGAGGCTGCAGAAAAAGCTGTAAAGGACCTCCTCGAGGCCAAATTTATTTCGGAAGCCAAGTACACCACTTGGCTGTCCAACGTTGTACTTGTGAAAAAATCTAATGGCAAATGGAAAATGTGCATTGATTACACCGATATTAATAAGGCATGCCCGAAGGATGCCTACCCCTTCCCTAATATTGATAAACTTGTTGATAATTCCGCCGGTTTTAAACTTTTATCGTTCATGGACGCCTACTCAGGCTATAATCAAATTCTAATGGCGATGGTCGACAAAAAGTACACGGCCTGCATGACCGAATCGGGCAACTATTAGTATAACGTAATGCCCTTCGACCTGAAGAACGTCGGAGCGACCTATCAAAGAATGATGAACAAGGTCTTCCGGGGAGAAATAGGCGACATGCTCGAAGTCTATATGGACGACATGATCATAAAATCCCACGAGTGAACCGATCACACCGCCCATTTGAGAAAGGTCTTCGAACAGGCCAGAAAATACAAAATGCGTTTTAACCCGGAGAAATCCAACGCCCAAGTCAAAGAAATCCATCCAATCCCTCAACGGGATGCTCGCATCATTGTCCCGTTTCGTGGTGAAGTCTGCCCAACACGCCTTACTATTCTTCAAACTCCTCCGCAAAGAGGCAACGTTCGAATGGACCGAGGAGTGTGGCCAGACTCTCCTCCATCTGAAACGAGCACTCTCAGAACCGCCCGTTCTCTCTTGTCCAAACAACGGCGAAACGTTGTACCTATACTTCACCGTGGCTACCGAGGCAGTGAGCGCCGCTCTGATCCGCGAAACCCCTGACGGGCAGAAGCCCATATACTTCACGAGCAAAGCACTGCAGGGGCCAGAGTTGAGATACCAACAGATTGAAAAAGTGGCGCTGGCCCTCATCAACGCAGCTAGAAGACTGAGACACTACTTTCTAGCCCACACGATCGTGGTTCGAACAGATCAACCCATAAAGAAGTTGTTGGGACGGCCGGATATGGTCGGTCGAATGCTCAAATGATCGCTCGAGCTGTCCGAATTCGACATCCAGTATAAGGGCAGGAAAGCCCCCAAGGCCCAGGCTCTGGCCGACTTCGTCGCAGAAATGACGTTCGCAGACTCCCCCGCAAGCGAAGCGCGCAAATGGACCATTTTCGTGGACGGTGCCTCCAGCTCGGCAGGAAGCGGCGCGGGCATCATACTAGAAAGCAACGAAGGAATCATCGTTGAAGTGTCGCTCACCCTGTCCTTCCCCACCTCTAACAACCAGGCTGAGTACGAAGCCTTCCTCGCTGGATTACGTCTAGCCGAGGACCTGGGCGCGGAAGAAGTCGTCATTTGCACAGATTCACAACTCGTGGCCCTTCAGGTCCGAGGAGAATATCAAGCCAAAAACGACAACCTAACCAAATACTTAGCACTGGTCAAAAAGGAAATGACGAAGTTTACAACGGTAGAAGTGAAACATGATCCCTGCGAACACAACGTCCGAGCAGATGTTTTGTCCAAACTGGCCAGTACAAAGAAGAAGGGCGGAAACAAATCCGTCATACAGGAGGTTCTACCTCGACCCAGCATCGAGAAGGCTTCCCCGACCCTCGACGTACACGTGATCGGCGACAACAATTGTTGGATGACCCCCGTTTACAACTACCTCGCCAAGGACGAACTCTCGTCCGACCCCAAGGAGGCCAGTGTGGTTAGGCGAAGAGCCTGCTCTTATGTCCTGGTCGAGGATAAACTTTACCGGCGAGGATTTTCCATTCCGCTGCTCAAATGCGTCGAGGAAGAAATGGTCGCTCACATCTTGCGTGAAATCCACGAAGGAATCAACGTCCAACATCTCGGTGGAAGGTCCCTTGCCCGAAAAGCCCTCCGAGCAGGATATTACTGGCCGACCATGCAGCACGACGCTAAAGAGCACGTGAAGAAACGCGATAAATTCCAACGGCACGGGGACATGCACCTGGCTCCACCTAACGAGCTCAAGGCTATGTCCTCCCCGTGGCCATTTGCCTGGTAGGGCCTAGACATCCTAGGACCCTTCGTGGTAGGATCAAATCAGAACAAATACCTAATAGTGGGGGTAGACTACTTCACAAAATGGATATAAGCGGAGGCTCTAGCCAAAATAACTGCCCTCAATATACTACGTTTCTACAAACGAAACATCCTCGCACGTTTCGACATCCCCCAAGCGATAGTAACGAAAAATGGGACACAATTCACGGACAGGAAGTTCCAGGACTTCGTCGTCCAACTGGGCACGAAGCAACATTTCGCGTCTGTCGAGCACCCTCAAACAAACGGGCAGGCTGAAGCAGCTAACCGGGTCATCCTTCGAGGCCTCAAATGAAGGATGGACGAAACAAAGAAGGCTTGGGTCGAGGAGCTGCACAGTGTCTTATGGGCATACCGCACAACTTCACACTCTACAACTGGGGAAACACCTTTTCGTCTAGCATACGAGACCGAGACTGTAATCCCCATCGAAGTTCACATACCCTCTAGGCGAACAGAGTCACCCCTAGACGAGGAAATGAACGACGAAGCACTAAGGGAGGAACTCGACCTCGTCGAGGAAATCCGAACAGGGGCGACCCTCCATGAAGCCTCCTTAAAACAAAAATTGCCATCAGGCACAACGCCAAAGTCATACGACGAGAGTTCGACGTGGGCAGCCTCGTCCTAAGAAGAAACCATAAGGACTCTCGTGAAGGCAAGCTAGCCACAACTGGGAAGGACCTTATCGCATCCGAGCAAAGACGGGGAATGGGGCCTACACTCTAGAACATCTCAATGGGGAAGAACTTGCTCGACCATGGAACACCGAAAAGCTAAAACAATACTATAGCTAAGGCCCTAATTCTCGGTTCGACCCGTCGCGACGACGAACGTCAGCTACCGACCATTATGCACGTCTAGGTACAAACGTCGCATATTGATAAAGCAGAACCCCGCTCAGTAACGAGTCAAGTATCTGCTCGACACTGGTCCTCAATCGAGCATCACCGTCGTCAGAGTACCATGACTGGCAGAACCCTAGCTCGCGATGGGACGTTCACGCCGCGAACTCAGGCCTCAAACGCGACCTGAGCTCCGCATCCTCGCCAGGACATTGCCCGGCAGTTTGACCAGTACCCCTCACGGCCGAACACATCTATAACGAGCAATTCCCTTAAACTTGAAGCAAATCAAAATAACCCCTAGTACGGGCATACATACACAAACGAGCATAAGTAACAACACTTAGCAAAATATAAAGCAGGTATAACCATGCAAAATCACGAAACCGGCCACGAGGACGGGGCACATGCATAATTAAAACTGATAAATGGCCACTAAGACCATGATTGTATTGGATTACATAAACGGGGGGCCATGCCCCCAAAATAGGTTACAACAAATACACGACACGCAGGCCGGACAAATTACAACAACAACGAGAAAACCCTTCACTCGTCCATCCGGTCGGTCTGCTCAGAGTTAGGCTGAGGCTCCTGGTTCTCCGCGTCCTGATCCTCGGCATGCTCTGCAAGGAGGGAGTCGGGCATGATGATACGGCCACCTTCAACATGCGTCATATAGTGGGTACCCTCGATGGAAAATTCGAGTTCGGGGTTCACTACCCGTAGTTGAGACACGGCATTCCTGAAGGATTCGTCCGCAATGACGATGTTGTCATCCTAGGCCGCCAACATACGGGCAACCAGTTTAGACCTTGTCTTTAATTTCTTCACATCCTCGGGTTCATCCTCGCCCGGAGCATTGACCGCCCTCAGGTGCTGGAACAGCTCCTCAGCCGCTGTCTTCTCCGCTGCCAGCGTAGAATTCTCCTTCTTCAGCCTGGCCACCTCTTCGACAGCCGTCTTTCGGGCATCACCAGCACTCTTCAACTCTACATTAAGAGACGCCACGGTAGCCCGAGCAGCCTTGAGTTCAGCCTCAGTTGCAGAGTCCCCTTCAGCATATATGGTCGTCATCTCCAGAACTCTGACCAGTACAGAGGCATCCTGGGCCACCAACGCCCTCTTGCTCGGGCAATCCATGCTTTCCAGCCGAAGAGATTCTGCCCTCGGCACGACCAAGGAGTTCCCCTCAAAGAATCTTCTATCAAGTATGCAAGGAGGAAGCTCGAACTTCCCTTTCTCTGGGGCCCGGCTGAGATCCACAGCGTCATTGGCCCTCGGCTGCTTGGTTCGTGAGGTCAAAGGCAAGGGGGATCCCCGGGGAGCGGGAGTAGGAGAAGAGGTCCCCCCAGCAGACTGAATATGAGTGGGCACACGCGCGTTGAAAAATCGAGACTTGGGAGGGGCCGTTCCGGGCTTGTTCCTTGCAAGAGCATTCTTTACCATCCTCTCATGAGCCTGAGGCATCTCACCTGCACAAACAAAATAAAAAACATTAGATAACGAAGACAAAATGAGTCGATCAGGTCATAATCACTAAGACTACCGCGCAATTTATGAGCGTCTGCGAGAGTTTTGCACTCCAGAAGCGCCTTAGTGTTGATAAATCGACACTCCACGCGTCTGCTGCCATCATTCTTGAGGATCAGCTCCCCCTTCTTCTTGAGGCACTCTGCGAGACGAAACGAGCTAACATACTTTACCATCTTTTCGTAGGAGGCAGCATCCTGCTCGTTCAAGTTGTGCGGCTGGAAGACATACTCGTTTGGCCTTTTGGTAAAATGGGCAGGTCCCTAGTGGATAGGAAACTTGTATATTCTCTCCCCGATATACCTCTCATCCTCGTCACGCAGGTCATTATCATCCTCATCGACCTCGATCTCCCACACATAAGTACTGTTTTGGGCAGCTTCCGACACGGGCTCTATAATATAATACCTCTCCTTGAACGTCCGTATAGATTCAGAAAAAAGCTTGAACAACTTGCGAGGCTGTTTCAACGAAGCCCAACCGTACATCCTCCCCGATAGCTGCCGTTGAAGGTGGAAGACAGTGAAGAACAAGGGAAGAGTAGCCCCTATCTTCAAGAAATCACAGGTCAGCTCAAACGCCCGTGTAAAGGCCAACGAGTTCGGATGCAACTGCGTCGGGGCCAAATTCAAGTGTACGAACACGAACTGCTGAAATTCCGAGAACGGAAGCCTCATTCCTAGCTCCTTGAACGCGTATTCATACATGGTGAAGCGCTCCCCGTAATTCGTACATACCCTTTCATCCTCGGTGGGAAAGTGCACTTCCCACTCCCCCTCTGGCCCGACTACCAAGAAAACATCTCCCAGATACGAAGCAAACTCGGACACGTGCTTGGCTGGTTCAGCCACCTCCTACTCCTCCGCGGAATCCTCGACGACACCATCTTTCATATCTTCCAACTCCTCTTTCTCCCCGACCTTGCTGGGGGTACTTGAAGTCGTTGAACTACTGCTGTCCGAGGAACTTGCTTCTTCCTCGGACGAATCCAGGATAATTTCTCCATTTGGCCCTGTCGCCATATCGATCACCTGAAAAGCAGAGAAATAAGTGAATTCGACGATAGATCAAATCCACCCTTCCACGGCTAGTCAAGTGAAAAGGCGCACAAAGGGATGAGGATGATGTCCTCGGCCTAAGCCCTAACATCAAAAGAAAAATTCAGAAACCTCCCCGCGAGGAGATGCTCGAGGCAAATTATCCCCAGGCGAGGAACTTCCCCGTGCTCATACCCAGTTTCCGTTTGAAGCTTCACCGGACACTACAAAGCTTCACCGGAATCTGGGAGTATTCGATCGGATAATTCATCACCAACCCAGAAGATGAAAGATCACGACGGTTACACATGCATCGTCGTTGCAACGATGCCGTGAACCGCCCTCCTCACTAAAACATACTAAAAAGCGCAGCGACGCATCAGAGGTGGAAAATGGCATAACCATCGTCCACCACCAACAATCGCCAGAAACGAAGCTAACCGTCCTCTAAACCTAGCCCTAACCGCATGCAATCTACCATTGACCATCAAAAAGAGTAAATCGGAGCAAAATCAACGAACTTACTTGGGTTAAAGAGACGAAAAGTGGTTGCCCAGAGTTGAGACGGCGGCCGAAAAAGCTGATAGCACGAACGGGCAGGAGCTCTGAAGGAGACGAAGAGAAACAAGAGCGAAAAGTTCAGAATGAAACGAGTTTCCCTCTTTTATACAGAGGGGCACGTGCGATGGCACGCCCTCGTAGGTCATGATGGCTATTGACTAGCCATCATTGCCTAACAACTGCTACACAGAGCTCTAGGCACACGTGGCGCCCCAACGTTTCCAATTCCTACCATCCGTCAGTCTCCCCGTACGACGAGCAGTTCAGACACGGTCATGAATGTCACGGACACCATTGGTCACGGGCACCACGAAACAGTCTTCCTCGTCACCAAACGACGACTTCACGCTAGCTCCCCGAAGCAACGAGCTGACCTTAAGTCATCACTCCCATGCTCGGGAGCAACGACTTGGGGGGCTCCTGTTCTGGACTGGACCAATGGCTAGACATGGCCCAATCCATCTCTGCTCCCAGAACGGCCCAATTGCCTAAGTCCAATCCACCAAAGGACAAAAGTTACCTTTCTGCCCCCCCCCCCAACCGGGCAGGGACTGCATCGATCCTCCCCGAAAATGATGCCCGTTCCGCACGGCTTATTCACTCCCCGAACAGTTTCGGGCATGTGCCTAACACTATGCCTATGCCCGACATAACAGCTAGTTTCGGGCATCCTGCCCGACACAACGACTAGTTTTGGGCAGTTGCCTATTCTTTGGGAAAACGGTTATTTCGCCCCGAAAATAGGACCGTTAGCCACGCGCTGGGGACACTATATAAACCCTCTCACTTGAGAGGGTCAGATATCAAATATTCACCTTCAAAACTCATACTTTGTACTTGCCCATTTTCTCTGACCATTTCTTACTTGAGCGTCAGAGTGCCTTGCAGGTACACCCCCTCCTCCTCTCCATACGCCCAGTATCTCAGTCGTACTTCGTGGCCCACTTATACAGGATTTGATCTAGGCTTCACGATCATATATATATATATATATATATATATATATATATATATAAATGATTATTCACAAAAGAAGAAGTTCACGTGTCTTCCTTCCTAATTCCAACCTAAATTTGTTCATATCCCTCCTAAAATTCTAATTCCCTCATAATGTCCTTTTCATTTTCAAACTCAATTTCATTTCAGAATTAATTTCAATTTCTATTACAATTTCACTTCAGGATGGTGGCTGATAGTTGTTGGGACGCTTCGATTAGCCTCCGTGTGGTTCGGTTTCTTTGATATTGGGGCACTTCGACTCGCTGTCTTCTCTCAAACTTCCAGTATGTACTCTTTCTTTCCGCATTTTACTCCAAATTGTTTCATTCACACATTTCAATGCTAGATTCTGTTTCTAGAGTCAGATATGGTTGCTTGGCTAGAGTTATTGTAATGAGCCACACAATTGATACAGGTTCCTTAATCCAATGTATGAGAATATGAGATCTCATAGATCCCAATGCACTCTAATTTTTTTTGGATTTAGATTATTAGGTGAAACAATGAATCTGATCCTTCTTTCACTCTGCAAATCTTCTGAATAAAAGTTTTGATTCTTAGGTCTTGCTCATTTTTTTATAAACAGTTGTGTAGTTGACGATCTAAGCCATTGATTTTGTTTTGATGCATATATATAACTAGTAAGAAACCCGTGCATATGATATGCAGATTTTGATTTTATACAGTAATGGTTGTTGTAAGGTGGACCTTGTATAAATTACGACAGACCATTACGGCTAGTTCTATTATAACTCAAATATAAAGTTATGTTCATTGACATGTAATTTATACCGAAACAGCTGAAAATGAAATAGAAGCATCATTCTTTACCTATTGATCTTGATTTGATGGCTTACATAGATACTTTTATATATTAATGAAGTAGTAACGGAACCTTCTGATCTTAATTCAATGGCTCATGACATTTTGACTGTGTTTTTCATAACTGCCTGGAATCCATGTTTGGGTTGAACATGAATCTGAATTCTGATCTGAACATCACATATGTTGATATTTGAAAATGTAATATTGCAATATGTTATTAACACACTATCTTCTTTATCATATATTAATTTAGCTTGAACTTTATGCCCAAAATATGCAGTGAAAGTAGTTGAAAATTTAGAATTTGAATCCTTTTCTCTTGTTGGAAGCAGCAAATGCTTATGCAATACTTGTATATGCAAAGACAGAATCAATTAACACAAAATGAGCAATCATCTCATGGTTTGGTTGATTTGTGTTTTTGTTATAAGTAATGTTATGGATAATATGGTAAAATCGAGCCACGTCAAATTCAACTAAACCTTTGATAATAGCGCAAAATCAATAATTAGCATTTGTCCTTTTCAACCACACTACCAAAACTTGCGACATCTGACATTGATTTTACCCAGATCATCATTCTGTGATGCGAATACTATTTTTGACTTTTAAAATTCACAATGGTTTTGCAAAGTTGTTTTGCTTCGTTTCTATTACGAGCTTTCTAGAGTATAATTTCAAACATTATTCTACTATGCACTGCAGAATTATGGGAACTGATTAGAGTTTATCATTTGTTGCAGTGACCGAAGTTCATGGACGCACATTTGGAACTTGGACACTATTAACATGCACCATCTGCTATATCTGTGCATTCAACCTTGATAATAAGCCTATTTACCTTGCTACTTTATTATCATTCGTCTATGCGTTTGGTCACTTCTTGACCGAATACCTAATTTATCAAACAATGGCAATTTCGAATCTCAGTACTGTCACCATATTTGCAGGTATGATAAATATTATTCACGTGTCCCGCCAATTTGACTTATATTACGTTGTTTGTCTTAATTTCAAAACCAATGATTCAAATACATGTCCTCTGCTTTATTCCTTGCAGCCCAATATTATTCTGGAACTTCCTCAGTCTCACTTATTATTGCCCTCTAATTTCAGCATCATATACTCATTGATCCAACATATTATAATATCTAACTTAATCTCATGTCAAAATAGGAACATCAATAATATGGATGCTATTACAATGGAATGCACATCTGAAAGTCTGGTCGAAGTCTTCCTATAGAAAGCATTAGCAAGCAAAATGTCAAGGGATGAAAGTATGATGTGATTGGTACTATCTAAAACTCTTGCATGCTTGGATTCGTGGTGAGTTTGCCTGTGATTTTGCAAAAACTATGGTGGCAAATCTGTGATACCAAACTCGCGCTGTCTGTTAGGAAATCAAAGAGACGAGTCTCTAATATCTTATTGTTGTCCTTTTACTTCACTTTAAGCACGTCATGGAATAATGGCTCAATGATCATGTTCAATTTGCAAAATTTGTTGCCGATATACGTGTCATGTTGTAATTCCATTTTCAATCCCTTTTCTCCTATTGTTATGTAGTAATGTAACAGTTATATTATTTTTCTTTAAAAGACAAACTTGGATCAGTTATTTTCGAATCAATCTTGAGGTCAAAATAACATATTCTGCTTGGTACACTGACAAACTTGAACCCTGATACAGAGTGGCCTGACCACAACAACTATTTTTGTTGTTATATATTTGAGAATATTTGAATTTAAATTGGAGTCGGGATTTGTTGGCACGGCAATTGCCTTCGGCTTAGGAATCTGGTTGAATGTCGTAATACTTTTGTGCTTCGTCAAGTATTCTTCTGCTTGTGAGAGAACACGTGTGCCATTTTCCAAGAAAGCTTTCCTTGGATTTAGAGAATTCTTTACCCTTGCTGTTCCTTTTGCTGCTATGGTTTGGTAACTATTTCTTATTGCTCTCCTTTTCTTTTCTCCTTAATCAAAACAAGTCATGAATATTACTCTCAAAGTTTAAATTTTTTCTGCACAACCATTCATGATTTAGCCAACATGGTTACTTGTTTTACCACATATATATACATATGTCATCTATAATTGTCCGTCTTCTTTCAGTCTCAAATGGTGGGCATGTGAGGCGACTCTTTTGCTAGCTGGACTTCTTCCCAATCCGGAGTTGGAGACATCAGTTATCTCTATATGGTAACATATTTTGATTTCAGGATATGCTTACTCAAGTTTTTATTATTTTCTATATGGTTACATCACGCAATAGATTATATTTTAGGAGAAACTAAAACCACTAATTTCTAACTTTCTTATGGTTTTCTGATCAGCTTGTCTATCTCTACACTGCACTTCATTATATCTATTGGACTTGAGGCTGCTACTAGGTTTTTTTCTCTCTTCACCATACTACATGGCAATTTTGTCCATACACTAATACTAGTATGTAAACATAGTAAAATTAAAAGTAACTCATTTGTTTTTTGTGACAGCACACGAGTTTCAAATGAATTAGGAGCAGGAAATCCAAAAGCAGTCCGTTTTTAAAAAATATTTGCAACTTGCGGCGGTTCAAACCGCCACAATATACCTTCGCAATCACAAAAATCATTAAGCAAGTTAAGACGGTTCGAAACCGTCACAATATGGAGATTACAACAGTTAGCTACCCGTCGTGAAAATAACGACGGTTTGTACGACAATTTTCACAACCGTCGCAATACGGCCTCGCGACGCACGTTTCCGCGACAGGACTGAAACCGTCGTAACTTACAAATTGTGATGGTTCTAACCGTCGTAATCTGCCAAAATGAACCGTCGCAATTTTCCAATTTTCTTGTAGTGAGTACCAATCCCTTCGGATCGGGTTTGAGAACCATTGGCAGAAGTTATAGTAGGTAAGAAACTAGAGGTAGAGAGGGAAGAGAAAATATTTTTATTACCAGTAAAATAATCAGACGCACCAGAATCAAGGACCCAAGGTCGAAGAAGAGATGATTGAGAGAGGCAAACAGATGAATTACCAGTGTGTGCTACCGTAGCAGTAGAATTTGAGTTCTGATAATTTTGATACCACCTGAGGAAATCATCATAGTTTGGCGTAAAGTTCTGAGGAGTAGCCATGAGTATCTGAAGAGAGAACATATCACGCGATCGGCCGCCGGGCGTGCTGTCACGTGCGGTTCAGGTGGCGGCGCGTGATGCCCACGCGTGGAGATGGAGGTAGCGCGTGTGGGCGCGTGCGGAGGTTTCTACCTATGAAAAAGTTTGTCGGAAGGTCACTGGGAATAGTAGCGACGGCGGCAGATGGCGGCTATGGGGTTATCACCGGAGAATATTGAAAACTGATGGTGGGGTCGGCTTTCTGAAACGTCGCCGGAACAGTAACAACGGCAGTGGAGGCAGGGTGGTTACCGGAGAATTTTGAAAAGTGAGAGGCAAACAGGAGTGGCAACATGGTTTGAAAAAAAAATATCACCGGAAGACAGTGGGTTAACCGGGTAAAGCACGACGAAGAAAGAATTGCCTCTTAGTAGGCTCTAGATACCATGTTGAAATACAAGAGACTAAGAGACATGTGAATAAATCATGTGTTTTGAAAAGCACTACAGAGACATTATTATACATAGATAGATTACAACTAATTACATGATATAGTCGATGTGGGACTATTCTATATACAAATATTCTTAACACTATATATATTTACAAATATCAACAGTCTCAAAATACAACAAAGACACACCATACATAGACCAACAAAGCCAAAAGGCATTAAAATACACCATAACAAGATGCTTAATTTCTACACATCCATAGGTTGTGATGGATTACTTTCTTCTCCTTTCAGGTTTTTGCATTTAAGGACCATTGTCCTGTCACTTCTCCTAAACTCCAAGTTTCTTGCAACTTTTGGTTTGTTTGTCTTATTCTTCTGTAAAATATAGAATATTAGAGGTGCAACACATCAACAGAATTATTCCAAATCATTATGAAATGGTATAATAAACTCAATTGGTTTAAGAACTCTAGGAGTAGTAGAAACAGGTGCAGCATGTACATCATCAGTTGTTGGATTAGGTGCACTCAAAATATAGTAAGGTGTAGAAAGTTGTATGCCAGAGTCAGTTTGTGAAGATGTAACAGGTGCACTATGATTTGTTTGAGTTTGTACAGATGTAACAGGTCCAGTAACAGCAAGATTGCCTTAGGGTATAAAGTGCCAAAGGATAAGTTGGAGAACTTGATCGAAGTTCGAGGAAGAGTACGAGCAACAAGGCTTTGTCCATCAGATCTAGCATTGACGAAGTTAGGATCGGTAGATGCAGAGAACTTTGAGATCTGCACCGCCGAAGATTTACTTAGCAATGATTGGAGAAAACTCATAGTTGATTATTTGAAGAATCCAGTCGGGTCAACAGATTGAAAGGTCAAGTATATAGTTTTGAGGTATATAATTAGTGGAAATGAGTTGTTCAAGAAGACTGTTGAAGGAGTTCTGCTCAAGTGCCTTGGTGAAGAAGAGGCATATCTGGTTGTGTCGAACACTCATAGTGGAGCCTGTGGTGCCCATCTAGTAGGACACAAGATGAAATGGCTATTATGTCGCCTGGGCGTTTATTGGCGTACCATGCTTAAGGATTGTATTGATTTTGCAAAATGTTGCAAAGACTGCGAAGTTCACTCAGGCATACAACACGTTTCTGCAAGTGAGTTGCATGCAATAGTGAAACCTTGGCCATTCAGAGGATGAGCTTTGGACCTCATTGGCGAAATTCGACCTGCGTCCTCTAAAAGCGAGAAATACATATTGGTCGGTATTGATTACTTTATAAAGTGGATAGAAGCAGTCCTTTTATTGAAAGCTGATCAAGAGGCCATAATTGAGTTTATTGAAAATAATATTATCTACAGATTTAGAGTTCCCGAAACTATTACGACTTATCAAGGGTCAGTGTTTATTGGTCGAAAGATGCAAGAATTTGCATCAGTAATGGGAATTAAGTTGTTGACTTTAACGCCCTATTATGCTCAGACAAATGGGCAGGTCGAAGCTGCTAACAAGATCATTATTAGCTTGATCAAGAAACATGTTTGGAAGAAGCCAAAAAATTTGCATCGAACGTTAGATCAAGTCATACGAGCTTGTCGAACGTCTCCAAAAGAGGCAATTGCAACAACACCATTTCAATTGGCCTACGGCCATGAAGCTGTGTTGCTTGTAGAGATTTTTTTAAAACCAGTCCGAATTCAGCGTCAACACGAAAATCCATCCGACCAATATTGGTGTATGATGTTAGACGAAATGATTGAATTGGATGAAGAAAGGCTAGCAGCATTAGATGCGTTAATACGACAAAAAGAGCGAAATGTTAAAGCCTATAATAAGAAGGTCAAATCCAAAATATTCTCAAGTGGAGATTACGTTTGGAAAGTAATTTTTCCTATGGATCAAAAGGATCGAACCTTAGGCAAATGGTCCCCAAGTTGGGAAGAACCATTTCGAATTCTTCAAGTGTTTTCAAACAACGCTTATGAAATCGAAGAACTGTCTGCGGATAAACGAATTCTTAGAATAAATGGTAAGTACCTAAAACGGTATAGGCATATGCTACAAGAGATTCGAATTAATCAAGAGTAATGCGCTAACGAAACAGAGCTTCTACCATAGTATTAAAAAATGCTGAAATGGAGTCATTACAAACATTAAAACTCGCCAAAGATGGAAGAGTCATTGCATAAAGTGGTCACCGCCACTACAACACGAAAAGATTAACAGAAATGTTGGTGAAGCAGGAAACTGCGACTTGAATTCTTCTAGCTTGGTCCTGGAGAGATTGAGCCTGGTAAGAAGACGTTTGTAGATGTCTTCTAAAGGAGTCAGCTCAAGTCCTAGGTTGAGGGCGTGGTTGGCATGTTTGACTCCTTTGATGGCTTCATCATCAATCATCTCTTTAATCAGAAGTGATTGTCCTGAGGCCAATCCAGTTTTCTCCCTCTCCAAGCCATCGATCTCCTTAGTCAGTTCAAGAATCTTCCCACGACGTTGGGAAATTTGTTCGTTAATTGAAGTTGTCTTGTCGTTGTATTCTTGGAGCTGAGTCTCGAGTTGATCGACCTTTTTATCAGACACCTCACTAGCCTCCCAAGCTCATGCGGTGGCACTCTTCACCCTTTGAAGTTTGGGGGTGTTTGAACGTCTAAGATCAATGTCGTTGCAGACCTGATCGAAGAAGGATTTAAACTCAAAAAAGAATTTGAGCAAGACATCGGACGCCCGCTGTTTGTTAAGTTCAACTAGTAGTTTCCTGATGTCTGTTCCAAGATTAGCATCTTCTTCGATCACAACAAGGAGATTGACATCAAAAATATTAGCTTTCAGCTGCTGAACCAGAAGGTTGATAGCATCCTCACCAGTATTAACTAATGGCGAGTCGGAAGCTTGGGCCGATTTGGAGTCCATCGACAAGCTTCTCAATTTCTGAAGCCTCTTGAGAGCCTCAGATGGATTTCTTTTCATAAGGGCTAAGATCTCAGCCTGGCTAAGAGAAGAACATGACGCAAAGTCATGCACATCAGTCTAAATTGACTCTGGTCGACCATGTTGGATGTTCTCTTGGACGAGAGTAACTTCGACACGGGGTGTACTTTGTTCCTCATTGTCTTTAGCATGCTTTTCTGTTGGGGCAGTGTGATCATGAACAGACACAATATTATCATCTTCTTCCATGGCATCAATAGGGGTGGATTTGATATCTATCATCACCTCTGACCTAGTTCGTGCAGCAGTTGTCGTATGCATTGGTTGGGAGACTGTTTCAATTGTCGAAATAATAGAGTCAAGAAAATCAGACCAGTGTATGGGCAAAAGCGAAGGAGATGCGGATCGAAGGATACCTGCAAGAGCCGCTTCTTGAGTTTGGACCATGTCTTGGCCATTGGCTATTCCCAAATTATCCTGAAGAAAGAAAGAAAATATCAAAGATTGGAAAGAGAACAACAAAATAATTACAAGAAGGACTACACATACCTTGGGGGCATCAACTTCGTTGTCAGGATTGTTGTGAAGTAGAGTAGTGTTAACAGCGGTCGTGGATGTCGGAGTCTGGGTAAATTCTTTTTCCTTTCTCTTTTCCTTTTTCTTGGGAGTTATTTTCGGAGATTTGTTAGGATGTTGGAGTCTGGGTAGATTATTTTTCCTTTCACTTTGATGTCAATTGAAATTATGTTCGATTAGCGACAAGATGTCACACACAATGTTGATATATCACTCATATTAAGTGGGGAAATAGTCCCACATTTGATAGGAATGTGGTGACTTGAGCATTTATAAGTGGGAGAACACACTCACCTATCACCTTAAGGTTTTAGGTGGACAAGTGGCGTGTCTCTCACAAAGGTGCCTAGTCCTACACTAATATTCAATGCTCCCTAGTAAACTCCCCCCAACAAATGGTATCTTGAGCCTTTGGTTTGTAAAGGGACCGGCTTACATGTATCGAAATGCCCAGGAAGTGGTGTTCTGTTGAAATCGAAATGCCCAGGAAGAGGTGTATTTGAAATACCTAATAAGAGGTGTCTAGTAATAGGTATTAACGGCGGTACAAATATATGTGGACAAAAGATGTACCACATGAGGGGGAGCATTGTGGACTCACACTTGAGGGGGAGTGTTGGAATAATATAACAAGTGTGAGCAGTATGAATAATAGTCCCACATTTGATAGGAATGTGGTGACTTGAGCATTTATAAGTGGGAGAACCCACTCACCTATCACCTTGAGGTTTTAGGTGGACAAGTGGTGTGTCTCTCACAAAGGTGCCTAGTCCTACACTAATATTCAATGCTCCATAGTAAACTCCCCCCAACAAATGGTATCATGAGCCTTTGGTTCGTAAAGGGACTGACTTACATGTATCGAAATGCCTAGGAAGTGGTGTCCCGTTGAAATCGAAACGGCCAGGAAGAGGTGTATTCGAAATACCTAATAAGAGGTGCATAGTAATAAGTGTCAACGGCGGTACAAATATAAGTGGACAAAAGATGTACCACATGAGGGGGAGCATTGTGATACTATAACAAGTGTGAGTAGTATGGATAATACTTGAGCATTTATAAGTAAGAGAACCCACACACCTATCACCTTAACGTTTTAGGTGGACAAGTGGTGTGTCTCTCACAAAAGTGCCTAGCCCTACACTATGTATCAATGTTCCCTAGTCTAAAACTCCTCTAACACACACAATGTTGATACAATGTGTGAGACAATATACTTTAAAAGGAGTGACAAACAAATAAACAAAATAAATTTCATAGATAATTGTTAACCCAGTTTATTGCAATATCACCTACATCTAGAGGACATCAACCTAATGAAAAGAAATTTACTAATTAAGAAGTCAATTATACACGACAGTCTCATCTGAAAATTTCCTTGTGCCCCTTTTTCAATACTACCCATGAATTTGAGATAGGCCCCCCTTAAATCAAAGATCCCTCTCACTTTTATCTAACACTCTTCCCGGTATTTGCAAAATTGCAATTTCATGAGACGTTATAAATAACAATTACAACCAAATACTTTATCCTTTAAAAATAAAGACATTAAAGAATAGAGTATTATAAAGAAAAAAAATACAAATACTCAAAGAAAACCTAATTATGATACACAAAAACAATTTCTTATAAAAAAAGTTGAGTCTTTAAAAAAAAAGAAACATCTCTTTATATAAGAGATATGATCAAACCACAAAAATCCATTCAGGTGAAAAAGCAAAGCAGATCAAATCAAAATAAATCTTCATAAAATCAAATCTTCAATAAAGAAGTCAAATCCCTATCTTATAGTTATAATATATTAAATTAAATATGCTTCATCCATATTTATAATTTAATAAAATCTTTTTCAAATTGATTTGGATTAACACACTTTTTCGAATGCAATATTTTGATGGAATTAAAATTGAAACGAATCTTCTAATTAAATACTAAAGCAATCAGTGTCGGAGTAACATGCGCTAGAGACAAGATCTCTCACAACAAATCAATACATCTTATTAAAAAAAGTTGTCTACGGATTTTTTTTTTCAATCAACTATAACAACATGTTTATTTTGAAATTTAAGGAAAATAGAAGTTTGTTTATGTCAAGAGAAGGTATAGATTGATGCATCTAATACCAAATAAAATTGCATAGGAACAGTTTAAATTGAAAATATTACAATTGACTCTATCAGGATATTAAATTGGTTATCTATGGAATTGATTGGAGAGATTTCAAATATTGAAATGGTTTTTCAAAAATACAAATAGCCAGATGATCGCCGAGAACCAATTTAAAAAATACAAGTAGCCAGATTTCAAAGATATTAAATTGATACGTGACCAATTTTTGAAAAACCAATTTAATATCTATCAAAAATACAAACTTGACTTTATGGAATTGATTGGAGAGAAAATTTCTGAGTCAATTAATAGAGACAAATGTACAGAAAGTTAAGTTTGTGGTAATGAAAAAAACCTCAGTACATGATAAAGCATCAAATAGACCTTATTATATAAAAGTCTTTGTTTGAAATGCATGTGATTGCAATTAATACAAGAAAGACCTAAACAAATTGAAGAATCCACTATAAGAGCCAAGATTCAACAAATAACTTTCTTTGAATTTAAACAATAAAGGACATACGGATTTCTCGGAGTTGATCAAGTTAACTTCAAAAATGGGCTTTCTCTCTCTAACTCTCTCTCTCTTTTTACACTTAGTTAACAAGAAAACATTTCTCATGGTCGGTTACTCTAGGAACAGTGGAGATGGAGAATGGCAATCGGTAACAAGAAGGAGCAAGGTCAAGAATAGAAGGTGGGATACGAAGATAAACATGGAAGCTAGAGAGGGGTCTAGTGCTAAGGTTGAAACGACGGTCTTCATCACTGAGTTTCTAGATTCCTACAACAAAAAAAGAGTTTAGGCAACAGCTTAAAAGCGCTGCCTAAAATAGAAAAACCATAGTCTAAATGTTTAAGGGACTCTTTTTCAGTCGTGGAGTAAACGGCCGTTGCCTATTCCTATAGGGTACGGTTTTTACACTCTACCCCACGATTAAAAATAATTGTTGCCTAAAATACGTGACTAAACTGCGGTTTATTTTGTTAGTTTAGACTACGGTTTTTTTACAACCACGGTTCCTGACCGTGGCCTAAACTACATTTTTTGTTTTAAGTAACAGTTTTTTAACCGTTGCCAGAAGAACATAATTTAAAAAAAAAAATATTAAACCATATCTTATTTAGTTATATTTCACCCTTAAGTATGGCAGACATAATCGATTATAGCATTATGTGTAAAATAGTTTTACATAAATCTATTAAATTAAGGTACAACAATTTGACATGAAGCACATGAGAAAATAAGTTTGAGAATTTAGATTAAACCACCATAGAAATATCTAATTAAATTTAGTTGAATTGATTAGGAATAAAACATATAGCACAACAAATACAACAAACACCAATACGATGCAAAAAGAAAAGTCTGGAAGTTAAATTTATAAATATGTTCAAACAACCTTAGTTAAATTAGTTGTGTGAAAAATAAAGGAATGCTATTTATCCAATTGCTCAACACTAGCTAATATTTATCCACAAATCTAAAAGAGGTTATAAGATCAAGGTTCAATCAACTCAACAAAACCACTCAAGTCTCATAAAATTGGCTCGTGGAGTATTCATGAGTTCATGTTGGATGAATGTATCAAATCATCATTATCTAGATGGATGATCCAATCCATGTCAAATTTCTAACTACAAGAATATTAAAAAATGTATGTCGGTATATTATAATAATAATAATAATAATCCAATAAAAAAAGTTAAAGCACATACTTTTATGGTAAGCTAATAAAATTGAACGCATAATACTAACATCTTGTATTTCAATATAAATGAATATTTAAATTATAAAAAATATGTACCAGGTCTAAAATGTTAAGCTATAAAACAAAATCCCAAAAATGGATTTTAGATTTCAAACTATCCTGTTTGGTACACTATTTAACATATTATATCCCAATTTATCATTATAGAATAATACAGTTCAAAAGACATGACTCCCACATTATGAGTAGTTCAAACTTTGATATATTGTTAAAGAACCAATTGATCAAAACTAGTTTTAGCTATTAATCAAAGATTCATGTTTCAAAAGGTCTTCAAAAGCATTATTTGTAACATATATTTGACATTAAGAATCAAATAGAGGCAATTACAAGTTTTTTTACCATTAACTTAACTACGAAATGACTATCAGTAACAACATCACACTATAAGTAATAAACTAAATAAAACTAAAAATAACATTTTATTAATATGATAGAATGGGTGATGTATTCAAATACTCAGAAATGTGAGCTTCTTCCCAAACAGAGCCCAAATGTAACAAAAAAAGAAGAAAAGGAAAAGAAGTAACTCGATAGGACATTATCGTTGTCCTAGGCCTACGTATTCCCTCAGTGCATTGGGAAAGTCAGGGTCAACGTAGTTCGACGGACTACGGGGAAGGTTTGCTCGTCGAGATATCGTATCTCGTGCCTACGTATCTTCAATCAGATGAGAAAGAAGAGTCAGAGCAAACGTAGTTCGGCTCAACAAGGGTTGCTTTGTTTGTGTTTTTTAATGGAAACGTCAGAGTGCACGTCCCAGTAGTTAGGTGTTGCAGCTCGCTGTATGGAGACTTAGGCATTACCTGTTTGCGGTAGAACGGACATGACAAGTCCTTAAGGAATAGAATGAAGAGAGGAGAAGAGAATTGTTTGTTTGTTTTTGTATTTTTAAAAAGAAGTGTTTCGATCATTTTTGTCTTAGTAACATGTATTGCATTCAAGTCTATTGCATAGGATCGAATGCATCGCATGGTCGTCCTAACAGGACGTATGCTAAACACTCTTGAAAGGCGGAGAGAAACTCCCCTCCTTCCATTTCCCATGTTTTAGGCTCACATGCAATATGCGCTAATCCTTTATTAAATGTTTTTTTGCTTTTGTTTTGAGATGAGAAGAAGAAGGACTCAAAGATTAAGAAGGGTAAAAGTCTAACGGGAGACTAATAATCCTAAGAGTTATCATGCTTGGAGATCCTAAGAGTTAGTGTGGTTTGAAGAAATCTAATCCTAAAGAAAAGAGGGATAGCATTACCTAATGCTTATCCTACCTCACTTTAATCAAAGATTAAAGATGAGCTAGGATCCCTAAGGGTGTGGATAAGTCGTACACACAAAGCATTATATCATGTTATTCACAAGCACACAAGAGAAATTGAAAGAGATAAAAGAGAAGAGATGTGAGTATGGACAAGCATCCACATACTCAAGACTTACCATAGCCCCTACACAAAATGGTTAGTACCAAAACAATTCAAATATGAAAGCATGAGTGAAAAATGTAAGCAAATAAATCCTAGTGTTCTAAGGGACACTCTAGGATTTCTAAAGGGCTAAACCTAAAAAGAATGCATCACTAAAGGTTAGTACTGACCTAGGGCAGTAGCAAAGCCTACTCACATCCACCAATGGTTACAAAGGCTTATAAAGTCAATCTATGCCTAAACAATCTACCAAACATCAAAGGAATGCAATGATATGCACTAAAGATGCACCATGAACACTTAAGAGATGTAAACATGCAATGATGCAATATGAAACACCACAACCAGTAGGAAACTAATTCACAAATGTCATTAAGTATCCATGAATTATCATCCATAACATGAGAATAAAACTCAAGAAGAAGAAGTGGGGAGAAGTGGAACAATGTCACACAATAATGCACAATGTTGTTTACTTACAAAACAAGTCACACATGAGAGTGAAATGCAATTATGAATGCAAAGGAACATGGATCAGTAGCATACATGTTATAAGATGACATGAGAATGCACAAATGAACAAGTTTGGTTCATACACAAGCCACATTAGAGATTAAGAAGAAGAGAACACAAGTTGAAGTTAACACAAAATGAAACATGCTTCAAATGTTTATGTAATTGTAATGCATATGATACGACATTATGAGTCAATAAAAATAGATGAAATGGTTTATATACAGGAGAGGGAAATATAAGAATGAATTTGAATGGCATACCAATATGAGATACACACAAACTATATTGAAGAAGAACAAGTGATAGATGCACAATTAAGTATGAATGCAAGATGAACCTTAATTGCAAAACATGTCAAAATGAAATGTGGAAGACCTATAATTTGACATACATGACCTATAATATTCAAGTAAACATGTGTCAAAAGATAACATCAATCATCTCAAGAGATCATAGGCAATATGACACACAACCCTAGCATATGCCTACAATGAAGCACATAAATGCACATGTAATCAATCAATTCATAAAGCAAAGTAAAAGATGAGAGAAAATTACACAAATCAAACTATATGATATCCAACCAGTATTAAATCAATACCCAAAAAATCATGCCAAAATTCCATGGAAATCACACTTAAAAGTCACTCACAAGTCCAACAAGGTCACACAATGCTAGTGCTCAAAGATGCTTATGGATGCACATGATAAAATGATCTTAAAATGCCATGAAAAATCAACAAGGATCCCTAAAGTGTCACACAAGTGTGGTCTAATTATTGGGAGAAAATTCAATTAGGAACTAAGTCCAATAAAATGGGGAAGAGGCATGTATTGTAATGAAGACCAATTAAAAAGAAATTAAAAGGAAAATACGAAAATATGAACAAAATCAATTAAAATCAGACTTAAAAAATATGAAAAATTATTTAAATGTGTTTTGATGATTAGTGAATTTTTATAGAATTTTTAGAATGCATTTGGTATTTTTAATAAAAGGAAATCAAAACAATATAAAAAAAAATTAATATAGAGTGAAAACATGCAGGGGGTGCAGACATAGTAAAATGATAGTTCAGAAATAATTGGGCTCCATGTGCGGCAGTGTGAAAAGCAATCAGACATAGTAAAATGATAGTTCAGAAATAATTGGGCTCCATGTGCGGGAGTGTGAAAAGCAATCAGAGTCCAGTCCACTACGCGCGTGTGTGTATGGGAATTAAGGTAGAACCTAGTCAAAAGTTTGACTCAATCTGAGCCTTTAGAACAAGTCAAATAAATCACTTATCACAAGTAAGCACATCCAATGGATCACAATGCACGAACACCACAATTATCACGCACGCACACACATGCAAGTAATCAGAGTCAACTAACATGGCACGTGATAGGGAGGGTACTCATTTATGTGTTGGCACGCTAATGGCCTTAGGATGAAACAAATCAGACGGATGTAATATAACCTGGTTCTAAAACCCTAGTTAAACCTCACCGGCCGGAGAAGGACCTCCGGTCATCTTCTCCGGCGAAGTACCGCCACCTGCAACCTCTGAACTCTCCAGAAACTCACAAAAAGTACATCAATCGAAAGAGGAAGTCAAGTAGGTCACAGATCCAGTCTTAAATTCTACAAACAAAACACGCACAAACAGATTCGAAACCAAGAAATTTTGCCCTAGATTCTGCAACTATGCATCTAACATGCCTATCAACTAGCCAGAAGTACCAGAGCTCCTATTGAGCATCCATAACAACAACATTATGTTAAAATCAAGAGGAATGCAGAGAAAACAGTTGAAGAAACCTAACCTGTTCTTGATGAGATTATAGTTGTAAGAATACCAGAGGTTCCTTCTTGAGTTCTTGAGCTTGAGATGAGCAAAATAAGTGCTATGGAGCTTTGATTCTTATGGAAATCAGTGAGATGAACTTGAAGATAATGAAGATCAGTGCTATGTTTCAATGCACCAACGCCTTGAGATTTATGAATGATGAATATTGAAGGAGAAAGTTGAAGAACTCGTGGCAAAGAGAAAGAGAATTCAGAGAGAGAATTGAGATGAATCAAGTGTGAGAGTGCAAAAATGAGAGAGTTCTCCAAATTCAGTTAGGATTTGATACTTATATCTTGAGTTAAGGGTTAACCATCTCAGTTGATGGTTAGAACCATGGTTAGTTGAGGTGGCTGAAGTAATGAGAGTGCACTGAATAATTTTGAAAATGAGAGGGATGAGAACTCGTGAGTGTTGTTATTGTGTGATGCTGAACATGGTAACTTATGGTGAGTTGAAAAGGATGGATGATGTATGTGTCATGAAGCTGCAAGACTTGTGAAACAAGTTTTGTTCTTTTTCTTCTTTGGTGTATGCTACTATGTATACATGAATGTGTAAGAACCATGTATGGCCAAATGAAGTAATGTGTGATGAGTATGCGTGTGAATGACTGAACCAAAGCAAAAACAATGCCATACCATTCTATTTTGGCAACCAAACATTCAGTGGAAATGTGGAAGTTTGAGGAGGAATTTCTTTATGTATGGTGGATGGAATGAGGAGTTTTTGGTGGCTATGGAAAGAGGAAACATGGTAGAACAAGATTGATGTTTGATTTAAATTGAATGGAGTCTTTAAAATGGTTTAAAAATGCCTCTAAAGACATTGGTGTCAAACTGGTATTGTGTCTTGGTTGGATGTCACGCGTGCCTGGCCAATGACCCAAGGTAAATTCAGCTTGAAGACCTTCACTTTGAATTCCAATAACTCTTAATCCCTTGATCAGATGAAAAAGTGATAAACATGAACATTGTAGAGGGCATGGAGAGGAACAACTTTGGTGTTCAACATTTTTTCATTTGGAGCCTTCTTCATTGAGAAAATCGGCTTGACATTTGGCACACCACCTGTTTGTTGAAATTATGGCCTGGAGGCCTGAACTTGCCTTGCCATGACTTGAAATTTGCCTTGATTTTGTCAAACTTTGATTGATCATAACTCCCTCAATTTTAATCCAATGGAAGAGTTCTTGGTATGGATTTGAAGCTTAAGATGTGATCTTTAATTGGCTCAACTTGGGCCTGAAGTTTGAAGCTTTTATCTTGAAGAAAGAATGCCTTGAAGTGTAGTGCAAAATGGTCCAAACTTGCCATTTTTAGAAACCCTAAGTTTCTATTTTGGGCAGTTTTCTTGATTTTTGATGATTCCTCCATCATTTCTTGATCAAATCTTGTCCAATGAACATATGTGACTTGAATTTCATGAATTTGACCTTAAAAAGTCAGGAGTTGACTTTTTCCTTTGCACAGTTGACTTTTCCCCAAATTTCTTGATTCTCAAGCAACTGATCAATTGAACCTCTTCTGAAATGAACCAATAGGTAATCTTCCATCCTTAGATACTTGATATCATGTAGAACACATTGAGATCAAGTTTGGGCCAAAATTTCATCAAGAGACTGCTTGAATCACAAACCCTAATATGGACTGCTTTTGCTAGGAGATAATGAACTGTCCAACCTTCTTGATGAATTCTCATCTTCCAATGACTTGTGGGATCAATTGAGATCATATGAGACATAAGAGACTCTTGAAGCTTGTTTGAAGACCCTTGGCTCTTGTTCTCTAGCTTTGGATGATCAATACTTTGAAATCAACTGATCACATGCCCTTTGCAACTTATATGAGATATGAGATGAAATGAGATCTAAATGCAATGCAATGAAACATAAGCTAGGCAACAACAAGAGGGAAAATTTTGGGGTGTTACAGCTGCCCCTATTCAATCATCTGTTAATAAGAAGGATGAAAGCAACAGTTATTCATACAATCAAGGTGAATTGTGAATGAATACGAAAACAACCAGAAAATTTGCATGTTGATTGAAGAAGAAAAGGGATATAAACCCTTCTGGAAGTATCAGCAAATAACTGCATAGATTGATACGACGTGTATCGAAATAGGGCTACAGACGATTATCAAGGGCCATACGGACGAGTACGGCAAGAAAACACGAACGGGTGTTGAAAGGACACGGACGAGTGTCAAAGGTCAATACGGACGAGTATTGAAATGAGAGTTCAAACACGGACGGGTGCTGAAAGGACACGGACGGGTGTCAAAAGTCAATACGGATGAGTATTGAAATAAGAGTTCAAACACGGACGAGTGCTAAAAGGACACAGACGAGTGTCATATGTCAACGATGCGGACGAGCATCAAACATTCATCAAAGGTACACGACGAGTGACCAAGTCGACGATACGGACGAGTATTGGACGATGATTAATAAGATACGGACGAGTATCTCAAAGGTCAATACGGATGAGTATTGAAAGGACACGGACGAGTGCCATAGGTCAACGATGCGGACGAGCATCAGACAATCATCAAAGGTACACGACGAGTGACCTAGTCGACGATACGGACGAGTATCGGACGATGATTTAAAAAGGAACACACACAAGTATTCGGGTCAACGATACGGACGAGCATCGGACAATCATCAAAGGTACACGACGAGCGACTAAGTCGACGATACAGACGAGTATCGGACGATGATTAATAAGATACGGTCGAGTATCTCAAAGGTCAATACGGACGAGTATTGAAAGGACACGGACGAGTGCCATAGGTCAACGATGCGGATGAGCATCGGACAATCATCAAAGGTACACGACGAGTGACCAAGTCGACGATACGGACGAGTATCGGACGATGATTAATAAGATACGGATGAGTATCTCAAAGGTCAATATGGACGAGTATTGGCTAAAAAGTTCAGACACGGACGAGTGCTGAAAGGACACGGACGAGTGTCATAGGTCAACGATGTGGACTAGCATTGAAAGGACACGGACGGATGTCCAAGGTCAATACGGACGGGTATTGGAAGTCAATACGGACGAGTATTGAAACAAAAATTCAAACACGGACGAGTGCTGAAAGGACAAGGACGGGTGTCTAAGGTCAATACAGATGAAGTATTGAAGAAATGAAAAAGGACACGGACGAGTGCTGGAAGAAAGGGGAATCAAAACACGGACGGCTGTTGAAAGAACACGGACGAGTGTTTAACAGTAAGAACTCTGAGGGGATAAACCAAAAGACCACCTGGACGGAGGGGTGAAAAGAAATCACGGACTGAAAATCCCGACAAACTTTGCAGGGGTTGCACGACAATGTTTTGTCTGTGAATTGCTCTGGCTTGTAGGTAAATGGTTGAACCTGGCTTATGTTTTGTATGCATATGTTTGAGTTTTGCCGTAATGCTCCATATCAATGGAATGCTACGCTTTAGAGAATGCAAATGTCATGATACATGCAAATGCAAAAGAGACTCCGGACGAGGAATCCAACTCTGCAGGGAAAAGGTCATTGTTCGATCCTTCAATTACTCTGTGGGGATTAACCCTTCTGTCGGGGATAATGCTTGCCACAAATTGCCAAAAATAAATTGGCTTGCAGATGCGCTGAGGTGTGATGATCCTGTTGAGGAAGTTTCCACTTGAATGACTCTGCCTTAGAGAGATTTATCTGTTCATAGAACTCCGCTGGGGATAAAATTTTCTGAATGACATTCTGCTGAGGAAATGAGTCATTAAAACTCTGCTTGGGGCTCTATCAAACCCAAGATCCTTTGCGAGGGATAATCAGCCTTCTGACTCAGCTGAGGAATCAGCCACTATTATCGACACAGAAAAGCTTGTAGCTGTTGGAAGTACTGAATGGAAGAATCGACTTAATAATATACAACGACATTGCCGGAGTTTCCTGTCAATCTCAAGCCGTTGCGAGTGACCGCTAATCAACCGGTGAACTTAATCAGTAAAAGTTGTGACAAAAGGGTGACATGTGAACCCTTTCCTGAACATGATTGCCCCGATATTCTACATAGGGATAAGTGATTACTCGTTTGGAAGACACGGTCCCTGCTCTTGAAAAGGCTTCAATCTTGCTTTTGAGCCTAGTACGAGGCTGTTACCTGCAAGCAAAAGGATATGCACATATGCCCCGTGCTGGGTATGACTTCTGCAATTGAGAAAATCTAACTCTGAACCACCACTTGTTGGGGATAAAGGTTTTGATGCATCTCTTGTTGGGAATATGAGTAATGAAGCCTGCTGAAGACAGGGGACCACAAATGCCTTGAGTTGGAATGCCCCTTTGTTTCAAGCCTTTTGGCTGATTGACTGCATATGCGTGAACAACAGTTTTTTTACAATTTTCCGTTTGCCCCAGACCAACATGGTCCACCAGAAGAAATTGTTCCAAGAGGATTTTACAGAAGACTTGACATCCGAAACGCCTCAATGTCTTCAAACTCTTGGAGAGATTCGTCGGATCTCGAAGTAACTGCCTCAGACTGTACGGTCTACAGAGAAATTCGCCTCGAGAAGATTCATGAACAATCTCATATCCCCGTGAGATATTCTGCCCAAATATTCTGAACCCTGGATAAGCTAATCAGTCGTCTGGATGGACTAACTTCTCATGCTCTTGGGATGGCCTGCCCCAGTATGAACCTTGAAGTGGTTTTGCCCCTGACTACTGATCTTCGAAAGAAGACCCAGAATACCTGCCTTTGGAGAGATTTGAATCTCGAAGTAGTTGCCCCAGTTTGGCTGAACTCTGAAGAGATTTCTCGACGTGATTGACTCAGATTGGCTTACACCTTAAAGAGAGGAATCGACGTGACTGGCCCAAATTGGCTACACCTTAAAGAGATGGTTCGATGTGATAGTCCCAGATCGACTACGTCTTAACACAACTTGTTGGGAAAGCTCCCGCTCAACAAAGTTTCATGAGGAAGTACCACTGGATGTGGCTGCCCTTCGGGAGTTTCAGGATTCTAAACTCGTCAAGATTAAGCTTCTGGACTGGATTTCCATATGTAAACTTCTTTCGATGTCAAACAAATGTATGCAAGCAGAAAAATGTTTTATTCTGAGAATGAAAATTCTAATGCAACACACATGTTAATCTTGAAGTTTTACTGAAAAGATGCCGCAAACCCTTTGTGAGCGGATCACGGGTTAGAATACGACATTAATTTTTGAACGAAAGAATGCAATGCACATGCAACACCAACAAAGATCTTTTAGCACAACTCACAGGAGTCAGGAACGCTATCTCTTAGTAGTATGCTTTCGAAATAACCCTGTTTCAATTGAGGACTTTCGGTTTTGTAACGGGTCCTGGTTCACGGTTATTGAAACAAAGGATACAGGGCTCAAAATTTATTAGTGCCCACCCACTCTTCGTGATGTCCTCCAGTCCTACGTTCAGCTAGTTTGGCACTAGCGTTCACCTCTCAAAAGAAACCTTTGTGATGGTTGAGGAACCATTGTCTTTTAACGGTTTAAGCACCAATCAGTTTGTTGGAGTAATAGTCATCCCTTTTCGTCTTTGTGTCTATGTCACATGACTCTATTCTTTCGCTTGAGGATCTTTCTTGGGTAATCCTGTTCGCATTTCGCTTTCACATTCTTTTTTTTTTTGCTTATCCCTAACTTTTGCCTGGACAGATTCTTTTGAATCTTTGATTTCGGAGTCCAGCGGGATGCCCTAACTTTTGCCTAAGTTGCTTGTTTTCAAATTTCAACTTAGCGGGCTTTTTCATTTCTTTTTTTTTATTCTCTTTTTTTCTTGAAAACGTCGTGTGACACCGACTGTCTTGATTTCTTTGGAAGGGTTGTGACTGTTTCACTTCTCAGTTGATGAGGGAAACCCATTGTGGTTTCTGCTCTTTGGACCTCTTGATGCGGTAGAGTGAAAAGTAATGGATCCTCAGATGCACACTCCTTTTGAGGTTTGAACGCTTGGTCAAACTAACTGACGCCTACCCTGCCCCGGGGTTAAACGTTAGGGTTTTTTTTTTACTAAAAGAAACTCCTACTTTAGGGATCCTATTTTGACAAGGGTCTATCTCCTTATATCTTCAGTGTTTGGGATTTGAAATAATGTCTTTACACATCGTCAACAGGGTTTTATCCAAAAGCACACAATTAGAGGTTTTTGCGTTTTCAACTCATCATCCTCCTTCAAGAGTTTAAGCACGACAGTTGGTATTGCAATGCACATATACAAACTTATGAGTGAATACGAATGGATTACTTCAGGAAAAAACATGCGCGCTTTATTAGGATTAACATAAAAAGAAAAACAGATTTCATGCATGCATACAAATGTTTTGACAAACATAAAAAGCTACACATGAGAATGCAGTAAAGAAGCTAAATGATTGTCCTTGTTGAGGAGGCTTGACTCCGTCTGGACTTATTGATTCTGAAGATGTCTTTGCAAACTGGGTGCTCATTCTGATGAAGAAAGTTCAATTTATGGGCCACCCGTCTGGTGTGATAATCTTTGAGTCAATCAAGTCTTGCACCTTATGTTTGAACACACTGCAATTGTCAATTGTATGTCCAAACGTTCCCGAGTGATACTCGCACCTGGCATTCATGTCATAATCCGGATGAAAAAGAAACGGCACTGGCAATACCTTGCCCAGCTGAATCAAAGAGCCTTGGAGAAGGCGAGCAAGAAGTCGGCTTTGAGAAATAGGAACTGGAGCAGACATTCTCTCAGACCTCCTAAGCCCTCGTTGCCTCCGTTGCTGATGGTTTTGCTGCCAATGTTGATTATGGTGCCTAATCTGCCTATGTATTTTTCTTTCCACATTTGGCCGAGGAACAAACAAAGGTTGCTGACGTGATAACTTTGAAACCTGAAGCTAAGGAATACACCCGTGACCTGAGGTAGACCCTAGAGAAGGGGAAGGAACATTCACTTCCTTTGCAGCTACTGGCGTAAGATCACCTGATACCTTCATGCCATCCGGTCCAAACTTGATTGCTTTGGAGTCAATTAAGTCTTGTACTTGGTGCTGGAATGCTCTACACCCCTCAATATCATGGCCTGGTGCCCCTGAGTGAAAATCACAATAAGCCTTGGCATCCCATTCTTTTGGAAGCTTTGCAATGGGAGTCAACTTCCGGAGCTCAATCATTCTTAACTGAAGCAGTTGCTGAAGTAATTTGGCATGACACATCGGTAGAGGATCAAAAACCCTTTCTTGCTTCTGTTGATGATGAAGGGATGCAACCGGAAGGGCCCCAGCTGTGATTTGCTGATATGGTAGTTTCAGAACCCAAGGCTTCTGGGTTGAGGAAGGTCCCTGAGAGGAGGGAGGAAAATCCATTTCTTTAGCAGCAGTTGGAGGAACATCTCTTCGCTTGACAGTGCTGATGGGGGCGAACTTGATTGCCCCTAAATAAATGAGCCCTTGGACCTTATACTTGAGCATCTTACAATTTTCAACATTATGACCAGGTACCCCTGAATGGAATTCACACCTATCATGGACATTGGAACCCATACGAAACTTGGTGTGTGGAGGTTCCGCAGCAATCAATTCAATTAGCCGAAACTTGAGCAAGTGTTGAAGCAACTGAGCGTATGGCATCGGAATCGGATCAAACTTCTTCTCAGTCTTCTCTGGCTTAAGACCCTCAAGAAACAGTTGGTGATGAAAAAGCTCTGACGGTGGATAGGATTCACGAGACAATCCATGGTCTAGAGGAGACCCCGAAGAGATAGGAGGAGTGAGAACCTCTGCTGCGGAAGCGGGCACTTGATTGTTTTCCTTTCTTAACACTTCATTCAGAATTTCCATAACTCGGCCCATCTGAGTCTTCATCCGATTGACTTCTTCCCTCAGCAGTTCCTGACCTCGTGACAACGCCTGAATGTCCCCCATAAAATGCCCCAGCTGGACCTTCATCTCAGTCACCTCCGCTCGGAGTTGTTCCATATCTGAACCTTGATTGTGGTGAATCGAGTAGTTGGAAGAAGTCATGTTGGCCATTCTGCAGAGAATACCCAGTCAGAATGATAATCCACACCCTCAGATTCGGGTACCAGTTATGAATGCATGTGAGTATGAGAATGCAATGCAGAATGCCATATTCGAAAATTTCCACGGAATCATTATGCTTTGATTCGAAAAATTTTCCTTACACTAACCTCAAGAAATAGATGGAAATGCTCAGTAGCAAGTCTCAAAATTAATATCCCTTGGAAATACAAGAACATGTATGCGAAAATGATGATGCAGATGCAACAGACATGAGATCAAGGCTTCCACAATGCTCAATACTGATGTGCTGCTAAATGGATAAGTTCAAAGGTCTGCTCTGAAGAGAATACCAGAATACCAGAATATCTGAATAATTAGAATACCAGAATGCCAGAATATCGGCATAATCAGAATACCAGAATGCCAGAATATCGGTATAATCAGAGTACCGACCTAATCAGAATACCGGGATGGTCAGAATATCAGAATACCATAATACCAGGCTGATGAGTCCACACTGATAAGAGAACCAGAATACCAGGTAGGATGAAGGTTACGGTTACCTGCAAACCTGTAAACAACCCGCCCCTCTCACATGTGGGTACTAGGGTCCTCAGTATCCCGGGCTCTCAGGTCGAGAAATGATGATACGTTCACCACTTCTGGTTTGGCATCATCATCAATCAAGGAGGCCTCAACTGATTCTCCAAAATGAAAGGTCCTCAGCTTCTGGCACTGAGGTCGAGAAGCAATAGTACATTCATCCCTCGGGGTACAGTACTATCGCCAATCGAGGAGTGCCTCCACTGATTCTCTTTCAAAAGGGACATCCTATAGCGAATTCCCAGCATTGGGTCCTCGGATCAAGAATATGTAATGGGTTTGCCATTTCTGGTCTACCATTATCACATCTCGGGAGGAGTGTCGCAACTGAGTCCTCGGGAATGGTCACCAGAGTCGACAGTTCCTCAAGAGAATAACTACTGGCCTGTATAAACATACAGTAGCAGATAGCTCCTGATAGAACCTCGCCTGGTTGTGGGTCTCATGAACAACAATACGTGGTCACCACCACGCAAGCGTCATGACTATCCACTCTAATACCCATGGGTATGCTCAAACCTGGGTAGTGAGCTTATCTCTCAGCACCCTGCCCACCAAACAGAAAAAACCAGCGCAGTCCAGCATAATAATGATATGTAATGCAGTGAATGTAGTAAAACAGTAATACAACAATATACAGTAAAGCAGTAAATAGCAATGCAGTAAAACAGTAAAACAACGAAACACAACACCACAGTAAACACCCAACGAAAGAAAAACAGACAAGCGCTAGGATTGACTCGCTTAGGGAACCAGATTCCCCAGCAGAGTCGCCAGCTGTCGCTCCCGGGATTTTCATCCAAGTACAAGCGCGAAAGTGATCCACGCTTGTTGTCTCGATCAAAGGGTGTAGTCGTCTGGAGCTCCACTGCTACTGGACCGGAGAAGGAACAAGAATGGAAAAGAACGGATAAACGAAGAAGAAAAGGAAAAGAAGTAACTCGATAGGACATTATCGTTGTCCTAGGCCTAAGTATTCCCTCAGTGCAATGGGAAAGTCAGAGTCAACGTAGTTCGACGGACTACGGGGAAGGTTTGCTCGTCGAGATATCGTATCTCGTGCCTACGTATCTTCAATCAGACGAGAAAAGAGAATCAGAGCAAACGTAGTTCGGCTCAACAAGGGTTTCTTTGTTTGTGTTTTTTAATGGAAACGTCAGAGTGTGCGTCCTAGTAGTTAGGTGTTGCAGCTCGCTGTATGGAGACTTAGGCGTTACCTGTTTGTGGTAGAACGGACATGGCGAGTCCTTAAGGAATAGATTGAAGAGAGGAGAAGAGAATTGTTTGTTTGTTTTTGTATTTTTAAAAAGAAGTGTTTTGATCATTTTTGTGTTAGTAACACGTATTGCATTCAAGTCTATTGCATAAGATCGAATGCATCGCATGGTCGTCCTAACAGGACGTATGCTAAACACTCTAGAAAGGCGAAGAGAAACTCCCCTCCTTCCATTTCCCATGTTTTAGGTTCACATGAAATATGCGCTAATCCTTTATTAAATGTTTTTTTGCTTTTGTTTTGAGATGAGAAGAAGAAGGACTCAAAGATTAAGAAGGGTAAAAGTCTAACGGGAGACTAATAATCCTAAGAGTTATCATGCTTGGAGATCCTAAGAGTTAGTGTGGTTTGAAGAACTCTAATCCTAAAGAAAAGAGGGATAGCATTACCTAATGCTTATCCTACCTCACTTTAATCAAAGATTAAAGATGAGCTAGGATCCCTAAGGGTGTGGATAAGTCGTACACACAAAGCATTATATCATGCTATTCACAAGCACACAAGAGAAATTGAAAGAGATAAAAGAGAAGAGATGTGAGTATGGACAAGCATCCACATACTCAAGACTTACCATAGCCCCTACACAAAATGGTTAGTACCAAAACAATTCAAATATGAAAGCATGAGTGAAAAATGTAAGCAAATAAATCCTAGTGTTCTAAGGGACACTCTAGAATATCTAAAGGGCTAAACCTAAAAAGAATGCATCACTAAAGGTTAGTACTGACCTAGGGCAGTAGCAAAGCCTACTCACATCCACCAATGGTTACAAAGGCTTATAAAGTCAATCTATGCCTAAACAATCTACCAAACATCAAAGGAATGCAATGATATGCACTAAAGATGCACCATGAACATTTAAGAGATGTAAACATGCAATGATGCAATATGAAACACCACAACCAGTAGGAAACTACTTCACAAATGTTATTAAGTAACCATTAATTATCATCCATAACATGAGAATAAAACTCAATAAGAAGAAGTGGGGAGAACTGGAACAATGTCACACAATAATGCACAATGTTGTTTACTTACAAAACAAGTCACACATGAGAGTGAAATGCAATTATGAATGCAAAGGAACATGGATAAGTAGCATACATGTTATAAGATGACATGAGAATGCACAAATGAACAAGTTTGGTTCATACACAAGCCACATTAGAGATTAAGAAGAAGAGAACACAAGTTGAAGTTAACACAAAATGAAACATGCTTCAAATGTTTATGTAATTGTAATGCATATGATACGACATTATGGGTCAATAAAAATAGATGAAATGGTTTATATACAGTAGAGGGACATATAAGAATGAATGTGAATGGCATACCAATATGAGATACACACAAACTATATTGAAGAAGAACAAGTGATAGATGCACAATTAAGTATGAATGCAAGATGAACCTTAATTGCAAAACATGTCAAAATGAAATGTGGAAGACCTATAATTTGACATACATGACCTATAATATTCAAGTAAACATGTGTCAAAAGATAACATAAATCATCTCAAGAGATCATAGGCAATATGACACACAACCCTAGCTTATGCCTACAATGAAGCACATAAATGCACATGTAATCAATCAATTCATAAAGCAAAGTAAAAGATGAGAGAAAATTACACAAATCAAACTATATGATATCCAACCAGTATGGAATCAATACCCAATAAATCATACCAAAATTCCATGGAAATCACACTTAAAAGTCACTCACAAGTCCAACAAGGTCACACAATGCTAGTGCTCAAAGATGCTCATGGATGCACATGATAATATGATCTTAAAATGCCATGAAAAATCAAAAAGGATCCCTAAAGTGTCAGACAACTGTGGTCCAATTATTGGGAGAAAATTCAATTAGGAACTAAGTCCAATAAAATGGGGAAGAGGCATGTATTGTAATGAAGACCAATTAAAAAGAAATTAAAAGGAAAATACGAAAATATGAACAAAATCAATTAAAATCAGAATTAAAAAATATGAAAAATTATTTAAATGTGTTTTAATTATTGGTGAATTTTTATAGAATTTTTAGAATGCATTTGGTATTTTTAATAAAAGGAAATCAAAACAATATAAAATTAAATTAAAATAGAGTGAAAACATGCAGGGGGTGTAGACATAGTAAAATGATAGTTCAGAAATAATTGGGCTCCATGTGCGGGAGTGTGAAAAGCAATCAGACATAGTAAAATGATAGTTCAGAAATAATTGGGCTCCATGTGCGGGAGTGTGAAAAGCAATCAGAGTCCAGTCCACTACGCGCGTGTGTGTATGGGAATTAAGGTAGAACCTAGTCAAAAGTTTGACTCAATCTGAGCCTTTAGATCAAGTCAAATAAATCACTTATCACAAGTAAGCACATCCAATGGATCACAATGCACGAACACCACAATTATCACGCACGCACACACATGCAAGTAATCAGAGTCAAATAACATGGCACGTGATAGGGAGGGTACTCATTTATGTGCTGGCACGCTAATGGCCTTAGGATGAAACAAATCGGACGGATGTAATATAACCTGGTTCTAAAACCCTAGTTAAACCTCACCGGCCGGAGAAGGACCTCCGGTCATCTTCTCCGGCGAAGTACCGCCACCCGCAACCTCTGAACTCTCCAAAAACTCACAAAAAGTACATCAATTGAAAGAGGAAGTCAAGTAGGTCACAGATCCAGTCTCAAATTCTATAAACAAAACACGCACAAACAGATTCGAAACCAAGAAATTTTGCCCTAGATTCTGTAACTATGCATCTAACATGCCTATCAACTAGCCAGAAGTACCAGAGCTCCTATTGAGCATCCATAACAACAACACTATGTTAAAATCAAGAGGATCGCAGAGAAAACAGTTGAAGAAACCTAACCTGTTCTTGATGAGATTATAGTTGTAAGAATACCAGAGGTTCCTTCTTGAGTTCTTGAGCTTGAGCTGAGCAAAATAAGTGCTATGGAGCTTTGATTCTTATGGAAATCAGTGAGATGAACTTGAAGATAATGAAGATCAGTGCTATGTTTCAATGCACCAACGCCTTGAGATTGATGAATGATGAAGATTGAAGGAGAAAGTTGAAGAACTCGTGGCAAAGAGAAAGAGAATTCTGAGAGAGAATTGAGATGAATCAAGTGTGAGAGTGAAAAAATGAGAGAGTTCTCCAAAATCAGTTTGGATTCGATACTTATATCTTGAGTTAAGGGTTAACCATCTCAGTTGATGGTTAGAACCATGGTTAGTTGAGGTGGATGAAGTAATGAGAGTGCACTGAGTAATTTTGAAAATGAGAGGGATGAGAACTCGTGAGTGTGGTTATTGTGTGATTCTGAACATGGTAACTTATGGTGAGTTGACAAGGATGGATGATGTATGTGTCATGAAGCTGCAAGACTTGTGAAACAAGTTTTGTTCTTTTTCTTCTTTGGTGTATGCTGCTATGTATACATGAATGTGTAAGAACCATGTATGGCCAAATGAAGTAATGTGTGATGAGTATGCGTGTGAATGACTGAACCAAAGCAAAAACAATGCCATACCATTCTATTTTAGCAACCAAACATTCAGTGGAAATGTGGAAGTTTGAGGAGGAAATTCTTTATGTATGGTGGATGGAATGAGGAGTTTTGGTGGCTATGGAAAGAGGAAACATGGTAGAACAAGATTGATGTTTGATTTAAATTGAATGGAGTCTTTAAAATGGTTTAAAAATGCCTCTAAGACATTGGTGTCAAACTGGTTTTGTGTCTTGGTTAAATGTCACGCGTGTCTGGCCAATGACCCAAGGTAAATTCAGCTTGAAGACCTTCACTTTGAACTCCAATAACTCTTAATCCCTTGATCAGATGAAAAAGTGATAAACATGAACATTGTAGAGGGCGTGGAGAAGAACAACTTTGGTGTTCAACATTTTTTCATTTGGAGCCTTCTTCAATGAGAAAATTGGCTTTACATTTGGCACACCACCTGTTTGATGAAATTAAGGCCTGGAGGCCTGAACTTGCCTTGCCATGACTTGAAATTTGCCTTGATTTTGTCAAACTTTGATTGATCATAACTCCCTCAATTTTGATCCAATGGAAGAGTTCTTGGTATGGATTTGAAGCTTAAGATGTGATCTTTAATTGGCTCAACTTGGGCCTGAAGTTTGAAGCTTTTATCTTGAAGAAAGAATGCCTTGAAGTGTAGTGCAAAATGGTCCAAACTTGCCATTTTTAGAAACCCTAAGTTTCTATTTTGGGATGTTTTCTTGATTTTTGATGATTCCTCCATAATTTCTTGATCAAATCTTATCCAATGAACATATGTGACTTGAATTTCATGAATTTGACTTTTCCCCAAATTTCTTGATTCTCAAGCAACTGATCAATTGAACCTCTTCTGAAATAAACCAATAGGCAATCTTCCATCCTTAGATACTTGATATCATGTAGAACACCTTGAGATCAAGTTTGGGCCAAAATTTCATCAAGAGACTGCTTGAATCACAAACCCTAATTTGGACTGCTTTTGCTAGGAGATAATGAACTGTCCAACCTTCTTGATGAATTCTCATCTTCCAATGACTTGTGGGATCAATTGAGTTCATATGAGACATAAGAGACTCTTGAAGCTTGTTTGAAGACCCTTGGCTCCTGTTCTCTGGCTTTGGATGATCAATACTTTAAAATCAACTGATCACATGCCCTTTGCAATTTGTATGAGATATGAGATGAAATGAGATCTAAATGCAATGCAATGAAACATAAGCTAGGAAACAACAAGAGGGCAAATTTTGGGGCGTTACACCAACGTGCTGTAAGGGCTGCTTTTCCTGGCCATGGGGTAAAGAGTAAAGGAAGTCATCAAGATGAGCAAACACAATAGAAGTCGTATTATGGAAACCGAAACAATGTCTTTTTCTCTGGTAAGCAAGTCAATGAGAGTAGCAGAACTTTTGCTGATGTGGTGGGTGTTGCTGAAGGCCTTTTTCCTAGGCAGGGGAAGGTTTTATCCTTCAAAGTCGAGGATGAAGTTTTGAAGAGGTTTCAGAAAGCTTATGTTGGAAAAGTTCTTAATCCTGGTGTTACTTACAATATTCAAAGGTTAATTCATGCATAAGGTTATTTTGCTGTTAAGGTGACTCCGATGGAGGCTAACCTATGACTCCTTGAAGAAGATGATCCAGGAGAGTTGGAAGCTTTATTGGAGGGTGCAGCTGATTGGCTAAGTCAATGGTTTGCAGAGGTTAGAAAATGGAGGTTAGAAGATGTTAGTGTCGAAAGATTAACATGGTTAAGGGTTTTTGGCATCCCCAGTCATGCTTGGTGTGTTAGTTTTTTTGAAGTCATTGCTAATACGGTGGGTAAATATGTTTGTTGTGACGAAACTACCTCTAATCAGTCCAGGTTGGATGTAGCTAGTCTTATGATTAGAACTTCTTGTGGTTCTCTGATCAACAAAGTATTGAAGGTAAGTGTCGATGGAGTTGTTTTTAGGATTAGAGTGGTTGAGGAAACTATGGGGAAGTTGTCTAAGGTTGTTAAACCGGCGGAGGAAGGTAGTTCTTCTTCGTCGGATTCTGATGACCTTCAAGATTGCTCTTCTTGGAATGACAAACTGAGTAATGATGACATTGATGGGTTTTTTGAAGATGGTGGGTCCCTTGGCAGAGGCATTGATACATCGAAGGTTGAGTCTTTCTCCAAAAAGGTTTCTTTTGGCCCCAATGTGAAAAAGTGTAATCAAAAGTATGATGTGAGTAGCAGTAATTCTAGCCTTGATCGCAGACCTACTACAGAAGCAGCTTTTTCTGCTGACCCTTCTTTCGAGGACGCTTTTGGCAGTAAAGGTGAAGTGGGTTGTGTTAGTCGTTTGGGCCAGTCTCCTAACTTGGTCTTTGACGAGCTTCTTAGAGCCCAATTGATTCAGCCCACAGATTTTGGTGAGGGTTTTGTTGGTCCTTTGAGATCTAACAGACCCGACCCTTTGTCTTGTCTTCCCCAACAGTGTACTTTAGTTATAGAAGAGAGAGGTGGTAATTCTTTTACTCCTAAAAGTCTAAACCCGTTGTCTTCGCATTCTCAACAACCAGTTTCTTCAGTTGGGGCTTCAGACAGAGTTTATATTTCAGAGACTATGGTGATCCCTTCTTTTGACGATGGATTGGACTCTGGCTTCAAACCTCTCCCTGATCCAAATCAAGGGTGCAGACTGCCCTCCTTATCTGAGCATTGCAGTAGCCCATCTAAAAAGAAACTCTAGAGTCCTATCAAATTGAAGAAGCACAAGGCGGTGAGCTCCATAGCAACAGACCTGAGATGTCATTCGGTCACAGATTCGAAAGTCCTCCACGGTAATAAAAGGTTTTGGGCAGAGGTTGAATCAAAAGTATCTAGGAAAATCCGTGAGATGTTAACTGATCTGGGCGTTTCAGGAGGAGGGGGAGAGAAGGTTATTGAGGAAGAGGTTAGGTTGATGGAAAAGAGGGATAAATGCGGAGTTTCTAAGAAGGAGTCAACCAAAAATGTTTCCTCATGAATATTCTATCTTTTAATATTAGGGGGGTGGGAGCGTGATAAAAAGAATAAGGCTTGGCCATATTATTCAAAAAGAGAAGGTTGATCTTTGTTTTTTTCAAGAGACGAAGTTGGGTGAAATAGAGTTGGGTACTGCTTCTTCTTTTTGGGGAGACTCGGAGGTGGAATGGACGGCTTCGAGCGCCTTGGGGGCTTCAGGAGGTATGCTAATATTATGGAGAAAAGGTATTTTAGATTTACATTTCAGCTTTAGAGGAGTAGGGTTTGTTGGTATTAAAGCTTGTTGGAAAGGTAGGGAGATATTCTTCGTCAATGTATATTCTCCGTGCAAAGCTTCTATTAAACGAATTTTCTGGAATGAGCTCCTTGAATTGAAATCCAAATTCGCGGGGAACCTTTGGCTAATCGGAGGTGATTTTAACTCAGTAATAAAGGTTAGCGAAAGAAAAAGAGTTTCTTCTAACGGTAGGAGGTCTGAGATACGTGGTTTTTGTAACTTTGTTGATGAGTTGGGTTGTGTGGATGTTCCGTGCATTGGAGGCCTTTTTACTTGGTTCAACAGCAGTGGCACTGCTATGAGTAGAATAGGTCATTTTCTGTTATCTGAGGAGCTGGTGGAAGAGTGGGGGATAGTGGGTCAAGTTATAGGTAAAAGAGATATTTCTGACCATTGTCCTATTTGGTTAAAGGCTTTTAGTGCTAATTGGGGCCCTAAACCCTTTAGGTTTTTCAATGGTTGGTTGGAGCATCCTAACTTCAAGGATTTTATTGTGAAAGAGTGGAGTTCGTTTAATGTTGTTGGGAGAGGGGACTACGTGTTCAAGGAGAAAATGAAGCTTATTAAGAATAGTCTGAGGAAGTGGAGTAAGGAAGTTTACGGATGGATCAATTTAAAAGTGGATAATCAAGTGTCAACGCTTAATGATCTTGATTTGTTTGTTAGCAACAACGATGTTTCAGAAGAGGATCACCGTGTTATTCAGGAGGCGATATGTAGGTCAGCAGAGGATCTCTGGTTTAAGTTACAGCTGGAAAAAAAACTTCTTAGACAAAAATCTAGGATGCTTTGGCTATTAGAGGGCGACGCCAATTTGAGTTTCTTTCATAGAGTTATTAGAGGGAGGCAGAAGAGGAATCATATATCCTTTGTTCAAACTGATGGGGGGCGGGTAGAGGAGGTTGAAGAAGTTAAACAAACGGTCGTGGTTTCATCATAACTTCACTGAGACTTGTGTTAACAGGTCTGTCATGGATGGAATTCTTTTTCCATCTTTGTCAGAGGAGGAGAGTAACTCGTTGGTGGTGGATTTTTCGCATAATGAGATAAAGGAGGCGGTGTGGGAGTGTAACGGGAGTAAAGCTCCGGGGCCTGACGGTTTATCTTTTCTTTTTTTGCAGGTTCACTGGGACATTCTCAAAGAAGATATTATTAAGATGGTTACGGATTTCACTAAACACCCTGTGTTATCTAAATCTGCTATGGCTTCATTCTTGACGCTGGTTCCTAAATTTAAAAACCCGCAAAGGCTGAATCAGTACAGACCGATATGTTTAGTTGGTTGTGTGCAGAAAATCTTCTCCAAGATGCTTGCTGTCCGTATCAAGAAAGTGTTAGGATCTTTATTCTCGCAGGAGCAATCTGCTTTCCTTTCCAATAGGAGTATTGGTGACGTAGTGTTAGTTGCGAATGAAGTGCTTGATATGGCAAAAAGAGTTAAACAAAAATGTATTGCGTTTAAGGTAGACTTCGAACGTGCTTATGACTGCGTTTCTTGGGACTATCTTCACTTCCTATTTGATAGGATGAGATTTAGGGTTAAATGGCTCAGTTGGATGGAGGCCTTAGTTTTCAATGGTTCGTGTTCGGTGTTAGTGAATGGCAGTGCTTCTAAGGACTTCAAAGTTTCCCGTGGATTATGCCAAGGTGATCCTCTTTCTCCTTTTTTATTCTTGCTTGTTATGGAAGGCCTCACGCAACTCATGTAGAGGGCTAAAGCTCTTGGTCTGTATGAAGGTTTCCAAAGGCATCTTAAGAGGTTTCGAGTTGGTATCTGGCCTTAAAGTCAACTTCTTCAAAAGCTGTCTTGGAGGTGTGAATCTTACAGATAATTTTATCTAGTCTGCAATTGATTTCCATGGCTGTAGAAGAGGTAAGCTCCCTTTCCTGTTCTTAGGTATTGTTATCGGGGATAGTCCGAGAAAAAGATCTAATTGGTCTCACGTTATTGATAACATTCATCGAAGACTCGAGAATTGGAGGGGGAAACATCTTTCCATAGGAGGTCGGGTGATATTGATTAATTCAGTTATCAATGCTATTCCTATTTATTCGTTGTCTTTTTATTTAGCTCTGTCTAAAGTTATCAAGGAGATTGTTAAAATTCAAAGTAATTTCCTTTGGGGCGGCTCGGAGAATGTTAGAAAAATTCATTAGATCAAATGGAGCATGGTGTACAAACCTAGGAATGAAGGAGGTTTGGGAGTTAAAAACTTGACTCTGTTCAATAATGCTCTTCTCTGTAAATGGAAGTGGTGTTTTTTGTCGGATAAGGATGCATTGTGGAAGAAGATCCTTTTGTCGCGGTGTTCTCAATCCGGTAACTCTTGGGAACTGATTTGTAAAAAGGATAATGGTTTGAATTTTGTTGGTTCTATTTAGTGGCGAGACCTTACTCGTTTATCTTTAGTAGGGGATAACATTTCGGACTGGTTTTTAGACCAGCTTTCGTGCGATGTTGACCACGGCAATGACCTATCATTTTGGTTCAGTAAATGGAGGCCGGGAGAGTCTTTAAGGGATCTATTTCCTCTCTTATTCTTGGCTTCATCTAATCCTTATTTGATGTTATCTGAGGCTTTGAAACCAGTTTCAGGTGGCCATGCTTGGGAGGAGACATTACCAGCCTTTGATGAAGGCTCTGTTATGCAGCACAATTTGGTGACTTGTAAAAATTTGTTATTGGTGTTGCTGCCTTGATCCTCGTGAATATGAAGCCTGATAGCATAGGCTGGGCCGCGAACAATAACGGTAATTATTCGGTTGCATCAGCTTACGAATTCCTTTCCTGTTCTGGTTTTTATGTGGAGGACAACCCTTTGCTTTTGGAGTGCATCAAAAATCTTTGGAAGAGTCATACTCCGACCAATATTCAGATTTTTATTTGGAGGCTTCTCAAGAAGAGGATCCCAACGAAAAACCAGCTTGCTAAAAGAGGGGTGGTGGCTGATCCGAGTCATATGGTTTGTCCTTTGTGCAGCTATGTCCCCGAAGATGAAGACCATTTATTAGGTATTTGTTCAGTTGCTATTCAGGTGTGGAGATTGGTTGGATCTTGGTTTGGCTACATCTTTCCTCAGCAGCTGTGTTGTATAGAATCTTTTTCTGCGGTTTTAGCAGACATCAGCAGCATGTTTCGGAAGAATGTCAACATTGTCGTTTGGATTGCCACGGTTTGGCATTTGTGGGTTTGACGCAATCACCTGATTTTTAATTTTTCTATGTTTTCAGAGGAGAAATGTTTAAACTCAATTAAAGTCTCGGTGTGGGAGTGGCTTTATAGGGGTTCTATTCTTTCAAAGTCTTGTTCCCTTGCCAATTGGTTGTCCAACCCTGAGTTATGTTTCATTAGTAGCTGATCTTTGTAGCTTTTTGTAAGGGTTGAGTACCCCTTGTACTCTTTGGTTTAATGTTAAAATCCTTGCTTTTTAAAAAAAAAAATGGGCTAACACAAGATATGGAAATGTGATAGTCCAAACCATAATGCACGGTCAATGATACAGAAAAGTCAGTTATAGAATGAAGTTTTATGCATACAACCAAATAATAAAATGTTGAGGATATGAAGAGAGGGCACGGTATAAAAAGTTCGAATTAAAAATATTAAGTTTATGGTGATAAAGAAAACCTCACTACATTGTATAAAAGTCTTTGTAATTAATACAAGAAAGATCTTATCAAATTACATATTCTATTATAGGAGCCAAGAATCAAATAGTTTCCTTTGAATTTAAAGAGATATTTATCGAGTTGCATGTATCTTGTAATTTATTATTTTCTTGTTAGTCTATACAATTTGATTTAATGTCACAAATTCTTCAAAACAATGATGATAAATGAATGTTAGTCTGAGTCTTTCACACAAAATTTAATGTTTGCATAAACTAGAAGAAAAAAAAAAGAAAATCAAATTTTGTGTGAAAGACTTATAATACATTCATTCATTATCTTTACTTTGAAAAATTTGGGATTGAATCAAATTATATAGATTAATGAAGAAATCATGAATTACAAAATACGGGAAATTCGATAAACATTGGACACTGTAAGTTGTTTTTCAAGAATAATTTAATTTTTCTGATTATTATCTCAAAAATCTATTTGAATGGTTTTATATGGTTAATGAGGGAAAAAGAAAAACAAGCATTCTCATATGTTATAATAAACTCTTACACATACCACAAAGTTTGAAACATATAACTGTGGTAAAATATTAAAACGCAAGAATGACTTTGTTGAGATTCGAACTTAGAACCCATAAATTATTTCACAGCGGTTGTTTTCTTTACCCGTTGTTATGAGATACACACTACCTAACTTTATATCCACGGTACACCCATTTTGGAAACCGACATACATACAATCGCACGCTACCTAACAACAAATGTGAAACCATCATTATATGTGTTTCACAACCGTCATTATATGTGTTTTTCGTAGTAGTGAAGGTACGCGCTTTGATGCCAATTGAAATTATGTTTGATCTGCAACAAGATGCCATACACAATGCTCAGACAATTTGTGAGACAATATGATTTAAAAACAACGACAAACAAATAAACAAAACAAATTTCATAGCTAATTGTTAACTCAGATCAGTGCAACATCACCTACATCTAAAGGACATCAACCTAATGAAAGAAAATTTACAAATTTAGAAATCAATTGTACACGGCGATGTTGGCTGGGATTTCAACACTCATTAATGTGGGGTGTAACGCCCCGATTCCAATTATTCCCATTTTGTTGAGTCTTTTATTTAAATTGAGTGATAAATTATTTTATTTGTGAAATTGGCGTGTTAATATGCTATGTTGACATGTTGTGATATTTTACCGTTTTTGAGAGTTTTCGGGGAAATTATAATGGAAGGTATTGTAGACATTTCTCAATTAAGGGTAAGTTAGAAATTTAGTAAAATTGTTAGAAAAGTGATTAAGTGTAGAATTGTGTGAGAAAATGAATTAATTGAATTTGAGTAGAAAATAAGAAAAAGAAATAGAAAAGAAAGAAAAATGAGATAAGAAAAGAAATAGGAGAGAAAGAGAAAGAAAAGAAAAATAGAAAGAAAGAGGAGAGAAAGAAAGAGGAAGAGGAGGAAAGTGAAGAAAACTTGGGGAAACTAGGAAATCATCAAGAACAATCATCTAGTAAGCTTGGAATCCGGGTAAGGGTGTGAAATCTTATTATCTTATCAATGTGTATCATTATGTATGATTGTATTGTTGTTGTTGTGGATTTTTCTGAGTTTTTGTATAAACCCATATTTTGTTAAATTACTTGGAAATCGATTAATTGTGGTTGAAATCATGTTGTTAGTGTCCATACTTGTTGGTATATGATAGATACTTGTTATTGGACATTGTATTGGCAATTTTCTGGTGTGTAGGTGAGATTTGGGGTGTTTTGGATTGGAACCCGTAAGCAAAAATTATGCAGAAAAATTTTTCTGGTTTTTCCAGGTCATACGCGTATGGGGAATGTTCATACGCGTATGAACCTTGGCAATACGCGTAATGGGGGCGAGCCATGGGCCAATACGCGTATGGTTTTCCTTTTCACTCGGCCATCTGCCCATTTGCGTATGATACGCGTAGCATTTTAGGCTGTACGCGTATGGATCAGGTTATTACGCGTATGGGTATTTCAACGTGGAAGAAGTTGTAAAAATGGGATTTTTCAAAATGTGTTTTTCGTCTCCGTCCGTAACTTTTGTTCCGATTATCCAATTTTTACATTCTTGGTATCGTTGGAAAGCTATTGAGCGGTACTATATGATTATGATGATTTGAAAATTGTTAGCCGATTAAATAAGTCGGAAAAGTCGGGAATAGTGTTATTTAGCGACTTTTACCATTTTGAATGTGTGTTTGGATGTGAATCATACAATAGTGCATTGATGTGAATGTATATAAACTGTATGTGATTGTATGAGATGAATGCATGAATATATTGTGAATATGTATGCATTTCAAGAATGTCTTGAGTCATTTGCATGTGAAGCATAATGATGTGCATTCTTGTGTTGAGGGATTCTAATGAGAATCCGTTGTAACGTCGTGTGCCCATGTGGGGTGTGAGCGACGGATTGGTTCCGGAGGGAATCCGCTATAACGTCGTGCTCCCGCTTGTGGGGTGTGAGCGATGATTATAGACGATCGTGTGCCCGCTTGTGGGGTGTGAGCGATCGGGTCGTGTGCCCGCTTGTGGGGTGTGAGCGATCCATAAACACCGTGTGCCCGCTTGTGGGGTGTGAGCGGTGGGTGAACATCGTAGGCCCGACGGGGAGTTACAGTTATGTAACGAGCGATGGTTCCAGCAGAGTTCCTGAGTGAACTTGAGGTGATTGAGTCGGTACCGCATTGCATTTGCATAGAGTCGTGAGTCGGTCTCTATGATTTGCATTTATCATCTTTATAATGGTGCATTGATGAATAAACATATATGTGTATGTTTATGTGGAATGATAAGAATTGTGAAAGTATGCATGATGAATATGCTTGGTTGTGAATATATATATACATTGTGATGTATATGAGTGAGTTGTGATGAATTGTGGTGAGAATGTGAAATATGTGTATTTTCATGCTAAGATACATAATTATATGCATTGTTATTATGATAATATTTCTCACCCTTCTGCTGTTTTATGATGCTCTATGAGGCATTGCAGAGTAGGTATGCTGGTGGTCTTTTTGTGAAGCGCGTCTTCATTCTTTTAGTCGGTCGGCTCTGATATGTAGCACCGGGTAGCTAGGATGGCTATGATTCTTTTGTGATACATTTGTACATGTATCTTGTTGATGAATGTTTATGTAAACATGAATTATGTTGGTGGATAATACTTGATGATGTATATATGAATATGTATATATGTTAGTTGTTATTCAATGTTTAGATTTTCCGCTTTTATTCTAAATATTGAGATGTGGGTGTAAGGACTAAGTCCCTCTGATGCAAAGTTACCCCACTGTTGCATATCAATTGTTGAGCAGGTGTTGAATGTTTTAATTTCATGTATAATGTGACATACCTCTTTTATACTATGTTTATAATTATACTCTGACGGAATTTTTATTATGTGCCTAAATGATTAAATGTGAAAATTTGGGGGTATAGAAAGGGGGTGTTACATAGGGAGTACATTCGGAGGTTTAAAGTCATTTTTTGAAGAAGAGCATGATGATTTTCAGTAGTGATCAATAACAAGGACGTTTCGGTGAGTGTAAAGATTGGAAATGGGTTGTTGGAGTTTGAATTATTATCCTAAGAAAAAATGTTGTTTTTAATTAAGGGAGTATTTGGGGAACCTGGTCGAAGAGTTTGATGTATGGAGGACGCCATGGTCTAGGACTTAGAAATATTTTTTCTTGCTCAAGTTTGGAGTTCGAAGATGTTCATTGGAAGAAGCAGTTTGACGGGTGTATTTCAAATGAGGCTAATAACTACCTTTTGGCCTTATCCGTTTCTTAAGGAACGTGGAGGATTTTTATGTAACGCCCCGATTTTGATTATTTCCCAATTATGTGGAGTCTTTTATTTTAATTGGGTGATAAATTATTTTAATTGTGAATTTGGTGTGTTAAATGTTATTTTACAGTTTTGAGAGTTTTCGGGGAAATTAGAATGGAGAGTATTTTAGACTTTTCTCAATTAATGATAAATTAGAAATTAAGTGGAATTAGAATTTGTGAGAAAAAATGAATTAATTGATTGTTTGGAAAATGAGAGAAAAGAAATAGAAAAGAAAGAGATAGAAAGAAAAAAAAAAGATAGAAAGGAGAAATAGAAGGAAAAATAGGAAGAAAAGAGAATTAGAGAAAAAGAAGAGAAAGAAAAAGGAAGAAGAGAAAAGAAGAGGAGAGAGTTTGGGAAAACTAGGAAAATCATCAAGATCGATCAATTAGCGAGTTTGGAATCCGGGTAAGGGTGTGAAACATTGTTATCTTATCAATGTATGTGATTATGTATGAGTTGTTGTTGTTGTTGATTGATTGTATGAGTTTTGGGTATAAACCCTTTTTGAGAAATTGATTGGAAATTGATCCAAATGTGTTCAAATCTTGTGTTGATTGTGTTCTTGTTGGTCTATACATGTTTAATATGTATTGTTACACTTCCAAATGTTGTTTTTCTGAGTTTTAGGTGATGAATTGGTGAATTGGGAGTGGAAAACGCATAACAGAATTCTGCAGAAATTTTTTTCTGGTTTTTCCAGGTCATACGCGTATGGGGCATGTTCATACGTGTATGAACCTTGGCAATACGCGTATGGTGGGCGAGCCATGGGCCAATACGCGTATGGGTTGCTTGTTTTCTCGGCCATCTGCCCATTTGCGTATGATACGCGTAGCATTTTAGGCCGTACGCGTATGGATCAGGTCATTACGCGTATGGGATTTTCAACGTGGAATTTGGGAAAAATGGGTCTCTGCCCGTATGCGTATGACATGTGCCCGTACGCGTATGGCCAGAGGAGTTGTAAAAATGGAATTTTTCGAAATGTTGTTTTCGGTTTCGTCCGTAACTTTTGTTCCGTTTGTCCGATTTTTACATTCTTGGTATCATTGTGAAGCTATTGAGCTGTACTATATGATTATGATGATTTGGAAATTGTTAGCCGATTAAATAAGTCGGAAAAGTCGGGAATAGTGTTATCTAGCGACTTTTACCGTTTTGACTGTGTGTGTGAATGTGAATCATACAATGGTGCATTGATGTGAATGTATATAGATACTATGTGATTGTATGAGATGAATGCATGAAGATATTGTGAATATGTATGCATTTCAAGAATGTCTTGTGTCATTTTGCATGTGAAGCATCATGGAATACATTCTTGTGTTGAGCGATTCTAATGAGAATCCGTGGTAACATCGTGTGCCTATGTGAGGTGTGAGCGATGATTACGAACGATTGTGTGCCTATGTGAGGTGTGAGCAATCGGATTGTGTGCCTAGGTGAGGTGTGAGCAATCAGATCATGTGCCCGCATGTGGGGCGTGAGCGATCGGGTCGTGTGCCCAGGTGGGGTGTGAGCGATCCATAAACATTGTGTGCCCATGTGGGGTGTGAGCAATGGGTGAACATCGTAGGCCCGACGGGGAGTTACTTTGGTAACGAGCGATGGTTCCAGCAGAAGTTCCTGAGTGAACTTGAGATGATTGAGTCGGTACCGCATTGCATTTGCATAGAGTCGTGAGTCGGTCTCTATGATTTGCATTTATCATCTTTATAATGATGTGTTGTTGAGTAAACATAATTGTGTATGTTTATGTGGAATGATTGGGAATTGTGAAAGTATGCATGATGAATATGCTTGGTTGATACATAGATATACATTGTAATGTATATGGGTGTATTGTGATGAACGGTAATGAATTGTGGTGAATTGCGGTGAGAATGTGGAATATGTATATGTTTATGTTTATATATATAATTATATGCATTGTTATTATGATAATATTTCTCACCCTTCTGCTGTTTTATGATGCTCTATGAGGCATTGCAGAGTAGGTATGCTGGAGGTCTTTTTGTGAAGCGTGTCTTCATTCTTTTGGTCGGTTGGCTCTGATATGTAGCACCGGGTAGCTAGGATGCATATTATTCTTTTGCGATACATTTGTACATGTATCTTGTGGATAAATGTTGATGTAAACATGAATTATGTTGGTGGATAATACTTGGTGAAGTATATATCTCTGTATATATGTCTGAATGTGGTTCAATGTTTAGATTTTCCGCTTTTATTCTAAATATTGAAATGTGGGTGTAAGGACAAAGTTCCTCTGTTGCAAAGTTACCCCACTGTTGCATATCAATGTTTTGAGCAGGTGTTGTATGTTGTAAAATTGTGTATGATGTGACATGCCTCTTTTATGCCATGTTTTAATCGTACTCTAGCGAAATTTTTAAGATGTGCCTAAATGATTTATGTGATTATTTGGGGGTATAGAAAGGGGGTGTTACATTAAGTGGTATCAGAGCCAGAGTTGAGTCAGTTGTGTCTGTCTTGTTGATTGTGTTGGTTGAACTGTTGTTTAACCTTGTTGTTATTTTTGGGAATGATCAGAATATGGCTGGTAGAAACGACAATGCGGTGGCTGCTGCTTTGGAAGCAATGGCTAGGGCGGTGCAAGGTGCGCCGAATGTGAATGCTAATGACGAGTTCAGGAAGAATCAACCACCGGTTTTCAAAGGAAGATTTGATCCCGACGGTGCTCAACTTTGGTTGAAAGAGATTGAAAGAATCTTCAGGGTCATGGACTGTGCGGAAGAGAATAAGGTGAGGCTTGGGTCTCACATGCTGAAGGAAGAAGCCGACGATTGGTGGGTCGGTATGCGTGAAGTTCTTGAGGTGGATGATGAAGAAGTAACTTGGGATTTATTCCGTACTGAATTCTTGAGAAAGTATTACCCTGAGAGTGTGAAGGGAAAGAAGGAGATGGAATTTCTTGAACTGAAACAAGGTAGTATGTCGGTGGTGGACTATACTGTTAAATTTGTGGAGTTGGTTCAATTCCATCCTCATTATGTTGCGATTACTGCTGAGTTCTCGAAGTGTATTAAATATGAGAATGGTTTACGTCCTGAGATTAAACAAGCTGTGGGGTATCAAAGGATAAGAAGGTTTTCCGATTTGACGGAATGTTGTAGAATCTTCGAGGAAGATAGTAAGGCTCGTTCTACACATTACAAAAGTTTGAATGAGAGGAAGGGAAAGCAACAAGCTAGAAGTGGACCTTATGTGACACCCGCTGATAAGGGCAAGCATAGGGGAAACTTTGATAGGAGGTCTGGAGGAGGAGGTTCCGGTGTTATTAGGTGTTACAAATGTGGTGAACTGGGTCATAAATCATTTGAGTGTGGGAAGCCAGTGGTGAAATGTTCTAATTGTGGAGGTACTGGGCATGCTGCTACAGATTGTAGAAGGAACATGATGAGGTGCTACAATTGTGGAGAAGTGGGTCACATTAGTACTAAGTGTACTAAGCCGAAACAAGCTCAAGCGGGTGGAAAGGTGTTTGCATTGGCGGGGACTCAAACTACTAGTGCGGACCGTCTGATTAAAGGTACTTGCTTTATTAATAGTACGCCTTTAGTCGCTATTATTGATACTGGAGCGACTCATTCGTTTATTTCGTCTGAGTGCGCGAAGCGTTTAAATCTTGTGTTGTCTCTGATGGATGGTAAGATGGTTATTGATACTCCAGCAATGGGGTCAGTAACTACTTCTTTGGTTTGTTTGATGTGTCCTTTGACCATTTATGGTAAAGACTTTGAGATGGATCTAGTGTGTTTGCCGTTGGAAGGATTGGATGTGGTCTTGGGTATGAATTGGTTGCAATTTAACCGAGTTCATATAGATTGCTATCACAAGTTAGTGAGGTTTCCTTCTTTTGAAGATGATGAATTTGAGAGTTTCCTATCCACTAAAGAGTTGAAGAAACTTTTATCGGACGAAGCTCAATTGTTTGGTTTATTCGCATCATTGTCTGTGGATAGTCAAATGTCCCTTGATGTGGTTCCAGTTGTCTGTGATTTTCATGAGGTGTTTCCTGAAGATATTAAGGATGTACCGCTGGAAAGAGAAGTTGAATTTTCTATTGATCTAGTTCCAGGTACTAGACCGATTTCGATGGCACCGTATCGTATGTCGGCATCGGAATTGGTAGAATTGAAAAAGCAATTGAATGACTTGTTGGATAAGAAATTTGTAAGACCAAGTGTTTCTCCTTGGGGTGCTCTGGTATTGTTGGTAAAGAAGAAGGATGGGAGTATGCGATTATGTATTGATTATCGCCAGTTGAACAAGGTGACAATTAAGAACAAGTATCCGCTTCCAAGGATCGATGATTTGATGGACCAATTGGTTGGTGCGAGTGTTTTTAGCAAAATTGATTTAAGATCGGGATATCACCAGATTCGTGTGAAAGGAGAGGATATTCAAAAGACGGCCTTTAGGACACGGTATGGTCATTACGAATATTCCGTGATGCCATTCGGGGTTTCTAATGCGCCGGGTGTGTTTATGGAATACATGAATCGTATTTTTCATGAACAGTTGGATCGTTTTGTGGTTGTGTTCATCGATGATATTTTGATTTACTCTAAGTCTCAGGAGGAGCATGAAGAGCATTTGAGAATTGTGTTGCAAATTTTGAAAGAGAAACAATTGTATGCTAAGTTGTCAAATGTGAATTTTGGTTGTCGGAAGTAAGTTTTCTTGGACATATTATTTCCGGTAGTGGTATTAGTGTTGATCCATCCAAGATTGATGCGGTGATGCAATGGGAGGCTCCTAGATCGGTTACGGAGATTCGAAGCTTTTTGGGTTTGGCGGGTTATTATCGGAGGTTTATTGAAGGATTTTCGAAGTTGGCACTTCCGTTAACGCAATTGACTTGTAAAGGAAAGGCTTTCATTTGGGATATTCATTGTGAAGAGAGTTTCAATGAGTTAAAAAGAAGATTGACAACGGCTCCGATCTTGATTTTGCCTAATCCTAATGAACCATTTGTCGTGTATTGTGAAACTTCATTGACAGGTTTAGGTGGTGTTTTGATGCAAGATGGAAAAGTTGTGGCGTATGCTTCTAGACAATTGAGAGTGCATGAAAAGAATTATCCTACACATGACTTGGAGTTAGCGGCCGTGGTGTTTGTTTTGAAAATATGGAGGCATTATCTTTATGGTGCGAGATTTGAAGTTTTTAGTGATCTTGAAATATTTATTTGATCAAAAAGAGTTGAACATGAGACAAAGGAGGTGGCTAGAACTTTTAAAGGATTATGATTTTGGTTTGAATTACCATCCGGATAAGGCAAACATGGTGGCCGATGCCTTAAGTCGGAAGTTGTTACATATGTCCGCATTGATGATGAAAGAATGGGAACTTTTGGAGGATTTTAGAGACTTGAGTTTAGTTTGTGAAATGACGCCGAGAAGTGTGAAACTTGGTATGCTACATGTTACGAATAATTTTCTTGCAACGGTAGGTGAAAAGCAAAAGTTGGACTTAAAATTCGTTGATTTGATGTTGAATGAGAATGAGGATTTCAAGGTTGATAATGTTGGAGTTTTGAGATTTCGTGGTCGTATTTGTATTCCCGATGATGCGGAGTTGAAAAAGATGATATTGGATGAAGGGCACCGAAGTAACTAAAGTATTCATCCGGGAGCGAACAAAATGTATCAAGATTTGAAGAAAATCTTTTAGTGGTCCGGATTAAAGAGAGATGTTGCTCAATTTGTGTATGCGTGCTTAACTTGTCAAAAGTCGAAGGTAGAACATCAAAAGCCTAGTGGATTGATGCAACCGTTGGACATTCCGGAGTGGAAATGGGATAGTATATCGATGGATTTTGTCACGGGATTTCCGAATACGCAAAGAGGTCATAATGCTATTTGGGTAATTGTTGATAGGCTTACTAAATCTGCTCACTTCATTCCAATTGATATTAGTTATCCTTTGGAGAGGTTAGCCGAGATTTATATTCTTGTGGTGGTGAAGTTACATGGAGTTCCTAAGAGTATTGTATCGGATAGAGATCCTAGATTCACATCGAGGTTTTGGGAGAGTTTGCAAAAGGCTTTGGGTTCTAAGCTAAGATTGAGCTCGGCTTATCATCCACAAACGGATGGTCAAACCGAGAGGACGATTCAATCGTTGGAGGATTTATTGCGTGCTTGTGTGCTCGAGCAAGGTGGTGCTTGGGATGATTATTTGGCGTTGATTGAATTCACTTACAATAACAGTTTTCATTCGAGTATAAGTATGGCACCATTTGAGGCTTTGTATGGTCGTAGATGTCAAACACCTTTGTGTTGGCATGAAACGGGTGAGAGAACAATAGTTGGACCGGAGATGGTACAACAAACGACGGAGAAAGTGAAGTTTATTCGGGAGAAGATGAGAGCTTCTCAAAGTAGGCAAAAGAGCTATCATGACAAGAGAAGGAAAGATCTTGAATTTCAAGAAGGCGACCATGTATTTTTGAGAGTTACACCGGTTACGGGTGTGGGTCGTGCTTTGAAGTCGAAGAAGTTGACTTCTCGTTTTATTGGTCCGTATCAGATTACTTCCCGAGTTGGTGTTGTGGCTTATCGTGTGGCGTTGCCTCCGAACCTTTCGAATTTGCATGATGTATTCCATGTTTCGCAACTTCGGAAGTATGTTCCGGATCCGTCACATGTTATTCCTATGGACGAGGTTGAAGTGAGAGATAACCTTACGGTGGAAGCTTTACCGGTTAGGATTTTGGACCGTGAAGTTAAGAATCTAAGAGGCAAGGATATTACGCTTGTGAAGGTAGCGTGGGGAGGCGCTGCGGAAGGCAATATGACTTGGGAACTAGAGAGTGGGATGCGAGAGTCGTATCCGGAGTTGTTTGAATCAGGTATTATTTTCGAGGACGAAAATTTCTAAAGTGGGGGAGAGTTGTAACGCCCCGATTTTGATTATTTCCCAATTATGTGGAGTCTTTTATTTTAATTGGGTGATAAATTATTTTAATTGTGAATTTGGTGTGTTAAATGTTATTTTACCGTTTTGAGAGTTTTCGGGGAAATTAGAATGGAGAGTATTTTAGACTTTCCTCAATTAATGATAAATTAGAAATTAAGTGGAATTAGAATTTGTGAGAAAAAATGAATTAATTAATTGTTTGGAAAATGAGAGAAAAGAAATAGAAAAGAAAGAGATAGAAAGAAAAAAAAAAGATAGAAAGGAGAAATAGAAGGAAAAATAGGAAGAAAAGAGAATTAGAGAAAAAGAAGAGAAAGAAAAAGGAAGAAGAGAAAAGAAGAGGAGAAAGTTTGGGAAAACTAGGAAAATCATCAAGATCGATCAATTAGCGAGTTTGGAATCCGGGTAAGGGTGTGAAACATTGTTATCTTATCAATGTATGTGATTATGTATGAGTTGTTGTTGTTGTTGATTGATTGTATGAGTTTTGGGTATAAACCCTTTTTGAGAAATTGATTGGAAATTGATCCAAATGTGTTCAAATCTTGTGTTGATTGTGTTCTTGTTGGTCTATACATGTTTAATATGTATTGTTACACTTCCAAATGTTGTTTTTCTGAGTTTTAGGTGATGAATTGGTGAATTAGGAGTGGAAAACGCAGAACAGAATTCTGCAGAAATTTTTTTCTAGTTTTTCCAGGTCATACGCGTATGGGTCATGTTCATACGCGTATGAACCTTGGCAATACGCGTATGGTGGGCGAGCCATGGGCCAATACGCGTATGGGTTGCTTGTTTTCTCGGCCATCTGCCCATTTGCGTATGATACGCGTAGCATTTTAGGCCGTACGCGTATGGATCAGGTCATTACGCGTATGGGATTTTCAACGTGGAATTTGGGAAAAATGGGTCTCTTCCCGTACGCGTATGACATGTGCCCGTACGCGTATGGCCAGAGGAGTTGTAAAAATGGGATTTTTCGAAATGTTGTTTTCGGTTTCGTCCGTAACTTTTGTTCTGTTTGTCCGATTTTTACATTCTTGGTATCATTGTGAAGCTATTGAGCTGTACTATATGATTATGATGATTTGGAAATTGTTAGCCGATTAAATAAGTCGGAAAAGTCGGGAATAGTGTTATCTACCGACTTTTACCGTTTTGACTGTGTGTGTGAATGTGAATCATACAATAGTGCATTGATGTGAATGTATATAGATTGTATGTGATTGTATGAGATGAATGCATGAAGATATTGTGAATATGTATGCATTTCAAGAATGTCTTGTGTCATTTTGCATGTGAAGCATCATGGAATACATTCTTGTGTTGAGCGATTCTAATGAGAATCCGTGGTAACATCGTGTGCCTATGTGAGGTGTGAGCGATGATTACGAACGATTGTGTGCCTATGTGAGGTGTGAGCAATCGGATTGTGTGCCTAGGTGAGGTGTGAGCAATCAGATCGTGTGCCCGCATGTGGGGTGTGAGCGATCGGGTCGTGTGCCAAGGTGGGGTGTGAGCGATCCATAAACATTGTGTGCCCATGTGGGGTGTGAGCAATGGGTGAACATCGTAGGCCCGACGGGGAGTTACTTTGGTAACGAGCGATGGTTCCAGCAGAAGTTCCTGAGTGAACTTGAGATGATTGAGTCGATACCGCATTGCATTTGCATAGAGTCGTGAGCCGGTCTCTATGATTTGCATTTATCATCTTTATAATGATGTGTTGTTGAGTAAACATAATTGTGTATGTTTATGTGGAATGATTGGGAATTGTGAAAGTATGCATGATGAATATGCTTGGTTGATACATAGATATACATTGTAATGTATATGGGTGTATTGTGATGAACGGTAATGAATTGTGGTGAATTGCGGTGAGAATGTGGAATATGTATATGTTTATGTTTATATATATAATTATATGCATTGTTATTATGATAATATTTCTCACCCTTCTGCTGTTTTATGATGCTCTATGAGGCATTGCAGAGTAGGTATGCTGGAGGTCTTTTTGTGAAGCGTGTCTTCATTCTTTTGGTCGGTTGGCTCTGATATGTAGCACCGGGTAGCTAGGATGTATATTATTCTTTTTCGATACATTTGTACATGTATCTTGTGGATAAATGTTGATGTAAACATGAATTATGTTGGTGGATAATACTTGGTGAAGTATATATCTCTGTATATATGTCTGAATGTGGTTCAATGTTTAGATTTTCTGCTTTTATTCTAAATATTGAAATGTGGGTGTAAGGACAAAGTTCCTCTGTTGCAAAGTTACCCCACTGTTGCATATCAATGTTTTGAGCAGGTGTTGTATGTTGTAAAATTGTGTATGATGTGACATGCCTCTTTTATGCCATGTTTTAATCGTACTCTGGCGAAATTTTTAAGATGTGCCTAAATGATTTATGTGATTATTTGGGGGTATAGAAAGGGGGTGTTACATTTTAGGCAATGAGATGCACGCAGATTGAAACGTGCCGCTTTCTGGCGAAATAACCGTTAGATGACGGTTATTTTCAACTTAATTTAAATAGGACACTTAGCATTTAGAATAGGGGTGTTCAACAATTATACAAAAACTCTACATTTTACTCTCAGTACCTGCGTGTGAGAAATTAATGCTTTTGAGAGAATGTACATTTTAATACCATTTCTTGTAATTAAATTCATTTAAATTCTAGTCATTTACCTTTACTTGCAATTTAAGTTTCAATCTTTATTACTTGTCATTTATCTTCAAGCAATTTACCTTCTTTGCAAGAAACTTGTTATGGATAGGTGTGCTTGTGGAAGTGAAGATTAACACATGATCATCTTGATGAACATTCCTTGGGTCAGTTTATTTATGATCTAAGCGCATAGGGGTGCAGAAGTTATGTTCCAGTATCTCCTATTGTTCTAATTCCTAGTGGATGACTGTTAAAGGCATCTCAACCAGACTATATGGAGGTCAAAATCTAATATCTAGGACATTTTCTCAGATATCTTGAAGATTCTTCTGCTCATAAGAAGCCAGATTCGTGTGAAGCTGCTTGTGGATACTCTTTTCAAATAGAATAGTCTCTGGTATTGAAGATTATGTTGGAGAACGGAACTTAAAGAAGCAATTAATCAAGATGGTTTTTCAGAAGACTGGTTGTTGTTTTTCTTAAAACAGGATGAAGGTTGTTTACTCAAACTTGAATATAAGTTTCAAGTCTATGAGAACATGGAACTCTTGTTCTGTTGAGGTAGAGAAATCATTCAAGGTGGGATGAGCTTTTCAAAAATTATGTCTGGAGCAAGGAGGAGTTAGAACTTGAAGATCCAGATTCTCTGGTGGATCAAAAGACCACTCTTTTGGAACTCTGATTGATCATCCTTGTAGGGAGATGTGTCAAATAACCATAGTTATTTGTATGCTCAAGGGAGGTTTTGCTTTTGCTTAAGGTCCAAGAAATGTGTGTCATCAGATGTTTGGAACATTTGATCTTGCAAGTGATGGTGTTCTTGAATTTATGAAGGTCTGTGCAAAAGGGTAGTAGACAGAAAGTTAAAGGAGAAACTTTTTTTGTCCATGCCTTGGTGCGTGTAGAAGAAATCCCAAGGTGCTTAAGGATGATTGATGTCTCTAAAACATCAGATAGATTGTTTACACATTCTGTTTCTGGTAGAAGCTTCATGAGATGCATGAGAGTTTATTTCCCTCAGTGGTTTTCTGATTCGTGTGAAGATTAAGCCGATACAAGTGTGTATCATATTAAGAATTATTATGCAAATGGTTAGTCCTGTGATTGGTGTTTCAAGAATCAAAGTACATGGCTCCTCTGATTGAGACTGATGTCCTAAATGATGTTGGAACATCATTCCTGCTATTGGTTAGTCTTGGAGGATGACTGAGTTTGATTTTCATCTTTAGAGATATATCTATTCATTGTGAATTATGGTGTAGAGCTACTGGTCAATACTGTGTGGATTCTGATTATCTGTGAGTAGATGGTAGGTTCTGCTGGAAGCATCTCTAGAAAAGATTGTATCATGCTGAATCTTGAGAAGGAAGCAGGCTAAGGATGTATCTCTCTTCATATGGAGAAGGGGTTTGATGTCTTCCAAGTGTGGATGACATCTTGGCTAACCATGGAGTTAAGAGAATTTGTATGTCTCTTTCGGGGATGCGAGCATTCCAGATTTGATTGGATTTATTCTCAAAGAACAAGGTTGTCTATGGCTATAAGATTCAAGATGGATTTGTACAGTGTGTGGATGTGTTCAGGGGGAGAGTGATCAATGGTGTTATTTGGTCTCAATCCAAGAGTTTATTGGTTATGGTATAAGGATTGTGATCCTGGTATTTTCTCACTTATGAGCATGAAGATGTTCATGTGATTCATGTGAGGTTGTGATGTCATACTAGATGTCTTGACATCGTGGTGTGTTGATCCTTTAGCTTAGTAAGTTCTGCTTGTGAGTTTGAATTGTTAAGGCTATTAAATTATTTCAACTATGTTCATGATTCTTAGGAGAGACTTGAGAAATAGGATTGGATATTGTCTGGGAGATGTCACATATAATGTCTTGACATCATGGTCAGGTTTTTCTAATTCTAGCTGAAATGAGTATGCTTGGAGTTCATTGGAAAGCACTGTGACTATGCTTCAAAGTTTACAAGAGAGAGTAGACAAGGTCTGACTGGGTTTCAGGACATTATTTAGGACTCATGTTTGTTTACAAGTGGCTCTATGTGGACGGTGTTCCTTGGACGTTGGAAAACGTGCCTTAAAGAGGGCGTGCAAAACATGTTTCTTCGGTACTTGCATATTCTTTGGAGGATTCTCATTAAAGAAGAGACAATCAAAACTGAGTTGGCCGGTGCATATTCATTTTTGCTGAAATTATCTTCCTGAATTTACGTTCTCATTGAATTGATCTTCGGTAATATCAATGGCTCGTTAATTTCTAAGGAGACTGCTCGGGTATTTAAAGGGGGTCTTTGCTTCTTTTGTCTCAGGTTGTGTTTTTGCTGTGTCGTGATTTTATGGCATTTGTCCGGGTTTGCGTGAGTATTGTTTGGGTATGGAATCGTGTTGGATACTTTTGTCAATTTTTGGCTAAAAAAGGGGATATAGGTTGTGTGTATATCTCAATTGTGTGTTGTTCCTTGCAACACATGACTGATATTCATTTGTGTCTTGTCTCTGTTCTTGCAGTTGTTTTGCAAGGATGTTGGATAGGATGTTCTAACATCCATTCTGTGCCTCAGTTCTTTTTGCTCTGAGTCTTCTTTTTGCGTCTTGTGATATGAGTTATGAACACAGTTATGTCTTGTGTCTTGAGTTATCTGGAGTTGGGGTTTGGTCCACTGAGCCTTGATCTGGATAATGGAGGAGGGTAAATTGGGACTGGTTTTGAGGGGGAGTGTCTTGTATCTTCCTCCTCATGTACACCAGGGCAAAGGGTACACGTCATACAACAGGTGTTGTGTGTTGTGTAAATCATCCGAACAGCTGTACAGGAAGAATGAAAGCTTCCAGGAGTCACATTATTTTCTTTTAAACTCGTAGGACTTTCTACTCTTTCTACTCCTTGATTTCCTGGGTTTATTATACAAAAGGAGTTTTAGCCAAAATTTGTCAAAAGGGGGAGATTGAAGTCTCTAAGATTTGACTAAATTTTGGTAAAACATGATGTTGAACTAGATGTTCTAATATGAAGAAATCTGTAAAGAACAACATGTCCGACAAGATGTCCTATCTTGAGGACTCGACATCTTGGTGTGATACAGCAGGTTTGTTGCAGATTTGTTCCAAGATTTAAGGCACAATCAAAACATGGATCAAGGAATGATTGGACGGAGATTTCGAAGCCCATGGACAAATGAAGATTATAAAAGGAAGAGCAAGACCTACGGAAAATAACTAGTCCTTGTTAAGACTTTTGTAAATAAAAAATAAGGGTTTAAGGTTTTGAGAGACGTGTGTTTTTCTTGTATTGTAAGTCACCCTTTGTATCGGTTTGATACATTGTGGTAGACATAGTTTTTCATATTTAGAAACCTGTAGGTAATGAATTGTGTATTACTCTTGGATGAAGCTTTTAAGCAAATTCAAGTATTAGTGTTAGTCAAGAGTATTGACTGAATATTGTGTTGAAAGGGTTGTCTTTCAATTGAACAGTTTGATATAGTCACCAGAGGTTGTGACTGTTAGATATCACTGAGGTGATTTAGGAATTGAGATGGGTTTCTCTTATCTAGATGGGTTTCTAGGTAGAAGTTGCACTGGGTAGGGAATTAAGTGATAAGTTACCGGAGGTTGTATACTTAGAATAAATACTACTGATAGTGAATTCATTTCTGGCTTGGTAGCCTCCAGATGTAGGTGTTGTTGTACACCGAACTGGGTCATCATATCTTGGTGTTATTTATCATTCTGCTATGTATAATTCAGTCTATTCTTATGCTCTAAAATATATGTCTTAACAGATGTTGAAACATCTGTCATGACACTGTTATGACTTTGAGATATCAGAATGTTCTTGTTCTGTCATTGTTTAGTAAAGCAGAGATCAATGTCTCAACATTTCTTGGGATATATGTTATCTGTATACTAGAATTTCAGGAACCACTTACAACTCACAGGTACTTAGGTGGCTTAAAAGGTTCTTTTGAGTTAAAAGAAACAAACCTTTTTTTTTCTTTTGTATTTATAGTTATTGTATGTTTTTGTTTCCTTTTATTGTGATTGTCTCTAGTAAGAGTGTGCTTTGTTTGAAGTTTTTCGGTTGTAAGTTTGAAATATTATGCAAAAGTATTAAGTTCCACAAATGAATTTTCAGCTAGCTTAAAATGCAAGTTTGTGTCTTTTGAAAATAATATAGAATGTAAGACTGGAGATATTTGGTGCATCTCTCTTATGAATATAATTTTTCCGTATGATCCATGAATTTCTAATTGCGACAAGTTGAACTCCTATGTTTCTAACAAGAGGATATCAAGAGAGTCCAGACAAGAGATACAAGAATATAATATGAAATTGAAGTTAAGGCCAAGCTAACTAAAAAACAGGAACCTAGTACAACTTAATGGTTTTTCTAGATTGATTTGTTTAAGTAATTTATTTTAATATTCAGTGTAAACAATGTAAATATAAAAAAAAGGTTTTTCTCCTCGGTTTTAAAGAAAAACCGAGAGGTATGTGCCTTGAGATGGAACATATTTTATTTTATTTTTATTTAAAAAGAAACATAATTTACCTCGGTTTTGAGTGATAATTGAGGTAAAATATAAGCTTTTTTTTTCAGTTTCTTCACCGTCCTTAAACAAATATTCATCGTTCACTTAATGACTATCAAAGTTTAATACACTGCCATTAGTCATCCTCGTGAAACCTAAAACCCTCGTTATAAAAGCATTCTGAATATTTAAATTTGATAGTAGTAAATCCACAAGAAACTCAAATGTTGTTGTGAAACTCTCTATGTTTAATTAGAGCGTCATGAAATTTTACAAAGTTAAAGTATCACTATGATAGATTGCAAGAGCAAGAAAACAATTAGGTTTATTTAATATGTGGCTGGTGAGAGTGTATTTACTTTGGCAAAGATTTATGTCATGGATTGCAAGTGCAGAAAATTATCATGGGTTCAAGGTTTGTGTTGTTAAATAACCATATAACTGAATATTTATTTTATTTAGCTAACCTTTTTTTTGTTTTATATCAGAAACAAATGAATTCAAGTCATAGAGAAATATTGCATTCAATATTTGATCTTCCTCGAGATCAATGAAACGATGATCCCAAACATTTGATCTTCTCCAAGATAACTAGTATATGTTCTTCACTGATAGCGATGATGATGAAGAATAATCTTATTACTTTAATATTCTGTGTAAACAATGTAGTTTATAAACAAATTAATTTATTAATATTCCGTGTAAACAATGTAATTATTTTTATTTAAAAACAAGCAAATTATATAACCCCTCGATTTTTTAATAAACCGAGTGGTATGAGACGCCATTTTTGTAAATATATTAAAATGCGGATGCTGGGGTTCGAACCCATGATCATATAATTTTACCCCTCGGTTTTTTATTAATCGAGGAGTTAAGTGCAAACTTTTCATGTCATCCTTCGTTACCTCGCCTTGGTAGCCGAGGTTACATCTCTTTCGTGTGCGACGTTATAAGTGTTATTTGTAGTAGTGTTGGTATTAATAGTTGACAATAACACTCCAAGTGTAACTGAGATATTATTCAACACAAAGCTAGTTTCTATATTTGGTTTAATTCGACTATCAATCTTGATTGTATTGTGAGTTGTCTAAGTTTCGTCGTGTTAATTCCAATCGATAAGCACAATTGCTTTATTTGCCAATATTGTTTACGCTACGTAAAATAAACATTTGTTTTTAAAACTCCTATAAAACTTTTTGAAACTTGTTTTCAAACAATTTTTAACTTGGGAGGTCAATCCACCCCTTATAAATCGCTTATTGTCCATATTCTTACCTAACAACTGGCGCCAGAGCTGGTATTTTGATCAGATCTAAGCGAATCACAAATTTTGAAATATGGGTGACGACGATTTGAGGGGAGCGTACATTAGAGCACCACTTTTTAAGACGAAAATTATGCTTATTGGAAGGAAAACATGTATTTACACTTAATGTTAGTTGACAAGAATCTATGGGTAGCAATTACAGATAAGCCTTTTATCCCTAAAAATGAAGTTGATAAAGTTATTAAACTCCCAAAAGATTAGACTAATGATGAAACCAAAAAGGCTTCATATGATTTGAAGGCGGTGAATATACTTATCTCTGGAAACTATGTGGAACGCTCTTCAAGTCCTTTCCGAAGGAGGTGAAGACATTAACTATTTTAAAATCTATATTTTGATAGAGCAGTATCAACTTTTCCGTATGTAACCTGAAGAATTCGTATAATCCTTGCAGACTTGTTTTCTCCATTTAATCAACAAGTCAAACAACTTGGAAAAAAATTTTCTAACAAAGATTGTGGTAACAAAATTCTAAAATCTATGTGTAGGGAATGAAAACCAATGGTAACAGCCATAAAAGAATGAAATGATCTTAGTTCTTTGGATATCACAATACTTTTTGGATATCTTACCGAACATGAGAATGAACTAAAACAGCTCGTTGAAAGTGAAGTAAAGTCGAAAAATAAAGAAAAGGAAAAAGAAGAAAAGCGGGATCTATCCTTGAAAGCTTCGTCGTCAAGGACAAAGGAAAATAAGGACGAAGGTTATAGTTTCGACGAATACTCTTCTAAAGAAGAAGAGATGAGGTAATTCGTCAAGCGCTACAATCAATATATGAGAAAACATAAATTCAAACATTCTGACAAAAATTTGATTAATTTCAAAAAGTCTAATCTACACAAGAAAGAATATAAGAGAAAAGAAGAAGCAGGAGTGAGATGTCCATTAAAAAAGAGTAGTGGGCCATTCATACATATATATATATTTATATATATATATATATATATATATATTCTTTTTCTTTTCTTTTTGCTATTAAGACGTGGGAATATTGAAGTAGTAAGTACTTGAAGTTACTTTAAATTTGTTGGTTGGGGTAGTAAATTGGACCTTTAAGTTTGAAAGATTTGCATTATTATGGTGACTGGGAAGGTACTTATTGGGTTTTGAGAGTGTGCTCCTCTCAAGGTCTCAGGTTCGAATTCTATTAGGTGCAATCAATCCTTGTGTTGGACCAGTTCACACAGAGCTTTGCTCCGGCTTTAAACGGGCCCCCCGCTAGTGGATGGTGGGATTGATCCTCTTGGATTAGTCGGTCGTAAGGCCGGATACCAAGATTTCAAAAAAATATATGTGGTTATTGATGGGAAATTAAGGCACAATAATAGACCAATACGCAACGAATATAAAATTCCCCCAAACTTGTAGGAAAATCCCTCAATATGATAGTAAAAACGACGAGTCGTTTAGACGAAAGAAATAACTCCACTATAATTAATTAAGGGTACAAGAGAGTCTTAAAGTGATTCACAAATTAGTGCTAAAAATCGCAAATCACAAAGCAAACTAGTTTACAAATAAGAATCAAAAGCTGAAATTTTTTCCCAAATTTACAGCTTTAGTGTGAAGCAAATAACTTTCACCTCAGACGTTGTTTTAAAATTCCGAACGGTCAAAAGTTACATATATGTGTTACGAACATGCCCACCAAATTTGAGCTCGATTCAACGGTTAACAAATTGGAGATCGTCGATTTAGTGAGATTGGTTGCAGAAAAACGGAAATGAGTTTCTCTCCTCTTTTCTCTCTTTTGAATCCTTATTTTTCTCTATCTCTCTCAACCTAAATTGATCCTCTCCACTTAAATAAGTGAGACAAATAGACTAATCATATTTGGGCATTTCTCCACATAAAAAGGGAGTCTAAACCCAACAATTATTGCAAAGAAGAAAACTTGACCTTATTACTATGAAGTTTTCCTATAGGATGTGACCTTGGGTGTGTTCCAGATTCTGAACAAACATAACAACTTATGCATTTCTTAAGAATGTCTAAATGGTTATTGATTTAAAAAATGTATGTTTACTAGAAATTAATATAGCTATATCATGAATTGTTATTCGAGGTTACAAACCTTTGTAATTTGTTTTAAAAACCATTGCAAAATATAAATTTATTTAAAAATATACATCATATTTAATTACATTTACAACCGTCGTAATTAACTAACACGATTTAGAAGACAGTTTTTAAAACCGTTGCAAATGATGCTTCCAACACTAAGGGTGTGTTTGTTTCAAGTTAAAAAATAACATTCCTAGAAATCGTATTCCCATCATTATTATTACTTGGAATAATATTCCTATCCAAGTGTTTGGTAAAAACTAAATTTCCTAGGAATGTTTATAATATTTATTTAATTTAAAAATTATAAAAAAGTAAAATAAATGAATAAATGTGAGTAGTAGTGGGGAGTTGTAGTTAGTTAAACTTTATTCCCATGAGAATGTTGGATTCCTGCCCTTTAAGCCTTGGAATAAAAATAGAAGAATTATGTATAAATAAAATTCCTGGGAATAAAATATGCCTTGGAATAATTTTTTAAAAATTGAATCAAACATGGGAATGTTGCATTCCCATGACAATATTCCCGGGAATATTTTTTACAACCTTGAAACAAACACACCCTAAGTTTTATGATGGTTGACAAACTCTCACAATGTCAGTGTTATTTAAGGGTGTTCATGGTTCATGAACTGCATTGAATCGAACCACATTTATGGTTTGATTCAGTTTTCAATAACCACTATGATAAAAATTCAGTTAACTGCTAAAATGGTTTCAATTCAATCTAAAACTAGTTTAGAACTAGTTTATATTTAAAAACTAGTTTATAATTTTAAACCAATTATATATTTTGAACTCTTTTATAACTAATCTTTCGTATTTCCGAAAAAACTCGACTTTTTCATATATTCGAAAAAACTCGACTTTTTCATATTTCCAAAAAACTCTACTTTTTCATATCTCCAAAAAACTCGACTTTTTCATATTTTCGAAAAAACTCGACTTTTTCATATTTTTGAAAAACTCGACTTTTTCATATTTTCGAAAAAACTCGATTTTTTCATATTTTCGAAAAACACTCGACTTTTTCATATTTCCGAAAAAAAACACGAATTTTTCATATTTTTGAAAAAACTCGACTTTTTCATATTTCTGAAAAAATCTCGACTTTTCATATTTTCGAAATAACTCGACTTTTTTATATTTTCCAAAAAACTCGACATTTTCATATTTCCGAAAAAACTCGACTTTTTCATAATTCTGAAAAAAAAAACTCAATTTTTCATATTTTCGAAAAAACTCGACTTTTTCCTGCTTCCGAAAAAACTCGACTTTTTAATTTTTCCGAAAAAACTCGACTCGGCTTTTTCATATTTCCGAAAAAACTCGACTTTTTTATATTTCCGAAAAAGTCGAACTTTTCATATTTCTGAAAAAAAACTTGACTTTTTCATATTTCTGAAAAAACTCGACTTTTTCATATTTATGAAAAAACTCAATTTTTTCATATTTCTGAAAAAAATCTCAATTTTTTTCATATTTCCGAAAAGACTGACTTGTTGTATTTCCTGAAAAAACTGTTTTCTTCGTATTTTTGAAAAAAAAAATCGATTTATTGTATTTCTAAAAAAGTTGATGTTTCGTATTATCGAAAAAATCGATTTTTCGTACAAAATCAATATTAGTTTTTTTTATTTATTTTTATGAAATAAAAAATATATTTTCTAGAATTTTTTTTTAATTTTTGAAAAAAAATATTTTTGTTTTTATTTTTCAGAGTTTTTTTTACTCTCAATTAATTTTTTATTCTTTTTATTAAAAGCTAGTTAATTTATATAATTAAATCAGTTTATAAAAGAAAATTGGTTCTGAACTGGTTTTTAAACTGAATTTGAATTGTTTTAATTAAATGGTTCAGTTCATTAACTATTTAAGTGGTTCAATTTTTTTTATAGTACAATATAGTTTAATTCAAGTATACAATTCAATTATCCATACTTTTAAATACCCCTAATTTTACTGCAATTCTAAGTTCTAACCTCCGCTAATTGCTTTCAAAACCGCCTCAAAACATTTTTTTTCTTGTAGTAGTTTTTTCGAGACCTTTGGAATGCTTCTTTCTAGGCCCCTAAGCTGCCTCTTTTCGGGCCCATAGAGTCATCCGAATCCAATTTGATTTTATAAGGATTATAACACTGTTAATTAGGAACATGAAATCATTTACTTTTAATCTAACACAATAATGATATTAAGTTAGTAATATCATAGATGTAATTGAAATTAATTATATAAAGCCAAAGATATATTTGATAACCTGTAAAATTACATAGACGAATCTAATTAACTTTTTTGTAGTTTTAGAAATCATTTTAAATTTTGACAATGTGACCTAAGTTAATACAATTTTCAAGAAGCAAATTGAGCTGTATTGACAAATATATTAAAATTGTTAGACCGAAAGTGTTATCCAAAAATACATCTAACAAAAAAACTATAGTCAAGAGAATAATTAATATGATTTGGTTATAGTGTCTGCATTATCTTTATCTCCTTCTCATAACTTCATATAAATTGGGAGTACATGGAGCATTAGAGAATCAATTATCCACAAATATATTAAAATTGTTAGACTGAAAGTGTTATAAAAAAATACAAGAAACTAGAGAATCAAAACAAACGGCTGAGTAAAATATTAGAGACTAATATACATAAATTAGGAGAAGGACAGAAAATTAAGTTTGTGTATCGTTTTGGGCACATAATTTTATTAGAGATAATATTATGTTAGATAAAAGTCCTTGTATAAAATGCATTTGTTTGAAATTAATACAAGAAAGAACAAATCTAATTGCAGATTCTACTATAAGAGCCAACAAACAAATACCTTTCTTTTGAAATATGGAAATGTGATAGTCGAAACCAAAATGCACGGTCAATGATAATGAAGTTCACTAGAAAAGTTTTTCTTTTGTTATTTGCACTACATTTCTTTAGTATAAGAACCATTTAGTATGTGTCTATCATTTCATCCAAACTTTCCAGTTTTAAATATTAAGATATAATGCGCTCTCTTGTTTTGGCATTCCAGTTTGTTTTCCCTTATTCACTCTTGTCTTTTCCTTTGACTCACCCAAAGTGTCATCAATATGAGAGTCATGCCTTATTGCAATTTAAGAAACAGATCATGTCATTCACATTGATCTTATTAGCAGCCAACTCTACGGTACAATGGATGCAAATACCACTCTCTTTCGCCTTGTACACCTTCAACATCTTGATCTTTCAGACAATGACTTCAATTACTCTCAAATCCCACATAAGATAGGCGAGCTTTCACAACTAAGATATTTGAACCTTTCTCACACAACTTTTTTTGGCGAAATTCCACCACAAGTTTCACAGTTGTCCAAATTGTTTTCTCTTGATCCCACCATATTTTAAATTTAGTGAAGTCAATCTGTTGCAACTCAAACATTCCAGTCTCAGAAGCATAATTGAAAACACAACAAAACTTGAGATACTTCTACTTAGTTATGTGACTATTTTACCCCCTTTGCCAGACAAACTCACAAATCTAACTTCCCTGAAATCACTATCTCTTTACAATTCTGAATTGTATGGTGAGTTTCCAGTTGGTGTATTTCATCTTCCAAACTTGAAAATTCTAAATTTGAGATTCAATCCAAATCTCAGTGGTGGTTGCCCGAATTTCAGTGTAGTTCACTCACCAAGTTATACCTTGATGAGACAGGTTTCTATGGTACACTTCCTGTATCCATAGGAAAACTTAGTTCTTTAAGAACCCTATCAATTATAGATTGCAATTTTTCTGGGTATATTCCTTCTTCGCTAGGAAACCTCACACAACTCATGGAAATAGACCTTCGAATTCGATATAACCATTTTGGGGGAGACCCTTCAGTATCCTTGGCAAATCTTACCAAACTAAGCGACTTGATAGTTGGTTACAATAAATTTACTTTTGAGACCATCTCTTGGATAGCTAAGCTCTCATCACTAATTAGCTTGGATATATCCTCGTCAAATATTGGCAGTGACATCCCATTATCTTTTTCAAATCTCACCCAACTATCGTTGTTTAGTGCAGAAAATAGCAATATAAAGGGTGAATTTCCATCTTGGTTGACAAACCTAACATATCTGAATTCCTTGAATTTAAGAAGTAATTTTTTGCATGGAAAGTTGGAGCTTGATATGTTTTTGAAGCTCAAAAAGCTAGTTTCCCTTGATTTATCACACAACAAATTGTCATTATTCAATGGAAAAAGTTCTTACAATGCAACCAATTCTCCAATCATGCTCTTAGGTTTGGCATCATGCAATATAGTTGAGGTTCCAACATTTATAAGAAATCTCACTGATGTGGAATATATTCAATTGGTATACAACAATATAACATCGCTACCTAGTTGGTTGTGGAGAAAATCAAGTCTACAAGCCTTAGCACTTTCACACAACATATTGATGGGAGAAATAACCCCATCCATATGTAATCTCAAATCACTTATCCATCTTGATTTATCGTTCAACAATTTAAGCGGCCATGTTCCATCATGTATAGGAAACTTTAGCCAATATCTAGAATTTCTGGAGTTAAAAGGGAACAAATTGTCTGGTCTCATTCCACAAACATACCTGATGGAAAATAAACTTCAGATGATTGATTTCAGCAACAACAATCTTCAAGGTCAGTTGCCAAGAGCATTGGTCAATTTTGGATTGCTAGAGTACTTTGATATTAGTCATAACAATATCAACGATTCGTTTCCATTTTGGCTGGGAGATTTGCTTGAGTTGAAGGTATTGGCTTTAAGTGACAACGAATTTCATGGAGATATTTGGTGCCCTGGCAACATGACGTGCACATTTCCTAAACTTCACATCATTGACCTTTCTCACAATGAATTCTCAGGAAGTTTTCCATCGGAAATGATCTTAAGTTGGAAAATAATGAAAACTTCCAATACAAGTGAATTACAGTATGAATCAAAATATTTTCCTTATTCGTTGACAATGTCAAACAAAGGGCATACCATTGTTTATGAGAGGCTTCAAAATTTTTATGGCATGATAGTTATTGATATGTCAAGCAACAAAATCAGTGGAGAGATACCAAAAGCCATAGGTGACTTTAAGGGTCTTGTTTTGCTCAATTTATCAAATAACACTTTTATTGGGAGTAACAAATACTATAAATTAATATTCTCATCTTTCCATCTCTTGCTAGTTACCGTTAGTTACCGTTACATATCTCACTTGTATATATATAATGTTTGAGTTTCTGTAGAAATAAGAAGAACATTTGTAATATTTCTTTTCCAATAATGATAAAGATGGCAGTTGCCAATTGTTTACTGATAATCTCAATATGGTATCAGCCTTTCATTTCCTTTACACGTGCCTCATAGTCCTTTCCTTTCTCTTTCTCCACGTGTCTTCTTCTCTTCTCTCCTTCCGTTTCCTCTTCCCCAAAACCCCTTTCACCTTTCCTTTCTTTCCTTCCCTTTCTCTCTCTTCCCAAACCCTTTCTTCTTCCTTCCCTGTAAACCCTAATTCCTCAACCTCTCAAGAACCTTGTTTCCTCTCCAATGGCGGCAAACCCCTTCGCTGATTTCGCCACAAATCCCTCAAATCCTTATTATCTTCATCCTAATGAAAACCCCTCTCTTGTTCTTGTTTCCCCTCCTCTTGACCACACCAACTACATTTCTTTGTCTCGCTCCATGCGTGTCGCCTTAATCTCCAAGAACAAACTCCGATTCATTGATGGAACGTTCGATCAACCTGCACAAGGCCACGCAATGTACGATCCATGGCTCCGCTGCAACAACATGGTGCTCTCGTGGCTTCAACGCTCCATCTCTGACAATATTGCACAATCGATTCTTTGGATCGACGATGCTCGCGCCGTTTGGAACAACCTATCCACAAGATTTTCGCAAGGCGACATATTCAAAGTCTCTGATCTCCATGATGACCTCACCAACCTAAATCAAGGAACCCTAGATGTCTCAACCTACTTCACCAAACTCACTTCTCTTTGGGAACAAATTGATTCCCTCCGCCCTACTCGTGATTGCACTTGTGCAATCCCATGTACTTGCGGTGCTGCTTCAGATCTTCGGCGGTATAAAGATCAAGATCGCGTCCTGAAGTTTCTCAAAGGTCTCACGGATTCTTTCGCCACTGTTCGTTCACAAATTTTTCTATTGGAACCTTTACCATCCTTGGAGAAAACCTTCTCCATGGTTCTTGGTCAAGAAAGACGCTCCATAATCCCACCCTCTGATCCTGTCGACACCCCATCCATGGCTATGCAAATTCAACCTAACACCCACAATGGAGGAGCCTCAGGATCCTCCTATCCTTCTCGTGGTCGTGGCAAAGCTTCTCCTGGCCGTGGCAGCATGCCTCAACGCACTTGCACACATTGTGGCCGTCACAATCACACCGTGGAAACCTGCTTCATGAAACATGGTTATCCCCCAGGGTATCATTACAAGAGTTCGAAGTCGTCTATCAACAATGCTGCTGAATCTTCCTCAACTGACAATAGCCCCATCTCTCAACCTGATTCTCAGCAATCATTGGCTTCTATTCAGAATCAGTACAACCAGATAATTCAACTGCTTCAGCAACATCAAATCTCATCAACTCCTGCACAGCCTGATGGAACCTCCTTTCCTAACGTCAATTCCATAACTACCTCCAAAGATGGTAAGCCACCTGTATCCTGGGTAATCGATACAGGTGCTACTCATCATATCACTCCTAATCTCTGTAATTTTCGTTTTCATTCTTTTGTACCTCCCCTACACATGAAACTCCCTAATGGCACTATTGTTACCACTAATATTGCTGGCACGGTTCACTTAACCGATTCCTTAATACTGTCTCATGTTTACTATATTCCAACGTTCCATGTTAACTTAATTTCAGCTTCTAAACTTATTGATTCTTCTGCCTGTTCTTTAACTTTTACTAATAAAGATTGTCTCATCTTGCAGAAAAACTCCACGAGGAAGATTGGTTTAGCTGAGCGGCATGGCGATCTTTATGTGCTTCGTGCTCAGGCCATTCCTTCCCAACCCTTACAATCTTTAGCTAGTAGTATTGTTACCACTTCTGATAGCACTTTATGGCATAGGCGCTTAGGCCATCCCTCACACACTGTGCACAAAAATTTGTCCTCCCAATATCCTGTTGTTACATTTTCTATGAATAAAGATTTTCCTTGCCATCTATGTCATTTATCTAAACAAAAACGTTTGCCATATTCTGATAGCATTACTAATTCATGCAAACCTTTTGACATTCTTCATGCTGACATTTGGGGGCCATATTCTACCCCCTCCATCACTAATCACCGATATTTTTTGACACTTGTAGATGATTACAGCCGTTTCACTTGGGTTATCTTCATGACCCATAAAAGTGAAACCCGTACTCACTTGATAAATTTCTTGGCTTACATCACTACTCAATTTTCCACCAACCTTAAATGCTTACGTAGTGATAATGGCCACGAATTTTTGATGACTGACTTTTATGCTAAACAGGGCATCTTGCATCAACGCTCTTGTGTTGAGTGCCCTCAACAAAATGGCATTGTTGAGCGCAAGCATCAACATCTGCTTAATGTTGCCCGCTCATTATTTTTCCAAGCTAACCTTCCTAAAAACCTTTGGCATCTATCCGTTGCTCATGCCACACATTTAATTAATCGCTTACCTTCACCCCTTATTCACAATTCTACTCCTTACTTCTTATTATATGATATACATCCTGACTATACTACTTTAAAGACTATTGGTTGTCTAGCTTATACTTCCACACTTATTCATAATAGAACTAAATTTGATTACCGTTCTCATCACTGTGTTTTTCTAGGATATAGGCAAGGAACAAAAGGGTATCTTTTATATGATTTAATTACTAACAAACTTATTCTTTCCCGTAATGTTATCTTTCATGAAAATATATACCCTTTCCACAAAACGCATGACTACCGACCCCTTCCACCTCCCCCTGTCTTAAATCCCAATGATACTGACTTGGATCCTATTCCTGCACCTCCTCCCATTCCCACTGACCCTCCAGATCAACCCGCCGCTCCCCCACCTGAACCTCCCATTCCTCCCTCCCCTATACCTATCATTCCACCCCAACCTCTTAGAAGATCACTCCGCACCATTAAGAAACCTTCATATCTCACAAACTACCACTGCAACTTCACCCAAACACACCCTCAATCAACTTCTCCTACACCTAAATTTCCTTTATCCTCCGTGCTCCATTATAATAATTGCAATACTACTTACAAACACTTATGTTTCTCCCTTTCCTCTAACACTGAACCCACCAGTTATTCCCAAGCGTGCAAACACGACTGTTGGGTCAAAGCCATGCAATCTGAATTACAAGCACTTGAACTCACTAATACTTGGAGCATCGTGGATTTACCTCCTAACAAAACCCCTATTGGCTGTAAATGGGTTTACCGCATTAAATATCTTGCTAATGGTGATATTGACAGGTATAAGGCTCGGTTGGTTGCGAAAGGCTACACTCAACATGAAGGTATAGACTACTTTGATACGTTTTCACCCGTCGCCAAGTTAACTACTGTAAGAACCCTTCTCTCTCTTGCTTCTATTAAGCATTGGCATCTAGAACAACTAGATGTCAACAATGCGTTTCTCCATGGAGACTTACATGAGGAGGTCTACATGACCATTCCCAACGGCTACAACCTCCATCATTCTTCTCCCCACAATAAAGTTTGTAAATTAAACAAAAGTCTGTATGGCCTCAAACAGGCCAGCAGACAATGGTATTCTAAATTATCTGATACTTTACTTTCCTTAGGATATCGCCATTCACATGCTGATCACTCATTATTTATTAATCATAATGCTTCTCACATAACTGTTTTGTTAGTCTACGTCGATGACATTGTTTTAGCAGGTAACACTCTTGATGAAATTAGCCGTGTTAAAACTGTCCTTCATAAGCAGTTTCGTATTAAGGACCTTGGTCCTCTCAGGTACTTCCTTGGCCTCGAGGTTGCTAGATCATCCACAGGTATTCTCCTCAACCAACGTCATTACACATTAGACTTACTAAACACCACAGGTATGTTGGCATCTAAACCGTCTTCTACTCCGTATAATATTTCAATTAAACTGCATCCCACTGATTCTGCTCCTTTTAAAGATCCCACTCAGTATAGGCGCCTAATTGGCCAATTCATTTATTTAACAACCACTCGTCCTGATATATCGTTCGCGGTGCAGCAACTTAGCCAATTTGTATCTGCCCCCACCACCAATCATTTCAAAGCTGCCACTAGAATATTACAGTATTTAAAATCCAATCCTGCTCAAGGATTATTCTATCCTGTCCATTCTAACTTAACTCTTTCTGGTTTTGCAGATAGTGACTGGGCGACTTGTCCAACTACTCGCCGCTCTACCACTGGATTTGCTGTTTTCCTAGGCCAATCCCTCATTTCTTGGAAATCCAAAAAGCAGACGACAATTTTTAGATCCAGTTCTGAGGCAGAATATCGTGCACTTGCGGCTTTAACCTGCGAAATTCAATGGATGCATTATTTGTTCAAAGATCTTGGAGTCACCTTCACTAGCCCAACTTCAATTTACTGCGACAATCGTTCAGCTGTGTATCTCGCACACAATCCAACATTCCATGAAAGATCCAAGCATATCGAAATTGACTGCCACTTAGTTCGCGAGAAACTCGAAACAGGCCTCATCAAACTATTTCCTATTCCGTCTTCTGCGCAACTTGCTGACGTCCTCACCAAACAACTACCTGCTGCTGTTTTCTCCACCTTTCTGTGCAAGCTGGGCCTCTTTTCTATACACCGTCCAGCTTGTGGGGGAGTAACAAATACTATAAATTAATATTCTCATCTTTCCATCTCTTGCTAGTTACCGTTAGTTACCGTTACATATCTCACTTGTATATATATAATGTTTGAGTTTCTGTAGAAATAAGAAGAACATTTGTAATATTTCTTTTCCAATAATGATAAAGATGGCAGTTGCCAATTGTTTACTGATAATCTCAATAGGGAGCATTCCATCTTCCTTAGGGAACCTTTCAAACCTGGAAACATTGGACCTTTCTCTCAACAATCTATCAGGGAAGATTCCCGAACAGTTGTCACAACTCACAGGTCCTATACCTCAGAATAAGCAGTTTTCAACATTCCAAGGTGAATCATTTGAGGGTAACAAAGGTCTGTGTGGGGATCAATTGCTGAAGAAGTGTTTAGATCATGCAGGGCGCTCATTTTCTCCACCTTCTACCACTGAAAATGATAATGAGTCAGAATCTTTCATTGAAATTGAGTGGAAAGTAAGTCTAATTGGGTATGTAGGCGGTCTTGTCGCTGGAGTGGCATTGGGAACCACTTACAACTCACAGGTACTTAGGTGGCTTAAAAGGTTCTTTTGAGTTAAAAGAAACAAGCTTTGTTTTCTTTTGAATTTATAGTTATCATCTGCTTTTGTTTTCTTTTATTGCGATTGTCTCTAGTAAGAGTGTGCGTTGTTTGAAGTTTTTCGGTTGTAAGTTTGAAATTTCAACAAATAAATTTTCAGTTAGAGTAAAATGCAAATTTGTGTCGTTTGGAAATAATATACATTGTTAGACTGGGGATATAGTGTGCATCTCTCTTATGAATATATTTTTTCTGTATGATCCATCGATTTATAATTGCGACATGTTGAACTCCTGTGTTTCTAACAAGAGGATATCAAGAGAGTCTAGACAAGGAATACAACTTAATGGTTTCTGTGGCTAAACAATTTCAATAGTAATTGGATAATGTATATCATAATGTGTTGAAACTCATTAATCATTCACCACTGAAGTTAATTAACCACACTTTTTGAACATCATTAAATAAATTTTTTAAATGCTCAAATATACATAATAGTCATTAAATATCTAAATCATGTTCAAGTATATAGATCTAAAAATTGTGGTTAGTTATAGTTGTTAATTACTTTAGCAGTTAGTTAACAAGTAATAACTTTTAATACCTTGTTATATTCATTAACCATTGACATGTTAGAGATATTTGTTTCCAAGTATTAGTGATTTATGTTGATCAGCAACGATTCATGAGAAAATCATTGTTGCATATTAGTGGTATTTTTATCACCTTGCAACCATGATTTTTGCAGTTGTGATTGCGGGTGTTGCGATTGCGATCATTGTGGTTGCTCTGATGCACATTGTGGCCGTTGGAGCGTAAATTTTGATTGACAAAAGTTTGAAATCCAAACCACTACACACCTCATGAGAGGGACCGGGCTTTGGAACCACTATTAGTTTAAGCACATGATAGGATTTTGAAGCCAAATCGAGAAGAGGAAAGAGATCATTCGTAATCTGCAAGAAAACCAAGTCCAAGCTAAAAAGATACTCTTATCCACCATCTTTTTTACATTTGTTGAAATACCAGGAAAAAGCTTATCATTATGCACAAATCAAGTGGTCGAAAACACTGCGTTCCACATCATAGAAACCCCCTCTAATCTTAGGCCTATCACCTATAGAATAAAGAAGTTCAAAAAGGTGGCTAGGATCTCTTGGAAGAAAAAACCATAACGAGGGAATGAGAACAAGATGAACACCACCACCACAACAACAACGCCGTTCCAAAATCAGAACAAATCCCCGACCCTAATTCCTATCTCAATTTCGATTTTTTCTCATCTCTCTCCAAACCCAAGGTTCTCCAAACCCTCACCCTTATGGTTTTTTTTTTCATGAATAATTCGTCGATTTAGGGTTTATTTTTGTTACTAATTTGTGATGTGCATGATTATGACGAGATATTGGAAGCCGATTACGATGCTAACGAGGATGTTATTCACTCTAATTACATTCTTCTTGCTCTTGCTCTTGTGAGTTTCAATTTATGTGTTCTTCTTTTTATGCTAATTACATTCGTTTTGGGATGGATTGTGTTAGTAATCTACTTTTGCTGTGAATTTTAACACAGAAATGGCACCCAGATAGACAGAAAGACCGAAATTCTGCTACGATGTTTCAGGATATAAACGAGGCATATCAGGGTATTTATAACACTCTTACTCTTAGAATTCCCTTATTTTTGCTGGAAGTATTGTTTGGATGGAATTTTAAAAAACATTCTGTGGTCGTGAAGAAGGCCTCCACAAAATGGTATCGGCACCGATATTGATATTGATACCGTTTTTTTGTTACATTTCGACTACTTTTTCCTAAGATATCAGAGGATATTATATGGATTTGATTTGATTTGATTCAATAGCGAAAAAGTCGTAGTTGAGAGATAGGAAGAACCAGATCTGGTTTTGAATAGAATTTGACTCGTTCTTGTTTGTGTTATACAATTTGAGGAATCTGTGATCGTTGCTTGGAATTTTGCTCTCTATGGTTCATTTCATGTTTTACAATGTCGAAAACATTCCTTCTCCCGTGGTTAGTCATCATTTCAGTTTGTTATACAATGTTGTTTGGTACTTCATCATATCAAAGTAGTAGAGAATGTTATACTAATGTGTTGATTTTGGATATCTGAGCGGGAACTTATATTTATATAACTGTATCTGCTATCACTATTTGTTGAGTATATTAAGTGATGTGATAATAACCTAAAAATTGATATATTTGAAATTCATAAGTTCTAATCTACGTAAGTATCAAATATAATTGTAATCTTTGCCCTTGAAAATCTTTGTTCTAGTTTATTACACAGGGTATATTGGTTTTCATTATGTTGGTATTGCTATTAAATCATTGCTTATGTAATACTGATCTACAACGCTTCCGAGATAATGATGAAGATGAAGATGATGATGATGATATTGAGGAACTTAATGATATGATGGCAACTAGATATGAAGAAGAGCCAATTGATAGAGAAAAGTGTGACCAACTTCACCAGCAATGGCTTGAGCAGCAGGATACAACTGGGATGGATAATCTACTCCAAAAACTTAATTGTGGTTCATGATTGAATGAATAAACATCACTTGAAGATGAAGAGGAGGATGGGGAGAGAAAAGAAACTAAAAATGAATCTGATGATGAAATTGATTACTTCGTTGCTCAATCTGATGTCGTGAAGATCAATCTGAAAAAGGTGAACCAGATGATCCCGCAGATGTTTACTAATAAAGAGGATGCATATGTATCATATGATGAGGAAACCGAGGAGAGAATAGCTAAACAATCCCTCTCTTATAAAGTTGTAAGTTCTCACTTCTCAGCTACTACAATAATTGTATTACTGTCACTTTGATTTTGACAGAAGTTTATTGCATTTCTATCTTTTGCATGTGATGAAATTAAGATGTTTTTGGTTGTTTTCAATATAATAATGGCAATCAGGAGAAGAAAGCTTAATTTTTTTCATCGGCTGAAGATGAAAATAGCAGTGGGATTTTCAATCTCATAAAGAAAACAAATGTTGTGCCAGATAACAAGAGAAAGGGAAGAACTCCTTGTAAGATAAATTTACTTCAGCATTTCACCAAAAGCCATGTAATGTACTTCATTCATGCTTTAAAATCTCGATAATGCTAATGGTTTCTTCCATTAATGTATGCTGCCGCCATATATGATATGCCACACATCGGACAACACACAAATATATCTTCAAAGGTATGTTGACCTGATGAAATGCTCCTTTATCCCATCAATTTTGTATTGTAGATGATTTTTTCTGACACTACAGTACATACTTGAACCACATGACTGCTTTTATCATTAATACAAAACTATATATTTAAGGTAATATTTTCGAGTTCTCTTGTATATTTGGGCGAGATGACAGCAACAACAGACCTTCAACGTTGATATCAGAGGATTCTTCAGATGCGGTAATGACTATCAGAAACTAGAAAACTAGCGTGTAATGCCATTAATAACTCTACATTTATAAATATTGGTTGTCGTTTATAGTCAAATGTCACTCACTCACTGCTTTGTTTTTTATTTTCTGTTCGAATGTAACTCAGATTGTAAGAGAGAGTCAGGCACCCAAAGTTGTTTCTGCCAAATTCCAAAGGAATACACAGAACAAATATGTCGCTTCAAGTTCTAAACCTCAAGAATCAAGTGTCTCACTGTTGGAGGTATTAAGGAGGTCTTAAATTCATACAGAGCATTATGTCCAGAGTAATGTAGTTCAACAAAATGAATCTGTTGTGTTCCAAGCATTTAAGTTAACCAAGAAGTCAATTAAAACGGGAGACAAAGTTTGATGTATGGTATGAAATTTTGGTCTTCATATGTTATTTATTCATACCGCCGGTTCTGGTTTATCAATGAAGTTCATAGTCTAATTGGAGCAGGAGTAGCTGAAGGTGCTATTGTAGCTGCTAACACTAAAACCAGCTCTTGCAAGAGGTGAACTACAGGTGATAATTTCCTCAAAGTGTTTAAAATGAAAGAATTGTTTTTTACTTGGATTGCATAGCACGACTCTTGAATTTTTCATAGGAAAAAGTTCGGACCTTCTCTTGTCATTAAACTTATAGCAAATTCACATCTTCAAAAAATAATATATGATTTGTCTTCTGATAGTTCAGTATGGCCACAAGTTGTTGCTAACTTGCTGGCTTGTAATCAGATTCAAAGAATATGTTCTTAATTATCAGAACTAATAATTGAATTTTTAATCTAAAAATTGAAGTGTTTGCATTTCCTACTGTTTCAATCGTTTTCAATAATGGAATACCAAATGGTCAATTTAGACACATTATTTTGAAGTGCATAGGGCCTGCATTATTCTTTCCGTCATGAGTATTTTGTAAATGAATTGGTTTGATGGAGTTCGCTCTGTTTTTTATTATTAAATTTTACTGAACAATGTTGACTTAAATGTTACTACAGTATATTGGAGCCACAACATTGAATTAATACAGAAAGCACATTGAAGAAACCATAGCTTTGGAGTGACGATTAGTGTACCAGAACCAACTGCAGATGAAACCATATACATACTGAAGGGGCTTAAGAGAACATTGTGAGATTCACCACAAGTTCCACTATACTCATGAAGCTCTTGTAGCTAGTGCACGACTTTCCTACCAGTATATCAGATATGTCATTAGGCTTATTTTATGTAGTTAGATATTTGGGTTTTATGGGTTGGCACAAGATTTTGGGATCTTTCAATTAGGTTTTGGTGATGGGTTCAATGTTCTTCATGGTAGATGCAGATGCAGAATGTACTGTTCTGCTTTCCTTATTTCTAATTTTGATGTAATTTGAGAATATTAAGGGAAAGTCATGATGGCACAAAGCTCAATCAAAGACAAGCCATGACTCGGGTAACTTCTTCTTGACTCGGATCAAGGGATGGGTTGGGAACTTCTTCTTGACTCGGGTAACAAGAGAAGGCACAAAGCTCAATCAAAGACAAGCCACAATTCAAAAACCCTACCTTCACTTAAGGAAGAGACATTTAAGACACCATAGTGGGTATACAAAATATGACACCATTGATCAGAAGCACGCATGATAAGGTGCCATCTCCATTTAGCTATTAGAGCTAAGTTCACGAGCCAAAGATCTCTAACTCCTAAATCCCCTTTATTCTTAGGTTTACATACATGCGACTACTTCACCCAGGCGATCTTAGAATCTCCGTTCACACCACCCAAAAGGAACCTTATCTAAATTCTCACTAAGATCATCCATACTTTCACTAGCATCTTATTGAAAGATAGGAAGAAAATAGAAAGATAATTGAGGACAAAATTCTGAAGAACCACTTTGCCACTTAGGCTAAAGTACCTTTGAAGCAAAAAATTAAGCCTTTCTGCATCAGATTAACAAAGGATCCCAAGTGGACTTGTTAAGCGCCACAACTTAGGGATGACAGGCAGACCTAAACCCGCGGGGCCCACCTGCACCCGAACCCGAGTCAACGGGTGAAAACTCGAGTTAACTGGGTTCGGGTTCGGGTGCCACCCGATATTTCGGGTGCCCCTAAATATATATGTAGACTTTAATTTTAATTGTAATATTAAGATGTTGAAGACCTTAATTTTAATTATAATGTTACCAAACTTGATGAAAAATTGTAATTTAATTCCTTAATTTCTTTGAGAGACCTTGATGGAATTCTTGTGTTTCAAATTTCAATGTTGCTATTGTATTTTTGTGTTTTTTCTACGGGTCCGGGTTTGGGTGAAAAATCCCGAACCCAACGGGTGTGGGCGTGAGTGTTATTTTGCCACCCGAATAGCCTTTGGGTTCGGGTGGTGATTTCGGGAGCGGGTTTGGGCAGTGTGAAACCCGCACTGACCCGACCCATTGCCATCCCTACCACAACTCTATCAACCACCATTCTACTATTGAGGAAAGTTGATTGATAGAGAGACATAAGCTTATCCATCACCTCTCCTAGACTCTTGGCTAGGAATTTTCCTACTAGCTTATACAGGGAGCCAACAAGGGAATTATGCCAAAAATCACTCACTAGACAAGGATTCTTAAGTTTGAGATTTCAACAAATAAGTTTTCAGATAGAGTAAAATGCAAATTTGTGTCTTTTGGAAATAATATACATTGTTATATTCATTAACCATTGACAAGTTAGAGATATTTGTTTCCAAGTATTAGTCATTTATGTTGATCAGCAACAATTCACGAGAAAATTATTGTTGCATATTAGTGGTATTTTTTATCACCTTGCAACCTTGATTTTAAATTGTAGTTGCGATTGTGAATACGGTTATAATTGAGGGTCTTGCAATTGTGATCATTGTGATTGCTCCGATGCACATTGTGGCTGTTGCAGCGTAAATTTTGATTGACAAAAGTTTGAAATGCATCGTTAAAAAACATAAAATGTTAGGATTACTCATAAGTAAATTGGATTTTGGGTTATAAATTGAGTTTTGATGAAAAATGCTTGAAGACATTTGAACGAAGTTGTCTGTACAATTCCTAAAGTAAAAAGGCGCATGATTTCAAATTACACTGCAATTGTGGTCCAATACGGTTGTGGTTGTTTAAATAGATCTTAATAGAGAAAAATTCAATCACTTTCTAGATTTATTCAAGATTCTCATTCCTAACTCTTCGCTCTAGTGAGTGAGAGAGAGAGAGAGAGAGAGAGAGAGAGAGAGAGAGAGAGAGAGAGAGATAGATAGAGAGAGAGAGAGAGAGAGAGAGAATTAGGGTTTTAGGCAAATAAAAGAAGGCGTTTATTGATTCTTACTAAATACAAAATTCTCTCTTTTTGAGTTCACGATTGTGAATTCTCTATAAGAACAAGAGGAATATAAAAAACACTTATGCATATGAAGAAAGCAACTCAAGAAATGAAGAAACTTATGAGTGAATAGTAAAGCACCACAATACAAAGAAGAAGAATGTTATTATTGTAGATTCTCTCTAAGTTAGATTGAGCTTAAACTGTATGTTTACCCTGCGTGTGTAGAAGCATCATTATTGTAACCAAACCTTTATAACAGACAGTTGTTTGCATTCCCTAAAGGATCAGTTGGGTCAGAATTTATAGTGAGACTAAGACAGTGTGTCTTAGTGTTGTTAGTCACTTGCAGTTGGCTTGTGCGTTGTATTCCTTAAGAGACCAGTTGGGTCAGAATTCTTAAGAAGTCTAGGACTAGTGTGTCTTAGAGGTTGTTAGTCACCAGCAGTTGGCTAGTGCAATTGTAATCAGTTTGGTTATAGTGGATTAAGTCCTTGTGTATAAGGCAAAATCATCTTGGCCGGTGGACTGGATTAACTTGATAGTTTTCAATTGAACCAGGATATATCGTGTGTATTTCTTATTGTTAGTTTATTTATGATCTTTGTTTGAGTTTCATAAAAACTTTCAAAGTGGAAAACCCAATTCAAACCCCTCTTTCTTGTGTTTTTCTCACACCTTCATTCTCTCTATCTCATTATTTTACAAATGAAAGATACCTCCCTGTTTATAATGAGACTACATACACATGAAGTAATATCAAAATAACTAATTGACAAATTTTGACATGAAACAAGATGCCATAATCTAGTGTTCCTTTGAGATACCTTAGTATCCTCTTAGTGGCTGCAAGTTGTGATACATTTGGCTTTTGAATGAACCTACTCACCATACATACACTATATGCTATATCAGGCCTTGTGTGACAAAAGTATCTTAGGGATCTAATGAGTATTCTATACTGAAATTCATCGATTTCATCTTCATCTGAATCCTTTGTCAGTTCTAATCATGGTCCAGCTAGTATCGAAGTTGCAATCTAGTCCTTCATCTCAAATCTTTTGAGTATCTCTATTGCATATCTTCTTTGGTGTAGCATCAAGCCTCAACAACTCTTGTAGAATTCAGTACCAAGTTAATATGATATATTTTCCAATTTAGACATTTTGAATTCCTTGCTCAAATCACATTTGAATTCTTCGATCTCCTTCTTGCAGCTGCTTGTTATCAACATGTCATCTACATAGAGAAAAAGTATGAGCAGTTCGCTCATGCTTTTTTTGACATATACACTGTCATACCCTAACTTTTATCCTGATGTTTTTCACTTGTATCTGCATAATGAAATCGTTCATTTTTGCCATACATTCTTTCAGTCAAAAGCATACATCAGAGTTTAGATAAAAAGTCAGGAGTTCTGGAATTTTATATGGCCTTGATGACATTTATTCAGTCATCTGTTGATTAAGAAGTCAAAGGGCTTTATTTCTTAGTCTCAGTGCATCGTTCATTACGTTGCATCATGTTTTAGAGGTCCAAAGGGTGACAATCAAGAGTATTATCGTCATCTGAATCTCTGTGGATTTTAATTTTAATTGAGAATCAGAAGTAAATGGTCTAAGAGCGACTCATTTGCATCTAATTGTCTGTTTATAATTATTCAATCAGCAATTCAACACATGTACAAGACATCTGTATTTTTACTTATTACAACATGCAATTTTTTCGTGTAACGCTTAAAATATCAATCAGAATAATTTTCCAGATATACCGATAGATCTGTCGAATAGTTTATCAATTGTACATCAAATTAATGGACAAAAATTTTCAAAATTAAGCTTGCAAATGTCAGTTTTCTTAATCTACGGTTCGCGTAGTTAACCTGGTGTCCTCCTTTTAACTTTTCGACTACTTTTTCGGTCGCATTTTTGTCCTTCTGAGCCTTTTAAACGATCGATTTTTATTTCAAATTTGATCAAAACTTGTATGTTTCCGAGAAGTTTACTTCGCGCTGATCATTTTAATATGTTCAGTTTATTTTTTTCCGACACTTTTGTACCCAACTTTTTTTCATTTTTAATCGATTTATTTTTTTTAATCAATTTAATCATAAAAAGTAAGTAGAAGTGTTTGTGTATTCATTATTTTATTATTCTATGTGTGTGATCTTATTTTATTTATTTAGTTATTATTTCATTTATCATTAAGTAACATCCAAAAAGAGTTTTATGGGAGATGAACTCATCAAAATTCTAGCATAATTGGAAGTTTTTGCGTTGAGTTTGAGTTAGTAACACATGAGATATTCATCAGTATGCACGTGATGTTATAATTTTTTGGGTCACAAATGTAATATTGTATGTGTTAGGGTTATTATGTAATTAGTCAAAATTAAAGTAGCCTAATTAATTTTAAGTATGTGGCTAAAAACATAAATTTCATGAAATATGAGAGTATTGTGTAGATACCATAAGTCAATATCTAATTCGATGATTGATTAAATTAGAATATTGAAAACTAAGAAAAACCCTAAGGTTATTTATAGGGGTTATGGTCCCCATTTGTAGACAACGTGAAAATGACTCATCAGAACAATTCTCTCTTCATCCTCATCAGATGACATTCAAGGATTCATAAGAAACTCTACAAATTGGAAGATCAAATAATCGCAAACATTCAGTGATTCTCAATGACAAACTTAGGTATGCTTTTGTTTTCATTTCCATAATTGTATTCGTGTATGAGTATAAATGATTAGTTTAGAGTTTTGTTCTTGATTTTTATATTGATAGAAATTATAAGGTTATAAACAAATCTAATAAATAGTATCAGAGTCTCACATATATAATTCAATTTGAAATTAAGTTTTTTGGATCTGTTCTGATATTTCAATTTGTGTAAAGTTTATATTTAATTTATGTCGTATTTGATAATATGTGTGATTGAATTCTATTCCATTTTAATTTCATTCTTAATTTTAAAATTACGATGCTATTAGGGCAAGGGGACTTGGCAATAGTGGGATTGAATAGCTTAATCTGAATGACTGTGGAGTGAAAATATCAATTGCTACACTGTAATCTGAACTGACTCCGAATGGATTGGGAGGTTGTGAAACGGAGAAACAAGGAACCGAATAGGTTGAAGGTTTCTATTTGGACAGAAAAGAGTGGTAAACACTTGGGGAATCATGAAGTCATCACTTCATTCTTCTTTATCGAATATCCCGAAAACTATAACGCAGAAGATATGGCTAGGGTCTTCAGGGAATATGGCATCCTTGTAGAGGTGTTCATTCCAGCGGGGAGAGACAAAAGAGGAAAACGGTACGATTTTGTGCGATTAAGAAGGGTGGAAGATGAGAGGATTTTGGGTATAGCTCTGGATAATATTCAAATCAAATGGAGAAAAGTGTTTGTCAACAAGCCCAGGTTCAACAGAGAAAGAATGGGATTCAAAGACGTCAAATACAGAAAACAAGTTGAGAGAGGAACGATAAGGAACCATGGTTATTGGAAGAAGATTAGATCGAATAAATCTTATGCTGACACGGTGAGGGGAGATGATCGAGATATGAGGAAGTTGCAGATGAATGGTCGTGATCCTAAATCAGGAGAAAAGAAGGAAGTGAAACAAAATTGGGCTGGCTTAATGTTTAAAATAGAGGAGAAGGAAATGAAGAGATATGAAGAAGCTTATGTGGGAGTAGTAAAACAACCTGGAAATTCTTATAATATTCAGGAAATTTTTAACAGAGAAGGTTTATTTCATATTAAAATCACTCCAATGGGAACTACAATGTGTTTACTTGAAGATTTAGAGGATAACGCAGTCAGAACTCTGATAAAGGAAGAAGAGGATTGGCTATTAAACTGGTTTGAAGATATTCGACAATGGTCTCCTACAAAAGTTGATAAAGAACGTGTAACTTGGGTAAAATGTTTTGGGGTACCTTTCCATGCTTGGAGAAACGACTTCTACAAATATATATCTAGTAGAATACGAGAGTTTATCTGTTGTGATGAGGAAACTGAAACTCTGTCCAAGTTTGATGTGGCAAGAATCCTGATCAAAACAAAATACACTGGTAATTTGAATGAGGTGATTAACATTGAAATAAATGGAATGTTGTTTTGTATTAAGATGATTGAAGATAATGATGGTCCAAAAAGGATAGTGTTCCATGGCAAGGAGAAAAAAAATAAGATTTAGAAGAGTCATTTGTCGAGGAGACAGAAAAAGAAACTGACGAGGAAGATGATAATGATGATGTAGCAGATAATTTGAACAATGGCAGTGGTTCAGGGGGAGAAGATGAAGATAACTCGAAGGACAACAAATCTAATGAGGACGATGACAACAGACGGATATCAGAGATTCGGAAGAAGGATAGAGCCGCTATTTTGGATAATCAGATAGAGAGGCATAATGAACCTGTGACATTGGGAAAGGTTAAAAAGCTCAAAAAGTTTAACTTTGGAGACTGTGGTGAAAAGGATCATTATGAGGAGAGGTATAATGTTGGCAGAACATTAAATGGGTTAACATCAAAAGAAGTCCAGATGGGACAGGATAAGGAGACTAGAAGGGTAGGTCAAGAGTCTAACAGGAAAGAAGGTAAGAATCGTGAAACAGAAAGAAAAGATGGGGGGAGAAATTGAATGGGGATCCACTAATCTGTAATTTAGAATTGGGCCCTGGTAGTGAGTCAGATTTTAATAAAGAAGGAGTTGGGCCAAACTCCCTTCATCTAACTAAATCCAATCCTATTGGGCTGCCTGTAATTAAACTAATCAGGAAAAAGAAATCCCTGGCTTAATTATATGAGAGGATTCAGATTCCATATGCACCATCCTACTATTCAACATTGTTACACACTTCAACTGCACTAAAGTCAAATTTCCCTTCTATTGAGGTTGTAGAAGAATCTTTGTCCTCAACTCAGATGGTGGATAGCAATTCAAGATATTCGGGGGGATCAATACTCTGTTGTGGATCTATATCTGATAATGATGTGGAAAGAGGGAATGAGAGGATAAGGAGAATTCATAATGACGTACTAGGGAAGGTTTGGTCCATCTTGAGAGATTTGGGAATTGAAGGGGAAGAGGATGAAGAGATACTCGAAAGCATCATAAGAGGCCTGGAAAAAAGAGATAGAACTAGAGTTCAGAACTTGAAGGAGACCTACATTAATGTTCCATGAATATCACCACCTTTAACATACGAGGGAACAACTCTTCTATAAAAAGTAGGAGAGTTACATAGCTTATTGAGAAGGAAAAGATTCAGTTTTGTCTTCTTCAAGAAACAAAAAAATTTCAACATGGATGATAAATTCATAAATAGTATTTGGGGAGGAGGAGAATTTGAATGGTCTGCAAAGGGATCGAATTGACAATATGGATGTATGTTATCTGTATGGAATAAGAATTCTTTTAAATCTGAGTTTAGTTTTTTTGGCTCTGGATACCTTGGGGTGTATGGGTTGCTTAGACAAAGGGCAATATACATTGTGAACATATATTATTTGTGCATATTGATTGAAAAAAGAAAAATGTGGGAGGAGCTTAGTAGATTGAAATCAAATTTCCCTAGAGGGGATTGGATTTTAGGGGGGATTTAAATGCTGTGAAAAATAAGGGAGAAAGGTTTGGCAAGGGAAGCTATAAATTTACTGAGATGGAGGAATTTGGTATTTTCATATAAGATATGGAGTTAGTAGACTTACCTATTGTGGGGAATAAGTTTACTTGGTTTAATTCCAATGGTTCTTGTATGAGTAGACTAGATAGATTTCTGATTTCAGAAGAGCTGTGTAGAAGCTGGAAGGCTTGCCATCAAAAGGTTGGGAATAGGGAGGTTTCAGACCATAGACACGTGTCCCTTGTTCTTAATGATATGAATTGGGGTCCAAAACTATTCAAAACGATTAATGCATGGTTTGAGCATCCGAATTTCTTAAAATTTGTGAAAGAAGTGTGGGAGTCTTGTGAAGTATCAGGAGATGCTTTTAGCATTCTAATTCAAAAGATGAAGTTTCTTAAATCAAGATTGAAGTGGTGGAATTACAATGTTTTTGGGATAATGGATCTCAAAGCAGAAGAGGACATTGAGAAGCTGAATGATTTAGAAGGAGTTATGGCTGATTGGGAGACTGAGATTCCTAATAGTATATTGAAGGAGGGAACTAAAACAGTAGAAAACATTTGGAACAAGTTACATCTGAAAGAAAGTCTATAATTTCAGAATGCTAGAACCAAATGGTTAGTTGAGGGTGATAACAATTCAAAATATTTCCACTCGGTGATTAATTCAAGAAGGAGAGACAACTACATTTCAGCCTTGAACATTGGATCGAATGACCAAGAGAAAGTGGAGACAGTAAAATAATTCATTCATGATCACTTTGAGAACAAATTCAACAGCAAGTCTGAAGGAGGATTTATGATGGATTTGAATGTATTGGAAAACTCAATGTGGAGGAGAATCATAATCTGACAGAACCTTTCTCTCCTGAGGAGATATAAGAGGCAATTAATTCATGTGATGGAAATAAAAGCCCTAGGCCAGATGGGTTCAATTTGAAATTCATAAAGAAAGTTTGGGAGATCATTGGAGGAGACATAATCAACTGCATCTCAGAATTCCATGAGAAGGCATTTCATCCAAAAACTTTCTGTTCTTATTTCTTTGTCCTGATTCCAAAGAAGGATAACCCACAATCTCTTAGTGATTACAGACCTATTGAATTGATAGGAAGCATCCATAAAATCATTTCAAAAATAATGGCAAGAAGACTGAGTAGAATAATTGGAAAACTAGTTTCTCATTCTCAAACAGCATTTATCCCTGGCAGGCAACTCCTTGATGGAGTTTTAGTAGCTAATGAAGTTTGTGATTTTATGATGAAGAAGAAGAAAAGAGGTTTCATGTTCAAAGTTGACTTTACACAGGCATATGACTGTGTAAATTGGAGTTTTCTAATCAGAATTTTGGAGGCCATAAGTTTTAGTCCTACTTGGATTGGTTGGGTTAAAGGTGTTGTATGTAATAGCTATGGATCTGTTTTAGTAAATGGTAGTTCTTCCAAAGACTTCAAATTGCATAGGGGCCTCAAACAAGGAGACCCTCTATCTCCTTTTCTTTTTTCTCTTGTAACTGAATGCTTGGCTGTGTTGATTAGGAGATATATCATTCTGTCATCACAACTGCTTGGAATTAGAAGATTTTGGACAACAAAAATAGGAGCAGGTGTACTCTTTATGAGTGGTACAAGTTACCTTTGGAGATATAGTGTTCATTGTTTGTCCTTAGATTGGTGTAGATTTTCTGGTGTGGTTCCATTTTTTGCTGCTAGTTTGTTTGATTAGGTGGGTGGTTCCTTGACACCCTGCTTCTGTTTGTATTAGGAACAAGCTTCCTAAATCTGTATGTACTTGTATTAAATCTGGGATTGTTTCGCATGATAATATATTAGAGTATTAAAAAAAATGTTATAAATTATTTCGGGGATTCTATACGCATAAAATAATTAAGGGAAATGATATCTTGACACCACCCTCTACACCTACACCGTATTTCACTGTTCACCAATACGGTGAACAGTGAAATATTATAATATTATTTATTATTATTTTTTTTTTAATTTTAAAAAAAAATTTAAAAAAAAAATTGTAATATCTGAATGGTTATTAACCAACTTCATAACTGCATTAACCAACTTTTTACACTGCATTAACCAAGTTTGGTGACTGCTAAAAATTATTTTTAATACCTGGACGGTGCATTAACCAAGTTCATTACTGAATTAACCAACTTTTTACATTGCATTAACCAAGTTTACTTCATTACTTTAAAGTACTGTTCATGAATAGTAACGAAACAGTTTTGGTCGTACGTGAATAGTACCGTCCGCACAGTACGGACGGTGAATAGTGCCGTCCGTACCGTACGGACATACGGTGTAGTGTAAATGTTGGGTGTCAAGGTAGCAATGCTCAATAATTAATTGTTTCATTCTAATTTTCTATCTTTTAAAATTATATGAAATTGGTTAGTTTTTTATGGATTCAATAAATATACAATTTCATAAAATAATATGTTTCTTTTCCTATATAATTAGTCGTCATACAGTTCCATAAAAGTTTTACACAATAAAGTCTGTGTTCTTTTTTATGTTTGGAATTGTTTTAAATTTGATAACAGTTTAAATGAGACAATTAAAGAATAAAGTTGTTACATTTTTGTAGCAGTTTTTTATTAATATATAATAATCATATTATATATTATTATAATTAATGATATATAAATTTAATTTCAATTTTTCTTTAGTTCAATTTTGTTCAAATTTGACTATAAATTGCATTTTTAACATTAATTTGACATTTTCTTTAAGTAAGTAGTTGAAATGAAAAAGTCGCCAAAGTGACTCTTTTATAAAAAAATTGCTTATGAAAAATGTTAATTTTTTTCTGGTTTATGTGTATATATGTCCATACGAGTATCAATTGACTCAAAGGACAATTGATGCTTGGCCGGTTTTCATACACGCGTGTGATGGTAAACATGTGATAATTATAAGGTTTCACATGTGAATTGTAAATCAATCCAAATAGGGGTTTATTATATGACGTTTTTTATTATCAATGTTTGACCGTTACAAAAAGTGTACCACTAGCAGTTAATATTAGTGTCCAAAGACTCAATATTGATGGTGCACTAGGTAACTTTAGATGGATTATGTCTTTATTTGAACAAATTGATAATTCAATTTTATTTTATGTGAGTATATTCATAGTGTTTATTATGTTCTATTTTTTAGCTACAATTGCTTCAATCACTTGTACAAAAAGATAAATTTACACCCGTTTTTTTATACAATTTACACCTCTTAAATTCAACAGGTGAGAAATGTCTAACGAATTTACACCCATTTAAAAACGGGTGTAAATACATGCTAAGTTACACCTTGTTTTAATAGAAAACGGGTGTAAATTGTTGCATATATACATTTAAATCAAACAAATTTACACCCCATTTAATAAAAATTGGATGTAAAATAAATAATATGCGTACTATGAATGTCAACAAATTTACACCCGATTTTCTTTAAATAGGAAATAAAAGTATGGTATATTACACCCTCTTTTAGTTATCACGGGGGTAGAATATGATTATTATATTATACTTAATTTCATTTACAACCTATTTCATATGGTATATTACACCCTATTTTAGTTATCAAGAATATAAAATATGATTATTATATTATATTTAATTGCATTTACGCCCTATTTCATTTAACCAGATATTTTTGTATACCGCTAAATCATATACGCTCTATTTCATTAGTGATCCTCATGAAACCTAAAACCCTCATTATAAAAATATTATGAATATTTAAATTTGATAGTAGTGAATCCACAAGAAACCCAAACGTTGTTGTGAAACTCTCTATGTTTAATTAGAGCGCTTTGAGATTTTACAAAGTAAAAGTATCACTGTGATAGATTGCAAGAGCAGAAAAAAATTAAGTTTATTTAATATGTGGCTGGTGAGAGTGTATTCACATTGCCAAAGATTTATGTGATGGATTGCAAGAGCAGAAAGTTATCATGGGTTCAAGGTTTGTGTTGTCAAATAGTCATATAACTTAATATTTATTTTATTTAGCTAACCTTTTTTTGTTTTGTTTTGTATCAGAAACAAATGAATGCAAGTCATAGAGAAATATTGCATTCAATATTTGATCTTCCTCAAGTTCAATGAAACGAGGATCCCCAACATTTGATCTTCTCCAAGATATCCAATATATGTTCTTCACCGACAGTGATGACGATGAAGAATAACCCTTTTACTTTAATATTCTGTGTAAACAATGTAATTTGTAAACAAATTAATTTATTAATATTCTATGTAAACAGTATAATGAGTTTTATTACAAACAAACAAACTATCTAACCCCTCGGTTTTTAAATAAATCGAGAGGTATGAGGCACCATTTTTGTAAATATGTTAAAATGCAGATGCGGGGGTTCGAACCCGTGATCATATAACTTTACCCCTTGATTTTTTATTAACCTAGGTGTTTAGTGGAATCTTTTCATGTCATCCTTCGTTACGTCGCCTTGGTAGTCGAGATTATATCTCTTTCGCGTGCAACGTTATAAGCGTTATTTGTAGTAGTGTTGGTATTAATAGTTGACAATAAAACTCCTAGTGTAGTTGAGATATTATTCAATACAAAGCTAGTTCTTATCTTTGGTTTAATTCGACTATCAATCTAGATTGTATTGTGAGTTGTTTAAGTTTCAACGTATTAATTTCAATTGATAAGCACAATTGCTTTATTTGCAAATATTGTTTACGCTACGCAAAATAAACTTTGTTTTTAAAACTCTAATAAAACTTTTTTCAAACTTGTTTAAAACAATTTATAACTTGGGAGGTATATTCACCCCCTCTAAACTGTTTATTGTTTATATTCTGACCTAACAATTGGTTTCAAAGCTGGTATTTTGATCAGATCTAAGCGACTCAAAAGTTTTGGAAAATGGGTGACGACGATTTGAGGGGAATGTACATTAGAGCACCGCTTTTTAAGACAAATATTATGCTTATTGGAAGGAAAACATGCATGTACACTTAATGTTAGTTGACAAGAATCTATGGGTAGCAATTACAGGCAAGCCTTTTATCCCTAAAAACAAAGTCGATAAAGTTGTTAAACTCCCAAAAGATTGGACTGGTGATGAAACCAAAAAGACTTCATATGATTTGAAGGCGATGAATATACTTATCTCTGCATTAAGCGCTAAAGTATATTACTCTATTTCACATCATAATAGCACACAAACTATGTGGAACGCTCTTCAAGTCCTTTACGAAAGAGGTGAAGACATTAACGATTTTAAAATCAATATATTGACAGAGGAGTATCAACTTTTCCGTATGTAACTTGAAGAATCTGTATAATCCATGTAAACTCGTTTTCTCCATTTAATCAACAAGTCAGACAACTTGGAAGAAATCTTTCCTAACAAAGATTGTGTTAACAAAATTTTAAGATCTATGTGTAGGGAATGAAAAGCAATGGTAACAGCCATAAAAGAATCAAATGATCTTAGTTCTTTGAATATCACAAAACTTTTTTGAAAGATTACTGAACATGAGTATGAACTAAAACGGCTCGTTGAAGTGAAGTTACGTAAAAAAATAAAGAAAAGGTAAAAGAAGAAAAACGGGATCTATCCTTGAAAACTTCGTCAAGGACAAAGAAAAATAAGGACGAAGGTGATAGTTCTGACGAAGACTCTTCTAAAGAAGAAGAGATGGAGTAATTCGTCAAGCGCTATAATCAATATATGAGGAAACATAAATTCAAGCATTCTAACAAAAATTTGATTAATTTCAAAAAATCTAATACACATAAGAAAGAATATAAGAGAAAAGAAGAAGCGGGAGTGAAATGTACATGAAAAAAGAGTTGTGGGCCATTCCAATTTTTTTCTTTTTTTTTTCTTTTGGTTATTAAGATGTGGGAATACTGAAGCAGTAAGTACTTGCACTTGCAGTTACTTAAAATTGTTGGTAGGGGTAGTGAATTGGACCTTTAAGTTTGAAAGATTTGCCTTATTATGGTGATTGGGAAGGTACTTTTTTTTTCAACAGGCAATGAAATATTATAACTGTTGCACAAGGGGTGCAGCAACCCTTACAACACAAGAAAGAGTCATTGAAGACAAACTAAAGGTACTGAGTACCAATCATAAAAAGACAAACTTACAAGAGGATTAACAATAGACAACCATTTCCAACTATAGAACTTGATTGAGTTTAAAATCTCCATCGGAAACTTAGGTTTATTGTCAAAAACCACATAATTCCTTCCGTACCAGAGGAACCAAGATGTCGCTGCCCACACGATTAAACCCTTACTGTTGCCTGTAACTGTTTTGATTACTCCTTCGAAATCCTTCATTGATTCTGAGCAGCTTTCTTTAACTATGCTCTCAATCCCCAACCACTTCTCTATACCTTTCCAAACAGCACCTACTTAAGGACATTCCATAAACACGTGTTTTATAGTTTCCTCTTGATGACCACACAAAATACAACCAATGCCTCCAAATGGAATGCCAACTTTCCTCATAACTAGAAGGTCTTTGGTTGCTACCCTACTTCTCACTAATCTCCACACAAAAATCTGGACTTTCGATGGTATCTTCATCTGCCAAGTTTTCTGCAAACACTCCAGACAGTCTTCTTCAACTAATCTGACAGCTTTCTCTTGATATAAGCTTAAGTAACCTGATCTAACTGAATAGCCATCAGATGATAAAGACCTAGAATCCAGGCCTGGCTCCCATGTAAAAACATCTGCTTCCCCCATTGAAGGTTTAATGTCCACCATCAATTCCAAAAGATCTTCTTTTTCCTTTTCCATAACAGACTCTGTAGAAAAGAAACTGAACCTAAAGTTCCAAATCCATTCTTCCCCGATCCAATCTCCTAGTTCTGCTACTGAAATGCATGAATCTTTTGCGAAAAGAAAGAGATTAGGAAATGCTTCCTTCAGAGGAATATCCAAAACCCATCTGTTGAGCCAAAATACAATTTTCTCCCCATTCCCTAACCTACATCTCAGGTGCTCTATGAACATGTTCCTCTTTGACCCTTGATCAAAACCCACCCCTAACATGTCTCTCCACCCAATTGAGACATTCTTCTTACCTCTCTCCCCTTCATAATTGGGAAGGTACTTATTCCTACTAACAAAACATAGACATCTATAATATGTGGTTATTGTAGAGAAGGAAATTTGATCTTATAGCTATGAAGTTTTTCCATAGGATGTGACATTATGCATTTCTTAAAAATATCTAAATGGCTATTGATTGAAAAAAAATCACTTTTTAAATCATACTAGTAGTGTTGTGTCTCTTAAAAAGATTATGAAAATGTTGCGCGTTAAATTATGGGAGTATGGGCACAACATATTTATGATTTAGTAGTATGATTTGTTAGGGGAGATTTTCACTAGGGAGCGTTGAACATTGTGAGACTTTCCTTTCTAGAAGAAGATCCTCGTGAGAGACACACCACATATTCACCGAAAACCTTAAGATGATAGGTGTATGAGTTCTCCCACTTATAAATTTTCAAATCTCCACATTTCTAGCCATTATAAAACTATTACACATACTACTCACACTTGTTATACCTAATATGATTTCGGTTATTGAAAAAGTAAATGTTGCGCGTCAGCACAAAAATGTATGTTTACTAGAAATTAATATAGCTATATCATAAATTGCTATCAGAGGTTACAAAACTTTTGTAATTTGTTTGAAAAACCATCGCAAAGTATAAATTTATTTAAAAATGTACATTATATTTCATGGCAGTTACAACCGTCGTAATTAACCAAAGACAATTTAGAAGACAACTTTTAAAACGGACGCAAACAATGCTTCCAACACTAAGTTTTATGAAGGTTGACAAACTGTCACAATGTCAGTTTTACTGCAGTTCTAAGTTCTAACCTCCACTAACTGCTTTCAAAACAGCCTCAAAACATCATTTTTTTGTACTGGTTCTTTCGAGAGCTTTGGAATGCTTCTTTCAAGGCCCCTAAGCTGCCACTTTTCTGGCTCATAGAGTCATCCGAATCCAATATGAGAAACCTAACAGATCTGGTTTACTTACATTTACAAAATAATTTTTTGCATGGAAAGTTGGGGCTTGATATGTTTTTGAAGCTCAAAAAGCTAGTTTTCCTTGATTTATCAATCAACAATTGTCATTATTCATTGGAAAAAGTTCTTACAATGCAACCAATTCCCCAATCATGTTCTTAGGTTTGGCATCATGCAATATAGTTGAGGTTCCAACATTTATAAGAAATCTCACTGAGGTGGAATATATTCACTTGGCATACAACAATATAACATCGCTACCTAGTTGGTTGTCGAGAAAATTAAGTCTACAACTCTTAGCAGTTTCACACAATACATTGAACGGAGAAATATCCCCATCCATATGCAATCTCAAATCACTCTTCCTTCTTGATTTTATCGTTCAAAAATTTAAGCGGCCATGTTCCATCATGTACAGGGAGCTTTAGCCGATATCTAAATTTTCTGTATTTACAAGGGAACAAATTGTCTGGTCTCATTCCTCAAACATACCAGATGGAAAATACCCTTCATATGATTGATTTAAGCAACAACAATCTTCAAGGTCAATTGCCAAAAGCTTTGGTCAATTGTGGATTGCTAGAGTCCTTTGATATTAGTCATAACAATATCAACGATTCATTTCCATTCTGGCTGAGAGATTTACCCGAATTGAAAGTATTGGCTTTAAGTAACAATAAATTTTATGGAGAAATTAGGTGTTCTAGCAACATGACTGGCACATTTCCGAAGCTTCACATCATTGACCTTTCTCACATTGAGTTTAGTGGCAGTTTTCCATCAGAAATAGTCAAAAGTTGGAAAGAAATGAAAACTTCAAATACAAGTGAATTAGAGTATGAACCAATGTCAACATACTTTAGTGTGGACAAGTCAGTAGAATTTGAAGTGACACAAAATATTCATTATTAATTGACAATGTCAAACAAAGGGCATACCATGGATTATGTGAAGCTTTAAATTTTTTACAGCATGATAGTTATTGAATATCAAGCAACAAAATCAGTGGAGAGATACCAAAAGTCCTAGGTGAATTGAAGGGTCTTGTTTTTCTCAACTTATCAAATAACATCTTTACTGTGAGCATTCCATCTTCCTTAGGGAACCTTTCAAACCTGGAAGCATTGGACCTTTCTCTCAACACTCTGTCAAGGAAGATTCCCCAACAGTTGACACAACTTACCTTTCTGGAGTTCTTCAATGTGTCCTTCAACAATCTCTCGGGTTCTATACCTCAGACTAAGCGGTTTTTAACATTCCAAGGGTAACAAAGGTCTGTGTGGGGATCAATTGCTGAAGAAGTGTTTAGATCATGCAGGGCGCTCATTTTCTCCACCTTCTACCTCTGACAATGAAAATGAGTCAGAATCTTTCATTGAAATTGAGTGGAAAGCAAGTCTAATTCTACTTACAACTCACAGGTACTTAGGTGGCTTAAAAGGTTCTTTTGAGTTAAAAGAAACATGTATTTTTTTCTTTTGTATTTATAGTTATCTTCTGCTTTTGTTTTCTTTTATTGTGATTGTTGTAAGTTTGAGATTTCATAGCAATTTTGGAAGTTTCGATCCAGTGAAGCTTTCGTGTTATCTTCGGCTTAAATTCCTAGCTTTCGAGTTTAGGGGCCCATTAGCTCATAAATTCGACGCCCACATTAAATTGGAAGTGTTGGTTGGAAAGCTAAACTCTTGAAGAGGCGTAAAAGAGCTTTCGACTGGATTGTTGTGAGAGGTTTTAGTCGAAGATGCTCATAAGAGTAAGAGAGACTTTTGGGACTTGGAGAATATTTCTAAAAGTTGGGGGAGTCACCTTCGACCGAGAATACTAACTACGTCCAACGCTGAGAAGTTCAAATTCAAATAAAGGAGGGAGTTGTTACTTGTGTTTCGCTCCTAAAAAGACAAGTGGCGCATATCCAAGGGTCAGAAGCATGCAACGCGACACTTGTCATGTGTTGATTGTCTTAGGAAGTTAACAGCAGTTAATTTTAGTATTATAAATAGAAGTTCTAGCAATAGGATTCAGGGTGTTATGTTCACTTTGTACAAGTTACTCCAAAGTTACTCAAAGTATCCGTGTGTAGAGAAAAGAGTTTTGTGAGAATGTACGTGATGTAAACACCATTTATCCTTTCAATGCAATTTACTTCAATCTTTCATTAAGAACTTATCCTTTATTTTACACATGTTACGTTTCTGCACTTTCTCATATCTTCATACTTTCGACATTTTCCTTTACATTTTCAGCCTTTTAACTTAATATTTTTAAAACGTTGTTTAGATTATATGTTCAACAAACCTTTCTTTATGTTCACTGTCGAAGTGTTAGTTGTTTAGAATTTACTTTAAGTTAGTGGTTAGCACATGTCCTAGGATCAATCTGATCGATCCTGTGAGTCACCAAAGTTAGATTTGGAAGATTAGAGGTTGTTTACAAATTTTCATGGTAAACAAATTGGTACGCCCAGTGGGACAGTGCTGACTCTAGAAAGATCTTTACAAACTTTGAAAATCTGTACAGAGTAATCTTTTCCTTCTTAAAAAACTTCGTTTCATGTTATTGAGAAGTGGTAAGGTAGCCACTACGAACGAAGAAAGACCAAGGAGAAGGTACACAAGAAAAATGGCGGCGAACACTTGTCAACCAACTAATCCAAACACTCAAGGGAGTGGTTTTAATCCTAAACCAAGTAATTCGAATACCCAGCCTAGTAACACTAACCCTCAAAATGTGTCTAGGAATGATATGGTACCATCTCCAGTCCCTTCGACAGGAGAGCCAATACCACCTCCTGTTGTGTCTGAACCAATGCCATCAGTGGCAGGTTCAGGGTCGACATATACCATATCTTATACTCAACCCATTTTGGAGTACATTGGGCCACAAGGATCTAATCCCCAAACTCCACCAGGAGGAACTTCAACGTTTAGGCATTTCCCCCCTCCAGGATTTTCACAACCATTGCCAAGGAATCCACCTTATGGAATGCCAACGTCAATAATTCAAAGCCTCCAAAATGCCCCCCAGTATTCTCAGACAATGTAATGTCTTCGCCATTACAAGGATCGGGATCTGGGATAAATGTGGGTCGAAACAGCCAGAGTATAGGTGTGGGGTATTCCACTCAAGGTCCTAGTTTAACCAATACCTTTATAGCATGTTTAAGACAGCAAATGGATGAGAGTAACCTACAAATGGTACAAACCTTATCCCAAACTATGGGGGAGATATTCCAGCCTTTGATCCAAAACACTACCCAAACCAATCAACAATTAGCAGCACAATTGGCACTCATGGCAGAATTTATGGGTGTACCAGCCCCCGTGCGAGGTGCGACTATTGTGGATAACATCCCACGGTGGAACCTAGGAACTATACCTGAGGCGAATCTAGAACCCCCTAGAGTCTAACTTCCCAGAGTCGAACCACCTAGGAACCAAGTGCCAATTCCTGAAGAAAGGGAGCAAGGGGTAGTGATAGTAAACAGAAACCAAGATGTTGACCATGTTGTACAACAAATTCGACGTAACAACATAGCAGCAAACAATAACCTAGCAGCCATGGTCAAAATAATAATGGCTCTAAATGGGGTAAATGTTGCCTTTACTAGGCCAAACTATACATCGCCCATAGTAGATTACATTCTCCAATCAGAACTACCTCCTAGGACGAAGGTCCCAAAGTTTACTAAATTCTCAGGAGATACCACAGAATCTACTGTCGAACACGTAGCCTGGTATATGATTGAGGCCGGAGAGATTGCAAATGACGAAAGTCTTAGGGTAAAATATTTTCCAAGTTCTCTCACCAAAAATGCTTTTACTTGGTTTACAACCCTACCCCCTAACTCGATCTGTAATTGGACCCAGTAAGAACGTTTATTCCATGAACAATTCTATATAGGACAAACTAAGGTTAGTTTGAAGGAATTAGCAAGCATAAAACGAAAGTTTACTGAGCCAATAGACGATTCCCTAAATAGGTTTCGATTAATTAAGGCTAGATGTTTTACTCAAGTGCCAGAACATGAATTGGTCGAAATGGCCGCTGGCGGTCTTAATTACTCTATTAGGAAGAAGTTGGATACCCAGTGTCTGAGAGATATGGCCCAACTGGCTGATAGGGTTCGACAGTTAGAACGTCTGAAAGACGAAAAGGCTAAGTTCAATAAGGGTAAAAGGGTAGCTTATGTTGAATATAATGAGGATGTCGAAGGTTTACACGACGAACCATTATATTTCGACGAGAGTGAGGTGGACGTTACTGAGTTAAAGCAAGGTCCTCCGTATGCTTTCAAAATGTAGCCTCTTCAAACGGAAAAAATTCTGTCGAATCTGAGGAAAATGATAAGTTTCCAAAGAAAACATACACTTTCGATATTACTAAATGTGACGAAATTTTTGATTTGTTAGTAAAAGATGGGCAAATGATAGTGCCTCCTGGCGCTAAAATGCCACCTTTAGAACAAATAAAAAAGAGAGGATTTTGTAAGTACCATAATTTTCTGGGTCATAAAACTTCTCAGTGTTTTCTTTTCAGGGATCTGGTGCAAAATGCTATTTAGGAGGGCAGGCTGAAATTCGGAGAGAAGAGCAAAGGTCAAATGAAAATTGACTCTGACCCATTGCAAACAGCGGAGGCCCATTATGCTGAGCCAGAGGTACATATGATTGAGGTTGTTGATGACTTCGACTGTTCAGTCAACATGGTGGAAATTACTGAAGATTTCGCCAACGATGCTGTGTTAGCCAAGGTTACTGAAGACCTTGACATTAATGCTGTGGAGAAACTCATGAGCGAGGCCGCTGATGGCTTCGACAAAGCCACTGAGGGCTTAAATGATGGGATCACTGAGGGTTCCAACATGATGCTGGTTACCAAAGAAACTGCTGAGAGTTTCGTTAAGATGGATAAGGTTGTTGAAGGTCTTGATGTAGACTTCTGCAATCTGAATCTTAGTGCTGATTTCGACATGGACATAAATATGGTCGAGATTACACAACATAAGACCATGGAGGTTGATGAAGAAAGCCGCCCAGAAGAGCATAACAAAGTGGCATATCCAAAACAGGATGAGAGTATCATTGAATTTCTTCACCGCTGCCAAAAGAAGGGATCAGGTGTCATGCTATGCCCTAGGTGCAGTGCAATCTTCGACCAGAAAGCTGCTCATAATCTTGAGGGGGTTAGGAAGGCCAAAGAAAGAAGGGAGCAAAGAATGTCTTAGGGTCAAAGGAGTTTCGATCCTAGAAGGTCTTTGTCAAAATAAGTGGGTGGAAAGACACAATTCCCAGGGGCCAGACCAAACAACTTCAAACCAACAAGTAATGCGCCAGTAGGTAGCTGGATGAAACCTGTCGAAGGAAAGGAAAAAGGTCAGAAAAAATGGCAGAAGTTTGATGTGAACAGAGGCTCTTCAATAGAGTATCGAAAAGAGTTTCAGACTTCCAATAGGTCGGCTTATGGTTCTGAAAACTATAAAGGGAAGAACCCGATGTCGCGATCTCAATGGAGGAGAGAGCAACGTAGAAGGAATGCTATCAGGGAGGCTCAGTCGAAGGACCAAGGAGAGTCCAGTACTAATGTCCCCGCTGATGATCTTGCAGGGAATCAAGTAAAGATCACTGAAAGAATGCCCGTGGGTCGAAAGTTGTTTTCCTCTCAAGAGGACAAACATGTAAAGACAGTCGAAAATGATGAAGAAATGACAGACAACTTCGACTCCGAGTCTGATGCTTCTCTCGACATCATAGTCAATGTAGTGTCTGTAATGCCAAGGGAGTTCGACCAAATTACAGAGGTCGAAGATTTAGATGCTTGCGCTGAAGCAGAGATGGTAGCACACAAGCCTGTGTGCTACTATATTATGAATAATGGGTGCGTTGAAGAGCATAATGCCTTCTTCGAGCTACCCACAGAGGCGATGAAGGGTCACCTAAAGCCCCTTTACATTACTAGAAAAGTGGAGAACGTACCAATAAATAAGATATTAGTTGATTGTGGTGCAACAGTAAACCTGATGCACATTTCGTATTGAACAAGATTGGCAAGTACGATACTGATACTAAGCCACACAATATGGTTCTTTCAAACTACGAAGGAAAAGTTGGCTCTACACTGGCTGTGATACAAGTTGACCTGACAGTTGGGACAATCACTAGGCCTATTGTCTTCATGGTAGTGGAAACAAAAGCCAACTACAATCTGCTCTTAGGACGAGAGTGGATACATGGCATTGGTGCAGTGCCATCTTTGATGCATCAACGATTCGCCATCTGGAGGCCAGATGCCATAATCGAGAACATTGAAGCTGATCAGGGGTATTTCAAGGCACCAATAAATCATGTCGACAGACGTCAGTTCGACAAACATTTGGCTCACATTGCCCCATGTGGCCCAACAGATTTTGAGTTTGTCCCAGATGATGAGACATTTTGCTCATTATACTTACATCCCGTCGATGGATTCCGTTTGGATAAGGAGGTACCAGGGGAGAGGCTTCCATACCTTGGCAGGCCTGCAGTATACCCCACATGGTGGGGAAGTGAATTCAGTGATAATTACTGAGTTCGAAGCATTGAAGAGAATTTCAGCCTATGTGGATGAAACCAAACTACAAGCGGCTTTGGAAGCTGCTAATGAATATATGGCTGTCGAAGCCAATTCTGGATTCCACCAAGATGGTCCTGGTAAGGACTTCGACCCAGAGCCACCTGATAAGGTTCAGGGTATAGAACAATGCCAGAGGCTTGATGCCATCTATGATGATGAGCCTTTGGGGTTTGAAAAAGATCCGCTGGAAAATAATGTTAAGACGCTAGCACATGATCTGTTAGAAGAAATCGACCTAGGAGAAGGGGCAACAAGTAGGCCAATGTATATCAGCGCCAATCTTGACCCACAACTTAAGGTCGAAGTCACCCAGTTGTTGCAGGAGTTTAGAGACTGTTTTTCCTGGGACTACGATGAGATGCCCGGTTTGAGTAGAGAGTTGGTCGAACATAAGTTGCCGATCAAGCCTGGGAAGAAGCCAGTCAAACAGAATCCAAGACAGTTTGCCCTAGAAATTCTCTCAAATATAAAGGAGGAAGTTGAAAGACTCATTCGATGCAAATTCATCCGCACTGCTAGGTATGTCGAATGGTTAGCTAACATTGTACCTGTTATTAAAAAGAATGGTTCCTTAAGAGTTTGCATAGACTTTAGAGATCTAAATTCTGCAACTCCGAAGGATGAATATTCTATGGATGTGGCAGAAATGCTAGTCGACTCCGCCGCAGGACATGAGTATCTTAGTATGTTAGATGGGTACTCTGGTTATAACCAAATATTCATTGCTGAGGATGATGTCCCCAAAACGGCTTTTCGTTGTCCGGGAGCCTTAGGCACCTACGAGTGGGTAGTAATGCCTTTTGGCCTCAAAAATGCTGGGGCAACATATCAACGAACAATGAATTCAATCTTCCACGATTATATAGAGACTTTCATGCAAATATATATTGATGATATTATGGTTAAGTCTGTTTCAGGGAAGAGTCACTTAGACCATCTTCGACAGTCCTTTGAAAGGATGAGAAGACATGGTCTTAAAATGACTCCTCTTAAATGTGCGTTTTGTGTGAAGGAAGGGGATTTTCTAGGCTTTGTGGTCCACAAAAAGGGGATCGAGATTAACCAGAATAAGACCAAAGCCATCATGGAGGCGAAAGCGCAATCAACAAAAAAGGAGTTGCAATCGCTGCTGGGCAAGATTAATTTCTTGAGAAGGTTCATATCGAACCTAAGCAGAAAAACGCAGGCCTTTTCACCTTTACTTCGATCCAACAAAGATGGGTTCGAATGGGGGCAAGATCAGCAGGAAGCCTTCGACAAGATCAAGGAATACCTGAGTCATCCTCCAATTCTTTCACCACCTTGTAGGAATAGGAGTATGTGATTGTACATAGCTGCGTCAGATAAAACCTTAGGAAGCATGTTGCCTCAAGAGGATGAGAATGGCATCGAAAGAGACATTTATTACCTTAGTAGAGTTTTAAAGGATGCCGAAACTAGGTATAGCATGATAGAAAAATTATGCTTATGCTTGTATTTCTCTTGTACAAAATTAAAGCAATATATAAAGCCAGTTGATGTTTATGTGTCTTCTCATTTTGATGTTATTAAACATATGTTGTCTAAACCTATCTTGCATAGTCGAATTGGTAAATGGGCACTAGCATTGACTGAGTACTATTTAACGTATAAGCCTCTAAAGGCAGTTAAAGGACAAGTGGTAGCAGACTTTATAGTCGATCACTCCATAAACGAAAGCACTTTGAATTACGTCGAATTGGAACCTTGGAAGTTATACTTCGATGGCTCCAGCCACAAAGATGGCACAGGCGTAGGTGTGCTAATTATTTCTCCTGATAAAATTCCAACAAAATTCAAGTACAGGGTCGAAGGACTTTGTTCCAACAACGAGGCTGAGTATGAAGCCTTAATAGCTGGACTTGAAATTTTATTAGAATTGGGGGCAACTCGAGTTGAAATAATGGGAGATTCAGAGTTGGTCATAAAACAAATTACAAAGGAGTACAAATGTGTTAAGGAAAATCTTATCATGTACTTCGTAATAGCCAACAGACTACTAAAGAAATTCGACGTGGTAAGCATTCGACACATACCTCGACTAGAGAATCAAGTGGCCAACGACTTGGCTCAGATTGCTTCTGGGTATAAGGTTTCGAAGGAAAATTTACAAAAGGCAATCGAAGCTAGAGGTAAAGTCGTATATGTTGGATTATGCCCATCAGATCTAGAAGTGACGAAGCTTGGATACGCTGATGAAGAAAATTTTGATATTTTTGCAATAGATAGATTGACGGTCAAAGATTGGAGGAAGCCTATAGTCGACTACTTGCAGAATCCAACATCGTCCACAGAGCGAAAGGTCAGGTATCAAGCTTTAAGTTATGTCCTTCTAGGTAATGAGTTATTTAAAAAGACCCCTGAAGGAGTCTTACTTAAATGCCTTAGTGAATCAGAGGCGTATCTTGCCCTTTCGACTGTCCATAGTGGGGCATGCGGGGCACATCAAGTAGGCCATAAGATGAAGTGGCTATTGTTTCGACAAGGCATGTATTGGCCTACTATGCAAAAAGATTGCATTGAATTCGCTAAGGGCTGCCAGGAATGCCAGGTTCATGCTGGCATACATCATATCCCTGCAAGTGACCTGCATTCCATAGTCAAACCATGGCCTTTTAGCGGTTGGGCTTTGGATTTGATTGGAGAGGTTCGACCAGCGTCCTCCAAAAATCAGAGGTACATTTTGGTGGGAATTGACTATTTTACGAAATGGATCGAAGCGATGCCATTGCCAAGTGTAGATCAAGAAGATGTGATTGGATTCATTCAAAAATACATCATTTATAGGTTTGGAATCCCAGAAACGATCACGACAGATCAAGGGTCAGTCTTTAGTGGTCAAAAGATGCAGGAGTATGCTAGAGAGATGGGTTTCAAACTCTTAACCTCTACACCTTATTATGCTCAGGCTAATGGTCAGGTCGAAGCGGCTAATAAAGTGGTGATTGGGTTGATAAAAAAACATGTGGGGAAAAGGCCCAGGAATTGGCATAAGATCTTGGATCATATCCTCTGAGCATTTCGAACCTCTCCCAAAGAGGCAACTAATACTACTCCATTTCGACTAACTTTTCGTCATGATGCAGTTTTACCAGTTGAGATCTATCTCCAGTCGATAAGGATTCAGAGACATCATGAAATTCCTCTGAGCATTATTGGAATATGATGTTAGATGAGTTGGTAGATTTGGAAGAAGAAAGACTTAAAGCGTTGGAACTTTTGAAGAGACAAAAGAAAAGAGTGGAGAAGTCTTATAATAAAAAGGTTAAGATTAAGACCTTTTTGCCTAGAGATTTAGTTTGGAAGGTAATCCTGCCTATGGATCGAAAGGTTAGAGCCTTGGGCAAATGGTCCCCAAAATGGGAAGACCCGTTTCAAATTACGCAAGCATTTTCTAATGGAGCCTATGAAGTTGAAGAGTTAAATGAGGATAGACGAATCTTGAAAGTAAATGGCAAGTATTTGAAAAAATATAAACCAGCACTTCAAGAAGTTAAAATTGCTAAAGAGTGATTCAACGTAAAAAGGGCAAAGCCAACAATGGTATTCATGAATGTCAAAATGGCTTAAGAATCATTACAAATAAAAGCCTCAAATGGCTATGGGGTATTATACTAAAAAGGAAAAAATTAAAAAGAAATTAACAAGTTAAAAGGGGAGATTCTCCTTCATCTTCAAGTACTTCGACTTTTGGAGTTCAAGACGCCTTTCATACAAGGCCTTGTCAGATTTTAAACGTTCAACTTCTTTCTCCAGTTCTCGAGCTTCCTCAGCGAAGGTTATTGCATTGTCAAGCTCTTTTGACACGACAGAGTCATCGAAGGCGGACAGCTTTGCGTTCGGCTTTTTCGTCTTTGAGATCTTGGCTCGAAGCTTCTTGATCTTGCGCTCCCAGGAAGCAATGTTTTGTTCATTGGAGGTGATTTCCTGCTTGTACTTTTCTTTGAATCAGTGGCAGCAGTCCAAGCGGCAGCCTCACTTCCAGCTTTGGTTGAAATTGTCTTTTCGATTTGGGGCAGGTGTTTCCGGTCACCATAGACTTGGTCAATCATAGTGCCAAGTTCTAAGATGATGTTGGCAGATTCTGGAGAAATAGCATGGATGTCTACTTGTTGGAGGAGATTTTTCAGAGAGATATGAGTAACATCATCCATCTGTAAGAGTGTGAAATCATCACACTTAAAGATCTTATTTTTTATCTTCAGGAGGATATTGTCCTCACTGTTGCTTGAAGGCTGATCCCCAGAGGTAGTCGAAGAACTAGGAGTCTTGTTAGATGAACTCCCTCGACGGCTAAGAAGAATCTTTAGGTATTGTCGAGGGTTGCTGGTTTTCAGTGCATCGAGTTCCTTTTCAGAGAGGCCTGCTCCATAAACGGTTGAAGTTGCCTTGCCTTCAGTAGCAGCAGTAGTTGCTGGCGTAGTAGTAGCTTCGACAGGGGTCGGCTCATTGGTGGGCCCTTTGTCAGCCTTCTTTTCCTCACTGTTGTCTTCCTCCTCTTCGTCTTCATCCATTTTGTCATCAGCATTTTCATCATTATGGCCATCAAGTTCATACTGGTGCATTGTCTCATTATCATCTTCTTCCATCTCCTCTTCCCCTTCTGGGTCAGCATTGTCAGCCCCTACGGTTTCGTCCACTGGGTATCCATCCTCATCAGCCAAAGTTGTATTTTCATCCATGGCGTTGGTCCCTGGATTTTGCTGACCATCGTCTTCCTCATGGTCAGAGCCATCTATTTGAGACTGCTTGGTAGTAGTCTTTGTTGGCGAAGGGGGAGCTGTTTCAAAGCCAGGTTTGTTAATTTCACCTAGTGAACTCATTCCAGAGCCCAAATCAGAAGTGGGATGGTATGTGGGCTCACCTTGGCTATTTAGAAGAGTGGCTGGGGAAGGAGGATTATCTACTGGTGGTTTCGAGCCACTTGCATCAGCCTGAAATCAAATCGAAGCAAAACTAGATCAGAAGGAAACAAGGGAAATAAATTAACTCTTGGAGAGGTGACATGATAAGTTACCTTGACACCTTCAGCATCAGGGCTAGAGTTATTGCTTTCAGCATGGTCGGTGGTTGGTTTAGAGGCTTCCGCGACACCACTGGCGGTGGTTGTCTTTTGGGAAACCTTTGCCGTTTTAGGCTCAGATTGGCCACCAGCAGCATCTGTTTCTTGGCTTGGTTTCTTCCTCTTCTTGAGCTTCAAGTCTTCGGGAGGAGATTGGTCCTCATCATCCGAATCAATGATAATGTGGGCAATGCTCCTCTTTGTTTTCCTTTGGGGTGTCGGAGGTGGTTTGCGAGGAGCCTGCAATAGTGAGAAGCATTAGAGGAAGAAAGAGTAATCAACGAAAGGAAAGGGTGTGTGATGTACCTTGCTGCCTTCACCTTTAGCTTCGACCAGTTGCTAAGGGGTGTTCTTTTTGTGTACAGCTGCAAAACAAACCAAGTTGCCACAAGTCAGTAATGATAAAGTTCGAACAAAAGAACATAAAATCGAAGAATCCAAACCTTCATGTATTTCAGATTCGATGCGAACATCTTCGATACCGACATGAAGGTGTCCTTCGAAACTGTCTAGCGTATGCTTAGTCGGAACCACCCGCTGAGCTTTGGGTTTCGACTGCTGGCGAAGGATCTTTATAGAATCCCTACAGATGAACCAATCTAGTAATGGAGGGGCAAGAGCCACTCCAAAGTCAGCAGATGGAAGTCGAGGAATCTTCCGAGGAAATAGGGCGAAAGCCACTTCATAGCATTTCTCGGGAGGAACGTATGAAGGGAGTTTCAAACTCTCCATTTTCTTTAAAAATTTCTCCTTCAGCGTAATTGCAGCTTCACGGACGATTTGACTAATATCATCCGGTCGATAAACACTTTCAAAGTACTTCTGAAAGGCTTGAACCTCTTTAATATGAGTAGACTTACCTTTCTTGATTTTCTCCTGCATATTAACAAAAGCTTGGTCAATTAACTGAGCAAAACTAGAGGCATCAAGGAACTCTGCAGCATAATGCTTCGACCTCCAGTCATAGAACTTTTGGGTGCAGAGATGAGAGGGTTCAAAGTAGACAGGAGTTAGGAGTGATAAGTGAGCGTGTTGAGTGAGGTGTGTTGAACTCTCTATGGCATCATAGACAGTGTTGGGAAGGATGACATGGACCTTTTTCTCGTACAGGCACTTGGGTAGAGTCTGGACCAAACCAAATTGTCGAGAGACAAGATTTGGTTGGTAGGCCATCAGAGATGTTTGCCCCCTTAGTAGGTTGAGTCGGTGAACGATGAGTCGAGGAATCAGGAATGCCTCCCAGACACGCTTCGATTCTTCTTCGTGTTTCTTAAACGAAGGGGGAAAGGGTCTGGTGAACCATTTCGGACCATATTTTCTTTCAGCGAAGGGCGCCATCCTTGGTGTGAATTCGTAGCGCTTGGAAAACATCTTGATGAAGCCAGAGAAGGAGGCCCTCAGTGTCTACCCTTCTTCGTTTGGGGTTAGCTGAACTAGTCAAGTCCATTCGACTCGTCTCTCTTGGATCTCTGCGGCCTCTTCATCCATAGTCATTTTGTTGGGGAGGTTGGCTTCTAAAGTGGCGTTAAGCCAAAGCTGGAGTAGCCAAAAAGGTCCTGATAGTAAGAGGTTCCCGTTGCTTTCTTGATCTTTCAAACGACCAACACCTTCACTTAAAGACTCATACAGGCTGGCCAGTATCATTTCACTGAGGCAAATGCCACGATTGAGGTGCAATTGATTGGCCAAGGTCAGATATTTCCTGGCTACCTGCAAAGACTTGGTACAGAACACACAACGAGAAAGCCACATGGCCAAGAATGCTATGTGTTTGGTGGTTGTGAATCCTATAGTGTCGAGAGCATCTATTTCAGGGTCGTAAACTAGCCCATGTGGTCTTAGCCCTGTGATAACGGCTATGTCGAAGAGGGTGGGTGTCATCGTCCCACAAGGGAGATGGAAGGTATAATGGGTACTGTCCCAAAAATACAAAGAGGAAGCTAATAGAGTCGGACAGTAGGTAGGACCTGTCTTCGACATCATGATCAGGTCATAAATTCCTGTTTCCTTCCAAGCTTCTGCTTTGACTTTCTCTACTTTGGCCAACCAGCTCAAGTAGAGATCATCGTCCTTAAAATACGGAGTTGCTCTAAACAACCTAGACCCATCATTCAAGTACTTTAAATCTATGTGCTTTAGGGCTACATTGTCATGGGGTTCAGATGTTACCCTAGTTTTGTCTTTCTGCCCTAAGGGTTTGGTTTTACGATATGACGGAAAGAAATCACTAATGGCTGCATAATCTGTATCTAAAGAAGACAAAGGACCAGATAAAGCTAAAGGTTTCCCAAAAACAGTAATAGGAATCATTACCTGATTCTCGTAGATATGTCTTTTTTCTTCTTTGAGAGGCTCAGGGATGAATTGTTGGTTCTTTACCACTTTGGGTCCATTCAATGTAGCGAATGGAGGAAGTAGTGGCGTACTCTTTGGCCCTCTGAACTTCTGACTTTTCTTCGGGTCTTGAGTGGTAGCGGTTGAAGATGTCGTTGTTGAAAATTTGAAGAAAAAGGGTTTGCTGAAGGTGAAGGGTTGAAAGTTTTGGAAGTGAGAAGAAAGTGTGTAGCGAATACTTGGGAGTTGGAAATATAAAAATAGTTTCTGAAGAAACAATTTATAAAGTGTTTGGAAACACTAAAAGGTTACTAATCATCATTAAGGAGCTAAAGCAAGTGGGACACGTGTCTTCCCAGGAGCAAAAATAGGGGTGGTGGAAGTTACTACCTATGCTCACGATCTCCTAGACTCTAGGAGAGGTTATGATGGTTTGGGATTTGATGTGATTTCTGATAAGACGTTTTTGATATAATCATAATTGGCTATGACGTCATGGAGGTGATTGAAAAGAAATTGAACAACTTCTTGAGATGTGGGTTAGTCAGTTTTGATGGACACCTGTGCATGGTCGAAAGATGGCGTCAAATGGACACTATAAAAAAATGACCTTTCCTCCATTATTGTCGAAAAGGGCATTTTTGGCGGGGCAATTTTTTAGCTCATAAATTCGATGCCCACATTAAATTGGAAGTGTTGGTTGGAAAGCTAAACTCTTGAAGAGGCTTAAAAGAGCTTTCGACTGGATTGTTGTGAAAGGTTTTAGTTGAAGATGCTCATAAGAGTAAGAGAGACTTTTAGGACTTAGAGAATATTTCTAAAAGTTGGGGGAGTCACCTTCGACCGAGAATACTAACTATGTCCAACGCTGAGAAGTTCAAATTTAAATAAAGGAGGGAGTAGTTACTTGTGTTTCGCTCCTAAAAAGACAAGTGGCGCATATCCAAGGGTCAGAAGCATGCAACGCGACACTTGTCATGTGTTGATTGTCTTAGGAAGTTAACAACAGTTAATTTTAGCATTAAAAATAGGAGTTCTAGCAATAGGATTCAGGGTGTTGTGTTCACTTTGTACAAGTTACTCCGAAGTTACTCAAAGTATCCGTGTGTAGAGAAAAGAGTCTTGTGAAAATGTACGTGATGTAAACGCCATTTATCCTTTCAATGCAATTTACTTCAATCTTTCATTAAGAACTTATCCTTTATTTTACGCAAGTTACGTTTCTGCACTTTCTCTTATCTTCGTACTTTCGACATTTTCCTTTACATTTTCAGCCTTTTAACTTAACATTTTTAAAACGTTGTTTAGATTATATGTTCAACAAATCTTTCTTTATGTTCACTGTCGAAGTGTTAGTTCTTTAGAATTTACTTTAAGTTAGTGGGTAGCACATGTCCTAGGATCAATCTGATCGATCCTGTGAGTCACCAAAGTTATATTTGGAAGATCAGCGATTGTTTACCAACTCTCACGGTAAACAGGGCCTTGGTAATACTTTAGTCTTCATTCTGGGTTGGGATTCGGTGTTGCAGTTGTTTTAAGTCGAAGTCTCAGCTGCATTCTCCGTTCCGAATCTCTGTTGGTTTGCTCGCTTAGTTGCTTGTGGCTAAAATGGAGTGGGAGAGGATTTCCAGGATGGCAAGAAGAGGATTTAATGAAGGTTTTTCCGTTTGGAAAGAAAACTACGGTAAAGGAGCTTGAAAAGGGGAACCTAAGACTTCCTTTTTCGTTACTGAATTTCCAGAGAAGATGATTGCGAAATATTTATTCGAGGTGTTCAAGGTGCATGGAGTTATTTCTGAAGTCTTTATTTCAGCAAGAAGAGATAAACATGGAAGAAGATTCGGGTTTGCTAAGTTTTGGAAAGTTCACGACTCTCGTATTTTGGCTTGCAACCTCGATAGTATTACATTAGAAGGCAAGAAGTTATTTGTCAATATTCCCAGATTTAACAAGGATAACAAGCATACTTTCTTAGGTAAGGAAACCCCTAAGAAGAAGGTTAGTATTCCAGGCCACGATAGAAGATTTGTGAAATATATAAATCAGGAGAGATCATTTGCTAATGTGGTTGGAAGAGTTGAACGTAAGGATAATGGAAGGGACAAGGTCAGTGGTAATTGTGTTTCTTTAGAGGTGGATAGAGAATGCTTGGAGAAGTTGAAGCGGATGAGATTGAGAGTGGTGATGGAAGATGGAAATGCTTTCAATATTCAGAAGAATATTAACGAAGAGGGTTTTTTCAACATTAAGGCTACTCCCCTCGGAGCTTCTATGTGCTTATTGGAAGATATCTCAGATGGAGACATTGAAGACTTTGTTAAGGAATCCAGAGATTGGTTGGAAGTTTGGTTTAAAGATATTCGTCATTGGTCACCGGAGGTGATTGATAAAGAAAGGTTTGTGTGGGTGAAGTGTTACATATTACCTTGTTTTGCTTGGAGTGATAAGAATTATCGTCTGATCTCATCAAGTCTGGGTACGTTTATTAAGTGTGATGAGAACACAAGGAGTAAGGTTTGTCTTGACGTCGCAAGATTGCTGATCAAAACTAATCTAGGGGCGATTCTGAATAAGAAGGTTGGCGTTGAAATGAATAGTCACTCATGCACTATCTCCATAACAGAAGACTTCTCGTGTGGGAGTGTTGCTTCTTTGTTTGAAGATGAAGACGAGGTGATTGACTCAGAAGACTTTGAATCTTTAGTTCCATCAGATTTTGAAGGCGTGTGGGAACCCTTTGAAGAGGAAGAGAGTGAGGAAACAAGTTTTTCAAAAGTTGAGCCGGCTGTGAGAGACTTTTTCCAAAAAGAACAAGGGTCAGGTGGTGGTTGTACCTATTCTGACAATGTATCAATTGTTGGTGAAAGTGTAGGGATAAGTGCAGCAGGTGGTGGTTCCCGAGGTAGTAATGGGAAGACTCAAATTGAGTCTAGTAAAGAACCAACTGAAGGAAACAGTGGGGATACTTTATTGCGCAGAGTTTCTAGTGATAAAGTAGACAAGTCAATTGGTTTCAAATCAGTTAATTGCACGGTTGGTTTAGAACCTAACCTGGTTAAGGATGTTACTCCTAATAATGTTTTAAATGGTGAATTAGTCGTGGACTTGGGGCTTCCTAATCCTATAACTGGGCCCCCAGGAGGTTCAGTTGGGCCTTCAAATTGGGGAAAATCCAAAAAGAAAAAACCTCTTCACGAAGTCTACAATTGCATCAAGATTCCCTACACTCCCTCCTATTTTTCCACTCTGTTACACTCGGCTTTGAAGGAATATGAAGCTACCCCTAATAGGAGTATTGAAAGGGAGGCAAATAAGAAGAAATTGGTTAGAAGTGTCCCTAATGAGTCAAGTACTTCCCTTTTGTGTTGTGAATCTATTACTGATACCGATGTGGAAAGAGGGAACCTGAGATGTCGTAGGGTCCTTGAAGAAGTTCCATCCAAGGTGAGAAATTCTTTGAAGAAGATAGGTATTCAAAGAGATGTTGATGAAGAAGGTTTAGATGGTATTATGAGGAAATTGGATAGAGATGATAAGGAAGCTAGATTTGGTAAGAAGTTGATGAAGAAGGTTTAGATGGTATTATGAGGAAATTGGATAGAGATCAATTGGAAAGCCCTTACATGATACAACAACTGTTTGAACAAGTTTGGTTTTGATCTATTTTGATTCCAAGTGAAAAATCCCTCTACATTTGGCAAAAAGTGAAGCAAAATCTGACTTAGTGAAAATTTCACTAAGTGTTGGAACAAAGTGTGATTTCTTGATTTTGATCACTCCATAACTCAAAATCCTTAATGAATTGGACTTAGGTCTAGTTGAAGTTTTTGTAGAGGATAATGAGGGATACAAATCCATCTTTGGATGAAAAAAATTGGCCTTGTGGTTTAGGAGTTATGGTCCTCCAAAGTTGGTGTATTAGTGGTACTTTTTCCATAACTTAGAAAAATTTCTAAGTTTTATGGTTACCCCTTTTACAAGTTATCCCACTTTTCTTGATTTTTCTTGATGCATGATGATTCAAATCATACATTAACATCATTTTAGGGTTAAAAATCCATTTTGGTGAAAAATCTCAAAAAGTTAAAGTTGACTTTTGTGCACAGTTGACTTTTTATCAGATGAATTCCAAACTGTGCAATTCTTCAGGAAATCATGTCCTTGACCTAAATCAAACTTGATGGACATGTTCCATGGGTGTCATAGGGTATATTGAATCATGACTTAGGGTTTGGGAGCATGTCCTGGTCAAAAGTCAAAGCTACAGTTGACTTTTCTCGCGAAACCCTAATTGTGGTGCAGATGAAATTGAGACTTGTTGCTCAAGCTTCTTGGATCAATCCATTGTTCCAAATGGATCAATATGGTATATTAGATACCCTCAAACCATGTCTTGAGGTCTTGGATCATGATTTGTCCCAAAAGTCAACTTGGGGGTGAATTAGGTCAAGAAACCCTAATTCCTGATTTTTGATGTATGCATCCCCTGAGGCAAAATTTACTTGATGACTGGGTTCATGAGGTTCCATGAAGTATATTAGGTTATTTTTTGGATCATTGGCTTGTGCCCAGATGAAAAATTTCATCTGGAGGCCCTGGTCGACCAAAACCCTAATTTGGTGACACTGTCGATCTTGAGACTTGATCCACTTAGAAGGGAGCAGCTTTGTGCTTAATCCTTGAAGTGGGAGTCCTTTTGATCCATTGTGGATGCTTGAGAGGCTAGACAAGTTGAAGATCATGTCATTTCTTGATTGATCCTTTGTCTAAAAGCTCTGAAAGGGCTAGAAACCCTAATTCTGACTGTAGTGAATGCTCAACAATTCCTTGAGGAGATTGGTGAGGCATGATGATTCATCCATATTGTGATGATGACTTACACAATGATGGGAAACTTTAGTGGTCAAAATTTGGGGTATTACAGATTCCCCTATTTAATCTTCTTGGACCCGAAGGTGTGAATGACGAAGGTATTCGAGCATTCGGGGTGCAAGAGGATTAAATATCGGAATACCCGAAATTTTGATGGCTATGAATGGTAGCTTGTGCATCCATCTTCTTTTGCTAAGCAATGATGCATAGAAAAGGTAAACTTCCACTCGATCCTGGCTTCCAGCCAAGGAACTGGTCTAAGTTTTCTTTTGAACTTCCCCTCGATCCTGGTTGCCTACCAAGGAACTGGTCTTAGTTTCTGAATTAAACTTCCCCTCGATCCGGGTTTCCTACCAAGGAACTGGTCTAAGTTGCTGAAATGAACTTCCCCTCGATCCTGGTTTCCTACCAAGGAACTGGTCTTAGTTTCTTTTGTCAACTTCCCCTCGATCCTAGTTTCCTACCAAGGAACTGGTCTTAGTTTCTGATTCAAACTTCCCCTCGATCCTGGTTTCCTACCAAGGAACTGGTCTAAGTTGCTGAAATGAACTTCCCCTCGATCCTGGTTTCTTACCAAGGAAATGGTCTTAGTTTCTGATTTAAACTTCCCCTCGATCCTGGTTTCCTACCAAGGAACTGGTCTTAGTTTCTGATTTAAACTTCCCCTTGATCCTGGTTTCGTACCAAGGAACTGGACTCAGTTTCTTTTGTCAATAAACTTTATTGACAAGGGACGCTATTTGTAGCGGTTTTCCTCAAACTTCTCACCGAATTTTCCTGGGGAGATGCCATTTGACGGAAAAAGTTTCGACGTCAGACTTACTGGGGAACCCATCCGTCTGAGTTGTAGAGTTGCACAAACTTCTCTGTTGGAGACGCCATTTGTTTCTACTGGGGAAAGCGAGTTTCTTGAGAGACTTCTTTCGCTTGGGGATACTGCATCATACTTTTCTTGGGATCTTCCCAGAGAAATTCCATATGATGGGATCCCATTTTGAGGTGCTGATGACCTTTTCATCATCGGATTTTCGGAGAAATACTGACGTACTGCCGAATCTCTGTTTAAGAGGCTTTCTCTGGGGATTTTCCTTAATCCGGGAAATCAAGGATATCATCTTCAATGGCGAAGAGTGACATCTGTTGAAGGTTCTCTGATGTTTCAGAGGTTCAAGTTATCAAAGTGGTCAAGTGCCGACTCTGATCTAAAGATACACTGGTGGCGAGATTGATCGGACACAACACTTCCTGACAAAGCAAGAACTGACAAACCCGATTGAGAGGATGGTTATCACGGCAGGATAAGACCGACTCAAGTGATAGTGATGCAACATGAAATGTGAATGCAAATAAAAAATGCATGATGTATGTATGTTTATGCTGACAAAACAGACGCGACATACAGACTAATGGATGAACACGGTTGGATACTCGGCCACTGTTGGGGACGAAAAAGTACCACTGGTTCAATAATAGCAATTCTACCTTGCCTAGGAGAAATAGTCCCTGCGGGGAACTATGTTGATCAGGCTTAGGAGATGAGAACTCGACCGAGGGTGTCAGACGAAACAAGGTCTCTGACACAGTTGATCCTTCATTCAGGCGTAATGGTCTCGAAGGAGTACTTTGATTCTGCACTTTGAAGTTCGCTTACTTCTGGAGAAGCGACCGATGTTCTTCTGATGTTCAACAGTCAAAAGAAATGCCATCTTTAATTTAAAAGCAGAAAAAGTTTTAACAAGTAAATTCATTTTGTTTTATTTCAAGAATCGCTGATTAAGTTAAACAACGTCGTTCTGTAAAGCTAAAAATAAGTAAGAATTACAAACAAAAGCACAAAGGCTCAAATTTTATTGATAAGATGGAGATCAGCCAAACGTGTGATTCCAAAGAGTCTTTACAAAGTTAGAAAATGGTAATTTACAGGGAAAAGGGCTACGTTGAAACATAACGACCACTATCCTTCTACCAACTTTGAATTCTGGGCATCCTGAGCTTCTGTCGAAGATGACCTTAATGAGAGTTTTCCTCCGATGGGTGATGTAACTGCTGCTAAGGGACTTGCCTCTGTTGAACATAGTTACTTGCCATTATCCCTAATTTTTGCCTGGATTGTACTATGATGTTTCCAATCCACCGGGATGATTTTTTTCATGTCTCTAACTTTTGCCTGGACCGCCCTTTCGGGTTTTCAATCCACCGAGACGTTTTTTTTTTTAGTTTAGGCGAAGTATTTCTTGACTACATCAACATTCGTGGGGTAGGAAAATTCCTCTCCGTCCATGGTTGCAAGTCTCAAGGCGCCGCCTGAGAAAGCCTTCGTGACCACATAGGGGCCATCATAATTCGGGGTCCATTTTTCCCGAGAATCAGTGAGAAATGATTGTATCTTCTTGAGCACGAGGTCTCCTTTTCTGAAGACGCGAGGTCTGACCTTCTTGTCAAACGCCTTTTTCATTCTTTGCTGATACAACTGACCGTGGCATAGTGCCGTGATTCGCTTCTCTTCGATCAGGTTCAATTCGTCGTGTCGACTTTGACACCATTCAGCTTCGGTGCGCTTAGCTTCCATCAATACTCGGATTGACGGGATCTCTACTTCTATGGGGAGCACTGCTTCCATGCCATACACCAGAGAGAAAGGGGTAGCCCCTGTTGAAGTGCAGACAGATGTACGATAACCGTGAAGAGCAAAGGGTAGCATCTCGTGCCAATCTTTGTAGGTTACGACCATCTTCTGAATGATCCTCTTGATGTTCTTGTTAGCCGCTTTTACCGCTCCGTTCATCTTGGGTCGGTAGGGAGATGAGTTATGGTGTTCGATCTTGAACTCTGCGCACAACTCTTTCATCATCTTATTGTTCAAGTTAGATCCATTATCCGTAATGATCTGGCTCGGAACACCATAACGACAGATGATATTGTTTTTGTTAAATCGGACCACCACTTGTCGGGTAACATTGGCGTACGACGCTACTTCGACCCACTTGGTGAAGTAGTCAATGGCTACCAGGATAAACCGATGTCTGTTTGAAGCCTTAGGTTCAATCAAGCCAATCATATTGATTCCCCATATGGAAAAAGGCCACGGGGAAGAGAGAACTTTGAGATGCGCTGGCGGTACATGAATTTTGTCGGAGTATATCTGACACTTGTGACACCTCCTCATGTACTTGTAGCAGTCGGATTCCATGGTCAACCAGTAGTACCCTGCCCTTAGAATTTTTCTCGCCATTGTGCGTCCGTTGGCATGAGTGCCAAAGGATCCTTCATGAATTTCTTTCATAAGCATGTCTGCTTCTGGTCTGTCGACGCATCGGAGCAAGACCAAGTCAAAGTTCCTCTTATAAAGAGTGTCACCGCTCAGGAAGAAGCTTCCAGCTAGCCTTTTGAGGGTTTTCCTGTCTTTTCTGAGTGCCCAGGTGGGTACTCTTGTTTCTGAAGGAAGCGTTTGATATCGTGATACCAAGGTTTGTCGTCTATGACTGCTTTAATCACGAAGACATAGGCGGGCCGTTCAAGCCGCATAACGTCAATCTTAGGTAGGTCATTCCATCGACCTACGCTAATCATGGAAGAGAGAGTGGCTAATACATCAGCCATGTGATTCTCACCTCGAGGGATGTGATGAAACTCAACTCTGTTGAAGAAGGGTAGCAACCTTCTTGCATAGTCTTTGTAAGGAATCAATCCTGATTGGTATGTGTTCCAATCTCCTGTTATCTGATTGATAACCAGGGCTGAATCGCCGTATACGTCCAAGTTCTTGATCCTTAAATCAATCGCTTCTTCGAGACCCATAATACAAGCTTCGTATTCGGCCTCGTTGTTCGTACATTTGAACATAAGTCTGGCAGTGAAAGGAATGTGGGTACCCTGAGGGGTAACAATGATTGCCCCAATTCCGTTTCCGTAATGATTAACTGCTCCGTCAAAGATAAGTCCCCATTGGGAACCTGGTTCTGGCCCTTCACTGGGTAACGGTTCATCGCAATCTTTCATTTTTAGATACATGACATCTTTGTCTGGGAAGTTAAACCCGATTGATTCTTGATCATTAATCGGTTGATGAGCCAAATGATCGGCTAAAATAGTTCCCTTAACGGCTTTCTGAGCGTGGTACTCTATGTCATATTCTGATAGCAACATCTGCCAACGGGCAATCCTTCCTGTGAGAGCAGGTTTTTCGAAGACATACTTGATTGGATCCACTTGGAGATCAACCAAGTAGTATGACGAATCATGTATTGGCGAAGACGTTTGGCTGCCCAAGCCAAAGCGCAACAAGTTTTCTCGAGCATCGTGTACCGAGTTTCGCAGTCGGTGAACTTCTTGCTCAGATAGTAAATGGCAGACTCCTTCCTTTTGGTTTCATCTTGTTGGCCAAGTACACATCCCATTGAGTCTTCCAAGACTGTGAGATAGATGATCAGTGGTCTTCCTTCCACTGGTGGGGATAGAATCGGCGGATTCAACAAATATTCCTTAATACTGTCGAAGGCAGTTTGGCAGTCTTCTGACCAAACGCAATCCTGGTTCTTTTTGAGTAATTTGAAAATCGGCGCACACGTGGCGGTCATAAGGAATATGAATCTGGAGATGTAGTTCAAACGTCCCAGGAATCCTCTGACTTGTTTTTCAGTTTTCGGAGAAGGCATTTCTCGAATGGGTTTGACCTTGTCAGGATCAACTTCAATTCCTTTCTGGCTGACGATGAACCCTAATAGTTTCCCTGAACGGACACCGAAGGTGAACTTGTTGGGATTCCAACGGAGCTTGAATTTTCTTAAACGTTCGAACAATTTTGACAGATGTTCAACGTGCTCATTCTCTGTTTTAGATTTTGCAATCATATGATCGACATATACCTCAATTTCCTTGTGTATCATGTCATGAAACAGAGTAGTCATGGCCCTTTGATAGGTTGCCCCGGCGTTCTTCAAGCCGAACGGCATTACCTTGTAACAAAAGGTACCCCATGGGGTAATGAACGAAGTTTTCTCCATGTCTTTCGGCGCCATTTTGATCTGGTTATAGCCCGAGAATCCATCCATGAAGGAGAAAACCTTAAACTTTGTTGTACTGTCTACCAGCATGTCAATGTGTGGTAAAGGGAAGTCGTCCTTTGGACTGGCCCTGTTCAGATCTATGTAATCAACACACATTCTGACCTTTCCGTCCTTTTTGGGAACAGGTACGATGTTGGCTAACCATTGAGGATATTCAGATGTAGCGAGGAAACCCGCGTCGATCTGTTTCTGTACCTCCTCTTTGATCTTGATGACCATGTCCGGGTGAGTGCGTCTCAACCTTTGCTTTATTGGCGGACATTCCGATCTTAACGGTAAGTGATGTTCCACGATGCTGGTATCCAACCCTGGCATATCCTGATAGAACCAAGCGAATACATCGGGAAATTCTTTGAGAAGCTTTACCAAACCCTCTCTGGCAGTTGGACTGAGAAGTGCCCCAATCCTGATTTCTTTTCTCTCTTCTTCTGAACCCAAGTTTACCGTTTCCAACGGCTCTTTGTGAGGTTCAATGGACCTTTCCTCTTGTCCGAGTAATCGGGAGATCTCTTCTGGAATTTCGTTGTCAACTTCTTCTTCAGCCTCGAATACCGGGAACTCAAAGTTGGGAGAAGGCATCGGATCGTATGTTTCAACAGGGTTTAAAACAAGCAATCTGCATGACGTGATGATTCGTGTTTAGAAGAGATAGAGAAAATGCAAGTGTGTGCAATGTTTTGTTTTACTGCTTGTTTTTATTATTGAATGTTTTTTTAGGATTACCATTTTCTGAAAAAGCGAAAAGAGAAAACAGCAATAAATGCGGAAATTACATAACGACGTTATTTTATTAATGAACAAGTCGACTCTTGAAACTACAGCCCTATAAAACAAAACTCTGTCGCTTCGGGCAAAGCGAAGAGGGAAATTTTACAGAAAGCGAGCCCTATAAAAACATCTGTTTCATCTGGGCAGGGTGAAAGGTTAAAGATGGCAATTACTTTGACTGGTGAACGACCTTCGGAACATCGACAGCAACCCATTGGCGGCGAACTCCTCGGTGAATCACAAAGTCTGGCACCTTCCTTGATTTGTCTTCAGAAATGACGCTGATTTCTGGTGGAGTAGGATCATTGGAATCTGTCTCCCATGCAGAATTGTCGTAGGAGGATTCCTCTGTTGCATTTTGCAAAGTATTTGTGCTCTCAGCTGTATCTCCCCATCCAGTTGGCTGGATATATTCGAGCCTGATACGAGAGCTTTCGGGAGCGGTGTACTTGACCATGAAGTCGTATTTTCCACTTGGTTCTTCCAGAGTGTCCCAAACCTCTTTGGAACCGGAGGAGTCATCTCTCTCGATGACGTTGACCTCAGGAAAAGCGTAGTTGATGAATTCCAGTCCTGCGAACATTGCGAATTCATCGTCATGTTGAGTAATTTCCGAATGATCTGAGTGTTGATCCCATGACATGGTGGGGACACAGGTATTCTGTTCAATGACAGTCAGCTGATTTTCATTGCTCAGCTAACTTTCTTGCCCCAAGTTTCCTGGGTAAGGTTGCCACATTGGCAGACCATCCATTGGGCCATAGTAGTTGTGGTCAAAATTGTCTTTCATCGGAGTGTCTTCCTCTAATGAATTTGGTGGAGCACGACATCCTTCCGGATCACAATCTCCGTAGATCATCTCAACGTTTGACCTTGGTATAAATCTCAGACTCTGTGCGGGATAGCAAAATGGAGTTTGCGTTTCGTCCTGCGACACATAACCGTCCTCGTTAAGATAGGACTTCCATTCCTCATCTATGTCAAAGGGATCCTCTTCATTGATAGCATGGACTACTTGAGTCACTGGTTGGAGGAAACCTCCACTATGGAAGAAGTTCTGAAGGGGACGAAGACTTTCATCGTTAACAGCTGTCTGGGTGCAGGTTACAGAAAAACCAAGACCCTTCTTTGTTTTATTGTCAATAGGAATGACGAGCTGTCCCCATCCTTTTGTATCGGTACTCTCGACCGCTTTGATAGCATCCTTGTATGAGGAAATCGAGGTTCCTCCTCTGAACTGATTGTCCTTGCTCACCGACAGTGCTTGGAACTGAGTTCCAATAACCTCCTCGGGTTCTATACCAGTAGATGATGATAAGTTACTCACAAGCAAGGCATGTTCCCCACAGACTGTGATGAGTTGACCGTTCTGAACGAACTTTCGCTTTTGGTGGAGGGTTGAAGTAACCGGTCCAGCCTGATGTATCCAAGGTCTTCCTAATAAACAACTGTATGCTGCCCGGATGTCCATGACCTGGAAAGTGACTTGGAAAGTATGAGGACCAATAGTTATGGGAAGATCAACTTCGCCGATAACTACTTTTCTGGATCCGTCAAACGCTTTGACGACGAGCTCGTTGAATCTCATCGGAGGGCCTTTGAATGATAATTGCATCAAAGTAGACTTCGGCATAAAATTCAGGGCTGACCCTGTGTCTACCAGTATGCTGGCCAAAGCATCGTCCTGGCAGTTAACTGTAATATTGAGCGCCATGTTATGACGGCGACCCTCTTCGGGTAATTCCTCATCACTAAATCCCAAATTGTTGCAGGAAGTGATGTTAGAGGCAATACTATCGAACTGTCTGATTGTTAATCCTGTTCCACAAAGGCTTGCTCTAAGACTTTCTGTAGAGCCTCCCTGTGCGCTTCTGAACTGAGTAACAATGATAATACTGAGATCTTTGAAGGAGTTTGTAACAGTTGATCAACAATGTTGTATTCACTCCTCTGGATGAGCTTCAGCATCTCATCTTCATTTTTCAAAAGGTCGGAATTACTGGATTGACCGACTGGTGGATCGGGAGCTTCTGTCTGAAGTTCCTTTTCTTTGTTGGACTCTCCAACTCCTCGGTTGAAGATTCGACCACTCCGTCTTACTCGACTGATGTCTGCAATATTCACGACGGAGGGTAATGGAATTTCCTTTCCATTTTCAACTGTTGTTGCACCGTATTTGTAAGGGATAGCCTTAGGTGATTCATACGGTAGTGGTCCCGGTAGATAGATGACTATGGGAACTGTTCTGGACTGGGCCGAGGCTGCCCAACCGTCGAGCAGGCCCAACCCATATAGCCTGGGGAGGCCCAATAAGACCCCTCTGCGGGGCACTTGACTGCTGCAAGCATACCACCGTTTCCCCCGGGCACTTTACAGTGTCGGGCACTTAGGTCAACAGGACATGAGGACCTCGCACCCCGGCGGAGAGGTACCTCCCCGACATACCAGCTTCTCCCCGCGAGAATGCCACATATCACTCCTCGACAGACATGGTCCCTCCCCGCGAGGCCATATCCGTCGTACGGCTTGATAGGTCCTCGACGCAGAAGGCTCCTCCCCCGCGAGGAGTGTCTAACGGTCCGTACCACGTGGACACGTTCCAAGTAACCTCCCACTCCCGAAGGATTCGGTCTGCCCTAATCCCGGAAATCTAGGAGCGGTTACCCCAGGGCGAAGACCACGTGCTGGTCTTCACTACGCCACGTAAGCCCTGGCAGTTACTTGGATTGGGCCTGACAATCCAGCCTAATGCAAGTAACCGTTGGCCCCGCGCTGGGGGTTCTCTATAAATACCCTCTCACTTGAGAGGGTCAGGTTAACTCACTTCTCTTACTCATCTCTATACTTTCTCTTCTCTGACAACCACCTTACTTGAGCGTCGGAGTGCCTTGCAGGTACACCCTCCCCGCCGTCCTTCAACCTCACCGGAGCCGGAGTTCGACGGACGTTGTTGGCCGCCAGTAACTGTCTGATCCAGGTACGATCAGTGGCGCCGTCTGTGGGAACTCATAAGCTTCCCCGTTTTTCTCCTCGATAAACCAAAGCTTCCACCATTCATCACCAACATGGCCAATCCGATAGTCAACCAGGCTCTGGACACCGTGCTCGCTCAACTGGAGAACGGGAGCCGCCGCGAGGACGCCATCATCCTCCACGGCGGCGAACCGACATAAGAGACGGACAGACCGCCTCCCCGGACTCCCAGGATGCGACCCACAACATCGTCCGCGCGGACGACCAGCAAACCACTCTCCAGCCAGTTGCTCCGCCGCCCAACACGGACCCAAGCACCGTGGCCCTATTTGCATTGATCAACCAGACCAATCAGCTGATCGCGTAGCAGAACACCAGAATTGAAGCCTTGGAGCAAGGACGGGCACAACGATCTTCCCCGCGAAGACATCGTCGTCCCCCGTCACCTCGCCGTTCTCCTTCCCCGCGAAGGACGCCTTCCGAAGATTCTCGGACCCCGTCGCCCGTACGCCAGGGTCGTCGACCGCGTCTCGAGCGACCCCAGCCGACGATCACCCAGAAACGCCCTCGTTCCCCACCTCAGAAGGAACCCAGGGCCTCCACCACCTCCAAGAAGTCCAAGCAGACCGAAGAGAGAACAAAGAACTGTTCGAGGAACTCCCCTCCACGGCACCATCGATCACCTTCGAGATCCCCGGCTGGTAGCGACGACGAGGACCAAAGGACCCCTTTGTCGTGGGAAATCATGGTCGCCCCAATCCCTGCAGGCATGGAGAGACCCCCACCATTGGGGACCTATGACGGGCTGACCGACCCTGACGATCACTTGGAGAATTTCGAAGCGATGCTCGACTTTCGAAACGTCAGGGGAGCCATCAGGTGCAGGCTGTTCCCCACCACCTTGCGGAAGGGAGCCATGACGTGGTATAAGGGTCTGGAACCTGGTTCGATCACGTCATGGAAGCAACTGAAGCAACGCTTCACTAAACACTTCACCGCATCTCGTCGACACCCAAAGACAGAGGCTGCCCTGGAAAAGATCTTCCAAGGGAGGAACGAATCTCTCCGAAACTACATCGAGAGGTTCAACAAAGAAGCCGTCGAGGTCCATACGACCGACGACATGAAGAAATACTTAATTATCCACGGACTACGCGCCGGGTCGGACTTTGCCAAATCCATAGGCCTCCGGAGACCCCGGCGTCTCGAGGACCTTCTCGCCCGAGCCCAGAAGTACATCGAACTCGAAGAGACAGAAGCAGCCCAGATCGCTCTTGAGACGAGACGTAGGGAAGGCCCCCGCGGCCAAAAAGATGATGACGCTTCTCCCCGACGGGGAGGAGAAAAGAAGAAAGAGAACCGCGGCCGAGACCCTCGGGAACAACGCGGGCCAGCTGGTCGATTCACGGAATACACCCCGCTCAACACTCCCCGGTAACGGATCCTCTCGGACTGCCAGAATTCCGAGTTTGCGAAAGGAGGAGTTCGCTTCCCGAAGCCCGTTGCCTCCAAACCTAACGTTGACAAATCTAAGTACTGCAGGTTCCACCGAAGCCACGGGCACGTGACCGAAGATTGCGTCCATCTCAAGGACGCCATTGAGATTCTCATCAAAGAGGGGCACTTGAAGAAGTATACCCAAAAGAATGACCCTCCTCGTCCCAGCTCAAGGGAAGCACAGAACGTCGAGGAGGCAACACCTCCTCCCGTCGACAATCAGCTTCAGGTCGCCCTCAGCGTCACTCGACCTGAGGACTTCTTCGTCCCCCCAATCATCGAGGGCGAAGAGGCAATCCACAACATGTGGGCGACCTTCCCCGACGAGGACCCCGTCACTGCCCGCAGCACCTGGGAAGGCTTCCCCAAAGCAATGGTCATCTCCGGAGGCGATCCCGGGAAAGTGTCAGTTGGATCGACCAAACGAAAGTTTGACGAGCTGGAATCCGCGACATCCGCGAAAACGACCACCCTCGAGAAAGTGCGGGGAGACTCCAATCCCATCACCTTCTACCTCGAGGAACTCCCCGAGGGAGCACCAAACGCCACCATTCCCCTCCTGGTCAGGGCGCAAATGGCGAACTTTGACGTCCGAAGAATCCTAGTCGACCAGGGGAGCTCGGTCGACATCATGTACTCTCATTTGTTCGGGACCCTTCAGCTGGACGAGAGGCATTTGACCCCGTACGTCGGGTCAGATCTATAGGGGTTCAATGGAACCACCACCAGACCATGGGGTTACGTGGAGCTAATGGTTACGTTCGGGGCCGAAGACACGGCCCGACAGGTGAAGATCCGTTTCCTGGTGGTTGAATACCCATCCCTTTACAACTGCATCCTCGGGAGGACCACCCTTGCTGAACTCACGGCGGTCCCATCGACGGTCCACCTCAAAATGAAGTACTACACGAGGAGGGGACGAGTAGTGACGATGTACGGAGACATCGACGCGGCCAGAAGATGCTTCGACGCCGCCGTCAAGGGCCTAAGTTCCATTGGTCCCAAACCTAAGGCCGCAGCCAAGCCACCACGAGACGCCGAACAGGTACCTCTCCCGCGCGTCAACGCGGTCGACCTCGACAGCAGGTTCTCCGGCGAGCCCGACGAAGAAAGAGTCGAAGATCCCAATCACCAGGCGGAGAACAATGGGCAGCCTCTCCACCCAGCGTGCCCCATCCCAGATGGAGACTTCGAGCTCGTGGCCCTCGGAGACGATCCAGATCGCAACGTGAAGATCGGCGCCGGGATCCCCGACCTAGCCAAAGAGCAGCTGAAAGCATGTCTAAGGAAAAATGCTGACCTCTTCGCGTGGAGCGCATCCGAGATGCCTGGCCTCGACCCCGAGGTGGCTTGCCATCAGCTCGCGGTAGATCCGGCCGTTAGGGCCATAGCACAACATAGGCGTAAGCAGTCTCCCGAGAAAGCGGAGGCTGCTGAAAAAGCTGTAAAAGACCTCCTAGAGGAAAATTTTATTTCGGAAGCCAAATACACGACATGGCTGTCCAACGTTGTACTTGTTAAGAAAAATAATGGAAAATGGAGAATGTGTGTTGACTATACTGATCTCAACCGGGCTTGCCCGAAAGACTGTTATCCCTTGCCTAACATCGACCAACTGGTCGACAATTCTGCAGGTTACAAACTACTATCTTTCATGGACGCCTACTCATGATACAACCAAATTCCCATGGACAAGGTCGACAAGCAACACACGGCCTTCATGACCGCGCCGGGCAACTACTATTACAACGTAATGCCCTTCGGTCTGAAGAATGCCGGTGCGACCTACCAGCGGATGATGAACAAGGTCTTCCGGACTGAAATCGACGACATGCTCGAAGTCTACATGGACGACATGATCGTCAAGTCTGCAGAAGAAGTCGACCACGCCGCGCACCTCAAGAAGGTGTTCGACATAGCGAGGAGGTGTCGCATGAGGTTTAACCCCGACAAATGCACCTTCGGCGTCCGGGTAGGGAAGTTCCTCGGATTTTACCTCACGGAACGCGGAATTGAGGCAAACCCCGACAAGTGTAGGGCTTTCTCCGAGCTCCCTACCCCGGACTCGAAGAAGTCAATACAATCATTGAACGGGATGCTCACTGCCCTTTCCCGGTTCGTCGCCAAATCCGCACAGTACGCACTCCCCTTTTTCAAACTTCTTCGACAAAAAGCCGAGTTTGACTGGAGCGAGGAATGCGAGCAAGCACTCACGCACTTGAAACAAGTCTTGTCACAACCCCCGGTCCTCTCGCGGCCTGAGAATGGGGAAACACTCTTCTTGTATCTTGCGATCACGAGTGAAGCAGTCAGCGCCGTCCTCATTCGGGAAACCTCGGACGGACAGAAGCCAGTTTTCTTCACGAGCAAAGCCCTCCAAGGCCCCGAGCTCAGATATCAGCAGATCGAGAAAGTCGCACTGGGCCTCGTCACCGCGGCCAGAAGACTACGCCACTACTTCCTCGCCCATACCGTCATCGTGAGGACTGAACAGCCTATCAGGCAGCTCCTCGGGCGACCGGACATGGAGGGGAGGATGCTCAGGTGGTCACTCGAGCTAGCTGAATTCGACATCCGATATGAAGGGAGGAAAGCCCTGAAGGCACAGGTACTGGCCGACTTTGTAGCAGAGATGACCGTCCCGGAACCCTCGACCAACGGGTCGCAGAAATGGACAATCTATGTCGACGGGGCATCCAGCCCGAAGGGAAGCGGCGCGGGAATCATCCTCGAAAACGAGGAAGGCATCCTGATCGAGGTGTCCCTCGAACTGTCCTTCCCGACTTCGAACAACCAAGCCGAATACGAGGCCTTCCTCGCAGGACTCCGGCTGGCCGAGGACCTTGGCGCCAAAGAGGTCAAACTCTTCACCGATTCTCAGCTCGTGGCCTCGCAAGTCCGAGGAGAGTACCAAGCCAAGAACGACAACCTCATAGAATACTTGGCCTTAGTAAAAGAGAAAATGAAAAAGTTCACCTCGGCAGAAGTGACTCACATTCCCCGGGAGCATAATGCCCGAGCGGATGTCCTGTCAAAATTGGCGAGCACGAAAAAGAAAGGCGGGAACAAGTCCGTCATACAAGAGGTGCTTTCCCGCCCAAGCATCGACAAACCGGTCGTGGTGTCGGACATCAACGCCATAGGGGACAGCAGCTGCTGGATGACCCCGGTATACGAATACCTCATGACAGGCAAACTGCCCGAAGATCCCAAAGAGGCAGGAATGGTCAAGAGGCGGGCATGCTCGTACACCATAGTCGATGACAAACTATACCGCCGAGGGTTCTCTATTCCCCTCCTCAGATGCGTCGAGGAGACCAAGGTCCCCGGCATACTCCAGGAGATCCATGAGGGAATCAATGCACAGCACCTCGGCGGACGATCGCTAGCTCGTAAAGCACTCCGGGCAGGATATTACTGGCCCACCATGCAACAAGACGCCAAGGAGCACGTCAAGAAGTGTGATAAATACCAACGGCATGGGGACATGCACCTCGCTCATCCCAGCGAGCTCACATCGCTATCCTCCCCGTGGCCGTTCGCATGGTGGGGGATGGATATCCTCGGACCTTTCGTCCAGGGATCATATCAAAACAAATACCTCATCGTCGGGGTGGACTACTTCACGAAGTGGATTGAAGCAGAAGCGTTGGCCAAAATCACCGCCTTCAACATACTACGTTTATACAAAAGAAACATCCTCGCCCGGTTCGGAGTGCCTCAAGCCATTGTCACCGACAACGGAACCCAGTTCACCGACAGGAACTTCCAAGACTTCGTCGCAAAACTAGGCACGAAGCAGCACTTCACGTCGGTCGAACACCCTCAAACGAACGGGCAGGCTGAGGCGGCGAATAGAGTGATCCTTCGAGGATTAAGACGATGACTGGGCGACGCCAAACAACGATGGGTCGAGGAGCTACACAGCGTCCTCTGGGCCTACCGAACAACCCCACACTCCACGACCGGGGAGACCCCTTTCCGTTTGACCTACGGAACGGAAGCAGTGATCCCCGTAGAGATCAGGGAACCCTCGAGGAAGATAGAAGACCCCCTCGACGGGAACGCAAACGATGAAGCCCTGAGAGAAGAGCTCGACTTCGTCGAGGAAACACGCTCGGGCGCTTCCCTCCGAGAAGCTTCACTTAAACAAAAAATAACACTACGTTATAACGACAAAGTTATCAAACGTGAGTTTCAGGTAGACACCCTCGTCCTACGCAGGAACCAGAAGGACTCGCGAGAAGGCAAACTCGCCGCGAACTGGGAGGGCCCGTGCCGCGTCCGCGGAAAAACGGGGACAGGAGCCTACTTCCTCGAAAACCTGCACGGGGAAGAACTTGCTCGACCGTGGAACGCTGAGAAGCTAAAACAATATTACAGTTAAACACTGCCCGTGGCTTACTAGCACCGCGATTACGGGGACGCGCTAGGGTACAAGCGCGACGCCTCTATAAGAACACGACGATCAGAGACCGCGTTGTGTGTGCGCGAGGACATTTGATCCGGCGGGGATACCTCGATCGAGGCCCACCGTCGTCGTACCAACCGGGCATAACACCAAGCTCGCGATGGGAAGTTCATGCCACGAGGCTAGGACCTCGATCGAATTCTTAGCCTCGTTAAGGGTTGGAGTACACCTCCGGCCGCCCGACCAGCTCTCCACGCGGTCAGGGACTATCAAGGTCGAGCAACACCCAAAGCCTTATTACTTAGGAAAAAATAAAGTATAACAAACACCACATCACACACAAGCAAAATTAATAAAGAGGTATTATAAAGTACGAATATCGGGCAAAACCCTTAGTACAAAAAGTTACAAATATAAGCCCACAAGCCGGGCAAAATAACCATGGTTCAAATAGTACATAAAATAAGCCCACAAGCCGGGCAAAAACAAAGTGGCACGCAGGCCAAGTAAAACATAATCCTATGCAGCATCCTCGGCAGCAGTCTCGGTCGCGTCTGGCCCGCCTCCATCATTGCCATGTCCACCTTGACCGAGCGGAACTATCTGGCCATCCACCACCTCAGCGTCGGGATCAATCCCTTCGGTGACGAGGTCGGGGTTGAGAACCCGAAGCTGCGCCACGACACTACGGAACCCTATGCCCGCAGTTTCAATGGCATCGTCCTCTGATAGCCGGAGATCTTGCTCGAGCTTTCGGAGTTGGGCCACAAACGCTGCTCGGGTGGTCAGGAGCCTGTCCTCCTCGGTCTCCCCGTCGGCCGGCCGCACAACATCTTCCAACTCAGCAATCCTTTCCTTAAGCCGCTTCTCCTTCGCCTGCATCTCGGCGATTCGGGCGAGGTGGCCTGTCTCCCTTTCCTCGACTTTCTTAAGCTTGTCCTCGACCCGCTGCTGCTGCTCGCTTTGTTCCTTGTTCAGATCTCGGCACTCTTTCAATTCCTTGCGCATACCGACCATCTCAGCCCCCAAGGTCTCCAGCTTTTCCTGCAAGCGGGCAAGTTCAGCAGCAGGGCGAGTCTCGTCATTAAGGATGATAGCGGTTGAGCAGAGGCGCATGACGGCCGACAGATCCTCAAAAATCATCCTCCTCCTCGCTTCAGTGGCAGTCCCCAGCACAGTTTGGATCTCGGAAGGAGGAACGCGGGGATAGGTGACCTCGGAGAAGAAGCGAGGCTTTTGATGGCAAGGCGGGAGGTCGAAGGTAGCAGGAGGCGGGGGACTTTCTTCACCACCCAGGTCGACGACCTCCGCAACCCGTTGCCGCTTCGGAGTCCCTTGGGTAGCCGGGGACTGGCTGCCCGCGGGAGTTGTGCGCCCGCCTGCGGTCCCCGACACGGTGGCAGCCGGCTGAGGCTGACTGGAACCTTCGGGCATGGCAGCCGAGGAAACACCCTCGGGCGGTGCCTCGGAAGGAACAACCTCTTGACCCTTTGAGCGCGATGCATCTCCCCGGGTCTGCGCTTCCCGGGCCCTCTTCGCTTTCAGCTTCTTCAACCTCTCCTCGGCTCCGGCCGTTGTTCCTGCAAAAAGAAAGAAAACGTTAGTAAGGCAAGAAACCCATATGTGAGGAAGACTCAAAGCGGGGACGTTTTCACCACCTAACAACTCAATAGCTTCCTCGTCGGAGAAGGTCTCGAGCAGAACGCAAGTATTTATCAGGCGACATTCTTTCTTCACCTGCCCATCTGCACCCATTATAGGCTGGCCGTCCAGCGTCTCGTGCCGAGCTTCGGTAAAACTGTCAACGAAAGCGACGATTTTATCGTAGGCTTCCCGCTCGTAGGCCTCCATCTGAACCTGCTTCGTTTTATATTTGTCGACTCCCTTGTTAAAGTGTTCCTCCGTCCAGTACAGAGGGAACTTTGGCTCCAGCACCTCCTCGGAACGACCGTCGACCTTGCGGGTGACTTTCCGGTACAACGAATATATCGCCTCGAGGGTGACCGGCTTCACGTAGAAATAGCGGAACTTGAAATCCCGGATGGAATCCAAGTAAGTGTGGAACAGTGCCTTGCTCTGCTTGAAAGACACCCAGCCGTGTCGACCACCAGCCGACGACCGTTGGAGGTGGAATACGCGGAAGAAGAGGCGAACGGTCGGCACGATCTCCAAGTACTTACATACGAGCTCGAAGGCCCGGATGAAGGCCAGCGAGTTCGGGTGAATCTGTGAAGGGGCCAACTTCAACCAGTCGAAGATCCCCTCCTGTAAATCCGTGAAGGGCAGCCTCCACCCCGCCTTCTCGAACATAAATTCATATAAGGGGACTCGCATTCCCCGGTAAGGTGAGCATATCCGATGATGCTCCTCGGGACGAAAAACCTTCCAGGATTTGCCGGATCCGATTAATCTGTGCTCGACGGTACAGAAAGCGTCATCCTCATCTGGGTAAACGAAGATCGACGACATCTCCAGGGCCTCGTCGCAGACCCAATCCTCGAGTGGTCGCTCTTGCGCGAAAGCCATGTGAGCCATGGGAGAGTCGGGCTGCTCGTCGTTCTCTTCGAAATATCTCACGGCCACCTCCGCAGCCAAATCGTCCATTTACCTGAAAAGCAGAAGGAAACGGTGAATTCGATTGGTCGTATCAAATCCACCCCTCCACCGCTGTTCAAGCGAACGGGCGAAGAAGGGGCATGGCTTTCTCAACTCCCCGACACGCTCGGCTAAGGATCAACTTGTCCACCGGGGAATTCGTCGACTCCCCGGAAGGTTCTGCCCCGTGTCCCCGCGGCGCTAACAAATATACTGATTATTAGGGACCCCGAGATATTCAACGGGTCCCCGACATGTTCGTCCCTTATCCCCGAGATATTCATCAAAAAAGAGCGATGTTCTTCGCACTCTCTCCCTCAACAACTAAAGATTCCCACCGTATTCGCCAAGAATCCTTTCATTTCCCATGGGAACATCATTAGTTCACCAAGGAAATGTCGTATACTAGTTGAAATTGAAGAAAAACGCAAAATGAAGGTCAAGTTTAAAACAAGTACCTGTTAAACGGCGAATTAGGGTTCCGGCACGGAGAAAAGGTCTCCGGCAGGGAGTGTCCGGCGGACGACGGCTGCAAGCTACGACGGAAGAGAGTAGAGAGAGAAGGAGAGGATTCTTGAGAGAGAAGAGGAAAAGTGAAAAATGAGCGAGGGGAGCGGCTTTTATAAGCGGTTCTCGCGAGACTCGAGGTGCATAGGGTACTCGAGTGCGCTACCCTAGCCAGCCGCCCTAGCCTCCCTAGGTAATTATGACAGGCGACACGTGGCACGCATGCAGCCGCCCATCTCGCCACGCGTGTCGTTTCGGTTTTTCTCAACGCTTCGAATCCGAAACCCTTCAGCTCCCCGACAATACAATCGGACAAGACTGCCCGAAGCCCGACTCTCATCCGACCAAAGGAACTTCGCGCACGGGAACGACCTCCTCGGTTCCTCTCCTGGCGTATCCTCGATGCACCGATAATCCTTAAGTCATTACTCCGACACCTCAGAGCAACGACTTGGAGGGCTCCTGTTCTGGACTGGGCCGAGGCTGCCCAACCGTCGAGCGGGCCCAACCCATATAGCCTGGGGAGGCCCAATAAGACCCCTCTGCGGGGCACTTGACTGCTGCGAGCATACCACCGTTTCCCCCGGGCACTTTACAGTGTCGGCCACTTAGGTCAACAGGACATGAGGACCTCGCACCCCGGCGGAGAGGTACCTCCCCGACATACCAGCTTCTCCCCGCGAGAATGCCACATATCACTCCTCGACAGACATGGTCCCTCCCCGCGAGGCCATGTCCATCGTACGGCTTGATAGGTCCTCGACACAGAAGGCTTCTCCCCCGCGAGGAGTGTCTAACGGTCCGTACCACGTGGACACGTTCCAAGTAACCTCCCACTCCCGAAGGATTCGGTCTGCCCTAATCCCGGAAATCTAGGAGCGGTTACCCCAGGGCGAAGACCACGTGCTGGTCTTCACTACGCCACGTAAGCCCTGGCAGTTACTTGGATTGGGCCTGACAATCCAGCCCAATGCAAGTAACCGTTGGCCCCACGCTGGGGGTTCTTTATAAATACCCTCTCACTTGAGAGGGTCAGGTTAACTCACTTCTCTTACTCATCTCTGTACTTGCTCTTCTCTGACAACCACCTTACTTGAGCGTCGGAGTGCCTTGCAGGTACACCCCCCCCCCCCCCCCCCCCCCCCCCCCCCGCCGTCCTTCAACCTCACCAGAGCCGGAGTTCGACGGACGTCGTTGGCCGCCAGTAACTGTCTGATCCAGGTACGATCAGGAACCTTCTGGTTTTTCTGACCATCATAAGTGATCTCGATTCGTTCCCGGTTGGGAACTTTAGATTCGTCAAGTAGGGGAATAATGGCAAAAATATCCCTGGTCCTGCGATGACCAGAGATCGTGACAACATCCTTAACTTGCTCGGCAAGGTAGTTCAGCGTCCAGTCGATGGGTCCAGCACCCGGATATGGACGAATTTCTCCACTATCCAACTGATCCTGAAGAGCTGCTCTCACAAGGTAACACCCTTGGTTACTTTCCGAACAGACGCTACAACTGTCAAAGTTGTGTGGGGGCACCTGGCCACGCCCACTTTGGATACAATGTAAGCTCACTAGGTTAGTCTCCACTGATCGGACATCCTGACTTTGACGCCGAGTGGGATTCCTGTTGAGTATCTTCATCCATGTAGATTGGCATCCACCAGTGATTTAACAAGTGCTGAAGTGCCTCCTGGACAAGGGTACAACCCCGATCATTTTCGCAACCCGCTGTGGCACCTCAAAATTTGCCTTGTTGTTTTTACCTAACTAGCTTATGTTTCTTTGCATTTCTTGCATTAGCATTTGTGCATAGCATTGGTTCTTAGCATGGGATCAAGGTAATGGGTTTAACTCAAGGGAAGAAGAGGTTTTCAGGGTTTCAAGCAACAGTTCATGTGCATTGTTCAAAGGACTAAGAGGAGAGAAAATTCTTGATGCTATCAATTCTTGAACCACAAAGGAGCCTTAAGCCTCAAGGTGTCTTAATTGGTCCATCATCTCATCACCAGATCAAGATTGGCAAGAGATTTCAGAGGGATCACACTCTCCTAACCTGATTTCTTAAATTAGGGTTTTGGAGATTCTGAGATCTAACCCTCAAATGAGCAAGCTCTTTGATTGTTTATCATCTCCAAAGGGCACTTATCATCATTGGTGGACATGACACACATCATACTCAAAGGAATTTGAATTTGGAGGATGTGCTGATTTCTCCTAACCAGAGGAGCCAAAATTAGGGTTTCCTATAGAATTAGTTTATTTCTGATTTTTGGGACAAGACTCGATCTCATGGTATTCCTTGTGCCCTCAAGTGTCTAGGGATGGAAGATTGCCCATCAATTTACTTCAGAATGTTTTCAATTGATCAGAAATTTCAAAATCAGGAGAATTGGGAATAAAGTCAACTGTGCAGTGAAAAAGTCAACTCCTGACTTTTTAAGGTCAACATCATGATTCTCAGGTCAAATATGGTCCATGGACAAGATTTGATCAAGAAATGTTCAAGGATTCATGAAAAATAAAAAATGTGGTAAAGTTGTTAATTTTGGAAATCTAGGTTTTTAAGAAGTTGCTATTTTGGGAAAGTTCTAACATGAATTCAGCCATCTTCCAAGCCAATTTCCATCATGATACAAGCTTCATTTTATTTTTTCTCAAACATGAAAGTTATAGAGCTTGTTCCAAGCTTTCCAACCATGTAAAGTTTATCCCGTTTGGATCATTTTTGAGAGAGTTATGATGTTTTAAAGATGGAGGTTTCAAGTTGGAAGATTGGAAAACTTAGAATTTTTTCTAAGTTACTTTTGACAGCTTGGTACACCATTGTTCTTGGCCAATTTTGAGTGACTTCCAAGCCTTGAATTGAGAAACTTCTAACATGAAAAGTGTAGAGGGCAATCCCCTCTTTCCAAAGAACCCAAGTTTGTGTCATTTGAACCATTGTGGTGAAATTATATTCCTTCAAAGATGGTGTCATCATGTGGTCAATTTGTGTTCATGACTTGAAGTTTTTATTCAATTTTGGCAGCCGTGAGAACCCATATTCATGGTTTATTTCCACAAAGATCCAAGCATCATTTCAATTTCATTTTAACACCAAACTTGCTCACTTAACTTCCTACTTTCTTGTGATTACAAGAGTGCTTTGTTTGGCTCATTTTTCACTAAGTTAAGATGGGTTAAAGGAAGCCATATGGATGTATTTTCAAGTATGTCATGTCCTTATCTTAATGCTACACGCCATGTAATCAATCTGGACCACATTTCATGCGTGAAGCCTTGGTTATTTGCACCAAATTCATCACCAATTTTAGCTAAACCTGCCATGCACATGCCATGCACCATGTGTACTCTTTTTGGCAAAATTTGGAATGGATAAAAATTGGAGAAACTCTAATCCCTTTCTCTTTCTCACGTACCACTTCATTCACACCCACTCACATCCTTTTCATGCCCCAAAAACCACTACTTGTACCGCTCCCTCTCTCTCTTTCAAACTTTGCAAAAGTTTCCAAACACCACTTTGTCATTTTTTCAGGCCCAAAATCATTTCCAACCCATCATATTTAAGACTCTCAAACCCTAAAATGAGCAGCCATTCTCATTCACTCACTTTTTTCAGATCTGAAGCATATTTCCTCTCAGCTTTTTCACTCTCGAGTTTGTGGTTTTCTGAGCTTTTTTGAGGTTTTCTTGGTGGATTAATCGTCTAGTAAACATCAGCTCGCTTTTGTATGCAAATAATCACCTCTGTATTCATTGTTTAAAGCTCTACAAGCTCTCTATTCATCACTATTGGGTTGAGTTGGTGTGAAGACTTCTAACAAGTTTCTGAGAAAAGCAAGCCTGAATCTTTGATCTCCAAGTGATTCCCAAGCTCCTCAGATCATTTTTTTTCATAGCCAGGTCGTGGTAAAGAAGCAGTGGACTTGACTCCAATAGGTAAGCTTCTTCAAACTTTTGATCCATCATCATGTAGATCTAAACGTTTTTATCTTGCTCATACCTTGCATCTGAGATGGCCTGAAACGATGGTTTTGTTTAAGTGTTGAACTGAGTTTTGTTTGGATGATTTGGTTCATTGATTTTTTACTTGGTACCCACCTCTTTGAGTTCATTTTTATCTGTGTTAGGGTTTGTGTTTTAATAAATAAATAGCATCATGATATTCTATGATCCACGAGCTTCAGTTTCATGTGTTATTTTGTTGTTTTTGATTGAGTTTCCACGGATTAATATAGCGTAGAAGATGGCTTGTTTGCTGCGTTATCCACTGTAGCTCCACGATGCATGAGCATGATAGGTTTTGTTTTAATGTAGAAGACGACTAGGTGGCAGCGTGTGATTGGCTTGTGATGTTTTTGTCCTTTTCTAACTTAAATGAGGTGGTCTGATTGATAAAGGTTGACATGATTTTTGTGTCACTCTTTTTTTTGTTTTATTTTTAAAATCTGATTGGTTTATTATTTCGTATGGGCCTAGTAATTTTGATTTTCGCACCCCACCGTTTGAGGCCCATTGCGCGTATAACTGTTCCCCTTTTGATCCTATAATTGCTAATGCACCCCCTTGTTCTTCTCTTCATTTCCTTTTTATTTTCATATTTAGTTTCCATTTGATTTTTATTTTAATTGTTTAACACATTTTAAAAATTCACAAAAATATTTTTCTAATCATTTATTGTCTTGTGATTATTTTCCATATTTTTATTTTATTTTTAATTTCTCTTTCCTATTTTATTTTGAAATTAAATTGATGACGTATTTCCAATGATACCCTTCATCTAGGGTTAGGATGTTCTTAACTTTTACTCATCATTTGAGATTGATCTTTTGGTTACTTGTGGAGGATTATATGAGGATGCTTCAATGCTGGTTTGAGGTTGGTTTGAGTTACTTTTAGTGACTTGCCACTCAAGTTTTATTGACCCTCGATCTTTGTTCGATTATGTGCACATCTTGACTTGTGGATCACTTTTAGACAAGCTCTTTAACCATTTTTGATCCAATCCTCTTTATACTGTTACTTGACTGAGTTAGCTTCTGTTTGATTATTTTTTTTGGGAATTTATTGATCCACTTTTCTATTTTTGGTTGAGTTTTGTTTGTGGTGCAAGTTTGATTGAGGTATACTTTGGTACTTGATCTAGTTTGGATGCATTTGCTTACTTGTGATGGAATGATGCTTGGGATGTTTATATGATATGATCACGTTCTGTTTGATCTTGTTTGTGGCTTTGGAATCATCCTCATTTGCTCATTTTTCATTTTTGTTCTTGATTTTACAAGTGGATGTTTGTTTTGGACTTGAACTTTGTGGTATGCTCAACCCAATCTTGTGATTGCTTCTTTGCGTGATCTCACTCATGTATGAAACCTTTTGTTTGACTTATATGATATGCTAGACGTTCTGACCCTCTTGGTTTAAAGTGCTCTATGTGACATGTTCTCACTCTTTGCTTCACATGTTTCTTTGCTTGCTTGCATGAATAGTAAGTGGATGCTTTGATTAATTTTGATACATGCTTTGGATGTGTTGCTTGGTGATTAATCTTGTATGACTTGAGTTTGATCTCGGCATGATGTTAATGTGTATGCTACTACCCCTTGAGTTCATTTCTTGGTTTTCATCTCACTTTATCTTCATGGTTTGAATTATGTGACGCATATCATTCCTTTTGCTTTGTAACTTCTTTGGTGCATCATATTGCATAATGTGAACTTCTTTTGTATATGTGAATTGTTGATGATGATATGATGTGAGTTCTGGTCTTGTTTCATTTTCATCTTGTCTCCTTCATTTCACTTTGGTATGAGATCCATGTGTGTTTAATTGTGCATTTAATTCAAGTGTGCTTGCTTCCTTCCATGTTTACCTTTGCATGATTACTTGAAGTGTTTTGCATTGGTATTTGAAACATGTGGATTGACTTGATTTGGATATGATGATTATGATGTACTTGCTGCCCCATCTTGCTTCTCATCTTATCCTTCTCTTTCTTCTTATTCTTCTCTTTCACTCTTTCTCACCCCATGAATCTCAAGACTTGATTAAGTCTTGGATTCTTTCCCCCTTAGAGCTACCTAGTCCAACTTAATTTCTAATTAAGCTTGGAGTAGGATTAGCATTAGGTCTTAGGTAGTTGTTTCTCTCCTAAACCTCACTAACCCTAGGATCTCCATGCATGATAACATTAGGACTCTTAGTACCCTTTAGAGTTTCCTTTGTGTCTTTTCTCTTCTCATCTCAAAGCTTCTTCAAAACACGTAATAAAAGTTAACGTGTATTGCGCTTGAGCCTTCTATGTGGGAAGTGGGGAACGAGGGGCTTCCTCTCATTCTTCTAGAATACTTAGTGTACGTCCTGTTGAGGACGATGCGCGAAGTATTCGTTCCTACGTTTAAAGACTTTGGTGCAATACAAGTTATGAACTAACTTAAAACACTTCTGTCTAAAAAAACTCAAAACAAACAATAACGTCTTTCCTTCGGGAATTCTTTTCTCATCTCACTCACTCTCAGCGTACGAAAGTGCTTCTACTCGTTCTCTTGCAAGACGGTAACACCTAAGTCTCGATTCAGCGAGCTGCAACACCTGAGCTAGAACATAAGCCGTTCCCTAAAAAACACAATCCACCCCTAGTTAGGGGAACTACGTCGCTCTGATTCTCATGCTCCCGATGAGATACGTAGGCAGTGGGGTAGGGCCCATGCGAGCACTTCTTTTATTTTCCCTACATTTTTTCTTCGTTTCTTTCCGTTCTCGTTCTTCTCGCCGGTCCGGTAGCAGTGGAGTTCCAGACGACGACACCCTTTGATGCAGACAACAAGCGTGGATCCCGTCGAGTACGATGGACGTGTTGGGTGCTAGCACCTTCCCTTCGCGTAACCGACTCCCGTACCCGTTTCTCTTGGTCGCGTGACCATGCTTTTTCCCTTCTTTCAGGTTTATGCAGTGTTTCCTTTCCCTCTCTCGGGATAAATACACTTTGCTGGCGACTCTGTGTCTTTTGCGCCACTCTCGCGTTTGTACCGTTGGATGCGAATCTTTCGGGAGCGACAGCTGGCGACTCTGGTTGACCTACTGCTGGTCCTTCCCCATTAGCAAGTCAATCCTAGCGCTTGTCTGTTTATCTTCTTTGGGTGTTTGTTTTGTGGTGCTTTGCTTTGTTGTATATTATTGTATTGCTGTTTTATTTGTTTTACTGTATTTACAGGTTTTTACTGCATTGCATTGCATTTTATTACTGTTATGCTGGATATTACTGTGTTGTACTGGCTGGTTTTCTGTTTAGCGGGTTGGGATGTTCTGAGAGATGAGCCCACTACCCAGGCTCGAGCATACACACAGGTTTTAGAGTGGATAGTCGTGACGCTTGCATGGGGGTGGCCATGTATTGTTGTTCATGAGACCCACAACCAGACGAGGTTCTATCAGGAGCTACCTGCTACTGTACCTTGGTACAGGCCAGTAGGTATTCTCTTGAGGGATTGTCGACTCTGGAGACCATTCCCGAGGACTCAGTTGCGGCACTCCTCCCGTGATGTGACATTGGCAGACCACATTCTGTGGCAAACCCATTGCACACTCTCGATCCGAGGACCCAATGCTGGGAACTTGCTATAGGTTTTCCCTTTGAGGTGATTCAGCGGACGGCCTCTTTGATTGGCGATAGCATTGTATCCTTCGGGCTGAATGTGCTATTGCTTCTCAAACCTCTGAAGCTGAGGATCTTTTGTTTTTGGAGAATCAGTTGAGGCCTCCTCGATTGATGATGATGCCAAACCAGAAATGGTGAACGTATCATCATTTCTCGACCTGAGAGCCCGGGATACTGAACATCCTAGTACCCAGATGTGAGAGGGGCGGGTTGTTTACAGGTTTGCAGGTAACCTTGACCTTCAACATACCCGTTATTATGGATTTCCTGTCAGTGTGGACTTATCAGCTTGGTATTCTGGTATTCTGATCATCCGGTATTCTGGTATTCTGGTATTTCTCTTCAGAGCAGGCCTTTGAGCCTATTCAGTCAGCACAGTGCAGCCAGTTTGTGTGGATACCTTGATCCCATGTCTGTTGCATATGCATCATCATCCTTGCATACATGTTCTTTTATTTCCAAGGATATTTTGTTGAGGCTCACTGTTGGGCATTTCCATTTATTCCTTGTGGTTCTTCTGAAAAGTCTCGAGTTAAAACAGAATGATTCCTTGGAAATATTTGAACATGGCATTTGCATTTGCATAATCATCTCATTTTGCATAGCAGGTGTTCAAGGCTGGTTATTCTTGTTCTGATCTGGTTTTCTTCAGAATTTCAGACTTAACTCTTCAAAGAAGTTGAGAGTTGATCATGGAGCAAATTCAGGCCGAGTTAAGGGAAATGCGAGGCTAGATGAGGCAATTTGGGGAAGATATGCTGGTCATGTCCCAAGAACAGAAGATGCTGAGAGAGGAAGTCAATCAGATGAAGACTCAGATGGGTTTGATCATGGAAATTTTAAAGACAGTGTTACAGAAGGAAAACAATCATGTGCTCGCTTCCGCAATAGAAGTCCTTAATCCTCCCATCTCTTTGGGGTCTTCGCTAGATCATGGAATTCCTCGTGAATCCCCTCCACAACCCAAGGTTCCAGAACCTTCCCAACAGCAACCAGGGCCTGTCTCCCGAGAGAAGCCCAAGAGTAAAAAGTATACACAGAGACTGAAGCAGTCTGAAAGAGTTTTTCATCCGCTCCCTATGCCATATTCTCAGCTATTGCAGCATCTCCTTCAGTTGCAACTGGTACAGAAAAAGACTTTGGCTCCTCTTACTGGTAATCCCCCACCAGGCTACAATGCAAGATCCCATTGTGATTTCCATTCTGGGGCACCAGGGCATACTGTGGAGCAATGTAGGGCCTTTCAGCACCATGTCCAGGATTTGATTGATGCTGGGGCAATTAAATTCACGTCGGGCGGCGTGAGCGTACAAGGTGATTTTACCCTAATTGTCGCAAAAGAAGTAGGGACTCCTTCCTTTTCCAAACGATCCACCTCATGTCATGGACCTTCTCCACAACCTTTTGCTGCAGAAGCTTTACGTCAACAACCTTTGTTGGTGCCTCAGCCAAAGGTGGAAAGGAAAGTGCAAGCGCAGGTTGGGCGCCCGAATCAGCAGCAGCAGCAGAGTAATCAGCAGCAGAGGCAGTTCAGACCAAGAGGGCCTAAGAGGATACTTGATCCTATTCCTATCCCTTATAGTCAGTTGTTTGCTCGTCTGCTCAAGAACTCTCTGATCCAGCTGAGGAATGTCGTGTCAGTGCCATACCCTATTCCTCCAGACTTTGACATGAACGCTAGCTGTGAGTTCCACTCGGGAACGTTTGGGCATACAATTGATGACTGTAATGCATTCCAGCACAAGGTGCAAGACTTGATCGACTCGAAGGTCATCACGTCGGATGGTACCCCTTTGGTTTGAAGCTTCTTTGTCAGAGTAAGCACCAGATTGCAAGAGCGTCATCATAAGCAACAAGTCCAGACGGAGTCAAGTCTCCTCAACAAGGGCAATCATCAGCTTCCTTTATTGCATTTTCATATGTAGCTTTCATTTGTTTGTTTAAACATTGCTTGCATGTAAGAACTCGTTTGCTTCTGAATGACAATCATAATGCAATAAGTATGTTTTTCTTGAAGAGTTCCATTCGTGTTTACTCATTTTAATGCTTATATACATTGCAATACCAACCTTTCTTGTCTAGAACTCTTGAGGGAGGATGACGAAATAAGAACGCAGGTTTCTAATGGTACACTTTTGGATAAAACCCTGTTAAGGATGTACAGGCATTGTTTCCAATTCACAAACACTGGAGAGATAAGGAGATAGACCTTTGTCAACCCCTTTGAGCCTAGTAGTAGGAGTTCTTTCTGAAAACGAAAAACCCTCAATTTTAACCCAGGGGCAGGGTATGCGTCAGTTAGTTTGACCAAGTGTTCAACTTCCAGAAGGAGTGTACATCCGAGGATCCATTACCTTCCATTCCACCGTCAAGAGGTCAAGAGGTGTAAAACCACAATGGTTATCCATCGACAATCAAGGAGTGAGGAAGTCACAACCCTTTCAAGCAAGTAAGACAACCAGTGTCACGCGACTTGTTCAAAAAAAAAAGAGAAAAAAAGAGAATAAAAGAAAGAAAGTCCGCTAAGTCGAGACTTGAAAGCAAGCGACTTAGGAAAAAGTTAGGGCATCCCGCTGGACTTCAAAATTGAAAAACTCAAAAGAGTCAGTCCAGGCAAAATCAGGGAAATAAAAAGGCAAAAACAAAAAGAAAGGATCCAAAGAAAAATCCTTGAGCAAAACAAAGTCGTGTGACTACAGACACAAAAGACGAAAGGGGTGACTGTTGCTCTAAAACCTCATCAGGTCTCGAACCATCAATTGCATGGGTTCTTTAAGGATCATAAAACCTTTTGAGAGACGAGTGCTTGTGTCAAATTAGCTGAACATAGGACTAGAGAATATCACGAAGACTGGGTGGGCACTGATAAACTTTGAGCCATAAATCCTTTTTTTCTCAAAACCGTGAACCAGGCCACGTTACAACCCTTAAAATGTCCTAATTGAAGCAGGGTTAGCCTGAAGGCGTACTTCAGCGAGATAGCGTTCCTGACTCCTATGAGTTATGCTAGTAATATTTTTGTTGGTATTGCATGTTGATGCGTTGTATTCGCAAGTGCACGAATCGCGTCAGAGTAATATAAAAAGTTATCGTATCCACAGGGACCAAATGTCGATCTAACGATTTCCGTTTGTTACAGTGCTTATCTAAGGCTGTTCAATTCAGGGTTTACTAATGCAGAGGAAAATAAATAAAAGTAAATGACGAGGTAATAAAATTCAGACAAAACAATAGGCTTGAATGTAATTCTCATAACCGATAATATTTCTATATTCATCAACAGAACTACTTACGGGCAATATCTTCTATTTTAAGAAAAGAATTCAATTTAACAGGAACTGTCGCTTTCGCGTAGTCAGAACCAAGTTTACCCTCTAAACTAACCCCTTTATTGTCACTTATAAAAAGGCGCGCATTGCGTTAGAGTCATGGAAAACTTACTTTTAAGAAATGCAAATTCTAAACTAAATAGAAAAGTATTTTGACCTGAAATTTCTAAACTGAAGAGGTTCAAAATGAACCAGATTCTAATCCCACTAACGCGTCCGAAAATAGTTTTAAAACCTCTTTTCTAAAGTGTTAAAAACCCCTACTCAACTAAGTAAAGCGCTTTCGCTGTATTTGATCAGTTGAGAACTAAACAGGTTTACAAATTGTTGGACGGCTTTCGATCTTACCCAACATTGCTTTTAGGAACAGAAAACTTGTGTTAAAGATTAAAACAGCCCTTAAGTATTTCTATTAACACATAGACGTATTACGGTGGTTATGGTCTTTACATTCTTACCTATCTAAAACTTAGCCAGCCATGGTAGTAACAACAGTCATGTTAATTCTTATCATGTATGGAATTAAGTCTTTTGAAAAGTAAAGTATTGAAAAGTAAGGCAAGACAATAAATAAACAAAATAAAGCAAGTGCGAGAAATAAATGAAAGTAAATGCGATTAAAATAAAACCTGCTCCAAAGCGGAGTCTTTAAATCTGGTACAATGCACGGAAAATAAAATGCTCCAACTTGATTACAGACACTCCAAGACTTGATTACAAACTCGATCACACACAGTGCAATAATTCCTCGATGTGAGAAGATTACCGCTTTACAAGAGTGAAATTAATGCCTAGGGTGAAGTAAACTAAGATTGGATGATCCTAAAGTTCGAGTTCTACAAGTATTTATAGGCAAAGTTGGCGTGGTGTAAGGGCAAAAACGACCTTGTTTTGAAAATGGGCGGGAACACAATTTGCCTGGTCGCGCCCGCGACAGGACCATCGCGCCCGCGACAAGAAGAAAGTGGCAAAGGAGAGTGCTGATCGTGGGAACGTGGCAGTTGAGTTGAGGAGATCATGGGACACAACGTCGCCTACCCTAGGGCGTCCGCGACAAGAGAAGCGACAAGAGCAATTTGCTGCCAAACTAGAATTTTTGCTCCTTTTGCATCCTTTTCCGTCTGGGAACTCGATTTTATTGAAAACCTGAAAACAAAGGAAAACATAACAATAACAAAGCATAAAAATAGAAAAACAACTAATATGAATGTGAAGTCAAAGTCGAAAATGCAGTATAATTTAGTGTCATAACATGTGCGTATTGTTTCCCTTCAAAAATCCATGTCGCATCCCAGCTAGTGATTCGTTCATAAGGGATTGGCGACGCTTTTCAATAAAACTTTGGGATTAACATATGTGTTGCATTTGAATAATCATTCTCAGAATAAACATTTTCTGCTTGCATACATTTGTTTGACATCAAAGAAGCTTACACGATGAACATCAGTCGAGAAGCTTAAACTGGCCAAGTTGAGGTGCCTGAGACTCCAGAGGATATGCTGCTGAAAGATTATGTGGAAAAAGGCGTTCCTATCCATTTGTGTTGAGATGTAACCAATCTGGGACAATCACACCGGGAAATCTCTTCAAAATGTAGCCAAGTTGGAGCATTCAAGTTGAGAAGGTCTTTTCAGAGTACAATCAACCAGGGGGCACTCATGTTGAGAAAATTTCTTTGAACAGGGGGCAATCATGTCGAGATTCGGTAAATCTCTCAAAGACTAGTCGGTCAGAGACAAATGTACTGCAAGGCTTGTACTGGGGCAAGTCACTTCAAGGTTTGCGAGAAGTTTTTTCCCTTCAGAACACAGTCAATCAATAGCACCTCCGCAAGGTTCAGAATACTGTGGCAGAACATTTCAGGTCATTACGAACCCTCTCGAGGTGGTTTACATCATGAATCATGAAGTATGGGACAGTTATGTCCAGACCGGATACATCTCTAAGAGTTTGGAGACCCTGGGGCATTGTTGAAAGCCAGGTCTTCTGTAAAATCCTCTTAAGATGATTGCTTCAAGTATACCCTGTGGTCTGGGGCAAGGTGGAGAGTTAAAGGAACTGTGTTTCTCTCTTGACAATCAGCACTGAGTTGTTCCCAGTGTGGGACTTTCGGAGTCTTTTCCCTATAGCAAAGAGCCAGAGGGTATCTTTTTCCCAGAAAAGTGTGGGAATTGTTATTCTTCCTCAAGCAGAGAATTGTCCTATGTTCGAAAAGGGCTGTTATAAAGGTTTCTTATCTCCAGCAGTACAGATGGAATCCTCACTCTCAGCAAGGTAAGACGATAGAATATCGTCAAGAATACGATGAGGAGTCAGAGTGTTCTCTTCCCCAACGGTCAGATCTAGTCATCTCAAGTAATTCAAAGTCCAATCTTTATTGGTATCTCCCCAGTAGAGTTGCTCTCCCCAACTTTGAAGTCTGATCGTCCTCAGCAGTTTACCGCTTTCCCTAGTAGAGTAGAACTCTCTCCAACTTTGAAGTCTGATCGTCCTCAGCAGTTTATTACTCTTCCCTATCAGAGTGCAGAGGATAATTTCCCCAGCTAAGGTTGTATTTGCTTACTCTTTTAGCAAGAAGCCAGGAGTTGATGATTCTGCATCCCCAGCAAGAGACTGACGGGATACCTTCTTTGGATAAAGATGTTATTTCCCCACAGAGTCTTAACACTCATTTTCCTCGGCTAGTCAGGAAGTGTTTTTCTCATCAGCAATGGTGTGGTCTGATCCCCAGCAGATGAGTAGGCTTGATGGTATCCCCTAGCAGAGTTGACGCCGTCGATCATTAAACAAGCTCGCTGATAATGGATGATATTCCCCAGCAGGGTGAAGCTGCAGATGTCTCTCAGTAGCAGGTTGAGTTCAGTAACATCGCTAAGATGGTTCAGTATTATTGACTCGCTTCCTCAGTTTCGAGGATCGTCTTCCTCGGGAAAGTATGGAGAAGTAATTCCCTAAGCGGAGTCGTTGAGGATCGTCCCCCTCAGCAGGATATAAAAGGTTTGCACCCAGCCAAAGTGTTGGTTTGGCTCATCTCTCCTCACCAGGTTATCCCCAAGCAGAGTTTGTTGGCGGTTGGTATACCCAGCAGGTTTTGAATCCGGGTTCTAAAGTATTTAGTGATCCCCAGCGGAGGAATCTCTACTCTCAGTATCCATCCCCAACAGAGAGGGTTTTCTCTCGGAGTTTCGTCTATCTCCAGCAGAATTGGTGATCGTGATCTTCCCCAGCAGGGCGAAGTTTTCCTCAACAGGATTTCCTTGGTTTCAGTGGAAATTTAGTTTGCCATCCCCAGCGGAGTTGCTTCTGGTCTTCAGCATTTATTTTGCTAGGACGCCTCTTTTGCATTGCATAAGCATTTTCTTTGTATGGCATCCTCCCAAATGCGTAGAATTTCCACTTCGTGTGGAGCATTACGGCAAAATTCAAACATATGCATTCGAAGCATAAGCCAGGTTTGATAGCCTTTGCCGGTTTCTTTCCCCAGCAGAAAGTAACATGATTCAGGAGATGTTGTTGAACACTACAGCGCAACCAGTGGATTCGTCCTTCTTGTTGATCTTTCTTATACTCCCCCCGCAGAGTTGTCTATTTAGATTTCTCTTGTCCCCGGCGGAGTCATCTCTGTAGAACCGTCGATTCTACATATCGTTGTTTGAGAGTCTACCTTCGGCTTAGTCTTTCTTTGAAAGTCCACCTTCGGCTAGGTTTTTCTACCTTTTCGAGTTCGCCTTCGGCCGTCCTCGCACCCACTGTTATCTTGATATCCCCAGGAAGGTCTACCTTCAGCATAGTCTTTCTTTGAAAGCCCACCTTCGGCTTGGTCTTTCTTTTTTGAGCCCACCTTCGACATGGTCTCGTATCCTTTCTTGGAAAGCCCACCTTCGGCTTGGTCTTTCTTTTTGAGCCCACCTTCGGCATGGTCTCGCATCCTCTTTCTGAAAGTCTACCTTCGGCATAGTCTTTCTTTGAAAGCCCACCTTCGGCTTGGTCTTTCTTTTTGAGCCCACCTTCGGCATGGTCTCGCATCCTCTTTCTGAAAGTCTACCTTCGGCATAGTCTTTCTTTGAAAGCCCACCTTCGGCTTGGTCTTTCTTTTTGAGCCCACCTTCGGCATGGTCTCGTATCCTTTCTTTGAAAGCCCACCTTCGGCTTGGTCTTTCTTTTTGAGCCCACCTTCGGCATGGTCTCGCATCCTCTGTCTGAAAGTCTACCTTCGGCATAGTCTTTCTTTGAAAGCCCACCTTCGGCTTGGTCTTTCTTTTTGAGCCCACCTTCGGCATGGTCTCGCATCCTCTGTCTGAAAGTCTACCTTCAGCATAGTCTTTCTTTGAAAGCCCACCTTCGGCTTGGTCTTTCTTTTTGAGCCCACCTTCGGCATGGTCTCGTATCCTTTCTTTGAAAGCCCACCTTCGGCTTGGTCTTTCTTTTTGAGCCCACCTTCGGCATGGTCTCGCATCCTCTATCTGAAAGTCTACCTTCGGCATAGTCTTTCTTTGAAAGCCCACCTTCGACTTGGTCTTTCTTTTTCGAGCCCACCTTCGGCATGGCCTCGTATTACCTTTGTATTCCCCAGCGTAGTCCACCTGCGGTTGGTCTACCCTTTTCGAGTTCGTCTGCGGCCGTCCTCGTAAACAACCCTTTTTTCATCATCCCCACAGGTTGCAAATTTCCAGGTTCTTTTGGTATTCAATCTCCCTATATCCCGATTGTCCGAAAGTCGTTGCTTCCGTACCTTCGGATCCAAGAAGTTTGAATAGGGGCAGCTGTGGCACCTCAAAATTTACCTTGTTGTTTTTACCTAACTGGCTTATGTTTCTTTGCATTTCTTGCATTAGCATTTGTGCATAGCATTGGTTCTTAGCATGGGATCAAGGTACTGGGTTTAATTCAAGGGAAGAAGAGGTTTTCAGGGTTTCAAGCAACAGTTCATGTGCATTGTTCAAAGGACTAAGAGGAGAGAAAATTCTTGATGCTATCAATTCTTGAACCACAAAGGAGCCTTAAGCCTCAAGGTGTCTTAATTGGTCCATCATCTCATCACAAGATCAAGATTGGCAAGAGATTTCAGAGGGATCACACTCTCCTAACCTGATTTCTTAAGTTAGGGTTTTGGAGATTCTGAGATCTAACCCTCAAATGAGCAAGCTCTTTGATTGTTTATCATCTCCAAAGGGCACTTATCATCATTGGTGGACATGACACTCATCATACTCAGAGGAATTTGAATTTGGAGGATGTGCTGATTTCTCCTAACCAGAGGAGCCAAAATTAGGGTTTCCTATAGAATCAGTTTATTTCTGATTTTTGGGACAAGACTCGATCTCATGGTATTCCTTGTGCCCTCATGTTTCTAGGGATGGAAGATTGCCCATCAATTTACTTCAGAAGGATTTCAATTGATCAGAAATTTCAAAATCAAGAGAATTGGGAATAAAGTCAACTGTGCAGTGAAAAAGTCAACTCCTGACTTTTTGAGGTCAACATCATGATTCTCAGGTCAAATATGGTCCATGGACAATATTTGATCAAGAAATGTTCAAGGATTCATGAAAAATAAAAAATGTGGAAAAGTTGTTATTTTTGGACGGAGTCAAGTCTCCTCAACAAGGGCAATCATCAGCTTCCTTTATTGCATTTTCATATGTAGCTTTCATTTGTTTGTTTAAACATTGCTTGCATGTAAGAACTCGTTTGCTTCTGAATGACAATCATAATGCAATAAGTATGTTTTTCTTGAAGAGTTCCATTCGTGTTTACTCATTTTAATGCTTATATACATTGCAATACCAACCTTTCTTGTCTAGAACTCTTGAGGGAGGATGACGAAATAAGAACGCAGGTTTCTAATGGTACACTTTTGGATAAAACCCTGTTAAGGATGTACAGGCATTGTTTCCAATTCACAAACACTGGAGAGATAAGGAGATAGACCTTTGTCAACCCCTTTGAGCCTAGTAGTAGGAGTTCTTTCTGAAAACGAAAAACCCTCAATTTTAACCCAGGGGCAGGGTATGCGTCAGTTAGTTTGACCAAGTGTTCAACTTCCAGAAGGAGTGTACATCCGAGGATCCATTACCTTCCATTCCACCGTCAAGAGGTCAAGAGGTGTAAAACCACAATGGTTATCCATCGACAATCAAGGAGTGAGGAAGTCACAACCCTTTCAAGCAAGTAAGACAACCAGTGTCACGCGACTTGTTCAAAAAAAAAAGAGAAAAAAAGAGAATAAAAGAAAGAAAGTCCGCTAAGTCGAGACTTGAAAGCAAGCGACTTAGGAAAAAGTTAGGGCATCCCGCTGGACTTCAAAATTGAAAAACTCAAAAGAGTCAGTCCAGGCAAAATCAGGGAAATAAAAAGGCAAAAACAAAAAGAAAGGATCCAAAGAAAAATCCTTGAGCAAAACAAAGTCGTGTGACTACAGACACAAAAGACGAAAGGGGTGACTGTTGCTCTAAAACCTCATCAGGTCTCGAACCATCAATTGCATGGGTTCTTTAAGGATCATAAAACCTTTTGAGAGACGAGTGCTTGTGTCAAATTAGCTGAACATAGGACTAGAGAATATCACGAAGACTGGGTGGGCACTGATAAACTTTGAGCCATAAATCCTTTTTTTCTCAAAACCGTGAACCAGGCCACGTTACAACCCTTAAAATGTCCTAATTGAAGCAGGGTTAGCCTGAAGGCGTACTTCAGCGAGATAGCGTTCCTGACTCCTATGAGTTATGCTAGTAATATTTTTGTTGGTATTGCATGTTGATGCGTTGTATTCGCAAGTGCACGAATCGCGTCAGAGTAATATAAAAAGTTATCGTATCCACAGGGACCAAATGTCGATCTAACGATTTCCGTTTGTTACAGTGCTTATCTAAGGCTGTTCAATTCAGGGTTTACTAATGCAGAGGAAAATAAATAAAAGTAAATGACGAGGTAATAAAATTCAGACAAAACAATAGGCTTGAATGTAATTCTCATAACCGATAATATTTCTATATTCATCAACAGAACTACTTACGGGCAATATCTTCTATTTTAAGAAAAGAATTCAATTTAACAGGAACTGTCGCTTTCGCGTAGTCAGAACCAAGTTTACCCTCTAAACTAACCCCTTTATTGTCACTTATAAAAAGGCGCGCATTGCGTTAGAGTCATGGAAAACTTACTTTTAAGAAATGCAAATTCTAAACTAAATAGAAAAGTATTTTGACCTGAAATTTCTAAACTGAAGAGGTTCAAAATGAACCAGATTCTAATCCCACTAACGCGTCCGAAAATAGTTTTAAAACCTCTTTTCTAAAGTGTTAAAAACCCCTACTCAACTAAGTAAAGCGCTTTCGCTGTATTTGATCAGTTGAGAACTAAACAGGTTTACAAATTGTTGGACGGCTTTCGATCTTACCCAACATTGCTTTTAGGAACAGAAAACTTGTGTTAAAGATTAAAACAGCCCTTAAGTATTTCTATTAACACATAGACGTATTACGGTGGTTATGGTCTTTACATTCTTACCTATCTAAAACTTAGCCAGCCATGGTAGTAACAACAGTCATGTTAATTCTTATCATGTATGGAATTAAGTCTTTTGAAAAGTAAAGTATTGAAAAGTAAGGCAAGACAATAAATAAACAAAATAAAGCAAGTGCGAGAAATAAATGAAAGTAAATGCGATTAAAATAAAACCTGCTCCAAAGCGGAGTCTTTAAATCTGGTACAATGCATGGAAAATAAAATGCTCCAACTTGATTACAGACACTCCAAGACTTGATTACAAACTCGATCACACACAGTGCAATAATTCCTCGATGTGAGAAGATTACCGCTTTACAAGAGTGAAATTAATGCCTAGGGTGAAGTAAACTAAGATTGGATGATCCTAAAGTTCGAGTTCTACAAGTATTTATAGGCAAAGTTGGCGTGGTGTAAGGACAAAAACGACCTTGGTTTGAAAATGGGCGGGAACACAATTTGCCTGGTCGCGCCCGCGACAGGACCATCGCGCCCGCGACAAGAAGAAAGTGGAAAAGGAGAGTGCTGATCGTGGGAACGTGGCAGTTGAGTTGAGGAGATCATGGGACACAACGTCGCCTACCCTGGGGCGTCCGCTACAAGAGAAGCGACAAGAGCAATTTGCTGCCAAACTAGAATTCTTGCTCCTTTTGCATCCTTTTCCGTCTGGGAACTCGATTTTATTGAAAACCTGAAAACAAAGGAAAACATAACAATAACAAAGCATAAAAATAGAAAAACAACTAATATGCATGTGAAGTCAGAGTCGAAAATACAGTATAATTTAGTGTCATCACATGTGCGTATTGTTTCCCTTCAAAAATCCATGTCGCATCCCAGCTAGTGATTCGTTCACAAGGGATTGGCGACGCTTTTCAATAAAACTTCGGGATTAACATATGTGTTGCATTTGAATAATCATTCTCAGAATAAACATTTTCTGCTTGCATACATTTGTTTGACATCAAAGAAGCTTACACGATGAACATCAGTCGAAAAGCTTAAACTGGCCAAGTTGAGGTGCCTGAGACTCCAGAGGATATGCTGCTGAAAGATTATGTGGAAAAAGGCGTTCCCATCCATTTGTGTTGAGATGTAACCAATCTGGGACAATCACACCGGGAAATCTCTTCAAAATGTAGCAAAGTTGGAGCATTCAAGTTGAGAAGGTCTTTTCAGAGTACAATCAACCAGGGGGCACTCATGTTGAGAAAATTTCTTCGAACAGGGGGCAATCATGTCGAGATTCGGTAAATCTCTCAAAGACTAGTCGGTCAGAGACAAATGTACTGCAAGGCTTGTACTGGGGCAAGTCACTTCAAGGTTTGCGAGAAGTTTTTTCCCTTCAGAACACAGTCAATCAATAGCACCTCCGCAAGGTTCAGAATACTGTGGCAGAACATTTCAGGTCATTACGAACCCTCTCGAGGTGGTTTACATCATGAATCATGAAGTATGGGACAGTTATGTCCAGACCGGATACATCTCTAAGAGTTTGGAGACCCTGGGGCATTGTTGAAAGCCAGGTCTTCTGTAAAATCCTCTTAAGATGATTGCTTCAAGTAGACCCTGTGGTCTGGGGCAAGGTGGAGAGTTAAAGGAACTGTGTTTCGCTCTTGACAATCAGCACTGAGTTGTTCCCAGTGTGGGACTTTCGGAGTCTTTTCCCTATAGCAAAGAGCCAGAGGGTATCTTTTTCCCAGAAAAGTGTGGGAATTGTTATTCTTCCTCAAGCAGAGAATTGTCCTATGTTCGAAAAGGGCTGTTATAAAGGTTTCTTATCTCCAGTAGTACAGATGGAATCCTCACTCTCAGCAAGGTAAGACGATAGAATATCGTCAAGAATACGATGAGGAGTCAGAGTGTTCTCTTCCCCAACGGTCAGATCTAGTCATCTCAAGTAATTCAAAGTCCAATCTTCATTGGTACCTCCCCAGTAGAGTTTCTCTCCCCAACTTTGAAGTCTGATCGTCCTCAGCAGTTTGCCGCTTTCCCTAGTAGAGTAGAACTCTCTCCAACTTTGAAGTCTGATCGTCCTCAACAGTTTATTACTCTTCCCTATCAGAGTGCAGAGGATCATTTCCCCAGTTAAGGTTGTATTTGCTTACTCTTTTAGCAAGCAGCCAGGAGTTGATGATTCTGCATCCCCAGCAAGAGACTGACGGGATACCTTCTTTGGATAAAGATGTTATTTCCCCACAGAGTCTTAACACTCATTTTCCTCGGCTAGTCAGGAAGTGTTTTTCTCATCAGCAATGGTGTGGTCTGATCCCCAGCAGATGAGTAGGCTTGATGGTATCCCCTAGCAGAGTTGACATCGTCGATCATTAAACAAGCTCGCTGATAGTGGATGATATTCCCCAGCAGGGTGAAGCTGCAGATGTCTCTCAGTAGCAGGTTGAGTTCAGTAACATCGCTAAGATGGTTCAGTATTATTGACTCGCTTCCTCAGTTTCGAGGATCGTCTTCCTCGGGAAAGTATGGAGAAGTAATTCCCTAAGCGGAGTCGTTGAGGATCGTCCCCCTCAGCAGGATATAAAAGGTTTGCACCCAGCCAAAGTGTTGGTTTGGCTCATCTCTCCTCACCAGGTTATCCCCAAGCAGAGTTTGTTGGCGGTTGGTATACCCAGCAGGTTTTGAATCTGGGTTCTGAAGTATTTAGTGATCCCCAGCGGAGGAATCTCTACTCTCAGTATCCATCCCCAACAGAGAGGGTTTTCTCTCGGAGTTTCGTCTATCTCCAGCAGAATTGGTGATCGTGATCTTCCCCAGCAGGGCGAAGTTTTCCTCAACAGGATTTCCTTGGTTTCAGTGGCAATTTAGTTTGCCATCCCCAGCGGAGTTGCTTCTGGTCTTCAGCATTTATTTTGCTAGGACGCCTCTTTTGCATTGCATAAGCATTTTCTTTGCACGACATCCTCTCAAATGCGTAGCATTTCCACTTCGTGTGGAGCATTACGGCAAAATTCAAACATATGCATTCGAAGCATAAGCCAGGTTTGATAGCCTTTGCCGGTTTCTTTCCCCAGCTGAAAGTAACTTGATTCAGGAGATGTTGTTGAACACTACAACGCAACCAGTGGATTCGTCCTTCTTGTTGATCTTTCTTATACTCCCCCCGCAGAGTTGTCTGTTTAGATTTCTCTTGTCCCAGGCGGAGTCATCTCTGTAGAACCGTCGATTCTACATATCGTTGTTTGAGAGTCTACCTTCGGCTTAGTCTTTCTTTGAAAGTCCACCTTCGACTAGGTTTTTCTACCTTTTCGAGTTCGCCTTCGGCCGTCCTCGCACCCACTGTTATCTTGATATCCCCAGGAAGGTCTACCTTCAGCATAGTCTTTCTTTGAAAGCCCACCTTCGGCTTGGTCTTTCTTTTTTCAGCCCACCTTCGACATGGTCTCGTATCCTTTCTTGGAAAGCCCACCTTCGGCTTGGTCTTTCTTTTCGAGCCCACCTTCGGCATGGTCTCGCATCCTCTTTCTGAAAGTCTACCTTCGGCATAGTCTTTCTTTGAAAGCCCACCTTCGGCTTGGTCTTTCTTTTTGAGCCCACCTTCGGCATGGTCTCGCATCCTCTTTCTGAAATTCTACCTTCGGCATAGTCTTTCTTTGAAAGCCCACCTTCGGCTTGGTCTTTCTTTTTGAGCCCACCTTCGGCATGGTCTCGTATCCTTTCTTTGAAAGCCCACCTTCGGCTTGGTCTTTCTTTTTGAGCCCACCTTCGGCATGGTCTCGCATCCTCTGTCTGAAAGTCTACCTTCGGCATAGTCTTTCTTTGAAAGCCCACCTTCGGCTTGGTCTTTCTTTTTGAGCCCACCTTCGGCATGGTCTCGCATCCTCTGTCTGAAAGTCTACCTTCAGCATAGTCTTTCTTTGAAAGCCCACCTTCGGCTTGGTCTTTCTTTTTGAGCCCACCTTCGGCATGGTCTCGTATCCTTTCTTTGAAAGCCCACCTTCGGCTTGGTCTTTCTTTTTGAGCCCACCTTCGGCATGGTCTCGCATCCTCTTTCTGAAAGTCTACCTTCGGCATAGTCTTTCTTTGAAAGCCCGCCTTCGGCTTGGTCTTTCTTTTTGAGCCCACCTTCGGCATGGTCTCGCATCCTCTATCTGAAAGTCTACCTTCGGCATAGTCTTTCTTTGAAAGCCCACCTTCGACTTGGTCTTTCTTTTTCGAGCCCACCTTCGGCATGGCCTCGTATTACCTTTGTATTCCCCAGCGTAGTCCACCTGCGGTTGGTCTACCCTTTTCGAGTTCGTCTGCGGCCGTCCTCGTAAACAACCCTTTTTTCATCATCCCCACAGGTTGCAAATTTCCAGGTTCTTTTGGTATTCAATCTCCCTATATCCCGATTGTCCGAAAGTCGTTGCTTCCGTACCTTCGGATCCAAGAAGTTTGAATAGGGGCAGCTGTGGCACCTCAAAATTTGCCTTGTTGTTTTTACCTAACTGGCTTATGTTTCTTTGCATTTCTTGCATTAGCATTTGTGCATAGCATTGGTTCTTAGCATGGGATCAAGGTACTGGGTTTAACTCAAGGGAAGAAGAGGTTTTCAGGGTTTCAAGCAACAGTTCATGTGCATTGTTCAAAGGACTAAGAGGAGAGAAAATTCTTGATGCTATCAATTCTTGAACCACAAAGGAGCCTTAAGCCTCAAGGTGTCTTAATTGGTCCATCATCTCATCACAAGATCAAGATTGGCAAGAGATTTCAGAGGGATCACACTCTCCTAACCTGATTTCTTAAATTAGGGTTTTGGAGATTCTGAGATCTAACCCTCAAATGAGCAAGCTCTTTGATTGTTTATCATCTCCAAAGGGCACTTATCATCATTGGTGGACATGACACACATCATACTCAGAGGAATTTGAATTTGGAGGATGTGCTGATTTCTCCTAACCAGAGGAGCCAAAATTAGGGTTTCCTATAGAATCAGTTTATTTCTGATTTTTGGGACAAGACTCAATCTCATGGTATTCCTTGTGCCCTCAAGTTTCTAGGGATGGAAGATTTCCCATCAATTTACTTCAGAAGGATTTCAATTGATCAGAAATTTCAAAATCAAGAGAATTGGGAATAAAGTCAACTGTGCAGTGAAAAAGTCAACTCCTGACTTTTTGAGGTCAACATCATGATTCTCAGGTCAAATATGGTCCATGGACAATATTTGATCAAGAAATGTTCAAGGATTCATGAAAAATAAAAAATGTGGAAAAGTTGTTATTTTTGGAAATCTAGGTTTTTAAGAAGTTTCTATTTTGGGAAAGTTCTAACATGAATTCAGCCATCTTCCAAGCCAATTTCCATCATGATACAAGCTTCATTTTATTTTTTCTCAAACATGAAAGTTATAGAGCTTGTTCCAAGCTTTCCAACCATGTAAAGTTTATCCCATTTGGATCATTTTTGAGAGAGTTATGATGTTTTAAAGATGGAGGTTTCAAGTTGGAAGATTGGAAAACTTAGAATTTTTTCTAAGTTACTTTTGACAGCTTGGTATACCATTGTTCTTGGCCAATTTTGAGTGACTTCCAAGCCTTGAATTGAGAAACTTCTAACATGAAAAGTGTAGAGGGCAATCCCCTCTTTCCAAAGAACCCAAGTTTGTGTCATTTGAACCATTGTGGTGAAAGTTATATTCATTCAAAGATGGTGTCATCATGTGGTCAATTTGTGTTCATGACTTGAAGTTTTTATTCAATTTTGGCAGCCGTGAGAACCCATATTCATGGTTTATTTCCACAAAGATCCAAGCATCATTTCAATTTCATTTTAACACCAAACTTGCTCACTTAACTTCCTACTTTCTTGTGATTACAAGAGTGCTTTGTTTGGCTAATTTTTCACTAAGTTAAGATGGGTTAAAGGAAGCCATATGGATGTATTTTCAAGTATGTCATGTCCTTATCTTAATGCTACACGCCATGTAATCAATCTGGACCACATTTCATGCGTGAAGCCTTGGTTATTTGCACCAAATTCATCACCAATTTTAGCTAAACCTGCCATGCACATGCCATGCACCATGTGTACTCTTTTTGGCAAAATTTGGAATGGATAAAAATTGGACAAACTCTGATCCCTTTCTCTTTCTCACGTACCACTTCATTCACACCCACTCACATCCTTTTCATGCCCCAAAAACCACTACTATTACCGCTCCCTCTCTCTCTTTCAATCTTTGCAAAAGTTTCCAAACACCACTTTGTCATTTTTTCAGGCCCAAAATCATTTCCAACCCATCATATTTAAGACTCTCAAACCCTAAAATGAGCAGCCATTCTCATTCACTCACTTTTTTCAGATCTGAAGCATATTTCCTCTCAGCTTTTTCACTCTCGAGTTTGTGGTTTTCTGAGCTTTTTTGAGGTTTTCTTGGTGGATTAATCGTCTAGTAAACATCAGCTCGCTTCTGTATGCAAATAATCACCTCTGTATTCATTGTTTAAAGCTCTACAAGCTCTCTATTCATCACTATTGGGTTGAGTTGGTGTGAAGACTTCTAACAAGTTTCTGAGCAAAGCAAGCCTGGATCTTTGATCTCCAAGTGATTCCCAAGCTCCTCAGATCATTTTTTTCATAGCCAGGTCGTGGTAAAGAAGCAGTGGACTTGACTCCACTAGGTAAGCTTCTTCAAACTTTTGATCCATTATCATGTAGATCTAAACGTTTTTATCTTGCTCATACCTTGCATCTGAGATGGCCTGAAACGATGGTTTTGTTTAAGTGTTGAACTGAGTTTTGTTTGGTTGATTTGGTTCATTTTTTTTTACTTGGTACCCACCTCTTTGAGTTCATTTTTATCTGTGTTAGGGTTTGTGTTTTAATAAATAAATAGCATCATGATATTCTATGATCCACGAGCTTCAGTTTCATGTGTTATTTTGTTGTTTTTGATTGAGTTTCCACAGATTAATATAGCGTAGAAGATGGCTTGTTTGCTGCGTTATCCACTGTAGCTCCACGATGCATGAGCATGATAGGTTTTGTTTTAATGTAGAAGACGACTAGGTGGCAGCGTGTGATTGGCTTGTGATGTTTTTGTCCTTTTCTAACTTAAATGAGGTGGTCTGATTGATAAAGGTTGACATGATTTTTGTGTCACTCTTTTTTTTGTTTTATTTTTAAAAGCTGATTGGTTTATTATTTCGTATGGGCCTAGTAATTTTGATTTTCGCACCCCACCGTTTGAGGCCCATTGCGCGTATAACTGTTCCCCTTTTGATCCTATAATTGCTGATGCACCCCCTTGTTCTTCTCTTCATTTCCTTTTTATTTTCATATTTAATTTCCATTTGATTTTTATTTTAATTGTTAAACACATTTTAAAAATTCACAAAAATATTTTTCTAATCATTTATTGTCTTGTGATTATTTTCCATATTTTTATTTTATTTTTAATTTCTCTTTCCTATTTTATTTTGAAATTAAATTGATGACGTATTTCCAATGATACCCTTCATCTAGGGTTAGGACGTTCTTAACTTTTACTCATCATTTGAGATTGATCTTTTGGTTACTTGTGGAGGATTATATGAGGATGCTTCAATGCTGGTTTGAGGTTGGTTTGAGTTACTTTTAGTGACTTGCCACTCAAGTTTTATTGACCCTCGATCTTTGTTCGATTATGTGCACATCTTGACTTGTGGATCACTTTTAGACAAGCTCTTTAACCATTTTTGATCCAATCCTCTTTCACATGTTACTTGACTGAGTTAGCTTCTGTTTGATTATATTTTTTGGGAATTTATTGATCCACTTTTCTATTTTTGGTTGAGTTTTGTTTGTGGTGCAAGTTTGATTGAGGTATACTTTGGTATTTGATCTAGTTTGGATGCATTTGCTTACTTGTGATCGAATGATGCTTGGGATATTTATATGATATGATCATGTTCTGTTTGATCTTGTTTGTGGCTTTGGAATCATCCTCATTTGCTCATTTTTCATTTTTGTTCTTGATTTTACAAGTGGATGTTTGTTTTGGACTTGAACTTTGTGGTATGCTCAACCCAATCTTGTGATTGCTTCTTTGCGTGATCTCACTCATGTATGAAACCTTTTGTTTGACTTATATGATATGCTAGAGGTTCTGACCCTCTTGGTTTAAAGGGCACTATGTGACATGTTCTCACTCTTTGCTTCACATGTTTCTTTGCTTGCTTGCATGAATAGTAAGTGGATGCTTTGATTAATTTTGATACATGCTTTGGATGTGTTTCTTGGTGATTAACCTTGTATGAGTTGAGTTTGATCTCGGCATGATGTTAATGTGTATGCTACTGCCCCTTGAGTTCATTGCTTGGTTTTCATCTCACTTTATCTTCATGGTTTGAATTATGTGACGCATATCATTCCTTTTGCTTTGTAACTTCTTTGGTGCATCATATTGCATAATGTGAACTTCTTTTGTATATGTGAATTGTTGATGATGATATGATCTGAGTTCTGGTCTTGTTTCATTTTCATCTTGTCTCCTTCATTTCACTTTGGTATGAGATCCATGTGTGTTTAATTGTGCATTTAATTCAAGTGTGCTTGCTTCCTTCCATGTTTACCTTTGCATGATTACTTGAAGTGTTTTGCATTGGTCTTTGAAACATGTAGATTGACTTGATTTGGATATGATGATTATGATGTACTTGCTGCCCCATCTTGCTTCTCATCTTATCCTTCTCTTTCTTCTTCTTCTTCTCTTTCACTCTTTCTCACCCCATGAATCTCAAGACTTGATTAAGTCTTGGATTCTTTCCCCCTTAGAGCTACCTAGTCCAACTTAATTTCTAATTAAGCTTGGAGTAGGATTAGAATTAGGTCTTAGGTAGTTGTTTCTCTCCTAAACCTCACTAACCCTAGGATCTCCATGCATGATAACATTAGGACTCTTAGTATCCCTTTAGAGTTTCCTTTGTGTCTTTTCTCTTCTCATCTCAAAGCTTCTTCAAAACACGTAATAAAAGTTAACGTGTATTGCGCTTGAGCCTTCTATGTGGGAAGTGGGGAACGAGGGGCTTCCTCTCATTCTTCTAGGATACTTAGTGTACGTCCTGTTGGGGACGATGCGCGAAGTATTCGTTCCTACGTTTAAAGACTTTGGTGCAATACAAGTTATGAACTAACTTAAAACACTTCTGTCTAAAAAAGCTCAAAACAAACAATAACGTCTTTCCTTCGGGAATTCTTTTCTCATCTCACTCACTCTCAGCGTACGAACGTGCTTCTACTCGTTCTCTTGCAAGACGGTAATGCCTAAGTCTCGATTCAGCGAGCTGCAACACCTGAGCTAGAACGTAAGTCGTTCCCTAAAAAACACAATCCACCCCTAGTTAGGGGAACTACGTCGCTCTGATTCTCATGCTCCCGATTAGATACGTATGCAGTGGGGTAGGGCCCATGCGAGCACTTCTTTTATTTTCCCTACATTTTTTCTTCGTTTCTTTCCGTTCTCGTTCTTCTCGCCGGTCCGGTAGCAGTGGAGTTCCAGACGACGACACCCTTTGATGCAGATAACAAGCGTGGATCCCGTCGAGTACGATGGACGTGTTGGGTGCTAGCACCTTCCCTTCGCGTAACCGACTCCCGTACCCGTTTCTCTTGGTCGCGTGACCATGCTCTTTCCCTTCTTTCAGGTTTATGCAGTGTTTCCTTTCCCTCTCTCGGGATAAATACACTTTGCTGGCGACTCTGTGTCTTTTGCGCCACTCTCGCGTTTGTACCATTGGATGCGAATCTTTCGGGAGCGACACCCGCTTCACAGCTTTGATAGTCATGTGAGATCAGGAATCCGAGTCGGACCTGCTCAGCATGTAACTCCACCAGGTTGGTATTCATCACACGAATATCGAAAATCTGAACCATGTTGATTTGATAGGGATTCTTATCATGGTAGTCTTGGATCCATCCAAGATCCATCTAACGCTGGAGGGCCTCTTGTATGAAAGAGCATCCCTGTTTGTTTACCGAGCAAGTGAGACAGGAACTGTAATCGTGCCACGGCAGATTATGATACTGGCTTTGCCTTGAGTGCATCGCCACCAAGTTGACATTCATTGCACGAATATCGTGGTTCTGAATGACGTTAGAATTCGCGTAGACCATGTTAACTCCACGAATTCGGTGCTCTTGGATCCATCCGAGATCCATCTGTTCCTGCAGAGCTGCTTGCACTACAGAACATCCCTGGTTGTCTTTAAAGCAGATATCACACTGATGATAATTATGAGGTGGCACATGGCCATCTCCACTCTGTCTACAATGCATCTTGACCAGATTGGTCCTCAATAAGAGTACATCGTGAATTTGATAGACGTTGTTAGTCTCTTCCTCAATCAGATTGACCGTAGCTTTCTCATGTTGAGGCACCGGGTTCGTGAGAACATTAGGATTCGTATCTTTGAAAGATAAGAGCCCGCTCCTAACAAGCTTTTGCACGTCAGATTTGAAATTGAGGCAAGTCTCTATGTTATGCCCTGACCCTCCTTGATGATAAGGGCATGTCTAATCCACTTTAAACCAGAAAGGCAGATTTTCCGGTACTGTAAGAGGAGACTTAGTCTGAATGTGCCCCTTAGCTAGTAGTAATGGAAATAGTTCTGCGTACAACATGGGTATAGGATCAAACCCTGATGATCGTGTTGTACGGTTGTTATTGTACTGAGGACGAGCCTGCTGAAGAGGCTGTTGAGTCCTTTGCTGATTAGGTTGGCTCTGCGCAACCTGAGGTTGATACGTAGGAACAGGCACAGGGCCGATAGCAGGAGTTACCGCTGCTACTGGTTGATAACGTCGCCTTTGCTTTCCGAGAGAGATATTCCCAATATCCTGCTCTTTTTTCTTAGGGAGAGCACTACCGTATCGTTTTGTACTGCTTGATGGTCCAGCGTCTTTTGCCAAACGTCCTTCTCAGACGGCTTCCTAAAGACGAACTCCCATACCCACCATCTCGGTGAAATCACTGGGTGCAGTGGCAACCATTTTGTCATAGTAAAATGAGCTCAAGGTCTTTAAGAAGATCTTTGTCATCTCTTTTTCCTCAAGAGGTGGACAAATCTGAGCGGCAATTTTGAGCCATCTCTGGGCGTACTCCTTAAAGGTTTCCTTGTCCTTTTGCGACATCGATCTGAGTTGATCTCTGTCGGGTGCCATGTCCAAATTGTATTTGTAATGTTGAACGAAGGCTTTGCCAAGATCTCTGAATGTGCTGATCGTGGTGCGGTTTAAACCCATGTACCATTTTAAGGCGGCACCGGTTAAACTATCCTGAAAGTAATGAATCAGCAGGTCCTGATTCTCCGTCTGAGCTGACATCCGTCGAGCGTACATTGTCAAGTGACTTTGAGGGCAAGAGTTGCCCTTATATTTTTCAAAGTCGGGCACTTGGAACTTGTGCGGGACTTTCACATTGGGGACCAGACAAAGGTCTGCGGCGTCCTACCCAAAAAGATCCTGACCGCGAATGGCTTGCAGTTCCTTCTGCATTTCCAAGAACTGTTCCTGGAATTCATCCATTCGGTCAAACATAGTCTCCTTCTTACCAAAAGGTATCTGTGGAATCTGTCCTTCCGGGACAGTGTGCACCACAGGGGGTGGTACCGTAACTACGGCAGTAAATCTTGGCGTTTCCCGAAGTTTGTAACCTTCAGGAGTTTTTAGTATGCCTCTGGCATCTTCGCTTTCCCGAAGTCTGTAACCTTCAGGACCAGCGGTATCTGTTGCGATTCCGTGATCTTCAACGATAGGCGGAAAATATCCTTCCGGGATATAGTTCGCAGGCATGCCCCAAGGACGATCTTTCGGCATCTGGTACCTAGGATCAAACTTCTCCACTATGGGCGCTGAGGTGATCTCCGAGATCACAGTCCTTTGTAGCTGAGCTTCTGCCATGGCTTGCATGTCGTTACGAAGCTTTCTCATATCCTCTCTCAGAGCGTCGATCTCTTCTTTCAACTCTCTATTTTCTTCCTCAAGATCATCCATCTTTTTCTGACGATTGGCCTGAGTATTTTACGAATGAGACAGTTTGACTCTAGAACCGAGACACAAACGTGAGATTCGTAGGTAAGGAGAATACGCGATGTGAGAATGATGAAATGCAATGATTATATTAATTGTTTTTTTGGTTTAATCAAAATAAACTGCGACAATTAGATTGCAAATATCAAACAGTGGGGAAACCCCTTTTTATTGAAATTCAAAAGATTACAGAAATGGAAATACAGTAGATTACAAGGTGCAGAAACAGAAACCTAAGCTAATGGGCCTCGAGTCCTCTCTTAAGAGAAATCGGGAGCTGATTCTGGTATCTTCCTTTTCTTTGACCGGGGCCTTTGAGTCGTTGTCGGGTCGTCATTCCTTTGCCAAGTGAAAGGAGTGAGCAAATTCCTTTGGTCATCTTGGTTTTCTACAGCATGTTGCTCTAAAATTTCAATCAGAGCATCTTTCTCTTTCAGTAGTTGCTGTATTTGGATACACTCTACATTGAGGGTGCGGTACTTGTTCTTCCAAGACCTCCTCTCCTTTTGAACTTTGTTGAGAGTAACCTGAAGCTTTTCAGTTTCCGTCATGAAGTACATGACAGATTCCCTCAGCGAAAGAATTCCGTAACGAGGATAAGGCATCTTCAGCTTGAGAGCTCTAGCTTGTACCCAATGGAGATAAGGCTCCACCGAGACACAGTCCGGTTTTCCTAGAGACTCTCGTCCTTTCTTATGAACGTGCTTCCAAGCGTGCACTATTTCCAACTTTAGTGCTCTGTCGTTTTCTCCTTCCTTGAAGAAAAGACCTTCCAGATGAACACCCAGTGGGATGTGTCTCATCGGGTATCCAAATTGCCGAAGAACCAATATCGGGTGATAGTTGATTCCTCCTTTAGTTCCTATGAGGGGTGCGTTGGGGAAGTTTCCACAACGATCAATGATCCTGATCCCATCATAAATCCTATTACACCAATCTATATCAGAGTTGGTAAAAGACATGATCTTCTGCGACCAACGTAAGGCACTCTTGCAATCCCAAAAAGCAGCAAACTTAGGCAAATGGGAGATAAACCATTTGTAAAGCAAAGGTACACAACATGTGATCTCCCCTCGCTGTACAAATTTCCTAAGTGTACAGAATGATACGCATCCGCGAGCAAAGTCGGCACAGGGTTTCCAATGAGAAAAACCTTAATAGCATTGATATCAACGAAGTTATTAATGTTGGGAAACAAAAATAATCCGTAGGTGATCAAGACAAAGATGCTTTCAAAAGCAGTCACGTTTCCTATACTGGCGAAATACAGGGCTTTCTTCGTCAAGAACTGGGCTGGCAAACCTTGGATGCCAGCCTTGGTAGTCAGGTGAGTCCTGACCTCAGACTCGTCCAAATGAATTGCTCTGGCAATAGTATGATTCTTTGGAATTTCATCCAGTCCAGAAAATGGAGCTCGACCTGTGATATGTAGGTCCATCAGATGAGAATACTCCCCCAGCGTTGGTGCGAGTTGGTAATCCGGGAACGTAAAGCAGTGATAAACCGGATCGTAGAATTGAACGAGCGCGTCCATGATTCCCTCAATCACATGGACTCTTAACAGTGGTAGCAAACCACCGTGCTTGGCTCTGAAAGCCTCTGGGTTAATGATCATCCTTGCTAACCTTCTCAAATCCTCTAGCTTTGGAACCTTGAAGGTATACTGGTGAGTTCTCCTTCTACCGAAATCCATTAACGAAATCTTTTTCTCTGATATTTGCAATCTCAGTCTTAGTTTATTTTGAAAAAACAGAGAGACTAGAAGAGAAATTTTTTTGAATGTTTTAATGTTTTTTTAAATGAATGCATGAATGCAGCACACAAAAACATAGAAAAAACATGGGGTCAAAGGGTCGTTGTCATGAAGTCAAGGCTCTACCCATCCCCAAAGGTTTACTAAGGTGATTTTTGTACCTGTACTCATTATCTTCAGCTCCTCCCAGGAAAGCAAAACAACAAGCGGATCGCCAACGAGTTGTAAAGCAATCTTAGAGTAAGTGTTATTCACCGAGAATAGATCACCAGCCTCAAATGAGGGTAGTATCGCGTAACAACTATTTCCGATAGTTTCCGCACTATGAAAGGGTTGGCTTCCTAGGTGTATACTCCATCTCACCACATGCGGCATCACACGCATTCCCAGTAGCAGAAAAATAAACACGTATTCAATTAGGAAAAGCAGTATATATATTTGTCCTAAACATCCTAGACCTATAAAGCTATGAATCCTAAGTTCCTGACAGAAATGGCTCCCCGGCGGAGTCACCACTCTGTAGTTTCTACACAAGTGAAGGTTTTGACCTAAGATCCTAATAGAATAAAAAAAGTCTCATCTCAGCGAAGGTTTCTACCTAGGAGTAAAATAAATCAAATGTTTTTCGTCCCCAGCAGAGTCGCCATTTTTTCTGTAGCGAGCGATTTTTGGACGTGGTTGCGAAGCACAATCACTCTTTTGGTATTACTACAGCTCGATTCATTTTTTATCCTATTAAAGCTGATGAAGGAAGGGAAATAGATGTATCCAACTAACCCTGCTTGCATACTGAGGTTAAACAGTCTAAACTGTTGGTTTACAGATGCTTCAAAGATTCGGGGATTGTCTCAGGTTATTTTGTTTGATGAGATGTTTAGGATGTTAGGACTGATTGCTTTTCTAATAGATAAGTGAGAGTATGGGATTTTGGGTTTTTGTTTAGTGTGCTCGCTAAGATCTTTTCTTTCGATCTTATGCCTACGTATTCCCGTTTACCGAAACAAGGAAATCAGAGCGTTCGTAGCTCCTCCTATTCTATGGGAGGAAATGGTGTTTTGGTGTCTTGTTCAAAGCCCAAGACGTGAAGCGAAAGGGTAGTTTGTATCTTGTTCAAAGCCCAAGATGTGAAGCTGAAAGGTCATTTATATCTTGATCAAAGCCCAAGATGTGAAGCTGAAAGGCCTCGACTTTAGAGAGAATTTGTCAGCTCTAAAGAGGGGTAAAGGAGAATTACTTTAACCGGGATACGCGGATCCTAGCAATGCCATAATTTCTTGAGAAGGGGTTTTCAACCTGAAGGAGAAGACTTTAACTCAGTGTAGAGCAATGCTATCTTTCCTTAGGAATTCCTCATGCTAAAAGAAGGACAGTGGCATGGATATAGATGATCCAGAGGCTTGCCGCTTACAGCGATTAGATGAAAGGAAAGGAGTTGTTGATGTTTGTATACTGTGAACGAGGCACAACTTTGACGCTAAAAGGTTGATTGGATCAACCAGTGGTTTTCTTATACAAAGCCTAAGAGGAGGCGAGTATGTGTCTCGTACAAAGCCCGAGAGAAAGGCTAAAAAAGGTTTGACTCAGTGGGGGATTTCGTTATACAAAGCCTAAGAGGAGGCTAAAAAAGAGTTAACTCAGCTGGAGAATCCTTTATAGCTCGTATGAAGCCCGGGATGGAGGCTGAAAAAGAGTTTGACTCTTGCTTTAAGGGAATTTGTATCTCGTACAAAGCCCGAGATGGAGGCGAAAGGGTGATTGATTCAACGAGGGAGTTTTTTATGTGTCTCATACAAAGCCTGAGAGAGAGGCTAAAAGTTATTTGACTCAACGAGGAAGTCTTTTTGGTATCTCGTACGAAGCCCAAGATGGAGGCTAATTGACTCAACAAGAGAGTTTTTGTATCTCGTACAAAGCCCGAGATGGAGGCGAAAATTTGTTCGGCTCAATAAGAACCTTTTTGTGTCTCGTACAAAGCCCGAGATGGAGGCGAAAGGTTTGCTCCGCTGGGGAGAATCATTTGTACAAAGCCCAAGAGGAGGCTAACTTATGCTGAGGAAAAGAAGGATCATTATACGAAGCCTAAGAGGAGGCGAAAAGGAGACCGAGTATTTTAGGGATATCGTTATACAAGGCCTAAGAGGAGGCTATCTGCTGGTGACTGTTTTAGTTGAGTGACAGATCCAGTATACTGATTTTGAAAGAGAAAATCAGTTCTTATATGAGCAACACTGTACTCATGGGTTTGATCTGAGGATCGGGGTTGGTCCCTATTCTTTAAGGAAAGGGGAAATCCAAAGGGTATTGAGACTGTCCGAGTCTACGGGTTTCCTTCCTATTTAACGAAGGGGTCACTTGAGAATGTCTTTGAGACTCAAGGAAAATAGACTGTCCGAGTCTAGAGTTTCATCTTTTGTACTATGCTTTGAGAAACAGTAGTAGACTCTTTGAAAGGACTGTTCTATGAAGATTACTAAGTTCTGTTCCTATACCTCTAGGAGGTCGTCGGGACAATTTATACGAAGCCCAAGAGGAGGCTGGAAGCTTTTAAGAAGCCAGCTGGTCCTTGTACGAAGCCCAAGAGGAGGCTATCATTCCCGGAGGAAGAGATCATTATACGAAGCCTAAGAGGAGGCTGTGAATACTTCTAAGAAGCCGACGGGACCTTGTACTAAGCCCAAGAGGAGGCGGGGTTGCTTTTAGGAAGCCTGTGGGTCCTTGTACAATGCCCAAGAGGAGGTTGATGCTTTTAAGAAGCTCGTGGGTCCCCAAACCCCGAGAAATTCAAGGCAAGCCATTCACAAGGAATGGAGCAAGTCAGGAAAGTTCGAGAATTTGGAAGAAACTCAAAGATGCCATTCACGGAGAATACATTCATCTTTGGGAGTAGAGTTTCTTGACGATTCCTAATGAGGACACCCGAAGAGAAGACTGTATCTGGTGCTCCTATTTGGGATCTAGCTGTCTATTTCTACGAATAAACGAAACGACTTTACCTAGTGCTAGACGTAGTTGCCGAGGAAACTCTGAATATCTATACTATTATTACACAGTTGATATGAGTTTATGAAAGGAGACTTACAGTGAGCAGCCCCACAATACAGTTATATATATCTATGAGTTTGTGAAAGGAGAGGCCCAGGGTTTTACCAGTGAGTGCACTGTTGAAGTTGTACAGGGGGACTTATACAAGTGACTGGGGCCCAAGAAGGTTTTCTGCACAAAGGGATGGTCTTACACTCTCTCAAGAGGCCCAAAAAGTTTTAAAGAAAAAGAGTGGGGCTTATAACACGAGGGTAGGCCCAGTTGACTTTTCGTTCAAAATGGCGATCGCGCCGAGGTTTTCTTTTAACGCAAAGGGACTTATACAATAACTGAGGCCCAAAAAAGGTTTTGGTCAAAAAGGGGTTGGGTCTTACACTCTAATAGAGGCCTAAAAGTTTTTAATGGGTCTTATAGCTCAAGGAGAGGCCCAGATGGTTTTTCAACGGACGATGATCGCGTCGAACTTTTTGAAATACAACGGGACTTATACAATAAGTGAGGCCCACAAATAGGTTGTATTTACAAAGGGTTGGGCCTTACACTCTATTAGAGCCCCAAAAAGTTTAAAGAAAAAGAAATGGGTCTTACTACTCGAGGGTAGGCCCAGATGATTTTTTAAAAGGCGACGATCGCGCCGTTTGTTTTTTGACGGTATCGGGACTTATACAATAAGTGAGGCCCAAAAATGATTTGGTCAAAAAAGGATTGGGTCTTACACTCTATTAGAGGCCCATGAGTGTTTGACAAAGTTTGTTAACGGGGAAAATCAACAAAACCCTAATTTCATCATTTTAAAATAATTATTCAAGGAAAAGTTAATTAAAATGATACAAAATTCCAAATAAGTTTGAATAAACAACTTGTGATTTTGGTTTTTTTAGGTTTGAAAAATGAGGTTTCAATCACAAGATGAATTAAAACCTACTTGGTTTTGATTTTTCAACATGGATATTTATTTTTAAAAGGGTTTAAAAACAAATAAAAGGCATTTCTTCACAAAAATACTAACTATATTAAATAAATAATATAAATCTAATTTTTTTTGTGGAAATAAATATTTCAATATTTTTGTGATTTTTTGCAAAAAGAACCAATCAAAAATAATTAAAATTGAGTGAGTTATTAATTTTCCAAATAATTAACAAAACATGAAAATAATTGGAAAAATAGCAAAATGTGGAAAATCGCAAAATGGCATGGGTGGGGTTTGAACCCACGACCTCAAGCATACAAGGCGCGCGCCCTACCACTAGGGTGGTGATACACCCATTATTTAAAATGAAACAACAAATATACAAGGTATGACATGATTTTGGCTTGCCCAAGGCAAGTTTTGGCTCAAAAACGTGAAGGTCATAACTTTCTCAATTCTTAATGGTTTGAGACAAAATTTATATGTATCTGGGCCAGAATTTCACAAGGAATCCAATGGTGGTGGTGGTTTTTTCATATCACACTCCCTCCTCAAAACCCGATAGTGGTTTTGAAAATGACCTATAATTGCATGTTCTATGCTACAACTCATTACACGCATGAATTACATGATCAATTGGCACAAACACAACACATATGACATGTATAAGAGATGCATAATCAATGGACTTCAAATGCACACATGTTTTGGTGACTGCAAGTTGAGTGACTTACCCTTCCTTGAGATTTTGGAGTTTTCTCAGCAATCTGCCAACTCCCTTGCTACAGATATGGTTTTATGGTTTGGACAACCTCAAATGATCCCTTGGATGCTTTTAGGATGATTGGAATCAGCTGGTACCTGCAAAAACACAAACAGTCCCTTTCTTGCAAAAGGGGTCAAAAGTGACCAAAATGGCAACTCTCTCAAATGGTGTTCCAGATGTATGAAACCATTTGGGACAGTTCAAGGATGATATTTGAAGTGTGTTTGAGGTTTTATCTGGTTTGGAAAGTGACTAAATCAAGACATGGCTTGAAAAATGCACAAAAGTTCCATTTTGAGGTTTTGAGAGGTGACTTTGTGATGTTGTGATTACAGGTCACTTTTGATGGTTTGCACAGCTTACATATGATATATATGAGGTGTGTGTGTGATTAGTTTGAGTGGAATTTCTCTCTAGCTCAAAAACTCAGAATTACTTGCTTTGGAAGGCAAATTTGAGGTGAAAGAAGAGATTTTGAGGAAAGCATCTGTTTGATGGCTTTGGTGTACTCAAACTGAACACAATTGAGCTCTATTTATAGTAGAGCAAGTTTGTTTTGGCTGCAATAGTGAACGGCAACTGCAGCAGGTGTTTCCTCAATGTTGGCCAATGGAAATGCAAGTCTCCCCTAGCCATTGACTAGAGGTTAGGGCACAGAGCTTTGGTCCCCTTGGTCTTGGATAAGTCTTGACTGATTTCAGATGAGAATGGCTCAGTCCATGCCACCTTGATGCTTCCATTGAATGCTTCATTCCAAATTTGAAGTCTTGTCCCTATTTTGGCCATTCTAGGTTCAACATGTTATTTCTTGTTCCATGGACTTTGGAGGCTTGGCTCAGTGATTGTCCCCTTTAGAATCAATCCTCAGATGTGTCCAAGTGGATAGGAGCATTTGAATTTGGCTGATTTTGGAAAATCGAGCAAAGTTGCAAATTCTGCCTTGCCTTTGACAGATTTCAGCAAGGCAACTTGCCAATGTCATATCTCATGACTCAAATGGAATTTGGCAATGTTCTTGGCCATTTTGGAAAGCCCTTACATGATACAACAACTGTTTGAACAATTTTGGTTTTGATCTCTTTTGATTCCAAGTGAAAAATCCCTCTACATTTGGCAAAAAGTGAAGCAAAATCTGACTTAGTGAAAATTTCACTAAGTGTTGGAACAAAGTGTGATTTCTTGATTTTGATCACTCCATAACTCAAAATGCTTAATGAATTGGACTTAGGTCTAGTTGAATTTTTTGTAGAGGATAATGAGGGCTACAAATACATCTTTGGATGAAAAAAATTGGCCTTGTGGTTTAGGAGTTATGGTCCTCCAAAGTTGGTGTATTAGTGGTACTTTTTCCATAACTTAGAAAAATTTCTAAGTTTTATGGTTACCCCTTTTACAAGTTATCCCACTTTTCTTGATTTTTCTTGATGCATGTTGATTCAAATCATACATTAACATCATTTTAGGGTTAAAAATCCATTTTCGTGAAAAATCTCAAAATGTCAAAGTTGACTTTTGTGCACAGTTGACTTTTTATCAGATGAATTCCAAACTGTGCAATTCTTCAGGAAATCATGTCCTTGACCTAAATAAAACTTGATGGACATGTTCCATGGGGTCATAGGGTATATTGAATCATGACTTAGGGTTTGGGAGCATGTCCTGGTCAAAAGTCAAAGCTACAGTTGACTTTTCTCGCGAAACCCTAATTGTGGTGCAGATGAAATTGAGACTTGTTGCTCAAGCTTCTTGGATCAATCCATTGTTCCAAATGGATCAATATGGTATATTAGAGACCCTCAAACCATGTCTTGATGTCTTGGATCATGATTTGTCCCAAAAGTCAACTTGGGGGTGAATTATGTAACGCCCCGATTTGTTTTATTGTATTCAATTATTTCAAATATGTGAATTTATGGAATGTGTGAATTTATTTTATTATTTTCATTTATATGAATTAAGTGTTTTACCCGCTAATTGGTTAATTTCATTGATAGGTAAGATAATTGCATCAAATTATAATTTCTTTTCAACTTTTATTTCCCGAAATATATTTTTATCGCTGTTTTCGCCGGGCGATGCAGAGGCGACGGGAGCACCGCCGGGCGGTCTTTGAGTAGCGCCGGGCGCTCCTGGGGAATTTTAACTGTTTTGTTTTCTTTGAAAATGCATAACTTTTGATCCGTAACTCGGATCGGGACGTTCCTTGTACCAATGGAAAGCTTATAAAATGTACTTTCTTATGATGATAATTTTGAGATTGTTAGCCGATTAAATTATGTCGGAAAATGTGAATGGTGTCGTTTTGTCGACTTTTGCCGTTTTAATGGTGTGTAAATGATGTGTATTATGCTATGTGCTTTTGATATGGATATCGTATGACTTGTATGACGTTGTATGATGTGAATGCATGTGATGACATGTTGCGGTGATGAATTGTGGCCGAAAGGAAAATAAATGCAATATGTTGTATTTGATTATATATGCATGTTTATGGTTGCATATATGTGTGAAAATGCATGATTGTCATGAGTTCTTGTGTGTCAAGCATCATGATATGCATTGTTGTTGCGTGACGGCGGTTCCGGTGGGGAATCAGCTATAACATCGTGTGCCTCGAAAATATGAAAGGTATGAATAGCCTGAGGACTGAAAGCGATGGTTATAGCCGTTTGCGTCACTGAGTGACGGCGGTTCCGGAGGGAATCCGCTATAACATCGTGTGCCCGCGTGTGGGGTGTGAGCGATGATTATAGACGATCGTGTGCCCGCTTGGGGGTGTGAGCAATCGGGTCGTGTGCCCGCATGTGGGGTGTGAGCGATCCATAAACATTGTGTGTCCATGTGGGGTGTGAACAATGGGTGAACATCGTATGCCCGACGGGGAGTTACAGTGATGTAACGAGCGATGGTTCCAGTAGAGTTCCTGAGTGAACTAGTGATGAGATATGAAATCTTGGAGTCGGTACCGTATATGCATTTGCATAGAGAGTCGTTGTGTCGGTCTCTTTGCATCTGCATGAATTATGATTGCATTTTTATATGTGGAAAATCATGATTTGGCTGATTATGTGTGAGACATGGTGATATGCATTGGTGATAAATGTATTGTGCATGATTAATATGCAGTTGGGAATGGAGTAATTATGTGAGTGAGCTTGTGATAGTATTTGTGAATTGATGTGCAGTCGTGTTAAATGCATTGAATTATGAATGATATGTTTTGTGTATAAACATGAGCATTAGGTGTGAATATGTGATTATGTCGGTATAATTGATATATGCTTTATTTTGTGGTGATGTGGTGGTGTGGTTCCATATGTCATAATCGCGGTGGGATTATTTGTGAGATGTTTTGTATTTGTGGCATGTTATATGTGTTAGTATGTGATAGTATGGGTGAGATGATTTATACATGTGTTTGAATGTGTGTTTGCATATTATTATGCAATCTTGATTTAGTTGTTATTTCTCACCCTTCTGCTGTTTTATAATGCTCTATGAGGCATTGCAGATTAGAGTTGCTGGAGGTCTTTTTATGGAGATTAGCCCTCCGTTCTGTTGTCGGTCTTGGTGTCTGCTCTGATACGTAGCACGTGAGTCGGGGAACGATTATACATATATGTATATATATTTGTTGGATGTATTTGGTAGTACTTTGGTATATATAATGGAGGTTCTAAAATGATTTATTTTGTAAAACAAGCCAGTTATGGATCTTTCCGTTTTATTCCATAATTGACCTTTCCTGTTGTTAGAAAATGTTTCCCCTTTGAGGGTATTATATTTTGTGCTATGTATTAAAAATATTGAGCAGGGATTGTATTTTATTTCTTTTAGTGTGGCATCCCTATTTCTGTCGGAAAAATAAATTTTTATTCACTCTGATTTATTTAGGTATTATTTATTCGCGATGGGAATATGGGTGTTACATTAGTGGTATCAGAGCAGGTCGGTATGTCCGGCCAAGTTGTTGAGTCTGTTGGTGTGACAGTTGAATACTGTCGTTGTTGATTGTTCTTTAGTACGTGATATGTGTGTGGAAGCACTGTCAGTACTTTCTGGTTTCTTTAATCTTTTGTCTTCAGGTGTGAGATTGAGATAAGTGGGGGAGAAGCTGGTACTTCTCCAAGTTGCTTCAGGTGTGGAGCGTTGGCTCAGTGTGTTGTGAATTGGAAGATTGTAAGTTCTCTTTGGACAGTGTGGTTCCCGGTTCTGGAAGGAATGCGGAGGTAAGGTTTATGTCGACTAAGGATTTGTGCCTTAGGTAGTTTTCTGCAGGATGCAAGGGATGCTATTATAGTTGGGTAAAGGCGGTCTATGCCCCATCATGATTGTCGGTTGTCTATTGACAAATTGAGGAACTGATCACCCTTAATCTCTTGTTGATAGCAGACAGGAATTATGTTGGATGGAATGGACGTGTCTTTCTGGCTTTAATAGAGGTGTGGAATGAATTGTTTGGAATTAAAGAGATGATTTCGGTTTGTTTTGATGAGTTGATGAAGATTCTTATATAAGAAGATGAGACGGTTTAGAGGTTGATATGTTGGGCAAGTTGGGAAGTTATTGAGAGAGAATGATTGGGTATTATTAATGGTTGTTCTCAGAGAGTAGAGTGTGAACTCCGACTTGACGAAGGCAAGGTTGGATCTGCTAAGTAAGTAGAAGAACTATTAGGAAGTGAGACTAAGATGTTTGTTATGGTTGTGATTATAGTGTTTTGGAATTGACAAGAAGTCACAGTAATGGACTGCCAATGGTGCATGGTTTTCAGATGCGTTTTTGGATGGAACAGTAGTGGGTCATCTTAGGGAGCTTCAGTGTGGTTAGTGACAAAAAGTAAGGATGATTGAATAGAATAACAAGCACGATGTGTATGAAGGTATTGAGACTATGGAAAGCAAAACTTAGAGTTCTGACGAGGTTTGGAGTCCTTGGAATTGTAGAGCGTTAATGGAAATTTTGAGAGAACCTTTCGGCATGGGTGTAATATTTAAGAGTTCCTTTTGGTTGGATGTTGCTACATGTTGGGATTTATGGAATTTGGACGGTTAAGGAAAGGACTTGTGTATGGATTACTAACAGTTGAGTAAGGTAACGATTGATATTAAGTATCCACTTTCGAGAATAGATGACTGGAATGGTTTCGTTGAGTTTGATTGAAATTACAATTGTTTGAAATGTTTGATAAGGATGGTGAATGGTGTGAGTTGAGGCTTTGATCGACGTAATGTGACTGGTTATGTTTGTTATCGTCGGGATATGATGTTATTTAATCGGTTAAGCTTGTGCGAGAGTAACCAATTACCCAGTGAAAAGTTTTGCGAAAGCTTTAAGAATTTATACCTTTTGGAGTTTGGTTGGACATTACGACGTGCAGTGATGTTATTTGGTGTTAGTAATGCGTCGGTAATGTTTGTCGAGTAGAGGGATCATATATTCCATATTTATTTGGATAAGTTCGTAATGACTTTGATTGAGGATATTTGGGTCTGTTATAAACTCCGAGGAATAACAGGTAGAGTGTTTGAGAATTGAATTACAAGTGTTGAAAAGAGACGAAGTTTTATGCTAAGTTATTCAAGTGAGAATTTAGATTGAAAAATGTTATTTTTCTCGGATATGTTATTTCGGATGAGAATATGGTTATGGATCCATCGGAAGTAGATGCAGTTTTACATTGAGAGACTCCGAAGTTGGTTAAGTAGATTAGAAACTTTTGGGCTCAGTTGGTTGTTACTGCAGGTTATGGACGACTTCGCTAAGTTCGTAGTTCTGTTATCTCAGGTGACTTGCAAAGGGTGAGTCATTTGTTTAGAATGTTCGTTGAAAGGAGGGTTTCAGAGGGCTGAAGTAGAAGTTGTCTACGGCTTCAGTTTTGATTCCGTGTGATCCTAATGAACTGTTTGTGAGGTATTGGGATGCGTCCTTGATGAGTTTAGTCAGTGTATTAATGCAAGAGGGTAAAGTCGTGGTTTATGCTTTACGCCAATTGAGGATTCATAAAAGGATCGATACTATTCAGGATTTGGAGTTGGTTGCAATTGTATTGTGCTAGAATGATTGGGGGTATTATCTTTTTGGTTCTAGGTTCAAATTGTTTGGTAATCGCAAGAGTTTAGAGTACTGGGTTGGTTTGAAGGAATAGAGTATGAGACAAAGGGGATGGTTAGAATTTGTGATGAGTTATGACTTCAATTGGAATTCGTGATGAGTTATGAATTTTGCTTGGATTATCCTTCGGGAAAAAGTTGAGGTTGTGCCTAAAGGGTAAAGTCGAAAGTTGTTATGCATGTCGGTTTTGATGGTCAGAGAATTAGATTTATTTGAGCAGTTCTGAGGCTTGTGTCTGGTGTGCGAGATAACACAGTAGAGAGTGAGGTTGGGTATATTAACAGTGAACAGTAATTCTTGGTGAATATGAAAGAAAGTTGGACTTTGGACGTAAGACGGATAGACTAGAGGATTTAGAGTAATCAGAGTGCGCAACGGAAGCGTGTTATGGCACATTTTGTATTTGTGTGTGGAACTTTCTGTTATTATTTGTGTTGTGGTCTCGTTTCCATGATGATGGTAACGATCTTGTTGTGTTTCGGTTCAAGATTGAACCTGTGAGTTTGTGCTTGGGTATTCTTGAGTTGTAAGTTGGTCGTCAAGTGCATTGTATGGGCTTTGCATCTTGTCGTTGTTGTTGTAGTAGTGGTCGTATTATTATTGTTGTTGTTGTTGTTGTTAGCAAGGTGGTTTGTCAGTTGTGTTATTCAGGGTGTGCCTTTGCTTGGCCTGTTGGTTTGATTAGTCGGATGCGAGAGTCGTGTCCGGAGCTGTTGGTATCAGGATATTTTCGAGGACGAAAATGTCCAAGTGGGGGAGAGTTGTAACGCCCCGATTTGTTTTATTGTATTCAATTATTTCAAATATGTGAATTTATGGAATGTGTGAATTTATTTTATTATTTTCATTTATATGAATTAAGTGTTTTACCCGCTAATTGGTTAATTTCATTGATAGGTAAGATAATTCCATCAAATTATAATTTCTTTTCAACTTTTATTTCCCGAAATATATTTTTATCGCTGTTTATGTTTTATCGCGTTTTGAGAGCGTTTGCGAGATATTTGAGCTGAGGGGTATTTTGGTCTTTTGGGGGGTAGATATTTGTTATTATAAGAAAATAGAAAGAAATAGAGAGAAAAAGGGAGAGAAAGAAGAAAAAGAGAAAAGAGGAGGAAGAGAAGAAAAAGAGGAAGAAGAGGAAAATCATCAAGAACAAAGCTTGATCTTCGATTAATCGGGTAAGGGTGAGAAGTTTCAATTATATCCTGCTTGTATAGGTATATGTGTATGTTTTCGTGTGTTGTGTGGATTGTTTCGTATAGTTTCCGTTTAGGTCGCAATTATGGAATTTGTTAGAAATCGATGTTTTCGCGGATGAAAATCGATATAAATCGTGTTGTATGAGCACCCTGTGCCTATAAACCTTTGTTGATACTTGTTTCACTGTTTGGAATGGATTTGGGAAGGAAAAATGGGATTTTTGGGGGTGAGGAACAGTGTAAACGCAGCAGAATTTTTCTGCATCTGGTGCAGAGCGCCGGGCGAAGGCTTTGGAGCGCCGGGCGATTCGTTCCTGCGCCGGGCGATGCCGAGAGGCGCAGCTTAACCAAGTTTCTGCCTCTTTTGAGTTTTGGATGAGGAAGTTTCGCCGCTGCTTCGCCGGGCGATGCAGAGGAGACGGGAGCACCGCCGGGCGGTCTTTGAGTAGCGCCGGCGCTCCTGGGGAATTTTAATTGTTTTGTTTTCTTTGAAAATGCATAACTTTTGATCCGTAACTCGGATCTGGACGCTCCTTGTACCAATGGAAAGCTTATAAAATGTACTTTCTTATGATGATAATTTTGAGATTGTTAGCCGATTAAATTATGTCGGAAAATGTGAATGGTGTCGTTTTGTCGACTTTTGTCGTTTTAATGGTGTGTAAATGATGTGTATTATGCTATGTGCTTTTGATATGGATATCGTATGACTTGTATGACGTTGTATGATGTGAATGCATGTGATGACATGTTGCGGTGATGAATTGTGGCCGAAAGGAAAATAAATGCAATATGTTGTATTTGATTATATATGCATGTCTATGGTTGCATATATGTGTGAAAATGCATGACTGTCATGAGTTCTTGTGTGTCAAGCATCATGATATGCATTGTTGTTGCGTGACGGCGGTTCCGGTGGGGAATCAGCTATAACATCGTGTGCCTCGAAAATATGAAAGGTATGAATAGCCTGAGGACTGAAAGCGATGGTTATAGCCGTTTGCGTCACTGAGTGACGGCGGTTCCGGAGGGAATCCGCTATAACGTCGTGTGCCCGCGTGTGGGGTGTGAGCGATGATTATAGACGATCGTGTGCCCGCTTGTGGGGTGTGAGCGATCGGGTCGTGTGCCCGCGTGTGGGGTGTGAGCGATCCATAAACATTGTGTGCCCATGTGGGGTGTGAGCAATGGGTGAACATCGTATGCCCGACGGGGAGTTACAGTGATGTAACGAGCGATGGTTCCAGCAGAGTTCCTGAGTGAACTAGTGATGAGATATGAAATCTTGGAGTCGGTACCGCATATGCATTTGCATAGAGAGTCGTTGTGTCGGTCTCTTTGCATCTGCATGAATTATGATTGCATTTTTATATGTGGAAAATCATGATTTGGCTGATTATGTGTGAGACATGGTGATATGCATTGGTGATAAATGTATTGTGCATGATTAATATGCAGTTGGGAATGGAGTAATTATGTGAGTGAGCTTGTGATAGTATTTGTGAATTGATGTGCAGTCGTGTTAAATGCATTGAATTATGAATGATATGTTTTGTGTATAAACATGAGCATTAGGTGTGAATATGTGATTATGTCGGTATAATTGATATATGCTTTATTTTGTGGTGATGTGGTGGTGTGGTTCCATATGTCATAATCGCGGTGGGATTATTTGTGAGATGTTTTGTATTTGTGGCATGTTATATGTGTTAGTATGTGATAGTATGGGTGAGATGATTTATACATGTGTTTGAATGTGTGTTTGCATATTATTATGAAATCTTGATTTAGTTGTTATTTCTCACCCTTCTGCTGTTTTATAATGCTCTATGAGGCATTGCAGATTAGAGTTGCTAGAGGTCTTTTTATGGAGATTAGCCCTCCATTCTGTTGTCGGTCTTGGTGTCTGCTCTGATACGTAGCACGTGAGTCGGGGAACGATTATACATATATGTATATATATTTGTTGGATGTATTTGGTAGTACTTTGGTATATATAATAGAGGTTCTAAAATGATTTATTTTGTAAAACAAGCCAGTTATGGATCTTTCCGTTTTATTCCATAATTGACCTTTCCTGTTGTTAGAAAATGTTTCCCCTTTGAGGGTATTATATTTTGTGCTATGTATTAAAAATATTGAACAGGGATTGTATTTTATTTCTTTTAGTGTGGCATCCCTGTTTCTGTCGGAAAAATAAATTTTTATTCACTCTGATTTATTTAGGTATTATTTATTCGCGATGGGAATATTGGTGTTACAAATTAGGTCAAGAAACCCTAATTCCTGATTTTTGATGTATGCTTCCCCTGAGGCAAAATTGACTTGATGATTGGGTTCATGAGGTTCCATGAAGTATATTAGGTTATGTTTTGGATCATTGGCTTGTGCCCAGATGAAAAATTTCATCTGGAGGCCCTGGTCGACCAAAACCCTAATTTGGTGACACTGTCGATCTTGAGACTTGATCCACTTAGAAGGGAGCAGCTTTGTGCTTAATCCTTGAAGTGGGAGTCCTTTTGATCCATTGTGGATGCTTGAGAGGCTAGACAAGTTGAAGATCATGTCATTTCTTGATTGATCCTTTGTCTAAAAGCTCTGAGAGGGCTAGAAACCCTAGTTCTGACTGTAGTGAATGCTCAACAATTCCTTGAGGAGGTTGGTGAGGCATGATGATTCATCCATATTGTGATGATGACTTACACAATGATGGGAAACTTTAGTGGTCAAAATTTGGGGTATTACAAACCCCAAACAAAACCAGCCTCTATTCTCTTTGCGAAGCCCTTCGCTGGGGCGTTCGCTTTGTGAGCCCACGAATCACATCTCAGAATTCCTCTCAGTATCACCACACAAATTATCGCGCATTCACTGCGCTGCTCACTTTGCGATCCTGGGGCGAGTGTTCGCCTTGCGAAAGGATCGTTTACTTTGCGAACTACCGATTTCAGGGAATTACTGCTAGCATCAGTAGCATAACAGACCCAACAACTCTACGAATTCAACCTCCTTTTACCCCATAATAGTCCTACAACAGTTCTAAAACATCATGGAAATCAAAGGCACAAAACCTACGTCTATTAGGTCGATTAATTTCACTATCCTAACTCAAAATTACCTAAACCTTCATAAACCTCGAGATTCTCATAAACCCCAAAATTCCTTTCTCATACAAGATTCCACATATCATTAAAAAGGTTTTTTCCTCAAGGGCTTTTTTACCCACATCAATTCAACCTTTAATAATCCATCATTGATCCTCAGAATTACCCCTACATCGTCAATAACTCATAAACCTTCAGAAACCCCAAAAACCCCAAAATCCACTTCAAACACATCACGTCCTATATTGAAAACAATGAAAGGTAATACTCCCCATACCTTATATTGTCGATTCAGAGCTTTCTCTATTAAGTCTTTGAAAACCTTCTCAAATCCTCGCCTTTTCCCTTTTTCCTCATAGCTCTGCACTTTCTCCTTATTTTCACGATCTAACAAAATGAAAACCTATTCCTCCCCTTTTTGGTTAAACCTAACTCTTGGGCTTCTAAAATGCCTTTCCCAATTTACTCTCACTAATCCTCCTCAAAGTCCACCTTACCCTTAATTCCTCTAATATTATTTAAATTAATAAAAATACTAAAATATTCATATTATATACTATTATTTAATAAAATAACCCAAAACTTCACAAAAAATGCCAACGTCAACACAAACCACCAAAATTCACCGAAAATTCACAAATATTATATTTAAATAAATTAAATAAATATTCTAATAAATTTGGGGTGTTACACCTTCTTGTCTTGAGGCAATTCGACAAGTGACCAAGTGTTGTTGACTTCGATGGACTTCAGTTCCTCATTCATTACTTTCACCCACTTTGAATCATTCAATGCCTTAGCTGCATTGACTAGTTTAACTTCTACGTAGAAAGCATAATGTACCAACTCACCTTTTTCATTGACCACATCATCTAATGTAATCACACATTCTTGCAACCTTGCAAGCCTGTGTCTTGTTCGTTGAGGTCTACTTGGGCCTGCTTCACCTCTGAATTCTTCTTGCTTAACTTCTCTTTCGACTTCATTAGTTGGTTCTTCATATAAGATTCACACTGAATCCTTCTTACCATTCTCACTCCAATCCCATTCCTTAAACTTATTTATGATCATGTCCCTGCTGATTGTAACGCCCCGATTTTGATTATTTCCCAATTATGTGAGTCTTTTATTTTAATTGGGTGATAAATTATTTTAATTGTGAATTTGGTGTGTTAAATGTTATTTTACCATTTTGAGAGTTTTCGGGGAAATTAGAATGGAGAGTATTTTAGACTTTTCTCAATTAATGATAAATTAGAAATTAAGTGGAATTAGAATTTGTGATAAAAATGAATTAATTGATTGTTTGGAAAATGAGAGAAAGAGATAGAAAGGAAAAATAGAAGGAAAAATAGTAAGAAAAGAGAATTAGAGAAAAAGAAGAGAAAGAAAAAGGAAGAAGAGAAAAGAAGAGGAGAAAGTTTGGGAAAACTAGGAAAATCATCAAGATCGATCAATTAGCGAGTTTGGAATCCGGGTAAGGGTGTGAAATCTTATTATCTTAGCAATGTATAGTATTATGTATGATTGTGTATGTGTGTATTGGATTGGTTGTGGTATTTTCATAGTTTTCCATTTTAGGTCGATAATGAGAAATCGATGTTTTCGCGGTTGGAAATCAACGTAAATGTGGTAGAATATTGGTTGCCATGATTGTATTGGGTTCTTATTGATATAGGGTGTTTTGGAAAGGTTTTGATTGGAAAAATATGGATTTTTGGGGTTTTGACAGCGCAGGAAAATTCTGGGTTTTCCTTGGTTCGCCTAGCGAACCTGGGGCGAAGCGGGTGGCGAGTGAGGTTTTCGAGGGTTCGCCTAGCGAACCAGTTGGCGAAGGTCAGCGAAGGTTCGTTGGATTGTTCGCCTAGCGAAGTTTGGGTGTTTTGAATGTTGGTAGTTGCTGCCTTGGTTCGCTAGAGGGTTCGCCTAGCGAACTTTGTGTCTGTTTTTATCTAACAGTTGGTTCGCTGGAACATTCGCCTAGCGAAGGAGCTAGTGAAGGCTCGCGAGGGATGTTCGCCTAGCGAAGGAGCTAGCGAAGGCTCGCGAGGGAGGTTCGCCCAGCGAACAGTGCTGTTCGTGTAAATTTGTTTTCTGCATAACTTTTGATCTGTGGCTCGGTTTGAGGCGTGGCTTGATGCATTAGAAAGCTTATGGAATGTTCTTTCTTATTATGATGACTTGGAAATTGTTTGTCGATTGAATTATGTCGAAAAGTCGGGAATAGTGTCTTGTTGTGACTTTTTCCCATTTCGAATGTGTGTTTTGGATGTGAATCATACAATAGTACATTGATCTGAATGTATATAGATTGTATGTGATTGTATGAGATGAATGCATGAATATATTATGAATATGTATGCATTTCAAGAATTTCTTGTGTCATTTTGCATGTGAAGCATCATGAAATACATTCTTGTGTTGAGCGATTCTAATGAGAATCCGTGGTAACATCGTGTGCCTATGTGAGGTGTGAGCGATGATTACGAACGATTGTGTGCCTATGTGAGGTGTGAGCAATCGGATTGTGTGCCTAGGTGAGGTGTGAGCAATCAGATCATGTGCCCGCGTGTGGGGTGTGAGCGATCGGGTCGTGTGCCCAGGTGGGGTGTGAGCGATCCATAAACATTGTGTGCCCATGTGGGGTGTGAGTAATGGGTGAACATCGTAGGCCCGACGGGGAGTTACTTTGGTAACGAGCGATGGTTCCAGCAGAAGTTCCTGAGTGAACTTGAGATGATTGAGTCGGTACCGCATTGCATTTGCATAAAGTCGTGAGTCGGTCTCTATGATTTGCATTTATCATCTTTATAATGGTGCATCGATGAATGAACATATATGTGCATGTTTACGTGGAATGATTGGGAATTGTGAAAGTATGCATGATGAATATGCTTGGTTGATATATAGATATACATTGTAATGTATATGGGTGTATTGTGATGAACGGTAATTAATTGTGGTGAATTGTGGTGAGAATGTGGAATATGTATATTTGTATGTTTATCTATATAATTATATGCATTGTTATTATGATAATATTTCTCACCCTTCTGCTATTTTATGATGCTCTATGAGGCATTGCATAGTAGGTATGCTGGAGGTCTTTTTGTGAAGCGTGTCTTCATTCTTTTGGTCGGTTGGCTCTGATATGTAGCATCGGGTAGCTAGGATGTATATTATTCTTTTGTGATACATTTGTACATGTATCTTGTGGATAAATTTTGATGTAAACATGAATTATGTTGGTGGATAATACTTGGTGAAGTGTATATCTCTGTATATATGTTTGAATGTGGTTCAATGTTTAGATTTTCCGCTTATTATTCTAAATATTGAAATGTGGGTGTAAGGACAAAGTTCATCTGTTGTAAAGTTACCCCACTGTTGCATATCAATGATTTGAGCAGGTGTTGTATGTTGTGAAATTGTGTATGATGTGACATGCCTCTTTTATGCCATGTTTTAATTGTACTCTGGCGAAATTTTTAAAATGTGCCTAAATGATTTATGTGATTATTTGGGGGTATAGAAAGGGGGTGTTACATTAAGTGGTATCAGAGCCAGAGTTGAGTCAGTTGTGTCTGTCTTGTTGTTATGATGGTTGAATTGTTGTTTAACTTGTTGTCATTTTTGGGAATGATCGGAATATGGCTGGTAGAAACGACAATGCGATGGCTGCTGCTTTGGAAGCAATGGCTAGGGCGGTGCAAGGTGCGCCGAATGTGAATGCTAATGACGAGTTCAGGAAGAATCAACCACCGGTTTTCAAAGGAAGATTTGATCCCGATGGTGCTCAACTTTGGTTGAAAGAGATTGAAAGAATCTTCAGGGTCATAGACTGTGCGGAAGAGAATAAGGTGAGGCTTGGGTCTCACATGCTGAAGGAAGAAGCCGACGATTGGTGGGTCGGTATGCGTGAAGTTCTTGAGGTGGATGATGAAGAAGTAACTTGGGATTTATTTCGTACTGAATTCTTGAGAAAGTATTACCCTGAGAGTGTGAAGGTAAAGAAGGAGATGGAATTTCTTGAACTGAAACAAGGTAGTATGTCGGTGGTGGACTATACTGCTAAATTTGTGGAATTGGTTCAATTCCATCCTCATTATGCCGCGATTACTGTTGAGTTCTCAAAGTGTGTTAAATATGAGAATGGTTTGCGTCCTGAGATTAAACAAGCTGTGGGGTATCAACGGATAAGAAGGTTTTCGGACTTGACGGAATGTTGTAGAATCTTCGAGGAAGATAGCAAGGCTCGTTCTACACATTATAAAAGTTTGAATGAGAGGAAGGGAAAACAGCAAGCTAGAAGTGGACCTTATGTGACACCCGCTGATAAGGGCAAGCATAGGGGAAACTTTGATAGGAGGTCAGAAGGAGGAGGTTCCGGTGTTATTAGGTGTTACAAATGTGGTGAACTGGGTCATAAATCATTTGAGTGTAGGAATCCAGTGGTGAAATGTTCTAATTGTGGAGGTACTGGGCATGCTACTACTGATTGTAGAAGGAATATGGTGAAGTGCTATAATTGTGGAGAAGTTGGTCACATTAGTACTAAGTGTACTAAGCCGAAACAAGCTCAAGCGGGCGGAAAGGTGTTTGCCTTGGCGGGGACTCAAACTACTAGTGCAGACCGTCTGATCAAAGGTACTTGCTTTATTAATAGTACACCTTTAGTTTCCATTATTGATACGGGAGCGACTCATTCGTTTATTTCGTCTGAGTGCGTGAAGCGTTTAAATCTTGTGTTGTCTCTGATGGATGGTAAGATGGTTATTGATACTCCAGCAATGGGGTCGGTAACTACTTCTTTGGTTTGTTTGATGTGTCCTTTGACCATTTATGGTAAAGACTTCGAGATGGATCTAGTGTGTTTGCCGTCGGAAGGATTGGATGTGGTCTTGGGTATGAATTGGTTGCAATTTAACCGAGTTCATATAGATTGTTATCATAAGTTAGTGAGGTTTCCTTCTTTGGAAGATGATGAATTTGAGAGTTTCCTATCCACTAAAGAGTTGAAGAAACTTTTAGCGGATGAAGCTCAATTGTTCGGTTTGTTTGCATCATTGTCTGTGGATAGTCAAGTGTCCCTTGATGTGGTTCCTGTTGTTTGTGATTTTCCTGAGGTTTTTCCTGAGGATATTAAGGATGTACCGCCGGAAAGAGAAGTTGAGTTTTCTATTGATCTAGTTCCGGGTACTTGACCGATTTCGATGGCACCGTATCATATGTCGGCATCGGAGTTGGTAGAATTGAAGAAGCAATTGAATGACTTATTGGACAAGAGATTTGTAAGACCAAGTGTTTCTCCTTGGGGTGCTCCGGTATTGTTGGTAAAGAAGAAAGATGGGAGTATGCGATTATGTATTGATTATCGCCAGTTGAACAAAGTGACAATTAAGAACAAGTATCCGCTTCCAAGGATCGATGATTTGATGGACCAATTGGTTGGTGCGAGTGTTTTTAGCAAAATTGATTTGAGATCGGGATATCACCAGATTCGGGTGAAAGGAGAGGATATTCAAAAGACGGCCTTTAGGACACGGTATGGTCATTACGAATATTCCGTGATGCCATTCGGGGTTTCTAACACGCCGGGTGTGTTTATGGAATACATGAATCGTATTTTTCATGAACAGTTGGATCGTTTTGTGGTTGTGTTCATCGACGATATTTTGATTTACTCTAAGTCTCAAGAGGAGCATGAAGAGCATTTGAGGATTGTGTTACAAATTTTGAAAGAGAAACAATTGTATGCTAAGTTGTCAAAATGTGAATTTTGGTTGTCGGAAGTAAGTTTTCTTGGACATATTATTTCCGGTAGTGGTATTAGCGTTGATCCATCCAAGATTGATGCGGTGATGCAATGGGAGGCTCCTAGGTCGGTTACGGAGATTCGCAGCTTTTTAGGCTTGGCGGGTTATTATCAGAGGTTTATTGAAGGATTTTCGAAGTTGGCACTTCCGTTAACGCAATTGACTTGTAAAGGAAGGGCTTTCATTTGGGATATTCATTGTGAAGAGAGTTTCAATGAGTTAAAAAGAAGATTGACAACGGCTCCGATCTTGATTTTGCCTAATCCTAATGAACCATTTGTTGTGTATTGTGATGCTTCATTGACAGGTTTAGGTGGTGTCTTGATGCAAGATGGAAAAGTTGTGGCGTATGCTTCTAGACAATTGAGAGTGCATGAAAAGAATTATCCTACACATGACTTGGAGTTAGCGGCCGTGGTGTTTGTTTTGAAAATTTGGAGGCACTATCTTTATGGAGCAAGATTCGAAGTCTTTAGTGATCACAAGAGCTTGAAATATTTATTTGATCAAAAAGAATTGAACATGAGACAAAGGAGGTGGTTAGAGCTTCTAAAGGATTATGATTTTGGTTTGAATTACCATCCGGGTAAGGCAAACGTGGTGGCCGATGCTTTGAGTCGGAAGTCGTTACATATGTCCTCATTGATGATGAGAGAATGGGAACTTTTGGAGAGTTTTAGAGACTTGAGTTTGGTTTGTGAAATGATGCCGAGAAGTGTGAGACTTGGTATGCTACATGTTACGAATGATTTTATTGCAACCGTATGTGAAAAGCAAAAGTTGGACTTGAAGTTCGTTGATTTGATGATGAATGAGAATGAGGATTTCAAGATTGATAATTTCGGAGTTTTGAGATTCCGTGGTCGTATTTGTATCCCAGATGATGCGGAGTTGAAAAAGATGATATTGGATGAAGGGCACCGAAGTAGCTTAAGTATTCATCCGGGAGCGAACAAAATGTATCAAGATTTGTAGAAAATCTTTTGGTGGTCCGGATTAAAGAGAGATGTGGCTCAATTTGTGTATGCATGCTTAACTTGTCAAAAGTCTAAGGTGGAACATCAAAAACCTAGTGGATGTTTGCAACCGTTGGATATTCCGGAATGGAAATGGGATAGTATATCGATGGATTTTGTTACGGGATTGCCGAATACGCAAAGAGGTCATAATGCTATTTGGGTAATTGTTGATAGGCTTACTAAATCTGCTCACTTCATTCCAATTGATATTAGTTATCCTTTGGAGAAGTTAGCCGAGATTTATATTCTTGTGGTGGTGAAGTTACATGGAGTTCCTAAGAGTATTGTATCGGATAGAGATCCTAGATTCACATCGAGGTTTTGGGAGAGTTTACAAAAGGCTTTGGGTTCTAAGCTAAGATTGAGTTCGGCTTATCATCCGCAAACGGATGGTCAAACCGAAAGGACAATTCAATCATTGGAGGATTTGTTGCATGCTTGTGTGCTCGAGCAAGGTGGTGCTTGGGATAATTATTTGGCATTGATTGAGTTCACTTACAATAACAGTTTTCATTCGAGTATAAGTATGGCACCATTTGAGGCTTTGTATGGTCGTAGATGTCGAACACCTTTGTGTTGGCATGAAACGGGTGAGAGAACAATAGTTGGACCAGAGATGGTACAACAAACGATGGAGAAAGTGAAGTTTATTCGGGAGAAGATGAGAGCTTCTCAAAGTAGACAAAAGAGCTATCATGACAAGAGAAGAAAAGATCTTGAATTTCAAGAAGGCGACCATGTGTTTTTAAGAGTTACACCGGTTACGGGTGTGGGTCGTGCTTTGAAGTCGAAGAAGTTAACTTCTTGTTTTATTGGTCCGTATCAGATTACTTCCCGAGTTGGTGTTGTGGCTTACCGTGTGGCGTTGCCTCCGAACCTTTCGAATTTGCATGATGTATTCCATGTTTCGCAACTTCAGAAGTATGTTCCGGATCTGTCACATGTTATTCCTATGGACGAGGTTGAAGTGAGAGATAACCTTACGGTGGAAGCTTTACCGGTTAGGATTTTGGACCGTGAAGTTAAGAAGCTAAGAGGCAAGGATATTGCGCTTGTGAAGGTAGCGTGGGGAGGCGCTGCGGAAGGCAATATGACTTGGGAACTAGAGAGTGGGATGCGAGAGTCGTATCCGGAGTTGTTTGAATCAGGTATTATTTTCGAGGACGAAAATTTCTAAAGTGGGGGAGAGTTGTAACGCCCCGATTTTGATTATTTCCCAATTATGTGAGTCTTTTATTTTAATTGGGTGATAAATTATTTTAATTGTGAATTTGGTGTGTTAAATGTTATTTTACCATTTTGAGAGTTTTCGGGGAAATTAGAATGGAGAGTATTTTAGACTTTTCTCAATTAATGATAAATTAGAAATTAAGTGGAATTAGAATTTGTGATAAAAATGAATTAATTGATTGTTTGGAAAATGAGAGAAAGAGATAGAAAGGAAAAATAGAAGGAAAAATAGTAAGAAAAGAGAATTAGAGAAAAAGAAGAGAAAGAAAAAGGAAGAAGAGAAAAGAAGAGGAGAAAGTTTGGGAAAACTAGGAAAATCATCAAGATCGATCAATTAGCGAGTTTGGAATCCGGGTAAGAGTGTGAAATCTTATTATCTTAGCAATGTATAGTATTATGTATGATTGTGTATGTGTGTATTGGATTGGTTGTGGTATTTTCATAGTTTTCCATTTTAGGTCGATAATGAGAAATCGATGTTTTCGCGGTTGGAAATCGACGTAAATGTGGTAGAATATTGGTTGCCATGATTGTATTGGGTTCTTATTGATATAGGGTGTTTTGGAAAGGTTTTGATTGGAAAAATATGGATTTTTGGGGTTTTGACAGCGCAGGAAAATTCTGGGTTTTCCTTGGTTCGCCTAGCGAACCTGGGGCGAAGCGGTGGCGAGTGAGGTTTTCGAGGGTTCGCCTAGCGAACCAGTTGGCGAAGGTCAGCGAAGGTTCGCTGGATTGTTCGCCTAGCAAAGTTTGGGTGTTTTGAATGTTGGTAGTTGCTGCCTTGGTTCGCTAGAGGGTTCGCCTAGCGAACTTTGTGTCTGTTTTTATCTAACAGTTGGTTCGCTGGAACATTCGCCTAGCGAAGGAGCTAGCGAAGGCTCGCGAGGGATGTTCGCCTAGCGAAGGAGCTAGCGAAGGCTCGCGAGGGAGGTTCGCCCAGTGAACAGTGCTGTTCGTGTAATTTTGTTTTCTGCATAACTTTTGATCTGTGGCTCGGTTTGAGGCGTGGCTTGATGCATTAGAAAGCTTATGGAATGTTCTTTCTTATTATAATGACTTAAATTGTTAGTCGATTGAATTATGTCGAAAAGTCGGGAATAGTGTCTTGTTGTGACTTTTTCCCATTTCGAATGTGTGTTTTGGATGTGAATCATACAATAGTACATTGATCTGAATGTATATAGATTGTATGTGATTGTATGAGATGAATGCATGAATATATTATGAATATGTATGCATTTCAAGAATTTCTTGTGTCATTTTGCATGTGAAGCATCATGAAATACATTCTTGTGTTGAGCGATTCTAATGAGAATCCGTGGTAACATCGTGTGCCTATGTGAGGTGTGAGCGATGATTACGAACGATTGTGTGCCTATGTGAGGTGTGAGCAATCGGATTGTGTGCCTCGGTGAGGTGTGAGCAATCAGATCATGTGCCCGCGTGTGGGGTGTGAGCGATCGGGTCGTGTGCCCAGGTGGGGTGTGAGCGATCCATAAACATTGTGTGCCCATGTGGGGTGTGAGTAATGGGTGAACATCGTAGGCCCGACGGGGAGTTACTTTGGTAACGAGCGATGGTTCCAGCAGAAGTTCCTGAGTGAACTTGAGATGATTGAGTCGGTACCGCATTGCATTTGCATAGAGTCGTGAGTCGGTCTCTATGATTTGCATTTATCATCTTTATAATGGTGCATCGATGAATGAACATATATGTGCATGTTTACGTGGAATGATTGGGAATTGTGAAAGTATGCATGATGAATATGCTTGGTTGATATATAGATATACATTGTAATGTATATGGGTGTATTGTGATGAACGGTAATTAATTGTGGTGAATTGCGGTGAGAATGTGGAATATGTATATTTGTATGTTTATCTATATAATTATATGCATTGTTATTATGATAATATTTCTCACCCTTCTGCTGTTTTATGATGCTCTATGAGGCATTGCAGAGTAGGTATGTTGGAGGTCTTTTTGTGAAGCGTGTCTTCATTCTTTTGGTCGGTTGGCTCTGATATGTAGCATCGGGTAGCTAGGATGTATATTATTCTTTTGTGATACATTTGTACATGTATCTTGTGGATAAATGTTGATGTAAACATGAATTATGTTGGTGGATAATACTTGGTGAAGTGTATATCTCTGTATATATGTTTGAATGTGGTTCAATGTTTAGATTTTCCGCTTATTATTCTAAATATTGAAATGTGGGTGTAAGGACAAAGTTCCTATGTTGTAAAGTTACCCCACTGTTGCATATCAATGATTTGAGCAGGTGTTGTATGTTGTGAAATTGTGTATGATGTGACATGCCTCTTTTATGCCATGTTTTAATCGTACTCTGGCGAAATTTTTAAAATGTGCCTAAATCATTTATGTGATTATTTGGGGGTATAGAAAGGGGGTGTTACACTGATCACTACTTGCTTGTTCACTAGGTCGAACAACTTGTATCCTCCAGTCGATCGATATCCTATCAGGATCATCTGACTCGACTTGTCATCAAGCTTTCTTCTCAACTAATTTGGCACATGTTTATGTGTTATATATCAAAACACCTTCAAATGGCTTAGGCTAGGCTTGACACCAGACAACATTCTTCTGGCGTGATTTCTTATAGCTTCTTTGTCGAACATCTATTCAAGATGTATGTTGCAGTTGACACAGCTTCTCCCCATAATTCTTTGGGTAGATGCTTGTCTTTTTTATGTATGTTGCATAGTACACCTCATGCCAGTCACCTCCAAAGAGAAAGTAGTTGACCTTCTCACAAAGTCCCTCCACTAGGGTCCTTTTTAAAGTCTTCAAGCCAAGCTAAGAATGATTAACATCCATTCTAGCTTGAGGGGGGATGTTAAACATCATGATAGGAGTAATGATAACTTGATTGATCACAAAGATATAAACAATATAATGTAACTAATTTTCAGTTAGTTAGGAAGTTGTTAGTTTTACTTGCTATATAAGCAACATTTTTTCTTGTAAATCAATGTGATGATGAGTAATAAACATTATGCACAATCTTATTCTCTCAATTCATTCTTCTTCTTCTTCTCAATGTGCATGAAGCTTATAGCTTAAAATGTTATGTATCAGTGCTTGATGTAATTATTCAAATATAAACATTAACAACTTTGAGTTTACAATTTTTCATGTAAAGTGAAATTTTCTGGCACATGCAACACATGATGGTGATTCTGATGTCTCAACATCAAACTACAAAGTCAAGACAGATGTTTTGACATATTGAGTCTGACAGAACAAAAATTACCAATCGTTGATTATGCAGAAACACTAAATTGCAGAATGGTAAATAACATAGTTAATTGTTAACTCAGCTCGGTGCAACATCACGTACATCTGGGGGCATACAAGCCAGGAAGGAAATCCACTATAATAACATTAGTTTAAAGCTAAACTCCCTCGTTTACAACTTCTCGCCTAATCACTACCTTGTGTTACTTCTACCTAGAAATTGCCATCTAGATAGGAGATCCCCCTCATACTTCCTAACAAGCAGTCATAATCCCAATGACCATGCCTAGAGAAACCAAAAAGAAAGATGTACCCTCTTTCTACTACAATCCTAGGTCAAGACTCTTGATCAAGAACAATACTCGATTTTGCTTCAAAGGTTTAACCAAGAACAATACTCAACTCCTTTGCTTAAAAGCTCTAGAGAGAGAACAATATACAACAAACAATATGTCTACCACAATGTATCAAAAGATACAAAGGGTGACTTATAAAGTCACGCACAAGAGACTCTCAAAACCTAAGTTTCTAAAACTTCCCCTAGTTTTTACAAAAGTGAAAGCCGTAAATACATTAGGTATAGGTCTTCTTTAAATAGCCTTCAGACCTACTAGACTTGGGCTTCTTGAGGCGCAATTCATCAGGAATCAACTTGGAATCACAAGCACAATTTCCTACACAAAAATAGGACAAAAAACAAAGTTTCCTAAAAAGGCTCAACGATCCTTTTTCAGAAAACCATCACAATCTGAAAAAACAGAAGATCTCAAAATATCCTTCCTTGGATAGCGCGTACGTGTGAATCAAAACATACTTAATAATCACACTCAAAATACCAAAATAGTCATGCCCTAACTATCTGGTATAACATGTCCTGGAACATGTCACAACATCATGTAGAACATGATGTGTGACTGTCATGGCAAGAACAACAGGTTCATCATCCTGCTAACAACATGTTGTTTTACCAAAATGCAGCCAGTCCAAAAGTCACAAAACTTACAATCTCCCCCTTTGATTTTTTTGGCTAAAACAACCTTTGCAGCAATTATGGAGAATAGGAATAATACCACAAACCTACAACACAAGTTACATGTAAGAAAAACATGTAAATTGTGTACATGAGGAAGAAGATAACCTGCATCCTCAAGAATATCCAAGTTACTCCCCTTAAACCACAGAATTGGTCCTTGTCACGGAGGAATAAGTTTTCTTTCCTCTTAACACAAGAAAACCAAACTGGCCACAAACTTGAACTAATATAGTTCAAGATATTTGAAACACATATGGAAGAAGCCACAAACATTAGAAACACATACAGCAGAAGCAGCACACAAGACACAAGACACGCCAACACATAACCCAAAAACACAGACAGAATGATAGAACATCTGGTAAGACATCCTTCAAACAACTACAACCGAAGTAGCAGTAGAAGGCAGAGACAAGAAAGACACCCAGGCTCAATGTTGCATACATTCAGCAACAAGACTAGACTCTTTTCTCCTTCTTTTTAGCCAAAAATTGACAGAAAAAAAAAACAAAAGGAGAAAAAGAACAAACAAAGAAGGACACACACAAAAAGAAAAAAATGGAGATAAAAACTAAGACGCAAACCAAAAAATACATTGGCCAAGGCCAAACAGAACCTCCCTAAAGAACCTTCTTAGCAGCAGAATTTTGGAAGATTTACTCAAGTTGATACCTTGCTTGAGAGGAAGGTGAGACAGTCAGGCCTTTAAATACAATGAGAGTTACCTAGATTATAACGACCCTTGCTAGTAATGACACTCTAGTTAAAGAGAGCATTTATAAAATCATCCTTAGAAACCGTGCACAAAGTCTAGGTTCCTCTTTCTCCACTCCCAAGCTTTGACTGTGACAATTCCCATGTCATTGAAACTACTATCCTAGAATACACATGCACCAAGAAAAAACGTGTTTCATGCCTCCTAATCTGAAGATGCTATAACTCTTCATTAATACAACCTTCCAAAACACCCCAAATAGAATGTTGACCCGTCATATCATTGTTGTCCAGCTGTACAGATGGAGAATTCTTGAAAATACTGATTGTGACCAGCCTGTCACAGTACAATGTCATAACATCGCATTTGACATTGGAATATTTTAACATCCAACTCATTCTAGGTAACAGCTTCTTCATCAATATGCTTATACCAATAAGTACTCTTACTTATCCAAAAGACAAGATTGTTTCTTAAGAAGAAATATTCTTAACATCTCGAGGCTCACATGCTAGAAACAGAACAGGAATCACAACCCTCAAGACCCACAATGCTGTTACATCAAAAAGAAGAAAAACATATCTGAAAGCACAATGTCAAGACATTAGGTCTGACATCACAAAGCAACACAAGCTACATGAAAATATGTAAGCTATGTACAAACTGCAATCTTACAGCAGAAAACCACACAGGTACACCATTCCCCCTGTCACATTTAATCAGTTCTCCCCCTAAAAGAGAAAACCAAAAACACAAAAAAAAAATTGAACAATTCAAGTTCCCATAAAGTGCAGTAACAACCACAACCACAACAACCACGCTCCTCATGAAGACTACAACCTACTGGCCTTAAATAGTTTCACAAGTTCCGAAAAAAAAAACACAACTACTCTTCCCAAGCAGTAGTGCACACATGACATAAATTATGACATCTGATCTAACATCAGAAACATCAAACAAACCAACACTTTACTCCCCCTGAGGCACACAGCGGAAACGGAAACACCAACCCTCAGTTCAAGCACATGAACATCTTCATGCTCACACAGGCCCCATAGCAGCTTCACACCTACTCAAGAGCCAATAGAGATCCCTTAACACTTCAGGTAGGTAGGATGCCATGAACAATATGCACTCAAACCACAGTAGTGAAGGAACATTTTTCTTAGCCTCCTTCCTCCAGAAGGAACTAACTAACACAACCTCATAGATAATCAGAGCATCATAGAGATCAGAACATTTGGCCTGACATCCTTCTTCTGCACACCACAACATGAACTAGCACAAGTGGATCCTTCACCATGACAGATATTCATGACAGACACTCATACTAGATTTGGCCAGTAGCTTTACTACATACTCCACCATGATCAGACCTATCAATTCTGAATCTAATGGTGAGCAACAAACTCCACACCATGAACTCTAAATTAGCTCCCATAGATAAACAACTTCCTTTTCTGGAGAGATTATCAGCTGATATGATGTTCTAACATCAGTCTCAATCACAAGGATTGAACCATTTACTTTGGTTATGGAGTCAACAAACATAGGAATTACTATTTGCATAGTAATCCATATACATCCCTTTGCAAGGAACACATGAGAATCAGAATAGGCCACATCAGCAGCTGATCAACCTCCAAAGATAGATCATAGACACAAATAACAACCAACACAACACAGAGAAAAATAAACTCTCACACCCCTCAAGAAGCTTATATTCAGAAGCACAATGTCCAGACATCCTGTCTGACATTAAAGTGTCAGCAACCATCCTTATGCACCCAAAAAGGAGATTCCCTCTAACAGGTTCCAATTGGGCTGACTACAAAACCCAGAGTACTGATTGAGCATCATACCATAAACAAACTTTTTAGCATAAGTATGCTTCTCCTCTGCCCTTCAGTCCTCTATCCTTCAAGGCTACACTCTTTGGTCAAAATGCTTGAGAAAGCATTTCCTTGGCCACACACAAATAATAACTGTTATTTGACACATCTTGTCCAAAGTGGCCAAGCAGAATTCCCTACACAAGGACCTTGATAATGGGAAACCAACATCAGGACTAGAATATCCAGTTCTAAACTCCTTTACTCCAAGCAGGTGTCTGGAACACTCATACCAAACATCCTCGATGAGACTCCAAGAAGATATGAAAGAAACAAGCAATCAACACAACCCTTGAGCTTTAGCCAATTGATGAAACCTCACAGAGTACTACCTTGCCTGATACAGTCTTGAAGATACATCCCTTTAGGATTTTCTGACAAAGAACTCACCTTGCAGAGCTCCTTTAGAACAAGAGTTCCATATTCTCAGAGACTTGATTATGATATCAAGTTTGAGAAATAACAGAGACCACCTCCATCCCGTAGGACATAGAAGGGAAACAACCAATCCTTTCTTTGGAGAATAACAACAATTACCTTGATGGAAACTAACTACATGCACAAATATTCAAGAGAAGCATTCAGCTCATCCATATCAAGAACCGAGTCCACACCAGACACTAACCTTTTAGATAAGGTAGTCACAAGATAGACACAAACATATGCAAGCTCGACCAGATCTAGCTTTCCTTGAGCAAAAGAGACTTTAAGATGTCAGGATGAATGTCCTAGACATTTATCCTTGACTATCAATCCATATGCACAGAACCTAGTAGAGATGCATTCATAGTCCTTCAGCGGAAATTAGACCACAAGCTTCTTCAGAGCAGAGACAAAAGCCAAGCTCTTGAGCTCCTATTCAAGTAGGTCAGAAATAAACTGACTCAATGAATATTCACCTAAGCTGATGGTGTCTTGATCTTCACCTTCAACATCAGAAAAAACAAAACAGGTTTCTTAGAACAAGACCATTGAATCCTGCTGACCAGATGTCCCTTCAAGAACCTTTTTGAGAGAGTCCCAAACACTTTTGGTCATAACACATGGGTTTAGGAATGTAAACACATGCCACACAACTCCTTTTTCTAGGACTTTCAAACCTTAGAATAACTAGAGTCAAAGAAAGTTTTTTCTTCCAAGAACACGATCACACACTCTTTGGTGACAAATATCCAAGGGCTACTGTCCTTCCAAGGACCAAACAGTACCAGAAAAAACTCCCTGAAGCCTACCCAAAACTGACTAGGGTGCCAGCTTTAATGCCAATTGAAATTTTCTGGCACATGCAACACATGATGGTGATTCTGATGTCTCAACATCAGAGTACAAAGTCAAGACAGATGTTTTGACATCTTGAGTCTGACAGAACAAAAATTACCAATCGTTGATTATGCAGAAGCTATAAATTGCAGAATGGTAAATAACACGGTTAATTGTTAACCCAGTTTGGTGCAACATTACCTACATCTGGGGACATCCAAGCCAGGAAGGAAATCCTCTATGATAGCATTAGTTCAAAGCTAAACTCCCTCGTTTACAACTTCTCGCCTAATCACTACCTTGTGCTACTTCTACCTAGAAATCGCCATCTAGATATGAGATCCCCCTCTCTTTTCCTAACAAGTGATCATAATCCCAATGACCATGCCTAGAGAAACCAAAAAGAAAGATGTACCCTCTTTCAACTACAATACTAGGTCAAGACTCTTGACCAAGAACAATACTCGGTTTTTCTTCAAAGGTTCAACCAAGAACAATACTCAACTCATTTGCTTAAAAGCTCTAGAGAGAGAACAATATACAATAAACAATATGTCTACCACAATGTATCAAAAGATACAAAGGGTGACTTATAAAGTCACGCACAAGAGACTCTCAAAACCTAAGTTTCTAAAACTTCACCTAGTTTTTACAAAAGTGAAAGCCGTAAATACATTAGGTTTAGGTCTTCTTTAAATAGCCTTCAGACCTACTGTACTTGGGCTTCTTGAGGCGCAATTCATCAGGAATCAGCTTGGAATCACAAGCATAATTTCCTGCACAAAAATAGGAACAAAAAACAAAGTTTCCTAAAAAGGCTTAACGATCCTTTTTCATAAAACCATCACAATCTGACAAAACAAAATTTCTCAAAATATCCTTCCTTGGATAGCGCGTACGTGTGAATCAAAACATACTCAAGAATCACACTCAAAATACCAAAATAGTCATGCCCTAACTATCTGGTATAACATGTCCTGGAACATGTCACAACATCATGTAGAACATGATGTGTGATTGTCATGGCAAGAACAACAGGTTCATCATCCTGCTAACGACATGTTGTTTTACCAAAATGCAGCCAATCCAAAAGTCACAGAACTTACATAAAGGAACCAGGCAAAGAAGTCGTTGACTGCTCTATTTATGGATCTTCTAGACATACAATTTAAGGTGACTTAAGTTTGTTAGATAAATTGATTATAAATGCAGATGCATGATACATTATCATTGTGAAAAAGATTAGTTTGTTTGAAGTAATTTAATTTATTAATATTTTTTATTTTGGTTACTTATTTCACCAGGCTCTTTGAATTTAGTCTAAACCTGAACATTAAATGCGGATATCTTCTTCATCGAATGCGTAGAGCATTTCTAGACCTATCAATTTCACTATAAGGTTTATCTTCATGTATGGATTATTTACCATGCCACAACAATTTATTGAATCTGGTTGCAACACTTAACTTCATTGATGGACCATATGTAATTTTATGGCACTGGATGACAATTTAAGTAAGTTAGTTTTTCACTCATGTTTCTTTGCTCTATAATTGGTTGATCTAATCAGTGATAAAAATTTGTAACCTTATTGATCAATTTCACCATTGATTTTTTTTGGCTTTTAAGGTGTACTAATTCTGATAATTCTCATGCTACATTCTATGAGAGGGTTGATGTTTCTTGTTGTAAGTTCCTGGATTGGCTGGAATTTTGGTAAAACAACTAGGTGTTCAATGTTGATGTCATGGTGTTGATGCTGCAACATTGAGTCTTAGTACTGGACTGTACTAAGTTGTGAAGGTAAACAATGTTTGATGTCATGGGCTTGATGTCACAACATTGTGCTTAACACTGGGTTGTGTTAAGTTTGTATTTGCTGATGTTGGATGTCTGATGTCACATGTCTGATGTTGTGACATTAGATCTGCAGAACTGATAACATCAGGTTGTGATGTTATTAGGGCACGCGTGTTAGCTGGGATTGTGGAGAGTGGTTGACTCATTGGATGAGAATATCTTGGGATAGATATTTTCTGTTACATGGGAGATTTGATTGCAGGTCTGTTGGAGAATTAAAAGGTTGAAGATTTAAAAAGATTTTGGGGATAAAATCTGTTTTGAAGATTCAGTTTTAATTAACAAATCTGATCAAATATTGTGACAAGTCCAAGCCCAATTCAGGATGCTATATAAAGCGCACAAGACCTAAGGAAAAGGTACAGAAAACATTCAGAAGATCAGGAGCTGGAGGCTTAGTGTCTAGAGTTTGTTTAGAGTGCTTGTATTTACACTATTCTAGGGTTTGAATAGGTGTTGTGTTTCTGTCCTCTTTAGAAGCTGTGAAGTAATAGAGAGTGGTTGCTTGATCGAAGCTGTGAAGTAAGATCAAGGGTAGTCAAAGTGGTTTCTTTGAGAGTTTGTAAGGGATTGAGTGGTGTTCTCATACCTAAGTGGTTTATTAGGTAGGAAGTCATTAGTAGAGTATAAGTTTAGGAGATTGTCAACGGGTTGTTGAGTCTGTAAATTATATCTACAAGTAGTGAATTCCATCCCTAGCTTGGTAGCCCCCAGAGTAGGTTGATTGTAACCGAACTGGGTCAACAATCCTTGGTGTTATTTTACTGTTATTGCTGTCCATTGTGCAGAGTGTGTTGTTGTGACATCGCACCTTAACATCACACGTCTGAAACCAGAATTTCAATTGGTATCAGAGCAGGCATCCTGTCTGTCTCTGGGTGAGATCTAGGGAAGTTACTTTCTGGTGTAAAGATGGACAAAGAAGTTGGAGGATTCGTCAACAGAATCCCTATTTTGGATGGATCCAATTATGACTATTGGAAGCCAAGGATGACCACCTTCTTAAAATCCTTGGACAGCAGGGCTTGGAAGGCTGTTATTAAAGAGTGGAAAACACCTGTGTGTGTGAAAAAGATGATGCTGGCAAAGATAAAGAGGGAACCTCGAAGCCAAAGCCTGAAGAAGAATGGACCAAGGAAGAAGATGAGCTTGCCCTTGGTAATTCTAAAGCGCTAAATGCCATCTTCAATGGAGTGGATAAGAATATCTTCAGGTTAATCAATACCTGTGAAGTTGCTAAGGAAGCGTGGGATATTTTGCAGGCAACACATGAAGGAACATCTAGAGTCAAGATGTCAAGACTTCAGATTTTAACATCAAAATTTGAAAGCCTGAAGATGAAGGATGATGAGACTATTCATGACTTCCACAAGAATGTTTTGGAGCTGGCTAATGCTTCCAGTGCTCTTGGTGAGAAAATGTCTGATGAAAAGCTTGTAAGGAAGATCCTTAGGTCCCTACCTAAGAAGTATAAGATGAAGGTTACTGCCATTGAAGAATCAAAAGACATCAGCAAGATGAGGGTAGATGAGCTCATTGGATCACTTCAAACGTTTGAGCTGGGGTTGAATGAGGAAGAGCCAGAAAAGAAACCAAAGAGTATAGCCTTGGTGTCAAATGATGCAGAAGAAAGAGGAAAGAGTTCTGAATCGCAGGAGGATCTATCTCAGGCCATAGTGATGTTGGGAAGACAGTTCACCAAAGTATTCAAGAGAATGAATAATAACTCCAAGCCTAATGTCAAGAACATGACTTCTGACACCAGCATGAAGGATGAAGAGAAAACTACCCAAGATAAAGGAATTCAGTGCTTTGAGTGTGAAGGGTATGGACATGTCAAGAAAGAATGTCCCACCTTCTTGAAAAAGCAGAAGAAGGGCATGACAGTTTCCTGGTCTGACTCTGATAGTGAAAGTGAAGGTGAGTCAGCAAAGCATGTGAGAGCTTTAACAGGAGCTGTGGTTTCTGATGATGATTCTAGTGATGGAGAAGTAACTTATGAGGAGTTAGCATCTACCTATCAAGAGCTGTGCTTAAAAAGTGCTGAGATTTGTCAAGAAAACAAGTGCCACAAGCAACAAATTGCTCAGCTATAGAATGAAAAGATTGATCTGGAAAATGAAGTGGTGCTAGTTAGAGCTCACCTTGATCAAATGACCAAGTCTGTTAGGATGCTGAGCTGTGGTACAGACACACTTGACAAGATCCTTCAGTCAGAAAGAGCTGCTGGAGACAAAGCTGGGATAGGTTATGTGGCTGAGGATAAGGGAACTTCAGAAGAAAGCACTTCAGGTTCAAAGAAGGAAGTGTCACAACTTTTATCTCAACATCAGCCGAAGATGCAGGATCCTACCCCTAAGAAAGCTGATGTTTCACAACCACAGAGGATTGGGAAGAAGACTGGTCCTTATCAGAAGAGAAAACAGCCACAAGGAGCTAGTCAGTATATGCCCCCACAATACCACAAGAGCATGCAAGCTGCAAGGTTCAAACAGGACATGTCACATTAGGTGTCTCAACATCAGGACAACTGGTATGGTCATGGTCTTGGATACAACAATGTTGTGCCTTATTTCTACGGAAGAAGAAAGCCTCACCATCATGGGAGACAATCCAGGAAACAACATTCTCAGCCTTCTTATGGAAGAAGACACCAGCATAATAGAAGGCAGGCCAGTTATGGTAGGAGGAGACCACATTATGGATGGCAGCCTAAGCAATCTCTTCATGACAGAAGATTCAGAGATGAAAGGGTGAGATGTTTTTATTGTGGAAGGTTTGGACATATACAGTACTCTTGCTACAAGCTGCATGGATACCCTCAGTCTCAAAACAGATGGAGAGAGTACATGCCCAAAGTTGTTAAACAATGGGTACCTAAGGAGAAGGTGAAGTGCTTATTGGCTCACATGGCTGACAAAGAGTTTAAAGAAGGAACATGGTATTTTGACAGTGGGTGTTCCAAACACATGTCTAGATGTAGATCCATGTTTGCTGAAGTCAGTCATTGTCCCTCTCATGAGGTTATGTTTGGCAATGGAGAAAAAGGTGATGTTGCAGGAGTTGGGAAAGTGAAAGGTGATGGTAGACCTGAACTTGACAATGTTCTGTTTGTCAGTAGTTTAAATGCAAATTTGATCAGCATAAGCCAGTTGTGTGATAGAGGTTACAAGGTAAACTACACTAAGCATGAATGTGTGGTAGCTGATGAGCAGAATGAGGTAGTGATGAAGGGAGTAAGATCCAAAGATAATTGCTATCAGTGGATACCTCAAGTGGACAACTTATCTAGTGATGATGCTGTAACATCAGATGGTGACATCAAGTGTGAAAGTATGGTGAAAAGTCAATCTGGGTTAATAACTTATGGTGTGGTTACTCCTAAGATTGATGATGTGTTAAAAGCCAACTTGAGTAGTCAGTTATGTGAGCAAGATGAAGGAGTCAACAATGCTGATGGAAGGATCAAAAGCTGTGACCTTAAGAAGTGTTGGGAGCTGAATACTTGCAAGGCCAAGAAATATGACAACCTGACTAATGACTCCTATAGTTCAGAAGAAATTTTCACAAGTTGACAATCCTCAGGTTGGAAGATGCAGATGTTAGAGCTGATGTTAAAACATCTCAAGTCAAGAAAGGTACTTCTAGCCTTAAAATAAAGAAGAGTGATGATGAACTAATTGCAAAAGTGGTTCATAGGGTTGCTAAACGACTGAAATCAAGGAAGAGGAAAGCTATTGAGTCACCTCCAAAGATGAGAACTGATAAGCAGAAGATCTATGTGGATGGTACTACAAAATCCAGGAGTAAAGTGTTCATCTCTTCCAGAAATAGGAAGATCGGAGATAAGTCTGATGATAATGTCCAGGATATCTCTCAAATGAAGGAAGCCGTTGTTGTTAGAACTTCTGAGAAAATTCAAAAGGCCATACTAGATAACATTCCTGAGCTTTTCATAAAATGGTGGAAGTATGTTATGGAAAAAGAGTTTGGTATAGATACTCTGGATATGGTTGAGTTTGTTAGGATATGGTTCAGAGAGGGTGTGAGAACTTATGGTATTCAGGTTAACCTGAATAAGCCGCTCTGAATGTGGTTTTTGGGAGCTTCTTGAAGGACTTCTTTGTGCAATGAGTCCTGATGAGAAGTTGATGTCCCAAAAGATGTTATATCGTCATGTTTGCTGGTGGTTATATCTGGAAGATGATTAAGATTGGACATGTGGAGTTGGATGCTCTAGCATTTTGGTCAAAAGAGGTGGAGATTATGGTCATGTGTTTAGTAGTTTGTTCTTGCAAAGCATGACTACTGTCTTTGAAGACTTCATCAGTTTCAAAAACTACTGGTGGATGTAAGGATAGAGGAATTGTGATCTCTTGAAGAGACTGGATCTCAGTAAAGCTTATAAGTAAGCTGAGAATTTGTGGAGTTTGTGACACAGTGTTGAGTTTGGATTATTTTGCTGATAGTAAATCCAGTAGTAGAGCATATGTAATACCCTGGTGTCAAGAGTGTCAAGAGTATCCTTGGTGAAGGATGTCTTTGTTCTGGATCTGAAGCTTAGTGCTTACATTATATCTAAGGAGCATCTGCATAGTCATACAGGAGAATGATGAAGTAGAAGGTTTGCCTTGGATGGAGAATGTAGAGAAGACTAGAGTAGATCAGGTATTGATTGATTGGAAGTCTGAAGAGTATGATAGGAAACGACTGTATGTGGAAAAAGGGACAGTGGTACCGAAATCAATGTGCTCAGCAAGTGTTCATATTCATCTAGAGCATTTGACAGGGGGAGTACTTGTCTATGAATTTTGCAGCAAAGGTGCATTTATTGTGAAGAGTGCGTGCTTCAGATCTTGTGGATGATTGTGTGAAGCCTTCATAACTGAATGAATGAAGATTATGTCTGGATATTGTTGACAGAAGAAGTATGGTTTTGTACAGGGTGTCATAGGACTTACTTGTTGAGGCTTGTCAAATTGTGGCTAAAAAGGGGGAGAAATAGTCAAGAGTCAGTCAAGATGCAAGAGGTGCTGCAATGACAAGGAGTGCTGCTAGTTGTGATGCAGTAAGGCAGTTATTGTGGGGGAGTTTAGACTGAGCTGCTAGTGAAGATATCATAGCATTTGAAGAGTGCAACCAAGCAGACATCAAGGGGGAGAAGTGCTGCACATTGTGAGCTACTGAACAGCTGTGATGCTGGTTCATATTCTTGAGATGGAGCACCAATTGGCTGTTGTCAATAATGAAGATGGTACTGCAGCAGATCAAGTGATGAAGACTGTGTAAAGTGTCAAACTGCTGCTGATTGAAAGTTTCAAATTACTGAAGATTTTCCGCTGCTGAAGACTCTGAGGGTTCAGAGGGTGTTTTAGCCAAAATTAGCCAAAGGGGGAGATCGTAAGTTCCTGGATTGGCTGGAATTTTGGTAAAACAACTAGGTGTTCAATGTTGATGTCATGGCGTTGATGCTGCAACATTGAGTCTTAGTACTGGACTGTACTAAGTTGTGAAGGTAAACAATGTTTGATGTCATGGGCTTGATGTCACAACATTGTGCTTAACACTGGGCTGTGTTAAGTTTGTATTTGCTGAAGTTGGATGTCTGATGTTGTGACATTAGATCTCCAGAACTGATAACATCAGGTTGTGATGTTATTAGGGCACGCGTGTTAGCTGGGATTGTGGAGAGTGGTTGACTCATTGGATGAGAATATCTTGGGATATATATTTTCTGTTACATGGGAGATTTGATTGCAGGTCTGTTGGAGAATTAAAAGGTTGAAGATTTAAAAAGATTTTGGGGATAAAATCTGTTTTGAAGATTCAGTTTTAATTAACAAATCTGATCAAATATTGTGACAAGTCCAAGCCCAATTCAGGATGCTATATAAAGCGCACAAGACCTAAGGAAAAGGTACAGAAAACATTCAGAAGATCAGGAGCTGGAGGCTTAGTGTCTAGAGTTTGTTTAGAGTGCTTGTATTTACACTATTCTAGGGTTTGAATAGGTGTTGTGTTTTTGTCCTCTCTAGAAGCTGTGAAGTAATAGAGAGTGGTTGCTTGATCGAAGCTGTGAAGTAAGATCAAGGGTAGTCAAAGTGGTTTCTTTTAGAGTTTGTAAGGGATTGAGTGGTGTTCTCATACCTAAGTGGTTTCTTAGGTAGGAAGTCATTAGTAGAGTATAAGTTTAGGAGATTGTCAACGGGTTGTTGAGTCTGTAAATTATATCTACAAGTAGTGAATTCCATCCCTGGCTTGGTAGCCCCCAGAGTAGGTTGATTGTAACCGAACTGGGTCAACAATTCTTGGTGTTATTTTACTGTTATTGCTGTCCATTGTGCAGAGTGTGTTGTTGTGACATCGCACCTTAACATCACACGTCTGATACCAGAATTTCACTTGTACAACAAGTGAGTTCATAATAGTATCTTACTGTCGCGGTGAAAATCGGACACCAAAGCTATCAGATCAGCTTGGCTCGCAAAATAAAGATATCACCACCAAACTTATATTTTATCCAAAGGGAAGAGTGAAAAGATCGAACAAAACCCCTAAGTAAAATGCAAAGCAAAAAGCAACGCCTAAAGCTAAGCAAAGAGAGATCAACGGTACGGGGGTTGGTTATACTAAGGGAAGGTACTAGCACCCTAAGTATCTGTAGTACTCTATAGGAACCTCTTGAAATATTTGTGTTTTTGCTAAAATTGTTTGCTAAAGGTAAGGATGGGGAAATAAAAGAGAAAAGGTGGAAAAAGAAAAAGGTAGCTCGCTAGGATCTCGCAATCCTATGCCTACGTATCCTGAATAGGAAATCATAGCAATCGTAGTTCAGAACTACGATGGAAAAGGGTGTAAAAGGGAATGAATGTGAATAAAAGTAAAGGTTGCTCGGCAAGGATCAGAGCCTTGTGCCTACGTATTTTCAAGAGAAACTTGAGAAATCAGAGCATCTGTAGTTCGTGGTATCATGGGTCGTTAGGGTTCTAAGAACCAAGAACAACAAAGACAAACAAACAAAGGACATGCACAATGACAATAAGTCAACATACAATCCCTCCCCTTGGATTAGGTCAACAAGGAATAGAAAGTAAAGCCACAGGTACATGGAAGAACATCATGTATATGGCAAGCAATAAATGAAGACACAGACACAGTACACAGAAAAACATCATGTATAATAAACAGAAAGTGCACGGCAAAGCATCGTGATAAAATAACAGACATTCACGGCAAAGCATCGTGAATCCACAAACACAAAGAACAGTCACAGAAAAACATCGTGTAAAATCCACAGACAAATACAACAACAATCACGGAAAAACATCGTGAGAAAATATTACCAGTCACGGCAAAGCATCGTGAATCCACAAACACGAAAAAAAATCACGGAAAAACATCGTGAGACATCATAAAGGAAAATAAGATCAAGATATGAAAGCAAAACAGTCTCAAATAAAATCGGGTGACAAGAAATTATTAATCAATTTAAATATTAATATTTAATCAGATTAACTAATCATTTTAATTAATCAATACTAAATAAAAATATTTAAAATGATTAATAAATCATGACATATTTTTTGGTATTTTCAGCATTACAAAATAAAAGTAACTAAAACAAATTTTTTACATTTTTAAATATTTATTAATCTAACTAAAACTATAAATAAGAAAATTAAAAAATAAATAATAGAAAAGTTGTTTTTTTAACAGATTAAGAAAAAAAAATCAATAAAAGCAAAGTAGAAGTTAGAAATTGAAACAAAATAGTAATTAGTAATTAAATAAAGATAACCACCAAATCAATGAGTAATTAAAATACATTAATCTAAGACAAAAAATATGAAAGTGGAATATTGCAAAATAAAGATTGACCATCTAAAAGACAAAACGTACAATGCCTGGCAAATTTAAGACTACCCCATATACTGCTATAAGAAAAAGATAATATCTATCGAAACAAAAAAAAAAGCATTATTATCACTCAACTCAATAAGTAGATTCAATATGAAATAAGTCCTCAACTAGTTCATCTCCCATAGTCATACAAATTATTTAAGCCAACGTTTATTATTTAAAATCAACACACCATATATGAAGGCTCACATTTTTGTTCATTCAGTAAAAATTTAACCTACATGAATTCCTTTTCTACATACCTAAACTAGAGTTTATTTAGATCTAGAAGAAGAAACAATTATACTAAAAGTGCAGTAATGATAAACATGCTATTCTACGTGACTTTAACTATGAGTAACGAATGTTATTAATCTCTTCATATTGTTATTGTTCCATGAAGAAAATAATCCAAAGTTCAAAATATAAAACAAAGACAGAATATATTAAAACAAACTTTAAGAAAACAAAGGTGAAATAAATGGAGATGATGCAACGACAACAACATACAAAATAAATAAAGGAGTACTTTTTCAGCATCACAAACAACTCAACAACAACAACGGCACAAGCATGTTCACAGCATTACATTATGACAGAATCATAAAATCGACACACGGTTACCATCTGAATCGGAATACAACATCCAATAACAGATAAAAAAAGCGAAAAGAAGATCGAACCTGCACCGTTACCAAACTCCAAGTGTTATTGCTGTTATGAAAAAGAAGTCGTGGTAGTGTTTGGTTGATGTTTAGAAAGAGTTACAGTGAGTTAAAATGAGTAAGATGGTGAGGAAGTAGGTTGTGTAGAGTTTAGAGTGGTGTTTAAAATGGATGGAGTTGTAGAGTTGTGAAAATGAAAACATTATGTTAGTTTTTTTAGTAAAAGGAAGTGGTGTGAAGTGTTTTTTTAAGGGAGGAAAAGATGAATCAAGCTGTGGTTCTGAATGTGTCTACTGATAAAGAAATATTTTCTTTCAGTTTTTCTTTTTCTTAAGATTAACATGTGCAAATGGTATCTCAGTTCATGATGATATGGTGAGAGGGTGTATCACTGGTTTTGTTGTTGGTGGCTGCTGCTCAGGAAAAATAGGAGAGAAAGTATGTGTGTCTCTATTATTTGGTGGTGTGTGGCTTCAAGAAGGAAACAATCAAGTCCTCCTTTTTCTTTATCCAGGTAGTAGGTTTCTTTTTTTTGTTATTCTTTTTCAATTCAAAAGAGAGAGCTCTAAAGTGGTCAAAGTGTGTCATATATTATTGTGAGAGTGATGTATCGTGTAAACTTATGGAATGCAGTTGTTTTTTTAATGTTATTTTTCCTTCATGAAAGTACAGGCGGAGACAGTATGTGATGGGTGGTTTACTGGGTTTTGTGTGGAATGTATGCCATACTGCAAATTGGTTTCACAAGTACGGCTAAAAACAAATTCGACTTTTGGAAGATTAGTTAATAAGTATTACTAAAAATAGTTAAAAACCAGAAATAATAAATAAAATTAAAATAAAATAATTAATATAAAATCTGAATGAGAAAATGAAAAGAGATTAAATAAAAATATTTATTAATGAAAAATAGAAATAAACTTAGTAAAAAAATTAATAATTGGACCGGTATCGAAGTGCTCAGAAAAAAATTGAATACACCAAAATGATAAGTAAAAAATATACTTTTCGAAAAAATACAGCGTTTGGTCAAATTTAGAAATAGATTTTACCAGCTAAAATGGCTTAAAATGTCTAAAAACGCGATCGAAAAGTAGTCGAAAAATTAAAACGAACACGCCAGGTTAAACTACGCAAAAGGTAGATTAATATCACTGACGTTTGCAGACTCGATTTTAAAATTTTTCATCCACTGATTTTTTGCACAGTTGACTTTTGATTTGACCAAATTGGCTGTAATTCCGACAAGTTTATTTCAGCTAATAAATTGGGTATTATGCAAGATGAAATGCGTGATAAACTGTGCAGACGATGCAAAAAGTCGTGGGATCTTAGCGTCAAAAATAAGTGTATGACAGATGCCCTTATTTAAGCTTCTTCGATCCGTAGATGTGAAGATTGAAATCTTCATCTCGACAAGATCGGGGAGACTTAAATACAAACATGCGCAATATTTGACCATAAGATACCATAAAAATGCTTATGATATGATATGAATGCAAGACTCGGCGTTCTGCGGAGGATGAAGCCACAAAACACAAACCACTGCAAGCAGAAAACAAAATGAAAAACTACAGGTGAATAAATAACAAAAAGGCACAACTGAGGAAAACAAGATATCATTGATATCTGTCAAGGTGACAAAGAGTATCCTGTAATACTTGAAAAGAAAGGAACAAACCCTAAACAGAGATACAGACATTCGAAAAGCATCAGATGTTGAAAGGTAACACATTTTGGAACGCCCATTAGAAACATCTAGAAAAACATAAGATGTGGAATGAGACCAGAAATTTGAGAATATAACAGAGACTTCCATAAAAGCATTCAACTTTGGTATGGAAATACAAAAAAACATCCATAAAGTAGAAGCAACTTTACTAGGGAAGGGTAACAGTCATCATAAATTTTGTCAGGAATTCAATGAACAAAATTCTGGAAAATAACAGTAACAACCATCAAAGTCCTTCAGAAGAACATTGAATGAAACTTTGGAACCTAAACAAACAACAGAGATAAACAGGACACCATCAGAGATATTCAGAATAACATTGAATAAGCTCCACTGAGGAAACAACCATCAAAGTCCTTCAGAAGATCATTGAATGAGGTGATGAGAACTCTGTGAAATACATGAGAGATATTCCAGCAGACATCAGAAATAAAACAGAAAAGTAGTCGAAGTAATAAATAAAATTAAAATAAAATAATTAATATAAAATTTGAATGAGAAAATGAAAAGAGATTAAATAAAAATATTTATTAATGAAAAATAGAAATAAACTTGGTAAAAAAATGAATAATTGGACAGGTATCGAAGTGCTCAGAAAAAAATGAATACACCAAAATGATCAGCAAAAAATATACTTTTCGAAAAAATACAGCATTTGATCAAATTTTGAAATAAATTTTACTCGCTAAAATGGCTTAAACTGTCCAAAAACGCGACCGAAAAGTAGTTGAAAAATTAAAACGAACACGCCAGGTTAAACTATGCAAAACGTAGATTAATATCACTGATGTTTGCAGGCTCGATTTTAAAATTTTTTGTCCACTGATTGTTTGCACAATTGACTTTTGAGTTGACTGATTCGGCTGTAATTCTGACAAGTTTATTTCAGCTGATAAATTGGGTATTATGCAAGATGAAATGCGTGATAAACTGTGCAGACGATGCAAAAAGTCGTGGGATCTTAGCGTAAAAAATTAGGGTATGTGTCGTACCTCGAAAAATACGATCCTCGCGATGGACGCGGAAAAAACTGTTCGAAACAGAGTCGCCACCGAACTTTATTCATCCTAAGAGAGGGAAAGGAAAATATCGATAAAACCTTTAAATGATAAGAAAATGGTTATCGCAACCAAATTGTAGGTTCGGGAGTCGATTACGCAAAGGGAAGGTATTAACACCCTCTACGTCCGTGGTACTCAACGGGAACCTCTTGATTCGATTCGTGCGAAATGTTAGCTTGGTTTGTTTGTTTTCTTCTAAGGTAGATATTGTTTTCTAAGGGGGGAAATGGATGGTTTTTTATTAGTGTGCTCGGCAAGGATTAGAACTCTTGGGCCTACGTATTCCCTCGTGCAATGGGAAATTCAGAGCATTCGTAGTTCGTGGGACTACGGTTTGTTGGTTCGTGTTTTTTAAATGAACGAGTGTTTAATTCGCATTCTAACTGCTAAACGTTGGCTTGTCTGCTCGTCAAGGGAGGCTGAAGCACTAGTTCATATGCGCGAAAGAATGGGCTAAAAAATGTTCTTTTTTTGTGAAAAATTGTTTGAATATGAATTAAGTGTATTAATGATTTAATTGAGAAAAAAGTTTGATTTGAATGTATTTTAGGATTTTGGTTGCGTAAGAAGTGTTTAGTTTGTTAAGTATTTTGAGCGAGTGTTTTGGGGAAGAAAGTTCGGAACGAACACAACCCAAAGCATGCGCCTCAAGAGTGTTCATTCAAGGGCCCAAGAAGTGATAGATGTAACACCCCTTTCTATACCCCCAAATAATCAATTAAATCATTTAGGCACGTATTGAAAATTTCATCAGAGTATAATTGTAACTACGGCATAAAAAGAGAATGTCACATTATGCATGAAATTAAACACATACAACACCTACTCACAAAGATATGCAACAATGGGGTAACTTTCAAACAACAAAGGATCTCAGTCCTTATACCCACATCTCAATATTTAGAATAAAAGCGGAAACATCTAAAATATTGAATAACAACCACATATATACATCAACATATATATACATCATCCAATATGGATCACAAGCAACATCATGTTTATATACACAAATTCATCAGCAAGATACATATGCAAATGTATCACAAAAAGATCAAAACGTCCTAGCTACCCGGTGCTACATATCAGAGCCAACCGACCAACAAGGAAAATGAAGACACGCTTCACAAAAAGACCGCCAGATACCTAATCTGCAATGCCTCATAGAGCATCATAAAACAGCAGAAGGGTGAGAAATATTATCATAATAACAATGCATATAATTATATATCTCAACATAAAAATACACATATACCACATATTCTCACCATTCCATCATACCGCATAAACATACATATTATGTTTACTATGTCCCAATCATCACATCTCACTCAATATACATCGCAAGACATATATATATAAAACCAAGCATATCCCTCATAATGCTTATCATTCGACATAAACACACATATTCATGTTTATCCATCCATGCACACCTGCACAATTCTACTCATTCCACATCAACATATACATATATATGTGTATTCATCAATGCACAAATACAATGATGACAAATGCAACTCATAAAGACCGACTCACGACTCTATGCAGATGCATGCGGTACCGACTCATCATCTCAAGTTCAATTGAAGAACTTATTGGAACCATTGCTACAACCGCACATCGGCATACAATATGATTGCTACAACCGCACCTCGGCATACAATGTTTACGGATTGCTACAACCGCACATCGGCATACAATATCATTGCTACAACCTCACATCGGCATACAATGTTTAAGGATTGCTACAACCGCACCTCGGCATACAATGTTTACGGATTGCTACAACCGCACATCGGCATACAATATCATTGCTACAACCGCACATCGGCATACAATGTTTAAGGATTGCTACAACCGCACCTCGGCATACAATCCGATTGCTACAACCCCACTTGGGCATACAATCGTTTGTAATCATCGCTTCAACCGCATATCGGCATACGACGTTACAACAGATTCATCTTAGAATCCCACAACACAAGAATGCATATCATGATGCTTCACTTACAAAATGAACCAATACACTCATGCAGTGCATACTTATTCACAACATAGTCATGCATTCATCACATATAATCCATCTACATTCACATCAATGGTATAACAACATACACATGTATCCAAACAAATCAATTTACGGTTTACCAGAAAAGTCGGTTAAAAGTCGACAAAACACACTATTCAGACATCATACATCCATCACCAATACATATCAATCATGCACAACATTTTATCACATATACTCACGTCATATAACAGCACACAAGCTATACGTTACATATCAAAAGCATGTAGCATGATAACACATCATTCGCATACCACTACGACGGTAAAAATCCAACAATACAACACTTTTTCAAAATCATGACTTAAATAAATCATCTACTGGCCTCCAACCCATTTTTATTAGAAAGAATATTTCATAAGCTTTCCAACGCTTCAAACGGGGACCAAAACGGATTTACGGTTCAAAAGTTACGATCGAAACAATTTTGAAAGAAAAACCTACAGTAGGCCTGACACGGGCGCCCGTGTTGTGGGACACGGCCCGTGTCACTCAAAAACCCAAATTTCTCATTTTTTCACGTTTCCACCCTCCATAGTCAGTGGGCTGACACGGCCACCCGTGTAGTGTGACACGGGCCGTGTCAGGGCCCAGAAATTGCATTTTTCATCGTCGGAAGCCTTCCGGACCTCCGATTTCGATTCCGTAAAAAGCTGCGATATCAGAATTCGACATACTACAATATTTCCATCATTAAAAATCTATCTAACAAATTTTCCATTTTTGAAATATTTTAAAACATAATTTTATCATTGAATTCTAAATTCGAACTCGATCGAAACCGCGGAAAAACACGCAAATAACCATTCCCGATTATACCCAAACCTTACCCCATGAAATATCAACCTATACCAATGTTACCAGACATATCCAAACACTCTCACTCGATCACAACCTCAATTTACACAAAAACCTCAATATATACCAAAAACTCAAAAGTTATAAATTCAACTCGATTCAATCAAACGATCACACTAAATCAAGGCCCAACATCACACGACTCTACTACGCGATATATTCCGAATTTCATCCGTGAAAACATTGATTTCTATCCATTTTTCTCCTTTCGACCTAGAATTGGAAAACTATGGGAAAACAAGAAAACCTTCACACAATCACACATACATAATCATACACAAAGTTAGGATAACAATATTTCACACCCTTACCCGATTAAATCGATTCCTAGAAGTGATATTCTTGAGTTTCCAAGCTTTTCCTCTTTTTCTCTCTTTTTCTCCTTTCTCTTCTTTTCTTTCTTCCCTTTTTCTTCTTCTCTTTTCTTTCTCTCTATTTTTCTCTCCTTTCTATTTCTATTCTCTTTTCTTTACTAACTTAGTAAATAATTAGGGAAAAGACTAAAATACCCTTACTCTCAATTATCTCCCAAACGATCCCAAAATGCGATAAAATATAATAACAGTACAAAACAACATATTATCACACCAAAGTCATAAGTAAAAATAATATAATACTCAAAATAATTAAATCGACTCGATTAAATAAAACGATCAAAACTGGGGCGTTACAACTCTCCCCCACTTGGAAATTTTCGTCCTCGAAAATATAACCGATCTCAACAACTCCAAACACGGCCCTCGCATCCGACCAAACAAACACTAGATCAACCAAAAGCACACCACAAATAACACAACTGACTAACCACCTGGCTAACAGCAGCAACAACAACGACAAGGCGCAAAGCCCATACAATGCACTTGCCGACCAACTCCCAACTCAAAGAATACACAAGCACAACTTGCTAGTTCACTCTCAAATACAAAATGTACCACATCACGCTTCCGCCGCGCACTCTGATTACCCGAAACCATCAAGACTATCAACCTCACGCTCAAAACCTAACTCTTTCTCATATCCACCAAAAATCACTCTTCACTGCCAATATATCCAACCACACTAAACACGAGCCTCTGTACTGCTCAAATAATTCCAATTCTCTGACCATCAAAACAGACACGCATAAAAATTTCCGACTTACACATCAGGCACAACAACATCCTTTCCCCAAGGATAATCCTAAACCAATTCATGACTCGCCACGAATCTTAATCATCCTCGTTGTCTCTATTCTTTCAGACCAACTCAATATTCAATATTCAATATTCTTATAATTACCAAACACTTCGAATCTAGAATCACAAAGATAATACTTCCTATAATCCAACATAACACAGCTACAACCAATTCCACAATAGTACTGATCCTTCCTCGAATCCTCAAATGTCGAAGAACATAAACCACAACTTACACAAACCACCACTCTTATCAAACATTCCAACAATTGTGATTCTAATCAAACTCAACCAACCTAAAAGGACCCTTAATGAATTCACCACTTAACCACATACCAGCACCTCTAATCCATCTCATCTTCTGATATAAGAATCTTCATCGACACAACAAAACAATCTGTAACCATTTCCTTAAATTCCAAACAATTCATTGCACACACTATCAAAGCCAGAAAGACACGTCCATTCCATCCAACATAATCCCCGTCTGCTATCAACAAGAGATTAAGGGTGATCAGTTCCTCAATTTGTCAATAGACAGTCGACAATCATGATAGGGCATAAACCATCTTTACCAAGCCATAACAACATTCCTTGCATCTTGTGCACAAAACCACCTAAGGCACCAATCCTTACTTGACATAAACCTTACCTCCGTATTCCCTTTGGAATCGGAAACCACACTGTCCAAACAACACTTACAATCGGTCAAACAACGGCACCCTAAGCCAACGCTCCTCACCTGAAGCCACTTGGAGAAGTACCAGCTTCTCCCCCACTTATAACATTCTCAATCCTGAAGAAAAAGGATTAGAAAAACCAGAAAGCACTGATAGTGTTCTACACACTTATCACGTACTAGGGAATAAACAACATCAACAATATACAACTGCCATGCCACACAGACTCAACAACTTGGCATTACCAATCTCTTGTCCAACAAGTCATAAACAAATTCAAACACTTTGCACACACATGAGAAATAAAAGAATAAGTCGCTCCCATATCCATAATAGCAATTAAAGGCGTACTATTAATAAAACATATACCTTTAATCAAACGATCCGCACTGGTAGTGTCTGACCCAGCTAATGCAAACACCTTTCCGCCCGCTTGAGCTTGTTTCGGTTTAGTACAGTTAGGACTAATGTGACCTACTTCTCCACAGTTAAAACACTTCATCATATATCTTCTACAATCATTAGCAACATGCCCAAGGATTCCACAGTTAGAACATTTCGGTACAGTCTTCCTACAATCAGTTACTTTATGACCCAATTCGCCACACCTGAAACACATTACGGGACCAGAACTTCCTCCTCCAGACCTCCTATCAAAGTTTCCCCTATGCTTGCCCTTATCAACGGGTGTCACATAAGGTCCACTTCGAGCTTGTTGCTTTCCCTTCCTCTCATTCAAACTTTTGTAATGTGTAGAACGAGCCTTACTATCTTCTTCGAAGATTCTACAACATTCCGTCATATCCGCAAACCTCCTTATCCTTTGATATCCCACAGCTTGCTTAATCTCAGGACGTAAACCATTCTCATATTTAATACACTTTGAGAACTCAGCAGTAATCGTAGCATAATGAGGATGGAATTGAACCAACTCCACAAATTTAGCAGTATAGTCCACCACAGACATACTACCTTGTTTCAGTTCAAGAAACTCTATCTCCTTCTTCCCCTTCACACTCTCAGGGTAATACTTCCTCAAGAATTCAGTACGAAATAAATTCCAAGTTACCTCTTCATCATCCACCTCAAGAACTTCACGCATACCGACCCACCAATCGTCGGCTTCTTCTTTCAGCATGTGAGATCCAAGCCTCACCTTATTCTCCTCCGCACAGTCCATAACTCTGAAGATCCTTTCAATCTCTTTCAACCACAGTTGAGCACCATCGGGATCAAATTTTCCTTTGAAGACCGGTGGTTGATTCTTCCTGAACTCGTCATTAGCACTTACATTCGGCGCACCCGGCACCGCCCTAGCCATTGCTTCCATAGCAGCAGCCATCGCATTATCGTTTCTACCAGCCATATTCTGATCATTCCCAAAAATAACAACAAAGGTTAAACAACAGTTCAACCAACACAACAACGAGACAGACAGAACTGACTCAACTCTGGCTCTGATACCACTTCATGTAACACCCCTTTCTATACCCCCAAATAATCAATTAAATCATTTAGGCACGTATTGAAAATTTGATCAGAGTATAATTGTAACTACGGCATAAAAAGAGAATGTCACATTATGCATGAAATTAAACACATACAACACCTGCTCACAAAGATATGCAACAGTGGGGTAACTTTCAAACAACAAAGGATCTCAGTCCTTATACCCACATCTCAATATTTAGAATAAAAGCGGAAACATCTAAAATATTGAATAACAACCACATATATACATCAACATATATATACATCATCCAATATGGATCACAAGCAACATCATGTTTATATACACAAATTCATCAGCAAGATACATATGCAAATGTATCACAAAAAGATCAAAACGTCCTAGCTACCCGGTGCTACATATCAGAGCCAACCGACCAACAAGGAAAATGAAGACACGCTTCACAAAAAGACCGCCAGATACCTAATCTGCAATGCCTCATAGAGCATCATAAAACAGCAGAAGAGTGAGAAATATTATCATAATAACAATGCATATAATTATATATCTCAACATAAAAATACACATATACCACATATTCTCACCATTCCATCATACCGCATAAACATACATATTATGTTTACTATGTCCCAATCATCACATCTCACTCAATATACATCGCAAGGCATATATATATAAAACCAAGCATATTCCTCATAATGCTTATCATTCGACATAAACACACATATTCATGTTTATCCATCCATGCACACCTGCACAATTCTACTCATTCCACATCAACATATACATATATATGTGTATTCATCAATGCACAAATACAATGATGACAAATGCAACTCATAGAGACCGACTCACGACTCTATGCAGATGCATTCGGTACCGACTCATCATCTCAAGTTCAATTGAAGAACTTATTGGAACCATTGCTACAACCGCACATCGGCATACAATATGATTGCTACAACCGCACCTCGGCATACAATGTTTACGGATTGCTACAACCGCACATCGGCATACAATATCATTGCTACAACCTCACGTCGGCATACAATGTTTAAGGATTGCTACAACCGCACCTCGGCATACAATGTTTACGGATTGCTACAACCGCACATCGGCATACAATATCATTGCTACAACCGCACATCGGCATACAATGTTTAAGGATTGCTACAACCGCACCTCGGCATACAATCCGATTGCTACAACCCCACTTGGGCATACAATCGTTTGTAATCATCGCTTCAACCGCATATCGGCATACGACGTTACAACAGATTCATCTTAGAATCCCACAACACAAGAATGCATATCATGATGCTTCACTTACAAAATGAACCAATACACTCATGCAATGCATACTTATTCACAACATAGTCATGCATTCATCACATATAATCCATATACATTCACATCAATGGTATAACAACATACACATGTATCCAAACAAATCAATTTACGATTTACCGGAAAAGTCGGTTAAAAGTCGACAAAACACACTATTCAGACATCATACATCCATCACCAATACATATCAATCATGCACAACATTTTATCACATATACTCACGTCATATAACAGCACACAAGCTATACGTTACATATCAAAAGCATGTAGCATGATAACACATCATTCGCATACCACTACGACGGTAAAAATCCAACAATACAACACTTTTTCAAAATCATGACTTAAATAAATCATCTACTGGCCTCCAACCCATTTTTATTAGAAAGAATATTTCATAAGCTTTCCAACGCTTCAAACGGGGACCAAAACGGATTTACGGTTCAAAAGTTACGATCGAAACAATTTTGAAAGAAAAACCTACAGTAGGCCTGACACGGCCGCCCGTGTTGTGGGACACGGCCCGTGTCACTCAAAAACCCAAATTTCTCATTTTTTCACGTTTCCACCCTCCATAGTCAGTGGGCTGACACGGCCACCCGTGTAGTGTGACACGGGCCGTGTCAGGGCCCAGAAATTGCATTTTTCATCGTCGGAAGCCTTCCGGACCTCCGATTTCGATTCCGTAAAAAGCTGCGATATCAGAATTCGACATACTACAATATTTCCATCATTAAAAATCTATCTAACAAATTTTCCATTTTTGAAATATTTTAAAACATAATTTTATCATTGAATTCTAAATTCGAACTCGATCGAAACCGCGGAAAAACACGCAAATAACCATTCCCGATTAAACCCAAACCTTACCCGATGAAATATCAACCTATACCAATGTTACCAGACATATCCAAACACTCTCACTCGATCACAACCTCAATTTACACAAAAACCTCAATATATACCAAAAACTCAAAAGTTATAAATTCAACTCGATTCAATCAAACGATCACACTAAATCAAGGCCCAACATCACACGACTCTACTACGCGATTTATTCCGAATTTCATCCGTGAAAACATTGATTTCTATCCATTTTTCTCCTTTCGACCTAGAATTGGAAAACTATGGGAAAACAAGAAAACCTTCACACAATCACACATACATAATCATACACAAAGTTAGGATAACAATATTTCACACCCTTACCCGATTAAATCGATTCCTAGAAGTGATATTCTTGAGTTTCCAAGCTTTTCCTCTTTTTCTCTCTTTTTCTCCTTTCTCTTCTTTTCTTTCTTCCCTTTTTCTTCTTCTCTTTTCTTTCTCTCTATTTTTCTCTCCTTTCTATTTCTATTCTCTTTTCTTTACTAACTTAGTAAATAATTAGGGAAAAGACTAAAATACCCTTACTCTCAATTATCTCCCAAACGATCCCAAAATGCGATAAAATATAATAACAGTACAAAACAACATATTATCACACCAAAGTCATAAGTAAAAATAATATAATACTCAAAATAATTAAATCGACTCGATTAAATAAAACGATCAAAACTGGGGCGTTACAATAAACCTCAAGAGTCCACTGCTTTCGTAGTTTGATTAGGAAAAAGATTTGAATTTGATGTATTTTAGACGCGTTAATTGAATCTGGATTTGAAGTTGTTAATATTTTTAAAGATGATTAAGTATTTTAATTGGATTGAAAGTTTTTAGGTTTAGGGATGGAAGATCGAAACGATCACAACCCAAGGCGTGCGCCACCTGAGCGATCGTTCCAGGACCCAAGGAGTGCTAGACCCCAAAAGCCCACTACTTCCACAATTAATTAGGAAAATGTTTAAGAAGATTGATTTAAATATTTTATAAGAGAATATTTCAAGTATTTCAAAGTTGATTATGATTATAAGTTAAAAGAATATTTGTAAAAGATTAAGTAGTTGTTTTTTTTTAAATTTGAATTAAGATTTATAAGTCAAAAGAGTTTTATTAAGGTTGAATGCTTTAGGTAGATTAAAATATTTTAAGTATTTTAGAAATGGAAGACAGAACGATCACAACCTAAGGTGTGCGCCCTAAGAGCGATCGTTCAAGGACCCAATGAGTGCTAGACGCTAAAAGCCCACTACTTCCACTATTGATTAGAAAAAAAGTTTAAATGTCTTAAGAAATGTTTTATACTTTGATTTAAGAAAGTAATTAATGATTAGACAAAAAAAGATTATGATTTAATTTTGATTTGGAAAAAAAGATATTTTTAAAAGTTAAGAAAATAAATAGAAAAGTAATTTTTGGATTTAGAATTAGAGAAATTGGATTAATATAATTAATTAAATTAAAATCAAATATTTAATAAAACTAATCATTAAACCAATTAGCTAGTATTAAATAAATAATTTTAATAAAATTAATAAGAATTAATTCAACTAATAGGTCTTAAAGATTTTTCTAAAAAAAGATTAATAAAAAAAAAAGTAGTGTTTTATATAAAAAAAACTCTAAAAAACAAAAGGAATGGGCCAGCAATATAAGAAATTGGGGGGTGCTAAAGAAGCAAATTCCAGGCCCAAAGTAAAATAGGCCCAGCGCTGGGAAGGTCTACCATGGACCTCAGTCAACTGTTGACTGTTGGCTTAGATCTGGAGCGCTGATTGCTTATAGAGTCAACTGTTGACTCATATCTGATGGCCAAAATGATAGGGTGCACGGTACGACCTGAAGATAGCGCGCATGGGATTCAAAGAAAATGTAGCAACCGGTGACACTTGTCACCGGTGGGTGGAGACACCCAACCACCCACCAAACCAAACGTTACTAAGCCAAAAAGGAGAGAATGAGATCACATAACCTCAATTTTTTTCTTCTCTACTCGTTCGCCTCTCTCTAACTCACGTTATCATTCTCTCAAAAGACCTACCGGAAACCTAGAAACGGCCGGAGAAGCGGCGGCGCGCGGCGGCCTCCACCGTCTTCTCCGGCGAAACCAACCCTAAACCAAAAAATATCTACACATACCCCTCATAATTTTCCATCCTCTTTCCAAATCCAGTACCTATTTTTTCCAAAACGCACGCAATCCCTCAGATCGATTTCATTCCCAACATAAACCCTAACCCGTAAAAAAATAAGCAAATCGAAGCAAATGAGGGAAAATACACAACAAACAGCAACGAAGATTCAAGAAAAAACAACCAGATTCAAGGTGAAAGAAGGATTAAAGGAACTACGTCTGCAAGATCTCCTCTGTGGATTTTCAAAACGCAATCAGGTATTTGATTCCAACCTTCCCCTTTTTTCCTGTCCGCTATCCTTCTCCTCCTCCTCCTTTGATTTCTTCTTTACGTGTTGTTTGAGTAACGTGAGAGGCTTAGCTCGTCTCTATCAGAATTTCAGTGTGAAATTCTGTAGAGATTTAGAATGGAAGCTTTAGAAAATTAGGGTTTGTGGTTCCTTGCGCCGCCGTGTCTTTTAGGGTTTTCTAGGTTTTGATTTCTGCAGAGCTTCGCTAGATTTCATGGGTCCCTCCTGCTGATGATTAATGTTCTATTTATAGGGGATTTCGGGCTTGGTTGGTACGTGTGATTCAAGGAATTCTCAGAGGAATATCCTCTAATTCGTGTGAGTATGAGCTGAGAATTTGCGATTCTGTTAGAGAGGATCCTCGTAGTGGGATTTTGTGGGCCAAGGCTGATGGTGACTCATTTTGGATTTGTCTGTAGTGAGCTTCTAGAACGTGTGGATCCCCTTGAAAACTTGTTGCTGAAAATTGAATTTTGTTTGTAGTAACTCTGCTTTACCGCTGTTAAATTCTGGTGATTTTCAATTTGTTCTTATGTGAATACTTGGAAAAAATGATCTTTGTTTTGCACTTGACTTGTAAACTTTTTGGTAAGTTTTGGGAGTTTAATCAATATTCAATATTATCATCAAGTTAATTATTTCTCAAGTGTTTAGTTGAACTTTCCTTTTTGAAATAACCAAACAATTCAATTTCTTGATCAAATATCATCTCTTGGTTATGTAGGTGGTATAGATGCACTCATGTGCATTGTAAGGTGATCATGCCAGGGTACGAAATCAGGAGATTTGAAACGAATTGAAGTCACTCTCCCAAGGTCCCCAGATGCTCTTCCTACATTTGTCCTGGCTCTTCAACCAAAGCCTAGAGGTGAGAATGAAAAGAATTTTTAAAACCTTTCTGGCACTGCAATTGATATTCACAACAAGCTTTCGGTTGCATAATAGGTACCAAGCTTTCTATTGCACATGGAGTTTTCCGTCTATGCCATGCTTACTTCTTTCTTGCGAATGGCCTTGCATCTTCCTTCCCAAATTAAAAGGTATCCATTCATTACTCCTCTAAATATTGTCTCTGCTAACCCTTGAAAAGAGCCTATTCAATAGTATGACTTGTGAATTTTGAATCCATCATGGTATGGCATTTTGTTGTTTTTTTTGTGTAACCTCATGTGCAACAAATACTTGTTAAAGGCTGCTATGCACCTTTTGTGACTTAAGACTTGAATTTTGCATTCATGCTGACTTTTCTTGTTCTGTTTCTTTTTTCATGTACGTATCTTGCCATGAGGAATAGTGATGCTCTTGGGTGCAAGTAGCAGCTTTGGCATGTCTTTAACTTCAAGATTAAAGTGAGAAGAAGCAATTTGATGGAGCTAACATGAAGACTTGGTAAAGCGAATTGGCATGGAGGGGAAAACCTCGAAGGTTGTTCTTGAGGCTTCGCGTGAAGACTTGGCATATCTTGGCTTTTGAAGAAATTGTCACGACCTGGCTCGAGCGGAGCAGCTTTTCAACACTTGATTGTGAGTTGTGCTAAATTTTCTTGCAGCTTGTATGTATGTGTCGTGCATTAGCTAGTGTTGCGTATTGGATTTGGCTTGTTTTCACGACTTGTAAATGTGACTGATGAAACCTATCCTTTGTTTTTGCTTGACAGTAATAGCTTGATGGCTAGAAATGAAGTTTGGAGAGCAAACAGGCTCACGTATGGAATTTGGCTCAAAGGAATGACAGCCTGGAGTTTAATCCTTACTTTGGGTCCTATGCTTAGCAATAAATAACTAGTAGACTAGGATTTTATATAACTCTGTAGGACCATCCAAACACTTGAATTTTGAAACTTCTTTTGTATATTGGAATTCTTTTCATCTTGTTTCGTAATTCTGAGTTGTATCCTACTATTTTGGTGTGTTGATGTACTGATAATGTTGCAGCATATAGAATTTGTACACTTCGTTTTTGGAAGAAAGTCCATAAGTCTTAGTTTGATAGCTTTATTTTTTAAGGTATTTTAACTAAGTGCTTCTTTTCAAGTCATGGTCATTCGTGACTTTATTTTGTGAAGAGATTTGTGGAATTTTTATTGTACCGCAACTTCGCCAATTTGGTATTACTTTCTAAGCATGAACGTGGCTTAACATCACCTCAATTTGGGCTTTCTACACACGGTTTGCCAAGGGACCAGTTATGATATGAACTCATGTCTCCTCATCTTGAAATGAGGTCTTTAAAATCCTACATATTTGACATTTGTGAATTGCATAATAACTTCGGTTCATTGCTGCCTTTGTAATTGTGCATTGTGACCTTAGCTCTTATGACCTTCACAGACTTGAAATATCTTAAGATTCGAAGCAGCCATGATTCAAAATGGTACCTTAGAACTTCTTGAAACCAACATCTCAAAACTTATCATGTCGAGGCTTCACGGGAAGCTCTTAGTCTCCACATAGTATGTAGCTTGAAATAAATTCTAGTATGGTTTGAAGGATGATCTTGGAAGAATTTCGAGAGTTTGACAGTCACTTGTAACACACTCCAATTATGCTTTGCTTATAACTTTTGAACAATACTTGGATTGAATTGCGCATTGGATCCGTAAAGGTCATGCTACTTACTATGTACATGGTCTAAAATCATCCATTCATTTTTTGAATCTATTCACACTTATATGAATGGCCATTTCTTATCTTGCTTTAACCATACAGCCTCAGTGTCACACTTGGAATATGGTTAAAAATCTTCTTGATTATAGTTTAAAATTAGTTTGAAGCCAATTGATCATGTCTTGACTGAATAACCATAAAACTAGAGCCTCAATCCTCCTTATCCCTTCTTGACATCATAGCAAACCCAACACAAGCTAGTAAGCATTTCAAACACATGCCAAACCCTTATGACCTGAATTTTAGAGTCAACACGAAAATTTGGTGTAGAAAACATACAATAGGTAGGACAAATTTCGGGTATGACAGTATGACACTTACTTATTTATTTGAAGCCTCATTTTTTCTTGAAATTTAAATAAATAAATTTTATTTCCCAATTGTCAAGAATAGTCGGAACAAAATACAAAAAGCAAGGGTTGCTTAGGACTGATGAGTATTATGCCTGGGGTGGCTTGGCCACGGTCTTGGGTTTGGCGCCGATGGAACTCATGCCTTTGATGGCGGCGTTGAAGCGTCTTCTGGCCGCGTCGATGTCCCCGTACATCGTCACTACTCGTCCCCTGGTCGTGTAGTACTTCATTTTGAGGTGGACCGTTGATGGTACTGCCGTTAGTTCAGCCAGGGTGGTCCTCTCGAGGATGCAGTTGTAAAGGGATGGGCATTCGACCACCAGGAAACGGATCTTCACCTGTTGGACAGTATTTCGGCCCCGAATGTGACCATCAGATCCACGTAGCCCCATGGTCTGGTGGTGGTTCCATTGAACCCCTGTAGATCTGAACCGACGTACGGGGTCAGATGCCTTTCGTCGAGCTGAAGGGTTCCAAACAGATGGGCATACATGATGTCAACCGAACTTCCCTGGTCGACTAGGATCCTTCGAACGTCAAAGTTCTCCATCTCTGCCCTGACCAAGAGGGGAATAGTGGCGTTTGGCGCTCCCCCGGGGAGTTCCTCGAGGTAGAAAGTGTTAGGGTTGGAGTTTCCCCGCACTTTCTCGAGAGTCGTTGTCTTCGCCGACGTTGCGGATTCCAGCTCTTCAAATTTCCGCTTGATCGATCCGACGAACAACTTCTCGGGACCATCCCCGGAGTTGACGATCACCCTGGGGAAGCTTTCCCAGGTGCTACGGGCAGTGACGGGGTCCTCGTGGGGGAAGGTCGCCCACATGTTGCGAATTGCTTCTTGGCCTTCAATGATTGGGGGGACAAAGAAATCTTCGGGTCGGGTGACACTGAGGGCGACCTGAAGGCGACTCTCATCGGGAGGAGGTGTCATCTCCTCGACATTCTGGGCTTCCCGGAAGCTGGGACGATGGGTGTCATTCTTCTGGGCGTATTTCTTTAGGTGCCCTTCCTTGATCAGAATTTCAATCGCATCTTTGAGATGGATGCAGTCTTCTGTGACATGCCTGTGACTCCGGTGGAACCTACAGTATTTCGACTTGTCAACGTTTGATTTGGGGCCAGTGGGCTTCGGAAAGCGGACTCTTCCTTACACAAATTCTGAGTTCTGGTACTCGGAGAGGATTCGCGCGCGGGGCGCGTTGAGCGGGGTGTATTCCGTGAATCGGCCTGCTGGTCCGCGCGGTTCACGAGTATCGCGGGGGCGATTGTCTCTCTTTCTTTCTCCTCCTCGTCGGGGAGGAGAGTCTTCTTCTTTGCGGCCGCGGGGGCCTTCTTTGCGTCTCGACTCAAGGGAGGTTTGTGCTGCCTCCGACTCCTCGAGCTCGATGTACGACTATGCCCTTTGGAGGAGATCCGCCAGACGACGGGGTCTGCGGAGGCCTACAGACATGGCATAGTCAGATCCAAAACGTAGCCCGTGGATAATCAAATACTTCTTCATGTCGTCGGTCGTATGGACCTCGAAGGCTTCTCTGTTAAATCTCTCAATGTAGTTCCGGAGAGATTCGTTCTTCCCCTGGAAGATGCTTTCTAGGGCAGTTCCCGTCTTCGGGTGTCGACGAGATGCAGTAAAATGTTTGTTGAAGCGTTGTCTTAGTTGCTTCCAGGATGTGATCGACCCGGGTGCCAGACCCTTGTACCAAGTCATGGCGCCCTTCCTTAAAGGGGTGGGGAACAACCTGCACTTGATGGCTCCCCTGACGTTTCTGAAGTCGAGCATGGCTTCGAAACTTTCGAAGTGGTCGTCAGGGTCGGACAGGCCGTCGTAGTTTCCCAGCTGCGGAGGTTTCTCCATGCCCGCAGGAATTGGGGCGTTCATGATCTCCCACGACAGAGGGGTCCTCTGGTCGTCGTCGTCACTTCCTGTCGGGGACATCGAGGGGGATCGCCGATGCCGTGGAGGGGAATTGCTCGAACGATGCCTCGGCCTCTCCTCGGTCTGCTTGGACTTCTTGGTGGTGGTGGAGGCCCTGGGTTCCTTCCGAGGCGGGGAACGAGGGCATTTCTGGGAGATCGTCGGCTGGGGGCGCTCAAGACGTGGCCGACGACCCTCGCGCACCGGCGAGGGGGTCCGAGATTCATCTGAAGGAGTCCTTCGCGGGGAAGGGGAACAACGAGGCGACGGTGGACGGCGATGTCTTCGCGGGGAAGATCGACGTTCCCGCCCTTGCTCCAGTGCTACAATTCTGGTATTCTGGTGTACGATCAGCTGACTGGTCTGATTGATCAAGGTGAACAGGGCCACGGTGCTCGTGTCTGCATTGGGCGGAGGAGCAACTGGCTGAAAAACGGTTTGCTGATCGTCTTGGTGGGCGGCGTTGTAAGCCACATCTTGGGAGTCTGGGGAGGCGGTCTGCCCGTCTCTCACGTCGCCTTCTTCGACGTGGAGGGCAACGGCGTCTTCGCGGTGGTTCCCGTTATCGAGTTGCGTGAGGACGTTGTCTAGAGCTTTGTTAGCAAACGGATTGCCGGCCATGATGGTGATGAACGAGAGTTGCTTTGGTTTATCAAAGGAAAAACGGGGAAGCAAAGGGTTCCCACAGACGGCACCACTGATCGTACATGGATCATGTAACACCCCTTTTCTATATCCCCAAATATTCCATATATCATTTTGGCACATATTAAAAATTCTGTCAGAGTATAATTATAAACATAGTATAAAAGAGGTATGTCACATTATACATAAAATTAAAACATTCAACACCTGCTCAACAATTGATATGCAACAGTGGGGTAGCTTTGCAACAGAGGAACTTAGTCCTTACACCCACATCTCAATATTTAGAATTAAAAGCGGAAAATCTAAACATTGATTAACATCAACATATATACATATATATATATATATATATATATATATATAATCAAGTATTATCCACCAACGTAAATCATGTTTACATAAACATTCATCAACAAGATACATGTACAAATGTATCACAAAAGAATCATAATCGTCCTAGCTACCCGGTGCTACATATCAGAGCCGACCGACCAAAAGAATGAAGACACGCTTCACAAAAAGACCACCAGCATACCTACTCTACAATGCCTCATAAAGCATCATAAAACAGCAGAAGGGTGAGAAATATTATCATAATAACAATGCATATAATTATATATCTTAGCATAAAAATACACATGTTCTACATCCTCACCACAATTCATCACAACCCACTCATATACATCACAATGTATATAGATATATATACATAACCAAGCGTATTCATCATGCATACTTTCACAATTCTCATCATTCCCCATAAACATACATATTAATGTTTATTCATCAATACTCAATTATAAAGATGATAAATGCAAATCATAGAGACCGACTCACGACCCTATGCAAATGCAATGCGGTACCGACTCAATCATCTCAAGTTCACTCAGGAACTTATTGGAACCATCGCTCGTTACCAATGTAACTCCCCGTCGGGCCTACGATGTTCACCCATTGCTCACACCTCACATAGGCACACAATGTTTATGGATCGCTCACACCCCACACGGGCACACGACCCGATCGCTCACACCCCACATGGGCACACGATCGTCTATAATCATCGCTCACACCCCACATGGGCACACGACGTTATAGCGGATTCCCTCTGGAACCAATCCGTCGCTCACACCCCACATGGGCACACGGCATTACAGGATGCATATCATGATGCTTGACACCCAAGAACTCATGACAATCAAGTGCATCTTCACACATATATGCAACCATAATCATGTATATATTTCAACTCATCATCTTATTATTCATGCATTGAAAACAATTCAAACAATGCATTTCAACCATAAAGGCCACCAACCACATACATTGGAATTTCACATAAACAATGCATATCATCACAAACCACAACAATCATACAATCACAATTACTTCCACAAGGGATTCACACCACAAAGGCTACCCACAATGTAACACCCCAATCCCCATCGCGAATAAATAATACCTAAATAAATCAGAGTAACTAAAAATTTATTTTTCCGACAGAGACAGGGATGCCACACTTAAAGAAATAAAATACAATCCCTGCTCAACAACTTTAATACATAGCACTAAATATAATGCCCACAAAGGGGAAACTTTTTCCAACTAAAGGAAAGGTCAATTATGGAATAAAACGGAAAGATCCATAATTGGCTTGTTTTACAAAATAAATCATTTTAGAACCTCCACTATATATATATACAAAAGTACTACTAAATACATCCAACAAATATATAAACATATATATATAATCGTTCCCCGACTCCCGTGCTACGTATCAGAGCAGACACCAAGACCGACAACATAACGGAGGGCTAATCTCCATAAAAAGACCTCCAGCAACTCTAATCTACAATGCCTCATAGAGCATTATAAAACAGCAGAAGGGTGAGAAATAACAACTAAACCAAGATTGCATAATAATATGCCACAACACAAATAATTCACATATATAATATTTCTCACCACATACATCACATACTAACACATATAGCATGCCACCAATACATAACATATCCCTAACAATTCAACCACCTAGCATATAACGATTATACCAATATAATCACATATCATACGTTTCCACACAAAACATAACACTCACAACCAATGCATTTATCACCTATGCATAATGATTTACCAAAGCTATCACAATCTCAACACATCACAATTCAATGCACAATTTCCACACATAATCAATCAAATCATGATTTTCCACACATAATGCATCCATTCACAATTCTCACACATAATCAATCCATGATTTTCCACATATAACCAATGCAATCATAATTCATGCAGATGCAAAGAGACCGACACAACGACTCTCTATGCAAATGCATATGCGGTACCGACTCAATCATCTCAAGTTCACTCAGGAACTTATTGGAACCATCGCTCGTTACCAATGTAACTCCCCGTCGGGCCTACGATGTTCACCGATTGCTCACACCCCACATGGGCACACAATGTTTATGGATCGCTCACACTCCACCTGGGCACACGACCCGATCACTCACACCCCACACGCGGGCACACGATCCGATTGCTCACACCCCACCTGGGCACACAATCCGATTGCTCACACCTCACATAGGCACACAATCTTTTGTAATCATCGCTCACACCTCACATAGGCACACGACATTACAACGGATTCTCATTAGAATCACTCAACACAAGAATGTACATCATTATGCTTCACATACAAAATGACTCAAGACATTCTTATAATGCATACATGTATACAAACATTGTCATGCATTCATCTCTTACAATCACATACAATTCATCAATATGAATTATTTCACCATCTTTATTCATACATTAGAAATCAATCCAAAAATGCATTTTCTTGCCATACGGCCACCAATTAGCATACATTGAACTTCACGTAAGCAATTCATTTCCACACATACATGTAATCATAAACATGCATATAAACCAATTACAACATATCACATTCATTTGCCTTTCGGCCACACTTTATCATCACAACATGTCATCACATGCACTATCATTACTCAACATCATACAAGGCATACACATTAATATCAATGCCACATTGTATGTTACACAACCAATATACACATCATCATATTCATGCATTGAAAACAATTCAAACAATGCATTTCATCACCTACCACAACAATCATACAAATCACAATGACTTCCACAAGGGATTCACACCACAAAGGCTACCCACGACACATCATAACAACATACATTGATATTCAATCAAACAATGTATTTTTACCACACAACAACATCATTAATCTCGCCTCGAAGTCTAATCCAACACAATGCACATAACTGCCACAAGGCCATAAACCATCATCACAACATTCCATCATGTATATTCACATCATATAACAGCACACAAGCTACATGTTGCATATCAAAAGCATATAACACGTTAACACACAAATCGCACGCAAATACGACGTTAAAAGTCGAAAAAACGACACTATTCCAAATTCCTGACATAATTTAATCGGCTAACAATCCCAAAATTATCATCATAAGAAAGTACATTTTATAAGCTTTCCATTGGTACAAAGAACGTCCCGATCCGAGTTACGGATCAAAAGTTATGCAGTTTCAAAGAAAACAAAACAATCAAAATTCCCTAGCAGCGCCCGACGCTACCCAAAGACCGCCCGGCGGTGCTCCCTTCGCCTCTGCATCGCCCGGCGAAGCAGCGGCGAAACTTCCTCCCCTAAAACTCAAAAGAGGCAGAAACATGGAACCTCTGCGCCTCTCAAAATCGCCCGGCAGAAGGACGAACCGCCCGGCGCTCCAAAGCTTTCGCCCGGCGCTCTGCACCAGATGCAGAAACATTCTGCTGCGTGCACACTGTTCCAAAACCCCCAAAAATCCCATTTTCCTTCCCAAATCCATTCCAAACAGTGAAACAAGCATCAACAAAGGTTCATAGGCACAGGGTGATCATACAACACGATTTATATCGATTTTTATCCGCGAAAACATCGATTTCTAACAAATTCCCTAATTGCGACCTAAACGGAAAACTATACGAAACGATCCACCCAACACACAAAACATACACATATACATATACAAGCAAGAGATAATTGAAACTTCTCACCCTTACCCGATTAATCGAAGATCACGCTTTGCTCTTGATGATTTTCCTCTTCTCCCTCTTTTTCTCCTCTTCCTCTTCTTTTCTCTTTTTCTTCTTTCTCTCCCCTTTTTCTCTCTATTTCTTTCTCTTTTCTTATTATAACAAATATCTACTCCCCACAAAGACCAAAATACCCCTCAACTCAAATATCTCGCAAACGCTCTCAAAACGCGATAAAACATAAACAGCGATAAAAATATACTTCGGGAAATAAAAGTTGAAAAGAAATTATAATTTGATGCAAATATTTTACCTATCAATGAAATTAACCTAATTAGCGGGTAAAACACTCAATTCATATAAATGAAAATAATAAAATAAATTCACACATTCCATAAATTCACATAATCGAAATAATTAAATACAATAAAACAAATCGGGGCGTTACACACAACACATCATAACAACATGCATTGATATTCAATAAAACAGTCTATTTTACCATACAACAACATCATTTATGGATCGCTCACACCCCACACGGGCACACGACCCGATTGCTCACACCTCACCTAGGCACACAATCATTTGTAATCATCGCTCACACCTCACATAGGCACACGACGTTACAACGGATTCTCATTAGAATCACACAACACAAGAATGTACATCATTATGCTTCACATACCAAAATGACTCAAGACATTCTTGAAATGCATACATATTCATATCATATTCATGCATTCATCCCATACAATCACATACAATCTATATCCATTCACATCAATGCACTATTGTATGATTCACATCCAAAACACACATTCAAAAAGGTAAAAGTCACTAAATAACACTATTCCCGACTTTCCGACTTATTTAATCAGCCAATAATTTTCAAAATTATTTTTACAAGAAAGAACATTTCATACTCTTTTCAACGATATAAAGAATGTTAAAATCGGATAACCGAGTCAAAAGTTATGAATTTTAAAAGAAAGGAAAATTACTTGAAAAGAAACAAAGTGCCCGGCGACTGGAACATTTCGCCCAGCGCTCTGGGCATTTCGCCCGGCGAAACCTCAATTTCGCCTTCACTTCGCCCAGCGAAGTAGGGGCGAAGGAAACCCCCAAAAACGTGAACAAAACCAGTAGCGTGACTACCCCTCGCCTCTCAATTTCGCCCAGCGACTTAGGGGCCAAAGTCACGTTTCGCCCGGCGCTCTGGGCATTTCGCCCGGCGATTCACACCAGACAGCCATGCCCAGCAGCGTGGCTTCATCATCAAAACCCCCATTTTCTCATTTTTCCACCAATAGATAGCATCCATATCAGTTCCCCAAACCTCAAACAACATCAACAAAACATTTATGCATTCAAAATCATGTGTCGATCATCATTCACAACATTTTCTACATTTAGGGTTTATGTAAAAACTCATAAAAATCAACAACAACAACAACCCAATCAAACATAATGATATACATTGATGAGATAATAAGATTTCACAGCCTTACCCGATTAAATCGATTCCTAGAAGTTGTTTTGAAGATTTCCAAGCTTTTCCTCTTTTTCTCTCTTTTCCCCTTTTCTTCTCTTTTCTCTTCTTCCTCCTTCTTTCTCTCCTTTTTCTTCTTCTTATCTCTTTTCCTTTTCTATTTCTTTTCCTACTTTCTTTTTTTCTCATTTTCTTTTCTTTTTTTCTACACAAATTCAATTAATTCATTTTCTCACATAATTCTATTTCCACTAAATTTCTAACTTACTATTAATTGAGAAATGTCCAAAATACCCTCCATTCTAATTTCCCCGAAAGCTCTCAAAAACGGTAAAATATCATAACATGTCAACATAGCATATTAACACACCAATTTCACAAATAAAATAATGTATCGCTCAATTTAAATAAAAGACTCAACAAAATGGGAATAATCGGAATCGGGGTGTTACAACTCTCCCCCACTTTAGAAATTTTCGTCCTCGAAAATATTTCCTGATTCAAACAACTCCGGATACGACTCTCGCATCCGACCGACAAACTAACATGCCCACAAAAGTCATACCACGAATAACAAATATGACAAACCACCTTGCTAACAGCAACCACAATAACGACACGGCACAGGAATTAGCTATGCGCACTCGAACCGTCACCATGGAAACAAGGCAACAACACAACCAAGAACACAAGTTCCATGACACAACATCGACTAAACAACCTCCACACAACCATAATACCAACATCCTTGTCACGCAACATTATTACAACCATGCTACGATTCCCAAATCGACTATATAACCAAAACATCCATCTACACAGTAGCCCATGAATAATAGTTAAACTTTTCACATATCACTTCCATCCTGAAACGTCCAATGGTCTCAACACTCCTACACGTTTCCAATGTTCAACCTATGAACTCTTACCAGTCCCACACGCATATACGAATCATGTCACCTCATGCTTCCGTTGCACACTCTGATTACTCATAACCATCAAAACTGACATGTATAAAAACTTTCGACTTAACTTATCACGTACGACACTAACTTTTCCCAAGGATAATCTAATCCAAATTCATAACCCATCACAAATTCTAACCATCCTCATTGTCTCATACTCTATTCCTTCAAACCAACCAAGTACTTAAAACTCTTGCGATTACCCAACACTTCGAGCCGAGAACCATAAAAATAATACCTCCAAATTTTCCAACAAAATACAATCGCGACTAATTCCCAATCCAGAATAACATAGATACCTTTATGAATCCTCAATTGTCGTAAAGCATAAGCCACGACTTTACCCTCTTGCATTAACACACTGACTAGATTCATCAAGGACGCATCCCAATACCCCACAAACGGTTCATCAGGGTCACACAGAACCAAAACTGGAGCCGTAGACAACTTCTACATCAGCTCCCCACAACTTACTCACAACGAACGTCCAAAACAAACGAATCACCCTTTGCAAGTCAATTGAGATAACAGAAGTACGAACTTAGCAAAGTCTCCAATAACCAGCGGTAATAACCAACTAAAGTCCAAAAAGCTTCTAAGTACTTTAACCGACTTTGGAGTCCCTCAACGTAGAACTGCATCTACTCCCGATGAATCCACAACAAATACCACCATCAGAAATAACATATCCAAGAAAACTAACCTTTTCAACCAAAATTCTCACTTGAATAACTTAGCATAACACTTTGTCTCTTTTCAACACTTGCAAGTCAATTCTCGACCACTCTACTCGTTCTTCCTCCGAGTGTATAACAGATCCAAATATCCTCAATGAAAACCACTACAAACTTATCCAATTAAATATAGAAGATACAATTCCTCTACTCCACAAACAATGCGGACGCATTACTAACACCAAGCAACGTCACTGTACGTTGTAATGCCCAATCCAAATTCCAAAAAGTATAAATTCTCAAAGCTTTTGCAAAACTTTTCACTGGGTAACTGGCTACTCACACCCAAGCTTAACCGAGTAATTAACAACCTATTCCGATGATAACAACATAACCAGTCACATCAAATCAATCAAAGCCTTAACTCACACAATCCACCACTCTTATCCAACATTCCATACACTTGCAACTCCATTCAAACTCAACCAAGCCAAGAGAACTCTTAAATATTACACCCACACCTAGGGTTTCCTCAAAATTTCCATTAATGCTCTAAAACTCCAAAGACTCCAAACCTCACCCGAGATCCAAGTTTTACTTTCTATAGTCTCAATACCAATACCATCATGCTTGTTATTCCATTCAATCATCATTCCCTGTTGGTACTAACAAAGCTGGAGCTCTCTAGGACCACACCTTAATGTTCCATCCAAAAACACATCCGAAAACCATGCACAACTGACGACCCATCACTATGGCTTCTTGCCAATTCCCAGAACACTATCATCACAGACAAAACAAATTTCTTAGTCCCATCTACTAAGAGTTTCCTACTTACTTAGCAGACATAAACCTCCACTATTCACCTTCGTCCAATTAAGTTCAATCTCTACTCTCTGAGAAGCAGTCCCTAATAATACCCAATCATTCTCTCTCAATTACTTCCCAACTTGACCAACATATGGATACCTCGAATCTGTCTCCTCTTCCAATATAAGAATCTTCTTCGACTCAACAAAACAATCCGTAATCATTTTCTTAAATTCCAAACAATTCATTGCACACACTATCAAAGCCGGAAAGACCCGTCTATTCCATTCAACATAATTCCCGTCTACTATCAACAAGAGATTAAGGGTGATCAGTTCCTCAATTTGTCAATAGACATCCGACAATTATGATGGGGCATAAACCATCTTTACCAAACTATAGTAGCATTTCTTGCATCCAGTGCACAAAACTACCTAAGGCACAAATCCTTAGTTGACATAAACATTACCTCTGCCTTCCTTCCAGAACCGGGAACAACGCTGTCCAAACCACACTTATAATCTTGCAATCAACGGCACATTGAGCCCACGCTCCACAACTGAAACAACTTGGAGAAGTTCTAGCTTCTCCCCCACTTATCTCAATCTCACACCTGAAGACAAAGGATTACCAAAAACCAGGAAGCACTGACAGTGTTCCACACACATATCACGTACTAAGGGACAAACAACAACGACATTATTCAACTGTCACACCAACAGACTCAACACTGGCTTTGATACCACTTAATGTAACACCCCCTTTCTATACCCCCAAATATTCCTATAATCATTTAGGCACATATTAAAAATTCCGTCAGAGTATAATTATAAACATAGTATAAAAGAGGTATGTCACATTATACATAAAATTAAAACATTCAACACCTGCTCAACAATTGATATGCAACAGTGGGGTAGCTTTGCAACAGAGGAGCTTAGTCCTTACACCCACATCTCAATATTTAGAATTAAAAGCGGAAAATCTAAACATCGATTAACATCAACATATATACATATATATATATATATATATATATATATATATATATATATATATATATATATATCATCAAGTATTATCCACCAACATAAATCATGTTTACATAAACATTCATCAACAAGATACATGTACAAATGTATCACAAAAGAATCATAATCGTCCTAGCTACCCGGTGCTACATATCAGAGCCGACCGACCAAAAGAATGAAGACACGCTTCACAAAAAGACCACCAGCATACCTACTCTGCAATGCCTCATTGAGCATCATAAAACAGCAAAAGGGTGAGAAATATTATCATAATAACAATGCATATAATTATATATCTTAGCATAAAAATACACATGTTCTACATCCTCACCACAATTCATCACAACCCACTCATATACACCACAATGTATATATATATATATATATATATATATATATATACATAACCAAGCGTATTCATCATGCATACTTTCACAATTCTTATCATTCACATAAACATACATATTCATGTTTATTCATCAATACTCAATTATAAAGATGATAAATGCAAATTATAGAGACCGACTCATGACCCTATGCAAATGCAATGCGGTACCGACTCAATCATCTCAAGTTCACTCAAGAACTTATTTGAAACATCGCTCGTTACCAATGTAACTCCCCGTCGGGCCTACGATGTTCACCCATTGCTCACACCTCACATAGGCACACAATGTTTATGGATCGCTCACACCCCACACGGGCACACGACCCGATCGCTCACACCCCACATGGGCACACGATCGTCTATTATCATCGCTCACACCCCACATGGGCACACGACGTTATAGCGGATTCCCTCTGGAACCAATCCGTCGCTCACACCCCACATGGGCACACGGCATTACAAGATGCATATCATGATGCTTGACACCCAAGAACTCATGACAATCAAGTGCATCTTCACACATATATGCAACCATAATCATGCATATATTTCAACTCATCATCTTATTATTCATGCATTGAAAACAATTCAAACAATGCATTTCAACCATAAAGGCCACCAACCACATACATTGGAATTTCACATAAACAATGCATATCATCACAAACCACAACAATCATACAATCACAATTACTTCCACAAGGGATTCACACCACAAAGGCTACCCACAACACATCATAACAACATACATTGATATTCAATAAAACAATGTATTTTACCATACAACAACATCATTTATGGATCGCTCACACCCCACACGGGCACACGACCCGATTGCTCACACCTCACTTAGGCACACAATCGTTTGTAATCATCGCTCACACCTCACATAGGCACACGACGTTACAACGGATTCTCATTAGAATCACACAACACAAGAATGTACATCATTATGCTTCACATACCAAAATGACTCAAGACATTCTTGAAATGCATACATATTCATATCATATTCATGCATTCATCCCATACAATCACATACAATCTATATCCATTCACATCAATGCACTATTGTATGATTCACATCCAAAACACACATTCAAAACGGTAAAAGTCACTAAATAACACTATTCCCGACTTTCCGACTTATTTAATCAGCCAATAATTTTCGAAATTATTTTTACAAGAAAGAACATTTCATAATCTTTTCAACGATATAAAGAATGTTAAAATCGGATAACCGAGTCAAAAGTTATGAATTTTAAAAGAAAAAGGAAAATTACTTGAAAAGAAACAAAGTGTCCGGCGACTGGAACATTTCGCCCAGCGCTCTGGGCATTTCGCCCGGCGAAACCTCAATTTCGCCTTCACTTCGCCCAGCGAAGTAGGGGCGAAGGAAACCCCCAAAAACGTGAACAAAACCAGTACCGTGACTACCCCTCGCCTCTCAATTTCGCCCAGCGACTCAGGGGCCAAAGTCACGTTTCGCCCGACGCTCTGGGCATTTCGCCCGACGATTCACACCAGACAGCCATGCCCAGCAGCGTGGCTTCATCATCAAAACCCCCATTTTCTCATTTTTCCACCAATAGATAGCCTCCATATCAGTTCCCCAAACCTCAAACAACATCAACAAAACATTTATGCATTCAAAATCATGTGTCGATCATCATTCACAACATTTTCTACATTTAGGGTTTATGTAAAAACTCATAAAAATCAACAACAACAACAACTCAATCATACATAATGATATACATTGATGAGATAATAAGATTTCACACCCTTACCCGATTAAATCAATTCCTAGAAGTTGTTTTGAAGATTTCCAAGCTTTTCCTCTTTTTCTCTCTTTTCCCCTTTTCTTCTCTTTTCTCTTCTTCCTCCTTCTTTCTCTCCTTTTTCTTCTTCTTATCTCTTTTTTCTTTTCTATTTCTTTTCCTACTTTCTTTTTTTCTCATTTTCTTTTCTTATTTTCTACACAAATTCAATTAATTCATTTTCTCACATAATTCTATTTCCACTAAATTTCTAACTTACTATTAATTGAGAAATGTCCAAAATACCCTTCATTCTAATTTCCCCGAAAGCTCTCAAAAACGGCAAAATATCATAACATGTCAACATAGCATATTAACACACCAATTTCACAAATAAAATAATTTATCGCTCAATTTAAATAAAAGACTCAACAAAATGGGAATAATCGGAATCGGGGTGTTACAACTCTCCCCCACTTTAGAAATTTTCGTCCTCGAAAATATTACCTGATTGAAACAACTCCGGATACGACTCTCGCATCCGACCGACAAACTAACATGCCCACAAAAGGCATACCACGAATAACAAATATGACAAACCACCTTGCTAACAGCAACCACAATAACGACACGACACAGGAATTAGCTATGCGCACTCGAACCGTCACCATGGAAACAAGGCAACAACACTGTAACACCCCTTTCTATACCCCCAAATAATCAATTAAATCATTTAGGCACGTATTGCAAATTTCATCAGAGTATAATTGTAACTACGGCATAAAAAGAGAATGTCACATTATTCATGAAATTAAACACATACAACACCTGCTCAAAAAGATATGCAACAGTGGGGTAACTTTCAACTATAAAGGATCTCAGTCCTTATACCCACATGTCAACATTTAGAATAAAAGCGGAAACATCTAAACATTGATTCACAAACATATATACATATATATATATATACATATATATATATATCATACTCCAATAGTAGTCACCAATATCATTCATGTTTACATAAACATTCATCAGCTAGATACATGTACAAAAGTATCACAAAAGCTCATAAACACATCCTAGCTACCCGGTGCTACATATCAGAGCCATACGACCAAAAAGGAAACGAAGCCACGCTTCACAAAAAGACCTCCAGCATACCTACTCTGCAATGCCTCATAGAGCATCATAAAACAGCAGAAGGGTGAGAAATATTATCATAATAACAATGCATATAATTATATATCTCAACATAAAAATACACATATACTACATATTCTCACCATTCCATCATACCACATAAACATACATATTATGTTTACTATGTCACAATCATCACATCTCACTCAATATACATCGCAAGGCATATATATATATAAAACCAAGCATATTCCTCATAATGCTTATCATTCAACATAAAGACACATATTCATGTTTATCCATCCATGCACACCTGTACAATTCTACTCATTCCACATAAACATATACATATATATGTTTATTTATCAATGCACAAATACAATGATGACAAATGCAACTCATAGAGACCGACTCACGACTCTATGCAGATGCATGCGGTACCGACTCATCATCTCAAGTTCAATTGAAGAACTTATTGGAACCATTGCTACAACCGCACCTCGGCATACAATATGATTGCTACAACCGCACCTCGGCATACAATGTTTACTGATTGCTACAACCGCACATCGGCATACAATATGATTGCTACAACCGCATCTCGGCATACAATGTTTACTGATTGCTACAACCGCACATCGGCATACAATATGATTGCTACAACCGCACATCGGCATACAATCCGATTGCTACAACCCCACATGAGCATACAATCGTTTGTAATCATCGCTTCAACCGCATATCGGCATACGACGTTACAACAGATTCATCTTAGAATCCCACAACACAAGAATGCATATCATGATGCTTCACATACAATGACCCATGACATTTAATATGCACACATACACACATCCATAATCATGCATTTATCATCAAATACCACACATAGTATTTTCTTGCCCTTAGGCCACAAATCATCATCACAACATGTATTCTCATCACACCACAACACACACTTCATACAACATTCATATTAACAGCACAGTGTACATTACACATCAAATTCACACAATTATAACAGCAAAAGTCGACAAAACGACACTATTCCCAATTTCCGACATAATTAAATCGGCCAACAATCTCAAAAACCTATTTTCATTATAAAGAACATTTCATAAGCTTTCCAACGATATAAAGAACGTCCCGATCCGAGTTACGGATCAAGAGTTACGGAATTTAGAAAATAGATAAAATTTTGAAGTCCCAGACCGCGCTGAGCGGCCTCTCGATTGCGCTGAGCGGGCTCGCTACTGCCTGGTGAGGTTACATTTTTTCAAAATCGCGCTGAGCGGGCACCTGCGCGCTGAGCGGGCTCTGCGATTTTCAGAAAAATTCCTCTTCGCAAATTCACCCCAAAAATCCCATTTTTCAACCAAATTCAATTCTAACAGCAAAACAAACATCAACAATTGTTCATACACACAGTGTGATCATACAATACAGTTTATATCGATTTCCGACCGTAAAATCATCGATTCCGAATCATTTTATCGTTTTCGACCTAAAACTCCAAAAACCATGGAAAACAAGAAAACATCCAAGCAACTCATACATAATGATACACATTGATAAGATAATAAGATTTCACACCCTTACCCGATTAAATCGACTCCGAAAGATTGATCTTGGTGATTTTCCACACTTTTCTCTTTGCTCTTCTCTTTTCTCCTCTCTTGCTCTCTTTCTCCCTTTTCTCTCTTTTCTCTCTATGTTTCTTTCTTTTCTTTTCTTACTTATACTTTTCTTTTCTTTCTACTTCTATTACTTTTCCATTTCTTTTTCACAAAATATCTAACTAACTAACTAACTAAAATATCATTAAGTGTGAAATGTCTAAAATACCCTCCAATCTAATTTTCCCCGCAAACTCTCAAAAACGGTAAAACATCATAACATGCAAACATAACATATTAATACATCAATTACACAAATAAAAATAATTATCACCCAATTAAAATAAAAGACTCAACCAAAATGGAATAAAAAGGAAATAATTGAAATCGGGTCGTTACAAACACAACCAAGAACACAAGTTCCACGACACAACATCGACTAAACAACCTCCACACAACCATAATACCAACATCCTTGTCACGCAACATTATTACAACCATGCTACGATTCCCAAATCGACTATATAACCAAAACATCCATCTACACAGTAGCCCATGAATAATAGTTAAACTTTTCACATATCACTTCCATCCTGAAACGTCCAATGGTCTCAACACTCCTACACGTTTCCAATGTTCAACCTATGAACTCTTACCAGTCCCACACGCATATACGAATCATGTCACCTCATGCTTCCGTTGCACACTCTGATTACTCATAACCATCAAAACTGACATGTATAAAAACTTTCGACTTAACTTATCACGTACGACACTAACTTTTCCCAAGGATAATCTAATCCAAATTCATAACCCATCACAAATTCTAACCATCCTCATTGTCTCATACTCTATTCCTTCAAACCAACCAAGTACTTAAAACTCTTGCGATTACCCAACACTTCGAGCCGAGAACCATAAAAATAATACCTCCAAATTTTCCAACAAAATACAATCGAGACTAATTCCCAATCCAGAATAGCATAGATCCCTTTATGAATCCTCAATTGTCGTAAAGCATAAGCCACGACTTTACCCTCTTGCATTAACACACTGACTAGATTCATCAAGGACGCATCCCAATACCCCACAAACGGTTCATCAGGGTCACACAGAACCAAAACTGGAGCCGTAGACAACTTCTACATCAGCTCCCCACAACTTACTCACAACGAACGTCCAAAACAAACGACTCACCCTTTGCAAGTCAATTGAGATAACAGAAGTACGAACTTAGCAAAGTCTCCAATAACCAGCGGTAATAACCAACTAAAGTCCAAAAAGCTTCTAAGTACTTTAACCGACTTTGGAGTCCCTCAACGTAGAACTGCATCTACTCCCGATGAATCCACAACAAATACCACCATCAGAAATAACATATCCAAGAAAACTAACCTTTTCAACCAAAATTCTCACTTGAATAACTTAGCATAACACTTTGTCTCTTTTCAACACTTGCAAGTCAATTCTCGACCACTCTACTCGTTCTTCCTCCGAGTGTATAACAGATCCAAATATCCTCAATCAAAACCACTACAAACTTATCCGATTAAATATAGAAGATACAATTCCTCTACTCCACAAACAATGCGAACGCATTACTAACACCAAGCAACGTCACTGTACGTTGTAATGCCCAATCCAAATTCCAAAAAGTATAAATTCTCAAAGCTTTTGCAAAACTTTTCACTGGGTAACTGGCTACTCACACCCAAGCTTAACCGAGTAATTAACAGCCTATTCCGATGATAACAACATAACCAGTCACATCAAATCGATCAAAGCCTTAACTCACACAATCCACCACTCTTATCCAACATTCCATACACTTGGAACTCCATTCAAACTCAACCAAGCCAAGAGAACTCTTAAATATTACACCCACACCCAGGGTTTCCTCAAAATTTCCATTAATGCTCTAAAACTCCAAAGACTCCAAACCTCACCCGAGATCCAAGTTTTACTTTCTATAGTCTCAATACCAATACCATCATGCTTGTTATTCCATTCAATCATCATTCCCTGTTGGTACTAACAAAGCTGGAGCTCTCTAGGACCACACCTTAATGTTCCATCCAAAAACACATCCGAAAACCATGCACAACTGACGACCCATCACTATGGCTTCTTGCCAATTCCCAGAACACTATCATGACAGACAAAACAAATTTCTTAGTCCCATCTACTAAGAGTTTCCTACTTACTTAGCAGACATAAACCTCCACTATTCACCTTCGTCCAATTAAGTTCAATCTCTACTCTCTGAGAAGCAGTCCCTAAAAATACCCAATCATTCTCTCTCAATTACTTCCCAACTTGACCAACATATGGATACCTCGAATCCGTCTCCTCTTCCAATATAAGAATCTTCTTCGACTCAACAAAACAATCCGTAATCATTTCCTTAAATTCCAAACAATTCATTGCACACACTATCAAAGCCGGAAAGACCCGTCTATTCCATTCAACATAATTCCCATCTACTATCAACAAGAGATTAAGGGTGATCAGTTCCTCAATTTGTCAATAGACAGCCGACAATTATGATGGGGCATAAACCATCTTTACCAAACTATAGTAGCATTTCTTGCATCCAGTGCACAAAACTACCTAAGGCACAAATCCTTAGTTGACATAAACCTTACCTCTGCCTTCCTTCCAGAACCGGGAACAACGCTGTCCAAACCACACTTATAATCTTGCAATCAACGGCACACTGAGCCCACGCTCCACAACTGAAACAACTTGGAGAAGTTCTAGCTTCTCCCCCACTTATCTCAATCTCACACCTGAAGACAAAGGATTACCAAAAACCAGAAAGCACTGACAGTGTTCCACACACATATCACGTACTAAGGGACAAACAACAACGACATTATTCAACTGTCACACCAACAGACTCAACAAAAGACTCAACACTGGCTTTGATACCACTTAATGTAACACCCCCTTTCTATACCCCCAAATATTCCTATAATCATTTAGGCACATATTAAAAATTCCGTCAGAGTATAATTATAAACATAGTATAAAAGAGGTATGTCACATTATACATAAAATTAAAACATTCAACACCTGCTCAACAATTGATATGCAACAGTGGGGTAGCTTTGCAACAGAGGAACTTAGTCCTTACACCCACATCTCAATATTTAGAATTAAAAGCGGAAAATCTAAACAATGATTAACATCAACATATATACATATATATATATATATATATATATATATATATATATATCATCAAGTATTATCCACCAACATAAATCATGTTTACATAAACATTCATCAACAAGATACATGTACAAATATATCACAAAAGAATCATAATCGTCCTAGCTACCCGGTGCTACATATCAGAGCCGACCGACCAAAAGAATGAAGACACGCTTCACAAAAAGACCACCAGCATACCTACTCTGCAATGCCTCATTGAGCATCATAAAACAGCAAAAGGGTGAGAAATATTATCATAATAACAATGCATATAATTATATATCTTAGCATAAAAATACACATGTTCCACATCCTCACCACAATTCATCACAACCCACTCATATACATCACAATGTATATATATATATATATATATATACATAACCAAGCGTATTCATCATGCATACTTTCACAATTCTCATCATTCCACATAAACATACATATTCATGTTTATTCATCAATACTCAATTATAAAGATGATAAATGCAAATCATAGAGACCGACTCACGACCCTATGCAAATGCAATGCGGTACCGACTCAATCATCTCAAGTTCACTCAGGAACTTATTGGAAACATCGCTCGTTACCAATGTAACTCCCCGTCGGGCCTACGATGTTCACCCATTGCTCACACCTCACATAGGCACACAATGTTTATGGATCGCTCACACCCCACACGGGCACACGACCCGATCGCTCACACCCCACATGGGCACACGATCGTCTATAATCATCGCTCACACCCCACATGGGCACACGACGTTATAGCGGATTCCCTCTGGAACCAATCCGTCGCTCACACCCCATATGGGCACACGACATTACAAGATGCATATCATGATGCTTGACACCCAAGAACTCATGACAATCAAGTGCATCTTCACACATATATGCAACCATAATCATGCATATATTTCAACTCATCATCTTATTATTCATGCATTGAAAACAATTCAAACAATGCATTTCAACCATAAAGGCCACCAACCACATACATTGGAATTTCACATAAACAATGCATATCATCACAAACCACAACAATCATACAATCACAATTACTTCCACAAGGGATTCACACCACATAGGCTACCCACAACACATCATAACAACATACATTGATATTCAATAAAACAATGTATTTGACCACACAACAACATCATTTATGGATCGGTCACACCCCACACGGGCACACGACCCGATTGCTCACACCTCACCTAGGCACACAATCGTTTGTAATCATCGCTCACACCTCACATAGGCACACGACGTTACAACGGATTCTCATTAGAATCACACAACACAAGAATGTACATCATTATGCTTCACATACCAAAATGACTCAAGACATTCTCGAAATGCATACATATTCATATCATATTCATGCATTCATCCCATACAATCACATACAATCTATATCCATTCACAGCAATGCACTATTGTATGATTCACATCCAAAACACACATTCAAAACGGTAAAAGTCACTAAATAACACTATTCCCGACTTTCTGACTTATTTAATCAGCCAATAATTTTCGAAATTATTTTTACAAGAAAGAACATTTCATACGCTTTTCAACGATATAAAGAATGTTAAAATCGGACAACCGAGTCAAAAGTTATGAATTTTAAAAGAAAGGAAAATTACTTGAAAAGAAACAAAGTGCCCGGCGACTGGAACATTTCGCCCGGCGCTCTGGGCATTTCGCCCGGCGAAACCTAATTTCCGTCTTCACTTCGCCCAGCGAAGTAGGGGAGAAGGAAACCCCCAAAAACGTGAACAAAACCAGTAGCGTGACTACCGCTCGCCTCTCAATTTCGCCCAGCGACTCAGGGGCCAAAGTCACGTTTCGCCCGGCGCTCTGGGCATTTCGTGTAACACCCCCTTTCTATACCCCCAAACAAGCACATAATCATTTAGGCACATATTAAAAATTTCGTCAGAGTATAATTATAAACATGGTATAAAAGAGATATGTCACATTATACTTTAAATTAAAACATACAACACCTGCTCAACAATTGATATGCAACAGTGGGGTAACTTTGCAACAGAGGAACTTAGTCCTTACACCCACATCTCAACATTTAGAATAAAAGCGGAAAATCTAAACATTGAATAACAACAACATATACACATATATACATAAATACATGTATCATCAAGTATTCTCCACCAACATCATTCATGTTTACATAAACATTCATCAACAAGATACATATACAAATGTATCACAAAAGAATCATAGCCATCCTAGCTACCCGGTGCTACATATCAGAGCCGACCGATCAAAAGAATGAAGGCACGCTTCACAAAAAGACCACCAGCAACCTACTCTGCAATGCCTCATAGAGCATTATAAAACAGCAGAAGGGTGAGAAATATTATCATAATAACAATGCATATAATTATATATATATCTTAACATAAAAATACACATATTCCACATTCTCACCACAATTCATCATAACTCACTCCTATACATCGCAATTTATATATATATATATCTATTCACAACCAAGCATATACATCATGCATACTTTCCCAATTCTTATCATTCCATATAAACATACACAATTATGTTTATTCATCAATGCACCATTATAAAGACGATAAATGCAAATCATAGAGACCAACTCACGACTCTATGCAAATGCAATGCGGTACCGACTCCATCATCTCAAGTTCACTCAGGAACTCTGCTGGAACCATCGCTCGTTACATCACTGTAACTCCCCGTCGGGCCTACGATGTTCACCCACCGCTCACACCCCACAAGCGGGCACACAGTGTTCATGGATCGCTCACACCCCACAAGCGGGCACACGACCCGATCGCTCACACCCCACAAGCGGGCACACGATCATCTATAACCATCGCTCACACCCCACAAGCGGGCACACGACGTTATAGCGGATTCTCATTGGAATCCCTCAACACAAGAATGCACATCATTATGCTTCACATGCAAAATGACTCAAGACATTCTTGAAATGCATACATATTCACATTATATTCATGCATTCTTCTCATACAATCACATACAATTTATATACATTCACATCAATGCACTATTGTATGATTCACATCCAAACACACATTCAAAACGGTAAAAGTCGCTAAATAACACTATTCCCGACTTTTCCGACTTATTTAATCGGCTAACAATTTCCATATCATCATAATCATATAGTACAGCTTAATAGCTTCACAATGATACCAAGAATGTAAAAATCGGACAAACGAAACAAAAGTTACGGACTAAACCGAAAACGACATTTTGAAAAATCACATTTTTACATTCCTCCTGTCCCTACGCGTATCACTATTCTCATACGCGTACTGCTCTGATTTCTCGCCATTCCCATACGCGTATTGCCAATGCCCATACGCGTATGGGCAGAACCATTTTCCTTCACAAATTCACGTTTTCAAAAACCATACGCGTACGCCCAATGCCCATACGCGTATCACCAGAGGGCCGGGAACAGCCACATTCCATACGCGTATTGACCCAAAAACAGGCCAATGATACGCGTAACGCCTGGCTCATACGCGTATGGACATGCCCCTTACGCGTATGGCCAGGGGAAACCTAGAACAATTCGGCAGAACTGAGTTCTGCGTTTTCCACCCCAAAATCCTCCAATTCATCATCCAATCTCAGAAAACAACAATTTGAAGTGTAACAATACATATCAAACATGTATAGACAACCAAGAACACAAACAACAAGAGTTTTAACACATTTGGATCAAATTCTAATCAATTTCTCAAAAATGGTTTATACCCAAACCTTATAAAAATCAACAACAACAACAACATAATGATACATAATCATATACATTGATAAGATAACAAGATTTCACACCCTTACCCGGATTCCAAGCTTACTAGTTGATTGTTCTTGATGATTTCCTAGTTCCCCAAGTTTTTCTTCTCTTTCTCTTCTTCTTCTTTCTTTCTCTCCTCTTTCTTTCTATCTTTCTCTTCTATCTATTTCTTTTCTTTTTCCTTTCTATTTATATTTCTATTCTCTTTTTCTATCTTTTCTATTTTCCACTCAAATACAATTAATTCATTTTCTCACAAAATTCTACACTTAATCATTTTTCCAACAATTTTTTACTAAATTTCTAACTTACTAATAATTGAGAAATGACTAAAATATCCTTCATTCTAATTTCCCCGAAAACTCTCAAAACGGTCAAATATCATAACACGTCAACATAGCATATTAACACACCAATTTCACAAATAAAATAATTTATCACCCAATTTAAATAAAAGACTCAACAAAATGGGAATAATTGGAATCGGGCGTTACAACTCTACCCCACTTTAGAAATTTTCGTCCTCGAAAATATTACCTGATTCATACAACTCCGGATACGATTCTCGCATCCTACTCTCTAGTTCCCAAGTCATATCGCCTTCCGCAGCGCCTCCCCACGCTACTTCCATAAGTGCAATATCCTTGCCTCTTAGCTTCTTAACTTCACGGTCCAAAATCCTAATCGGTAAAGTTTCGACCGTAAGGTTATCTCTCACTTCAACCTCGTCCATAGGAATAACATGTGACGGATCCGGAACATACTTCCGAAGTTGCGAAACGTGGAATACATCATGCAAATTCGAAAGATTCGGAGGCAACGCCACACGGTAAGCCACAACACCAACTCGTGGAAAAATATGATATGGACCAATAAAACGAGAAGTCAACTTCTTCGACTTCAAAGCACGACCCACACCCGTAACCGGCGTAACTCTCAAAAACACATGGTCGCCTTCTTGAAACTCAAGATCTTTTCTCCTCTTGTCATGATAACTTTTTTGTCTACTTTGAGAAGCTTTCATCTTCTCACGGATAAACTTCACTTTCTCCGTCGTTTGTTGTACCATCTCCGGTCCAACTATCGTCCTCTCACCGGTTTCATGCCAACACAAAGGCGTCCGACATCTCCGACCATACAAAGCCTCAAATGGCGCCATACTTATACTTGAATGAAAACTATTATTATAGGTGAACTCAATCAATGCCAAATAACTATCCCAAGCACCACCTTGCTCGAGCACACAAGCAAGCAACAAATCCTCCAACGATTGAATTGTCCTCTCGGTTTGACCATCCGTTTGCGGATGATAAGCCGAACTCAATCTTAGCTTAGAACCCAAAGCCTTTTGTAAACTCTCCCAAAACCTCGACGTGAATCTAGGATCTCTATCCGATACAATACTCTTAGGAACTCCATGCAACTTCACAACCGCAAGAATATAAATCTCGGCTAACCTCTCCAAAGGATAACTAATATCGATTGGAATGAAGTGAGCAGATTTAGTAAGCCTATCAACAATTACCCAAATATCATTATGACCTCTTTGCGTATTCGGCAATCCCGTAACAAAATCCATCGATATACTATCCCATTTCCACTCCAGAATGTCCAACGGTTGCATCAATCCACTAGGCTTTTGATGTTCCACCTTAGACTTTTGACAAGTTAAGCACGCATACACAAATTGAGCCACATCTCTTTTTAACCCGGACCACCAAAAGATTTTCTTCAAATCTTGATACATTTTATTCGCTCCCGGATGAATACTTAAGTTACTTCGGTGTCCCTCTTCCAATATCATCTTCTTCAACTCCGCATCATCGGAAATACAAATACGACCACGGAATCTCAAAACTCCAAAATTATCAACCTTGAAATCCTCATTCTCATTCATCATCAAATCAACGAATTTCAAATCCAACTTTTGCTTTTCACACACGGTTGCAAGAAAGTCATTTGTAACATGTAGCATACCAAGTCTCACACTTCTTGGCGTCATTTCACAAACCAAACTCAAGTCTCTAAAATTCTCCAAAAGTTCCCATTCTCTCATCATAAATGAGGACATATGTAACGACTTCCGACTCAAAGCATCGGCCACCATGTTTGCCTTATCCGGATGGTAATTCAAACCAAAATCATAATCCTTCAGAAGCTCTAACCACCTCCTTTGTCTCATGTTCAACTCTTTTTGATCAAATAAATATTTCAAGCTTTTGTGATCACTAAAAACTTCAAATCTTGCACCATAAAGATAGTGCCTCCATATTTTCAAAACAAACACCACGGCCGCTAACTCCAAGTCATGTGTAGGATAATTCTTTTCATGCACTCTCAATTGTCTTGAAGCATAAGCCACAACTTTTCCATCTTGCATCAAAACACCACCTAAACCAACCAATGAAGCATCACAATACACAACAAATGGTTCCGTAGGATTTGGAAAAATCAAGATCGGAGCCGTTGTCAACCTTCTTTTTAGCTCATTGAAACTCTCTTCACAATGAATATCCCAAATGAAAGCCTTTCCTTTACAAGTCAATTGCGTTAACGGAAGTGCCAACTTCGAAAATCCCTCAATAAACCTCCGATAATAACCCGCCAAGCCTAAAAAGCTTCGAATCTCCGTAACCAACCTAGGAGCCTCCCATTGCATCACCGCATCAATCTTGGATGGATCAACACTAATACCACTACCGGAAATAACATGTCCAAGAAAACTTACTTCTGACAACCAAAACTCACATTTCGACAACTTAGCATACAATTGTTTCTCTTTCAAAATTTGTAACACAATCCTCAAATGCTCTTCATGCTCCTCTTGAGACTTAGAGTAAATCAAAATATCGTCGATGAACACAACCACAAAACGATCCAACTGTTCATGAAAAATACGATTCATGTATTCCATAAACACACCCGGCGCATTAGAAACCCCGAATGGCATCACAGAATATTCGTAATGGTCATACCGTGTCCTAAAGGCCGTCTTTTGAATATCCTCTTCTTTCACACGAATCTGGTGATATCCCGATCTCAAATCAATCTTGCTAAAAACACACGCACCAACCAATTGGTCCAACAAATCATCGATCCTTGGAAGCGGATACTTGTTCTTAATTGGCACCTTGTTCAAATGTCGATAATCAATGCATAACCACATACTCCCATCCTTCTTCTTTACCAACAATACCGGAGCACCCCAAGGAGAAACACTTGGTCTTACAAATCTCTTGTCCAACAAGTCATTCAATTGCTTCTTCAATTCTACCAACTCCGATGCCGACATACGATACGGTGCCATCGAAATCGGTCTAGTACCCGGAACTAGATCAATAGAAAACTCAACTTCTCTTTCCAGCGGTACATCCGTAATATCCTCAGGAAACACCTCAGGAAAATCACACACAACAGGAAACACATCAAGTGACATCTGACTATCCACAGTTAAAGATGCAAACAACCCGAACAACTGAGCTTCGTCCGCCAAAAGTCTCTTCAACTCTTTAGTAGACAAGAAACTCGAGTCTTCGTCCTCTTCCAAAGAAGGAAACCTCACTAACTTATGATAGCAATCAATATGAACCCTATTAAATTGCAACCAATTCATACCCAAGACCACATCCAACCCTTCCAACGGCAAACACACTAAATCCATTTCAAAGTCTTTGCCATAAATGGTCAAAGGACAACTCAAACAAACCAAAGAAGTAGTTACTGACCCCATTGCGGGAGTATCAATAACCATCTTACTATCCATCATAGACAACACAAGATTCAAACGCTTCGCGCACTCAGACGAAATAAACGAATGAGTCGCTCCAGTATCAATAATAGCGACTAAAGGTGTACTATTAATAAAGCAAGTACCTTCAATCAGACGGTCTGCACTGGAAGTCTGAGTTCCTGCCAAAGAAAATACCTTCCCACCAGTTGGAGCTTTCTTCGGATTCGGACACTTCGTGCTAATGTGACCAAGTTCCCCACAATTATAGCACTTCACCATATTCCTTCTACAATCGGTAGTAGCATGCCCAAGGCCTCCATAGTTAGAACATTTCACCACAGCCTTCCCACACTCAAATGATTTATGACCTATTTCACCACACTTATAACACTTAATGGGACCAGAACCTCCTCATCCAGATCTCTTCTCAAAGTTTCCCCTATGCTTGCCCCTATCAGCGGGTGTCACATAAGGTCCACTTCTAGCTTGTTGCTTTCCCTTCCTCTCATTCAAACTTTTATAATGTGTAGAGCGAGCCTTGCTATCTTCCTCGAAGATTCTACAACATTCCGTCAAATCCGAAAACCTTCTTATCCTTTGATATCCCACAACTTGTTTAATCTCAGGACGCAGACCATTCTCATATTTAATGCACTTTGAGAGCTCAGCTGTAATCGCGGCATAATGAGGATGGAATTGAACCAACTCCACAAATTTAGCAGTATAGTCCACCACGGACATACTACCTTGTTTCAATTCAAGGAACTCCATCTCCTTCTTCCCTTTCACACTTTCAGGGTAATACTTCCTTAAGAACTCAGTACGAAATAAATCCCAAGTTACCTCTTCATCATCCACCTCAAGAACTTGACCCATACCGACCCACCAATCGTCAGCTTCTTCCTTCAGCATGTGAGACCCAAGCCTCACCTTATTCTCCTCCGCACAGTCCATGACTCTGAAGATTCTTTCAATCTCTTTCAACCAAAGTTGAGCACCATCGGGATCAAATCTTCCTTTGAAAACCGGTGGTTGATTCTTCATGAACTCGTCATTAGCATTCACAGTCGGCGCACCTTGCACCGCCCTAGCCATTGCTTCCAAAGCAGCAGTCATCGCATTGTCGTTTCTACCAGCCATATTCTGATCATTCCCAAAAATAACAACAAAGTTAAACAACAGTTCAACCAACACAACAACAAGACAGACACAACTGACTCAACTCTGGCTCTGATACCACTTAATGTAACACCCCCTTTCTATACCCCCCAACAAGCACATAATCATTTAGGCACATATTAAAAATTTCGTTAGAGTATAATTATAAACATGGTATAAAAGAGATATGTCACATTATACTTTAAATTAAAACATACAACACCTGCTCAACAATTGATATGCAACAGTGGGGTAACTTTTCAACAGAGGAACTTAGTCCTTACACCCACATCTCAACATTTAGAATAAAAGCGGAAAATCTAAACATTGAATAACAACAACATATACACATATATATATAAATACATGTATCATCAAGTATTCTCCACCAACATCATTCATATTTACATAAACATTCATCAACAAGATACATATACAAATGTATCACAAAAGAATCATAGCCATCCTAGCTACCCGGTGCTACATATCAGAGCCGACCGATCAAAAGAATGAAGGCACGCTTCACAAAAAGACCACCAGCAACCTACTCTGCAATGCCTCATAGAGCATTATAAAACAGCAGAAGGGTGAGAAATATTATCATAATAACAATGCATATAATTATATATATATCTTAACATAAAAATACACATATTCCACATTCTCACCACAATTCATCATAACTTACTCCTATACATCGCAATGTATATATATATCTATTCACAACCAAGCATATACATCATGCGTACTTTCCCAATTCTTATCATTCCATATAAACATACACAATTATGTTTATTCATCAATGCACCATTATAAAGACGATAAATGCAAATCATAGAGACCAACTCACGACTCTATGCAAATGCAATGCGGTACCGACTCCATCATCTCAAGTTCACTCAGGAACTCTGCTGGAACCATCGCTCGTTACATCACTGTAACTCCCCGTCGGGCCTACGATGTTCACCCACCGCTCACACCCCACAAGCGGGCACACGGTGTTCATGGATCGTTCACACCCCACAAGCGGGCACACGACCCGATCGCTCACACCCCACAAGCGGGCACACGATCGTCTATAACCATCGCTCACACCCCACAAGCGGGCACACGACGTTATAGCAGATTCTCATTGGAATCCCTCAACACAAGAATGCACATCATTATGCTTCACATGCAAAATGACTCAAGACATTCTTGAAATGCATACATATTCACATTATATTCATGCATTCTTCTCATACAATCACATACAATCTATATACATTCACATCAATGCACTATTGTATGATTCACATCCAAACACACATTCAAAACGGTAAAAGTCGCTAAATAACACTATTCCCGACTTTTACGAATTATTAATCGGCTAACAATTTCCATATCATCATAATCATATAGTACAGCTTAATAGCTTCACAATGATACCAAGAATGTAAAAATCGGACAAACGAAACAAAAGTTACGGACTAAACCGAAAACGACATTTTGAAAAATCACATTTTTACATACCTCCTGTCCCTACGCGTATCACTATTCTCATACGCGTACTGCTCTGATTTCTCGCCATTCCCATACGCGTATTGCCAATGCCCATACGCGTATGGGCAGAACCATTTTCCTTCACAAATTCACGTTTTCAAAAACCATACGCGTACGCCCAATGCCCATACGCGTATCACCAGAGGGCCGGGAACAGCCACATTCCATACGCGTATTGACCCAAAAACAGGCCAATGATACGCGTAACGCCTGGCTCATACGCGTATGGACATGCCCCTTGCGCGTATGGCCAGGGGAAACCCAGAAAAATTCTGCAGAACTGAGTTCTACGTTTTCCACCCCAAAATCCTCCAATTCATCATCCAATCTCAGAAAACAACAATTTGAAGTGTAACAATACATATCAAACATGTATAGACAACCAAGATCACAAACAACAAGAGTTTTAACACATTTGGATCAAATTCTAATCAATTTCTCAAAAATGGTTTATACCCAAACCTCATAAAAATCAACAACAACAACAACATAATCATACATAATCATATACATTGATAAGATAACAAGATTTCACACCCTTACCCGGATTCCAAGCTTACTAGTTGATTGTTCTTGATGATTTCCTAGTTCCCCAAGTTTTTCTTCTCTTTCTCTTCTTCTTCTTTCTTTCTCTCCTCTTTCTTTCTATCTTTCTCTTCTATCTATTTCTTTTCTTTTTCCTTTCTATTTATATTTCTATTCTCTTTTTCTATCTTTTCTATTTTCCACTCAAATACAATTAATTCATTTTCTCACAAAATTCTACACTTAATCATTTTTCCAACAATTTTTTACTAAATTTCTAACTTACTAATAATTGAGAAATGACTAAAATATCCTTCATTCTAATTTCCCCGAAAACTCTCAAAACGGTCAAATATCATAACACGTCAACATAGCATATTAACACACCAATTTCACAAATAAAATAATTTAACACCCAATTTAAATAAAAGACTCAACAAAATGGGAATAATTGGAATCGGGCGTTACAACTCTACCCCACTTTAGAAATTTTCGTCCTCGAAAATATTACCTGATTCATACAACTCCGGATACGATTCTCGCATCCTACTCTCTAGTTCCCAAGTCATATCGCCTTCCGCAGCGCCTCCCCACGCTACTTCCACAAGTGCAATATCCTTGCCTCTTAGCTTCTTAACTTCACGGTCCAAAATCCTAATCGGTAAAGTTTCGACCGTAAGGTTATCTCTCACTTCAACCTCGTCCATAGGAATAACATGTGACGGATCCGGAACATACTTCCGAAGTTGCGAAACGTGGAATACATCATGCAAATTCGAAAGATTCGGAGGCAACGCCACACGGTAAACCACAACACCAACTCGTGCAAAAATATGATACGGACCAATAAAACGAGAAGTCAACTTCTTCGACTTCAAAGCACGACCCACACCCGTAACCGGCGTAACTCTCAAAAACACATGGTCGCCTTCTTGAAACTCAAGATCTTTTCTCCTCTTGTCATGATAACTTTTTTGTCTACTTTGAGAAGCTTTCATCTTCTCACGGATAAACTTCACTTTCTCCGTCGTTTGTTGTACCATCTCCGGTCCAACTATCGTCCTCTCACCGGTTTCATGCCAACACAAAGGCGTCCGACATCTCCGACCATACAAAGCCTCAAATGGCGCCATACTTATACTTGAATGAAAACTATTATTATAGGTGAACTCGATCAATGCCAAATAACTATCCCAAGCACCACCTTGCTCGAGCACACAAGCACGCAACAAATCCTCCAACGATTGAATTGTCCTCTCGGTTTGACCATCCGTTTGCGGATGATAAGCCGAACTCAATCTTAGCTTAGAACCCAAAGCCTTTTGTAAACTCTCCCAAAACCTCGACGTGAATCTAGGATCTCTATCCGATACAATACTCTTAGGAACTCCATGCAACTTCACAACCGCAAGAATATAAATCTCGGCTAACCTCTCCAAAGGATAACTAATATCGATTGGAATGAAGTGAGCAGATTTAGTAAGCCTATCAACAATTACCCAAATATCATTATGACCTCTTTGCGTATTCGGCAATCCCGTAACAAAATCCATCGATATACTATCCCATTTCCACTCCAGAATGTCCAACGGTTGCATCAATCCACTAGGCTTTTGATGTTCCACCTTAGACTTTTGACAAGTTAAGCACGCATACACAAATTGAGCCACATCTCTTTTTAACCCGGACCACCAAAAGATTTTCTTCAAATCTTGATACATTTTATTCGCTCCCGGATGAATACTTAAGTTACTTCGGTGTCCCTCTTCCAATATCATCTTCTTCAACTCCGCATCATCGGAAATACAAATACGACCACGGAATCTCAAAACTCCAAAATTATCAACCTTGAAATCCTCATTCTCATTCATCATCAAATCAACGAATTTCAAATCCAACTTTTGCTTTTCACACACGGTTGCAAGAAAGTCATTTGTAACATGTAGCATACCAAGTCTCACACTTCTTGGCGTCATTTCACAAACCAAACTCAAGTCTCTAAAATTCTCCAAAAGTTCCCATTCTCTCATCATAAATGAGGACATATGTAACGACTTCCGACTCAAAGCATCGGCCACCATGTTTGCCTTATCCGGATGGTAATTCAAACCAAAATCATAATCCTTCAGAAGCTCTAACCACCTCCTTTGTCTCATGTTCAACTCTTTTTGATCAAATAAATATTTCAAGCTTTTGTGATCACTAAAAACTTCAAATCTTGCACCATAAAGATAGTGCCTCCATATTTTCAAAACAAACACCACGGCCGCTAACTCCAAGTCATGTGTAGGATAATTCTTTTCATGCACTCTCAATTGTCTTGAAGCATAAGCCACAACTTTTCCATCTTGCATCAAAACACCACCTAAACCAACCAATGAAGCATCACAATACACAACAAATGGTTCCGTAGGATTTGGCAAAATCAAGATCGGAGCCGTTGTCAACCTTCTTTTTAGCTCATTGAAACTCTCTTCACAATGAATATCCCAAATGAAAGCCTTTCCTTTACAAGTCAATTGCGTTAACGGAAGTGCCAACTTCGAAAATCCCCCAATAAACCTCCGATAATAACCCGCCAAGCCTAAAAAGCTTCGAATCTCCGTAACCAACCTAGGAGCCTCCCATTGCATCACCGCATCAATCTTGGATGGATCAACACTAATACCACTACCGGAAATAACATGTCCAAGAAAACTTACTTCCGACAACCAAAACTCACATTTCGACAACTTAGCATACAATTGTTTCTCTTTCAAAATTTGTAACACAATCCTCAAATGCTCTTCATGCTCCTCTTGAGACTTAGAGTAAATCAAAATATCGTCGATGAACACAACCACAAAACGATCCAACTGTTCATGAAAAATACGATTCATGTATTCCATAAACACACCCGGCGCATTAGAAACCCCGAATGGCATCACAGAATATTCGTAATGGTCATACCGTGTCCTAAAGGCCGTCTTTTGAATATCCTCTTCTTTCACACGAATCTGGTGATATCCCGATCTCAAATCAATCTTGCTAAAAACACACGCACCAACCAATTGGTCCAACAAATCATCGATCCTTGGAAGCGGATACTTGTTCTTAATTGTCACCTTGTTCAAATGTCGATAATCAATGCATAACCACATACTCCCATCCTTCTTCTTTACCAACAATACCGGAGCACCCCAAGGAGAAACACTTGGTCTTACAAATCTCTTGTCCAACAAGTCATTCAATTTCTTCTTCAATTCTACCAACTCCGATGCCGACATACGATACGGTGCCATCGAAATCGGTCTAGTACCCGGAACTAGATCAATAGAAAACTCAACTTCTCTTTCCAGCGGTACATCCGTAATATCCTCAGGAAACACCTCAGGAAAATCACACACAACAGGAAACACATCAAGTGACATCTGACTATCCACAGTTAAAGATGCAAACAACCCGAACAACTGAGCTTCGTCTGCCAAAAGTCTCTTTAACTCTTTAGTAGACAAGAAACTCGAGTCTTCGTCCTCTTCCAAAGAAGGAAACCTCACTAACTTATGATAGCAATCAATATGAACCCTATTAAATTGCAACCAATTCATACCCAAGACCACATCCAACCCTTCCAACGGCAAACACACTAAATCCATTTCAAAGTCTTTGCCATAAATGGTCAAAGGACAACTCAAACAAACCAAAGAAGTAGTTACTGACCCCATTGTGGGAGTATCAATAACCATCTTACTATCCATCATAGACAACACAAGATTCAAACGCTTCGCGCACTCAGACGAAATAAACGAATGAGTCGCTCCAGTATCAATAATAGCGACTAAAGGTGTACTATTAATAAAGCAAGTACCTTCAATCAGACGGTCTGCACTGGAAGTCTGAGTTCCTGCCAAAGAAAATACCTTCCCACCAGTTGGAGCTTTCTTCGGATTCGGACACTTCGTGCTAATGTGACCAAGTTCCCCACAATTATAGCACTTCACCATATTCCTTCTACAATCGGTAGTAGCATGCCCAAGGCCTCCATAGTTAGAACATTTCACCACAGCCTTCCCACACTCAAATGATTTATGACCTATTTCACCACACTTATAACACTTAATGGGACCAGAACCTCCTCATCCAGATCTCTTCTCAAAGTTTCCCCTATGCTTGCCCCTATCAGCGGGTGTCACATAAGGTCCACTTCTAGCTTGTTGCTTTCCCTTCCTCTCATTCAAACTTTTATAATGTGTAGAGCGAGCCTTGCTATCTTCCTCGAAGATTCTACAACATTCCGTCAAATCCGAAAACCTTCTTATCCTTTGATATCCCACAACTTGTTTAATCTCAGGACGCAGACCATTCTCATATTTAATGCACTTTGAGAGCTCAGCTGTAATCGCGGCATAATGAGGATGGAATTGAACCAACTCCACAAATTTAGCAGTATAGTCCACCACGGACATACTACCTTGTTTCAATTCAAGGAACTCCATCTCCTTCTTCCCTTTCACACTTTCAGGGTAATACTTCCTTAAGAACTCAGTACGAAATAAATCCCAAGTTACCTCTTCATCATCCACCTCAAGAACTTGACGCATACCGACCCACCAATCGTCAGCTTCTTCCTTCAGCATGTGAGACCCAAGCCTCACCTTATTCTCCTCCGCACAGTCCATGACTCTGAAGATTCTTTCAATCTCTTTCAACCAAAGTTGAGCACCATCGGGATCAAATCTTCCTTTGAAAACCGGTGGTTGATTCTTCATGAACTCGTCATTAGCATTCACATTCGGCGCACCTTGCACCGCCCTAGCCATTGCTTCCAAAGCAGCAGTCATCGCATTGTCGTTTCTACCAGCCATATTCTGATCATTCCCAAAAATAACAACAAAGTTAAACAACAGTTCAACCAACACAACAACAAGACAGACACAACTGACTCAACTCTGGCTCTGATACCACTTAATGTAACACCCCCTTTCTATACCCCCCAACAAGCACATAATCATTTAGGCACATATTAAAAATTTCGTTAGAGTATAATTATAAACATGGTATAAAAGAGATATGTCACATTATACTTTAAATTAAAACATACAACACCTGCTCAACAATTGATATGCAACAGTGGGGTAACTTTTCAACAGAGGAACTTAGTCCTTACACCCACATCTCAACATTTAGAATAAAAGCGGAAAATCTAAACATTGAATAACAACAACATATACACATATATACATAAATACATGTATCATCAAGTATTCTCCACCAACATCATTCATATTTACATAAACATTCATCAACAAGATACATATACAAATGTATCACAAAAGAATCATAGCCATCCTAGCTACCCGGTGCTACATATCAGAGCCGACCGATCAAAAGAATGAAGGCACGCTTCACAAAAAGACCACCAGCAACCTACTCTGCAATGCCTCATAGAGCATTATAAAACAGCAGAAGGGTGAGAAATATTATCATAATAACAATGCATATAATTATATATATATCTTAACATAAAAATACACATATTCCACATTCTCACCACAATTCATCATAACTTACTCCTATACATCGCAATGTATATATATATCTATTCACAACCAAGCATATACATCATGCGTACTTTCCCAATTCTTATCATTCCATATAAACATACACAATTATGTTTATTCATCAATGCACCATTATAAAGACGATAAATGCAAATCATAGAGACCAACTCACGACTCTATGCAAATGCAATGCGGTACCGACTCCATCATCTCAAGTTCACTCAGGAACTCTGCTGGAACCATCGCTCGTTACATCACTGTAACTCCCCGTCGGGCCTACGATGTTCACCCACCGCTCACACCCCACAAGCGGGCACACGGTGTTCATGGATCGTTCACACCCCACAAGCGGGCACACGACCCGATCGCTCACACCCCACAAGCGGGCACACAATCGTCTATAACCATCGCTCACACCCCACAAGCGGGCACACGACGTTATAGCAGATTCTCATTGGAATCCCTCAACACAAGAATGCACATCATTATGCTTCACATGCAAAATGACTCAAGACATTCTTGAAATGCATACATATTCACATTATATTCATGCATTCTTCTCATACAATCACATACAATCTATATACATTCACATCAATGCACTATTGTATGATTCACATCCAAACACACATTCAAAACGGTAAAAGTCGCTAAATAACACTATTCCCGACTTTTACGAATTATTAATCGGCTAACAATTTCCATATCATCATAATCATATAGTACAGCTTAATAGCTTCACAATGATACCAAGAATGTAAAAATCGGACAAACGAAACAAAAGTTACGGACTAAACCGAAAACGACATTTTGAAAAATCACATTTTTACATACCTCCTGTCCCTACGCGTATCACTATTCTCATACGCGTACTGCTCTGATTTCTCGCCATTCCCATACGCGTATTGCCAATGCCCATACGCGTATGGGCAGAACCATTTTCCTTCACAAATTCACGTTTTCAAAAACCATACGCGTACGCCCAATGCCCATACGCGTATCACCAGAGGGCCGGGAACAGCCACATTCCATACGCGTATTGACCCAAAAACAGGCCAATGATACGCGTAACGCCTGGCTCATACGCGTATGGACATGCCCCTTGCGCGTATGGCCAGGGGAAACCCAGAAAAATTCTGCAGAACTGAGTTCTACGTTTTCCACCCCAAAATCCTCCAATTCATCATCCAATCTCAGAAAACAACAATTTGAAGTGTAACAATACATATCAAACATGTATAGACAACCAAGATCACAAACAACAAGAGTTTTAACACATTTGGATCAAATTCTAATCAATTTCTCAAAAATGGTTTATACCCAAACCTCATAAAAATCAACAACAACAACAACATAATCATACATAATCATATACATTGATAAGATAACAAGATTTCACACCCTTACCCGGATTCCAAGCTTACTAGTTGATTGTTCTTGATGATTTCCTAGTTCCCCAAGTTTTTCTTCTCTTTCTCTTCTTCTTCTTTCTTTCTCTCCTCTTTCTTTCTATCTTTCTCTTCTATCTATTTCTTTTCTTTTTCCTTTCTATTTATATTTCTATTCTCTTTTTCTATCTTTTCTATTTTCCACTCAAATACAATTAATTCATTTTCTCACAAAATTTTACACTTAATCATTTTTCCAACAATTTTTTACTAAATTTCTAACTTACTAATAATTGAGAAATGACTAAAATATCCTTCATTCTAATTTCCCCGAAAACTCTCAAAACGGTCAAATATCATAACACGTCAACATAGCATATTAACACACCAATTTCACAAATAAAATAATTTAACACCCAATTTAAATAAAAGACTCAACAAAATGGGAATAATTGGAATCGGGCGTTACAACTCTACCCCACTTTAGAAATTTTCGTCCTCGAAAATATTACCTGATTCATACAACTCCGGATACGATTCTCGCATCCTACTCTCTAGTTCCCAAGTCATATCGCCTTCCGCAGCGCCTCCCCACGCTACTTCCACAAGTGCAATATCCTTGCCTCTTAGCTTCTTAACTTCACGGTCCAAAATCCTAATCGGTAAAGTTTCGACCGTAAGGTTATCTCTCACTTCAACCTCGTCCATAGGAATAACATGTGACGGATCCGGAACATACTTCCGAAGTTGCGAAACGTGGAATACATCATGCAAATTCGAAAGATTCGGAGGCAACGCCACACGGTAAGCCACAACACCAACTCGTGCAAAAATATGATACGGACCAATAAAACGAGAAGTCAACTTCTTCGACTTCAAAGCACGACCCACACTCGTAACCGGCGTAACTCTCAAAAACACATGGTCGCCTTCTTGAAACTCAAGATCTTTTCTCCTCTTGTCATGATAACTTTTTTGTCTACTTTGAGAAGCTTTCATCTTCTCACGGATAAACTTCACTTTCTCCGTCGTTTGTTGTACCATCTCCGGTCCAACTATCGTCCTCTCACCGGTTTCATGCCAACACAAAGGCGTCCGACATCTCCGACCATACAAAGCCTCAAATGGCGCCATACTTATACTTGAATGAAAACTATTATTATAGGTGAACTCGATCAATGCCAAATAACTATCCCAAGCACCACCTTGCTCGAGCACACAAGCACGCAACAAATCCTCCAACGATTGAATTGTCCTCTCGGTTTGACCATCCGTTTGCGGATGATAAGCCGAACTCAATCTTAGCTTAGAACCCAAAGCCTTTTGTAAACTCTCCCAAAACCTCGACGTGAATCTAGGATCTCTATCCGATACAATACTCTTAGGAACTCCATGCAACTTCACAACCGCAAGAATATAAATCTCGGCTAACCTCTCCAAAGGATAACTAATATCGATTGGAATGAAGTGAGCAGATTTAGTAAGCCTATCAACAATTACCCAAATATCATTATGACCTCTTTGCGTATTCGGCAATCCCGTAACAAAATCCATCGATATACTATCCCATTTCCACTCCAGAATGTCCAACGGTTGCATCAATCCACTAGGCTTTTGATGTTCCACCTTAGACTTTTGACAAGTTAAGCACGCATACACAAATTGAGCCACATCTCTTTTTAACCCGGACCACCAAAAGATTTTCTTCAAATCTTGATACATTTTATTCGCTCCCGGATGAATACTTAAGTTACTTCGGTGTCCCTCTTCCAATATCATCTTCTTCAACTCCGCATCATCGGAAATACAAATACGACCACGGAATCTCAAAACTCCAAAATTATCAACCTTGAAATCCTCATTCTCATTCATCATCAAATCAACGAATTTCAAATCCAACTTTTGCTTTTCACACACGGTTGCAAGAAAGTCATTTGTAACATGTAGCATACCAAGTCTCACACTTCTTGGCGTCATTTCACAAACCAAACTCAAGTCTCTAAAATTCTCCAAAAGTTCCCATTCTCTCATCATAAATGAGGACATATGTAACGACTTCCGACTCAAAGCATCGGCCACCATGTTTGCCTTATCCGGATGGTAATTCAAACCAAAATCATAATCCTTCAAAAGCTCTAACCACCTCCTTTGTCTCATGTTCAACTCTTTTTGATCAAATAAATATTTCAAGCTTTTGTGATCACTAAAAACTTCAAATCTTGCACCATAAAGATAGTGCCTCCATATTTTCAAAACAAACACCACGGCCGCTAACTCCAAGTCATGTGTAGGATAATTCTTTTCATGCACTCTCAATTGTCTTGAAGCATAAGCCACAACTTTTCCATCTTGCATCAAAACACCACCTAAACCAACCAATGAAGCATCACAATACACAACAAATGGTTCCGTAGGATTTGGCAAAATCAAGATCGGAGCCGTTGTCAACCTTCTTTTTAGCTCATTGAAACTCTCTTCACAATGAATATCCCAAATGAAAGCCTTTCCTTTACAAGTCAATTGCGTTAACGGAAGTGCCAACTTCGAAAATCCCTCAATAAACCTCCGATAATAACCCGCCAAGCCTAAAAAGCTTCGAATCTCCGTAACCAACCTAGGAGCCTCCCATTGCATCACCGCATCAATCTTGGATGGATCAACACTAATACCACTACCGGAAATAACATGTCCAAGAAAACTTACTTCCGACAACCAAAACTCACATTTCGACAACTTAGCATACAATTGTTTCTCTTTCAAAATTTGTAACACAATCCTCAAATGCTCTTCATGCTCCTCTTGAGACTTAGAGTAAATCAAAATATCGTCGATGAACACAACCACAAAACGATCCAACTGTTCATGAAAAATACGATTCATGTATTCCATAAACACACCCGGCGCATTAGAAACCCCGAATGGCATCACAGAATATTCGTAATGGTCATACCGTGTCCTAAAGGCCGTCTTTTGAATATCCTCTTCTTTCACACGAATCTGGTGATATCCCGATCTCAAATCAATCTTGCTAAAAACACACGCACCAACCAATTGGTCCAACAAATCATCGATCCTTGGAAGCGGATACTTGTTCTTAATTGTCACCTTGTTCAAATGTCGATAATCAATGCATAACCACATACTCCCATCCTTCTTCTTTACCAACAATACCGGAGCACCCCAAGGAGAAACACTTGGTCTTACAAATCTCTTGTCCAACAAGTCATTCAATTTCTTCTTCAATTCTACCAACTCCGATGCCGACATACGATACGGTGCCATCGAAATCGGTCTAGTACCCGGAACTAGATCAATAGAAAACTCAACTTCTCTTTCCAGCGGTACATCCGTAATATCCTCAGGAAACACCTCAGGAAAATCACACACAACAGGAAACACATCAAGTGACATCTGACTATCCACAGTTAAAGATGCAAACAACCCGAACAACTGAGCTTCGTCTGCCAAAAGTCTCTTTAACTCTTTAGTAGACAAGAAACTCGAGTCTTCGTCCTCTTCCAAAGAAGGAAACCTCACTAACTTATGATAGCAATCAATATGAACCCTATTAAATTGCAACCAATTCATACCCAAGACCACATCCAACCCTTCCAACGGCAAACACACTAAATCCATTTCAAAGTCTTTGCCATAAATGGTCAAAGGACAACTCAAACAAACCAAAGAAGTAGTTACTGACCCCATTGCGGGAGTATCAATAACCATCTTACTATCCATCATAGACAACACAAGATTCAAACGCTTCGCGCACTCAGACGAAATAAACGAATGAGTTGCTCCAGTATCAATAATAGCGACTAAAGGTGTACTATTAATAAAGCAAGTACCTTCAATCAGACGGTCTGCACTGGAAGTCTGAGTTCCTGCCAAAGAAAATACCTTCCCACCAGTTGGAGCTTTCTTCGGATTCGGACACTTCGTGCTAATGTGACCAAGTTCCCCACAATTATAGCACTTCACCATATTCCTTCTACAATCGGTAGTAGCATGCCCAAGGCCTCCATAGTTAGAACATTTCACCACAGCCTTCCCACACTCAAATGATTTATGACCTATTTCACCACACTTATAACACTTAATGGGACCAGAACCTCCTCATCCAGATCTCTTCTCAAAGTTTCCCCTATGCTTGCCCCTATCAGCGGGTGTCACATAAGGTCCACTTCTAGCTTGTTGCTTTCCCTTCCTCTCATTCAAACTTTTATAATGTGTAGAGCGAGCCTTGCTATCTTCCTCGAAGATTCTACAACATTCCGTCAAATCCGAAAACCTTCTTATCCTTTGATATCCCACAACTTGTTTAATCTCAGGACGCAGACCATTCTCATATTTAATGCACTTTGAGAGCTCAGCTGTAATCGCGGCATAATGAGGATGGAATTGAACCAACTCCACAAATTTAGCAGTATAGTCCACCACGGACATACTACCTTGTTTCAATTCAAGGAACTCCATCTCCTTCTTCCCTTTCACACTTTCAGGGTAATACTTCCTTAAGAACTCAGTACGAAATAAATCCCAAGTTACCTCTTCATCATCCACCTCAAGAACTTGACGCATACCGACCCACCAATCGTCAGCTTCTTCCTTCAGCATGTGAGACCCAAGCCTCACCTTATTCTCCTCCGCACAGTCCATGACTCTGAAGATTCTTTCAATCTCTTTCAACCAAAGTTGAGCACCATCGGGATCAAATCTTCCTTTGAAAACCGGTGGTTGATTCTTCCTGAACTCGTCATTAGCATTCACATTCGGCGCACCTTGCACCGCCCTAGCCATTGCTTCCAAAGCAGCAGTCATCGCATTGTCGTTTCTACCAGCCATATTCTGATCATTCCCAAAAATAACAACAAAGTTAAACAACAGTTCAACCAACACAACAACAAGACAGACACAACTGACTCAACTCTGGCTCTGATACCACTTAATGTAACACCCCCTTTCTATACCCCCCAACAAGCACATAATCATTTAGGCACATATTAAAAATTTCGTTAGAGTATAATTATAAACATGGTATAAAAGAGATATGTCACATTATACTTTAAATTAAAACATACAACACCTGCTCAACAATTGATATGCAACAGTGGGGTAACTTTTCAACAGAGGAACTTAGTCCTTACACCCACATCTCAACATTTAGAATAAAAGCGGAAAATCTAAACATTGAATAACAACAACATATACACATATATACATAAATACATGTATCATCAAGTATTCTCCACCAACATCATTCATATTTACATAAACATTCATCAACAAGATACATATACAAATGTATCACAAAAGAATCATAGCCATCCTAGCTACCCGGTGCTACATATCAGAGCCGACCGATCAAAAGAATGAAGGCACGCTTCACAAAAAGACCACCAGCAACCTACTCTGCAATGCCTCATAGAGCATTATAAAACAGCAGAAGGGTGAGAAATATTATCATAATAACAATGCATATAATTATATATATATCTTAACATAAAAATACACATATTCCACATTCTCACCACAATTCATCATAACTTACTCCTATACATCGCAATGTATATATATATCTATTCACAACCAAGCATATACATCATGCGTACTTTCCCAATTCTTATCATTCCATATAAACATACACAATTATGTTTATTCATCAATGCACCATTATAAAGACGATAAATGCAAATCATAGAGACCAACTCACGACTCTATGCAAATGCAATGCGGTACCGACTCCATCATCTCAAGTTCACTCAGGAACTCTGCTGGAACCATCGCTCGTTACATCACTGTAACTCCCCGTCGGGCCTACGATGTTCACCCACCGCTCACACCCCACAAGCGGGCACACGGTGTTCATGGATCGTTCACACCCCACAAGCGGGCACACGACCCGATCGCTCACACCCCACAAGCAGGCACACGATCGTCTATAACCATCGCTCACACCCCACAAGCGGGCACACGACGTTATAGCAGATTCTCATTGGAATCCCTCAACACAAGAATGCACATCATTATGCTTCACATGCAAAATGACTCAAGACATTCTTGAAATGCATACATATTCACATTATATTCATGCATTCTTCTCATACAATCACATACAATCTATATACATTCACATCAATGCACTATTGTATGATTCACATCCAAACACACATTCAAAACGGTAAAAGTCGCTAAATAACACTATTCCCTACTTTTACGAATCATTAATCGGCTAACAATTTCCATATCATCATAATCATATAGTACAGCTTAATAGCTTCACAATGATACCAAGAATGTAAAAATCGGACAAACGAAACAAAAGTTACGGACTAAACTGAAAACGACATTTTGAAAAATCACATTTTTACATACCTCCTGTCCCTACGCGTATCACTATTCTCATACGCGTACTGCTCTGATTTCTCTGCATTCCCATACGCGTATTGCCAATGCCCATACGCGTATGGGCAGAACCATTTTCCTTCACAAATTCACGTTTTCAAAAACCATACGCGTACGCCCAATGCCCATACGCGTATCACCAGAGGGCCAGGAACAGCCACATTCCATACGCGTATTGACCCAAAAACAGGCCAATGATACGCGTAACGCCTGGCTCATATGCGTATGGACATGCCCCTTGCGCGTATGGCTAGGGGAAACCCAGAAAAATTCTGCAGAACTGAGTTCTGCGTTTTCCACCCCAAAATCCTCCAATTCATCATCCAATCTCAGAAAACAACAATTTGAAGTGTAACAATACATATCAAACATGTATAGACAACCAAGATCACAAACAACAAGAGTTTTAACACATTTTGATCAAATTCTAATCAATTTCTCAAAAATGGTTTATACCCAAACATCATAAAAATCAACAACAACAACAACATAATCATACATAATCATATACATTGATAAGATAACAAGATTTCACACCCTTACCCGGATTCCAAGCTTACTAGTTGATTGTTCTTGATGATTTCCTAGTTCCCCAAGTTTTTCTTCTCTTTCTCTTCTTCTTCTTTCTTTCTCTCCTCTTTCTTTCTATCTTTCTCTTCTATCTATTTCTTTTCTTTTTCCTTTCTATTTCTATTTCTATTCTCTTTTTCTTTCTTTTCTATTTTCCACTCAAATACAATTAATTCATTTTCTCACAAAATTCTACACTTAATCATTTTTCCAACAATTTTTTTACTAAATTTCTAACTTACCATTAATTGAGAAATGTCTAAAATATCCTTCATTCTAATTTCCCCGAAAACTCTCAAAACGGTCAAATATCATAACACGTCAACATAGCATATTAACACACCAATTTCACAAATAAAATAATTTATCACCCAATTTAAATAAAAGACTCAACAAAATGGGAATAATTGGAATCAGGGCGTTACATTTCGCCCGGCGATTCACACCAGACAGCCATGCCCAGCAACGTGGCTTCATCATCAAAACCCCCATTTTCTCATTTTTGCACCAATAGATAGCATCCATATCAGTACCCCAAACCTCAAACAACATCAACAACACATTTATGCATTCAAAATCATGTGTCGATCATCATTCACAACATTTTCTACATTTAGGGTTTATGTAAAAACTCATAAAAATCAACAACAACAACCCAATCATACATAATGATATACATTGATGAGATAATAAGATTTCACACCCTTACCTAATTAAATCGATTCCTAGAAGTTGTTTTGAAGATTTCCAAGCTTTTCCTCTTTTTCTCTCTTTTCCCCTTTTCTTCTCTTTTCTCTTCTTCCTCCTTCTTTCTCTCATTTTTCTTCTTCTTATCTCTTTTTCTTTTCTATTTCTTTTCCTACTTTCTTTTTTTCTCATTTTCTTTTCTTATTTTCTACACAAATTCAATTAATTCATTTTCTCACATAATTCTATTTCCACTAAATTTCTAACTTACTATTAATTGAGAAATGTCCAAAATACCCTCCATTCTAATTTCCCCGAAAGCTCTCAAAAATGGTAAAATATCATAACATGTCAACATAGCATATTAACACACCAATTTGACAAATAAAATAATTTATCACTCAATTTAAATAAAAGACTCAACAAAATGGGAATAATCGAAATCGGGGTGTTACAGATCAGACAGTATCTGGTGGCCAACAACGTCGTCTGGACATCAGCTCCGGTGCGGTTGAAAGACGGCGGGGGGGGGGGGGGGGTGTACCTGCAAAGTACTCCGACGCTCAAGTAAGGTAACGGTCAGAGAAAAAGCAAGTACAAGAAAAGAAGGTTAGAGTGTTAAGAAGTGAGTCACCTGACCCTCTCAAGTGAGAGGGTATTTATAGAGAGCCCCCAGCGCGGGGCCAACGGTTACTTGCATTGGGCTGGATTGCTAGGCCCAATCCAAGTAATTGCCAGGGCTTACGTGGCGTAGTGAAGACCATCACGTGGTCTTTGCCCTGGGGTAACCGTTCCGAGATCTCCGAAATTAGGGCAGACCGATTCCATCGAGAGTGGGTGGTTACATGAGAACGTGTCATCGCGGGGAGGAGTCCTGCGTGTCGGGGAAAGACGTGTCCTCACGGGGAGGACTCACTTGCGGACGGAGATGGCTCCTCTCGGGGAGGAGCACGTGGTCGTCAAGGAGAGGCGAGCCCGGGGAGGCTTAGGGCCTGCGCCCAATGGTCCATGCTGTGAGTGCCGTACACACCCGAGGTTAGGCGTGTGCCCGACCCTGTGGAGGTGGGCCTGTGCTCGACAGTGGTCTTGCTAGGAGTCCTTATTGGGCTATCCCAGACCTTGTGGGTTGAGCCTGCTCGACTGATGAGCCCCCAGCCCAGTCCAGAACAGATGCTTTTGAAGCATCAGAATAATGACCACCAGATCTTATAATTGACTAATATTATTGTTTTAACCCTTACATTGATTAATGATATTATAAAGTTGTTTTTGTTATCTTAATGAGTAATGGATTAGTGAATGAAGATATATAAATATGAAATTGATTTTAAGGTGTGTTCTCATTCTAATTATTAAGTATAAGTTTAAACGAATGCTTAATCAATGCTTACTGAATGAAAAAAATTAATAACTTTAACTCTTTTTATTTAAATAATCAATGCGACAATTACGATAACATCAAAAATCTTTTAAGAGGAATAATTTTTTATAATTTATAGCCTATTCGGATTTTGATTAGAAAATTAAAATTTTAATCTAACCTAATTTAGCTTGAAATTTACTATGATATTTTTACAGGTGATAGTGTAGCTGAATAGTTCGGAAACATAAGACCTGCAATTTCTACGCTTTAGTTGTGATTTACCTATGAATTGCAAATAATTATTTTGAATTTTGATAGGAAATTTTAGTCCAGATAATTAGTTACCCAATTCAAGCTAATTTTCGAGGGTAGAAGTTCTTTAATTAGAAATTATTTTAATAATTAAAATAATACTATTTTAGTGAATTATTTAATGAAATTGAGGAAATAAAGAGTTTGAGGATGAATTGTAAGTTAAGAGATCTAGAGGGGAGGAAGGAGTAAGAGTCTGGGTTAGTAAGGAAGAGAACTATAAATTTAATTAGATTACCCTAAATATATAAGCTAAGAGATAACCTAGGTTCAAGGAATTTTATCTGTACGTGAAAAAGAAGATTAGAGGCACAAGGGAGATAGAAGGTTAGAGCTTTGGAGAGAAGGGAAGAACAACGAAGAACAGGATTTTCACTGCGGTTAGGATAATCAGGTAAGGGGGAGAAAGGATTCAATAATGGGTATACGCTTAAGGGTAGAATTGAGGAGTTCTTAACCTCTAATAGGCTTTGTATAATTATACATGTTGTGTTGTGTTTGTATGTGAATCTGAAATTAGATAATCAATTGGTGTTGTAATTTATTTTTCATGATGAAATTCGTGTACATGTGTGTATGAGATGTTCTGTTCTGATTTGTTAATATATATATATATATATATATATATATATATATATATATATATATATATATATATATATATCACCATTGTTGAGTTTTGAGGTTTGTGGGATCATGATAAAAGTGAGGAATAAGTGATGATTATGCTTGCTAATTGATAAATATTGGATGTGTGAGGGTGATATGTTTATTATTTGTTGCTTTTTGATCGATTTATATACCTGAACAGAAAATCAGATCTCTAATGTGAACTCTATAGCACAAGCGAAATTCTATATTCTTCTGGTCGATGGCGGGCACCATAACCATCGCGGGTGCCATGGTCATGACGGGTAACCTGTCATGAATTCCAAGCTCAAGATTGGAGCCAGTCGTCACCCAGGTGACGTGTGTATGTTGCGATGCCCATGGCGGGGACTATACTCGTGGCGGGTATCCCACCATGAGCCTTAAGTAGGCATAAATACTTGCTTTGATGAAGATAAATAGCAAATATCAAATTTTCAATTTTTATGGATGTTTTGGGTACTGTTAATACACTATTAAGTACAGTTTGAATGGTGTTGGTATGATTTGATGATTAAACATAATTTTAATCGTATTTATGAAGTATGTGATGAACGTAGGATATGTGCACAATCGATGATGATGTTGTATTACTTGATGTGAATTATGATGATGATATACTATTGTATGAGCATAATTTATGTTCTTTTGGGATGATAGTTTGGGAGGGGAACTATTATCGTTGGGTCAACGAATGTAGTGTTTGTCGTCGGGATGAGAGTTTAAATATTGTGTTGTTGTTGTATTAACGTGTTGTGACATGGATTCAGTGTGTCATTGTTGTTTTTGAAAGAGGTAAGTTGCAAGTCTATAAGGGTGGACTAGTGACTTGTCCCGAATTTAGAAGAGTGGATTCAGGGTCTAGAAGTGGACTCAGTTCTTGAGTGAACCAATTGATGATGATATGGTACCACATGTGTATGATTCAAGTTGAAGTTAAGAGTCTCATTGCATAATTTTTCATGATGTGTATGTGATTATTTATTGTATGTTGATGGATTTGGCGTCAGAATAATGTTGCTGATTGGAGTTATTGTTGTGAGTGAGAAATAGCTCATGGAGTTATTCTCTTTAGTTATCGCTTTTATTTGTAGTCGTCATGCTTTGATTCTATAACACTAGGGGTGTGATCGATGTTTTCTTTTATTATGTTGGATGTTGAGTTACATGTTTAGTTGAGATTTAATAACTGTTAAGGAGTTATTTTGAAGTTAGCATGTTTTATTTCCATGATTTATATAATTCTGCTGCAATGATACCCTAAGTGAAGGTGAGCATGCGATGACAAGTGTTGTATGTTGTTTAATTTCCACTACGTGTTTTCAAAATGTTTATGTGTTGTCAAATGGTTATCGTTGGTGACACCTTAAATTGTCGAGTAATCCTTCATTTATAAGTTTTGGGATTTTCGGTGTTACAGTTCACATGATGGTTTGTCTTAATTTTCCACGAATTTTTTCAATTAAAGATATGTATTATGTTGTTGATAAATGTTGTTTTATGTTGTTGTTGATGTGTTTTTGTGTGGCTAGGAAGTGGTTATGGTTCTTTACTTATCACTGATGCAGCTGGTTGTATGAACATGGATTAAGTAAGTTGTGAACTTGTGTTTGCTGTGGAAATATAATATGAGTCTTTCATATAATATTCTCATAGTGAACACATGTTTTCTACTCTCCCTTCTACTTTATACTCTTCATAGCTTCCAGGAATGGTTAGTTATTATGTTCTCCCAATCTATGCTAATTAATTGAGGTATGTTGTTAATAAATGTTGTTATATCATATGTGATTGATTGTTTCACAAACCCTCATTGAACTTGCATTCATTTAAATAAATTTTTGAGATAATAATCAGAAAAATTAAATTAGTCTTGAAAATCAACTTGGACGATCCAATATTTTTCGAATTGCATGCATCTCGTAATTCATGATTTCCTCCTTAGCATAGAGAATTTGATTCAATGCCACAATTTCTTAAAAAAAAGATGATAAATGGATGTCATTCTGAGTCTTTCACACAAAATTTGATGTTTGCAAAATAAACTAGAAAAAACAAGGAAATCAAATTTTGTGTGTAAGACTTAGAAGACATCCATTCATCATTAATTTGAAGAATTTGCGATTGACTCAAATTCTATGGGTTAATGAGAAAATCATGAATTACAAGATGCGTGCAATTCAAAAAACAATGGATCGTTGAAGTAGTTTTTCGAAAATAATTTAATTTTTCTGATTGTTATCTTAAAAATCTATTTGAATGGTTGTATATTGTTAATATAGAGCAGGGAAAAAAACAATCCCATATTTTATAATAATCTGTTACACATGGCCACCAAAGTTGGAATATATAACTGTGGTGAAATGCTATTTTTTATGCGCTTTAATTTTGTTGCAGCTGGGTATCAAACGTTAACCCATGACCGTATATTTATGACAATGGTTTTTTATGTCAATCGTTGTGATAGATGGCGCGCTGCATGGTTTATCACAACAGTCGCACGTCCGTGGTTGAAAACAACGAACTTACAACCACACTCTACTTCACCACGGTTGGACAAGCGTGATGGTATCCCTTTTCCAACCATTGTGAAAGAGATTTTCCGTAGTAATGTATTTTGTAATTAAAACACTAAATAAATTAAGGGCATCATTTTAATTTTAAATAAAATATGAAACCACAGGAGTTGAGAATCGAAGCTCAAACCATGAGTTACATTGCCTTTTAGTTTTACCAATAACTGAGGGAATAGATGATTTATGCTGTAATTAAAAAATTAAATAAAATAAGAGCGCAATTTTGGTTCTAAATAAGACATGAAACTGCAAGAGTTGAGAATTGAAGCTCAAACCCTAAGCTACATTTTCTTTCGGTTTTACCAATTACCGAGGAAATAGATGATTTATATTTTAAATAAAAAATTAAAGTAAATAAGGGGGCCATTTTGATTTTAAATAAAACACGAAATTGCAGGAGCTGAGAATCGAAACTCAAACTCTGAGCTATATTTCCTATCGATTTTACAGAAAACCGAGAGACTAGACTTAATTTAAATATCAATATTAAAAGGTTGCACTCCAGGGTATTTGACCTCGGTTTTTAATTGGCTGAGATGAAAATTTTGTCATAAAATATATTATTTATAATAGTGTATTATGGACATGATACAACAATAACAACAACGGGAATAATTATAACAACATTGTTGATAGAGAGTTGTATTTTAACAGTCTAAGACAATAAGACCTCTAAGAAATGATAGACCAACTGAAATGAAGATTGGATTTCTCCAAAGTGTTTATTCTATCCTTTTTTCATGTTTAGATCACAAAGATCCATATATTGATCTGATCAAACTCTATGAATTATCTGGCATACTTGGAGTTATGAGACTATTTCTCCACTTACTGGTCGTGGAAGAACAATATTGGTATTTGATACTTACATTCACTATAGTCTATTAAAATAACACTGACATTTTCATAAATTTTTATCAAATAGACAAACACTTATGTTTCTCATTAACACATTATAAGAAAGTTGACATATAATAATAGAAGATTTTAGTGCCAGCAAAAAAAAACCCATAAATATATATGTCATTTATCTATGGAATGCTCTTTCTGAATTTTTTTTTTTTTAAAAAGGTCATATACTAACGATAGTGTGACATTTGTTAGTGTACACAAAATTATCAGCTGCACCCATTTTCTGTCTCTCATTACTTATAAGGATAAGATCACTATTATCTCTACCTCTTTTCATAATTTGATATATGTGTAGAGTATAATTAGGAGCATCATATACATAAAATTCGAAACTATTTATTATGATACTTAAGCAGAAAATTAGTTATAGAATGTTGAGTATATAAAGAGAAGGCACATATTCCTGCGTCTAATACAAAATAAAATTGCATAGGACAGTCGAAATAAAAAATCTAACAATTGACTGTGTCAAAATATTAAATTGTTTGTGTTTGGAATTGATTGGAGAGATTTAAATTATTGAAATGGTTTTCCAAAAATACAAGTAGCAAGAGAATCAGAGGAAATTTCTAAGTCAAATAATAGAGACAAATGTAAAAGAACTAGAATACCAAAAATTAGAAATGGACAGAAAATAAAGTTTGGGGTAATGAAGAAAAGCTCAGCACATGATAAAGCATCATATAGACCTTGTTATATAAAAGTCTTTGTATGAAATGCATGTAATTGCAGTCAATACAAGAGATATCAAATCAAATTGCATAATCCACTATAAGAGCCAACATTCAAATCCCTTTCTTTGAATTTTAACGGTAAAGGACAATACGGATTTTTCGGAGTTGCTTCACCAATGGAAATGTGATAGTCCAAACCAAAATGCACGGTCAATGATAATGAATTTCACTAGAAAACACTTTCATTTATTATACTGTAGTCCATTTCTTTAGTATAAGAACCACCTACTATGTGTCTAACATTTCATCCAAACTTGTCAGTTTAAAATATTAAGATACAATGGTCTTTGTGCGCTCTCTTGTTTTGTTATTCCACTTTCTTTTCTTTTTTTCACTCTTCTCTTTCACATTTACTACATCTTTTCCTTTAACTCATCCAAAGTGTCATCAATATGAAAGCCATGCCTTGTTGCAATTCAAGGAAGGCTTTTACATCAATAAGACTGCTTCTCATAATCCTCTCAGTTATCCTAAGACAACATCATGGAATGCAACCACTGATTGTTGCTCATGGGATGGCATTCAATGTGATGAGCACACAATTCATGTGCTTCACATTAATCTTAGAAGCAGCCAACTCTATGGTACAATGGATTTAAACACCACTCTCTTTCGCCTCGTACACCTTCGACATCTCGATCTTTCAGACAATGACTTCAATATCTCTCAGATCCCACCTAAGATAGGCGAGCTTTCACAACTAAGATATCTGAATCTTTCTCACACACTTCTTTTTGGCGAAATTCCACCACAAGTTTCACAGTTGTCCAAATTGTTGTCTCTTGATCTATGTGTCAATATGTTGCAACTCAAACAACCCATTCTTAGAAGCATAATTAAAAACTCAACAAAACTTGAGACGCTCTTCCTTAACTATGTGACAATTTCATCTACTTTACCTAGCACAATCACAAATCTGACTTCGTTGATTGCACTATCTGTTGAGTATTCTGAGTTGTATGGTGAATTCCCTGTGGGAGTATTTCATCTTCAAAACTTGAAATTTCTGAATTTGGGATATAATTCAAATCTCAATGGTACGTTGCCTGAGTTTCAATCTAGTTCACTCGCCAAGTTATTCCTCGACGAGACAGATTTCTATGGTATACTTCCTGTATCCATAGGAAAGCTTAGCTCTTTAAATACCCTATCAATTGAAAATTGTAGTTTTTTTGGGTATATTCCTTCTTCACTAGGAAACCTCACACAACTTGTGCACATAAACCTTCGATATAACCAATTTGGGGGAGACCCTTCAGTAGCCTTGGCAAATCTTACCAAACTTAACTTCATGTTACTTGCTTCCAATAAATTTACTTTTGAAACCATCTCCTGGATAGGTAAGCTCTCATCACTAGTTCACATGGATATATCCTCGTTAAATATTAGCAGTGACATTCCATTATCTTTTGCAAATCTCACCCAACTATCGGAGTTGAGTGCAGAAAATAGCAATATAAAGGGTGAATTTCCATCTTGGTTGACAAACCTAACAGATCTGGTTTTCTTGAGTTTACAAGATAATTTTTTGCATGGAACGTTGAAGCTTGACATGTTTTTGAAGCTCAAAAAGCTAGTTTTCCTTGATTTATCACACAACAAATTGTCATTATTCAATGGAAAAAGTTCTTACAGTGCAACCAATTCTCCAATCCTGTTCTTAAGTTTGGCATCATGCAATATAGTTGAGGTTCCAACATTTATAAGAAATCTCACTGACATGGAATATATTGTTTTGTAATATAACAATATAACATCGATACCTAGTTGGTTGTGGAGAAAAGTAGGGCTACGAATCTTAGATGTTTCCTACAATTCATTGACAGGAGAAATATCTCCATCCATATGCAATCTCAAATCACTCCTCTATCTTGATTTATCGTTCAACAATTTAAGCGGCTATGTTCCATCATGTATAGGAAAGTTTAGCCAATATCTGGAATTTCTGGAGTTAAAAGGGAACAAATTGTCTGGTCTCATTCCTCAGACATACCTGATGGGAAATAAACTTCACATGATTGATTTCAGTAACAACAATCTTCAAGGTCAGTTGCCAAGAGAGTTAGTCAATTGTGGATTGCTAGAGTACTTTGATATTAGTCATAACAATATCAACGATTCGTTTCCATTTTGGCTGGGAGATTTACCTGAATTAAAGGTATTGGCTTTAAGTGACAACAAACTACATGGAGACATTTGGTGCCCTGGCAACATGACGTGCACATTTCCTAAGCTTCACATCATTGACCTTTCTCACAATGAGTTCTCTGGAAGTTTTCCATCACAAATAGTCAAAAGTTGGAAAGCAATGAAAACTTCTAACACAAGTGAATTACAGTATGACCCAATATCATCATAAATTATTGAGTACGGGCAATTAGGATTTTCAGTTTCAAGATATATTCCTTATTCGTTCACAATGTCAAACAAAGGGCATACCATGGATTATGAGAAGCTTCAAAATTTTTATAGCATGATAGCTATTGACATCTTCCTTAGGGAACCTTTCAAACCTTGAAGCATTGGACCTTTCTCTTAACAATTTGTCAGGGAAGATTCCCCTACAGTTGACAGAACTCACCTTTCTGGCATTCTTCAACGTGTCCTTCAACAATCTCTCAGGTCCTACACCTCAGAATAATCAGTTTTCAACATTCCAAGGTGATTCATTTGAGGGTAACAAAGGTCTGTGTGGGGATCAATTGCTGAAGAAGTGTTTAGATCATGCAGGTCACTCACTTTCACCACCTGCTACTGCTGAAAATGATAATGAGTCGGAATCTTTCATTGAAATTGAGTGGAAAGTAAGTCAAATTGGGTATGTAGGCGGTCTTGTTGCTGGAGTGGCATTGGGAACCACTTACAGCTCACAGGTACTTAGGTGGCTTAAAAGGTTCTTTTGAGTTAAAAGAAACATGCCTTTTTTCTTCTGTATTTTTCATTATCATCACTGTTTTTGTTTTCTTTTATTGTGATTGTCTCTAGTAAGAGTGTGCTTTGTTTGAAGTTTATCAGTTGTAAGTTTGAAATATTATGAAAAGTATTAAGTTCAACAAATGAATTTTTTAGCTAGAGTAAAATGCAAGTTTGTGTCTTTTGAAAATAATATACAATGTTATGTTAGTGTGTGAGACACATTTAGTGAGAAGGGAAAGAGAGAGAATAAAGAAACAAGAATTAATATTATTGAATGAATTGTTACAAATAATGATACATACTATGACTATTTATATACAACTCTAATTGGGCTTAGGCTAACACAGCTTGGAAAATATTTAAATATTAAATCTAATCTAATCTAATCTAATCAAATCTAATATTTCAACATACCCCCATAATCCAAGTTGTCGAACTTATGCTAATCATAGTCGATCTGAACTATTCCTAATTTTTTTCTCAAATTCAGGAATTTGTCGATCTTCAATCCTTTGGTGAAAATGTCGGCCAACTGTGCTTCACTTGAGCAGTGTCTAACTTCAAGTTCACCTCGATTTATCTTTTCCCTTAAAAAGTGAAATCCAACTTCGATATGCTTACTTCTTCCATGCAGAACTGGATTGTTCGCCAAATTTATGGCAGACTTGTTGTTGATTTGCAACACAAGAGGTTTCTTCACTTCGACCTCCATTTCTTCAAGTACCGATCTGATCCAAATTGTTTTACATGCAGCATAAGATCCTGCTATATATTCAGCTCAACATGATGATAATGCCACCACAGGTTGCTTTCTCGAGCAACATGAAATCGGGGCACCAAATACTTAAAAGAAATATCCAGTAGTGCTTCTTCGATCTTCCTTATCTCTACACTAGTCAACATCTGAATAACAAGTAATCATAGCTCCCTTTCTTTCAAAGTCTCGTCGAAATAAAATTCCATAATTTGTCGATTCTTTAAAGTATCTCAGGATTCTTCTTGCAGCCTTCATGTGTGACACCCTTGGTTCACTCATGTATCTGCACACTAATCCGACTGAGAAACATATATCAGGTAAACTGTTGCACACATATCTTAGAGATCCGACAATCTGTTTGAACAAAGTTGCATCAACTCTGTCTTCCTCTCCATGCTTCTCCAACATTAAATTTGGTTCGATAGGTGAAGAATGTTAGTTCTTGGATTGGCTAGAATTTTGGTAAAACAAAGTTGTGTATGGTTGATGTCACATGGGTGATGTCTCAACATTGAGTCTTAGCATTGGTTTATGTTAAGTGGTTAAGCTGTTGAAGTTGTGAAGTCTGATGTCACATGCGGTGTCATGACATCAGATCTGCAGAAGACTAATAACATCAGGTTTTGTGATGTTGTTAGGGTTTGCGTTTTAGCTGGATATTGGGAGTGCTGGCAGAGTAATTGAATGCGGATATCTTGGAGGAGATATTCTCTGTTGCATAGAGATTTGATGCAGATTTGTAGGGAGGTTTAAAGACTGAGATTTAAGAAGATTTTGAGAGAGAAAATTTGTCGAAGATTCAGTTTTAAATGACAAATCAGGTCAGATTTTGTAGCAGGTCCAAGCCCAATCAAAGAAGCTATATAATGCGCATCAATCCTGAAGAAAAGGATAACGAAGAAAGTGAGCTAAAGACTGAGAGTCGGTTGAGTCTTCGTGTTTGTAAACCATTCGAGTGTGAATTGGTATTGTTGTTTTGAGTTGTTCTTGATCAAAGCTGTGAAGCAGAATCAAGTAGTGTTATTCAAAGTGTGTGATCTTTGAATTATATTACTGAAGTGATTTAGGGATTGAGTAGTGTTCTCATACTTAAGTGGTCTCTTAAGTAGAAGGTTCATTAAGTAGTGATTAAGTTTAGGAGATGTCAACTGGGTTGTTGAGTCTGTAAATTAATACTACTGATAGTGAAATTCATCCCTGGCTTGGTAGCCCCCAGACGTAGGTAGTTAGACCGAACTGGGTGAACAAATCATTGTGTTGATTTATTGCTTGTTATTGCATTGTCCATTGCAGAGTGTGTTGTTGTGACATCGCACTTAACATCACACATCTGGTACCAGAATTTCAATTGGTATCAGAGCAGGCATCCTGTCTGTCTCTGGGTGAGATTTAGGGAGGTTACTTTCTGGTGTAAAGATGGACAAAGAAGTTGGAGGATTTGTCAACAGGCCCCCTATTTTGGATGGCTCGAATTATGATTATTGGAAGCCAAGGATGATCACCTTTTTGAAATCCTTGGACAGCAGGGCTTGGAAGGCTATCATTAAAGAGTGGAAAGCACCTGTTGTGTTTGAAAAAGATGATGCTGGGAAAGATAAAGAGGGCACCTCAAAGCCGAAGCCTGAAGAAGAATGGACCAAGGAAGAAGATGAGCTTGCCCTTGGTAACTCTAAAGCCCTAAATGCTATCTTCAATGGAGTTGATAAGAACATCTTCAGGTTGATCAACTCATGTGAAGTTGCTAAGGAAGCATGGGATATTTTGAAGGCTACACATGAAGGAACATCTAGAGTTAAGATGTCAAGACTTCAGATTCTAACATCAAAGTTTGAAAGTCTGAAGATGAAGGAAGATGAGACTATCCATGACTTCCACATGAGTATTCTTGAGCTATCCAATGCATCCAGTGCTCTTGGAGAAAAGATGTCAGAAGAAAAGCTTGTAAGGAAAATCCTTAGGTCCCTTCCTAAGAGGTACAAGATTAAGGTGACTGCAATTGAAGAAGCTCAAGACATCAGCAAGATGAAGGTTGATGAGCTCATTGGATCTCTTCAAACTTTTGAGCTTGGGTTGAATGAGGAAAAACCAGAAAAGAAGCCAAAGAGTATAGCCTTGGTTTCAAATGATCAAGAAGAGAAAGGGAATAGTGCTGAATCCCAGGAGGATCTATCTCAGGCCATTGTTATGTTGGGAAGGCAGTTCAACAAGGCGTTCAAAAGAATGAACAAGAACTTCAAGCCTAATGTCAAGAACATCGCTTCTGACATCAGCAAGTCTAAGGAGAAAGATGAAGAGAATACTGCTCAAGACAAGGGTGTTCAGTGCATTGAGTGTGAAGGTCATGGACATGTTAAGAAAGAATGTCCCACATTCCGGAAAAAGCAGAAGAAATGAATGACAGTATCTTGGTCAGACTCTGACAGTGAAAGTGAAGGAGAGTCAGCCAAACATGTCAAGGCTTTAACTGGAACAGTTGTTTCTGATGGTGACTCAAGTGATGAGGAACTGACTTTTGAGGAGCTAGCGTCCACCTATCACGAGCTTTGTCTAAAGAGTGCAGAAATCTGTCAAGAAAGTGAAAAACAGAAGAAACAGATTGGTCAGCTTGAGACTGCTAAAGCTGATTTGGAAAATGAAGTCTTATTAGTCAAAGCTCATCTTGATCATATGAGCAAATCTGTTAGGATGCTGAACAGTGGTACAGACACACTTGATAAGATCCTTCAGACAGAAAAGGTTGCTGGAGATAAGTCAGGCATAGGATTTGTGGTTGAGAAGAAGGTTTCTGCTGAAGCAAGCACTTCAGGAATTAAGAAGGAGATGTCTCAACCAATGTCTCAACTTCAAACAAAGAGACAGGATCCTAAACCTAAGCAGGCTGTTCATCCTCAACCTCAAAATATTGGGAAGAGCCATGCTCATGATCCTCATCAAAGGAAGGCACATGTTTCTGGAGCTAGGCAGTATATGCCTCCACAATATCATAAGAGCATGCAGGCTTCTAGGTTCAAACAGAACATGTTCCATCAGATGTCTCAACATCAGGGAAACATGTATGGCTATGGATATAATAATGTTGTGCCTTATTACTATGGAAGAAGGAAGCCTCATCACCATAGAAGACAGCCAAAAGGACAGCGTCCTTACCATAGAAGACAGTCAAACTATGGGAGAAGAAGACAACATTATGGGTGGCAGCCACAACAATATCATTCTCAAAGTGGCAGAAGGTTCAACCACCTCAGAGAAGACAGAGTTAGGTGCTTTTACTGTGGCAGAGTTGGACACATGCAGTTTTCTTGTTTCAAGCTTCATGGTTATCCCAAGGTTAACCCTCAACCCAGACAGAAGGATAACAGGCCCAAGGTTGTTAAGCAGTGGGTTCCTAAAGAAGAGGTTAAGTGTCTATTGGCTCACTTTTCAGATAGACACTCTGCTAAGAATGGTTGGTACTTTGACAGTGGTTGTTCAAAGCACATGACTGGGTTCAAAAACCAATTGGTGGATGTCAATTCTTGCTCCTCAATTGATGTTACTTTTGGAAACGGAGAGAAAGGGGTGGTACAAGGTATTGGAAAAGTGAAGTGTCATGAGGGACCTGATCTTGACAATGTACTTCTTGTCAAAGGGTTGAGTGCTAATCTAATTAGCATAAGTCAGCTCTGTGATGATGGTTATAAGGTCAGCTACACCAAAGATGAGTATGTGGTGACAAATGAGCAGAATGAGGTAGTGATAAAGGGATTAAGATCCAGAGATAACTGCTATCAATGGATACCTCAAGTGGACCGTTTATCTGATGATGTTAAGATTGATGTTGTAACATCAGATTGTGGCAACAAGTGTGAAAGTCTGCTGAAAGGTCAATTAGGGTTAATTACTCTTAATGTGAATCCTTTTAAATTTTTAAAAGGAAAGTTAATTTGGAGGGAGAAACTCATTAATTGGTCTTTAAGGGATACCCAAAATCAGGCGCCATACCTTAGACCATCATTCTCTATTGTAGCAATATCATGTTTCATCAAAGAGCATATCTCTCGTCTGTTCGTCTCCTTCAACAAGAACAATCATCTGAACTCATACTGCCTAAAGGGAACCATGTCAAACCAGATGTCTTCTCCTTCAAAATCTGTTTCTCAAAGCTCCTCACGAGATAAAGCTAGGGTTTCTTCAGAAGAGGGGTCTGTGTAACACCCCATTTTAATTATTTGGATGTCTTGTATTATTTTAATTGTTGGCTTTGGTTAGGGTGTGTGTTTGAGTGCGTAGGGGGTGATATTAGTAATATGGAAATAATATTATTATTATTTTAATAGTATATTTCATATTATTATTATTACTATTAGTATTATTATTGTTTTGGTTATTATAATTATTATTAAGATTATTTAGTAAAATAGGACCTAGTATAATTAAGTGAATATTGGATTAATGGAATTAGTGAGGGTAGGTTGGTAATTGGAGCTTAATTAGTGGAAAATTGGTAAAAGTTAGGATAATCAGAATTTTAGAGATAGAAAGAGAAAAGGCTAAGGAGAGGAAGAACAAGGGAGTACTAGGGCAAGGATCTTCACCAATTTTCGCAGGAGTTAAGTAAGAATTCGAGGTAAGGGGGGAGAAAAGGGTTCCATATTGGTGTTTATTTCATGATCGGGTAGTGGGGAGTCCTTAACCCCGTAAGAAATTGGTGTGCAAACTGTTGAATTGTGGATTGTTGCATATATATGTTGTAATTTTGAGAATCGTGCATGAACTGATGTATATTTCCATGAATTTTTGTGGTTGTTGCTGTTGTATGAATATCCCTTGCAGATCTGTCATTTTTGAATTCGATTTGGGGGAAAAGAATTGAGATTTTAGGCTTGTAATACCTGTAGTAAATCTAGGTACAAGAGAAGAGATGAAAACAGGACCTAAAATCAATGTAGAAACGATTATAGGACTGGTTGGGAGTGAAAGAGTGTAGAAATCGCAGCAGAATGTAGAATAGTGAAGCTTCTGGTGAAATGCGTAACAGATCTGGTGATACGCGTACCGTGAAGGGCGATACACGTATGGGATGGTGATACGCAGTGATACGCGTATGGGAGCTAGGCAGTACACGTAATAGAGGGGTAATACGCATATGGTATTGGAATTTGGAAAATTCAGTGAGAAGACGTCTCTGTCCGTACGCATACGGCATAAGGCCATACGCGTAAGGACTTGGGCATTGTGAGGAAATACGCGTATGAAGGGAGTCAATACGCGTATGGGTTTGGCGAGCGAGCTGGCAATACGCGTATGGCATGGGGCAATACGCGTATGGCCATAGGAGTTGCAGAATTTTACCGTTTCGCGAATTCTTTCCCGTTTTCGCGTCCGATTCGGTTTCCTTCGGTTTGAGAGGTTGGGAATAGGTGCCAGGTGCTGGGAAATAAGATATTGGTGATGAAAATAGTAATTTTAATAATTTTTAATTAATTAATTAATTAATTGGGTATTTAGTGTGTTTGAAGCAAATTGTGTAACGATGGTGTTGTTGATAGGTATGGTGTGATCAGGAGGATCGTGTGCAAGTATTTATGTTGTATACATGTTTTGTTGTGCATTTTGAGTCTTGCATATTCATGGTGATTGGTGGGATGGATCGTTGCCCAGGAGGGGTGTATGCGATTCATCTGCACTCCTATGTGGAGAATGGTGGGGATAGATCATTGCCAAGTAGAGGTGTATGTGATCTATCCGGGGTTCGATTGAATGAACTAATGAGTCGGTACCGCATGCATGGTGTCGTGTCGCATTACATTATTATTTGATGTTGTTGATGATATTGGGCAGTATGCCGTGTTTGATGATTGATAATGCTTGTGTGTGATGACTACCTGTTTATCATGTATTCATTCACCTATAATATTTAAACGTGATTTCTCACCCCTTTGTTGTTGTTGTTGTTATGTCTGTGCTTCTTCGGAAGTACAGATAATCCAAGTACTTAGCTAACTTGGATATTGGTGTTGCTGATCGAGTCTATAGGAGTGCTCTGATACGTAACATGGGATATGTTGGGGATTTCATTCATTTTGTTATTTGTTATTCTTTTGTTACGTATCGTTATTTTTGGATAAATATTTTGGTGGACCACGATTTTATGTGGGTTTTTGGTGTTATTGGCAGATGGCCGTAAATTGAATAAATGAATAAATTTTCCGCTGTTTATTTCATTTAATAAAGGAGTCTTGATGTTGTTTTTTTCAAATGTGGCATCCTACTTTATGTTGGTGTAAAAACTCTGATTATTTCATAGAATATTTTGCTTATTTTAAAAATGGGAAAGTGGGGTGTTACAATTGGTATCAGAGCAGGTCGGTCCGTCCGCCCAGGTGTTAGAGTCGAGTCTGTCCTTAGGATAGAAGTTGTTTGTGTGTTCTGACCTTGTGATGATTGTTGTCCAGTATGACAGGAAGGAATGATGTTGCTCTTGCTGTTGCTATGCAAGCCATGGCACAAGCTGTAGAGAATGCCAACCAGGGTGGAGGCGCTCAGTTTCGTGACTTAGCGCAGTTTCAGAGCAATAAGTCGCCTACATATGAGGGAGGTATCTTGGATCCAGAGGCTGCACAGAAATGGCTGAAGGCTGTGGAGAAGATCTTTAACACCATGGGATGCAGTGATGCTCAGAAGGTACGGTTTGGTACTCATATGCTAGAAGGAGAGGCTGAGGCTTGGTGGGACAACAGTCGCCAGAGATTGGAAGCTGCAGGTACTGAGATTACTTGGGCTGTGTTTCAAGCTGAGTTTCTAGAAAAGTATTTTCCGGAAGACATCCGTAGTGCTAAAGAGGTGGAATTCTTGGAACTAAAGCAGGGTGATAAGACGGTTACTGAGTATGCCGCTAAGTTTGAGGAGCTGGTTCAGTATTGTGCTCATTACAATACTGAAGAAGCTATGACTTCGAAGTGTTTGAAGTTTGAGAACGGGCTGCGTCCCGAGATCAAATTGGGGATTGCTTGTCAGAAGATAAGAAACTATCCAGAGCTGGTAAGCAGAAGAAGAATTTATGATAATGACAATAGGGCCAGAATTGCTCATTACAAAGCTGTGAATGAGAAGAAAAATAAGCAGAGATTTGGAGGAACTCCTTACAGTGCTCCAGCTGATAAGGGGAAACAGAAAACTGATGTGGGAAAGAAGCCAAAGGAGAAGGGAGCAAGTGCTGATACTCTCAAGTGCTTCAAATGTGGTGGCGCGGGTCACCGTGCTAACAACTGTCAGACTGAGGTGAAGAAGTGTTTCAAGTGTGGCAAAGCAGGTCATGTTATAGCTGATTGCAGAGCCACTATGCCTACTTGTTATAATTGTGGTGAGAAGGGCCACATCAGCACTCACTGTGAGAAGCCGAAGAAGTCTCAGGCGTCTCAGACTAGTGGGAAGGCGTTTGCCTTAGTGGGAGCCCAATCCACTGAGGAGGAGCGTTCCGTCAAAGGTACTTGCTTTATTAATGATGTTCCTTTGATTGATATCATTAACACGGGTGCAACGCACTCGTTTATTTCTGTTGACTGTGTGAAGAGATTAGGGATTGTGCCATCTACTCTAGAGCAGAGGATGACGATTGAAAATCCATCTATTGGTTCCGTGGTTACTTCTTTGGTGTGTCTGAAGTGTCTGCTGACCGTGTTTGGTAGAGATTTCAGAGTGGACTTAATTTGTTTGCCACTCGGTAATCTTGATGTTATTTTGGGGATGAACTGGTTGGAGTTCAACCGGGTTTATATTGATTGCTTCAGGAAGACGTTACTGTTTCTTACTCCTGAAGAGGAAGCATTAGCAGATTCGCTATCTAGCAAGGAGTTGAGGGCGTTGTTGGAAGATGAAGTGAAGCTGTTTGCAGTATTTGCCTCGTTATCTGTTGAAAGCAAGACTTCAGTTAATGAATTGCCAGTAGTTAATGATTTTCCTGAAGTGTTTCCAGATGACATCACAGAATTGCCTCCGACAAGAGAAGTTGAGTTCGCTATTGATCTTGTACCGGGTACCAGACTTATCTCTATGGCACCGTACAGAATGTCTGCATCAGAGTTGGCAGAGTTGAAATCTCAGGTCGGGGAATTACTAGATAAGAAGTTTATAAGACAAAGCGTGTCGCCGTGGGGAGCTCCAGTGTTGTTGGTGAAGAAGAAGGATGGTAGTATGCGTCTGTGCATTGATTACCGTCAGCTGAACAAAGTGACCATTAAGAATAAGTATCCACTTTCGAGGATTGATGACGTAATGGATCAGCTGGTGGGAGCTCGTGTTTTCAGCAAAATTTATCTGAGGTCGGGTTACCATCAGATTAGAGTAAAGGAAGGTGATATTCAGAAGACTGCTTTCAGAACTCGCTATGGACATTACGAATATGCAGTGATGCCTTTCGGGGTGTCTAATGCGCCGGGTGTATCTATGGAATATATTAATCGTATTTTCCATTCGTATCTGGATCAGTTTATTGTGGTATTTATTGATGATATACTGATTTATTCTAAGTCTGACGAAGAGCATGCAGGTCACTTGAGAATTGCATTGCAGGTGTTGAAGGATGATAAACTATTTGCAAAGTTCTCGAAGTGTGAATTTTGGTTGAAGACCGTGAGTTTCTTGGGCCATGTGATTTCTGGTGATGGTATAGCAGTGGATCCCTCTAAAGTAAGTGCAGTACTTCAGTGGGAAACTCCGAAGTCCGCAACGGAGATTAGAAGCTTTTTGGGTTTGGCAGGTTACTATAGAAGGTTCATTGAAGGGTTTTCTAAATTGGCGTTGCCATTGACTCAGCTAACCAGGAAGAATCAAGCTTTTGTCTGGGATGCTGCCTGTGAGAAAAGTTTTGAGGAAATGAAGAAGAGATTGACTACGGCGCCAGTGTTGATTTTGCCAAGTCCAAATGATTCCTTCGTAGTGTAATGTGACGCGTCTAAGATGGGATTAGGCGGCGTGTTGATGCAAGATGGAAAGGTAGTGGCTTATGCTTCAAGACAATTAAGGGTGCATGAAAGGAACTATCCTGCTCATGATCTTGAATTAGCTGCAGTGGTGTTCGTACTAAAGATTTGGAGGCATTATTTGTATGGATCGAGATTTGAGGTGTTTAGTGATCACAAGAGTTTAAAATATTTGTTCGATCAGAAGGAATTAAATATGAGGCAGAGAAGATGGTTAGAATTCTTGAAAGACTATGACTTTAATTTGAGTTACCATCCGGGAAAAGCTAATGTTGTGGCAGATGCTCTGAGTTGGAAGACGATCCATATGTCTGCGTTAATGGTGAAGGAACTAGAATTGATTGAACAGTTTAGAGATTTGAGCATGGTTTGTGAAACTACACCAGGAAGTATCAGATTGGGTATGCTGAAAGTGAATAATGACTTTTTGGATGTAATTAAGGAAAATCAGAAACTGGATGTGAAATTAGTAAACTTGATGCCTACCGGGGGAGATGATCCTGATTGTGACTTTAAAGTGGATAATGTTGGTGTGCTGAGATTCCGGGGCAGAATTTGTGTGCCGGATAATGAGGAATTGAAAAAGGCAATCTTAGAGGAAAGTCATCAGAGTAGCTTGAGTATTCATCCGGGAGCTACAAAGATGTATCATGATTTGAAGAAGTTGTTTTGGTGGTCCGGTATGAAGAGGGACATAGCACAGTTTGTCTATGCTTGTTTGACGTGTCAGAAGTCAAAAGTGGAGCATCAGAGACCTTCGCGATTGATGCAACCGTTGGAGATTCCTGAGTGGAAATGGGACAGTATTGCGATGGATTTTGTGACCGGTTTTCCGAATACGGCGAGGGGTTTTGATGCTATTTGGGTGGTAGTGGATCGACTTACGAAGTCCGCACATTTTATACCAATTAACATCAGTTTCCCGTTGTCGAAGCTGGCGGAGATTTATATCAGAATAATTGTGAAGTTGCATGGTGTTCCGTCAAGCATAGTGTCAGATAGAGATCCGAGGTTTACTTCAGAATTTTGGAGGAGTCTGCAGGAAGCCTTGGGTTCTAAGTTGAAGTTGAGCTCGGTTTATCATCCAGAGACCGATGGTCAGTCAGAGAGGACGATTCAGTCGTTGGAGGATTTGCTGAGGGCCTGTGTATTGGAAAAAGGTGGTGCATGGGATACTCATTTGCCATTGATCGAGTTCACGTATAATAATAGTCACCATTCTAGCATCGGAATGGCACCTTTTGAAGCTTGTATGGTAGGAGGTGTAGAACGCCTCTGTGTTGGTATGAAACATGCGAGAATGTGGTGCTTGGACCAGAAATTGTGCAACAGACTACTGAGACAATTCAAATGATCCGTGAAAAGATGAAAGCGTCTCAGAGTAGGCAGAAAAGTTACCATGATAATCGGAGGAAAGAATTGGAATTCAGTGAAGGTGATGACGTATTCCTAAGAGTCAACCCAGTGACCGGTGTGGGTCGTGCTTTGAAATCTAAGAAGTTGGATCCTAAGTTTATTGGACCGTATCAAATCTTGTAGAGAGTTGGTGCAGTTGCTTATAGAGTGGCATTACCACCAGAACTTTCGAACTTGCATGACGTGTTTCATGTGTCGCAGCTTTGGAAGTACGTTTCGGATCCGTCTCATGTGATTCAGAGGGACGAAGTTCAGATCAGGGAGAATCTTACCGTAGAGACGATGCCGTTGAGGATCGAGGATCGTAAGATGAAACAACTCAGAGGAAAGGAGATACCTCTGGTGAGAGTAGCTTGGGGAGGTGCTGTAGGAGGCAGTGTGACCTGGGAATTGGAAAGCAGGATGCGAGAGTCGTATCCAGAATTGTTTCCATCAGGTAATTTTCGAGGACGAAAATAATTAAGTGGGGGAGAGTTGTAACACCCCATTTTAATTATTTGGATGTCTTGTATTATTTTAATTGTTGGCTTTGGTTAGGGTGCGTGTTTGAGTGCGTAGGGGGTGATATTACTAATATGGAAATAATATTATTATTATTTTAATAGTATATTTCATATTATTATTATTACTATTAGTATTATTATTTTTTTGGTTATTATAATTATTATTAAGATTATTTAGTAAAATAAGACCTAATATAATTAAGTGAATATTGGGTTAATGGAATTAGTGAGGGTAGGTTGGTAATTGGAGCTTAATTAGTGGGAAATTGGTAAAAGTTAGGATAATCAGAATTTTAGAGATAGAAAGAGAAAAGGCTAAGGAGAGGAAGAACAAGGGAGTACTAGAGCAAGGATCTTCACCAATTTTCGCAGGAGTTAAGAAAGAATTCGTGGTAAGGGGGGAGAAAAGGGTTCAATAATGGTGTTTATTTCATGATCGGGTAGTGGGGAGTCCTTAACCCCGTAAGAAATTGGTGTGCAAACTGTTGAATTGTGGATTGTTGCATATATATGTTGTAATTCTGAGAATCGTGCATGAACTGATGTATATTTCCATGAATTTTTGTGGTTGTTGCTGTAACGCCCCAGTTTTGTTAGATTTATTTAATAGAGTAGATTTAATTGGTTTTGGTTTTATATTATTTTATTCTTGACTTTTATTTGACAATATATTATTTTTCATAATTGTTTATGTTTTATCGCATTTTGAGAGCGTTTGGGAGATATTTGAGCTGAGGGGTATTTTGGTCTTTTTGGGGGGTAGATATTTTTATAAATAGAAAGTTAGAGGTGAGAGAAAGAGAAAGAAAAAGAATAGAAGAGAAAGAAGAGGAGAAAAAGAGGAAAAGAGGAAAATCAAAGATTACTCTGTTTCAATCGCGAATAATCGGGTAAGGGTGTGAAATATTGTTATCCTAACTTTGTGTATGATTATGTATGTGTTTTGTGTGGATGTTTTGGTTGGTTTTCCATATTTTTCCGTTTAGGTCGAATTGTAGGAAATCGATAGAAATCGATGTTTTCACGGATGAATTTCGAAATAAATTGCGTAGATTAGTCGTATGAGGTTAGGCCGAGATTATAGAAACTTGTTTGGTTGAAATCGGTTGATATTGTGAGTTTTGACATTTTTGGGTTTTGAGAATGTGAGTTTTCGGGTGAAAATCGAACGTCGTAGAATTATCGTTTTATGGTCCTAAAACATTGATATATATTTGGTGAGGATTACCATGTATTTATTCGGAAGAAAGTAATTGAATCGGTCGGGTTTCCGGAGGGTTTTGTGTAGAGGCAGCAGCTGTTTTTTCTGGTTTTTAACAGGTACAATCGATTGCAGCAGGATGCAAATCGATTGCACATGAAAAAAGGGCGAAAAATGTGATTTCTGGGGCCGTGCAATCGATTGCACACAGGTGTAAATCGATTGCACTCTGCTGTTCTTTTTCAAAAATTTGGTTTTTTAAAAGTTGCATAACTTTTTTGTCGTTTATCCGTTTTAGCTGTTCTTTATATCGATCTGAAGCTAAAAATATGTTCTATCATTTGGTGAAAAGAAATATTATTTTTAGCCGACTTTTGGCCAACTTTACCAATTAATCGTGAATAGTTGTTTTTGATGAAATGAATGTGTGGTTATGAATGTGTTGTGGATATGCTTGTGGAGTGAACCCTTGATTGGGGAATTCTTTGTGATTTGTGGCTCTTTGGTGAATATATGCATTGTTTGAGTTAAATGATAATGCATGTTGATTGTGAATATATAATGAGATGTTGTGATGATGGATTGTTGTGGTTGATGGTGAGTAATTCTTGATGTGAATGTATGTGGATTGTGTGTGATGAATGCATGACTATATTGTGAATATGTATGCATGTCAAGAGTGTCATGAGTCATGTTGTATGTGAAGCATCATGGTGTGCATTCTTGTGTTGTGTGATTCTAATGAGAATCCGCTGTAACGTCGTGTGCCCGTGTGGGGTGTGAGCGACGGTTTGATTCCAGAGGGAATCTGCTATAACATCGTGAGCCTTAAAAATAAGAGGACTGAAAGCGATTTGATATATCGTGAGCCTTAAAAATAAGAGGACCGAAAGCGATGGTTATAGACGATCGTGAGCCTTATACAAAAAGGACCGAAAGCGTTCGGATTGTGAAACTTATACAAAGAGGACCGAAAGCAATCCATAAACATCGTGAGCCTTATACAAAGAGGACCGAAAGCGACGGGGAACATCGTATGCCTGACGGGGAGTTACATTGGTAACGAGCGATGGTTCCAATAAGTTCTTCAATTGAACTTGAGATGATGAGTCGGTACCGCATTGCATTTGCATAGAATCGTGAGTCGGTCTCTATGATTTGCATTGGTCATCATTGTATTTGTGCATTGATGAATAAACATATATATGTATATGTTGATGTGGAATGAGTAGAATTGTGCAGGTGTACATGGATGGATAAACATGAATATGTGTGTTTATGTTAAATGATAAGCATTATGAGAAATATGCTTGGTTTTATATATATATGCCTTGCGATGTATATGGAGTGAGATGTGATGATTGTGACTTAGTAAACATTGATATATGTATGTTTATGGGAAATGATATAAACTATATCTTATAATGATGCATTGTTGAATGAACAAGTATGTGTGTGTTCATGTGGAATGATGATAATGGTGAATGTATGCATAATGAATATGCTTGATAATATATCTATATTGTGATATATGATGAGTTGTGGTGAGAATATGTGTTATATGTTTATGTTGTTGTACATAATTATATGCATTGTTATTATGATAATATTTCTCACCCTTCTGCTGTTTTATGATGCTCTATGAGGCATTGCAGATTAGGTATCTGGCGGTCTTTTTGTGAAGCGTGTCTTCATTTTCCTTGTTGGTCGGTTGGCTCTGATATGTAGCACCGGGTAGCTAGGATGTGTTTATGAGCTTTTGTGATACTTTTGTACATGTATCTAGCTGATGAATGTTTATATAAACATGAATGATGTTGTTGTATCATACTTGTTGATGTATATATATATATAATGTATATATGTTTGTTGTTATCAATGTTTAGATTTTTCCGCTTTTATTCTAAATATTGAGATGTGGGTGTAAGGACTGAGTTCCTACGTTGAAAGTTACCCCACTGTTGCATATCATTTGTTGAGCAGGTGTTGTATGTTTTAATTTCAAGCATAATGTGACATACCTTTTTATGCCATGTTGTTTTAATTATACTCTGATCAAATTTTGTATACGTGCCTAATTGATTAATTGGGGGTATAGAAAGGGGTGTTACATTAAGTGGTATCAGAGCCAGTGTTGAGTCGGTTGTTGAGTCTGTTGGTGTGACAGTTGAATACTGTCGTTGTTGTTTGTCCCTTAGTACGTGATATGTGTGTGAAACACTGTCAGTGCTTTCTGGTTTTCTAATCCTTTGTTTTCAGGAGTTAGAATGAGATAAGTGGGGGAGAAGCTGGTACTTCTCCATGTTGCTTCAGGTGTGGAGCGCTGGCTCAGTGTGTTGTGAATTGCAAGATTGTAAGTGTTGTTTGGACAGTGTTGTTCCCGATTCCGTAAGAAATGCGGAGGTAAGGTTTATGTCAACTAAGGATTTATGCCTTAGGTAGTTTTGTGTATGGGATGCAAGAAAGGCTATTATAGTTTGGTAAAGACGGGTTATGCCCCATCATGATTGTCAACTGTCTATTGGCAAATTGAGGAACTGATCACCCTTAATCTCTTGTTGATAGCAGACGGAAATTATGTTGGATGGAATAGGCGGGTCTTTCCGGCTTTGATAGTGTGTGAAATGAATTGTTTGGAATCTAAGGAGATGATTACAGATTGTTTTGATGAGTCGATGAAGATGCTAATATCGGAAGATGAAATGGATTAGAGGTTTTGGTATGTTAGTCCAGTTGGGAAGTCATTGAGAGAGAATGATTGGGTTTTATTTAAGGACTGCTTCACAGAGAGTAGAGATTGAACTTAATTGGACGAAGGTGAATAGTTGAGGTTTATATCTGCTAAGTAAGTAGGAAACTCTTAGTAGATGGGAATAAGATGTTTGTTTTGTCTGTGATGGTAGTGTTCTGGGAATTGGCAGGAAGTCGCAGTGATTGGCCGTCAGTTGGGCATAGTTTTCAGATGTGTTTTTGGATGGAACATTAAGGTGTTGTCTTAGAGAGCTCCAGTATTGTTGGTAACAAAAGGAAGGATGATGGAATGGAATAACAAGTATAATGGTATTGAGACTATGGACAGCAAACTTAGAGTTCTGGTGGGTTTGGAGTCTTTGGAGTTTTAAGGCTTTAATGGAAATTGTGAGGAAACCCTTGTGGGTGGATGTAACATTGTGTTTGAGAATTCTTTTTGGTTGGTTGTTGATACATGTTGGAATTGCGGAATTGGACGGTCAGGAGAAGAAATTGGGTATGGATTACTAACAGTTGAATAAGGTAATGATTGAGAATAAGTGTCCACTTTCGTGAACAGATGACTAGAATGGTTTGGTTGAGTTTGAGTGGATTACAATTGTTTGGAATGTTTGATAAGAGTGGTGAATTGTGTGAGTTGAGGCTTTGATCGATTTAATGTGACTGGTTAGGTTTGTTATCCTCGGAATAGGTTGTTATTTACTCGGTTAAGCTTGTATGTGAGTAACCAGTTACCCAGTGAAAAGTTTTGCAAAAGCTTTAAGGATTTATATATTTTGGATTTTGGTTGGGAATTGCAACGTACAGTGATGGTATTTGGTGTTAGTAACGCGTCTCTAATGTTTATGGAGTAGAGGAATCGTATCTTCCATATTTAATTGGATAAGTTAGTAGTGGTTTCGATTGAGGATATTTGGATTTGCTATAAACTCAGAGGAAGAATGAGTAAAGTGTTTGAGATTTGAATTACAAGTGTTGAAAAGAGACGAAGTTTTATGCTAAGTTATTCGAGTGAGAATTTTGGTTGAAAAGGGTTAGTTTCTTGGAAATGTTATTTCAGATGAGAGTATGGTTAATGGATCCATCGGAACTAGATGTAGTTCTACATGAGAGGCTCCGAAGTTAGTTAAGGAGATTAGAAACTTTTGGGCTCAGTTGGTTGTTATTACAGGTTATGGGAGACTTTGTTAAGTTCGTACTTCTGGTATCTCAGTTGACTTACAAAGGGTGAGTCGTTTGTTTGGATGTTCGTTGTGAGTAAGTTTTGGTGAGCTGGAGTAGAAGTTGTCTACGGTTTCAGCTTTGATTTTGTGTGATCCTAATAAACCGGTTGTGAAGTATTGTGATGTGTCTTTGAAGAGTTTAGTCAGTGTGTTAATGCAAGAGGGTAAAGTCGTGGCTTATGCTTTACGACAATTGAGGATTTATAAAAGGATCTATATTATTATGGATTTGGAATAGGTTGCGGTGGTATTGTGTTGGAATATTTGGAGGTATTATCTTTATGGTTCTAGGTTCGAAGTGTTTGGTAATCGCAAGGATATTGAGTACTTGTTTGGTCTAAAGGAATAGAGTATGAGACAACAAGGATGGTTAGAGTTCGTGATGAGTTATGAATTTGGCTTGGATTATCCTTCGGGGAAAAGCTGTTGTTGTGCCTGAAAAGTTAAGTCGGAAGTTTCTATGCATGTCTGTTTTGATGGTCAGGGAGTTAGAATTATTTGAGCAATTCCGAGACTTGTGTATGGTGTATGAGATAACACAGGAGAGTGTGAGGTTGGTAATATTAAAGTGAACAGTGATGTTTGGCGAATATGAGAAAGAGTTAGACTTTGGACGTAAAATTGATAGTTTTGATGGTTACGAGTAATCAGAGTGTGCAACGGAAGCGTGAGGTGACAAGGATGTTGGTATTCTGGTTTTGTAGAGGTTGTGGAATCGATGTTGAGTCGTGGAACTTGTATTCTTGTTTGTGTTGTTGCCTCGTTTCCATCGTGATGGTTCGAGTGTGTGTGGCTAATTCCTTGTGGTGAATTAGGGGAGTGTTATCTGTGGTGATGGTAACGATCTTGTTGTGTTTCGGTTCTAGAGTGAACCTGTGTGTTGGTATCGTGGTTTTCCTTGAGTTGTGAGTTGGTCGTCAAGTGCATTGTATGGGCTTTGCATCATGTCGTTGTTGTTGTCGTCGTTGTCGTGCCGTTGTTGTATCTGCTGTTAGCACGGTGGGTTATCAGTTGTGTTATTTGAGGTGTGCCTTTTGTTGGCATGTTGGTTTGTTAGTCGGATGCGAGAGTCGTGTCCGGAGTTTTTCGTCTCAGTATATTTTCGAGGACGAAAATGTCTAAGTGGGGGAGAGTTGTAACGCCCCAGTTTTGTTAGATTTATTTAATAGAGTAGATTTAATTGGTTTTGGTTTTATATTATTTTATTCTTGACTTTTATTTGACAATATATTATTTTTCATCATTGTTTATGTTTTATCGCATTTTGAGAGCGTTTGGGAGATATTTGAGCTGAGGGGTATTTTGGTCTTTTTGGGGGGTAGATATTTTTATAAATAGAAAGTTAGAGGTGAGAGAAAGAGAAAGAAAAAGAATAGAAGAGAAAGAAGAGGAGAAAAAGAGGAAAAGAGGAAAATCAAAGATTACTCCGTTTCAATCGCGAATAATCGGGTAAGGGTGTGAAATATTGTTATCCTAACTTTGTGTATGATTATGTATGTGTTTTGTGTGGATGTTTTGGTTGGTTTTCCATATTTTTCCGTTTAGGTCGAATTGTAGGAAATCGATAGAAATCGATGTTTTCACGGATGAATTTCGAAATAAATTGCGTAGATTAGTCGTATGAGGTTAGGCCGAGATTATAGAAACTTGTTTGGTTGAAATCGGTTGATATTGTGAGTTTTGACATTTTTGGGTTTTGAGAATGTGAGTTTTCGGGTGAAAATCAAACGTCGTAGAATTATCGTTTTATGGTCCTAAAACGTTGATATATATTTGGTGAGGATTACCATGTATTTATTCGGAAGAAAGTAATTGAATCGGTCGGGTTTCCGGAGGGTTTTGTGTAGAGGCAGCAGCTGTTTTTTCTGGTTTTTAACAGGTACAATCGATTGCAGCAAGATGCAAATCGATTGCACATGAAAAAAGGGCGAAAAATGTGATTTCTGGGGCCGTGCAATCGATTGCACACAGGTGTAAATCGATTGCACTCTGCTGTTCTTTTTCAAAAGTTTGGTTTTTTAAAAGTTGCATAACTTTTTTGTCGTTTATCCGTTTTAGCTGTTCTTTATATCGATCTGAAGCTAAAAATATGTTCTATCATTTGGTGAAAAGAAATATTATTTTTAGCCGACTTTTGGCCGACTTTACCGATTAATCGTGAATAGTTGTTTTTGATGAAATGAATGTGTGGTTATGAATGTGTTGTGGATATGCTTGTGGAGTGAACCCTTGATTGGGGAATTCTTTGTGATTTGTGGCTCTTTGGTGAATATATGCATTGTTTGAGTTAAATGATAATGCATGTTGATTGTGAATATATAATGAGATGTTGTGATGATGGATTGTTGTGGTTGATGGTGAGTAATTCTTAATGTGAATGTATGTGGATTGTGTGTGATGAATGCATGACTATATTGTGAATATGTATGCATGTCAAGAGTGTCATGAGTCATGTTGTATGTGAAGCATCATGGTGTGCATTCTTGTGTTGTGTGATTCTAATGAGAATCCGCTGTAACGTCGTGTGCCCGTGTGGGGTGTGAGCGACGGTTTGATTCCAGAGGGAATCTGCTATAACATCGTGAGCCTTAAAAATAAGAGGACTGAAAGCGATTTGATATATCGTGAGCTTTAAATATAAGAGGACCGAAAGCGATGGTTATAGACGATCGTGAGCCTTATACAAAGAGGACCGAAAGCGATCGGATTGTGAGCCTTATACAAAGAGGACCGAAAGCAATCCATAAACGTCGTGAGCCTTATACAAAGAGGACCGAAAGCGACGGGGAACATTGTATGCCCGACGGGGAGTTACATTGGTAACGAGCGATGGTTCCAATAAGTTCTTCAATTGAACTTGAGATGATGAGTCGGTACCGCATTGCATTTGCATAGAGTCGTGAGTCGGTCTCTATGATTTGCATTGGTCATCATTGTATTTGTGCATTGATGAATAAACATATATATGTATATGTTGATGTGGAATGAGTAGAATTGTGCAGGTGTGCATGGATGGATAAACATGAATATGTGTGTTTATGTTAAATGATAAGCATTATGAGAAATATGCTTGGTTTTATATATATATGCCTTGCGATGTATATGGAGTGAGATGTGATGATTGTGACATAGTAAACATTGATATATGTATGTTTATGGGAAATGATATAAACTATATCTTATAATGATGCATTGTTGAATGAACAAGTATGTGTGTGTTCATGTGGAATGATGATAATGGTGAATGTATGCATAATGAATATGCTTGATGATATATCTATATTGTGATATATGATGAGTTGTGGTGAGAATATGTGTTATATGTTTATGTTGTAGTACATAATTATATGCATTGTTATTATGATAATATTTCTCACCCTTCTGCTGTTTTATGATGCTCTATGAGGCATTGCAGATTAGGTATCTGGCGGTCTTTTTGTGAAGCGTGTCTTCATTTTCCTTGTTGGTCGGTTGGCTCTGATATGTAGCACCGGGTAGCTAGGATGTGTTTATGAGCTTTTGTGATACTTTTGTACATGTATCTAGCTGATGAATGTTTATATAAACATGAATGATGTTGTTGTATCATACTTGTTGATGTATATATATATATAATGTATATATGTTTGTTGTTATCAATGTTTAGATTTTTCCGCTTTTATTCTAAATATTGAGATGTGGGTGTAAGGACTGAGTTCCTACGTTGAAAGTTACCCCACTGTTGCATATAATTTGTTGAGCAGGTGTTGTATGTTTTAATTTCAAGCATAATGTGACATACCTTTTTATGCCATGTTGTTTTAATTATACTCTGATCAAATTTTGTATACGTGCCTAATTGATTAATTGGGGGTATAGAAAGGGGTGTTACAGTTGCTGTTGTATGAATATCCCTTGCAGATCTGTCATTTTTGAATTCGATTTGGGGGAAACGAATTGAGATTTTAGGCTTGTAATACCTGTAGTAAATCTAGGTACAAGAGAAGAGATGAAAACAGGACCTAAAATCAATGTAGAAACGATTATAGGACTCGTTGGGAGTGAAAGAGTGTAGAAATCGCAGCAGAATGTAGAATAGTGAAGCTTCTTGTGAAATGCGTAACAGATCTGGTGATACGCATACCGTGAAGGGTGATACGCGTATGGGATGGTGATACGCAGTGATACGCGTATGGGAGCTAGGCATTACGCGTAATAGAGGGGTAATACGCGTATGGTATTGGAATTTGGAAAATTCAGAGAAAAGACGTCACTGTCCGTACGCGTACGGCATAAGGCCATACCCGTAAGGACTTGGGCATTGTGAGGAAAAACGCGTATGAAGGGAGTCAATACGCGTATGGGTTGGGCGAGCGAGCTGGCAATACGCGTATGGCATGGGACAATACGCGTATGGCCAGAGGAGTTGCAGAATTTTACCGTTTCGCGAATTCATTCCCGTTTTCGCGTCTGATTCGGTTTCCTTCGGTTTGAGAGGTTGGGAATATGTGCCAGGTGCTGGGAAATAAGATATTGGTGATGAAAATAGTAATTTTAATAATTTTTAATTAATTAATTAATTGGGTATTTAGTGTGTTTGAAGAAAATTGTGTAACGATGGTGTTGTTGATAGGTATGGTGTGATCAGGAGGATCGTGTGCATGTATTTATGTTGTATACATGTTTTGTTGTGCATTTTGAGTCTTGCATATTCATGGTGATTGGTGGGATGGATCGTTGCCCAGGAGGGGTGTATGCGATTCATCCTCACTCCTATGTGGAGAATGGTGGGGATAGATCATTGCCAAGTAGAGGTGTATGTGATCTATCCGGGGTTCGATTGAATGAACTAATGAGTCGGTACCGCATGCATGGTATCGTGTCGCATTACATTATTATTTGATGTTGTTGATGATATTGGGCAGTAGGCCGTGTTTGATGATTGATAATGCTTGTGTGTGATGACTACCTGTTTATCATGTATTCATTCACCTATAATATTTGAACGTGATTTCTCACCCCTTTGTTGTTGTTGTTGTGTCTGTGCTTCTTCGGAAGTACAGATAATCCAGGTACTTAGCTAACTTGGATATTGGTGTTACTGATCGAGTCTATAGGAGTGCTCTGATACGTAACACAGGATATGTTGGGGATTTCATTCATTTTGTTATTTGTTATTCTTTTGTTACGTATCGTTATTTTTAGATAAATATTTTGGTGGACCACGATTTTATGTGGGTTTTTGGTGTTATTGGCAGATGGCCGTAAATTGAATAAATTTTCCGCTGTATATTTCATTTAATAAAGGAGTCTTGATGTTGTTTTTTTCAAATGTGGCATCCTACTTTATATTGGTGTAAAAACTCTGATTATTTCATAGAATATTTTGCTTATTTTAAAAATGGGAAAGTGGGGTGTTACAGTCTGCAGAAGAAGCTATGAATGTTGAACCCATCTCCATGATGGTTCCTGATTTTGTAAAGACAAGACCTGAGAAGTATCAACCCAAGAGACCATCAAAAGGTAATACGTCTAATCAATCTGCGAGGAGTAAATTTGATGATAGCGAAAGTATGGCCTGTGTCACTAGCGTGTTGTTTGGAGTTAACCCTACTCCTAGGACTAGCACCCCTCTTCCTCAAGCTGTTGAAGAAAGGGTAGATGTGGACAAGAGCATTGATCAGATTGTCACAAAAATATTTGAGAAAGGGATCCCTGTGAAGGGAATATCTAGACCTCTGAGTCAAAGGCCTGCTGAATCTGTTAGAGAAGAGGGTGACGTTGAGACTTCTGAGACAAATCTTCATAGATTAGCTGTTTCAGTCATTGAAGATGCTGAGATTGAAGATGAAGGTGAAGCTGAAGCAGAAAGGGAAAGGGATACTCATGCTGAAGATGAAGTTGATGTTGGGCATGATGTTGAAACATCGCCTGCTAGGGATGCTACTCCTAGTCCCAAAGGGAAGAAGAATGCTGATGTGGTGGATGTTGGTGACTTATCTGATAATGAAGTTATTGGTAATGCAGTTCCTGGGATTGCCAATAGATTGAAGACAAGGAAAGGAAAGAATGTGGAAACCTCTCCTAAAATGTCAGCTGAAGGCAAGAAGAAAAAGGCCTCTGTGGTTGGTCCAACCAAGTCATGGAGCAAAGTGGCTGTGAAATCCAAAAAGAGAAAGGTGAGGGAGGACTCAGAATCTGAATTTGATGTTGAGGATGATGTTCAAGACATCACACCTGTGAGAAGGTCTATATTAAAAAGAATTGCTGATAAAATCCCTGACATCCCAGTTGACAATATTTCTTTCCACTATGCTAGCAGTGCATCCATGTGGAAATTTGTCTGCCAGAGGAGACTAGCACTGGACCGAGAACTTGGTGGAGATGCCTTGGTTCTTAAGGAAGTTATTGAATTGATTAGATTTGTTGGGTTAATGAAGACTGTGTCTGGACTGTCCAAGTGCTACGATGGATTAGTCAAGGAATTTATTGTCAACATTCCTATGGCTATTAATGACAACAGAAATGTGGATTTTAGGAAGGTTTATGTGAGAGGTCAATGTGTAAACTTTTCTCCTGAGGTAATTAACACTTACCTTGGAAGGGATGAGCTGGAGTATAGAGAGTTGGAACAAACAGACAATGATGTGTGCAAGGAAATCACAGCAGGGCAAGTGAAAGTCTGGCCTCTGAAAGGAAAATTGTCTGCCAGTTTGTTAAGTGTCAAATATGCTATTCTGCACAGAATAGGAGCAACTAATTGGGTCCCTACCAATCACAAGACAACTATCTCTGCTGGATTGGGAAAACTCATTTATTTTGTTGGGACAAAAAGGTTGTTTGACTATGGGGCTTATATATATGATCAGACTATCAAGCATGCTGCTACAAATGCAGTGAAGATGCCTATTGCCTTTCCCTCTCTCATTTGTGGGATCATCCTGTCACAACATCCTGAGATTCTTCATCAATCTAATATGGTGTGTAAGAGAGAATCTGCATTATCAATCCACTATAAGCTGTTTGAAGGGAAGCATGTCCCTGATATTGTCAAGACATCAGCTTCAACATCACAACAGCCACCTGCCAAAACTGGGTTGATTTCAGAATTGGAGGAGGCTTGCAAGGAGTTGGATGAAGTCATCAGAGTGAGTACTGAAAGAAAGCAGAAATTTGAAAAACTTCTCATGACTCTGAGATTGGCAGAAAAAGAAGATGAAGCAGTCAATGCTAACCAAAATGATGATGATATTGAAGAACCAGGTTTTGAAGAAGGTGGTCCTAGCACTGATGGTGAAGATGGGGCCAGCTCTGATGAAGACTAGTTTCCCAGCTGCCTCTTCTAGATAGTAGTTTAGTTTTTTTGCTGTTTTTGATTATGCACTTGATGTGCCTTCTATGTTATTTGAATTTTGTGCCTGTATATGCACTATTTTTGTTTTTATGTTCTATGATTTGTCTTGTCTTGGATGCTGACTTTAGACTGACAATGAGAGCCTATTTAGGACTAACTGTAGTGAGTAGGACTTCATGTTGAGGTTTGTCCAATTGTGGCTAAAAAGGGGGAGAGTTAGCCAAGAGTTAGTCAAGGTGAAACAATGCTAAGGTGTGCAACTAGTGTGATGCTGAAATGCAGATATCGAGGGGGAGCTTGCTCTATGTTGAACACTTGCTGGTATGCTGATTCTTGCTTTGAGGGGGAGTTTGCCCTGCTGCTGATTAGTGGTTGAAGTCGGTGCAGCTGGTTGAAGAAATGATGTCGGTGCAGCTGGTTGAAGAAATGCTGCTGCTGCGAAGTTTGTTTTAATATTTAAATTTTTTTTCCGCTGCTGAAGTCTCTGATGCTGCAGAGATTGTTTTAGCCAAAATTAGCCAAAGGGGGAGATTGTTAGTTCTTGGATTGGCTAGATTTTTGGTAAAACAAAGTTGTGTATGGTTGATGTCACATGGGTGATGTCTCAACATTGAGTCTTAGCATTGGTTTATGTTAAGTGGTTAAGCTGTTGAAGTTGTGAAGTCTGATGTCACATGCGATGTCATGACATCAGATCTGCAGAAGACTAATAACATCAGGTTTTGTGATGTTGTTAGGGTTTGCGTTTTAGCTGGATATTGGGAGAGCTGGCAGAGTAATTGAATGCGGATATCTTGGAGGAGATATTCTCTGTTGCATAGAGATTTGATGCAGATTTGTAGGGAGGTTTAAAGACTGAGATTTAAGAAGATTTTGAGAGAGAAAATCTGTCGAAGATTCAGTTTTAAATGACAAATCAAGTCAGATTTTGTAGCAGGTCCAAGCCCAATCAAAGAAGCTATATAATGCGCATCAATCCTGAAGAAAAGGATAACGAAGAAAGTGAGCTAAAGACTGAGAGTCGGTTGAGTCTTCGTGTTTGTAAACCATTCGAGTGTGAATTGGTATTGTTGTTTTGAGTTGTTCTTGATCAAAGCTGTGAAGCAGAATCAAGTAGTGTTATTCAAAGTGTGTGATCTTTGAATTATATCACTGAAGTGATTTAGGGATTGAGTAGTGTTCTCATACTTAAGTGGTCTCTTAAGTAGAAGGTTCATTAAGTAGTGATTAAGTTTAGGAGATGTCAACTGGGTTGTTGAGTCTGTAAATTAATACTACTGATAGTGAAATTCATCCCTGGCTTGGTAGCCCCCAAACGTAGGTAGTTAGACCGAACTGGGTGAACAAATCATTGTGTTGATTTATTGCTTGTTATTGCATTGTCCATTGCAGAGTGTGTTGTTGTGACATCGCACTTAACATCACACATCTGGTACCAGAATATCAAAGATGCAGGAGTCGAATCATCCATTTTGAATCTCTTGAGCATCTCTTTGACATACTTTCTTTGAGTAGCACCATGCCTTGCTTCGACATTTGAAATTTCATGCCTAGGAAGTATAACAACTTTCCCAGATCCGACATTTCAAATTCCTTCTTCATAAGTTCTTTGAACTTCGACAAGTTCTTCAAGCTATTTCCAATTACTAGCAAGCCATCGACATATAAGCAGATTATTTTTATATCTTGTGCTACAACTTGAACATAGACACCATACTCAGATTTGCATTTTACGAATCCCAATTCAACCAAGTATGAGTCGATTTTCTTGTTCCATGCCCTAGGTGGCTGCTCGAGACCATAGAGCGCTTTGTGCAACTTGTATACTTTACTTGCATCCTCCTGAATCACAAACCCGTGAGGTTGTGTGACATACACCTCTTCTTCTAAAGGTCCATTTAAAAATGCTGATTTCACATCAAAATGAAATGTTGACCAGCCTTGCTTGCATGCCAAGGCCACCACTAGTCGAATAGTTTCTAATCTCGCGACAGGTGAAAATACTTCAGAGTAGTCGAGTCCTGCTCTTTGGAGAAATCCTCGAGCTACCAATCTCGCCTTATGCGTTGCTATCGACCCATCATCATTGTGCATTAACTTGAACACCCACATTACTTTAATAACTTTTGTATGAGCTGACAATTTGACCAACTCCCACGTGTTGTTTCTTTCAATTGGTTGTAACTCTTCGACCATAGCATACTTCCATTGTTTATCTTTGAAGGCTTCACTATAGTTGATTAGTTCATCACCTGCAAGTAAAGCAAAATGAACTAGTTCTCCATCTATTGTGACTTCATCATCACCAACCACTTCATAGTCTTGAAGTCTTGAAGGACGAGTTCCAGTTCTTTGAGGTCTTTGACTTGTGCCAGCCATATCCTCTTTGACTTCGACTGTGTCGAGAATGTCAGCAACTGCTTCGAATTCTTTTTCGACTGGAATATCAACAATATCTTCGACTTCGACATCATTACTTGGTTTGTCGAAATCATAGCTCATCAGTGGCTTGTCTATTGCATTACTAGAATTCCAATCCCAGACAGAATTTTCATCAATCACAATGTCTCGACTCATCACAATCTTCTGAATAATTGGATTGAACAACTTGTATGCTCCAGTCTTATGATATCCTACCAGAATCATAGGTTCACTCTTATCATCAAGTTTCCTTCTCCTAGCGTCAGGAATATGCTTGTAGCAAATAGAGACAAACACCTTCAGATGACTCACAGATGGTCGTTTGCCACTCCACACTTCTTCAGGAACCTTGTCCTTCAGCTTCTTGGTAGGGTATATGTTCAGAATATAAACAGCATTCGAAACAGCTTCTCCCTGTAAGGATTTTGGCAAATTCTTCTGCTTCAGCATGCATCTCGCCATCTCTAATATGGTCATGTTTCTTCTTTCTGCTATTCCATTATATTGAGGAGTATAAGGAGTAGTTATCTCATGATCAATACCATGTTCTGCACAAAATGCTTCAAATATCTTGGATGTGTATTCGCCATCTCCATCTGTTCGCAGAACTTTAATTTTATTTTCACCCAAGTTTTTGAGAAGTATCTTGAATCTCTTAAAGATTTCAAATACTTCGTCCTTTCGTTTGATCACATAGATCTAGAGCTTTCGAATGTACTCATCGACAAATGAGACGAAATACATGTTTCCACCAATGGTATGCTCTTCAAAAGGACCACATACATCTGGATGTACAACTTCGAGTATACAGGATGATCTCATTGGCATAGTCGAAACGAAAGACTTCCTGAACTGCTTTCCGACTAGACAACCTTCATAGAGTTTGTCGGGCATCTCAAGACTTGATATACCAGTTACCATATTTTGAGTGATCAGTTGATTTAGCGACCTAAAGTTTAGATGGGAAAACCTCAGATGCCACAACCAACTATTCTTGTGGTCGACAACTGTTTTCAAACCTTGTAACTCAGTCAAACTGATCATGGTCTTAAATATTCTATTCTTCGACAGAGGAGATTTCAAGACCAAGTTATTCTATATGTCGAAAAGTTCTAAGGCTCCATCTTTCATAACCATTGAGAACCCCTTTTCGACCATTTGTCCAACTCTTAGTAGATTGCACTTCATTCCAGGGAGATAGAGTACATCTTTGATCAAGGCTTTTGCTCTATTACTCATTTGAATAACTATGTTGTCAGTACCTTCTGCTGGCAACGAGCTATTATCAGCAAGTTTCAACTTACTCTTCTTCAACTCGTTGAAATCTACTAACCATGTTTTTTTACCAGTCATGTGATTCAAACATCCTGAGTCGAGGAACCAGATCTTGGATTCGACATGGTCATCTGTAACTGCAGGCATAACCACGATATCATCAGAATCATCTGAATCTTGACGTGCAAGGTTTGCTCCTTCGTCCTTGCCTTTTGTTGAACCCTTGTATTTCCTGTACCAACAATGCTTAGTCAAGTGACCCTACTTTTCACAGTTATAGCACTGCACACCTCTTTTCTCTACTTTGTCTTTCTGATAGGAATTCCCTTCTCCTATTTTCGAGAATTCAGAAGTTCTATCATCGATCTTATTCTTGTGAGGATTCGACCAAGACTTCTTGCCCTGAGTCTTGTCAATTTTGCCTTTGAACTTGTTGGAACCACCATTCTTCTTCCACAATTGCGCTTGTAGTGCTTGTATCGAGTCTTGAACTCGTTTCCTTTCGACAATCTTAATCTCATGCGCTTCCAACGAACCAACCAAATCTTCCAGTTTTAGGGTTTCAAGATTGTTGGATTCTTGAATAGCTACGATAACGTGATCAAAATGAGAGGTCAACGTACGCATTACCTTCTCAACTATCATCTTATCAGTTAGGGTTTTACCACAACCCTTCATGAGATGGACAAGTTTCAGCACCTTCGACACATAGCCTGCAATCTTTTCATCTTCTCCCATTGACAACAATTCATATTGTCGTCGCAAAGTTTACAACTTGACAACCTTAGCTTTCCCGCCTCCTTCATAGTACTTGACAAGAATATCTCACGCCTCCTTCGCCGATTCAGCATAAGCGATTCTGTCGTAGTTATCTGCATCAACCGCCGATTGGATGTAGAATGCCGCCTTGTAATCCTTCTTCTTGGCATCCTTGTGAGCGGTTCTCTGTGTTTCGGTTGCATCTTCACCAAGCGCAGGAACGCCATTAGTAACTGTAACACCCCCAATCTAATACCCCCAGGCTATTAAAGCGGTAAAATAAAAATTCGAAATTTCATCAGAGTATATTTGAAAACATGGCATAGACAGGGAGCATCACATCAATTTGAAACAAACATAACATACAACACCTGCCCATTTAGATATGCAACAGTGGGGTAGCAATCAACAGAGCAACTCAGTTCCTTACACCCACATTTCAGATTTTAGAATGAAAGCGGAAAATCTAAAACTGAATAACATATATACATATCATGAAAGTTGTCATACACCAGGTTATACATGTACAAGTCAAAAGATATATATATACATAATACACCAATAATCACAACACGGCCATCCTAACTACCCGGTGTCACATATCAGAGCCGACCGACAAAAGAATGAAGACACAAAGCTTCACAAAAAGACCTCCAGCAACACTAATCTGCAATGCCTCATGGAGCATTATAAAACAGCAGAAGGGTGAGAAAAACAATCATAATACAGTTGCATAAAATTATATATTAACACAAAAATACACAAGTATAAAGTTCTCACCACAAATGCACCACAATCGAATAAAACATAACACAGTACAATTATCAGGTATTCATCACCAATGCACGTCAATCACACATAATACACTCCTAATCAACACAATTATACATATTCCATAACATTATTCACATTCACAATTAACATACATAATTAATCCATGATTATGCAAATACACAGAGACCGACACAACGACTCTATGCACATGCCATGCGGTACCGACTTCCAATGTTTCTCATGTCTCATCACCAGTTCACTCAGGAACTATTGGAACCATCGCTCGTTACTGAGGATCCCTCAAGTAACTCCCCGTCGGGCCTACGATGTTCACCCGTCGCTTTAGGTCCTCAGGCATCGCCTCATATTTTCGAGGCACACGACGTTATGGATTGCTTTAAGTCCTATCTAAGGCACACAATCGTCTACAACCATCGCTTTAGGTCCTCTGGCATCGCCTCATATTTTCGAGGCACACGATGTTGTAGCAGTTTCCCTCAGGAATCCAACCGTCACTCAGGACGTTTCAACAATACATAACATGATGCTTGCATACAATGGCTCATGACATTCACATTGCATACCTACACACATTCATGATCATGCATTTATCATCAAATACCACACATAGTAGTTTCTTGCCCTTAGGCCACAAATCATCATCCATACATAGTATTCTTACCCCAACACAGCACAGAATCCATACAACATTCATATTAAAAGTACGGTGTACCTTACACATCCAATTCACACAATTATAATAGCAAAAGTCGACAAAACGACACTATTCCCGATTTTCCGACATAATTAAATCGGCTAACAATTCCAAAATCATCATCATCCAAAAGTACATTTCATAAGCTTTCCAACGATATAAATATCACTCAAATCGGAAATATGGTTCGAAAGATATGGATTAAAAAAAAAAAAGGAAAATTGTTTTCAAAAACAACCAACCGCCCGGCGAAGCATGCTCACCGGCCGACAAAACGCGCTTCGCCTCTGCTTCGCCCGGCGAAGCACAGGCGCTACCAATTCCCCAAAATAATTCAAAGAGTCAGAAGCTTGGCACCTCTGCGCCTCTCAAAACCGCCCGGCGAAAAGGACGCATCGCCCGGCGCTCAGGGCCTTTCGCCCGGCGCTTTGCACCAGAAGCAGAAAAATTCTGCTGCGTGAACACTGTTCCATACCTCCAATTTTTCCCATTTTCTTCCCCAAATCATTTCCAACAGCAAAACAATTACTAGCAATGATTCATACACATATAGAGATCATACAACACAAATTATATCGAATTCCGTCCGTGAAAACATCGATTTCTACCCGATTACGCGATTTCGACCTATATCCGAAAAACTACCGAACGAGACGATACAACATGCAACCACACATACATAATCATACACAACAATAAGATAATCGAGTTTCACACCCTTACCCGATTTAATCGATTCCTAGAACTTGTTCTCTTGATTTCCCAAGCTTTTTCTCCAATTCTCTCTTTTCTCTCTTCTCCTCTTTTCTTCTCTTTTCTTCTTTTCTTTCTTTCTTCTTCTACTATTTTTCTCTCTATTTCTATTTTTCTTTTCTTTACTAACTTAACAAAATACACCCAAATGCCCAAAATACCCCTACACTCAAATATCTCGCAAACGTTCCCAAAACCCGATAAAATATATTCACGACGAAAAATAACATATTTTCACATAAAAGTCAGAAATAAAATAATATAATAATAAAATAATCCAAACGACTCAATTAAAAATAAAAGACCAAAACTGGGGCGTTACAACTCTCCCCCACTTAGAAATTTTCGTCCTCGAAAATCTCACCTGAAACAAACAACTCTGGATACGACTCCCGCATTCGACTCTCCAACTCCCAAGTCAAATTGCCCTCAGCAGCGCCTCCCCACGCTACTTTCACCAAAGCAATATCCTTGCCTCGCAACCTCTTCACCTCGCGATCCAAAATCCTAACAGGTAAAGCCTCAACTGTAAGGTTCTCTCTTACCTCAACCTCATCCATCGAAATCACATGCGACGGATCCGTAACATACTTCCGAAGCTGTCAAACATGGAACACATCATGCAAATTCGACAGGTTCGGCGGCAACGCCACCCTATACGCCACAGCACCAACTCTTGCGGATATCTGGTAAGGACCAATAAACCGAGAAGTAAGTTTCTTCGATTTCAAAGCACGACCAACACCCGTTACCGACGTAACCCTCAGAAATACATGATCGCCCTCTTGAAACTCAAGATCCTTCCGTCTCCGATCATGATAACTCTTTTGCCTACTTTGAGAAGCCTTCATTTTCTCTCGAATAAGCTTCACTTTCTCTGTAGTCTGCTGTACCAACTCCGGTCCTACCACCGTTCTCTCACCAGATTCGTGCCAACACAACGGCGTTCGACACCTTCGTCCATACAATGCTTCAAACGGCGCCATACCAATACTAGAATGAAAACTGTTATTATACGTGAATTCTATCAACACAAGATAACTATCCCACGAACCACCTTGTTCCAAAACACAAGCCCTCAACAAATCCTCCAAAGACTGAATCGTCCTCTCCGTCTGACCATCCGTCTGCGGATGATAAGCCGAACTCAATCTCAATCTAGAACCCAAGGCCTTCTGTAAACTTTCCCAAAATCTCGATGTAAACCTTGGATCTCGATCAGAAACAATACTCAATGGAACCCCATGCAACTTCACAACCACACTGATATAAATCTCAGCTAACCGCTCCAAAGAAAAACCGATGTCAATCGGAATAAAATGAGCCGATTTAGTCAGCCTATCAACAACCACCCAAATCGCATTATGCCCCCTCTGAGTGTTCGGTAACCCCGTTACAAAGTCCATCGAAATGCTATCCCACTTCCACTCAGGAATATCCAACGGTTGCAACAAACCACTAGGCCTCAAATGCTCCACCTTCGATTTCTGACAAGTCAAACAAGCATACACAAATTGAGCCACATCTCTTTTCAAACCAGACCACCAGAAAATCTTCTTCAAGTCTTGGTACATCTTATTCGCTCCCGGATGTATACTCAAATTACTCCGGTGTCCTTCTTCCAAAATCATCCTTTTCAACTCCGAATCATCCGGAATACAAATCCGTCCACGAAACCTCAAAACACCATTAGAATCCACTTGAAAATCACTATTCGCATCACTTTCTCCAACCAACATCAAATCCACAAATTTCAAATCCAGCTTCTGTTTCTCACTAACCGTCATCAGAAAATCATTTGTAACCTTCAACATTCCAAGCCTTACACTATCCGAAGTCACTTCACATACCAAACTCAAATCTCTAAACGATTCCAAAAGATCCCATTCCTTAACCATCAAAGCCGACATATGCAACGATTTCTGACTCAACGCATCAGCTACCACATTAGCTTTACCAGGATGGTAATTCAAGCCAAAGTCATAGTCCTTCAAGAATTCCAACCACCTACGTTGCCTCATATTCAATTCCTTCTGATCAAACAAATACTTCAAGCTCTTGTGATCACTAAAAACTTCAAACCTCTCACCAAAGAGATAATGCCTCCAAATCTTCAACACAAAAACCACAGCCGCTAATTCAAGATCATGAGTAGGATAATTCTTCTCATGCACTCTCAACTGCCTCGAAGCATAAGCCACAACCTTACCTTCTTGCATCAGAACACCACCTAGACCAATCAAAGAAGCATCACAATACACCACAAATGGTTCATTAGGATTCGGCAAAATCAAAATCGGAGTTGTCGTCAATCTTCTCTTCAGCTCATTAAAACTCTCCTCACACCGAATATCCCAAATGAACGCTTGATCTTTGCAAGTCAACTGGGTCAACGGTAATGCTAGCTTAGAAAACCCTTCAATGAACCGTCGATAATAACCGGCCAAACCCAAAAAGCTACGAATTTCAGTAACAGATCTCGGAGCCTCCCACTGTAGAACTGCCTCTACTTTAGATGGATCCACAGAAATACCGTTACCTGAAATCACGTGTCCAAGAAAACTCACTTCCGATAACCAAAATTCACACTTGGACAATTTTTCAAAAAGCTTCCTCTCCTTCAAAACCTGCAAAACAATACGCAAATGTTCCGCATGCTCCTCGCGAGACTTAGAATAAATCAATATGTCATCAATAAATACAACAACAAATCGATCCAAATGCTCGTGGAAAATCCGATTCATGTACTCCATAAACACACCAGGCGCATTAGAAACCCCAAACGGCATCACAGAATATTCATAATGACCGTATCGTGTCCTAAAGGCCGTCTTCTGAATATCTTCTTCCTTCACCCTTATCTGATGATATCCGGATCTCAAATCAATCTTACTAAACACACAAGCACCAACAAACTGATCCATCAGATCATCAATTCTCGGAAGCGGATACTTATTCTTAATCGTCACCTTATTCAACTGGCGATAATCAATACACAATCGCATACTTTCATCTTTCTTTTTCACCAACAAAACTGGCGCACCCCAAGGAGAAACACTTGGCCTTACAAACTTCTTCTCCAACAAGTCATTCAACTGCTTCTTCAACTCAACCTACTCAGATGCCGACATTCTATACGGTGCCATAGAAACAGGTCTAGTACCAGGAACTAGATCTATCGAGAACTCCACCTCTCTCTCTGGCGGCAAGTCTGAAATATCCACAGGAAACACTTCAGGAAATTCACACACAACAGGAAACATCTCAAGCGACACCTGACTATCCACGGCCAAAGATACAAACAATCCAAACAACTGAGCTTCCTCCTCCAAAAGTTTCTTCAACTCCTTGGTAGATAAGAAACTCGAGTCTTCGTCTTCCTCCAGAGAAGGAAACCTTACCAACTTATGATAACAATCAATATGAACCCTATTAAATTGCAACCAATTCATTCCCAAAACTACATCCAAACCTTCCAACGGCAAACACACTAAATCCATCTCAAAGTCTTTACCATAAATGGTCAAAGGACAACTTAAACACACCAAAGAAGTAGTTACTGACCCCATCGCTGGAGTATCAATAACCATCTCACCATCCATCAAAGACAACACAAGATTAAAACGCTTCGCGCACTCAGACGAAATGAACGAATGAGTCGCTCCAAAAACTCAATTTCTTTCTTTCCTCGGACATCCTCGGGAAAATACTTCCTTAAAAACTCTCGGCTAAACACTTCCCAAGTGATCTCTTCGTCCTCCGCAGCTTCCAACACCTGACGAGTACCGACCCACCAGTCATCTGCTTCTTCCTGTAACATGTGAGTTCCCAGTCTCACCTTACTGTCCTCATCACAATCCATAACTCTGAAAATCCTCTCAATCTCTTTCAGCCAAATCTGCGCTCCCTCAGGATTATGTCTCCCTTTGAAGACAAGCGGCCTATTCTTCCTAAACTCATCATTCTCCCCAGCATTCGGTGCACCCTGCACAGCACGAGCCATAGCCTGCATAGCAGCAGCTAGAGCAGCATCGTTCCTTCCAGCCATATTCTGTTCATTTCCAATAACAGAAACTATGGTTAAACAAACAGCTCAACCAACCACAGCGACCAACAAGGACTGACACAGCTGACACGGACTGACACAAACTGGCGCAAACTAACACCAACTGGCACAAACTGACACAGACTGACACAAACTGGCTCTGATACCACTTAATGTAACACCCCCAATCTAATACCCCCAGGCTATTAAAGCGGTAAAATAAAAATTCAAAATTTCATCAGAGTATATTTGAAAACATGGCATAGACAGGGAGCATCACATCAATTTGAAACAAACATAACATACAACACCTGCTCATTTAGATATGCAACAGTGGGGTAGCAATCAACAGAGGCACTCAGTTCCTTACACCCACATTTCAGATTTTAGAATGAAAGCGGAAAATCTAAAACTGAATAACATATATACATATCATGAAAGGTGTCATACACCAGGTTATACATGTACAAGTCAAAAGATATATATATACATAATACACCAATAATCACAACACGGCCATCCTAACTACCCGGTGTCACATATCAGAGCCGACCGACAAAAGAATTAAGACGCAAAGCTTCACAAAAAGACCTCCAGCAACTCTAATCTGCAATGCCTCATAGAGCATTATAAAACAGCAGAAGGGTGAGAAAAACAATCATAATACAGTTGCATAAAATTATATATTAACACAAAAATACACAAGTATAAAGTTCTCACCACAAATGCACCACAATCGAATAAAACATAACACAGTACAATTATCAGGTATTCATCACCAATGCACGTCAATCACACATAATACACTCCTAATCAACACAATTATACATATTCCATCACATTATTCACATTCACAATTAACATACACAATTAATCCATGATTATGCAAATACACAGAGACCGACACAACGACTCTATGCACATGCCATGCGGTACCGACTTCCAATGTTTCTCATGTCTCATCACCAGTTCACTCAGGAACTATTGGAACCATCGCTCGTTACTGAGGATCCCTCAAGTAACTCCCCGTCGGGCCTACGATGTTCACCCGTCGCTTTAGGTCCTCAGGCATCGCCTCATATTTTCGAGGCACACGACGTTATGGATTGCTTTAAGTCCTATCTAAGGCACACAATCGTCTACAACCATCGCTTTAGGTCCTCAGGCATCGCCTCATATTTTTAAGGCACACGATGTTGTAGCAGTTTCCCTCAGGAATCCAACCGTCACTCAGGACGTTTCAACAATACATAACATGATGCTTGCATACAATGACTCATGACATTCACATTGCATACCTACACACATTCATGATCATGCATTTATCATCAAATACCACACATAGTAGTTTCTTGCCCTTAGGCCACAAATCATCATCCACACATAGTATTCTTACCCCAACACAGCACACAATCCATACAACATTCATATTAAAAGTACAGTGTACCTTACACATCCAATTCACACAATTATAATAGCAAAAGTCGACAAAACGACACTATTCCCGATTTTCCGACATAATTAAATCGGCTAACAATTCCAAAATCATCATCATCCAAAAGTACATTTCATAAGCTTTCCAACGATATAAATATCACTCAAATCGGAAATATGGTTCGAAAGATATGGATTAAAAAAAAAAGGAAAATTGTTTTCAAAAACAACCAACCGCCCGGCGAAGCATGCTCACCGCCCGACAAAACGCGCTTCGCCTCTGCTTCGCCCGGCGAAGCACAGGCGCTACCAATTCCCCAAAATAATTCAAAGAGTCAGAAGCTTGGCACCTCTGCGCCTCTCAAAACCGCCCGGCGAAAAGGACGCATCGCCCGGCGCTCAGGGCCTTTCGCCCGGCGCTTTGCACCAGAAGCAGAAAAATTCTGCTGCGTGAACACTGTTCCATACCTCCAATTTTTCCCATTTTCTTCCCCAAATCATTTCCAACAGCAAAACAATTACTAGCAATGATTCATACACATATAGAGATCATACAACACAAATTATATCGAATTCCGTCCGTGAAAACATCGATTTCTACCCGATTACGCGATTTCGACCTATATCCGAAAAACTACCGAACGAGACGATACAACATGCAACCACACATACATAATCATACACAACAATAAGATAATCGAGTTTCACACCCTTACCCGATTTAATCGATTCCTAGAACTTGTTCTCTTGATTTCCCAAGCTTTTTCTCCAATTCTCTCTTTTCTCTCTTCTCCTCTTTTCTTCTCTTTTCTTCTTTTCTTTCTTTCTTCTTCTACTATTTTTCTCTCTATTTCTATTTTTCTTTTCTTTACTAACTTAACAAAATACACCCAAATGCCCAAAATACCCCTACACTCAAATATCTCGCAAACGTTCCCAAAACCCGATAAAATATATTCACGACGAAAAATAACATATTTTCACATAAAAGTCAGAAATAAAATAATATAATAAGAAAATAATCCAAACGACTCAATTAAAAATAAAAGACCAAAACTGGGGCGTTACAGTAACCACTTATATGGTTTCATGAAAGGCAAATAGAGATTGCATTTGTTTTCTCCATCGGAACCAATTCTTGCCGTCAAGAGTTAGATGGGAGTTTAGTAAATTTCCGTTACCATTCATCTTTGCAGCGATTGATCAACAATAATCCACGATCTCGAAAACACGATCTCTGACGTGTGATTCTTGAAAACACGATAAAGAATTTAACCGGAGCTCTAGATACCAATTTGTTAATGCGTGAGACAATTTTAGTGAGAGAGAAAGAGAAAGAATAAAGAAACAATAATTAATATTATTGAATGAATTGTTTCGAAGAAAAAGATATGAAACCGAAAGTATGGTCAAACCAACTAAAAAACAGGAATCTAGTACAACTTAATGGTTTTGTCACAGGTAGATGGGTTAAAAATAGTTTACAGTGTTAAATTTTTTTTTGGTAACAACCAGCATGTTACAAGTTGATGATTAGCAGACTATTCACCAACTTTTTTTAAAACAATTTTGACACAAAAATTTATAAACAATTTTAATTGTTAACACAATTCACATATATAGTAAATTACGTTGAATAAATGGATAATGAATATGATAATTTGTTGCAACTCATTAATAATCCATTGAAAATAATTAAGTAATTAACAATACTTTTGAACATCTTTAACTACAAATTTTAAATGTTTAAATATATATGATATTCACTAACCGTCTAATTGTGTTCAAAATATACACACCTATAAATTGTGGTCATTAACTTTTAAAATAGTTGTTAATTACTTTTGCGGTTAGTTAATAAGAAATAACTTTCAATACCTTGTTATATTCACAAGAAAATTATTGTTGTATATTAGTGGTATTTTTTTAATAGTTTAATGGTTAAAACTTTACACTTTAAAGGTGAATACATCGAATGTTCTTGGTTTGAGCATGATGCAATTTAAAACACTACGAATTAACAAGTGCTAAATTTAAAATGAAAATACAGGTCTGAAAGCGATAAGCATGTTAGATAAAACTCTTGAATCCACCAAATTGAGAAAAGTACCAATTATTATTATTATTATAAAAAAAATTACTAACTGCCACACTAAAAGTGTTTAAATACATAAGCAAAGTGTAAGTTCAGTGGTTTTTGGATTGACTACATTTTGATAAAATAACATGTTGTTAGCAAGATGTTAAACCAGATGTTCTGCCATGATAGTCAGACATCATGTCAAGCATGATGTTGTGACATGTTCCAGGACATGTTATACTAGAAAGTTAGGGCATGACTATTTTAGTATTTTTAGTGTGATTTTTGAGTGTGTTCTAATTCACACACGTGCGTTTTTCATAGGAGTATATTGTGGGATTTTCTGTTATGACAGATTCTGTTACTTTTCATAAAAAGGATCCTTGACCCTTTTCATGAAAGTTTGTATTTTGCTCCTATTATTTTGTAGGATGATTTGCAGCTAGATAAAACTAATTGCTGCTATTTATGCGCCTCAAGAAGCCCAAGTCCAATAGGTCTGAAGGCTATTTAAAGTGAATACCAAACCTTATTTGTGCTGCATCATTGTTTGTGTGGTCAAGCTATTTTGATCCCAGTGTTGTGACATCTGTCTCGACATCTGATATCTGTCACTACTACAAAACGCGCAAACAACAATGTCAGATTTACAACGGATTCATTTACAACGTTGTAATAGATTATAAACTTCGCGCATCAGTGAGTAGCTAGATTTATTACTACAGTTGTCTTATAACACCGTAGTAATATATGATTTGTAGCAAGCTTCGATCCCCAGCAAATACACTTTTTCAATTTTTTATACTACATTAAGCGTATGTCACTTAAGTCCATTATTTAAAAATTAAATTGTAAATGATTTTACAACGGTTAATAAACCAACCGTTGTTATAGGACTTTTAAAAAATAGAAAATAGAAAATTATTTAACCAAACTATTTAACCACGGTGTTACTAAACAAGCGTTGTAAAATTTGAAAATTGCATGACGTTTTTAATTTCTATCCGTGATGAAAAGTGAAATTTTTTTAGTATATAAGCGAAAGTATCTATCGTTCAGTACATAGCAGCCGTTTCTCTCAAAATAAAAACCCTAACATATTTCACTTTTCCCTCTCATAACATAACTCTAAACATATTTCAACCTTCAGATACGTCTTCAGATTCGTCTTCACTAATCGCTAACTTGAGGTTCGTTCATTACACTTATGCTTCGATTTCATTTACTTGTCTTGTTAAAAATGGGTTCTAATTTTTTTCGTGAATGTTCTCATTTTTTTCAGATTCATCATCACCACCTTAACAAAGCGTATACTTTCGCTATGTTACATATGGTTTGTGTAGCTATGAAGAAAAATACAAGAAGTATGAAGCCATTGTGTTAACTTCATTCACCTTGTATTTTTTCTTCATAGCTTCATGAAATAGAAGAAATATGAAATTAACAAGACAACAGATTAAAGTTTCCATCAAATCCTTTTGACTTGTTTTTCATCTTCTTTTCCATAAAGTTTCCATCAAATCCTTCCATTAAAATGTCTCAGCTGTCCGGTTGTAGCCATGGAAGCAAGTGCTCAAATCGTCCAAGGTACGTATGCAAGTGTGGTCTCAACGCTCCGTTGATGACGGAATGGACCGACTCGAACCCAGGCTGTCGTTTCTATGGTTGTGGGATGTATAAGATTCAAGGATACAAACAATACTCTCAATTTGCTTGGTTGGATGACGAGATGGATCCTAGAGCAAAACAAATAATTTCTTCACTAGTAAATAACTTGAATGAGGAGAAGGAATTGGTTAACACCTACAAAGCCAAGGAGGACGAATTGAAGTTGAAGGTGAAGATCCTAAAGAAATAGTTGAAGATTACCTGGATTTTTTTTTATTTTTAGTGTTCATTGCATTTTTTGTAATGACGAAATAGGCTATAGTTGATTAGGTTTGTATGTTTACTGGTGCCAGGTCCAAGTTAAATTTGTAATGCTTTACAAAAGCATCAGATACATCTTGAAAACACCGGATCCTAGATTGGTCCAAAGTCAAATACCACTTCGCAGTAGCCCCTTTCAAACTATCTTGGAAGCAGTGGATCATTAACTTATCATTATCCATAAATGCAGCCATTCGTCGGTAATACATGACCAAATGCGACTTAGGACAGGTCGCACCAGAGTACAGGTCAAAGTTGGGTAGTTTGAACTTGGGTGGAATTACCAAGCTTGAGACTAAGCACATGTCTTTAACATTAATATTAGATATATTGCTCCTCTCCATTGCTTCCAATTTCCTCTGCATTGTCTCTACACTTTCTTTCAGCCTTCCTTCTTCGGACATATTGACATGATCATAAACCGGATGTGGGTTCTGGAAAACTGGGCGCACCTGAGCTTGCACTGCTGTTGGAGCGAAGGTAGGAATAGCTTGAAAAGCCTCATTAACCAAAGGAACAGCTTGTTGAGTAGAAGTGACGGCCGGAGCACGCATAAAGTTAAAAGGCACGCCCAAAGTGGGGTTCACAGTAGTAACGTGAGGTTCTACAGTTGTAGTGATGACTTTTGAGACTACGGTGACCTGCGTATCCACCTTTGCTCGTATAACATTCACAACTTCCATGATCTGCCCCATTCCTCCTCGGAGCTCACTCAATTCATTGTTGACTCTGTCCATCTCACAGTATTGCTCAGACATCCTTGTCGAGTTTGGACTTGGGTATTGGCGTTGGAAAATCAGGGTGACGGGTGCTGAGAATAAGACGACAATAAGACGTGGAAGAATACACATGCACATGCGAAAATGCAAATGAGATGCTAATGCAAGCCGAATGGTTTCAAGGAACTCAAAGGTGAGCTGCAAACATTTTGGAAAACTGAAAAGTTTTGTTTTAAAATCTAAGATCCCGATTGATCTTTACAAAGAAAAGAACATCTGAGTTCATTGAAACCAAATGGCTATCATGAGATGTATGCAATGCACGAAACACGGGCACACAAAAACATAAACATGCATACACAACAACACACAAGTCCTAGGTTTAGGGGTTACGAGCATGAAGTCAAATATCTACCCATCCCAAAGGTATGTACTACTGGTTTTCACCTGCAAGACAAGGTTCTAAAAAAGTTCCCAGAGTCGACAACCCATCTTTCGGATTTTATCGACTTCCCAATTGCTTGGTGATCGATAAAATTCTCAAGAGAGTCTCATCTGAGTGTAGCATCGCGTAGCAACCATTTGGGATTGCTCCCTCACAGTCCTCGCACTACGTCCTAAACAGGCCAAGTGGGGTAAAGGGTAGCTAAAGGTCATCAGTATCTCTGGCTCCTAGGTCGAAAGTAGTAACGCATTCACGATTGCTCGTTCAACATATACAACTTCCGAGAGGGCCTCAACTGAGTGTGGAGTTCAAGTTCCCTCCTTTGGGATTTCTCCCTCGAAGTTCCCTTGACTATGTCCACGGTTCCTAAACATATTTGTTCTCTCAAGTCCGGGTTAGGACTTATCTCACTCACCGATGTCAACCCGAACCAAACAGGATAATATCAAACATAGAACAGATATACAAGCATGCAAGCAGATATGACATACAGGCAATCATACAAGTAGATAAGCAAACATGAATAACATAAAACAAAGGTAGGCTTAACACTCTTAGGAAAGGACCAGCAATAGGTCTAACAATCCCCAGCATAGTCGCCATTTCTGTTGCGGTGAAAATTGGATAACAAATTATTAATTAATTTGCATCATATTTCTTTTACAACCGACTTTGATTTATCCAAAGGAAAGGTTCAAGATCGTTAAAAAAACCTAAAGGGAAAGATCTAAGGTTCGGGGGTTGGTTACGCCCAGGGAAGGTATTACCACCCTAAACGTCCGTAGTACTCTACGAGAACCTCTTGTTAATGTTATCTTATGTTTGGTAAGGGTTCTATGCTAAAGGTTGAAACCCTAGGGGTTAGTATCTAAGTATACTCGACAAGGCATAACACCTTGCGCCTACGTATCCTCGGGAATAGAATCAGAGTATGCGTAGTTCTACTTCTACTGAATAATTGATTGTGGTCAATACTCAGAGGGGAAATGAGTACAAGCTCATTGTAGAGTTTAAGAACTCTTTAGATCTAGTTGAAATGGACCTATGTTGAAGTTTAGTCAGTAGGGGAAAGTGATAAATTCATTAGGATGAATATCACTAAGAGTTGAGGAACTCTCTCCTAAAGCTAGTTGTAATTTCTATGGCTCTGATGAGGCCAAGAAATAAAGTTCCTCCTAAGAGGTTACTTAGGTTAGATGGGGGCTATGACTTTAGGAGTCAACATGTTTAACCTTCCTTTGGAATAGGGGGAAAAACAGTTGATAATAATATAACAAAAGATAAGACAATAAAAGCTAAAACATTGATATAATATGAGATAAAAACAACATAAGCATGAGGATGGCAATATGTTTTATGAATAAGATATGGATAAAATGAACATGATCATAAGAACACATCAATATGCTTCAATCTTTAGGAAGACAAACATATAGAATGATATTAAAGGATGACAATTAAAGAAAAATAGCATTCATATAAAAGTCAAGGATATGCCAAGTCAACATGGATAGATTAATTCAAGAATTAAACAAGTCAATTAGTGAAATAACTCAAGATCAACAAAGGTGCTCATAAATAATTAAACCAACAATTGATAATTAATTGACAACACGATTGAAATTAACAATTACAACACATAGGGTAATTTAAGAATTTAACTACATATGGATAATTAATATTTAGACACTAAACATTTAACCATATATTAGAAATACAAAGTTAAGACACAAATTGATAATTAACAACATGATTGAAAATAACAAATAATATCACAATTAGAATACACATTGATATGAGATATAATGCAAAACATACAACATGCCATAACAACCAATTAATTATGAAATACGCATGGAAATTGTTGAAAAACATGCAGACTAAAACAATGTTATCATTTTAAATATCATGCAAAACAAAAAGCAAACCACCCAATGCATGGCAACGAGAATCAAAGCAGAAACATAACCTGCTATCATATCTAAATAGCACACAAAACAAAAAGCAACCCACCAACCATGCTACGCATGGAAACGATAATCAAGCATACTGCTATCGTGTTTCATACAAACATCAAAGTAAACAATCAATTTCAATCCATCATAAACCAACCAAATCCTAACCAAATGAAATGAAATAAATTACCAAAATGAAACATTTTTCAAGTAGAATGTGATGCAACCATTAACTGAACAAGATATTGGTCCAAACATAAGCAGTGAGCAATTGAAAAACCAAGATCCAATCATAGAGATTCAGTTTAAGAAAAAGATGATACTTTCTGTTTCAATGTGTAAACCAAACATACCTATTCAAACTAGATCCAAAAACATGTACCAAGCTAAACTTAACTTACTGAACCATTTTAATGGAATTAGAAATGAATCACATAAACGGCATGCTATCATGTCATCATACAAATAACTCTCAAAGCATTTATAAACATGATGAGTAGGAAACAAAGGTAAATTAACATTCAAGAATGCAAACACGAACTGTCAACAAAAACTCATACATGGCCAACATATCTTAACTATCAGCCTAGCAATCTCAAAGCAAACATGGACATGGCAGAGGTGCAAGGACAAAGCATGATAATATACAAAACATCCATTCAAACGCATTCCAATGTCACGACAATGCAAGCATTTCCAAACAACCAATACTTCAAGCATATTTCACCAGTAGCTTTAAGAAGCAACATAGACATACCAAAGATTTTTACTAACATGTCTGAATTTGTGAGCACGATATAGTGAGTAAAAACAAAAGCAAACATCAACCAAAAAAATACAATCATAAACCATGAATGAACCAAACCAGAATTATCAATCAACAAAATCCAACATTAAGACATTTTAGGGGTAGTATCACATAGATAGTCATGCATTGTAAAGACATATTTGATGTTCACGATAACATTCCAAAATAGTGTAGAAATCACATGCTAGCATGAATACTATCTTCAATAAATCCAACACAAACCATCCAAACTTAATGATGCATAAGAGCAACACATCAGAACAAAATGTTAACATATATATCAAACACATTCCATGATGCATAGGAGCAAAACATCCTAACAACATATTAACATATATCAAACATTTCAAAGATCAAATTTGGTGTTCAACACAACTTCTAACATGGATTTATAGTGGTACTCATGGTATCATTTTAAAATAACATAGAAACAGCATGTTAACATGTATAACATCAACATCTCAGACCATACAAACTTATAATGATCAAGCGAGCCAGCATGTATCTAACACAAAACTCACACATAATAACATTATGTTAACAAGTTTCAAAAGAAACAAAACATGTATAACCCTTAGGGCAGTCGTGGATAAGTTAAAGTTTCTAACACAACCTCAAACCGTGGTTCATAATAACATTATGCCATGCAAATACAACACAACATTGAAGCAGCATAGTAAATATTAACTAAGACATGTTTATCCTAACATCATGATAAGCATAATAAAAGGAAGTTTGAGAAACTTACCTAATCTCCAAGCAAGTAGCAAAAATCTCCTTTCCTTCTCCCAGCTAGCTCACGCTCTCTTTCAGAAAACGAGTTTAGAATGTTTTTAGTGTTGTTGTTGGTGATGAAATGAAGTGGAGAAAGGCTCTTTTTATAGGGATTTCAAACTGGTCCGTGATTGTTAAGATACCACATGCCAAAGGTTTGTCTTGGAGAGAAATATCGTGGAAAAGATTTGGAAGATGGCTTGGCTGTCCTGAGCAACATGGAGCCACGTGAAGTCCTCTTTTATGCCACTAGGTCAGAGAGAAATAGCATGTTCTTGGCTTGTGTCCTTTGGTTCAATGAAGTGCACAAAGGAAATGGTTTAAGGTAGCTTGCAAAGATGACTATGATAGTAAAAAAGCAAAAGCAATGGCAGCGTGCTTTTAGGGTTGAAGTGATGTTGGAAAAGGTGGTAAGTGGCTCTGCAGAGTGTACTTGGACAGAGGGAAACGAAATTCAAATTCAAAATGGTGTTCTTGGTGCAACAACCATTTTCGTGTGGCCATATTGTTCAAATTATATCTCTTAACTTAATGATCCAAATTTCATGCTCTTAGGTTCAAATGAAAGCTCTTGGATGATACTACAAGTTTGATGTTGGAAGATAGTTGAGATAATGCCTTGAATTGGTAGAAAAGTGGCCTACAAATCGTGTCCCCAAAACTGCCAAAATGAGACTTAGAAAAATTTCTAAGTTAAAATTTTAACAACTTCAAGTACCCTTCTTGAATAATTCATACCTTGAGAACGGCTTATACCCTTGAGATGTTCCACATATGGTTGGAAAGCTCTCAACAAGCTCTACAACTTTCATTTGGGACTCAAGACTTGAATCCAAATGGAAAAGGGTGAAAAGTGGTGTCAAAGTTGAGGAAAAGAGTGATGGAAAATGCTGAAAAATTTTCTAAGTGTTGGTCAAAATGCCTTGCAAGCTTCATAACTCAAGAACCAAGCATTTTTAGACAAAAAGTCATATTGAACCAAATGAAGATCTTGAAGAGAGCTTTCCAATGAGCTTTGAGTCACTCCAATTGGATGTGTGGTTTAGGAGTTACGGCCATTCCTAAATATGCTATTAGGGGAAAAATCTCACAAATGACACCTTTCTTGGTCAAAACCCTACTTCTCTTGCAAGAAAGCTCATGAAACTTGATATGGATACTTTGAACACTTCATGAGACATTATATGATGATTAGAACCATTGACACTTCATTTGAACCAAAATTCCAAAGGATTAGGATTTCAGTCAAACCCTAATTTTGACTGTGAATGCATTGAGGTTAAATCTTGTAAACTTGCTTCTTCTTTCTCATCCAAAGGTCCTAGGAGACTCTTGAGGATGTTGATAAACCAATGGAACCAAGAATTAGGGCTTGGGAGACCATCTTGATGAAAAATCAAAGCTGTTGACTGATAAGTGTCACAGAAACCCTAATTTGGAGGCACAGTGAGGCTGAGGCTTAAACTTCTCCTGTTGAGGACCCAAAGATCTTGGATTCTTGTTGAATGATGTCACTTGAATGTGGATGACTTCATAAGGTAAGTGAACCACACAAATCTTGACTTGATAGAGCCAATCCCTTAGTGACTTCTTCAGAGCAACCCTAATTCCAAAGTCCTTGCACTGGAGGTCTTTGTTGACTTGACTTGCTTCAAACATCTTGTGGAACTTCATGGTGATATGTAAGCCTAATTTGAACACAAAGAAAACAAACTACAAGATATGGGTTAGTTCAAACAATGCAGAGATGCTCCTAAGATGCACAAAAGCTGGATGACATCTAAGGGTAAAAATTTAGGGTACAACACCTGTGCTAAGATTACACGCGGCCGTCCGAAGTATTTGGTTTGGAAACGCAAAATCAGGTATGGGAAAACGTCAAGAAACAACGTCCTTGTAAGTCACAACCTTTTCTTTTTTTTTTCCGTGACTACTACATTTTTACATCCCTTCTCAATATTAATTCCACTTTTCTATTTTCTTTAGCAAATCCCCCACAGGGTCATTAAAGAATACTGCCAATTTGGAGACAGAGGTATTAAATTATTTGATGCAGATACTCGGGAAGGTTACGACTCCGAACTTCACAGCTCTGAAGGAAAATATGGTGTTGACATGTTCATTGGCAAGGGATGGTATGAGTTCGCCAAAAAGAAGCGTCTAAGAAAGGGTGATCGGATGGCTTTCATTGTGAGGGATCCTCGTGGTGACACGTTTGTTGTCAAAATCTTAAATTGCTGATGCGTTGTTTAAACATTACTTTTACTACTTTGTTTTGTTTGATGGAATGATGTTCTACACAACCAATGTTACTCATGTCTACTTGTATTGAACAGTTACAGCTCACAGGTACTTAGGTGGCTTAAAAGGTTCTTTTGAATTAGTGTTTAGATCATGCATGGCACTCATTTCTTTTGTATTTTTCATTATCATCACTGTTTTTATTTCCTTTTATTGTGATTGTCTCTAGTAAGAGTGTGCTTTGTTTGAAATTTATCGGTTGTAAGTTTGAAATATTATGAAAAAGTATTAAGTTCAACAAATGAATTTTCAGCTATGTGTAAAATGCAAGTTTGTGTCTTTTGGAAATAATATACAATATTATACTGGAGATATTGGGTGCATCTCTCTCATGAATATAATTTTTCTGTTTGATCCATTGATACAAGAATGTCAAACCATACTATTCACATATTATGCAGTAAATTATGCAGTAAATTATGTTGAGTAAATGGATAACGAACATGATAATTTGTTGCAACTCATTAATCATCCATTGAAAATAATTATTTAATTAACCATACTTTTGAACATCTTTAACTACAATTTTTAAATGTTTAAATATATATGATATTCACTAACCATCTAATTGTGTTCAAATATATACATCTATAAATTGTGATTAGTAACTTTTAAAATAATTGTTAATTACTTTAATGGTTAGTTAATAAGAAATAACTTTCAATACCTTGTTATTATATTCACAATAAAATTATTGTTGTATATTAGTGGTATTTTTTTAAAAATAGTTTAATGGTTAAAATTTCACCTTTTAAAGGTGAATAAGTTTAATGTTGCAAATTCAAACATGATGCGATATAAAAACACTACAGATTAACAAGTGCTAAATCTAGAACGAAAATACAGGTCTGCAAGTGATAAACCTGTCAGATAAAACTTTAAAATCCACCAAATAGAGAAAAGTACTGAATATTATTATTATCCAAAAAAATACTGACGACTGTTAGGTCAAATAGTATTTGTTAGTTTTTGTTTTCAACACAACAATAAAATGTAGTCTTTTGGGTGTATTGAAGATTTAGGTAGTTGTGTTTAGAAAGAGTTTTTCTATTTTTGCGTTCAAAAATAGGTTGTTGAGAGAGTTTCCTATTTTTTTCGTTCAAAAATAGTTTGTTTAAAGGGTTTGCAATTTTTCCGTCAAAAAATTGCTATTGAGGGAGGGTTTGCAATTTTTCCGTCCAAAAATTGCAATAGAGCGAGGGTTTGCAATTTTTCCGTTCAAAATTTGTAATTGGTAGGGTTTGCAATTTTCTCCTTAAAATTGCAATTGTATGAGAGAGTTTATAATTTTGTCCTTGTAAAAATTAGAAGTTGAATCATGATTTTATGAGTTTTTGTTAGAATTATTTGCTTTTTTTTTTCTTTTTGTGGGTACGCTTTTGCGTGCGTAGAAATTTGTTTTTTTGTTATTTTTCCAACAACAGGTATCAGAGCTAAGGTTCCGATCAATGAAGGAAGGAAGAGTAACAATTATTCTGATCAAGGGAGGAAGAAGACAAAAAAATTGAAGAATAATAATTTTACAAATATACTTAATCATTATAATTATAATGATCTCTTTGAAGATGAAGTTGAAGACAAAGTGAAGATATGTGAGATTTTGGATGAAGGGAGGATTTGTTGGGTCAAGTAGTATATTCATCCATGTTCCACATCGGGTAGTAGAAAAAAAATAGAATTTGAGTATTAATATAAATAGAGATAATTAATTTTAGTTTTTGATCGGAGACGACCAGAAAGAGATCGTCACGACCTTCGTGTAGGGCAAGTGCAGCTGCTTGTAGGAGAGGAAAAAGGGGTGGAGGTATCTGCAAGGTACTCCGATGCCAAAGTAAGTATTTGGTCAAAAGAAAGGGGGAAAGCAAGTAAGAGAAGTCAAGTATGTGATTCGTGATACCTGCCACTCTCAAGCGAGGGGGTTTTTATAGATAGATTGTTGGCGAGCAAAGCGCCTGATCGACCAATGAGGAGCTGCCAGATGCAGGGCGAAGAGCGTGGTCTTTCTAACTGTATCCGCGATATCCGGGGAGGCAGTTGGTCGTGTGAACCATTCTGCGCGTGGAGGGTACGTGCCCAACGGCTATATTATGCCCAACGACTATATTGTGCCTGTTGGGCCTGGTCGCCAAATATGCTGGATTGGGCCTGGCCCTTAAGGGCATGTAGCCTTGCCCGGTCCAGAACAGGAGCCCCCCAAGTCGTTGCTCTGTTGGAGAGTAATGACTTTTTGGTAGCCGTGAACTCGACGATACTGTCGGGGAGGTAGATGCCCGCTCGGAGTGTTCCTTTTGTACCCGACCAGACGTGGCCATCAGCCATTAGCGTGAAACGTCAACCAGGGTCTGCAGCGTCCTCGGAGAAATAGCTGTTTTTTGGCGAGCATTTCTTCCCGGATGTGTTCACTTTGACGAAGAGGCTTGCTTGTATGGCCAGGTGTTGGTGTATTTTTTGCGTTGAACCAGGCGAAGAGTTCTTGTGACACGTGGTGTGCATTTATGGCCTTTGTCGGTCCTAGGGGCGTATAGGCTATGATGACCTTCACGATTCCCCACGATCAAATGGTTATAAAAGGGTGGGGGGAAGGTTTCATTTTCATAATTTCACAAGTTTTTCACTCTTTGCTCTCGTTTGCTCTGCAATTAGTCTTCGCCGGAGCTTCTTTTCGCCACCGTCAACTTCTTCTTTTACTTGTAAGTTCTCTCTTCCCTTCCGTATATGCTTTTATAAGTTTTTCGGTAGAAGTTCATACTTTCCGGTTGAACTTCATGTGTCTTTTGATGAACACATGAGTTCCAGGAAATTTTATGAAGAACATGATGAACTTTATGAATTTCTAGAATTTTGTAGAAATTGTTAGCGTAGATCTTTGTAGAATATGGTTAGGTGTAGAATTTAGTTTGTAGTCGGGCACTAGGACTGTTCGGGACTTTAGTGTGATTTTGGGACGAACATGTGTCCTCGTATGTGCCTCTGTGAGTCTTGGTCGCGGGGACCTCCTCTCTTAGCTATTTGTAGGTAATTTAGGCGCGCATGTGGTTGTCCTCGGATTTGTTAAAGCCTTTTAACTTTATTAGTGGTGGAAGGGTGGATTTGATCATGGACGTCGAATACACTTCTCTTCCTCTGCTTTTCAGGTGAAAATGGCTGAACCCCACGACGACGTTGTGCCCGACACACAGGAAGTACCCGAGGGTCCCAGTGTGTCCGTCAACTACTCGAATATCAAGGTCGCGGGTGGGGACCTTGACTGGCTAGGACATGAGCCCTTGTCTTTTCGATCAACCTTCTCCGAGGAGGAGATACAGGACTTCGACCTGTTGGAGTGGCGCGACGAGGATGCTCCACGAGCCTGGAAAGCTTTTCGTCCTGGGGAGCACGATAGAATCTGTTCCTCGTACCCGGGACTTCGCTTTCCTATGTACGAATTTGCGTTCACGGAGGCCAAGATGCGTCTCCCTTTCACTGACTTCCAATCCTCCTTGTTCACCCACTTGGCCTTGTGCCCGTCCCAGCTTCACCCGAACGCCTTGGCTTTTATAAAGGCCTTTGAGTTGGCGTGTCGTTATCTCCAAATCGGGGCGACCATGGACCTCTTCTTCTGCCTCTTCCAGATTCAGCGGAGCACGGCGGGGTCGAAACAGAGTTGGGTATCGTTTAAGCAGCAGAATAGGCTGTTCTGGCCGTATTCTGATTCGATACGCAACTTCAAGGACATGTTTCTAGTCGTGAGGCCTATGACCGAGGAGGCGAGGAGAAGCATTTCCACCATCGAGAGGGTGATGGTGGATGGTCGGGAAAGGGATAGTGTGGTCTCCATTTTCCCTTTGGAATGGGTCTACACCCATTTTAAACGCCGAACAGATTAGTTCCTGGTGAAGCATGAACAGCTTTGCCCGGCTGATAAGGAGTCGTACAGGATCCTTCATGCTTACGTGGAGAGCTTTTCTTCGGCCTACGTCGTCGATCGGGACGGGAATCAGCTGGTCGGGGAGGATGGGCCTGTCCGAGCAGCTAGATATATTAACGTCAAAGCTCTCCTTGAGTGTGATAACGACGACGATGCTATGACTTTGCTTGGTATGCTTCACTATTTTGTTTTATCTCTTTAAATTCTTCTCGTCCTGACTCGTTATGTGTGTTCGCAGGTATGATGGCTGATATGCGAGAACGTCTGATGAGGTCGCAGGCGGCTAAAGTCCATAGGAAAGTGACCACAAGTGCCAAGACCGGGGTACCCAAGCAGACAGTGATAGAGAGTTTTACCGCTGGACCTACCCCTGACCCGGAGAGAGCCTCAACGCCGCTGACACCGGAGGGTTCCCATAAAAGGAAGAGAGATTCCGCGCGGACTTCTGTGGCCGCTGGTCTGGGTGGGTCTGGTGTCGGTCATCTTGTCCTGCCCGCCTGCTACACTCGCTGAGATTTGTTCGCTGAAGGGGACTCGATAGACGTCCATGACTCTGAAGCCGTGGCTATCCTGAACGCCAATTCTAAAGCGAGGAGGAAACAACTGTGCCAGGATGCGGCGGGTATGTTTAGGGTCCTTGAAGCTGCCCTTGTCCTCGCTGACGATGAAGCGGCTACTCGGGCGAGCCTTGTGACGTCCAAGAACAGAATAGCCGAGCTGGAGGTAGAAAACAACAAACTGTTCAACGATTTAAAACAGTTTGAAGGTCACCAGGAGGCCAGAGTGTTGCTCCAGGTGGAGGTGAGTCAGCTGAAGTTGGACGCGCTTAAGGCCGACGAGGAGAAGGCGAGGTTGCAGGCGAGGATCGCGGAACTGGAAGGCTTGGCCTCAGCTGTCCCGGATGAAAACGACGATGAGAAGTCCCTGAAGTCGCGGGCCGACCTGATCGGGAGGATTAGGGTTCTTGGCGAGGACAACTTGAAGGCAGCTGAGTTCGGCTTCAGTGCCGCGAGAGAACAAATGGTTGCTCTTAACTCTGACGTTCAGCTCCAGACGGATGGAATGGGTTTGTTCAACAGAGTGGTGGACGGTCACGTTGTCCCCGCCGAAGAGGAGAGTGAAGTCGCGGAGTAGGAATTTGTTATTTTTTAGCATGTTTTGTGGGTCTGCGTGCCCTTATCAATTTGTATTTATCACTTTTTATGGGCGCTGCCCCTTTTTTGAATTTGTGACATTATCTGGCCGTGGCCGGTAGTTTAATATATCTGGATTTTGTGGACGTTTTATTATGAACTTTGCTCATTTTTGTTTATATGTATGTGTGTGTGCTCGGATAGGGGAGGAACCTACCGAGGAGGGCGACGTGGTTCCGCCCGCGATGAGGCTAGGACTTCGTTTGAGGTACTAGTCTCATAGGCTTGGACTGTTCCCATCGCGAGCTGGGTGTCCTGCCTGAATGGTGTGGCAACGGCGGAGCTCGGTCGAGGTATCCCCGTTGTGCGCAGGATCTGCTTGTATAATTGAGCAGAGGCTGGCCGGCGTTGTAATGCGTGTCATGCTTCACCAGGGCACGATACGATGGTCGCTCAGATCTCCCTGTTTTAGGGTGATTATGTCGGCGACGTGTCTATCCTCGGGGTTGAGGACTTAGCTATAATATTTCTTGAGTTTTTCAGCATTCCATGGTCGAGCAAGTTGTTTTTCGTCCAGTGTTTCCAAGTAATACGCTCCCGTGCCCGTTTTGGACTTGACTCTGTAAGGTCCTTCCCAGTTCGCTGCCAGTTTCCCTTCGCGAGAATCCTTCTGGTTTCTGCGCAGGACCAGACTGCCTACGGGGAAGTCGCGTTTTATGACTCTTGCGTCATGTCGCAACGTTATTTGTTGTTTCAGCGCGGCCTCGCGGAGGGCAGCCCCTGATCTTATTTCTTCGACCAGATCAAGCTCCTCGCGTAGAGCCTCGTCGTTCATTTCTTCGTCGAGGGGAGCTTCCGTCCTTCTAGAGGGCTCCCTTATCTCCACCAGTATTACCGCCTCTGTTTCGTACGCTAGTCGAAAAGGGGTTTCCCCGGTGGTGGAATGAGGTGTCGTCATGTACGCCCAAAGGACGTTGTGGAGTTCCTCGACCCACCTTTTCTTGGCCTCGCCTAACCTTCGTTTCAATCCGCGTAAGATTACTCTGTTCGCGGCCTCTGCTTACCCGTTGGTTTGGGGATGCTCGACAGAAGTAAAGTGTTGTTTTGTTCCCAGCTTGGCGACGAAGTATTGGAACTTTCTGTCCGTGAATTGGGTTCCATTGTCGGTCACGAGGGCCTGGGCTACCCCGAATCTGGCGAGGACGTTTCTTTTGTAGAAACGCAGTATGTTGAAGGTTGTGATCTTGGCGAGCGCTTCGGCTTCTTTCCATTTTGTGAAGTAGTTGACGGCCACGATTAGGAATTTATTTTGATAAGATCCCGTTGTAAAGGGGCCTAGGATGTCCATCCCCCACCAGGCGAAGGGCCACGGCCAGGAGAGGGTCTTCAACTCGTTGGGGGGTGCCAAATGCATGTCCCTGTGGCGCTGGGAACGGTCACATTTTTGCACATGTTCTTTGGCGTCGTGCTGCGTGGTCGGCCAGTAATATCCTGCGCGCAAAGCTTTTCGAGCCAAGGATCTTCCCCCTAAGTGTTGTGCGTTGATGCCCTCATGGATTTCTTGTAGGATTTCGGGGACCTGGGCCTCATCGACGCATTTTAACAGGGGAATGGAAAACCCTCGTCGATATAACTTGTCCTCGACCAGTACGTACGAACAGGCTCGTCGTTTAGTTATACGGGACTCCTTGCTGTCTTAGAGAAGTTCCCCTTTGGTGAGGTAATTGTATACCGGGGTCATCCAACAATGGGGGTCCCCGATGCTGTTAACATCTACCAGGCCAGGCTTTGTGATGCTCGGGCTGGTCAGTGTTTCCTGTATGACGGATTTGTTTCCTCCCTTTTTCCTGGTGCTGGCTAATTTGGATAGGATGTCTGCTCAGGTATTCCGTTCGCGCGGGACGTGCTGAACTTCCCATGCTTCAAACTCCGCCATTTTGTCTTTCACCACGGCCAAGTATTCGGCGAGTTGGTCATTCTTTGCCTGGAATTCTCCTCGTACTTGAGACGCCACGAGTTGGGAGTCAGTGCATATTTTTATTTTCCTCGCACCGACGTCTTTGGCCAATCGCAACCTTGCGAGGAAGGCTTCATACTCAGCTTGATTGTTGGATGTATTGAAGGAGAGGACTAGGGACACTTCGATCAGGGTCCCTTCCTCGTTTTCGAGGATTATTCCTGCTCCGCTGCCCGAGGGGCTTGATGCGCCATCCACGTAGATGATCCACTTTTGTGTCCCTCCCGGAGGGGATGGTTCTGGAGTCATTTCTGCCACGAAGTCGGCCAGGACCTGTGCCTTGAGGGCTTTCCTCCCTTCGTAGTGAATGTCGAACTCGGCCAGTTCAAGGGACCATTTTAGCATCCTGCCTGCCATATCTGGTCGGCTTAACAGCTGCCTAATTGGCTGGTCGGTCCTGACGACGATAGTGTGCGCCAGGAAGTAATATCTGAGTCTCCTCGCGGCAATTATGAGAGCAAGGGCCACCCGTTCTATTTGCGTGTACCTCACTTCGGTTCCTTGTAGGGATTTTCTGGTGAAGTAGATGGGTTTCTGCCCGTCAGTAGTCTCGAGAATAAGTGTTGCACTTACTGCTTCGTTGGCCACGGAGAGATATAGGTATATGGTTTCCCCGCGGTCTGGTCGGGACAACACTGGTGGCGCGGAAAGAGCTTGTTTGAAATGGGCAAGAGCCTTCTCGCATTCGTCCGTCCACTCGAAATTTGCCTCCTTCCTAAGTAATTTGAAGAAAGGCAGGGCGTGCTGGGCGGACTTGCTTACGAAGCAAGCAAGGGACGCGAGCATCCCGTTGAGGGATTGTATCGCCTTTTTCGACCGCGGCGTGGGGAATTCCACGAGTGCTCGGCATTTGACCGGGTTTTCCTCTATTCCTCTTTCGGTGAGGTAAAATCCGAGGAATTTTCCTGCTCGCACACCGAAGGTGCACTTTTCTGGATTAAAATGCATTTTACACTTTCGAGCTTGGTCGAACACCTTGCGCAAGTGGGTGGTGTGGTCGGATTCCTCTTGGGATTTCACGATCATACCATCCATGTATACTTCGAGCATGTCACCGATTTCTGATCGGAAGACTTTGTTCATCATGCGCTGGTATGTGGCTCTGGCATTCTTTAGTCCAAAGGGAATTACGTTATAGTAATAATTCCCCGAGGAGGTCATGAATGCCGTGTGTCTCCTGTCCTCGTCTGCCATCAGGATTTGGTTGTATCCCGAATAAGCGTCCATGAAGGACAAGAGCTTGAAACCTGCGGAATTATCTACGAGTTTATCTATGCTCGGCAGTGGATAAGCGTCTTTCGGGCAAGCCCGATTGAGATCAGTGTAGTGAATGAACATGCGCCACTTTCCATTACTTTTCTTTACAAGTACAATATTTGAGAGCCAGGTCATGTACCTGGCCTCAGAAATAAATTTTGCCTCTAAGAGGTCTCGTACAAGTTTTTCGACAGCCTGTGCCTTCTCTTCGGATTGTTTCCTTCTTCGTTGGGCAACGACGCGGGCAGCTGGATTGATTGTCAAGTGGTGACATGCAGTTTCTGGATCAAGGTCGGGCATATCTGCTGCACTCCATGCGAACAGGTCGGCGTTGTCGTCGAGGCATTTCTTCAAATCATCCTTTACCTCTTCGGGGAGACCAGAGCCTATCCTCACCCCCTGTTGGGGTTGTTGCTGAAGGTGATGATCTCGAATTCTCCGTCTGGAACTGGTCGGAGTAGCGTAGGAGCCAGGGAGCTTGTCACTCCTAACTTTCCATCCTCGTCCCGATCTTCGCTTCCATCTGCAGTAAGCCTGCTGTCGAGGTCAACGGTGTGCACGGGAAACGTGGGCTTTTTCTCTGGCTGGCCTTCTTCGGCTGGAATCTCGTCCTCTCTGGTGCGCTTCGCCGACTTCGCTGTTGTCACAATCTGGTTCTGCCCTTTGGTCGCGGCCTCGAAGCATCTGCGAGCAGCCTCGATGTCGCCGTGCAGAGTTGCGACGTGTCCCTTCTCCGTGTAGTACTTGAGCTTGAGGTGGACTGTCGGTGGGACAGCGACGAGCTCGGCAAGAGCTGGTCTGCCGAGGATGCACTGATAGAGCGACGGGCAATCAATGACTAGGAATTGCGTTTTGATTGTCCGAGATGCCTCTTCTTCGCCAAACGTGACTGGAATCTCCACATAACCCCAAGGTCGGGCCGTTGCTCCATTGAATCCTTGGAGATCAGATCCTACGTATGGGGAGAGATTAGATTTATTCAGCTTCAGTGCACGGAACAGGCTGGAGTACATGATGTCCACGGAACTGCCCTGGTCGACCAGGATTCTCCTCACATCGGTAGACGATAACCGGGACCTGACCAGCAGAGAAATGTGGGAGTTCGGCGATCCTCTGGGGAGTTCTTCTCTGTAGAACATGATGGGCTGTGATCGCCCTTTACCCTTGCCGACCGTGTACAACTGGTCGGGGCTGCTGTAGATTAACTGCTCAAACTTTCGTTTGATGGATCCTATCATGAGCTCATGGTACCCCCCACATGAGATAACCATGGTCGTAGGAAAGGCTTCCCAGGTGCCGTGTAGGAATGCCTGGGAAGTCGGGTTGAAGTGGTCAGGAACGAGGAAGTCCTCTGGTCGGCTGATGGACATTGCGACCTGCGGGGGAGGACTGGAGGGGGTTGATTCTGCTTCTTTCTTAGGATCGGACGTGTCTCGTCGGGAGGAATCTCCCTTCTTCACGTATTGCTTCAGGTAACCCTCTTTGATGAGGATCTCTATGGCGTCTTTGAGGTGCACGCAATCTTCCGTCACGTGCCCGTGACTACGGTGGAAACGACAGTATTTACTTTTGTCGACGTTTCCTTTGGACGCGGTCGGTTTAGGGAACCGGACACCTCCTTGCTTGAATTCGGTGTTGATACAGTCGGAGAGAATACGCTCGCGTGAGGTAGTGAGCACAGTGTATTCATTGAATCGGCCAGCTGGCCCTTTGCCTTCACGGGGACGCTCCTCCCGTCGCTTCTCCTTGCCTTTACGGGATGGCTCTGACTCCTCCTTTTTGGGTGCTCGGGGTGCTTCCCGATCTCTGGCATCCCGGGCACGATATGCAGCTTCTTTCTCCTCGTAGAGGATGTAATCTTTGGCCATGCGGAGAAGCTCTGTCAGTGTTCGAGGAGCTTCGATCCCGACAGCTTTGCGGAAGTCGCTCTTCGGTCGGAGCCCTTTCTCGAGGAGGTATTTCTTCATGTGGTCGGAAGTTCTGACTTCCACTGCCTCCTTATTAAATCTCTCGATGTACTCCCGCAGAGGTTCTTCTCGGCCTTGTATGATGGCTTCTAAGGTTGCCTCCGTCTTCAGATGTCGTCGGGAGGCTGTGAAATGGCGGGTGAACTGGCCTTTGAGGTCGCGCCAGGACGAGATGGATCCTCGAGGGAGTCTTTTGAACCATGTCATCGCACCTTTCCTCAGGGTGATGGGAAATATTTTGCACCGGATGGCTCCGGAGACACCATGGTACTAGAGCATAGCCTCGATGTTCTCTAGGTGCTCGTGAGGATCTGACGTGCCGTCGTACGTTGCCAACGTGGGAGGTTTCTCTAACCCGCGGGGAATCCGGGTGTCCACGATGTTCCTCGTGAACGGGCCTTGAGCTTCGTCGTCACTGCTAGAGCTGTGAGAGAACGATGGAGAAAGACTGTGGTCGCGGCTTTGATTGCGGCGAGGAGAGCGTCCGCGGGTACGCCTGTGCTCGTACTTGTCCGCATGTCGATGTCTTTTGGAAATAGGGGAGTGTCTAGTTGTCCTAGGAGAACGATAATGCCGGCGAGCACGGTCGGGTGTTGGACTCCCTGATCTTGACTGTTCCTTGGCCGGGGGGGACTATCACGTCTCCGCTTTGAGTGAACTCGCGGAGGCGGGGAGAGGTTCAACGTCTCCGAAGTGTGATGTTCTTGAAGGGCGTGCTCGAGGGCGCTGATTTTTTCTCCCTGCTGGATGATGAAACGGTTGGAATTGTTCAAAGAGGCGATGAGCGCCGCGGTGGTCGGATCAGCGCCTTGAGGAACCGAAATGGGTTCGAAGGAAAGTTCCACGGCTTGTGCTCGTGGTCTTTGTTCGTCGGGCTTTGGGGAAGCCGGTCCACCGTTGCATTGGACGTTCCCGGATGGGATGTTCCCAACGACAGCGTCGATATGGGCAGCGGTGGCCACAGGTTCTTGGAGGTCACTCTTAACGAAAGCCATGATGATCTGGGATTTTTGGAGAGATGAACGCTTTGGTCTTTTGGGTGAAAAGATGAGGGATCTTGAAAAAAGACGGGGGAGCGAGTTTCCCACTGACGGCTCCACTGATCGGAGACGACCAGAAAGAGATCGTCACGGCCTTCGTGTAGGGCAAGTGCAGGTGCTTGTAGGAGAGGAAAAAGGGGTGGAGGTACCTGCAAGGTACTCCGATGCCAAAGTAAGTATTTGGTCAAAAGAAAGGGGGAAAGCAAGAAAGAGAAGTCAAGTATGTGATTCGTGATACCTGCCCCTCTCAAGCGAGGGGGTTTTTATAGATAGATTATTGGCGAGCAAAGCGCCTGATCGACCAATGAGGAGCTGCCAGATGGAGGGCGAAGAACGTGGTCTTTCTAACTGTATCTGCGATATCCGGGGAGGCAGTTGGTCGTGTGAACCATTCTGCGCGTGGAGGGTACGTGCCCAACGGCTATATTATACCCAACGGCTATATTGTGCCTGTTGGGCCTGGTCGCCAAATATGCTGGATTGGGCCTGGCCCTTAAGGGCATGTAGCCTTGCCCGGTCCAGAACAGTTTTCAAGACAACAATAAAATGTAGTCTTTTGGGTGTATTGGCAATTTTGGTAGTTGTGTGTTTAGAGAGGGTTTTCTATTTTTCCGTTCAAAGATAGGTTGTTGAGAGGGTTTGCAATTTTTCTGTCCAAAAATTGCTATTGATAGAGAGATTGCAATTTTTCCATCCAAAAATTTCAATCGAGCGAGAGTTTGTAATTTTTCTGTTAAAAAATTGTAATTGGCAGGGTTTGCAATTTTCTCCTTAAAATTGCAACTGTATGAGAGGGTTTGTAATTTTGTCCTTGTAAAAATTACAAGTTGAATTATGATTTTATGAGTTTTTGTTGGAATTATTTGTTTTTTTTTTGTGGATACACTTCCGCATGTGTAGAATTTTTATTCATTTATTTTCCCAACGACCACACCAAAAGTGTTTAAATACATAAGCAATGAAATCCTAATTGACTTTTCTATTGTAAATTTTAATTATATTTCAATTGTTTGTTTATTTGAGTTAATCTATGGCATATACACTTAAAATATTAGTTGGGATTGCTTATAGAAATTACTTATACATAAGCGCTTATTTATAAATGGATAAGGTGTGTGCTCTTAATAAAATTGTTTATCCAATCAAGGCCATTTTAAATGGAGTAGAGACATGTTTTGTATCATTGCTTGATGCAATTCTTCAAATGTAAACATTAACAACTTTGAGTTTCCAATTTTTCAAATTACTGTTTAAACATAAAATAAGCAAAACTTAACTGAACTTCGAAAAACCTATTAAAAGAAATTAAACTAAGGTGAGAAGTCAAATAAAAGTCTTAGCAAAGTAAAAGATAATGTATTAAAATACACTGATCATTGGTCAACACACGTAAAGCTATCATGAAGTTTTAAAGGAAGAAGAATTCTAACGTAGCATGGCTCGTGCAAAGGTGTCATAAGAACCTTTCTTCTCTAGCGTAGTTTCAGTACTTCCCATTGGCTTAGGAAAGGCATTGGAGCTAACTTTAGTGATATTTCCTTCGATGTTTATAGCAGTTTCATCTTGATCACTAATACAAAACACGCATTCAACAACGCCATGGTCACCGCGGGTTTTCCCTACACTGTGGTGACATATCTTAACTAAGGCACTACCATATTTATTTTGGTTTTTGATTAAAAATTATTTGTATATAACAGCAGTTACAGAACCAACCGTTGTGATACAATCAAACTTTGATCGGTTCGAACCTCAGCGCCATAAAATATTTTATTCCTTTAACGTTAAGGCGCACCTTTTCTTTTTTATTTATTTTAAAATTCACAAATAAAAGGGTTATCACTACGGTTCTTCTGGTTAACCGTAATGATATATTTATAATAAATAAAGACTTATCTATACAGTTGGTAATGTTAACCATTGTGAAATAGTTTTCTCATATATAAGCGAATTAACTTTCACTTATTGACAGTAGCGTCGTTGCCTTCATAGTGAAACCCTAGAGCCCATTTTTTCTCTTCGTCTTCACTGTTAGCCGTGAATCTTGTGCTTCATACATTAAGGTATTCTTCTTCTTCCATCTATTGTTAGATATTTCCCATTATCTCATTTGTTTGCATGTTGTTTTTGTTGATTGTTCTCATTTTTCAGATTCGTCTTCACTACCTTAACAAAGACCATACTTTGGCTATGGTACATAATGTTTGTGTAGCTATGAAATAAAGTACAAGAAGCATGAAGCTATGATGGAAACTTCATCCACCTTGTACTTTTTCTTCATAGCTTCACAAACAAATTGTTAGTAAATGAAGAAACAACAGTGTCACAAACTTCATCTAGTTTTAGAAATAATGAAAAGAAATATAAGAAGTATGGAGCTTTTGTGTAAGCTTTTTCCTCCTTGTATTTATTTTTCGTTGCTTCCCAAACTAGATGAACATCATAATTGATTCATGTTCCGCGATTAGTTTCATTAAAAGGTGTGTCCTGGAAATTTATAATATATCTCTTTCGAACTCTCTTTACTCTTCACTGGATTATGGTTTTAGGGTTTGGTTTCAACTGAGGATGCTCAATTTTGAAGTTTGTTGTGTTTCCTTACAGGTTAAGGGGATGATACATAGTGATGATGCTGGTGGTAGCAAGCATATTATATGAGTTTATAATATCTGGTTCTGGTATAGGTTGTTGTTTGAGTTTGTTATATTCTATGTAGATTGTTTGTTTCACTAACCCTCACATAAATACATTAATTTAATTTGACATAGATACTTATAATCTGCAAATTAAGTTGTATTTGAAAACCAACTTATATGAATCAATGTTTTCGAATTGCATCCCTCTCATCGTTCATCTCACGTTCTTTGATATATAGATTATGGTATAATGATATGACTCCTTAGATGCATCGCTATATTCCATTATAGTTAAATTTCATTAACAACAAATTATTAGTTAATCTGCCTCTCCATCAACACTTATAATCGTAAAACTTCCGACTATAAAAATTATGATGATAAGTGATGATGATGATGAGGCAGATTATCCAATGTCTTGTTCTTATGGAAATTTAACTATAATCGAAGATAGCGATATATCGAAGGAGTCAGACCAATAAACCACAATATATATGTAAAAGAGCGTGAAACGCACGATGAGACGAATGCAATCAGAAAACATAGGGTTGTTTAAGTTGGTTTTCAAGAATAGTTTAATTTGCAGATTATAGACTTCTTCATCAAATTGAATCCTTGTATATTTCTTTAGTGAGGTGTTTGGAAAACAAACAATCTATATTTAATATAATAAACTCAGGGTACTTACAACAACGGTTATTTATTGTAACCAAGATTAAAGATAATATAATAAACTCTGGGAACTTTCAACAATGGTTATCTATTGTAACCAAGATCAAATATAATTTATGTTTTACATAATTTGCTGCTGATGGGTTTCGAACCCATTACCTAAGTGTATGTATCACAACGGTTTATTATCATAACCGTTGTGATATGTGGCCCACGTCCTGCCTTTCAATAACGGTTTCTAGACCGTTGAAGAAACATCGAACTTACAACGACACTCTACTTAACAACGGTATGTCAGGCGTGATGGTACCCCTTTTCAAACCTTTGTGAAAGGGGTTTTCCGTAGTAGTGGATTTTTCTGTTAGGAGTCACTGCCATAACCAGAGGTGTAACTTTTTCTTAGTTTCTTCTTTTTCTTCTTCTTGGTTTATCGGGGCTCAGAGGTGGCAACAAGAGGTTGGTTCGGCCGAGGGGCTTCCACTTGAGGGGGCTTTAGAGATGAATTAATGTCATCATCTTCCTCCATATCTTGAGTTTCCTGGAAAAAAGGGAAATAAGCAAAGTTGGATAAAGAAACAAGATTGAGAAAGAAATAGAAAGTCAGAGACTCAAACTTGGGTTTTCTTCGATGATTCACCAAACACATCCTTCTTGGTCTTCTTCGACAAATGCAGAGAATACGTTGTAGTGTTTGCATGCTTTTATCCCTGAAAAAAAAAAGCATTGTTCATGTAGAATGTTTGAACTTTACTAATGAAAATAAAAAGAGGCGATCTAAAAACTTGTTTTGCTGCTTTATCTTTGACATGGTTTCCACCTTTTGCTTCGCCTTCCCTTTCTGGGCGTCAGCAGTCGAAACAATATATTTTTTCTTACTCCGCAAATAGAAATGCGAGTTAGATTACTACTACCAAGGAAAGAAAAATTTGAAGGAAAAAGCTACTATTACCTTTGATGTTTAGTAAGGCTAGTCACCTACATCAGCAACATCCTTTGTGGCCTTCCTCAAAGCTACGGTTGCAAAGAAGTGTGACATATTTAGAACAAGAGATAAGAAAGGAGAAAAGTTTAATCTAGCAAGAATTGATGGCTCACCGTCAGAAATGTCGGATAAGACTTAGATGTGATCGATGTTGAGATGAAGGTCACCCCGGTAGCCGTATACATCATGCTTGGTTGGAACCACTCTTTGGGATGTTTTTTATATGCATTTTCTATGTCGCTTAAAAATTTTCTGCAAACAAAACATCCTGGAATATTCTGACAATGCTTAGGCATGTGTCCTTTTTGTGTTAGAAGTAGGATTTGGGTTTGAACTGACAAAAACCAAATTGTCGAGCCATAAGATTAGGTTGATACCCAACAAAGCCTACGTGGCCTTTTATGGTCGAGAGCCTAATCGATAATAGTTTTGGTGTCATAAAAGCTTTCCAGATATCTATAGATTCTGCCTAGTGTTCAACATCAAGTGCAAGGAATTCTCTTCTGAAGCATGCAGGATCATAATATCTATCCACGAACGGGACCATGTGCGAAATGAACATGTAAGGCTTCACAAACATCATATAATATTCATTGAAGCTCTCTTGTGTCGAAAGCCCTTTCTCATTAGGAGTAAGCAAGGTGAGTTTACTTCCTTCGATTGGCTATTCCTTGTTTTCTTCAGCAGGTTTGTTTGGTTTATTGGTCATCAAAGATGGCTCAAATGCGGCATTAAGCCAGAGTTTAAGAAGCCAAAAATGGACCATACAACAGAAGCTCGAAGCTTCATAGAGTAATGCCAAAATTAACTAGTTTAAATAAACGTTCCTTCTAGAGTGTAGTCGGTTGGATAGAGTGATAAACATTTTTGCTGCTTGCAAAGAACTTGAGCAAAAAACGAAATGTGACAGCCATAGGAACAAAAAAGCAATGTGTTCTTTATCAAAAACTTCATTGGTCATCTCGTCGAAGTGATTAGCGATGAAGTTGGTGAAGCTAGTATACTTTGAGTTAAAGCTAATGCTATCTTTATTTTGGATAGATGAGTCAAAGACTTTGCCCGTTTATTGAAGACTAATTATAGAATCCACTTCAAACAATGTTGGCGTAATCATGCCACAAAGCATTTGGAAGGTGTTTTGTCGAACCCTCCCAAAAGTGAAACGCAATGAGAACATGTTCTGGCTATACGCTGGACCTACCCTAGATAATTGGATTTGGTTGAAAAGACCTTAATCTTTCCGAAGTTGTCTTTTCCTAGATTATACTTTATTTAACCAGTTAAAGTAGTTCGACTAATTAGTGTACGGAGTCGAGCGGAAGACGCGAGTAGACATATAAGTAAAATTTAAGGGTTTATCTATTGCTGTGAGAGATTTTGTAACGTGATAACAAAGGAAAATCTCACTAACTCTCTATACATTTATGCTAAGATCAAGAAAAGGACTAGAGAAAGCATGAGTGATGTCAGAAATATTAAAAGGGATTAATATATGAGACTTCCAAATGAGGTCTTTCTCTTCCTGATGAGGAGGTTCAGGGACATATAGTTGATTTCACTACTACAAAATGCGCATTCGTTAACACTAATTCTATTACGGTTATGCATTCACCCGTTGTAAAACCGCAAACTGGATGCGCCTGATATATATATTTTTGAAAGTTATTTAACTACGGTAAATATAAACAACCGTGGTGATAAAGTAATAGTTACAAGCTTCAAATCCTAGTAACTACATTTTTTCCATTTTTCCTATTACAAAAAGCGTGTGTCACTTAAGTTCAGAAATAAATAAAAAATTGAACATTATTTAACCGCGATTTTAGTCTACAATTGTTGTAATAATATATACATTTCACTGTCATTGTAAATATTAAACGTGATTAAAGTTTTTCCTAATAAATTTAAAACAAAACAGATTCATTATTTCCTTCATAACATGCCCTAAGCGAACTAGTGAACCAACGAACCAGCAAACCAGAGACGACAGCGATAGCAATAGCAAAATCTTCATCTTCACAATCTTCCTTCATTTGAATCTTCGTTCTTGATAATATTCACTATATTCATTCTTGGTCTCTTCGAAGTACGGTATGTTTCGTGCAAACTTCACTCTCTTCCTCATCTTCTTAATTCTTGATAATCTTCACCATCTTCACTCTCTTGTTTGATTTCAAATCTCATATGTTTTTCCATATGCTTAAGATTTAGAGTTGTATTATTGTACTGAATATGCTTTATGTTTTGTTGTTGGATTTTGTGGTCTGTTTCTTGCAAAGTTCATATGCTTTATCCATATGCTTAAGATTTAGAGTTGTATTATTGTACTGAAAATGATTTAGGTTTATATTTTGTTGTGTCATTCACAATATTGTTTTGATATAAATTTCAAAATTTATTATGGATCGTAGTTGGATGAAAGGTGATAGAATAGATCTGGTATATGAGAAAGGAGCTCTTGAATTCCTTGAATACGCTGATCAAAATCTTCCCTACAATAATGGTAACTTTTATTGTCCTTGTGTTAATTGCAAGAATATAAATAAAGGTACAAGGATGAGATATTCCATCACCTATGGACGTGGCATGGTGAGGTGGAAAAAAAATCGAAACCTTGCGTCACAAAGTCACGAAGTTGATGAAGATGAATATATGGATGACCGTCTAGAAGATATGTTCCGTGATATTGGAGAATCTTCTTTTAAGAAAGCCCATATTTATGATACATTATGCAGTGATAAGGACCCCCCCCCCCCTTATATAAGGGGTGCACAAGTTTTACACGATTGTCTGCGGTTTTAAAATTGTTTAATCTAAAAGCAAAAAATAGGTGGTCGGATAAAAGTTTCATGGAATTGCTTAATTTGCTAAAACAAATGTTACCAGAAAATAATAATTTGCCTGATCGTTGTTATGATGCCAAGAAGATATTGTGTCCATTGGGTTTGGAGTATATCAAAATACATGCATGCCCTAATGAATGCATATTATACATGAAAGAGTATGAAAATTTTGATCAATGCCTAGAATGTGGGATGTCGCATTACAAGCTGAAGGACAACAATGGTGATGACAATGACAATAACAATGTTAGTAGGAAGATGCCTCCTGCTAAAGTGTTATGGTACTTTCCAATAATTTCAAGATTCAAGAGACTTTTTGCTAATGCGGATGACGCAAAGAATATTAGATGGCATGCAGATGAAAGAAAATGTGATGGAAATATACGCCATGTAGCTGATTCTTTGCAATGGAAGAAAATTGATTCGTTGTTTCCGGATTTTGGCACTGAGCCAAGAAACCTTAGGCTTGGGCTTGCCGCCGATGAAATGAACCCCTTTGGTAATATGAGTACTAACCATTCTTCGTGGCCTGTTGTTCTCACGATTTACAACCTATCTCCTTGGTTGTTCATGAAGCGTAAGTATATGTTGTTAAGTATGATGATTTCTGGACCATGACAACCTAGAAACGACATAGATGTTTATCTAAGTCCATTAATTAAAGATCTAAGACTTTTGTGGGAGGAAGTCGTTGAAGTTGATGATGCATATTCGGTTGAAAAGTTTAAGATGCGTGTAATGTTATTTTGCACAATCAACGACTTTCCTGCATATGGTAATTTGGCTGGATATGGTGTCAAAGGACATAAAGCGTGTCCTATTTGTGAATCTGATACATGTTATCACCAAATTGAGTTTGGAATAAAAAACTATTTACTTTGGGCATCCTAAATTTCTAAATCACACTCATTCTTATCGTAGATTGTAGAAGACTTTTAATGGAGAGCAGGAGTGTGATATCGCTCCTAAACCTTTAACCGATGATGAAGTTTATGAGCGACAAAAACACATTAACGTTGTCCTTGAAAAGAGAAAAAAAGAAAAAGGGCAAGTTGTTGAGAAAAATATATGGAAAAGAGGTATGTGTTCTTTGATCTTCCATATTGGTCAAGTCTTGATGTAAGACATTGTCTAGATGTGATGCATGTGGAGAAAAATGTGTGTGATAGTTTGATTGGAACACTTCTAAACATTCCAGACAAAACTAAAGATTGTAAGCAATCTCGTCTCGATATGGAGGCGATGGGTACATGAAAACAATTGGCTCCAATAGAAATAGGGGAAAGAACTTATCTGCCTCCAGCTTGTTACACTCTATGTAAAAAGGAAAAGAAAAGATTTTGCGAGTGTTTGCATGATATCAAGGTTCCCCAAGGTTACTCATCAAACATCAAGAAACTTGTATCAATGAAAGATCTCAAGTTAATTGGTTTGAAATCTCATGATTGTCATGTATTGATGCAACAACATCTACCAGTGGCTATCTGCGGCATCCTACCAAAAAATGTGAGAGTAATTATCACTAGACTATGTTTGTTCTTCAATGTCATATGTAATAAAGTTCTTGATTTCAAAAAACTAGATAAATTAGAAGATGAAGTTGCCATAACCTTGTGTCAATTGGAGATGTATTTTCCTCCATCATTTTTTGACAATATTGTTCACTTACTGGTTCATCTAGTTAGAGAAATCAGAATTTGTGGTCCAATTTATCTAAGGTGGATGTATCCAATAGAGCGATATATGAAGATCTTTAAAGGATAGTGTGACATTTAATTTGTTAGTGTACACAAATTTATCAGATGCACCCATTTACTGTCTCTTATTACTTATAAGGATAAGATCACTATTGTTGCTCACGTGACTTCTTTTAGAGAAAAGGTGGACCATCTCTCTCTAGGGTCTTAACGTGTCTTTTCTCGCCCTCTTTCCAACCTTTGGTTTGTGGTGGCTTTTCCCCAGTTCACTGGTTTCCCACTCACGTCGGTTGAGTTTTGGTCAAAATTCTGGTTCTCTGTGTTTCAAAGTTTGGTGTCTCTTTGGTCCTGGGAGGTATGGAGAAGTGGAAATCCTTCAATCTCTCCAAGGAAGAAGAAGAAGGATTGGTTGCAGAAGAAGACGAAATATGTGCCGACGAAGCCTTCGAAAGAACTTTAGCAGGAAAATTGTGGACAGAAAGCAACTTCAACTCAAAAGCGTTCAAGTCAACTATGGTGAATGCGTGGAAACTCAAACATCCGGTGGAGATCCAAGATCTTAGCAAAAACCTCTTCTTGTTCAAGTTCACCTCTAAGCGAGACCTGGAATTTATTCTAAAATCTGGGCCATAGAGTTTCGATAGAGCATTATTGGTTCTAAATCGCATTTCTGGTGAGGAGCAACCATCAGATTTAAACATGCATTTCAGTTCGTTTTGGGTTAGGGTTTATGAGCTTCCACTGAACCTCAGATCCGAGGCAATGGCGAAAAAACTGGGCAACATTATAGGGAAGTTTGAAGAGATGGATTCTAAGGATGCTCATAGAAACGGAAGATTTCTCAGAGTCAAAGTCGTCATCAATCTTAAGGAACCTTTGAAACGAGGAACGATTGTGAAATTTAAAGATAAAAGTCTAAGGGTTCATTTCAAATACGAAAGGTTGCCAACATTCTGCTTCGTATGTGGGAGAATGGGTCATCAAATCAAAGATTGCGACACTGTAGAGGATTTAAATGAGGAAGGTTTTGAGGAGCTGGAGGAACAAGACCTAGGCTTTGGTCAATGGCTTTGCGCCTCCCCTTTGCCGAAGATGACAGTTGATTTGAATAGGAAAGACTCTAGCTCCAGTCGATGTAGCAAGGACCTATTCAACGTCTCTACAAGCCAGAGCAGGTGTGATGGGAAGGGGGTTTGTAGTGGGGAAGAGAATGAAGTTCTCCAAAAGAAATCAGCTGGAAAGCAGCAAGAGAAGACGGTTATCAATGGAGATGCTGGAAGGCCCCAAAATGAAGAAATTGAGAGTGTGGCTGAATCGCTTGGTGCTGACGTCCTGTCCAATGATAACAATAAGCAGGTGGTTTCGGCGGGTAAGGAAGGGACTTCAAAGAGAAAGTGGACTAGGAGGAAGAATCCAAAAGAGGTGCGTATTGGGAACTTAAAAATCCCCAAACCAAGACTATCCAAGAGGTAGCTGGTGGATGTTATGGTCACCGAAGGACCCTTAGATATTGGGTCATACGGAGAGAAAAAGAGGAAACATGTAGCTACTAGTGAGGGGCTTAATTGTCGACCAGAGGTCGTGTTGGAGAACCAACACCGCCTATCCCAATGAAGATCATAAGTTGGAACTGCAGGGGCCTGGGGAGCCCCCGTGCAGTTCGAGCCTTAGCTTGGATCATTCGGATTGAACGTCCCCATGTAGTTTTCCTAATGGAAACTAGGTTGAAAAAGGAGGAGCTTTTGGCGGTTAAGAGGAAATGAAAATTTGATTATGATTTTTCAGTTGATTGTAAAGGATCAGGGAGGAATCGTGCGGGGGGTATCTGCCTCTGGTGGAATAATACTGTAGACATCGTTATTAAATCTCACTCTTTAAACCACATTGCTGGGGAATGCAAACAGGATGATGATGACTTTCCTTGGGCTTTTGCTGGCATATACGGTTTTCCTGATGAGGCTCAAAAATTTCTTACATGGGAGTTGATCCAGAAAATTCATGAGGATAGGGGTGATAAATGTATTATGTTTGGTGATTTCAATGATTTCCTGCAGGATGCTGATAAGCAAGGGGGGAATAGCAGGTCCTTCTCTCAGTTCCAAGTGGGGAGACAGACTATGGATAGATGTGGCCTTGAGGAGTTAGCTATCGAAGGGTACCCCTTCACTTGGTCCAATGGTAGGCAGGGGGAAGGCAATATACAGTGTAGACTGGACAAATCACTTGCAACCTTGGATTTCAAGCAAGCCTATCCGCTATCTAAGGTGGTTCATTTGGAGAGATTTACTTCAGACCATGCGGCCTTACGGATTCTTATTCAGAGAGATTACCAGAATGAGAGGCGTCATTACTTATTCAGGTTCGAAGAAGTTTGGTCAAAACAGGATAATTGTGGGGAGTTAATCAAGCAGTTGTGGAATGATGATTCTCGTTCTATTCACCAAAAAATTATGTCTATGCAAGAACTCCATCATTGTTTCAAGGATTTCTGAACAAGTAGTGTCAGGAAAGAAATTGATAGGCTCCAGGAGATTCTAAAGAAGGAGGAAAATTGGTTGGGCGAGGGGGCTAAGATCCATCATTTCAAGGCTACTGAGAAGCAAAGGGATTCCCTGCTGAAAATTGAAGAGACGATGTGGAGACAACGTAGCCGTGCATTGTGGCTCATGGATGGCGACAGGAATACAAATTTTTTTCACAGGAAGACTGACCAACGCAGAAGGACAAACTCGATTAAAAGATTAAAAGATGGGAGGGGGATCTGGAGAAGAGGTAATCATAACTGTGAGAGGATCCTTACGGATTACTTCAGGGATGTTTTTACTTCGTCTCGCCCGGATAACCTAAGTGAGATTTGTATGGCTACCCCTGGTAGGCTTTCTGAGAGCCACAAACTGCTTTGTTTAAAAGAGTTCACTCGTGAGGAGGTCTTTGCGGCTATTAATCAAATTCACTCAACCAAATCTCCGGGACCCGACAGTCTGCCTGCGCTGTTCTACCAAAAGTTTTGGCCAATTGTGGAGGAGGAGGTTCTTCGCTTTACCTTGGACGTTCTGAATAATTCTGGTGATCCTTCTGTCGTCAATAACACCTATATCACTCTCATCCCCAAGAAGAAGCATCCTTCGTCTCCTACGGATTTTAGACCTATTAGTCTCTGCAATGTTATTATGAAGGCCATCACTAAAACCTTTGCAAACAGGATTAAAGCTTTCCTCCCGGATATCATCAGTGAAGAGTAGAGTGCGTTCATGCATGGGAGACTCATAACCGACAATGCCCTCATAGCCATTGAGTGTTTTCACTGGATGAAGCACAAGAAAAAAGGAAGGAAAGGCATGATGGCCTTGAAACTTGATATGTCCAAGGCTTATGATGGGCTGGAGTGGAGTTTTGTGACGGAAACGCTCAGATGTTTGGGTTTCCCTGAGTCTATGGTGTCGACAATTCAGAAATGCATCTCTTCTGTATCTTATCAAATCCTGATCAACGGCCAGCCTTCAAAACGTTTTGTTCCTGATTGGGGTCTCCGTCAAGGAGACCCTCTCTCACCCTATTTATTTATTATTTGTGCAGATGTGTTATCAGGTTTACTCAGGCAGGAGGTACACAAGAAGAGGATTCATGGCATAAAAGTGGCGAGAAAGTCTCCATCTATTTCCCATTTGTTCTTTGCGGATGATAGTCTACTCTTCGCGAGAGCCTCAGAGGAAGAAGCAGATAGGATTCTCAACACGCTGAAGGCCTACCAAAGAGCGTCTGGACAAGTTGTAAATGTTGAAAAATCTGAAATTTCTTTTAGCAGGAATGTTTCGCAGGTGGCTAAGGACAGGATCACAGAGAAACTCCATTTTCGAGGAGTCAACAATCATTCAAAATACCTTGGTTTACCAATCGTTTTTGGGAGATCCAAGAAAGAAGCTTTTAAACTGGTGGTGGAGCGTGTTTGGAAAAAGGTCAAAGGGTGGAAGGAATCGTTTCTCTCAAGGGCAGGCAAAGAGGTTCTGATCAAAGCGGTGGCTCAAGCCATTCCGACCTATATCATGAGCTGTTATCGAATTCCCGATAGTTGCTGCAAGGAAATTGAGTCGATGCTAGCGAAGTTCTGGTGGGGTTCCAAAGAGGGTGAGAGGAAGATCCACTGGTTGAGATGGGATAGATTGTCTTGGTCCAAGTGGGAAGGTGGTATTGGATTTCGAGGCATTAAGGATTTCAACACTAGCCTTCTGGGCAAGCAATTCTGGAGGTTACAACAAGAGGATGGGTCCCTTCTGCAGAGATTCTTCAAAGGACGATACTATCCTCGATGCTCCATTTCTGAAGCTCCTATTGGTTTCAATCCAAGCTATGCGTGGCGAAGTGTGATGAGTTCCAAGGATTTAGTGCTTAAAGGCTCAAGGTGGCGTGTGGGGAATGGCTCAAAAATCTCCATCAACTATGATAAGTGGATTCCTACTACCTCTGATTTCAAGCCATCAACAAGAGCTGTTAGACTGACCCCTCATGCAAAAGTGGAAGAATTAATTGATCCAATCCTTGGCTGCTGGAATTCTGATGTCCTAAAGGAGAATTTTGAGGAGCAAGATATTATCTATATAAAGAGTATACCTCTTTCCCTTACTCTCCCTGAAGACAAGTTGCTCTGGCATTTTGAGAAGGATGGTGTTTTTTCTGTTAGGTCGGCTTATCAACAGGTTGGGAACACATGGGGGGCTTCAGAATCCTGGTCCCTCAACGAACAGACAATGGAGTTTCTGGAAAGAGTTATGGAAAATTGACGTTAATCCTCGAGTCAAAAATTTCATGTGGAGACTGTAAAGAAATATCCTGCCTACAAAGGACAATCTCATCCGGAAAGGTATGAACATTTATGAGCTGTGTCCTTTATGTAACTCTGAACCTGAAACCTCTTCCCATCTCTTCCTTCATTGTGATTATGCGAAGAGGACTATTTTCTCGGCTCCACTGGGGATTCGCAGACCTGAGTGTGGTTCTATCATGGATTGGCTAAATGATATTCTGTCATTGAAGGATTTAATGTTCGGTCGATTAATCTCTTTGTATCTGTGGAAACTGTGGAATGTTCGTAACAATGTTATTCACGGCAAAGCCTTGGCGGATCCTAGAGGGGTGGCTCGTGAGGTTTGGGATCTTTTCCAGGAAGAGGGAGAACGCAGTCCAAGGCGCTGCAGCTCTGCAAATGGTGTGGACAAGAGTGTCTTGCTGAAGTCCCATGATGAATGGACCATCCAAGTTGATGCTGGCTGTTTTCAGGATGGTGTTATCGCTTTTGGATGCGTTATTAGAGACCAAAATTCAAATGTTTTCTTGGCTGCAACAAAAAGGCTGATTAGTGTGGTTGATCCGGCCAATGCGGAGCTTTTGGCTATTCGATGGGCCCTGTTGTTAGCGATCGATCTTGGATTGAAGGATTTCGTCCTTCAATCCGATGCTATGGTGGTTGTTGATTGTATCAATGGTGTGAACTATGTTGCTGATCATTATCCGATTGTCTGTGATTGTAGGAAACTCCTAGGAAAGTGTAACAAGGCTGTTATTATGTTTATTAGTAGAACTTGTAATGTGGATGCTCACAATTTGGTTGGAATTGGCAAGACTTTAGGCTCTAGAAGCTGTTCTGGTCATTTCCCAACTGGTTTGTTAGATCACTGTAATCCTTTGACTGGTTGTTAATGAAAATTGTCTTTCCATAAAAAAAAAGGATAAGATCACTATTATCTCTATCTCTTCTCATAATTTGATATATGTTTAGAGTATAATTAGAGCATCAGATACATAAAATTCGAAACTATTTATTATGATACTTAAGCGGAAAGTCAGTTCTAGAATGTAGTTTTCTTTTATGCATACGACCAAATAATAAAATGTTGAGTATACAAAGAGAAGGCACATATTCCTGCGTCTAATACAAAATTTATGTATGGAATTGATTGGAGAGATTTAAATTATTAAAATGGTTTTCCAAAAATACAAGTAGCAAGAGAAATAGAGGAAATTTCTAAGTCAAATAATAGAGACAAATGCACAAGAAATAGAAAAAGTTTTCATTTATAATATTGCATTCCATTTTTTTAGTATAAGAACCACCTACTATGTGTCTACCATTTCATCCAAACTCTTGAGGTTAAAATATTAAGATACAATGGTGTTTCTGTGGTCTCTTGTTATTTCTGTGGTCTCTTGTCTTACAAGTTCTGTTTCTTTTCTGATGCTGTTAAATTTCTGTTATTGCTGATTTTTCTACCGATTACTGTTAGGTGCTAAAAAGTGTTAATATTTAGATTAGTTTTTAACACCTTTTTGTGAGCTTTATTTGTAAATCCAAGCCTTTTCCCACTGTTTCCGTTTATAACCGTTTTCTAGTTAATTTCGTTATTTGTCGTATCTATTTAACTTTTGTGTTTTTATTGCAGATTTTTACATGAATGGGTGTGGATTGGAGCCTTGAGGACCCCACAAAAGCAGTTTGGCAAAATTTGGATTTTTTGAGCATGCTTTGAGCGCGCTCAGCGCGCTCCCAGTGCGAGGATAGAAGGAATTACAGAAGCTTACGGGCTCAGCGGGCTCATTAGCGCGCTCAGCGCGCTCATAGGCGGTTTAACTTTTAAGTGGAGCCCGCTCAGCGGGCGACTGCGCGCTCAGCGCGCTTCGCGAAACTCAACCCCTTTATAAAGGGGTTTTGATCAGAATTTTCACTCTCTCTCTATTACATTCTAAGATCAAAGTATATTACACTGTAGCACTTCATTTTTGGAAGATAAAAAGCATCATTTTGTCGATAAAATCGTCGTTGATGCTCGTTTCTCTTCTCCCGATTCTTGTTGATCAAGCTACCATGAATATGTGTAGCTAATTTCTCTTTTGTGTCAAGGTTAGATGTAAGTAAACCTTTACTTTGTATGTATATGGATTGATCCTAGCTTGTGAACTCTTGGATGATGAATGTATGATGATAAACCTTGTTTTTATGTTTATTCTTTGTGTTGGTTCATGATTGAGAAATATGCTCCAACTCTTTACCTAGGTTTGTCATCCATCAATGTACATTGGCTAGAGATAGTAATGTGTGTTGATGTTCATAAATATTGAACTCTAATGTTATCATTTTGATAGTTTGTGTGAGAAATCAACAAAGGATCAAAATGGTAAAACTCACAATATGTGTTAGAGATAAACATATTGGGAGGATATGTGATTGTATTTATCATTTAACCGAGTTCATTAGATTTATCGATTGTATATGTGCAAAGTGGTTTGTCGAACACTAACCTTGACATCTTTTCATAAACCGTTAAAACAATCCTTTACCGATTTTAATTAAATTTGAATTCAACCGTTACAAAAACAACCTAAAACCCCTTGTTACTTTAAAGTTTGAAACGTTACGACTGTAGAACGGCGGTAATATCACGAAAAATCTCTGTGGAACGATAACACAAAACCCGAACTCTATTTGTATTCCAACAAATTGGCGCCGTTGCCGGGGATTGTAAATTGATATTGCATGCATTGCAATAGTTGTGAAGTTTTTGACTTGTTACAATTTTTCTTGTGCTTGTTGATTTGTTTTGTTTAGTGTGCAGACTTGGTTTATGCGAGGGAACCTACCGGCGAACCAACTTCTTTTCGATCCTGAGATTGAAAGAACCGCTCGTAGGCTCAATAGCAGAACTAGACGGAGGAGGCAACTTGCGAGACAAAGACAAGAGCAAGAAGGAAGTTCTACTACAACACCACCACCATTCCCACCTATCATGGCTGGAGCACCACCTCCACCTCCCACATCCACACCTTGTGTGAACAGTCCACGACACACCGCTCAGTTTGCCAACAACAATCAAGGAAGGCAAGCCGAGATGAAAACTGGAACTTTTAACTTATTGTATGGAAGTCCATTCACCGGAATGGACCATGAAGATCCTTTTGCGTTTCTCACAAAATTCTATGAGATTGCATTAGCGGCCGGTGTAGATCAAGCACAAGAGTTACCTCTCTTTAAAAGATTATTTCCGCATGCTTTGCTTGGCAAGGCAAAGGATTGGTACCTCGATCAAACTCCCGCCGTGATGACCGATTGGAATGTCTTGGAGGAAAAATTTATTGAATGGTTCTTCTCTCATAACCGTTTCATGGAGTCAAAAACAGCAATTTCAGTGTTCTCTCAAGGCACTAATGAATCCCTCAATGAAGCATGGAAACGATTCAAGTCCATGCTTCGCAAATGTAAAGGTCACGGGTTTGATGATTTAACACAAATTCATATCTTCAAGAATGGTCTCCAACCAAATTGCAAGACATTATTGGATGCCACTTCGGGAGGAAGTTTGTTGTCAAAGAGTGCCGAGGAAGCAACTGATATTATTAATAGAATGGCTCTAAACGATCTTCAAAGTCAAATTCGTGGCAACTCTCAAAAGAAGCCCGGTGTCCTTGAATTGGGAACTAACGATGCGATCCTTGCGCAAAACAAGCTTATCTCTCAACAAGTGGAGCTTTTGACTCAACAGATCAAAGAAATGAAGGAGCCGAGCAAAAGTAAGCAAGTAGCTTGTTGTGAACTTTGTAAAGGGGAACATGACACTGGATTTTGTCCTCCTCCTAGTTTTGAAGAAGTGAACTATATGGCAAATCAAAGGGATTATCAAGGGAGACAACAACAACCTTACCAACAACAACACAATTCTCAACAAAATTATCAAGGAAATCAAGGATTGCAACCGCGAGCAAATTATCAAAATAATCAAGGTTATGGTGTCGGTCCTTCAAATCGACAAAATCCGTATCAACCTCCACCACCTCCAGTTGCTAGCTCTAAATTGGAAGACACTTTGACTCAATTCATGCAAATGTCTATGGCCAATCAAAAGAGTAGTGATGCGGCGATTAAGAATCTGGAAAACCAAGTGGGGCAACTTGCCAAGCAAATTGCCGAACAACAATCGGGTCCTTCCTTTTCCGCGAATACTCAAGTGAATCCAAAGGCGGATTGCAAGGCGATTGTTACTAGAAGTGGGAGGGAGTTAGTGAAAGAAAAGGAGAAAAATGTGGAGGAAGAAAAACTTGAGGGTCTTGTGGAGGATTGTGGTGATGAGGAAGTAGTTGAAAATAAAAGTGAAAGTGAAGGTGTAGTTGAAAATAAAAGTGAAGGTGTAGTTGAAAATAAAAGTGATGAAATGGTTGAAGTTGAAAATAATAGTGGTGAGGAGTTGAAGAAAAAGGAGAGAGTTAGGAGAGTTAAGAAGGGAAAGGAACTAGTGAGCGCTATTCCGATCCAAAACTTACCATATCCTCATGCTCCTTCAAGGAAGGAAAATGAGAGGCACTATGCGCGTTTCATGGACATTTTCAAGCAATTACAAGTTAACATTCCGTTTGCCGAAGCTTTGGAACAAATGCCAAAGTATGCAAAGTTTATGAAAGACATTCTCACGAAGAAGCGGAGGTATTCGGAACCGGAAACAATTGTTCTTGACGCAAGTTGTAGTGCAATCATCCAAAGAACTCTTCCTAGAAAAGAAGTTGATCCGGGGCGTGTGACTTTGCCGGTCACCATTGGTGACGTCTATGTTGGAAAGGGCTTAATCGATTTGGGCTCAAGCATTAATCTTATCCCATTGTCCATTGTAAAGAAGCTTGGGAACATTGAGATGAAAGCCATTCGTATGACTTTGCAATTGGCCGACAAGTCCACAACTCATCCTCATGGGTTAGCTCAGGATGTCTTGGTAAAAGTTGACAAATTTTTCTTCCCGGTTGATTTTGTTGTTGTCGATATGGAGGAAGATGAAGATGCACCTTTAATTCTTGGCCGACCTTTCATGAAAACCGCCCGAATGATGATTGACATGGATGACGGTTTAATGAAGGTGAGGGTTCAAAATGAAGAGGTTTGTTTTGATCTTTTCGAAGCTATGAAACATTCAAAAGATAAACATGATAGCTTTCGGATCGATGCAATTGAAGAGGCAACTTTGGAGGTTTCTTAGCATGTACATGAAATTTCTCCTTTGGAAATGGCTCTTAATGATTCTTTTGAAGTGTTTTCCGAAGAAGAAGAAAGAGCTCTTGAAGAGTGTTTAAAAGAGCTTGAATCCCTCAAAGAGTTGCAACCATGGGAGGTAGAACCGGAAGAGTTAAAAAAGGATTTGAAAGTTGAGAAGTCACCGCTTGAATTGAAGGTGTTGCCTTCCAATTTAAAATACGCGTTTCTTGATGACGGTGGTAACAAGCCGGTTATCATTAGTAACGTGTTATCCAAAACCGAGGAAAGCCGTCTAATTCATATTTTGAAGAGAAACCAAGATGCTATAGGTTGGGTCCTTTCCGATTTGAAAGGAATTAGCCCGACTTATTGCATGCATCGTATCTTGATGGAAGAAGATTTCAAGGCGGTAGCCCAACCGCAATGCCGCTTGAATCCAACAATGAAAGAGGTGGTGAGAAAAGAAGTGGTTAAGCTATTGGAAGCCGGTATGATTTACCCGATTTTCGATAGCCCTTGGGTTAGTCCAGTCCATGTTGTGCCAAAAAAGGGAGGAATGACCGTGATTCGTAATGAAAAAAATGAGTTGGTTCCGACAAAAACAGTGACGGGGTGGAGGATGTGCATTGATTATAGACGGCTCAACACCGCGACAATGAAGGATCATTTTCCATTACCGTTTATGGACCAAATGTTAGAGAGGTTATCCGGGCAGCAGTTCTATTATTTTTTGGACGGATATTCGGGGTATAACCAAATTGCGGTTGACCCGGCGGATCATGAGAAGACGGCCTTTACATGTCCCTTTGGCATTTTTGCGTATCGTAAGATGCCTTTTGGTTTATGCAATGCGCCGACAACTTTCCAACGGTGTGTTCAAGCTATATTTGCCGACCTTATAGAAAAGACGATGGAAGTGTTCATGGATGACTTTTCGGTTTTTGGAGGTTCGTTTGATTTATGCTTGACAAATTTGGAAACTGTTTTAGAGAGGTGTGTGAAGACAAATATAGTGTTGAATTGGGAGAAATGCAACTTTATGGTGACGGAGGGAATTGTGCTAGGCCACAAAGTTTCGTCTAAAGGCCTTGAAGTAGATCGAGCGAAAGTTGAAGGGATAGAGAAGTTGCCTCCTCCGACCAACGTAAAAGGGATCCGAAGTTTCCTTGGGCATGCCGGATTTTATCGGCGTTTTATCAAAGACTTTGCAAAGGTGGCTAGACCATTGAGCAACTTGCTAAGCAAGGAACAGGTATTTCTTTTTAACGATGAATGTCTTTATGCTTTCGAAATTTAAAAAGAAAAGTTAGTTACCGCTCCAATAATAATCGCTCCAAATTGGACTTTGAATTTTGAACTTATGTGCGATGCGAGCGATTATGCTGTTGGAGCGGTACTTGGCCAGAGGAAGGAAAAACATTTCCATGCCATACACTATGCAAGTAAAGTTTTAAATGAGGCACAAATTAATTATGCCACAACCGAAAAAGAATTACTTGCTATTGTGTATGCGCTTGAGAAATTTAGATCCTACCTCATCGGGTCTAAAGTTGTTGTTTACACCGACCATTCGGCGATCCAGTATTTGCTAACCAAACCGGATTCGAAGCAAAGGCTCATCCGATGGATCCTTTTATTACAAGAGTTTGATTTAGAAATAAAAGATAAAAAGGGTTCGGAAAATTTGGTGGCGGATCACTTGTCTCGCCTTGTGAATGTTGAGGTCACCATTGCTGAAAAGGAAATCCAAGAGGAATTTCTTGATGAAAAACTTTTTAAAGTCCAAGTTAGGCCTTGGTTTGCAGATTTTGCTAACCATAAGGCTACTGGTTGGGTGCCCGAAGACCTAACTTGGAACCAAAAAAGGAAGTTCCTTGCGGATGCTAATTACTACGTGTGGGACGACCCGTATTTGTTTAAATTAGGATGTGACAACCTTTTGCGAAGGTGTGTTACGAGCGATGAGGCTCAAAGCATTCTTTGGCATTGCCACAACTCGCCGTATGGAGGCCATATTAATGGTGCGAGGACGGCCACTAAAATCCTTCAATCGGGATTTTATTGGCCTTCTCTTTTTAAAGACGCACATCTCCATGCCAAAAGTTGTGACATGTGCCAAAGAACGGGTGGAATTAGACAACGTGATGAAATGCCTCTGCAAAACATACAAGAGGTAGAAATTTTTGATTGTTGGGGTATTGATTTTGTTGGTCCATTTCCACCATCTTTTGGTAATGAGTACATGTTGGTTGCAGTTGACTATGTTTCGAAGTGGGTTGAGGCGATTGCCTCACCTAAGGCGGAGGGCAAAACGGTGATAAATTTTTTAAAGAAATACATATTTTCCCGTTTTGGCACTCCTCGGGTGCTCATTAGTGATGGTGGTTCGCACTTTTGTAATACACCTCTTGAAAATGTCTTAAAACACTATGGTGTATCGCATAAGGTGGCGACCCCTTACCACCCGCAGTCGAATGGTCAGGATGAGGTAACAAACCGTGAGGTCAAAAGAATCCTTGAAAAAACCGTGTCAAGTTCGAAAAAGGATTGGTCGCAAAAATTGGACGAGGCTTTATGGGCATATCGCACTGCTTATAAAGCTCCAATTGGTCTAACTCAGTTTCAATTGGTTTATGGTAAAACTTGCCATTTACCGGTTGAATTGGAGCATAAGGCTTTGTGGGCTTTGAAAATGTTAAATTTTGACAAGGACTTGGCCGGTCACAAAATAAAAGTGCAACTTCTTGAGCTGGAAGAAATGCGGAATGCCGCATACCACTCAAGTTGGTTGTACAAGGAAAAAGTGAAAGAATACCACGATAAAAAGCTCCGGCAAAAGGAATTCAAGGCCGGACAATTGGTGTTATTGTTTAACTCTCGGTTAAGACTCTTTCCGGGAAAATTAAAATCAAAGTGGTTCGGGCCTTTTCGTGTTAAGGAAGTGAAAAACTTTGGAGCTGTTGTTATCGAAGACTTGGAAAAGAAAGACTGTTGGACTGTCAACGGTCAACGTCTGAAAATTAACCTCGTAGGGAATTTCGATCGCGCTTCCAGTTCTGTTCTCCTTGATGTTCTTAATTGAGCATCTTGGACCGTCGAGCTGATCTGACGTTAAACAAGCGCTCATTGGGAGGCACCCCAACACTGTAAGCTTTTATCGTTTTTACTAGTGAATTTGCTGTTTAGACATGGTTTGTGAAAAATTGATGTTGTATGATGTTTAGGGTGATGTTTTGAACGTGTGGATGATGTCTTTTTGCTGCTGGGAGAATTTTTGATGTTGCTCTGCGCGCTCAGCGCGCTCTTGAAAAAAAATGAACCTATACTTCCAGGAGCTAGCGCGCTCTTTGCCCGCTCAGCGCGGGTTGCGAATTTTTGAAAAAAAAATATTTGATTTTCTGGGCCCACAAAGGTGTACCCGGCCCAGATTAATGTTAAAGTGGCTAGGGTTCAGCAGCCTTGCCTCTTTTTCTCATTTCCCTCACTTTCCCTCATTTTCTCTCCTCCAAATTTTTCAAAACTTCCTTGGATTTTCAATTCTCTTCATCATCTCTTCATCATTTTCTGCTAAGCATCATCATCCTCAAGCATTGTAAGTCTTTGTTTTAAGAAATTTTTCATTTTCAATTAGAAACCCATTTTTGGGACATTGTTTGTAATTGTTGGATGTTCATGTTCTTCTTCTTTCCTTTGCCTCTGTATTGACGAAATTCTGTATAAATGTTTACTTAGTATGTTTGCATGTTGGTTTGAAGTTAGAATTGTGGAAATTAGGGTATGAAATGTTAGAATTAGGTTTTGTGAAAGTTAATTTGTTTTGATTTTAGTTGATTCAGTGTGGGCATTTTTCTCTGTAAGTGTTTAACAATGGTTGTGGAGTGTATATCTTTTGGAACCATCTGTTGCAGAGGGGTTTTTTTCTGCATTTCGCAGAGCCCGCTCAGCGCGCTCCTGCGCGCTCAGCGCGCTCTGAGATTTGCAGAAAAATCCCCCTTTTCCTTATTCTGTTCTGCTATGTTGTCATTGTTCTATATATTGTTTATATAATTTAGGAATTTTTGCTTGCTGTTTTCGCTAACATGTGTTACTATTTTGTTTGTACGTTGTTTTTCTTTTGTTTTTTTTTCAGATGTCAGGAAGGAAGAAGAAACGTGTTGGTTCTACGTCAAACCCGAGCAGGCGAGCTCCTTCGGGCCAATTTGATTCAACGCGTTTTGTTGGCCTCGAACAACAACAAAGATACGTGGAGCTTGAAAAAAGATCAATTTGGCCGGACCGGTTAATTATGATTGATCCCATTGGTCCCCATAGGAACATGAGTCATTTTGTGCAGGGTGGGGCGTGGGATAAGCTTAGTTCTCCCTATCCTGAGTATAACATTGACATTGTTAGGGAGTTCTACGCCAATGCGTTGCCATCCGGTGGAGAGACGTTCACTTTTCAAACATGGGTTCGGGGGAAAGTAATCAATTTCTCGAGGGAGTCCATAAATACCTACCTTGGGAACCCACCTCAGCTGGAGGATGATGGTTTGTGTGATTTTGGGCGGACGTTGGCTCGGCGAAATTGGAATGCCAACCAACTTAGGCAGGCTTTGTGCAAACAAGGGTGTTCTTACACTTTAAGTGTTGCTGGTGCTCCTCTAAAGTTTGCTAGGCGGGTGTTGGATAATGTCGCTCAGCTAGTCATGTCGGTTGTTCTTTACAACCTTCGACCGAGAAGCCACACCTCCTCAATTCCAATGGAGACAGCGGCTCTGATTTTTCATTTGTGCACTGAGGGACTTACCGTGGACTTTGGACGGATTATATCTAATGAATTGAAGAGAACCGCCACCAGTGGTACACCTCTTGGAGATCGTGTGTCTTGCGCTCTGATTTATCCAGGTTTGATTATGGCTTTATGCCATGAGGCACAAGTTGCATTGCCTACCCACCCGAATGTGAAGCTCCAGATTGTTGATGATAGCTATGTCACTCGTCATTGTATGGGGGCGATTGATTTTGGGCAGGATGTCCCTGTAGCTGCTGCTGCTCCTGCTCGTGGTCGTGGGCGCGGACGCGGGCACGCTTTTGATCCAAGTGCTGAGGCCAATTGGGCCATGCACGAGGCTCATCAGCGGGCTTTATTATTTATGCATGATTCTATGATGCAGTTGCAGCTGCAGATTCGGGAACTGCTTGTGGACCACCGGCTGAGGACTCGCGATGAGCTCATTGCTTATGCTCGTTGGCCTGAGGGCAGGCCTGATTTTCCGGAGGGGGCAGATGAAGGAGACCTTGATGACGATGACGGTGATGATGGAGTGGGTCATGGAGCGTCTAGCTCTAGTTCTGACTGATGTTGGGTTTGACTAGTCTTTTATGATATTTTGTTGTTTTTTATTTTATTTTACTTGTTATAACTATTATGGTTGGATTTTGTATTGACTACTAGGAATTTTGTATTCTCCATCCGGGCGGATGTTAGTTTGAATTGGTGTTAAAAATTTTTTTTGGTTGATTTAATGAATTTAACATCCGGGTGGATGTTGTTTTATGTTTATATGGTTTGTTTGTACAGAAATTTTTTGTTGCTTGCCCTTTACTTTTTTTTAAGGTAATGGATGGTTGAAGCAAGTTTGTTTCTTTGAACATTTAAGTGATGCACTTCACCTTGCATTGATGGTGATGATATAATTCTAAGTTGGTGCACACAAAGGTACCTTGTTTTGTGCCTTGTAGAATGTTAGTATGTTTTTGAACTTTGTGCTTCACATAATTTTCAAGCTTTTCTTCATTTTGCAATTTTTGTTCATGTTGGAATCAATTAGGACACAACCACAAATGTGAGTCCCTCCATTGTTCATAAATATTGAGTGATTTTGTAATTGTTGTTTAGCTCGTATGATTCATGTTTAATCTTGTATTCATGTGCAAACCATGGAAACATTGAAATGATCTAGGCAATTTTTGATTATGAGAAAAACCACCAATCCATATAACCTTCAATTTTACCTTGTGAGAGGTGTGAGCACTTGCTAGACATGTTGAGCCTTGAATTGGAATGAATCTTGTATCTACTCGTCGTATGATCTAAAGAATGCGCTTTATTGTGGGTTGTTGTTACTAAAAGAAAATCATTGTGATTCATTCTAGTTCTTTTATCTATACACTTAACCCTTTGTTTGAACATACTTTTGAAGAACATTGCCCATTAATTATGGTATGGTTTAAAGTTGGGGAGAGTTGTTCTAGTTTGTGAAAAAGAAAATGGAGTGGTGAATTGGTGCCTCTTGTGAAGAAAGAAAGAAACTTGAAGCACTTTTGTGCTATGCTTTGCACTCCAAAGGGAGTTGTTTGAAAAGAAAATGAAAGAGTGCACCATAAGAAAAAAAATAGAAAAGAAAAGAAAGGTTTGAATTGAATTGTTATGAGGTTTGTCTAAGTGGGTTATTGGCATGTTCTTCATTTGTCGATAATTTTTGTTAACCACTTTGTTTCATTGGCCTTTTACAAATATCCCTTTCTTGTTTAACCTTGCCTAGTTACAACCTTTAGAAGCCCTTAAGTGATATTTGTTTCCTTGGTTTTCTTGTTGAATTGGTTTGATGAATGCATGAATTGTTCTGGATGCTGACACTTTTGCTATGAGTGTGTTTTGTCCCTTGGATATATTGAGCTAGGATCATTTGAATAAATTAGGTGATTCTAATTTGAACATTTGTTTGCTTATGATTTGTGCTTGTTAATTATGTTGAGAATTTGGTTCATTTACATATTTTCATTCTTCGTAAGGACTAGCGGTACTTGCGTGCGTGTTTATTTGGTTTGAACCATTATGTTAAGTTGGTGTTTGTTCCCGGTTTTCCGCTTGCTTCTATTCTAAATTATCTTCGTTTGAGGACAAACAAAGAAACTAGTTGGGGAGAGTTGTTAGGTGCTAAAAAGTGTTAATATTTAGATTAGTTTTTAACACCTTTTTGTGAGCTTTATTTGTAAATCCAAGCCTTTTCCCATTGTTTCCGTTTATAACCGTTTTCTAGTTAATTTCGTTATTTGTCGTATCTATTTAACTTTTGTGTCTTTATTGCAGATTTTTACATGAATGGGTGTGGATTGGAGCCTTGAGGACCCCACAAAAGCAGTTTGGCAAAATTTGGATTTTTTGAGCATGCTTTGAGCGCGCTCAGCGAGCTCCCAGTGCGAGGATAGAAGGAATTACAGAAGCTTGCACGCTCAGTGGGCTCATTAGCGCGCTCAGCGCGCTCATAGGCGGTTTAACTTTTAAGTGGAGCCCGCTCAGCGGGCGAGTGCGCGCTCAGCGCGCTTCGCGAAACTCAGCCCCTTTATAAAGGGGTTTTGATCAGAATTTTCACTCTCTCTCTATTACATTCTAAGATCAAAGTATATTACACTGTAGCACTTCATTTTTGGAAGATAAAAAGCATCATTTTGTCGATAAAATCGTCGTTGATGCTCGTTTCTCTTCTCCCGATTCTTGTTGATCAAGCTAGCATGAATATGTGTAGCTAATTTCTCTTTTGTGTCAAGGTTAGATATAAGTAAACCTTTACTTTGTATGTATATGGATTGATCCTAGCTTGTGAACTCTTGGATGATGAATGTATGATGATAAACCTTGTTTTTATGTTTATTCTTTGTGTTGGTTCATGATTGAGAAATATGCTGCAACTCTTTACCTAGGTTTGTCATCCATCAATGTACATTGGCTAGAGATAGCAATGTGTGTTGATGTTCATAAATATTGAACTCTAATGTTATCATTTTGATAGTTTGTGTGAGAAATCAACAAAGGATCAAAATGGTAAAACTCACAATATGTGTTAGAGATAAACATATTGGGAGGATATGTCATTGTATTTATCATTTAACCGAGTTTATTAGCTTTATCGATTGTATATGTGCAAAGTGGTTTGTCGAACCCTAACCTTAACATCTTTTCATAAACCGTTAAAACAATCCTTTACCGATTTTAATTAAATTTGAATGCAACCGTTACGAAAACAACCTAAAACCCCTTGTTACTTTAAAGTTTGAAACGTTACGACTGTAGAACGGCGGTAATATCATGAACAATCTCTGTGGAACGATAACACAAAACCCGAACTCTATTTGTATTCCAACAATTACCATTGTTAGTTTTTCAGCAAATAACAAAATTTAACAGCAGTGCCACTTTAGTTGTATTTTTAGATTCTATTTGTTATTCTATCAATGTATAAATACTCTTTGTATATTCCAATTCCAAATTAATGCCAAAATTCATATTCATCCAACACTGTTATTCTTTTCTCTCAAATTCTCTTTCTCTCTCAATTTCATCTTCTTCCCAATTTCCATCTTCCACCATTCTTAAAACCTTCGATCTGATTTTTGTGTTCTAACATTTGGCATCAAGAGCATTGGTTATTGATCCTAATCCGCTGCAACAATGACAACCGTTTCCAATGATCGAATTCCAACCAATCTCCCAATTCTTGATTCGAAGAACTATGATAAATGGGCGAAACAAATGAAGGTCTTGTTTGGTTATCAAGAGGTGCTTGAGATCGTCATCAATGGAGTTACACTAGAGGCTACCGACATTCAAAGAGCTACACACAAAGAAGAGAAGAAAAAGGATTACAAAGCCCTATTCTTGATTCATTCATGTGTCGATAACGACAATTTCGCGAAGGTCGGCGATTGTGAATCGGTGAAGCAAGCATGGGAAATCTTGGAGAAAGCATATGCCGGTGCCGTCAAAGCGAAGGTTGAAAGGTTACAAACTTACAAGCGACAATTTGAATTAACCCAAATGGAAGACAAAGAAACGATCAACGATTACATTACGCGCATTACCCGTTTAGTTAATCAAATCAAATCATGTGGGGAAACGATTCTTGAGCAGAATGTTGTATCGAAAGTGTTGCGTTCGTTAACGTCGCATTTCGACAACATAGTTGTGGCTATTGAAGAGTCGAAGGATCTAACAACTTTGGGTAAGGATGAATTGCAAAGTTCGTTAGAGGCGCATGAACAAAGGATGGATGGGAAAGGCGCCGAAAAAATAAAAGCGGAGATTGCTTTGCAAGCGCGTTTCAATGAAAAGAATAAGAGGTCGAAAGGAAAATTTGCGGCTAGAGGTAAGTCAAATGTTCAGAATTTTGGTTCAAACGATTCGCAAAATTCAAAGCATTCGACGAGTGAAAAGGGTGAAAGTAGCTCCAAGGATAGTGGTCATAGCAATGGTTTTAAGAAGCGTGATATGAGTAAGGTGCAATGCTACAAGTGTAGAAAGCTTGGACATTTTGCAACTTCATGTCGTAGTAAATCGAATGAAAATCACAATAATGAAGCCAAGGTTGCTAGGGAAGAGGTAGATGATGAGAACACCCATCTAGTAATGATCACGGAGGAGAGTTATGGCATTATAAATGTTCCGGGCAGCAGCTACGGTAGTGACAGTTTGCGGGACAGCAGCTGTACCGTTCGGGAAAATAGCGAGAAAACGCATTCGGATCGAAATGCATTGGTTACCGTTCGTGATGGAGTCCAAGGGAGAGATGAGTGGTACTTGTATTCCGGTTGTTCAACACATATGACGGGTCGAAAAGATTGGTTTGTTCAAATCAATCAAGCGGCAAAAAGTAAAGTCAAATTTGCCGACGACACCACTTTAAGCGCCGAAGGGGTAGGAGATGTTTTGATCGGAAAAAGGAATGGTGGATATTCAAGGATCAAAGATGTCTTGTATATACTGGGAATTAAGTGCAATCTTTTAAGCATTGGCCAATTACTTGAAAGAGGATACAAAATTCGCTTGGAGGACAAGATTTTACGCGTTTTGGACTCTAATGGTGTGTTGACTCTAAAAGCACCGATGGCTGCCAATAGAACCTTTAAGGTTGAGTTAAAGGTTATGGAGCATCGTTGTCTAGCTACCGCGGCAAGTAGAGATGAGTGGTTATGGAATTACCGTCTTGGTCACCTTAACTTTAGGGATCTAAAAATGTTACAACAAAGTGAAATGGTAACGGGGCTGCCACACATCAGTATTCCAACCAAATTGTGTGAGGAATGTGTGAAGGCTAAACAACACAAGAATGTGTTTAGCAAAGATGCTGGTCGAAGAACCAAAGGCTTACTTGAGGTGGTATGTTCCGACGTTTGCGGACCGATGCAAGTAGAGACTTATGGTGGCAATCGATATTTTGTCACATTCATTGACGATTTTAGTAGGAAGCTTTGGACATACCTTATCAAGAGAAAAGATGAGGTATTTGAAGTTTTCAAGAATTTCAAATCCATGGTGGAGCGTCAAAGCGGTCGAAAGCTCGAAATTCTCAAAACGGATGGTGGAGGTGAGTATACCTCTAGTGAGTTTGGGAAGTTTTGTGATCTTGAGGGAATTGTACGTGAGGTGGTGCCTCCATATACGCCTCAACAAAACGGGGCTGCCGAGAGGAAAAATCGTACAATAATGAACATGGTGCGTAGTATGTTATGTGGGAAAAATTTGCCTAAGGAATTGTGGGGTAAGGCCGTGTCTACAACCACCTACTTGTTGAATAGGTGTCCCACTAAGAAACTGGAGAAGCTCACACCAGAAGAGGCTTGGAGTGGCTTCAAACCGAATTTGAATCATTTGCGCGTATTTGGATCGATTGCATATCGTCATGTACCAAACCAACTTAGGAAGAAATTGAATGATAAGGGTGAGAAGTTGATATTTGTAGGATATCACTCTACTGGAGGGTACAAGTTATTCGATGCAAGAAATCGGAAGATCGACATAACCCGGGATGTGACTTTTAATGAAGTCAAAAGTGCAGAAAATGCTGCAGTAACCGATTACCCCAATGTGAGTAATCGGTTACCGACAGAAAATCAGCAGCAGCAGTTTTTTGAAATTTCTGATCCGGAAGCTTCCGACACCACTGTACCAACACCTACAGTAGCGCAAAATAATGTTGTTAATAATGGTAGACCAGTGAGGCAAAGAGCCTTGCCTCATATACTCCGAGATTACGAGAGATTCCAAGATAACGAAGTGAATAACGATGGTGACTTAGTTCATTTCACGCTTATGGCCGAATCCGAACCGGTAAATGAGGAAGAAGCCTTAAGCGATCCTAAGTGGATATGTGCAATGAAAGAGGAGTTGGAATCTATTGAGAAAAACGGTACTTGGGATTTGGTCGATTTACCTCTTGGAAAGAAACCGATAGGTGTGCGATGGGTCTATAAGGTTAAAGCAAATCCCAAAGGTGAGGTAATCAAGCACAAAGCTCGATTAGTGGCGAAGGGGTTCTTGCAACGAGAGGGTATAGACTATGAAGAAGTATTCGCACCAGTGTCTAGATTAGAGACTATTCGTTTGGTTGTTGGTATTGCGCATAGCAACAATTAAATGGTTTACCAAATGGATGTAAAATCTGCGTTTTTGAATGGTCCTCTTGTTGAGGAAGTCTATGTGGGGCAGCCACCCGGTTTCGTGATCCAAAATCAAGAAATGAAGTATTATAAGCTACACAAGGCGTTGTATGGTTTGAAACAAGCTCCAAGAGCTTGGAACAAACGTATTGACGACTTTCTTATTGACATTGGTTTCAAACGATGTGTATCTGAACATGGAGTTTATGTGAGATCAGATACGAATGATGGTGTTATTATACTTTGCTTGTATGTTGATGATCTCTTGATTACAGGCAGCCATGATAAGAGTACTTCAAGGTTCAAAAGTGAGCTCATGAGCGAGTTTGAAATGACGGACCTTGGTGTCATGAATTACTTCCTTGGCATAGAGTTTCACAAGTCAAAAGTGGGGCTGCTCATGCACCAAAGGAGGTATGCTCTAGATATTTTTAAAAAGTGTGATATGGAGCATTGCAATGCTTCTATTACACCTTGTGAGGCTAGAGTGCAGCTGTCCAAAAGTGATGAGGAGGATGATGTCGATCCAATGCTTTACTGGAGCTTGATTGGATCGTTACGGTATTTGTGCAATACTCGACCGGATTTGGCTTTTAGTGTCGGTATTGCGAGTAGATTCATGGAGAGACCTAAGGTGTATCACTTGGAGGCGGTCAAGAGGATCCTTAGATATGTGAAAGGTACTCTTGGTTGCGGAATTCTCTTTCCCGTATCGGACACGGGGCGTAAGTGCAATTTACTTGGCTACACCGATTCTAATTGGTGCAGAGATAAATATGACCGAAAATCGACGGCGGGGTACATCTTTATGTTTGGTAGTACACCAATCTCGTGGTGTTCGAAAAAGGAACCAGTTGTAGCACTCTCTTCTTGTGAGGCCGAGTACATTGCGGCGTCGTTAGGTGCGTGCCAAGCTATGTGGCTTATGAATCTATTGAAGGAATTGGGATGTGGTGACGATGCTGCCACCACGCTGTTTGTAGACAATGTTTCTGCAATAAATCTTGCGAAGAATCCGATTGCACACGGAAGGAGCAAGCATATTGAGATGCGGTTTCATTATTTGAGAGAATTGGTCGGTGATGGGAAGCTTAGATTGAGCTATTGCCGAAGCAAAGACCAAGTCGCGGATTTGTTAACAAAGGGTGTGACAAATCATGTGTTCAAGAGGTTGAAGAAGTGCTTGAGCATGGTGGACTTGGAGCAACTAAAGTGAGGTGGTGTGTTGATGCTGTTAAATTTCTGTTATTGCTACTTTTTCTACTGATTACCACTGTTAGTTTTTCAACAAATAACATAATTTAACAGCAGTGCCACTTTAGTTGTATTTTTAGATTTTATTTGTTATTCTCTCAATGTATAAATACTCTTTGTATATTCCAATTCCAAACTAATGCCAAAATTCATATTCATCCAACACTGTTATTCTTTTCTCTCAAATTCTCTTTCTCTCTCAATTTCATCTTCTTCCCAATTTCTATCTTCCACCATTCTTAAAACCTTCGATCTGATTTTTGTGTTCTAACATTATTCACTCTTCTCTATCACATTTACTACATCTTTTCCTTGAACTCACCCAAAGTGTCATCAATATAAAAGTCATGCCTTGTTGCAATTTAAGGAAGACTTTATCATCAATATGACTGCTTCTGATAATCCTCTCAGTTATCCTAAAACAACATCATGGAATGAAACCACTGATTCTAGCTCCTAGGATGGCATACAATGTGACGTGCACACAGATCACGTCATTCACATTGATCTTAGTAGCAGCCAACTCCATGGTACTATGGATGCAAATACCACTCTCTTTCGCTTCATACACCTTCGACATCTCGATCTTTCAGACAATGACTTCAATTACTCTCAAATACCACCTAAGACTGGTGAGCTTTCACAACTAAGATATCTGAATCTTTCTCACTCAGTTCTTTTTAGCGAAATTCCACCACAAGTTTCACAGCTGTTCAAATTATTGTCTTTTGATCTAAGCGTCTATGCCACACCATATTTTAAAATTAGTGAAATCAATCTGTTGCAACTCAAACATTCCAGTTTCAGAAGCATAATTGAAAACACTAAAAAACTTGAGATACTTCTACTTAGTTATGTGACTATTTTATCCCATTTGCCAGACAAACTCACAAATCTAACTTCCCTGAAATCGCTATCTCTTTGCAATTCTGAATTGTATGGTGAGTTTCCAGTTGGAGTATTTCATCTTCCAAACTTCAAAATTCTAGATTTGAGACTTAATCCAAATCTGATTGGCAGGTTGCCCAAATTTCAGTCTAGTTCACTCACCGAGTTATACCTTGACGAGACAGGTTTCTTTGGTACACTTCTTGTATCCATAGGAAAACTTAACTCTTTAAATACCCTATCAATTAGAGATTGCAATTTTTCTAGGTATATTCCTTCTTCACTAGGAAACCTCACACAACTAATGCAAGTAGACCTTCGATTTAACCAATTTGGAATCTTTACATGTCAACCTTCGTTTCCTCGTCTTTGTAGCCGAGATTACATCTCATTCGTGTGCGATGTTATAAACGTTATTTGTACTAGTGTTGGTATTAATAGTTGACAATAACACACCTAGTGTAATTGATATATTATTCAATACAAAGCTAGTTTCTATCGTTGGTTTAATTCGACTATCAATCTTGATTGTATTGTGAGTTGTTTATGTTTCGTCATGTTAATTCCAATCCATAAGCACGATTGCTTTATTTGCCAATATTGTTTATGCTACGCAAAATAAACTTTGTTTTTAAAACTCTTATAAAAATTTTTCAAACTTTTTTTAAAACAACTTTTAACTTGGGAGGTCTATTCACCCCTTCTAAATTGCTTATTGTCCATATTCTTACCTAACAATTAGCCTCAGAGCTGGTATTTTGATCAGATCTAAGCGACTCAACAGTTTTGAAATATGGGTGATGACGATTTGATGGGAGCGTACATTAGAGCACCACTTTTCAAGACGAAAACTATGCTTATTGGAAGGAAAACATGTATGTACACTTAATGTTAGTTGACAAGAATCTATGGGTAGCAATTACAGATAAACCTTTTATCCCTAAAAACAAAGTCGATAAAGTTGTTAAACTCCCAAAAGATTGGACTGATGATGAAACCAAAAAGGCTTCATATGATTTGAAGGCGATGGATATACTTATCTCTGCGTTAAGTGCTAAAGTATATTACTCTATTTCACATCATAAGAGCACACAAACTATGTGGAACGCTCTTCAAATCCTTTACGAAGGAGGTGAAGACATTAACAATTTTAAAATCAATATGTTGACAGAGGAGTATCATCTTTTCCGTATGTAACATGAAGAATCTGTATAATCCATGCAGACTCGTTTTCTCCATTTAATCAACAAGTCAAACAACTTGAAAAAAATATTTTTTAACAAAGATTGTGGTAACAAAATTATAAGATCTATGCAGGCCCGACCCTGTGCAGGAGCAACAGGCTCTACAACACAGGGCCTCATATTTTAGAGGGCCCCAAAATGTTAAAATGTCTAATTTTTTTTATATTAATATTAATAAATATAAAAAATATTATTAAAAAATCAAATCAATTAAAAAATATTATAATAAAAATCAATACATTAAAAAATGGGATTGATTAAAGTCAAAATAATTATAATTAAATTTTATTTTTGTTAATACATAATTATATTTTTTGTGTTAGAGAGAGTCTCCCTTCTCTCTAGGTTTTTACACTATTGAACATTCATTTAGCTTCCAACCACAACTAACTCGCCAAAATGTATCAAGTTCATTAATATTTCTCATTCATTTTTTAGTTTTGTGGATCTAGAACCAGTTTTTGGAGGATCATTGTTAGGCTCTCTGGGTTTGGTTTAAAGTCCTAATTTTCGAATTAGGGACCTTCCTCCCTTTGAGTCTTCTTATACAGTGGTTCTTCGCTAACTGGGTTTTTAGATTTGCTTTTATTTTATCAGTCGGATTAAGGTTTTGTCTGGGTTGGTGGTTGTTAGCTAGTTTCTGGGATTTGTTTTTGTGCGTTTTGGGTTGCAAAGATGGACCAAGACGAAGGCTGGGAACAAGTGAGAAATCATAAAGAAAGGAAGCATTACATCGTAAGAAGATCGGTATGGAGAGCTAATGGAAACAAAGCAACTGAATAAGACTTAAGTAAAACATCCTCTTTTTTCTTCACTGAATTCCCAGAAGCATTCGAGGCTAAAGAAATGTTCAACGTGTTTAAGGAGTTTGGTCTGGTTCTTGAGGTGTTCATACCTGCGAGATTAGATAAGCGTGGAAAAAGGTTTGGTTTCGTTAGATTCAAAAAGGAGCCTGGTGAACATCTTCTCGCAATTAAGTTGGACAACATTGTCCTTAATGGCAGGAAGATGTTTGCAAATATACCACGTTTTCAAAGAGAAGTTAGGCCGAATGGTACTGAGAAATCGAGACCAAGAGTGGCAGATAAGAACTGGAGTGATGTTGGGATAAAACAAAAACATATGCATTGGCAGGGTAAACAATCTTATGTGGAAATCGCTAATGGAAATCGGATACAAAACCGTAATGAGAGGATTCTCATGGGCGATAAACCTAAATTCGCTCATCTCATGTTCGACGTTGAGGATGAGAGCATCGAGCGTTTTCAACAAGCATTTGTAGGCAAAATGGAAAAGCCAGGTGATCCTTATGAATTTCAGGAGGCACTCCATATGGAAGGTTATTTCAAAATTAAAGCAACTCCTATGGGTGCTAATCTGGTTCTATTAGATGAAGAGGTGAGTGGAGACATCAAGAAGATGATAGAGGAAGACAAAGAATGGGTTGGGAAATGGTTTTCCGGCATTCACCCTTGGATGCCATCGGATGTGGATTGTGAGAGGTTAACGTGGGTCAGCATATTTGGTTTACTGTAACGCCCCGGTTTCGCCTTATTTAATTAATTGAGTCGATTTGATTATTTTATTATTATATTATTTTGTTTTGTACTTTTATTTGAGAATATATTATTTTTCATCGTGATTATGTTTTATCGCGTTTTGAGAGCGTTTGTGAGATATTTGAGTGTAGGGGTATTTTGGTATTTTGCTTGGGTAAGTTTATGTTTTTATATAAATAGAAAGAAATAGAGAGAAAATGAGAAAAAGAAGAAAAGAAGAAAGAAGAGAAAGAGAAAAGAAGAGGAAGAAGAGAGAAAAGAGGAGAAAGTGTGGAAAATCACCAAGATCAATCTTTCGGAGTCGATTTAATCGGGTAAGGGTGTGAAATCTTATTATCTTATCAATGTGTATCATTATGTATGAGTTGCTTGGATGTTTTCTTGTTTTCCATGGTTTTTGGAGTTTTAGGTCGAAAACGATAAAATGATTCGGAATCGATGATTTTACGGTCGGAAATCGATATAAACTGTATTGTATGATCACACTGTGTGTATGAACAATTGTTGATGTTTGTTTTGCTGTTAGAATTGAATTTGGGTGAAAAATGGGATTTTTGGGGTGGATTTGCGAAGAGGAATTTTTCTGAAAATCGCAGAGCCCGCTCAGCGCGCAGGTGCCCGCTCAGCGCGCTTTTGAAAAAATGTAACCTCACCAGGCAGTAGCGAGCCCGCTCAGCGCGCTCGAGAGGCCGCTCAGCGCGGTCTGGGACTTCAAAATTTTATCTGTTTTCTAAATTCCGTAACTTTTGATCCGTAACTCGGATCGGGACGTTCTTTATATCGATCTGAAGCTAAAAATATGTCCTATCATTTGGTGAAAAGAAATATTATATATAGCCAACTTTTGGCCAACTTTACCGATTAATCGTGAATAGTTGTTTTTGATGAAATGAATGTGTGGTTATGAATGTGTTGTGGATATGCTTGTGGAGTGAACCCTTGATTGGGGAATTCTTTGTGATTTGTGGCTCTTTGGTGAATATATGCATTGTTTGATTTAAATGATAATGCATGTTGATTGTGAATATATGATGAGATGTTTTGATGATGGATTGTTGTGGTTGATGGTGAGTAATTCTTGATGTGAATTGATATGGGTGTAAATGATGAAATGCTATTTGTTGTGGGTTGTAGTTAGTGATAAATACATTGTTTAAGTAAGTATCAATGTATGTGGTTTCGAGTGTATGATTAATGTATGATATGGCGGCCTCTGTGGCGTAGATCCACAGCAAGATGAATGGTAAGGTATTGATTATCATGGGATTGCTATAATAGTAATATTTGGTGTGTGGAATGGATTCCAATTGTGTTAGAATACTCATTGGGGTAGAATGGCTTATATGTCATTCCTAGTGAGGTATTAATGTTTTGGTCGAACACATTAGGGTAGAATGGTTGTATGTTGTTCCTAGTGTTGTTGTTGTACTCATTGGGGTAGAATGACTTTATGTCATTCCTAGTGAAGTGCGAGTGTGTCGTTGGGTCCATTGGGGTAGAACGATTATATGTCGTTCCTGGTGGAGTACTCATTAGGGTAGAATGACTTTATGTCATTCCTAGTGATGTACAATTGAGTTGTCGTGTCCACTGGGGTAGCATGACTATGTTGTCGTTCCTAGTGGGATACTCATTGGGGTAGAATGACTATGTTGTCATTCCTAATGAGGTGTGCACTGGGGTAGAATGACGTTGATGTCGTTCCTAGTGTGGTGTCCACTAGGGTAGAATGACTATGTTGTCGTTCCTAGTGGGATACTCATTGGGGTAGAATGACTATGTTGTCATTCCTAATGAGGTGTGCACTGGGGTAGAATGACGTTGATGTCGTTCCTAGTGTGGTGTCCACTAGGGTAGAATGACTATGTTGTCATTCCTAGTGGGATATTCATTGGGGTAGAATGACGATGTTGTCATTCCTAATGAGAGGTGCACTAGGGTAGAATGAATATGTTGTCGTTCCTAGTGAGGTATGTATTGGGGTAGAATGACTATGCTGTCATTCCCAGTTATGTGATGCGTGGTATTGTCGGGTCTTGATTGGATTGGTGAATTATGCATGATGTATATGTTGATGTGGAATGAGTAGAATTGGGCAGGCGTGAATGGATGGATAAACATGAATATGTGTGTTTATGTTGAATGATAAGCATTATGAGGAATATGCTTGGTTTTATATATATATGCCTTGCGATGTATATTGAGTGAGATGTGATGATTGTGACATAGTAAACATAATATGTATGTTTATGTGGTATGAAGGAATGGTGAGAATATGTGGTATATGTGTATTTTTATGTTGAGATATATAATTATATGCATTGTTATTATGATAATATTTCTCACCCTTCTGCTGTTTTATGATGCTCTATGAGGCATTGCAGATTAGGTATCTGGTGGTCTTTTGTGAAGCGTGGCTTCATTTCCTTTTTGGTCGTCTGGCTCTGATATGTAGCACCGGGTAGCTAGGATGTGTTTATGATCTTTTGTGATACATTTGCATATGTATCTTGCTGATGAATTTGTGTATATAAACATGATGTTGTTGTATCATACTTGTTGATGTATATATATGTTGATGTATATAAGTGGTTGTTATTCAATATTTTAGATGTTTCCGCTTTTATTCTAAATATTGAAATTGGGTATAAGGACTGAGATCCTTTGTTGTTTGAAAGTTACCCCACTGTTGCATATCTTTGTGAGCAGGTGTTGTATGTTTTAATTTCAAGCATAATGTGACATACCTTTTTATGCCGTGTTTACAATTATACTCTGATGAAATTTTGTATACGTGCCTAATTGATTAATTGGGGGTATAGAAAGGGGGTGTTACATTTACCATGCCATGTTTGGGGTGAAAAAATTTTCAACCTTTTAGCAGGAACGGTCGGTGTTTTTGTCAAAGCTGATTTAGAAACCCAAAGACACGAAAAGTTTGATGTTGCTAGAATTCTGATTCGAACAAAGTTTGCCATGAACTGAATGAAGTCATTACTATTGAAGTCAACGAACAAAACTTTTGTATTAAGATGGTTGAGGAAGCTCCGACAGTCTGCTCAAAGAATAATGGCAAGTTCTTGGATGACATTTCAGTTAACAGCTCTGAGATTGTTTCTTCTGGTAGCGAGGTAGAAGAAACGTTACAGGATGAACTGGATCCACCAGATATTAACCTTAAGATAAACCTTGGTTCTGATGCAGTGGGCAAAGAGGTGGGCCTCATTGATTGGACTGAAAGGAATCTTAATGTAACAGGTCCTAGGGACATGGTATCTGGCGTGAAAACGTTTAAAACAAGTTTGGGGTATCAGAGGGATTCAACGGATAAAAATGACTATGTAGGACCCTTGTGTGCTGTGAATGTATCAGATGTGGATTGTACCATTGACACAGGTATGCGAAAAGATGAGTTAGAGAAGGATCAACCTATGCAGGATACAACACAGAGAAGACAAAATATTGGAAAAAGTACAACTTTTAACAATAATGCGAATTCCAAGGAAACAGTTGTTGGACACTCAAAGGACCTCGTGGGTGTCGCAGACATAGAATTGAGAAGCGCTCCCCTTGATGGACTGATATCTAAAGATCCAATGGGTTGTAATAAACAACAGAGGAAGAAGAAATCATTAGGAGATATTTACAGGAACCTGAAGATTCCATTTACGCCATCTTACTATTCTACTCTACTGTTAGCAGATAAAATGTCTACACCATTGACTCATGTTAGTGAGACATACTCTGCTGAATCAAAAGACTCAATTACTTGTTTTTCTGAGGAATCTAATAGGCAGAGCTCTGGGTCATTTGGAGATGAAGAGATTCTGAGAAGTAATTCTAGAATTAAAACAAAATTGTCTGGTTTGCCTAACCGTGTGTGGAACTCCATTAGAAGATTGGGAATAGAAGCGGAAGAGGATGATGAGGCTTTTGAATCTATAATTCGTAACTTGGAAGAAGAAGAAAAAAATGCGAGGAAAGTTAAGAAGGTGGCAGCTTGTTGAAATACAAATAGAGTTCGGGTTTAGTGTTATCGTTCCACAGAGATTGTTCGTGATATTACCGCCATTCTACAGTTGTAACGTTTCAAACTTTAAAGTAACAAGGGGTTTTTGGTTGTTTTCGTAACGGTTGCATTCAAATTTAATTAAAAACGATAAAGGATTGTTTTAACGGTTTATGAAAAAGATGTCAAGGTTAGGGTTTGACAAACCACTTTGTACGTATATAATCGATAAGCTAATGAACTCGGTTAAATGATAAATACAATCACATATCCTCCCAATATGTTTATCTCTAACACATATTGTGAGTTTTTCCATTTTGATCCTTTGTTGATTTCTCACACAAACTATCAAAATGACAACATTAAAGTTCAATATTTGGTGAACATCAACACACATTACTATCTCTAGCCAATGTACATTGATGGATGACAAACCTAGGTAAAGAGTTGGAGCATATTTCTCAATTATGAACCAACACAAAGAATAAACATGCAAACAAGGTTTATCATCATACATTCATCATCCAAGAGTTCACAAGCTAGGATCAATCCATATACATACAAAGTAAAGGTTTACTTACATCTAACCTTGACACAAAAGAGAAATTAGCTACACATATTCATGGTAGCTTGATCAACAAGAACCGGGGGAAGAGAAACGAGCATCAACGACGATTTTATCAACAAAATGATGCTTTTTATCTTCCAAAAATGAAGTGCTACCGTGTAATATACTTTGATCTCAGAATGTAATAGAAGAGAGAGCAAATTCTGATCAAAACCCCTTTATAAAGGGGCTGAGTTTCGCGAAGCGCGCTGAGCGCGTAGTCGCCCGCTGAGCGGGCTCCACTTAAAAGTTAAACCGCCTAAAAGCGCGCTGAGCACGCTAATGAGCCCGCTGAGCGCGCAAGCTTCTGTAATTCCTTCCATCCTCGCGCTGGGAGCACGCTGAGCGCTCTCAAAGCATGCTCAAAAAATCCAAATTTTGCTAAACTGCTTTTGTGGGGTCCTCAAGGCTCCTATCCACACCCTTCCATGTAAAAATCTGCAATAAAAACACAAAAGTTAAATAGATACGACAAATAACGAAATTAACTAGAAAACGGTTATAAACGGAAACAATGGGAAAAGGCATGGATTTACAAAGAAAGCTCACAAAAAGGTGCTAAAAACTAATCTAAATATTAACACTTTTTAGCACCTAACAACTCTCCCCAACTTGTTTCTTTGTTTGTCCTCAAACGAAGATAATTTAGAATAGAAGCAAGCAGAAAAACCGGGAACAAACACCAACAAAACATAATGGTTCAAACCAAATAAACACGCACGCAAGTACCGCTTGTCCTTACGAAGAATGAAAATATGTAAATGAACTAAATTCTAAACATAATTAACAAGCACAAATCATAAGCAAACAAATGTTCAAATTAGAATCACCTAATTTATTCAAATGAGCCTAGCTCAATATATCCAAGGGACAAAACACACTCATAGCAAAAGTGTCAGCATCCAGAACAATTCATGCATTCATCAAACCAACTCAACAAGAAAACCAAGGAAACAAAGATCACTTAAGGGCTTCTAAAGGTTGTAACTAGGCAAGGTTAAACAAGAAAGGGATATGTGTAAAAGGCCAATGAAACAAAGTGGTTAACAAAAATTATTAACAAATGAAGAACATGCCAATAACCCACTTAGACAAACCTCATAACAATTCAATTCAAACCTTTCTTTTCTTTTCTATTCTTTTCTTATGGTGCACTCTTTCATTTTCTTTTCAAACAAATCCCTTTGGAGTGCAAAGCATAGCACAAAATAGTGCTTCAAGTTTCTTTCTTTCTTCACAAGAGGCACCAATTCACCATTCCATTTTCTTTTTCACAAACTAGAACAACTCTCCCCAACTTTAAACCATACCATAATTAATGGGCAATGTTCTTCAAAAGTATGTTCAAACAAAGGGTTAAGTGTATAAATAAAAGAACTAGAATGAATCACAATGATTTTCCTTTAGCATCAACAACCCACTATAAAGCGCATTCTTTTGATCATACGACGGGTAGATACAAGATTCATTCTAATTCAAGGCTCAACATGGCTAGCAAGTGCTCACACCTCTCACAAGGTAAAATTGAAGGTTAAATGGATTGGTGGTTTTTCTAATAATCAAAAATTGCCTAGATCATTTCAATGTTTCCACGGTTTGCACATGAATACAAGATTAAACATGAATCATACGAGCTAAACAACAATTACAAAATCACTCAATATTTATGAACAATGGAGGGACTCACATTTGTGGTTGTGTCCTAATTGATTCCAACATGAACAAAAATTGCAAAATGAAGAAAAGCTTGAAAATCATGTGAAGCACAAAGTTCAAAAACATACTAACATTCTACAAGCACAAAACAGAGTACCTTTGTGTGCACCAACTTAGAATTATATCATCACCATCAATGCAAGGTGAAGTGCATCACTTAATTGTTCAAAGACACAAACTTGCTTCAACCATCCATTACCTTAAAAAAAATAAAGGGCAAACACAAAAAATTTCTGTACAAACAAACCATATAAACATAAAACAACATCCACCCGGATGTTAAATTCATTAAATCAACCAAAAATTTTTTAACACCAATTCAAACTCACATCCGCCCGGATGGAGAATACAAAATTCCTAGTAGTCAATACAAAATCCAACCAAAATAGTTATACCAAGTAAAATAATAAAAAAAAACAAAATATCATAAAAGACTAGTCAAACCCAACATCAGTCAGAACTAGAGCTAGACGCTCCATGATCCGCTCCATCATCACCGTCATCGTCATCAAGGTCTCCTTCCTCTGCCCCCTCTGGAAACCCAGGCCTGCCCTCAGGCCAACGAGCATAAGCAATGAGTTCTTCGCGAGTCCTCAGCCGGTGGTCCACATGCGGTTCCGGAATCTGCAGCTGCAACTGCATCATAGAATCATGCATAAATAATAAAGCCCGCTGATGAGCCTCGTGCATGGCCTAATTGGCCTCAGCACTTGGATCAAAAGCGTGCCCGCGTCCGCGCCCACGACCACGAGCAGGAGCAGCAGCAACTATAGGGACAGCCTGCTCAAAATCAATCGCCCCCATACAATGACGAGTGACATAGCTATCATCTACAATCTGGAGCTTCACATTCGGGTGGGTAGGTAATGCAACTTGGGCCTCATGGCATAAAGCCATAATCAAACCTGGATAAATAAGAGCGCAAGCTACACGATCTCCCAGTGGTGTACCGCTGGTGGCAGTTCTCTTCAATTCATTAGAAATAATCCGTCCAAAGTCCACGGTATGTCCCTCTGTGCACAAATGAAAAATTAGAGCCGCAATCTCCATGGGAATAGATGAGGTGTGGCTTCTCGGTCGAAGGTTGTAAAGAACAACCGACATGACAAGCTGCGCGACATTATCCAACACCCTCCTAGCAAACTTTAGAGGAGCACCTGCAGCACTTAAAATGTAAGTACCCCCTTGTCTGCACAAAGACTCCCTAAGTTTGTCGGCATTCCAGTTCCGCCGAGCCAACGTCCGTCCAAAATCACATAAGTCATCTTCATCCAGCTGCAGTGGGTTCCCAAGGTAGGTATTGATGGCATTTCTTGAGAAATCAATTGCTTTCCCCCTAACCCAAGTTCTGAAAGTGAATGTCTCTCCAACGGACGGCAACGCATTAGCGTAGAACTCCCTAACAATGTCAATGTTGTATTCAGGAAAGGGAGAACTAAGCTTATCCCACGCACCACCTCGTACAAAATGACTCATGTTCCTATGGGGACCAATGGGATCAATCATAATTAACCTACCCGGCCAAATTGATCCTTTTTCAAGCTCCACGTATCTTTGTTGTTGCTCGAGGCCAACAAAACGCGTTGAATCAAATTGGCCAGCGGGAGCCCTTCTGTTAGGATTCGACGTCGAACCAACACGTTGCTTCTTCCTTCCTGACATCTGAAAAAAAAAAAGAAAAACAACGTACAAACAAAATAGTACCACAAGTTTGTGAAAAAAAACAAGCTAAAATTCCTAAATTATATAAACAATATATAGAACAATGACAAAATAGCAGAACAGAATTAGGAAAAAAGGGGAATTTTCTGCAAATCTCAGAGCGCGCTGAGCACGCAGGAGCGCGCTGAGCGGGCTCTGCGAAATGCAGAAAAAACCCCCCTCTGCACAGATGGTTCTAAAAGATAAACACAACCCCTAATTTCACTACACAGCCAGTTACAGAGAAATAAAAATAAAACATCAAAGCAAATTAACCTTTCCACAAACCCTAAGTCTAAAATTTTATACCCTAATTTCCACAATTCTAACTTCTAACCAACATGCAAACATACTAAGTAAACATTTATAAAGAATTTCGTCAATACAGAGGCAAAGGAAAGAAGAAGAACATGAACATCCAACAATTACAAACAATGTCCCAAAAATGGGTTTTGAAAAAAAAAATGAAAAATTGCTAAAACAAATACTTACAATGCTTGAGGATGATGATGCTTAGCAGAAAATGATAAGGGAGATGATGTAGAGAATTGAAAATCCAAGGAAGTTTTTGAAAAATTTGGAGGAGAGAAAATGAGGGAAAGTGAGGGAAATGAGAAAAAGAGGCAAGGTTGCTGAATCCTAGCCACTTTAACATCAATCTGGGCCGGGTACACCTTTGTGGGCCCAGAAAATCAAAATATTTTTTTTTCAAAAATTCGCAACCCGCGCTGAGCGGGCAAAGAGCGCACTGAGCGCGCTAGCTCCTGAAAGTATAGTCTCATTTTTTTCAAGAGCGCGCTGAGCGCGCAGAGAAACATCAAAAATCCTCCCAGCAGCAAAAAGACATCATCCACACATTCAAAACATCACCCTAAACATCATACAACATCAATTTTTCACAAACCATGTCTAAACAGCAAATTCACTAGTAAAAACGATAAAAGCTTACAGTGTTGGGGTGCCTCCCAATGAGCGCTTGTTTAACGTCGGATAAGCTCGACGGTCCAAGATGCTCAATCAAGAACATCAAGGAGAACAGAACTGGAAGCGCGATCGAAATTCCCTACGAGGTAAATTTTCAGACGTTGACCGTTGACGGTCCAACAGTCTTTCTTTTCCAAGTCTTCGATAACAACAGCTCCAAAGTTTTTCACTTCCTTTACACGAAAAGCCCCGGACCACTTTGATTTTAATTTTCCCGGAAAGAGTCTTAACCGAGAGTTAAACAATAACACCAATTGTACGGCCTTGAATTCCTTTTGCCGGAGCTTTTTATCGTGGTATTCTTTCACTTTTTCCTTGTACAACCAACTTGAGTGGTATGCGGCATTCCGCATTTCTTCCAGCTCAAGAAGTTGCACTTTTATTTTGTGACCGGCCAAGTCCTTGTCAAAATTTAACATTTTCAAATCCCACAAAGCCTTATGCTCCAATTCAACCGGTAAATGGCAAGTTTTACCATAAACCAATTGAAACGGAGTTAGACCAATTGGAGCTTTATAAGCAGTGCGATATGCCCATAAAGCCTCGTCCAATTTTTGCGACCAATCCTTTTTCGAACTTGACACGGTTTTTTCAAGGATTCTTTTTATCTCACGGTTGGATACCTCAGCTTGACCGTTTGATTGCGGGTGGTAAGGGGTCACCACCTTATGCGATACACCATAGTGTTTTAAGACATTTTCAAGAGGTGTATTACAAAAGTGCGAACCACCATCACTAATGAGCACCCGAGGAGTGCCAAAACGGGAAAATATGTATTTCTTTAAAAAATTTATCACCGTTTTGCCATCCGCCTTAGGTGAGGCAATCGCCTCAACCCACTTCGAAACATAGTCAACTGCAACCAACATGTATTCATTACCAAAAGATGGTGGAAATGGACCAACAAAATCGATGCCCCAACAATCAAAAATTTCTACCTCTTGTATGTTTTGGAGAGGCATTTCATCACGTTGTCCAATTCCACCCGTTCTTTGGCACATGTCACAACTTTTGGCACGGAGATGTGCGTCTTTAAAAAGAGAAGGCCAATAAAAGCCCGATTGAAGGACTTTAGTGGCCGTCCTCGCACCATTAAAATGGCCTCCATACGGCGAGTTATGACAATGCCAAAGAATGCTCTGAGCCTCATCGCTCGTGACACACCTTCTCAAGAGGTTGTCACTTCCCAACTTAAACAAGTAAGGGTCGTCCCACACGTAGTAATTAGCATCCGCAAGGAACTTCCTTTTTTGGTTCCAAGTTAGGTCTTCTGGTACCCAACCAGTAGCCTTATAGTTAGCAAAATCTGCAAACCAAGGCCTAACTTGGACTTTAAAAAGTTTTTCATCAGGAAATTCCTCTTGGATTTCCTTTTCAGCAATGGTGACCTCAACATTCACAAGGCGAGACAAGTGATCTGCCACCAAATTTTCCGAACCCTTTTTATCTTTTATTTCTAAATCAAACTCTTGTAATAAAAGGATCCATTGGATGAGCCTTTGCTTCGAATCCGGTTTGGTTAGCAAATACTTGATCGGCGAATGGTCGGTGTAAACAACAACTTTAGACCCGACGAGGTAGGATCTAAATTTATCAAGCGCATACACAATAGCAAGTAATTCTTTTTCGGTTGTGGCATAATTAACTTGTGCCTCATTTAAAACTTTACTTGCATAGTGTATGGCATGGAAATTTTTTTCCTTCCTCTGGCCAAGTACCGCTCCAACAACATAATCGCTCGCATCGCACATAAGCTCAAAATTCAATGTCCAATTTGGAGCGATTATTATTGGAGCGGTAACTAAATTTTCTTTTAAAATTTCAAAAGCATGAAGACATTCATCGTTAAAAAGAAATACCTGTTCCTTGCTTAGAAAGTTGCTCAATGGTCTAGCCACCTTTGCAAAGTCTTTGATAAAACGCCGATAAAATCCGGCATGCCCAAGGAAACTTCGGATCCCTTTTACGTTGGTCGGAGGAGGCAACTTCTCTATCACGTCAACTTTCGCTCGATCTACTTCAAGGCCTTTAGACGAAACTTTGTGGCCGAGCACAATTCCCTCCGTCACCATAAAGTTGCATTTCTCCCAATTCAACACTAGATTTGTCTTCACACACCTCCCTAAAACAGTTTCCAAATTTGTCAAGCGTAAATCAAACGAACCTCCAAAAACCGAAAAGTCATCCATGAACACTTCCATCGTCTTTTCTATAAGGTCGGCAAATATAGCTTGAACACACCGTTGGAAAGTTGCCGGCGCATTACATAAACCAAAAGGCATCTTACGATACGCAAAAATGCCAAAGGGACATGTAAAGGCCGTCTTCTCATGATCCTTCGGGTCAACCGCAATTTGGTTATACCCCGAATATCCGTCCAAAAAACAATAGAACTGCTTCCCGGATAACCTCTCTAACATTTGGTCCATAAACGGTAATGGAAAATGATATTTTCTTGTCGCGGTGTTGAGCCGTCTATAATCAATGGACATCCTCCACCCCGTCACTGTTTTTGTTGGAACTAACTCATTTTTTTCGTTACGAATCACGGTCATTCCTCCCTTTTTTGGCACAACATGGACTGGACTAACCCAAGGGCTATCGGAAATCGGGTAAATCATACCGGCTTCCAATAGCTTAACCACTTCTTTTCTCACCACCTCTTTCATTGTTGGATTCAAGCGGCGTTGCGGTTGGGCTACCGCCTTGAAATCTTCTTCCATCAAGATACGATGCATGCAATAAGCCGGGCTAATTCCTTTCAAATCGGAAAGGACCCAACCTATAGCATCTTGGTTTTTCTTCAAAACATGAATTAGCCGGCCTTCCTCGTTTTTGGACAAAACGTTACTAATGATAACCGGTTTGTTACCACCGTCATCAAGAAACGCGTATTTTAAATTGGAAGGCAAGACCTTCAATTCAAGTGGTGACTTCTCAACTTTCACATCCTTTTTTAACTCTTCCGGTTCTACCTCCCATGGTTGCAACTCTTTTAGGGATTCAAGCTCTTTTAAACACTCTTCAAGAGCTCTTTCTTCTTCTTCGGAAAACACTTCAAAAGAATCATTAAGAGCCATTTCCAAAGGAGAAATTTCATGTACATGCTTAGAAACCTCCAAAGTTGCCTCTTCAATTGCATCGATCCGAAAGCTATCATGTTTATCTTTTGAATGTTTCATAGCTTCGAAAAGATCAAAACAAACCTCTTCATTTAGAACCCTCACCTTCATTAAACCGTTATCCACATCAATCATCATTCGGGCGGTTTTCATGAAAGGTCGGCCAAGAATTAAAGGTGCATCTTCATCTTCCTCCATATCGATAACAACAAAATCAACCGGGAAGAAAAATTTGTCAACTTTTACCAAGACATCTTGAGCTAACCCATGAGGATGAGTTGTGGACTTGTCGGCCAATTGCAAAGTCATACGAATGGCTTTCATCTCAATGTTCCCAAGCTTCTTTACAATGGACAATGGGATAAGATTAATGCTTGAGCCCAAATCGATTAAGCCCTTTCCAACATAGACGTCACCAATGGTGACCGGCAAAGTCACACGCCCCGGGTCAACTTCTTTTTTACGAAGAGTTCTTTGGATGATGGCACTACAACTCGCGTCAAGAACAATAGTTTCCGGTTCCGAATACCTCCGCTTCTTCGTGAGAATGTCTTTCATAAACTTTGCATACTTTGGCATTTGTTCCAAAGCTTCGGCAAACGGAATATTAACTTGTAACTGCTTGAAAATGTCCATGAAACGCGCATAGTGCCTCTCATTTTCCTTCTTTGAAGGAGCATGAGGATATGGTAAGTTTTGGATCAGAATAGCGCTCACTAGTTCCTTTCCCTTCTTAACTCTCCTAACTCTCTCCTTTTTCTTCAACTCCTCACCACTATTATTTTCAACTTCAACCATTTCATCACTTTTATTTTCAACTACACCTTCACTTTCACTTTTATTTTCAACTACTTCCTCATCACTACAATCCTCCACAAGACCCTCAAGTTTTTCTTCCTCCACATTTTTCTCCTTTTCTTTCACTAACTCCCTCCCACTTCTAGTTACAATCGTCTTGCAATCCGCCTTAGGATTCACTTGAGTATTTGCGGAGAATGAAGGACCTAATTGTTGCTCGGCAAGTTGCTTAGCAAGCTGCCTCACTTGATTTTCAAGGTTCTTTATCGCCGCATCACTACTCTTTTGATTGGCCATAGACATTTGCATGAATTGAGTCAAAGTGTCTTCCAATTTAGAGCTAGCAACCGGAGGTGGTGGAGGTTGATACGGATTTTGCCGGTTTGAAGGACCGGCACCATAACCTTGATTATTTTGATAATTTGCTCGCGGTTGAAATCCTTGATTTCCTTGATAATTTTGTTGAGAATTGTGTTGTTGTTGGTAAGGTTGTTGTTGTCTCCCTTGATAATCCCTTTGATTTGCCATATAGTTCACTTCTTTAAAACCAAGAGGAGGACAAAATCCAGTGTCATGTTCCCCTTTAAAAAGTTCACAACAAGCTACTTGCTTACTTTTGCTCGGCTCCTTCATTTCTTTGATCTGTTGAGTCAAAAGCTCCACTTGTTGAGAGATAAGCTTGTTTTGCCCAAGGATCGCATCGTTAGTTCCCAATTCAAGGACACCGGGCTTCTTTTGAGAGTTGCCACGGCTTTGACTTTGAAGATCGTTTAGAGCCATTCTATTAATAATATCAGTTGCTTCCTCGGCACTCTTTGACAACAAACTTCCTCCCGAAGTGGCATCCAATAATGTCTTGCAATTTGGTTGGAGACCATTCTTGAAGATATGAATTTGTGTTAAATAATCAATCCCGTGACCTTTACATTTCCGAAGCATGGACTTGAATCGTTCCCATGCTTCATTGAGGGATTCATTAGTGCCTTGAGAGAACACTGAAATTGCTGTTTTTGACTCCATGAAACGGTTATGAGAGAAGAACCGTTCAATAAATTTTTCCTCCAAGACATTCCAATCGGTCATCACGGCGGGAGTTTGATCGAGGTACCAATCCTTTGCCTTGCCAAGCAAAGCATGCAGAAATAATCTTTTAAAGAGAGGTAACTCTTGTGCTTGATCTACACCGGCCGCTAATGCAATCTCATAGAATTTTGTGAGAAACGCAAAAGGATCTTCATGGTCCATTCCGGTGAATGCACTTCCATACAACAAGTTCAAAGTTCCAGTTTTCATCTCGGCTTGCCTTCCTTGATTGTTGTTGGAAAACTGAGCGGTATGTCGTGTGGATGCGGGAGGTGAAGGTGGTGCTCCATCCATGATTGGTGGGAATGGTGGTGGTGTTGTAGTAGAACTTCCTTCTTGCTCTTGTCTTTGTCTCGCAAGTTTCCTCCTCCGTCTAGTTCTGCTATTGAGCCTACGAGCGGTTCTTTCAATCTCAGGATCGAAAAGAAGTTGGTCCGCCGGTAGTTTCCCTCGCATAAACCAAGTCTGCGCACTAAACAAAACAAATCAACAAGCACAAGAAAAATTGTAACAAGTCGAAAACTTCACAACTATTGCAATGCTTGCAATATCAATTTACAATCCCCGACAACGGCGCCAATTTGTTGAAATACAAATAGAGTTCGGGTTTAGTGTTATCGTTCCACAGAGATTTTTCGTGATATTACCGCCGTTCTACAGTTGTAACGTTTCAAACTTTAAAGTAACAAGGGGTTTTAGGTTGTTTTCGTAACGGTTGCATTCAAATTTAATTAAAAACGATAAAGGATTGTTTTAACGGTTTATGAAAAAGATGTCAAGGTTAGGGTTCGACAAACCACTTTGTACGTATATAATCGATAAGCTAATGAACTCGGTTAAATGATAAATACAATCACATATCCTCCCAATATGTTTATCTCTAACACATAATGTGAGTTTTGCCATTTTGATCCTTTGTTGATTTCTCACACAAACTATCAAAATGACAACATTAAAGTTCAACATTTGGTGAACATCAACACACATTACTATCTCTAGCCAATGTACATTGATGGATGACAAACCTAGGTAAAGAGTTGGAGCATATTTCTCAATCATGAACCAACACAAAGAATAAACATGAAAACAAGGTTTATCATCATACATTCATCATCCAAGAGTTCACAAGCTAGGATCAATCCATATACATACAAAGTAAAGATTTACTTACATCTAACCTTGACACAAAAGAGAAATTAGCTACACATATTCATGGTAGCTTGATCAACAAGAATCGGGAGAAGAGAAACGAGCATCAACGACGATTTTATCGACAAAATGATGCTTTTTATCTTCCAAAAATGAAGTGCTACCGTGTAATATACTTTGATCTCAGAATGTAATAGAGAGAGAGAGAGCAAATTCTGATCAAAACCCCTTTATAAAGGGGCTGAGTTTCGCGAAGCGCGCTGAGCGCGCAGTCGCCCGCTGAGCGGGCTCCACTTAAAAGTTAAACCGCCTAAAAGCGCGCTGAGCGCGCTAATGAGCCCGCTGAGCGCGCAAGCTTATGTAATTCCTTCCATCCTCGCGCTGGGAGCGCGCTGAGCGCGATCAAAGCATGCTCAAAAAATCCAAATTTTGCCAAACTGCTTTTGTGGGGTCCTCAAGGCTCCTATCCACACCCTTCCATGTAAAAATCTGCAATAAAAACACAAAAGTTAAATAGATACGGCAAATAACGAAATTAACTAGAAAACGGTTATAAACGGAAACAATGGGAAAAGACATGGATTTACAAAGAAAGCTCACAAAAGGTGCTAAAAACTAATCTAAATATTAACACTTTTTAGCACCTAACACAGCTATTGATTCTTTATGAATATAGTAACTTATAATGTGAGGGGATGTGGTAGCTTGGTTAAGAAGCGTAAAATTCGTGAACTGTTGAAGAAAGGTGGGGCTGATATAGTATTCATACAGGAAACTAAATGTGAAATCATGAGTGATGCGGTGGTTCATAAATTATGGGGTAATGAGAAGTGTCAATGGTCGGCCTCAAATTCTGTAGGCTCATCTGGAGGTATTCTCACCATATGGAAGGAAAATATCCTTGATCCGATTTGTAGTTACATAGGGAAAGGATATCTGTGGCTCAAGGCTGTTTGGAAGAATAAATTGTGTTACTTTTTTAATATCTACTCATCATGTAATAACAATGAAAAAAGAGCTTTGTGGAGCAATATCTTGAGCATTAAATCAAAACAAGAGACAGGAGAGTGGATAATTGGCGGCGATTTCAACGCTATAAAAAGTATAAGTGAAAGAAAAGGAAGAGGCAATTACAATAAAAGATTGATGATAGAATTTAAAGACTTCATTCAAATGTCCGGATGTATCGATTTAGCAACAAATGGAAATAGGTTCACCTGGTTTAGTCCTGCTGCCAATGCTTGTAACAATTAGCTTACTGAATGGATGGAATACGGCTTGCCAAAAGGCTGGGTCGCGTGATATCTCCGACCATAGACCTGTTTGGTTATCAATGAGGAATATAGATTGGGGTCCTAATCCATTTAGAATGCTACGCTGCTGGTTTCAACATCCTCACTTTATGCAGTTCATAAAACATACTTGGGAATCCTTTGAATTTCAAGGCAGCAGTACTTACGTATTGACCAAGAAACTCCAGGCATTAAGGTCAAAACTTAGATGGTGGAATAGAAATATATTTGGATGGATAGATACCAACATTGAGGAGAACACTGTGATCCTAAATAATGCAGAAGATAGGTTGGCAGAGAATGAGGATTTTAGGATTGACCAGGCTGTTATGAACTATAAGAAAGCGGAAGATGAGTTATGGAAGTGTTTAAGGATCAAAGAAAGTTTACTTCAACAGAAGGCTGCTACAAGATGGATTGAAGATGGAGATAGGAACACAAGTTATTTTCACTCGGTTATTCGACACCGTAATCTGATGAATACAATAAATAAGGTGATGGTGGATGATTTGATTGTCGAAGACGTTTCTGGTGTGAAAGGAGCAGTTGCGGATCATTTTGAAAAAAGATTAACTTCTACCAATAAACCTTTGATGCGTGTGAATCCTGAACATTTCAAGTGTCTAACTGAGATGGAGAGGAATTCTTTAGAAGAAGGTTTTGTGGAAACTGAGATCAGAGAGGCAGTTTTTCAGTGTAAAAGTGACAGAAGCCCGGGTCCAGACGGGTTTAACCTGGAGTTTTTCCAAAAATGCTGGGACATTGTAGGTCACGATTTCACAGCATGTATTAATGAGTTTTTCTATGAAGCTAAACTCCCGAAGGTACTTTCCTCTTCTTTTCTGGCCCTTATTCCAAAAATTGAAAATCCTAAAAACCTTGATGACTACAGACCAATCTGTCTTGTGGGTAGTGTTTATAAGGTGATTGCCAAACTCTTGGCGGGCAGGTTAAAGAGAGTTCTGAATGGTATTATATTCCCATCTCAAACAGCTTTTATCACAGGGAGGAATTTACTTGATGGAAGTAAACTCAAGAGTTTATTCCTTAAAGTTGATTTCGCGAAGGCGTATGATTGCACCGAGTGGTCATATATTAGACAGGTTATGAAGGTTATGGGTTTTGGTAGTAAGTTTAAGGGTTGGATCGAAGGTACGACATTCAATAGTTTTATGTCCGTGCTAGTGAACGGAAGCCCTTCACGTGACTTCAAAGTTTCTCGTGGTCTTCGACAAGGAGATCCACTATCTCCATACCATTTCATTATTGCGGCTGAAGGATTAGCTTCTATGATGAAAAAGGCAGAGGAAGTTGGTATATTCCAAGGATTTAAGATAAATCAGAAGAACACACTGAACCTGCTTCAATACGCGGATGATACAGTAATTGTCGGTGAAGCTACTTGGAGTAATATTTGGGCTTTCAAAGTGATTCTGAGAGGGTTCCAATTAATGTCGGGTTTAGAAATCAACTTCAATAAGAGCAGCCTTATTGGGATTGGTGTGGAAGAATTGTTTTTAAAGGCGGCAGAAAGATTTCTATCATGTAAAATTCAAAATTGTCCGTTCAAATTTCTCGGATTCAGATTGGCGGTAACCCTAAATTGATTTCATTTTGGAAACCGGTGTTAGATAAGGTTCAAGCCAGGTTAGCATCTTGGAAAGGGCGGCTTTTATCGATGGGGGGAAGAATCACACTTATAAAATCTGTTCTAACAAACCTACCAGTCCATTATATGTCATTTTATAGAATGCCGAAAAAGGTCACCAAAATGTTAACAACACTTCAAAGGAATTTTATGTGGAATGGCTCACCTTTAAAGAAGGGTATAGTTTGGATTCCATGGGAGATGGTGTGTAAACCAAGGGAAGCCGGGGGCTTGGATATCATGGACATTCAATGTTTGAATGAGGCTTTGCTAGTTAAATGGGTCTGGAAATTTATGTCTCCTAAACAGCATATCTGGTCTGATATTATGCAGGCGAGATACGACAATTTTTCTTCGTCCTTGGTGTGTGGCGCTGCAGAACTTGGCACGGTCAAACCTTCCTTGTGGTGGCGTGACATTGTTGCTTTATCATGTGATTTTGGAAATGATTCAATTTATAGACACATGAACTCGATGACTGGAAATGGACACACGACTTATTTTTGGATGTCAACCTGGTGCGGCAGCGAGACCTTGGATTCATTGTTCCCTGATTTATATAATGCTGCTATAAATAAGAGAAGTACGGTGGATGATAATGGTAGTTGGAATGACGATATTTGGCAGTGGAAAGTTGATTTAAATCAGGACGAGGACGGTCTGGTTTTATTGCAGCAGGAGGAAAATCTATTGTTACTTCTTCAGGAGCATATGTAACGCCCCAGTTTTGTTAAATTTATTTAATAGAGTAGATTTAATTGGTTTTGGTTTTATATTATTTTATTATTGACTTTTATTTGGCAATATATTATTTTTCATCGTTGATGATGTTTTATCGCATTTTGAGAGCGTTTGGGAGATATTCGAGCTGAGGGGTATTTTGGTCTTTTGCTTGGGTAAGTTTATGTTTTTATATAAATAGAAAGAAATAGAGAGAAAATGAGAGAAAGAAGAAAAGAAGAAAGAAGAGAAAGAGAAAAGAAGAGGAAGAAGAGAGAAAAGAGGAGAAAGTGGGAAAAATCGGGAAAAGCTCCGTTTCAATCGAATTTAATCGGGTAAGGGTGTGAAATATTGTTATCCTAACTTTGTGTATGATTATGTATGTGTTTTGCGTGGATGTTTTGGTTGGTTTTCTATATTTTTCCGTTTAGGTCGAATTGGACATAATCGATAGAAACCGATGTTTTCACGGTTAGAATTCGAAATAAATTGCGTAGATTAGTCGTATGAGGTTAGGCCGAGATTATAGAAACTCGTTTGGTTGAAATCGGTTGATATTGTGAGTTTTGACATTTTTGGGTTTTGAGAATGTGAGATTTTGGTGAAAATCGAACGTCGTAGAAATTTTGTTTATGTGTTCTAAATTGTTCTTATGTATTTGGTGGTTGCGCGTATGTGTTTGTTTCGAAGAAAATAATTGAATCGGTCGGATTTTCGGGCAAAATAGCCGAAACCCGTAGCAGTTTTTAGGCAAAATTCTGGTTTTGTGCGCAGGCGTACGGACGCGTGCTGTAGGTGGAAAATTCTGGTTTTCGGGGAAACTTCGGAAATTCATATATTTTGATCCGTAAGTCGGTTTTGACCCCCGTTCGAAGCGTAGGGAAGCTAACGAGATGTTCTTTCTAGGAAAAATGGTTTTGAGGTCTGAACCTGGTCCAATTGGAGCAGTATTTTCGAACCGTTTCGTAGTGTCGGGCCTCCGGTTTATGTTTTTGCGTTATTTTGAAATATACATATCTTCTTCGTTGTTTATTGGATTTAAGTGTTCTTTATATCGAATAGAAGCTGTGGATGAGTAATTTTTGATGATGATGGACAATATTATTTTTAGCCGACTTTTCCGGTAAACCGTAAATTGATTTGTTTGGATAAATGTGTATATTGCTTGTGTAACATACAATGTGGCATTGATATTAATGTGTATGCCTTGTATGATGTTGAGTAATGATAGTGCATGTGATGACATGTTGTGAAGATAAAGTGTGGCCGAAAGGCAAATGAACGTGATATGTTGTAATTGGAATTATATGCATGTTTATGATTACATGTATGTGTGAAAATGAATTGCTTACGTGAAGTTCAATATATGCTAATTGGTGGCCGTATGGCAAGAAAATGCATTGTTGGATTGATTTCTAATGCATGAATAAAGATGGTGAAATAATTCATATTGATGAATTGTATGTGATTGTAAGAGATGAATGCATGACAATGTTTGTATACATGTATGCATTATAAGAATGTCTTGAGTCATTTTGTATGTGAAGCATAATGATGTACATTCTTGTGTTGAGTGATTCTAATGAGAATCCGTTGTAATGTCGTGTGCCTATGTGAGGTGTGAGCGATGATTACAAAAGATTATGTGCCTAAGTGAGGTGTGAGCAATCGGATTGTGTGCCCAGGTGGGGTGTGAGCAATCGGATCGTGTGCCCGTGTGGGGTGTGAGCGATCGGGTCGTGTGCCCATGTGGGGTGTGAGCGATCCATAAACATTGTGTGCCCATGTGGGGTGTGAGCAATGGGTGAACATCGTAGGCCCGACGGGGAGTTACTTCGGTAACGAGCGATGGTTCCAGCAGAGTTCCTGAGTGAACTAGTGATGATTGAGTCGGTACCGCATTGCATTTGCATAGAGTCGTGAGTCGGTCTCTATGATTTGTATTTATCATCGTTATAATGATGTGTTGATGAATAAACATAATTGTGTATGTTTATGTGGAATGATTGAGAATTGTGAAAGTATGCATAATAAATATGCTTGGTTGTGTGTATATATACATTGTGATGTATATGGTTGGAATTGTGATGAATTGCGGTGAGAATGTGGAAATGTGTATTTATATGTTTATATATTTATATAATTATATGCATTGTTATTATGATAATATTTCTCACCCTTCTGCGGTTTTATGATGCTCTATGAGGCATTGCAGATTAGGTATCTGGTGGTCTTTTGTGAAGTGTGTCTTCATACCTTTTTGGTCGGTTGGCTCTGATATGTAGCACCGGGTAGCTAGGATGCTTATGTTTGATTCCTTTTGTGATACATTCGTGTATGTATCTTGCTGATGAATTTGTGTATTTAAACATGAACGATGTTGTTGTATCATACTTGTTGATGAATATATATATATATATATATAATGTATATATGTTTGTTGTTATCAATGTTTAGATTTTCCGCTTTTATTCTAAATATTGAGATGTGGGTGTAAGGACTGAGTTCCTACGTTGAAAGTTACCCCACTGTTGCATATCATTTGTTGAGCAGGTGTTGTATGTTTTAATTTCAAGCATAATGTGACATGCCTTTTTATGCCGTGTTTACAATTATACTCTGATGAAATTTCCAATACATGCCTAAATGATTTATTTGATTATTTGGGGGTATAGAAAGGGGGTGTTACATTAAGTGGTATCAGAACCAGTGTTGAGTCAGTTGTTGAGTCTGTTGGTGTGACAGTTGAATACTGTCGTTGTTGTTTGTCCCTTAGTACGTGATATGTGTGTGAAACACTGTCAGTACTTTCTGGTTTTCTAATCCTTTGTTTTCAGGAGTTAGAATGAGATAAGTGGGGGAGAAGCTGGTACTTCTCCATGTTGCTTCAGGTGTGGAGCGCTGGCTCAGTGTGTTGTGAATTGCAAGTTTGTAAGTGTGGTTTGGTCAATGTGGTTCTCGGTTCTAGAAGAAATGCTATTATAGTTTGGTAAAGATGGTTTATGCCCCATCATGATTGTCGACTGTCTATTGACAAATTGAGGAACTGATCACCCTTAATCTCTTGTTGATAGCAGACGGAAATTATGTTGGATGGAATAGGCGGGTCTTTTCGGCTTTGATAGTGTGTGAAATGAGTTGTTTGGAATTTAAGGAGATGATTACAGATTGTTTTGATGAGTCGATGAAGATGCTAATATCGGAAGATGAAATGGATTAGAGGTTTTGGTATGTTAGTCCAGTTGGGAAGTCGTTGAGAGAGAATGATTGGGTTTTATTTAAGGACTGCTTCACAGAGAGTGGAGATTGAACTTAATTGGACAAAGGTGAATAGTTGAGGTTTATATCTGCTAAGTAAGTAGGAAACTCTTAGTAGATGGGAATAAGATGTTTGTTTTGTCTGTAATGGTAGTGTTCTGGGAATTGGCAGGAAGTCGCAGTGATGGGCCGTCAGTTGGGCATAGTTTTCAGATGTGTTTTTGGATGTAACATTGTGTTTGAGAATTCTTTTTGGTTGGTTGTTGATACATGTTGGAATTGCGGAATTGGACGGTCAGGAGAAGAAATTGGGTATCGATTACTAACAGTTGAATAAGGTAATGATTGAGAATAAGTGTCCACTTTCATGAACAGATGACTAGAATGGTTTGGTTGAGTTTGAGTGAATTACAATTGTTTGGAATGTTTGATAAGAGTGGTGAATTGTGTGAGTTGAGGCTTTGATCGATTTAATGTGACTGGTTAGGTTTGTTATCCTCGGAATAGGTTGTTATTTACTCGGTTAAGCTTGTATGTGAGTAACCAGTTACCCAGTGAAAAGTTTTGCAAAAGCTTTAAGGATTTATATCTTTTGGATTTTGGTTGGGAATTGCAACGTACAGTGACGGTATTTGTGTTAGTAACGCGTCTCTAATGTTTATGGAGTAGAGGAATCGTATCTTCCATATTTAATTGGATAAGTTCGTAGTGGTTTCGATTGAGGATATTTGGATTTGTTATAAACTCAGAGGAAGAATGAGTAAAGTGTTTGAGATTTGAATTACAAGTGTTGAAAAGAGACGAAGTTTTATGCTAAGTTATTCGAGTGAGAATTTTGGTTGAAAAAGGTTAGTTTCTTGGAAATGTTATTTCAGATGAGAGTATGGTTAATGGATCCATCGGAAGTAGATGTAGTTCTACATGAGAGGCTCCGAAGTTAGTTAAGGAGATTAGAAACTTTTGGACTCAGTTGGTTGTTATTACAAGTTATGGAAGACTTTGTTAAGTTCGTACTTCTTGTATCTCAGTTGACTTACAAAGGGTGAGTCGTTTGTTTGGATGTTCGTTGTGAGTAAGTTTTGGTGACACTACAACAAAAGTAAGTTATAACATCGCACCTTAGACAGCGCTTTAATACAAAAGCGCTGCTATAAGTTAAAAACAAGGAATCTATTCATTTAAAAAAATAAAAGCGCAAAAAATATAAGACCTCAGACAGCGCTTTGGTCAAAAGCGCTTTATAAGGTCTTATAAATTTTAAAAAAAAAATTTAATGGAAAATATTAGACAGCGCTTTAGTTAAAAGCGCTTTCTAAGATCTTATAAATTTAAAAAAATATAAGACCTTAGACAGCGCTTCCGTAAAAAGCGCTTTCTAAAGTTTTATTAATTTAAAAAAAAATTAAAGGAAAATATTAGACAGCGCTTTCATTAAAAGCGCTGTCTAAGGTGTTAAAAATTAAAAAAAATAAAATCAAAAGCGCTGTCTAAGGCCAACCTTAGAAAGCGCTTTGAAAAGCGCTGTCTAAGATCCACCTTAGAAAGCGCTTTTATGACAAGCGCTGTCTAAGGTCTAATTAAATTAAAATATATGAATAGTCAGTATTCATTTTCATATTTCCGCTCTTTCTTCTCCCCTGCTAGCGAACAGAGCTCAAAACCCTTGCGAACGAAAAACCTTCACCGTCAACCGTCCTCCACCGTGCCGTCGTTCGTTGTTGCCGTCGTTGCATTGCCGTCCGTCCGTTTCTGCTCACTGCCGTCGTTTTCGTTTCTGCTCATTGTCGTCGTCGTTCGTTTCTCTTTCTGCTCTTTGATACATTTCGTTCTTGCATTGCCGTTGTTACCGTCGTTAAAGGTACGTCGTTGTTGTGAAGAATAGGGTTTTGTTGCTTTACATTGTTGTTGTAGGGTTTTGTTGCTTTACAATGTTGTAGTGAATGAGTATGTTTGATGAGTTTTGTTAATGAAGTTATGTTGGACTGTTTTATTAATGAAGTTTTGTAGTGAATGAGTTGTTTGAAGTTTTGTTAATGAAGTTTTGTAGTGAATGAGTATGTTTGATGAAATCTTCTAAAAAACTCTAAAAAACTCTTAAAATTGATGGAGTTTTGTTAAAATTGATGGAAATAGTTTAGTTTAGTTTTATTTTTTCCACCTCTTAAATCTTCTAAAAAACTCTTAAAATTGATGGAAATGTCCTCTGAATTTTAGAATTCAAAGCTTGTTTTTGAAGCCTCAAAATTCTAGAATTTGAGATGGTTGAGTTAATAAACAAATATAATGAACATAAACATTTCACTAAAACATAAGAAATTCAACCAGTTACATATCAAACACTATCAAACTTGTTCATTTCTTGATTAATATGGTTGAATTAATGTTATTTTGTTGACCTTAATAAGTAGGAAAACCATGGATAAAAAATGGATGGATGCCGATCGATTGTCCAAAGAGTACGAGAATGGGGTATTGGATTTCGTTAAGTTTGCTGTTCAACACGCTGACGCTGAAGAGCTCAATCGAATAAAATGTCCTTGCTTGGGTTGTTGTTATGTGGGTAGGGTTGACGCAGATGGATTGAAATCGCATTTACTGATGAATGGAATTGATCGAAGTTATAAGTGTTGGATACATCATGGGGAGAAAATTAACGAGAATGTTGAACCGACGGGGAAAAGTAATACGACCTATGCTTCAGATGACAAAGACACGGAAACATACGATTGTGATCGAGTCGAAGAGATTGTAGAAGCAGTTGTAGAAGATCTTCATGATTGTTCCGAAATGTTTGAGAGGTTGGTAAGCGATGCAGAGAAACCGCTCTATCAAGATTGCACTAAATTCACAAGACTGTCTGCGGTATTGAAGTTGTACAACTTAAAGGCGGGCAATGGATGGTCGGATAAAAGTTTCACAGAGTTGTTGTCCCTTTTGAGAGAAATGCTACCGGAGGATAATGTTCTTCCCAATCGAACCTATGAGGCCAAAAAAATGTTGTGTTCTATTGGCATGAGCTATGATAAGATACATGCTTGTCCAAACGATTGCGTTTTGTTTCGAAACGAATATGCATCGTTAACTGAGTGCCCTAAATGCGGTTTGTCTCGATATAAGAAAAAATTGTCTCCAGCCAAGGTCTTATGGTATTTTCCTATAATACCGAGATTTAGGCGCTTGTTTCGTAGTGAAACCGATGCAAGACACCTGACTTGGCATGCAGATGAAAGAATTATTGATGGAAAGTTGCGACATCCGGCTGATTCACCACAGTGGTCGAAAATTGATAATGATTATCCTGACTTTGGAGAAGAAGCAAGAAACCTTCGCTTGGCATTATCTACTGATGGAATGAACCCGCATGGTCTTCAAAGTATCTCACATACCACATGGCCTGTGATTCTTATGATTTATAACCTACCTCCGTCGCTATGCATGAAGCGTAAGTACATGATGTTATCTATGTTAATCTCTGGGCCTAAACAACCAGGGAATGACATAGACATATACTTGACACCTTTGATCGAAGATTTAAAGATATTGTGGGAGAACGGTGTGGAGGTTTATGATGGATATAGGAAAGAAAGTTTCAATTTGAGGGCGATGTTGTTTGGCACAATTAATGATTTTCCAGCTTACGGGAATCTATCAGGGTACAGCATAAAAGGTGAAAAAGCGTGTCCTATTTGTGAAGATAAAACAGTTTCGAAGCGATTGGAGTTTGGTCATAAGAATGTCTTTCTCGGTCATCGTAGATTCTTAAATGCCAAACATAACTACCGTGGGTGGAGACAAGAATTCAATGGAGACATCGAACAAGGTAGACCTCCACCTATGTTGTCAGGTGACCAAGTTTTTAAAAAGGTGAAAGATATGCGTACTGAGTTTGGCAAACCTTTTGCACATAAGGTTGTCAAAGGTGGGTGGAAAAAGAGGTCGATATTTTTTGAATTGCCATATTGGAAGTCTTTGTATGTGAGACATTTTCTCGATGTTATGCATATTGAGAAAAATGTATTTGAAAGTGTTATTGGTACGTTACTCAATATAAAAGGAAAGACTAAGGATGGCCTTAAAGCAAGAAAAGACTTGGAAGCGATGGGGATTAGACCTGAATTAGCACCCGTGAAGAAAGGAAGACGAACATATCTACCACCTGCTGCTTTTACTCTATCTAGAAAGGAGAAGAAAATATTGTGTAAGTTTCTGAGTGGAGTTAAAGTTCCAGAAGGATACTCTTCAGATGTCAGAAGACTTGTGTCTATGAAAGACCTCACGTTGAAGAGTTTAAAGACACACGACTGCCATGTTATAATGGAACACTTTCTACCAATAGGTATACGTTCTATTTTGCCAGTGAAAGTAAGAAATGTAACACCCCCTTTCTATTCCCCCAAATAATCAAATAAATCATTTAGGCATGTATTGGAAATTTCATCAGAGTATAATTGTAAACACGGCATAAAAAGGCATGTCACATTATGCTTGAAATTAAAACATACAACACCTGCTCAACAAATGATATGCAACAGTGGGGTAACTTTCAACGTAGGAACTCAGTCCTTACACCCACATCTCAATATTTAGAATAAAAGCGGAAAATCTAAACATTGATAACAACAAACATATATACATTATATATATATATATTCATCAACAAGTATGATACAACAACATCGTTCACGTTTAAATACACAAATTCATCACCAAGATACATACACGAATGTATCACAAAAGGAATCAAACATAAGCATCCTAGCTACCCGGTGCTACATATCAGAGCCAACCGACCAAAAAGGTATGAAGACACACTTCACAAAAGACCACCAGATACCTAATCTGCAATGCCTCATAGAGCATCATAAAACGGCAGAAGGGTGAGAAATATTATCATAATAACAATGCATATAATTATATAAATATATAAACATATAAATACACATTTCCACATTCTCACCACAATTCATCACAATTCCAACCATATACATCACAATGTATATATACACACAACCAAGCATATTTATTATGCATACTTTCACAATTCTCAATCATTCCACATAAACATACACAATTATGTTTATTCATCAACACATCATTATAACGATGATAAATGCAAATCATAGAGACCGACTCACGACTCTATGCAAATGCAATGCGGTACCGACTCAATCATCACTAGTTCACTCAGGAACTCTGCTGGAACCATCGCTCGTTACCGAAGTAACTCCCCGTCGGGCCTACGATGTTCACCCATTGCTCACACCCCACATGGGCACACAATGTTTATGGATCGCTCACACCCCACATGGGCACACCACCCGATCGCTCACACCCCACACGGGCACACGATCCGATTGCTCACACCACACATAGACACATAATCTTTTGAAATCATCGCTCACACCTCACATAGGCACACGACATTACAACGGATTCTCATTAGAATCACTCAACACAAGAATGTACATCATTATGCTTCACATACAAAATGACTCAAGACATTCTTATAATGCATACATGTATACAAACATTGTCATGCATTCATCTCTTACAATCACATACAATTCATCAATATGAATTATTTCACCATCTTTATTCATGCATTAGAAATCAATCCAACAATGCATTTTCTTGCCATACGGCCACCAATTAGCATATATTGAACTTCACGTAAGCAATTCATTTTCACACATACATGTAATCATAAACATGCATATAATTCCAATTACAACATATCACATTCATTTGCCTTTCGGCCACACTTTATCTTCACAACATGTCATCACATGCACTATCATTACTCAACATCATACAAGGCATACACATTAATATCAATGCCACATTGTATGTTACACAACCAATATACACATTTATCCAAACAAATCAATTTACGGTTTACCGGAAAAGTCGGCTAAAAATAATATTTTCCATCATCATCAAAAAGTACTCATCCACAGCTTCTATTCGATATAAAGAACACTTAAATCCGATAAACAACGAAGAAGATATGTATATTTCAAAATAACGCAAAAACATAAACCTCCGGTTCAAAAATACTGCTCCAATTGGACCAGGTTCAGACCTCAAAACCATTTTTCCTAGAAAGAACATCTCGTTAGCTTCCCTACGCTTCGAACGGGGGTCAAAACCGACTTACGGATCAAAAGATATGAATTTCCGAAGTTTCCCCGAAAACCAGAATTTTCCACCTACAACACGCGTCCGTACGCCTGCGCACAAAACCAGAATTTCTGCTACATTCTGGTACAGCTGCGTAATCGCCCGAAACCCGACCGATTCAATTACTTTCTTCCGAATAAATACATGGTGATATCACATAAATACACACCAACATATTAGGATCAAGAAAAATCCGATTCCACGACTTTTATTTTTCACCAAAATCTCAAAACCCTTAATCACCAAAATTGTGAAAACTCACAATATCAACCGATTTCAACCAAACGAGTTTCTATAATCTCGGCCTAACCTCATACGACTAATCTACGCAATTTATTCCGAATTTCATCCGCGAAAACATCGGTTTCTATCGATTATGTCCAATTCGACCTAAACGGAAAAATATGGAAAACCAACCAAAACATCCACACAAAACACATACATAATCATACACAAAGTTAGGATAACAATATTTCACACCCTTACCCGATTAAATTCGATTGAAACGGAGCTTTTCCCGATTTTTCCCACTTTCTCCTCTTTTCTCTCTTCTTCCTCTTCTTTTCTCTTTCTCTTCTTTCTTCTTTTCTTCTTTCTCTCATTTTCTCTCTATTTCTTTCTATTTATATAAAAACATAAACTTACCCAAGCAAAAGACCAAAATACCCCTCAGCTCGAATATCTCCCAAACGCTCTCAAAATGCGATAAAACATCAACAACGATGAAAAATAATATATTGCCAAATAAAAGTCAATAATAAAATAATATAAAACCAAAACCAATTAAATCTACTCTATTAAATAAATCTAACAAAACTGGGGCGTTACAACTCTCCCCCACTTAAAAATTTTCGTCCTCGAAAATATAACTGAGACGAACAACCCTAGACACGACTCTCGCATCCGACTAACAAACCAACATGCCAACAAAAGGCACACCACAAATAACACAACTGACAAACCACCGTGCTAACAGCAGATACAACAACGGCACGACAACGACGACAACAACAACGACAAGATGCAAAGCCCATACAATGCACTTGACGACCAACTCACAACTCAAGGAAAACCACGATACCAACACACAGGTTCACTCTAGAACCGAAACACAACAAGATCATTACCATCACCACAGATAAAACTCCCCTAATTCACCACAAGGAATTAGCCACACACACTCGAACCATCACGATGGAGACGAGGCAACAACACAAACAAGAACACAAGTTCCACGACACAACATCGATTCCACAACCTCTACAAAACCAGAATACCAACATCCTTGTCACACAATCTTATTACAACAATGCTACGATTCCCAATCGAACATATAACCAAAACATCCATCTACATAGTAGCCCATGAATAATATTTAAACCTTTCACCTAACACTTCCATTCTGAAACGTCCAATGGTCTCATCATTCCTACATGTTCTCAATGTTCAACCTATGAACTCTTACAAGTCCCACACGTAAATACAAAATGTGCCACCTCACGCTTCCGCTGCGCACTCTGATTACTCGCAACCATCAAAACTATCAATTTCACGTCCAAAGTCTAACTCTTTCTCATATTCGCCAAAAATCACTGTTCACTTTAATATTACCAACCTCACACTCTCCTGTGTTATCTCATACACCATACACAAGTCTCGGAATTGCTCAAATAATTCTAACTCCCTGACCATCAAAACAGACATGCATAGAAACTTCCGACTTAACTTTTCAGGCACAACAACAGCTTTTCCCCGAAGGATAATCCAAGCCAAATTCATAACTCATCACGAACTCTAACCATCCTTGTTGTCTCATACTCTATTCCTTTAGACCAAACAAGTACTCAATATCCTTGCGATTACCAAACACTTCGAACCTAGAACCATAAAGATAATACCTCCAAATATTCCAACACAATACCACCGCAACCAATTCCAAATCCATAATAATACATATCCTTTTATAAATCCTCAATTGTCGTAAAGCATAAGCCACGACTTTACCCTCTTGCATTACCACGTTGACTAAACTCATCAAAGACACATCACAATACCCCACAACCGGTTTATTAGGATCATACAAAATCAAAGCTGAAACCGTAGACAACTTCTACTCCAGCTCACCAAAACTTACTCACAACGAACATCCAAACAAACGACTCACCCTTTGTAAGTCAACTGAGATACAAGAAGTACGAACTTAACAAAGTCTTCCATAACTTGTAATAACAACCAACTGAGTCCAAAAGTTTCTAATCTCCTTAACTAACTTCGGAGCCTCTCATGTAGAACTACATCTACTTCCGATGGATCCATTAACCATACTCTCATCTGAAATAACATTTCCAAGAAACTAACCCTTTTCAACCAAAATTCTCACTCGAATAACATAGCATAAAACTTCGTCTCTTTTCAACACTTGTAATTCAAATCTCAAACACTTTACTCATTCTTCCTCTGAGTTTATAACAAATCCAAATATCCTCAATCGAAACCACTACGAACTCTAAGTTTGCTGTCCATAGTCTCAATACCATTATACTTGTTATTCCTTTCCATCATCCTTCCTTTTGTTACCAACAATACTGGAGCTCTCTAAGACAACACCTTAATGTTCCATCCAAAAACACATCTGAAAACTATGCCCAACTGACGGCCCATCACTGCGACTTCCTGCCAATTCCCAGAACACTACCACCACAGACAAAACAAACATCTTATTCCCATCTACTAAGAGTTTCCTACTTACTTAGCAGATATAAACCTCAACTATTCACCTTCGTCCAATTAAGTTCAATCTCTACTCTCTGTGAAGCAGTCCTTAAATAAAACCCAATCATTCTCTCTCAATGACTTCCCAACTGGACTAACATACCAAAACCTCTAATCCATTTCATCTTCCGATATTAGCATCTTCATCGACTCATCAAAACAATCTGTAATCATCTCCTTAAATTCCAAACAACTCATTTCACACACTATCAAAGCCGGAAAGACCCGCCTATTCCATCCAACATAATTTCCGTCTGCTATCAACAAGAGATTAAGGGTGATCAGTTCCTCAATTTGTCAATAGACAGTCGACAATCATGACGGGGCATAAACCGTCTTTACCAAACTATAATAGCATTTCTTACATCCTGCGCACAAGACTACCTAAGGAACAAATCCTTAGTTGACATAAACCTTACCTCCGCATTTCTTACGGAATCGGGAACAACACTGTCCAAACAACACTTACAATCTTGCAATTCACAACACACTGAGCCAGCGCTCCACACCTGAAGCAACATGGAGAAGTACCAGCTTCTCCCCCACTTATCTCATTCTAACTCCTGAAAACAAAGGATTAGAAAACCAGAAAGCACTGACAGTGTTTCACACACATATCACGTACTAAGGGACAAACAACAACGACAGTATTCAAGTGTCACACCAACAGACTCAACAACTGACTCAACACTGGCTCTGATACCACTTAATGTAACACCCCCTTTCTATACCCCCAAATAATCAAATAAATCATTTAGGCATGTATTGGAAATTTCATCAGAGTATAATTGTAAACACGGCATAAAAAGGCATGTCACATTATGCTTGAAATTAAAACATACAACACCTGCTCAACAAATGATATGCAACAGTGGGGTAACTTTCAACGTAGGAACTCAGTCCTTACACCCACATCTCAATATTTAGAATAAAAGCGGAAAATCTAAACATTGATAACAACAAACATATATACATTATATATATATATATATATTCATCAACAAGTATGATACAACAACATCGTTCATGTTTAAATACACAAATTCATCAGTAAGATACATACACGAATGTATCACAAAAGGAATCAAACATAAGCATCCTAGCTACCCGGTGCTACATATCAGAGCCAACCGACCAAAAAGGTATGAAGACACACTTCACAAAAGACCACCAGATACCTAATCTGCAATGCCTCATAGAGCATCATAAAACGGCAGAAGGGTGAGATATATTATCATAATAACAATGCATATAATTATATAAATATATAAACATATAAATACACATTTCCACATTCTCACCACAATTCATCACAATTCCAACCATATACATCACAATGTATATATACACACAACCAAGCATATTTATTATGCATACTTTCACAATTCTCAATCATTCCACATAAACATACACAATTATGTTTATTCATCAACACATCATTATAACGATGATAAATGCAAATCATAGAGACCGACTCACGACTCTATGCAAATGCAATGCGGGTACCGACTCAATCATCACTAGTTCACTCAGGAACTCTGCTGGAACCATCGCTCGTTACCGAAGTAACTCCCCGTCGGGCCTACGATGTTCACCCATTGCTCACACCCCACATGGGCACACAATGTTTATGGATCGCTCACACCCCACATGGGCACACGACCCGATCGCTCACACCCCACACGGGCACACGATCCGATTGCTCACACCACACATAGACACACAATCTTTTGTAATCATCGCTCACACCTCACATAGGCACACGACATTACAATGGATTCTCATTAGAATCACTCAACACAAGAATGTACATCATTATGCTTCACATACAAAATGACTCAAGACATTCTTTTAATGCATACATGTATACAAACATTGTCATGCATTCATCTCTTACAATCACATACAATTCATCAATATGAATTATTTCACCATCTTTATTCATGCATTAGAAATCAATCCAACAATGCATTTTCTTGCCATACGGACACCAATTAGCATATATTGAACTTCACGTAAGCAATTCATTTTCACACATATATGTAATCATAAACATGCATATAATTCCAATTACAACATATCACATTCATTTGCCTTTCGGCCACACTTTATCTTCACAACATGTCATCACATGCACTATCATTACTCAACATCATACAAGGCATACACATTAATATCAATGCCACATTGTATGTTACACAACCAATATACACATTTATCCAAACAAATCAATTTACGGTTTACCAGAAAAGTTGGCTAAAAATAATATTTTCCATCATCATCAAAAAGTACTCATCCACAGCTTCTATTCGATATAAAGAACACTTAAATCCGATAAACAACGAAGAAGATATGTATATTTCAAAATAACGCAAAAACATAAACCGGAGGCCCGACACTACGAAACGGTTCGAAAATACTGCTCCAATTGGACCAGGTTCAGACCTCAAAACCATTTTTCCTAGAAAGAACATCTCGTTAGCTTCCCTACGCTTCGAACGGGGGTCAAAACCGACTTACGGATCAAAAGATATGAATTTCCGAAGTTTCCCCGAAAACCAGAATTTTCCACCTACAGCACGCGTCCGTACGCCTGCGCACAAAACCAGAATTTCTGCTACATTCTGGTACAGCTGCGTAATCGCCCGAAACCCGACCAATTCAATTACTTTCTTCCGAATAAATACATGGTGATATCACATAAATACACACCAACATATTAGGATCAAGAAAAACCCGATTCCACGACTTTTATTTTTCACCAAAATCTCAAAACCCTTAATCACCAAAATTGTGAAAACTCACAATATCAACCGATTTCAACCAAACGAGTTTCTATAATCTCGGCCTAACCTCATACGACTAATCTACGCAATTTATTCCGAATTTCATCCGCGAAAACATCGGTTTCTATCGATTATGTCCAATTCGACCTAAACGGAAAAATATGGAAAACCAACCAAAACATCCACACAAAACACATACATAATCATACACAAAGTTAGGATAACAATATTTCACACCCTTACCCGATTAAATTCGATTGAAACGGAGCTTTTCCCGATTTTTCCCACTTTCTCCTCTTTTCTCTCTTCTTCCTCTTCTTTTCTCTTTCTCTTCTTTCTTCTTTTCTTCTTTCTCTCATTTTCTCTCTATTTCTTTCTATTTATATAAAAACATAAACTTACCCAAGCAAAAGACCAAAATACCCCTCAGCTCGAATATCTCCCAAACGCTCTCAAAATGCGATAAAACATCAACAACGATGAAAAATAATATATTGCCAAATAAAAGTCAATAATAAAATAATATAAAACCAAAACCAATTAAATCTACTCTATTAAATAAATCTAACAAAACTGGGGCGTTACAAGAAGCGCCATAACTAATTTGTGTTTTTTCTTTAGGTCAATTTGTAGTAAGGTAATCGATCCCGATATCTTACCAACACTACAAAAAGAGATAGTTATTACCTTGTGCGAGCTTGAAATGTATTTTCCTCCCTCTTTTTTTGACATAATGGTACATCTAGTTGTTCATCTTGTGAAAGAGACACAGTTGTGTGGACCAGCTTATATGAGATGGATGTACCCTGCTGAACGTTATATGAAAATATTAAAAGGGTACGTGAAAAGCCGAAGTCGACCAGAGGGGTGTATTGTTGAACGATACATTGTTGAAGAAGCGGTTGAGTTTTGTACTGAATATTTGTCCAATGTTCAGTCGATTGGACTCCCCAAAGCTCATATTTTTGAAAAAAAGGATGGTAAAAAATTAATTGGAAATAAAATTGTGACAGTATCAAGGGATGAACGGGATCAAGTGCATTTGTATGTTCTGCACAATGATAATGAGGTTGAGCCATATGTTGAGATGCACAAGGTTGTACTCCGAAGGTTAAATCAGAACAGAAATGAAAATTGGATAGTACGAGAGCACAATCAAAGTTTCATACAATGGTTAAAGGATCATATTTATTCGAAGCGCTCTTCAGATCCTGCTTCAGTAACAGAAAGGTTGAGATGTTTGGCATATGGTCCAAGTTTGCATGTGTATTCTCATAGCGCATACGCAATTAATGGATACACATTTTATACCAAAGACCAAGACGATAAAAGTACTATGCAAAATAGTGGTGTCACCGTCCTAGCTGAAGCAATTCACATATCAAGTATGAAGGACTTAAACCCCAAATATGCAAATCTGTCATATTTTGGAGTTATTGAGCACATTTGGGTGTTTGATTACGAGAAGTTTCAGATTCCAATCTTTGGTTGCAAGTGGGTAAATAGTAGTGGCATACGAATGGATAAGTCTGGATTTTTGCAAGTGGATCTTAATAGGGTGGGGTACAAAGATGAGCCTTTTATTCTAGCATCTCAAGCTAGACAAGTGTTCTATGTCACTGACCCGACGAGTACGAAATGGTCTATAGTGCTTCTATCTAACAAAGTGGTTGATGATAGCGGTGTAGATCAATGTGATATTGATGTTGAGAATGAGTCATGCATTAGACGGAATGAGTTGAATACAAATGATCAAGATGAGGATCTTATAGCGGATGAGTCATATATCAGAAATGACCATAACGAGGGAATTTGGATCCATTCATCCGTCCGCATTGGTAAGACACAAGTAATTCATATTCCAACCAAGAAAAGAAAGAGATGTTAGTGAAAGAGGTAAAATTTGTTATATACTTGATTTCTTTATTATATTTGTTATATATTATGTCATATTTGTTATATATTAGTGAAAGAGCATTTTATTTTCATTTTTTACATGGTAATGTTATTTAGACTCCAACAAGATCCAAAACAAAGGATAAGCGGATTCCGGAGCATACCGAGTCCGTTGTTTCAAAAAAATAGGTACATCACAATTATATGATATTTATGCATAGAAAATGTTAAATTGGATATCTTATACTTCATCTAACAAATTATATGATATATAGCTGTTAATCTTACACTTGTTTAATCTTACAGTGGACATTGGTTGTTGGTCGCAATTAACCACAGCGGAGAGTCAACCCCATTATTACATGGAATTATGTGAAGGTATATTAATTATCACATGTTTTATTATATTAGTGATGCTACTTGATAAAACTTAGGATTTATCCATATTTTCTTTTCATTTGTAGTGTCCTCGGCAACGCAATCAAATAGATTGCGGCTATTTCATGTTGAGGTTTATGAGAGACACTCTTTTGTTGGATCGAATAGAGATTTCATCCGATGTATGTATTTCTAACTTATGAGTTATTTTAATATTAACACATATCTCTCATGTCTAATGAAATAGTTAAAACTAAATCAAACTATGTTATATTATTATGTAGTACTTTGAAGAATGCAAGTGTGCTCATTACTCAATTTCTAACTCGGAATTTTACAAGGTATAATATTGTACTCTTACTTTAATTGATGAGAATTTAAATATGTGTAACTTTGTTTATGTATTCTTTTAATTGAATTACAATCTTTGTGTTTTCAGGACCTATAATGTAGATTTGAAGCAATGCTTTGGTTGGATGCAAAAGTATTAGTATAAGTAATATGTGCATTTGTAGAAAAAATGTAATGATTTGTAATTATAAATAGGTGTATATATAATTTTGGTTTGTAATTTTAAATATATATATTGGTTTGAATTGCCAATTGTTTTGCATATATAATTTTGGTGTAAATTGCCAATGGTTTGAATTGCCAATTTCTGAAAAAAATTGCTGGTTGAAAAACAGGTAAAATTCTGGTTGAAAAAACCTGGTAAAAATTGTGGTTTAAAAAAATTTATATAAAATTTTTCGTATACCTTAGACAGCGCTTCTGGAGAAAGCGCTGTCTAAGGTAGGGCTTAGACAGCGCTTTTGACAAAAGCGCTGTCTAAGGTAGGGCTTAGAAAGCGCTTTTGACAAAAGCGCTGTCTAAGGTATACCTAGAAAAGTTCAAAAAGGTTGACCTTAGACAGCACTTTTAGTGAAAGCGCTGTCTAAGGTATACCAAAAAAATGTCAAAAAAGGTAGGGCTTAGACAGCGCTTTTGGTGAAAGCGCTGTCTAAGGTATACCAAAAAAATGTCAAAAAAGGTGAGGCTTAGAAAGCGCTTTTTCCAAAAGCGCTGTCTAAGGTATACCTTATAATGTCAAAAAGCGCTGTCTAAAGGTACCATAGACAGCGCTTTTCATTAAATATACCCCCCTTTAGGCAGCGCTTTTGGTATTACCCAAAGCGCTGTCTAAACCTATAGCAGCGCAGGTTTATACAGCGCTTAAAAGCGCTGTCTAAGGGGAAAAAAGCGCTCTCTAAGGTCTTTTTTGTGGTAGTGTGAGCTGGAGTAGAAGTTGTCTACGGTTTCAGCTTTGATTTTGTGTGATCCTAATAAACCGGTTGTGGGGTATTGTGATGTGTCTTTGATGAGTTTAGTCAACGTGGTAATGCAAGAGGGTAAAGTCGTGGCTTATGCTTTACGACAATTGAGGATTTATAAAAGGATCTGTATTATTATGGATTTGGAATTGGTTGCGGTGGTATTGTGTTGGAATATTTGGAGGTATTATCTTTATGGTTCTAGGTTCGAAGTGTTTGGTAATCGCAAGGATATTGAGTACTTGTTTGGTCTAAAGGAATAGAGTATGAGACAACAAGGATGGTTAGAGTTCGTGATGAGTTATGAATTTGGCTTGGATTATCCTTCGGGGAAAAGCTGTTGTTGTGCCTGAAAAGTTAAGTCGGAAGTTTCTATGCATGTCTGTTTTGATGGTCAGGGAGTTAGAATTATTTGAGCAATTCCGAGACTTGTGTATGGTGTATGAGATAACACAGGAGAGTGTGAGGTTGGTAATATTAAAGTGAACATTGATTTTTGGCGAATATGAGAAAGAGTTAGACTTTGGACGTGAAATTGATAGTTTTGATGGTTGCGAGTAATCAGAGTGCAGCGTAAGCGTGAGGTGGCACATTTTGTATTTACGTGTGGGACTTGTAAGAGTTCATAGGTTGAACATTGAGAACATGTAGGAATGATGAGACCATTGGACGTTTCAGAATGGAAGTGTTAGGTGAAAGGTTTAAATATTATTCATGGGCTACTATGTAGATGGATGTTTTGGTTATATGTTCGATTGGGAATCGTAGCATTGTTGTAATAAGATTGTGTGACAAGGATGTTGGTATTCTGGTTTTGTAGAGGTTGTGGAATCGATGTTGTGTCGTGGAACTTGTGTTCTTGTTTGTGTTGTTGCCTCGTTTCCATCGTGATGGTTCGAGTGTGTGTGGCTAATTCCTTGTGGTGAATTAGGGGAGTGTTATCTGTGGTGATGGTAACGATCTTGTTGTGTTTCGGTTCTAGAGTGAACCTGTGTGTTGGTATCGTGGTTTTCCTTGAGTTGTGAGTTGGTCGTCAAGTGCATTGTATGGGCTTTGCATCTTGTCGTTGTTGTTGTCGTCGTTGTCGTGCCGTTGTTGTATCTGCTGTTAGCACGGTGGTTTGTCAGTTGTGTTATTTGTGGTGTGCCTTTTGTTGGCATGTTGGTTTGTTAGTCGGATGCGAGAGTCGTGTCCAGGGTTGTTCGTCTCAGTTATATTTTCGAGGACGAAAATTTCTAAGTGGGGGAGAGTTGTAACGCCCCAGTTTTGTTAAATTTATTTAATAGAGTAGATTTAATTGGTTTTGGTTTTATATTATTTTATTATTGACTTTTATTTGGCAATATATTATTTTTCATCGTTGTTGATGTTTTATCGCATTTTGAGAGCGTTTGGGAGATATTCGAGCTGAGGGGTATTTTGGTCTTTTGCTTGGGTAAGTTTATGTTTTTATATAAATAGAAAGAAATAGAGAGAAAATGAGAGAAAGAAGAAAAGAAGAAAGAAGAGAAAGAGAAAAGAAGAGGAAGAAGAGAGAAAAGAGGAGAAAGTGGGAAAAATCGGAAAAAGCTCTGTTTCAATCGAATTTAATCGGGTAAGGGTGTGAAATATTGTTATCCTAACTTTGTGTATGATTATGTATGTGTTTTGTGTGGATGTTTTGGTTGGTTTTCCATATTTTTCCGTTTAGGTCGAATTGGACATAATCGATAGAAACCGATGTTTTCACGGTTAGAATTCGAAATAAATTGCGTAGATTAGTCGTATGAGGTTAGGCCGAGATTATAGAAACTCGTTTGGTTGAAATCGGTTGATATTGTGAGTTTTGACATTTTTGGGTTTTGAGAATGTGAGATTTTGGTGAAAATCGAACGTCGTAGAAATTTCGTTTATGTGTTCTAAATTGTTCTTATGTATTTGGTGGTTGCGCGTATGTGTTTTTTTCGAAGAAAATAATTGAATCGGTCGGATTTTCGGGCAAAATAGCCGAAACCCGTAGCAGTTTTTAGGCAAAATTCTGGTTTTGTGCGCAGGCGTACGGACGCGTGCTGTAGGTGGAAAATTCTGGTTTTCGGGGAAACTTCGGAAATTCATATCTTTTGATCCGTAAGTCGGTTTTGACCCCCGTTCGAAGCGTAGGGAAGCTAACGAGATGTTCTTTCTAGGAAAAATGGTTTTGAGGTCTGAACCTGGTCCAATTGGAGCAGTATTTTCGAACCGTTTCGTAGTGTCGGGCCTCCGGTTTATGTTTTTGCGTTATTTTGAAATATACATATCTTCTTCGTTGTTTATTGGATTTAAGTGTTCTTTATATCGAATAGAAGCTGTGGATGAGTACTTTTTGATGATGATGGAAAATATTATTTTTAGCCGACTTTTCCGGTAAACCGTAAATTGATTTGTTTGGATAAATGTGTATATTGGTTGTGTAACATACAATGTGGCATTGATATTAATGTGTATGCCTTGTATGATGTTGAGTAATGATAGTGCATGTGATGACATGTTGTGAAGATAAAGTGTGGCCGAAAGGCAAATGAACGTGATATGTTGTAATTGGAATTATATGCATGTTTATGATTACATGTATGTGTGAAAATGAATTGCTTACGTGAAGTTCAATATATGCTAATTGGTGGCCGTATGGCAAGAAAATGCATTGTTGGATTGATTTCTAATGCATGAATAAAGATGGTGAAATAATTCATATTGATGAATTGTATGTGATTGTAAGAGATGAATGCATGACAATGTTTGTATACATGTATGCATTATAAGAATGTCTTGAGTCATTTTGTATGTGAAGCATAATGATGTACATTCTTGTGTTGAGTGATTCTAATGAGAATCCGTTGTAATGTCGTGTGCCTATGTGAGGTGTGAGCGATGATTACAAAAGATTGTGTGCCTATGTGAGGTGTGAGCAATCGGATTGTGTGCCCAGGTGGGGTGTGAGCAATCGGATCGTGTGCCCGTGTGGGGTGTGAGCGATCGGGTCGTGTGCCCATGTGGGGTGTGAGCGATCCATAAACATTGTGTGCCCATGTGGGGTGTGAGCAATGGGTGAACATCGTAGGTCCGACGGGGAGTTACTTCGGTAACGAGCGATGGTTCCAGCAGAGTTCCTGAGTGAACTAGTGATGATTGAGTCGGTACCGCATTGCATTTGCATAGAATCGTGAGTCGGTCTCTATGATTTGCATTTATCATCGTTATAATGATGTGTTGATGAATAAACATAATTGTGTATGTTTATGTGGAATGATTGAGAATTGTGAAAGTATGCATAATAAATATGCTTGGTTGTGTGTATATATACATTGTGATGTATATGGTTGGAATTGTGATGAATTGCGGTGAGAATGTGGAAATGTGTATTTATATGTTTATATATTTATATAATTATATGCATTGTTATTATGATAATATTTCTCACCCTTCTGTCGTTTTATGATGCTCTATGAGGCATTGCAGATTAGGTATCTGGTGGTCTTTTGTGAAGTGTGTCTTCATACCTTTTTGGTCGGTTGGCTCTGATATGTAGCACCGGGTAGCTAGGATGCTTATGTTTGATTCCTTTTGTGATACATTCGTGTATGTATCTTGCTGATGAATTTGTGTATTTAAACATGAACGATGTTGTTGTATCATACTTGTTGATGAATATATATATATATATATATATATATATATATATAATGTATATATGTTTGTTGTTATCAATGTTTAGATTTTCCGCTTTTATTCTAAATATTGAGATGTGGGTGTAAGGACTGAGTTCCTACGTTGAAAGTTACCCCACTGTTGCATATCATTTGTTGAGCAGGTGTTGTATGTTTTAATTTCAAGCATAATGTGACATGCCTTTTTATGCCGTGTTTACAATTATACTCTGATGAAATTTCCAATACATGCCTAAATGATTTGTTTGATTATTTGGGGGTATAGAAAGGGGGTGTTACAGCATACATTACACAGGGACTGTTATGACAGGTTATCATGGAAGCTTAATTCGGTTGGGGATTTCTCTGTTCATTTGGCATACGAGTTTTTCGTTAAAAGTAATTTAGTAACACACAACCTCTCGACTGAGTCTGTGGCAGGTTTTAATCTTATTTGGAAGGCTTCTTCTCCTATTAAGACGGTGGTTTTTTGTTGGCGTCTGATTCACAATCGACTTCCATCTCGGGACAATTTATGTGCACGTGGCATTATTGCGTCTCCTCATGAAAAAGTTTGCCCCCTATGTTTTGAGGTTGAAGAAAATGTTCTTCATCTCTTATTTTACTGTCCCAAATCCTTATTTGCATGGAAGAAAATTCTTGATTGGATCGGGTGGTGGTTTCTTTGAACGGTTCTGTGGTTAATCACTTAAGGTGTTGGACTTCTTCTTTACATTCGGCTGGGGTTGCCATAAAAAATGCAGTCGGTTTATGGCTTATGATTTGTTGGAGCTTGTGGAGAGTTAGGAATAGTATTGTGTTTTCTGATGAAATTTGGTGTGATGATACAATAGTCCATAACATAGTCATTCTAGCTTGGAGGTGGATTGGGAAAAAACTTAATTTTACTTGTAATTATTATGGCTGGATCAAATCGCCGATAGATTTTTTGTAAGGCGAGTCCAAGGTTGGTTTTGTAGTTGGGTTCGGATACCCCTTAGTATCCTATAAATGAATTTTTTGCCTATTAAAAAAATTAATTTTATTTATTATAATTTTTTTATTTTGATTTATTTTAAAATTAGAACTGGACTTCCAGTTTGATTGGGCCTTGAGGGGTGTCAAAGATGGTGGCATACTGGTGAAGTAAGTCTTTAAGGTTAGGGTCAATGTTACTGTTGACTAGGTACTCTGTTTCGGTTGTGGTGTTTGGATCAGGTTTATCAAAGGAAGTAAGGTGAAGTGAATGGATAGAGTCAATGGCTTGGGTAAACATAAACCTACAAAACTGAGCATAAGATGCCGCAGTAGGGGTCATGGATGTAGAGCCGATGAGGGTGATCGGTTTGTTGTTATAGGTAAATTGGATGGACGGAATCGAATAGTCAAACAAAAAAGAACCCAAAGTTTGTAACCATTGAACTCCCAAGACAAGGTCTGCTCCATGAATAGGCAATATAAAAAACGAGATATGGAAATCTTGTTCAGCAATTCTCACCTCCACGTCGTGACAACACCCATTACATTGAATGGAGTCTCCATTTCCCACAATCATCAAGAAGGGAGTGTGTGCCACAACTGGAATGCCCAGAAACTCAGCAATCCTGGGTTGCATAATGTTGTACGAGCTTCCTGAATCAATTAGAATTGTAACGCCCAACTCCTTAATGTTACCATTCCTGAATCAATTAGAATTGTAACGCCCTCCACCACAGGTATAGCAACAGGTTCAACCTGCTGATCGAGCAACGCAGAGTCTAACTGTAGCAGAGTCGATGGTTCCGGGGGCGGCTCCTCCTCCGCCAAAAGCAGGTGAAATTGCTTCTTCTGATAACATTGACCAGGGCTGAACTTGTCATCGCAATTAAAACAAAGCCCTCTGCTACGCCGTTCTTGCATCTCAGTAGGGGATAACCGGAGAATAGGTATAGAAGACGGCGGAGGATGTCCTGCAGGACCGAGCAACGAGGGAGAGCTTGCACTTCGTGGCGGTCTTGCATAAGAAGGTTTATAATCTAGAATTTTTGCCTCAACCAACTTTGCCAATCCAATTGCTTGAGTAATGGAGTGAGGTTGCAAAATTGCAAGCTCACGTTGAATGTCCCAACACAACCCTGAATTAATGAAACAATTAAGCAAGGATTCGGCTGGAAGACCCAACACCCGATTGAAGATCGTCTCAAATTGTTGTTGATACTCTGTCACAGTGTCGGCTTGACGGAGTTTAAACAATGCAGCTTGATGATTAACATAAGAGGAAGGACCAAAACGTAACTCCAACGCACGAGTGAAAGCCGGCCACGTCGAGAGTTGTTGAGTGAAGTGGAGCCATTTGAACCACCCAAGAGCTGGGCCTTGCATGAAGAACGGAACCAAGGCGAGCCTTTGAGTATTCGGCGTGTTTGTGAGGTCGAAATACTGTTCCGCTTGAAATATCCACTCAAGGGGGTTGGAACCATCAAAAGGGGACATTCGTACCTTGGCAGCTCTGTGAACAGGGGTGGAAGGGACGGAACCACTACCGGAAGATTTGTGATTAAAGAACTGCTCTCGGAGGGTTGCGATTTCCGTTGCCATTGTTGTATATTGATGTTCAAAAGCCAGTTGCATTTCTTTCATCTGAGCTAACACATCTTCTGGTGTTATTTCAGAGTGATCGCCGCGAGACATGGTGAATGAGAGCACCAAAAATGATAGTTTGTTATCCTATCAGCTCTATTCGAGTTAGAGCGACTCCAGAAAAGAAGGAAGAGATTAGAATCCAATATAAAATTGGGAGAAAATGTTCGCTGCCTTTCCTTCACGAAAAAGAGGGTTATAAGGAAGAGGAAATCATTCTAACAAATTCCCTAGATTTCCGGATCACATGCCAATTGTTAACATGATTAAGTCATGTGGAAGCTTCTATTACATAATTAAAAAGAAAAGGAAAAGTGACGGCAGCACTGTAGAAATTTTTCTTAGGTAAAGTCTTGCATCCAAATGGGTGGCTTTTTAGCCCTTTGATTCTTTCTCAATATTGGGCCCATCCTCATTAGGCCCAATAGCAGAATTTTGGTTTGCTGGGTGCTCTGAACCCGTATCATGGACCTTTAAGTTTGAAAGATTTGCATTATTGTGGTGACTGGAAGGTACTTATTCCTACTAACAAAACATATACATCTATAATATGTGGTTATTGCAGAGAAGGAAATTTGACCTTATAGTTATGAAGTTTTCCCATAGGATGTGTTCTAGATTCTGTTCGTAAAGGGATTTTCATTATGATAAACAAACATAACAACTTATGCATTTCTTAAAAATATCTAAATGGTTATTGATTGGAAAAAAATCACTTTTTCATAATCTTTAACAGGCCTTAAATCATACTAGTAGTGTCGTGCCCATACTCCCATGCCTTCCCGACCCGTCTCCCACAAAGGGGATAATAGAAGCTTGTTTGTTTACTAGATATCTTGTTTTGGAGTGAAGCTTGACGATGTTGATATGCAGGAAACCCATAGGATTCAATTGAAAACGCTAGTATAGTGAATGGTGTGCATTAATGACCAATCATGTTCATATCTATATCCATTAGGCTTTTGATGAACTGATACATTGGAAAAGGAGTCATACAAGACATATCATAGAAGTAATTGAAAAAAATTACGACGACGTGCGTAGTCCCTAAATAAAAGATTTCGTTGAAAAAATTTATGAGAATTAAGAAAGTTGATTAGAATATTAATTTTATTGACTATTTTGTACTCCCTCCATTCCTTTTTAAGTGTCGTTTTAGAAGAATTTTTTTGTTTCCATTTAAGTGTCGTTTTATAATTTAATGTTATAATTTGTCAATTATGTCCTTACTTTCTCAATAACTCCACTCACATTTTTCATAAAATTAATTATTTTTTCAATTGTAGTTATTGAAAAAAAAGAGTGTATGGTTGAATTTATTTGAAAAGAGAAAATAAATGAGGGTATAAAAGGAAAATTAACTCTAAAAATCAACTATCTTGGTTGAACAGCTTAATGCTAAAACGACACTTAAAAAGGAACGGAGGGAGTATAATTTTATAAATTTATCTTTAGGAGAGAACAATATTTAATGTGTATGTAATTTTATTTAGGCAAAATATCCCTTTTAGATTCAGATTGATCTCTTAATTTTTTTTTATCAGATTGATCCCTTAACTCTTAAAACGTGTCATGTTAATCATTTTTGTTTAATTAGGCTTTTAATTTTTCTGTCGCTAATTAGACAAAAATGAATAACATGACACGTTTTAAAAATAATTAATTCACTTTGAAAGTTGAAAAAGATCTTATGAAAAAAGTATAAAAAAAAAATTCAACTAGGTGAATATAACATCAAAGATATATTTGATAACATGTAAAATCACAGACGAATCTTATTAACATTTTTGTAATTTTAGAAATCATTTTAAAATTTTGATAATGTGACCTAAGTTAATACAACTTTCAAGAAGTAAATTTTGTTGTGTGCCTCACAGATTCAAGGGTCAGATTAACAGAGTTTGCTCAATACCACTGTTCTTATGCCATCACTCTACTTTCTACTCATTGCATCACAATGCTTTCTCTTATACAAATATATATTACGAAATTCAATCATAAATTATTACTTTCTCTTATCATTTATAAGGTATAAATACATGTAACAAAAAAACTATAGTCAAGAGAAAAATTAATATGATTTGGTTATAGTGTCTGCATTTTCTTTATCTACTGGGAGTACACGGAGCATTAGACGAATCAATTATCGACAAATATATTCAAATTGTTAGACTGAAAGTGTTATCCAAAAATACAAGAAACAAGATAGAATCAAAACAAACGCGGAGTAAAATATTAGAGACTAATATACATAAATTAGAAAACCAAAACTATGAAAAGGACAGAAAATTAAGTTTGTGTATCGTATTGGCCACATAATTTTATTAGAAATAATATTATGTTAGATAATATTTTGAAATTAATACAAGAAAGAACAAATCTAATTGCAGATTCTACTATAAGAGCCAAGATACAAATACCATTCTTTGAATTTTAACGGTAAAGGACAATACGGATATTTCGGAGTTGATCAAGTTAGCTTCACCAATGGGCTAACATAAGATATGGAAATGTGATAGTCCAAACCAAAATGCACGGTCAATGATAGTGAACTTCAATAGAAAACTTTTTTTTTTGTTATTTGCACTACATACCATTTAGTATGGGTCTAACATTTCGTCCAAACTTCTCAGTCTAAAATATTAAGATACAATGGTCTTTGTGCGCTCTCTTGTTTTGTCATTATACTTTCTTTTCTTTTTTTCACTCTTCTCTTTCACATTTATTACATATTTTCCATTAACTCATCCAAAGTGTCATCAATATGAAAGCCATACCTTGTTGCAATTCAAGGAAGGCTTTAACATCAATAAGACTGCTTCTGATAATCCTCTCTGTTATCCTAAAACTGTTGAATAAACTTAATGTTTTGTTAGTGGGTCTTTATTATTTAGTTAGTGGAGAAATCTAGAGTTAGTGGAATACCAAAAGATAGTGGGCTATTATTAGCTTTTAATTGTTTGTTTGAATAGTAGAACTTTTGGGTCTATATAAAGACCAAGATTGTATTTCATTTCAACAAGAAGTACAAGATAAATATAGAATACTTGTGCAAAATACTGCTTCTGTTTTATCAAATTGGCATCAGAGCTAATGGCAAATACGATGAGTCAAATGCCGTTGTCGCGTTTAACGAAAGCAAATTACGAGAACTGGAGTATCCAAATGAAAGCACTTCTTGGATCTCTAGATGCGTGGGAGGTGACCAGGGATGGTTTTGCAGAACCAGCAGACACCACGGAGTATACGGCGGCTCAACAAAAGGCGTTGAAAGAGACGCGTTCGAAGGATAAGACGGTATTGTATATGCTGTTCCGAGCAGTTGACGAATCAGGCTTTGAGAAAATTGCCAGTTCGACTACGTCGAAGGAGGCTTGGGACACGTTAGAAAAAGTGTTCAGAGGAGCAGATCGAGTGAAGCAAGTTCGACTCCAAACTCTTCGTGGAGAATTGGAGAGGATGCACATGAAGGAGTCAGAGACTGTATCTGACTACATCACGCGTGTACAAACGGTGGTGAACCAACTCACTAGAAATGGCGAAGCAGTGATTGATGCACGAGTTGTTGAGAAGATTCTGAGATCTTTGACAGATAAATTTGAAAATATTGTGTGCGCAATAGAAGAGTCGAAGGACCTTTCGACGCTCTCAGTCGAAGAGCTCACTGGTTCTCTCGAGGCACACGAACAACGAAAGATAAAGAAGAAGGAGGAGGCAGTCGAAGAAGCAAATCAAATGAAGGAGTCAGTCAAAGACGAAAAGGTACTCTATTCTCAAAACTCTCGAGGAAGAGGACGTGGCCATGGAGGTCGTGACAGTGGTCGAGGTGGTCGAAGCAGCAACTTTGACAGAGGACACTCGAGCCAGCAAAATTGGCGTGGCAGAGGACGTGGTCAAAGAGGTGGTCGGTCGAACTACTCCAACGTAGAATGTTACAAATGTAACAAGCATGGTCATTTTGCGAAGGATTGCAACTCCTTCAAATGTTATAACTGTGGTAAAGTGGGACATCTTGCAAAAGATTGTCGAGGCGAAATGAAAGTCGAAGAAACAACCAATCTAGCTTTGGAAGTCGAAGCGAATGACGGTTTTTTGTTGATGACTCAAAAGGAAGAAGACACGGAGAATGACACTATGTGGTATCTCGACTCTGGAGCAAGTAATCACATGTGTGGTCACAAACACCTGTTTAAAGAAATGCAAAAGATTGAAGATGGTCATGTGTCTTTCGGAGATGCATCGAAAGTGAGGGTCGAAGGCAAAGGTACGATTTGTTACTTGCAGAAGGATGACTTGACTGGGTCAATCCAAGATGTTTATTATGTACCAGATCTCAAGACAAATATTTTGAGTCTGGGACAACTCACAGAAAAGGGTTACTCGATATTCATGAAAGATCGAATATTACACTTGAAGGACAAGTTAGGGCATTTGATTGCTCAAGTCGAAAAGGGGAGAAATCGAATGTACAATCTGAACTTGAGGAGTGTTCAAGGAAAATGTTTGCAAGTCAATGTCGAAGACAAAGCGTCGCTGTGGCATCAACGCTTTGGTCATTTACATCATGCTGGTCTGAAAAGATTAGCGAAGAGGAACATGGTACACGGGCTACTAGACATGGAATATGAAGGAAAGTTTTGTGAAGATTGTGTGCTTAGCAAACAAACAGGAACCTCATTTAAAAAGAAGGCAGAATATTAAGCTAAAGATATTCTCGAATTGATTCATACTGATATTTGTGGGCCAATCACTCCAGAATCTTTCAGTGGCAAAAGGTACTTCATCTCTTTTATCGACGATTTCTCACGAAAGACCTGGGTTTATTTCTTGAGAGAAAAATCTGAAGCATTCGAGGTGTTCAAAAAGTTCAAAGTGATGGTGGAGAAGGCAAGTGACAGACACATCAAAGCAGTTCGATCTGACAGAGGTGGCGAGTATACTTCGACAGCCTTTACGAAGTATTGTGAAGAGCAGGGCATAAGGAGATTTCTAACTGCGCCATATTCACCGCAACAAAATGGTGTAGCTGAAAGGAAGAATCGAACAGTTCTCGACATGGTTCGATCAATGCTTAAGAGCAAGAACATGTCGAAGGAGTTCTGGGCAGAAGCTGTACAATGTGCAATTTATGTTCAGAATCGATGTCCACATTCGAAGTTAGAAGACCAAACACCACAAGAAGTGTGGAGCGGACAGAAGCCAACAGTTTCTCATCTCAAAGTATTTGGTAGTGTGGCTTATCCACACGTACCAGATCAACGAAGAATGAAGCTTGAAGACAAAAGTCAGAAGTACATATTCATTGGCTATGATGAGAAGACGAAAGGGTACAGGTTATTCGATCCCATAAACAAGAAGGTGATGGTGAGTAGGGATGTTCGAATAAACAAAGCGACCAAGTGGGACTGGAACAGTTCGACAGAGGTTATTGTCGAAGCTGGATCAGTCGTTATACCAACAAGCATTTCGACAGAACCTGAAGATTCTGAAAATGAAGATGAACTTCGACAACCCAGAATGCGAAGTCTACAAGATTTGTATGATTCGACAAGTGAGGTACATCTTGTATGTCTTTTGGAAGATGCTGAAAATATTAATTTTGAAGAGGCCCTGCGAGACAAGAAGTGGAAAACTGCCATGGACGAAGAAATCAAGGCGATTAATCACAATGACACATGGAAGCTGGTCGAATTACCAAAAGGTAGTCAACCCATTGGTGTGAAGTGGGTATTCAAGAAAAAGATGAATGTCGAAGGCGAAGTGGAACGTTACAAGGCGAGACTTGTTGCGAAGGGATACAAGCAGAAAGCAGGAATCGACTATGACGAAATTTTTGCTCCCGTTGTAAGAATGGAGACAATTCGACTACTTATTTCACAAGCTGCTCAATTCAAATGGCCAATATTTCAAATGGATGTCAAGTCAGCGTTCTTGAATGGTGTGCTCGAAGAAGAAGTTTATGTCGAACAGCCACCAGGGTATATGAAAGCTGGAGAAGAGCAGAAGGTGCTGAAATTGAAGAAAGCACTTTATGGGCTGAAGCAAGCACCACGGGCATGGAATACACGTATCGACGCATATTTTAAGGAGAATAGGTTCAAGCAATGTCCTTATGAGCATGCCCTGTATGTAAAGAAGAATGAAGGTAATATATTGCTTGTTGCTCTCTATGTCGATGATCTTATCTTTATGGGGAGCAATATTCAGATGATAAAAGAATTCAAAGGTGCAATGACACGAGAATTTGAGATGACATACTTAGTTCTAATGAGATTCTTTCTTGGTCTGGAGGTTCGACAAGAAGAATCATGAATTTTTATTTCTCAAGAAAAATATGCAAAAGGAGTCTTGAAGAAATATAAGATGGAAGGTTGTAATCCGGTTTCGACGCCAATGGAACCAGGTGCCAAGCTATCGAAATTTGATGGGGGAGATCGTGTCGAAGTGAGCAAATATCGAAGCTTGGTAGGAAGTCTTCGTTATCTCACATGCACAAGGCCAGACATTTCGCTAAGTGTCGGAATTGTAAGTCGATTCATGGAGGAACCAGTCTATTCACATTGGAAGGCATTGAAAAGAATCCTTCGATACATCCAAGGAACTGTGTCACTTGGAATGTTTTATTCAAAAGCAGAAGATTACATGTTGATTGGTTATTCCGACAGCGATTGGTGCGGTGATATTGATGATCGAAATAGCACGTCTGGATATGTGTTCTTTATGGGAAACACTGCTTTTACTTGGCTTTCCAAAAAGTAACCAATAGTAACACTTTCGACGTGTGAAGCTGAATATGTGACAGCATCTTGGTGCGTTTGTCATGCAATATGGCTTAAAAGATTGTTGAGCAAGATGGAGTTAAAACAAGAAGGTGCAACCGTGGTACACGTGGACAACAAATTAGCAATTGAGCTAGCAAAGAATCCAGTGAATCATGAAAGAAGCAAACACATTGATGTTCGATTTCATTTCATTCGAGAACACGTGAAAGAAGGAAGTGTCGAATTGAAGCATGTGGCGAGCAAAGACCAAGCAGCAGATATCCTCACAAAGCCATTATCGAAAGAGCTTTTCGACAGAGGAAAGAAGATGATAGGCTTGGTGGATGGTAGAAACATTTAAGTTTACAGGGGAGTTTTGTTGAATAAACTTAATGTTTTGTTAGTGGGTCTTTATTATTTAGTTAGTGGAGAAATCTAGAGTTAGTGGAATACCAAAAGATAGTGGGCTATTATTAGCTTTTAATTGTTTGTTTGAATAGTATAACTTTTGGGTCTATATAAAGACCAAGATTGTATTTCATTTCAACAAGAAGTACAAGATAAATATAGAATACTTGTGCAAAGTACTGCTTCTGTTTTATCAAAAATAGCATCATGGAATGCAACCACTGATTGTTGCTCATGGGATGGCATTCAATGTGATGAGCACACAGTTCATGTCATTCACATTGATCTTAGAAGCAGCCAACTCTATGGTATAATGGATGCAAATAGCACTCTCTTTCGCCTCGTACACCTTCGACATCTTGATCTTTCAGACAATGACTTCAATTACACTCAAATCCCACCCAAGATAGGTGAGCTTTCATAACTAAGATATCTGAATCTTTCTCACACACTTCTTTTCGGCGAAATTCCACCACAAGTTTCACAGTTGTTCAAGCTGTTGTCTCTTGATCTAAGTGTCTATGCTACAACACTTTTTCAAAATAGTCCTGTTAATATGCTGCAACTTAAACAACCCATTCATAGAAACATAATTAAAAACTCAACAAAACTTGAGAGGCTCCTCCTTAACTATGTGACAATTTCATCTACTTTACCTGACATAATCACAAATCTAACTTCGTTGCAAGCACTTTCTCTTAAACATTCCGAATTGTATGGTGAATTTCCAGTTGGAGTATTTCATCTTCCAAACTTGAAAATTTTAAATTTGAGATTTAATCCAAATCTGAATGGCAGGTTGCCCAAATTTCAGTCTAGTTCACTCACCAAGTTATACCTTGATAAGACAGGTTTCTATGGTACACTTCATGTATCCATAGGAAAGCTTAGTTCTTTAAATACCCTATCAATTAAAGATTGCATATTTTCTGGGTATATTCCTTCTTCACTAGGAAACCTCACACAACTCAGGCAGATAACCCTTCAACATAACCAATTTGGGGGAGACCCTTCTGTATCCTTGTACGTTGGTTTCAATAAATTTACTTTTGAGACCATCTCCTGGATAGGTAAGCTCTCATCACTAGTTAACTTGGGTATATCCTCTTTAAATATTGACAGTGACATCACATAATCTTTTGCAAATCTCACCCAACTATCGAGGTTTAGTGCACAAAATAGCAATATAAAGGATGGATTTCCATCTTGGTTGACAAACCTAACAAATCTGAATTCCTTGAATTTAAAAAGTAATTTTTTTGCATGGAAAGTTGGAGCTTGATATGTTTTTGAAGCTCAAAAAGCTAGTTTTCCTTGATTTATCAATCAACAAATTGTCATTATTCAATGGAAAAAGTTCTTACAATGCAACCAATTCTCCAATCATGTTCTTAGGTTTGGCATCATGCAATATAGTTGAGGTTCCAACATTTATAAGAAATCTCACTGAGGTGGAATATAATCAATTGGCATACAACAATATAACATCGGTACCTAGTTGGTTGTGGAGAAAATCAAGTCTACATTGAACGGAGAAATATCCCCATCCATATGCAATCTCAAATCACTCATCCTTCTTGATTTATCATTCAACAATTTAAGCGGCCATGTTCCATCATGTACAGGGAACTTTAGCCGATATCTAAATTTTCTGTATATACAAGGGAACAAATTGTCTGGTCTCATTCCTCAAACATACCTGATGGAAAATACCCTTCAGATGATTGATTTAAGCAACAATAATCTTCAAGGTCAATTGCCAAAAGCTTTGGTCAATTGTGGATTGCTAGAGTCCTTTGATATTAGTCATAACAATATCAACGATTCGTTTCCATTCTGGTTGAGAGATTTACTTGAATTGAAAGTATTGGCTTTAAGTAACAAGTGATCCAGAGTTGGAAAGCAATGAAAACTTCAAACACAAGTGAATTACAGTATGAACCAATGTCATCATACGTTACTGGGCCCAAGTCATTTAAATTTGAAGTGCAAAATAATAATCCTTATTCGCTCACTGTGAGATTTGGATCGAACTCTAGTTTTAAGCATGAGGTCGAAGTCCGTTCGCATGCTGCTGTCGAAATAATACATGTTGTAGTCGAAGGTTGTTCTAACATGTATTAGTTAATATTGCTAGGGTTGTTAGCATATTGAATTGGGCCTTGTGTTAAGGATCCAATTGTTTAAGTTAGCTTGTACCCTAAGTTAGCTTGTAATGGGTATTTTGTTAAAAGCCCATTAGTTTAGTGTGCTAGGTTTTATTATAAATAGCATGCTAGTCTCTCATTCCAGAGTGTGACAAAACCTAATTAGGGTGAGAGTGGTTAGTTTGTTATTCTTGTATACTTGTAATCCTTGTTTTAAGGAGAAAGGAAAAAATAACAGTTTTATAACCAATCCTTGTTGTTTTTACTCTTGTTTTACCCGTTAACCCTAACCCTTGTGTGTTTCTTGCCTATAAAGAAACCGTTAATATTTTGTTTCAAGGTATCTGATTCACAACACTCACAATGTTAAACAAAGGGCATACCATGGTTTTTGAGAAGCTTCAAAATTTTTATAGCGTGATAGCTATTGATATATCAAGCAACAAAATCAGTGGAGAGATACCAAAAGTCCTAGGTGACTTGAAGGGTCTTGTTTTGCTCAACTTATCAAATAACATCTTTACTGGGAGCATTCCATCTTCCTTAGGGAAGCTTTCAAACCTGGAAGCATTGGATCTTTCTCTCAACAATCTGTCAGGGAAGATTCTGCAACAGTTGACTGACAACTCACCTTTCTGGAGTTCTTTAACGTGTCCTTCAACAATCTCTCAGGTCCTATACCTCAGAATAAGCAATTTTCAACATTCTAAGGTGATTCATTTGAGGGTAACAAAGGTTTATGTGGGGATCGATTGCTGAAGAAGTGTTTAGATCATGCAAAGCACTCATTTTCACCACCTACTACCACTGATGATGATAGTGACTCGGAATCTTTCTTTGAAATTGATTTGAAAGTAAGTCTGATTGGGTATGTAGGCGGTCTTGTTGCTGGAGTGGCATTGGGAACCCGTTACAGTTCACAGGTACTTAGGTGGCTTAAAAGGTTCTTTTGAATTAGTGTTTAGATCATGCATGACACTCATTTCTTCTGTTTTTTTCATTACCATCACTGTTTTTATTTCCTTTTATTGTGATTGTCTCTTGTAAAAGTGTGCTTTGTCTGAAATTTATCGGTTGTAAGTTTGAAATATTATGAAAAAGTATTAAGTTCAACAAATGAATTTTTAGCTAGTGTAAAATGCAAGTTTATGTCTTTTGAAAATAATATACAATATTAGACTGGAGATATTGGGTGCATCTTTCTTATGAATATAAGTTTTCTGTTTGATCCGTGGATTTATCTTTGCGCCAAGTTGCCGAAGGTACGGTCAAACCAACTAAGAATATATATAGTACAACTTAATAGTTTTGTCACAGGTAGGTGGATTAAAAACATTTTACACTGTTAATTTTTTTTTGTTAAGAACCAGCATGTTACGGGTTGATGATTTAGCAGACGATTCATCAACTTTTTCGTAAACAATTTTGGCACAAAAATTTATAAATAGTTTTAATAGTTAATACAATTCACATAATTTAGTCCAGATAATTAGCCACCTAATCCAAGCTACGACATATATGGTATTTAATTTGTCTCTAATCTGTGTTTGATAGAGATTCGCTTCAAATTAGCTACGAGTTTGGTCGTAGCTAATTGTAGATTTTCTTGTGCTGATTACATCTTCCAAACTTGAAATTTTTGAATCAATGATTTAATCAAAATCATAATGGTAGGTTTCCTGAGTTTCAGTCTAGTTCACTGACAAGGATGTCAATTCATTGATACCTTTTCATAAATGAATTACAGTGAACTAGACTGAAACTCATGACGTCACTATTGAAAGGTTTTAACTTAACACCCCACATTTGTATATGACATCTCCTATTTAGAGAACTTTTATTTTATAAAAATCAGATTTTTTTTAAACTTACCTGTTTTTATCTGAATTTTGTGGTATATATTTGTTTTTTTTTTAATTTTCCCTTTTTTTACTGGAATTTTCTGAAGTTTCCGGTAGAAAATGAAAATATTCGTAAAATATTGAAGAATATTGGAATTTTCATAAAAATTCAAAATATTTCAAAATTTTTTTTACAATACCAAAAATTTCAAAATTTTCGGTAAACTACAACAGTTTTCGAAATTTTAGGTAGTATTAAAAAATTATTTTTTATTGAATATGAACTACCGAAAATTTCACTTTAGTTCAATTTCCCGTATAAAATGGAATATTTTTTTGAGTTAAAAGAAACATGCCTTTTTTCTTCTGTATTTATCATTATCATCACTGTTTTTATTTCCTTTTATTGTGATTGTCTCTTGTAAGAGTGTGCTTTGTTTGAAGTTTATCGGTTGTAAGTTTGAAATATGATGAAAAAGTATTAAGTTCAACAAAGGAATTTTCAGGCAGAGTAAAGTACAAGTTTGTGTCGTTTGAAAATAATATACAATGTCAGATTAGAGATATAATTTTTCTGTTTGATCCATGGATTTATATAACAAGAGAAGTTCTAATCAAGTTTTGTTGGGGGATAAACCAAATTTCGAACATCTTATGTTCAATATAAAAAATTAAGATCTTGAAAGATTTGAACAAGCCTATGTAGGGATTGTGGAGGTTCCGGGCTCTTCTTATGAAATTCAAGAGACGTTACATAAAGAAGGTTACTTTAGAATCAAATCCACCCCCTTAGAAGCTAACCTTGTGTTGATAGAAGAAGAAGTTATGGGAGATGTTAAGAAACTGGTAGAGGAGGAAGTTGAGTGGATCTCTAAGTAGTTTTCTGATGTTCATCCTTGATCCCCCGTTGACGTAGATAAAGAGAGACTGACTTGGGTGAATATCTTCGGGTTACCATGTCACGTATGGGGAGATAGTTTCTTTGGGTTTTTGGCAAATAGAATAGGTTATTTTGTCAAAGCAGATGAAGAAACTCAAAAACATGTTAAGTTGGATGTAGCTCGCATTCTCATCAGGACTAAGTTTGCAATGAACCTTAATGAAGTGTGTAATATTGAAGTCAATAAACACATCTTTCGTATAAAAATAGTGGAAGAACCGTTTGGTTTCTGTAACAGAAAGTCTTGTTTATTCAATGATTCTTCTGCTACAGATAGTTCGAAGGTGGAATCATCATTTGTTGGTATGGAAGAACTATTTTTTGGTAGTGAATACTCAGAGGACAATAAATTTTGTGTGGTTGATAAAGCTGACGATGGAGCTGCCCAGACCTTGAACAGGATGGATTCTGATACAAAAGTAACTGACACACCATGTGCTAAGGGTGACTTTTCTCTCAAAAAGCTAGGGTTCATTGAGGAAGATAGATTGGAGGGTCGAAAGGTGTCTATAGCTTGTGCCCATAATATTAGTAGCAGTCTGGATGCTAGTATTAGCCTGTTAGACGGAAAGGAAAAGGCTACTCTGCATCCTACTGCTGATACTTTGGCGCAGGTACAGGGCTCAGGTCACGTGATTCCTTAGAAAGTAATTGACCTGGGTATTAGCATCAGTCATGACGAGGTGTTCAAGATAATAATAAAGGTGGAAGAACTAGTAAGGCACACGGCTTGAGACCTGAAAAGTTTGGTGGGCCCACTCTTATTGATCCTGGTCAAAGCAGCAAACCTATTAGGAAAAAGAAGCTTTTAGATGAAATTTATCAGAACCTTAAAATTCCTTTTGCTCCATCGTTTTACTCAACATTACTACAGGCTGATAAATTTCCTCACACGCCATATAATAAGGTGGTTACGAACTTAGAGGGACTTGATAGTGAGGGAGAAGAAAGTATGGATTCCATTTCTAAAATTTCTGATGGTGTATCTGGTGCTAGATCTGGTTCTATAGGAGATAAAGAGGTTCACGAGAGTAGTTCCAGGATCAAGAAAAAACTTGCAGACTTACCTATTAGGGTTTGGGATTCTATTAAAAGGTTAGGGGTAGAAGCTGATGAAGACGACGAGGCGTTCGAATCTATTATTCGTTCAATAGAAGCGGAGGATTTAATAACAAAGAAAGGAAAGAAGGCGGTAGCTACGGTTCCTCCATGAATTTTGTCACATACAACATAAGAGGGAGTGGGAACAAGGCTAAGGTTAGGAAAATTCGTAATACGTTGTCAACTGGGGGGGCTGATCTCGTATTTCTTCAAGAAACTAAATGTGCTCAGATGAATGATGCTTTGGTCAGAAATATCTGGGGTAATTCTAATTGTTCTTGGTCTGCCTCAAACGCGGAAGGTTTATCAGGTAAAATCCTTACTATATGGAAGACTGATTTGTTTCAACCGGTATGTAGTTATAGAGGAGAGGGTTACCTTGGCTTAAAAGCTATTTGGAAAGAGAAAGTATGTTATTTCTTTAATATTTACTCATCTTGTAATAATATACATAAAAGACTTCTCTGGAGTAACATTCTGCAGCTAAAATCAAAATTGGAAGTGGGGGAATGGGTCATCGGAGGCGATTTTAACGCTGTAAAGAATACGAGAGAAAGGATAGGTAGAGGTACTTTTAACAGGATGATGACTGAGTTCGCTGATTTTATTCAGTTAACAGGTTGCGTAGATCTTCCTATCACTGGTGGCAAATTCACCTAGTTTGGTTCATCTGGGAGAGCTTGTAGCAGAATTGATCGCTTCTTGGTTTCCTATGGGCTTTTAGCAGATTGGAACATGGCTTGTCAGAAAGTTGGGTTAAGGGATATCTCTGACCATCAGCCGGTTTGGATATCCGTCAGAAATACTAACTGGGGTCCGAAACCGTTTAGATTCCTCAACTACTGGTTCCAGCATCCTAGTTTTCTCAAGTTCGTCAAAGAGGTGTGGGAGTCAGAATCGTTTTATGGTAGCCATTCGTATATTTTATCCAACAAACTTCAACTATTGCGCTCAAAGTTACGGGTGTGGAACAAATATATGTTTGGATAGGTGGATACAAAAATTATTGAGAATACGGAAATATTGAATGACATAGAAGAAGTTTTGGATGAGAATGATTGTTTGGGAGGATCTCAAGATCTCCTCAATCTCAGGATGGCTGAAGATGATTTGTGGAAGCATATGAGGATCAAGGAAAGTCTCCTCCTGCAAAAGTCTCATTCTAAATGGATTGAAAAGGGTGACATTAATACCAAAATTTTCCACGCTGCCATTAAACAACGCAACATCTCGAACAATACTTCAACGGTAACGGTCAACGATCAGACTTTTGAAGATGTGGTTGGGGTGAAACAGGCTGTTGCTAACCACTTTGAGAAACGTTTCCAATTTATCCGTAGGGCGTTACCATCTATTAGGAATGAACAATTCAAAGTCCTATCTGATGCTAACAGGCTTGCTATTGAAGAACAATTTGGGGCGGAAGAGATTAAGAATGTCGTGTTCCAATGTAATGGGGACAGATGTCCAGGTCCGGACGACTTCAATTTGAAGTTTTTCCAAATATGTTGGGAGATTGTGGGATTGGATTTTACAAAGTGTGTTCAAGAATTCTTTGATCTAGGAAAGTTCCCGAAGGTTTTAGCTTCCTCCTTTCTTGTGCTAATTCCTAAATGTGACCAGCCGGACAATCTTGACGAGTATAGGCTGATAACTCTCATTGGCTGTGTTTATAAAGTTGTAACCAAACTGATGGCTGGTAGACTTAAGCTTGTGTTAGATACAGTTATTTCACCATCTCAAACGGCATCTATATCGGGAAGGAATTTACTAGATGGTGTGCTGATTTTAAACGAAGTGGTTGATTTTGCGAAAAGGAGTAATAAGAAAAAGCTGGTTCTTAAAGTAGATTTTGCAAAAGCGTACGACTGCGTTGCATGGCAATACCTTCGTAACGTCATGAATTTGATGGGTTTCGGAGATAAATGGATGAATTGGATAGAGGGCAGCGTGTTCAACAATTTTATGTCAGTTCTTATCAACAGAAATCCTACTCGTGAATTCAAAGTTACAAGAGGGTTAAGACAAGGTGATCCTCTATCACCTTATCTTTTTACAATTGCGGCAGATGGATTAGCGGTTTTATTGAAAAGGGCTTCAGATTGTCAGTTTTTTAGTGGGTTCCAGTTGGATCATAATGTCTCTTTCAATCTTCTGCAATATGTCGACGATACCATCATTCTTGGAGAAGGCTCTTGCAATAATTTATGGGCAATCAAAGTTATTCTTAAGGGCTTCCAATTGGTGTCTGCCATGGATATTAATTACAGCAAAAGCAGTCTCTTTGGGTTTGACTTGGATCAATCTTGGTTGAGGGCTGCAGAAAGTTTTTTGGGGTGTAGAACACAAACGACTCCTTTCAAATTTCTTGGAATACAAATTGGAGGAAACCATAAACTAGTTTCCTTTTGGCAACCGGTTATTGATAAGTTCCAAGCGAGACTTTCTTCTTGGAAAGGTAGACTTAAGTCAATGGGGGGAAGGACTACGCTCGTCAAATCGGTTTTGGCTAATTTATCTATTCACTATATGTCCTTCTACAAGATGTCGTGTAAAGTCATTCGAATCCTCACAAATCTACAACGAAGATTCCTATGGTCGGGTTCTACTGTCAAAAAAGGTATGGCCTGGATCAGTTAGAGTATGGTGTGCAAATCTAAGGAGGAAGGCGGCCTCGGTATTATGGATTTACGCCGTTTTAACATTGCTCTCCTCACTAAATGGTTGTGGAAGTGTTCCCAACAAAATGGCAGCTTGTGGCATAATATTCTGGTGGGTAGGTATGGTAAACATTTTAACCAAGATCTGATCCAAGGTGAGCTCCCTAAATATATTGTTCCTGCTTCTCTATGGTGGCGAGATTTACGCACCATTTCCCGCTGTTTTGGATCTGTGTCCTTCTTTGGCTTATTATCTTTTAAAGTTAATAATGCACAGTCCTTTTCGTTTTGGCATTCTCCTTGGTTGGGTAGAGATCGTTTATCCTCTATGTTTCCGGACTTATACCGTGCTGCGATTCAGTGGTATTCCAGTATTACGGATAATGGCGTCTGGGCTGGCGATCAATGGACCTGGAACGTCTGTTTTGATAACAGCATTGTCTTATCTAGTTTTTGGCACGACTACGAATGTCTGTTGCAGCGTTTGACAGAGTTTTCATTGAACAAGGAGGCGGAAGACTTCATGGTATGGCCTTTTCATTCATCAATGGAGTACACAGTACAATCTGGATATCAATATTTGAAAGAAAACTTTCTGCCGCCTATTGTTCCAAACTGCTCTGGGGCTGTTTTTAAGTTGTTGTGGGCTGCTACTTCGCCCTTAAAAACAACCTTGTTTGGGTGGCGATTTCTACATAATAGATTACCAACTCGAGATAATCTGTTCGACAGAGGTATAATTTCCATCCCTCATGAAAAAGGTTTGTCCCTTTTTTTTCTTAGCACACGATAGTGCTTTCCACTTATTGTTCCTTTGCCATAAAAGTCAGTCTATGTGGGTGAAAATCTACAATTGGTTGGGACTGAAATTTAATCCTAGCGACGGTATTACTGGACACCTTAGAGGCTGGATGCAGGGCTGCTTATCTCGAGACGTCAATCATAAAAATGCAATGGGGCTATGGTTGGTTGTAGGTTGGTGTTTATGGAGTTATAGAAACAATATCATGTTTAACGATGGAATTTGGGATGGAGATGAGGTAGTGCATAAGATTATTCTTGTATCTTGGTGGTGGATAGGGAACAAATTTAAGAAATCAGTTACTTGTAACTACTACGAATGATTTAAGGCACCGTATGAATTTTTGTAGACTTCTTTGTTAGCTTTTTGGTCGGTGTCTATTTTTTTGTAAGTGGGTTAGGATTCCCCCTTATATCCTCTGAATATACTTGCTTATTGAAAAAAAAAATTAATTGCGACAAGTTGAACTCTTGTGTTTCCAACAAGAAGATATCAAGAGAGTCATAGATATGAATGGGATACAAGAATATGAAATCGAAGGTAAGGTCAAACCACCTAAGAAGCAGGAATCTAGTACAACTTAATAGTTCGGTCACAGGTAGATGGATTAAAAACAATTTACAATGTTTAATTTTTTTTTTGTTAAGAACCAGCATGTTACGAGTTGATGATTTAGCAGACTATTCATCAACTTTTTTTTAAACAATTTTGACACAACTTTATAATCAGTTTTAATAGTTAATACAATTAACATATGTAGTATATTATGTTGAGTAAATGGATAATGAACATGATAATTTGTTGCAACTCATTAATCGTCCGTTGAAAATAATTAAGTAATTAACCATACTTTTGAACATCTTTAACTACAATTTTAAATGTTTAAATATATATGATATTCACTAACCTTAAATCCTACTAAACCTTTTCGATGTGTGACTTCTTTTTCTATATGCGCAGCCTACCTTCCTATATTAGAACTCACATTTTACTATCTAATATTTTTGCATAACTATCAACTGAATTGACTTAAATTATCAACTAAGTAGACTTAACGAAACATATTAGTGGTATTGCTATCACCTTGCAATCAAAGTTGTCAGAATCGAGTTTTAACCTTAATTTGTTTTGAATAGGTAAAATAAAAACGTAGAATCATAGAGTTTACGTCATATTATATATATATATATATATATATATATATATATATATAGGGAAATGCTACCATACACCCAAAATTGGTGGACCCTATACAAAAATACACTACATCTATTTTCTTTCTATTTTTTCTTCATCTTTTTAATGTGGGTCCCACCCAAAATTGATGGGCCCCACACAAAAATACACTAAGGTGTATGTTGCTAATGCACACCTACATGGGTGTGCATTAGCATAACCCATATATATATATATATATATATATATATATATATGTGTGTGTGTGTGTGTGTGTGTGCGTGTGTGTGTGTGTGTGTGGAGAACTACATCTTACAAAAATGTAATAAACCAAAAAAAAAAGAAATTGTGTCGCATACAAAAGCCAAATTCTTTTAAAAATGGTACATTTAACCTTGCTTATCGGTAGTCAAAGCGTAGTAGTGGGTGATGAACGATGACCGACATCACAATGGCGATGAAGGAATGATGTCGAGAGTAGTACCTTAGGGTTCAAAAGTTTTTAATTTTCAATGCTCTGATAAATGAAAATTCTAATGTCTAATGAAAAAATAGGTTACTTAAAATGAATAAAATAATAAAGTGGGAGAAGTTTAATTGGGCTGGATTTTTTAAAACTTCGAGAAAAAAAGGTAAAATTAAGTCAAAGAGTAAACTGCAAATATTTTACACGATTTTACAGATTTCAGAGAGATTTAAATCGTGTAAAATCGTTGCAGTATACGATTTAACACCAAATGCCGACCTAAAAACGTAAAATCTAAGATTGTAGGTTTTAAATCGCGATTTTAACAACCTTGCTTGCAACACTCCTACTTTAAATTAAATTTAAAAGGAAATGTCATATACTTGTGATTGTGATAGCTATAGCAAGCTATACGAAGAACTACGTAATATTGTTTGGGATTGCTTAGAGAATTACTTATACGTAAGCACTTATTTATGAATGCTTAAGGTACGAGTTCTTAATGAAATTGTTTATCCAATCAAGGTCGTTGTAAATAGAGTAGAGACGTGTTATGTATCACTGCTTGATGCAATTCTTCAAATATAAACATTAACAACTTTGAGTTTCCAATTTTTCATGTAAAGGAACCAGGAAAAGAAGTCTTTAACTGCTCTGTTTGTGGATCTTCTAGGCATACAATTTATGGTGACTTTTTTTCTTAAATAAATTGATTCTAAATGCAGATGCATAATATGTAGGAATTAATTTATTAATCCATTAAAAATGACTCATGTAAATTAAAGATTGACTTAAATAAAAGATATCTTAATGCGATGTATGATCCTTTGTGAACCTCCATAACCACATGATCAGGGCCCTTGTACACGTATTTGTATAAATTTTTGATGCTTTTAATGCTACTGCAAATCTCTACATTGATGTGACAGTCATACTTTAATAGTAACCAAGGGTTATAAGGAACCACCCACCTATTATCGACATACCTACCTCTACCTAACGATACAGGTTCATCAAACCTTCTCTTATACTCAGGATATGAGTCAGTGCCTTGACGTGTTTCATCCAAGAATTGTTTGGGATACCTTTTTTTTTACAATGCCCGTCTTTCATACATGGACACTTTCGGTTGATTATGCCGCAAGGTCCGTAGATCATATGCTTTACAACTGCTTCATGCAATTGTGGTTCACATTCTAATTTGGATATTTCTTCTCTCACCACACTATCATATTCTTCTGGGTCACGCAATTTGTTGTTACTTTCTAAGACCAACAACATATGCACATGCGACAATCCTCGTTTTTGAAATTCAGTGACATACATGTAGCTTTTAACCTTTCCCAAGACTCCTTTGTTAAGAACATCATCCTTTAATTGCTTGAATTTCGAACGAAATATTCTTGTTAGTAAATCTGGACGATCTTGTGGTGCTTGAAAAGGCAAAAGTTCTGATGTTATTTCACTCCAAGAAGGATTGCATGTCATTGTCAAAAAAATATATGGTTTACCGCCATTAAGAACAATAGTCATGCCATCCTCATAACGTTGTGTCATGTCTCGACGACCTCCAATAAATGATGATGTCAATATTGTTCTTTTCCCAATGTTTTCTATGGTGATTCATGAAATGCATTAGTTTTAGAATACATGAATGGTTATCATTATAAGTAAAACTACGTAGAAATCTAAAAAAATATATTTATGCTACATTATTTAGTACCTACATTAGTTTCACCAATATGAAAAGCATCATGTAAAAATTGGTACACTTCAGCACGTATATCACTTTGGTGCTCTTTAATCCACCTTAACCTCCCTGATTCAATTTTGACATAATTGTCTAAAACATATTGTTGCAATAGTCGACCCACATTTAGCAACATTGATTGATCATTTGGGAGAATCTACGATTGATTGAAAAACATGTCGGCGTTAAGGTGTAATGTTTTTTAAACTATGCTTATCTAAGTATATTATCTACTAAAACTAATTTAAATTTACCTGAAGCATGTAACTGTAATATGCTCGATATGACACTCTTCGTCCATTACAATTTGTTATGTTAACGTCCCAACCATGTGTCCCAAATGGAAACAATATAGGATATTGCAAGGGATGATAATATTCCTTAGTCTCTTGAACTTTCTTTAGATTTAGATCATGATGAATGACATTAATATCCCTTCCATATTCCATAGAATATGAATCTCCTCCAACAATAATTGCCGCAACTTGTTCTGCAGTTGGAAGATTATATTGATGGTGATTACTTGGATCCTCTTTAAGTATGAGGCTACATTCACCGATATTTGGAAGTAGTAACAGTTTCCTGAACCTAATTACAAAAGGATTAAACTGATGAAGCATTTTTTGTAATTTGTAAACTACATTTTGGTGGAGTTGTGGATTTTCTTGCATTCTATTATGTAGCTCATTATCTGTGTCGTAGATGTATAGCTGTAAGAAACGCGGCCTGACACCCTAATTTTGATAGAAACCTCCTATGTTATGGTAAAAAGCACATTGAGCACGAAATGTATATATACCACAACCAGATGCAAGAATATTCTCATCAACGTGAACACCAATTGAAGTGAACGAGAACACATGGTTGTAACTTCGAATATGTTGCCTAAAATGCTTTCCGTCTGCTGAATTATCCAAAAATAATTATTGCAATTCTAATGGAGCATTAACTTGTGAAAATGATAACTTTCCACCAGTACAACACGTATCACGTAATTCATGATGAAACAATTTTGAATTGCAATGTCTACAGGTAATTGGATTAGGCAACCAGGATTTTGCCATCATCGTATTATTTTTGAAATTTTGAGCAATATTGTATCTTGCTCGAAAAGCACATCCTGATTCTACAGGCAGGAGTTTGATATTGATTACTAAATTCGCTTCAATCAGAAGATTTAGTCACTAATTCGCTTTTAGTGACCGATTTAGTGACCGAAACATTTCGGTCACTATGGCCACCGAATTAGCAACCAAAATTTAATATCTATGAGTAAATTTTTAGAGGTCACTAAATGAAAATTAGCCACCGATTTAGCGACCAAAAATTTGTGACCAACTATTCGGTCTCGAAAAAATGTTTTAATACAATATTTAGTTTATATAAAAAATTTAGAGACCAAAATTTCGGTCACTGATATTTTTGTTGTTTTTTTTTCTTTATTTTTTAATCCTCTTTAATATGTTACTATTTCTCTCCCAATCTTTTTAAAGATTTTAATTCTTTTTTAATAAAAGATTCTTCTTTTTATTGTTTTAACAAATAATACATATAATTATATAAATAGTTACGCTTTTTTATTTTTATATATGCATAAAAAGTGAATTTTATTTTCATTATGCAATTTTTATATGCGCATAATGAAATTCCATTAATAAAATTAAATTTTATTTTCATTACATTCAATTAAATTAAATAATAATTAGTAATTTTCTAAATATATATTTTTTTTATATTTTTTATATGTATATATATTTAAATATAGAGAATATAACAAATGATGTTAAGTGGTCTAGTGGTAAGACATAATTAAAATAGCTGGAGGTAATGGGTTCGATTCCCAAGTCTGGCACCTTTTTATTTTATTTTTTGAAAAAAAAACACAAAAATCGGTCACTAAATTCGGTCACAAAATCGGTCTCTAAATTTCGGTCACTAAGTTCGTCGTAAAAGCTTAGCGACTAGCACTTTTACAACCAAAAAATGATGGTCTCTAAATTGGTCGCAAAACACTTTAGTGACCGATTTTTAAGCTTTTTCGGTCTCTAATTCGGTCACTAAAAGCAAATTTTCTAGTAGCTAATTTTCAACTTTGTGTCACGTGAGTATAAGCTACATTATTTTGCACAAAATGTTTATGAACATACCTTGGGGACGACATGATGATGCACCATTATCTCTGACTTCCATGTTAACATCTGATATTGCTGCATCCTCCAAAGCTTCATCAACATCCATATTATCTGATACAAAAATAATAATTAACATATATACATGTGTTAAAATCATTGCCCGCATACCTAGAACAATATCCCTTAATACCTGTATCGGATTGACTATTGTTGATCCGTTGATTAGGTGATGTGCAATTACGATCTGTGGGTTTAAATACATAAAATGAGAGATGACAAATAAACAATATTATACAATGTACGATATAATGTTTATATTAATTGATCATCACCAACCAAGTACAACATCATTAACATGTGTATTTCTACTTGGGTCGGCTTCATTGTCATGAGTTCCTTGAAAGTGTGATCTTGAAAAAGTCATATTTGTAAAATATTGAAATGGAACTCTCGTCTGACTGTTTATAGTGCGAGATGTTTGAGCTTGTTTATCTTGCTCTTTCTGCTGCCTATAATTGTCACGTCGTCTCGATAAATGGTTTTCTCTTTGCTCGATGTTCATATCTTGTCTCCTCTTCTTTTCATTTTATGCAATTCTTGGCCTCTATTGTTGACTTTATATTTGACGGGTATTATTTTCCATTTTATTAATATAACTGCCAAACACGTATGTAATTTATAAGCAACATAATTTCACTAATTATGCTGAAAAAATAGCGGTAAATATAGATAGGATTTAAAATAAATATATTTTTTTTTGGAAAAAAAATCATTTATAAAAATAATATTTGTAAAACATATGCTAAAAATATATATTTAAACTAAAATATGAAAAAGACGAAAAAGAAATGGGTAAACAATAAAAGAAAACATAAAATATGTTGGACAAATAAATGAAAAGATTATATATTATATAAACATTAAAATGTAAAATGGTGTAAGAAATTGAGGTAATGTAACTTAATTATATGAAAAAAGAGTACTACCAAAAAAAATTTATATGAAAAACTGAATTAATTTAATTTATAGATAAATTATAGATATAAATTAATTTAAAAATATATTGAGAAAAGATAGTGTTTTAATAAATGGAGTTTAATATATTTCACCGTGTTCCAATTATCCATTGTAATCTCATAGTAATATTTCCATGTTACTTCCAATCATTTTGTATTTTAGTTAACTCATAATGTTATTGCATCAATATTCAATATTCCTAAAGGATAATCATGTAATTAAAACAGAGATGAAAGATGAAATTGTCAGAAAAATTATTACGGACACTTATGAGACACCAATTTTTTTAGAATTTAATTGTATATACTGACAGTGTAAAATAAGTTTAGGGTTAAATATGTTTAAGGTCCCTATAAATATCCCAACTTTGAGGATTGTTCCCTCAAAATATTTCCTTCAAACATTGATCCTCCGAAAGTTTTCCGTCCCCAACTTTAGTCCCTTCCGTTAATTTCAACTAACGGAGGGTGATGTGGCACGCCAAGTGTGTTATTATGACTTGCCAACTGTGTAATCTTACTTATCCATGTCTGAATTGAGTTTTGACTTTATTTCTACTCACATATGACTTCCACGATCTAAATAAAAAACCCTAATCTTATTTTTCCCAAAATCGTTCCTCACTCTTCATCTCTTCTCTCGTCTCTTTCATTCTCCTCTCGTCTATCTCATTCTCCTCATTCCATTTCGCCATGTCTTCTTCATCCAGGGTTAGCAATTTCGTGTCACAGCATTCCAAGATTGCTACTATGTCACATTCAATTATTTTTATCATTAGAGTTCCCAATGTTTTTAAAACTAAATGGACAGTTCAACCAACAGAACTGTGAACTGGCATTGTCTTTGGTTGGAACCCTGTCCTGTCCCGGTTTAAGCAGTTTAAAGCAATCTGAAACATGACTCAGATCTCACCAGTTCGATATCCGGTTTGGTTTTAGAACATTGGATAAAACAACATAAATGTGCATTACTTGTTGTCATACTTGTTGTGCATTTACTTATGTTGGTAATGTCCACATTCTGCAGAGGCCGACAGATATAGTTAAAAGGAAGAGACCATTTGCTCTTTGGTACTCGTACACAACTATTGAGCAGCTACTGTACCAACTTGAAGAATCAACCAGAATGGGTCACATGGTAGATCACTGTGACAAACTCAAAAAGATGTTACATGGTTCTTTGCTGAATCATCTGAAGATAGTAATCTCAATGTCTTTTTCTTAGAAATAATAATCTTGCTTGCATCATTGTTCTTATCAGTCTGTTTGTCACGACTTTTCAGTTGAAGGTTGACTCAGACGATACAATATCTGCAACTTCTTGAACTCTACTTGAGGTCGTAAAGATACAAGTGTATTCTGTAGTGCTCTTCATTACTTGATGTAATTAACAGGTTTGTCTTTTGTTTATTCCCCCAGTTCTTTCCTTTCCTATACTTTTTGTTACTCTTGTTATGGTTCATTAATTGGTTTATAATGGTGATTTCTCTGTTGAACAGTGTAATTTCTGGCAAATAGTGCAAATTATTGGATGGAAAATGCAAGGCAGTGGAGGATTTTTAATTTTGATAAATGTTTGTAAATTAGTGGGTTATGTTAGGAATTGAGCCCTGACCTTCTGGTTAGAACTTCAGCTTGTACTATGTCACATTCAATCATTTTATGGAAAGTTGGAGACCATATGTGTTGTAATTTCAGTGTTGTTCAACATGTATTTTGTTGTTAGATGTAATTGTTGAATTGATATGTTAATGTTGTTTTGTTATGAACAACCCCTTTTGTAATATTTAGTTGTTATGAAATGTGCTATCAATTTGTTTAAGTTATGATCTAATTTTAAGTTGGTTGTTGTTTTGAAATTTCCTATCAATTGATATCATTTGTTGACACAGATTGTGTGAAATTGTTGTATTGTTTATAGCAGTCAAATACCAATAATTATGTGAACATAAAAAGGCCTATAATTATGGTCAATAATGGTTGTAATACCAGTAAGAAGATAATAAAAGACCAAAAGAGTTTTCATTTCTTTGCATACCAAAATATTAGAACAATACAACAAAATATCAGATTGTATATCAGTACATTACATCCAAAACAACTCATCAGTACATTACACCAGAAATGTAACTTAATTACTTAAACAAAACCAAAAAACAGTTGCTCATAAGATTGTTTGCCTTCATTCAGTTTGACCCTTACAAGTACAGTTTCCTTCACAAGTACAATTTCCTTGACAGTTGATGTCTTCTTGATTACTCCTTCATTGATAGTTGATGCCTTCTTGATTACTCCTTCATCCTTCCTTGTTTGGTGTTTTTTGACAGCAGCTTCTGATGCTTCCTTGCTAGTTGCTGCATTCTGAGTATTTGGTGCTTCATTGGTTGCTGATCCTTCCTTGCCATTTGATGCTTCCTTGGTTATTTTTGTTACCTTAACAGAAACTTTTGATAATTAACAATGGTGCAGTATAATTTCAAGAAGATAACAGTTGTACCAAATGGAAAAGATTTCATTGACATCATTCTCTCTAGAACACAGCGCCAAACACCTACTGTTTCCATCATACAATATAGTCTTCTTAACATTGCCTTCATAACCATTCACAACACTAAATTGAGTATTAAGCAAGTTTCTAGAAACAGCAGTAAGAATCCCTCAAATCAAACAAATCCTGCTGAGAACAGAAAGGCTGCATATCCTACTATAAACATCATCACCCTTGCAAGGAATCTTCCTAACAGCATTCATAAATTCACTATCACAACAATCAACATCTCCAACACTACTCAAATTTGAAACCTTCAAATTAAAAACACCTTGAATCCAAACTAAACCAAGCTCTTGCGAACTAATACAGACTTGAAGAGCAGCACAAAGAGCAACACCAGCAGCCACAAAACAATCCCTAGAAAAAGCATCAGAACCCGCCAAACTCAAAACAACACTTACAATACCCTTCATCACACTCGAAAAACCATCAAATCCAACACCTTCTCCACCACCGCAACTAAACTTTGAAGGAAACTTCTGAAGCAAGTAATACAAACAAGACAAACCATCTTGACACTGCTCCATTACAATAGGCGAAGGACGAGACAAATCAACATTGGTATCCCAAACAACACCGTTTAAACTATGAACAACATCACCAGCTATCAAAACAGCACAAGACTCAACAACATCATTCACGTAACCCAATTTCGCCAAACCCATAACACTAAGTGCAACACGCGACACCGTAAAACGCTTCTCCTTACCATTACTATATTCTTCCAGAAGCTTCTGAAAAGACCCAGATAGTAATTCATGAAAAAATTTAACCCTTGAGAGAACAAAAAGAAGGGTTCGATGTAAAGGTGAAGAATTCTCCAAAAAGAGAAGCTCAAAATAGAGTTTAGAAGCGATAACAATTTCAGATTCGGAGTTAGCTTTAGGTTCGGAATTTAGGAGATTGACAAAAGATGCAGAGAGGTTTTTGGCTAGGGAGAGTTGAGAATAAGTTGAAGTGAGAGTTGTGAGGTGGAGAAGGTTGAGATGGAAGGGGGAAGAAGGGTTAGGGTTTGTGTGAATCGAGAAACGAATAAGGAAAAACGACGGTGTTGTAGGTGTAACGGTGACGGTGTTGAAGTGCACGCCATTTGGCTGACATGTTTGGTGGAAACATCATTCTCTCTAGAACACAGTTCTGCTAGGGCACGAGTGAAAGAGAAGAAATGTCTCTTTGAATTACCATTGACTATTAACATATTCATTTTTACACATATTCCACCGTGGCATAAGTAAAAAACGTCATCAAATGAAATAACACACTTTGCGTGCCACATCATCCTCCGTTAGTTGAAATTAACGGGAGGGACTAAAGTTAGGGACGGAAAAATTTTGGAAGATCAATGTTTGAAGGAAATATTTTGAGGAACCAATCCTCAAAGTTGGGATATTTATAGGGACCTTAAACATATTTAACCCATAATTTTATACTGTCAACCAATCACCCTCATGTATCCCGTCACATCATACTGTAAATTTTAAATTACTAATATGACATGACAGATTGATGATTTCCTATTGGAAGACAATGTAAAATTATTTTACACTGTCAGTGCATACCAATTAAATTCATTTTTTTATTATTATTTATTGAGACGGATCAAATAGAATAGAAAATACAGTTATAAATTTTAAATGAAGGATAAATAAGGGTCTTAATCTAAACTACTTAGCACAATCCATTAAAAAAAGGCTTAATGACAATTTTGGTCCCTATGGTTTGGCCAACTCACGAAATTGGTCCCTATAGTTTAAAAGTGAACGAACTAGTCCCTATACTCTAAAGTTTTATGCAGTTTTAGTCTTTATTCCTATTTCTCCCTCCAAAAACGCTGATGTGTCCAATTTTTAAGTGATGTGGCAAAAATAAGGGTCTGTTTGATTTGCCATGTCATTTAAAAATTATTTGTCCATTTAAATTAATTAGAAAATATATTTTCAAAATAAAAACAAATTATAATTTCAATGTATCTCTCATTGTTCAGGGTGTTGTCTTCATCGTCCCCAAAAGAAACCCTAATATTCCAAATTTCTTCATCCATTGTCTTTATTGTGTCCTTCAATGGGGGATTCCTATTCCGTTTCCAGCAACAGTTGTGTATCGCGAAGAAGACAAGTTCGTTGCTTTGGTGACATTGATTCACCACTCACTACTTCATGGACAAAGGAGAATCCTGGGCGGAGGTTCAATGGATGTGGCATATACAAGGTAAAATCTTGACGTAAAGTATTCGAAAGTTTCGTTTTTGGTAAAACACTAAAATTGAGTGTATCTTCTTCAGTTGCAGGGAAGAAAAGGGTGCAACTTCTTCAATTGGTACGACGAAGAAATGTCGGTACGTGCGAAGGAGGTGATTTTGTCATTAACGAAAAGAATTGATGAAGCTAAGAAGAAGGAAAATTTGAAGCTAAAAAATTATGCAGATTTGAAGAAGGAGATAAAGTTTTGGCAAGGAATGGCAAGTGTAGCAGTTGTGGTCATTGTAGGACTGATGTGTATGATAATGTTCTAGCAGCTTAAATGGAATGTAATGGTTTTGGCAGTTGGTTGTTTCTGTTTAGCAGTTGACAGTTATGAGTTATGTATTTAGCAGTCTGACATTTATGAGTTATGTATTTTATGAGTTCTGGTGTATGAGTTCTGATATAAATGAATTTTAGCAGTTGAATTTTATGAGTTATGTATTTTATGAGTTCTGGTGTATGAGTTATGCTATAAATGAATTTTGGCAGTTGACATTTTATGGTTTAGCAGTTTTGGTGTATGAATTTAAGATCAAAACTTATGTATTTAATTATAAGACACAACAACACTTGTATATAAGGATAATTGACACTTCTGTATTTAAGATCATGAACTTATGTATTGTTGTCAAGGATAATTGTCATTACATCCAAAATACTTCAAAATATAATCAAGCATTACATCCATAACTACCATTACATCCAAAATAAAACTGCTACATCCAACTTGATAACAAAATACTTGCAAGCCTAACTTGATAACAAACATTACATCCAAAATAGTTTCATGCCTAAGTTTCAATCTAGTTTTGAGATGGTTGTGGAGCTTGAGATCCCTGAGACACAACAACATCAGCATCATTTGCCTGTGATTTCTGCTTCTTATTTTTCTGCTTGTTTCCTCCCTTAGGTATCAGCCTGTCAGCAGCACTTTTACCCTTGCATGTCCTAGTGTTATGTCCATACTTTTGACACTTTTTACACTTCACTGTCTTCAACTGACTTGGTAACACATTAGGCTTTCTTGGCTCATCATTGGACTTGTTCCTTTGCTTCTTTGGCCTTCCTGGTGCCCTTCTCATGATTGGAGGATTGATAAACTCAGTGTTTGATACTGGCCAAAGTTTTGGTCCATTTGAGGGTAGCACAATGTGGGAGTAAGTGGCCACATATTGTGATTTCCTATAACAAATGTAACGCCCCGATTCCAATTATTCCCATTTTGTTGAGTCTTTTAATTAAATTGAGTGATAATTATTTTTATTTGTGAAATTGGTGTGTTAATATGCTATATTGACATGTTGTGTTATTTTGCCGATTTTGAGAGTTTTCAGGGAAATTAGGATGGAGGGTATTTTAGACTTTTCACAATTAATGATAAGTTAGAAATTTAGTAAAATTGTTAGAAAAGTAGTGGAATTAGAATTTGTGGAAAAAATGAATTAATTGATTGTTTGGAAGATGAGAGAAAAGAAATAGAAAAGAAAGAAATAGAAAGAAAAGAGATAGAAAGGAAAATGGAAGGAAAAATAGTAAGAAAAGAGAATTAGAGAAAAAGAAGAGAAAGAAAAAGGAAGAAGAGAAGAGAAGAGGAGAAAGTTTGGGAAAACTAGGAAAATCATCAAGATCGATCAATTAGCGAGTTTGGAATCCGGGTAAGGGTGTGAAACATTGTTATCTTATCAATGTATGTGATTATGTATGAGTTGTTGTTGTTGTGGATTGATTTTATGAGTTTTGGGTATAAACCCTTTTTGAGAAATTGATTGGAAATTGATCCAAATGTGTTCAAATTTGTGTTGATTGTGTTCTTCTTTTCTATACGTGTTTAATATGTATTGTTACACTTCCAAATGTTGTTTTTCTGAGTTTTAGGTGATGAATTGGGGAATTGGGAGTGGAAAACGCAGAACAGAATTCTGCAGAAATTTTTTTCTGGTTTTTCCAGGTCATACGCGTATGGGGCATGTTCATACGCGTATGGACCTTGGCAATACGCGTATGGTGGGCGAGACATGGGCCAATACACGTATGGTTTTTCTTTTCACTCGGCCATCTGCCCATTTGCATATGATACGCGTAGAACTTTAGGTCATTACGCGTATGAAGGAGGTCATTACGCGTATGGGTTTTTCAACGTGGAATTTGGGAAAAATGGGCTTCTGCCCGTACGCGTATGACATGTGCCCGTACGCGTATGGCTAGAGGAATGGTAAAAATGAGATTTTTCAAAATGTGTTTTCGTTTCCGGCCGTAACTTTTGTTCCGATTATCCGATTTTGGTGTTCTTGGTATCGTTGTGAAGCTATTGAGCTGTACTATATGATTATGATGATTTGGAAATTGTTAACCGATTAAATAAGTCGGAAAAGTCAGGAATAGTGCTATTTAGCGACTTTTGTCGTTTTGCATGTGTGTTTGACTGTGAATCATACAATAGTGCATGGATGTGAAGGTATAAGGATTGTATGTGATTATATGAGATGAATGCATGTATATATTATGAATATGTATGCATTTCAAGAATGTCTTGGGTCATTATCATGTGTAGCATAATGATGTGCATTCTTGTGTTGAGGGATTCTAATGAGAATCCGCTATAACATCGTGAGCCTCTCTCGGTGGAGGTGTGAGCGATGGTTATGGACGATCGTGAGCCTCTCTTGGTGGAGGTGTGAGAGATCGGGTCGTGAGCCTCTCTCGGTGGAGGTGTGAGCGATCCATAAACACCATGAGCCTCTCTTGGTGGAGGTGTGAGCGGTGGGTGAACATCGTAGGCCCGACGGGGAGTTACTTTGGTAACGAGCGATGGTTCCAGCAGAAGTTCCTGAGTGAACTTGAGATGATTGAGTCGGTACCGCATTGCAATTGCATAGAGTCGTGAGTCGGTCTCTATGATTTGCATTTCTCATCTTTAAATGATGCATTGGTGAATAAACATTTGCGTATGTTTATGTGGAATGATAAGAATTGTGAAAGTATGCCTGATGTGTATGCTTGGTTATATATATATGGATACATTGCGATGTATATGAGTGAGATGTGATGAATTGTGGTGAGAATGTGAAATATGTGTAATTTTATGCTATTATATATAATTATATGCATTGTTATTATGATAATATTTCTCACCCTTCTGCTGTTTTATGATGCTCTATGAGGCATTGCAGAGTAGGTATGCTGGTGGTCTTTTTGTGAAGCGTGTCTTCATTCTTTTGGTCGGTTGGCTCTGATATGTAGCACCAGGTAGCTAGGAGGGCTATGATTCTTTTGTGATACATTGTATATGTATCTTGTTGATAAATGTTTATGTAAACATGAATTATGTTGGTGGATAATACTTGGCGATGTATATTTGTGTATGTATATATGTTGGTTGTTATTCAATGTTTAGATTTTCCGCTTTTATTCTAAATATTGAAATATGGGTGTAAGGACTAAGTTCCTCTGTTGCAAGTTGCCCCACTGTTGCATATCAATTGTTGAGCAGGTGTTGTATGTTTTATTTTCTTAATTGATGTGACATGCCTCTTTTATACCATGTTTGTAATTATACTCTGACGAAATTTTTAGTATGTGCCTAAATAATTATTTGGGGGTATAGAAAGGGGGTGTTACATTAAGTGGTATCAGAGCTAGAGTTGAGTCAGTTGTGTCTGTCTTGTTGTTGTGTTGGTTGAACTGTTGTTTAACTTTGTTGTCGTTTTTGGGAATAATCAGAATATGGCTGGTAGGAACGACAATGCGATGGCTGCTTCTTTGGAAGCAATGGCTAGGGCGGTGCAAGGTGCGCCGAACGTGAATGCTAATGACGAGTTCAGGAAGAATCAACCACCGGTCTTCAAAGGAAGATTTGATCCCGATGGTGCTCAACTTTGGTTAAAAGAGATTGAACGGATCTTCAGAGTCATGGACTGTGCGGAGGAGAATAAGGTGAGGCTTGGGTCTCACATGCTGATGGAAGAAGCCGACGATTGGTGGGTCGGGATGCGTCAAGTTCTTGAGGTGGATGATGAAGAGGTAACTTGGGATTTATTTCGTACTGAGTTCTTGAGGAAGTATTACCCTGAAAGTGTGAAAGGGAAGAAGGAGATGGAGTTCCTTGAATTGAAACAAGGTAGTATGTCTGTGGTGGACTATACTGCTAAGTTTGTGGAGTTGGTTCAATATCATCCTCACTATGCTGCGATTACTGCTGAGTTCTCCAAGTGCATTAAGTATGAGAATGGTTTACGTCCTGAAATTAAACAAGCTGTGGGATATCAAAGGATAAGAAGGTTTTCGGATTTGACGGAATGTTGTAGAAACTTCGAGGAAGATAGCAAGGCTCGTTCTACGCATTATAAAAGTTTGAATGAGAGGAAGGGAAAGCAACAAGCTAGAAGTGGACCTTATGTGACACCCGCTGATAAGGGCAAGCATAGGGGAAACTTCGAGAAGAGATCCGGAGGAGGAGGTTCTGGTCCCATTAAGTGTTACAAGTGTGGTGAAATGGGTCATAAATCATTTGAGTGTGGGAAGACAGTGGTGAAATGTTCTAACTGTGGAGGCCTTGGGCATGCTACTACAAATTGTAGAAGGAATGTGGTGAAGTGCTATAACTGTGGGGAAATTGGTCACATTAGCCCAAAGTGTCCGAATCCGAAGAAAGCTCCATCCGGTGGGAAGGTATTTTCTCTGGCAGGAACTCAGACTTCCAGTGACGACCGTCTGATTAAAGGTACTTGCTCTATTAATAGTACGCCTTTAGTCGCTATTATTGATACAGGAGCGACTCATTCGTTTATTTCGTCTGAGTGCGCGCAGCGTTTGAATCTGGTGTTGTCCTTGATGGATGGTGAAATGGTTATTGATACTCCAGCAATGGGGTCAGTAACTACTTCTTTGGTTTGTTTGAGTTGTCCATTGACCATTTATGGTAAAGAGTTTGAAATGGATTTAGTCTGTTTGCCGTTGGAAGGGTTGGATGTGGTCTTGGGTATGAATTGGTTGCAATTTAATAGGGTTCACATTGATTGCTATCACAAGTTAGTAAGGTTTCCTTCTTTGGAAGAGGACGAAGACTCGAGTTTCTTATCCACTAAAGAGTTGAAGAAACTTTTAGCGGACGAAGCTCAATTGTTCGGCTTGTTTGCATCTTTGTCTGTGGATAATCAGGTGTCACTTGATGTGTGTCCTGTTGTGTGTGATTTTCCTGAAGTGTTTCCTGAGGATATTAAGGATGTACCGCCGGGAAGAGAAGTTGAGTTTTCTATTGATCTAGTTGCGGGTACTAGACCGATTTCGATGGCACCGTATCGTATGTCAGCATCGGAGTTGGTAGAATTGAAGAAGCAATTGAATGACTTGTTGGACAAGAAATTTGTAAGACCAAGTGTTTCTCCTTGGGGTGCTCCGGTATTGTTGGTTAAAAAGAAGGATGGGAGTATGCGGTTATGCATAGATTATCGACAACTGAACAAGGTGACAATTAAGAACAAGTATCCGCTTCCAAGGATCGATGATTTGTTGGACCAATTGGTTGGTGCGCGTGTTTTTAGCAAGGTTGATTTGAGATCGGGATATCACCAAATTCGTGTTAAAGAAGAGGATATTCAGAAGACGGCCTTTAGGACACGGTATGGCCATTACGAATATTCCGTGATGCCATTCGGGGTTTCTAATGCGCCGGGTGTGTTTATGTAATACATGAATCGTATTTTTCATGAACAGTTGGATCGTTTTGTGGTTGTGTTCATCGACGATATTTTGATTTACTCTAAGTCTCAAGAGGAGCATGAAGAGCATTTGAGGATTGTGTTACAAATTTTGAAAGAGAAACAATTGTATGCTAAGTTGTCGAAATGTGAGTTTTGGTTGTCGGAAGTAAGTTTTCTTGGACATGTTATTTCTGGTAGTGGTGTTAGTGTTGATCCATCCAAGATTGATGCGGTGATGCAATGGGAGACTCCTAGATCGGTTACGGAGATTCGAAGCTTTCTAGGCTTGGCGGGTTATTATCGGAGGTTTATTGAGGGATTTTCGAAGTTGGCACTTCCTTTAACGCAATTGACTTGTAAAGGAAAGGCTTTCATTTGGGATATTCATTGTGAAGAGAGTTTCAATGAGCTAAAAAGAAGGTTGACAACGGCTCCGATCTTGATTTTGCCTAATCCTAATGAACCATTTGTTGTGTATTGTGATGCTTCTTTGGTTGGTTTAGGTGGTGTTTTGATGCAAGATGGAAAAGTTGTGGCGTATGCTTCTAGACAATTGAGAGTGCATGAAAAGAATTATCCTACGCATGACTTGGAGTTAGCGGTCGTGGTGTTTGTTTTGAAAATTTGGAGGCACTATCTTTATGGTGCGAGGTTTGAAGTTTTTAGTGATCACAAAAGCTTGAAGTATTTATTTGATCAAAAAGAATTGAATATGAGGCAAAGAAGGTGACTAGAGCTTTTGAAGGATTATGATTTTGGTTTGAATTACCATCCGGGTAAGGCAAATGTAGTGGCCGATGCTTTGAGTCGGAAGTCGTTACATATGCCCGCATTGATGATGAGAGAATTGGAACTTTTGGAGAATTTTAGAGATTTGAGTTTGGTTTGTGAAATGACGCCGAGAAGTGTGAGACTTGGTATGCTACATGTTACGAATGACTTTCTTGCAACCGTGTGTGAAAAGCAAAAGTTGGATTTGAAATTCGTTGATTTGATGATGAATGAGAATGAGGATTTCAAGGTTGATAATTTCGGAGTTTTGAGATTCCGTGGTCGTATTTGTATTCCCGATGATGCGGAGTTGAAAAAGATGATATTGGAAGAAGGGCACCGAAGTAACTTAAGTATTCATCCGGGAGCGAATAAAATGTATCAGGATTTGAAGAAAATCTTTTGGTGGTCCGGGTTAAAGAGAGACGTGGCGCAATTTGTGTATGCGTGCTTAACTTGTCAAAAGTCTAAGATGGTACATCAAAAGCCTAGTGGATTGATGCAACCGTTGGACATTCCGGAGTGGAAATGGGATAGTATATCGATGGATTTTGTTACGGGATTGCCGAATACGCAAAGAGGTCATAATGCTATTTGGGTAATTGTGGATAGGCTTACTAAATCTGCTCACTTCATTCCAATTGATATTAGTTATCCTTTGGAGAGGTTAGCCGAGATTTATATTCTTGCGGTTGTGAAGTTACATGGAGTTCCTAAGAGTATTGTATCGGATAGAGATCCTAGATTCACATCGAGGTTTTGGGAGAGTTTACAAAAGGCTTTGGGTTCTAAGCTAAGATTGAGTTCGGCTTATCATCCACAAACGGATGGTCAAACCGAGAGGACAATTCAATCGTTGGAGGATTTATTGCGTGCTTGTGTGCTCGAGCAAGGTGGTGCTTGGGATAGTTATTTGGCATTGATTGAGTTCACTTACAATAATAGTTTCCACTCGAGTATAAGTATGGCACTGTTTGAGTCTTTGTGGTCGGAGATGTCGAACACCTTTGTGTTGGCATGAAATGGGTGAGAGGGTGATAGTTGGACCGGAGATGGTACAACAAACGACGGAGAAAGTGAAGTTTGTCCGTGAGAAGATGAAAGCTTCTCAAAGTAGACAAAAGAGCTATCATGACAAGAGAAGAAAAGATCTTGAGTTTCAGGAAGGCGACCATGTCTTTTTGAGAGTTACGCCGGTTACAGGTGTGGGTCGTGCTTTGAAGTCGAAGAAATTGACTTCTCGTTTTATTGGTCTGTATCAGATTTCTGCACGAGTCGGTGTTGTGGCTTACCGTGTGGCGTTGCCTCCGAATCTTTCGAATTTGCATGATGTATTCCATGTTTCGCAACTTCGGAAGTATGTTCCGGATCCGTCACATGTTATTCCTATGGACGAGGTTGAGGTGAGAGATAACCTTACGATTGAAACTTTACCGATTAGGATTTTGGACCATGAAGTTAAGAAGTTAAGAGGCAAGGACATTGCACTGGTGAAGGTAGCGTGGGGAGGCGCTGCGGAAGGTGATATGACTTGGGAACTAGAGAGTGGGATGCGAGAGTCGTATCCGGAGTTGTTTGAATCAGGTATTATTTTCGAGGACGAAAATTTCTAAAGTGGGGGAGAGTTGTAACGCCCCGATTCCAATTATTCCCATTTTGTTGAGTCTTTTATTTAAATTGAGTGATAATTATTTTTATTTGTGAAATTGGTGTGTTAATATGCTATATTGACATGTTGTGTTATTTTGCCGATTTTGAGAGTTTTCGGGGAAATTAGGATGGAGGGTATTTTAGACTTTTCACAATTAATAATAAGTTAGAAATTTAGTAAAATTGTTAGAAAAGTAGTGGAATTAGAATTTGTGGAAAAAAATGAATTAATTGATTGTTTGGAAGATGAGAGAAAAGAAATAGAAAAGAAAGAAATAGAAAGAAAAGAGATAGAAAGGAAAATGGAAGGAAAAATAGTAAGAAAAGAGAATTAGAGAAAAAGAAGAGAAGAGAAGAGGAGAAAGTTTGGGAAAACTAGGAAAATCATCAAGATCGATCAATTAGCGAGTTTGGAATCCGGGTAAGGGTGTGAAACATAGTTATCTTATCAGTGTATGTGATTATGTATGAGTTGTTGTTGTTGTGGATTGATTTTATGAGTTTTGGGTATAAACCCTTTTTGAGAAATTGATTGGAAATTGATCCAAATGTGTTCAAATTTGTGTTGATTGTGTTCTTGTTGGTCTATACGTGTTTAATATGTATTGTTACACTTCCAAATGTTGTTTTTCTGAGTTTTAGGTGATGAATTGGGGAATTGGGAGTGGAAAACGCAGAACAGAATTCTGCAGAAAACTTTTTATGGTTTTTCCAGGTCATACGCGTATGGGGCATGTTCATACGCGTATGGACCTTGGCAATACGCGTATGGTGGGCGAGACATGGGCCAATACGCGTATGGTTTTTCTTTTCACTCGGCCATCTGCCCATTTGCGTATGATACGCGTAGAACTTTAGGTCATTACGCGTATGAAGGAGGTCATTATGCGTATGGGTTTTTCAACGTGGAATTTGGGAAAAATGGGCTTCTGCCCGTACGCGTATGACATGTGCCCGTACGCGTATGGCCAGAGGAATGGTAAAAATGAGATTTTTCAAAATGTGTTTTCGTTCCCGTCCGTAACTTTTGTTTCGATTATCCGATTTTGGTGTTCTTGGTATCGTTGTGAAGCTATTGAGTTGTACTATATGATTATGATGATTTGGAAATTGTTAACCGATTAAATAAGTCGGAAAAGTCAGGAATAGTGCTATTTAGCGACTTTTGCCGTTTTGCATGTGTTTGACTGTGAATCATACAATAGTGCATGGATGTGAAGGTATAAGGATTGTATGTGATTATATGAGATGAATGCATGTATATATTGTGAATATGTATGCATTTCAAGAATGTCTTGAGTCATTATCATGTGTAGCATAATGATGTGCATTCTTGTGTTGAGGGATTCTAATAAGAATCCGCTATAACATCGTGAGCCTCTCTCGGTGGAGGTGTGAGCGATGGTTATGGACGATCGTGAGCCTCTCTTGGTGGATGTGTGAGCGATCGGGTCGTGAGCCTCTCTCGGTGGAGGTGTGAGCGATCCATAAACACCGTGAGCCTCTCTTGGTGGAGGTGTGAGCGGTGGGTGAACATCGTAGGCCCGACGGGGAGTTACTTTGGTAACGAGCGATGGTTCCAGCAGAAGTTCCTTAGTGAACTTGAGATGATTGAGTCGGTACCGCATTGCAATTGCATAGAGTCGTGAGTCGGTCTCTATGATTTGCATTTCTCATCTTTAAATGATGCATTGGTGAATAAACATTTGCGTATGTTTATGTGGAATGATAAGAATTGTGAGAGTATGCCTGATGTGTATGCTTGGTTTTATATATATGGATACATTGCGATGTATATGAGTGAGATGTGATGAATTGTGGTGAGAATGTGAAATATGTGTAATTTTATGCTATTATATATAATTATATGCATTGTTATTATGATAATATTTCTCACCCTTCTGCTGTTTTATGATGCTCTATGAGGCATTGCAGAGTAGGTATGCTGGTGGTCTTTTTGTGAAGCGTGTCTTCATTCTTTTGGTCGGTTGGCTCTGATATGTAGCACCGGGTAGCTAGGAGGGCTATGATTCTTTTGTGATACGTTGTATATGTATCTTGTTGATAAATGTTTATGTAAACATGAATTATGTTGGTGGATAATACTTGGCGATGTATATTTGTGTATGTATATATGTTGGTTGTTATTCAATGTTTAGATTTTCCGCTTTTATTCTAAATATTGAAATGTGGGTGTAAGGACTAAGTTCTTCTGTTGCAAGTTGCCCCACTGTTGCATATCAATTGTTGAGCAGGTGTTGTATGTTTTAATTTCTTAATTGATGTGACATGCCTCTTTTATACCTTGTTTGTAATTATACTCTGACGAAATTTTTAGTATGTGCCTAAATGATTATTTGGGGGTATAGAAAGGGGGTGTTACAACAAACACACGGTCAGACCTGTTATTATGATATAAATTGCATATAAATTGCATATAATAGCTAATTGTAGTTATACCTGTAATAGGATGATACAAATTGTTCAACTTGTAATCCATTGTACCAAATGCATACAATAGCATGTGCACAAGGTATGCCTGTTAGGTCCCACTTACGACAAGCACAAGACTTTGCTCCCAAAGCCACAACATAAGTATCTCTCTCATTAGCCACACTGAACTTGGTCATTTCATCATCACCATGCCAAGTAGCCTTCCACCCCCTGCAACCCTTTTGGTTTTTTTAATTACAGCCTGAATCTTAGGACATATGTCACCATTGTACCTTTCAAGCATTTTCTTTTGCTTAACAATCCTGACTGTTATATAATGCTTTATACCCTCAAGTAAAGTGATAATTGGTTTTTCCCTAAGTTCAAGAATGGCCCTGTTGAAAGCTTCACACATATTGTTGACCTACAAATTACCTTGACCGTAGGTGCTAAAAGCTGATCTTGTCCACTGTTCAGGTTGGACCTTAGCCATCTCATTGTATGCTTCTGGAGTCATGTCTTTAAGTTTCTGCATGGCTTATTTCCAATCTGGTACAGTGGTATCTCTTGCTGCTTTCCACAATAACTCTTTCATTGTAGCTCCTGGGAACCTTTTCTTCCAACCTATACTTATCACCGTGGTATTAGGATTTGACCTTCTAATCTCATCAGTATAACTCCTTAAGTGTGCATATTGCTCAGTAGCAGCACCCTCAATCAAATCCAATGCTCTCTTATTTGCCCTATATGCTTGATGATGGTTAAGCTTCACATTCCATCTATTGAATGCCTCATCTGCCAATCCACCAGGTTTGATCTGTGGCGTGTGCCTAATCAACGGAATCAACTTTTTAGCAAGCCAATTAGTTCTAGCTTGTTTATTCCCAGCAGACCTAACACGTTCATGGTCTTTTTTTAAACTAGTAACTTGCCAATACTGACTTCCACTCCTTTTAGCTACTAACATATGATATGGACAACTTTTAGCACATTTCACAACCACCCTAACACCATCATTTTTATTGAACCATAGATTTCTCTTTGTTTCCATAGCATGATCCCTAACAGCATCCATAACAAGATTCTTGCTAGTAAACTGCATTCCTAACTCAAATCTAACAGGATCACAACTTTCACCAACTTTAAATGTAGGAAACTTCCTTTTGTGAACTATTTCATCATCACTTTCAACTGGAGTGTGTAAATCACTTTCATCTTGGTCAGACTCTTCATACATTTCTTGTGTTTCATTAATGGTTCCACCATCTTTGTTTTTGTCAGCAAATGTCTCCAATGGTATTTCATGTGTCCAATCCCATTCTTCTCCATCAACAATCATATCAAAGTCACTTTCATCTTCACTTTCAGCTTCACTTTCAAAATAGTCTTCATCCTCATCACTGTTATAACCATTATCATTCTCTTTCATACCACTTCCCTCCTCACCTAAAGCCTCCTCCATAACAACTTCTTCATCACTTCTATCACCTTCTTTCTCACCACTTCCCTCCTCCATAACAACTTCTTCATTACCTCTAACACCTTCTTTCTCACCACTTCCCTCCTCCACAACAACTTCTTCATCACCTCTAACACCTTCTTTCTCACCACTTCCCTCCTCCATAACAACTTCTTCATCACTTCTATCACCTTCTTTCTCACCACTTCCATCCTCCATAACAACTTCTTCATCACCTCTAACACCTTCTTTCTCACCACTTCCCTCCTCCACAACAACTTCTTCAAAATCAGAATTCCCTCCATCTTCAACTACATTTGCAGGACCTTCATCCCCAACTTCAACTACGTGTGGAATATCAACTTCGTGTTCTACAAATAACTCCACAAACTTGTACCCTTTAGCATCTGAAACAAGCTCCATCAGTTCATCATCATTACTTAGAGGCTTCAGTCCACGCTGAAACGAGAGCTTTGGATGCTGATACCACAAATTCTTAAACTTCGTGTATCCTATACTCAGTACCAGACTCCGAATATCCTTATAGTTCACCCAATCAGCATCAACAGTGTCTTCCATCTCATACACTTGACCCTCCACATACACTTTAACATGAAATGTTACAAAATAACCCCCATGATTAATACGGAACCTCAACCTCTGTTCATCACTAGGCCTAACCATATGACAAAAAAAACCCTAATCGATTAGAACTCTCAATCAACAGATTATCACTTTACGAGCAAAAAAAACCCTAAATTATAAGAACATATACATACCTGCAGCAATATTTAGCTTTCTCTTTCTCTGCCATGGACGAATGAAGAACAAGATGAAATGAACGCAAGGAAGAAGATGAAGCAACGCAAGGAAGAAGATGAAGCAACGCAAGGAAACTATTCAGAACAATGAGAGATACATTGAAATTATAATTTGTTTTTATTTTGAAAATATATTTTCTAATTAATTTAAATGGACAGATATTTTTTAAATGACATGGCAAATCAAACAGGCCCTTATTTTTGCCACATCACTTAAAAATTGGACACATCAGCGTTTTTGGAGGGAGAAATAAGAATAAGGACTAAAACTGCATAAAACTTTAGAGTATAGGGACTAGTTTGTTCACTTTTAAACTATAGGAACCAATTCCATGAGTTGGCCAAACCATAGGGACCAAAAGTGTCATTACGCCTTAAAAAAAATAGAATGAACATAGTTGACATGCCATTTTTCTAAACTACGTTCATTCGATGACGTGGCATGTGTGAATCGACTGATAAGCCATCCAAGGAGGCAGTTGTTGATTCAGATAAATTCCGCAAATTTATTCTATTCTATTATGTTATGATTCAACTCACACTATGCCTATAAATCTGCTAACTCCTCCAAAAATAGCACCATCATTTCCAAAATAATGTGTACTGTATGTATGATGGTCAATATATCTCTAAGTCTCTTGCAAATAAAATTAAATAAAGAAAATAAAATCATATATAAATGAACTTTTTTTAATAAACCACTAATAAACAAACTAATTTTTAAACAAAAGAAAAACCTTAATTTCTCTTAATCCATAAACACAGTCTCTTAATTTTCGTATTAATTTTTCTTCTTCATCATTTCTATTGGATTTTCTTCTTTTTTTTATGCCTTTGTTGGAATATTCACCCTTTCGATTCACAATACTCTAACAAAATAAATAAATAAAAATCAACCAAAAATGTTTAATAAATTCATCCAATTATATTAAAAATAAAATACCTGGCAAAAAATGAATTCTCTTGATAATGAAGTAATGGACCACTCCTTTCACTGCAATAATGGAGTTGCTTAAGGCATGGCAAAGTGAGAGAGAGAGAGAGAGAAATAATTAATTTGAAAATAATCTGGCAAAGTGAATGTGAAATATTTGTGAATGGCTTGGAGAGACTGGTTTTGCAAGCGAGGGAACGTGAATAATAGAAAGGGCGGTTGGATTGGAATTGGTGGAAGTTATTTTTTTACAGTTATCATTTAGTGTTCTTAAATAAATAATTTTGTGAGAGTTTAAAATAATATGTAAAGGGTAAATATGGAATAAAAATAGGTCGGCCCAAAGACTTGTATTCCCTTACATATAGGTATAGATACAGTGTTTTTTTTATAAGCAAGGAATATATTGATAAGGAGAACTAAGGGTTCTCAAACCTGCTTACAAAAAGAGCACAATACACGGCAAGGAATATTACGCCCCAAATGAAACTTACGACAAATACAACACTGGAAATTTGCTAAATTCATAAAAGTTACATTTGGAATGAGTAATCTTCCCGATGAACGACCATCTCCACACCAACGCTTTAATACTCCACACCATGTCCATAACGTTCCAAGTCAAATTTCTAAAAATAATTCCATTCCTCATCAACCAAATGAACCAAATAACAGCAAGCCAAACACAAGCCTCACGACCTCTCTTCATTCCCACCCGACTACCATACCCCCTCCAAATCAAAAAACTATTTTTCAAATTATTGGATTCGATATCAAGCAAACCTATCCAATCTGCCACCTCCTTCCACACCAATCTCGTAACACAACAATTCAAAAATAAATGGTCAACCGTCTCATTACAATTACCACAAAAAACACAACTAAGGTTGCCGTCACCAAACGAACAACCTCTCAAAGATAAAGCAAACTTTGTAAGAATTCTCTTTAAAAAACATCTCCAAGCAAAACTTCTCACCTTCAAAGGGACATCCATCTTCCATAATAATTTGAAAGCTATTTCGAAATTATTAATAGGACCGTAAGGAGTCGAAAACACACTAGAGATAGAACGAAAACTACTAACCGTGAAACCCTTCTCCATATCCGGACGCCACGAGATACGGTCCCGCCCCACCTCCGACGGACCAGCACCCGCCAACAAGTGCAGCAGCTGCTGCAACTCGCCTCGCACAGCAGAAATACCCGCGCGGATGGTTTGCTCCGAAACCGCAGCACCTCCCGAAGCACTATCCCGCCCCACACCAGACGGAACGACAAGCAGAATCTGCCTCTCTCGGGCAGCAGCAAGGGAGGGATCAAGAGCAGGCTGCTCATCAACCCGAAAACAGTCCTCCACACCCAAATCACCCCATCTCCATATACCACCTTCCCACCCTCCCATACAAGCAATGGACACCTCCTTGAGCCTAGTAACATTGAAGAGACAAGGAAATTTCTCCCTTAGACAAAATTCACCTAACCAAAAGGAGTGCCAAAAAGATGTGGAGAAACCATCACCAACCTCAACCTTACAATTAGGAACAAATAAGTCTTCCGGATAGTAAGCTACTAATTTAGTGATCTCTCTCCACCACGAAGAAGAAAATCTAACTTTTGTTGTCCCACCCATAGGTTTCACCATTTGAAGAGAAATATCACCGTAACACGCCTTCAAAACTTCCAACCACAATGCATTCGATTCCGATAAAATTCTCCATCTCCATTTTTGTAGGAGAGTAATGTTGAAATCATCAATCCTACGAAGACCAAGCCCACCTCTCTCCACCGGTAGGCACACATCCTTCCATCCCATCCAATGAATACTTTTCTTCTCCACCCACCCTCCCAAAAAAAAATTACTTTGTAACGAAGTAATCTTATTAACCACCTTCCCCGGAGTCTTATAAAAAGAAAGCATGAAAATAGAAAGACTAGATAGAACCGACTTTAATAGAGTTAATCTCCCTCCGAAACTAAGGAATCCGTTACTCTAACAAGAGAACCTCCTTGTCATCTTCGCAATTAAACCCTCCCACAACGCCTCCTTGTTGGAATAAATGTAACACCCCCTTTCTATACCCCCAAATAATCACATAATCACTTAGGCTCATATTCAAAATTTCGTCAGAGTATAATTATAAACATGGTATAAAAGAGGTATGTCACATTATAAATTAGATTACAACATTCAACACCTGCTCAACAATTGATATACAACAGTGGGGTAACTTTGCATCAGAGGAACTTAGTCCTTACACCCACATCTCAATATTTAGAATAAAAGCGGAAGATCTAAACATTGAATAACAACTAACATATATATACATAGACATATATACATCATCAAGTATTATCCACCAACATAATTCATGTTTACATAAACATTCATCAACAAGATACATGTACAAATGTATCACAATAGAATCATAGCCATCCTAGCTACCAGGTGCTACACATCAGAGCCGACCGACCAAAAGAATGAAGACGCGCTTCACAAAAAGACCACCAGCATACTTACTCTGCAATGCCTCATAGAGCATCATAAAACAGCAGAAGGGTGAGAAATATTATCATAATAACAATGCATATAATTATATATCTTAGCATGAAAATACACATATCTCACATTCTCACCACAATTCATCACAACTCACTCATATACATCACAATGTATATATATATATTCACAACCAAGCATATACATCATGCATACTTTCACAATTCTTATCATTCCACATAAACATACATATTTATGTTTATTCATCAATGCACCATTATAAAGATGATAAATGCAAATCATAGAGATCGACTCATGACTCTATGCAAATGCAATGCGGTACCGACTCAATCATCACAGGTTCACTCAGGAACTCTGCTGGAACCATCACTCATTACATCACTGTAACTCCCCGTCGGGCATACGATGTTCCCCATCGCTCACACCTCTTATTTTTAAGGCACACGATCCGATCTGATCGCTCACACCTCTTATTTTTAAGGCACACGATGTTTATGGATCGCTCACACCTCTTTGTATAAGGGACACGACCCGATCGCTCACACCTCTTTGTATAAGGCACACGACCGTCTATACCCATCGCTCACACCTCTTATTTTTAAGGCACACAATCCATCCGATCGCTCACACCTCTTATTTTTAAGGCACACGATGTTATATCGGGTTCTTCTTAGAATCCCTCAACACAAGAATGCACATCATTATGCTTCACATGCAAATGACTCAAGACATTCTTGAAATGCATACATATTCATAATATAATCATGCATTCATTTCCTTCAATCACATACAATTTATATACATTCACATCAATGCACTATTGTATGATTCACATCCAAACTCACATTCAAAACGGTAAAAATCGCTAAATAACACTATTCCCGACTTTTCCGACTTATTTAATCGGCTAACCATTTCCAAATCATAATAACAAGCAAGAACATTTTATAGGCTTTCCAACGGTATAAATAACGCTTAAATCGGAAATACGGTTCGAGAGTTATGAATTTTTTGAGAAAAGTATTATTTGAAAAAAACTCCCAACCGCCCGGCGAAACGCGCCAACCGCCCGGCGAAACTCTCTCCGCCTCTACTTCGCCCGGCGAAGCACAGGCGACGCTAATTCCCCCAAAATGACTCAAAGAGTCAGAAACTTGGAACCTCTGCGCCTCTCCAAACCGCCCGGCGAAACAATCACACCGCCCGACGCTTCACACCAGAAGCACTATTTCTGCTTCGTTTTTGCACTGTTCCAAACCCCAAAAGTTCCATTTTTCTTTCCCAAATCACTTCCATCAGCAAAACAGTTAATAGCAATGGTTCATAAACATATAGAGATCATACAACACAAATTATATCGATTTCCATCCGTGAAAACATCGATTTCTACTCGTTTACGCGTTTTCGCCCTATAACCGGAAAACTATCGAACAAGCCAAATACCACATGCAAACACACATACATAATGATATACATTGATGAGATGATAAGATTTCACACCCTTACCCGGATTCCAAGCTTACTAGATGATTGTTCTTGATGATTTGCTAAGTTTTCCCAAATTCTTCTCCTTTCTCTTCTTCCTCTCTCTTTCTCTCCTTTTTCTCTCTATTTCCTTTTTTTTTCTTTTTCTCCCTTATTTCTTTTCTAATCTCTTTTTCTTTCTTTTCTATTTTCCACTCAAATTCAATTAATTCATTTTCTCACAAAATTCTACACTTAATCATTTTTCTAACAATTTTACTAAATTTCTAACTTACCAAAAATTGAGAAATGTCTAAAATACCCTTCATTCTAATTTCCCCGAAAACTCTCAAAACGGTAAAATATCATAACATGTCACATAGCATATTAACACGCCAATTTCACAAATAAAATAATTTATCACTCAATTTAAATAAAAGACTCAACAAAATGGGAATAATTGGAATCGGGGCGTTACAACTCTCCCCCACTTTAGAAATTTTCGTCCTCGAAAATATTACCTGAATCAAACAACTCCGGATACGACTCTCGCATCCTACTCTCTAGTTCCCAAGTCATATCGCCTTCCGCAACGCCTCCCCACGCTACTTTCACAAGTGCAATATCCTTGCCTCTTAGCTTCTTAACTTCACGGTCCAAAATCCTATTCGGTAAAGTTTCAACCGTAAGGTTATCTCTCACTTCAACCTCGTCCATAGGAATAACATGTGACGGATCCGGAACATACTTCCGAAGTTGCGAAACATGGAATACATCATGCTAATTCGAAAGATTCGGAGGCAACGCCACACGGTAAGCCACAACACCAACTCGTGCAGAAATCTGATACGGACCAATAAAACGAGAAGTCAATTTCTTCGACTTCAAAGCACGACCCACACCCGTAACCGGCGTAACTCTCAAAAACACATGGTCGCCTTCTTGAAACTCAAGATCTTTTCTTCTCTTGTCATGATAGCTCTTTTGTCTACTTTGAGAAGCTTTCATCTTTTCACGAATAAACTTCACTTTCTCCGTCGTTTGTTGTACCATCTCCGGTCCAACTATCGTCCTCTCACCGGTTTCATGCCAACACAAAGGTGTTCGACATCTCCGACAATACAAAGCCTCAAATGGTGCCATACTTATACTTGAATGAAAACTGTTATTATAGGTGAACTCAATCAACGCCAAATAACTATCCCAAGCACCACCTTGCTCGAGCACACAAGCACGCAATAAATCCTCCAATGATTGAATTGTCCTCTCGGTTTGACCATCCGTTTGCGAATGATAAGCCGAACTCAATCTTAACTTAGAACCCAAAGCCTTTTGTAAACTCTCCCAAAACCTCGATGTGAACCTAGGATCTCTATCAGATACAATACTCTTAGGAACTCCATGTAACTTCACAACCGCAAGAATATAAATCTCGGCTAACCTCTCCAAAGGATAGCTAATATCAATTGGAATGAAGTGAGCAGATTTAGTAAGCCTATCAACGATTACCAAAATAGCATTATGGCCACTTTGCGTATTCGGCAATCCCGTAACAAAATCCATCGATATACTATCCCATTTCCACTCCTAAATGTCTAACGGTTGCATCAATCCACTAGGCTTTTGATGTTCCACCTTCGACTTTTGACAAGTTAAGCATGTATACACAAATTGAGCCACATCTCTCTTTAATCCGGACCACCAAAAGATTTTCTTCAAATCTTGATACATTTTATTCGCTCCCGGATGAATACTTAAGTTACTTCGGTGTCCTTCTTCCAATATCATCTTTTTCAACTCCGCATCATCGGGAATACAAACACGACCACGGAATCTCAAAACTCCAAAATTATCAACCTTGAAATCCTCATTCTCATTCATCATCAAATCAACGAACTTCAAATCCAACTTTTTCTTTTCACACACGGTTGCAAGAAAATCATTCGTAACATGTAGCATACCAAGTCTCACACTTCTCGGCGTCATTTCACAAACCAAACTCAAGTCTCTAAAATTCTCCAAAAGTTCCCATTCTCTCATCATCAATGCGGACATATGTAACGACTTCCGACTCAAAGCATCGGCCACCACGTTTGCCTTACCCGGATGGCAATTTAAACCAAAATCATAATCCTTCAAAAGCTCTAACCACCTTCTTTGTCTCATATTCAATTCTTTTTTATCAAATAAATATTTCAAGCTTTTGTGATCACTAAAAACTTCAAATCTTGCACCATAAAGATAATGCCTCCAAATTTTTAAAACAAACACCACGGCCGCTAACTCCAAGTCATGTGTAGGATAATTCTTTTCATGCACTCTCAATTGTCTTGAAGCATAAGCCACAACTTTTCCACCTTGCATCAAAACACCACCTAAACCAACCAATGAAGCATCACAATACACAACAAATGGTTCCGTCGGATTTGGCAAAATCAAGATCGGAGCCGTTGTCAACCTTCTTTTTAGCTCATTGAAGCTCTCTTCACAATGAATATCCCAAATGAAAGCCTTTCCTTTACAAGTCAATTGCGTTAACGGAAGTGCCAACTTCGAAAATCCCTCAATAAACCTCCGATAATAACCCGCCAAGCCTAGAAAGCTTCGAATCTTCGTAACCGATCTAGGAGCCTCCCATTGCATCACCGCATCAATCTTGGATAGATCAACACTAATACCTCTACCGGAAATAACATGTCCAAGAAAACTTACTTCCGACAACCAAAACTCACATTTCGACAACTTAGCGTACAATTGTTTCTCTTTCAAAATTTGTAACACAATCCTCAAATGCTCTTCATGCTCCTCTTGAGACTTAGAGTAAATCAAAATATCGTCGATGAACACAACCACAAAACGATCCAACTGTTCATGAAAAATACGATTCATGTATTCCATAAACACACCCGGCGCATTAGAAACCCCAAATGGCATCACAGAATATTCGTAATAGCCATACCGTGTCCTAAAGGCCGTCTTTTGAATATCGTCTTCTTTCACACGAATCTGGTGATATCCCGATCTCAAATCAATCTTGCTTAAAACACGCACACCAACCAATTGGTCCAACAAATCATCGATCCTTGGAAGCAGATACTTGTTCTTAATTGTCACCTTGTTCAATTGTCGATAATCAATGCATAACCGCATACTCCCATCCTTTTTCTTTACCAACAATACCGGAGCACCCCAAGGAGAAACACTTGGTCTTACAAATCTCTTGTCCAACAAGTCATTCAATTGCTTCTTCAATTCTACCAACTCCGATGCCGACATACGATACGGTGCCATCGAAATCGGTCTAGTACCCGGAACTAGATCAATAGAAAACTCAACTTCTCTTTCCGGCGGTACCTCTGTGATATCCTCAGGAAACACTTCAGGAAAATCACACACAACAGGAAACACATCAAGTGACACTTGACTATCCACAGTTAAAGATGCAAACAAACCGAACAATTGAGCTTCGTCCGCTAAAAGTTTCTTCAACTCTTTAGTAGATAAGAAACTCGAGTCTTCGTCCTCTTCCAAAGAAGGAAACCTCACTAACTTGTGATAGCAATCAATATGAACCCTATTAAATTGCAACCAATTCATTCCCAAAACCACATCCAAACCTTCCAACGGCAAACACACTAAGTCCATCTCAAAGTCTTTACCATAAATGGTTAAAGGACAACTCAAACAAACCAAAGAAGTAGTTACTGACCCCATTGCTGGAGTATCAATAACCATCTTACCATCCATCGGAGACAACACAAGATTCAAACGATTTGCGCACTCAGACGAAATAAACGAATGAGTCGCTCCTGTATCAATAATAGCAACTAAAGGCGTACTATTAATAAAGCAAGTACCTTTAATCAGACGGTCTGCACTTGAAGTCTGAGTGCCTGCCAAAGAAAATACCTTCCCACCAGCTGGAGCCTTCTTCGGATTCGGACACTTCGGGCTAATGTGACCAGGTTCACCACAATTAAAATATTTCACCACATTCCTCCTACAATCGGTAGTAGCATGCCCAAGGCCTCCACAGTTAGAACATTTCGCCACTGTCTTCCCACACTCAAATGATTTATGACCCATTTCACCACACTTGTAACACTTAATGGAGCCAGGACCTCCTCCTCCAGACCTCTTCTCAAAGTTTCCCCTATGCTTTCCCTTATCAGCGGGTGTCACATAAGGTCCACTTCTAGCTTGTTGCTTTCCCTTCCTCTCATTCAAACTTTTGTAATATGTAGAACGAGCCTTGCTATCTTCCTCGAAGAATCTACAACATTCCTTCAAATCCGAAAACCTTCTTATCCTTTGATATCCCACAACTTGTTTAATCTCAGGACCCAAACCATTCTCATACTTAATACACTTTGAGAACTCAGCAGTAATCGCAGCATAGTGAGGATGGAATTGAACCAACTCCACAAACTTAGCAGTATAGTCCACCACGGACATACTACCTTGTTTCAGTTCAAGGAACTCCATCTCCTTCTTCCCTTTCACACTTTCAGGGTAATATTTCCTCAAGAACTCAGCACGAAATAAATCCCAAGTTATCTCTTCATCATCCACCTCAAGAACTTGACGCATACCGACCCACCAATCGTCGGCTTATTCCTTCAGCATGTGAGACCCAAGCCTCACCCTATTCTCCTCCGCACAGTCCATGACTCTGAAGATCCTTTCAATCTCTTTCAACCAAAGTTGAGCACCATCGGGATCAAATCTTCCTTTGAAGACCGGTGGTTGATTCTTCCTGAACTCGTCATTAGCATTCACGTTCGGCGCACCTTGCACCGCCCTAGCCATTGCTTCCAAAGCAGCAACCATCGCATTGCCGTTCCTACCAGCCATATTCTGATCATTCCCAAAAATGACAACAAAGTTAAACAACAGTTCAACTAACACAACAACAAGACAGACACAACTGACTCAACTCTGGCTCTGATACCACTTAATGTAACACCCCATTTCTATACCCCCAAATAATCACATAATCACTTAGGCACATATTCAAAATTTCGTCAGAGTATAATTATAAACATGGTATAAAAGAGGTATGTCACATTATACATTAGATTACAACATTCAACACCTGCTCAACAATTGATATGCAACAGTGGGGTAACTTTGCATCAGAGGAACTTAGTCCTTACACCCACATCTCAATATTTAGAATAAAAGCGGAAGATCTAAACATTGAATAACAACTAACATATATATACATAGACATATATACATCATCAAGTATTATCCACCAACATAATTCATGTTTACATAAACATTCATCAACAAGATACATGTACAAATGTATCACAAAAGAATCATAGCCATCCTAGCTACCCGGTGCTACACATTAGAGCCGACCGACCAAAAGAATGAAGACGCGCTTCACAAAAAGACCACCAACATACTTACTCTGCAATGCCTCATAGAGCATCATAAAACAGCAGAAGGGTGAGAAATATTATCATAATAACAATGCATATAATTATATATCTTAGCATGAAAATACACATATCTCACATTCTCACCACAATTCATCACAACTCACTCATATACATCACAATGTATATATATATATATATATATATATATATATATATATATGTATATATATATTCACAACCAAGCATATACATCATGCATACTTTCACAATTCTTATCATTCCACATAAACATACATATTTATGTTTATTCATCAATGCACCATTATAAAGATGATAAATGCAAATCATAGAGATCGACTCACGACTCTATGCAAATGCAATGCGGTACCGACTCAATCATCACAGGTTCACTCAGGAACTCTGCTGGAACCATCACTCATTACATCACTGTAACTCCCCGTCGGGCATACGATGTTCCCCATCGCTCACACCTCTTATTTTTAAGGCACACGATCCGATCTGATCGCTCACACCTCTTATTTTTAAGGCACACGATGTTTATGGATCGCTCACACCTCTTTGTATAAGGCACACGACCCGATCGCTCACACCTCTTTGTATAAGGCACACGACCGTCTATACCCATCGCTCACACCTCTTATTTTTAAGGCACACGATCCATCCGATCGCTCACACCTCTTATTTTTAAGGCACACGATGTTATATCGGGTTCTTCTTAGAATCCCTCAACACAAGAATACACATCATTATGCTTCACATGCAAATGACTCAAGACATTCTTGAAATGCATACATATTCATAATATAATCATGCATTCATCTCCTTCAATCACATACAATTTATATACATTCACATCAATGCACTATTGTATGATTCACATCCAAAACGGTAAAACTCGCTAAATAACACTATTCCCAACTTTTCTGACTTATTTAATCGGCTAACCATTTCCAAATCATAATAACAAGCAAGAACATTTTATAGGCTTTCCAACGGTATAAATAACGCTTAAATCGGAAATACGGTTCGAGAGTTATGAATTTTTTGAGAAAAGTATTATTTGAAAAAAACTCCCAACCGCCCGGCGAAACGCGCCAACCGCCCGGCGAAACTCTCTCCGCCTCTACTTCGCCCGGCGAAGCACAGGCGACGCTAATTCCCCCAAAATGACTCAAAGAGTCAGAAACTTGGAACCTCTGCGCCTCTCCAAACCGCCCGGCGAAAGGACGAACCGCCCGGCGAAACAATCACACCGCCCGACGCTTCACACCAGAAGCAGAATTTCTGCTTCGTTTTTGCACTGTTCCAAACCCCAAAAATTCCATTTTTCTTCCCCAAATCACTTCCATCAGCAAAACAGTTAATAGCAATGGTTCATAAACATATAGAGATCATACAACACAAATTATATCGATTTTCATCCGTGAAAACATCGATTTCTACTCGTTTACGCGTTTTCGCCCTATAACCGAAAAACTATCGAACAAGCCAATGCCACATGCAAACACACATACATAATGATATACATTGATGAGATGATAAGATTTCACACCCTTACCCGGATTCCAAGCTTACTAGATGATTGTTCTTGATGATTTGCTAAGTTTTCCCAAATTCTTCTCCTTTCTCTTCTTCCTCTCTCTTTCTCTCCTTTTTCTCTCTATTTCTCTTTTTTTTTTCTTTTTCTCCCTTATTTCTTTTCTTATCTCTTTTTCTTTCTTTTCTATTTTCCACTCAAATTCAATTAATTCATTTTCTCACAAAATTCTACACTTAATCATTTTTCTAACAATTTTACTAAATTTCTAACTTACCAATAATTGAGAAATGTCTAAAATACCCTCCATTCTAATTTCCCCGAAAACTCTCAAAACGGTAAAATATCATAACATGTCACATAGCATATTAACATGCCAATTTCACAAATAAAATAATTTATCACTCAATTTAAATAAAAGACTCAACAAAATGGGAATAATTGGAATCAGGGCGTTACAATAAACACCAATTGGAATTCCTAAAAAAGAAAACTTACTATCCTCCTTCCTACACGAGAGGAAGTAAGAAGCCACTTCCAATAAATTCGGATTGATATTAATCCCAATTAACTTGCTTTTATGAAAATTAATACCCAATCCCGACACCAATTCAAAGCCCCTAAGCACCGCCTTGATCGCCCAAAGATGCTTCCAACTTCCATCCCCGACCGACAAAGTATCATCCGCAAATTGAAGAATGTCCACCATGCACTTTCCCTTGAAAGAAAACCCCTTGAAATTACCATTCTCGCCGGATTTACGCACCATTCCCCTCAATCCCTCCCCCACAATCGTAAAAAGGAAAGGCGATAAAGGATCACCTTGTCTCAAACCCCTCTCCACCACGAACTCCTTTGTCGGGCTTCCATTCACTAACACCGACATTTTGCTCGTGAAAACCAACACCTCCAACCACTTCATCCATAAACCTCCAAAACCCATCTTCCTAAGCATAAACTTAAGAAAACCCCAAGAAACTTTATCATAAGCCTTTTCAAAATCTACTTTGAAAAGCAAACATTCTTGCCCTTCCTTCGAAGCAAAATCCACCAACTCATTAGCCACCAAAACACCATCAAGTAATTGCCTCCCCTGCACAAAAGCACTTTGATTAAAAGAAATTATAGAATCTAAAACAACTTTTAATCTCGCCGCTAAGATTTTGGAAAAACTTTATACACACATCCAACCAAACAAATGGGTCTATAATCATCTAAATCCAAAGGATTAGAGGATTTCGGAACCAAAGTCAAGAACGAAGATGTGAAACCACTAGACAATCTCGCCCCCGAATGGAAGAAATCAATACACTTAATAAAATCCGTTTTCAAGAAATGCCAACAATTCTTAATAAAAGAGAAAGTGTAACCATCCGGACCCAGACTCTTTGAACCCTCACAATTCCAAACGGCATCCTTGATCTCGAACTCCAAAAACAGAGCTTCAAGGGATAACCTATCGGACGGAGAAAGAGTTTTGAAGGATACACCTTCAAGGATCGGCCTTTGACAATCCGTCTCCATGAATTTTGCCGCAAAATGCCCCCTAACCTCGTCTTTAACCTCCTCAACCGTAGCCACCGTACCTCTGTCCGATTTAAAAGACCCAATAAAATTACGTCTCCTTCTCTCCTTAACAACCCTGTGAAAGAACCTACTATTAGAATCCCCGTCATTCAACCAATTTAATCTAGATTTTTGGATGAGCATATTCTCCTTAATCTTGAGCTGCGCCCATAGCCTACTATTCGCCCTCCTTTTTTCCTCCAACCCATCTTCACTAATATCCACCTCTAAATCGTCGCCCTCATTCATAATGGCAACACAATCATCGGTCTCCAAATCGATCTTACCAAAAACATTAGAATTCCACCACCTTAGCCTTCCTTTAAGAAGACGCAACTTTTCTTTTAGAACAAAATCACATCTACCTTCCACTTCCATCCTACTCCATTCTTTCTCGACAAAAGAGATGAAAAACTTGTGCTCGAACCACTCATTATTAAATTTGAAAGGCTTCAGACCCCAATTAGAATTATCAACCACTAACCAAATCGGACAATGATCCGAAATATCTCTAGAACCAATGAATTGCCCCACCACTCCCCACCTTTGAATAATTACCTCTGACACAAGAAAACGATCAATCCTACTGCAAGCCCCTCCCACGCCTCCGTACCAAGAGAACTTCTTACCTTTACAAGGCACATCAACCAAATCACTCTTCTAAATAAAATCCGCAAACTCAACCATCTCCGCATACCTCCTACCCATCGAAGAACCCTTGCCTTCACTATGACTCTTGACCGCATTAAAATCACCGCCAAAAACCATTCTCCATCCGACTTACTAGCTTTCAGAACCAATAACCTTCTCCACAAATCACGCTTCAGAACTAAATCGCAAGGAGAATAAACATTCACGAAATAGTACACTTCCTGATTATACAATACTTTGACACCCAAAAAACCTTCCTCTTTGAAACTACAAATAACTTCACAACACCCCATCTTCCAAAGAGTCAAAAGACCGCCAGCCAATCCAACCGAATTAGAAAAGGAGTAATCAACTAATTGGCTCTTCCAAAAACTCTTAGCTAAAGAATCGGACAAATCATGAATCTTGGTTTCTTGTATCATAAAGACGTCAAAATATCCGTTAGAAATAAACTTAGAAATTTTGTTCCTCTTCACTCCACTACCTCCTCCTCGGATATTCATGGACTCTAAAATCATTTCAACACATTTAGAATCACCTTCCCTCCACATGCCCTAAGCTTGTCTTCCTTCTCCAGAACTTCCAATTGGAGCTTGTAATCACATTTCGTATCACTTTTTACTACCCCAAGATCAGTTATGGCATTCCATAATTTGTCTCCCAAATTTGTATCCAAATTTTCCAGCAACCTGTGGTTACATCTCGCTATGTCAGAGTCTCCAGTAAAAGCACCCTTCGAATGGCTTCCCAAAACACCAAAGGAATTAACTGCAACAGTATTATTCGAATTGAAAGAGGAAATAGTGTCCTCAAAAGTCCCAGCGGGACCTACCCCACCCTTATTACCACAATTAACAACTTTTGAAACCATATTCTTACCCTTCCTTCGCCTAATTTTTGATGGCCCACCCAAAGAGTACAAACTTTTGAACTTCTTACTTTTATAATGCCCAATTCCTGCCACGCGCCTTCTAGAGGAAGAGGAGAGAGAGGCACCTTTTGACCTAACTAATTTATTAGAACACAAATCAATACCGGGCCCAAAGGAGCAGCCTACCCTCGAATCGCAGGAGCAAGACCTGTCTGCTTCACTTGTCTTTTCCTTCCCACTGTTCAAAGAACTACAAAAATTACTTCTTGCAGCCAAAATCGCCTCGTCAAACACGTTAACCTCATTCTGCTTTTCTAATTCTGCCTCCTTTGTACCAACTGAGTCACTTGCCACAAAGACCTTTTTGCCCTTTGAAACTTTTTCCTCACCTGTCAAACTACACTCCCTCCCATCAATAGCACTATTTTCTACGTGAAAGTTTTCCGGCAAGACCATGTCACCCTCCAACCAATCTTCGCCGCATGAAGAACCCCGAGACCTACCATCCTCATTCACGAAACCCTCATTATCCCACCCCGTATCTGAATCGCGAGAAACAGAGGTAGATTTCATAGAGGAAGCAAAGGACTCCTTGAATCCTTCGAAATCTTCTCTCACAAAAACTTTGAAAACCTTATTGTTGACCGACACCAACAGAGAATCCATAACCTTAAACGATAACGACACTTTAACTTTTATTCTCGCTACATCCTTCGAGTATCCGTTCAAAGTAGCGTCGTCCACCTTAATGAACTCACCGATTTCACCCCAATCTTCCTGAAAAAATCAAGTTGCCACGCCCGGATAGGGATCCCAAACAGGCGCAACCACACAACTCTATTATTATCGACAACCTCCTCCTCCCAAGGACTGATGGATAGAAACCATTGTTTCCACCACTTCTCTTCTTCCTTTATCATTTCCAGAATTCCTCCTTCCTCCTCCTCCTCCAACAAACACAACTTCGCACCAAGCGGGGTACATTTAATCGAGAAGTAACCCTCCAACTCCAAAACCGAATGAATATTATAAGCCATTCCAGGAGAAATAACTTCACCAATAAACGCTTTCTTCAGCTTCTCACAAACTCCTGCTTCAGGCACAAAAGACACGACTGGAACATTTGCCAGGCAAGTATTGCTCCCCGAACCGCCAACCACCTCCACAAAAGACTTTCCCTTCCCCTTCAAGAACCTATTGTTAACCACCAAAGGATCCCTATTGATGAACCGCTGCCTATCCACCTCTCGAAAACCAGAAACGTTAGAGACCTTTCTGCCCAATACCTCTTTCCTTTCAAAACGAGGCGGATTCGCGTGAATCTTTCTACCTTCGATCATAATGTTGTCAAGTTTAATAGCCAAGCTTCTGACATCATCCACATCTTTAAACCGCGCAAATCCAAATCTTTTCCCCAACCTGTTTCTTCTAGGAGGAATCACCACCTCCACAATATCTCCCACACATCCAAATAGATCGAAAAAATCCCTAGCTTTCTTGCCATCAGGAATCTCCGAAAAATAAATGGATGACAAACCACTTTCCCTTCCCTTGAACGAAGCAACTTCCACCCGGAAAACGTCTCATTTCGGAGCTAAGTTGCTAAAAATCCTTTTCCTAGGCTGAAGCCAAACCATCTTCCACAGCTGAAGACCACCCAAAAACCGAACCTCAAATAAACGAAGACATGCAAGCAGAAAAACACGAGGAAAATGAAGATGGAGATAGCCGGAAAGCCGAGAAACGCCTAACACCGTCTGGAGAGAGGAAAAGAAAACAAAAACTCTAGAGAGAAGTTGGAGCTTCTCTCTTTTTTTTTGCAAAATAGATGATTGTTTGTGATTGATTATAGATACAGTGTTGTAACATAACAATAAAATGTATATTGACATTGTATGATTTGTCAATATAATGAAACATTCAAATGGATTTACGTTACTTAATGATATTGGTAATTATCATGCAACAATTTCATTTTCACGATGCAGAATAGTTCATAATGATAAACAATATAGTATCGTGATTTTTAAATTGACAAACTATTGTATATTGATAGTTGAATGGTAGTACTCATATCACAATACAGTAATAAACTATAATTTGCAAGATTGAATGATGTACATATACATTGCAATGATTAAAAAATATTATATATAGTTTTGATATATGATAAAGTGAAAGCCCCTAGATGGGTTGTAACAAAAGTCCATAGGTGTGGGTTACATTTTAATACGGAATGATAATTTAGATTTTTTTCCATAATTTTTAAAATAAGCATTGCACTGATGTATATATGGGTTTGTCAATATAATTTTGAAATGAAGCATTGCACTGATGTATGTATATCCAGTATCCACGTAATACATATATTAACGTATGTTTTTCTATTATAATGGTTTTTGGAAAATGTATTCAATAAATTATTATCGGTACCAAAAGTATTTACCCTTGTTAAAGTTCTGATAGTAAAGTTTTGTATTTTATTTTCCAAGATCAATTTGTATAAAAGAAAATAATTGTGTCGTGTTAAGTAACCTGGTTGAAGGAAAAATCGAAATTGAAAATTTGAAAATTTAAATAATAGATTTGTTAATTATCAAAGTAGTCAAATCTATTAAAGTTTGTAAATTCAAATTATATACATATTCAATTGTGTAATTTACAATTATAATTATACTACTTAATGTATATGGAATTGGTTAATCACCAAAGTGATCAAATTCATAAAAGTGTATTATTTCAAATTTCACAATTGAATTTTGCTTATGAACTTCAATCTATTATCTACCATATAAGAAAGGTAGATGCTCTGTAAATGACGCATCTATCCTTCTTACTCCTAAGTGTTCCACGTGGATGGTTTCTCCTTCCTCCATTCAAATTTTAAAATATTTCAATTAATATTATTATTTCTTTTCTTTTCATCTCTCTCTCTATATCATTTACATCAAAATAATTCTTCTTCATCGTCTCTCTCTTTCACTTTCTCATTTCTCTCTCTCTCTCTCTCTCTCTCTCTCTCTCTCTCTCTCTCTCTCTCTCTCTCTCTCAGTTTACTGATTCATCGTCTCTCTCACTCTCATTGTCTCTCTCTCAGCTGTTGGTTTTGAAGAAACGACTTCATCATCTCTGTCTGATCTGTTGTGTTTGAAGGTAACAGCTTCTTCACTTCCTCACTCTCATCGTCTTTCTCTTGCAATTGACTGGTTCTCAAAATCCCTAATTTTCTTCACTGATTTCGCTGGCTTTAAGGTCGTATTTGAAGCTTTGACATGAACAAGCGAATTATTCATGGTTTGTTTTACATTTTGTTTGTTCGTTTTTTCATGATGATGAAATGTTACTTATTTATTATGGTTTTGAAATAAGCAAATGATTTCTCATATTTGAACGTATTTCTGAAAGCCTTTTTTATTGTTGTTCATATGGCCCATCAAGAAGTCTTGCAAAAGCTTAATACATTAGACGACACGAATTTATCTCTAAACCATTTGAGGGTCTTTTGCCTTTGATGCAGGTTTTTGGTTTGGCTCTGTATCAGCAGGTGTAGCAGTTGCAAGTCTATCAGTTTTAGAGTTCTTCTTTTATGTGATTTTTCTTGTTGTTCAGAATAATTGCATTACAACTGTTTCTGTTTAATTGGGTTTTCCTATTGGCTTATTTCTATACATTTCTGATTGAGTTCTAATTTGTGCAATCACTATTGCAGCTAGCATTGGGTGTTGAATTTGGACCTCCACCACTGATTGTTATGGTTTTCATATCTCAGGCAAGTACACTATTTTTAAATCCAAGGTTTCCATTTCTCAAATTTTGATTCTCTTTTTAAAAGTCTTTTCACGACAATGGGAAGTTACACTATTTTTAATTGCAGTTACTTTTACATGTTGACAGATGGATCATTACAATGTGGTTGATGGAAGATTACAACCTCATATTGAGAGAGAGATTGCAGATGACCTTCTTATCAGATGACCTTCACAGACTTAAAGGTTTGATTAATGTCACATTTGATTTTTTTCTACGTTTTATAATTTGACTTTTCCTCTCTGCATATCATTAGCCATACTATATTTGTCAATTTACAGCTGATATTCAATTCACTTCATGGTCCCATTATTGTTAACATTACAACGCCACATTGAAACATACTATTCCATGAAATAGATTTGGTATGGTTCCTTTTACATTGAAGGTTTGATTAATGTCACTTTTTACTTTTGTATGCGTCTTACAATTTGACTTTTTCTGTCTGCATATCATCAGCAATACTATATATGTCAATTTACAGCTGATATTCAATTCACTTCATGGTCCCATTATTGTTAACATTACAACGTCACATTGAAACATACTATTCCATGAAATAGATTTGGTATGGTTCCTTTTACATTGGTTATTTACATTTGTTATTTCTGCTTCCTGGTATGCTTCCTTTTCATTTATATTGTTAATTTTTTATGGATATTCCACAAGTATGACTGACATTACCTGGTTTTTGCACTTTGCCCTTTTCAGATACACAAATTGTACAGAATAAGCTATCAAACTGACAAGACCATAGTAACTTTTCTTATGTTTTTTGCAATTTCGTGAGGATCTTTTGAGGATAAAGTCTCACATTAACTGATCCTCTGAGGATATTTTGAATTCCTGTTCATTCCCATTCAACGTCGTATAATCAGGTGTAGACTTCTTCTTTTGAGTGATGTATAGTGTTGTTCAGATTTCTTGCATTTCAATTTTTGTTTCGGTGTGCAGACATTTCAGGACCAACACAACAACCAAGTTACCTATTTTAGGAATTCAACATACACGTCCAATGCCCTAACAATTTGGTAAAATTCGAACCCTGCCAGGGAATTTTAAAGCCTTGGAGGATTTTGTAAGACCTCTTTCATTCAGTCTTTTTATTTTATGTATATGTCTAATGTCTAATGTTCACAGCTTTTTTATATAATCCGCAACTTTTTCTTTTAGATACTTGACCTACAATAGTCGGAATGCATTCAGTTCCACTTTAAATATGGTACTGGGAAGTTATGTTGTAAATGTAAGTCCAGGAAAATGTTTTTTATTTTGTTTTCTCAATTGTTATCTATATCTCATATTTTGTTTCCAAATTATGTCTCATTGATACTTTTCATTACCTTTAATGAGCAATAAGTTCATACATTGTATTTGCAACTAGATGGTACACTTAACCATCACCACTCTTTATAATTTTGCCTGTCAATATTCCAACTTTATAGTTTCTAAACTATAATTGCAATTCCAATTCCAATGTAGGGGGGAAGCTGCAGAGTCACAACCTCATTATTTATTCATGCCTCCTATTCTCTACAACACACACCAAACTTCAAACACACAAAATATCTATTATGGCATCCAACGAATATACCAATGCTGCAGACCCTACTGAATACCGCACTCCGCCTGACATGCAACATTCTGCGGAATCGCAACTACCAGCCGGTCACCATCACCCTGTCGACGGGCAACTGGTTGTACAGGTTTGCTATTTACAATTACTGCTGCTTTTGTTTTTCAGTAAATATTTGCCTGCCTTATTGTTTCATTGTGATTAACAACTATAATCTACATAACATCAACAGACCCAACAACAACTCCAACCTCCTGTCCACAATCAACCCCGTGCTGACAACCAACCAGCTACGGCCGTGCAACCACCTACGGTTTTTGACCTCGCTGAACCCCAACAACAGGCTGCCCGGTTTCAACCAATGCTGCAGCTCCCCCCAGTACAATTTCGTTTTCCCTGCATGTTTTAGCCCGTATATAACTACATGTAGCCTGTATGTTTATGTATTCTGTGGATCTTAACAGACAATGGCTTATTTTTTCATGTTGTCAATTTTAATTAACTGGGTTTCTTCTTAAGGTACGTGACGCTCCTACACTGCAACAGAGAAGAAAGAGGAAAAGAAATACGAAAGCAGCAAAAAATGTGACGAAATTCAAATGTTTTGATTCGGATGAAGACGAACAACAGGACGACGATCCAGTTGATTCGGATGATGACGATGACCGAGACTATACGTGGGAGAACTATATGTCTGTAAGGTGTAACGCCCCGATTCCAATTATTCCCATTTTGTTGAGTCTTTTATTTAAATTGAGTGATAAATTATTTTATTTGTGAAATTGGTGTGTTAATATGCTATGTTGACGTGTTATGATATTTTTACCGTTTTTGAGAGTTTTCGGGGAGATTAGAATGGAGGGTATTTAAGACATTTCTCAATTAATGATAAGTTAGAAATTTAGTAAAAATTGTTAGAAAAGTGTTTAAGTGTTGAATTTTCTGAGAAAATGAATTAATTGAATTTGAGTGGAAAATAAGAAAAGAAATAGAAAAGAAAGAAAAAGAGATAAGAAAAGAAATAGGAGAGAAAAGAGAAAGAAAAAGGAAATAGAGAGAAAAAGGAGAGAAAGAAAGAGGAAGAAGAGAAAAGAGAAGAAACTTGGGAAAAGTAGAAAAAATCATCAAGAACAACCATCTAGTAAGCTTGGAATCCGGGTAAGGGTGTGAAATCTTATTATCTTATCAATGTGTACCATTATGTATGATTGTGTTGTTGTTGTTGGGGATTTTTATGAGTTTTTGTATAAGCCCATATTTTGTAAAATTGCTTGGAAATCGATTAAATGTGGTTGAAATCATGTTGTTAGTGTCCATAATTGTTGGCATATGATAGATACTTGTTATTGGACATTGTATTGGCAATTTTCTGGTGTGTAGGTGAGATTTGGGGTGTTTTGGATTGGAACCCGTAAGCAAAAATTATGCAGAAAATTTTTCTGGTTTCTCCAGGTCATACGCGTATGGGGCATGTTCTTACGCATATGAACCTTGACAATACGCGTAATGGGGGCGAGCCATGGGCCAATACGCGTATGGTTTTCCTTTTCACTCGGCCATCTGCCCATTTGCGTATGATACGCGTAGCATTTTAGGCCGTACGCGTATGGATCAGGTCATTACGCGTATGGGCATTTTAACGTGGAATTTGGGAAATATGGGTCTCTTCCCGTACGCGTATGACATGTGCCCGTACGCGTATTGTAACACCCCAATTCCCATCGCCAATACATAATACATAAATAAATCAGAGTGAATAAAAATTTATTTTTCCGACAGAAACAGGGATGCTACACTTAAAGAAATAAAATACAATCCCTGCTCAATATTTGATACATAGCATAAAATAGAATACCCTCAAAGGGGAAACTTTTTCCAACAAAGGGAAAGGTCAATTATGGAATAAAGCGGAAAGATCCATAACCGACTTGTTTTACAAAATAAATCATTTTAGAACATCAACTATACACACAAAAGTACTACAAAATACATTCAACAAATGTATACATATAAATATAATCGTTCCCCGACTCCCGTGCTACGTATCAGAGCAGACACCAAGACCGACAACAGAACGGAGGGCTAGTCTCCACAAAAGACCTCCAACAACTCTAATCTGCAATGCCTCATAGAGCATTATAAAACAGCAGAAGGGTGAGAAATAACAACTAAATCAAGATTGCATAATAATATGCAAACACACATAAAAATCACATACACAGTTATTCTCACCTCACGCATTACATACCAATACATATGGCAAGCCACAGATGCATAACATATTCACACATAATGCACACCACTTCACCAATCTAATCATAAATCTCAACACGTACTCAATCAATTCACAATTTCCCACACATAATCACGTAATCAATCCGTTCATGATTTTCCACACATAATGCGTCTATTCACAATTCTCACACATAATGAATCAAATCATGATTTATGCAAATGCACAGAGACCGACACAACGAATCAAATCAATATCCCAACACAATACAACCGCAACCAAATCCAAATCCTAAATAGTATAAATCCTTTTATGAATCCTTAATTGGCGTAAAGCATAAGCTACGACCTTACCCTCTTGCATTAACACACTAACTAAACTCCTCAAAGACGCATCCCAATACCTCACAAACAGTTTATTAGTATCACACAGAATCAAAACTGAAGCCGTAGACAACTTCTACTTTAACCCTCTCAAACTTTCCTCACAATGAACATCCAAAACAAACGACTCACCCTTTGCAAGTCAACTGAGATAACAGAACTACGAACTTAGCAAAGTCTTCCATAACCTGCAGTAACAACCAACTGAGCCCAAAAGTTTCTAATCTCCTTAACCAACTTCAGAGTCTCTCAATGTAGAACTACATCTACTTCCGATGGATCCATAATCATACTCTCATCTGAAATAACGTATCCCAGAAACTAACCTTTTCAACCAAGATTCACACTCGAATAACTTAGCATAAAACTTCGTCTCTTTTCAACACTTGTAATTCCATTCTCAAACACTTTATCTGTTCTTCCTCTGAGTTTATAACAGATCCGAACGTCCTCAATCAAAGCCATTCCAGTCATCTTGTTCATGAAAGTGGACACTTGCTCTCAATCGTTACCTTATTCAACTGTCAGTAATCCATACACAAGTCCTTCTCTTAACCGTCCAAATTCCATAAATCCCAACATGTAGCAACAACCAACCAAAAATAACTCTTAGATATTACATCCATACCTAAAGGTTCTCTCATATTTTCCATTTTTGCTTTACAATCCCAAAGACTTCAAACCTCACCAGAACTCTAAGTTTTACTTTCCATAGTCTCAATACCCTTAAACACATCATGCTTGTTATTCCATTCAATCATCAGTCCCTTGTGTTACTATCAATACTGGAACTCTCTAAGACGATACACTTGGTCTCACAAATCCCTTTTCCAATAAATCTTCCAACCGCTCTTTCTATCTGAGTTTCACTTCCTAAAAGTTCTTCTACTTACTTAGCAGATCCAAACCTCAAATCCTTACCTTCGTCCAATTTGAGTTCACACTCTTCTCTCTGAGAACAACCAGTAACGATGCCCAATCATTCTCTCTCAATAACTTCCCAACTGGACCAACATACTAAAGCCTTTAATCCGCCTCACCTTCAGATATAAGAATCTTCATCGACTCAACAAAACAATCCGTAATCCTTTTCTTAAATCCAAACAATCCATTTCACACGCTATCAAAGCCAGAAAGACACGTCTATTCCATCCAACATAATTTTCCGTCTGCTATCAACAAGAGATTAAGGGTGATCAGTTCCTCAATTTGTCAATAGACAGCGACAATCATGATGGGGCATAAACCATCTTTACCAAACTATAATAGCATTTCTTGCATCCTGTGCAGCAAACTACCTAAGGCACAAATCCTTAGTTGACATAAACCTTACCTCCGCATTCCCTCTGGAACCGGGAACCACACTGTCCAAAGAGCACTTACAATCTTGCAATTCGCAACACCCTGAGCCAACGCTGCACACCTGAAACAACTTGGAGAAGTACCAGTTTCTCCCCCACTTATCTCAATCTAAATCCTGCAGACAAAGGACTAAAAAAAACCAGAAAGCACTGACAGTGTTTCACACACATATCACGTACTAAGGAACAAACAACAATGACAGTATTCAACTGTCATGCCACACAGGCTCAACAACATGGCCGGGCGGACCGACCTGCTCTGATACCACTAATGTAACACCCCAATTCCCATCGCCAATACATAATACATAAATAAATCAGAGTGAATAAAAATTTATTTTTCCGACAGAAACAGGGATGCCACACTTAAAGAAATAAAATACAATCCCTGCTCAATATTTGATACATAGCATAAAATAGAATACCCTCAAAGGGGGAACTTTTTCCAACAAAGGGAAAGGTCAATTATGGAATAAAGCGGAAAGATCCATAACCGACTTGTTTTACAAAATAAATCATTTTAGAACATCAACTATACACACAAAAGTACTACAAAATACATTCAACAAATGTATACATATAAATATAATCGTTCCCCGACTCTCGTGCTACGTATCAGAGTAGACACCAAGACCGACAACAGAACGGAGGGCTAGTCTCCACAAAAGATCTCCAGCAACTCTAATCTGCAATGCCTCATAAAGCATTATAAAACAGCAGAAGGGTGAGAAATAACAACTAAATCAAGATTGCATAATAATATGCAAACACACATAAAAATCACATACACAGTTATTCTCACCTCACGCATTACATACCAATACATATGGCAAGCCACAGATGCATAACATATTCACACATAATGCACACCACTTCACCAATCCAATCATAAATCTCAACACGTACTCAATCAATTCACAATTTCCCACACATAATCACATAATCAATCCATTCATGATTTTCCACACATAATGCGTCTATTCACAATTCTCACACATAATGAATCAAATCATGATTTATGCAAATGCACAGAGACCGACACAACGACTCTATGCAAATGCCATGCGGTACCGACTCCAATGTTTCATATCTCATCACCAGTTCACTCAGGAACTATTGGAACCATCGCTCGTTACTGAGGATCACTCAAGTAACACCCCGTCGGGCCTACGATGTTCACCCGTCGCTTTAGGTCCTCTTGGTATAAGGCGCACGACGTTTATGGATTGCTTTAGGTCCTCTTTGTATAAGGCGCACAATCTGATCGCTTTAGGTCCTCTTTGTATAAGGCGCACGATCCGATCGCTTTAGGTCCTCTTTGTATAAGGCGCACGATCGTCTATAACCATCGCTTTAGGTCCTCTTTGCATAAGGCGCACGATGTTATAGCAGATTCCCTTTGGAATCAATCTGTCACTCAGGACATCTCAAGAATGCATATCATGATGCTTGGCATACAATGACCCATGACATCAAATGTATCTTTACACATATATGCAACCATAATCATGCATATATTTCAACTCATCAATTCCATACATTCACAATTCAACCATATGAATTATCTCCTCATCATTATTCATGCATTGAAAACAATTCAAACAATGCATTTCAAACCATAAAGGCCACCAAACAACATACATTGAAATTTCACATAAACAATGTACTTCATCACAAGCCATAAACCACAACAATCATACAATCACAATTACTTTCACAAGGGATTCACACCACAAAGGCTACCCACAACACATCATAACAACATACATTGATATTCAATCAAACAATGTAATTTACCACACAACAACATCATTAATCCCGCATCGAAGTCTAATCCAAGACAATGCACATATTGCCATAAGGCCACAAGCCATCATCACAACATTTCACCATGTATATTCACATCATATAACAGCACACAAGCTACACGTTACGTAACAAAAACATATAGCATGATAACACATCAATCGCACACATTGTACGCGATAAAAACCCGACAACCCGACTATTTTTCCAAAGACACGAATTAATTAAATCATCTAATGAATTCCAAACCATTTTTAATAGAAAGAGCTTTTCATTAGCTCTCCAACGCTTCAAACGGGGGTCAAAACAGACTTACGGTTCAAAAGTTATGAAGAAAACAAAATCGGGCATTTTTGGAAAATTCTGCAATCAGAGGTCGACGCATAGAATCATGGGTCGACGCATAAACCTGCAATTTTCGCCCGGGTCAGCGCATGAAAGTCATGAGTCGACGCACAGTTGCAGGTTTTTGCTTAAAAATCAGTTTTCGATCGTTAAATGACTTCCGGAACTCCGATTTCGATTCCGTAAAAAGCTGCGATCTCAGAATTCAAAATACTACAATATTTTCACCATTAAAAAGCCATCCAACACATTTTCCATGTTTGAAATATTTTAAAACATAGTTTTATCCGTTTATCCCAACTCCAAACTGGCTCAAAACCACTCGAAAACATACACTTAACCATTCCCGATTAATTTCTATCCTTACCCGATTAAATATCAACCTGTACCAATGTTACTAGACATATCCAAACACTTTAACCCGATCACAACATCAATTGCACAAAAACATCAATATATATATCAAAAACTCAGCAGTACAAATTCGGCTCGATTCAATCAAACGATCACGCTAAATCATGACCCAACATCACACAACTCTACTCAGCGATTTATTCCGACTTTCGTCCGTGAAAACATCGATTTCTAATCATTTTTCTCATTTCAACCTAGAATGAAAACTAGAGAAACCAACCAAAACAATCCAAGAAAACATACACATATACATATACAAGCAAGATATAATCGAAACTTCTCACCCTTACCCGATTATTCGCGCTTTAAACGGATGATTTCCTGATTTTCCTTCTTTTTTCCTCTTCTCCCTTTCTTTCTTCTTTTCCCACGTTTTCCTTCTCTTCCTCTACTATCTTTATCTCTTTTTCTTTCCCCTCTAATTCTACTTATATAAAAATATATTTTTCTAATAAAATATCTAACCTCCAAAATGATCATTTTACCCCTCAGCTCAAATATCTCCCAAACGCTCTCAAAATGCGATAAAACATAAACATCGATGAAAAATAATATATTGTCAAATAAAAGTCAAGAATAAAATAATATAATAATAAAATAATCAAATAGACTCGATTAAATAAAACTGACAAAAACAGGGGCGTTACAACTCTCCCCCACTTAGACATTTTCGTCCTCGAAAATCTAACCGATACGAACAGCTCCGGATACGACTCTCGCATCCGACCAACAAACTAACATGCCAACACTAGGCACACCACGAGTAACACAAACTGACAAACCACCCCGCTAACAACGACTACAACAACGACACGACAACGGCAACAACCACAACGACCAAATGCAATGACCATACAATGCACTTGACCACCAACTCACAACTCAAGGAAAACCACGATACCAACACACAGGTTCACTCTTGAACCGAAACACAACAAGAATACAAGTTCCACGACACCACAAAGTCTCAACAACATCAACAAAACCAGAATACCAGCATCCTTGTCACACAACCATACTACAAAAATGCTACGATTCACCAATCGAACAAACAACCAAAACATCCAACTACATAGTAGCCCATTAATATTTAAACCTTTCACCTAACACTTCCATTCTGAAACGTCCAATGGTCTCATCATTCCTACATGTTTCCAATGTCCAACCTATGAACTCTTACCAGTCACACACTCGTATACGAAATGTGCCACATCACGCTTTCGATGCGCACTCTGATTACTCGTAACCATCAAAATTACCAATCCCCCGTCCAAAGTCTAACTCTTTCTCATATACACCAAAAATCACTGTTCACTTTATTATTTCCAACCTCACACTCTACTGTGTTATCTCACACACCAGACACAAGTCTCGGAACTACTCCAATCATTCTAATTCTCTATCCATCAAAACAACCATGCAAAGACTGTCGACTTAACTCTTCAGGCACAACCTCCACTTTTCCCAAAGGATAATCCAAGCCAAATTCATAACTCATCACAAAGTCTAACCATCCTCATTGTCTCATACTACATTCCTTCAGGCCAACCAAGTACTCTAAACTCTTGTGGTTACCAAACACTTCGAATCTAGAACCAAAAATAATACCTCCAAATATCCCAACACAATACAACCGCAACCAAATCCAAATCCTGAATAGTATAAATCCTTTTATGAATCCTTAATTGGCGTAAAGCATAAGCTACGACCTTACCCTCTTGCATTAACACACTAACTAAACTCCTCAAAGACGCATCCCAATACCTCACAAACAGTTTATTAGTATCACACAGAATCAAAACTGAAGCCGTAGACAACTTCTACTTTAACCCTCTCAAACTTTCCTCACAATGAACATCCAAAACAAACGACTCACCCTTTGCAAGTCAACTGAGATAACAGAACTACGAACTTAGCAAAGTCTTCCATAACCTGCAGTAACAACCAACTGAGCCCAAAAGTTTCTAATCTCCTTAACCAACTTCAGAGTCTCTCAATGTAGAACTACATCTACTTCCGATGGATCCATAATCATACTCTCATCTGAAATAACGTATCCCAGAAACTAACCTTTTCAACCAAGATTCACACTCGAATAACTTAGCATAAAACTTCGTCTCTTTTCAACACTTGTAATTCCATTCTCAAACACTTTATCTGTTCTTCCTCTGAGTTTATAACAGATCCGAACGTCCTCAATCAAAGCCATTCCAGTCATCTTGTTCATGAAAGTGGACACTTGCTCTCAATCGTTACCTTATTCAACTGTCAGTAATCCATACACAAGTCCTTCTCTTAACCGTCCAAATTCCATAAATCCCAACATGTAGCAACAACCAACCAAAAATAACTCTTAGATATTACATCCATACCTAAAGGTTCTCTCATATTTTCCATTTTTGCTTTACAATCCCAAAGACTTCAAACCTCACCAGAACTCTAAGTTTTACTTTCCATAGTCTCAATACCCTTAAACACATCATGCTTGTTATTCCATTCAATCATCAGTCCCTTGTGTTACTATCAATACTGGAACTCTCTAAGACGATACACTTGGTCTCACAAATCCCTTTTCCAATAAATCTTCCAACCGCTCTTTCTATCTGAGTTTCACTTCCTAAAAGTTCTTCTACTTACTTAGCAGATCCAAACCTCAAATCCTTACCTTCGTCCAATTTGAGTTCACACTCTTCTCTCTGAGAACAACCAGTAACGATGCCCAATCATTCTCTCTCAATAACTTCCCAACTGGACCAACATACTAAAGCCTTTAATCCGCCTCACCTTCAGATATAAGAATCTTCATCGACTCAACAAAACAATCCGTAATCCTTTTCTTAAATCCAAACAATCCATTTCACACGCTATCAAAGCCAGAAAGACACGTCTATTCCATCCAACATAATTTTCCGTCTGCTATCAACAAGAGATTAAGGGTGATCAGTTCCTCAATTTGTCAATAGACAGCGACAATCATGATGGGGCATAAACCATCTTTACCAAACTATAATAGCATTTCTTGCATCCTGTGCAGCAAACTACCTAAGGCACAAATCCTTAGTTGACATAAACCTTACCTCCGCATTCCCTCTGGAACCGGGAACCACACTGTCCAAAGAGCACTTACAATCTTGCAATTCGCAACACCCTGAGCCAACGCTGCACACCTGAAACAACTTGGAGAAGTGCCAGTTTCTCCCCCACTTATCTCAATCTAAATCCTGCAGACAAAGGACTAAAAAAAACCAGAAAGCACTGACAGTGTTTCACACACATATCACGTACTAAGGAACAAACAACAATGACAGTATTCAACTGTCATGCCACACAGGCTCAACAACATGGCCGGGCGGACCGACCTGCTCTGATACCACTAATGTAACACCCCAATTCCCATCGCCAATACATAATACATAAATAAATCAGAGTGAATAAAAATTTATTTTTCCGACAGAAACAGGGATGCCACACTTAAAGAAATAAAATACAATCCCTGCTCAATATTTGATACATAGCATAAAATAGAATACCCTCAAAGGGGGAACTTTTTCCAACAAAGGGAAAGGTCAATTATGGAATAAAGCGGAAAGATCCATAACCGACTTGTTTTACAAAATAAATCATTTTAGAACATCAACTATACACACAAAAGTACTACAAAATACATTCAACAAATGTATACATATAAATATAATCATTCCCCGACTCTCGTGCTACGTATCAGAGTAGACACCAAGACCGACAACAGAACGGAGGGCTAGTCTCCACAAAAGATCTCCAGCAACTCTAATCTGCAATGCCTCATAAAGCATTATAAAACAGCAGAAGGGTGAGAAATAACAACTAAATCAAGATTGCATAATAATATGCAAACACACATAAAAATCACATACACAGTTATTCTCACCTCACGCATTACATACCAATACATATGGCAAGCCACAGATGCATAACATATTCACACATAATGCACACCACTTCACCAATCCAATCATAAATCTCAACACGTACTCAATCAATTCACAATTTCCCACACATAATCACATAATCAATCCATTCATGATTTTCCACACATAATGCGTCTATTCACAATTCTCACACATAATGAATCAAATCATGATTTATGCAAATGCACAGAGACCGACACAACGACTCTATGCAAATGCCATGCGGTACCGACTCCAATGTTTCATATCTCATCACCAGTTCACTCAGGAACTATTGGAACCATCGCTCGTTACTGAGGATCACTCAAGTAACACCCCGTCGGGCCTACGATGTTCACCCGTCGCTTTAGGTCCTCTTGGTATAAGGCGCACGACGTTTATGGATTGCTTTAGGTCCTCTTTGTATAAGGCGCACAATCTGATCGCTTTAGGTCCTCTTTGTATAAGGCGCACGATCCGATCGCTTTAGGTCCTCTTTGTATAAGGCGCACGATCGTCTATAACCATCGCTTTAGGTCCTCTTTGCATAAGGCGCACGATGTTATAGCAGATTCCCTTTGGAATCAATCTGTCACTCAGGACATCTCAAGAATGCATATCATGATGCTTGGCATACAATGACCCATGACATCAAATGTATCTTTACACATATATGCAACCATAATTATGCATATATTTCAACTCATCAATTCCATACATTCACAATTCAACCATATGAATTATCTCCTCATCATTATTCATGCATTGAAAACAATTCAAACAATGCATTTCAAACCATAAAGGCCACCAAACAACATACATTGAAATTTCACATAAACAATGTACTTCATCACAAGCCATAAACCACAACAATCATACAATCACAATTACTTTCACAAGGGATTCACACCACAAAGGCTACCCACAACACATCATAACAACATACATTGATATTCAATCAAACAATGTAATTTACCACACAACAACATCATTAATCCCGCATCGAAGTCTAATCCAAGACAATGCACATATTGCCATAAGGCCACAAGCCATCATCACAACATTTCACCATGTATATTCACATCATATAACAGCACACAAGCTACACGTTACGTAACAAAAACATATAGCATGATAACACATCAATCGCACACATTGTACGCGATAAAAACCCGACAACCGGACTATTTTTCCAAATACACGAATTAATTAAATCATCTAATGAATTCCAAACCATTTTTAATAGAAAGAGCTTTTCATTAGCTCTCCAACGCTTCAAACGGGGGTCAAAACGGACTTACGGTTCAAAAGTTATGAAGAAAACAAAATCGGGCATTTTTGGAAAATTCTGCAATCAGAGGTCGACGCATAGAATCATGGGTCGGCGCATAAACCTGCAATTTTCGCCCGGGTCAGCGCATGAAAGTCATGAGTCGACGCACAGTTGCAGGTTTTTGCTGAAAAATCAGTTTTCGATCGTTAAATGACTTCCGGAACTCCGATTTCGATTCCGTAAAAAGCTGCGATCTCAGAATTCAAAATACTACAATATTTTCACCATTAAAAAGCCATCCAACACATTTTCCATTTTTGAAATATTTTAAAACATAGTTTTATCCGTTTATCCCAACTCCAAACTGGCTCAAAACCACTCGAAAACATACACTTAACCATTCCCGATTAATTTCTATCCTTACCCGATTAAATATCAACCTGTACCAATGTTACTAGACATATCCAAACACTTTAACCCGATCACAACATCAATTGCACAAAAGCATCAATATATATATCAAAAACTCAGCAGTACAAATTCGGCTCGATTCAATCAAACGATCACGCTAAATCATGACCCAACATCACACGACTCTACTCAGCGATTTATTCCGACTTTCGTCCGTGAAAACATCGATTTCTAATCATTTTTCTCATTTCAACCTAGAATGAAAACTAGAGAAACCAACCAAAACAATCCAAGAAAACATACACATATACATATACAAGCAAGATATAATCGAAACTTCTCACCCTTACCCGATTATTCGAGCTTTAAACGGATGATTTCCTAATTTTCCTTCTTTTTTCCTCTTCTCCCTTTCTTTCTTCTTTTCCCACGTTTTCCTTCTCTTCCTCTACTATCTTTCTCTCTTTTTCTTTCCCCTCTAATTCTACTTATATAAAAATATATTTTTCTAATAAAATATCTAACCTCCAAAATGATCATTTTACCCCTCAGCTCAAATATCTCCCAAACGCTCTCAAAATGCGATAAAACATAAACATCGATGAAAAATAATATATTGTCAAATAAAAGTCAAGAATAAAATAATATAATAATAAAATAATCAAATAGACTCGATTAAATAAAACTGACAAAAACTGGGGCGTTACACGTATGGCCAGAAGAGTATTAAAAATGGGATTTTTCAAAATGTGTTTTTCGTTTCCGTCCGTAACTTTTGTTCCGATTATCCGATTTTTACATTCTTGGTATCGTTGGAAAGCCATTGAGCTGTACTATATGATTATGATGATTTGGAAATTGTTAGCCGATTAAATAAGTTGGAAAAGTCGGAAATAGTGTTATTTAGCGACTTTTACCGTTTTGAATGTGTGTTTGGATGTGAATCATACAATAGTGCATTAATGTGAATGTATATAGATTGTATGTGATTGCATGAGATGAATGCATGAATATATTGTGAATATGTATGCATTTCAAGAATGTCTTGAGTCATTTGCATGTGAAGCATAATGATGTGCATTCTTGTGTTGAGGGATTCTAATGAGAATCCGTTGTAACGTCGTGTGCCCATGAGGGGTGTGAGCGACGGATTGGTTCCAGAGTGAATCCGCTATAACGTCGTGTGCCCGCTTGTGGGGTGTGAGCGATGATTATAGACGATCGGGTGCCCGCTTGTGGGGTGTGAGCGATCGGGTCGTGTACCTTATACAAAGAGGTGTGAGCGATACATAAACGCCGTGTGCCTTAAAAATAAGAGGTGTGAGCGATCAGATTGGATCGTGTGCCTTAAAATTAAGAGGTGTGAGCGATGGGGAACATCGTATGCCCGACGGGGAGTTATAGTGATGTAACGAGCGATGGTTCCAGCAGAGTTCCTGAGTGAACTTGAGATGATTGAGTCGGTACCCGCATTGTATTTGCATAGAGTCGTGAGTCGGTCTCTATGATTTGCATTTATCATCTTTATAATGGAGCATTGATGAATAAACATATATGTGTATGTTTATGTGGAATGATAAGAACTGTGAAAGTATGCATGATGAGTATGCTTGGTTTTGTAGATATATATACATTGTGATGTATATGAGTGAGTTGTGATGAATTATGGTGAGAATGTGAAATATGTGTATTTTTATGTATATATGTTTGTTGTTATTCAATGTTTAGATTTCCGCTTTTATTCTAAATATTGAGATGTGGGTGTAAGGACTAAGTTCCTCTGTTGCAAAGTTACCCCACTGTTGCATATCAATTGTTGAGCAGGTGTTGAATGTTTTAATTTCATGTATGATGTGACATACCTCTTTTATACTATGTTTATAATTATACTCTGACGAAATTTTTATTATGTGCCTAAATGATTATGTGATTATTTGGGGGTATAGAAAGGGGGTGTTACATTAAGTGGTATCAGAGCCAGTGTTGAGTCAGTTGTGTCTGTCTTGTTGTTGTGATGGTTGAACTGTTGTTTAACTTTGTTGTCATTTTTGGGAATGATCAGAATATGATTGGTAGAAACGACAATGCGATGGCTGCTGCTTTGGAAGCAATGGCTAGGGCGGTGCAAGGTGCGCCGAACGTGAATGCTAATGACGAGTTCAGGAAGAATCAACCACTAGTCTTCAAAGGAAGATTTGATCCCGATGGTGCTCAACTTTGGTTGAAAGAGATTGAAATGATATTCAGAGTCATGGACTGTGCGGAGGAGAATAAGGTGAGGCTTGGGTCTCACATGCTGAAGGAAGAAGCCGACGATTGGTGGGTCGGTATGCGTCAAGTTCTTGAGGTGGATGATGAAGAGGTAACTTGGGATTTATTTCGTACCGAGTTCTTGAGGAAATATTACCCTGAAAGTGTGAAAGGGAAGAAGGAGATGGAGTTCCTTGAACTGAAACAAGGTAGTATGTCTGTGGTGGACTATACTGCTAAATTTGTGGAGTTGGTACAATTCCATCCTCACTATGTTGCGATTACTGCTGAGTTCTCAAAGTGTATTAAGTATGAGAATGGTCTGCGTCCTGAGATTAAACAAGCTGTGGGATATCAAAGAATACGAAGGTTTTCGGATTTGACAGAATGTTGTAGAATCTTCGAGGAAGATAGTAAGGCTCGTTCTACACATTACAAAAGTTTGAATGAGAGGAAGGGAAAGCAACAAGCTAGAAGTGGACCTTATGTGACACCCGCTGATAAGGGCAAGCATAGGGGAAACTTTGAGAAGAGATCTGGAGGAGGAGGTTCCGGTTCCATTAAGTGTTACAAGTGTGGTGAAATGGGTCATAAATCATTTGAGTGTGGGAAGACAGTGGCGAAATGTTCTAACTGTGGAGGCCTTGGGCATGCTACTACTGATTGTAGAAGGAATGTGGTGAAATGTTTTAATTATGGGTAACCTGGTCACATTAGCACGAAGTGTCCGAGTCCGAAGAAAGCTCCAACTGGTGGGAAGGTATTTTCTAGTGCAGACCGTCTGATTAAAGGTACTTGCTTTATTAATAGTACACCTTTAGTCACTATTATTGATACTGGAGCGACTCATTCGTTTATTTCGTCTGAGTGCGCGAAGCGTTTGAATCTTGTGTTGTCTCTGATGGATGGTAAGATGGTTATTGATACTCCAGCAATGGGGTCAGTAACTACTTCTTTGGTTTGTTTGAGTTGTCCTTTGACCATTTATGGTAAAGACTTTGAGATGGATTTAGTGTGTTTGCCGTTGGAAGGATTGGATGTGGTCTTGGGTATGAATTGGTTGCAATTTAATAGGGTGCATATTGATTGCTATGACAAGTTAGTGAGGTTTCCTTCTTTGGAAGAGGACGAAGACTCGAGTTTCTTGTCTACTAAAGAGTTGAAGAGACTTTTGGCGGACGAAGCTCAGTTGTTCGGTTTGTTTGCATCTATAACTGTGGATAGTCAAGTGTCACTTGATGTGTTTCTTGTTGTGTGTGATTTTCCTGAAGTATTTCCCGAGGATATTACAGAGGTACCGCCGGAAAGAGAAGTTGAGTTTTCTATTGATCTAGTTCCGGGTACTAGACCGATTTCGATGGCACCGTATCGTATGTCAGCATCGGAGTTGGTAGAATTGAAGAAGCAATTGAATGACTTGTTGGATTAGAGATTTGTAAGACCAAGTGTTTCTCCTTGGGGTGCTCCGGTATTATTGGTAAAGAAGAAGGATGGGAGTATGCGGTTATGCATTGATTATCGACAATTGAACAAGGTGACAATTAAGAACAAGTATCCTCTTCCAAGGATCGATGATTTGTTGGACCAATTGGTTGGTGCGCGTGTTTTTAGCAAGATTGATTTGAGATCGGGATATCACCAGATTCGTGTGAAAGAAGAGGATATTCAAAAGACGGCCTTTAGGACACGGTATGGCCATTACGAATATTCCGTGATGCCATTCGGGGTTTCTAATGCGCCGGGTGTGTTTATGGAATACATGAATCGTATTTTTCATGAACAGTTAGATCATTTTGTGGTTTTGTTCATTGACGATATTTTGATTTACTCTAAGTCTCAAGAGGAGCATGAAGAGCATTTGAGGACTGTGTTACAAATTTTGAAAGAGAAACAATTGTATGCTAAGTTGTCGAAATGTGAATTTTGGTTGTCGGAAGTAAGTTTTCTTGGACATGTTATTTTCGGTAGTGGTATTAGTGTTGATCCATCCAAGATTGATGCGGTGATGCAATGGGAAGCTCCTAGATCGCTTACGGAGATTAGAAGCTTTTTAGGCTTGGCGGGTTATTATCGGAGGTTTATTGAGGGATTTTCGAAGTTGGCACTTCCGTTAACGCAATTGACTTGTAAAGGAAAGGCTTTTATTTGGGATATTCATTGTGAAGAGAGTTTTAATGAGCTAAAAAGAAGGTTGACAACGACTCCGATCTTGATCTTGCCAAATCCGACGGAACCATTTGTTGTGTATTGTGATGCTTCATTGGTTGGTTTAGGTGGTGTTTTGATGCAAGATGGAAAAGTGGTGGCTTATGCTTCAAGACAATTGAGAGTGCATGAAAAGAATTATCCTACACATGACTTGGAGTTGGCGGCCGTGGTGTTTGTTTTGAAAATATGGAGGCACTATCTTTATGGTGCAAGATTTGAAGTTTTTAGTGATCACAAGAGCTTGAAATATTTATTTGATCAAAAAGAATTGAACATGAGACAAAGGAGGTGGTTAGAGCTTTTGAAGGATTATGATTTTCGTTTGAATTACCATCCGGGTAAGGCAAACGTGGTGGCCGATGCTTTGAGTCGGAAGTCGTTACATATGTCCGCATTGATGATGAGAGAATGGGAACTTTTGGAGAATTTTAGAGACTTGAGTTTGGTTTGTGAAATGACGCCGAGAAGTGTGAGACTTGGTATGCTACATGTTACGAATGACTTTCTTGCAACCGTGTGTGAAAAGCAAAAGTTGGATTTGAAATTCGTTGATTTGATGATGAATGAGAATGAGGATTTCAAGGTTGATAATTTTGGAGTTTTGAGATTCCGTGGCCGTATTTGTATTCCCGATGATGCGGAGTTGAAAAAGATGATATTGGAAGAAGGACACCGAAGTACCTTAAGTATTCATCCGGGAGCGAATAAAATGTATCAAGATTTGAAGAAAATCTTTTGGTGGTCCGGGTTAAAGAGAGATGTGGCTCAATTTGTGTATGCGTGCTTAGCTTGTCAAAAGTCTAAGGTGGAACATCAAAAGCCTAGTGGATTGATGCAACCGTTGGACATTCCGGAGTGGAAATGGGATAGTATATCGATGGATTTTGTTACGGGATTGCCGAATACGTAAAAAGGTCATAATGCTATTTGGGTAATCGTTGATAGGCTTACTAAATCTGCTCACTTCCTTCCAATTTATATTAGTTATCCTTTGGAGAGGTTAGCCGAGATTTATATTCTTGCGGTTGTGAAGTTACATGGAGTTCCTAAGAGTATTGTATCGGATAGAGATCCTAGATTCACATCGAGGTTTTGGGAGAGTTTACAAAAGGCTTTGGGTTCTAAGCTAAGATTGAGCTCGGCTTATCATCCGCAAACGGATGGTCAAACCGAGAGAACAATTCAATCGTTGGAGGATTTATTGCGTGCTTGTGTGCTCGAGCAAGGTGGTGCTTGGGATAGTTATTTGGCATTGATTGAGTTCACCTACAATAATAGTTTTCATTCAAGTATAAGTATGGAACCATTCGAGGCTTTGTATGGTCGGAGATGTCGAACACCTTTGTGTTGGCATGAAACCGGTCAGAGGACGATAGTTGGACCGGAGATGGTACAACAAACGACGGAGAAAGTGAAGTTTATCCGTGAGAAGATGAAAGCTTCTCAAAGTAGACAAAAGAGTTATCATGACAAGAGAAGAAAAGATCTTGAGTTTCAAGAAGGCGACCATGTGTTTTTGAGAGTTACGCCGGTTACGGGTGTGGGTCGTGCTTTGAAGTCGAAGAAGTTGGCTTCTTGTTTTATTGGTCCGTATCAGATTTCTGCACGAGTTGGTGTTGTGGCTTACCGTGTGGCGTTGCCTCCGAATCTTTCGAATTTGCATGATGTATTCCATGTTTCGCAACTTCGGAAGTATGTTCCGGATCCGTCACATGTTATTCCTATGGATGAGGTTGAAGTGAGAGATAACCTTACGGTTGAAACTTTACCGAATAGGATTTTGGACCGTGAAGTTAAGAAGCTAAGAGGCAAGGACATTGCACTTGTGAAAGTAGCGTGGGGAGGCGCTGCGGAAGGCGATATGACTTGGGAACTAGAGAGTAGGATGCGAGAGTCGTATCCGGAGTTGTCTGAATCAGGTAATATTTTCGAGGACGAAAATTTCTAAAGTCGGGGAGAGTTGTAACGCCCCGATTCCAATTATTCCCATTTTGTTGAGTCTTTTATTTAAATTGAGTGATAAATTATTTTATTTGTGAAATTGGTGTGTTAATATGCTATGTTGACGTGTTATGATATTTTTACCGTTTTTGAGAGTTTTCGGGGAGATTAGAATGGAGGGTATTTAAGACATTTCTCAATTAATGATAAGTTAGAAATTTAGTAAAAATTGTTAGAAAAGTGTTTAAGTGTTGAATTTTGTGAGAAAATGAATTAATTGAATTTGAGTGGAAAATAGGAAAAGAAATAGAAAACAAAGAAAAAGAGATAAGAAAAGAAATAGGAGAGAAAAGAGAAAGAAAAAGGAAATAGAGAGAAAAAGGAGAGAAAGAAAGAGGAAGAAGAGAAAAGAGAAGAAACTTGGGAAAACTAGAAAAAATCATCAAGAACAACCATCTAGTAAGCTTGGAATCCGGGTAAGGGTGTGAAATCTTATTATCTTATCAATGTGTACCATTATGTATGATTGTGTTGTTGTTGTTGGGGATTTTTATGAGTTTTTGTATAAGCCCATATTTTGTAAAATTGCTTGGAAATCGATTAAATGTGGTTGAAATCATGTTGTTAGTGTCCATAATTGTTGGTATATGATAGATACTTGTTATTGGACATTGTATTGGCAATTTTCTGGTGTGTAGGTGAGATTTGGGGTGTTTTGGATTGGAACCCGTAAGCAAAAATTATGCAGAAAATTTTTCTGGTTTCTCCAGGTCATACGCGTATGGGGCATGTTCTTACGCATATGAACCTTGACAATACGCGTAATGGGGGCGAGCCATGGGCCAATACGCGTATGGTTTTCCTTTTCACTCGGCCATCTGCCCATTTGCGTATGATACGCGTAGCATTTTAGGCCGTACGCGTATGGATCAGGTCATTACGCGTATGGGCATTTCAACGTGGAATTTGGGAAAATGGGTCTCTGCCCGTACGCGTATGACATGTGCCCGTATGCGTATGGCCGAAAGAGTTGTAAAAACGGGATTTTTCAAAATGTGTTTTTCGTTTCCGTCCGTAACTTTTGTTCCGATTATCCGATTTTTACATTCTTGGTATCGTTGGAAAGCCATTGAGCTGTACTATATGATTATGATGATTTGGAAATTGTTAGCCGATCAAATAAGTCGGAAATGTCGGAAATAGTGTTATTTAGCGACTTTTACCGTTTTGAATGTGTGTTTGGATGTGAATCATACAATAGTGCATTGATGTGAATGTATATAGATTGTATGTGATTGCATGAGATGAATGCATGAATATATTGTGAATATGTATGCATTTCAAGAATGTCTTGAGTCATTTGCATGTGAAGCATAATGATGTGCATTCTTGTGTTGAGGGATTCTAATGAGAATCCGTTGTAACGTCGTGTGCCCATGAGGGGTGTGAGCGACGGATTGGTTCCAGAGGGAATCCGCTATAACGTCGTGTGCCCGCTTGTGGGGCGTGAGCGATGACTATAGAAGATCGTGTGCCCGCTTGTGGGGTGTGAGCGATCGGGTCGTGTGCCTTAAACAAAGAGGCGTGAGCGATCCATAAACGTCGTGTGCCTTAAAAATAAGAGGTGTGAGATATCAGATCGGATCGTGTGCCATAAAAATAAGAGGTGTGAGCGATGGGGAACATCGTATGCCGGACGAGGAGTTACAGTGATGTAACGAGCGATGGTTCCAGCAGAGTTCCTGAGTGAACTTGAGATGATTGAGTCAGTACCGCATTACATTTGCATAGAGTCGTGAGTCAGTCTCTATGATTTGCATTTATCATCTTTATAATGGTGCATTGATGAATGAACATAAATGTGTATGTTTATGTGGAATGATAAGAATTGTGAAAGTATGCATGATGTATATGTTTGGTTATATATATATATATATACATTGTGATGTATATGAGTGAGTGGTGATGAATTGGGGTGAGAATGTGGAATATGTGTATTTTTATGCTAAGATAAATAATTATATGCATTGTTATTATGATAATATTTCTCACCCTTCTGCTGTTTTATGATGCTCTATGAGGCATTGCAGAGTAGGTATGCTGGTGGTCTTTTTGTGAAGCGTGTCTTCATTCTTTTGGTCGGTCGGCTCTGATATGTAGCACCGGGTAGCTAGGAGGCTATGATTCTTTTGGGATACATTTGTATATGTATCTTGTTGATGAATGTTTATGTAAACATGAATTGTGTTGGTGGATAATACTTGTTGATATATGTATATATGTTTGTTGTTATTCAATGTTTAGATTTCCGCTTTTATTCTAAATATTGAGATGCGGGTGTAAGGACTAAGTTCCTCTGTTGCAAAGTTACCCCACTGTTGCATATCAATTGTTGAACAGGTGTTGAATGTTTTAATTTCATGTATGATGTGACATACCTCTTTTATACTATGTTTATAATTATACTCTGACGAAATTCTTATTATGTGCCTAAATGATTATGTGATTATTTGGGGGTATAGAAAGGGGGTGTTACACAAGGAGATTTAGATTTACTGATTAAATCTCTTACTTAGATTTCAATTTCAATTCAGTCCTTTACTATGTATTCTGTCTTTGCAATGTTTATGGAAATCAACTTTTAGACTTCTACAACTTGGTGTGCTTTATTACATTTCATTTTTACATTGTCTTCTTCAATTTAGAGTTCATTAGTTAGACATTACAAATTTAAAGTCAATAACAATACAATACAAATTTTATAATTTTTTACTCTAATTAATTTTCTTATCATTGATAAATATTAAAAAATTTGTAAACACATTACACAAATAAACGGACGTGTATATTGCATTATTTCATTGTGTTCTATATTTAATTCTTTTTAACCATTTTTCATTATGTAGTATAATCAATTTTAATTATATTTCATTATTTCTTATTATTAACTAAAATTTATTAACTTTTAAAATATTGTAACAGTAATTAATTATAATAACTAAAATGTAATAACTTATAAAGAATCTTAACATAATATATGATATTATTTAAAAAAAAAATAATACACATAAATGTTAACGGCTCAAGTTCATCATTGATCAATATATATTTATCTATATAATTTAAAAAATGTATATACTTATACGTAAATATACAACCATTCTAAATATAAAATACAACCATTCTAAACTAAAATGTTAACGGGTCAAGTACATCAATGATGTCAATTATATTTTTTATACTTACTAACTCTTATTAATTCTATTAATTTTTTGTAAAGAAATGCGCGTCACACCGACGGGTACCCGTGCGTAGGCACGGGTATCCCACTAGTTTAATTTTGAAGTAAAATGTTTACCATATAATTTATAATTATTTAAGTTATAAATTTGTTAATCACCAAAGTGGTCAAATTAATTAAAGTTTATGATTTCAAATTATGCAATTAACTTGATTCGGATGCTATGTGAATAATATATTTGTGTTCAATAATATTATAAGGTATATATAGATCATCTAAAGATGTATCATGACTTATAATTAATAAAATTAAGATATTTTGTTGACATACTTGTTGCTTGTATATCCAAAGATAGACATGCATGTTTTAAGTGATTTTATTGTCCATTAAAATATGTTTATTTAGTATCATTAAAATTTATTGAAATGTATTTAAGTTTTTACCTAAAGGTGAACTTTGATACATCTTTAAAGGTGATTAGTTTAAATCCACGAAAGTTAATCAAAGAATTAAAGTATGAGCATGTTTTAAATATTTGCGGTTACTAGTATGGTGTTATGGACTTAGACATGACATTGATAATGAATGTGTAACTTGGACCCAATACATGGGACAATACAAAACAAAAATGAATATCTTAGAGACATATAAAAGGTCGAACAAGTTGTCTTTAAACTTGATTAGAAAGGACCATATATAGGTTCAGTTACAAATTTTATCGAAAGTTGTGGTAAATGTGAACAATATTCTATGCTGACACACCACAACAAAATGGTGCTGTTGAAAAAACAGAATGTACTCTCATGGACATGATCAGGTCAAAATGTTAAATTATAGTAATGTATCATTATCATTGTGGACATACACATTAAGGACCGCTGCGTATTTACTTTAATAGGATTCCTAGCAAGGCAGTTCCTAAAAGTCCTTATAAACTGTAGACAGGAAGGAAACATAGTTTAAAGTATATTCATGTTTAAGACAATGAAGCAAAAGTAAAGGTGTTTAATCCATATCAAAATGGTATATATTTTATTGTCCTAATCATAGTATGAGAATAATCAAGTCTTGTAATGCTCGGTTTATTGAAAATGGTCTGTTTAGTGGGAGTGAGAAATCACATAAAATGGATATTATGGAGACTTGTGGAGAATCTTTTTCACCTAAAGAATCTCATCATGTTGGTGTCAATATAGTTGTGTTGTCGTCATACAGCACAAAGAGACAATAATTAATTATTCACTTGAGCATGAATGTGACTTGAGCATTGATTAGGATCCAGTCACGTTCACACAAGTCATGGAAAGCTGCAAAGAAGATTATTAGGTACTTACTGTCATACCCCAAATTTTGACCACTTAGATTTCCCATCATTTTGCAAATCATCATCACAATATGGATGTACCTTTGTGCCTCATCAATCTCCTCAAGGGTTGTTGAACATCCACTACAATCAAGATTAGGGTTTCAGGCCCTCTCTGAGCCTTAGACAAAGGATCAATCAAGGAATTACTTGATCTTCAACTTGTCTAACCCCCCAAGAATCTACATTGGATCAAGAGGACTCCCACTTCAAGGATTAAGCACAAGGCTGCTCCCTTCTAGGTGGATCAAGCTTCAAGATCGACAGTGTCACCAAATTAGGGTTTTGGTCGACCAGGGCCTCCAGTTGGAAATTTTCCTCTGGGCATGAGCCAATGATCCAAAACATAACCTAATATACTCCATGGAACCTCATGGACCCAATCATCAAGTCAATTTGACCTCAGGGGATGCATACATAAAAAATCAGGAATTAGAGTTTCTTGACCTAATTCACCCCTAAGTTGACTTTTGGGACAAATCATGAATCAAGACCTCAAGAGATGATTTGAGGGTCTCTAATATACCATATTGATCCATTTGGAACAATGGATCAATCCAAGAAGCTTGAGCAACAAGTCTCAATTTCATCTGCACCACAATTAGGGTTTTGCGGAAAAAGTCAACTGTAGCTTTGACTTTTGACCTGGACATGCTCCCAAACCCTAAGTCATGATTCAATATACCCTTTGACACCCATGGAAGATGTCCATCAAGTTTGATTTAGGTCAAGGACATGATTTCCTGAAGAATTGCACAGTTTGGAATTCATCTGATAAAAAGTCAACTGTGCACAAAAAGTCATCTTTGACTTTTTGAGATTTTTCACCCAAATGGATTTTTAACCCTAAAATGATGTTAATGTATGATTTGAATCATCATTCATCAATAAAAATCAAGAAAAGTTGGATAACTTGTAAAAGGGGTAACCATAAAAACTTAGAAAATTTTCTAAGTTAAAAATAAAGTGACAAGGGTACCAACTTTGGAGGACCATAACTCCTAAACCACAAAGCCATTTTTTTTCATCCAAATATGAATTTGTATCCCTCATTACCCTCTACAAAAACTTCAACTACAAGTCATTCCAATTCATTAAGGATTTGGAGTTATGGAGTGATCAAAATGGCTGAAAAGTGAAAATGTCACTTTTTCCAACACTTAGTGAAATTTTCACTAAGTCAGAATCTGCCATCACGTTTTTCCAAATGTAGAGAGATTTTTCACTTGGATTCAAAATAGATCAAAACCAAATATGTTCAAACAGTTGTTGTATCATGTAAGAGCTTTCCAACATGATCAAGAACATTACCAAATTCAACTTACACCATGAGATATGACATTGTCAAGTTGCCTTGCTGAAATCTGTCAAAGGCAAGGCAGATTTTGCATTTTGGCTCGATTTGCCAAAATCAGCCAATTTCAAATGCTCCTATCCACTTGGACACCTCTGAGGATTGAATCTAAAGGGGACAAACACTGAGCCAAGCCTCCAAAGTCCATGGAACAAGAAATAGCATGTTGAACCTAGAGTGGCCAAAATAGGGACAAGACTCCAAATTTGGATTGAAGCATTCAATGGAACCATCAAGGTGGCATGGACTGAGCCATTCTCATCTGAAATCAGTCAAGACTTATCCAAGACCAAGGGAACCACAACCCTCTGCCCTAACCTCTAGTCAATGGCTAGAGGAGACTTGCATTTCCATTGGCCAACATTGAGGAAACACCTGCTGCAGTTGACATTCACTGTGGATCCCAAAACAAACTTGCTCTACTATAAATAGAGCTCAATTGTGTTCAGTTTGAGTACACCAAAGCCATCAAACAGATGCTTTCCTCAAAATCTCTTCTTTCACTCCAATCTTGCCTTCCAAAGCAAGCAATTCTGAGTTTTTGAGCTAGAGAGCAATTCCACTCAAACCAATCACAGACACACACCTCATACATATCATATGTAAGCTGTGCAAACCATCAAGAGTGACCTGTAATCACAACATCACAAAGTCACCTCTCAAAACCTCAAAATAGCACTTTTTTGCATTTTTCAAGCCATGTCTTGATTTAGTCACTTTCCAAACCAGATAAAACCTCAAACACACTCCAAATATCATCCTTGAACTGTCCCAAATGGTTCCCACCATCTGGAACACCATTTGAGAGAGTTGCCATTTTGGTCACATTTGATCCCTTTTGCAAGAAAGGGACTGTTTGTGTTTTTGCAGGTACCAGCTGATTCCAACCATCCTGAAAGCATCCAAGGGATCATTGGAGGTTGTCCAAAGCATAAAACCATATCTGGAGCAAGAGAGTTGGCAGATTGCTGAGAAAACTCCAAAAGCTCAAAGAAGGGTAAGCCTCTCAACTTGCAGTCACCAAAACATGTGTGCATTTGAAGTCCATTGATTATGCATCTCTTATACATGTCATATGTGTTGTGTTTGTGCCAATTGATCATGTATTTCATGCCTGTACTGAGTTGTAGCATAGAACATGCAATTATAGGTCATTTTCAAAACCACTATCGGGTTTTGAGGAGGGAGTGTGATATGAAAAAACCACCACCACCATTGGATTCCTTGTGAAATTCTGGCCCAGATAATATAAATTTTGTCTCAAACCATTAAGAATTGAGAAAGTTATGACCTTCACGTTTTTGAGCCAAAACTTGCCTTGGGCAAGCCAAAACCATGTCATACATTGTATATTTGTTGTTTCATTTTAAACAATGGATGTATCACCACCCCAGTGGTAAGGCGCGCACCTTGTATGCTTGAGGTCGTGGGTTCAAACCCCACCCATTCCATTTTGTGATTTTTCACATTTTTTCTATTTTTCCAATTATTTTCATGTTTTGTTAATTACTTGGAAAAATAATAATTCACTCAATTTTTATTATTTTTGATTGGTTCTTTTTGCAAAAAATCACAAAAATATTGAAATATTTATTTCCACAAAAAAATTAGATTTATATTATTTATTTAATATAGTTAGTATTTTTGTGAATAAATGCCTTTTATTTGTTTTTAAACCCTTTTAAAAATAAATATCCATGTTGGAAAATCAAAACCAAATAGGTTTTAATTCATCTTGTGATTAAAACCTCATTTTTCAAACCTAAAACCAAAATCACAAGTTGTTTATTCAAACTTATTTGGAATTTGTGTCATTTTAATTAATTTTTTCCTTGAATAATTAATTTAAAATGATGAAATTAGGGTTTTGTTGTTTCTCACCCTCACAAACTTTTTCAAACACTCGTGGGCCTCTAATAGAGTGTAAGACCTAATCCTTTTTTTGACCAAATCATTTTTTGGCCTCAGTGTATTGTATAAGTCCCGATACTGTCAAAAATCACGGCGCGATCGTCGCCTTTTCAAAATAAAACATTTTGGGCCTCCCCTCGTGTTGTAAGCCCCATTTCTTATTCAAAACTCTTTTGGGCCTCTATTAGAGTGTAAGACCCAACCCCCCTTTTAACCAAAACATTTTGGGCCTCACTTATTGCATAAGTCCCTCTGCGTTAAAAGAAAACCTCGGCGCGATCGCCATTTTAAACGAAAAAACATCTGGGCCTACCCTCGTGTTATAAGCCCCACTCTTTTTCTTTAAAACTTTTTGGGCCTCTTGAGAGAGTGTAAGACCCATCCCTTTGTACAGAAAACCTTTTTTGGGCCACAGTCACTTGTATAAGTCCCTCTGTACAAATTCAAAAAACCTTGGGCCTCTCCTTGAGCTGTAAGACCCAAATCTTTCTTTTTCAAAGCACTTTCTCCTTTGATTTTGAATATACTGTTGTTTTCAATCTTTCTTTGTTGAACAACTAACCAAACAGCATGGAAGCTGTACAACCGAGTAAGTGGTTATCGCTTTCATTTACTGCTTTACTATACATATAACTGTATTGTGGGGCTGTTTCGCTGTAAGTCTTCTTTCGTAAACTCATATCAACTGTGTAATAATAGTATAGATATTCAGAGTTTCCCCGGCAACTACGTCTAGTACTAAGTAAATCCGTTTCGTTTGTTCATAGAAATAGACAGCTAGATCCCCAATAGGATCACCAGATACAGTCTTCTCTTCGGTTGTCCTCCTTAGGAATTGTCAAGAAATTCTATCCCCCAGAGATGAATTATTCTCGGTGAAACTTCTCTTGAATTTCTTCAAACCTCAGAACTGTTCACTAAACGAATTATTCTAGGTGAAACTTTTCTTGAACTTTTCTTTGGTTTGGGACCCACGGGCTTCTTAAAAGCACCGGCCTCCTCTTGGGCATTGTACAAGGACCCACAGGCTTCCTAAAAGCAACCCTGCCTCCTCTTGGGCTTAGTACAAGGACCCTACAGCTTCTTAGAAGTGTTCACAGCCTCCTCTTAGGCTTCGTATAATGATCTCTTCCTTCGGGAATGATAGCCTCCTCTTGGGCTTCGTACAAGGACCGATCGACTTCTTAAAAGGTTCCAGCCTCCTCTTGGGCTTCGTACAAATTGTCCCGACGACCTCCTAGAGGTATAGGAACAGAACTTAATCATCTTCATAGATCCGTCCGTTCGTAGAGTCTACTACTATTTCTCAAAGCATAGTACAAAAGATAAAACTCTAGACTTGGACAGTCTATTTTCCTTGAGTCTCAAAGACATTCTCAAGTGACCCCTTCGTTAAATAGGAAGAAACCCGTAGACTCGGACAGTCTCGATACCCCTCGGATTTCCCCGTTTCCTTAAAGAACAGGGAACAATCCCGATCCTCAGATCAAACCCATGAGTACAGTGTTGCTCATATAAGAACTGATTTTCTCTTAATCAGTATACTGGACCTGTCACTCAACTAAAACAGTCGCCAGCAGATAGCCTCCTCTTAGGCTTTGTATAATGATATCCCCAAAAGAGTCGGTATCTTTTAGCCTCCTCTTAGGCTTTGTATAATGATCTTTCCTCAGCATAAGTTAGCCTCCTCTTGGGCTTTGTACAAATGATTCTCCCCAACGGAGCAAACCTTTTCGCCTCCATCTCGGGCTTCGTACGAGATACAAAAAGACTCCCTCGTTGAGTCAAACAAAAACTTTCAGCCTCTCTCTCAGGCTTTGTATGAGACACATAAAACACTCCATCGTTGAGTCAATCACCCTTTCGCCTCCATCTCGGGCTTCGTACGAGATACAAATTCCTCTAAACAGAGTCAAAACAAACAATAGCCTCCATCTCAGGCTTCGTACGAGATACAAAAAACTCTCTTGTTGAGTCAAATAGCCTTCATCTCGGGCTTTATACGAGATACCAAACGACTCCATCGTCGGGTCAAAACCTTTTAGCCTCTCTCTCGGGCTTTGTACGAGACACATCTTAGCCTCCTCTTAGGCTTTGTATAAGAAAACCACTAGTTGATCCAATCAACCTTTTAGCATTAAACCTGTGCCTCGTTCACAGTACACAAACATCAACAACTCCTTCCCTTTCATCTAATCGCTGTAAGCGGCAAGCCTCTGGATCATTTACATCCATGCCACTGTCCTTCTTTTAGCACGAGAAATTCCTAAGGAAAGATGGCATTGCTCTACAATGAGTTAAAGTCTTCTCCTTCAGGTTAAAACCCCTTCTTAGGAAATTATGGCATTGCTAGGATCCGCGTATCCCGGTTAAAGTAATTCTCCTTTACCCTTCTTTAGAGGTGACAAACTCTCTCTAAAGTCGAGACCTTTCAGCTTCACATCTTGGGCTTTGAACAAGATACAAACAACCTTCAGCTTCACATCTTGGGCTTTGAACAAGATACAAATCACCTTTCGCTTCACGTCTTGGGCTTTGAACAAGACACCAAACCCCATTTCCTCCCATAGAATAGGAGGAACTACGAACGCTCTGATTTCCCTGTTTCGGTAAACGAGAATACGTAGGCATAAGATCGAAAGAAAAGATCTTAGCGAGCACACTAAACAAAACCCCGAAATCCCATACTTTCACACAGCAGTCAAAAACGTCCGTCCTAAAACATTTCATTCTTAACAAAATAAGCAGAGAGAGCCCCACAACCACAATAGCATCCGTAACCTAACAGACCGCTGTTTAAACTCAGTATGCAAGCAGGGTTAATTGGAGACATCTATTTCCCTTCCTTCATCAGCTTCAATAGGATAAAAAATGAATCGACCTGTAGTAACCCCAGAGCGGCAGTGCTTAAGAACCACGTCCAAAATCGCTCGCTACAGAAAAATGGTGCCCACCGTGGGGCCTCTCAAGGACATCTTGTCCCTCTTATCTCTCTGGTTGAAACCTTAAGTCTGAAAACTTCCGAAAAAGTGGCGACTCTACTGGGGACTGTTTTGATATCATCTGTAGAGGTCGTTGTAGAAACCTTCACTGAGATGAGACTTTTTGACTCTATTAGGATCTTAGGTCAAAATCTTTGCTTTGGAAAGAAACCACAGAATGGTGACTCCGCCGGGAAGCCATTTCTGTCAGGAACATAGGATTCATAGCTTAAAAGTCTAGGATATTAGGACAAATATATATAATGCTTTTCCTAATTGAATATGTGTTTATTTTTCTGCTACTGGGAATGCGTGTGATGCCGCATGTGGTGAGCTTGAGTATACACTTAAGAAAAGCCAACCCTTTTTGTAGTGCCGAAACTATCGGAAATAGTTGTTACGCGATACTACCCTCATTTGAGGCTGGTGATCTATTCTTGGTGAATAGCACTTACTCTAAGATTGCACACAACTCGCTGGCGATCCGCTTGTTGTCTGCCTTCCTGGGAGGAGCTAATGATAATGAGTACAGGTACAAAAAAACACCCTAGTATAAACCTTTGGGGATGGGTAGAGCCTTGACTCCTTGACAACGACCCTTTGACCCCATGTTTTTTCTATGTTTTTGTGTGCTGCATTCATGCATTCATTTAAAAAACATTAAAACATTCAAAAAAATTTCTCTTCTAGTCTCTCTGTTTTTCAAATTAAACTAAGACTGTGATTGCAAATATCAGAGAAAAGGATTACGCTAATGGATTTCGGTAGAAGGAGAACTCATAAGTATACCTTCAAGGCTCCAAAACTAGAGGATTTGAGAGGTTTGGCGAGAATGATCACAAACCAGGAGGCCTTCAGAGCCAAGTACGGAGGTCTGCTACCTCTGTTAAGAATCCATGTGATTGAGGGAATCATGGATGTACTCGTTCAGTTCTACGATCCGGTTTATCACTGTTTCACATTCCCGGATTACCAGCTAGCACCAACGCTGGAGGAGTATTTTCATCTGATCGATCTACACATTACTGATCAAGCTCCATTTTCTGGACTGGAAGAAATTCCAAAAGATCAGACCATTGCAAGAGCAATTCATCTGGATGAGTCGGAGGTCAAGACTCACATGACTACCAAGGGTGGCATCCAAGGCTTGCCAGCCCAGTTCTTAACAAAGAAAGCTCTGTACTTCGCTAGTATAGGGAATGGGACTGCTTTTGAAAGCATCTTTGTTTTACTCACCTACGGGTTATTTTTGTTTCCCAACATTAATAACTTCGTCGATATCAGCGCCATCAAGGTTTTTCTCATTGGAAACCCTGTGCCGACTTTGCTCGCAGATGCGTATCATTCTGTACACTTAGGAAATTTGTACAGCGGCGGGGAGATCACATGTTGTGTACCTTTGCTTTACAAATAGTTTATCTCCCATTTGCCTAAATCGGCTTCTTTTTGGGATGATAGGAGTGTCTTACGCTGGTCGCAGAAAATCATGTCTCTCACCAACTCTGACATTGATTGGTGTAATAGGATTTATGATGGAATAAGGATCATTGATCGTTGTGGAAACTTCCCCAACGTACCCCTTATAGGAACTAAAGGAGGAATCAACTATCATCCGATATTGGTTCGTCGTCAGTTTGGATACCCGATGAGGCTTGTTCCGCGCAACGCTCATCTGGAAGGTCTTTTCTTCAAGGAAGGAGAAAACGACAGAGCACTGAAGATGGAAATAGTGCACGCTTGGAAGCACGTTCATAAGAAAGGACGGGAGTCTCTAGGAAAACCGGACTGTGTCTCGGTGGAGCCTTATCTCCACTGGGTACAAACTAGAGCTCTCAAGCTAAAGATGTCTTATCCTCGTTACGGAATTCTTCTGCCGAGGGAATCTATCATGTACTTCATGACGGAAACTGAAAAGCTTCAGGTTACTCTCAACAAAGTTCAACGGGAGAGGAGGTCTTGGAAGAACAAGTACCACACCCTCAATGTGGAGTGTATCCAAATATAACAATTACTGAAAGAGAAAGATGCTCTGATTGAAATTTTGGAGCAACATGCTGTAGATAACCAAGATGACCAAAAGAATTTGCTCGCTCCTTTCATCTGGCAAAGGAATGACAACCCGACAACGGCTCAAGAGCCCCGATCAAAGAAAAGGAAGTACCAGGATCCATTAGCTTAGGTTTCTGTTTCTGCACCTTGTAATCTACTGTATTTCCATTTCTGTAATCCTTGGAATTTCAATAAGAAGGGGTTTCCCCACTGTTTGATATTTACAATCTAATTGTCGAAGTTTATTTTGAATATCCAACAAACAATTAATATAATCATTGCATTTCATCATTCTCACGTTGCGTATTCTCCTTACCTACGAATCTCACGTTTGTGTCTCGATTCTAGAGTCAAACTGTCTCATTCGTATAATACTCGGGCCAGTCGTCAGAAGAAGATGGATGATCTTGAGGAAGAAAACAGAGAGTTGAGAGAAGAGATCGACACTCTGAGAGAGGATATGAGAAAGCTTCGTAACGACATGCAAGCCATGGCAGAAGCTCAGCTGCAAAGGACTGTGATCTCAGAGATCACCTCGACGCCCATAGTGGAGAAGTTCGATCCTAGGTATCAGATGCTGAAAGATCGTCCCTGGGGCATGCCTGTTAACTATATCCCGGAAGGATATGTTCCGCCGATCGTTGGAGATCAGGGAACTTCAGCAGGTGCCGCTAGTCCTGAAGGTTACAAACTTCGGGAAAGCGAAGATGCCAGAGGCATATTGAAGACCCCTGAAGGTTACAAACTTCGGGAAACACCAAGATTCAACGCCGTAGTTATGGTACCACCCCCTGTGGTGCACACTGTCCCGGAAGGACAGATTCCACAAATACCTTATGGCAAGAAGGAAACTATGTTTGACCGAATGGATGAATTCCAGGAACAGTTCTTGGAAATGCAGAAGGAACTGCAAGCCATTCGCGGTCAGGATCTATTTGGAAAGGACGCCGCAGACCTTTGTCTGTCCCCAATGTGAAAGTTCCGCACAAGTTCCAAGTGCCCGACTTTGAAAAATACAAGGGTAACTCTTGCCCTCAAAGTCACTTGACAATGTACGCTCGACGAATGTCAGCTCAGACGGAGAATCAGGACCTGCTGATTCACTACTTTCAGGATAGTTTAACCGGTGCCGCCTTAAAATGGTATATGGGTTTAAACCGTGCCTTGATCAGCACATTCAGAGATCTTGGCAAAGCCTTCGTTCAACATTATAAATACAATTTGGACATGGCACCCGACAGAGATCAACTCAGATCAATGTCACAAAAGGACAAGGAAACCTTTAAGGAGTACGCCCAGAGATGGCGTGAAATTGCCACTCAGATTTGTCCACCTCTTGAGGAAAAAGAGATGACAAAGATCTTTTTAAAGACCTTGAGCTCATTTTACTACGACAGAATGGTCGCCAGTGCACTCAGTGACTTCACCGAAATGGTCGGTATGGGAGTTCGTCTTGAGGAAGCCGTCTAAGAAGGACGTTTGACAAAAGACGCTGGATCATCAAGTAGTACAAAACGATACGGTAGTGCTCTCCCTAAGAAAAAAGAGCAAGATATTGGGAATATCTCTCTCGGAAAGCAAAGGCGACGTTATCAACCAGTAGCAGCGGTAACTCCTGCTATTAATCCCGCGCCTATTCCTACGTATCAACCTCAGGTTGCGCAGAGCCAACCTAATCAGCAAAGGACACAACAGCCTCTTCAGCAGGCTCGTCCTCCATACAACAACAACCGTACAACGCGGCCACAAGGATTTGATCCTATACCCGTATCGTACGTAGAACTATTTCCGTTACTACTGGCTAAGGGGCACATTCAGACTAAGTCTCCTCTTACAGTACCGGAAAATCCGCCTTTTTGGTTTAAAGCGGATCAGACTTGCCCTTATCATCAAGGAGGTCCAGGGCATAACTTAGAGAATTGCCTCAATTTCAAATCTGACGTGCAAAAGCTTGTTAGGAGCGGGCTCTTATCTTTCAAAGATACGAATCCTAATGTTCTCACGAACCCGCTGCCTCAACACGAGAAAGCTGCAGTCAACCTGATTGAGAAAGAGACTAACAATGTCTATCAGAATCACGATGTACTCTTGTTGAAAACCAATCTGGTCAAGATGCGTTGTAGACAGAGTGGATATGGCCATGTGCCACCTCATAATTATCATCAGTGTGATATCTGCTCTAAAAATAACCAAGGATGCTACCTTGTGAGAGCAACTCTTCAAGGTCAGGTGGATCGTGGAGAGATTCGTCCACATCCGGGTTCTGGACCTATCAACTGGGCGCCGGACTGTCTCGCCGATCAAATTGAGGACGCTGTCGTCATCTATGATCATCAGAGGACTAAGGATGTTTGTGCCATCATCCCTCTGCTTGACGAATCAAAAGTTCCCAACCGGGAACGGATCGAGATTACTTATGATGGTCAGAAAAATCAGAAGGTTCCCATAGTCATCTATCTATCGGGACCGATACCGTATGAATCAGCTAAGGCTATCCCTTACAAATACGGTGCAACAACAATCGAGAATGGAAAGGAAATTCCATTACCCTCCGTCGTGAATATTGCAGACATCAGTCGTGTAACACGGAGCGGTCGAATCTTCAACCGAGGAGTTGGAGAACCTAACAAAGAAAAGGAACCTCAGACAGAAGTTCCTAATCCACCAGTCGGTCAATCCAGTAATCCCGACCTTTCAAAAGACAATGATGAGATGCTGAAACTCATCCAAAGGAGTGAATTCAACATTGTTGATCAACTGTTACAGACTCCTTCAAAGATCTCGGTATTATCATTATTACTCAGTTCAGAAGCCCACAGGGAGGCTCTGCAGAAAGTCTTTGAGCTAGCCTTTGTGGAACAGGACGTAACAATCAAACAGTTCGATAGCATTGTCTCTAACATCACTTCCTGCAACAATTTGGGATTTAGTGATGAGGAATTACCTGAAGAGGGTCGCCGTCATAACATGGCACTCAATATCACAGTCAACTGCCAGGACGATGCTTTAGCCAGCGTACTGGTAGACACAGGGTCAGCCCTGAATGTTATGCCGAAGTCCACTTTGATGCAATTATCATTCAAAGGCCCTCCGATGAGAATCAGCGAGGTCGTCGTCAAAGCGTTTGACGGGTCCAGAAAAGCGGTTATCGGCGAAGTTGATCTTCCCATAACTATTGGTCCTCACACTTTCCAAGTCATATTCCAGGTCATGGACATCCGGGCAACGTACAGTTGTTTATTAGGAAGACTTTGGATACATCAGGCTGGAGCAGTCACTTCAACTCTCCACCAAAAGCTAAAGTTCGTCAAGGGCGATCAACTCATCACGGTTTGTGGGGAACAGGCCTTGCTCGTGAGTAACTTATCATCTTCTACTTGTGTAGAACCTGAGGAGGTTATTGGGACGCAGTTCCAAGCTCTGTCGGTGAGCAATGAGAATCAATCAAAAGGAGGAACCTCGATTTCCTCATACAAAGATGCTATCAAAGCGGTCGAGAGTACAGATACCACAGGATGGGGACAGCTTGTCATTCCTACTGACAACAAAACAAAGAAGGGTCTTGGTTTTTCTGCAACCTGTACCCAGACAGATGTCAACGATGAAAGTCTTCATCCCATTCAGAACTTCTTCCATAGTGGAGGCTTCCTCCAACCAGTGACTCAAGTAGTCCATGCTATCAATGAAAAGGATCCCTTTGACATAGATGAGGAATGGAAGTCCTATCTTAACGAGGACGGTTATATGTCGCAGGACGAAACGTAAACTCCGTTTTGCTTTCCCACAGAGAGTCCTAGATTTATACCCAAGTCAGACATCGAACTGATATACGGAGATTATGATCCGGAAGGATGTCGTGCTCCACCAAACTCATTAGAGGAAGACACTCTGATGAAAGGCAACTTTGACTCTACCTACTATGCCCAGATGGATGGTCTACCAGTGTGGCAACCTTACCCAGGAAATTTGGGGCCAGAAAGTCAACCGAACAATGACACTCAGCTGAGCATCATTGAACAGAATACCTGTGTCCCCACCATGTCATGGGATCAACACTCAGGTCATTCGGAAACTACTCAGCATGACGATGAATTCGCAACGTTCGCAGGACTGGAATTCATCAACTATGTTTTTCCCGAGGTCAACGTCATCGAGAGAGATGACCCCTCAAGTTCCAAAGAAGTGTGGGACACCTTGGGGCAACCAAGTGGAAAATTTGACTATATGGTCAAGTACACTTCTCCCGAAAGCTCTCGTATCAGGCTCGAAGATATCCAGCCAACTGGATGGGGAGATATAGCTGAGAGCACAAATACTCTGGAAAATGCAACAGAGGAATCCTCCTACGACAATTCTGCCTGGGAGACAGATTCCAATGATCCTGCTCCACCAGAAATCAGCGTTATTTCTGAAGACAAATCAAGGAAAGTGCCAGACTTTGTGATTCACCGAGGAGTTCGCCGCCAATGGGTTGCCGTCAAGGTTCCGGAGGTCATTCACCAGTCAAAGTAATTGCCATCTTTAAACCTTTCACCCTGCCCAGGTGAAACGGATGTTTTGATAGGGCTCGCTTTCTGTAAATTTCCCTCTTCGCTTTGCCCGAAGCGACAGAGTTTTGTTTTATAGGGCTGTAGTTTCAAGATTTGACTTGTTCATTAATAAAATAACGTCGTTCTGTAATTTCCGCATTATTTTTTTTTTTTGGAATAAAGAAAATATTATTACCAAAAACAAGGATTACAAGCCGATCAACCGATCCAGGCAACAAGAAGACAAAGAATGGCACTGACCAAGTTAAATCCTATTACAATAGGCTAAAAGTTTCCTATTAGTACTAGCTCTACCTATCACCATGTCAATAATAAGATCACTACTTAACTCACTAGCAGTTCCATTTTGAAAGACAATACGATTTCTAACAGCCCAAACATGGTGCATAGTTTCAGCAATTGCAATCTTGATTATACGAGCCCGACTCCCCTTGCCCTTTATATGATGCAGAATCCAGCCTATCTCATTATCCCAGGCAGCCGGATCGTGGTTCCAGCCAAAATTCTGAAGAACACTACACCAAATCCTCTTAGTACTAACACAGTAAAAAAACAGATGGTTACTACTTTCCGGCTTCCGACAGAACACGCAATCACCATCCATTTTACCGCCATGATTTCTCAGCCTATCCTTCGTTGGAAGACGATTGAGACACACCAGCCACAAACAGAAAGTAGCACGAGGACGAGCTATGTTGCCATAAACTAACTTTCTCCATTCCACTTTAGGCTTACTCCCTCTAATCTCCCTATACATTTTGTTCGTGTTATATTTACCACTGTCATGGAAATCCTGCCACACACTAGTCTCCATGATCTTAGTCTTGTGCTTGAACAATGTTTTCACAAACCACGAACAGTGTATTGGAGGGTTATAAGTATCAACCTGTTCATTTTTCATATAAAATGCGTGTATCCATTGTATCCACAGCCTATCTTGCTTCTCATAAAGATTCCACAGAAGTTTGCCAATAGTAGCAATGTTCCACTCTTTAAGAGCAGTCAAGTTCCACCCCCCTGTAGCAATAGGGTCACACATCTTCTCCCATGCCACAAGAGCTTTCCGGCTGCCATCATACTTTCCAGTCCACACAAATTTCCTGCACAAGCTTTCTATGTGTCTTATCACTCTCTTGGGCAGAATAAAAACCTGCATCCAATAGTTTGATATAGCAAAGATAATACTTCTAACCAGTTGGACACGCCCTGCATACGATAAAAGTTTACTGCACCAATGCTTCAATCTCATAATCATCCTATCAATCAATGGTTGACAGCTATTAATAGACAACTTCTTGCTGTCTAGGGGAACCCCCAGGTATTTGAAAGGGAGGGTGCCTATTTTAAAACCTGTTACCTGATGCAAGTGGAGCCTAGTCTCTGCATCAACACCTCCAAAATAAATGGAACTCTTGGAACTCTTGGGAATACTCAATTTCCGCATTATTTGCTGTTTTCTCTTTTTGTTTTTCTCAGAAAATGGTAATCCTAAAAAACAATTCAATAATAAAAAACAAGCAGTAAAATCAAAACACTGCACACACTTGCATTTTCTCTATCTCTTCTAAACACAAAATCATACCGTCATGCAGATTGTTTGTTTTAAACCACGTTGAAACATACGATCCATTGCCTTCTCCCGACTTTGAGTTCCCGGTATTTGGGGCGGAAGAATAAGTTGACGACGAAATTCCAAAAGAGATCTCCCGATTACTCAGACAAGAGGAAAGGTCCATTGAACCTCACAAAGAGCCGTTGGAAACGGTAAACTTGGGTTCGGAAAAAGAGAGAAAAGAAATCAGGATTGGGGCACTACTCAGTCCAGCTGCTAAAGAGAGTTTGATAAAGCTTCTCAGAGAATTCCCCGATGTATTCGCTTGGTCCTATCAGGATATGCCAGGGTTGGATACCGGCATCGTGGAACATCACTTACCATTGAGATCGGAATGTCCGCCAGTAAAGCAAAGGTTAAGACGGACTCACCCGGACATGGCCATCAAAATCAAAGAGGAGGTACAAAAACAGATTGACGCGGGTTTCCTCGCTACATCTGAATATCCTCAATGGTTAGCCAACATCGTACCTGTTCCCAAAAAGGACGGAAAGGTCAGAATGTGTGTTGACTACAGGGATCTGAACAAGGCAAGTCTAAAGGACGACTTTCCCTTGCCACACATTGACATGCTGGTTGATAGTACAACAAAGTTCAAAGTTTTCTCCTTCATAGATGGATTCTCGGGCTATAATCAAATCAAAATGGCGCCGAAAGACATGGAGAAAACTTCGTTCATTACCCCATGGGGTACCTTTTGTTACAAGGTGATGCCGTTCGGTTTGAAGAACGCCGGGGCAACCTATCAAAGGGCCATGACTACTCTGTTTCATGACATGATACACAAAGAAATCGAGGTATATGTCGATGACATGATTGCAAAATCTAAGACAGAGGAGGAGCATGTGACCCATCTGTCAAAACTATTCGAGCGGTTGAGAAAGTACAAACTCCGCTTGAATCCCAACAAGTGCACCTTTGGTGTTCGTTCAGGGAAACTACTAGGGTTCATCGTCAGCCAGAAAGGAATTGAAGTTGATCCTGACAAGGTCAAGGCCATTCAAGAAATGCCTTCTCCGAAAACTGAAAAACAAGTCAGAGGATTCCTGGGACGTTTGAACTACATCTCCAGATTTATATTCCTTATGACCGCCACGTGTGCGCCGATTTTTAGATTATTGAAAAAAAACCAGGACTGCGTTTGGTCAGAAGACTGCCAAACTGCGTTCGACAGTATCAAGGAATGTCTGTTGAATCCGTCGATTCTATCACCTCCAGTGGAAGGAAGATCACTGATCATTTACCTCACAGTCCTAGAGGACTCGATGGGATGTGTACTTGGCCAACAAGACGAAACCAAAAGGAAAGAGTCTGCCATTTACTATCTGAGCAAGAAATTCACCGACTGTGAAACTCGGTACACGATGCTCGAGAAAACTTGTTGCACTTTGGCTTGGGCAGCCAAACGTCTGCGCCAGTACATGATTCGTCACACTACTTGGTTGGTCTCCGAGATGGATCCAATCAAGTACGTCTTTGAAAAGCCTGCTCTCACGGGAAGGATTGCCCGTTGGCAGATGCTACTATCAGAATATGACATAGAGTATCAAGCTCAGAAAGCCGTTAAAGGAAGTATTTTAGCCGATCATTTGGCTCATCAACCGATTGACGATCAGGAATCAATCGGGTTTGACTTCCTAGACGAAGATGTCATGTATCTAAAAATGAAAGATTGCGATGAACCGCTACCCAGTGAAGGGCCAGAACCAGGTTCCCAGTGGGGCCTTATCTTTGATGGAGCAGTTAATCATTACAGAAACGGAATTGGGGCAATCATTGTTACCCCTCAGAGTACCCACATTCCTTTCACTGCCAGACTTATGTTCAAATGTACGAACAACGAGGCCGAATACGAAGCTTGTATTATGAGTCTCGAAGAAGCGATTGATCTAAGGATCAAGAATTTGGATGTATACGGCGATTCAGCCTTGGTTATCAATCAGATCACAGGAGATTGGAACACATACCAATCAGGATTGATTCCTTACAAAGACTATGCAAGAAGGTTGTTACCCTTCTTCGACAGAATTGAGTTTCATCACATCCCTCGTGGTGAGAATCACATGGCTGATGCATTAGCCACTCTCTCTTCCATGATTAGTGTAGGTCGATGGAATGACTTACCTAAGATTGACGTAATGCGCCTTGAACGGCCCGCCTACATCTTCGCGATTGAAGCAGTCATAGATGACAAACCTTGGTATCACGATATCAAATGCTTCCTTCAGAAACAAGGATACCCACCTGGGGCATCCAGGAAAGATAGAAAGACCCTCAGAAGGCTAGCAGGCAGCTTCTTCCTGAGCGGCGATACTCTCTATAAGAGAAACTTTGACACGGTCTTGCTCCGATGCGTCGACAGACCAGAAGCAGACATGCTAATGAAAGAAATTCATGAAGGATCCTTTGGCACTCATGCCAACGGACACACAATGGCGAGAAAAATTCTCAGAGCAGGGTACTACTGGTTAACCATGGAATTCGACTGCTACAAGTACATGAGGAGGTGTCATAAGTGTCAGATATACTCCGACAAGATCCATGTACCGCCATCGCATCTCAAAGTTCTCTCTTCCCCATGGCCTTTTTCCATATGGGGAATAGACATAATTGGCTTGATTGAACCTAAGGCTTCAAACGGACATCGGTTCATCCTAGTAGCCATTGATTACTTCACCAAATGGGTCGAAGCAGTGTCGTACGCTAATGTAACCCGACAAGTGGTGGTCCGATTTATCAAAAGCAATATCATCTGCTATTATGGTGTTCCAAGCCAGATCATTACAGATAATGGATCTAACTTGAACAATAAGATGATGAAAAAGTTGTGCGCTGAGTTCAATATCGAACACCATAACTCATCTCCCTACCGACCCAAGATGAACGGTGCGGTAGAAGCGGTTAACAAGAACATCAAGAGGATTGTTCAGAAGATGGTTATAACCTACAAAGATTGGCACGAGATGCTACCCTTTGCTCTTCACGGTTATCGTACATCTATCCGCACTTCAATAGGTGCTACCCCTTTCTCTCTAGTGTATGGCATGGAAGCAGTGCTCCCCATAGAAGTAGAGATCCCATCAATCCGGGTATTGATGGAAGCTAAGCTCACCGAAGCTGAATGGTGTCAAAGTCGACACGACGAACTCAATCTGATCGAAGAGAAGCGAATCATGGCTCTATGCCACTGTCAGTTGTATCAACAAAGAATGAAAAAGGCGTTTGACAAAAAGTTCAAACCTCGTGTCTTCAGAAAAGGAGACCTTGTGCTCAAGAAGATACAATCTTTTCTCACTGATTCTCGGGGCAAATGGACCCCGAATTATGATGGCCCCTATGTGGTCACGAAAGCTTTCTCAGGCGGCGCCTTGAGACTTGCAACCATGGACGGAGAGGAATTTTCCTACCCCACGAATGTTGATGTAGTCAAGAAATACTTCTCCTAAAAAAAACATCTCGGTGGATTGAAAACCCGAAAGGGCGGTCCAGGCAAAAGTTAGAGACATGGAAAAATCATCCCAGTGGATTGGAAACATCAAAGTACAATCCAGGCAAAAGTTAGGGATAATGGCAAGTAACTATGTTCAACAGAGGCAAGTCCCTTAGCAGCGGTTACATCATCCATTGGAGGAAAACTCCAGTCAAGGTCATCTTCGACAGAAGCTCAGGATGTCCAGAATTCAAAGTTGGTAGAAGGATAGTGGTCGTTATGTTTCAACGTAGCCCTTTTCCCTGTAAATTACCATTTTCTGAAATTTGTAAATACTCTTTGGAATCACGCGTTTGGCTGATCTCCATCTGATCAATAAAATTTGAGCCTTTGTGCTTTTGTTTGTAGTTCTTATTTGTTTTAGCCTTACAGAATGACGTTTTTAATTTGATTAACGATTCTTGAAATGAAACAAAAATGAATTTACTTGTAAAACTTTTTCTGCTTTTAAAATAAAGATGGCAATTTCTTTTGACTGTTGAACATCAGAAGAACATCAATCGCTTCTCCAGAAGTAAGCGAACTTCAAAGTGCAGAATCAAAGTACTCCTTCTAAGCCACTGCGCCTGAATGAAGGATCAGCTGTATCAGATGCGGTTTTCCCGTCTGATACCTTCGGCCGAGTTCTCATCTCCTAAGCCCGACCAACATAGCTCCCAATAGGGACTATCTCTCCTAAGCAAGGTGGAATTGCTATTTTGAACCAGCGGTACTTTTTCGTCCCCAGCAGTGGCCGAGTATCCAGTCGTGTTCATCTTCTAGTTTGTATGTCGCGTTTGTTTTGTCAGCATAAACATACATACATCATGCATTTTGATTTGCATTCACATTTCATATTGCATCACTATCACTTGAGTCGGTCTTATCATGTCGTGATAACCGTCCTCTCAATCGAGTTTGTCAGTTCTTGCCTCGTCAGGAAATTTTATGTCCGATCAAACTCGTCACCAGTATATTTTTAGATCAGAGTCGGCAATTGGCCACTTTGATAACTTGAACCTCTGAAAGACCAGAGAACCTTCAACAGATGTCACTCTTCGCCATTGAAGATGATATCCTTGCTTTCCCGGATTAAGGAAAATCCCAGAGAAAACCTCTTAAGCAAAGATTCGGCAGTACAACAACGTCTCTCCGAAAAACCGCTGATGAAAAGGTCATCGACACCTCAAAAAGTGGGTCCCATCATATGGCGTTTCTCCGGGAAGATCCCGAGAAAAGTATGATGTAATTCCCCAAGCGGAAACAGTTTCTCAAGAAACTCGCTTTCCCCAGTAGAAACAAATGGCGTCTCCAACAGAGAAGTTTGTATACCTCTACAACTCAGACGGATGGGTTCCCCAGCAAGTCTGACATCAAAACTTTTTCCATTCAAATGGCATCTACCCAGGAAAATGCGGCGAGAAGTTTGAGGAAAACCGCTACATATAGCGTCCCTTGTCAATAAAGTTTATTGACAAAAGAAACTGAGACCAGTTCCTTGGTTGGAAACCAGGACCGAGGGGAAGTTTATATCAGAAACTGAGACCAGTTCCTTGGTTGGAAACCAGGATCGACGGGAAGTTTATTTCAGAAACTGAGACCAGTTCCTTGGTTGGAAACCAGGATCGAGGGGAAGTTTATTTCAGAAACTGAGACCAGTTCCTTGGTTGGAAACCAGGATCGAGGGGAAGTTTACATCAGAAACTAAGACCAGTTCCTTGGTAGAAAACCAGGATCGAGGGGAAGTTTATTTTAGAAACTGAGACCAGTTCCTTGGTTGGAAACCAGGATCGAGGGGAAGTTCATTTCAGAAACTAAGACCAGTTCCTTGGTAGGAAACCAGGATCGAGGGGAAGTTTACAGCAACTAAGACCAGTTCCTTGGTAGGAAACCAGGATCGAGGGGAAGTTTATTTCAGAAACTGAGACCAGTTCCTTGGTTGGAAACCAAGAACGAAGGGAAGTTTACTTCAGAAACTTAGACCAGTTCCTTGGTTGGAAACCATGATCGAGGGGAAGTTCACCTTTTCTAAGCATCATTGTTTAGCTAAAGAAGATGAATGCGTACACTTCCATTCATAGTCGCCGTCAAAATTTTGGATATTCCGATATTTAATCCTCTTGCACCCCGAATGCCCGAATACCTTCGTCATTCACACCTTCGGGACCAAGAAGATTAAATAGGGGCATCTGTCATACACCAAATTTTGACCACTTAGATTTCCCACCATTGTGCAAATCATCATCACAATATGGATGTACCCTTGTGCCTCATCAATCTCCTCAAGGGTTGTTGAACATCCACTACAATCAAGATTAGGGTTTCAGGCCCTCTCTGAGCCTTAGACAAAGGATCAATCAAGGAATGACTTGATTTTCAACTTGTCTAACCCCCCAAGAATCTACATTGGATCAAGAGGACTCCCACTTCAAGGATTAAGCACAAGGCTGCTCCCTTCTAGGTGGACCAAGCTTCAAGATCGACAGTGTCACCAAATTAGGGTTTTGGTCGACCAGGGCCTCCAGTTGGAAATTTTCCTCTGGGCATGAGCCAATGATCCAAAACATAACCTAATATACTCCATGGAACCTCATGGACCCAATCATCAAGTCAATTTATCCTCAGGGGATGCATACATCAAAAATCAGGAATTAGGGTTTCTTGACCTAATTCACCCCTAAGTTGACTTTTGGGACAAATCATGAATCAAGACCTCAATAGATGATTTGAGGGTCTCTAATATACCATATTGATCCATTTGGAACAATGGATCAATCCAAGAAGCTTGAGCAACAAGTCTCAATTTCATCTGCACCACAATTAGGGTTTTGCGGAAAAAGTCAACTGTAGCTTTGACTTTTGACCTGGACATGCTCCCAAACCCTAAGTCATGATTCAATATACCCTATGACACCCATGGAAGATGTCCATCAAGTTTGATTTAGGTCAAGGACATGATTTCCTGAAGAATTGCACAGTTTGGAATTCATCTGATAAAAAGTCAACTGTGCAAAAAAAGTCAACTTTGACTTTTTGAGATTTTTCACCCAAATGGATTTTTAACCCTAAAATGATGTTAATGTATGATTTGAATCATCATTCATCAAGAAAAATCAAGAAAAGTTGGATAACTTGTAAAAGGGGTAACCATAAAAACTTAGAAAATTTTCTAAGTTAAAAATAAAGTGACAAGGGTACCAACTTTGGAGGACCATAACTCCTAAACCACAAAGCCATTTTTTTTCATCCAAAGACGGATTTGTAGCCCTCATTACCCTCTACAAAAACTTCAACTACAAGTCATTCCAATTCATTAAGGATTTGGAGTTATGGAGTGATCAAAATGGCTGAAAAGTGAAAATGTCACTTTTTCCAACACTTAGTGAAATTTTCACTAAGTCAGAATCTGCCTTCACTTTTTTCCAAATGTAGAGAGATTTTTCACTTGGATTCAAAAGAGATCAAAACCAAATATGTTCAAACAGTTGTTGTATCATGTAAGAGCTTTCCAAAATGATCAAGAACATTACCAAATTCAACTTACACCATGAGATATGACATTGTCAAGTTGCCTTGCTGAAATCTGTCAAAGGCAAGGCAGATTTTGCATTTTGGCTCGATTTGCCAAAATCAGCCAATTTCAAATGCTCCTATCCACTTGGACACCTCTGAGGATTGAATCTAAAGGGGACAAACACTGAGTCAAGCCTCCAAAGTCCATGGAAGAAGAAATAGCATGTTGAACCTAGAGTGGCCAAAATAGGGACAAGACTCCAAATTTGGATTGAAGCATTCAATGGAACCATCAAGGTGGCATGGACTGAGCCATTCTCATCTGAAATCAGTCAAGACTTATCCAAGACCAAGGGAACCACATCCCTGTGCCCTAACCTCTAGTCAATGGCTAGAGGAGACTTGCATTTCCATTGGCCAACATTGAGGAAACACTTGCTGCAGTTGCCATTCACTGTGGATACCAAAACAAACTTGCTCTACTATAAATAGAGCTCAATTGTGTTCAGTTTGAGTACACCAAAGCCATCAAACAGATGCTTTCCTCAAAATCTCTTCTTTCACTCCAATCTTGCCTTCCAAAGCAAGCAATTCTGAGTTTTTGAGCTAGAGAGAAATTCCACTCAAACCAATCACACACTCACCTCATATATATCATATGTAAGCTGTGCAAACCATCAAGAGTGACCTGTAATCACAACATCACAAAGTCACCTCTCAAAACCTCAAAATAGCACTTTTTTGCATTTTTCAAGCCATGTCTTGATTCAGTCACTTTCCAAACCAGATAAAACCTCAAACACACTCCAAATATCATCCTTGAACTGTCCCAAATGGTTCCCACCATCTGGAACACCATTTAAGAGAGTTGCCATTTTGGTCACTTTTGACCCCTTTTGCAAGAAAGGGACTGTTTGTGTTTTTGCAGGTACCAGCTGATTCCAACCATCCTGAAAGCATCCAAGGGATCATTGGAGGTTGTCCAAAGCATAAAACCATATATGGAGCAAGAGAGTTGGCAGATTGCTGAGAAAACTCCAAAAGCTCAAAGAAGGGTAAGCCTCTCAACTTGCAGTCACCAAAACATGTGTGCATTTGAAGTCCATTGATTATGCATCTCTTATACATGTCATATGTGTTGTGTTTGTGCCAATTGATCATGTAATTCATGCATGTACTGAGTTGTAGCATAGAACATGCAATTATAGGTCATTTTCAAAACCACTATCGGGTTTTGAGGAGGGAGTGTGATATGAAAAAACCACCACCACCATTGGATTCCTTGTGATATTCTGGCCCAGATACATATAAATTTTGTCTCAAACCATTAAGAATTGAGAAAGTTATGACTTTCACGTTTTTGAGCCAAAACTTGCCTTGGGTAAGCCAAAACCATGTCATACCTTGTATATTTGTTGTTTCATTTTAAACAATGGATGTATCACTACCCCAGTGGTAAGGCGCGCGCCTTGTATACTACCACAAAAAAGACCTTAGACAGCGCTTTTTTTGCCCTTAGACAGCGCTTTTAAGCGCTGTATAAACCTGCGCTGCTATAGGTTTAGACAGCGCTTTGGGTAATACCAAAAGCGCTGTCTAAAGGGGGGGTATATTTAATGAAAAGCGCTGTCTATGGTACCTTTAGACAACGCTTTTTGACATTATAAGGTATACCTTAGACAGCGCTTTTGGAAAAAGCGCTTTCTAAGCCTCACCTTTTTTGACATTTTTTTGGTATACCTTAGACAGCGCTTTCACCAAAAGCGCTGTCTAAGCCCTACCTTTTTTGACATTTTTTTGGTATACCTTAGACAGCGCTTTCACTAAAAGCGCTGTCTAAGGTCAACCTTTTTGAACTTTTCTAGGTATACCTTAGACAGCGCTTTTGTCAAAAGTGCTTTCTAAGCCCTACCTTAGACAGCGCTTTTGTCAAAAGCGCTGTCTAAGCCCTACCTTAGACAGCGCTTTCTCCAAAAGCGCTGTCTAAGGTATACGAAAAATTTTATATAAATTTTTTTAAACCACAATTTTTACCAGGTTTTTTCAACCAGAATTTTACCTATTTTTCAACCAGCAATTTTTTTCAGAAATTGGCAATTCAAACCATTGGCAATTTACACCAAAATTATATATGCAAAACAATTGGCAATTCAAACCAATATATATATTTAAAATTACAAACCAAAATTATATATACACCTATTTATAATTACAAATCATTACATTTTTTCTACAAATGCACATATTACTTATACTAATACTTTTGCATCCAACCAAAACATTGCTTCAAATCTACATTATAGGTCCTGAAAACACAAAGATTGTAATTCAATTAAAAGAATACATAAACAAAGTTACACATATTTAAATTCTCATCAATTAAAGTAAGAGTACAATATTATACATTGTAAAATTCCGAGCTCCATAATGTATTGACACCACTCCTCTTTGATTTCATCCAATTGAGTCTTTGAGTAATTAGCACACTTGACTTCTTCAAAGTACTACATAATAATATAACATAGTTTGATTTAGTTTTAACTATTTCATTAGACATGAGAGATATGTGTTAATATTAAAATAACTCATAAGTTAGAAATACATACATCGGATGGAATCTCTATTCGATTCAACAAAAGAGTGTCTCTCATAAATCTCAACATGAAATAGCCGCAATCTATTTGATTGCGTTGCCGAGGACACTACAAATGAAAAGAAAATATGGATAAATCCTAAGTTTTATCAAGTAGCATCACTAATATAATAAAACATGTGATAATTAATATACCTTCACATAATTCCATGTAATAATGGGGTTGACTCTCCGCAATGGTAGTGGGCCATCTTGTAGTGCTAGGAAAGCTTGTATTGCGCTAATAAAATATAAATGAATATTTAGAACAATTCACATAAATAAATAAATAAACAAATAAATATACACATTCATATTTAGAACAATCTCACTTACGTGTCAATACAGTTCTTCATATCCGGGTATGTTGTCCAATCATTTCCTAACGAATCTAGATAATACACCATTGCACTGCTAGGATTGATTGCGACCAACAACCAATGGCCACTGTAAGATTAAACAAGTGTTAGATGGAAACTTTCTACACGATGTCAAAATACAAAAAAACTATAATAGATGAATTTAGAATGAAAATCTAACCCAGTATTAAACGGTAAAAAAAACAACTTTTCCGTTTCTTGGTTGTTCATAAAGATGTCGCGTACATACCCCAGGACCTCATCTGTTTTAGTTAATATTAAGGTTAAGTTGACAGACGCCGGGCATAGGAATTCAAATCTTTGCTGCAATCCTTGTGGGCGCATAACTTTGTCATACAGAAACCTTAAATAAAAACATCATTAACATTAGACTATTCATTTGAAACATAAAGTAAATAAGTTGTTCAATTAATATACCAAAGTAGATCGGTTATATACCTGACGTATGTATTGACAACAGTGACACCCAATTCTCCATGATTGAAAACTTCATCGAAGTCTTCATTACCAATATTCTGCTCATATTCAAAGCCATAGATACCTTTCTCCATATGTATAAGACGAGTACCTCCAGTCAGAATATCTGTAAATTGTAGAAACGTCTGGAGGCACGACCTAAACTTGGAGACAGGTTGTTTTCTAACCCTGGTATTCTTAGCACCAACATTTTTTTGCGTTGAAACGTTGCTAATCACTTTACCAGGCAGCTATATATCATATAATTTGTTAGATGAAGTATAAGATATCCAATTTATCATTTTCTATGCATAAATATCATATAATTGTGATGTGCCTCTTTTTTTGAGACAACGGACTCGGTATGCTCCGGAATTCGCTTATCCTTTGTTTTGGATCTTGTTGGAGTCTAAATAACATTACCATGTAAAAAATGAAAATAAAATGCTCGTAAAATCTTTGAATCTACACATTAAGGTTAACAAAGGTTTATAACGGTTTTAAGCATACCTCATATCCTACGAGTATGAGGTTTGACGGCCATGCAACATACGACCCTATAGCATCTCGCACCAATGTTACATCCGAATCCTCGTCAGGATAGGGTAATGGTGCTTCCTCCTCTATAGCAATATCAACTGATACTTTCAAACTTCCAGTAGGGAGGGATTTATTGTGAAGTAATAGTACCCCATTGTTATACACTTTTCCCTTGGCAACCATCCGATAAGTTGGTGAAGATAAGAAGAGCTGACATTGGGAAACGCCCTAAAACCAAAAATAAACATGCCATTGTTAATGTGTATATATGTCATTTAAATAATTTAAGCTACTAATTTAATTTCATAAATATATATATAATTACCTCTGGAATAATCGTATGAAAGCTGCAGTTGATACTATCTTTCTCCGATCCATCTCTAAAAGCTGAAGCGTTATCCCTTTCATTTTCCTTTCGTAATTCCCGAACCTCAGCTTCTAGTGCTTCCAATTTAGCTTGAAGTTCTGAATTACTAGCAGCCTTTCCCTTTTTAATATTCAAGGAGGTCGGGGTGATCCCAAATGCCTTACCCCTCACCCGACCAGAATACTCAGGGACATCTAATGCCCGACTAAGTATGCTCCTGGTATCATCTGGAGGTACAGACTGAGATAACGCCTCCTGAAAATCAGATGAATATCGAATATTTGTCAAATATTTGTTAATAAAGTTTTGATTTAATTAAAGAAATATTGTTATACTTACACATTTCTCAAATACTTGTAGAACCTCTTCTGCAACAACTCCAGACTTGCCCACACAGGCTTCCTTCCACAAGACATGTGCAGGAAGAGATGTTTCAGAGCTATTCGCCTGTTGTAACTACATATAAAGCCAAATAATATGATCAAATATAACTCATGATGAACAATTATTATATCATTGCAATTTATTCATACTTACCAAAGATTGCTCCAAACGTCCATATCCAACACGTCCTTTCCTGTATTTATACTGGGGAGCTGACGCTCTTTCCCGATTAGTTGCACTTAATTTCTGAAATTGCTCGGTTTTTCGTTTGGCTTTAAACGTTACCCATTCTTGTGGTGAAATCAAACTTGCATATTTAGATGGAAACTCTCCATCAAAAAAGTGACCTTCAGCATCCTTACAATAGGTGCGGTTTAAATATGTCCTAAACCCTCTTAGGAGCTTCCCTGCCAATCTCATCAAAAAAGCTTTTCTTTCTTCCTCGACGTTGAAGCACTAAAAAAAGCATACACATTGGTTAGTACAAATAATTTGAAGGACATAATTAGTTGGCATAATTAAAGACATAATTATGGTACCTTTATCTCATTCCAAATTTTTTCTTTGGTTTCCTTCAACTCTTTGGTTCTCCAATCATCACAAGTAATAGGAACCGCATTCCTTACAAGTGCACCAATGAAACTTGTCAAAGTATGACCGTTAGGCTCAATAAGTGTATTCGAAGCGCTCCAATGCACATTATAAGTGATGCCTTGATCTCTAGCACGGATCATTTTCTTCATAATGGTTATTCCTCTTCTAATCTCTTCTTCCATAGATCTGTTACTTCCAACCTGAATATCGGGATCATCATCATGTAGGTGATCATCAACATGTGGGTGATCATCATCATGTGGGTGATCATCATCATGTGGGTGATCATTGTTAGTAGCCATCTAACCTGTAATAAATAAATCAAGGATATCAAATATAATATATAACAAATATAATAAAGAAATCAAGGATATCAAATATAACAAATATGACATAATATATAACAAATATAATAAAGAAATCAAGTATATAACAAATTTTACCTCTTTAGCTATAATGGCTAAAGAGTTGGATATGTTTTAAAATAAAAGTTTTTTAGAAGATTTAAGAGGTGGAAAAAATAAAACTAAACTAAACTATTTATAAGTCTTAATATAAAATATGTTTTAAAATAGACCTTAAAGTTGTAGGACTAGTTTCAATATTTGGTTACACGTTGTTCCTATTCTACATTGGAGTAAAAACAAATATGAGTGTAGTCCATAAAACTAGGAGTGGTGCCACCAACATTGGTTCTTTAGCTATAATGGCTCCCTTTCTATGTGGCATGGCTACTCTTAGTTATTTCTCATCAAAACACCTTGAATCTTACCAAACAAAAATACTTGGAGTTAGCTCACTAAAACTAACCTAAACTAGCATGTTAACAATTCAAATTCCAACAACAGTCCAACTAATTTCGACCTAAACAATAACTTCATTAACAAAACTCATCAAACATACTCATCAAACATACACATTCACTACAAAACTTCATTAACAAAACTTCATTAACAAAACTCATTAACAAACTCATCAAATATACTCATTCACTACAAAACTTCATCAACAAAACTTCAAACATACTCATTCCCTACAAAACTTCATTAATAAAACAGTCCAACATAACTTCATTAACAAAACTCATCAAAGAGCAGAAAGAACGAAATGAACTAAACTTCATTAACAAAACTCATTTTCATTAACTTCATTAACAAAACTTAACAAAACACAACAACGACGTACCTTTAACGACGGTAACAATGGCAATGCAAGAACGAAATGTATCAAAGAGCAGAAAGAGCAGAAACGAACGACGACGGCAATGAGCAGAAACGAACGACGACGGCAATGAGCAGAAACGGACGGACGGCAAGGTTTTTCGGTGAAGGTTTACGGTTGACGGACGGTTAAGGACGATTGACGGTGAAGGTTTTTTGGTGAAGGGTTTTGAGCTATGTTCGCATGCAGGGGAGAAGAAAGAGCGGAAATATGAAAATGAATACTGACTATTCATATATTTTAATTTAATTAGACCTTAGACAGCGCTTTTAATAAAAGCGCTTTCTAAGGTGGACCTTAGACAGCGCTTTTAAAAGCGCTTTCTAAGGTTGGCCTTAGACAGCGCTTTTGATTTTTTTATTTTTTTATCTTTAAGACCTTAGACAGCGCTTTTAAGGAAAGCGCTGTCTAATATTTTCCTTTAATTTTTTTATTAAAATTAATAAAACTTTAGAAAGCGCTTTTGACCGAAGCGCTGTCTAAGGTCTTATATTTTTTTGCGCTTTTATTTTTTTAAATGAATAGTATCCATTTTTTTAACCTATAGCAGCGCTTTTAAGAAAAGCGTTGTCTAAGGTGCGATGTTATAACTTACTTTTGTTGTAGTGGCTTGAGGTCGTGGGTTCAAACCCCACCCATGCCATTTTGTGATTTTTCACATTTTTGCTATTTTTCCAATTATTTTCATGTTTTGTTAATTACTTGGAAAATTAATAACTCACTCAATTTTTATTATTTTTGATTGGTTCTTTTTGCAAAAAATCACAAAAATATTGAAATATTTATTTCCACAAAAAAATTAGATTTATATTATTTATTTAATATAGTTAGTATTTTTGTGAATAAATGCCTTTTATTTGTTTTTAAACCCTTTTAAAAATAAATATCCATGTTGGAAAATCAAAACCAAGTAGGTTTTAATTCATCTTGTGATTAAAACCTCATTTTTCAAACTTAAAACCAAAATCACAAGTTGTTTATTCAAACTTATTTGGAATTTGTGTCATTTTAATTAATTTTTTCCTTGAATAATTACTTTAAAATGATGAAATTAGGGTTTTGTTGTTTCTCACCCTCACAAACTTTTTCAAACACTCGTGGGCCTCTAATAGAGTGTAAGACCCAATCCTTTTTTTGACCAAATCATTTTTGGGCCTCAGTGTATTGTATAAGTCCCGATACTGTCAAAAATCACGGCGCGATCGTCGCCTTTTCAAAATAAAACATTTTGGGCCTCCCCTCGTGTTGTAAGCCCCATTTCTTATTCAAAACTCTTTTGGGCCTCTATTAGAGTGTAAGACCCAACCCCCCTTTTAACCAAAACATTTTGGGCCTCACTTATTGTATAAGTCCCTCTGCGTTAAAAGAAAACCTCGGCGCGATCGCCATTTTAAACGAAAAACCATCTGGGCCTACCCTCGTGTCTTTAAAACTTTTTGGGTCTCTTGAGAGAGTGTAAGACCCATCCCTTTGTACAGAAAACCTTTTTTGGGCCACAGTCACTTGTATAAGTCCCTCTGTACAAATTCAAAAAACCTTGGGCCTCTCTTTGAGCTGTAAGACCCAAATCTTTCTTTTTCAAAGCCCTTTCTCCTTTGATTTTGAATATACTGTTGTTTTCAATCTTTCTTTATTGAACAACTAACCAAACAGCATGGAAGATCTACAACCGAGTAAGTGGTTATCGCTTTCATTTACTGCTTTACTATACATATAACTGTATTGTGGGGCTGTTTCGCTGTAAGTCTTCTTTCGTAAACTCATATCAACTGTGTAATAATAGTATAGATATTCAGAGTTTCCCCGGCAACTACGTCTAGTACTAAGTAAAGCCGTTTCGTTTGTTCGTAGAAATAGACAGCTAGATCCCTAATAAGATCACCAGATACAGTCTTCTCTTCGGCTGTCCTCCTCAGGAATTATCAAGAAATTCTATCCCCCAGAGATGAATTATTCTCGGTGAAACTTCTCTTGAATTTCTTCAAACCTCAGAACTGTTCACTAAACGAATTATTCTCGGTGAAACTTTTCTTGAACTTTTCTTTGGTTTGGGACCCACGGGTTTCTTAAAAGCATCGGCCTCCTCTTGGGCATTGTACAAGGACCCACAGGCTTCCTAAAAGCAACCCTGCCTCCTCTTGGGCTTAGTACAAGGACCCTACGGCTTCTTAGAAGTGTTCACAGCCTCCTCTTAGGCTTCGTATAATGATCTCTTCCTCCGGGAATGATAGCCTCCTCTTGGGCTTCGTACAAGGACCGATCGGCTTCTTAAAAGCTTCCAGCCTCCTCTTGGGCTTCGTACAAATTGTCCCGACGACCTCTTAGAGGTATAGGAATAGAACTTAATCATCTTCATAGATCCGTCCGTTCGTAGAGTCTACTACTGTTTCTCAAAGCATAGTACAAAAGATAAAACTCTAGACTTGGACAGTCTATTTTCCTTGAGTCTCAAAGACATTCTCAAGTGACCCCTTCGTTAAATAGGAAGAAACCCGTAGACTCGGACAGTCTCGATACCCCTCGGATTTCCCCGTTTCCTTAAAGAATAGGGAACAATCCCGATCCTCAGATCAAACCCATGAGTACAGTGTTGCTCATATAAGAACTGATTTTCTCTTAATCAGTATACTGGACCTGTCACTCAACTAAAACAGTCGCCAGCAGATAGCCTCCTCTTAGGCTTTGTATAATGATATCCCCAAAAGAGTCGGTCTCTTTTAGCCTCCTCTTAGGCTTTGTATAATGATCTTTCCTTAGCATAAGTTAGCCTCCTCTTGGGCTTTGCACAAATGATTCTCCCCAACGGAGCAAACCTTTTTGCCTCCATCTCGGGCTTCGTACGAGATACAAAAAGACTCCCTCGTTGAGTCAAACAAAAACTTTCAGCCTCTCTCTCAGGCTTTGTATGAGACACATAAAACACTCCATCGTTGAGTCAATCACCCTTTTGCCTCCATCTCGGGCTTCGTACGAGATACAAATTCCTCTAAACAGAGTCAAAACAAACAATAGCCTCCATCTCGGGCTTCGTACGAGATACAAAAAACTCTCTTGTTGAGTCAAATAGCCTTCATCTCGGGCTTTATACGAGATACCAAACGACTCCATCGTCGGGTCAAAACTTTTTAGCCTCTCTCTCGGGCTTTGTATGAGACACATCTTAGCCTTCTCTTAGGCTTTGTATAAGAAAACCACTGGTTGATCCAATCAACCTTTTAGCATCAAACCTGTGCCTCGTTCACAGTACACAAACATCAACAACTCCTTCCCTTTCATCTAATCGCTGTAAGCGGTAAGCCTCTGGATCATTTACATCCATGCCACTGTCCTTCTTTTAGCACGAGAAATTCCTAAGGAAAGATGGCATTGCTCTACACTGAGTTAAAGTCTTCTCCTTCAGGTTAAAACCCCTTCTTAGGAAATTATGGCATTGCTAGGATCCGCGTATCCTGGTTAAAGTAATTCTCCTTTACCCTTCTTTAGAGGTGACAAACTCTCTCTAAAGCCGAGACCTTTCAGCTTCACATCTTGGGCTTTGAACAAGATACAAACAACCTTCAGCTTCACATCTTGGGCTTTGAACAAGATACAAATCACCTTTCGCTTCGCGTCTTGGGCTTTGAAAAAGCCACCAAACCCCATTTCCTCCCATAGAATAGGAGGAACTACGAACGCTCTGATTTCCCTGTTTCGGTAAACGGGAATACGTAGGCATAAGATCGAAAGAAAAGATCTTAGCGAGCACACTAAACAAAACCACGAAATCCCATACTTTCACACAGCAGTCAAAAACGCCCGTCCTAAAACATTTCATTCTTAACAAAATAAGCAGAGAGAGCCCCACAACCACAATAGCATCCGTAACCTAACAGACCGCTGTTTAAACTCAGTATGCATGCAGGGTTAATTGGAGACATCTATTTCCCTTCCTTCATCAGCTTCAATAGGATAAAAAATGAATCGACCTGTAGTAACCCCAGAGCAGCAGTGCTTAAGAACCACGTCCAAAATCGCTCCCTACACTTAAAAGGCACCAAAGATTACATGCTCACATATAGAAGGTCAGATCACCTTGAAGTGGTTGACTACTCGGATTTAAAATTTGTAGGATTCGTGGACTCAAGAAAATTTGTATTTAAGAATGTTTTCTCCTTACTAGAGTAGAAATATTATGGAAAAGTTGAATTTGTGACATGCTTTGAGGCCACAATTCAATTACTGTGGTAGCAGAATTTTATTTTAAGGCTTGATATTGTTGAGAGTATAGTTAAGTCGCTAAGGATTTATTGTGATAATTCTACAAATGTCTTCTTCTCTAAGAATGATAAGTATTTAAAGGGTGTTAAACGCATGAAATAGAAATACTTACTAGTGAAAGATGAAGTGCAGAAACAAAAAAATGTCATTTGAACACATTAGTAAAGATTTAATGATAGTGGATCCATTAACTAAAGTTTTACCGCTCAAGATATTTGTTGGCCATGTAGAAAAGATAGGCATTAAGTAAAAGTCCTTGTCAACATTATAGTATAATTGGTATATATACATGTATAATTTAATGTTCGTATTGTATGACACTTGTGAATTCAATTAAGGATTATGTTTCTGCTTTGTTTTGTTATCCATATTATGTTGTATACATTATTGTTAATATGTGATGAGCAAGGTGTCTTTAAAGAGACATGAAAGACATATTATTATATCCCTTAAGATTTGTTTGAATTTGATTGATTCGTAATACATGGAAGCACTAGTGCAGGAAAGAATTTTTACATCGGGCGAAAATCACATTTTACATCGGATCTGGGTCCGATGTAAAGCCAAGCAATGTAGTAAATCAAAGACATTTTACATCGGGCAATAGCCCGATGTGAAAAATATACCTACTACATCGGTTGAATGTTACGTCTGATGTGAAATATGAGTTTAACTTTATTTATTTTTTAAATAAATGCACATTTAACATCGGTTGCCTTTATGACCCGATGTAAAATGTAGGTTGTTACATCGGTTGCCTTTCCCGCCCGATGTAAAATATAGGTTTTTACATCAGTTGCAAGGCGTGTCCGATGTAATATGTATGTTATCTTTCTTAAAAAATTAGACTATTTTTTAACGGAATCTAGGTGGAATCCCTGTAAGTTTTTTTGGTACCTAATTTTTCATATTTTTCCAACATGACACAGACCACATTTAAGTCACTATTTGGTATCTAATTTTTCATACTTGTTAATTTCATTGCACCAATTTACAAAAGTACTAATCTAGGATACACACAAGTGTACAAAATTATATGTATGTTTATACGGTGGACTACTACAACAACAAAACCAGTAAAAACATACAAAAATATCCACAAAAAATTCTTATTTTTGTTAATAACTGTTACATAAGGATGAAATGGTTGCACTTCAGATTCACAAATAACATGAGGAAATCCATTATTCCAAGGAATCTCAAGACCATAAAAATTGCATGAAGTTCAACATTCATATTTGTTGTAGTACCACAACTTCTAACAAAGTCGATCAACCACTTGCCATTAGGGTCTCAAATTAAGCCACCATAGCCGGAGCGACTTGAGCTACCAAAGGAACTACCATCATTCAATTTAACAATACTAATTGCTGGTGGTATCCAAGAGACCAAGCACCTGCAATTTGCAGATATAATTAAACAAAAGCTTTTAACATGTGTTAATAAGATTGAGAATCTTCTAATCATCCCACTAATTTTAATGATGTCGCATTGCATTTCGTCGTCAAGTATTTTTATTGCCTGAGAAACACAATCAACATAACATACAAACACCTAAATCAACCAACTATCTCATATATCATAAATTTAAAATAAAACTTAAATTTAAGCCATCCTAAATCTAAATACTTGGATATTGTTTATAATTTATAGTTAAACTTAAAAAATGCTTTTAACCTCTATAAAATAATCACTTATCAAATTTAGCCCCTGCATATAAATAATTATCAATGTTTAGCCGTAGTTTGGTGAAAAACTCCATATGTTTAGTCTCAAAATCAACAATTAGGGACTAACATCTACATCTGTGTTTAGTACTGATGTCAACAAATGAGCAAATCAGAGTCTAATCATTGACGAAAAATAATGGAAGAACTAAATCGGATAAGATGATATTTTGTAGAGATTAAGACCCTGTTTGGGTCTAAGCAAAAAAAAAAAGATAAACAGTTTAATTGAGAACTTATAGCATAAGCTCTTATCATATAAGAGCTTGAGTATGAGGTGTGTCACTATGTCTATAACAAAAGATAATATAAGCTATATATTGTTTTCATAAGCCGTGTTTATAAGCTCAACCAAACAGTATGCTAACAGTTAAGCTCAAATAAATCAATCCAAACAAACCCTTAACATATATTCAACCCTATAATGTTACTATAGATGAAACAATAATAAAAATAACCTGAGGAGCAGGAACACTCCAAGAAAGAAGTCTGATAAGATCCCTAGCTTTAACAATAATATAAGGATCCTTAGTTTTTTTGGTAGTTGAAACCGTCATTGAACCCTCAACCTATAAATTTCAAAAGTAATACACAAATTACACTATCATTGAATTTTTTTTAATCGTGTGACTTCCAAATGAACAAACAAGTGATCATGAATATTTGACCATGCTTCCCTATAGCAAAAGATTTAAACCACCCATAATAATTATAAATAAGAAAATTATGAGTGTTAGAAAATATAAGCAGATTCCAAATTCTCATAGCTTTGGGCAATATCTCAAAGTATCCAACATAGTTTCAACATTTCACATAAAGCATTGTTGAAAACTAAAAAGGGACACAATAGTGAACCGGTGCTCAAAGGATTGAAATAAAGACCTGAGTAAAGTAAATGAGATGTTCACATGCCAACCTCCTCTTCACAGACAAAGTAGCTTTTTGACTCTCCACAGCAAGACCAAGCTGAATCTCAGTTCCCTGAAAACTCATCAAGATAAACTATTATTCCTAATCTAGAAAAATTAAATGCTACCATATATAAATTTAGAGATTGATCAACAAGTACCTGGCCAAGTGCTTGAATAGCTATAGCCTCCAATACACCCTCCTGCAAATCATGTGGCAAAACTTTCTTGCATATTGTTTCAACTTCAAAGTTAATTCCTTAATACGGTGTTCAATTCTTGTAATTTCAAACATAAAATTTGTGTGACATTCATACCTGGTTTCAAATGGTATTTGAGGAAGAATTTTCCTAACAAAGAACTCCAAGTATCCTGATGCTTTGATTAACAAATCAACTGCTTCCCTCTTGCTATCTGATATTGGAAAAATGCACAATCAAAATGATTATTGATTGTTCAACTTGTGGATCGTTTAATAAGATTCACAGCGAGTTTATCAGAATCACGGTGACACTGATTTAACAAAAACTACACTTTGTAGTTTCAACAAAATTCTCCAATGTCAGTGTGATTTTTTCGATCCAAACATGCATTTATATGTTTAAAAAGGTTATATAGTTGCTCAAAACCTGAAGATACAACCCTGAATCCAGATTCTAAATGGTCTTTCAGGATCATCAGTGAATCAGCCTCAGATAGTGTCAGCATAGCCATAAAGTGAACAGAAGATAACACCTCAAACCACACATTTGCTATACTATTATCCTGCAAAACCAGACATTAAAATGTTTAACAAAAACTCCAAAACCAATGATGAAAAATGAAAAATTAAGAATGATATTACAAAGAAGTAACCATACTTGTCTTCCATCTTCAAAGTTTTTCCACTTGAATTCTATTAGTCCCTCAAGACCAAACTCTGCAACATACATAAATTATAATTCATTTGAGAAATAAAAAGATCATAGAGAAAACAAATTATTTCTTTTATTTGGAGAAATTTATCAACCTTTCTTAGTAAGTCCAATGAGAACAGATAGGTATTCATTCAAAGCTCGCCGCAGTTCAGCTATAGCTGATCCATCTACACCAGCAAATATGCAAATTTTCAACTAATCAAAACATTAATTATTTTTTTCATTCATCATGATATTATAGAAAAAACTATAGTAGAATTCATATGAACAAACCAGTATCTTCTGCTACCAACACAATATGGTTCCTTAGAGAAGACACTTTATCAGCAAGATCCTTTGGAATCAATCCTTTAAGTGCTCTTTAAAGATCAGTTTGCACTGGAATTCTGATTGATGGAGTTAACACAACTACTTCATGAATGCCTCTGAATCATATTTTCTCCCATTGACAATTCACCCTAACAGTGTTAATCATCACAACTAGCATATCCTAACAACTTTACTAAATCTAACAGTTCCAATTCAATAATAGTAGCAGCATTAACGCCCCAGCCCCAACACCACCTACCAATATCAAAACCCCCCACATCATTAACTCTATTACCACTCACCGTCATCAACCAATTCTTCGATCCATTTACGGCTATAGCAACGGAGAAAATCGCTGATGAAACCAGGTTATCAAGAACAGAGGAAGAAGATCCACATACCTGAAAAAGAAGGAGCTTTGAGTTTTTTTTCCGTCGATGGAGCAGGAGAACCACCGCGCCGAATCCTCGTTGGTACATTTTCTGCAAATTCTTGCTTAAGCTATTAATTTATGATGCTTCTGAGAATCATCTCTGTCCCAATTTCGCGTTCACCTTGAACTTAGGGCTTTCAATCCTGAACCAAAAACGCGAACCATAGAAACTGAAACTACTCGCAACCAAAACAGAACTTCGAATTGGAATGAGATTAGGGAAACCATTCTGAACGGAGTTGTTGTTTAAACTTCCAATCAAAGCGAAATCACAACTCTGACCGAAATCGAAACGAACGTGAATTCCAAACTAAACCGAGACAAACTTCAATCCGAAATGAAAATCTGAACTGAAGCATGATAGTCGAACCAAAATCAATAGAAAACTGGAGCAGATTTGAGCGTTGATGTTGTGTGAAAATCATGAACTCGCGTTTTGAAAAAAGCTCAACAAGGGAACACGATTCTGCTTCATGACCGTTGTTGTACCCTAAATTTTTACCCTTAGATGTCATCCAGCTTTTGTGCATCTTAGGAACATCTCTGCATTTGTTTGAGCTAACCCATATCTTGTAATTTGTTTATTTGTGTTCAAGTTAGGTTTACCTATCATCGTGAGGCTCCACAAGTTGTCTGAAGTAAGCCAAGTCAACAAAAGATCACCAGTGCAGGAACTTTGGAATTAGGGTTTTTTCCTGAAGAAATCATTAAGAGAAGTTTGAGCCTCAATCCCACTATGTCTCAGAATTAGGGCTTCTGTGACACCTATCGACCAACAGCTTCGAGTTTTCATCAAAATGATCTCCTAAACCCTAATTATCAATTCTATGGTTTACCAACATCCTCAAGAGTCTCCTAAGACCTTTAGTCGGGAAGGAAGAAACAAACTCACAAGGTTTGACCTCGGTGCGCTCACAGTCAGAATTAGGGTTCGACTGAAACCCTAATCTTTTGGAATCGGGGACTAAATGAAGTATTATTGGTTTTAATCATCATATCCTATCTCATGAAGTATTCAAAGCATCCACACCAAGTTTCATGAGGTTTCTTGTAAGATAAGTAGGGTTTTTGTCGCGAAAGGCTTCGTATACGGCATTTTCCCCCTAATAGCCCGATTTAAAATAACCATAACTCCTAAACCGTGCACTCAAATTAAGCGACTCAAGGCTCATTGGAAAGCTTTCATCAAGATCTTTAATTCATTCCATATGACTTTTTGCCTAAAAATGCTTGGATTTTGAGTTATGGAGCTTACAAGGCGTTTTGGCCCAACACTTAGAAAATTTTTCAGCCCTTTTCATCACTCCTTTCCTCAACTTTGACACCACTTTTCACCAATTTCCATTTGGATTCAAGTCTCGAGTCTCAAATGAAAGTTGTAGAGCTTGTTGAGAGCTTTCCAACCATATGTGGAACATCTCCATAGGACAAACCATTCTCAAGTTATGGGTCGTCAAAGTAGGGCACTTGAAATTGTTAAATTTCAATGACTTAGAATTTTTTCTAAGTTCTTTTGGCAGTTTTGGGGACACGACTTGTGAGGGATTTTTCTACCAATTCAAGGCATTATTTCAATCACTTTCCAACATCAACATTGAAGTATCATCCAAGAACTTTCATTTGAACCCAAGAGCATTAAAATTGGATCATTAAGTTAGGAAATATCTTGTGAACAATATGGCCATACGAGTTAATTTTTGCACCAAGAACATCATGTTTTGAATTCAAATTTTCTTTCCCCTCTCTCCAAATGCAATAATCTGACCTCACCACATCATTCTAACACTCCCCTAGCCCGTGCAAAAAAGGGAATAACCCAAGGTATAGCTATATGTTTTGTCCCAAGCATGCAAAAGGTGGAAAAAGGCAAACTTACTTTCACACGGCTCAAGGATCACAAGCCACGCTTGCAGCCATGCAGGGAACATCCATTTAATGCATCCCAAGCCATGCATCAAACTCACCTATAAAAGGAGACCCCAACTTCCTCAGAAGGATTTTTCAAAAGAGAGGAAGAAATACACAAAAAAAAAACCACTACAACAAGACTGAGAACACTCTTGTAGAAAGCACAACAATAGTCCACACTCAAAACTCGTGGAAGACAGAAAAACAATAAGAGCATTCTGAAAAAAAAACCAACTTTAGGGAGTGTCTAAAGCCAGCTGAAGAGAAGGGAGCATTTACCATCTGTTTAGGGACCAAGTAAGTTTTCCAAACTTTCATCTATCATGTTCATAACTTATCACTTGAACACTAAACTTGCTTTACAATGAATGGATGTATGCTGCCTGGATTTATTTTATAGTCGAAGTTTGTAAATGTGTTTGTTTATCCATTACACGTGAAGCACACCAATCTAATGTGACTCCATCTCTAAGTTGTTGGAACTATAGGTTCTGTTTGAGTTTTCGATTTGTTCATACATGCATATCATTATTAAGATGTAAAGTGTGGAGCCGAGTTTGTTTTATTTAGGTTGTCACTCTACATGTGTGTCGGGTGGTCTCCTTTGTTCATGATATCATTGCTTGTACACATGTTCAGTTTGTTGCTTTTTGTTTATGCTAGTAACCACATGATTGACACTATTAATATCATGCTTTGTCCTTGCACCTTTGCCATGTCCATGTTTGATTTGAGATTGCTAAGCTGATAGTTGAGGCATGCTGGCTATGTGAGAGCTTTGTTGACAGTTCGTATTCTTGAGTAGTGATTTGTTGTCGTTTCCTCTCACTCACCATGTTTATAAACGCTTCGTGTTGCTGGAAGGATGATTGGTTGATATGCTGACTATATTGGTTTTTTATTTCCAACTCATGCTAGTTTTGTAGCCCTTAATGTTTGTTATCATGTGTTAGAATACAAGAATTGTGTTTATCACATGGCATGCTGTTTGATGTTTTTGGAAATAGAACGATAATTAGAATCGGTAGCACATTTGGATTCATCACTTTTTAACTAACTGATTTTCATGTCGAACCTTGGTTTTCAATTAGTAACTACTATTGTCGTAATCATCATTCTGCTCAACTCATGAACGCATCTTACTCTACTTGGAAAATCCTTCATGTTTGTATTTTATTTCATGTCAATTGGTTGAGAGCTGATTAAACTAGATTGGATTGAAGTTGAGTTTTATGTTATGTTGTAAATGGAGTGATAGCAGTTTTTAAGTTTTCTGCAGGTTTTTTTCGTTTCCATGCATGTTTGTGATTGGTGTTTGGTTTTGTTCCCACGTCCATTAATGTCTCACATGATACACTATCACATGCCACCACTACCCCACGTCTGCTACTGCGCGTGTGTGTTGCTGTATTTCAATTTTCATGACTCGTTTTAGTTTATTAATTTATGGAAGCAAGTATTAACCGGATGAAACAGCCGTCCCAACGGTATCACACTCGCCTTTAAAGTACTAGAAACCATTGAGACGGGGGTTCGAATCCCCCTCGCCCCCAGTCTCTGGTTTTTCCTTTTTTTCCATTTTTTCGCTACTGTTCATTATTGCTTGGGCCTTGCGCCCTTTCCTATCCACACCTCCATCAATTAGGCCTAGTTCATTTCCTTTATCATTTTTAACTAAACCAAAATCACCAATACACCCCCTCCTGCACTTTTATTTCAACCTTTTTTTAAACTTCAAAATCTTTTCTTTTTAAGACCTTTTTCATTTATTTTGCTTAATTAAAAAAAAAAACTCTAAAAATATTTATTTTTTGTCCCTTAATTATTTATCTTATCATTTAATATGTGATGTTCTATTATTATTAATTATATCTCTAATTGCTAATTGTTGTGTTAGTTTTAATCTTAATTATTAATTACATCTTGAATTGCATTGTTAATATTTAATTGTGATGTTAAGTGTCATTTTCAATCATGTTGTCAATTCTTAAATTATCAATTTTTGTGTCTTAATTTTGAATTTGTCACTTTCTAATTTTAAAGGTAGGGTTAATTGTTAATTTCAATTGTGTTGCCAATTAATTATCAATTGTGGGTTTAATTGTTATCATCTTTATTAAACTCTTTAGGGCTTGTTTCACTAAAGCGGTTTGTTTAATCTTTGAGATAATTCATCCATGTTGACTTGTCATGTCTTTGACCTTCTTGCATGAATATCATTCTTCTAAATTGTCATCTTTAATATCACTCTTTTTGATTGTCATCTTTAATATCATTCTATATGTTTGTCTTCCTAAAGATTTAAGCATATTGATTTTCATTCTTAATTATCACTCTACATGTTTGTCTTCATAAAGATTTAAACATATTGATATCATTTTAATTATTCTACTTGAATCATATTCATCTTATCCATATCTCATCATGAAACATATTGCCATCCTCATGCTTATGTTGTTTCCATTATATTATCTCATATCAATGTTGTAACTTATATTATGCCTTACCTTGTCATTTTATAATGTATGTGTTTATCATATCTTACTTCTATCTGTATGTTTATTTACTACTGTCAAAACCTTTTCAAAACAATATCAAAAATTCTCGATCCAACGTCGAGCCCATTTTTTACCCATGTAAGTCGATCGCCTTCGGGTATCGCATTCAACCTTTTGGTCACCAGACACAAGTCTAGCATCACCTTGCTAGCACCATCGCCTAAACAACGTAACTTAATCGCATTAATATCCAAAGGAAAATCCCATGCATGATGACCATGTTATTGTGCATGGTGCATATCATTTGCATTCATAATTGTTACCTTAAGATAAGTAATGACCCCCATCTTAACCTAAGTATCCTCTTAGGAAGAAACTTTGTTTCTTGGCCTCATTAGAGCCATAGAAATCACAATTAGCTTTAGGAAGAATTCTTCAACTCTTAGTGATATTCATCATAATGAATTTATCACTTCCCCTACTGACTAAACTTCAACATAGGTCCATTACAACTAGATCTAGAGAGTTCTTAAACTCTACAATGAGATTATACTCATTTCCCCTCTGAATATTGACCATAGTCAATAGATCAGTAGACGTAGAACTACGCATACTCTGATTCTATTCCCGAGGATACGTAGGCGTAAAGTGCGATGCTTTATCGAGTATACTTAGATACTAACCCCTAGGGTTTTCCAACCTTTAGCATAGAACCTTTAGCAAACAGATAACAAATAACATAATTGAATCAAGAGGTTCCTGTAGAGTACTACAGATATCTAGGATGCTAACACCTTCCCTAGGTATAACCAACCCCCGAACTTAGAATCTTAGTGCATTTGCATTGCATTGTGGGAATTCGGTTTTTTCTCCCTTCCTTTGGATAAATCAAAGACCGGTGGTGACACTAAAAATACGATACAAGTTAATCAATAATTTGTTATCCAATTTTCACCGCAACAGAAATGGCGACTTCACTGGGGATGAAACTTCTCATAAGAGGGTTCCCCCTAACTTGTTTAATCATGTTATTTGTTTTTGTTATGCTTGCTTGGGTTGTCACTTTGAGTGGTGAGGAGTCCTAGATCCGGACATGAGTATAATTATAGGAGATGATATGGTCAAGGGTACTTTGACGGAGTCGATTCCTGAAAAGTCGAATTGAGAAAATCATCGCTCAGTTTAGGTTCTTTTGAACTTAATATTGTTTGAACGAGTACATTCGTGAAAACGATATTAACTTCGACCAAGGACCTTTAAGACTGAGGACCGTAGCACCTTTAACCCAACTTGGCCTTTTAGGACGTAGTGCGGTGACTATGCGGGAGTCCATTTCCAAATAGTTGTCACGCGATACTACACTCAGACGAGATTCTCTTGAGAATATTATTGACTAACCGAGTAATTTGGGAAGTCGATAATATCCGAAAGATGGGTCGTAGACTCTGGGAACTCTTAGAACCCGTTCGGCAGGAACATTCTAAAACCACACCACCCCATGGGATGGGTAGACCTTGACTCCATTCATGCTCCTTTGAACCTAGGACTTTTTGTTTGCTTGTTTGTGTGCCCTTTTGTTTGTGTGTTTGCGCATACATGCATACATAAGCATCATTTTCGTTCAAGTTCGTGGAGTCTGAGTCTTTTATTTACGTCGTAGGGTGCCATGGACAATGAAAGAAGGAACACCGTGAAGTATACTTACAAGAGTTTTGACACAAGTGACCTAAGGAGGTTGGAGACTCTGTTGGTTGATCCAAAAGGATTCGAGCGTAGATATGGGGCGCTTTTGTTTCTATTGAAGGTGAGGGTTGATCAAGGACTTCTCTCCACCCTACTTCAGTTTTATGATCCGGTATATCATTGCTTCACATTCCCTGATTACCAACTGGTGCCTACTCTTGAGGAATATGCATGTCTGACTGAGATACCTATTTTGGATAAGTCCCCTTTTCCCATTTTTGGTAAGGACCCTAAGGAACAAGAGATTGCTAAGGCGACACATTTGGAGTTAGCAGACATACGAGGGAATATGACTACCAAAGGAGGGATTTCTGTTTTGCCTATGAAATTTCTGGTGGAGAAAGCTCATCATTATGCCAGGCGTTCTGACATGGCTGCCTTTGAGGCTATATATGCTTTAATGATTTATGGTACCTTTCTGTTCCCCAATCTCAAAGACTATGTGGACCTCAATGCCATCAAGATATTTATGAAGAGGAACCCTGTCCCTACTTTGTTAGCTGAAGCTTATCACGCCATACATTCGAAGCATGCCAAAGGAGGGCAGATCGCATGCTGTGTACCCTTATTGTACAAGTGGTTTACTTCGCACTTGCCCAAGGCTAACATTTTTTGGGACCCTAAAAAAGGATGGTGGTCTAAGAAGATCATGGCCCTTACTCATTCTGACATTGATTGGTATAACCCTCATAGGTACGAGGATGTTGTGATCATTGACAGTTGTGGAAAGTTCGGGAACGTGCCTCTTCTTGGCATACAAGGAATAACCAGTTACAATCCGGTCTTAGCTCGCAGACAGTTTGGTTACCCTTTGAAGGTCAAGCCTCTTGGTATTCACACAGAAGGATTTTTCTCCAAAGATTACGAAAAGCAAGAGGAATTAAGGAGCAGAATTTTAGAAGCCTGGAGGGACAAACACAAGAAAGATAGGAATGCTTTGGGGAAGCATAACTGTGTCTCCATGGACCCCTACCTACAATGGGTCAGAAGAAGGGCTATTGAACTAAGGATGCCCTATGATCGCCAAGAGCCTATGGTCTTGAATGAAGAACCTGTCTTCATCTTTGCATCTGAGATAGAGGAATTAAAGATCGCCTTAAGGAAAGCTCAGCAGATAGGGAATGCTTGGAAGGATAAGTGTGAGGTGCTTGTGGAAGAGAACGAAGCGCTTCAAAGACAACTAAAGGCAAAAAGTGAGGAAGTTCTCTCTTGCAAAAGGAGGAAGTTACAAGAAGACCCGAGTCCCTCAAACCCTGAGACTACTTCGTGGGAGGCGATAATAGAGGAGCTGGTTCTCGAGAAGTCCCGAATGGAAGAAGAGATTAAGAAGTACAAACTAAGATTATTGGGGGAATCTCCTTAGGTCTTTTATTAGCCTTTATTTAATTATTAAAACTCTTGTAAGAATATCAACGGTTGTAATGATTTCCTTACGAAGTTTTAATTCCCGTTTTCTTTCACTTGTAACAAATTTTGTATGATTAATGAAATCAGGTCCGTTGGTATTCTGTGACGATTACAAATACTCAAAATTCCACGAACTCTTGCATCTCATTGCATTTGCATTCTCATTCTCATTCACTTCAAAGAACTCAAAGTTTGCTGTTTTTAGATATCGCAAAATGGATCATGGAAGGAAAGGAACGGTACCATACACCTTCAGGGTTTTTGATGTGGAACGGTTGAGGGAACTAGGAGGTCGGATAAGGGATCCAGATGCCTTCGCCGCAAAGCACGGGCATATGCTCTCTTTATTGCAGGTACAAGTAGCTGAGGGTTTATTAGAGACATTGGCTCAACTCTACCATGTGATCTACCACTGTTTCATCTTCCAAGATTTCCAGTTGATGCCCACTTTGGAAGAGTATTCCGCCTTATTAGGGATACCCGTCAAAGATTCACCCCCGTTCTACGGTGGAGAAGGAAGACCCAGTCAAGAAGACATCGCGAGAGTGACTCGCATCAAGCTGATAGAGATCCAGACACACATGAGGTGCAGAAGAGGGGTCGACGGCTTGCCTGCTCAATTCTTATTTAAGAAAGCTCGAGAGTTCGCCGACCAAGAAAAAACTAGGGCTTTCGAGAATCTTTTCGCGCTACTGGTCTATGGTCTATTTTTGTTTCCGAATGTTGAGAATTTCGTCGACGTTCATGCAATCAGGATCTTCATGCTCAAGAACCCGGTACCAACGTTATTGGCCGATGCATACCACTCGATCCATTCAAGGATCCTGAAAGGAGAAGGTCAGATCGTATGCTGCACTGCTATCCTCTATAGGTGGTTTAATTCGCACCTACCAAAGACCATGGCCTTCTGGGATGTGAGGGATGGCTCAGAATGGCCCGTTAAACTCATGGACCTGACCCACTCAGATGTTGTTTGGTATGATCCGATATACGGAGGGATTCCCATGATTCACAGTTGCGGAGATTTTTCCAACGTGCCTCTTCTTGGCACGAAAGGGTGCACCAGTTACAACCCTGTTCTCGCTCGTCGCCAGCTTGGACATCCGATGAACGAGATACCAGATCCGGAGAACTTGAAAAGAATTTTCCTCTATGAAGGAGAAGACCCCCAGCTGAAGATGCAAATTCTATTCGCCTGGCGTCAAATCAACAGACAAGGAATGACTGCAACAACAAACCCTGACTGCACGGTTACAGAATCTTACCTAGAGTGGTCACGCAAACGAGCCCTCGCTCTGACGATGCCATATCCTCGGCCCAAGCCTCCTGTAATAGAATCAGATGAAGTTTCAAGACTAAAGGTAGAAGTGGAGAAGCTGACACTGGACAAGTACATATTGCAGGAAAGGATTGACAAGTTGATGGAGGAACTCAGCGAAAGGAAAGGAGCATCATCCAGCGGATCAAAGCCCTAGTTCCTCTTTGTTGTATTTTGTTGTACTGAAAGCCCTGAGGGTGTACCGCTTGTAAACAAGTTTTAAAACTTTAATAAAAAACAAGTTTCCAATTGCGATATTTAACTACACTTTCGAGCTCCTTGAAGTGAACGTTGCATCATGTTGCATCATACGCATCATTTCGCATCACATCTGCATTTTCGCATATACATGTGCATTCCTTCGGTGTCTCATTATCCTTTTATCTTCTTCAGTTGTCGTCATTGAACCACCACCCTGAGTGCCCTGCACCGTTACAACCTTGAAGAGAAAGGATGTCTGAAAATTGCGAGAATCTGGATCAGGTTAACAACGAGCTCGCTGAATTAAGAGTAGGAATGGGGCAGATCATGGAAGCCTTGAGTATCATACGAGCAACGATGGACACACAAGCCACTGTGGTCTCAGAAATCGTCACTACGACTGTTGTGCCACCGGTTACACCTGTCGTAAATCCCACTCTGGGGATGCCATTCGAGTTCATGCGAGCCACAGCCCCTCAATCCACGCAACAAGCGGTACCATTGCTCAGTGAGAATCAGCCGGTAGAATGGAATACTGAATGTCAGCAAGCTTTTGAGAAGATCAAGAGTTATCTCCAAGAACCACCTATCCTGATCCCTCCAGTACCTGGGAGGCCGCTCTTTATGTATCTGACTGTTTTGGAAGAGTCCATGGGTTGCGTTTTGGGACAGCACGACGAGACTGGCCGAAAGGAGCATGCAATCTATTATCTGAGCAAGAAGTTCACAGACAGTGAAAGCCGTTACTCAATGCTTGAAAAGACTTGTTGCGCTCTGGCTTGGGCCGCCAAACGCCTGAGACAGTACCTAATTTGTCATACCACCTTGTTGATTTCCAAAATGGACCCGATAAAGTACATTTTTGAGAAACCTGCTCAAACGGGTAGACTTGCCCGTTGGCACATGTTATTGTCCGAATATGATATTCAATATGTCACTCAAAAGGCTATTAAAGGAAGTGTTCTTTCAGAATATCTTGCTGATCAACCAGTTGAAGACAACGAACCACTCAAATTTGATTTCCCTGATGAGGACATTATGGCAGTGAAAGAAGGTGAAGAGTCAAGTTCTGAAGATGATCCCAGGGCCGAATACAGGTGGAAGATGATGTTCGATGGTTCGTCCAATTACAAGGGGCATGGAGTAGGTGTTGTTATGATTAATCCGGAAGGTGGCTACACCCCTTTTACAGCTAGATTGGATTTCGGATGTACGAATAATATTGCTGAATATGAGGCATGTATCCTGGGACTAGAAGCTGCGATCGATCTTGGAATTTGTTTTCTCGAAGTTATGGGTGACTCTGCTCTAGTTATTTATCCAATTAGAGGTGAATGGGAGACAAAAGATGAGAAGCTTATCCCCTACCAGGCATATGCTTTGGAATTGATTGAGCATTTTGATGAGATTATTTTCCGCCATGTGCCACGTACTGAGAATCACGTGGCTGATGCTTTAGCAACGCTGGCTTCAATGTGGCAAGTCAGATTTATCAATGAGGATCCGGTTATCAGTATTGGGAGAAGGGCTGAACCTGCCTACTGCCAGGCCATTGAAGAAGAATCAGATGGCAAACCCTGGTTTCATGACGTTTTGAACTTCCTGAAGAATCAAGAATATCCGGCCAACGCCTCCGCTCTTGATAAGAAAACTCTGCGAAGGTTGTCAGCTAAATTCTTCATCAGCAACGGTGTACTATACAAAAGGAATCATGATATGGTGTTGCTAAGATGTGTCGACAAGAGAGAAGCAGGCTTGCTGATCCACGATATTCATGAGGGAGCCTTCGGCACCCATGCCAATGGACACGCCATGGTTAAAAAGATCTTGAGAGCTGGATACTATTGGTTAACTATGGAGACTAATTGCATCCAGTATGCTAGGAAATGCCATAAATGTCAAATTTACGCAGACAAAATGCATGTTCCCCCTACTTTGCTAAATGTTCTATCATCGCCCTGGCCATTCTCTATGTGGGGCATTGATATGATTGGGGCGATTGAGCCTAAAGCATCCAATGGGCATCGATTCATTTTGGTGGCTATAGATTACTTTACCAAATGGGTGGAAGCCGCCTCTTATGCGAATGTAACTAAACAAGTAGTTGCTCGTTTCATCAAGAACAACATCATTTGTCGTTATGGGATTCCAAGCAAAATCATAACCGACAACGGGACCAACTTGAATAACAAAACCATGAAGGAATTGTGCGATAACTTCAAGATTGAGCACCATAACTCTTCACCATATCGACCGAAGATGAACGGAGCAGTTGAGGCCGCGAACAAGAATATTAAGAAAATTATTCAGAAGATGGTCAAAACATACAAGGATTGGCAGGAGATGTTGCCATATGCGCTACACGGATATAGAACGTCCGTCAGAACATCAACAGGGGCAACCCCTTTTTCGCTGGTATATGGAATGGATGCTGTCCTCCCTATAGAAGTTGAGATACCTTCTCTGAGGATATTAATGGAAACAAAGCTTGACGAAGCTGAATGGATTCAAGAGAGATACGATCAGTTGAATCTAATTGATGAGAAGCGCCTGACAGCTATGTGTCATGGTCAGTTGTACCAGAAGAAGATGAAGAGAGCATTTGATAAAAAGGTCCGCACTCGGGAATTCCGAGTAGGCGAATTGGTACTTAAGAAGATTCTGCAATCACAAAGAGACGCCCGTGGAAAATGGGCACCTAATTATGAAGGTCCCTACATAGTTAAGACAGTGTTTTCAGGAGGGTCATTGCTTCTTACAACTATGGACGGTGAACAGCTTGCGCATCCTGCGAATGCTGATTCGGTGCGGAAGTATTATGCTTAAGACTAGGACACCTCTGTAACATCCAAGAATCCCCAGAGAACCTCAAGTTTTGCTACAACAGAAATCCTTAGTCATTAGGGGTCATTGGTCATTGAATACAATATAACCTTTTGCTAAACTGCCATTTCGATGCATCTGTAATATCTCATGGGACTATGCTATTTGGCAAGTCACCAGTTTTCAATGAATATCAGTTATATGATCATCTTCTTATCGTCTTTATTTTTGCAAATTTTGCCATTTTCACTTGATTTTTGAAAACGGAAATATTGCAATTGCTAAGAAAACACAAAGATAAACTAAGTTTTACTCTGGATCTTCTACGAATCAAGCTGGTGTAAGGAGATTTAGCAGTATTGCATTTTTGGCATGGATTCGCCACCTCCAGTGGAAAGAAGATCGCCTTGGCTATCCTTGACGTTGGGTTTCAGGGTGTTGGCTTGTGTTATCCTTTCTCCTTTCCTGTTTTGCGTCGTTCGCGTTGTTCCTAGCATATAGCTAAGCATGTGCATCATCCTTTAGCATCTTTGCATCCTTTGTGCTCTGTTTTGCTGGTGATCTTTTGTTGTGCTTATCTTTATTTCCCTAGTGGAGTAAGGATGTTCCCGGTTTTCTTTGCGTCGTGCTTGTTCGGTCTTAACCTCTGCGCGCCAAATTCGAATCTTTAAAATCTTTTTTTCCGTTCCCCAAGAGGTTTAACTTTAAAGGATTTTATAGTTGTTCTCGTTTGAATCGTGTCAAACTTGAACTTGGACTATGTTTGAATCGCGCCAAACGTTGTCTTAATTTGGACTTTGTTTGAAGCGTGTCAAACACTGTCTTATGTGTTCTTGTTTGAATCGTGTCAAACTTGAACTTGGACTATGTTTGAATCGTGTCAAGCATTGTCTTCTTAAAAACTTTGTTCTTGTTTGAATCGTGTCAAACTTGAACTTGTTCTTGTTTGAATCGTGTCAAACTTGAACTTGGACTATGTTTGAATCGTGTCAAGCATTGTCTTATTTGGACTTTGTTTGAAGCGTGTCAAACACTGTCTTATGTGTTCTTGTTTGAATCGTGTCAAACTTGAACTTGTTCTCGTTTGAATCGTGTCAAACTTGAACTTGGACTATGTTTGAATCGTGTCAAGCATTGTCTTCTTACAAACTTTGTTCTTGTTTGAATCGCGTCAAACTTGAGCTTGGACTATGTTTGAATCGTGTCAAGCATTGTCTTCTTACAAACTTTGTTCTTGTTTGAATCGCGTCAAACTTGAGCTTGGACTTTGTTTGAATCGTGTCAAGCATTGTCTTCTAAAAAAAAAAAAAAAAAAAAAAAAAAAAACTTGTTCTTGTTTGAATCATGTCAAACCTGAACAGAGTCCTTGTTCGAATCGTGTCGGACATCGACTCTTGTTTTAAAACCGTTCTTGTTCGAATCGCGTCGAACTCGAATTGAGGCTTTGTTTGAATCGTGTCAAGCACCGTCTTTTGTTTTAAAACTGTTCTTGTTCGAATCGTGTCGGACATTGAACACCCCAATCTTTGTTGCTTTTCTAAAATTTGCTTTAAGTTAAGTTTCTTGGAACAAATTTCTTCAACTTTAAGACTCCTATCTGGTGCGCAAAGTTAGTCTCTGCCTTCCTGACTCTTTCTGAAGATCCCATTTTGAACTCTTATTTTGAGATCCCCAGGAAGTCTTTGTTTGTTTGTTTGTCTCCTCTAGACTGACTCTTAGTGATCAATTTCTTCTTTCTGGTTTCATGCCCAGGAAGAGCGTGGTTTTGTTTCCTTCCCCGTGAAATCTATCTCCTTGGATCTCTCCCCCAGTGGAGATTGTCTTTTAGTTTTTCCCAGTTGTTTCCTCGGGATTTCCCCGGTGAGTCTTCTTGCTGGTTGACCAGTATCCCCAGTGAGTCTTTGCTTGAGGATACTAGTTTCCGTCTTTCCCCAGCGAAGCTTTTCTTGCGTGTTTGCTTACTGTGGTCCTTGGTGTCTTGTTCGATCCAAACATGCATTTATATGTTTAAAAAGGTTATATAGTTGCTCAAAACCTGAAGATACAACCCTGAATCCAGATTCTAAATGGTCTTTCAGGATCATCAGTGAATCAGCCTCAGATAGTGTCAGCATAGCCATAAAGTGAACAGAAGATAACACCTCAAACCACACATTTGCTATACTATTATCCTGCAAAACCAGACATTAAAATGTTTAACAAAAACTCCAAAACCAATGATGAAAAATGAAAAATTAAGAATGATATTACAAAGAAGTAACCATACTTGTCTTCCATCTTCAAAGTTTTTCCACTTGAATTCTATTAGTCCCTCAAGACCAAACTCTGCAACATACATAAATTATAATTCATTTGAGAAATAAAAAGATCATAGAGAAAACAAATTATTTCTTTTATTTGGAGAAATTTATCAACCTTTCTTAGTAAGTCCAATGAGAACAGATAGGTATTCATTCAAAGCTCGCCGCAGTTCAGCTATAGCTGATCCATCTACACCAGCAAATATGCAAATTTTCAACTAATCAAAACATTAATTATTTTTTTCATTCATCATGATATTATAGAAAAAAACTATAGTAGAATTCATATGAACAAACCAGTATCTTCTGCTACCAACACAATATGGTTCCTTAGAGAAGACACTTTATCAGCAAGATCCTTTGGAATCAATCCTTTAAGTGCTCTTTAAAGATCAGTTTGCACTGGAATTCTGATTGATGGAGTTAACACAACTACTTCATGAATGCCTCTGAATCATATTTTCTCCCATTGACAATTCACCCTAACAGTGTTAATCATCACAACTAGCATATCCTAACAACTTTACTAAATCTAACAGTTCCAATTCAATAATAGTAGCAGCATTAACGCCCCAGCCCCAACACCACCTACCAATATCAAAACCCCCCACATCATTAACTCTATTACCACTCACCGTCATCAACCAATTCTTCGATCCATTTACGGCTATAGCAACGGAGAAAATCGCTGATGAAACCAGGTTATCAAGAACAGAGGAAGAAGATCCACATACCTGAAAAAGAAGGAGCTTTGAGTTTTTTTTCCGTCGATGGAGCAGGAGAACCACCGCGCCGAATCCTCGTTGGTACATTTTCTGCAAATTCTTGCTTAAGCTATTAATTTATGATGCTTCTGAGAATCATCTCTGTCCCAATTTCGCGTTCACCTTGAACTTAGGGCTTTCAATCCTGAACCAAAAACGCGAACCATAGAAACTGAAACTACTCGCAACCAAAACAGAACTTCGAATTGGAATGAGATTAGGGAAACCATTCTGAACGGAGTTGTTGTTTAAACTTCCAATCAAAGCGAAATCACAACTCTGACCGAAATCGAAACGAACGTGAATTCCAAACTAAACCGAGACAAACTTCAATCCGAAATGAAAATCTGAACTGAAGCATGATAGTCGAACCAAAATCAATAGAAAACTGGAGCAGATTTGAGCGTTGATGTTGTGTGAAAATCATGAACTCGCGTTTTGAAAAAAGCTCAACAAGGGAACACGATTCTGCTTCATGACCGTTGTTGTACCCTAAATTTTTACCCTTAGATGTCATCCAGCTTTTGTGCATCTTAGGAACATCTCTGCATTTGTTTGAGCTAACCCATATCTTGTAATTTGTTTATTTGTGTTCAAGTTAGGTTTACCTATCATCGTGAGGCTCCACAAGTTGTCTGAAGTAAGCCAAGTCAACAAAAGATCACCAGTGCAGGAACTTTGGAATTAGGGTTTTTTCCTGAAGAAATCATTAAGAGAAGTTTGAGCCTCAATCCCACTATGTCTCAGAATTAGGGCTTCTGTGACACCTATCGACCAACAGCTTCGAGTTTTCATCAAAATGATCTCCTAAACCCTAATTATCAATTCTATGGTTTACCAACATCCTCAAGAGTCTCCTAAGACCTTTAGTCGGGAAGGAAGAAACAAACTCACAAGGTTTGACCTCGGTGCGCTCACAGTCAGAATTAGGGTTCGACTGAAACCCTAATCTTTTGGAATCGGGGACTAAATGAAGTATTATTGGTTTTAATCATCATATCCTATCTCATGAAGTATTCAAAGCATCCACACCAAGTTTCATGAGGTTTCTTGTAAGATAAGTAGGGTTTTTGTCGCGAAAGGCTTCGTATACGGCATTTTCCCCCTAATAGCCCGATTTAAAATAACCATAACTCCTAAACCGTGCACTCAAATTAAGCGACTCAAGGCTCATTGGAAAGCTTTCATCAAGATCTTTAATTCATTCCATATGACTTTTTGCCTAAAAATGCTTGGATTTTGAGTTATGGAGCTTACAAGGCGTTTTGGCCCAACACTTAGAAAATTTTTCAGCCCTTTTCATCACTCCTTTCCTCAACTTTGACACCACTTTTCACCAATTTCCATTTGGATTCAAGTCTCGAGTCTCAAATGAAAGTTGTAGAGCTTGTTGAGAGCTTTCCAACCATATGTGGAACATCTCCATAGGACAAACCATTCTCAAGTTATGGGTCGTCAAAGTAGGGCACTTGAAATTGTCAAATTTCAATGACTTAGAATTTTTTCTAAGTTCTTTTGGCAGTTTTGGGGACACGACTTGTGAGGGATTTTTCTACCAATTCAAGGCATTATTTCAATCACTTTCCAACATCAACATTGAAGTATCATCCAAGAACTTTCATTTGAACCCAAGAGCATTAAAATTGGATCATTAAGTTAGGAAATATCTTGTGAACAATATGGCCATACGAGTTAATTTTTGCACCAAGAACATCATGTTTTGAATTCAAATTTTCTTTCCCCTCTCTCCAAATGCAATAATCTGACCTCACCACATCATTCTAACACTCCCCTAGCCCGTGCAAAAAAGGGAATAACCCAAGGTATAGCTATATGTTTTGTCCCAAGCATGCAAAAGGTGGAAAAAGGCAAACTTACTTTCACACGGCTCAAGGATCACAAGCCACGCTTGCAGCCATGCAGGGAACATCCATTTAATGCATCCCAAGCCATGCATCAAACTCACCTATAAAAGGAGACCCCAACTTCCTCAGAAGGATTTTTCAAAAGAGAGGAAGAAATACACACAAAAAAAACCACTACAACAAGACTGAGAACACTCTTGTAGAAAGCACAACAATAGTCCACACTCAAAACTCGTGGAAGACAGAAAAACAATAAGAGCATTCTGAAAAAAAAACCAACTTTAGGGAGTGTCTAAAGCCAGCTGAAGAGAAGGGAGCATTTACCATCTGTTTAGGGACCAAGTAAGTTTTCCAAACTTTCATCTATCATGTTCATAACTTATCACTTGAACACTAAACTTGCTTTACAATGAATGGATGTATGCTGCCTGGATTTATTTTATAGTCGAAGTTTGTAAATGTGTTTGTTTATCCATTACACGTGAAGCACACCAATCTAATGTGACTCCATCTCTAAGTTGTTGGAACTATAGGTTCTGTTTGAGTTTTCGATTTGTTCATACATGCATATCATTATTAAGATGTAAAGTGTGGAGCCGAGTTTGTTTTATTTAGGTTGTCACTCTACATGTGTGTCGGGTGGTCTCCTTTGTTCATGATATCATTGCTTGTACACATGTTCAGTTTGTTGCTTTTTGTTTATGCTAGTAACCACATGATTGACACTATTAATATCATGCTTTGTCCTTGCACCTTTGCCATGTCCATGTTTGATTTGAGATTGCTAAGCTGATAGTTGAGGCATGCTGGCTATGTGAGAGCTTTGTTGACAGTTCGTATTCTTGAGTAGTGATTTGTTGTCGTTTCCTCTCACTCACCATGTTTATAAACGCTTCGTGTTGCTGGAAGGATGATTGGTTGATATGCTGACTATATTGGTTTTTTATTTCCAACTCATGCTAGTTTTGTAGCCCTTAATGTTTGTTATCATGTGTTAGAATACAAGAATTGTGTTTATCACATGGCATGCTGTTTGATGTTTTTGGAAATAGAACGATAATTAGAATCGGTAGCACATTTGGATTCATCACTTTTTAACTAACTGATTTTCATGTCGAACCTTGGTTTTCAATTAGTAACTACTATTGTCGTAATCATCATTCTGCTCAACTCATGAACGCATCTTACTCTACTTGGAAAATCCTTCATGTTTGTATTTTATTTCATGTCAATTGGTTGAGAGCTGATTAAACTAGATTGGATTGAAGTTGAGTTTTATGTTATGTTGTAAATGGAGTGATAGCAGTTTTTAAGTTTTCTGCAAGTTTTTTTCGTTTCCATGCATGTTTGTGATTGGTGTTTGGTTTTGTTCCCACGTCCATTAATGTCTCACATGATACACTATCACATGCCACCACTACCCCACGTCTGCTACTGCGCGTGTGTGTTGCTGTATTTCAATTTTCATGACTCGTTTTAGTTTATTAATTTATGGAAGCAAGTATTAACCGGATGAAACAGCCGTCCCAACGGTATCACACTCGCCTTTAAAGTACTAGAAACCATTGAGACGGGGGTTCGAATCCCCCTCGCCCCCAGTCTCTGGTTTTTCCTTTTTTTCCATTTTTTCGCTACTGTTCATTATTGCTTGGGCCTTGCGCCCTTTCCTATCCACACCTCCATCAATTAGGCCTAGTTCATTTCCTTTATCATTTTTAACTAAACCAAAATCACCAATACACCCCCTCCTGCACTTTTATTTCAACCTTTTTTTAAACTTCAAAATCTTTTCTTTTTAAGACCTTTTTCATTTATTTTGCTTAATTAAAAAAAAAAACTCTAAAAATATTTATTTTTTGTCCCTTAATTATTTATCTTATCATTTAATATGTGATGTTCTATTATTATTAATTATATCTCTAATTGCTAATTGTTGTGTTAGTTTTAATCTTAATTATTAATTACATCTTGAATTGCATTGTTAATATTTAATTGTGATGTTAAGTGTCATTTTCAATCATGTTGTCAATTCTTAAATTATCAATTTTTGTGTCTTAATTTTGAATTTGTCACTTTCTAATTTTAAAGGTAGGGTTAATTGTTAATTTCAATTGTGTTGCCAATTAATTATCAATTGTGGGTTTAATTGTTATCATCTTTATTAAACTCTTTAGGGCTTGTTTCACTAAAGCGGTTTGTTTAATCTTTGAGATAATTCATCCATGTTGACTTGTCATGTCTTTGACCTTCTTGCATGAATATCATTCTTCTAAATTGTCATCTTTAATATCACTCTTTTTGATTGTCATCTTTAATATCATTCTATATGTTTGTCTTCCTAAAGATTTAAGCATATTGATTTTCATTCTTAATTATCACTCTACATGTTTGTCTTCATAAAGATTTAAACATATTGATATCATTTTAATTATTCTACTTGAATCATATTCATCTTATCCATATCTCATCATGAAACATATTGCCATCCTCATGCTTATGTTGTTTCCATTATATTATCTCATATCAATGTTGTAACTTATATTATGCCTTACCTTGTCATTTTATAATGTATGTGTTTATCATATCTTACTTCTATCTGTATGTTTATTTACTACTGTCAAAACCTTTTCAAAACAATATCAAAAATTCTCGATCCAACGTCGAGCCCATTTTTTACCCATGTAAGTCGATCGCCTTCGGGTATCGCATTCAACCTTTTGGTCACCAGACACAAGTCTAGCATCACCTTGCTAGCACCATCGCCTAAATAACGTAACTTAATCGCATTAATATCCAAAGGAAAATCCCATGCATGATGACCATGTTATTGTGCATGGTGCATATCATTTGCATTCATAATTGTTACCTTAAGATAAGTAATGACCCCCATCTTAACCTAAGTATCCTCTTAGGAAGAAACTTTGTTTCTTGGCCTCATTAGAGCCATAGAAATCACAATTAGCTTTAGGAAGAATTCTTCAACTCTTAGTGATATTCATCATAATGAATTTATCACTTCCCCTACTGACTAAACTTCAACATAGGTCCATTACAACTAGATCTAGAGAGTTCTTAAACTCTACAATGAGATTATACTCATTTCCCCTCTGAATATTGACCATAGTCAATAGATCAGTAGACGTAGAACTACGCATACTCTGATTCTATTCCCGAGGATACGTAGGCGTAAAGTGCGATGCTTTATCGAGTATACTTAGATACTAACCCCTAGGGTTTTCCAACCTTTAGCATAGAACCTTTAGCAAACAGATAACAAATAACATAATTGAATCAAGAGGTTCCTGTAGAGTACTACAGATATCTAGGATGCTAACACCTTCCCTAGGTATAACCAACCCCCGAACTTAGAATCTTAGTGCATTTGCATTGCATTGTGGGAATTCGGTTTTTTCTCCCTTCCTTTGGATAAATCAAAGACCGGTGGTGACACTAAAAATACGATACAAGTTAATCAATAATTTGTTATCCAATTTTCACCGCAACAACCGTGTTATTGAATTGGATAGCTCCATTGTCGAAAGGAGAGAGTCGAAATTGGCCTGCAAGGGTTTTAGTGAGATGTGAGGAAACAAAAAGAAATGATATTTGGGATTGTAAGTGAAATTTGACTTTTCACATCGGTTGCTACTAGGTCCGATGTAAAGGCCCACTTTTTCACATCGGGTTCAAATCTAGGACCGATGTGAAATCCTTTATAACAAAACTTCATATTATTTACGAAACTGCCACCTTGTTATTTTTTCATCAGTGAACTTTTCACATCGGGTGCAAATCCAGGCCCGATGTGAAATCCTTTATAACAAAGTTTCATATTATTTACGAAACTGCCACCGCTTTATTTTTCACATCAGTGGAAATAAATGTCTGATGTAAAATCCCTAAATTAAATATTTTTCACTTCACATTGTTATGAAATCTGATGTAAAATCCTTTGACAAATATTTTTCACATCATATATCTTGAAATCTGATGTAAAATCATTTAACCAGATGTCTTATTTTTAGTAGTGAAGGAATCAAGTTGATGAATAATTTGTGACCTCCATGATCCGATCATTTCAATTAATTAAAGATAGTGATTTGGTGCTTTCAATGAATGGTGCACAATTAAGGTATAAGATTGAAACATCAAATTGTCACATGAGTCAAGTGGGAGATTGTAGGATTAATTTATTAATCCATTAAAAATGACTCATGTAAATTAAAGATTGATTTAAATAAAAGATATCCTAATGCGATGATTGTTTAGGTTGATGAATAATTAAGTCAATGGGGTTTTTATTTTGAATTTCAAAATCAAATTTAAATCCCTCTTCTCTCTCTTCATGGCTATTGGGACATGACTGTTGGGATAAGATATGACAGTTGGAATAAGATGTTTATAAATAGGCACAATTAAGAAAACAACAATAACAATTCTCATTCTTTCTGGTTATCCCATAAACAAATATTGAAAATATCTTAATCATCAAAGATACAGAAACGAAGAAGAAAGAGAGGAGAAAATCATTCAAATCAAAGATTAAGAACTAGACAATTGGAAACAAGATCGAGAATAGGACAAGAATCGACGTTATGGAACCGGGTACGTTTTTACCGTTTTTCATAGAAATTATAATAGTGTGGAAATCATGATATCAAGATCCAAAACATAAAATTTTCTAACATGGTACATTATCATTGTGGAAAAGATTAGTTTGTTTGAAGTAATTTAATTTATTCATATTTATTATTTCGGTTACTAATTTCATCAGGCTCTTTGAATTTAGTCTAAAACTGAAATTTAAATGCAGATTTCTTCTTCATCGAATTTCACTATAAGGTTTGTCTTCATGTGTGTATTATTTACCATGCCACAAATATTGATGAACGTTGAACCAGATCTGAAACTGTGGGTTTGGGGTTAACGATTTAGGTTTTGATAAGTGAAAAATTGATGAAAACAATGAAATAGGATTAGAAGTTTGAATCTGTGATGAATCGAATGTAGTTTTGGGACTGATTTAGAAGTTTGAAGGTGCTGCAATGGGGAAAATTTCGCACAAATGCGAAATCTGGGTTTTTGGTGTGCGTCTGGCCATACGCGTATGGAGGGAGGTCATACGCGTATGAAGGGGACATTCCCAGGGTGATACGCGTATGGTATGCACCCGTCCCCAGAGCCAGCACGACCCTCTGCCAATACGCGTAGGGTACGCGTATGGTGGAGTGGCCATACGCGTATGGCAGAGCCAGTACGCATATGGGAAGCTTGTGGGAAGGGGCATACGCATATGGGCTAACCATTACGCGTATGAGGTGTTTGGGGGGAATTTTGAGAGGGAAACCCTATCTGCTCATACGCGTAAAGCTCAAGGCGAAACGCATATGGATGGCCTGGGCAGATGGCCCTACGCGTAGGATACATAGGCCAGGGGGCAAGGGAAGAGGGCCATGGCCATACGCGTATGGGTAGAGCTGTAGCCATAATTCTCCGTTTTTGCAATTTCTGTCCCGGTTTCGCTTGTAATGCAGTTTCTCTCGAACCGTAAGACTAAGATGGTGTAATTGAACATAGGAGAAACTAGGAACGATACTAAAGGGGATAAATTTGTATATTTTGGGTTGTGATTATAGTATGATAAATTAGGAAGTATTGTGATGAATTGTGACGAATGCGATTGAATGCTTTATTTTTTTGTTTGATGAATACTCATGAATGATGATGCAATTTTGACGATTCTATGACAGTTATTATTATGACGTTTGCATCATGCATTCATGGAATATCTAGGACTTCGGTCTAGTGACGATGTTAGGACTTCGGTCCAGTGGTGGCTTCAATCCCTTTGTGTGGATTGAGGTGTTTTGTGACGTGCTCCGGTTCCAAGGGGGAATCGATCCTATGGTGGGGATCTTTGGAGGGTGATGGCCCAGGGTCCATCAAATGAGTCAGTACCGCATGCATGAGTCTATGTTGTTGTATTCCATATTATGTGACATTGCATAATTATTGAGTAATTGACGTGTTGATGATGTTGTAAAATGGCTGATGTTTTGTGGTTGTTGTGACTTGATAGTATGATGACTTTGTGAATAAATTAATGATGATATGTGTGGCTACTATGTCTTTTACCTTATATCTTATATAATGATTTGTGATTACTCACCCTTCCTGTTTGAATGTTGCCTCCACGTGGGTAACGTGCAGGTGATCAGGATTAGGTCCCTTGGTGCATGAAGACTTAGCTTTGCAGTATTTTGGTTATTCCGTTGATTAGAGGGTCTTGCTCTGATATGTAACATTGGGTCGGGACGTTTGAGTCGAACGATTGTGTTCTTTTTTTGTTGTTGACAACCATGATGTTACGAGTTTCTGGTTTTTAAGACATTTTGAATTATAATTTGTGTTAAGTTTTGATTTTTCCGCTGCGTAGCATTTGATTGAAATTATGATGACATAACCCGTGTTGCGGAGTAGTTTGTTATTTTGACATTTTATGACAAAATGTTGCACCCTTGTGGTGATGTACTCTGATATATTTGTTATAATTGTCGTGAAAATTCCTTGGGGTAAAAGGGTGTTACAAGTGTTATTGGCAAAGGAACTGTTAAAGTGCACATGAATAGGAAGATGCAGAATATAAATGATGTGTATTATTTTTCAGAGCTTAAAAGCAATCTAATTAGCCTGGGACAATTGCAAGAAACAGGTTGTGCAATTGTAATTCAGAAAGGTACTTGCCAAATTCATGATCCAAAAGAGGGACAAGTTGTTGTTGCAAAGATGTCTGGAAATCGAATGTTTCAACTAAAAAGTGAGACTTTTGAAGATCAAACTTGTTTTAAAGTATCTATTTCAGATCCTTTGTGGTTATGTCATTACAGGTTTGGACATTTAAACTTTAATGGTAAAAGGGCTGCCTCAAATTGAAACTCTATCTCATGCGTGTGAAGAATGTGTGATTGCAAAGTAGCATAGGAAATCATTTCCTCAAGAGTGTACTTGGAGAGCTAATCAGATCCTTCAACTAGTGCGCTCGAATATATGCGGTCTGTTAAATCCAACTTCAAACAACAATAAAAGGTACTTCATAACTTTTACTGATGACTTTAGTAAAAAAACATGGGTATATTTTCTAAAGGAAAAATATGAAGCCATTGAAATGTTAGGAGATTCAAAGCAAGAGTTGAAAAGGAAACAAAACAACATATTCAATGCCTTCGAACATACCGTGGGGGGAGAATACACGTCAGTCGAGTTTGTGGATTTGTGTGAAAGAAATAGAATCAAGAGACAATTGACTGCAGTGTAACGACCAGATTTTAATTATCTCTATTTGTGGTGTTAATTATATTATTTTGTGGAGTATTTTACTTTAATTTGACAATGATTATGTTATTGGTGAAATTGGTGTTTTAATATGTTATGTTTTCATATTAAGCATTTTTACCGTTTTTGAGAGTTTGCAGGGAAAATTGGAATAGAGGGTATTTTAGACTTTTCACCTTAAATAGTATTCAATTAATGAGTTAATAGATATTTTGGGATATTTATGTTAAGTAAATATTTTTGTGTTTGTGAGAAAAGAAATAGAAGGGATAGAATTAGAAAGGAAAGAAAAAGAGAGAAAACTATATATAGAGAGAGATAGTAAGAGAAAGGGAAGGAAATAGGAGAGAAAGAAAAGGAGGAGAAGAGAAAGAGAAGGAAAAGAGGAATTTTCACCCGAATCGACTTCCGATCGTTTCTAAACTCGGGTAAGGGTGTGAAATATCATTATTCTAACTTTGTATACGATTATGTATGATTGTTTCCGATTGTTTTGGTTGTTTAGAGAAATATGAGTTTTAGGTTGAAAATGACATAATCGGTCGTAAAAGATGTTTTCACGGATGAAATTCGAAACAAATTGCGTAGATTAGTCGAGTGAGGTGAGGCCGAGATTATAGAAACTCGTTTCGTTGGAATCGGTTGATATTTGGATAAATGACATTTTTAGGTTTTGAAGAGTATGAGTTTTAGTGAAAACTAAATGTCGAGTAATCGCGTATTTCTTGATTCTAATATGTCCGTATGTATTTATGTGATATTACCATGTGTTTGTTTCGAAGGAATTATGTGAATCGGTCGGGTTTTCGGACGAAAACGCCGAAAAATAGCAGCTGCACCAGTAGAACCCGCAGGGCTGCATTGCTGATTTTTCTGGTTTTGTGTAATTGTCGGAAAACTTCGGAAATTCATATCTCTTGAACCGTAAGTCGGTTTTGACCCCCGTTCGAAGCGTTGGGAAGCTAACGAGATGTTCTTTTTAGGAAAAATAGTTTTGAGGTCTGAAACTGGTCCAATCGGTACAGTTTTTTTCGAACCGTTTCGTAGTGTCGGGCGTCCGGTTTATGTTTTTGCGTTATTTTGAAATATTCATAACTTGTTCGTTGTTTATCGGATTTGAGAGTTCTTTATATCGAATTGAAGGTATTTATATGTACTATTTAATGGTGATAAGAAATTATATTTTTAGCCGACTTTTGGCCGACTTTTCTGACTGTTTGTGAATAGTGATTTTGTAGAAAATGTTAAGTATGTTAATTATGAATGATATGAATGTGTTGTGGATATGTTTGTAGAGTGAACCCTTGATTTGAGAATGCTTTGTGAATTGTGGATCTTTAGTGAATGTATGCATTGTTTGAATTAAGTGATAATGCATGTTAAATGTGAATATGTGATGAGATGTTGTGGTGATGGTTTGTGGCCTTAGGGCAAATAATTGCATTGATGTAAATTGAATTACAATGCATGAAAATGACTATATGGATCACATGGTTGTATTTGAAGAATTGTATATGTTGTTATACAATTGATGCATGTGATATGTATGTGATGAATGCATGACTATATTGTGAATATGTATGCATTTCAAGAGTGTCATGAGTCATGTTGTATGTGAAACATCATGATGTGCATTCTTGTGTTGTGGGATTCTAATGAGAATCCGTTGTAACGTCGTGTGCCTATGTGAGGTGTGAGCGATGATTACAAATGATTGTGTGCCCATGTGGGGTGTGATCAATCAGATTGTGTGCCCATGTGGGGTGTGAGCAATCGGATCGTGTGCCCGTGTGGGGTGGGAGCGATCGGGTCGTGTGCCCATGTGGGGTGTGAGCGATCCATAAACATTGTGTGCCCATGTGGGGTGTGAGCAATGGGTGAACATCGTAGGCCCGACGGGGAGTTACTTCGGTAACGAGCGATGGTTCCAGCAGAGTTCCTGAGTGAACTAGTGATGATTGAGTCGGTACCGCATTGCATCTGCATAGAGTCGAGTGTCGTTCTCTATGATTTGCATTTGACATCATTGTATTTGTGCATTGATGGAATGAACATAAATGTATGTATTTATGTTGGATGATAAGCATTGTGATGAAGGTGCTTGGTTTGTATATATATATATATGCCTTGCGATGTATATAGAATGAAATGTGATGATTTGCAGTAAGGATGGTATCGTTGTAATGATACATTAGTAAGTAAACAGGTATGAGTGTTTATGTTGAATAAATGGATATGTATTAGTGATACATGTATTTGAGCATGAATGGATATGCCTATGGGATTTTATGTGTTGATTACGGATTGTTATGCCTTGTAAATGACTTATGGTATATGTTTGATGTTATGTGTATAAATATATGCATAGTGATGAGTTGTGGTGAGAATGTGGTATATGTGTATTAGATGTTGAGATATATATAATTATATGCAACGTTATTATGATAATATTTCTCACCCTTCTGCTGTTTTATAATGCTCTATGAGGCATTGCAGATTAGGTATGCTGGTGGTCTTTGGTGAAGCGTGTCTTCACTTCCTTTTGGTCGTCTGGCTCTGATATGTAGCGTCGGGTAGCTAGGATGATTTTGAATTCCTTTTTGTGATGCATTGATTTATGTATCTGGCTGATGAATTATGTGTATAAACCTGATGTTTGATGTGATTCACTGGATGATGTATATATATGTTTGATGTTGCAATGTTTAGATTTTCCGCTTATATTCTAAATATTGATTGATATGTGGGTGTAAGGACTGAGATCCTTTATTGCTGATAGTTACCCCACTGTTGCATATCTATTTGAGCAGGTGTTGTATGTTTTAATTTCATATAAATTGTGGCATGCCTCTTTTATCCCATGTTATAATTATACTTTGACAAAATTTTTAATATGTGCGTAAATGATTTAATTGATTATTTGGGGGTATAAAATGGGGGTGTTACACGCAGCATACACACCACATCAAAACGGTGTGCCGGAGAGGAGAAATAAAACTATCATGAATATGGTGAGAAGTTTGCTAGCAAATAAGAATGTGCCGAAGACCTTTTGGCCAGAGGCGGTTAATTGGAGTCTTCATATTCTCAATCGATGTCAAACATTTTTTGTGAAGGATATGACACCAGAAGAAGTTTGGTCTGGTCGTAAACCCGCTGTTGATCACTTCACAGTATTTGGCTGCATAGCTTATGTGCATGCATGTTTCAGATCCAAAGAGAAAGAAACTAGATAATAAAGGAGAGAAATGTGTACTACTTGGTGTAAGGGAAGAATCTAGGGCTTATCGTTTTTACAATCCTTTAATAAAGAAGATTTATATTTCTAAAGATGTTGTCTTCGATGAAAACATTAGCTAGAATTGGGAAAGACATATTAAACGAAACTCAGTGGATGTTGAATTAGAGGACAATGAGAGTGCAGAAATAGAAAAGGATGCACATGGTAATTTGGAAGAATCAGAAAAACTTGGATCTGATCATGAAAATGAAGATGCTAAAACATCACTTCAAAATATGCAACGTCAAAGAAGAAGGCCAGTTTGGATGAATGATTACACAAGTGATGAAGAGACATTGGTTCACTTTGTTACTGGTAGTGATCCCATTTCATTTGATGACGCAATTAAAAGTGCAAGATGGAGAAATGCTATGGATTTAGAGATTGAAGCAATTTAAAGAAATAATATATGGGAGTTAGTGGAGCTGTCAGAAGGAGAAAAACTAGTGGAAGTAAAATGGATTTACAAAACAAAAGTGAAAGAAAAAGGAGAAATTGACAAATTCAAGGTTTGTTTCCATTTTGGCTGGAAGATTTACCCGAGCTGAACAAATTTTATGAAAACATTAGTTGCTCTCGAAACATGACATGCACATTTCCCAAGCTTCACATCATATTGACCTTTCACACAACGAGTTCTCTAGGAGTTCTTCTCATCTATTCTTGTTTCCTTTCATTATGAGTGCCTATAATAACAGTGTATATTGTTTGTATTTCATTTCTTTTTTGTCTGAAATATTATGAGAAACTATAATGTTTCAACAAAACAAACAACAAATCTGCAGATTCAAACAAGTTGGGGTATGTTTAATTATGTTTATAAAAGTAACAGACAAATGCAATAATGATGAATACTAAGAAATGAAGAATAAAAATATTCAGTTCAATTCAATTCCAGAGTTTAAAGGAAAAAAATCCAATTTTTTTTTTCTGTAGGCTATAATTCAATAATAAAAAACTGCACAAGGGGTGCAGGAACCCTACAAAAACAACACTAACTCCCTCTACAACATATCATAGGGACTGTGTACCAATCATAAAAATCCAATTTAGCAACTAGTATACGCCTCTGAATAAAGTAAATAAAAATTTAGAATAAAATATGCAATCTTCAATGCATAAACATAGGTGAAGTATATTTTAATGTTGTAAAATTTATTATAAATTGGTGTTTAAATCTTTTAATACAATTTTTTTAGTTTAATTTAATTTATTATTTTATATGTTCACTCTATAAAATAATCTTTGTAAGTTGTTGTGTTTTTTATTTTAGTCCATAATTCTTTTTTTTTTTTTTTGCATGAAATTCTTAACTGTTGATTTTCTTTTGGCATTAATACCTTATGATAAAGTTTTGTTTAGAAAAGCCAACATGTTTATGCTTTTGCTAGTTGTTTCATGGAGTTTCTTCATTGCTTGCTTACCATAAATGATGTTGATTTTGATTTTAATAATTATATAATTTTTTTTTGGTTTTCGTCCCTCTAACAAGAATAATTTACGACTTTCATATCAGTAATATTCAATAAATGAATGAAAATGCATTTTTGAATTTTATTATTTTCGTTGCTATAAGTGTATAATTTTTTTTTTCATCCTGAAATTCTGGTCCTTGAGTCCATCTGGCAAATTTTTGGTGAAAAACTGCTACTTCCATCTGTCCAATTCGCAGCTTGAAATCGGAGGAGATTTGGAAACTAGGCTGCCGTTGAAGAAGCACTAGAAGACAAAAGCTCCATCCAAAATTCTTATTTTCGGTTGAAGGGAGGGCTTTCATCAATAGGCTCCCTTCTAAAACTGAGCTAAAAAGAGGGGTCTCTTTCATTCTCCTATTGACATCATGTGTGTTTCATACTTTGATGTGAAAGAAGACCTTTTCCATCTCTTAATCTCTTGTCCATATTCATTAGAAGTTTGGGAAGCTATAGAAGATTGGTTGGAAATGCATCACATTGTTGCGAATCTATTATAATATATTAAATCTAATGCAGCAAATTATGTTACGAGTTACGACAAATAATATGTCATGTAAATTATATTTGCCACATCAATTAAAATATGATGTGTCACCTAAGATTGAATCTTGCAACAAATTTGCACAATTACACTTCAACTTCTATTTCAAAAATCATGTTTCAAAAATATTATTATTAAATATCACACAAGAGTTAATTACAATTAAACACAATTATCACTCTTTATATAATTCTCTCTTTTCACCTTACATATAAAAAATAACAATAAATACACAATTTTGTTAATAACTACACTAATATTTTTGTATAGAGTCTGTAACGCCCACATATAATACTTGCATCAAATCTCATATTATACATGAGTTTCACGTGTGGTACTGAAATATAATAAGTTCCTAGTTAACACATTATACACATAAATGCCTCTAATACAAAACACTAAAAGTCTAAGGCATTACATATACAAGATGTTCCAAAATGATAAAAACTAAGAACTAGATCAATACAATGATCTCAAAACATAACGCCATAGCGGGAGCCATGCCATCACAAAAGCTACGATCCGTAAGGAAAGTCAAATAACCTTGTCCTTACCCTTCGCCGAACCTGCAGAACCTGTGATGTAAACAACAACAGTGGGGTGAGATACATCAAATCTCAGTGAGTTCCCTATCTTAAAGTCCTCTCGGCTTTACAAGGTTCTAAATAAACCTAACTCATGTCAAAGGGGAAAGGGGTAATGACCATGAGTACGCACACACAAGTAACCATCACGGTGAGCCTGTAAACTCACACTAGTACCGAAGTACCTCCTGAGCCTGTAAACTCAAGGATTCACAATCAATAACCAATACCAAGGTATCCCCTATTCCCATCCGCTTCTACGTCTAGGAGACGACCCGAGTCATGGATCTTTGTAGCTACTTGGCATACGAATTGGATTCGGGATCATCGGTCCGTACACCATGATCCGTCACTTCTCACGGCCCGTACACCGTCACAAGTCTCTTTACCCGTAGGCTCCAATCGTACTTAACACGGGACTCAAACCTGCCAAGTAGTTGTGCATAACGTTTCAGAGGAGGTGCTCGAGTCTCATGAAACTACACCGCAAGAAACAGTGGTTATGATTGAAATGCACACGCCTCGACCATTCATGCACGGGCGTTGCCACATATATAAAATTCACACTTCCGACACAGTTATGGTAATAATCCTCACCCTACCTATTCCTTATTTTAACATGCATACATTGTCCACAACAATTACACACCATTAACAGATAAAGGTCGACAAAACGACACTATTTCAGAAATCCCGACATAATTAAATCGTCCGACAATCTTAAAACCAATGTAATAAGAAAGTACATTTTATTATCTTTCCAACGATACCAAAATTGTTCCAATCCGAGTTACGTACGAAAAGTTACGGCATTGGAAACAAACGATCGGAAAATAATCACAACAGCAGAATTTCTACAATTCTCCTGGCCATACGCGTATTGGCACATCCCATACGCGTATTGCCCAAAATTCTCGCCCATCCATACGCGTATTGCCCAAGGTCATACGCGTATGAGCAGAGACTGTTTTCCTTGAAAATTTTCTTTTAAAAATCCCATACGCGTATCACCCTTTCCATACGCGTATGAGCAGAGGCTTTTTCCTTTGAAATTCTCGTTTTAAAAACCATTACGCGTATTGCCCATGCCGTACGTGTAACGTGTAACACCCCCTTTCTATACCCCCGAATAATCATTTAGGCACATATTAAAAATTTCGTCAGAGTATAATTACAAACATGGTATAAAAGAGGCATGTCACATCAATTAAGAAATTAAAACATACAACACCTGCTCAACAATTGATATGCAACAGTGGGGCAACTTGCAACAGAGGAACTTAGTCCTTACACCCACATTTCAATATTTAGAATAAAAGCGGAAAATCTAAACATTGAATAACAACCAACATATATACATACACATATATACATCGCCAAGCATTATCCACCAACATAATTCATGTTTACATAACATTTATCAACAAGATACATATACAATGTATCACAAAAGAATCATAGCCATCCTAGCTGTAACACCCCTTTTCTATACCCCCAAATAATCATTTAGGCACATATTAAAAAAATTCGTCAGAGTATAATTACAAATATGGTATAAAAGAGGTATGTCACATCAATTACGAAATTAAAACATACAACACCTGCTCAACAATTGATATGCAACAGTGGGGTAACTTGCAACAGAGGAACTTAGTCCTTACACCCACATTTCAATATTTAGAATAAAAGCGGAAAATCTAAACATTGAATAACAACCAACATATATACATACACATATATATACATCGCCAAGTATTATCCACCAACATAATTCATGTTTACATAAACATTTATCAACAAGATACATATACAATGTATCACAAAAGAATCATAGCCCTCCTAGCTACCCGGTGCTACATATCAGAGCCAACCGACCAAAAGAATGAAGACACGCTTCACAAAAAGACCACCAGCATACCTACTCTGCAATGCCTCATAGAGCATTATAAAACAGCAGAAGGGTGAGAAATATTATCAAAATAACAATGCATATACTTATATATAATAGCATAAAATTACACATATTTCACATTCTCACCACAATTCATCACAACTCACTCATATGCATCGCAATGTATCTATATATATAAAATCAAGTATACACATCAGGCATACTTTCATCACTTCTTCTCATTCCACATAAACATACACAAATGTTTATTCACCAATGCATCATTTAAAGATGAGAAATGCAAATCATAGAGACCGACTCACGACTCTATGCAAATGCAATGCGGTACCGACTCAATCATCTCAAGTTCACTCAGGAACTTCTGCTGGAACCATCGCTCGTTACCAAAGTAACTCCCCGTCGGGCCTACGATGTTCACCCACCGCTCACACCTCCACCAAGAGAGGCTCACAGTGTTTATGGATCGCTCACACCTCCACCGGGAGAGGCTCACGACCCGATTGCTCACACCACCACCAAGAGAGGCTCACAATCGTCTATAACCATCGCTCACACCTCCACCGAGAGAGGCTCACGACGTTATAGCGGATTCTCGTTAGAATCCCTCAGCACAAGAATGCACATCATTATGCTACACATGATAATGACTCAAGACATTCTTGAAATGCATACATATTCACAATATATACATGCATTCATCTCATACAATCACATACAATCTATATACATTCACATCAATGCACTATTGTATGATTCACAGTCAAACACACATGCAAAACGGCAAAAGTCGCTAAATAACACTATTCCCGACTTTTCCGACTTATTTAATCGGCTCACAATTTCCAAATCATCATAATCACAAAGTACAGCTCAATAGCTTTCCAACGATATAAAGAACGCCTAAATCGGAATTACAGTTCGGGAATTATGAATTTTTAAAAGAAATGAAAATTATATAAAAAAAAACGAAAGCGCCCGGCGACAGGAAAGTTTCGCCCGGCGACGCTCCCATTTCGCGTTCGCTTCGCCCGGCGAAGAAGGGGCGAAGGAAATTCCCCCAAACCTGAACCAAACCAGTAGCTTGGAACCCTCGCGCCTCTCAATTTCGCCTGGCGAAGGCTCGAACCGCCCGGCGCTCTGGGCCTTTTGCCCGGCGCTCTGCACCAGAAGCAGAAATTCTGCTTCGCTTTCACTGTTCCAAAACTCCCAAAAACTCCATTTTCTCCCCCAAATCACTTCCAACAGCAAAACAATTCATAGCAATGATTCCTAAACATATGGAGATTATACAACACAAATTGTATCGATTTCTATCCGCGAAAACATCGATTTCTACCATTTCTACACCAATGGGTTTATACCCCAAAACTCATGAAAATCAACAAAATCAACAATACAATCATACATAATCACATACATTGCTAAGATAACAAGATTTCACACCCTTACCCGGATTCCAACTTGCTATATGATTTATCTTGATGAATTTCTAGGTTTTCCTCTTCTTTTCTCTTCCTCCTCTTTCTTTCTCTTCTTTTTTTCTCTAATTCCCTTTTCTTCCTATTTTTCCTTTTCTATCTCTTTTCTTTCTATTTTCTTTCTTTTCCATTTCTTTTCTCTCATTTTCCAAACAACCAATTAATTCATTTTTGTCCCAAATTCTAATTCCACTTAATTTCTAATTTATCATTAATTGAGAAAAGTCTAAAATACCCTCCATTATAATTTCCCCGAAAACTCTCAAAAACGGCAAAATAACACAACATGTCAAGATAGCATATTAACACACCAATTTCACAAATAAAATAATTATCACTCAATTTAAATAAAAGACTCAACAAAATGGGAATAATTGGAATCGGGGCGTTACAACTCTCCCCCACTTTAGAAATTTTTGTCCTCGAAAATATTACCTGATTCAAACAACTCTGGATACGACTCTCGCATCCTACTCTCTAATTCCCAAGTCATATCACCTTCCGCAGCGCCTCCCCACGCTACCTTCACCAGTGTAATGCCCTTGCCTCTTAACTTCTTAACTTCATGGTCCAAAATCCTAATCGGTAAGGTTTCAACCGTAAGGTTATCTCTCACCTCAACCTCGTCCATAGGAATAACATGTGACGGATCCGGAACATACTTCCGAAGTTGCGAAACATGGAACACATCATGCAAATTCGAAATATTCGAAGGCAACGCCACACGGTAAGCCACAACACCAACTCTTGCAGAAATCTGATACGGACCAATAAAACGAGAAGTCAACTTCTTTGACTTCAAAGCACGACCCACACCCGTAACCGGTGTAACTCTTAAAAACACATGGTCGCCTTCCTGAAACTCAAGATCTTTTCTTCTCTTGTCATGATAGCTCTTTTGCCTACTTTGAGAAGCTTTCATCTTCTCACGGATAAACTTCACTTTCTCCGTCGTTTGTTGTACCATCTCCGGCCCAACTATCGCCCTCTCACCCGTTTCATGCCAACAAAAAGGTGTTCGACATCTCCGACCATACAAAGCCTCAAACGGTGCCATACTTATACTCGAATGAAAACTATTATTGTAAGTGAACTCAATCAACGCCAAATAACTATCCCAAGCACCACCTTGCTCGAGCACACAAGCAGGCAATAAATCCTCCAACGATTGAATTGTCCTCTCGGTTTGACCATCCGTTTGTGGATGATAAGCCGAACTCAATCTTAGCTTAGAACCCAAAGCCTTTTGTAAACTCTCCCAAAACCTCGATGTGAATCTAGGATCTCTATCCGATACAATACTCTTAGGAACTCCATGTAACTTCACAACCGCAAGAATATAAATCTCGGCTAACCTCTCCAAAGGATAACTAATATCAATTGGAATGAAGTGAGCAGATTTAGTAAGCCTATCCACAATAACCCAAATAGCATTATGACCTCTTTGCGTATTCGGCAATCCCGTAACAAAATCCATCGATATACTATCCCATTTCCACTCCAGAATGTCCAACGGTTGCATCAATCCACTAGGCTTTTGATGTTCCACCTTAGACTTTTGACAAGTTAAGCACGCATACACAAATTGCGCCACGTCTCTCTTTAACCCGGACCACCAAAAGATTTTCTTCAAATCCTGATACATTTTATTCGCTCCCGGATGAATACTTAAGTTACTTCGGTGTCCCTCTTCCAATATCATCTTTTTCAACTCCGCATCATCGGGAATACAAATACGACCACGGAATCTCAAAACTCCAAAATTATCAACCTTGAAATCCTCATTCTCATTCATCATCAAATCAACGAATTTCAAATCCAACTTTTGCTTTTCACACACGGTTGCAAGAAAGTCATTCGTAACCTGTAGCATACCAAGTCTCACACTTCTCGGCGTCATTTCACAAACCAAACTCAAATCTCTAAAACTCTCCAAAAGTTCCCATTCTCTCATCATCAATGCGGACATATGTAACGACTTTCGACTCAAAGCATCGGCCACTACATTTGCCTTACTCGGATGGTAATTCAAACCAAAATCATAATCCTTCAAAATCTCTTGCCACCTTCTTTGCCTCATGTTCAATTCTTTTTGATCAAATAAATACTTCAAGCTTTTGTGATCACTAAAAACTTCAAACCTCGCACCATAAAGATAGTGCCTCCAAATTTTCAAAACAAACACCACGGCCGCTAACTCCAAGTCATGCGTAGGATAATTCTTTTCATGCACTCTCAATTGTCTTGAAGCATAAGCCACAACTTTTCCATCTTGCATCAAGACACCACCTAAACCTGTCAATGAAGCATCACAATACACAACAAATGGTTCATTAGGATTAGGCAAAATCAAGATCGGAGTCGTTGTCAACCTTCTTTTTAGCTCATTGAAACTCTCTTCACAATGAATATCCCAAATGAAAGCCTTTCCTTTACAAGTCAATTGCGTTAAGGGAAGTGCCAACTTCGAAAATCCCTCAATAAACCTCCGATAATACCCCGCCAAGCCTAAAAAGCTTCGAATCTCCGTAACTGATCTAGGAGCCTCCCATTGCATCACCGCATCAATCTTGGATGGATCAACGCTAATACCACTACCGGAAATAATATGCCCAAGAAAACTTACTTCCGACAACCAAAATTCACATTTTGACAACTTAGCATACAATTGTTTCTCTTTCAAAATTTGCAACACAATTCTCAAATGCTCTTCATGCTCCTCCTGAGACTTAGAGTAAATCAAAATATCGTCGATGAACACAACCACAAAACGATCCAACTGTTCATGAAAAATACGATTCATGTATTCCATAAACACACCCGGCGCATTAGAAACCCCGAATGGCATCACGGAATATTCGTAATGGCCATACCGTGTCCTAAAGGCCGTCTTCTGAATATCCTCTTCTTTAACACGAATTTGGTGATATCCCGATCTCAAATCAATCTTGCTAAAAACACGCGCACCAACCAATTGGTCCAACAAATCATCGATCCTTGGAAGCGGATACTTGTTCTTAATTGTCACCTTGTTCAGTTGTCGATAATCTATGCATAACCGCATGCTCCCATCCTTCTTTTTAACCAACAATACCGGAGCACCCCAAGGAGAAACACTTGGTCTTACAAATTTCTTGTCCAACAAGTCATTCAATTGCTTCTTCAATTCTACCAACTCCGATGCTGACATACGATACGGTGCCATCGAAATCGGTCTAGTACCCGGAACTAGATCAATAGAAAACTCAACTTCTCTTTCCGGCGGTACATCCTTAATATCCTCAGGAAACACTTCAGGGAAATCACACACAACAGGACACACATCAAGTGACACCTGATTATCCACAGACAAAGATGCAAACAAACCGAACAATTGAGCTTCGTTCGGTAAAAGTTTCTTCAACTCTTTAGTGGATAGGAAACTCTCAAAATCATCATCTTCCAAAGAAGGAAAGTTGAATCCAAAGTAAAGTTGTGTCTGTCTATAACAATAGTTTTTCTTGTATATAAAATATTTGAATTAACAATGTATTTTTCCCGTATATAAAATATTTTAATCAACAATATATTTTTTCTATATATAAATATTAATTTTGTTTTGACACTATTTATAAAAAATATTGAATCAACAGTAAAGTTGTTCCCGTATATAAAAATATTTGAATCAAAAGTAAAGTTGTGCTCGTTTATAACAATAATTTTTTTCGTATAGAAAAATATTTGAATTAACAATGTATTTTTTTCGTATACAAAATATTTTAATCAACAATATATTTTTTTCCCGTATATAAATATTAATTTTGTTTTGACACTATTTATAAAAAAATTGGATCAATAGTAAAGTTGTTCCCGTATATTAAATATTTGAATCAAAAGTAAAGTTGTGCCTGTTTATAACAATATTTTTTCTCGTATATAAAATATTTGAATTAACAATGTATTTTTTCCGTATATAAAATATTTTAATCAACAATATATTTTTTTCTATATATAAATATTAATTTTGTTTTGACACTATTTATAAAAAAAATTGAATCAATAGTAAAGTTGTTCACGTATATAAAAATATTTGAATCAAAAGTAAATTTGTGCTCGTTTATAACAATAATTTTTTTCGTATAGAAAAATATTTGAATTAACAATGTATTTTTTCCGTATATAAAATATTTTAATCAACAATATATTTTTTTCCCGTATATAAATATTAATTTTGTTTTGACACTATTTATAAAAAAATTGGATCAATAGTAAAGTTGTTCCCGTATATAAAATATTTGAATAAAAAGTAAAGTTGTGTGCGTTTATAACAATATTTTTTCTCGTATATAAAATATTTGAATTAACAATGTATTTTTCCCGTATATAAAATATTTTAATCAACAATATATTTTTCCCATATATAAATATTAATTTTGTTTTGACACTATTTATAAAAAAAATTGAATCAATAGTAAAGTTGTTCCCGTATATAAAAATATTTGAATCAAAAGTAAAGTTGTGTTCGTTTATAACAATAATTTTTTTCGTATAGAAAAATATTTGAATTAACAATATATTTTTTCAGTATATAAAATATTTTAATCAACAATATATATTTTTTCCGTATATAAATATTAATTTTGTTTTGACACTATTTATAAAAAAATTGGATCAATAGTTAAGTTATTCTCGTATATAAAATATTTGAATCAAAAGTAAAGTTGTATTATTATAATAATAAAATTGAGGATTTTAGTGTACAAAGACCAAATAAAAAACATTTTGATGTGGTGGCAGAAAATCATACAAGAGTATTTTAGACTTTTCCATAACACATTCCTTTCTTATATTATAGATTTTTTATTATATTAAATTTATTTATTATATTATTTGAATATTATTTATATATAATATAAACTTGTTTTATTATTTTTACACTACTAGTCTCTCTTTTATACTACTAGTCTCACATATTTCACAAAAGTGCTACTTTTCTTCTCCCGCCACACAAATGCCACTCCATTTTTTCTTTCTTCTTCTATTTTTTATGATGTTTTGTTTTCTCATATACTACAAAAACAATCAAAACTCATAAATACATTTTGTTTGATTAACATTAATCCATTTTGTTTGTTATACATCAATTCTTGTTAAACCTTCATCACTACAAGTCAATTTTCAAATTCAAGTCCAAGTTTTTAACCACATTTTTCAACTCTTATACCTCATTGCATAAATCACCATTGCTTAGTTTTTAAACTCAAATTTTACGATAAATAAATAAGATATTTTCACATAATTCTTACACCAAAATAAAGCTCCTAAGCTTGTTTTCCTACAACAACTTACTACCAACTTGAACACAACATCACGATCTGCAACCCTCATTCAACTTCGCTCACAGGCGAGAAACCGCCGTGCAAGTTCCCACCATCGAACCATTGGCTTAAGGTAGTTTCTTGAGTGTATTGTTATGTTGTCTTTTTCACTTTTGTACTGTTGTTTGTTTTGAAACTTTAACTCTTTTATTCATGATTTACACGAGTATGAGTATGTATATATCTTTGATTTACTATGCATTGTTTTGAAAACCATATGTATGTCTCATGTGTTCTGTATGTATTTTAGACACTATATATATTATATGGTTTTATATGGTTTTATAGGTGAATAGATATAACAATGTCTATGTATATAGTTTGGATATTATATATATATGTTCTTTGTTTTCAAGTTCTAGTTTTTATATGTTTTACTGTGACAAGTTTTATATATTTTACAAATTCTAGTTTCTATACGTTTTACTGTGAGTTTAAGTTCTATGCTCTAATATATAGACTTTATCCAAGTTTAAGTTTTATATGCCTCACTGTTAGTTCAAGTTTATATATATACATATGTGCTTTCAATAAGTTTTAATTTTATAGTTATATATATTATAGGCTGTAAATAATATTTTGTAATAATATTGGATGGTTATTGTTTATTTGTATATTGAAGACAAAAACAACTTTTATGTTTTATTTCTTTAATGTTTTGTTGCTAGTTAAGTTAGTAATTTGAAATATATTAAAAATGTAAAAAATATGTTTTTATTTATTAATTGATTTAAATATTTTTATTTAATATTGATTAATTAAATTATTAATTAATCTTATTAAATATTTATATTTAAGTTAATTAATAATTCTTTGTCACCTGATTTTATCTTGTGACTGTTTTGCTTCCATATCATGAGCAGATTTTCCGTGATTTAATCCTGATGTTTTTCCTCGATTATTTCTCGATGTTTTCTCACGATGTTTTTTCCGTGATTGTATTTTTTCTCTGTGTCTCACGATGCTTTGCCGTGAATGTCTGTTATTTTATCACGGTGCTTTGCCGTACACTTTCTGTTTATTTTACACGATGTTTTGTCGTGTGTTTTCTATTTGTTTTCACCGTGATGTTTTGCCACGTATATCTGTTATTTGTTTCTCGCGATGCTTTGCCGCGTATCTTTGTCTGTTGATTACATGATGCTTTTCTGTGTATTTCAGTTGATTTTTGTTGTCTGATAACCATGATGTTTTTCCATGCGTATTTTATGACTTTTTGTCAGTTTAATCTGTTACACGATGCTTTTCCGCGTGCCTTTGTTTTATCCACGATGTTTTGCCGTGTATTCTCTCTCTGTTTATCCACGATGCTTTTCAGTGTATATTTTTTATCGCACGATGCTTTTCCGTGTATATTTTATCACATGATGTTTTTCCATGTATTCAGTTTCACACACGATGTTCTTCCGTGTATATTTTATCTGTCACGATGCTTTGCCGTGTATATTCATTTATTCCATGAGGCTTTGCCACGTATGCATGTTCCCTTAGGATCTCTTAGTTCAAACTTAATTTTTTATTAGGTTTGAAGTAAGACAGACATTAGGATGTTCATCCAAGCATGATAACATTAGGGTAGAATTTCCCTTTTCAAAACTCAACCTTAGATCCATCTTTGCATGATAACATTAGGTTAGATTTCCCCTCTCGCCACCGTGCGATTTAAACTTTCTTTTCTGTAGTTCGTGCCCCTTAGGGGTGAACTACGTCTGCTCTGATTTCTCAAGATCCCGTTGAGAATACGTAGGTATAAGATCGTAAGATCTTAGCGAGCAACCTTTTTATTTTTTACGTTTCTCCTTCCATCCGATGCTTTCCCGGATATTCATATCTCACCCTTTTAATAAAACGAAGATTCACATACACTGGTACTAAGAGGAGCATTATTCTCGGTGAAACTGCTCTTAGACCAATTGGGCCTCTCTTTGAGCTATAAGCCCAAAAAACACTGTGCACATAAATAAATATTTTAAACAATAAACAAACCTTCCATGGGCCTCTTTTCTTTTTTATCCATCCGATGTTTTCCAGGATATTCCTTTATTATCTTCTCTTTTCATCCAACGTTTTCCCGGATATTTCTATTTTTCTTAATATCCGACACTTTCACGGATATTCAAGATCTTCTCTTTTCATTCGACGTTTTCCCGGATATTCATTCTTGCATCTTCTTTCTCGACGCTTTCCCGGATGCTCATATTCACATTCACACACAGTCTGCCTCCTCTTGGGCTTTATTCAATATGGAACAAAGAAAAGCATTATTCCCGGTGAAACTTTTCTTAAGACTGTACAACCTTAGAACACCTCAATAAAGAGAGGAAGGTTTCCCGGTGAAACCCCTCTTAAACTCTCTTCACCTTTAGTTCAGACTTTAGGATGCTAATGCCTCCTCTTGGGCTTCATACAAGGACCCTCGATGATCCTCGATTAGCCTCCTTTTGGGCTTCATACAAGGACCCTCAGGCTTCTTAAAAGCATCTCCCATTACAAATCTTTCAACTCTTCATTCAAATTCCTTAACTCTTTTTCAATCAATCCTTACAAATTTCCTTCCAGCTTTTCCCCTTGTTTCCGAACTACGGCTGCTCTGATTTCTCTTTTGAGAATACGTAGGCACAAAGTCTCAACCCTTGGCGAGTACTCTTTTTCCTTTTTCATCCCCTTTTCCATTTTCTTAAAATTTCCTTTTCCAAATATATTTCAAAAACAACAAAAACATTTCTAATTCCCTTCATTTCTCAAAAGCAATAATTCTTCCCCAAATAAAAGCAAGTAATAATAGCACATATATATACAATTGGTTCCCGTAGAGTACTACGGATGCTTAGAGTGTTAATAGCTTCCCTTAGTATAACCAACCCCCGATTTCAGTTCTCTTTATTTGCATTTTGTTTCTTTTAACATTTGCATTCTTGCAGGGTTTGTTTAGATTTTTTCCCCTTCCTTTAAAGCATCAATGGGATAAATATAAAAGTTCAATTGTGGCAATATTGTGGTTCAAAAAGAAACCCCATCCCCAGACGGATGTGGGCGGTCACGAAAATCGCGCTACACTTTTATCATTTAAATAAAAATTTGAAACTACCTCAATATTATTGTATAATATAAAATGTTCTGGACTGGACCAATGGCTATAATTGGCCCAATCCGCCTCTGCTCCAGAGCGACCCATATTGCCTAAGTCCAATCCACAGAGGGGCGAAAGTGACCTTTCTGCCCCTCCAACCGGGCAAGGAACACAACGTTCCTCCCCGGCATTTATGCCCGTTACGCACGGCTTTCTCGCTGCCCGAACAGCAAAGGACAGGTGCCTGAAACTGCGGTTATGCCCGACACAACGGCTAGTTTTGGGCACCCTGCCCGACATAACGGCTAGTTTGGGCAGTTACCTATTCTTTGGGGGAAAACGGTTATTTCGCCCCGAAAATAGGACCGTTGGCCATGTAACGCCCCGATTTGTTTAATTCTATTTATTTATTCCAATTATGTGAATTTTGTGAAATGGGTGAATTTATTGTATTTTACCTGCTAATTGAGTTAATTGGTGAATTTCTCTTATAGGTAAAATATTTGCAATAAATTATAAATTCTTTTCAACTTTTATTTCCCGAAATATATTTCATCGGTATGGTTATGTTTTATCGCATTTTGAGAGCGTTCGGGAGATATTTGAGCTGAGGGGTAAAATGGTCATTTTGATGGATTAGATATTTTAGAAAAATTAGATATTTTTATAAATAGAGATTTGAGAGGGAAAAAAAAGTATTTTAAGGTAACTCTAATAATTGATCAATTGGTATTAGAAGGCAAAATATCAATTGGAGATATTTAACCCTATTGGATTTATATTATATAATAAGTATTATATATATATATATTGGTTAGAAAGATAGTTAGAAAGGAAAGAAGAAAAAAAACAGAAAGAAAGAAGAGAAGGAAAACGTGGGAAAAGAGAGAAAAAGAGGAAAAGCTTGGAATCTTCAAAACAACTTCTAGGAATCGATTTAATCGGGTAAGGGTGTGAAATCTTATTATCTCATCAATGTATATCATTATGTATGTGTTTGCTTGGATGTTTTTCTTGTTTTCCATAGCTTGAGTTTTAGGTTGAAAAAGGTAGAAATGAATAGAATCGATGTTTTTACGGACGAAAGTCGGAATAGATTGCGTAGTTGTGTCGGGTAATGTTAGGCCGTGATCGAGTACGCTTGTTTTACCGAATTTGGTTGATTTTGTAAGTTTTTGCATTTTTGGAGATTTGAGGGTTTAAGATTCGGATTGAAATCGAAAGTCGTAGAATTCACGTTTGATGGTCCCAAATCGTCACTATATGTTTGGTATGAATGAGTATGTGTTTGTATCGAAAAAAATAATTGAATCGGTCGGATTTTCGGGCACTTTTGCATAAACCCGTAGCTGTTGCAGGGCCAAATTCTAGTTTTTGGAAAAACTTCAAAAATTCATAACTCTTGAACTGTAAGTCGGTTTTGACCCCCGTTCGAAGCGTTGGAAAGCTAACGAGATGTTCTTTCTAGGAAAAATAGTTTTGAGGGCTGTACCTGGTTCAATTATAGCAGAAAATTGAAACCGTATCGTTGTGTTGATTTTTACCGTCGTGAATGTGTGCGATTGAGGTGTTATCGTGCAATATGCTTTTGTAATATAACGTATAGCTTGTATGTGTTGTTATACGATGTGTTGTGGGTAGCCTTATGGTGTGAATCCTAGATTGTGGAATTTATTGTGAATTGTGGCCTTTTGGCAAATAAATGCATTGTTTAAATTAAATGTAAATGCATGTGAATTGTGAAAGAGTTCGTGGCCGTTTAGGTGGTAAAGCGATGTTCGTTGCCGTTTGGCGTAATTGATGTGAATGTATATAAATTGTATGTGATTGAATGAGATGAATGCATGATTATATTGTGAATATGTATGCATTTCAAGAATGTCTTGAGTCATTTGCATGTGAAGCATAATGATGTGCATTCTTGTGTTGAGGGATTCTAATGAGAACCCGTTGTAACGTCGTGTGCCCGTGTGGGGTGTGAGCGATGGTTATAGACGATCGTGTGCCTTATACAAAGAGGTGTGAGCGATCGGGTCGTGTGCCTTATACAAAGAGGTGTGAGCGATCCATAAACGTCGTGTGCCTTAAAAATAAGAGGTGTGAGCGATCAGATCGGATCGTGTGCCTTAAAAATAAGAGGTGTGAGCGATGGGGAACATCGTAGGCCCGATGGGGAGTTACATTGGTAACGAGCGATGGTTCCAATGAGTTCCTGAGTGAACTTGAGATGATTGAGTCGGCACCGCATTGCATTTGCATAGAGTCGTGAGTCGGTCTCTATGATTTGCATTTATCATCTTTATAATGGTGCATTGATGAATAAACATAAATGTGTATGTTATGTGGAATGATAAGGATTGTGAAAGAATGCATGATGTATATGCTTGGTTTTGAATATATATATATACATTGTGATGTATATGAGTGAGTTGTGATGAATTGTGGTGCGAATGTGGAATATGTGTATTTTTATGCTAAGATATATAATTATATGCATTGTTATTATGATAATATTTCTCACCCTTCTGCTGTTTTATGAGGCTCTATGAGGCATTGCAGAGTAGGTATGCTGGTGGTCTTTTTGTGAAGCGCGTCTTCATTCTTTTGGTCGGTCGGCTCTGATATGTAGCACCGGGTAGCTAGGATGGCTATGATTCTTTTGTGATACATTTGTACATGTATCTTGTTGGTGAATGTTTATGTAAACATGAATTATGTTGGTGGATAATACTTGATGATGTATATATGTATATGTATATATGTTAGTTGTTATTCAATGTTTAGATTTTTCCGCTTTTATTCTAAATATTGAGATGTGGGTGTAAGGACTAAGTTCCCCTGTTGCAAAGTTACCCCACTGTTGCATATCAATTGTTGAGCAGGTGTTGAATGTTTTAATTTCATGTATAATGTGACATACCTCTTTTATACTATGTTTATAATTATACTCTGACGAAATTTTTAATATGTGCCTAAATGATTAAATGTGATTATTTGGGGGTATAGAAAGGGGGGTGTTACATTAAGTGGTATCAGAGCCAGAGTTGAGTCAGTTGTGTCTGTCTTGTTGTTGTGTTGGTTGAATTGTTGTTTAACTTTGTTGTCATTTTTGGGAATGATCAGAATATGGCCGGTAGGAACGACAATGCGATGGCTGCTGCTTTGGAAGCAATGGCTAGGGCGGTGCAAGGGGCGCCGAACGTGAATGCTAATGACGAGTTCAGGAAGAATCAACCACCAGTCTTCAAAGGAAGATTTGATCCCGATGGTGCTCAACTTTGGTTGAAAGAGATTGAAAGGATCTTCAGAGTCATGGATTGTGCGGAGGAGAATAAGGTGAGGCTTGGGTCTCACATGTTGAAGGAAGAAGCCGACGACTGGTGGGTCGGTATGCGTCAAGTTCTTGAGGTGGATGATGAAGAGGTAACTTGGGATTTATTTCGTACTGAGTTCTTGAGGAAGTATTACCCTGAAAGTGTGAAAGGGAAGAAGGAGATGGAGTTCCTTGAACTGAAGCAAGGTAGTATCCGTGGTGGACTATATTGCTAAGTTTGTGGAGTTGGTTCAATTCCATCCTCACTATGCTGCGATTACTGCTGAGTTCTCAAAGTGAATTAAGTATGAGAATGGTCTGCGTCCTGAGATTAAACAAGCTGTGGGGTATCAAAGGATAAGAAGGTTTTTGGATTTGACAGAATGTTGTAGAATCTTCGAGGAAGATAGCAAGGCTCGTTCTACACATTATAAAAGTTTGAATGAGAGGAAGGGAAAGCAACACGCTAGAAGTGGACCTTATGTGACACCCGCTGATAAGGGTAAGCATAGGGGAAACTTTGAGAAGAGGTCTGGAGGAGGAGGTTCTGGTTCCATTAAGTGTTACAAGTGTGGTGAAATGGGTCATAAATCATTTGAGTGTGGGAAGACAGTGGCGAAATGTTCTAACTGTGGAGGCCTTGGGCATGCTACTACCGATTGTAGAAGGAATGTGGTGAAATGTTTTAATTATGGGGAACCTAGTCACATTAGCACGAAGTGTCCGAATCCGAAGAAAGCTCCAACTGGTGGGAAGGTATTTTCTTTGGCAGGCACTCAGACTTCAAGTGCAGATCGTCTAATTAAAGGTACTTGCTTTATTAATAGTACACCTTTAGTTGCTATTATTGATACTGGAGCGACTCATTCGTTTATTTTGTCTGAGTGCGCAAATCGTTTGAATCTTGTGTTGTCTCTGATGGATGGTAAGATGGTTATTGATACTCCAGCAATGGGGTCAGTGACTACTTCTTTGGTTTGTTTGAGTTGTCCTTTGACCATTTATGGTAAAGACTTTGAGATGGACTTAGTGTGTTTGCCGTTGGAAGGATTGGATGTGGTCTTGGGTATGAATTGGTTGCAATTTAATAGGGTTCATATTGATAGCTATCACAAGTTAGTGAGGTTTCCTTCTTTGGAAGATGACGAAGATTCGAGTTTCTTATCCACTAAAGAGTTGAAGAAACTTTTAGCGGACAAAGCTCAATTATTCGGTTTGTTTGCATCATTGTCTGTGGATAGTCAAGTGTCCCTTGATGTGTTTCCTGTTGTGTGTGATTTTCTTGAAGTGTTTCCTGAGGATATTAAGGATGTACCGCCGGAAAGAGAAGTTGAGTTTTCTATTGATCTAGTTCCGGGTACTAGACCGATTTCGATGGCACCGTATCGTATGTCAGCATCGGAGTTGGTAGAATTGAAGAAGCAATTGAATGACTTGTTGGACAAGAGATTTGTAAGACCAAGTGTTTCTCCTTGGGGTGCTCCGGTATTGTTGGTAAGGAAAAAGGATGGGAGTATGCGGTTATGCATTGATTATCGACAATTGAACAAGGTGACAATTAAGAACAAGTATCTGCTTCCAAGGATCGATGATTTGTTGGACCAATTGGTTGGTGCGCGTGTTTTTAGCAAGATTGATTTGAGATCGGGATATCACCAGATTCGTGTGAAAGAAGAGGATATTCAAAAGACAGCCTTTAGGACACGGTATGGCCATTACGAATATTTTGTGATGCCATTCGGGGTTTCTAATGCGCCGGGTGTGTGTATGGAATACATGAATCGTATTTTTCATGAGCAGTTAGATCGTTTTGTGGTTGTGTTCATCGACGATATTTTGATTTATTCTAAGTCTCAAGAGGAGCATGAAGAGCATTTGAGGATTGTGTTACAAATTTTGAAAGAGAAACAATTGTATGCTAAGTTGTCGAAATGTGAGTTTTGGTTGTCGGAAGTAAGTTTTCTTGGACATGTTATTTCCGGTAGTGGTATTAGTGTTGATCCATCCAAGATTGATGCGGTGATGCAATGGGAGGCTCCTAGATCGGTTACGGAGATTCGAAGCTTTCTAGGCTTGGCGGGTTATTATCGGAGATTTATTGAGGGATTTTCGAAGTTGGCACTTCCGTTAACGCAATTGACTTGTAAAGGAAAGGCTTTCATTTGGGATATTCATTGTGAAGAGAGTTTCAATGAGCTAAAAAGAAGGTTGACAACGGCTCCTGTAACACCCCCTTTCTATACCCCCAAATAATCAAATAATCATTTAGGCACATATTAAAAATTTCGTCAGAGTATAATTATAACGTAGTATAAAAGAGGTATGTCACATTATACATTAAAAAAAAACATACAACACCTGCTCAACCGTTGATATGCAACAGTGGGGTAACTTTGCAACAGAGGAACTTAGTCCTTACACCCACATTTCAATATTTAGAATAAAAGCGGAAAATCTAAACATTGAATAACAACTAACATATATACATCATCAAATATTGTCCACCAACATAATTCATGTTTATATAAACATTTATCAACAAGATACATGTACAAATGTATCACAAAAGAATCATAGCCATCCTAGCTACCCGGTACTACATATCAGAGCCGACCAACCAAAAGAATGAAGACATGCTTCACAAAAAGACCACCAGCGTACCTACTCTGCAATGCCTCATAGAGCATCATAAAACAGCAGAAGGGTGAGAAATATTATCATAATAACAATGCATATAATTATATATCTTAGCATAAAAATACACATATTTCGCATTCTCACCACAATTCATCACAACTCACTCATATACATCACAACGTATATATATATATATATATATTCACAACCAAGCATATACATCATGCCTACTTTCATAATCCTTATCATTCCACATAAACATGCACATATGTTTATTCATCAATGCACCATTACAAAGATGATAAATGCAAATCATAGAGACCGACTCACGACTCTATGCAAATGCAATGCGGTACCGACTCAATCATCTCAAGTTCACTCAGGAACTCTGCTGGAACCATCGCTCGTTACATCACTGTAACTCCCCATCGGGCATACGATGTTCCCCATCGCTCACACCTCTTATTTTTAAGGCACACGATCCGATCTGATCGCTCACACCTCTTATTTTTAAGGCACACGACGTTTATTGATCACTCACACCTCTTTGTATAAGGCACACGACCCGATCACTCACACCTCTTTGTATAAGGCACACGATCGTCTATAGCCATCGCTCACACCTCTTATTTTTAAGGCACACGATCCACCCGATCGCTCACACCTCTTATTTTTAAGGCACACAAGGTTATAGCGGATTCCCTCTGGAATCAATCCGTCGCTCAGGACGTCACAACAATGCATATCATGATACTTGACACACAAGAACTCATGACAACCAATGCATCTTCCACATATATGCAACCATAAACATGCATACATAACCAAATACAACACATTGCATTTATTTGCCTTTCGGCCATAATTCATCACCACAACATGTCATCACATGCATTATCATCACACAACAGCATACAAGTCATACGACATCCATATCCACAGCACATTGCATAATACACTTCATCATATTCATGCATTGAAAACAATTCAAACAATGCATTTCATCACATACCACAACAATCATACAATCACAATTACTTCCACAAGGGATTCACACCACAAAGGTTACCCACAACACATCATAACGACATACATTGATATTCAATCAAACAATGTATTTTACCACACAACAACATCATTATCACATCGAACACAAACAACACAACAAAACCCACAAACCACTAATCATCCCTACCAAATATTCTTAGTTAACACATGGTATTACATCACCATTTAATAGCATATTAGGTTATCTATCTATGGCCTCAATTCCCACATCAATCGGAATCGCGATTCGGGAGTTACGGTAGAAACATAAAACACACTTTTCACACATACATCACTTTTCCATGTTTTTCTTATCAATCCAAAGCTTAAACATATGATCCTATTCCACTATCACAAAGATCATTGAAAGAGCTTTCCAACGCATCCGATCGTGCCTCAATCCGATTTACGGATCAAAAGTTATGAAGGAAACAAAATTGGAAATTCTGTCACGTTCGCAATGCGAACGGCTAGCGAACGTTTGCTGATTCATTCGTTGGGACTCGCAGTGCGAACCTGCGAAACTCAGAATTTCCAGCAGCGATAACTTAGGTCATTTTGGGTCAAAAACCCTCATTTCTTCCACCCAAACACTTCCAAAACATATTATAACAACCAAAACATGATCTAAACCTAACGACGAGTATTCTACTCAGTTTTTATCGAATTTCATCCGCGAAAACATCGATTTCTATCAATCGCTCCTAATTCCAATCGATACGAAAAGTTGCGAAATAATCAAAACAATTACAACAAACAACACATATACATACACAAGCAAAATATAATTGAAACTTCTCACCCTTACCCGATTAATCGCGCTTGAAACGGAGTTTTCCCGATTTTCCTCTTTTTCCTCTTCTCCCTTTCTTTCTCCTCCTTTTCTTTCTCTTCTTTTTCTTTCCTTTTCCTTTTCTCTCTTTTTCTCTCCACTTTCTATTTATTCAAAATATCTAATCCCCTAAAAAGACTATTTTACCTCTCAACTCAAATATCTCGCAAACGTTCCCAAAACCCGATAAAATATATTCACGATGAAAAATAACATATTTTCACATAAAAGTGAAAAATAAAATAATATAATAATCAAATAATCAAAACGACTCAATTAAACAAAATACTAAAACGGGGGCGTTACAATTCTCCCCCACTTAGAAATTTTCGTCCTCGAAAATATACCGAGACGAACAACTACAACGACAAGATGCAAAGCCCATACAATGCACTTGACGACCCACACACAACCCAAAGAATACCCAAGTTACGAACACACACAGGCTCACTCTAGAACCGAAACACAACAAGATCGTTACCCTACCCTAGGTAACACTCCCCTAATTCCCCACACAGGAATTAGCTACACACACTCGAACCATCACAATGGAAACGAGGCAACAACACAAACAAGAACATAAAGTTCCACGACACCACAAGGTCTCAACAACAACATCAACAAAACTAGAACACCAACAACAATGCTACGATTCACCAATCGAACATGCAACCAAACATCCATCTACATAGTAGTCCATGGATAACATTTAAACCTTTCACCTAACACTTCCATTCTGAAACGTCCTATAGTCTCACCAATCCTACCTATTCCCAATGTTCAACTTATGAATTCTTACAAGTCACACACATAAATACAAAATGTGCCACAACACACTTCCGCTGCACACTCTGATTACTCGTAATCATCAAAACTATCAGTCTCACGTCCAAAGTCTAACTTTTTCTCATATTCACCAAAAATCACTGTTCACTTTAATATGTCCAACCTCACACTCTACTGTGTTACCTCACAACCGGTTCATTAGGATCACACAGAATCAAAACTGAAATCGTAGACAACTTCTACTTCGGCCCTCTGAAACTTACTCACAACGAACATAAAAAACAAACGACTTACCCTTTGCAAGTCAACTGAGATACCAGAGGTACGAACTTAACAAAGTCTTCCATAACCTGCAATAACCACCAACTGAGCCCAAAAGTTCCTAATCTCCTTAACCAACTTCGGAGCCTCTCATTGTAGAACTACATCTACTCCCGATGAATTCATAACAATACTCTCATCCGAAATAACATATCTAAGAAAAATAACCCTTCTCAACCAAAATTCTCACTCGAATAACTTAGCATAAAACTTCATCTCTTTTCAACACTTGCAATTCCAATCTCAAACACTTTACTTGTTCTTCCTGTGAGTTTATAACAGATCTGAATATCCTCCAATCAAAACCACTCCGAACTTATCCAATAAATATGGGAGATACGATTCATATACTCCACAAACATCCCAGACGCATTACTTGAAGCTTTTAACGTGTTAACAGTTTCATTTTACGTAATTCACATAATTCCGATTAATCCCAATACTCAACCAAAAATCCATCCCATAAATAATATTTCTAATTTTCCAAAACATAGGACCCTTTCATAGCTCCACAACGATAGAAAGAACGTTTAAATCGGATAAACGAAGCCAAAGTTATGAAAGAAACAATTTGGAAAGATCTGCTATGTTCGCAATGCGAACAACCCAGCGAATCCTTCGCTTCTCCATTCGCGGTGCGAATGTCCCAGTGAACCAAGTCAGTAGCCAAAAAGCCTAGAAAATTCCCAACGTTCGCAGTGCGAACCATTCAGCGAATGCTCGCTGCCCAATTCGCATTGCGAGTCACCCAGCGAATCAAGGCAGAAGCTAGCGCCTCCTTCGCTACTCCATTCGCAGTGCGAACACTCAGCGAACGATCGCTACTCACTCGCTAGCCACTCGCAGTGCGAACCTGCGTTTTCAGAAAAACCCAGCAGTGCACCAGTTAATCCAAAAATTGATGTTTTCACCACCCAAAACATTTTCTAACTAGCATATAACAATCAAAACATGATTCAATCGTGATGACAAATCTTCTACCACATTTACACCGATTTCCAACCAACAAGAACTCTCAAATATTACATCCACACCTAAGGGTTTTCTCAAAATTTCCATTAATGTCCTATAACTTTAAAAACTCCAAAACTCACCAAACCTCTAAGTTTACTTTCCATAGTCTCAATACCATTATACACAACAAATGGTTCCGTCGGAAAAATAAATTTTTAGTTACTCTGATTTTATTTATGTATTATTTATTCTCGATGGGAATTGGGGTGTTACAGCTCCGATCTTGACTTTGCCAAATCCGACGGAACCATTTGTTGTGTATTGTGATGCTTCTTTGGTTGGTTTAGGTGGTGTTTTGATGCAAGATGGAAAAGTTGTGGCTTATGCTTCAAGACAATTGAGAGTGCATGAAAAGAATTATCCTACACATGACTTGGAGTTAACGGTCGTGGTGTTTGTTTTGAAAATTTGGAGGCACTATCTTTATGGTGCAAGATTTGAAGTTTTTAGTGATCACAAGAGCTTGAAATATTTATTTGATCAAAAAGAATTGAACATGAGACAAAGAAGGTGGTTAGAGCTTTTGAAGGATTATGATTTTGGTTTGAATTACCATCCGGGTAAGGCAAACGTGGTGGCCGATGCTTTGAGTCGGAAGTCGTTACATATGTCCTCATTGATGATGAGAGAATGGGAACTTTTGGAGAATTTTAGAGACTTGAGTTTGGTTTGTGAAATGACTCCGAGAAGTGTGAGACTTGGTATGCTACATGCTACGAATGATTTTCTTGCAACCGTGTGTGAAAAACAAAAGTTGGATTTGAAGTTCGTTGATTTGATGATGAATGAGAATAAGGATTTCAAGGTTGATAATTTTGGAGTTTTGAGATTCCGTGGTCGTGTTTGTATTCCCGATGATGCGGAGTTGAAAAAGATGATATTGGAAGAAGGACACCGAAGTAACTTAAGTATTCATCCGGGAGCGAATAAAATGTATCAAGATTTGAAGAAAATCTTTTGGTGGTCCGGATTAAAGAGAGACGTGGCTCAATTTGTGTATGCGTGCTTAACTTGTCAAAAGTCGAAGGTGGAACATCAAAAGCCTAGTGGATTGATGCAACCGTTGGACATTCCGGAGTGGAAATGGGATAGTATATCGATGGATTTTGTTACGGGATTGCCGAATACGCAAAGAGGTCATAATGCTATTTTGGTAATTGGTGATAGGCTTACTAAATCTGCTCACTTCCTTCCAATTGATATTAGTTATCCTTTGGAGAGGTTAGCCGAGATTTATATTCTTGCGGTTGTGAAGTTACATGGAGTTCCTAAGAGTATTGTATCGGATAGAGATCCTAGATTCATATCGAGGTTTTGGGAGAGTTTACAAAAGGCTTTGGGTTCTAAGTTAAGATTGAGTTCGGCTTATCATCCGCAAACGGATGGTCAAACCGAGAGGACAATTCAATCATTGGAGGATTTATTGCGTGCTTGTGTGCTCGAGCAAGGTGGTGCTTGGGATAGTTATTTGGCATTGATTGAGTTCACATACAATAACAATTTTCATTCAAGTATAAGTATGGCACCATTTGAGGCTTTGTATGGTCGGAGATGTCGAACACCTTTGTGTTGGCATGAAACCGGTGAGAGGATGATAGTTGGACCGGAGATGGTACAACAAACGACGGAGAAAGTGAAGTTTATTCGTGAAAAGATGAAAGCTTCTCAAAGTAGACAAAAGAGTTATCATGACAAGAGAAGGAAAGATCTTGAGTTTCAAGAAGGCGACCATGTGTATTTGAGAGTTACGCCGGTTACGGGTGTGGGTCGTGCTTTGAAGTCGAAGAAATTGACTTCTCGTTTTATTGGTCCGTATCAGATTTCTGCACGAGTTGGTGTTGTGGCTTACCGTGTGGCGCTGCCTCCGAATCTTTCGAATTTGCATGATGTATTCCATGTTTCGCAACTTCGGAAGTATGTTCCGGATCTGTCACATGTTATTCCTATGGATGAGGTTGAAGTGAGAGATAACCTTACGGTTGAAACTTTACCGATTAGGATTTTGGACCGTGAAGTTAAGAAGCTAAGAGGCAACTATATTGTACTTGTGAAAGTAGCGTGGGGGAGGCGCAGCGGAAGGCGATATGACTTGGGAGCTAGAGAGTAGGATGCGAGAGTCGTATCCGGAGTTGTTTGATTCAGGTAATATTTTCGAGGACGAAAATTTCTAAAGTAGGGGAGAGTTGTAACGCCCCGATTTGTTTAATTCTATTTATTTATTCCAATTATGTGAATTTTGTGAAATGTGTGAATTTATTGTATTTTACCTGCTAATTGAGTTAATTGGTGAATTTCTCTGATAGGTAAAATATTTGCAATAAATTATAAATTCTTTTCAACTTTTATTTCCCGAAATATATTTCATCGGTATGGTTATGTTTTATCGCATTTTGAGAGCGTTCGGGAGATATTTGAGCTGAGGGGTAAAATGGTCATTTTGAGGGATTAGATATTTTAGAAAAATTAGATATTTTTATAAATTGAGATTTGAGAGAAAAAAAAAGTATTTTAAGGTAACTCTAATAATTGATCAATTGGTATTAGAAAGCAAAATATCAATTGGAGATATTTAACCCTATTGGATTTATATTATATAATAAGTATTATATATATATATATTGGTTAGAAAGAAAGTTAGAAAGGAAAGAAGAAAAAAAACAGAAAGAAAGAAGAGAAGAAAAACGTGGGAAAAGAGAGAAAAAGAGGAAAAGCTTGGAATCTTCAAAACAACTTCTAGGAATCGATTTAATCGGGTAAGGGTGTGAAATCTTATTATCTCATCAATGTATATCATTATGTATGGGTTTGCTTGGATGTTTTTCTTGTTTTCCATAGCTTGAGTTCTAGGTTGAAAATGGTAGAAATGAATAGAATCGATGTTTTTACGGACGAAAGTCGGAATAGATTGCGTAGTTGTGTCGGGTAATGTTAGGCCGTGATCGAGCACGCTTGTTTTACTGAATTTGGTTGATTTTGTAAGTTTTTGCATTTTTGGAGATTTGAGGGTTTAAGATTCGGATTGAAATCGAAAGTCGTAGAATTCACGTTTGATGGTCCCAAATCGTCACTATATGTTTGATATGAATGAGTATGTGTTTGTTTCGAAAAAAATAATTGAATCGGTCGGATTTTCGGGCACTTTTGCATAAACCCGTAGCAGTTGCAGGGCCAAATTCTGGTTTTTGGAAAAACATCAAAAATTCATAACTCTTGAACCGTAAGTCGGTTTTGACCCCCGTTCGAAGCGTTGGAAAGCTAACGAGATGTTCTTTCTAGGAAAAATGGTTTTGAGGGCTGTACGTGGTTCAATTATAGCAGAAAATTGAAACCGTATCGTTGTGTTGATTTTTACCGTCGTGAATGTGTGCGATTGAGGTGTTATCGTGCAATATGCTTTTGTAATATAACGTATAGCTTGTATGTGTTGTTATACGATGTGTTGTGGGTAGCCTTATGGTGTGAATCCTAGATTGTGGAATTTATTGTGAATTGTGGCCTTTTGGCAAATAAATGCATTGTTTAAATTAAATGTAAATGCATGTGAATTGTGAAAGAGTTCGTTGCCGTTTAGGTGGTAAAGCGATGCTCGTTGCCGTTTGGCGTAATTGATGTGAATGTATATAAATTGTATGTGATTGAATGATATGAATGCATGATTATATTGTGAATATCTATGCATTTCAAGAATGTCTTGAGTCATTTGCATGTGAAGCATAATGATGTGCATTCTTGTGTTGAGGGATTCTAATGAGAACCCGTTGTAACGTCGTGTGCCCGTGTGGGGTGTGAGCGATGGTTATAGATGATCGTGTGCCTTATACAAAGAGGTGTGAGCGATCGGGTCGTGTGCCTTATACAAAGAGGTGTGAGCGATCCATAAACGTCGTGTGCCTTAAAAATAAGAGGTGTGAGCGATCAGATCGGATCGTGTGCCTTAAAAATAAGAGGTGTGAGCGATGGGGAACATCGTAGGCCCGACGGGGAGTTACATTGGTAACGAGCGATGATTCCAATGAGTTCCTGAGTGAACTTGAGATGATTGAGTCGGTACCCGCATTGCATTTGCATAGAGACGTGAGTCGGTCTCTATGATTTGCATTTATCATCTTTATAATGGTGCATTGATGAATAAACATAAATGTGTATGTTATGTGGAATGATAAGGATTGTGAAAGTATGCATGATGTATATGCTTGGTTTTGAATATATATATACATTGTGATGTATATGAGTGAGTTGTGATGAATTGTGGTGCGAATGTGGAATATGTGTATTTTTATGCTAAGATATATAATTATATGCATTGTTATTATGATAATATTTCTCACCCTTCTGCTGTTTTATGAGGCTCTATGAGGCATTGCAGAGTAGGTATGCTGGTGGTCTTTTTGTGAAGCGCGTCTTCATTCTTTTGGTCGGTCGGCTCTGATATGTAGCACCGGGTAGCTAGGATGGCTATGATTCTTTTGTGATACATTTGTACATGTATCTTGTTGGTGAATGTTTATGTAAACATGAATTATGTTGGTGGATAATACTTGATGATGTATATATGTATATGTATATATGTTAGTTGTTATTCAATGTTTAGATTTTTCCGCTTTTATTCTAAATATTGAGATGTGGGTGTAAGGACTAAGTTCCTCTGTTGCAAAGTTACCCCACTGTTGCATATCAATTGTTGAGCAGGTGTTGAATGTTTTAATTTCATGTATAATGTGACATACCTCTTTTATACTATGTTTATAATTATACTCTGACGAAATTTTTAATATGTGCCTAAATGATTAAATGTGATTATTTGGGGGTATAGAAAGGGGGGTGTTACAGGCCACGCGCTGGGGGCTCTATATAAACCCTCTCGCTTGAGAGGGTCAAGTATCCAATATTCACCCTAAGAATTCTCATTTTGTACTTGCCCCTTTTCTCTGACCCTTTCTTACTTGAGCGTCAGAGTGCCTTGCAGGTACACCCCCTCCTCTCCATACGACCAGCATCCTCGACGTCCTTGGCGGCCTGATTCTACAGGATCTAATCCAGCCTTCACGATCAGTGGCGCCGTCTGTGGGAACCTTTGTTCTCCCCTTCTTTCTTTAACCAAAGATCAAAATAATTCTCGAACATCATCACGATCATGGCCTCCCAAGATCACACCCAGGATGTTCTCCAACCAACCATCCTCCCCGTCAACAAATCTGACGTTGACGGCCCGTCATCTCTCCTTTGAGATGCCCGTTTCCGTAGGGATGGAGCCACTGCTTCTCCTTCCCCTACCCCTGCTGATCGCAACAACGATCTACCTTCGCTTGACAACCAATCCGTTCCCGTTCCGCCCAACGCCGACCTGGCCGTGGCAGCTCTCCTGGAGGCGCTCAATAAGACTAACACCTTGATCCTGCAGCAAAATGATAGAATCAGGGAACTGGAAGAGTCTCACCGTCCAAGATCCCCTCCTACGCGGAGGAACCGGAGACGATCAAGAAGCCCGCAGCCACGGAGAGTAGTCGACCGAAGACTGCGGCAAGAACCTGATCCTCGCGCAGTCCGAAAGCGCGACCAGACCTCCTCGCATGACCAGCACGTTCATGACCACAAACGGACTCGAAGGAACGAGGAATCTCCTCCGATCAAATCCAAAGGACGGGCACGCTCACCTTCTCCTCGAAGGATCCGCTCGCCTTCTCCTCGAAGGAAGCACTCACCTTCTCCTCGAAGGAACCGCTCACCTTCCCCGCGAAGGTATCGCCGTCGCGAGCAACCCGTCCGGTCACCATCATACACCAGTACAAGCAGCGACGATGAGCCTCGAGGCCCGTTGTCCCAAGAGATCCTGGCTACCCGTCTCCCGAAAGGCTTGGAGAAACCCCCGTCGCTTGGCACGTATGACAGAACCACTGACCCAGACGAGCACATCGAGAATATCGATGCGCTCTTAGATTACCGCGGCGTACGAGGCGTCATCAAGTGCATATCGTTCTCGACCACGCTCCGGAAGGGAGCAATGACATGGTATAAACAACGGGTCGAGGAGTCCATCACCTCGTGGAAGCAGCTCAGCAGTATGTTCTCGTGGCACTTCACAGCATCTCGCCGCCACCCCAAAACTGAGGCCTCCCTCGGAGCCATAATCCCGAGGAAAGACGAACCTCTCTGAGCATACATCGAGAGGTTCAACAAGGAAGCAGTGCAGGTCCCGACGACGGACATGATGAAGAAGTTCCTGCTCGAACAAGGGGTCCTCCCAGACTCCGATTTCGCTAAAGCCATCGGCCTCGCCCCACCGAGGAACTTAGACGCCCTCCTCCTCAAAGCCCAAACTCATATCTAGTACGAGGAGAAGATTGCGGCCTGCAACGTACGGGAATCTCGCCGCCAGGAGAATGCCCGGGCCGCCAAAGGAGAACAAGCCTCGACATCTCGTCGGGGTGAACGAAGACACGAAGACCGTCCGAGGGACTCCCGCGACAGCAAGGGACCCTCCGGGCGCTTCCACGATTACACTCCCCTGACCGTGTCTAGCGAAAAGATTCTGTCCGAATGTGCCAATTCGGAGTTTAAACAAGCCGGAGTCCGTTTCCCCAAACAGTTGCCGAACAGACCAAACGTGGATAAGTCAAAATATTGCCGCTTCCACAAAAGTCACGACCACACCACGGAGGACTGTATCCACCTAAAGGATGCCATAGAGATACTGATCAGGGACGGGCATCTGAAACAGTTCGCCAAGAAGAAGGACACTCCTCGGCAGGATGCCCAGGAGTCCAAGAAGGTCGAGGAGGAGGCACCCTCCTCGGATGACGCCAACGTACAGGTCGCAATGTCCATCTCGCGGCCAGAGGATTTCTACGTCCCAGACAGGCTCAACGCCCCTGCTTATTTCGCGGCCCATAGCCCGTGGGAGACTTTTCCCTCCGCCATGGTCATTTCTGGCGGGGGATTCAACAAAGTCACGGTGGGCTACGTGAAACGGAAGTTCGACCACCTGATCAACACCAGCTCCAACAAGGTGACCACGCTTGATCAGGCCAAGAAGGGCTCCTCCCCATCTCATTCTACAAGGAGGAACTCCTCGGCGGATCCTCGAACTCCAGCATACCCCTGCTCGTCAGAGCCCGGATGGCGAACTTCGACGTTTGCAGAATACTTGTCGACTAGGGCAGCTCGATCGACATCATGTACTCCCAGCTGTTCTCAACACTTCAGCTGGACGAATCTCACCTCACTCCCTACGTGGGATCCGACTTGCAGGGATTCAACGGGTCCGTGAGGAAGCCGTGGGGCTACGTCGAGCTGAACGTGACCTTCGGATCAGCACAAACAGCCAGATCCATCAAGGTGCAGTTTCTGGTAATCGACTGCCCGTCGCTTTACCAATGCATTTTCGGAAGGCCAACTCTAGCCGAATTGGTAGCAGTACCCTCAACCGTCCATCTGAAGATGAAGTATTACACTTCGAAGGGGATGGTCGCCACACTCCACGGTGACATAGAAGGTGCCCGACGGTGTTTCGAAGCAGCGACAAAGGGACTGAACACCATTGCGCCCAAGCCAAAGGTGTCGAGCAAACCAGCACCGCCAAGCAGCTCAGAGGAAGCCAAGCCTTTGCCCCAGGTCGACTCTATCGACCTCGACAGCCGCTTCCCCGAGGACCAACGGGAGGAACGAGCAGCTTCAGTCGACTCATCCGCGTCACCCAACAGCAGCTCCCATCCGATGCGCCCAATCCCGGATGGCAACTTCGAGCTAGTTCTGCTCGGCGAAGACCCCCAACGGGGAGTAAAGATCGGGGCAGACCTACCCGACATCGCGACGAAGCAGCTCAAAGCATGCCTCCGGGAGAATGCTGACCTGTTCGCGTGGAGCGCCGCAGAAATGCCCGGCTTGGACCCATCCGTCGCCTGTCACCAGCTGACCATTGACCCGACCATCAAGGTCGTAGCACAACGTAGGCGAAAGCAGTCTCCGGAGAAAACGGAGGCTGCTGAAAAAGCTGTAAAGGACCTCCTCGAGGCCAAATTTATTTCGGAGGCCATGTACACCACTTGGCTATCCAACGTTGTATTGGTCAAAAAATCTAATGGAAAGTGGCGCATGTGCATTGATTATACCGATCTCAATAAGGCATGCCCGAAGGATGCCTACCCCCTCCCCAATATTGATAAACTTGTTGATAATTCCGCTGGTTTTAAACTTTTATCGTTCATGGACGCCTACTCGGGCTACAATCAAATCCCAATGGCAATGTCCGACAAAAAATATACGGCTTTCATGACCGAATTAGGGAATTATTACTACAACGTAATGCCCTTCGGCCTGAAGAACGCCGGAGCAACATACCAACGAATGATGAATAAAGTATTTCGGGGAGAAATAGGCGATATGCTCGAAGTATACATGGACGACATGATCGTAAAGTCCCACTAGGAAGCCGATCACACCGCCCACTTACGAAAGGTCTTCGAACAGGCCAGGAAGTACAAAATGCGTTTTAATCCGGAGAAGTGCACGTTTGGTGTCCGGGCAGGCAAATTCCTCGGCTTCTACTTAACAGAATGGGGAATAGAAGCCAATCCTGACAAATGCCGAGCATTCTCCGAATTTCCTACGCCCAAGTCCAAAAAATCCATCCAGTCCCTCAACGGGATGCTCGCGTCACTATCTCGTTTCGTGGCCAAGTCCGCCCAGCATGCCCTACCATTCTTCAAGCTCCTCCGCAAAGAGGCTGCGTTCGAATGGACCGAGGAGTGCGACAAGGACCTTCTCCATCTGAAACGAGCACTCTTAGAGCCACCGGTCCTCTCTTGCCCGGACAATGGCGAAACGTTGTACCTATATCTGGACGTAGTAACCGAGGCAGTGAGCGCCACTCTCATCCGCGAGACAACTGACGGGCAAAAGCCCATATATTTCACGAGAAAGGCGTTGCAAGGACCAGAGTTACGATACCAGCAGATAGAGAAAGTAGCATTGGCCCTCATCAACGCTTCCAGGAGATTAAGGCACTACTTCCTAGCTCACACGATCATGGTTCGAACAGATCAGCCCATAAAGCAGCTGCTCGGACGACCAGATATGGCCGGACGAATGCTTAAATGGTCGCTAGAACTGTCCGAGTTTGACATCCAGTATGAAGGCAAGAAAGCCCTTAAGGCTCAAGCTCTGGCTGATTTCGTCGCAGAAATGACATTCGCAGACTCCCCCGCCAGCGAGACACGTAAGTGGACCATCTTCGTCGACGGCGCCTCAAGCTCGGCAGGCAGCGGCGCGGGCATCATACGTGAAAGCAACGAGGGGACTATCGTCGAGGTATCACTCACACTGTCTTTCCCAACTTCCAATAACCAGGCGCAATACGAAGCATTCCTCGCTGGGCTACGCCTTGCCGAGGATCTGGGCGCAGAAGAAATCGTGATTTGCACGGATTCACAACTTGTGGCCCTCCAAGTCCGGGGAGAATACCAAGCCAAAAACGACAACCTGACCGAATACTTATCCCTGGTAAAGAAGGAAATGGCGAAGTTCACGACAGTAGAAGTGAAACACGTTCCCCGCGAACATAACGTACGGGCTGACGTGCTATCTAAACTAGCCAGCACGAAGAAGAAAGGCGGAAACAAATCCGTCATACAGGAAGTACTTCCCCGACCCAGCATCGAAAAATCCTCCCCGACACTCGACGTGCAAGTGATCGGCGACAACAACTACTAGATGACCCCCGTCTACAACTATCTCGCCAGAGACGAGCTTCCATCCGACCCAAAGGAGGCCAGCATAGTCAGGCGAAGAGCCTACTCTTACGTCTTGGTCGAAGGTAAACTCTACAGACGAGGATTCTCCATTCCACTGCTCAAATGTGTCGAAGAGGAAATGGTCGCACACATCCTGCGCAAAATCCACGAGGGTATCAACGCCCAACATCTCGGAGGAAGGTCCCTTGCTCGCAAGGCCCTCCGGGCAGGATACTACTGGCCGACTTTGCAGAACGACGCGAAAGAACACGTAAAGAAATGCGACAAATGCCAACGGCACGGGGACATGCACCTTGCTCCGCCTAACGAGCTCAAGTCTATGTCCTCCCCGTGGCCATTCGCCTGGTGAGGCCTGGACATCCTAGGACCCTTCGTGGTAGGATCAAGTCAGAACAAATATATCATAGTGGGCGTGGACTATTTCACAAAATGGATAGAGGCACGTTTTGGCATTCCCCAAGCGATAGTAACGGACAACAGGACGCAGTTCACGGACAGGAAGTTTCAGGATTTCGTCGCCCAATTGTGCACGAAGCAACACTTCGCATCCGTCGAACACCCCCAAATAAACGGGCAGGCTGAGGCAGCTAACCGAGTCATCCTTCGAGGCCTCAAGCGAAGGCTAGACGAAACAAAGAAGGCATGGGTCGAGGAGCTACACAGCGTACTCTGGGCATACCGCACAACTCCCCATTCAACAACAGGGGAAACACCTTTCTGTCTAGCATACGGAACCGAGGCTGTAATTCCCGTCGAAGTCCACGTGCCCTCTAGGCGGATAGAGTCGCTCCTAGACGAGGAGATGAACGATGAATCTTTGAGAGAAGATCTCGACCTCGTCGAGGAAATCAGAACCGGGGCAGCTCTCCGCGAAGCCTCACTAAAACAAAAGATCACCATCAGGCACAATGCCAAAGTGATACGACGAGAGTTTGACGTGGGAAGCCTTGTCCTAAGAAGAAACCACAAAGACTCTCGCGAAGGTAAACTAGCAGCCAATTGGGAAGGACCCTATCGCGTCCGGGCAAAAACGGAAAATGGGGCCTACTACCTAGAACATCTCACAGGGGAAGAACTCGCTCGACCATGGAACGCTGAAAAGTTAAAACAATACTACAACTAGATCCTCGGTTAGACTACGAACGTCAACTACCGACCACTATGCGCGTCTAGGTACAAGCGTCGCATACGATTAAAGCATAACCCCGCTCAGTGACGAGCCGGGTAATTGCTCGACAGCGGTCCTCGACCGAGCATCACCGTCGTCAGAGTACCATGATTGGTAGAACCCCAGCTCGCGATGGGACGTTCACGCCGCGAACTCAGGCCTCAAACGCGACTTGAGCTCCGCTCCCCACCAGGACATTCCCCGGCAGTTCGACCAGTTCCCCTCACTATCGAACACATCTATAACGAGCAAATCCCCTAAAATATTCACACAAGTCAAGTACCCCCCTTTTCACGGGCGGACATACATTCACAGCGAGCATGCATATAACACTTAGCAAAAATAAACGCAAGCAAAATCATGCACGTGAAGAAGCCAGAAACATAATAAATTAATGGTGGCCACAAGGACCATGATTGTACGTTGTTACATAAAACGGGGGCCATGCCCCCCCCCCCAAAATAAAATTACAAATAATTCTAAGGCACGCAGGCCAGACAAGTTACAACAAAATAACAAAACTCCTCATTCATCCGCATGCTCAGTTGACGCCGGCTCAGGTCTCTGGTCCTCCTCGGGCTGGTCCTCAGGCTGGTCCTCGGGAGTGTCTAAAACAAGACCTTCGGGCACGACAATGCGACCATGCTCAACGCACCCCACGTAATGAGTGCCCTCGGAAGAAACTTCAAACCCAGGGTTCACCACGCGCAGTAGAGCCATGGCATTCCGGAAGGACTCCTCCGCGACGGCAATGCCATCGTCTTCGGCCTGCAAAATACGAGCAAGCAGCTCAGATCTGGTCTTCAAAACTTTCACATCATCTGGCTCGTCGGCAACCGGGGCGTTGGCCACCACCAGCTCCTTGTTCAGCTCCTCAGCAGCTTTCTTCTCCGCCGTCAGCCTGGAGACCTCCTCCTTCAGCCTGGCCGTCTCCTCTACAGCCTTCTTCCGAGCCTCCCCGACCCTCTTAACTTCTTCCTTTAGGGACGCCTCGAAGGCCCGGGCAGCAGTATGCTCAGCCTCAAGCGCAGAGTCCCCTTCTGCATAAACGACCGCCATCTCCAGCATCCTCACAAGGGCAGAAGCATCCTGGGCTACCAGCATACCGAGACTTAGGAGGGGCCGTCCCAAATTTGCCCGGGGAACGACCAGGGTGTTGCCCTAAAAAAATCTCCTATCAAGGATGCACGGGGGGAGCTCAAACTTCCCTTTCTCAGGCGCCCGGGTCAGATCCACACCGTCAGACGCCCTTTGCCGCTTCGATCGCCCGGCCAGAGGCAGAGGAGAGTCCCGGGGAGCTGGAGTGGGAGAAGAAGAGGTCCCCGCCGCAGCCTGAAGGGGAGGAGGAACACGGGCACCAGCATACCGAGACTTAGGAGGGGCCGTCCCAAATTTGTTCCTCGCCATAACATTCCTCACGACCCGATCATGTTCCTGAGGCATTTCACCTGCACGAACAAAAACGAACACGTTAGTTACGAGGAAAAGAGATAACACGAACAAAATCTAAGTAAATAAAACTACCGAGCAATCTCTCGACATCCGCGGGAGTCTTGTACTCCAGCAGTGCCTTAACGGGGATGAATCGGCGTTCGACCCTCCGGCTCCCATCCTCCTCGAAAATAGGGTTACCCTTGCTCGTCCAGCATTCAGCAAGGCTGAAAGAGTTACCCGCGCAGTTAAGCCACGGCGTCCTGCCCGCGCAGTTCACCCGACTGATAGACATAATCGCTTGGCTTCTTGGCGAAATGGTCGGGTGCCCAGCGGATTGGGAACTTGTACACCCTCTCCCCAATATACTTCCCCTCCTCGGTGAGCAGCTCCTCTCCATCCTCATCAACCTCTATCTCCCAGACATACGTGCTGTCCTGGGAAACCTCGGACACTGGCTCGACGATGAAATACCGCTCCTTGAATGTTCGGATTGACTCCGAGAACGGCTTGAAAAGTTTGCGGGGCTGCTTCAAAGAGACCCAGCCGTATTTCTTCCCCGTCAGCTGCCGTTGAAAATGGAAAACAGCAAAGAACAAGGGTAGAGTAGCCCCCAGAGAAAGATGCTCACACACCAATTCGAAAGCCCGGATAAAGGCCAGCGAATTGGGATGCAGTTGAGTAGGGGCCAATTTCAGGTGCTCAAACACCGATCGCTGAAAGTCGGTAAAGGGCAACCTCAGTCTCAACTCTTTAAAAGCATACTCGTACATGGCGAAGCGATCCCCGAAGTTCGAGCAGACGCGCTCGTCCAAAGTGGGGAAGTGCACCTTCCACTCCCCCTCTGGCCCTACTTCCGTAAAAACGTCCGCCAAAGACTTTGTGAACGTTGATACATGCTCGGAAGGCTCCGCCACCTCCCACTCCTCCGCGGAGAACCCTTCGCCGTCTTCCTCCATCACGTCCACCTCTTCTTCCTCCCTAGCAGCACTAGAGGAACTTGAAGTCGCAGAGCTCGAGGCCGTCGAGCTGTTACTCTCCTCAGAACCGGTCTCCTCCTCGGATGTGTCAAGAATAATCTCTCGGTCTGGCTCCGACGCCATTACGATCACCTGAAAAGCAGAGAAGACAGTGAATTCGACAGCAAATCAAATCCACCCTTCCACTGCCAGGTCAAGTGAAAGGGCGCGCGAAGGGCCGAGGACAACGTCCCCAGCCTAAGCCCTAACGTCAACAGAAAAGCTAAAGCCTCCCCGCGAGGAGATGCTTGAAACACATCATCTCCCCCGAGGAGCCTCCCCGTGCTCATGCCAAGATTCCGTTTGAAGCTCAACCAGAGACCGCAAAGCTTCACCGGAATCTGGAAACATTCCACCGGAAAATCATCGCTCTACTTAAAGACGAATAAACACGGTGGTCACATATGCGCAACTACCGCGACCACGCCGTGGACCACCCTCCTAGCTGAACGCGCTACATACTCCGGTGAAGCGCAGGAGGCAGAGAAATGGCTCAACCACCGTCCACCACCAACACTCGCCATAAACCTACCTATTTTGTCATCTAAAGCTAACCCTAACCACATACAGCCTATGATGAACGACGAAAGGAAGTAAAACAAGCTACAGATCAGAAAACTTACTTAATTTAAGAAAAAGGTAGAGGGTGCTCGAAGCTGTTGACGGTGGTCGGAACCCCTAAAGACGGTGACGAGCAAGAACTAAGAAGAAACGAGGAGAAATCAGAAAGGAAAAGTTTCAAATGAGACGGTTTCCTCCCTTTTTATACAAAGGGGCACGTGCAGCCACGCGGCCGTAGGTCATTATGACTATCCGCTAGCCATCATTGCCTATTAACTGCCACACGGAGCTCTAGGTACACGTGGCGTCCCATCGTTTCCAATTCTGTCTGACTCTTAGTCTCCCCGAACACTGGACAACAAGGTCACGACTATGAATCTCACGGACATATGGCGTCACGAGCACCTTGAGACAATCCTCCTCGTCTACAAACGACGGCTTCATTCTGGCTCCCCGGAGCAACGAGCAGTCCTAAAGTCAACACTCCCACGCTCGGGAGCAACGACTTGGGGGGCTCCTGTTCTGGACTGGACCAATGGCTATAATTGGCCCAATCCGCCTCTGCTCCAGAGCGGCCCATATTGCCTAAGTCCAATCCACAGAGGGGCGAAAGTGACCTTTCTGCCCCTCTAACCGGAAAAGGAACGCAACGTTCCTCCCGGGCATTTATGCCCATTACGCACAACTCTCTCGTTTCCCGAACAACAAAGGACAGGTGCCCGGAACTGCGGTTATGCCCGACTCAGCGGCTAGTTTTGGGCACCCTGCCCGACATAACGGCTAGTTTGGGCAGTTACCTATTCTTTGGGGAAAACGGTTATTTCGCCCCGAAAATAGGACCGTTGGCCACGTGTTGGGGGCTCTATATAAACCCTCTCGCTTGAGAGGGTCAGGTATCCAATATTCACCCTAAGAATTCACACTTTGTACTTGCCCCTTTTCTCTGACCCTTTCTTACTTGAGCGTCGGAGTGCCTTGCAGGTACACCCCCCTCATCTCCATACGACCAGCATCCTCACGTCCTTGGCGGCCTGATTCTACAGGATCTGATCCAGCCTTCACGATCATAAAACAAATACAAAACAATTAAAAATATTTAAATTATATATCTCTATATTTTATTAAAACACTTAAATACTAACAACTACAATATTTAAATAAATACAAAATTGATAAAAAATATATATATTTTAAAACCTCCGCGCAACGCACATGTTACCATCTAGTTCAATCCTAAAATGCTGAACTTTTTCATTTCAAAATGAGAGGAAAATCTATCAAGAGTAAGAAGATGCTAATATGATTAGCAACTTGTTAGTGTTTGTAGATTCGGCGAAACAACATCATTTTCAACAACAACACAGTGGAAAGGAGAGTAGAAGAAACTATTTTCTTTATTAAACTTATTTCGCGTTATTGGATTGTAATAGGTCTGAAGAGTAGATCGGTTTTGTATTTTTATAATTAGTGGAGAAATCCTATGAATTACCTCAAATTATGACAATCTTGTAATTTGTTTGAGCACGTATTGTGCTCCTTTTCAATCTAATCCATCTAATCACTTATTGAAAAAAAATCTGCAAAAGAAAATATCCTTGTTTAAAGTAGCAAGTTTTGACCCCTTTCCATCATGGCGCAGTATGACTTTTTAGGATAGAAAATAGGTCAAATGAATGAAGGCTTATGTTGTTCCGAAAATAAATATATACATTATAATCTTTAAAACAAGACTATCATAGATGTGAAATGTGTAGAATATCATAAAATGATTAGATAGACTATTCCATACAAAGCTATTTTGGTTATTTGTTCTACAAAGTCAATGATTATTGGTTTTAGCAATCATGTATGTACTCGCAATATTAACTTCTTTGATCATTGAGGGTTATTGTTTTGTTAAAAAGCAATGGATTAGTCGAAGCGAGTACAAGAGGTATTCGAGCCCTTACAACACAATTACAAACTCTTCAAACAATTAATTGGATTGTTAATCCAGTCAACATAAATGTTGTTAGAGAAAGGCTTATAGACCATACCCAACCATAACCAAGAAATAACTTTAATAGAACACACTATACTCTTTACAAAAAAACCAGTTCCTTTAAAAATAAGGTCTTTACGACTCTTCCAGATCTGCCAAACCTTGGAAGCCCACACCACCAAGCCAGCTAAGTTGCCAACCTTCCTCCTACAGACTGCTATGGAAAGGCAAAAAACATATACTCAACTTTCACCACTTGAGAAGTTAGTACTCAACCAACTACCAATATTCCTCCAAACTTCAGCTGAAGCAGCACAAGAAAAAAGAAGATGGAACAAATTCTCCTCAAGCCTTCTGTAGATTGAACACAAAATATCATGATCGTCGAACACTATACCTCTCATACTCAATTGGCCCTTTGTTGCGATACGATTCAAAATTAATCTCTATAAAAATACTTGGATCATAGATGGAATTTTGAGATCCCAAATGATATTCAACACGGACTGTGTCTCAACAAACACACCGTCCAAATGCATATCCTGAGAAATTAACTCATATCAGCTAGCTACTGAAAAACTACCAGAAGCTGAACTCAACCAAACAAAATTGTCAGCAATATCAACTAGTAGCGAGGCATCCCGCAGCCTCAATTGAAAGGTCGCGTTTTCCCCCGACAAAGCAAAACCTGAAGCAAAGTCAGGAAGGCCCAGAAACCATCAACTCCCCGAGCCTGTAGCAGCAAGAGCATCTGCCACACACAACTTAGGACAGGTAGAGTCAATAAACAGATTAGGATAAATTACCTTCAACGGGAAATATGCCTGCCATCTATTACTCCAGAAGGAAATGTCGCAATCGTTACTTAAAACATAAGAGATATTATCTACGAAGAAATATGAACAAAGCTCCTTATCATAGCTGATAGTTGACATATCTCTCTACCATATAGAACCAGATTTTCTCCAACCACAGCCATCGTTGCTATTCACTTCCATCTCAATGCTCGACGACGAATATCTATGCTCAATAATACCTTTCCATAAAGCACTCTTCTCTGTTAATAACTGCCACTTCCATTTGAGCAACAAAGCTTTATTGAAAGAAGTTATATCCATTATCCCTAAACCTTCTTTATCCTTAGGTTGGAAAACCATTTTCCAACAAACCCAATGAACCCTCTTCCCACTTTCCATTCTGCCCCATAAGAAGTTGCTTTGCAAACAAACGATTTCTTTCAATATTTTAGCAGGAGCCTTATAAAAAGAAAGTGAAAAAATCGGTAGCACATTCAACACTGAATTAATCAAGACGACCACTACTGCAAAACGCCCAAACAACAACGCGAGGTTTACAACGGCATCCTATACACCGTTCTTATAGTGCGTACTGGATGTGCACGCATTATTTTAATTAGAAATCTCAAGGGTATAATAACGGTTGTTATGAAAACCGTGGTGATACAATCTAGCTATCATGGGTTCGAACCTCATCGCCCTCAAATAGTTTATCCCTTTGACGTAAATGCTTCGTTTTTAAGTTTTATTAATATTTAACTAAAAAATAATAATGATATCACGACAGATTTTTCTTAAAACCGTTGTTACAAACTGTTATTTATTTTAAACACCAAGTATATATCAATTTATCCATTGAAAAAAGAAACAAGACGAAACAACCCTTACACCAACGCCGTCACCATTGTCGGGAAGAAGACAACAACAACAAGAAAGTGTTCTACTTTATGGTGTTGCAATGTCACATTTGAAGACAAAATCATCCAAAGGTGTTTCTACATCTTCTTCCAGTGTAAAATCTCGATCTGGAAATTTTTGTGGTTGTGATGGTCGTATGGTTTCGTATCAATGCAAGAAGGGACAAAATAAAGGAAGGTTTTTTTGGAGATGTCCATTTTGGAGGAGCGATGAAACATGTAATTTGTTCATATGGGATGAAGACGTGGGAGAAAGAGATGGAAATGATGATGAGAGCATTATGAAGTCAGAGTTGGAAGTTGTGGGCAATCTGAAGGTTATGTATGAAGATTTAAAGAAAAAGAACAAGAATTTGAAGAACAAACTGAAATAAGAGATCTTTTCTGGAAATATCAAGATGTTATGTTTTCTTGTCTCCTTTATGTTTAATGTTTACTTTGTTATGAAATGTAATAGTTGAATTAGGGTTTTAATTACATTGTTGATGTTTAAACTGCATATGCATTGTGAATTACATTGTTGATGTTTAAATTGCAGATGCATTAAGTGAGAAGTTAAGGCGCACCTTTTTTTTTATTTATTTTTAAATTCACAAATAAAAGGGTTATCACTACGGCTCTCCTGGTTAACCGTAGTGATATATTTATAATAAATAAAAACCTATCTATACGGTTTTTATTTCTTTTAAAATTCACAGATAAAAGGGTTATCACTACGGTTATTCTAGTTAACTGTAGTGATATATTTATAATAAATAAATACCTATCTATATGGTTGTTATTGTTAACGGTTGTGAAATAGTTTACCCATATATAAGCAAAATAACTTTCACTTAATTGACAGTAACGTCGTTGTCTTCAAAGTGAAACCCTAGAACCCATTTTTTCTCTTCGTTTTCACCATTAGCCGTGAATCATACATTAAGGTATTCTTCTTCTTCCATCTATTGTTAGATATTTCCCATTATCTCGTTTGTGGATTGTTATTTTTTTTATTGTTCTCACTTTTTCAGATTCGTTTTCCCTACCTTAACAAAGACCATTCTTTGGAAACTTCATAATGTTTGCGTAGCTATGGAAAAAAGTACAAGAAGCATGAAGCTATGATAGAAACTTCATCCACCTTGTACTTTTTCTTCATAGCTTCACGAACAAGATGTTAGTAAATGAAGAATCAACACTGTAAGAAAACTTTATCTAGTTTTAGAAACAATGAAAAGAAATATAAGAAGTATGAAGCTTTTGTGTAAGCTTCTTCCTCCTTTTATTTCTTTTTCATTGCTTCCCAAACTAGTTCAACATCATAATTGATTCCTGTTCTGCGATTAGTTTCATTAAAAGGTGCGTTATTCCTGTTCCTCTCTTTACTCTTCACTGGATTATGGTTTTAGGGTTTGTTTTCAAATGAGGATGCTCATTTTTGAAGTTTGCTTTGTTTCCTTTCAGGTTAAGTGGATGATACAGGGTGATGATGCTGTGGAAGCAAGCGTATTATATCAGTTTATAATTTCTGGATCTGGTATAGAATGTTGTTTGAGTTTATTATATTCTATTTACATTGTTTGTTTCATTATCCCTCACTTAAAGTTTGCTGGTGGTAGCAAGCGTATTATATGAGTTTATAATATCTGGATCTGGTATAGAATGTTGTTTGAGTTTATTATATTCTATGTAGATTGTTTGTTTCACTAACCCTCACTTAAAATACATTCAGTTAATTTGACATAGATACTTATAATATGCAAATTAAGTTGTATTTGAAAACCAACTTAAACAAACCAATGTTGTTTTCTGATTGCATGCCTCTCATCATTTATCTCACGTTTTTTTATATATAGATTATGGTATAATGATCTGGCTCCTTAGATGCATCACCATCTTCCATTATAGTTAAATCAAAGATGAGGCAGATTATCCAATGTCTTGTTGATCTTATGGAAATTTAACTATAATCGAAGATAGCGATATATCGAAGGAGTCAGATCAATAAACCACAATATATGTAAAAGAGTGTGAAATGCACGATGAGACGAATGCAATCAGAAAACAACATTGGTTTATTTAAGTTGGTTTTCAAGAACAGTTTAATTTGCAGATTATAGACATCTTCATCAAATTGAATCCATGTATATTTATTTAGTGAGGTGTTTGGAAAACAAGCAATCTACATTTAATATAATAAACTTAGGGTACTTACAACAACGGTTATCTATTGTAACCGATATCATAAGTAATTTATGTTTTATATAATTTTGCTACTGATGGGTTTCGAACCCAGAACCTAAGTGTATGTATCACAACGGTTTATTATCATAACCGTTGTGATATATGGCTCGCGCCCTACCTTTCAATAACGATTTACAGCCCATTGTAGAAACAGCTAACTTACAACGACAATCTACTTAACAACGCCTTCGCCCGCGTCATTATATTTCATTCCCAACCGTTGTTAAATGGGTTTTTCGTAGTAGGAGACCCTTCCACCCACGGACAAAAATCTTCCTTTCCAAACACACAAACGATTATTCAACTTCTTGATAGCATGAGACTATGTCTTAGCTTTCCTATGGTTGTCTCTCACAACTGTACCCAAGAATACAAAAGGTAACTTACCAACTTTGCAAAGCAAAAAATCTACTGTAGCATCAGCAAAGGCAATAGGGAGATTGACTTCGCACAAGCAGCTCTTAAGAAAATTGACCTCGAGGCACGAAACTAATTCAAACCCTCTAAGAATAATTTTAACACAACAAAGGTTATCCCAACAACATTCACCTATAATCATAGTATTGTCAGCAAACTGAACAATTATATAACTTACATGATTGTTCACCTTGAATCCTTTAAATGCTCCCATAACGACCACTTTCTTCATAAGCCTTGTTAAACCTTCCATCACCCACATGAATAGAAAAGGAGACAAAGGATCTCCTTGGCGCAATCCTCTACTAACTTCAAAATCCAACGTAGTGCTTCTGTTTAACAAAACCGAAGCCGAACCCTTAAAGACTAAAGCCTCCATCCAACTAATCCATTTTTCCCCAAAACTCATTCTTGAAAAAAGGTACCTCAAAAAATCCCAGCTGACGCAATCGTAAGCTCTCTCAAAATCTATCTATAGGATCATACACTTCCTCTTCTTTCTTTTAGCAAAGTCCAACAGTTTGTTAACCACAAAAACTCCATCGCCTATGCTCCTACCTGACACGAAAGAAGACTATTCCACTGAAATGAGAGAGCCAATGACCTTCTTCACCCGAGAAGCCAAGATTTTAGAAAGAATTTTCTTATAACAGCTCACAAAACATATAGGCCAGTAGTTGGACAAATATTGAGGATTGTTAATCTTAGGAACCAAGGTTAAAAAAGATGTCGTAGCTGCCTTTGTAACGCCCCGATTCCAATTATTCCCATTTTGTTGAGTCTTTTATTTAAATTAAGTGATAAATTATTTTATTTGTGGAATTGGTATGTTAATATGCTATGTTGATGTGTTGTGATATTTGACCGTTTTGAGAGTTTTCGGGGAAATTAGAATGGAGGATATTTTAGACATTTCTCAATTTTTAGTAAGTTAGAAATTTAGTAAAAATTGTTGGAAAAATGATTAAGTGTAGAATTTTGTGAGAAAATGAATTAATTGTATTTGGGTGGAAAATAGAAAAAAAAGAAACAAAAAGAGAAATAGAAATAGAAATAAGAAAAAAAGGAAAAATAGAAAAGAAAAAGATAGATAGAAAGAAAGAGGAAGAAGAGAAAGAGAAGAAAAACTTGGAGAAATAGGAAATCATCAAGAGTGATCATATAGCAAGCTTGGAATCCGGGTAAGGGTGTGAAATCTTGTTATCTTATCAATGTATAGGATTATGTATGATTATGTTGTTGTTGTTGTTGATTTTTCTGAGTTTTTGTATAAACCCATATTTGGTTAAATTGCTTGGAAATCGATGAATTGTGGTTGAAATCATGTGGTTAGTGTCCATACTTGTTGGTATATGATAGATACTTGTTATTGTACATTGTTTTGGCAATTTTCTGGTGTGTAGGTGAGATTTGGGATGATTTTAGGGTGTAACCCGTAAGCAAAATTATGCAGAAAAATTTTTCTGGTTTTTCCAGGTCATACGCGTATGAGGCATGTTCATACGCGTATGAACCTTGGCAATACGCGTATGGTGGGCGAGCCATGGGCCAATACGCGTATGGGTTGCTTGTTTTCTCGGCCATCTGCCCATTTGCGTATGATACGCGTAGCATTTTAGGCCGTACGCGTATGGATCAGGTCATTACGCGTATGGGAATTTCAACGTGGAATTTGGGAAAAATGGGTCTCTGCCCGTACGCGTATGACATGTGCCCGTACGCGTATGGCCAGAGGAGTTGTAAAAATGGGATTTTTCAGAATTTTGTTTTCGGTTTCGTCCGTAACTTTTGTTCCGTTTGTCCGATTTTTACATTCTTGGTATCATTGTGAAGCTATTGAGCTGTACTATATGATTATGATGATTTGGAAATTGTTAGCCGATTAAATAAGTCGGAAAAGTCGGGAATAGTGCTATTTGGCGACTTTTACCGTTTTGACTGTGTGTTTGAATGTGAATCATACAATAGTGCATTGATGTGAATGTATATAGATTGTATGTGATTGTATGAGATGAATGCATGAATATATTGTGAATATGTATGCATTTGAAGAATGTCTTGAGTCATTTTGCATGTGAAGCATAATGAAGTACATTCTTGTGTTGAGCGATTCTAATGAGAATCCGTTGTAACGTCGTGTGCCTAGGTGAGGTGTGAGCGATGATTACAAACGATTGTGTGCCTAGGTGAGGTGTGAGCAATCGGATCGTGTACCCGCGTGTGGGGTGTGAGCGATCGGGTCGTGTGCCCGTGTGGGGTGTGAGCGATCCATAAACATTGTGTGCCCATGTGGGGTGAGAGCAATGGGTGAACATCGTAGGCCCGACGGGGAGTTATAGTGATGTAACGAGCGATGGTTCCAGCAGAGTTCCTGAGTGAACTTGAGATGATTGAGTCGGTACCCGCATTGCATTTGCATAGAGTCGTGAGTAGGTCTCTATGATTTGCATTTATCATCTATATAATGGTGCATCGATGAATAAATATATATGTGTATGTTTATGTGGAATGATAAGAATTGGGAAAGTATACATGATGGATATGCTTGGTTGTGAATATATATATATACATTATGATGTATATGAGTGAGTTGGGATGAATTGTGGTGAGAATGTGTGATATGTGCATTTTTATGCTAGTATACATAATTTTATGCATTGTTATTATGATAATATTTCTCACCCTTCTGCTGTTTTATAATGCTCTATGAGGCATTGCAGATTAGGTATGCTGGTGGTCTTTTTGTGAAGCATGTCTTCATTCTTTTGGTCGGTCGGCTCTGATATGTAGCACCGGGTAGCTAGGAGGGCTATGATTCTTTTGTGATACATTTGTGCATGTATCTTGTTGGAGTATGTTTATGTAAACATGAATGATGTTGGCGAATAATACTTGATGATGTATATATGTAAATGTGTATATGTTTGTTGTTATTCAATGTTTAGATTTTCCGCTTTTATTCTAAATATTGAAATGTGGGTGTAAGGACTAAGTTCCTCTGTTGCAAAGTTACCCCACTGTTGCATATCAATGGTTGAGCAGGTGTTGTATGTTTTAATTGAATGTGTAATGTGACATACCTCTTTTATACTATGTTATAATTATACTCTGACGAAATTTTTAATATGTGCCTAAATGATTATTTGATTATTTGGGGGTATAGAAAGGGGGTGTTACAGCCTTCGTTAGGATGAGGTTGTTTAAGAACTCCTTAACAAACTTTATCACGCTGTCCTTAACCGTATCCCAATATTCTTGAAGGAAACTAAAACTGAATCCATCAGGACCTGGGCTCTTATTCCCGTTGCAGCCCCAAACATCTTCTTTGATTTATTCTACCGTAATTGCCTTATCTAAAATCTAGTTGTCCAAGTGAGAAAGAGATGGCAGCTCCACTCCATCAATAACGGACATATGAAAATGTTGATTTGGTCTTTGAGTTAATTGAAATGCAATTAGAACCTGAGGTAAAGTATGTTAATATTGTATTGCTCTCATACATATCATATTAAAAAGTCTCATTATTTTATTCGGACTATATATTTGCTCAACAAATTACTATCCATGAATCTTAATATTTGTTTATGTTCTGGTGGCAAGTCTTTAGGACAAAACATTGAGATGCTAAACTTCAAGATATTGTGGAAACTCGTGGAATATGTTTCATTAGGATTTAGGTGTCCTTGCAATTTCTTGCTTTTTTTTATAAGCCAAGTATAATATTATAAAGGAGGTGTTCTGGACTGGGTCGGGGTCTGCTCCTCAGTCGAGCAGGCCCAACCCACACGTCCTGGGATGGCCCAACAAAGGCCTCTTAGCACGACCAATGTCGAGCACATGCCCACCTCAACAGTGTCGGGCACACGCTGCATAGAGCATCGGGCAGAGCAAAGCTCTGGACACCGTCCTCGCGTAACTCGAGAACGGAAACCACCTCAAGGATGCGGCTGCCCTCAACGTCGAGCAAGGAGACTTGAGAGACGGGCAAACCGCCTCTCTAGACTCCCAAGACACGGCTTACGACGCCGCCCGGCAGGACGACCAACAAGCCGTCTTTCAGCCAGCTGCTCCTCCGCCCAATGCAGATCCGAGCACCGTGGCCCTATTTGCCTTGGTCAATCAGACCAACCAGCTGATCGCACACCAGAATATCAGGATTGAAGCACTAGAGCGAGGGCGGACACAACGATCTTCCCCGCGAAGACATCGTCATCCACCTTCGCCTCGTCGTTCTCCTTCCCCGCGAAGGACCCCGTCAGAAGAATCTCGAACCCCCTCGCCGGTACACGAGGGACGTCGACCACGCCTCGAGCGCCCCCAGCCGGCGAACTCCCAGAAGCGCCATCGTTCCCCGCCTCGGAAGGAACCCAGGCCCTCCTCAACCACCAAGAAGAGCAAGACCGCCGAGGAAAGGACGATGAACCATTCGAGGAATTCCCCTCCACAACAAGGACCTGGTCGGCATCACCGATCCCCTTCAAGGTCCCCAACCGGAAGCGACGATGACGACCAGAGGACCCCCCTATCATGGGAGATCATGGACGCCCCAATTCCTGCGGGCATGGAGAAACCCCCACCACTGGGGACCTACGATGGCCTGGCCGACCCAGACGATCACGTTGAAATTTTTGAAGCCATGCTCGACTTCAGAAATGTCAGGGGGGTCACTAAGTGCAGGCTTTTCCCCACGACCTTACGGAAAGGCGCCATGACTTGGTACAAGGTTCTGGCCCCCGGGTCGATCACATCCTGGAAGCAACTAAGACAACGCTTCACCAAACACTTCACAGCGTCTCGTCGACACCCGAAGACGGAGGCCGCCCTAGAGAGCATCTTCCAGGGGAAGAACGAATCTCTCAGGAACTACATTGAGAGACTCAACAGGGAAGCTGTCGAGGTTCATACGAACGACGACATGAAGAAGTATTTAATCATCCACAAACTACGTTTTGGATCTGATTTTGCCAAATCTATGGGCCTCCGCAGACCTCGCCGTCTGGAAGACCTCCTCCAACGAGCCCAGTCGTACATCAAACTCGAGGAGTCGGAAGCAGCGCAGATCACCCTCGAGTAGAGGCGCAAGGAAGGCCCCCGCGGCCACAAAGAAGACTCTCCTCCCCGACGTTGGGGAGAAAGAAAGAAGGCCTCCCCAGGGACTCCCGCGAACAGAAAGGACAAGCTGGCCTATTCACGGAGTACACGCCGCTTAACGCGCCCCACGCGCTGTTGGTGTAAGCCCTAGAGGCCAATACTTTTGGTACTTGTATCAAATTATTTATTAATAATAAAAGGCATTTCTTTATTATGTTTGTTTTTCCAAAATGATAAAGTCCCTAGAATAGCTAGCTCGTTTAATGAAACATTAAGTATGACTTAATCATGAGATTCCATTAAACATAAGGACATTATTCTTAAAGCATCCATAGTCGAGCTTTAATGTGAAATGGGATAGCCTTAAAGCATTAAGACTATTATGTAGATAGACTGATGATCACATCTCATGGATCATGGATAAGGAGTTATCAAGTCTTGACATAGGTATGAATATTAGGAGTAATATTTATACTTGATTGACCCACTATGAGAGTACTACATAGAATGTTATGCAAAGTGTCATAAGTTACTCTCATGGTGATAGTGGTGTATACCACCCTTCGACCTGAAACTACTATGTACCCTAGATGTAGAGTCAAGTACTTTATTGTTGATCAAACATTGTCCGTAACTGGATGATCATAAAGACAGTTGATGGGTACTTCACAAAGCATGCTGAGGGACATGAGTAGCCTAGATGGAATTTGCCCATCCTGCATAACAGGATAAATGTCTAAGGACCCAATATTGAACTGGGCAAGGATGACACAGTATATGCCTTGTGTTCAATATAGACATAGGGGCAAAAGGGTAATTGTACACACAAGTACTATCACAAAAGGTTTTGTCAGATCACATGACAATTTTGTGACTTGGGTAGCAGAGATGTGTTGCTAGATACCGTTCACTGTTTATTATGTTAAATACATGATTTAATATAATTGCCAACGTCGCGAAATCCTACAGGGTCACACACATAAGGACAGTTGGAGAAGAGAAAGAGTAAATAAGGAACACCGTAAGGTACGGTGCACTTGAATGGAATACGGAATATGGTAAGGTACCATTTAATATAATAATAGTTATTATTAATTTTATAATAGTTATAAAATATAATAATAATAAAATTATATTTATTATAATAATAGTTATTATAATAATATAATAATATTATTATTGAGTTGGGCTTTTTAGCTTGTAGCCCACACAAGTAGTTCTATAAATAGAACCCTTGTGCAGAAGCTCAAAGTTAGTTGTTGTTGAAACCCTGGCCGTATTCTATTTTTCCTCTCCCTCACTCAAAACCTTCAATCGTAATCAGCTAGCACTATGACTAAAGGAAGTTGTTCGTGTGGACTGAGTAGAGGCGTTGTTCATCGTACAACGCTCGTGATCATCCATAGATTTGGAATCAAAGGTTTCATCGCCACAAGAGGTAACCTTTCTATCACAGATCATGATCTTTCGTAAGGATCTCTACAGGGAAATTTTTGTTTTCGCTGCGTTTAGATCGCAAATTTCCCTTCAGTGGTATCAGAGCCACTTACGAAACCATGAGTCTGGTAATTGTTTATTTTCTGTCATTTTTGTTTTAATTGGATTAAAACACGTAAAAATTAAATCAAATCCAGATATTGAATTTTTGGCATCAAATTGTGTACGGTTTGGATGATTGATATTGACTAATCTTCGGAATCCGACAGTAGTATGGTGAAGCAGCGATATGTCAATCGTCCATAAGTTACACATATATGATCGATCTAATTCATATGTGATATGATTAACGTTGATGCAAAGATGGTATATTGGATATACTATTTTATTTCGTTAGTTCAAATCACGTAATGATTATCATTCGATTGACCGATCTGTGGTTATCTGCTTCGGAATCCGACTTTAGTATGGTGAAGCGATAACATACGGATCAATCATACTGAATTATTGATCATGGTGTTTTGATAGTATGAAATTGTTGCATCAAGGTTTATGACGGTACAAGGGTTGCGCCGTCAAAGAGGTCTACGATCAAAAGTGACGCGTTCTGTTAGTGTGACGGTCGTCATAGCTTTGTGACGGTCGTCATGGGCTGATGTGTGACGGTCGCCATGGCAACTGTGATGGTCGTCACAGGCAGTATGACGACATAAAGGTTGCGCCGTCTGCGATTAAGATTACTCATTTTGAGAGTGTGACGGTCACTATAGAGTTTGTGACGGTCGGCACAGGGTTTGAAACTGTGACGATCGCCATGGAAACTGTGACGGTCGTCACAGGCAGTATGACGGTGCAAATGTTGCGTCAAAGCAGTCTGCGCTTTAGGTCATGTATTCGCCGAAAATTTAATTTGATTTATTTAATAAACAGGATTTAAATTAATAATAATAAAATTTATTTATTATTTTTCTTATGGTGATCAGTTATGGACTTAGTTTATTTTTCTTTGTTTTGGATTTTATAAATACGACCTGCGTGTCGTGCCTCTCTCTTATTCTCATCATGTAACTTCTTTCTCATCTCACTCCCTCGTATGTAAAACGAGTTTCCTTTATGTAATGTATTATTATGAAGAAAGAGAAGACTACAAAACAAAGAAGGACAACCTTGGAGATCTTGCTTGGAGAAGTGAAGATCGTTATTAGGTTTAGCTTAAGTTCTCTCATTGGCTTGGGAGAACAATTGCGCTAGGGGCCATAACTGTTTCATTTGTATGTATGTATGTATGTCGATATATATTGTATGCATGTGTGAGGAACGATTTATATGATAAACTAGTGGGATACCCGTGCATTCGCACGGGTACTGGTATGGTACGCACATTTTTTTCAAAATATAATAAAAATAATATTTAAAAAATAAAGTGTTTAACGAAAAATATATTATTTTTAAAAGATATAAGAAATTAGTGTCAACAACGAAGAAATTTGAATCAACAATATATTATATTTTATATAAATATTATTGTTGTTTTGACGTTATTTAAAAAAATATTAAATTCTATATTATAACAATGATATTTTTCCCATATATACAAATAAAATAATCAACAACGAACTTGATCCCGTATATAAATATTAAGTTTATTTTGACATTAGATATATATTTGAATTTGTATAAAAAAAAATTGAATCAAGAATGTATTTTTGCCCGTAACTAAATATTATTTTGTTCAATGACATACAAAATATTTTTGTCCGTAAAAAATTTGAATCAAGAATGTATTTTTGCCCGTAATTAATCAACAACAAACTTGATCCCGTATATAAATATTAAGTTTGTTTTGACATTAGATATATATTTGAATTTGTATAAAAAAAGAATTTGAATCAAGAATGTAATTTTGCCCGTAACTAAAAATTAGATTTATATTTTGTTTTTGTTTTAGTTAAAAAAAATTTATACACGAAAAGTAATTTAATCAACAATGTATTTTTTTCCGTATATAAATAATATGTTGTAAGTGTAGTGTATTTAATTTAATTTTGTATTAAACCAGTTTGATAAAAATTGTGATAAACATTAAGATAGAGATTGATTTTTAGTAAGTTAGAAGAAAATATTGTTTTTTCTATTTAAATGTTTTTTGAAAAATTTATTTTGATGATAAATAAAATTTAAAAAAAAAAACAATTTTCATGAAACATTGTTTACGATTAGTGTCATATTAAAAAAAAATTGAAACTCTACAATTTGTCTCATATTAAAAAATAATTGAAACTCAAATTTTTAATATTTATTATAAATAATTATCCATTCATTTAAATTTTTACTGTATTATCGGTGTCATATTAATAAGTTTTAAAGTTTAGTTTATCATTATTGGTGCAAATATTTCTAACTCTTTATAGTGGGTCCTTTGTAGGGAGTCCCTTGTTTGTAGTTGTTAAATTTATAAACTTTTTGTGCTAGTAACAAAAGGTTTTCAGAATTGATTAAAGATAAATAAGGAATCAAAATTTCTTTCGATGAGTCATAAATTCTGGAATATAATTATTGGAAGCAAGGCTAAGACACATTAAAATATCTCATTGAATTCAATGGAACCTATACACATTTTCCTTCCATGCTTTTCACATATGAGTTTTCATATCCACTCAACTTCTATTTTTTTTTTGGATTAAAGCTCCCTCAGTCGGTCACCAATAATACACCAATTATGTATACATTGAATTTGCATCAGAAACATATTCAGATAAGCAAAAAATTCAGCTTGTGGAATAGTTGACTTTGAACTACAATTAATTAATTAACTATAATTATCAAACTCCAGTGCATAATTTTAACGTACTTTACCACACCAAGGTCACATGAAACTCAGTAAAACCAATATATATAACATGCACCCTGTTATGCAGAGTTTTATTAAACTTAAAGTTCACTACAGTCAAAATTTGCCATCAATCAACTTCTTTGTTTATAACATGATTATATAATCCAAAGAACCAAGGAAAGTTGCTAGTCCATGCTCAGAAAGGCCCATCCATTGCACTTATCAACATGAATATATATGAAATAATGATTAGTTATCATACCTATCAAGTACAATCCAAGATGCCCTATAGTTCTTAATCTCTTGTAAAATAACATGTCTATTAAAAACAACAACAACAACATAGGCTATGAAAAACCACCATTGAATTCCTGCAAAAAAACAACATAGTCTATTAAAAATCACCATTGAATTCCTGTACAAAAACAACATAGGCTATTAAAAATCACCATTGAGTTCCTGCACAAAAATAACAACAACAGTCAATTCCTGCACAAAAACAACAACAACAGGCAATTCCTGCAACCTGCAACATTGAGATTTGAATTTTTGGCATCAACAAATATTGAATTCACAAACTTTGTTGCATAGTCACCTCTTGCTCTGGAACAATATGTTCATGACTATCAGGAATAACTTCAGACTTTGTAGAATTGGCTGATTTTTTGTTTAAAGAGGAGACTCTTTCAAAATTTATATACACTATTTGCAAGAGTAGAGCAAGGCACCTCATAATGTGGTTTTGTCGCGATAATGTAATCATCATTACCCAAACACCTTTACTAAGATGTCTCTACTCTAGTATTTACGAAATGGTCAAGGAAAGAATTTAAGGTACGAGAGTTTTATGGTGAAATTTTAGCACCTGTTAGCGGATGCATTATATTACTCTCTTCAGAGATATTCTCAAGATTATTTGTAGGGAAATCATTTTGAGCATCACAATTTTGTGCATCACCCAAATTAACCTTATCAAGAAGGAAGGGTTGCTCTACACGATCTTTGTCCTCCATTGCAGCATCGGCTCAAAGACATTATTTTCTTTGCCCTTGGAAGACTTAGACACTTTTGTAGAGATAACCCTCCATGGCAGATTCCGGTTATATTAACAACAACGCAACGAAGTCGAAAAAATAAATACATGTTCTACAGAAACCTTGCTCCATCGACTGAGGCATTCCGGTTTGGCTTGTTCTTCCAATATCAAATCTGCCCAAAAAAATCACATAAACACAATTTAGCAATGCCATGTAGATATAATATAATTGAAACACAACAAACTTCCACACAAACACAGATTATCCAATCCAACCTTTTCCCATCCTCCTGAAACAACCTGCATTGGAACATTCTGATTCACAAGAAAAACTGTGCCAAAGTCACAATTTATCAACGGTATATTGTAATCAACTTTGAAAGTCACCTCCTATTCCAATTCCAACAAACAACACATCAATTCAAAGATTTTTCACACCTTATAAGTTATCATTAGATCAGAACGAAACAACAACGAAGAAAATACTTCATTAGCTAAATTATGACACACCTTTAATTTCTACTGATTCACACATGCCACCAACTGTGTGATGTTTCTCCAAAATTGTAACATTCTTATAACGAAGCCTAGCTAATGTTTCAAAAGGAAATTAAATTATAATCACGTTTAAGCATACAGGGAAGAGAATAACAGTGACATTTTTTAACTCATATTGTAGATGAAAAATAATAACAGGGAAGAGAATCTATGATGACATAATGTATATCAAATTCATCAGAGTATTTTCATAGTGAACTAAGAATGAGATCATCAAGTACCTGTTCAATAGCTTCCTCGATGAATGGATGCCAGTAATGCATACTAACATACACTACGGCGGGGACATTCTTTGCAGAAAGAGATTTCATTGAATCTTCAGCCAGTGCAGGAGGATCATTAAAAGATCAAGGATAACAATATAATGAACAATATGTTATGACCATAGTGCTAAAAAAATTTACGATATGGTAAATTTCAAGCATCAAGTACATAAACAGACAGATGTATAACAAATCCTGGAACAACTCCTACTCAAACATGATTAGTTCATTTTCTGAATATTGAAATCTTAAGTATTGTACTCATTTGAAAGTGAAATATAAGTCATAATCCAAGGGGAAAAAGTTAATAGGAAGTGTCATGCATGTGCATCAGTTATACATCAAAGTGGAGAACCGCCGTAAATTGAAGCATAGTCTTCTATGCTCTTAGGAGCCCTTAAAACAGATACAAACTGGGCCAATGGCTTTTGAAGAAAACTAAATATCCTTGGCAATTGTATAATATCCTGCGAGATTTTACATAAAACGCAAGTTATATCAAACAACAACAAAAATGACAGTCTTAGGTTAATATGCAGCATCATTGTAGACTGTTGTTCTGCGAAAGGATATAACTTGAAACCATTAACGACATATACGACATTTGTCACATATACATCAAAAATATAATTAGTCCAAGTTACTTATAGACTATAAAAGCACACACACCTGCCTTACACATATACATCACCAAAATCTGAAAAGTGAATGAATAGAATAAGTGTTCTCTATTACAAATTCAAAGCAAATGGGAAGGGTAAATACACAAGCATCAAAGTTTACACAAGTAAATAGTACAATAATAATTCTATTGTTTTACCCCTAAAAAAACACTCAAATGACTGTATTTTTTGTCATATATTCTTTAAGGCATTTAACATTATTCAACATCAAGGACTATGTATGAATCATTGCTCCTACAATAAATCGTTCAAAAAGTTGTTAGTATTATTATTTTGCAGAGAGGAAGTTTCTCATTACTGAGGGAATAATAATGCAGGAAAAATATCAAAAGCAAGAAAGAATGTGACCCACAAGATGCAAATTTCTAACCACTTTAAATCTTGAGCATTAACTTAGTATTTATGTTCACTTACCAAAATATAGTGGTTGATGTACATCGTAGGCCCCTGGAGTTATAGTGGATTCCAACACTGACCTGTTTCAGCATTGTCTAAGAAAACGATTTTCCTTAAAATCTAACGCGGTAATAAACATCAAAAGTTTAACGTAGATAGATCGATACAATTATTTTAGCAACAAAGCAAGAAAAAACATACATGAAAAGAGAGAAATTTTCTGTGGACTAATAGAAAGGAAATAATTCATACAAACCTAAAGACATTAGCTATTTCTAGTGTCCTAAACCGGATAATCTTGTCGACAACAATGACGCTTGTCCTTACAACACACACCGGAGTTTACACCACAATATGAACCCGCATGACAGGAAGTCGTATACATGTAGCTGTTATTTCAACATCATTGTCACTCTGAAAAAATAGTATAGTGAAGTAGGGTTAGAGAATTTCATAACATGTTAAATAAAAAATGCAAATAAACAACATAACCTACCCAAATCTTTCTTGTTTCCTTGACCAACTTCATTTCTTCTTCATTATATCCGTTTGAAAGAATAAGCGCATCATGTGACAACAAATTAAAACCAAACTGCATAATAGTAACTTCATCAAGATACGTTTTTTAAACTTTAAATCACAAGAGATGTACAAAGAGCATCACATACCCGTTGGAGACTCGGAAACCAGTTTCCCCTAGAAAATGACATGACCCCCTGTACTTCCTTTGAGTTGAAACCTGAAAAAAAAAATTGTTAATGTGATCCTCAAAAACATTTTGTCAAACAGATGGTGTGCATTTGCAATCTATAAAGTTCAAAAAATGACAAAAATATCGAAACGGATTCATAAACAACAATTGGGATTTAGGTCAGCAAAACAAAAACCTGCAGAAATACAACAACGATTCAAAAAACGACAACCTGCAGAAATACAAAAACAACGATGCAAAAAACGACAACCTGCAGAAATACAACAACAACGATTCAAAAATATCGAAACAGATTTAGGTTAAATGGATAAAAAAGGAATCAGATGGAGAAGGAGAAAGGAGGAAAGAGGAAACTTGAAGCAATATTATTATTATGTTGGTTAATGTTGGCTGATTACTTGAAATCTGCTGTGGTTTGGTTGGTAGAAGAAGGAGTTTTGTAGAGAAAAGATACTGTCATCTATGCTGTTTTCGAATAATCATCGTCGTCGGCCCCCGCGAACCAAAACCGATAAAGAATCCATCACAAAAACATATTACTATCACCGTTTATGTTTCATCTTCGACCACCATCACCACACGAAAATGTAAATCTTCCACCAAAATTGAAAGAAATGATAGATTCAGAGAGAACATGATGACGAAAGTTCTTGTTCCATTGCAAAATGAATTGAAGAACATAGTAGAGATCGTTGAGGGAGAGGGGTTTCATTTTGATCGTGTGGGTGAGGGGTGGTTTTTGAAGATGGATGAGAAACAGTTGCAAAGTGTGCGTGCAATGAGGAAGGGGAATTGAGTTTTAATAATTTTTTTATTAATTAATTGGAATTTATTATTTGAATTTATTAGTGTTAATCTAAGAAAAATAGGTTTCTTATTGCTAAACATAGCCATGTGGCAAATTATGGGATAAGAAGGGTAATTAGGGGTTTTTAAGAACACCTAATTTTCTTATATGATAGATAAGTCGGTGAGATCAAACTAATTAAAAATCCCTCAAAACAAAATATTAAGTTTTTGCTTTCCAAGTTTTAGAACTCATCAAGACTAGTATCGAATATTGTAGGTTTCGCCTAACGTGAGGTGCATGTTCTATATTAGTAAGGTGCGATGGGATAATTGTAATATCCAATTTCTAAAATAATGGGTCAAACTTAACTAAACAAAATATAATAAGATTATATGCGTTTAGAAGCAAGAGTTGGGAATAGTCCATATGATGGATTGGAATAAGGAGTTATTCACCCAACCTAAATAGCTAAGTTTTGTGTAATCAGCCTAACGTTGACTTAAAACAAAGTGAAATATGGATCTTGATCCACTAGAAAATCTTCCAACGGGATTTTCCGAATCAAATGATGAGTGTCATTTGGTTTGAGTAAAATAGTGGGAGCATATTTAATTAAAGGCCTAATTGAATATGTTATGATACTTATATTTTTCCATTCCATTTTGTAGATTACCATGACAACAAACACATCTAATAACATTTTGCGAACAATCCTGGATAAGGAAAAATTGTCTGGGACAAATTTTCTGGATTGGCACCGAAATCTGAGGATTGTCCTCAAACATGACAGAAAGCTGTATGTCTTAGAGACACCTGTTCCTGATGAGGAACCTCCTAGTTCTGCTCCTAAGTCTGAAAGAGATGCTTATAAGAAGCATGTCGATGATGCCAATGAAACTGCTTGCCTCATGCTGGCTACCATGAATTCTGAATTGCAAAAGCAACATGAAAACATGGCAGCGTTCGATATGATCGAACATCTGAAAATGCTCTATCAAGAGCAGGCAAGGCTTGAAAGGTTTGAAGTTTCAAAAACCCTTTATCAAGCCAAGCTTTATGAGGGAACCTCAGTAGGTCCCCATGTACTCAAGATGATTGGGTATGTGGAGAATCTTGAAAGATTGGAATTTACCCTAAAAAAGGAGCTTGCGACTGATTTGATCCTGCAATCGTTGCCGGAAAGCTTCGGTCAATTTATCCTTAATTTCATCATAAATGACATGGACAAAACTCTTCCTGAATTGCTAAGCATGTTAAGAACTGCTGAGCAAAACCTGAAGACAAAAGGGAAATCCATTCTGATGGTCAGTAATGGAAAGAAACAAAACAAAAGGCCCACCAAGCAGGTTGGTAAATGGAAAGGCAAGGAAGTTGCCAAACCCAAACATATTACCCTTGCTTTAAAGCCTAGTGGAGGTATAGCAAAGGAGGGCACTTGCTTCTATTGCGGTAAGACCGGACATTGGAAGAGAAATTGCCCAAAGTACCTGGAAGATAAGAAGAATGGAGTGGTGACTCTGACTTCAGGTATTTTTGTTATAGAAATAAATTTATCTACTTCTGCATCATGGGTATTAGATACTGGATGTGGTTCTCACATTTTTACCAATGTACATGGACTAAAAAGGAGTAGAGATTTGGCAAAAGGTGAAGTCGACCTTCGAGTTGGAAATGGAGCAAAGGTTGATGCTTTAGCCGTAGGAAATTATGTTTTGACTTTACCTAGTGGTTTAATAATTCAGTTAGGGAACTGTTATTATGTACCTGCAATTAGCAGGAATATTATTTATGTTTCTTGTTTGGACAAGTTTGGTTTTTCATTTATAATAAAGAACAATTGTTGCTCTATTTATTTGAATGATATATTCTATGCTACTGCACAAATGAACAATGGATTATATGTCCTTGATCTTGAAATGCCAATTTATAACATTAATACTAAAAGGATGAAATCTAAAGAGTTAAATCCAAGTTACCTTTGGCATTGTCGCTTAGGCCATATAAATGAGAAACGCATCTCCAAACTCCATAAAGATGGACTATTGGACTCTTTTGATTACGAATCATATGATACATGCAGATCTTGTTTAATTGGAAAGATGACAAAGTCCCCATTCACAGGAAAAGGTGAAAGGGCTAATGATCTTTTGGCCCTCATACATGTAACGCCCCGATTCCGATTATTCCCATTTTGTCGAGTCTTTTATTTAAATTGAGTGATAAATTATTTTATTTGTGAAATTGGTGTGTTAATATGCTATGTTGACATGTTATGATATTTTACCGTTTTTTAGAGTTTTCGGGGAAATTAGAATGGAGGGTATTTTGGACATTTCTCAATTAATGGTAAGTTAGAAATTTAGTAAAATTGTTAGAAAAGTGATTAAGTGTAGAATTATGTGAGAAAATGAATTAATTGAATTTGAGTAGAAAATAAGAAATAGAAAAGAAAAAGAGATAAGAAGAAGAAATAAGAGAGAAAGAGAAAGAAAAGGGAAATAGAGAGAAAAAGGAGAGAAAGAAAGAGGAAGAAGAGAAAAGAGAAAAAAACTTGGAAAAACCTAGAAAACAATCAAGAACAATCATCTAGTAAGCTTGGAATCCGGGGTAAGGGTGTGAAATCTTATTATCTCATCAATGTATATCATTATGTATGATTATGTTGTTGTTGTTGTTGATTTTTATGAGTTTTTGTATAAACCATAAATGTAGAAAATGTTGTGAATGATGATCAAAACATGATTTTTGATGCATAAATGTGTTGTTGATGTTGTTTGAGGTTTGGATACTGATATGAATGTTATCAATTGGTATTTTTCTGAGTTTAGATGATGAATTTGGGTGTGGTTGGAGTGAAAAACGGAGAAAAAAGTTATGCAGGAAAATTCTGCATTTTTCCTGGCCATACGCGTATTGGGGCAAGCCATACACGTATTGACTAGGGCAATACGCGTATGGGCATTGGTGATACGCGTATGGGCTTTGAAACGTGAAATTTGTGAAGGAAATGGGTTCTGCCCATACGCGTATGGGCATTGGTGATACGCGTATGGGAATGGCGAGGAATCAGGGTCGTACGCGTATGAGAATGGTGATACGCGTATGGTCAGGCCAAGTGTAAAAATGGGATTTTTCAAAATGTCGTTTTCGTTTTCTATCGTAACTTTTGTTCCGTTTGTCCGATTTTTACATTCTTGGTATCGTTGTGAAGCTATTGAGCTGTACTTTCTTATCATGATGATTTGGAAATTGTTAGCCGATTAAATAAGTCGGAAAAGTCGGGAATAGTGTTATTTAGCGACTTTTACCGTTTTGAATGTGTGTTTTGGATGTTAATCATACAATAGTGCATTGATGTGAATGTATATGGATTGTATGTGATTGTATGAGATGAATGCATGAATATATTGTGAATATGTATGCATTTCAAGAATGTCTTGAGTCATTTTGTATGTGAAGCATAATGATGTACATTCTTGTGTTGGGTGATTCTAATAAGAATCCGTTGTAACGTCGTGTGCCTCTGTGAGGTGTGAGCGATGATTACAAACGATTGTGTGCCTAGGTGAGGTGTGAGCAATCAGATCGTGTGCCCATGTGGGGTGCAAGCGATCGGGTCGTGTGCCCGTGTGGGGTGTGAGCGATCCATAAACATTGTGTGCCTATGTGAGGTGTGAGCAATGGGTGAACATCGTAGGCCCGACGGGGAGTTACATTGGTAACGAGCGATGGTTCCAATAAGTTCCTGAGTGAACTTGAGATGATTGAGTCGGTACCGCATTGCATTTGCATAGAGTCGTGAGTCGGTGTCTATGATTTGCATTTATCATCTTTATAATGGTGCATTGATGAATAAACATAAATGTGTATGTTTATGTGGAATGATAAGAATTGTGAAAGTATGCATGAGGTATATGCTTGGTTTTGTATATATATACATTGTGATGTATATGAGTGAGTTGTGATGAATTGTGGTGAGAATGTGGAATATGTGTATTTTTATGTTAAGATATAGAATTATATGCATTGTTATTATGATAATATTTCTCACCATTCTGCTGTTTTATGATGCTCTATGAGGCATTGCAGAGTAGGTATGCTGGTGGTCTTTTGTGAAGTGTGTCTTCATTCTTTTGGTCGGTCGGCTCTGATATGTAGCACCGGGTAGCTAGGATGGCTATGATTCTTTTGTGATACATTTGTATATGTATCTTGTTGATGAATGTTTATGTAAACATGAATTATGTTGGTATGTATCTTGTTGATGAATGTTTATGTAAACATGAATTATGTTGGTGGATAATACTTGATGATACATATATATATGTATATATGTTGGTTGTTATTCAATGTTTAGATTTTCCGCTTTTATTCTAAATATTGAGGTGTGGGTGTAAGGACTAAGTTCCTCTGTTGCAAAGTTACCCCACTGTTGCATATCAATTATTGAGCAGGTGTTGAATGTTTTAATTTCATGTATGATGTGACATACCTCTTTTATACTATGTTTATAATTATACTCTGACGAAATTTTTAATATGTGCCTAAATGATTATGTGATTATTTGGGGGTATAGAAAGGGCGTGTTACATTAAGTGGTATCAGAGCCAGTGTTGAGTCAGTTGTGTTTGTCTTGTTGTTGTGATGGTTGAACTGTTGTTTAACCTTGTTGTCATTTTTGGGAATGATCAGAATATGGCTAGTAGAAACGACAATGCGATGGCTGCTGCTTTGGAAGCAATGGCTAGGGCGGTGCAAGGTGCGCCGAACGTGAATGCTAATGACGAGTTCAGGAAGAATCAACCACCGGTCTTCAAAGGGTGATTTGATCCCGATGGTGCTCAAACTTGGTTGAAAGAGATTGAAAGGATCTTCAGAGTCATGGGATGTGTGGAGGAGAATAAGGTGAGGCTTGGGTCTCACATGCTGAAGGAAGAAGCCGATGATTGGTGGGTCGGTATGCGTCAAGTTCTTGAGGTGGATGATGAAGAGATAACTTGGGATTTATTTCGTACCGGGTTCTTGAGGAAGTATTACCCTGAAAGTGTGAAAGGGAAGAAGGAGATGGAGTTCCTTGAACTGAAACAAGGTAGTATGTCTGTGGTGGACTATACTGTTAAGTTTGTGGAGTTGGTTCAATTCCATCCTCACTATGCTGCGATTACTGCTGAGTTCTCAAAGTGTATTAAGTATGAGAATGGTTTGCGTCCCAAGATTAAACAGGCTGTGGGATATCAAAGGATAAGAAGATTTACGGATTTGACAGAATGTTGTAGAATCTTCGAGGAAGATAGCAAGGCTCGTTCTACACATTACAAAAGTTTGAATGAGAGGAAGGGAAAGCAACAGGCTAGAAGTAGACCTTATGTGACACCCGTTGATAAGGGCAAGCATAGGGGAAACTTTGAGAAGAGATCTGGAGGAGGAAGTTCCGGTTCCATTAAGTGTTACAAGTGTGGTGAAATGGGTCATAAATCATTTGAGTGTGGGAAGACCGTGGTGAAATGTTCTAACTGTGGAGGCCTTGGGCATGCTACTACCGATTGTAGAAGGAATATGGTGAAGTGCTATAATTTTGGAGAAGTGGGTCACATTAGCAAGAAGTGTCCGAATCCGAAGAAAGCTCCAACTGGTGGGAAGGTATTTTCTTTGGCAGGAACTCAGACTTCAAGTGCAGATCGTCTGATTAAAGGTACTTGCTTTATTAATAGTACACCTTTAGTTGCTATTATTGATACTGGAGCGACTCATTCGTTTATTTCGTCTGAGTGCGCGAAGCGTTTGAATCTTGTGTTGTCTCTGATGGATGGTAAGATGGTTATCGATACTCCAGCAATGGGGTTAGTAACTACTTCTTTGGTTTGTTTGAGTTGTCCTTTGACCATTTATGGTAAAGACTTTGAGATGGATTTAGTGTGTTTGCCGTTGGAAGGTTTGGATGTGGTCTAGGGAATGAATTGGTTGTAATTTAATAGAGTTCATATTGATTGTTATCATAAGTTGGTAAGGTTTCCTTCTCTTGAGGAAGACGAAGACTCGAGTTTCTTATCTACCAAAGAGTTGAAGAGACTTTTGGCGGACGAAGCTCAGTTATTTGGGTTATTTGCATCTTTAACTGTGGATAGTCAAGTGTCACTTGATGTGTTTCCTGTTGTGTGTGATTTTCCTGAAGTGTTTCTTGAGGATATTACAGATATACCGCCGGAAAGAGAAGTTGAGTTTTCTATTGATCTAGTTCCGGGTACTAGACCGGTTTCGATGGCACCGTATCGTATGTCGGCATCGGAATTGGTAGAATTGAAGAAGCAATTGAATGACTTGTTGGACAACAGATTTGTAAGACCAAGTGTTTCTCCTTGGGGTGCTTCGGTATTGTTGGTAAAGAAGAAGGATGGGAGTATGCGGTTATGCATTGATTATCGACAATTGAACAAGGTGACAATTAAGAACAAGTATCCGCTTCCAAGGATCGATGATTTGTTGGACCAATTGGTTGGTGCGCGTGTTTTTAGCAAGATTGATTTGAGATCAGGATATCACCAGATTCGTGTGAAAGAAGAGGATATTCAAAAGACGGCCTTTAGGACGCGGTATGGCCATTACGAATATTCCGTGATGCCATTCGGGGTTTCTAATGTGCCGGGTGTGTTTATGGAATACATGAATCGTATTTTTCATGAACAGTTAGATCGTTTTGTGGTTGTGTTCATCGACGATATTTTGATTTACTCTAAGTCTCGAGAGGAGCATGAAGAGCATTTGAGGATCGTGTTACAAATTTTGAAAGAGAAACAATTGTATGCTAAGTTGTCGAAATGTGAGTTTTGGTTGTCGGAAGTAAGTTTTCTTGGACATGTTATTTCCGATAGTGGTATTAGTGTTGATCCATCCAAGATTGATGCGGTGATGCAATGGGAGGCTCCTAGATCGGTTACGGAGATTCAAAGCTTTTTAGGCTTGGCGAGTTATTATCGGAGGTTTATTGAGGGATTTTCGAAGTTGGCACTTCCGTTAACGCAATTGACTTGTAAAGGAAAGGCTTTCATTTGGGATATTCATTGTGAAGAGAGTTTCAATTAGCTAAAAAGAAGGTTGACAACGAATCTGATCTTGATTTTGCCAAATCCGACGGAACCATTTGTTGTGTATTGTGATGCTTCATTGGTTGGTTTAGGTGGTGTTTTGATGCAAGATGGAAAAGTTGTGGCTTATGCTTCAAGACAATTGAGAGTGCATGAAAAGAATTATCCTACACATGACTTGGAGTTAGCGGCCGTGGTGTTTGTTTTGAAAATTTGGAGGCACTATCTTTATGGTGCAAGATTTGAAGTTTTTAGTGATCAGAAGAGCTTGAAATATTTATTTGATCAAAAAGAATTGAAAATGAGGCAAAGAAGGTGGTTAGAGCTTTTGAAGGATTATGATTTTGGTTTGAATTACCATCCGGGTAAGGCAAACATGGTGGCCGATGCTTTGAGTCGGAAGTCGTTACATATGTCCGCATTTTTTATGAGAGAATGGGAACTTTTGGAGAATTTTAGAGACTTGAGTTTGGTTTGTGAAATGACGCCGAGAAGTGTGAGACTTGGAATGCTACATGTTACGAATGATTTTCTTGCAACCGTATGTGAAAAACAAAAGTTGGATTTGAAGTTTGTTGATTTGATGATGAATGAGAATGAGGATTTCAAGGTTGATAATTTTGGAGTTTTGAGATTCCGTGGTCGCATTTGTATTCCCGATGATGCGGAATTGAAAAAGATGATATTGGAAGAAGGACACCGAAGTAACTTAAGTATTCATCCGGGAGCGAATAAAATGTATCAAGATTTGAAGAAAATCTTTTGATGGTCCGGATTAAAGAGGGATGTGGCTCAATTTGTGTATGCGTGCTTGACTTGTCAAAAGTCTAAGGTGGAACATCAAAAGCCTAGTGGATTGATGCAACCGTTGGACATTCCGGAGTGGAAATGGGACAGTATATCGATGGATTTTGTTACGGGATTGCCGACTACGCAAAGAGGTCATAATGCTATTTGGGTAATCGTTGATAGGCTTACTAAATCTGCTCACTTCATTCCAATTGATATTAGTTATCCTTTGGAGAAGTTAGCCGAGATTTATGTTCTTGCGGTTGTGAAGTTACATGGAGTTCCTAAGAGTATTGTATCGGATAGAGATCCTAGATTCACGTCGAGGTTTTGGGAGAGTTTACAAAAGGCTTTAGGTTCTAAGCTAAGATTGAGTTCGGCTTATCATCCGCAAACGGATGGGCAAACCGAGAGGACAATTCAATCATTGGAGGATTTATTGCGTGCTTGTGTGCTCGAGCAAGGTGGTGCTTGGGATAGTTATTTGGCGTTGATTGAGTTCACCTACAATAATAGTTTTCATTCGAGTATAAGTATGGCACCATTTGAGGCTTTGTATGGTCGGAGATGTCGAACAACTTTGTGTTGGCATGAAACCGGTGAGAGGACGATAGTTGGACCGGAGATGGTACAACAAACGACGGAGAAAGTGAAGTATATTCGTGAGAAGATGAAAGCTTCTCAAAGTAGACAAAAGAGCTATCATGACAAGAGAATGAGAGATCTTGAGTTTCAAGAAGGCGACCATGTGTTTTTGAGAGTTACGCCGGTTACGGGTGTGGGTCGTGCTTTGTAGTCGAAGAAGTTGACTTCTCGTTTTATTGGTCCGTATCAGATTTCTGCACGAGTTGGTGTTGTGGCTTACCGTGTGGCGTTGCCTCCGAATCTTTCGAATTTGTATGATGTATTCCATGTTTCGCAACTTCGGAAGTATGTTCCGGATCCGTCACATGTTATTCCTATGGACGAGGTTGAAGTGAGAGATAACCTTACGGTTGAAGCTTTACCGATTAGGATTTTGGACCGTGAAGTTAAGAAGCTAAGAGGCAAGGATATTGCACTTGTGAAAGTAGCGTGGGGAGGCGCTGCGGAAGGCAATATGACTTGGGAACTAGAGAGTAGGATGCGAGAGTCGTATCCGGAGTTGTTTGAATCAGGTAATATTTTCGAGGACGAAAATTTCTAAAGTGGGGGAGAGTTGTAACACCCCGATTCCGATTATTCCCATTTTGTTGAGTCTTTTATTTAAATTGAGTGATAAATTATTTTATTTGTGAAATTGGTGTGTTAATATGCTATGTTGACATGTTATGATATTTTACCGTTTTTGAGAGTTTTCGGGGAAATTAGAATGGAGGGTATTTTGGACATTTCTCAATTAATGGTAAGTTAGAAATTTAGTAAAATTGTTAGAAAAGTGATTAAGTGTAGAATTATGTGAGAAAATGAATTAATTGAATTTGAGTAGAAAATAAGAAATAGAAAAGAAAAAGAGATAAGAAGAAGAAATAGGAGAGAAAGAGAAAGAAAAGGGAAATAGAGAGAAAAAGGAGAGAAAGAAAGAGGAAGAAGAGAAAAGAGAAGAAAACTTGGAAAAACCTAGAAAACCATCAAGAACAATCATCTAGTAAACTTGGAATCCGGGTAAGGGTGTGAAATCTTATTATCTCATCAATGTATATCATTATGTATGATTATGTTGTTGTTGTTGTTGATTTTTATGAGTTTTTGTATAAACCACAAATGTAGAAAATGTTGTGAATGATGATCAAAACATGATTTTTGATGCATAAATGTGTTGTTGATGTTGTTTGAGGTTTGGATACTGATATGAATGTTATCAATTGGTATTTTTCTGAGTTTAGATGATAAATTTGGGTGTGGTTGGAGAGAAAAACGCAGAAAAAAGTTATGCAGGAAAATTCTGCATTTTTCCTGGCCATACGCGTATTGGGGCAGGCCATACGCGTATTGACTAGGGCAATACGCGTATGGGCATAGGTGATACGCGTATGGGCTTTGAAACGTGAAATTTGTGAAGGAAATGGGTTCTGCCCATACGCGTATGGGCATTGGTGATACGCGTATGGGAATGGCGAGGAATCAGGGTCGTACGCGTATGAGAATGGTGATACGCGTATGGTCAGGCCATGTGTAAAAATGGGATATTTCAAAATGTCGGTTTCGTTTTCTATCGTAACTTTTGTTCCGTTTATCCGATTTTTACATTCTTGGTATCGTTGTGAAGCTATTGAGTTGTACTTTCTTATTATGATGATTTGGAAATTGTTAGCGGATTAAATAAGTCGGAAAAGTCGAGAATAGTTGTATTTAGCGACTTTTACCATTTTGAATGTGTGTTTTGGATGTGAATCATACAATAGTGCATTGATGTGAATGTATATGGATTGTATGTGATTGTATGAGATGAATGCATGAATATATTGTGAATATGTATGCATTTCAAGAATGTCTTGAGTCATTTTGTATGTGAAGCATAATGATGTACATTCTTGTGTTGGGTGATTCTAATGAGAATCCGTTGTAACGTCGTGTGCCTATGTGAGGTGTGAACGATGATTACAAACGATTGTGTGCCTAGGTGAGGTGTGAGCAATCGGATCGTGTGCCCATGTGGGGTGTGAGCGATCGGGTCGTGTGCCCGTGTGGGGTGTGAGCGATCCATAAACATTGTGTGCCTATGTGAGGTGTGAGCAATGGGTGAACATCGTAGGCCCGACGGGGAGTTACATTGGTAACGAGCGATGGTTCCAATAAGTTCCTGAGTGAACTTGAGATGATTGAGTCGGTACCGCATTGCATTTGCATAGAGTCGTGAGTCGGTCTCTATGATTTGCATTTATCATCTTTATAATGGTGCATTGATGAATAAACATAAATGTGTATGTTTATGTGGAATGATAAGAATTATGAAAGTATGCATGAGGTATATGCTTGGTTTTGTATATATATACATTGTGATGTATATGAGTGAGTTGTGATGAATTATGGTGAGAATGTGGAATATGTGTATTTTTATGTTAAGATATAGAATTATATGCATTGTTATTATGATAATATTTCTCACCCTTCTGCTGTTTTATGATGCTCTATGAGGCATTACAGAGTAGGTATGCTGGTGGTCTTTTGTGAAGCGTGTCTTCATTCTTTTGGTCGGTCGGCTCTGATATGTAGCACCGGGTAGCTAGGATGGCTATGATTCTTTTGTGATACATTTGTATATGTATCTTGTTGATGAATGTTTATGTAAACATGAATTATGTTGGAATGTATCTTGTTGATGAATGTTTATGTAAACATGAATTATGTTGGTGGATAATACTTGATGATACATATATATATATGTATATATGTTGGTTGTTATTCAATGTTTTGATTTTCCGTTTTTATTCTAAATATTTAGGTGTTGGTGTAAAGACTAAGTTCCTCTGTTGTAAAGTTACCCCACTGTTGCATATCAATTGTTGAGCAGGTGTTGAATGTTTTAATTTCATGTATGATGTGACATACCTCTTTTATACTATGTTTATAATTATACTCTGACGAAATTTTTAATATGTGCCTAAATGATTATGTGATTATTTGGGGGTATAGAAAGGGGGTGTTACAATACACACTGACGTATGTGGACCACTGAACATACCAGCCAAAGGAGGTTTTCAATACTTCATCACATTTACCGATGATTTCAATAGATATGGTTATGTCTATTTAATGAAACACAAATCTGAATCCTTTGAAAAGTTCAAGGAATTTAAGAATGAAGTACAAAATCAACAAGGTAAGAATATTAAAACTCTTCGATCAAATCGAGGCGGTGAATATTTAAGCCTAGAGTTTGATGACCATCTAAAAGAGTGTGGGATTCTATCCCAACTCACTCCTCCTAGAACACCACAATGGAATGGTGTATCTGAGAGAAGAAATCGAACCTTGTTAGACATGGTCCGATCCATGATGAGTCATGTCGATCTTCCAAACTACTTTTGGGGACATGCACTACTGACAACAGCTTACGCACTTAACCGTGTTCCATCCAAAAAGGTTGAAAAGACACCATATGAAATATGGATTGGTAAGAAACCACATATGTCTTACATGAAGATTTGGGGTTGTGAAGTTTATGTAAAACGACAAATTTCAACTAAGCTTGAGCCAAAATCTGACAAATGCTTATTTGTGGGGTATCCTAAAAAAACAAGAGGGTATTACTTCTACAATCCTTCTGAGGGCAAAGTGTTTGTCGCTCGAATTGAAGTTTTCTTGGAAAGGGACTTTATTTCTAAAGGAATCAGTGGGAGGAAAGTAGAGCTTGAAGAAATTCAAGAATCACAAAGCATTGATACACCTATGGAGGAATTAAAGCAGGATACGTCATCAACCAGAGAGATATGGATATCTCATAAATGATCAAGATGAAGTATTACTCATGGATCAAGATGAGCCTGTAACCTATCAAGAGGCCATAATTGGTCCTGAGTCTGAGAAGTGGCTAGAAGCCATGAAATCTGAAATGGATTCCATGTACATAAACCAGGTTTGGACCTTGGTAGAGCCTCCTGTAGGAATTAATCCTATAGGATGCAAGTGGGTCTTCAAAAAGAAGACTGACATGGATGGTAAGGTACATACCTATAAGACAAAACTGGTTGTTAAAGGTTATAAACAAATTCATGGTGTAGACTATGATGAAACCTTTTCACCAGTTACAATGCTTAAATATGTTCGGATTTTACTTGCTATCGCTGCATATCATGATTATGAAATATGACAGATGGATGTCAAGACTGCTTTCCTTAATGGGAATCTTCTTGAGGATGTGTACATGACACAACCTGAAGGATTTGACATACCCGAAGAAGCCCAAAAGATATGCAAGTTACAGCGATCAATCTACGGATTAAAGCAAGCTTCCAGAAGCTGGAGTCTTCGTTTTGATGAAACTGTAAAACAATATGGATTCATAAAGAATGAAGATGAGCCTTGTGTCTACAAGAAGGTTAGTGGGAGCATAATCGTTTTCCTGGTATTATATGTAAATGACATATTAATTATTGGAAACGATGTCCCTACCTTGTAACAAGTGAAAACTTGGTTAGGGAAATGCTTTTCTATGAAGGACCTTGGTTAAGCAGCCTATATATTAGGAATCAGGATCTATAGAGATAGATAACAAAAACTGCTTGGCCTAAGTCAGAGTAGGTACCAATCTGATCCTGGTGATGCTCACTGGGTAGCTGTCAAGAATATCCTTAATTACTTGAGAAGGACTAAGGACTCATTCTTGATATATGGAGGTCAGGAAGACCTCGCAGTAATTGGTTACACCGATGCTAGCTTCCAGACAGATAAGGATGACTTTAGATCGCAATCTGGTTATGTGTTCTACCTAAATGGTGGCGCTGTGAGCTGGAAAAGTTCAAAGCAAGAAACAGTTGCTGACTCTACAACCGAGGCCGAGTATATTGCTGCCTCAAATGCAGTGAAGGAAGCTGTTTGGATCAAGAAGTTCATTAGTGAACTTGGTATAATCCCTAGCATTGTGGACCCCATTGATCTCTATTGTGATAACAATGGTGCTATCGCACAAGCTAAGGAGCCTAGATCTCACCAACGATCCAACACACACACTTAGGCGTTATCATCTCATTCGGGAGATAATAGATCGTGGAGATGTGAAGATATGCAGAGTACCTACACTTGACAATATTGCTGACCCACTAACAAAACCTCTTGCGCAGCTAAAGCATGATGGTCATACTAGATCTATGGGTATTAGGGGTATGCTTGATTAGCTCTAGTACTAGTGGGAGATTGTTGGTGTAAGCCCTAGAGGCCAATACTTTTGGTACTTGTATCAAATTATTTATTAATAATAAAAGGCATTTCTTTATTTTGTTTGTTTTTTCAAAATGATAATGTCTCTATAATAGCTAGCTCGTTTACTGAAACATTAAGTATGACTTAATCATGAGATTCCATTAAACATAAGGACACTATTCTTAAAGCATCCATAGTCCAGCTTTAATGTGAAATGGGATAGCCTTAAAGCATTAAGACTATTATGTAGATAGACTGATGATCACATCTCATGGATCATGGATAAGGAGTTATCAAGTCTTGTCATAGGTATGAATATTAGGAGTAATATTTATACTGGATTGACCCACTATGAGAGTACTACATAGAATGTTATGCAAAGTGTCATAAGTTACTCTCATGGTGATAGTGGTGTATACCACCCTTCGACCTGAAACTACTATGTACCCTAGATGTAGAGTCAAGTACTATATTGTTGATCAAACATTGTCCATAACTAGATGATCATAAAGATAGTTGATGGGTACTTCACAAAGCATGCTGAGGGACATGAGTAGCCTAGATGGAATTTGCCCATCCAGCATAACAGGATAAATGTCTAAGGGCCCAATATTGAACTCGACAAGGATGACACGGTATGTGCCTTGTGTTCAATATAGACATAGGGGCAGAAGGGTAATTGTACACACAAGTACTACACAAAAGGTTTTGTCAGATCACATGACAATTTTGTGACTTGTAGCAGTGATGTGTTGCTAGATACTGCTCACTATTTATTATGTTAAATACATGATTTAATATAATTGCCAACGTCGCGAAATCCTAAAGGGTCATACACATAAGGACAGTTGGAGAAGAGATAGAGTAAATAAGGAACACCGTAAGGTACGGTGCACTTGAATGGAATACGGAATATGGTAAGGTACCATGTAATATAATAATAGTTATTATTAATTTTATAATAGTTATAAAATATAATAATAATAAAATTATATTTATTATAATAACAGTTATTATAATAATATAATAATATTATTATTGAGTTGGGCTTTTTAGCTTGTAGCCCACACAAGTAGTTCTATAAATAGAACCCTTGTGCAGAAGCTCAAAGTTAGTTGTTGTTGAAACCCTGGTCGTATTCTATTTTTCCTATCCCTCACTCAAAACCTTCAATCGTAATCAGCTAGCACTGTGACTGAAGGAAGTTGTTCGTGTGGATTGAGTAGAGGCGTTGTTCATCGTACAACGCTCGTGATCATCCATAGATTTGGAATCAAAGGTTTCATCGCCACAAGAGGTAACCTTTCTATCACAGATCATGATCTTTCGTAAGGATCTCTAAAAGGAAATTTTTTTTTCCGCTGCGTTTAGATCGCAAATTTCCCTTTCATGCGCGAATCTTCTCTGAGTGTTCCAACTCGGAATTTCTGAAAGGAGGCGTCCGTTTTCCGAAGCCGACTCCCCCCAAATCAAACACGGACAAGTCCAAGTACTGCAGGTTCCACCGGAGCCACGGACATGTCACAGAAGATTGCATCCATCTCAAGGATGCAATTGAGATCCTGATTAAAGAAGGACATTTGAAGAAGTACATCCAGGAGAATGATGATCCTCGTCCCAGTGCCCAGGAATCCCAAAACGTCTAGGAGACAACACCTCCTCCCGACGAGACATTGAGGGCCAGGAAGCAGTTCGCAACATGTGAGAGAACTTCCCCCACGAGGACCCCATCACTGCCCGTAGCACCTGGGAAGGCTTCCCCAAGACAACGGTCATCTCCGGGGGTGGTTACGAGAAGTTGTCCGTCGGGTCGATCAAGCTGAAATTCGACGAAATAGAATCCGCAACATCAGCGAAGACCACCACTCTCGAGAAGGGGCAAGGGAACTCAAACCCTATCATCTTCTACCTCGAATAGCTCCCTGGCGGAGCACCCAACGCCACTATCCCCCTCCTGGTCAGGGGACAGATGGCGAATTTTGACGTTCGAAGGATCCTTGTCGACTAGGGCAGTTCGGTCGACGTCATGTACGCTCATCTGTTCGGGACTCTCCAGCTCGACGAGATACATCTGACCCCGTACATCGGTTCAGATCTGTAGGGGTTCAACGGCACCACCACCAAACCATGGGGCTACGTTGAGCTGATGGTCATATTCGGAGCCGAAGACACTGCCCGACAAGTGAAGACCCGCTTCCTGGTGGTCGAATGTCCATCCCTCTACAACTGCATCCTCGAGAGGACCACCCTGGCCGAACTTACAGCGGTACCATCAACGGTCCACCTCAAGATGAAGTACTACATGGCCAGGGGACAGGTAGTTACGATGCACGGGGACATAGACGCGGCCAGGACGTGCTTCGACGCTGCCATCAAAGGCATGAGTTCCATCGACACCAAGCACAAGACCAGAGCAAAGTCATTCCCAGACACCGCACAAAGGCCTCTCCCGCGCGTCAGCACGGTCGACCTCGACAGCAGGTTCCCGGGTGAACCCGAGGAAGACGGGGCAGAAGACCCCGACCTCCAGGGGGAAAACAACGGGCAGCCTCTCCACCCAACGCGCCCTATCCCAGACGGAGACTTTGAGCTCGTGGCTCTCTGGGACGATCCAGACCGTAACGTGAAGATTGGCACCGGGATCCCCGACCTGACGAAGGAGCAGCTGAAGGTATGTCTCCGAGAGAACGCTGATTTATTCGCATGGAGCGCCTCCGAGATGCCTGGCCTTGACCCCGAGGTGGCTTGCCATCAGCTCGCAGTAGATCCGGCCGCTAGGGCCATAGCTCAACATAGGCGTAAGCAGTCTCCCGAAAAAGCGGAGGCTGCTAAAAAAGCTGTAAGAGACCTCCTAGAGACGAATTTTATTTTGGAGGCCAGGTACACAACATGGCTGTCCAACGTTGTACTCGTAAAAAAGAATAATGGAAAATGGAGGATGTGTGTTGACTATACTGATCTTAACCGGGCATGCCCGAAAGACTGTTATCCATTGCCAAACATCGACCAGCTAGTCGACAATTCTGCAGGTTACAAACTATTATCCTTCATGGACGCCTACTCAGGATACAACCAAATTCCCATGGATAAGGTCGACAAACAGCACACGGCTTTCATGACCGAGTCGGGCAATTCCTACTACAACATAATGCCCTTCGGCCTGAAGAACGCCGGTGCGACCTACCAACGGATGATGAACAAGGTTTTCCGGGCTGAAATCGGCGACATGCTCGTGGTCTATATGGACGACATGATCGTCAAATCCGCAGAAGAAATCGACCATGCCGCGCACCTCAAGAAGGTGTTCGACACGGCGAGGAGGTGCCACATGAGGTTCAACCCCGACAAGTGCACCTTCGGCGTTCGGGCAGGTAAGTTCCTCGACTTCTACCTCACAGAGCGAGGAATCGAAGCCAACCCCGACAAGTGTAGGGCTTTCTCCGAGATCCCTACTCCGGACTCGAAGAAGTCAATACAATCATTGAACGGGATGCTCACGGCCGTCTCCCGTTTCATCGCCAAGTCTGCGCAATACGCACTCCCATTTTTCAAACTTCTTCGACAAAAAGCGACGTTTGAATGGAGCGAAGAATGCGAGCAGGCACTCTTCCACCTAAAACAAGTCCTATCGCAACCCCGGTCCACTCACGGCCTGAGAGCGGGGAGACACTTTTCTTGTATCTCGCGATCACGAGTGAAGCGGTCAGCACCGTCCTCATTCGGGAAACCCCGGACAGGCAGAAACCGATTTACTTCACGAGCAAAGCTGTAACGCCCCGATTTGTTTAATTGTATTTATTTATTTCATTTATGTGAATTTTGTGAAATGTGTGGATTTATTGTATTTTACATGCTAATTGAGCTAATTGGTTAATTTCTCTGATAGATAAAACATTTGTAATAAATTATTATTTCTTTTCAACTTTTATTTCCCGAAATATATTTCATCGGTATGATTATGTTTTATAGCCTTTTGAGAGCGTTTGCGGGGTATTTGAGAGTAGGGGCATTTTAGTCATTTTATATTATATTTTTATGACTTGGAAAGAAAAAGAAATAGAAATAGAAAGGAGAGAAAAATAGAGAGAAAGAAATAGGAAGAGGAAAAAGAGAATAAGGGAAAAGAAGAGAAGAGAAAAAGAGAGGAATTGGGAGAAAAGCTTGGAAATCATCAAAACAACTTCTAGAATCGATTTAATCGGGTAAGGGTGTGAAATTCAATTATCCTATACATGTGTATGATTATGTATGTGTTTGTTTGTTGTTTTGTTGGATTGTATGAGAAATATAACAAAACCCATTTTGTGTAGAAAGTGTTAGAATTCGATTTAATCGTGTCGGAAATGATGTTTTCTGGTTTCTTGTTGTTGATATATGATAGATATATGTTGTTGTACATCAAATTGGTATTTTTCTGAGTTTGGATGATGATTTGGAGGGTTTTGGGTGTGAAAATTCGTAACAGCAACGCAGCAGGAAAAATTCTGGATTTCGTTGCCCATACGCGTATGGGACAGGGCAATACGCGTATGGGGTAGGGCAATACGTGTATTGGTTAGGGCAATACGCGTATGGCAATGAAGGAAAGTAGGCAATACGCGTATGGGGCTGGGCAATACACGTATGGCTGAGGGCAATACGCGTATGGCCAGCAAGGGTGTAGAATGTGTTTTTTTCGCGATGTCTTTTCTTGTTTAGTCCGTAACTTTTGATCCGCTTATCCGTTTTGAACGTTTTTTATTTCGTTGGAAAGCTAATGAAATGTTATTTCTTATTATGATAATTTGGAAATTGTTAGCCGATTAAATTATGTCGGGAATTTGGAATAGTGTCGGTTTGTCGACTTTTACCGTATTAATTAAGTGTAATTGATGTGTATCATGTAATGTGCTTTTAATATGGATATCGTATGACTTGTGTGATGTTATATGATGTGAATGCATGTGATGGCATGTTGTGGTGATGAATTGTGGCCGAAAGGAAAATAAATGCAATGTGTTGTATTTGGTTATATATGCATGTTTATGGTTGCATATATGTGTGAACATGCATTGGATGTCATGAGTCATTGTATGCCAAGCATCATGATATGCATCTTGTTCAATCGTGTGCTCTTGTGTGGTGTGAGTGATCGGATGTGTGCTTGTGCGGGGTGTGAGCGATCCATAAACGTCGTGTGCCCGTGTGGGGTGTGAGCGACAGTTGGTTCCAGAGGGAATCTGCTATAACGTCGTGTGCTCGTGTGGGGTGTGAGCGATGATTATAGACGATCGTGTGCCCATGTGGGGTGTGAGCGATCGGGTCGTGTGCCCGTGTGGGGTGTGAGCGATCCATAAACGTCGTGTGCCCGTGTGGGGTGTGAGCGACAGTTGGTTCCAGAGGGAATCCGCTATAACGTTGTGTGCCCGTGTGGGGTGTGAGCGATGATTATAGACGATCGTGTGCCCATGTGGGGTGTGAGCGATCGGGTCGTGTGCCCGTGTGGGGTGTGAGTGATCCCTAAACACTGTGTGCCCATGTGGGGTGTGAGCGGTGGGGAACATCGTAGGCCCGACGGGGAGTTACAGTGATGTAACGAGCGATGGTTCCAGCAGAGTTCCTGACTGAACTAGTGTTGAGGAATGATGGAGTCGGTACCCGCATATGCATTTGCATAGAGTCGTTGTGTCGGCCTCTTTGCATCTGCATGAATTATGATTGCATTGTTTATATGTGGAAAGTCATGATTTAATTGATTATGTGTGAGACATTGTGATATGCATTTGTGATAAATGTATCGTGCATGATTAATATGCAAGGGGGAAATGGAGTAATTATGTGTTTGAGCTTGTGATAGCATTTGCGAATTGATGTGCATTCGGGTTAAATGCATTGAATTATGAATGATATGTTTTGGGTATAAACATATGCATTATGTGTGAATATGTGATTATGCGAATATAATCTATATATGCTTTATGCATTGGCATGTGATAATTGTGGTGAGAATACTTGATATGTGTATTTTTATGTCGATATATATAATTATATGCATTTATACTATAATTGTGTTTCTCACCCTTCTGCTGTTTTAAAATGCTCTATGAGGCATTGCAGATTAGATGCTGGAGGTCTTTTGTGAAGTTTATATCTTCATTCTTTTGTCGGTCGGCTCTGAAATGTAACACCGGGTAGTTGGGAGATCGATACCAAAAGGAAAATAAATGCAATGTGTTGTATTTGGTTATATATGCATATTTATGGTTGCATATATGTGTGAAGATGCATTGGATGTCATGAGTCATTGTATGCCAAGCATCATGATATGCATCTTGTGCGATCGTGTGCCCTTGTGGGGTGTGAGCGATCAGATCGTGTGCCCGTGTGGGGTGTGAGCGATCCATAAACGTCGTGTACCCGTGTGGGGTGTGAGCGACAGTTGGTTCCAGAGGGAATCTGCTATAACGTCGTGTGCCCGTGTGGGGTGTGAGCGATGATTATAGACGTTCGTGTGCCCATGTGGGGTGTGAGCAATCGGGTCGTGTGCCCGTGTGGGGTGTGAGCGATTCATAAACGTCGTGTGCCCGTGTGGGGTGTGAGCGACAGATGGTTCCAGATGGAATCCGCTATAACGTCGTGTGCCCGTGTGGGGTGTGAGCGATGATTATAGACGATCGTATGCCCATGTGGGGTGTGAGCGATCGGGTCGTGTGCCCGTGTGGGGTGTGAGCGATCCATAAACATTGTGTGCCCATGTGGGGTGTGAGCGGTGGGGAACATCGTAGGCCCGACAGGGAGTTAAAGTGATGTAACGAGCGATGGTTCCAGCTGAGTTCCTGAGTGAACTAGTGTTGAGGAATGATGGAGTCGGTACCCGCATATGCATTTGCATAGAGTCGTTGTGTCTGCCTCTTTGCATCTGCATGAATTATGATTGCATTGTTTATATGTGGAAAGTCATGATTTAATTGATTATGTGTGAAACATTGTGATATGCATTTGTGATAAATGTATCGTGCATGATTAATTTGCAAGGGGGAAATGGAGTAATTATGTGTTTGAGCTTGTGATAGCATTTGCGAATTGATGTGCATTCGGGTTAAATGCATTGAATTATGAATGATATGTTTTGGGTATAAACATATGCATTATGTGTGAATATGTGATTATGCGAATATAATCTATATATGCTTTATGCGTTGGCATGTGATAATTGTGGTGAGAATACTTGATATGTGTATTTTTATGTCGATATATATAATTATATGCATTTATATTATAATTGTGTTTCTCACCCTTCTGCTGTTTTTTAATGCTCTATGAGGCATTGCAGATTAGATGCTGGAGGTCTTTTGTGAAGTTTATATCTTCATTCTTTTGTCGGTCGGCTCTGATATGTAACACCGGGTAGTCGGGAGATCGATTAGGATTATTTTGTGTTGTGGTGTATATGCATCTTTATCTTTTGGAGTTGTATATATACATGATTCTGTTGATAACAGATAAACCTTTATGTGATATATGTATATATGATATTCAGTTTTAGATTTTCCGCTTTTATTCTAAAAAACTGAATTGTGGGTGTAAGGAACCGAGTTCCTCTGTGGATTGCTACCCCACTGTTGCATATCTTTATGAGCAGGTGTTGTATGGTTTGTTTCAATAGAATGTGATTCTCCCTGTCTATGCCATGATAATTTGAATATACTCTGATGAAATTTTGAATTTTCTTTTACTGCTTTATGTAATTGGGGCTTTAGATTGGGGGTGTTACATTAGTGGTATCCGAGCAGGTCGGTCCGTCCGGCCAAGTTTTTGAGTCAGTTGGTGTGACAGTTGAATACTGTCGGTGTTGTTTGTTTATTAGTACGTGATATGTGTGTGGAACACTGTCAGTACTTTCTGGTTTTTCTAGTCCTTTGTCTGCAGGATTTAGATTGAGATAAGTGGGGGAGAAGCTGGTACTTCTCCATGTTGCTTCAGGTGTGGAGTGTTGGCTCAGTGGGTTATGAATTGCAAGATTGTAAGTGCTCTTTGGACAATTTGGTTCCCGGTTCCAGAAGGGATGCGGAGGCAAGGCTTATGTCAACTAAGGATTGGTGCCTTGAGTAGTTTTGTGCACAGGATGTGAGGAATGTTATTGTAATTTGGTAAAGACGGTTTATGCCCCATCATGATTGTCGGCTGTCTATTGACAAATTGAGGAACTGATCACCCTTAATCTCTTGTTTATAGCAGATGGGAATTATGTTGGATGGAATAGACGTGCCTTTCCGGCTTTGATAGTGTGTATAATGAATTGTTTGGAATTAAGAAAATGATTACGGATTGTTTGATGAGTCGATGAAGATTCTTATATCGGCAGATGAGACGGATTAGGGGTTTGTGTATGTGGGTTAAGTTGGAATGTCTCTGAGGGAGAATGTTTGGGTATTACTAAGGGTTGTTCTCAGAGAGTAGAGTGTGAACTTAAATTGGATGAAGGTGAATAGGCAAGGTTATATCTGCTAAGTGAGTAGGAAACTCTTTGGAGTTGAGACTAAGGTGTTTGTTATATTTGGGAGGCTAGTGTTCTGGAAATTGGCAGGAAAGTCACAATGTTAGGCCGTCAGTTGTGCATGGTTTTCAGATGCGTTTTGGATGGAACATTAAGGTGTTGTCTTAGAGAGCTCCAGTATGGTTAGTAACAAAAAGGAAGGATGATTGAATGGAATAACAAGTATGAGAGGTATGGTGGTATTGAGACTATGGGGAGCAAAACTTAGAGTTCTGGTGAAGTTCGGAGTCTTTGGAATTTTAGAGCATTAATGGAAATCTTGAGAAGACCTTAGGTGTGGATGTAATAATTGAGAGTTCCTTTTGATTAGTGGTTAATATATGTTGGGATTTATGGAATCTGGACTGTCGCGAGAGGGAATTGTGTATAGATTACTGACAGTTGAATAAGGTAACGATTGAGAATAATTGTCCACTTTCGGGAATAGATGATTGGAATGGTTTGGTTGGGCATACAAGGTGCAATGATGTTGTTCGGTCATAGTAATGCGTCTGTAATATTTGTGGAGTAGAGGAATCGTATCTTCTATATTTAATTGGATAAGTTCGTAGTGGCTTTGATTGAGGATATTCGGATTTGTTATAAACTTAGAGAAAGAACAGGTAGAGTGTTTGAGAATTGAATTACAAGTGTTGAAAGGAGACGAAGTTTTATGTGAAGTTATTCAAGTGAGGATTTTGGTTGAAAAGGTTAGTTTTCTTGGTTATGTTAATGGACCCATCGGAAGTAGATGCAGTTCTACAATGAGAGGTTCCGAAGTTGGTTAAGGAAATTAGAAATTTTTGGACTTTGGTTGGTTGTTACCGCTGGATATTGGGGACTTTGCTAAGTTCGTACTTCTGGTATCTCCGTTGACTTGCAAAAGGTAAGTCGTTTATTTGAGATGTTCATGGTGAGGAAAGTTTCAGAGAACTGATGTAGAAGTTGTCTACGGCTCCGGCCTTGATTCTGCGGGATCTTGATAAACCGTTTGTGAGGTGTTGTGATGTGTCCTTGACAAGTTTAGTCATTGTGTTAATGTAAGAGGGTAAAGTCGTGGCTTATGCTTTACGAAAATCGAGGATTTATGGAAGGTTGGAATTTGTGACGAGTTATGAATTTGGCTTGGATTATCCTTCAGAAAAAGCTAAGGTTGTGCCTGATGAGTTAAGTCAAAAGTTTTGATACATGGTTGTTTTGATGGTCAGAGAATTAAAAATTAGTTGAGCAGCTCCGAGACTTGTGTCTGGTGTGTGAGTTAACACAGGAGAGTGTGAAGTTGGAAATATTAAAGTGAACAGTGATTTTTGGTGAATATGAGGAAGAGTTAGACTTTGGATGTGAAGTTGACAGTTTTGATGGTTACGAGTAATCAGAGTGTGCAACGGAAGCGTGAGGTGGCATAATTCATATATGAGTGTGTGACTTGTAAGAGTTCGTAGGTTGAATGTTGGAAATATGTAAGAATGATGGAACCATTGGACATTTCAGAATGGAAGTGATAGGTGAAAGGTTTAGCTATTATTCGTGGGCTACTATGTAGAAGGATGTCTTGATTATATGGTCGAGTGCAGAATCGTAGGACTGTTGTAATTATGTGGTGTGTCAAGGATGTTGGTATTGTGGTTATGTAGGGGTTGTTGAAACGATGTTGGGTCGTGGAACTGGTGTTCTTGTTGTGTTTCGGTTCAAGAGTGAACCTGTGTGTGTTCGTAACTTGTGGATTCTTTGAGTCTTGAGTTGGTCGTCAAGTGCATTGTATGGGCTTTGCATCATGTCGTTGTAGTTGTCGTCGTTGTCATGTCGTTGTGGTAGCGGTTGTTAGCAAGGTGGGTTGTCAGTTTGTGTTATTCGTGGTGTGCCTTTGGTAGGCCTGTTAGTTTGTTAGTCGGATGCGTGAGTCGTATCCGGAGTGGTTCGTCTCAGTTATATTTTCGAGGACGAAAATGTCTAAGTGGGGGAGAGTTGTAACGCCCCGAATTGTTTAATTGTATTTATTTATTTCATTTATGTGAATTTTGTGAAATGTGTGGATTTATTGTATTTTACATGCTAATTGAGCTAATTGGTTAATTTCTCTGATAGATAAAATATTTGTAATAAATTATTATTTCTTTTCAACTTTTATTTCCTGAAATATATTTCATCGGTATGATTATGTTTTATAGCCTTTTGAGAGCGTTTGCGGGGTATTTGAGAGTAGGGGCATTTTAGTCATGTTATATTATATTTTTATGACTTGGAAAGAAAAAGAAATAGAAATAGAAAGGAGAGAAAAATAGAGAGAAAGAAATAGGAAGAGGAAAAAGAGAAGAAGGGAAAAGAAGAGAAGATAAAAAGAGAGGAATTGGGAGAAAAGCTTGGAAATCATCAAAACAACTTCTAGAATCGATTTAATCGGGTAAGGGTGTGAAATTCAATTATCCTATACATGTGTATGATTATGTATGTGTTTGTTTGTTGTTTTGTTGGATTGTATGAGAAATATAACAAAACCCATTTTGTGTAGAAAGTGTTAGAATTCGATTTAATCTTGTCGGAAATGATGTTTTCTGGTTTCTTGTTGTTGATACATGATAGATATATGTTGTTGAACATCAAATTGGTATTTTTCTGAGTTTGGATGATGATTTGGAGGGTTTTGGGTGTGAAAATTCGTAACAGCAATGCAGCAGGAAAAATTCTGGGTTTCGCTGCCCATACGCGTATGGGACAGGGCAATACGCGTATGGGGTAGGGCAATACGCGTATTGGTTAGGGCAATACGCGTATGGCAATGAAGAAAAATAGGCAATACGCGTATGGGGCTGGGCAATACACGTATGGCTGAGGGCAATACGCGTATGCCAGCAAGGGTGCAGAATGTGTTTTTTTCGCGATGTCTTTTCTTGTTTAGTCCGTAACTTTTGATCCGCTTATCCGTATTGAACGTTCTTTATATCGTTGCAAAGCTAATGAAATGTTATTTCTTATTATGATGATTTGGAAATTGTTAGCCGAATAAATTATGTCGGGAATTTGGAATAGTGTCGGTTTGTCGACTTTTACCGTATTAATTAAGTGTAATTGATGTGTATCATGTAATGTGCTTTTAATATGGATATCGTATGACTTGTGTGATGTTATATGATGTGAATGCATGTGATGGCATGTTATGGTGATGAATTGTGGCCGAAAGGCAAATAAATGCAATGTGTTGTATTTGGTTATATATGCATGTTTATGGTTGCATATATGTGTGAAGATGCATTGGATGTCATGAGTCATTGTATGCCAAGCATCATGATATGCATCTTGTGCGATCGTGTGCCCTTGTGGGGTGTGAGCGATCGGATCGTGTGCCCGTGTGGGGTGTGAGCGATCCATAAATGTCGTGTGCCCGTGTGGGGTGTGAGCGACAGTTGGTTCCAGAGGGAATCTGCTATAACGTCGTGTGCCCGTGTGGGGTGTGAGCGATGATTATAGTCGATCGTGTGCCTATGTGGGGTGTGAGCGATCGGGTCGTGTGCCCGTGTGGGGTGTGAGCGATCCATAAACGTCGTGTACCCGTGTGGGGTGTGAACGACAGTTGGTTCCAGAGGGAATCCGCTATAACGTCGTGTGCCCGTGTGGGGTGTGAGCGATGATTATAGACGATCGTGTGCCCATGTGGGGTGTGAGCGATTGGGTCGTGTGCCCGTGTGGGGTGTGAGCGATCCATAAACACTGTGTGCCCATGTGGGGTGTGAGCGGTGGGGAACATCGTAGGCCCGACGGGGAGTTACAGTGATGTAACGAGCGATGGTTCCAGCAGAGTTCCTGAGTGAACTAGTGTTGAGGAATGATGGAGTCGGTACCGCATATGCATTTGCATAGAGTCGTTGTGTCGGCCTCTTTGCATCTGCATGAATTATGATTGCATTGTTTATATGTGGAAAGTCATGATTTAATTGATTATGTGTGAGACATTGTGATATGCATTTGTGATAAATGTATCGTGCATGATTAATATGCAAGGGGGAAATGGAGTAATTATGTGTTTGAGCTTGTGATAGCATTTGCGAATTGATGTGCATTCGGGTTAAATGCATTGAATTATGAATGATATGTTTTGGGTATAAACATATGCATTATGTGTGAATATGTGATTATGCGAATATAATCTATATATGCTTTATGCGTTGGCATGTGATAATTGTGGTGAGAATACTTGATATGTGTATTTTTATGTCGATATATATAATTATATGCATTTATATTATAATTGTGTTTCTCACCCTTCTGCTGTTTTATAATGCTCTATGAGGCATTGCAGATTAGATGCTGGAGGTCTTTTGTGAAGTTTATATCTTCATTCTTTTGTCGGTCGGCTCTGATATGTAACACCGGGTAGTCGGGAGATCGATTAGGATTATTTTGTGTTGTGGTGTATATGCATCTTTATCTTTTGGAGTTGTATATATACATGATTCTGTTGATAACAGATAAACCTTTATGTGATATATGTATATATGATATTCAGTTTTAGATTTTCCGCTTTTATTCTAAAAAACTGAATTGTGGGTGTAAGGAACTGAGTTCCTCTGTGGATTGCTACCCCACTGTTGCATATCTTTATAAGCAGGTGTTGTATGGTTTGTTTCAATAGAATGTGATTCTCCCTGTCTATGCCATGATAATTTGAATATACTCTGATGAAATTTTGAATTTTCTTTTACTGCTTTATGTAATTGGGGGTTTAGATTGGGGGTGTTACAAAAGCCCTCCAAGGCCCCGAGCTCAGGTATCAGCAGATAGAGAAAGTCGCCCTGGCCCTCGTCACCGCGGCCAGAAGGCTACGCCACTACTTCCTAGCCCACACTGTCGTCGTAAGGACCGAACAACCTGTAAGGCAACTCCTTGGGCGATCGGATATGGCGGGGAGGATGCTCAGGTGGTCGCTCAAACTCGCTGAGTTTGACATCCAATACGAGGAAAGGGAAGCCATGAAGGCTCAGGTATTGGCCGACTTTGTGGCGGAGATGACCGTCCCGGAACCTTCGACCAACGGATCCCAAAAATGGACGATCTATGTCGATGGAGCATCCAGCCCGAAGGGAAGCGGGGCGGGCATCATCCTCGAAAACGAGGAAGGCATCCTGATCGAGGTATCCCTCGAACTGTCCTTCCCGACGTCTAACAACCAAGCAGAGTACGAGGCTTTCCTCGTCGGGCTTCGGTTGGCCGAGGACCTCAGCGCCAAGGAAGTCAAAATCTTCACCGACTCCCAACTGTTGGCCTCACAAGTCCGAGGAGAGTACCCGGCCAAGAACGACAGCCTCATCGAATACTTGACCTTGGTGAAAGAAAAGATGAAAAAATTCACCTCAGCGGAAGTAACGCACATCCCTCACAAGCACAATACCCGAGCAGATGTCTTGTCCAAATTGGCGAGCACAAAGAAGAAAGGCGGGAACAAATCCGTCATACAGGAAGTACTTTCACGCCCGAGCATAGACAAACCCGTTCCAGCGACAGACGTGAATGCCATTGGGGACAGCAATTGCTGGACGACCCCGGTATACGAGTACCTCAAGACGGGCAGACTGCCCGAAGATCCCAAGGAAGCGGGGATGGTGAAGCGGCGGGCATACTCATATGCGATAGTCGAGGACAAGCTATACCAGCGAGGGTTTTCTATTCCCCTCCTCAGATGTGTCGAGGAGACCAAGGTCCCTGGCATACTCCAGGAAATCCATGAGGGAATCAATGCACAACACCTCGGTGGACGATCGTTAGCCCGTAAAGCACTTCGGGCAGGGTATTACTGGCCCACCATGCAACAAGACGCCAAGGAACACGTCAAGAAGTGCGAGATATGCTAGCGACACGGGGACATGTACCTCGCTCCTCCTAACGAGCTCAAAACACTGTCCTCCCCGTGGTCATTTGCATGGTGGGGGATGGATATCCTCGGACCTTTCGTTGTGGGATCGTATCAAAACAAATACCTCATTGTCGGGGTGGATTATTTTACAAAGTGGATCGAGGCGGAAGCGTTGGCCAAAACCACGGTCTTCAACATACTACGTTTCTACAAGACGAACATCCTCGCCCGATTCGGCGTGCCCCAAGCTATTGTCACCGACAACGGAACACAGTTCACCGACAGGAACTTCCAAGACCTCGTCACCAAACTGGGCACAAAGCAGCACTTCACGTTGGTCGAGCACCCTCAAACGAACGGGCAAGCCGAAGCGACGAACAAAGTAATCCTCTGAGGATTGAAACGTCGTTTAGGAAACGCCAAACAACGGTGGGTCGAGGAGCTACACAGCATACTCTGGGCCTACCGAACAACCCCACATTCCACGACCAGAGAGACCCCTTTTCGTCTGACCTATGGAACGGAAGCGGTGATCCCCGTGGAGATCATGGAACCCTCGAGGAGGACGGAAGCCCCCCTCGACGGAGACGCGAACAACGAAGCCCTGAGGGAAGAACTCGATTTTGTCGAGGAGACACGTTCGGGCGCTTCTCTCCGAGAAGCTTCACTTAAACAGAAAATAACATTACGTTATAACGACAAAGTTATCAAACGTGATTTTCAGAACTGGGAGGGCCCGTACCGCGTCCGCGCGAAAACGAGGACAGGAGCCTACTTCCTCGAAAATCTGCACGGGGAAGAACTTGCTCGACCATGGAACGCTGAGAAGCTCAAACTGTACTACAGTTAAACACTGCCCGTGACACACTAGCATCGCGATTACGGGGATGCACTAGGGTACGACCGCGACACCCCTATACAGAACACGATGAACAAAGGCCGCGTTGTGTGTGCGCAAGGACTTTTGATCCGACGAGGACACCTCGATCGAGCTCCGCCGTCGATGTGCCAATCAGGTAGAACACCCAGCTCGTGATGGGAAGTTCACGCCACGAAGCTAAGACCTCGACCGAGCTCTTAAGCCTCGTTGAAGGTCGGAATATGCCTCCGACAACCCGGCCAGCTCTCCACGCGGTCGGGGACTATCGAAGTCGAGCAAACTCCCAAAATCTCTATTACTTAGACAAAAACAAACAAAGTATCGAAATCTTTAGACAAAAACAAACAAAGTATAGCAAATGCAATAACATCACACACAATCGAAAACATACAAACATCACACGAGCAAATAAACAAAAATGAATTGAAGCGGGCAGAAGCCCATTGTACAGGTATTACAAACAAGTGAGTATCAAAAAGCCCATGGCACGCAGGCCGGGCATAGGCATCGAAAAATAAAATGGCTCGCAGGCTAAACAGAACGAGGAAGGAAAGGCCTACTCGGCGACGGTCCCCTCGGGCTATTCGTGTTCGACAACCTCGTCCTCTTGCATCGGCTGCACGATCTGTCCGTCGACCACCTCGTTGTCGGGGTCAGTCCCTTCGGTTATGAGGTCGGGGTTGAGAACCTGAAGCTGCTGAACAGCGTTCCTGAAACCTATGTTAGCCGCCACGAGGTTGTCTTGCTCGGCTTCCCTTAGCTTCGCTATCAGCGCTGGCCGCGAAGTCAGCAACCTGTCTTCCTAGGTTTCCTCATCAGCCGGGCGGAAAGCCTCCTCCAGCTCGGCGTTCCTTGCCAAGAGACGATCCCTCTCCTCCTAGGCCAGGCGAGCAGCCTCTTCCAGCTTGGCGTCCCTTGCCAAGAGACGTTTCCGCTCCTCCTCAGCATTCTTCAACCTCTCCTCCAACTTCCCTTGAAGCTCGAACTGGGCCTGGTTCTGGCTTTTGCAGTTAGCTAACTCCTTGCCCACCTTCTCCATTTCGGCTGAGATGGACCTGAAACTCTCTCGAAACCTGTTCAGCTCGTCTTCGGGGCACGCCTCGTCGTTCAGAACCATGGCAGCAGCACAAACCCGCATCACCGTGGACACATCCTCCACTAGCGCCTTTCTCCGAGAAACCCTGTCGACGCCTAAGATGGCCTGAGCTTCGGGGGCACCCACGCATAGGGAATTATTCCCCATGAAGAAGTCCGGCCTCGAGTGACAAGGGGGGAGCACAAATTTCACAGCAGGGGGACTTTCGTTCTCGGTGAGGTCGGCATCAACATAATCCGCAAGTCGTTGCCTCTTCGGAGAGTGCTGAGTGCTGGGGGAGTCGCTGTCCTGGGGAGAACCAGAAGAACCCCCGGATGCCGGAGTGGGAACGGGGACCTGCAATCGGAGCTGCTCGATGCGGCCTTTGCCACCCTTCTTCGATATGCGAGCAGCTTTCAGCTTCTTGATACACTCCTCAGCATCCGACATCTTGCCTGCAAAAAGAAAATAAATACGTCAGTAAACCAGAGACCAAGACGCGAAGAAAAAATTGAGTCGAAGAGGATTTAACCACCTAACAGCTCGAGGGCATCCTATCAGAAAGCGTCTCGAGGAGGGCCCTCGTGTTGATTAAACGGCGCTTCGTTAACACCTGCCCGTCGCCTCCCCGGACAGGTTCCCCGTCCATCGTCACGATCTTGGCTTTGTAGTTGTCCATCCCCTTTTTAAAATGTTCTTCTGTCCAGAACAAGGGGAATCTCGGTTCGAGGACTTCCTCCGTCTGCCCGCCCACTTCGCGGGAAACACGACGATACACCGAATTCACAGCTTCGAGTGTGACCGACCTGACGATGTAATACCAGTACTTGAAGTCCCGAACAGAGTCTAGGTAGGTGTGGAAAAGGCTGCTCGTCTGTTTAAAAGACACCCAGCCGTGTCTGTCGTCGGAGGCCTGTCTCTGAAGGTGGAAGATGCGAAAGAAAAGAGGCACGGTTGCCTCGATCCGAAGATATTTACAGACGAGCTCGAAGGCTCGGATAAAAGCGAGGGAATTAGGGTGAAGTTGCGAAGGCGCCAAGCGCAGCCAGAAGAACACTGCTTGTTGGAAGTCCGTGAAGGGCAAACGCCACCCCGCCTCGTCGAACATGAACTCGTAAAGAGGGAACCTCATCCCTCGGTAGGTCGAGCATATACGATGATGTGCTTGGGGACGGAACACCCTCCACGACTCCGACGAACCCACCAGTCGGTGCTCGACAGTACAAAAAATATCGTCCTCGTCCCTGTTGACGAACTGGGAAGCCATATTTAGCGGTTCCTCACTAACCCACTCTGCAAGGGGACGTTCATCGACACTAGTGATTGGCGCCATTGGAGAGTCGGGCTGGTCGTCGACGTCCAACGATCCCACGGCCACAGAAACGGACAAAGCTTCCATATACCTGAAAAGAAGAAGGAAACGGTGAATTCAGTGATCCATATCAAATTCACCCCTCCACCGCTGTTCAAGTGAAAGGGCGAAGAGGGAACGTTGGGGTCTCGAGGCTTTCGCGCTAGCCCACGTCCCCGCGGCAACCGACGAGCCTCCCCGTGACCATCCTCAGGTCACCAACATGCCGTGTTGGGAGGATTCCCTCACACAGAAGAAATATTGGCGAAGACCCCAAGAGTTTCATCTCGTGTCCTCAGGACATTCTTCGTGTCCCCGAGTTATTCATCCCTTCTCCCCGCGATATGCAACAAGAAACTAAGAAATCCCTCCGTTTTTGCTGGAGATTTCGTGATTTTCATGAAGAACTTCATCAGTTCACCATAAAACCACCCTATAAATGCAAACGAAAGGAGAAAAAAGAGAGAAACTTACTTGAAAAACACTTCCGGTAGGGTTCCGGCACGACAGTTGGTGGCGGCGTACGGCGGCGAAGTAGAGAAGGAAGAGAGAGAGGGAGTCTGATCGAAGGGGGAGCAAAAGTGCAAATGAGACGAGATGACCCCTATTTATAAGGGCCTCACGGGATTCGAGGACTTCCTAGGCAATCGATTACGCTACCCTAGCGTAGCCTCCCTAAGGAATGATGAGGTGTGACACGTGGCACACACTTTCCCACGCGTGTCTTTTCATTCCCCAATACGCGTCCTTCCATTCGCCTCGCTTCAGACTTCTCATATCCCCGTGACGTCACTCATCCGCGGCCAATCCAGCCCGAGCAAATCGCACTACGCCAAAAATGACTTTTACTAGCGCACCTTAGACAACGCTTTTATGTAAAAGCGCTGGTATAAGTTAAATAAAAAATAAAACACGGAAACTGTATACGAAAAAGAGTAAAAAGCGTTGCTAAAAGGCCTACCTTAGATATCGCTTTTTTAAAAGCGCTGGTAAAGGACCACATTAGCCAGCGCTTCTGAGAAGCTCTGCTAAAGGCCTATATTAGCCAGCGCTTTTCTCAAAAGTGCTTTCTAGAGTCATATAAATTTAAAAAAAAATAATCTCAAAAGCGCTGCTAAAGGCCCATATTAGCCAGCGCTTGTCAAAAGCGCTGCTAAAGGCCTATATTAGCCAGCGCTTTTCTAAAAAGCGTTGCCTAAGGTCTTATTAATTAAAATAAAAAACTGAATAGTATCAGTATTCTATTTTTCATATCTCTATATGCTTTCCCTCTCTGCTGCGAACTGCGAACGATGAGAACGAACGAAGAACAACTCATGCCACCGTTGTCCACCGTCCTCCACCGTCTCGGTTACAGTCTCGTCGTCGTCCTTCCTCCATAGTCCTCCACCGTCCTCCACCGTACTCCACCGTTCTCCACCGTTTCGGTAAGATTTCTTCTTTTCTGTTATGGTTAACGTTAGAGATGGTTAGGGTCATAACAAGACTCCATTACTTTAATCATTACCAGTTTTTTCTCAGTCATCCAACAACTGTTCCATGGATTTGTAAGGTCCATTTTCTGATATGAACATTTCTGCATTTAGGGTTCTTCTTTGAGGAATCTGATTGATGTAAACCATACTGTCTCTTTTATAAACAACTATGCCTTGATTAACCAAAAAAAATTAAATCAAGATATAGAGTGGGGTATAGGTACTAAGTGTTTTGTTGTTCTCTTATGGATATTAATATCTTGGTTTTATGCTATTAAATTCAAAACTATACAATTATAAACAATTCAATTTTGGAATTCTTCAATGGCTTATTCCTGCTTTAATCTCTCTTGTGTTACTAACATCTTCATGGTTTTAGTTTTGAAGTTGATAATGATTGCTGTTGAAATACAACTAGAGTTCGGGTTTTGTGTTATCGTTCCACAGAGATTGTTCGTGATATTACCGCCGTTCTACAGTCGTAACGTTTTAAACTTTAAAGTAACGAGGGGTTTTAGGTTGTTTTCGTAGCGTTTGCATTCAAATTTAATTAAAAACGGTAAAGAGATTGTTTTAACGGTTTATAAAAGCATGTCAAGAATAGGGTTCGACAAACCACTTTGCACGTATATAATCGATAAGCTAATGAACTCGGTTAAATGATAAATACAATCACATATCCCCCCAATATGTTTATCTCTAACACATATTGTGAGTTTTGCCATTTTGATCCTTTGTTGATTTCTCACACAAACTATCAAAATGACAACATTAAAGTTCAATATTTGGTGAACATCAACACACATTACTATCTCTAGCTAATGGACATTGATGGATGAAAAACCTAGGTAAAGAGTAGGAACACATTTCTCAATCATGATCCAACATAAAGAATAAGCAAAATAAGCAAAGTTTTTCATCATACATTCATCATCCAAGAGTTCATAACCTAGAATCAATCCATATACATACAAATGAGAGGTTTACCTACCATCTAACCTTGACATAAGAGAGAAATTAGCTACACATCTTCATGGTAGCTTGAGCAACAAGTAATGGACAAAGATTGAGCTACACATCTTCAAGAATCAAAGATTGAAGCATAAAAACTAAGAAAGCAAGAAAATGGGTTTTAATGGAGTTTTCTCTCCAAAATATCTAAGTTACAAAGTGAGATGATGAAAAGTAATAGGGTGTACTTCCAAAATGATACAAACATAAGCCTAAATAGAAGTTTAGCCCAGAAAGGAGTGCTGGGCGGTGAGAAATTGTGCTGGGCGAAGTCCACCTTTTAGCCCACGTGACAGCAACAGTGCCAAAATTGGCAAAGATATTTTACAAAAAGCGCCAGGCGAAAGGATGAGAGCGCCGGGCGATGCATAAAGTGCCGGGAGAAATCAGGAGGCGCAGCAATGTCAACTTTCTGGAACTTGGCTGGAAAATTGGAGAAAACATGGGATGAGGCATCGCCTGTGGAGCGTCGGGCGAAACTTCAAAAGCGTCGGGTGATACAAAATTGTGCCGGGTGAAATTAAAGAGGCGCAGCAATGTCAACTTCCTGTAACTTTGAAATAGAAAATGGTGATTGGGGTGCCCAACCGCCTCTGCCGCGCCAGGCGGTCAAGAGGCCTCAGAAACAAAACTTAAAATTTTCACCAATTCCAAATCCGGTCGAAACAATTCGCGATCAAAATACCAGAGTTTCTGCAAAAAGTAGCAAACACATCAAAGCACCATATTTTCACAAAAAAATGCAAGTCTTGCTTAAATAATAAGTCGTTTCCCGAGTAAAGCAATTAAAAGAGCTTAAAAGGTGTCAAAATAAACTATGAAAATAAACACATTTTCACACCTAACAACTCTCCCCAACTTGAATTTTTGTTTGTCCTCAAACAAAAGTAAGTGTTAATCAAACACAATCAAGATTTACAAACACCAAATTACCCGAAACCATAAATGGTTCAAACTCGAAAGATGCACGCGCAAAATTTTTCAAAATAAACTTAGGATCAAAACATGAATATGACTTCATCCTAATCATAAAATCATACAATGCAACACTAAGTATCCTCCAGTTCGAAACGAATCACCTAACATTATTCAAATGAGCCTAGCTCAATATATACAAAGGACAAAACAAACTCAAAGCAACAGTGCCACATCCAAAACAATTTATGCACTCATCTCACAATTAATCAAGCAAAAATGGAAACAATGATCACAAAAGGACTTTTATAGGTTGTAACTTGGTCGGGTTAAGAAATAAAGGACATATGTACACGGCCATTGAACACGAAAGGGGTATATTTTGTGAAGAGCATTTTCTGTTTTAAAACAAATCCTTCATGCTCAAACTTCCAAATTTTTCTCACAATGCATTCTCTTTCTCTTTCTTTTCAATTTTTCAATTTTTTTTTATAATATTTTTTTTATATCAATTTTTCTATTTCAATCTTTTGAGAATGCATTGCCCACAATTCCTTCTTCTCTTATCAAAATGAACCAATCTCCCCAACTTCAACAATATTATGTCTCAATTCAAAATGCTCATCCAAACGGTTAAAGTAAGGGTTCATCCTTCAAGAAAACAAAATTTTTCATTTTAGTCTTAAGAGAGGTATCAAATGTTCACACGCTCACAAGGTAATCTTGAAGTGAATTTTTGGAAAAGTGGTTCTACTCATAATACTCAAAAATTGCCTTGATCATTTCAAAGTTTCCATAATTCAAAACAAAAAGTAAGATTAAACATAAAAAGTTTGAGTAAGCAACAATTACTAAAATCCCTCATTAATTTTTGAACAATGGAGGGCACTCACATATATGGTTATGTCCTAATTGAATCACATCGAACAAGAGTTGACCAAACATTGCATTGACAAACTTTACAAAAAGTAAAAACTTCACATTCACACTATGATTCTACCACACAAAATTCCAAACTTTGGTTGTGCACACCATCAAGAATAATATCATCACCATCCATGTTGAAAGCCAACAAGGTATTCTTTTCTCTACCTTATGTTAACACACAAAATTTTCCGACATTTCAAGGACAACCATCATAAAAAAAACAGAATTTAACACTATATAAACATAATTTATACTAAACCAAATTTAACCAACTTAAAATATTATAATTATGGTGCTAACAACACCGAAAATGTACTCGCCAAAGCGATCCAAAAGTACATACTAAAAACTGAAACAAAAGTTCATACTAAAACTGAAAATAACTCCATAATTAATTGACAAGACAAACTTAAATTCCTTCCCTTTGAAGCCTAATTAATCAAATCATTGAGATCATCCTGCATCTCATCACCGCCATCATCATCATCATCATCGTCATCATCATCATTACCCTCAGCATCATCATTATCGTCCGCAACAACACCACCGGTGCTTGCCCCCTCCGAAAAGAATGGGCGTCTGTCCCCAAGCCAATTTGCATAAGCGTCGTACGCCTCCCTTGTAGGAAAAGGAAGGTACTCCGCCGGGTGCATCTGATAATGATATAACAGCTGCATACAATCAAAATTAAATTGGTTAGACATGTTTAGTGACTCACCCATGTCCCAAGTGTAGTTGAATGCCGCTTTCATATCGAAAACGGATGAGTCACTCGTATCCGCCTGGACACCTGAACTACTTCCCTTCTCTGCTGCTGCCTTCTTCTTCCTTTCCTCCTTTGGTTTACAAAATCGATCCAAATAATTGTCATCAACCAAAAACTTCAGTTTTTCGTTAATCACACCTGGAATGAAGATACCAGTTTGATAGATCAAAGATTGAACCAAACAAGGAAAAATAATAGGAGCATCATCATGAACTCCTGGCCTGCGGGTATTCTCAACAAAATTTTTCATTTCCCCAGCTATGACCTGGGCAACATCCACCTCTTTATCCATCATAATACAGTACATGAGGAGTGCTACATCAAGCGGGACAGAAGAACGGTGCTGTCGCGGCTTGACATTGTAGCACAGTAAAAGGAGGACGGCTTGTGCCTCCGGAGTCATGTACTTCCGACTATACTTAATCGGCTCCCCTTTAGCATTTCTGTCCACCTTGCACCCCGGTTTTATAAGCACACTACCAACAGCCATGTGATCATGCAATCCCGCTAATAGTTTCGCGTAATCGTCGGTTTGCAAGCTACCCAAAGAACTCGGCTTTCCCAAAATTTTGTTGATGGCATCACGGCTAAAGCTTATTTCCGTGCCCTAACGAAGGTTTTGAACCTGTAAAATTCGTCTTCGGGCTGAATCGCGTTTGCATAAAATTCTCTTACCAATTGATAGCAAACACGATCAGCAGGGTTCAACAAAATTCCCCACTTCTTCTTTTCAAAGATGGCTTGAATTCGCCGATAATCCCCCTCACGGTTTATAGCAAATTTCTTTTCAGAGAGCACAGTTCTGCCCTCTAGAGACTTGGTCCTTGACTCATGGTAAGCGGAGATAAATCGGGAGCTGTCGAATTCCATTGAAACATTGGATGTGGATGCTACACTTCTCTTCTTCGCTTTTCGCCGTTGAGGTCCAAAAGAAGCCATCTGCAACAAAAACAACAATAACAGCATGCAAAGACAAAAGAAACCATCAGCCCTGTTAGAAAACAAAAAAAAACTAGAACAGCAGCAAAGATCAGAACAGGACAAAATGCCCCTCAACTGCCGGGCGACGCACAGGCATTGCATCGCCCCTCAACCGTCGGGCGACATGCAGGCGACGCAGCGCCTCTCAATGGCCGGGCGACATCGCATAAACCAGAAAAAGTAAAACACTTCAGTAGCAGCAAGATGTTACAAAACCCACACCAGAAAAAAAATAAAACACTTCAACACTTACTCAAAACCCACACCAGAAAAAATTAAACAGAAATCATGGAAGAAAATCAGAACATGCAATTTGTTTCTCAATCAATTTGTTTCTCAATCAGAAAATGCAATGAGTTAGGGTTTGAGTAAGTCATCTTCAAAAACAAACAAACCAAAAGGTTTTTAATGACACAATGATGAAAAGAGCATGATTCAAAGTAAAACAATAACATGCATACCTTGAGTGCTGAGAAAAAGAAAACTGAGGTTGAGAATTCGTGAGAGCAGAGGGAGAGACAATTCGTGAGTTTTCCAAATGAGAGATAGAACCAACAAAACACTTTCCAAGGTTTTAAAGCAAAAAGGGGCCTAATGGTAAAAGCACCAATAAAACATAATTAAATTAAAAACCCTCAGAAAAATTCAAAAGAAAAACCATTTCATATTCCCCCTCATATTCTCACGCCTGGCGCTTTACACCAGAATTTTTTTTTCTGCTTTGGTGCAGCAGATCAGCAAATGCACCAAAGCTCAATCTTAATTTATGCAGAAAAATTCATACAACATCAAAAGGTAAAGCAACACTCAAAAACACTAAAACTCAAGAAATTGAAAGGAATACTTACAATGTTGGGGTGCCTCCCAACAAGCGCTTGTTTAACGTCGGATAAGCTCGACGGTCCAAGATGCTCAATTAAGAACATCAAGGAGAACAGAACTTGAAGCGCGATCGAAATTCTCTACAAGGTAAATTTTTAGACGCTGGCCGTTTACGGTCCAAGAGTCTTTCTTTTCTAAGTCTTCGATAACAACCTCTCCAAAGTTTTTCACTTCCTTCACACGAAAAGGCCCAGACCACTTGGATTTTAATTTTCCCGGAAAGAGTCTTAATCGAGAGTTAAACAATAACACCAATTGTCCAGCCTTGAAGTCCTTTTGCCAGAGCTTCTTGTCATGGTATTCTTTCACTTTTTCTTTGTACAACCAACTTGAGTGGTATGCGGCATTACGCATTTCTTCCAGCTCAAGAAGTTGCACTTTTCTTTTGGTACCACCCAAGTCCTTGTCAAAATTTAACATTTTCAAAGCCCACAAAGCCTTGTGCTCCAATTCAACCGGTAAATGGCAAGTTTTACCGTAAACCAATTGAAACAGAGTTAGACCGATTGGAGCTTTATAAGTAGTGCGATATGCCCATAAAGCCTTGTCCAATTTTTGCGACCAATCCTTTTTCGAACTTGACACTATTTTCTCTAGGATTCTTTTTACCTCATGGTTTGTTACCTCAGCTTGACCATTCGACTGCGGGTGGTAAGGGGTCGCCACCTTATGCGATACACCATAGTGTTTTAAGACATTTTCAAGAGGTGTATTACAAAAGTGTGACCCACCATCACTAATGAGCACCCGAGGAGTGCCAAAACGGGAAAATATGTATTTCTTTAAAAATTTTATCACCGTTTTGCCATCCGCCTTAGGTGAGGCAATCGCCTCAACCCACTTCGAAACATAGTCAACTGCTACCAACATGTATTCATTACCAAAAGATGGTGGAAATGGACCAACAAAATCGATGCCCCAACAATAAAAAATTTCTACCTCTTGTATGTTTTGGAGAGGCATTTCATCACGTTGTCCAATTCCACCCGTTCTTTGGCACATGTCACAACTTTTGGCATGGAGATGTGCGTCTTTAAAAAGAGAAAGCCAATAAAAGCCCGATTGAAGGACTTTAGTGGCCGTCCTCGCACCATTGAAATGGCCTCCATACGGCGAGTTATGACAATGCCAAAGAATGCTCTGAGCCTCATCGCTCGTGACACACCTTCTCAAGAGGTTGTCACTTCCCAACTTAAACAAGTATGGGTCGTCCCACACGTAGTAATTAGCATCCGACAAAAATTTCCGTTTTTGGTTCCAAGTTAGGTCTTCAGGTACCCAACCCATGGCTTTATGGTTAGCAATATCTGCAAACCAAGGCCTAACTTGGACTCGAAAAAGTTTTTCATCCGGAAATTCCTCTCGGACTTCCTTTTCAGCTACGGTAACCTCAACATTGACAAGGCGAGACAAGTGATCTGCCACCAAATTTTCTGAACCCTTTTTGTCTTTTATTTCTAAATCAAATTCTTGTAATAAAAGGATCCATCGGATGAGCCTTTGCTTCGAATCCGGTTTGGTTAGCAAATACTTGATCGCCGAATGATCGGTGTACACAACAACTTTTGACCCGATGAGGTAGGATCTAAATTTCTCAAGCGCATACACAATAACAAGTAATTCCTTTTCGGTTGTGGCATAATTAACTTGTGCCTCATTTAAAACTTTACTTGCATAGTGTATGGCATGAAATTTTTTTTCCTTCCTTTGACCAAGTACCGCTCCAACGACATAATCACTCGCATCGCACATAAGTTCAAAATTCAAAGTCCAATTTGGAGCGATTATTATTGGAGAGGTAACTAACTTTTCTTTTAAAATTTCAAAAGCTTGAAGACACTTATCGTTAAAGAGAAATACCTGTTCCTTGTTTAGCAAGTTGCCCAATGGTTTAGCCACCTTTGCAAAGTCTTTGATAAAACGCCTATAAAATCCGGCATGCCCAAGGAAACTTCGGATCCCTTTTACATTTGTTGGAGGAGGCAACTTCTCTATTACTTCAATCTTGGCTTGGTCAACTTCAAGGCCTTTAGAAGAAACTTTGTGGCCGAGCACAATTCCCTTCGTCACCATAAAGTTGCATTTTTCCCAATTAAGCACCAAATTGGTTTTCACACACCTCTCTAAAACAGTTTCCAAATTTGTCAAGCATAAATCAAACGAACCTCCAAAAACCGAAAATTCATCCATGAACACTTCCATCCTCTTTTCTATAAGGTCGGAAAATATAGCTTGAACACAACGTTGAAACGTTGTTGGCGCGTTGCATAAACCGAAAGGCATCTTACGGTAAGCAAAAATTCCGAAAGGGAAAGTGAATGCCGTCTTTTCATGGTCTTCCGGGTCAACCGCAATTTGGTTGTAACCGGAGTACCCATCTAAAAAATAGTAGAATTGTTGTCCCGACAATCTCTTTAACATTTGGTCCATAAACGGTAATGGAAAATGATCTTTCCTTGTCGCGGTGTTGAGCCTTCTATAATCAATGCACATCCTCCACCCCGTCACTGTTTTTATCGGGACCAACTCATTTTTTTCGTTACAAATCACGGTCATTCCTCCCTTTTTTGGCACAACATGGACTGAACTAACCCAAGGGCTATCGGATATCGGGTAAATCATACCGGCTTCCAATAGCTTAACCACTTCTTTTCTCACCACCTCTTTCATTGTTGGATTCAAGCGGCGTTGCGGTTGGGCTACCGCTTTGAAAACTTCTTCCATCAAGATACGATGCATGCAATAAGCCGGGCTAATTCCTTTCAAATCGGAAAGGACCCAACCTATAGCATCTTGGTATTTCTTCAAAACATGAATTAGACGGCCTTCCTCGTTTTTGGGCAAAACGTTACTAATGATAACCGGCTTGTTACCACCATCATCAAGAAACACGTATTTTAAATTGGAAGACAGGACCTTCAATTCAAGTGGTGACTTCTCATCTTACACATCCCTCTTTAACTCTTCCGGTTCTACCTCCCATGGTTGCAACTCTTTGAGGGAATCAAGCTCTTTTAAACACTCTTCAAGAGCTCTTTCTTCTTCTTCGGAAAACACTTCAAAAGAATCATTAAGAGCTATTTCCAAAGGAGAGATTTCATGTACATGCTTAGAAACCTCCAAAGTTGCCTCTTTAATTGCATCGATCCGAAAGCTATCATGTTTATCTTTTGATTGCTTCATAGCTTCGAAAAGATAAAAAAAAACCTCTTCATTTTGAACCCTCGCCTTCATTAAACCGTCATCCACATCAATCATCATTCGGGCGGTTTTCATGAAAGGTCGGCCAAGAATTAAAGGTGCATCTTCATCTTCCTCTATATCGATAACAACAAAATCAACCGGGAAGAAAAATTTGTCAACTTTTACCAAGACATCTTGAGCTAACCCATGAGGATGAGTTGTGGACTTGTCGGCCAATTGTAAAATCATACGAATGGCTTTCATCTCAATGTTCCCAAGCTTCTTTACAATGGACAATGGGATAAGATTAATGCTTGAGCCCAAATTAATTAAGCCCTTTCCAACATAGACGTCACCAATGGTGACCGACAAAGTCACACGCCCCGGGTCAACTTCTTTTTTAGGAAGAGTTCTTTGGATGATGGCACTACAACTCGCATCAAGAACAATAGTTTCCGGTTCCGAATACCTCCGCTTCTTTGTGAGAATGTCTTTCATAAACTTTGCATATTTCGGCATTTGTTCCAAAGCTTCGGCAAACGGAATGTTAACTTGTAATTGCTTGAAGATGTCCATGAAACGCGCATAGTGCCGTTCATTTTCTTTCTTTGAAGGAGCATGAGGATATGGTAAGTTTTGGATCGGAATAGCGCTCACTAGTTCCTTTCCCTTCTTCACTCTCCTAAGTCTCTCCTTTTTCTTCAACTCCTCACCACTCTTATTTTCAACTTCAACTATTTCATCACTTTTATTTTCAACTACACCTTCATTTTCACTTTTATTTTCAACTACTTCCTCATCACCACAATCCTCCACAAGACCATCAATTTTTTCTTCCTCCAAATTTTTCTCCTTTTCTTTCACTAACTCCTTCCCACTTCTAGTAACAATCGCCTTGCAATGCTCCTTAGGATTCACTTGAGTATTCGCGGAAAAAGAAGGACCCGATTGTTGTTCGGCAATTTGCTTGGCAAGTTGCCCCACTTGGTTTTCAAGATTCTTTATCGCCGCATCACTACTCTTTTGATTGGCCATAGACATTTGCATGAATTGAGTCAAAGTGTCTCCCAATTTAGAGCTAGCAACCGGAGGTGGTGGAGGTTGATATGGATTTTGCCGATTTGCAGGACCGGCACCATAACCTTGATTATGTTGATAATTTGCTCGCGGTTGAAATCCTTGATTTCCTTGATAATTTTGTTGAGAATTGTGTTGTTGTTGGTAAGGTTGTTGTTGTCTACCTTGATAATCCCTTTGATTTGCCATATACTTCACTTCTTCAAAACCCGGAGGAGGACAAAATCTGGTGTCATGCTCTCCCTTGCAAAGTTCACAACAAGCAACTTGTTTACCGTTGCTAGGTTTCTTCAATTCTTTAATCTGTTGAGTCAAAAGTTCCACTTGTTGAGATATGAGCTTGTTTTGTGCAAGGATTGCATCGTTAGTTCCCAATTCAAGAACATCGGGCTTCTTTTGAGAGTTGCTTCGGCTCTGACTTTGAAGATCGTTAAGAGCCATTCTATTAATAATATCAGTTGCTTCCTCGGCACTCTTTGACAACAAACTTCCTCCCGAAGTGGCATCCAACAAAGTCTTACAATTCGGTTGGAGACCATTCTTGAAAATATGAATTTGTGTTAACTCATCAAACCCGTGACCTTTACATTTGCGAAGCATGGACTTGAATCGTTCCCATGCTTCATTGAGGGATTCATTAGTGCCTTGAGAGAACACTGAAATTGCGGTTTTTGACTCCATGAAACGATTATGAGAGAAGAACCGTTCAATAAATTTTTCCTCCAAGACATTCCAATCGGTCATCACGGCGGGAGTTTGATCGAGGTACTAATCCTTTGCCTTGCCAAGCAAAGCATGCGGAAATAATCTTTTAAAAGAGGTAACTCTTGTGCTTGATCTACACCGGCCGCTAATGCAATCTCATAGAATTTTGTGAGAATCGTAAAAGGGTCTTCATGGTCCATTCCGGTGAATGGACTTCCATACAACAAGTTCAAAGTTCCAGTTTTCATCTCGGCTTTCCTTCCTTGATTGTTGTTGGCAAACTGAGCGGTGTGTCGTGGACTGTTCACACAAGGTGTGGATGCGAGAGGTGGAGGTGGTGGTTGCGCCATGATTGGTGTGAATGGTGGTGGTGTTGTAGTAGAACTTCCTTCTTGCTCTTGTCTTTGTCTCGCAAGTTGCCTCCTCCGTCTAGTTCTGCTATTGAGTCTACGAGCGGTTCTTTCAATCTCAGGATCAAATAGAAGTTGGTCCGCCGGTAGTTTCCCTCGCATAAACCAAGTCTGCACACTAAACAAAACAAATCAACAAGCACAAGAAAAATTTGTAACAAGTCTAAAATTTCACAACTATTGCAATGCTTGCAATATCAATTTACAATCCCCGGCAACGGCGCCAATTTGTTGAAATACAACTAGAGTTTGGGTTTTGTGTTATCGTTCCACAAAGATTGTTCGTGATATTACCGCCGTTCTACAGTCGTAACGTTTTAAACTTTAAAGTAACAAGGGGTTTTAGGTTGTTTTCGTAGCATTTGCATTCAAATTTAATTAAAAACGGTAAAGAGATTGTTTTAACGGTTTATAAAAGCATGTCAAGATTAGGGTTCGACAAACCACTTTGCACGTATATAATCGATAAGCTAATGAACTCGGTTAAATGATAAATAAAATCACATATCCTCCCAATATGTTTATCTCTAACACATATTGTGAGTTTTGCCATTTTGATCCTTTGTTGATTTCTCACACAAACTATTAAAATGACAACATTAAAGTTCAATATTTGGTGAACATCAACACACATTACTATCTCTAGCTAATGGACATTGATGGATGAAAAACCTAGGTAAAGAGTAGGAACACATTTCTCAATCATGATCCAACACAAAGAATAAACAAAATAAGCAAAGTTTTTCATCATACATTCATCATCCAAGAGTTCATAACCTAGAATCAATCCATATACATACAAATGAGAGGTTTACCTACCATCTAACCTTGACATAAAAGAGAAATTAGCTACACATCTTCATGGTAGCTTGAGCAACAAGTAATGGACAAAGTTTTTGGAGCATGAATCTTCAAGAATCAAAGATTGAAGCATAAAAACTAAGAAAGCAAGAAAATGGGTTTTAATGGAGTTTTCTCTCCAAAATATCTAAGTTACAAAGTGAGATGATGAAAAGTAATAGGGTGTACTTCCAAAATGATACAAACATAAGCCTAAATAGAAGTTCAGCCCAGAAAGGAGTGATGGGCGGTGAGAAATTGTGCTGGGTGAAGCCCACCTTTCAGCCCACGTGACAGCAACAGTACCAAAATTGGCAAAGATATTTTACAAAAAGCGCCGGGCGAAAGGATGAGAGCGTCGGGCGATGCAAAGAGTGTCGGGCGAAATCAGGAGGCGCAACAATGTCAACTTTCTGGAACTTGGCTGGAAAATTGGAGAAAACATGGGATGAGGCATCGCCTGTGGAGCGCCGGGCGAAACTTTAAAAGCGCCGGGCGATACAAAATTGTGCCGGGCGAAATTAAAGAGGCGCAGCAATGTCAACTTCCTGTAACTTTGAAATAGAAAATGGTGATTGGGGTGCCCAACCGCCTCTGCTGCGCCGGGCGGTCAAGAGGCCTCAGAAATAAAACTTAAAATTTTCACCAATTTCAAATCCGGTCGAAACGATTCGCGATCAAAATACCAGAGTTTCTGCAAAAAGTAGCAAACACATCAAAGCACCATATTTTCACAAAAAATGCAAGTCTTGCTTAAATAATAAGTCGTTTCCCGAGTAAAGCAATTAAAAGAGCTTAAAAGGTGTCAAAATAAACTATGAAAATAAACACATTTTCACACCTAACAATTGCTTTCAATTGTGATTGTTCTTTTCAGATTGTTGTTTGAGGAGAATTTGTTTTGAACCAAGTGCTACTACGAGAAAGGTATTTTATTCTTGCACTCAAATCTTCATATGGTAGACGATACGTGAAATAAAAGTTTGTATTAATCTTCTTTCTGTGACGCGAAAGTGTTTTTCTTAGGAAAATCTTCTTTTATGTTCTTTTGAAATAGTTGCGTGAATAATTATAGTAGTGTTTTTGTTTACCTTAATAAGTAGGAAAACCATGGATAAAAAATGGATGTCTGCCGATCGATTGTCCAAAGAGTACGAGAATGGGGTATTGGAATTCGTTAAGTTTGTTGTTCAACACGTTGAAGACCCCAGTCGAATGAAATGTCCTTGCTTGGGTTGTTGTTATGTGGGTCGGGTTGATGCAGATGGATTGAAATCGCATTTACTAATGCATGGAATTGATCGAAGTTATAAGTGTTGGATATTTCATGGTGAGAAAACTAACGAGAATGTTGAACCGAGTGGGAAAAGTAATACGACCTATGCTTCAGACGAAAAAGACACGAAAACATACGATTGTGATCGAGTCGAAGAGATTGCAGAAGCACTTGAAGAAGATCTTCATGATTGTCCCAAAATGTTTGAGAGGTTGGTAAGCGATGCAGAGAAACCGTTGTATAAAGGTTGCACTAAATTCACAAGACTGTCTGCGGTATTAAAGTTGTATAACTTAAAGGCGGGCAATGGATGGTCGGATAAAATTTTCACAGAGTTGTTGGCCCTTATGAGAGAAATGCTACTGGAGGATAATGTTCTTCCTAATCGAACCTATGAGGCCCAAAAAATGTTGTGCTCTATTGGCATGAGCTATGATAAGATACATGCTTGTCCAAACGATTGCGTTTTGTTTCGAAACGAATATGCATCGTTAACTGAGTGCCCTAAATGCGGTTTGTCTCGATATAAGAAAAAATTGTCTCCAGCAAAAGTCTTATGGTATTTACCTATAATGCCGAGATTTAGGCGCATGTTTCGTAGTGAAACCGATGCAAGACACCTGACTTGGCATGCAGATGAAAGAATTATTGATGGAAAGTATCGACATCCGGCTGATTCACCACGGTGGTCGAAAATTGATAATGATTATCCTGACTTTGGAGAAGAAGCAAGAAACCTTCGCTTGGCATTATCTACTGATGGAATGAACCCGCATGGTCTTCAAAGTATCTCACATACCACATGGCCTGTGATTCTTATGATTTATAACCTACCTCAATGGCTATGTATGAAGCGTAAGTACATGATGTTATCTATGTTAATTTTTGGGCCTAAACAACCAGGGAATGACATAGACGTATACTTGGCACCCTTAATCGAAGATTTAAAGGTTTTGTAGGAGAACGGTGTGGAGGTTTATGATGGGTATAGGAAAGAAAGTTTCAACTTGAGGGCGATGTTGTTTGGCACAATTAATGATTTTCCAGCATACGGAAATCTATCAGGGTACAGCATAAAAGGTCAAGATGCGTGTCCTATTTGTGAAGATAAAACAGATTCGACGCGATTTGAGTTTGGTCAGAAGAATGTCTTTCTCGGTCATCGTAGATTCTTAAATTCTAATCATCACTACCGTGGGTGGAGAAAAGCATTCAATGGAGACACCGAACAACGTAAAGCTCCACCTGCATTGTCAGGTGACAAAGTTTTTGAAAAGGTGAAAGATGTGTGTACTCAGTTTGGAAAGCCTTTTGCACATAAGGTTGTCAAAGGTGGGTGGAAGAAGAGGTCGATATTTTTTGAATTGCCATATTGGAAGTCTTTGTACGTGAGACATTTTCTCGATGTTATGCATATTGAAAAAAATGTATTTGAAAGTGTTATTGGTACGTTACTCAATATAAAAGGAAAGTCTAAGGATGGCCTTACAGCAAGGGAGGACATGTTAAAAATGGGAATAAGAACTGAATTAGCACCCGTGAAGAAAGGAAGACGAACATATCTACCACCTGCTGCTTTTACTCTATCAAGAAAGGAGAAAAAAATATTGTGTAAGTTTCTGAGTGAAGTTAAAGTTCCAGAAGGATACTCTTCAGATATTAGAAGACTTGTGTCTATGAAAGACCTCAAGTTGAAGAGTTTAAAGACACATGATTGCCATGTTATAATGGAACATTTTCTACCAATAGGTATACGTTCTATTTTTCCAGAAAAAGTAAGAAGAGCCATAACTAAATTGTGTTTTTTCTTTAGGTCAATTTGTAGTAAGGTGATCGATCTTGAGATCTTACCAACACTACAAAAAGAAATAGTTATTACCTTGTGTGAGCTTGAAATGTATTTTCTTCCCTCTTTTTTTGACATAATGGTACATCTAGTTGTTCATCTTGTGAAAGAAACACAGTTGTGTGGACCAGCTTATATGAGATGGATGTACCCTGCTGAACGTTTTATGAAAATATTAAAAGGGTACGTGAAAAACCGAAGTCGACCAGAGGGTTGTATTGTTGAACGATACATTGTTGAAGAAGCGGTTGAGTTTTGTACTGAATATTTGTCCAATGTTCAATCGATTGGACTCCCCAAAACTCATATTTTCGAAAAAAAGGAAGGTAAAAAATTAATTGGAAATAAAATTGTGACAGTATCAAGGGATGAACGGGATCAAGTGCATTTGTATGTTCTGCACAATGATAATGAGGTTGAGCCATATGTTTAAATGCACAAGGATGTACTCCGAAGGTTAAATCAGAACAGAAATGAAAATTGGATAGTACGAGAGCACAATCAAAATTTTATACAATGGTTAAAGGATCATATTTATTCGAAGCGCTCTTCAGATCCCGCTTCAGTAACAGAAAGGTTGAGATGTTTGGCATATGGTCCAAGTTTGCATGTGTTTTCTCATAGCGCATACGCAATTAATGAATACACATTTTATACCAAAGAACAAGATGATAAAAGTACTATGCAAAATAGTGGTGTCACCGTGCTAGCTGAAGCAATGCACATATCGAGTATGAAAGACTTAAACCCCAAATATGCAAATCTGTCATATTTTGGAGTTATTGAGCACATTTGGGTGTTTGATTACGAGAAGTTTCAGATTCCTATCTTTGGTTGCAAGTGGGTAAATAGTAGTGGCATACGAATGGATAAGTCAGGATTTTTGCAAGTGGATCTTAATAAGGTGGGGTACAAAGATGAGCCTTTTATTCTAGCATCTCAAGCTAAACAAGTGTTCTATGTCACTGACCCGACGAGTACGAAATGGTCTATAGTGCTTTTATCTAACAAAGTGGTTGATGATAGCGGTGTAGATCAATGTGATATTGATGTTGAGAATGAGTCATGCATTAGACGGAATGAGTTGTATAATAGAAATGATCAAGATGAGGATCTTATAGCGGATGAGTCATATATCAGAAATGATCATAACGAGGGAATTTAGATCAATTCATCCGTCCGCATTGCTAAGAAACAAGTAATTCATATTCCAACCAAGAAAAGAAAGAGATGTTAGTGAAAGAGGTAATATAATAAAATGTTATATATTATAATTTTTTATTTATTTATTTATTTATTTATGTGAATTGTTCTAAATATTCATTTAAATGTTATATTATTATGTAGTACTTTGATGAATTCAAGTGTGCGTATTACTCAAGAGATCATTTGGATGAAATTAAAGAGGATTGATGTCAATTCATTATTGAGCTCGGAGTTTTATAAGGTATATTGTACTCTTACTTTAATTGATGAGAATTTTGAGTATGTATAACTTTGTAACTATAGACATTGTTTATGTCTTGTTTTAATTGAATTACAATCTTTTTGTGTTGTTTCAGGTTATATGTGCAAAGTAGAAGATAGAGTTATATTGATGTGCATTGCTTTTTGCTTAGCATTTCTAAGGTTTACCAACAAGCGCTGTCTAAGGTATACCAATAAAAGCATAAGCGCTGTCTAAGGTATACTAAAAAAAAGGCAAAAAGCGCTGTCTAATGTTAGTCTGAAAAACAAAAAGCGCCGTCTAAAGCACCATTTAGACAGCGCCTTTACAAAAAAGGCGCTGTCTAAAATATAAACAAAAGCGCTGTCTAAAGCGGTGCTTTGACAGCGTTTTTTCAGTCAAAGCACCCCTTTAGACAGCACTTTTTACATTAACCAAAGCGCTGTCTAATCTTTTAGCATCACCAGTTTAGACAGCGCTTTTAAGCGCTGTGTAATGCCAAAAAAAAGCGCTGTCTAAAGGCTTTTATGGCATAGTATCGATTTATTTCTCCCCATTTGACCAACCGCTCCTCGTCTAGAATCCCTTCCCCGACGAGATAAGTCCACGACACAGTTGGCCCTTAAGTCATTACTCTGACGCCTCAGAGCAACGACTTGGGGGGCTCCTGTTCTGGACTGGGCCGGGGTCTACTCCTCATTCGAGCAGGCCCAACCAACACGTCCTGGGATGGCCTAACAAAGGCCTCTTAGCACGACCAATGTCGAGCACATGCCTACCTCAACAGTGTCGGGCACACGCTGCATAGAGCATCGGGCAGAGGCGCCAACCCTCTCCGGGCTCGCTCCTCCTATACACTCAGGTGCTCCTCCCTATGAGGATCCATCTCCTTCTGTACATAAGAGTCCTCCCCGCGAGGACACGTCTCTCCCCGACACACAAGACTCCTCCCCGCGAGGACACGTTCTCATGTAACCACCCACTCTCGATGGAATCGGTCTGCCCTAATTTCGGAGATCTAGGAACGGTTACCCCAGGGCGAAGACCACGTGCTGGTCTTCACTACGCCACGTAAGCCCTGACAGTTACTTGGATTGAGCCTCGCAATCCAGCCTAGTGCTAGTGACCGTTGTCCCCGCATTGGGGGCTCTCTATAAATACCCTCTCACTTGAGAGGGTCAAGTTACACAATCTCATACACTCTAACCTACTTTCTGTACTTGCTTTTACTTGTGACCTTTGCCTTACTTGAGCGTCGGAGTACCTTGCAGGTACCCCCCTCCCCCCCCCCCCCCCCGGCGTCTTTCAACCTCACCGGAGCCGAAGTCCATACGTCGTTGCTGGCCACTGAATAACTGTCTGATCCAGGTACGATAAGGAGGTATAAGGGGTATCCTAACCACTATACAACCAATATCTATGTTATGTTACACCTTCTATTTTAAAAAAATCTAAGGGAAATAAATGTGATTCATAAAAGTTACAGCACACACTGCCCTTAGAAAGGTTAAGAACCCACCACCAAGTAAAAAATTTAATTCTCAAAACAATAGTGTGGTGTTAGTGCTGCAATTTCGAACTATTTCATAAACACAGAGAAAAGTAAAGGGTCGTGTTAGTGCTGCAATTTGTTTCTTTTGTTTGTATTACTAATCCAAACTGTTAATGGAAGAATTTTTATAGTGTTGTGATTTAGTTAACTCGTCTGATTTGATTTCATGTAAATGAATGAAATCAATTACATTGTGTGAATATTTTTTGTATGTATTAGTTATGTTTAAAGAATCAATTTTCTTTTTTTTCATCATATCACTACAAGAAAATTATGATTTAACAAAACATTGGTCGCGACGGTTGGATGATAACTGTCATCTTTCTCCATTTGCGACAGTTACCAAGAAGATTTTGGAAAACCGCTGCTTTATTTAAAAAAAAAATTAATACAAATTCGCGACGGTTGAAACCAACCGCCGTAAATCCTAGACTACGACGATTGTTTCAACAACCACTCTTCCCCAATTAAATTCGCGACGGGTACTGTACCCTCCGTCCCCCCAAAAGATATTGAAAAACAGACAGCTCTCAATTTTTTGATTTTCCTCACTTCCTATTATATTCCAATTCCACCTCTCTTCTCTCTCTTCTCCCTCTCAAGTTATTTCAAGTGGACAGAGTAAACAAGCAATGGAAACGGAAAAGCGACCCTGCAGTAACGCATAAATTCGCTTATGCGCTTCGCAAGCTAAACATGATTTTCTGATCGTGATTTTTAGAATCTTCAAAGGAAGGGCTTCTTTTTCATAATCAGTTATCTCCCATGTGCGACATTAATACCACAACACGCCTCAGATTGGGCTTTGCGACTCAGATTTTTACGCTATTCATTTTCAGGCTCGACTTGTTCATATTGTTTTCGATTTATGTTTAGTTTTGGTTTTTAGATTCCACAATTCAGAACCTGGTTTGAATTTGTTTCATGTTTTGGATTCAGTTTCAGTTTGAGTTCATAATTGGTTCAGCTCACTTTGTGTTTGGTTCAAGTATGGCTTGGAATTGCTTGCGTTTTAGTTCAAGCTTTGACTCTAACCTAAGTTACGGTGAGCATACAATATCATGAAGTTGAATTGGAAGAGTATTTACCTGTAAAAATGCAGAAAATACAGCTTCTAGTCTTGTCTGCAAGGTGTTCGATAGAATGCTTCAACCAATTTGTCTCTTCTTTTCGCTTCAATTCTTTCACTTCATGATGTTGAATTGTTGTTGTTGATGATGATTGTTGTTATTGCAGTTTGTTGTTTATGAATCGGTATTGAATAGTTGACGTTACCACTGTTATGTAACTTGCGCGCCAAGTGTTCGGTAAATTTCCTCAACTAAATTTTTTTCCTCTTTTTACTTCTTTTTTGACGTGAATTGTAATACTGGGTTTTCTGTTATTGTTTGTTGAATTTGTTGTGATGAACTCTTGTAGGTGATAACGGTAATGAATTCTTGAAGATGGTGAATTGTTGGTACTTGTCATCCTTGGTATGTATGTTTTTATTTATTTTTTCACACCGCAAACCATCATTCTTATATATGTTGGGAGTTGGAGAGGAAATAAATAAATATATATATATATATATATATATATTAATTGGAAGTAGCATTTGACTTGTGAGTGTTATTAGCTTTGAAATCATACCTATTTCCATATCCTTATTCTTGATAGAGTCTATTTCACTTCTCCTGATTTGCTTTAGTTTGTTTGGATGACTCTGTTCCTAGCAGTATTGTGCCTTTTTTAGATTGTTCATAAAATTGCAGCGATGCAATGACCAACATCGTTTGAATCACTTAATTCAGCTCCTAGATGCTTCAACAGTCTCTCTCTCTCTCTCTCTCTCACTCTCTCTCTCTCTCTCTCTCTCTCTCTCTCTCTCTCATACATTAAAATTCCCTCACAAATCGATTTAGTGACGGATTTAGCGACGGACTGATATTCGTAACGAATTTCAATGTCGCAAAATATTAATGAGGAATTTAATATTCCGTCACAAATAAATACGGAATAAATCCGTCACTAATAGTAACATTCCGTCTCTAAATATTTGAAAAAATCTACTCAACCTATAATTCCGTCAGTAATTAATGAGGGAACAATAAAGGCATCACTAATTAGTGACATTTATTTTCCGTCACAAATTAGTCAAAATATGCTTTTGTAAATTTGACTTATTTATTCATGATTTTTATAGTGCAAATGAAATAGAGTAAATAGAATTAGTTTTTTATACAAATTATTGTTGATAGTATAAATGAAGTGATTGCATGCACTGAGATAAATATACTTAAAGACTAAGATAAAAACTGTATTATTTACAATTTATCATCACAAACCATCATTAACAATAACATATACACTTTATTACAACAGGAAAGAAGAAGAAGAAAAACATGCTAAAAAAGAAACTAGAATAAATAAGTAGCTACAATACAACCCCATTCATAATAGAACTTGCACCTCTTCTGCCTCTAAAATCCAATTGATTTTTGCTAATCATACTAACACAAGGCAGCCACTGAATTAAATAAAAACCATAATTTACTTGAATTGGTTAGATTTATCTTAAATATTTGCAAAAGTTTCACCAATTTTCTCTCAACAGCAGGTGTTAGTTACCTCAAGCATCCAAGTAGTAGGATTGTAGCCACTGACAAAAAGTAGGGGAAATTCCATCCATACTCTGCATAAAAATATAGGAAAGGAATTTCAGAATATCAAAATACAAAAGTTAAAAAAAAAACATTAACTTAGATTCCATGAGCATCATTTTTCTCATAATTGGACTTTCAGATTCTCTAAATAGTGCGATTCCAAAATTTTCCTCATGGATCATAATCCTATTGTTTTGAGGAATAATAAAAATGAATAGAAAACTTCCAAAAATACTAAGCAAGTTGACATTTTGCTAGAAAAGAAAGATCAATGCATATATTAAAGAACTGATAACAAAAATGAGAAATGTAATATAGCTAAAACCTCTTCTAGCATTACATTATACTGCTATCGGAAACTAACTAAAAGGTGCAAGCTGACAAAGGATACACGGTAAAATTACAATTAAATAATAAAATTTTACAGTACCAACAGAGAAATTGAAGACATGTGATAAACCACTTCCTTTTGAACTAGTATCATACTTGAGAAATACAATTTCTTCTGTCACAGAGATCTCCAGCATCAACAAGTTTGTGGCCATTAAAATTTTCCATTGGAATCACCTAAGAGTAATTAGACACCAACATTATGAAGATGCCAACCTCTCCTGTTAATTCTTGTAGGAAATAGAGAATACCAGAAGGGAACATGCCTATTAGTTATTGAGGTTTAGGAATTGAATCATCGTGAACTTTGAAGTTGATGATACCACCAGTTCCTGATACTCGTCCTTAACAATAGAAAGAGAAATATAATTAAGCTTTTACTGAATCACCAAAAGAATAAAAAAAAACCAGCAAATCCCTCAATTACAAAAGAGTGTCTGCAATTAAAAAGTAAATTAACAGACAAACATTAACCTGCAACCTAAAATGAATCAACAAAACAACCTTAACCTTCAACCTACCCATTAGTATGAGGAAATCTTGAACTTGAACCTGCACATTAAGATGGCGAAATATTGATAGCGAGCTTATGAAAGAAGCTTAAGGGAGACTGAGAGCTTTTGAGTGGGTATGAAGATGTAATAGGGTTTCTTTGAAAGGGAATACAAGGGGCTTACTGAAATTGAAATAGAAAATGTTCTGAAATAAAATTATTTGCGGGAACTGAAATGTAAGGTGGGAACTAAAAGTTTTAGGTTAAATTTTATAAAGGTGAGAGGGAGTAAATTTAACATTTTCTTATAGGTTTTTTAAAATAAATTTTTAATTGTAATTTTTTTTAATTTTTAAAAACATTATATATATATATATATGTATATATATATATATATATATGTATATATATATATATATATATATATATATATATATATATATGTATATATATATATATATATATATATATATATATATATATATATATATATATAATTTGATTGAATTTATCAATCTATATTTATATATAATAATATATATTTTTTATTTAAAAAAATAATATTTTCTATAAATATATACATTTTTTTAATTTTTATATAATTTATAAACTAATACTTTCAATTTTTAATATAAATTATTTCTATATTAAAAATATGTATTTTTTAATTTAAAGAATAAACGTTAGTTATTTCTTTAATAAAAAGATAAAAAATATTACTTTTGTTTAAAAATATAGTTATTTTTAATTTATAAGTAAAAATAAAAAATTCTATTTGTGACATAATGATATTCTCACAAAATTTATAATTCATATTAGTGAAGGTTATTGTGAGAAAATATTTAGAGAGGTATATGTTTTCTCACAAAGTCTTTAACAAAACCAAAACTAATCAATTTTATGATGGATTTTGTGAGGGAAATTTAGTGACGGAATTTCGCAGTCACATATTCCGTCACTAATGTTTGCAAATTTGATTTTACTAAAACACGCAACATTCCCTCTCTAATTTCATCTCAAATTGTGAGGGATTTTGTTCCCTCCCCAAATTCCGTCACTAATTTACCTTTTTTTAGTAGTGTTTTAGCTTCACTGGTTTTTAGTGTTTTACTAAATAAACTTGGATCGTTTGGAAAGGTTATTGAACAATGGTAAGTATGTGAATGTTTACAATGTTTTGTTAAGAAGTACAATTGGAATATGAATTTGTTTGCTAATATTATTTACGTACCAGTCTGATCTGATGTGGTTAACCTTTTTTTTAGAATGCAATCATTTTAAAAAGTAAGCTCAGATGGTATGTTCTTATCCTCCACTGTTGATTTCTTTGTGGAAGAATTTCAAAATATCCATGTTTTTTTAATTTACCAGTACATATTTAGGAGTTCTTGAAGCCAATTTTATAGAACGTGCACATGACAAGGAAGATTTTGAGAGATCATTGTTGTTCATACGGCTAGAAGGGAAGCTAAAACAAATGATAAATGATTACTGGTTTGTTTATACGTCATAGTTTATTCTGAACCGTTTCTTTTATTTTGCTCTATGATTACATTTTTTGCTGTACAAAATCAAGTAAACTTCTATAGAGTTAGAATTTGTTTTTATATTTTTTATAATAATGCTAAAAAATTTAGGGTAGAATTTTTTTTTTAAATATTCGCAATTTGCGGCAGTTCAAACCACCACAATCAACAATATAAACAAAAATCAAAACGAAATTCCACGACGGTTAGTAATCGTCCCAATATTCAAGTTACATCAGTTCCCTAACCATCACGATGTTAGTGCGTGAGGCACTTTTAGTGAGGAGAGAAAGAGAGAATAAAGAAATAAGGATTTGTATTATTCTAATTGTGTGTAAATAATGATACAAGCTAGGTCTATTTATATACAACCCTAATTGGGCTTGGGCTAACACAACTTGGATTATATTTAAATATTAAATCTAATCTAATCTAATCAAATCAAATCTAATCTAATATTTCAACACACCCCCATAATCCAAGTTGTCGAACCTACGCTAGTCGATCTGAACTATTCCTAATTTCTTTCTCAAATTCAGGAATCTGTCGATCTTCAATCCTTTGGTGAAAATATCAGCCAACTGTGCTTCACTTGAGCAGTGCCTAACTTCAAGTTCACCTCGATTTACCTTTTCCCTTAAGAAGTGAAATCTGGCTTCGATATGCTTACTCCTTCCATGTAGAACTGGATTCTTCGCCAGATTTATTGCTGACTTGTTGTCGATTTGCAACACAAGTGGTTTCTTCACTTCGACCTCCATTTCTTCAAGTACTGATCTGATCCAAATTGCTTGACATGCAACATAGGATCCTGCTATATATTCAGCTTCACACGATGACAATGCACCCACAGGTTGCTTCTTCGAACACCATGAGATTGGGGCACCAAATACTTGAAAGAAATAGCCAATTGTACTTCTTCGATCTTCCTTATCTCCACACCAATCAGCATATGAAAAGCAATTAACTATTGCTACTTTGCCTTCAGATTCTCGTCGAAATATAATTCCACAATCTGTCGTTCCTTTTAAGTATCTTAGAATTCTTCTTGCAGCTTTCATGTGTGACACTCTTGGTTCGCTCATGAATTTGCTCACTAATCCGACTGCGAAACCTATATCAGGTCTACTATTGCACACATATCTCAGAGATCCAACTATTTGTTTGAACAAAGTTACATCAACTTTGTCTTCCTCTCCATGCTTCTCAAACTTCAAGTTTGGTTCGACAGGTGAGGATGCAGGATTCGAATCATCCATTCTGAATCTCTTGAGTATCTCTTTGACATACTTCCTTTGATGTAGCACCATACCTTGCTTCGACATATGAAATTCCATTCCTAGGAAATAAGACAATTTTCCCAGATCTGACATTTCAAATTCCTTCTTCATCAGCTCTTTGAACTTCGACAAGTTCTTCAGGCTATTTCCAGTTACTAACAAGTCATCGACATATAAGCAGATGATTGTTATATCTTGTGATACAACCTGAACATAGACACCATACTCAGACTTGCATTTTACGAAACCCAATTCGACTAAGTATGAGTCGATCTTCTTGTTCCATGCCCTAGGTGCCTGCTTGAGACCATAGAGCGCTTTGTGCAACTTATATACTTTAATCGCTTCCTTCTGAATCACAAACCCAGGAGGTTGTGTGACATAGACCTCTTCGTCTAACGGACCATTCAGAAATGATGACTTCACATCTAGGTGAAATGTCGACCAACCTTGGTTACATGCCAATGCTACCACTAGTCGAACAGTCTCTAGTCTTGCTACTGGAGCAAATACTTCAGAGTAGTCAAGTCCTTCTCTTTGAAGAAACCCTCGAGCTACTAATCTTGCTTTATGTCTAGCTATCGACCCATCAGCATTGTGTTTCAACTTGAACACCCACTTTACTTCGATAGCTTTTGTATGTGTTGGCAATTCGACTAACTCCCATGTGTTGTTTTTTTCAATTGCCTGTAACTCTTCGACCATAGCTAACTTCCACTGTTGAATTTTTAAAGCTTCGTTATGGTTGATTGGTTTAACACCTGCAAGTAAAGCAAAATGAACTAATTCGCCATCTGGTGTGACTTCATCATCACCAGTCACTTTATAATCATGAAGTCTTGTTGGAGGAACTCTATTTCGTCGAGGTCGTTGGCTTGTTTCAGCCACATCCTTTGTATCGGGAATGCCAGCAACTGCTTCTTCTTCGACTTCGACTTGATTCTCAGCAATTTCTTCAACTTCGACTTCAACTTCATTTTCTTCGTCGAAACTATAGCTCATCAGTGGCATGTTAATTGAATTACTAGAATTCCAATCCCAGGCAGAATTCTCATCAATCACAATATCTCGACTTAACACAATCTTCTCATTAATTGGATTGAATAGCCTGTATGCACCAGTCTTATGATATCCTACCAGAATCATAGGTTCACTCTTGTCATCAAGCTTCCTTCTTCTTGCATCAGGAACATGCTTGTAACACATTGAGCCAAACACCTTCAGATGACTCACTGATGGTCGTTTGCCACTCCATACTTCTTCAGGAACCTTGTTCTTTAATTGCTTAGTAGGGCACCTGTTCAGAATATAAACAGCTGTCGAAACAGCTTCACCCCATAAAGATTTTGGCAAATTCTTCTGCTTAAGCATACATCTCGCCATATCCAATATGGTTCTGTTTCTTCTTTCTGCAATTCCATTATGTTGAGGAGTATAAGGAGCAGTTACCTCATGAGCAACACCATTTTCTGCACATAATTTTTCAAACATCTTCGAAGTGTATTCGCCACCTCCATCTGTTCGCAGAACCTTGATCCTCTTCTCACTCTGGTTTTCGACAAGCATCTTGAATCTCTTAAAGATTTCAAATACTTCGTCCTTTCTCTTGATCACATAGATCCATAACTTTCGACTAAACTCATCGACAAACGAAACAAAATATCTGTTTCCACCAATGGTATGTTCTTCGAACGGACCACATACATCTGAATATACAACTTCGAGTATGCAGGATGATCTCATTGGCATAGTAGAAACGAAAGAATTTCTGGATTGCTTTCCGACTAAACATCCTTCACAGAGTTTGTCAGGCATCTCAAGACTTGGAATACCAGATACCATATCTTGAGTAATCAGCTGGTTGAGTGATCGAAAGTTCAAATGTCCAAACCTCAAATGCCACAACCAACTATCCTTGTGGTCGACAACAGTTTTTAGACATTGTACTTCAGTCGAACTGATCATGGTCTTAAACGTCCTGTTCTTCGACAACGGAGATTCCAAGACCAAATTGTTCTGGGTGTCGAACAATTTCAATACTCCATCTTTCATGACAATTGAGAAGCCTTTTTCGACCAGTTGTCCAACACTTAGCAAGTTGCACTTCATTCCAGATACATAGAACACATCTCTGATCATAGCTTTTGCTCTATTACTCAGTTGAAAAACTATGTTGCCAGTACCTTCTGCTTGCAACGAACTGTTATCAGCAAGTTTTATCTTGCTCTTCTTCGACTTCTCAAAATCTACCAACCACTCCTTTCGACCAGTCATGTGATTTGAGCAGCCTGAGTCGAGAAACCAGATCTTAGATTCGACATGGTTATCTGCTACTGCAGCCATAACCACCATACCACCTTCAGAATCATCTGAATCTTGGCGTGCAAGTTTCGCTCCTTCGTCCTTGCCTTTTTCCGATCCATTGTCTTTCCTGTACCAACAATGTTTGGCCAAATGACCCCTATTTTCACAGTTATAACACACTATACCTTTCGTATCTTCTTTGTCCTTTTGATAGTTTCCTCCTCCTCTTTTCGAGGATTCAGAATCTCTATCTTCGACCTGATTCTTGTGAGGGTTCGACTAAGACTTCTTTCCTTGAGTCTTGTCGAATTTTCCATTGGATTTGTTGGAACCACCATTCCTTTTCCATGACTGAGCCTGCAGTGCTTGTATCGAATCCTGAACTCCCTTTCTTTCGACAATTCTCATCTCATGCGCCTCCAACGAACCAACCAAATCTTCCGCTTTTAGGATTTCAAGATTGTTGGATTCTTGAATAGCTACGATAACGTGATCAAAGTGAGAGGTCAACGTTCTCATTACCTTCTCAACTATCATCTTATCAGTTATGCTTTCGCCACAACCCTTCATGAGATGAACGAGTTTTTGAACCTTCGACACATATTCTGCAACTTTTTCGTCTTCTCCCATCGACAACAGCTCATATTGTCGACGCAAGGTTTGCAACTTAACAACCTTGACTTTCTCACCTCCTTCAAAATACTTCACCAGAATATCCCATGCCTCTTTCGACGTTTCAGCATGAGAGATTCTGTCGAAGTTAGCAGCATCGACTGCCGTCTGAATGCAATAAGCAGCCTTGCAATCTTTCTTCTTGACTTCGTTGTGGGCTTTTTTCTGTTCTTCGGTTGCATTTTCTGCCAACGCAGGAACACCACCGTTAACCACTTCTAGCGTCTCATGGAAGCCAAATAAGGATTGCATATGTTTTTTCCATCTGATCCAATTCTTGCCGTCAAGCATTGGAAGGGAACTCAGAATGCTCTTATCACCAGTCATCTTCGCCGCGGTTTATTAACTTGCCCTAGAAACACGATCTCTGACGTGAAATTCTTGAAAACTTGATCAAGAACAAAACCGGAAGCTCTGGATACCAATTTGTTAGTGCGTGAGGCACTTTTAGTGAGGAGAGAAAGAGAGAATAAGGAAACAAGGATTTGTATTATTCTAATTGTGTATAAATAATGATACAAGCTAGGTCTATTTATATATAACCCTAATTGGGCTTGGGCTAACACAACTTGGATTATATTTAAATATTAAATCTAATCAAATCTAATAAAATCAAATCTAATCTAATATTTCAACACACGAAAGAGAACGACGGTTGGTGTGACGGTTTTGACAAACTTTGTAATACAGCCTCACAACGCATGTTTCTGGAAAGGAGTTGCAGCCGTCGTAATATGAAAATTATGGCGGTTCAAACCGTCGTAACCTACAAAAATAAACCGTCGCAATTAACCGTCGCAATTTGCCAATTTTCTTGTGGAGTATATAGATAATATATATTAATGGTAAAGTGCATGTAATATTTTAATAAAATTAGTAAGGGATTAAAATGTCACAAATTAATGAGGGATGTGAAATATCTCTCAAATTAACGAGGGAATTGAAATTCATGACTAATTAGTGACGGAATTTTGAGAATGAATGTTATAGTTTTGGTTAATCATTTGTGACAGATGTTTTCTTTTGTGAAGGTTTAATTGCGTCATAGTTTGTTACGGATGATGAATTCCATCACAAATTTGAAGCGTCACAAATTCTGTCACTGATATATTTTGTCACTAATATATTTTGTGAGAAAATTTTAATACATTCGGGACCCATTTTTACCCTTTTTAAATTTAATATATATATATATATATATATATATATATATATATATATATATATATATATATTAAAACCATTACATACCTTTATTATTGTCAAATCTATATTTTACTTGAAAAAATACTTGGCAAGAGAAAACATGAAAAAAATTTATATTATAATACAAAACATACTAAAGCAAAAGAGATTATATTAATATATCCAATAGAAAAAATAGTGTCAACACATTTATATTGTTTTAAAAATTTAAAATAGTTAAATCATGCATGTAAATATTAATATCTATGAGGTTAAAGGAGATGTAGTGATTGTGTAAAAAAGTTTTACACTGTCATCCAATAAAAACATATCATTTTCCCAAGTTATAGTTTTGGTTAATTATTTGTGACAGATGTTTTCTTTTGTGAAGGTTTAATTGCGTCATAGTTTGTTACGGATGATGAATTCCATCACAAATTTGAAGCGTCACAAATTCTGTCACTGATATATTTTGTCACTAATATATTTTGTGAGAAAATTTTAATACATTTTGGACCGATTTTTACCCTTTTTAAATTTAATATATATATATATATATATATATATATATATATATATATATATATATATATATATATATATATATATATATATATATATATATATATATATATATATATATATATATATATATTAAAACCATTACATACCTTTATTATTGTCAAATCTATATTTTACTTGAAAAAATACTTGGCAAGAGAAAACATGATAAATTTTTATATTATAATACAAAACATACAAAGCAAAAGAGATTATATATTGTTTGGAACCAACAAGAACGTTAATATATCCAATAGAAAAAATAGTGTCAACACATTTATATTGTTTTTAAAATTTAAAATAGTTAAATCATACATGTAAATATTAATATCTATGAGGTTAAAGGAGATGTAGTGATTGTGTAAAAAAGTTTTACACTGTCATCCAATAAAAACATATCATTTTTCCATGTCATTTAAATTTTTTAAAAAATACCGTCTGATTTGCCAGAATTCATGGTCGTGATTAGTTGACCGTGCAACAAAATTTTACACTATCAGTGCATCACCTATTTTCTCAATTTCTATTAGACACTTATTTTATTTTTATTTAATTATTCTAAATACTATAATATAATTTAAGTTAATCATATACTCTATTAAAATTTTATAAAATTAATCATTGAATAAGTTTATTATTTTTTAGTGAATCACACGGGTCCAATGATTAATCTTCATTTACCTACTTATATTTCAAAAGAAATGATTAATCTTCATTTTTCTACTAAATAATTACGATGTTTTCCACATTCTGCTAACAAGAAAATTGCAAACATCCTTCTTGGTGCTTTGCCAAAGGGGGAAATAGTTAACACATGTTATGGAGTAAATCATGCTAGAATTGATGTTCCCTAATACTTAAGAGGAAATTGATGTTTTATGCATACAGTCAAATAATAAAAGTCAAATAATAAAATGTTAAATGTTTCTCATATTGTTAAGTAGACTTACCCCTTGAACTTCTTTCATGCGGTAATGAGCAACTAAACGTATCAAAACCTAGAGAGAGATGCTCCCGCCTCTCTTTAATCTCACGGTGTTCATTCATCTTCCACCGTTGTCACCTCCTTCTCACTTTCCAAATTCTTCTCGCCGTCAACAAAATGTACCAAGCGCACTAATCTGATTTGCATGTTTCGTCTTCTTCCTCTAGTTAGGGTTTATCATTGTTAGAGTCGTCTGGGTTTGGTTTAAAGTCCTAACCCTAAGGTTAGGGACCTTCCTCCCAGCGGGTCTTATTACACAGTGTTGGATTTTTATCGGAGGAAGCTGGATTTCCGTGGTGGTTCTAAAGCTTCTGGGTGTTCTGGTTCTACAACAATGGCGGCTCGAAGCAAAGAGACTTGGGTGGAGGTTAAAAGAAAGCATACTCGTAACTTCAATACTCCGAGAATGTCGATTTGGAAGAACATTAGAGGAAAACCCAATGAGGATGACCTAAAAGCGGTTTCGTCCTTCTTCTTTACTGAGTTTCCACTTTCGTATGATGTTAGGCAGATGTTTGAAATTTTTAAGGAATTTGGTTTCATTCTTGAGGTTTTTATCCCTGGGAGATTGGACATTAGGGGTAAACGTTTTGGATTTGTCAGATTCATAAGAGTCGAAGACGAACATCTTCTAGCCATTAAGCATGACAACATTGTGCTTAATGGTTCTAAGATATTTGTTAATCTTCCAAGATTTCGAAGAGATTTTAAGGCAGGCGGTGAAGATCTCATTTCCAAGAAAAGGAATCTGGATCTGAAGCAAGATGTTGTTCCTCCCCTCAAGCACGGTTTAAGCAACAGGTATGTCCTTAAAAATTCTTTTGCTCAAGTGACCAGAGGAGGACACACTTTGATGGCAGATAATCCGAAGCAGCTTCTTCTTGGGGACAGGCCTAACTTTGCTCACTTAAGTTTTGAAGTAACAAAAGAGGAATTGGAAAGGTTTGAGCAGGCCTACACTAGAATTTTGGAGATACCCGGATCTGCGGCTGAGGTATCTGAAGCGTTCCAAATGGAGGGATTTTTCAACATTAAGATTACCCGTATGGGGGCCAACCTATGTCTCATTGAGGAAGATAATCCGGGCGACATTAAAAAGCTGGTTTCAGAGGAGCACAAGTGGATATCTAAATGGTTTTCTGAAATTCATCTGTGGTCCCCTGATGATGTTGATCAGGAGAGACTAACTTGGGTTAAAATCTTTGGGTTGCCGTGCCATGTGTGGGAAGAAAAATTCTTTAAATTTTTAGCTGGAACCACTGGAGCGTTTGTTAAGATGGATGAAGATACGAGGAAACATTCGAGATTGGATGTAGCTAGAATCCTGATTCGTACAAAGTTCACTATCTCTCTTAATGAAGTTATTAATATAGAGGTGAATGACAGTATGTATAGAATCAAATTGGTCGAAGATTCGTTTGGTCCTTATGCGAGAGACCAAGCTAGGAACAAAGTTTCGTACTTTGACAAAGATAGCTCAGATGTTGTCGAGTCAGATTCTGACCTGGTGGGTGATGGGGTACTTTGGGAGAATTCTTCTGAGGTTTTTAGCTCTCAGCTAAAGCCGCCTGTGTAACTCCCCGATTCCAATTATTCCCATTTTGTTGAGTCTTTTATTTAAATGGAGTGATAAGTTATTTTATCTGTGAAATTGGTGTGTAATATGTTATGTTGACCTATTATGTTATTTTACCGTTTTGAGAGTTTTCGGGGAAATTAGAATGGAGGGTATTTTAGACATTTCTCAATTATTAGTAAGTTAGAAATTTAGTAATAATTGTTGGAAAAATGATTAAGTGTGGAATTTTGTGAGAAAATGAATTAATGATATTTGAGTGGAAAAATAGATAGAAAGGAAAAAGAAATAAGAAGAAGGAAAAATAGAAAAGAGAGATAGAAAGAAAAAGAGATAAGAAAGAAATAGAATAGAAATAGAAAGAAAAGAGAATTAGAGAAAAAGAAGAAGAGAAAGAAAGAGGAGGAAGAGAAAAGAAGAGGAAAAGAGGAAAACTTAGAAATTCATCAAGATCAATCACATAGCAAGTTGGAATCCGGGTAAGGGTGTGAAATCTTGTTATCTTAGCAATGTGTACGATTATGTATGATTGTATTGTTGATTTTGTTGATTTTCATGAGTTTTGGGTATAAACCCATTGGTGTAGAAAATGGTAGAAATCGATGTTTTCGCGGATAGAAATCGATATAATTTGTGTTGTATAATCTCCATATGTTTATGAATCATTGCTATTAATTGTTTTGCTGATGGAAGTAATTTGGGGGAGAAAATGGAGTTTTTGAGGGTTTTGGAACAGTGAAAACGAAGCAGAAATTCTGCTTCTGGTGTGAAGCGCCGGGCGAAGTGCCCAGAGCGCCGGGCGGTTCGTGCCTTCGCCGGGCGAAATTGAGAGGCGAGAGGGTGTCAAGCTACTGGTTTGGTTCACGTTTGTGGGGATTTCCTTCGCCCCTTCTTCGCCGGGCGAAGCGAAGGCGAAATTGAAGCGTCGCCGGGTGAAACGTTCCTGTCGCCAGGCGCTTTTGTTTTTTTTTATAATTTTCATTTCTTTTAAAAATTCATAATTCTCGAACCGTAATTCCGATTTTTTACATTCTTGGTATCATTGTGAAGCTATTGAGCTGTACTATATGATTATGATGATTTGGAAATTGTTAGCCGATTAAATAAGTCGGAAAAGTCGGGAATAGTGTTATTTAGCGACTCTTACCGTTTTGACTGTGTGTTTGAATGTGAATCATACAATAGTGCATTGATGTGAATGTATATAGATTGTATGTGATTGTGTGAGATGAATGCATGAATATATTGTGAATATGTATGCATTTCAAGAATGTCTTGAGTCATTTTGCATGTGAAGCATAATGAAGTACATTCTTGTGTTGAGCGATTCTAATGAGAATCCGTTGTATCGTCGTGTGCCTATGTGAGGTGTGAGCGATGATTACAAATGATTGTATGCCTAGGTGAGGTGTGAGCAATCGGATTGTGTGCCTAGGTGAGGTGTGAGCAATCGGGTCGTGTGCCCGTGTGGGGTGTGAGCGATCCATAAACATTGTGTGCCCATGTGGGGTGTGAGCAATGGGTGAACATCGTAGGCCCGACGGGGAGTTACATTGGTAACGAGCGATGGTTCCAGTAGAGTTCCTGAGAGAACTAATGATGATTGAGTCGGTACCGCATTGCATTTGCATAGAGTCGTGAGTCGGTCTCTATGATTTTCATTTATCATCTTTGTATTTGTGCATTGATGAATAAACATGAATGTGTATGTTTATGTGGAATGATTGGGAATTGCGAAAGTAAGTCTGATGAATATGCTTGGTTGTATATATATATATACATTGTGATGCATATGGGTGAGAATGTGGAATATGTGTATTTTTATGTGAAGATATATATAATTATATGCATTGTTATTATGATAATATTTCTCACCCTTCTACTGTTTTATGATGCTCTATGAGGCATTGCAGAGTAGGTATGCTGGAGGTTTTTTTGTGAAGCGTGTCTTCATTCTTTTGGTCGGTCGGCTCTGATATGTAGCATCGGGTAGCTAGGATGGCTATGATTCTTTTGTGATACATTTGTATATGTATCTTGTTGATGAATGTTTATGTAAACATGTATGATGTTGGTGGAGAATACTTGATGATTCATGTATATATGTATATATGTATATATGTTTGTTGTTATTCAATATTTAGATTTTTCGCTTTTATTCTAAATATTGAGACGTGGGTGTAAGGACTAAGTTCCTCTGTTGCAAAGTTACCCCACTGTTGCATATCACTGATTGATCAGGTGTTGTATGTTTTAATTTAATGTATAATGTGACATATCCCTTTTTACCATGTTTATAATTATACTCTGACGAAATTTTTAATATGTGCGTAAATGATTAATTGTGATTGTTTGGGGGTATAGAAAGGGGGTGTTACATTAAGTGGTATCAGAGCCAGAGTTGAGTCAGTTGTGTCTGTCTTGTTGTCGTATTGTTTGAATTGTTGTTTAACTTTGTTGTTATTTTTGGGAATGATTAGAATAGGGCTGGTAGAAACGACAATGCGATGGCTGCTGCTTTGGAAGCAATGGCTAGGGCAGTGCAAGGTGCGCCGAACGTGAATGCTAATGACGAGTTCAGGAAGAATCAACCACCTGTCTTCAAAGGAAGATTTGATCCCGATGGTGCTCAACTTTGGTTGAAAGAGATTGAAAGGATCTTCAGAGTCATGGACTGTGCGGAAGAGGATAAGGTGAGACTTGGGTCTCACATGCTGAAGGAAGAGGCTGATGATTGGTGGGTCGGTATGCGTCAAGTTCTTGAGGTGGATGATGAAGAGGTTACTTGGGACTTATTTTGTACCGAGTTCTTGAGGAAGTATTACCCTGAAAGTGTGAAAGGGAAGAAGGAGATGGAGTTCCTTGAATTGAAACAAGGTAGTATGTCCGTGGTTGACTATACTGCTAAGTTTGTGGAGTTGGTTCAATTCCATCCTCACTATGCTGCAATCACTGCTGAGTTCTCAAAGTGTATTAAATATGAGAATGGTTTGCGTCCTGAGATTAAACAGGTTGTGGGATATCAAAGGATAAGAAGGCTTTCGGATTTGACGGAATGTTGTAGAATCTTCGAGGAAGATAGCAAGGCTCGTTCTACACATTATAAAAGTTTGAATGAGAGGAAGGGAAAGCAACAAGCTAGAAGTGGACCGTATGTGACACCCGCTGATAAGGGAAAGCATAGGGGAAACTTTAAGAAGAGATCTGGAGGAGGAGGTTCTGGTCCCATTAAGTGTTACAAGTGTGGTGAAATGGGTCATAAATCATTTGAGTGTGGGAAGCCAGTGGTGAAATGTTCTAACTGTGGAGGTCTTGGGCATGTTGCTACAGATTGTAGAAGGAATATGGTAAAGTGCTATAATTGTGGAGAAGTTGGTCACATTAGTACTAAGTGTACTAAGCCGAAACAAGCTCAAGCGGGCAGAAAGGTGTTTGCATTGGCGGAGACTCAAACTACTAGTGCAGACCGTTTGATAAAAGGTACATGCTTTATTAATAGTACGCCTTTAGTTGCTATTATTGATACGGGAGCGACTCATTCGTTTGTTTCGTCTGAGTGCGCGAAGCGTTTGAATCTTGTGTTGTCTGTGATGGATGGTAAGATGGTTATTGATACTCCAGCAATGGGGTCAGTAACTACTTCTTTAGTTTGTGTGTGTTGTCCTTTGACCATTTATGGTAAAGACTTCGAGATGGATTTAGTGTGTTTGCCGTTGGAAGGTTTAGACGTAATCTTGGGTATGAACTGGTTGCGATTTAATCGAGTTCATATAGATTGCTATCACAAATTAGTAAGGTTTCCTTCTTTGGAAGATGATGAAGATGAGAGATTCCTAGCCACTAAAGAATTGAAGAAACTTTTAGCGGACGAAGCTCAATTGTTCGGTTTGTTTGCATCATTGTCTGTGGATAGTCAAGTGTCCCTTGATGTGTTTCCTGTTGTTTGTGATTTTCCTGAGGTGTTTCCTGAGGACATTAAGGATGTACCGCCGGAAAGAGAAGTTGAGTTTTCCATTGATCTAGTTCCGGGTACTAGACCGATTTCGATGGCACCGTATCGTATGTCGACATCGGAGTTGGCAGAATTGAAGAAGCAATTGAATGACTTGTTGGACAAGAGATTTGTAAAACCAAGTGTTTCTCCTTGGGGTGCTCCGGTATTGTTGGTAAAGAAAAAGGATGGGAATATGCGGTTATGCATTGATTATCGACAATTGAACAAGGTGACAATTAAGAACAAGTATCCGCTTCCAAGGATCGATGATTTGATGGACCAATTGGTTGGTGCGCGTGTTTTTAGCAAGATTGATTTGAGATCAGGATATCACCAGATTCGTGTGAAAGAAGAGGATATTCAAAAGACGGCCTTTAGGACACGGTATGGCCATTACGAATATTCCGTGATGCCATTCGGGGTTTCTAATGCGCCGGGTGTGTTCATGGAATACATGAATCGTATTTTTCATGAGCAGTTAGATCGTTTTGTGGTTGTGTTCATCGACGATATCTTGATTTACTCTAAGTCTCAAGAGGAGCATGAAGAGCATTTGAGGATTGTGTTACAAATTTTGAAAGAGAAACAATTGTATGCTAAGTTGTCGAAATGTGAGTTTTGGTTATCGGAAGTAAGTTTTCTTGGACATGTTATTTCCGGTAGTGGTATTAGTGTTGATCCATCCAAGATTGATGCAGTGATGCAATGGGAGGCTCCTAGATCGGTTACAGAGATTCGAAGCTTTTTAGGATTGGCGGGTTATTATCGGAGGTTTATTGAGGGATTTTCGAAGTTGGCACTTCCGTTAACGCAATTGACTTGTAAGGAAAAGGCTTTCATTTGGGATATTCATTGTGAAGAGAGTTTCAATGAGTTAAAAAGAAGGTTGACAATGGCTCCGATCTTGATTTTGCCAAATCCAACGGAACCATTTGTTGTGTATTGTGATGATTCATTGGTTGGTTTAGGTGGTGTTTTGATACAAGACGGAAAATTTGTGGCTTATGCTTCAAGACAATTGAGAGTGCATGAAAAGAATTATCCTACGCATGACCTGGAGTTGGCGGCCGTGGTGTTTGTTTTGAAAATTTGGAGGCACTATCTTTATGGTGCGAGATTTGAAGTTTTTAGCGATCACAAGAGCTTGAAATATTTATTTGATAAAAAAGAATTGAACATGAGACAAAGAAGGTGGTTAGAACTTTTGAAGGATTATGATTTTGGTTTGAATTACCATCCGGGTAAGGCAAACGTGGTGGCCGATGCTTTGAGTCGGAAGTAGTTACATATGTCCTCATTGATGATGAGAGAATGGGAACTTTTGGAGAATTTTAGAGACTTGAGTTTGGTTTGTGAAATGACGCCGAGAAGTGTGAGACTTGGTATGCTACATGTTACAAATGATTTTCTTGCAACCGTGTGTGAAAAGCAAAAGTTGGACCTGAAGTTTGTTGATTTTTATAATGAATGAAAATGAGGATTTCAAGGTTGATAAACTTGGAGTTTTGAGATTCCGTGGTCGTATCTGTATTCCCGATGATGCGGAGTTGAAAAAGATGATATTGGAAGAAGGACACCGAAGTAACTTAAGTATTCATCCGGGAGCGAATAAAATGTATCAAGATTTGAAGAAACTCTTTTGGTGGTCCGGGTTAAAGAGAGATGTGGCTCAATTTGTGTATGCGTGCTTAACTTGTCAAAAATCTAAGGTGGAACATCAAAAGCCTAGTGTATTAATGCGACCGTTGGACATTCCGGAGTGGAAATGGGATAGTATATCGATGGATTTTGTCACGGGATTGCCGAAGACGCAAAGAGGTCATAATGCTATTTGGGTAATTGTTGATAGGCTTACTAAATCTGCTCACTTCATTCCAATTGATATTAGCTATCCTTTGGAGAGGTTAGCCGAGATTTATGTTCTTGTGGTTGTGAAGTTGCATGGGGTTCCTAAGAGTATTGTATCGGATAGAGATCCTAGATTCACATCGAGGTTTTGGGAGAGTTTACAAAAGGCTTTGGGTTCTAAGCTAAGATTGAGTTCGGCTTATCATCCGCAAACGGATGGTCAAACCGAGAGGACAATTCAATCGTTGGAGGATTTATTGCGTGCTTGTGTGCTCGAGCAAGGTGGTGCTTGGGATAGTTATTTGGCGTTGATTGAGTTCACCTACAATAATAGTTTTCATTCAAGTATAGGTATGGCACCATTTGAGGCTTTATATGGTCGGAGATGTCGAACACCTTTGTGTTGGCATGAAACAGGTGAGAGGACAGTAGTTGGACCGGAGATGGTACAACAAACGACGGAGAAAGTGAAGTCTATTCGGGAGAAGATGAAAGCTTCTCAAAGTAGACAAAAGAGCTATCATGACAAGAGAAGAAAAGATCTTGAGTTTCAAGAAGGCGACCATGTGTTTTTGAGAGTTACGCCGATTACGGGTGTGGGTCGTGCTTTGAAGTCGAAGAAGTTGACTTCTCGTTTTATTGGTCCGTATCAGATTTCTGCACGAGTTGGTGTTGTGGCTTACCGTGTGGCGTTGCCTCCGAATCTTTCCAATTTGCATGATGTATTCCATGTTTCGCAACTTCGGAAGTATGTTCCGGATCCGTCACATGTTATTCCTATGGACGAAGTTGAAGTGAGAGATAACCTTACGGTTGAAGCTTTACCGATTAGGATTCTAGATCGTGAAGTTAAGAAGCTAAGAGGCAAGGATATTGCGCTTGTGAAGGTAGCGTGGGGAAATATGACTTGGGAACTAGAGAGTAGGATGCGAGAGTCGTATCCGGAGCTGTTTGAATCAGGTAATATTTTCGAGAACGAAAATTTCTAAAGTGGGGGAGAGTTGTAACGCCCCGATTCCAATTATTCCCATTTTGTTGAGTCTTTTATTTAAATGGAGTGATAAGTTATTTTATCTGTGAAATTGGTGTGTAATATGTTATGATGACCTGTTATGTTATTTTACCGTTTTGAGAGTTTTCGGGGAAATTAGAATGGAGGGTATTTTAGACATTTCTCAATTATTAGTAAGTTAGAAATTTAGTAATAATTGTTGGAAAAATGATTAAGTGTGGAATTTTGTGAGAAAATGAATTAATGGTATTTGAGTGGAAAAATAAATAGAAAGGAAAAAGAAATAAGAAGAAGGAAAAATAGAAAAGAGAGATAGAAAGAAAAAGAGATAAGAAAGAAATAGAATAGAAATAGAAAGAAAAGAGAATTAGAGAAAAAGAAGAAGAGAAAGAAAGAGTAGGAAGAGAAAAGAAGAGGAAAAGAGGAAAACTTAAAAATTCTTCAAATCAATCACATAGCAAGTTGGAATCCGGGTAAGGGTGTGAAATCTTGTTATCTTAGCAATGTGTACGATTATGTATGATTGTATTGTTGATTTTGTTGATTTTCATGAGTTTTGGGTATAAACCCATTGGTGTAGAAAATGGTAGAAATCGATGTTTTCGCGGATAGAAATCAATATAATTTGTGTTGTATAATCTCCATATGTTTATGAATCATTGCTATTAATTGTTTTGCTGATGGAAGTAATTTGGGGGAGAAAATGGAGTTTTTGAGGGTTTTGGAACAGTGAAAACGAAGCAGAAATTCTGCTTCTGGTGTGAAGCGCCGGGCGAAATGCCCAGAGCGCCGGGCGGTTCGTGCCTTCGCCGGGCGAAATTGAGAGGCGAGAGGGTGTCAAGCTACTGGTTTGGTTCACGTTTATGGGGATTTCCTTCGCACCTTCTTCGCCGGGCGAAGCGAAGGCGAAATTGAAGCGTCGCCGGGCGAAACGTTCCTGTCGCCGGGCGCTTTTGTTTTTTTTATAATTTTCATTTCTTTTAAAAATTCATAATTCTCGAACCGTAATTCCGATTTTTTACATTCTTGGTATCATTGTGAAGCTATTGAGCTGTACTATATGATTATGATGATTTGGAAATTGTTAGCCGATTAAATAAGTCGGAAAAGTCGGGAATAGTGTTATTTAGCGACTCTTACCGTTTTGACTGTGTGTTTGAATGTGAATCATACAATAGTGCATTGATGTGAATGTATATAGATTGTATGTGATTGTGTGAGATGAATGCATGAATATATTGTGAATATGTGAGGTGTGAGCGATGATTACAAATGATTGTGTGCCTAGGAGAGGTGTGAGCAATCGGGTCGTGTGCCCGTGTGGGGTGTGAGCGATCCATAAACATTGTGTGCCCATGTGGGGTGTGAGCAATGGGTGAACATCGTAGGCCCGACGGGGAGTTACATTGGTAACGAGCGATGGTTCCAGTAGAGTTCCTGAGAGAACTAATGATGATTGAGTCGGTACCGCATTGCATTTGCATAGAGTCGTGAGTCGGTCTCTATGATTTGCATTTATCATCTTTGTATTTGTGCATTGATGAATAAACATGAATGTGTATATTTATGTGGAATGATTGGGAATTGCGAAAGTAAGTCTGATGAATATGCTTGGATGTATATATATACATTGTGATGCATATGGGTGAGAATGTGGAATATGTGTATTTTTATGTGAAGATATATATAATTATATGCATTGTTATTATGATAATATTTCTCACCCTTCTGCTATTTTATGATGCTCTATGAGGCATTGCAGAGTAGGTATGCTGGAGGTCTTTTTGTGAAGCGTGTCTTCATTCTTTTGGTCGGTCGGCTCTGATATGTAGCATCGGGTAGCTAGGATGGCTATGATTCTTTTGTGATACATTTGTATATTTATCTTGTTGATGAATGTTTATGTAAATATGTATGATGTTGGTGGAGAATACTTGATGATTCATGTATATATGTATATATGTATATATGTTTGTTGTTATTCAATATTTAGATTTTCCGCTTTTATTCTAAATATTGAGACGTGGGTGTAAGGACTAAGTTCCTCTGTTGCAAAGTTACCCCACTGTTGCATATCACTGATTGATCAGGTGTTGTATGTTTTAATTTAATGTATAATGTGACATATCCCTTTTTACCATGTTTATAATTATACTCTGACGAAATTTTTAATATGTGTGTAAATGATTAATTGTGATTGTTTGGGGGTATAGAAAGGGGGTGTTACAGCCTGGACCTACCAAGCAAGGGTGGGAGGATCAAGAATCTAGGGGTTTTTCTAAAGGTTTGGTGACACAAGGTTGTGAGGATGATAAGGAATTATCAAATAGGTTGATGTCTGAGGATGTTGGTGTTCCTATTGGGGAAGTTAGAGATCAATCCACTCCTTTCCAAGATAGGGCTTTACCTCATGTTAGTGTTGGGAAACAGTCAACAGACGTATTGGCAGGTGATTGTGTAGAGGAATTTGGGGACATGTGTCATTCTTCTGGCTCTGATCCTTCTCATGTTTCGTGTTCATATGAGTGTCAGTTTTGTCCTGTTGAGAGTTCTCCAGGAGTTGATAAGTTTAGACAAGTAGTATCTCCTTTATCTCATACGAGCCCGGATACAGCTGGTATTGGTAATCTTTCAGGAGAGATTTTGGGGGGGTCTAAAGTTAAGAAGAAGAAAAAGATTGTTATAGATGACATTTATCAAAAGATAAAGATTCCTTTTTGTCCATCTTATTACGCTATTCTGCTACGATCGGAGAGTAACAATCATAGGTCGGTTCTGGACCAATCATGTCAGGGTGAGGGTTCCATGAGGCAGAGGGTGTCATCTCAGGCTGAAAAAGCATATGAGTCTTTTGACAATTCTATCTCGGATTCTGGTGTCATTCAAAGTAATTCTATAATTATGAAGCAATTGGAGAACCTGCCTGCTGGGATTTGGGATTCTATTAAGTCGCTTGGTATTGAAGCGGAGGAAGATGATGAAGTTTTTGAGGGTATTTTGAGGAATTTTGAGAAGACGGATAGGAAGTCAAGGAAAGGTAAGAAGGAGTCTGGCATAGGTGGAAAATGAATTTAGTCACGTACAACATAAGAGGGTGTGGAGGTACTTCGAAGAGGATGAAAATTAGAGAAGTCCTTCGTAAGGTAGGAGCTGAAATGTGTTTCATTCAGAAAACTAAACGATCAGAAATGACGGATTCAATAGTGCACAGCATTTGGGGTGACTCATTTTGTTGTTGGTCTGCAAATAGTTCTAATGGATTATCGGGCGTCCTATTGACTATTTGGAAGGAACGAGTTGTGGAACCTATATGCAGCTATAGAGGCTTGGGGTATTTAGGTTTACAAGTCAGCAGGAGAGGCAAGAAATGTTATATGTTCAATGTTTATTCTCCTTGTACTATCACAGAGAAAAGCATCTTATGGTCTCAGCTCATTAATCTTAAAAACAACTTAGAACCTGGTGAATGGATACTTGGTGGGGACTTTAATTCTATTAAGTCCGCTGCTGAACAAATTGGTTATACTTCTCTAAATACAAGATATATGATGGAATTTTCTGAATTTATTAACTCAATGGGTTGTGTGGATTTGCCCCTTATTGGCTCCAAATACTCTTGGCTTCAGTCGAAAGGTAATGTCTGTAGTCGGTTGGATAGATTCTTAGTCACACATGGAGTATTCAGTGAATGGAATATGGTTAACCAAAGGATAGGGGAACGCGATATTTCCGACCATAGGCCTGTGTGGATCTCTGCAAAAAACATAAAATGGGGGCCCAAGCCTTTTAAAGTTATGTTATGTTGGTTCGAGCATCCAAACTTTATGCCTTTTATCAAAAAAGAATGGGAGGCGTTTCAGGTTGAAGGTAAGGCATCTTATATTCTGGCTAGAAAATTGCAAAATCTGAGAGAAAGGCTTCGTTGGTGGAATAATAACGTCTTTGGTTGGGCTGATACCAAAATCAAGACGGATGTTGGTGTTATAAATGGGATTGAAGACTTATTTGCTTTAAATAGATTCATATCAGCTGAGGAAAGTTCAACAAGGAATGAAGCAGAAGTTGACCTATGGAAATCTTTGAGGATTAAAGAAAGTATTTTAAAACAAAAATCCAGGATGAAATGGAATGCTGATGGAGATGATAATACTAAATTTTTTCATGCTTCCTTGAGGAATCGTATAAACATGAATACCATCTCATCAGTGTGTATCAATGGTATTTTGGTGGAAGATGTTAAGAAGGTCAAAGGGGCTGTCAAGGATCATTTTGCTAAGAGATTCTGCAGAGTTTCAAGACCATATCCATCTATTGGTGAGTCTGGCTTCAAGAGTATGTCTTATAGTGATAGTATGGATTTAGAGGTTGATGTGGATGAATCAGAGGTTAGAAGGACCGTGTTTGAGTGTGCTGGAGATCGTAGCCCAGGTCCTGATGGCTTCTGTTTTGAATTCTTTAAACGATGTTGGAGTATTGTAGGAAAAGATTTCACAAACTGCATTCTAGAATTTTTCCAAGGTGAGAAATTACATAAAGTTTTTGCTTCTTCGTTTATAGTTCTCATTCCCAAAATGGACAGCCCTACGTGTTTAGACGATTACAGGCCTATATCTTTAATTACTTCTGTTTACAAAGTTATATCCAAGATTCTCGCCAACAGACTCAAAAGAAAAATTGGTGGTATCATTTCCAATTCCCAAACAGCTTTTATAGAAGGTAGAAATCTGATGGCGTTCTCGTCCTTAATGAAGTTATCGATTTTGCTAAGCGTTCCAAGAAAGACGTCATGAAGATTATGGGGTTTGGCTGAAAATGGTTGTCGTGGATGGATTATGGAGTTTTCAACAGTTATGCTTCTGTTTTGGTTAACGGTAGTTCTACCCAAGATTTTGGAGTGTATCGTGGTCTTAAACAAGGGGACCCTCTTGCCCCTCTACTGTTCACTATTGCTGCTGAAGGTTTAGCTGTACTAATGAGAAGAGCGATAGCCAATGGAATTTTTTCATGCTTCGAAGTCAGCCCTGATGTGCAATTCCACTTGTTGCAATACGCAGACGACTCGGTTATCTTAGGGGATGGATCTTGGAGGAATATAGTGGCAATAAAGTCAATACTTAAAGGGTTTCAGTTAGTTTCTGGTTTGCATATCAACTTCAACAAGAGTTCCTTTTTTGGTATTGGCATAGATGAGGTAATGCTGTCTGCTGCAGGTCTCTACCTTGCTTGTAAGGTATCATCCTGTCCTTTTAATTTTCTTGGCATTCAAATTGGTGGTAATCATAGGAGTGTTGCATTTTGGAAACCATTAATAGATAAGGTCCGGTCTAGATTGAGTTCTTAGAAAAGTAGATTCTTATCGATGGGTGGTAAAGTGACTCTAATTAATTCTGTCCTTGCAAACCTTCCAATTCATTATATGTCATTTTACAAACTTCCTGCCAAAGTTATCAACATTCTCACTTCTATTCAAAATAACTTCTCATGGAATGGGTTGTTCTCCAAAAAGGGTGTGTCGTGGATTGCCTGGAAAACGGTATGCAAAAGGAGGGAAGAGGGAGGTTTAGGAGTGAAAGATATCAGAATTTTCAATAATGCTTTGATGTTTAAATGGCTGTGGAGAATCTTGGCTGGACGGGATACTTTGTGGTGGCATTTAATTGTGTTTCGGTATCCTAAACATTCATTTGAATTTTATTCGGGTGTGAGTCTTAAATATTCAGTTCCGGCGTCTATTTGGTGGCGTGATTTGGTACAGGTCGCCATCTTTTGTGGGTTGGATACAATTGCTGGTTGCATTTCATATAAATTAGGAAATGGCATCAGAACACCATTTTGGCTATCGAGGTGGGCTGGAGATAATATTCTTGCAGCAGAGTTTAGTGAACTATTTTTATTAGTAGAAAACAAGGGTTGTTCAGTGGCGGATAATGGCATGTGGGTTAATGGTGTGTCGGTATGGAACATTTTTGGTGAGTTTCACTCTCTCTCGCAGCAAAACCAAAGGCAGCTGACACGATTATACCGCTTCCTGTCCGTGTACCAACCGTGTCTTGGAGTGTTGGATGAAATATCATGGCTACTCAACGACGATTGTATTTTTTCTGTTTCATCTTTGTATAGTCATTTGCAAGATAAGCTGGCTGCCTCTGATTCAGGCGTTAATGATTAATTTAAAGCTGCTTGCAAACTTAATTGGCTAGCCCAAGCTCCTCTTAAAGTGAAAGTGTTTGGCTGGAGGATGTTGCACAAAAGAATACCTTCGAGAGACAACTTGTTTCGTATAGGTATCATTACTAATAGTCACGACTTGCCTTGCCCCTTCTGCTTCTTGCATCTAGAAACGGTAGAACATATCCTCTTTTACTGTCAAAAATCAGTGATGGTGTGGAATTTTGTATGTAGATGGGTAGGAATACCTCATATTCTTGTAGAGTCTATGATGAATCATTTATCTTGTTGGTTGGCAGGATGTGTTAGTAGGAATTTTCAAATCTCTAATGATGTGGGACTTTGGTTGATAATTTGTTGGGCTATTTGGGCATCACGTAATAACATTATATTTAGGGATGAGTTTTGGGACATGGACACAATTTCGAATCGTATTATTACATTCTCTTGGTGGTGGATAGGTAAGGCGCAGAAGAATTCATTTCTTTGTAATTATTACACTTGGATAAACTCCCCAGGTGATTTTTTGTAGGCCTAGATTTTTAGTAGGTCTATTTATGTATATGGGTTGGGATACCCCTCTGTATCCTTGATTAATATATTTTGTTAGATTATCAAAAAAAAATAATAATAAAATGTTAGTATATGTTGAAAATACAATCGACTCTGTCAAGATAATAAAGTGGCTATGTTTGTGAAACGCATGTGTCTGCAATTATTACATTCCTTTGAATTTAAACGGTAAAGGACAGTTTTTTTAAGTATACGAACAACCTTGTTGAGAGAATTGAAACGAGCATGTGAAAGCCATTGTAGGAGCTTCACCAAGAAAAGAAGAGACGTAACAGAAAGGTATAACAGAAAATGGAAGAAGAAAGATAAGGTGATCACAAAATGATTGGTCAATATTATTTCATTCTTAGATAACTGTACAAGTGGCCATACAAATGATATATATACACTAAAATACAAGTGTAAGTAAGATCTAATGTTGACCCTTAGATCTAATCAATCTGAACCACTAAAATATTTCAACAGCCTCCGTCAAACTGAGCATTATAAATGTCGATCATGTTCAGTTTGGATATGAAAGTATTGAACTTTGGAGCAGCCAATGCTTTAGTCAAAAAATCTGCCAATTGCTCTTGTGAAGAAATAGGTAAAAGTCTGAGAACACCTTGCTGCACTTTCTCTCTGACCAAATGACAATCAATATCTAAATGTTTTGTTCTTTCATGAAATACAGGATTAGAGGCAATGTGGATTGCACTCTGACTGTCACAATAAAGAACTGGGTGCCTTGTGGATGTAATTTGCAAATCTCTGAATAAATGGAGTAACCATTGAAGCTCACAAGTTGCTGTTGAGAGGGCTATATATTCAGCTTCAGATGAAGATCTAGAAACTGTTTGTTGTTTCTTGGCACGCCAGGAAATCAAAGAGGAACCAAGGAAAAAGCAATAACCTGAAATTGATTTGCGAGAGTCTATGCACCCTGCCCAATCAGAGTCAGAATATCCTAGAATTTGTACCTCAGAATCTCGAGGAAAAAGTCGTCCTCTTCTAGGATTATGTTTGAGATACCTGATTACACGACAAGCTGCATTAAAATGAGTCATGGTTGGGGCATGAAGGAACTGACTTAACTGTTGAGTAGCAAAGGTGATGTCTGGCCTTGTGGTGTTGAGATATAACAATCTTCCAATGAGCCTCCTGTATGCAGCTACATCCTCAAAGGGCTTGCCACTATCTTGATGGAGTTTGATGGAAGGATCAAGAGGTGTGGCTGCAGGCTTTGATCCCAATAGGCCAGAGTCATTGAGAAGATCCAGACAATATTTTCTTTGGGAGATAGTGATTCCTGATTTTGAATGGGCCACTTCTAAACCCATAAAATACTTAAGAATTCCAAGATCTTTGATTTTGAAATGACTGTCCAATATGGTTTTGATCCTTTGAAACTCACTGAGTGAAGTACCAGCCAGTATAACATCATCCACATAAACAAAGAGAGCTGTGAAATCATTTACAGTTCTTAATGTGAAGAGAGAGTAATCTGATGTCGACTGTGTATATCCTTCCTTAATCAATAGTGTAGTCAACTTCTCATACCACTTTCGGCTTGATTTTCTAAGGCCATAAATACTCTTAAGTAACTTGCAAACCTGATTAGGTTTGGTGCAAGAAACTCCATCAGGTATGGTCATATACACATCCTCCTGTAAATCTCCATGGAGGAATACATTATTTACATCTAATTGGTGTAGGTGCAAATTGTAAATAGATGCTAATGCAAGTAACAATCTGACAGTGGTAAGTTTAGCTACAGGACTAAAACTATCAAAAAAATCAAGACCCTCAATTTGATTGTAACACTTAGCTACTAAACGTGCCTTATATCTTTCTATTAAACCATCAGCTTTGTGTTTGATTTTGAAAACCCATCTGTTGCCTATAGGCTTGACATGAGGAGGAAGGTCAACAATAATCCAAGTGCCTAGCTTTTCAAGGGCATCCAGTTCAGATTTAATAGCAGATAACCAATTGTCAGACAAACTAGCTTCTTTGTATGTTTTTGGTTCAACACTATGGGTGAGTGAAACAGAAAAAGCATGTTGAGATGTAGATAAATGTGAGAAAGAATGGAAATGAGTGATAGGATATAAAGTACCTGAGGATGTTGATTCATTTGAGTCATGAGAAGCATTGCATACATAATCTGCTAAATAAGAAGGGGTGTGTCTTTGTCTGATAGGTTTGGAGTATTGGTTTTTTTTGTTGGGTAATAGAATGTTCAGTAGGGATGGTCATAGGTGAATCTTGTGTTTCATTGATAGGTATAACAGGTGGGGTGGGTTTTAAGGAATCAAAAGGTACTGGTACATGTTGGGCAGACTCAGAATTAGGTGTTTCATTGATAGGTTCAGAGGTGACAGTTGGTACAAAAGCTGGTATGTGTGGTGGTGAATTAACCAGAGGGTAATCACATGTATTATTTGTGGGATAATGGTAATTCCAACTGGCAGGTTTAGAAGGTGGGTTATATGGCAGGATGTTTTCATGGTGTTTAGTGTGTCTAGATACAAAAATTTCTTTGTTATTAATGTCATATAGAATGCAACCTTTTACTCCAGGTTTAAATCCAAGAAAAATACATGTTCTACCTCTTGGATCAAGTTTGGTCCTGTGAGATTGAATGGTGGAGGTATATACAAGTGAACCAAAAACTTTTAGAATTTGTAAGTCAGGTAGTTTTTGATGTAAGATAGAATATGGTGATTTATTATTGAGGATAGGGCTAGCTACTCTATTCATAATAAAGACAGCATGGGACACAGCATAACACCAAAAATATTTGGGTAAATTTGAATGAAATAAGAGTGCTCTTCCTATATTGAGGATTTGTTGGTGTTTTCTCTCCACTCTTCCATTCTGTTGTGGAGATTCAACACAAGTGGTTTGGTGTATGATGCCTTTTGAGGCATAAAATTGGGGCATAAGAAACTCTTGACCATTGTCAGTCCTAATGGTCTTAACTTTAGTATTGTGTTGTGTGTGTATCAGATTAACAAAGTTCATTATGTGTTGCCTAGCTTCTGATTTAGATTTCATTAAAGTGAGCCATGTATATCTACTATGGTCATCAACAGCAGTAAGGAAATTGGAAAAACCATGAATAGACTTTATTGAAAGTGGTCCCCATATATCAAAATGTATCAAGTCAAAAACATGAAGAGCTTTATTAGAACTTCTATGAAATGGTAAATTTCTATGTTTAGCTAAATGACATATATCACAAGTTCCCTTTGTGTCAACAACAACAAAAGGAAAATCAGATTGAAGAAGTTTCATTCTAGAATTAGAAAGGTGGCCTAATCTAAAATGCCACAAAGCTTGGTCAGGTATGGTAATGGCATGGGAAACTGAAATACCAGGTGGAATGAATGTCTTCTCATTTTGCAGATTGAGGTAGTACAAGCCTTCAATGAAATTAGCTGAACCAATCATCTTCAGTGAATGAGGATCCTGAATTAAACATTGTGAATTAGTGAATTTAACAATGCAAGGTAACTCAAGGCAAAGTTTTGACACAGATATTAAATTTAAGGAAAATTAAGGGACATACAGGACATGTTTAATAACTAATTATGTAGTAAAGTTGATGGTACCCATTTGATTAGCTATGGTAAAGTTACCATTGGGTAATCTGATGTTAACAGGTTTTATGTCATGTAGAGATTCAAACCAATGAGAAAAACCACAAATGTGGTCACTTGCTCCAGAATCAACAATCCAAGAACTCATAATGGAACTATTCAAGCAAACAGAAGTGGTAATGTTACCTGTATTGGCCACTGAATGTAATGCTTTCACCTGATTCAAGGTACTTGATTGTTTGTTGCCATTAGAGCCTTGTAGAATAGTCATAAGTGTTTGATATTGTTCAGCTGTAAGTTGTGGTGGTGTCTGATCAGAATCTCCAGGAATCTCTGTATTTTGACTATCAGGAGTTTGTTCAGCAGTGAGATTATGAGCATTAGAGCTAGAATTGCGTTGCAAATGAGGTGGCACGCCATGTTTGCGATAACAAGTGTCTATGGTATGACCTGACTTTCAACAGTGTGTGCAAATTCTTTGTCCATGTTTCTTGAATGAAGGTTTTCTACTATCAGTAGCATTAATCAATGCCTTGGAATCATCATCTGGTGAAACAGAAATGTGTAGATTAGGCGAAACTCGACGCTCATGTTGAATGACCATAGAAAAGATCTTGTTTAATGGAGGTAAAGGATCGAGAAGCAAAATTTGTGATTTCACTACGTTATATTCTTCATTCAAACCAGTCAGAAAACGTATAAAGTGTAACAGATTATGATTATTCTTAGCACTACGCATAGCATCGCAAGAACAACGAACTCTACAAGAACAATGAGGGATAGACATGTATAATTCTAATTCCTCCTAGAGTATCTTGAGTTGAGAAAAGAAATCTGTTACCGTACGATTGTCCTGCATCAAAGAATATATTTCTTGTTGTAGTTCTGAAATCCGAATCAAGTCACCTTGTGCGAAGCGTTCTTTCAAATCATTCCAAACGTTGATGGCATTCTCCATGAAGACGATCGATTGGCCTATTGAATCAGACACATAACGCATGATCCAAGAATGCACGAGCATATTGCAGCGAGTCCAGGCGCGAAAGGATGAATCAAACGAATCAGTAGGAACTGGAATCGTGCCATCAACAAAATCAAACTTCATCTTTCCACCAAGAGCTCTGCGCACCGATCTTGCCCGGCTATGGTAATTGGAACCATTGAGAACTGGAGTAATGGAAATTGATGAAGGACCGTCACTTGGATGCACATAGTATGGACTTGTGGGATCAAGAATAGGATCGGAAGAATTGGTGGCGGAAGCGTTATTATGTGAAGGAGGAGCCATGGATGCACAGGCTCAATGAAATGTGATTAGGCCTAACTCAACCCTACAAAACCGGTTGGTAGAGTGAGGATTACCCCCATTTATAAATGTAACACCCCCTTTCTATACCCCCAAGTAATAACATAAATCATTTAGGCACATATTAAAATTTTCGCCAGAGTACGATTAAAACATGGCATAAAAGAGGCATGTCACATCATACACAAATATACAACATACAACACCTGCTCAAAACATTGATATGCAACAGTGGGGTAACTTTGCAACAGAGGAACTTTGTCCTTACACCCACATTTCAATATTTAGAAAAAAGCGGAAAATCTAAACATTGAACCACATTCAAACATATATACAGAGATAGATACTTCACCAAGTATTATCCACCAACATAATTCATGTTTACATCAACATTTATCCACAAGATACATGTGCAAATGTATCACAAAAGAATAATATACATCCTAGCTACCCGGTGCTACATATCAGAGCCAACCGACCAAAAGAATGAAGACACGCTTCACAAAAAGACCTCCAGCATACCTACTCTGCAATGCCTCATAGAGCATCATAAAATAGCAGAAGGGTGAGAAATATTATCATAATAACAATGCATATAATTCTATATATAAACATAAAAATATACATATTCCACATTCTCACCGCAATTCACCACAATTCATTACCGCTCATCACAATACACCCATATACATTACAATGTATATCTATATATCAACCAAGCATATTCATCATGCATACTTTCACAATTCCCAATCATTCCACATAAACATACACAATTATGTTTACTCAACAACACATCATTATAAAGATGATAAATGCAAATCATAGAGACCGACTCACGACTCTATGCAAATGCCATGCGGTACCGACTCAATCATCTCAAGTTCACTCAGGAACTTCTGCTGGAACCATCGCTCGTTACCAAAGTAACTCCCCGTCGGGCCTACGATGTTCACCCATTGCTCACACCTCACATGGGCACACAATGTTTATGGATCGCTCACACCCCACCTGGGCACACGACCCGATCGCTCACACCCCACACGCGGGCACACGATCTGATTGCTCACACCTCACCTAGGCACACAATCCGATTGCTCACACCTCACATAGGCACACAATCGTTCGTAATCATCGCTCACACCTCACATAGGCACACGATGTTACCACGGATTCTCATTAGAATCGCTCAACACAAGAATGTATTTCATGATGCTTCACATGCAAAATGACACAAGACATTCTTGAAATGCATACATATTCACAATATATTCATGCATTCATCTCATACAATCACATACAATCTATATACACTCACATCAGTGCACTATTGTATGATTCACATTCAAACACACCTTCAAAACGGTAAAAGTCGCTAAATAGCACTATTCCCGACTTTCCGACATAATTAAATCGGCTAACGATTTCCAAATCATCATAATCACTAAGTACAGCTCAATAGCTTTCCAACGACACCAAGAATGTAAAAAACGGATACTCGGAACAAAGGTTACGGACGAAACCGAAAACGACATTTTGAAAAATCCCATTTTTACATTCCTCCTGTCCATACGCGTACCACTACTCTCATACGCGTACTGGACTGGTTTCTCGCCATTCCCATACGCGTATCGCCAATGCCCATACGCGTATGGGCAGAACCATTTTCCTTCACAAATTTCCCATTTCAGACCCCATACGCGTATGCCCAGCATCCATACGCGTATCACCAGAGGGCCGGGAAAAGCCACATTCCATACGCGTATTGACCCCTCCACCGGCCATTGTTACGCGTTTCACCTTGGCTCATACGCCTATGGACATGCCCCTTACGCGTATGGCCAGGGGGTTTCCAGAAAAATTCTGCAGAACAATGTTCTGCGTTTTCCCCTCCCAATTCCACCAATTCATCATCTAAATTCAGAAAAATACCAGTTTGAAGTATAACAATACATATTAAACATGTATAGACCAACAAGAACACAATCAACACAAGTTTGAACACATTTGAATCAATTTCCAATCAATTTCTCAAAAAAGGGTTTATACCCAAAACTCATAAAATCAATCAACAACAACAACAACTCATACATAATCACATACATTGATAAGATAACAATATTTCACACCCTTACCCGGATTCCAAACTCGCTAATTGATCGATCTTGATGATTTTCCTAGTTTTCCCAAACTTTCTCCTCTTCTTTTCTCTTCTTCCTTTTTCTTTCTCTTCTTTTTCTCTAATTCTCTTTTCTTACTATTTTTCCTTTCTATCTCTTTTCTTTCTATTTTCTTTCTTTTCTATTTCTTTTCTCTCATTTTCCAAACAATCAATTAATTCATTTTTCTCACAAATTCTAATTCCACTTAATTTCTAATTTATCATTAATTGAGAAAAGTCTAAAATACCCTCCATTCTAATTTCCCCGAAAACTCTCAAAATGGTAAAATATCATTTAACACACCAAATTCACAATTAACATAATTTATCACCCAATTAAAATAAAAGACTCAACATAATTGGGAAATAATCAAAATCGGGGCGTTACAACTCTCCCCCACTTTAGAAATTTTCGTCCTCGAAAATAATACCTGATTCAAACAACTCCGGATACGACTCTCGCATCCCACTCTCTAGTTCCCAAGTCATATTGCCTTCCGCAGCGCCTCCCCACGCTACCTTCACAAGCGCAATATCCTTGCCTCTTAGCTTCTTAACTTCACGGTCCAAAATCCTAACCGGTAAAGCTTCCACCGTAAGGTTATCTCTCACTTCAACCTCGTCCATAGGAATAACATGTGACGGATCCGGAACATACTTCCGAAGTTGCGAAACATGGAATACATCATGCAAATTCGAAAGATTCGGAGGCAACGCCACACGGTAAGCCACAACACCAACTCGTGAAGTAATCTGATACGGACCAATAAAACGAGAAGTCAACTTCTTTGACTTCAAAGCAGGACCCACACCCGTAACCGGTGTAACTCTTAAAAACACATGGTCGCCTTCTTGAAATTCAAGATCTTTCCTTCTCTTGTCATGATAGCTCTTTTGTCTACTTTGAGAAGCTTTCATCCTCTCTCGGATAAACTTCACTTTCTCCGTCGTTTGTTGTACCATCTCCGGTCCAACTATTGTTCTCTCACCCGTTTCATGCCAACACAAAGGTGTTCGACATCTACGACCATACAAAGCCTCAAATGGTGCCATGCTTATACTCGAATGAAAACTGTTATTGTAAGTGAATTCAATCAACGCCAAATAATCATCCCAAGCACCACCTTGCTCGAGCACACAAGCACGCAATAAATCCTCCAACGATTGAATCGTCCTCTCGGTTTGACCATCCGTTTGTGGATGATAAGCCGAACTCAATCTTAGCTTAGAACCCAGAGCCCTTTGTAAACTCTCCCAAAACCTCGATGTAAATCTAGGATCTCTATCCGATACAATACTCTTAGGAACTCCATGCAACTTCACCACCACAAGAATATAAATCTCGGCTAACCTCTCCAAAGGATAACTAATATCAATTGGAATGAAGTGAGCAGATTTAGTAAGCCTATCAACAATTACCCAAATAGCATTATGACCTCTTTGCGTATTTGGCAATCCCGTAACAAAATCCATCGATATACTATCCCATTTCCATTCCGGAATATCCAACGGTTGCAAAAATCCACTAGGTTTTTGATGTTCCACCTTAGACTTTTGACAAGTTAAGCATGCATACACAAATTGAGCAACATCTCTCTTTAATCCGGACCACCAAAAGATTTTCTTCAAATCTTGATACATCTTGTTCGCTCCCGGATGAATACTTAAGTTACTTCGGTGCCCTTCATCCAATATCATCTTTTTCAAATCTACATCATCGGGAACACAAATGCGACCACGAAATCTCAAAACTCCAAAACTATCAACCTTGAAATCCTCATTCTCATTCAACATCAAATCAAAGAATTTCAAGTCCAACTTTTGCTTTTCACCTACCGTTGCAAGAAAATCATTCGTAACATGTAGCATACCAAGTTTCACACTTCTCGGCGTCATTTCACAAACTAAACTCAAGTCTCTAAAATCCTCCAAAAGTTCCCATTCTTTCATCATTAATGCGGACATATGTAACAACTTCCGACTTAAGGCATCGGCCACCACGTTTGCCTTACCCGGATGGTAATTCAAACCGAAATCATAATCCTTTAAAAGCTCTAACCACCTTCTTTGTCTCATGTTCAACTCTTTTTGATCAAATAAATATTTCAAGCTCTTGTGATCACTAAAAACTTCAAATCTTGCACCATAAAGATAATGCCTCCATATTTTCAAAACAAACACCACGGCTGTTAACTCCAAGTCATGTGTAGGATAATTCTTTTCATGCACTCTCAATTGTCTAGAAGCATACGCCACAACTTTTCCATCTTGCATCAAGACACCACCTAAACCTGTCAATGAAGCATCACAATACACAACAAATGGTTCATTAGGATTAGGCAAAATCAAGATCAGAGCCGTTGTCAATCTTCTTTTTAACTCATTGAAAATTTCTTCACAATGAATATCCCAAATGAAAGCCCTTCCTTTACAAGTCAATTGCGTTAACAGAAGTGCCAACTTCGAAAATCCCTCTATAAACCTCCGATAGTAACCCGCCAAGCCTAAAAAGCTTCGAATCTCCGTAACCGACCTAGGAGCCTCCCATTGCATCACCGCATCAATCTTGGATGGATCAACACTAATACCACTACCGGAAATAACATGTCCAAGGAAACTTACTTCCGATAACCAAAACTCACATTTCGACAACTTAGCATACAATTGTTTCTCTTTCAAAATTTGTAACACAATCCTCAAATGCTCTTCATGCTCCTCTTGAGACTTAGAGTAAATCAAGATATCGTCGATGAACACAACCACAAAACGATCCAACTGTTCCTGAAAAATACGATTCATGTATTCCATAAACACACCAGGCGCATTAGAAACCCCGAATGGCATCACGGAATATTCGTAATGACCATACTGTGTCCTAAAGGCCGTCTTTTAAATATCCTCTCCTTTCACACGAATCTGGTGATATCCCGATCTCAAATCAATCTTGCTAAAAACATTCGCACCAACCAATTGGTCCATCAAATCATCGATCCTTGGAAGCGGATACTTGTTCTTAATTGTCACTTTGTTCAATTGTCGATAATCAATGCATAACCGCATACTCCCGTCCTTCTTCTTTACCAACAATACTGGAGCACCCCAAGGAGAAACACTTGGTCTTACAAATTTCTTGTCCAACAAGTCATTCAATTGCTTTTTCAATTCTACCAACTCCGATGCCGACATACGATACGGTGCCATCGAAATCGGTCTAGTACCTGGAACTAGATCAATAGAAAATTCAACTTCTCTTTCCGGCGGCACATACGTAATATCCTCCGGAAACACTTCGGGAAATTCACACACCACTGGGAACACATCAAGCTCAACTTTACTCTCCACCGACAATGATGCAAAGAAACCAAACAAGTGAGCTTCGTCCGCTAAAAGTTTCTTCAACTCTTTAGTGGATAGGAAACTCTCATCTTCATCCTCTTCCAGAGGAGGAAACCTCACTAACTTATGATAACAATCTATATGAACTCGGTTAAATTGCAACCAATTCATACCCAAGACCACGTCCAAACCCACCAACGGTAAACACACTAGATCCATCTCAAAGTCTTTACCATAAATGGTCAAAGGACACATCAAACAAACCAAAGAAGTAGTTACTGACCCCATTGCTGGAGTATCAATAACCATCTTACCATCCATCAGAGACAACACAAGATTTAAACGCTTCGCGCACTCAGACGAAATAAACGAATGAGTCGCTCCAGTATCAATAATAGCGACTAAAGGCGTACTATTAATAAAGCAAGTACCTTTAATCAGACGGTCCGCACTAGTAGTTTGAGTCCCCGCCAATGCAAACACCTTTCCACCCGCTTGAGCTTGTTTCGGCTTAGTACACTTAGTACTAATGTGACCAACTTCTCCACAATTATAGCACTTCACCATATTCCTTCTACAATCTGTAGCAGCATGCCCAGTACCTCCACAATTAGAACATTTCACCACTGGCTTCTTACACTCAAATGATTTATGACCCAGTTCACCACATTTGTAACACCTAATAACACCGGAACCTCCTCCTCCTGACCTCCTATCAAAGTTTTCCTTATGCTTGCCCTTATCAGCGGGTGTCACATAAGGTCCACTTCTAGCTTGTTGCTTTCCCTTCCTCTCATTCAAACTTTTGTAATGTGTAGAACGAGCCTTACTATCTTCCTCGAAGATTCTACAACATTCCCTCAAATCGGAAAACCTTCTTATCCTTTGATACCCCACAGCTTGCTTAATATCAGGACGTAAACCATTCTCATATTTAATACACTTCGAGAACTCCGCAGTAATCGCATCATAATGAGGATGGAATTGAACCAACTCCACAAATTTAGCAGTATAGTCCACCACCGACATACTACCTTGTTTCAGTTCAAGAAATTCCATCTCCTTCTTTCCCTTCACACTCTCAGGGTAATACTTTCTCAAGAATTCAGTACGGAATAAATTCCAAGTTACCTCTTCATCATCCACCTCAAGAATTTGACGCATACCGACCCACCAATCGTCGGCTTCTTCCTTCAGCATGTGAGACCCAAGCCTCACTTTATTCTCTTCCGCACAGCCCATGACCTTGAAGATTCTTTCAATCTCTTTCAACCAAAGTTGAGCACCATCGGGATCAAATCTTCCTTTGAAAACCGGTGGTTGATTCTTCCTGAATTCGTCATTAGCATTCACGTTCGGCGCACCTTGCACCGCCCTAGCCATTGACTCCAAAGCAGCAGCCACCGCATTGTCGTTTCTACCAGACATATTCTGATCATTCCCAAAAATAACAACAAGGTTAAACAACAGTTCAACCAACATAATCAACAAGACAGACACAACTGACTCAACTCTGGCTCTGATACCACTTAATGTAACACCCCCTTTCTATACCCCCAAGTAATAACATAAATCATTTAGGCACATATTAAAATTTTCGCCAGAGTACGATTAAAACATGGCATAAAAGAGGCATGTCACATCATACACAAATATACAACATACAACACCTGCTCAAAACATTGATATGCAACAGTGGGGTAACTTTGCAACAGAGGAACTTTGTCCTTACACCCACATTTCAATATTTAGAAAAAAGCGGAAAATCTAAACATTGAACCACATTCAAACATATATACAGAGATAGATACTTCACCAAGTATTATCCACCAACATAATTCATGTTTACATCAACATTTATCCACAAGATACATGTGCAAATGTATCACAAAAGAATAATATACATCCTAGCTACCCGGTGCTACATATCAGAGCCAACCGACCAAAAGAATGAAGACACGCTTCACAAAAAGACCTCCAGCATACCTACTCTGCAATGCCTCATAGAACATCATAAAACAGCAGAAGGATGAGAAATATTATCATAATAACAATGCATATAATTCTATATATAAACATAAAAATATACATATTCCACATTCTCACCGCAATTCACCACAATTCATTACCGTTCATCACAATACACCCATATACATTACAATGTATATCTATATATCAACCAAGCATATTCATCATGCATACTTTCACAATTCCCAATCATTCCACATAAACATACACAATTATGTTTACTCAACAACACATCATTATAAAGATGATAAATGCAAATCATAGAGACCGACTCACGACTCTATGCAAATGCCATGCGGTACCGACTCAATCATCTCAAGTTCACTCAGGAACTTCTGCTGGAACCATCGCTCGTTACCAAAGTAACTCCCCGTCGGGCCTACGATGTTCACCCATTGCTCACACCCCACATGGGCACACAATGTTTATGGATCGCTCACACCCCACCTGAGCACACGACCCGATCGCTCACACCCCACACGCGGGCACACGATCTGATTGCTCACACCTCACCTAGGCACAGAATCCGATTGCTCACACCTCACACAGGCACACAATCGTTCGTAATCATCGCTCACACCTCACATAGGCACACGATGTTACCACGGATTCTCATTAGAATCGCTCAACACAATAATGTATTTCATGATGCTTCACATACAAAATGACACAAGACATTCTTGAAATGCATACATATTCACAATATATTCATGCATTCATCTCATACAATCACATACAATCTATATACACTCACATCAGTGCACTATTGTATGATTCACATTCAAACACACCTTCAAAACGGTAAAAGTCTCTAAATAGCACTATTCCCGACTTTCCGACATAATTAAATCGGCTAACGATTTCCAAATCATCATAATCACTAAGTACAGCTCAATAGCTTTCCAACGACACCAAGAATGTAAAAATCGGATACTCGGAACAAAGGTTACGGACGGAACCGAAAACGACATTTTGAAAAATCCCATTTTTACATTCCTCCTGTCCATACGCGTACCACTACTCTCATACGCGTACTGGACGGATTTCTCGCCATTCCCATACGCGTATCGCCAATACCCATACGCGTATGGGCAGAACCATTTTCCTTCACAAATTTCCCATTTCAGACCCCATACGCGTATGCCCAGCATCCATACGCGTATCACCAGAGGGCCGGGAAAAGCCACATTCCATACGCGTATTGACCCCTCCACCGGCCATTGTTACGCGTATCACCTTGGCTCATACGCGTATGGACATGCCCCTTACGCGTATGGCCAGGGGGTTTCCAGAAAAATTCTGCAGAACAATGTTCTGCATTTTCCCCTCCCAATTCCACCAATTCATCATCTAAATTCAGAAAAATACCAGTTTGAAGTATAACAATACATATTAAACATGTATAGACCAACAAGAACACAATCAACACAAGTTTGAACACATTTGAATCAATTTCCAATCAATTTCTCAAAAAGGGTTTATACCCAAAACTCATAAAATCAATCAACAACAACAACAACTCATACATAATCACATACATTGATAAGATAACAATATTTCACACCCTTACCCAGATTCCAAACTCGCTAATTGATCAATCTTGATGATTTTCCTAGTTTTCCAAACTTTCTCCTCTTCTTTTCTCTTCTTCCTTTTTCTTTCTCTTATTTTTCTCTAATTCTCTTTTCTTACTATTTTTCCTTTCTATCTCTTTTCTTTCTATTTTCTTTCTTTTCTATTTCTTTTCTCTCATTTTCCAAACAATCAATTAATTCATTTTTCTCACAAATTCTAATTCCACTTAATTTCTAATTTATCATTAATTGAGAAAAGTCTAAAATACCCTCCATTCTAATTTCCCCGAAAACTCTCAAAATGGTAAAATATCATTTAACACACCAAATTCACAATTAACATAATTTATCACCAATTAAAATAAAAGACTCAACATAATTGGGAAATAATCAAAATCGGGGCATTACAATAAACACATGTTCATGCCATATATTGTCTGATGTGGGACTCTTAACACACCCCCTCACGCTAAGGACTAGACAATTGGAGCGTGGAAATAAATGGTGGGTGGCCCGATAGCGGAAACCATAGAAGGTGGCCCACCGGATCTTAAACCAGGCTCTGATACCATGTTGAGAGAATTGAAACGATGCATGTGGAAGCCATTGTAGGAGCTTCACCAAGAAAAGAAGATATGTAACAGAAAGGTATAACAGAAAATGGAAGAAGAAAGATAAGGTGATCACAAAGTGATTGGTCAATATTATTTCATTCTTGGATAACTGTACAAGTGGCCATACAAATGATATATATACACTAAAATACAAGTGTAAAGTAAGATCTAATGTTGACCCTTAGATCTAATCAATCTGAACCACTAAAATATTTCAACAAACCTAGTATGCGTCTAGCATTTCATCTAAATTTTTTTAAATATTAACATACAATGGTGTTTCTGCTCTCTCTTGTTTTGTCAGTTCAGTTTCTTTTCCTTTATTCACTCTTGTCTTTCACATTTACTCACCCAAAGTGCCATGAATATGAAAGCCATGCCTTGTTGCAATTCAAGGAAGGCTTTTACATCAATAAGACTGCTTCTGATAATCCATTCAGTTATCCTAAAACAACATCATGGAATGCAACCACTGATTGTTGCTCATGGGATGGCATTCAATGTGATGAGCACACTGATCATGTCATTCACATTGATCTTAGAAGCATCCAATTCTATGGTACAATGGATGCAAATACCAATCTCTTTCGCCTCATACACCTTTGACATCTTGATCTTTCAGACAATGACTTCAATTACTCTCAAATCCCACATACGATAGGTGAGCTTTCACAACTAAGATATCTGAATCTTTCTCACACTATTTTTATTGGCGAAATGCCACCACAAGTTTCACAGTTGTCCAAGTTGTTGTCCCTTGATCTAAGTGTCTATGCTACAACACTTTTTGAAAATAGTCCTTTCAATATGTTGCAACTCAAACAACCCATTCTTAGAAACATAATTAAAAACTCAACCAAACTTCAGATTCTTCAACTTGGTGATGTAACTATATCATCCACTTTACCAGACACACTCACAAATCTAACTTCGTTGCAAGTAATATCTCTTTACAACTCTGAATTGTATGGTGAGTTTCCATTTGGAGTATTTCATCTTCCAAACTTGAAAATTCTAAATTTGAGATTTAATCCAAATCTCATTGGCCGGTTGCCCGAATTTCAGTCTAGTTCACTCACCAAGTTATACCTTGAAGATTGCAATTTTTTCTGGGTATATTCCTTCTTCACTAGGAAACCTCACACAGCTCATGCAGATTAACCTTCGATATAACCAATTTGGGGGAGACCCTTCTGTATCCTTGGCAAATCTTACCAAACTAAGCATGTTGGTAGTTGGTTTCAATAAATTTACCTTTGAGACCATCTCCTGGATAGGTAAGCTCTCATCACTAGTTTACTTGGCTATATCCTCCTTAAATACTGGCAGTGACATCCCATTATCTTTTTCAAATCTCATCCAACTATCGTTGTTTAGTGCAGAAAATAGCAATATAAAGGGTGAATTTCCATCTTGGTTGACAAACCTAACATATCTGAATTCCTTGAATTTAAGAAGTAATTTTTTGCATGGAAAGTTTGAGCTTGATATGTTTTTGAAGCTCAAAAAGCTAGTTTCCCTTAATTTATCACACAACAAATTGTCATTATTCGATGGAAAAAGTTCTTACAATGAAACCAATTCTCCAATCATGTTGTTAGGTTTGGTATCATGCAATATAGTTGAGGTTCCAACATTTATAAGAAATCTCACTGACGTGGAATATATTGAATTGGGATACAACAATATAACATCGATACCAAGTTGGTTGTGGAGAAAATCAAGTCTACAAGTCTTAGCACTTTCACACAACACATTGACAGGAGATATATCCCCATTTCATACTTGTAATTATTACACTTGGGTTAAATGCCCCAGTGATTTTTTGTAGATCCTGACGTTATGGTTGGAGTTTTTTGTATACGGGTTGGGGTCCCCCTATTGTACCCTTAATCTTATATAAATTTTAGCTTATCAAAAAAAAAATATGCAATCTCAAATCACTCATCATTCTTGATTTATCGTTCAACAATTTAAGTGGCCATGTTCCATCATGTATAGGAAACTTTAGCCAATATCTAGAATTTCTGGAGTTAAAAGGGAACAAATTGTTTGGTCTCATTCCTCAAACATACCTGATGGGAAATAAACTTCAGATGATTGATTTGCGCAACAACAATCTTCAAGGTCAGTTGCCAAGAGAATTAGTCAATTGTGGATTGCTAGAGTACTTTGATATTAGTCATAACACTATCAATGATTCATTTCCATTTTGGCTGGGAGATTTACCTGAGTTAAAGGTATTGGCTTTAAGTGACAACGAATTTCATGGAGACATTTGGTGCCCTAGCAACATGACGTGCACTTTTCCTAAGCTTCACATCATTGACCTTTCTCATAATGAGTTCTCTGGACGTTTTCCATCAGAAATGATACAAAGTTGGAAAGCAATGAAAACTTCAAACACAAGTGAATTACAGTATGAAACAATGTCATCATACGTTACTGGGCCCAAGTCATTTAAATTTGTAGTGCAAAATAATAAACCTTATTCGCTCACAATGTTAAACAAAGAGCATACCGTGGTTTATGAGAAGCTTCAAAATTTTTATAGCATGATAGCTATTGACATATCAAGCAACAAAATCAGTGGAGAGATACCAAAAGTCCTAGGTGACTTGAAGGGTCTTGTTTTGCTCAACTTGTCAAATAACATCTTTACTGGGAGCATTCCATCTTCCTTAGGGAATTTTTCAAACCTTGAAGCATTGGACGTTTCTGTCAACGATCTATCAGGGAAGATTCCCCAAGAGTTGACACAACTCACCTTTCTGGAGTTCTTTAATGCGTCCTTCAACAATCTCTCAGAACCTATACCTCAGAATAAGCAGTTTTCAACATTCCAAGGTGATTCATTTGAGGGTAACAAAGGTCTCTGTGGGGATCAATTGCGGAAGAAGTGTTTAGATCATGCAAGGCACTCATTTTCACCACCTACTACCTCTGATCGTGACCATGACTCGGAATCTTTCATTGAAATTGAGTGGAAAGTAAGTCTAATTGGGTATGTAGGCGGTCTTGTTGCTGGAGTGGCATTGGGAACGACTTATGTAACGGCCCGATTTATTTAACCGTATTTAATTATTCCATTTATGTGAAATTTTGTGAATTGTGTGATTTATTGTGTTTCATGTTAATGCATCATGTTTGGGCATTGAGAGTTTTGTGGCATAAATGTGTCACATTTTGAACTAACATCCACAGGTGGAAGTTAGTGTTATTTTGGCCTTTTTTTGGTTATGTCACGTTTTGCACTTGACTTCCACTGGTGGAAGATTAGTGCAAAAACTGACCAAAAGCATTTCAGGCAGATTTTAAAGGTAACTTCCACTGGTGGAAGATTAGTGCAAAAACTGACCAAAAGCATTTCAGACAGATTTTAAAGGTAACTTCCACGGGTGGAAGATTAGTGAGTTTTTGACCTTTTTTTGAATTGTGTAAATTAAATGAGTTTTACCTGTTAAATTGGATAATTTCTCTGATAGGTAAAATATTTGCAATAAATTATAATTTCTTTTCAACTTTTATTTCCCGAAATATATTTCATCGGTATGTTTAAGTTTTATCGCATTTTGATAGCGTTCGGGAGATATTTGAGCTGAAGGGTATTTTGGTCATTTGGGTAGTAGATATTTTATATAAATAGAAAGTGGAGAGAGAAAAGATAGAAAGGAAAAGAAAAAGAGAAAGAGAAGAGAAAAAGAGAAAAGAAGAGGAAGAGAAGAAAGAAGAGGAAAAAGAGGAAAATCAAAGATTACTCCGTTTCAATCGCGAATAATCGGGTAAGGGTGAGAAGTTTCAATTATATCTTACTTGTGTATGTATATGTGTATGTTTTCTTGGACTGTTTTGGTTATTTTCTTCTAGTTTCCATTCTAGGTTGAAATGAGACAAATGGTTAGAAATCAATGTTTTCACGGACGAAAGTCGGAATAAATTGCGTAGATGTGTCGAGTAATGTTAGGTCGTGATTGAGTATGCTTGTTTTATCGAATTTGGTTGATTTTGTAAGTTTTTGCATTTTTGGAGAATTGAGAGTTTAAGATTCGGAGTGAAATCGAAAGTCGTAGAATTCACGTTTAATGGTTCCAAATCATCACTATATGTTTGGTATGAATGAGTATGTGTTTGTTTCGAAGAAAATAATTGAATCGGTCGGTTTTTCGGACGAAAATGCCAGAACCCGTAGCAGTCCGCAGGGCAATTTTCTGGTTTCGGAAAAACTTCGAAAATTCATAACTCTTGAACCGTAAGTCGGTTTTGACCCCCGTTCGAAACGTTGGAAAGACAACGAAATGTTCTTTCTAGGAAAAATGGTTTTGAGGTCTGTACCTGGTTCAATAATAGCAGAAAATTGGAACCGTATTGTTGTGTTGATTTTTACCGTCGTGAATGCGTGCGATTGATGTTTTACCGTGTGTTGTGTTATTGTTGTATAACGTTGAGCTTTTATGTGGTTTATATGATGTTGATACATGTTGTTGTGATGTGTGTGGGTAGCCTTTGTGGTGTGAATCCCTTGTGGAAGTAATTGTGATGGCATAATTGTTGTGGTTTGTGGTGAAATGCATTGTTTGATTGAATTCAATGTATGTTGTGTGGTGACCTTTATGGTTTGAAATGCATTGTTTGAATTGTTTTGCAATGCATGAATGTGATGATGTTGAAGCATGTGACAAGTTGTTGTAATTGTTGTGGTTTTTGAATTGTGGCCTAAGGGAAAGAATATGCAATGCGTAGTATTTGATTATATATGCTTGTTTATGGTTGCATATATGTGTGGAAATGCATTGGTTATCATGAGTTCTTGTATGTCAAGCATCATGATATGCATTGATGTTGCGTCCTGAGGGACGGCGGTTCCGGTGGGGAATCAGCTATAACATCGTATGCCTCGAAAATATAAAGGTATGAATAGCCTGAGGACTGAAAGCGATGGGTATAGACGATCGTGAGCCTCTCTCGGTGGAGGTGTGAGCGATCGGGTCGTGAGCCTCTCTCGGTGGAGGTGTCAGCGATCCATAAACACCGTGAGCCTCTCTTGGTGGAGGTGTGAGCGGTGGGTGAACATCGTATGCCCGACGGGGAGTTACAGTGATGTAACGAGCGATGGTTCCAGCAGAGTTCCTGAGTGAACTAGTGATGAGATATGAAATCTTGGAGTCGGTACCGCATATGCATTTGCATAGAGAGTCGTTGTGTCGGTCTCTTTGCATCTGCATGAATTATGATTGCATTGGTTATAAGTGGAAAATCATGATTTAGTTGATTATGTGCGAGACATGGTGATATGCATATGTGATAAATGTATTGGGCATGATTAATATGCAATTGGGGATGGAGACATTGTGTGATTGAGCGGGTGATAGCATTGGCGAATTGAGGTGTATTCGTGTTAAATGCCTTGAATTATGAATGATATGTTTTGTGTATAAACATATGCATGATGTGTGAATATGTTATCATGTTGGAAATGTTAGAAATATGTTAAGTATATGTGGTATGTTATATGTATCATATGTGATGCTTGTGGTGAGAATAACTATGTATGTGAATTTATATGTTTTTGCATATTATTATGCAATCTTGGTTTAGTTGTTATTTCTCACCCTTCTGCTGTTTTATAATGCTCTATGAGGCATTGCAGATTAGTGTTGCTGGAGGTCTTTGGTGAAGCTTATGTCTTCATCCTTTTGTTGGTCGGCTCTGATATGTAGCACCGGGTAGTCGGGAGATCGATTAGGATTAATTTGTGATGTTGTGTATATGCATCTTTATCTCTTGGGAGTTGTATATATACATGATTCTGTCGATAGCAGATGAACCTTTATGTGATATACATGTATGATATTCAGTTTTAGATTTTTCGCTTTTATTCTAAAATCTGAAATGTGGGAGTAAGGAACTGAGTTCCTCTGTTGATTGCTACCCCACTGCTGCATATCTTTATGAGCAGGTGTTGTATGTTTTGTTTCACTATAATGTGATTCTCCCTGTCTATGCCATGATAATTTAAATATACTCTAACGAAATTTTATTAAGTGTTTATTGTTTTATTATTAATTTTGGGGGTATAGATTGGGGGTGTTACATTAAGTGGTATCAGAGCAGGTCGGTCCGTCCGCCCAAGTTGTTGAGTCAGTTGGTGTGACAGTTGAATACTGTCGTTGTTGTTTGTCCCTTAGTACGTGATAGGTGTGTGGAACACTGTCAGTACTTTCTAGTTTTCTAATCCTTTGTCTGCAGGAGTTAGAATGAGATAAGTGGGGGAGAAGCTTGTACTTCTCCCAGTTGCTTTGGTTGTGTGCCGTTGGTTCCAAGGTTGTGAGTGCTATTTGGACAGTGTTGTTCCGGTTTCAGAGGGAATGCGGAGGTAAGGTTTATGTGAACTAAGGATTTGTGCTTTAGGTAGTTTTGTGCACAGGATGCAAGAAATGCTATTATAGTTTGGTAAAGATGGTTAATGCCCCATCATGATTGTCGGCTGTCTATTGGCAAATTGAGGAATTGATCACCCTTAATTTCTTGTTGATAGCAGACGGGAATTATGTTGGATGGAATAGACGTGTCTTTCCGGCTTTGATAGCGTGTGAAATGAATTGTTTGGAATTTAAGGAAATGGTTACGGGTTGTTTTGATGAGTTGATGAAGATTCTAATATCGGAAGATGAGACGGATTAGAGGTTTTAATATGTTGGTCAGGTTGGGAAGTCATTGAGAGAGAATGATTGGGTTTTATTTAAGGACTGCTTCTCAGAGCGTAGAGATTGAACTTAATTGGACGAAGGTGAATAGTTGAGGTTTATATCTGCTAAGTAAGTAGGAAACTCTTAGTAGATGGGACTAAGATGTTTGTTTTGTCTGTGATGATAGTGTTCTGGGAAATTGGCAGGAAGTCATAGTGATGGGCCGTCAGTTGTGCACGGTTTTCAGATGTGTTTTTGGATGGAGCATTAAGGTGTTGTCTTAGAAGAGCTCCAGCTTTGTTAGTAACAAAAAGGAATGGATGATTGAACGGAATAACAAGTATAACGGTATTGAGATTATGGAAAGCAAAACTTAAAGTTCTGGAGAGGTTTGGAGTCTTTGGAATTATAGAGCATTAATGGGAATTTTGAAAAACCCTTAAGGGTGGATGTAGTATTTGAGAGTTCTTTTGGATTGGTTGTTGCTACACGTGGGGATTTATGGAATTTGGACTGTAAAGAGAAGATATTGTGTATGGATTGCTAATAGTTGAATAAGGTAACGATTGAGAACAAGTGTCCACTTTCAGGAATAGATAACTGGAATGGTTTGCATGAGGTTGAGTGAACTTGCAATTGTTTGGAATGTTGGATAAGTTCGTAGTGGCTTTGATTGAGGATATTCAGATCTGTTATAAACTCAGAGGAAGAACAAGTAGAGGGTTAAAGTGGAATTTGTCTACGACTCCAGTTTTGATTCTGCGTGATCCTGATGAATCGTTGTGAGGTATTGTGATGTGTCTTTGATGAGTTTAGGTAGTGTGTTAATGCAAGAAAGTAAATTCGTGGCTTATGCTTTACGACCATTGAGGATTCCTAAAAGGATCTATATTATTCAGGATTTGGAATTGGTTGCGGTTGTATTGTGTTGGATAATTTAGAAGTATTATCTTTTTGGTTATGGATTCGAAGTGTTTAGTAATCACAAGAATATTGAGTACTTGTTTGGTCGGAAGGAATATAGTATGAGATAGAGAGGATGGTTGGAATTTGTGATGAGTTATGACTTTAGTTGGAATTATCCCATTGGTGAAGTTAATGTCGTGCCTGATGAGTTAAGTCGAAGGTTTTATACATGTCTGTTTGGATGGATGAGAATTATTTGAGCAGTTCAGAGACTCGTAACTGGTGTGAGAGATAATGCAGTAGAGTGTAAGGTTGGGTATATTAAAAGTGAATAGTGATTTTTGGTGAATATGAGAAAGAGTTAGACTTTGGACGTGAGATTGATAGTTTTGATGGTTACGAGTAATCAGAGTGCGCAGCGGAAGTGTGTTGTGACACGTTTTGTATTTGCGTGTGTGACTTATAAGAATTCATAGGTTGAACATTGGGAACATGTAGGAATGGTAAGACTATTGGACACTTCAGTATGGAAGTGTTAGGCGAAAGGTTTAAAGATTAATCAGGTACTAATATGTAGTTGGGTGTTTTGGTCATATGTTCGATTGGTGAATCGTAGCATTGTTGTAATATTGTTGTGTAACAAGGATGTTGGTATTATGGTTGTGTGGAGGTTGTGGAATCGATGTTGTGTCGTGGAACTTGTGTTCTTGTTTGTGTTGTTGCCTCGTTTCCATAGTGATGGTTCGAGTGCGTGTGGCAAATTCCTTGTGTTGAATTAGGGGAGTGTTACCTGTGGTGATGGTAACGATCTTGTTGTGTTTCGGTTCAAGAGTGAACCTGTGTGTTCGTAACTTGGGTATTCTTTGAGTAGTGAGTTGGTCGTCAAGTGCATTGTATGTGCATTGCATCTTGTCGTTCTAGTCGTCATCATTGTTGTGTCGTTGTTGTAGTTATGGGTAGCAAGGTGATTTGCCAGTTTGTGTTATTCGTGATGCGTCTTTGGTTGGCGTGTCGGTTTGTTAGTCGGATGCGAGAGTCGTGTCTGGGGTTGTTCGTCTCAGTTATATTTTCGAGGACGAAAATTTCTAAGTGGGGGAGAATTGTAACGCCCCGATTTATTTAACCGTATTTAATTATTCCATTTATGTGAAATTTTGTGAATTGTGTGATTTATTGTGTTTCATGTTAATGCATCATGTTTGGGCATTGAGAGTTTTGTGGCATAAATGTGTCACATTTTGAACTAACATCCACAGGTGGAAGTTAGTGTTATTTTTCCCTTTTTTTGGTTATGTCACGTTTTGCACTTGACTTCCACTAGTGGAAGATTAGTGCAAAAACTGACCAAAAGCATTTCAGGCAGATTTTAAAGGTAACTTCCACTAGTGGAAGATTAGTGAGTTTTTGGCCTTTTTTTGAATTGTGTAAATTAAATGAGTTTTATCTGTTAAATTGAATAATTTCTCTGATAGGTAAAATATTTGCAATAAATTATAATTTCTTTTCAACTTTTATTTCCCGAAATATATTTCATCGGTATGTTTAAGTTTTATCGCATTTTGAGAGCGTTTGGGCGATATTTGAGCTGAGGGGTATTTTGGTCATTTGGGTAGTAGATATTTTATATAAATAGAAAGTGGAGAGAGAAAAGATAGAAAGGAAAAGAAAAAGAGAAAGAGAAGAGAAAAAGAGAAAAGAAGAGGAAGAGAAGAAAGAAGAGGAAAAAGAGGAAAATCAAAGATTACTCCGTTTCAATCGCGAATAATCGGGTAAGGGTGAGAAGTTTCAATTATATCTTGCTTGTGTATGTATATGTGTATGTTTTCTTGGACTGTTTGGTTATTTTCTTCTAGTTTCCATTCTAGGTTGAAATGAGACAAATGGTTAGAAATCAATGTTTTCACGGACGAAAGTCGGAATAAATTGCGTAGATGTGTCGAGTAATGTTAGGTCGTGATTGAGTATGCTTGTTTTATCGAATTTGGTTGATTTTGTAAGTTTTTGCATTTTTGGAGAATTGAGAGTTTAAGATTCGGAGTGAAATCGAAAGTCGTAGAATTCACGTTTAATGGTTCCAAATCATCACTATATGTTTGGTATGAATGAGTATGTGTTTGTTTCGAAGAAAATAATTGAATCGGTCGGTTTTTCGGACGAAAATGCCAGAACCCGTAGCAGTCCGCAGGGCAATTTTCTGGTTTCGGAAAAACTTCGAAAATTCATAACTCTTGAACCGTAAGTCGGTTTTGACCCCCGTTCGAAGCGTTGGAAAGCCAACGAAATGTTCTTTCTAGTAAAAATGGTTTTGAGGTCTGTACCTGGTTCAATAATAGTAGAAAATTGGAACCGTATTGTTGTGTTGATTTTTACCGTCGTGAATGCGTGCGATTGATGTTTTACCGTGTGTTGTGTTATTGTTGTATAACGTTGAGCTTTTATGTGGTTTATATGATGTTGATGCATGTTGTTGTGATGTGTGTGGGTAGCCTTTGTGGTGTGAATCCCTTGTGGAAGTAATTGTGATGACATAATTGTTGTGGTTTGTGGTTTGTGGTGAAATGCATTGTTTGATTGAATTCAATGTATGTTGTGTGGTGACCTTTATGGTTTGAAATGCATTGTTTGAATTGTTTTGCAATGCATGAATGTGATGATGTTGAAGCATGTGACAAGTTGTTCTAATTGTTGTGGTTGTTGAATTGTGGCCTAAGGGCAAGAATATGCAATGCGTAGTATTTGATTATATATGCTTGTTTATGGTTGCATATATGTGTGGAAATGCATTGGTTATCATGAGTTCTTGTATGTCAAGCATCATGATATGCATTGTTGTTGCATCCTGAGGGACGGCGGTTCCGGTGGGGAATCAGCTATAACATCGTGTGCCTCGAAAATATGAAGGTATGAATAGCCTGAGGACCGAAAGCGATGGGTATAGACGATCGTGAGCCTCTCTCGATGGAGGTGTGAGCGATCGAGTCTTGAGCCTCTCTCGGTGGAGGTGTGAGTGATCCATAAACACCGTGAGCCTCTCTTGGTGGAGGTGTGAGCGGTGGGTGAACATCGTATGCCCGACAGGGAGTTACAGTGATGTAACGAGCGATGGTTCCAGCAGAGTTCCTGAGTGAACTAGTGATGAGATATGAAATCTTGGAGTCGGTACCGCATATGCATTTGCATAGAGAGTAGTTGTGTCGGTCTCTTTGCATCTGCATGAATTATGATTGCATTGGTTATATGTGGAAAATCATGATTTAGTTGATTATGTGCGAGACATGGTGATATGAATTTGTGATAAATGTATTGGGCATGATTAATATGCAATTGGGGATGGAGACATTGTGTGATTGAGCGGGTGATAGCATTGGCGAATTGAGGTGTATTCGTGTTAAATGCCTTGAATTATGAATGATATGTTTTGTGTATAAACATATGCACGATGTGTGAATATGTTATCATGTTGGAAATGTTAGAAATATGTTAAGTATATGTGGTATGTTATATGTATCATATGTGATGCTTGTGGTGAGAATAACTATGTATGTGAATTTATATGTTTTTGCATATTATTATGCAATCTTGGTTTAGTTGTTATTTCTCACCCTTCTGCTGTTTTATAATGCTCTATGAGGCATTGCAGATTAGTGTTGCTGGAGGTCTTTGGTGAAGCTTATGTCTTCATCCTTTTGTCGGTCGGCTCTGATATGTAGCACCGGGTAGTTGGGAGATCGATTAGGATTATTTTGTGATGTTGTGTATATGCATCTTTATCTCTTGGGAGTTGTATATATACATGATTCTGTCGATAGCAGATGAACCTTTATGTGATATACATGTATGATATTCAGTTTTAGATTTTCCGCTTTTATTCTAAAATCTGAAATGTGGGAGTAAGGAACTGAGTTCCTCTGTTGATTGCTACCCAACTCATGCATATCTTTATGAGCAGATGTTGTATGTTTTGTTTCACTATAATGTGATTCTCCCTGTCTATGCCATGATAATTTAAATATACTCTGACGAAATTTTATTAAGTGTTTATTGTTTTATTATTAATTTTGGGGGTATAGATTGGGGGTGTTACATTAAGTGGTATCAGAGCAGGTCGGTCCGTCCGGCCAAGTTGTTGAGTCAGTTGGTGTGACAGTTGAATACTGTCGTTGTTGTTTGTCCCTTAGTACGTGATAGGTGTGTGGAACACTGTCAGTACTTTCTGGTTTTCTAATCCTTTGTCTGCAGGAGTTAGAATGAGATAAGTGGGGGAGAAGCTTATACTTCTCCCAGTTGCTTTGGTTGTGTGTCGTTGGTTGCAAGGTTGTGAGTGCTATTTGGACAGTGTTGTTCTGGTTTCAGAGGAAATGCGGAGGTAAGGTTTATGTGAACTAAGGATTTGTGTTTTAGGTAGTTTTGTGCACAGGATGCAAGAAATGCTATTATAGTTTGGTAAAGATGGTTAATGCCCCATCATGATTGTCGGCTGTCTATTGGCAAATTGAGGAACTGATCACCCTTAATCTCTTGTTGATAGCAGACGGGAATTATGTTGGATGGAATAGACGTGTCTTTCCGGCTTTGATAGCGTGTGAAATGAATTGTTTGGAATTTAAGGAAATGGTTACGGGTTGTTTTGATGAGTTGATGAAGATTCTAATATCGTAAGATGAGACGGATTAGAGGTTTTAATATATTGGTCAGGTTGGGAAGTCATTGAGAGAGAATGATTAGGTTTTATTTAAGGACTGCTTCTCAGAGCATAGAGATTGAACTTAATTGGACGAAGGTGAATAGTTGAGGTTTATATCTGCTAAGTAAGTAGGAAACTCTTAGTAGATGGGACTAAGATGTTTGTTTTGTCTGTGATGATAGTGTTCTGGGAAATTGGCAGGAAGTCATAGTGATGGGCCGTCAGTTGTGCACGGTTTTCAGATGTGTTTTTGGATGGAGCATTAAGGTGTTGTCTTAGAAGAGCTCCAGCTTTGTTAGTAACAAAAAGGAATGAATGATTGAACGAAATAACAAGTATAACGGTATTGAGATTATGGAAAGCAAAACTTAAAGTTCTGGAGAGGTTTGGAGTCTTTGGAATTATAGAGCATTAATGGGAATTTTGAGAAAACCTTAAGGGTGGATGTAGTATTTGAGAGTTCTTTTGGATTGGTTGTTGCTACACGTGGGGATTTATGGAATTTGGACTGTAAAGAGAAGAAATTGTGTATGGATTGCTAATAGTTGAATAAGGTAACGATTGAGAACAAGTGTCCACTTTCAGGAATAGATAACTGGAATGATTTGGCTGAGTTTGAGTGAACTTGCAATTGTTTGGAATGTTGGATAAGTTCGTAGTGGATTTGATTGAGGATATTCAGATCTGTTATAAACTCAGAGGAAGAACAAGTAGGGGGTTAAAGTGGAATTTGTCTACGACTCCAGTTTTGATTCTGCGTGATCCTGATGAATCGTTGTGAGGTATTGTGATGTGTCTTTGATGAGTTTCGGTAGTGTGTTAATGCAAGAAAGTAAATTTGTGGCTTATGCTTTACGACCATTGAGGATTCCTAAAAGGATCTATATTATTCAGGATTTGGAATTGGTTGCGGTTGTATTGTGTTGGATAATTTAGAAGTATTATCTTTTTGGTTATGGATTCGAAGTGTTTAGTAATCACAAGAATATTGAGTACTTGTTTGGTCGGAAGGAATATAGTATGAGATAGAGAGGATGGTTGGAATTTGTGATGAGTTATGACTTTAGTTGGAATTATCCCATTGGTGAAGTTAATGTCGTGCCTGATGAGTTAAGTCGAAGGTTTTATACATGTCTGTTTGGATGGATGAGAATTATTTGAGCAGTTCAGAGACTCGTAACTGGTGTGAGAGATAATGCAGTAGAGTGTAAGGTTGGGTATATTAAAAGTGAATAGTGATTTTTGGTGAATATGAGAAAGAGTTAGACTTTGGACGTGAGATTGATAGTTTTGATGGTCACGAGTAATCAGAGTGCGCAGCGGAAGTGTGTTGTGACACGTTTTGTATTTGCGTGTGTGACTTATAAGAATTCATAGGTTGAACATTGGGAACATGTAGGAATGGTAAGACTATTGGACACTTCAGTATGGAAGTGTTAGGCGAAAGGTTTAAAGATTAACCAGGTACTAATATGTAGTTAGGTGTTTTGGTCGTATGTTCGATTGGTGAATCGTAGCATTGTTGTAATATTGTTGTGTAACAAGGATGTTGGTATTATGGTTGTGTGGAGGTTGTGGAATCGATGTTGTGTCGTGGAACTTGTGTTCTTGTTTGTGTTGTTGCCTCATTTCCATAGTGATGGTTCGAGTGCGTGTGGCTAATTCCTTGTGGTGAATTAGGGGAGTGTTACCTGTGGTGATGGTAACGATCTTGTTGTGTTTCGGTTCAAGAGTGAACCTGTGTGTTCGTAACTTGGGTATTCTTTGAGTTGTGAGTTGGTCGTCAAGTGCATTATATGTGCATTGCATCTTGTCGTTCTAGTCGTCATCATTGTTGTGTCGTTGTTGTAGTTATGGGTAGCAAGGTGATTTGCCAGTTTGTGTTATTCGTGATGCGTCTTTGGTTGGCATGTCGGTTTGTTAGTCGGATGCGAGAGTCGTGTCCGGGGTTGTTCGTCTCAGTTATATTTTCGAGGACGAAAATTTCTAAGTGGGGGAGAATTGTAACGCCCGGATTTATTTAACCGTATTTAATTATTCCATTTATGTGAAATTTTGTGAATTGTGTGATTTATTGTGTTTCATGTTAATGCATCATGTTTGGGCATTGAGAGTTTTGTGGCATAAATGTGTCACATTTTGAACTAACATCCACAGGTGGAAGTTAGTGTTATTTTGGCCTTTTTTTGGTTATGTCACGTTTTGCACTTGACTTCCACTGGTGGAAGATTAGTGCAAAAACTGACCAAAAGCATTTCAGGCAGATTTTAAAGGTAACTTCCACTGGTGGAAGATTAGTGCAAAAACTGACCAAAAGCATTTCAGGCAGATTTTAAAGGTAACTTCCACTGGTGGAAGATTAGTGAGTTTTTGGCCTTTTTTTGAATTGTGTAAATTAAATGAGTTTTACCTGTTAAATTGGATAATTTCTCTGATAGGTAAAATATTTGCAATAAATTATAATTTCTTTTCAACTTTTATTTCCCGAAATATATTTCATCGGTATGTTTAAGTTTTATCGCATTTTGAGAGCGTTTGGGAGATATTTGAGCTGAGGGGTATTTTGGTCATTTGGGTAGTAGATATTTTATATAAATAGAAAGTGGAGAGAGAAAAGATAGAAAGGAAAAGAAAAAGAGAAAGAGAAGAGAAAAAGAGAAAAGAAGAGGAAGAGAAGAAAGAAGAGGAAAAAGAGGAAAATCAAAGATTACTCCGTTTCAATCGCGAATAATCGGGTAAGGGTGAGAAGTTTCAATTATATCTTGCTTGTGTATGTATATGTGTATGTTTTCTTGGACTGTTTTGGTTATTTTCTTCTAGTTTCCATTCTAGGTTGAAATGAGACAAATGGTTAGAAATCAATGTTTTCACGGACGAAAGTCGGAATAAATTGCATAGATGTGTCGAGTAATGTTAGGCCGTGATTGAGTATGCTTGTTTTATCGAATTTGGTTGATTTTGTAAGTTTTTGCATTTTTGGAGAATTGAGAGTTTAAGATTTGGAGTGAAATCGAATGTCGTAGAATTCACGTTTAATGGTTCCAAATCATCACTATATGTTTGGTATGAATGAGTATGTGTTTGTTTCGAAGAAAATAATTGAATCGGTCGGTTTTTCGGACGAAAATGCCAGAACCCGTAGCAGTCCGCAGGGCAATTTTCTGGTTTCGGAAAAACTTCGAAAATTCATAACTCTTGAACCGTAAGTCGGTTTTGACCCCCGTTCGAAGCGTTGAAAAGCCAACGAAATGTTCTTTCTAGGAAAAATGGTTTTGAGGTCTGTACCTGGTTCAATAATTGCAGAAAATTGGAACCGTATTGTTGTGTTGATTTTTACCGTCGTGAATGTGTGCGATTGATGTTTTACCGTGTGTTGTGTTATTGTTGTATAACGTTGAGCTTTTATGTGGTTTATATGATGTTGATGCATGTTGTTGTGATGTGTGTGGGTAGCCTTTGTGGTGTGAATCCCTTGTGGAAGTAATTGTGATGGCATAATTGTTGTGGTTTGTGGTTTGTGGTGAAATGCATTGTTTGATTGAATTCAATGTATGTTGTGTGGTGACCTTTATGGTTTGAAATGCATTGTTTGAATTGTTTTGCAATGCATGAATGTGATGATGTTGAAGCATGTGACAAGTTGTTGTAATTGTTGTGGTTGTTGAATTGTGGCCTAAGGGCAAGAATATGCAATGCGTAGTATTTGATTATATATGCTTGTTTATGGTTGCATATATGTGTGGAAATGCATTGGTTGTCATGAGTTCTTGTATGTCAAGCATCATAATATGCATTGTTGTTGCGTCCTGAGGGACGGCGGTTCCGGTGGGGAATCAGCTATAACATCGTGTGCCTCGAAAATATGAAGGTATGAATAGTCTGAGGACTGAAGGCGATGGTTATAGACGATCGTGAGCCTCTCTCGGTGGAGGTGTGAGCGATCGGGTCGTGAGCCTCTCTCGGTGGAGGTGTGAGCGATCCATAAAAACCGTGAGCCTCTCTTGGTGGAGGTGTGAGCGGTGGGTGAACATCGTATGCCCGACGGGGAGTTACAGTGATGTAACGAGCGATGGTTCCAGCAGAGTTCCTGAGTGAACTAGTGATGAGATATGAAATCTTGGAGTCGGTACCGCATATGCATTTGCATAGAGAGTCGTTGTGTCGGTCTCATTGCATCTGCATGAATTATGATTGCATTGGTTATATGTGGAAAATCATGATTTAGTTGATTATGTGCGAGACATGGTGATATGCATTTGTGATAAATGTATTGGGCATGATTAATATGCAATTGGGGATGGAGACATTGTGTGATTGAGCGGGTGATAGCATTGGCGAATTGAGGTGTATTCGTGTTAAATGCCTTGAATTATGAATGATATGTTTTGTGTATAAACCTATGCATGATGTGTGAATATGTTATCATGTTGGAAATGTTAGAAATATGTTAAGTATATGTGGTATGTTATATGTATCATATGTGATGCTTGTTGTGAGAATAACTATGTATGTGAATTTATATGTTTTTGCATATTATTATGCAATCTTGGTTTAGTTGTTATTTCTCACCCTTCTGCTGTTTTATAATGCTCTATGAGGCATTGCAGATTAGTGTTGCTGGAGGTCTTTGGTGAAGCTTATGTCTTCATCCTTTTGTCGGTAGGCTCTGAAATGTAGCACCGGGTAGTCGGGAGATCGATTAGGATTATTTTGTGATGTTGTGTATATGCATCTTTATCTCTTGGGAGTTGTATATATACATGATTCTGTCGATAGAAGATGAACCTTTATGTGATATACATGTATGATATTCAGTTTTAGATTTTCCGCTTTTATTCTAAAATCTGAAATGTGGGAGTAAGGAACTGAGTCCCTCTGTTGATTGCTACCCCACTGCTGCATATCTTTATGAGCATGTGTTGTATGTTTTGTTTCACTATAATGTGATTCTCCCTGTCTATGCCATGCTAATTTAAATATACTCTGACGAAATTTTATTAAGTGTTTATTGTTTTATTATTAATTTTGGGGGTATAGATTGGGGGTGTTACAACTTACAGCTCACAGGTTCTTAGGTGGCTTAAAAGGTTCTTTTGAGTTAAAAGAAACAAGCCTTTTTTTTCATTATCATCTGCTTTTATTTCCTTTTATTGTGATTGTCTCTAGTAAGAGTGTGCTTTGCTTGAAGTTTATCGCTTGTAAGTTTGAAATATTATGAACAACTATTAAGTTCAACAAATGAATTTTCAACTATGAGTAAAATGCAAGTTTGTGTCTTTTGAAATAATATACAATGTTAGATTAGAGATATCGAGTGCATCTCTTTTATGAATATAATTTTTCTGTTTGATCCATGGATTTATAATTGCGACAAGTTGAACTCCTTACTACAAGAAAATACAGATTTTACGACGTTTTTTTTCGGATGTTCCTAAGGTTGTGGCCTTCACAATATCTGGGTTGCAGCAGTTTGTGAACCGTCACAAATTTGTGTGTTGCGAACATGTATTGCGACAGGTTAAATAAATGTCGTTCCACCCGCTGCTATGTAGGACAACAGTTTAACAACCGCCACCAAAGTAAAATTAAAATGTATGGTACTTTACCCTTCGGTTTTCAGCTAAACCGAGAAAATATATGGTATTTTAAAAAACAAAATTAAAATGTGACGCGTCTATGGTTTACACCTCGATTTTTTGTTTGGTGAGGTGAAATTTTCGTCATAAAATATTTTATTTGTAGTAGTGTTATCATCAAAATTAAAGGAGTGTAGATGTAAATTAAACTTGTTCCGACATTGTTTCATTTAGGTGGAGAATATAAAGAATGTTGTTTTGTTTATTCGTTAGGGCGCAAAATGTTTATATGTTAAATGCAAAAGTGAATAAGACTTAACATTCTAATATTGGAATAAAATATTGTTTGGAGTTTATATCCCAGTTGGTAGAAATCACTGAGGGAATAGATAATTTATATTATAATTAAAAAAATTAAATAAAATAAGGGTGTCATATTGGATGTAAATAAAATATGAAACTGTAGGAGTTCGGAATCAAAGCTCAAACCCTGAGCTACATTTACTTTCGATTTTACCAATAATCGAGGAATAGATGATTTATACTGTAATTAAAAAATTAAATAAAATAAGGGCACCATTTTGGTTGCAAATAAGACATGAAACTGCAGGAGTTGAGAATCAAAGCTCAAACCCCAAGCTACATTTGCTTTCAGTTTTATCAATAACCGGGGGAATACATGATTTATGTTTTAATTAAAAAATTAAATAAAATAAGGGCACTATTTTGATTTTAAATAAAATAAGAAATTGTAGGAGATATGAATCGAAATTTAAACCCTAAGCTACATTTTCTATCGATTTTACAGAAAACCAAGCGATTAGATTTAATTTAAAAAAAAAACTAAAAGATTGCACTCTAGAACATTTGACCTCTATTTTTAATTGAATGGTATTGGAAAAACCAAGTCTCATGTATTGATAATTCGGGTCACCCACCGTTTATATTCATGCACCAAGTCCAATAGTGCTTGGGGCGTGAAGGGGTGTAATGGGAAAAACCCAAGTCCCACATTGGTTAAAGATATAATCTACAAAGGATTTATATAGAGAAACACCCCTCACCTTACCAACCGGTTTTGTAGGGTTGAGTTAGGTCAAACTCTAATTCTATCAACTTGGGTGAAAACTTTGTCATGAAATGTATTATTTATAGTAGTCTATAATAGACTGTCATGATACAACAATAACAACAACAGGGATAATCTTAACAACATTGTTGGTAGAGTGTTGTGTTATAACAGTCTAAGACAGTAAGACCTCTAAGAAATGACAGACAAACTAAAATGACGACTAGACTTCTCCAAAGTATTTATTCTAACCTTTTTTTCAAGTTTAGATCACAAAGATCCGTATATTGGTCTGATCAAATTCTATGAATTATTTGGCACACTTGGAGCACCTAAAAAAAGAAGTTGTATTTATAAGACTGTTTCCCCACTTATTTGTCAGGGAAGAAAAATATTGGTATTTGACACTTACATCTCCGAATTTTTTTTATTAAATAGACAAACACCTATGTTTCTCATTAACACACTATAAGAAAGTTGACATATAATAATAGAAAATTTTAGTGACAGCCAAAAAAATCATAGGTATATATGTCATTTATCTGTAGAAAATTAATATCTATTTTAAAATTAAAGGAGGTGTTTGTGCCTTTTAAATAGACCTTAGAGGGAGTGGGTATAATTTCCAAAATAAAAATGAAAGATGTCTTTATCGTGTGTCTTTGATTGTATTAGTGCACATTTTAGTTTTTTTTTTACTAAATCGTCAGTTTAGGACACTCAATTTAATGCGTTTAGAAAGAAAAAAAATCACAAATAGTATCTCAAAACATTGTTCTTTCTGATTTTTTTTAAAAGGTCACATTAACGATAGTGTGACATTTAATTTGTTAGTGTACACAAATTTATCAGATGCACTCATTTTCTGTCTCTCATTACTTATAAGGATAAGATCACTATTATCTCTACCTCTTATCATTATTTGATACTGTTTAGAGTATAATTAGAGCATCAGATACATAAAATTCGAAACTATTTATTATGATACTAAAGTGGAAAATCAGTTATAGAATGTTGAGTTTATAAAGAGAATGCACATATTCCTGCGTCTAATACAAAATAAAATTGCATAGGACAGTCCAAATCAAAAATCTAACAATTGACTGTGTCAAAATATTAAATTGTATGGAATTGATTGGAGAAATTTAAATTATTGAAATAGTTTTCCAAAAATACAAGTAGCAAGAGATTCAGAGGAAATTTCTAAGTCAAATAATAGAGACAAATGTAAAAGAAATAGAATACAAAAACTAGAAATGGACATCGTGAAAAGGAAGAGGGGGTGGATGGTGGTTGGGGGACGGAGAAAAATTTCTTCGCGTCGCAGATGGGATTTGTTTGGCAAGCCTAAGTCCAGTAGCAGCTGTTCTTCAACAACTTTCTTCTTCACTTCATTCCCTGAGAGATATGGTGCTAGGGACATGTATGATATTTTTTAGGGTTATGGTGAACTTGATGAGGTGGTTATTCCTGGAAGGAGGGACAAACGTGGCAAAAAGTTTGGTTTTGTTCGATTCTTAAATGTTATCGATAAGGACAGATTAGCGGTGAAACTCGACAACATTTTCATCGAAAATATGAAAATCTTTGTCAACATTCCTTGCTTCCAGCGAGTTCTGAAGAATGAAGAGAAGATAAAGGGGAAACCCAAATTCTTGAAGGAGTCTAGGGATCTTGCGGAAGTCAAGGGAAAAGAGGAGGAGGTTCGTCGTGATCGTTCCTATGTTGCAGCTGTTCAAGGTCGTGTGTCGAAGGAGCGTATCAGTTCGCTAACATTTGATTTTGACGAGACAGAATCGTTGAGACGGTTCGAGAGGGCTTTTGTCGGGACCGTTCTGGAGGTTGGGTTGTCTTACAACATGCAAGACATCTTCGACATGGAAGGCTTATTTGGTGTTAGATCCACTCCTCTTGGAGCTAACAAGTGTTTACTTGAAGATAGAGAAGTTGGTGCTTTAGCTGCACTCTTGACCAACGAACCACAATGGCTTGACAGATAGTTCAGTGAAGTTAAGTCGTGGGATCCGACAACGGTTGATGGAGAAAGGGTTACGTGGGTGAGGATGTTTGGACTCCCATGCCATGTGTGGAACGAAGCTTTTTTTGTGTTCATTTCGAAGACGGTGGGCTCTTTCATTCCAAGTGATGAGGCAACTTCTACTCAGTCGAGGCTGGACGTGGGCAGATTTTTAGTTAGAACAAGGTGCACATTGGGTATTGATGAATCTTTCAATGTAGTGATTAATGGCTCCTTGGTTCGCTTGAAATTGATTGAAGATACCCAGGGTCCCCTGCGTATTCAACCCACTAGTTCGTCGGACTTTGAAATCGATTCTTCGGAATGCATTTCGGAAGGATTTTCTGGCGTCGGAGATGGAGACCAGGTTGAAGGTTTTCCGGCTGGTTCTATTTTCGAGGAAGAGTGTTTGCCTTTGGTTGACCACGCGGATTCTCGTACAAAAAAGGCTGAGAATGGTTTCATACAAATTACCTCTGATCCTACTGACGAGTATGGCGTTAATACTGCTATACCTTTTGTGGAGGAGCCAGCTGGTGTAGTAGTAGGCATAGAGTCAACTACGTGTTATCAGAAGCTGCAGGTGGGAGCCACTTGTGATAAAGGCAACTTTTCTTGTCCGTATGGGTCTGGACACGTGGATACATCTAAGCGGGTTCATAGGAAACAGAGACACTCATCTAAGACTTCTTCATTATTAGTGGGCCGGTTTGACAATGCCCTTCGTGATATTGGATCGGGTCGTTTGCGGGCCCATTTTGACACTTGTGAATGGATTGTGAATGCATCTGGGGCAGATTTCATTAAACATTCACTTTAACCAACTGCACAAAACTCCAGTTTTCCTTCTCATTCTTTTCATCATGAAACCCAGGTTGGTTCGCCCCATAATGAAATTTCTTGTATGGAGTCTAACGTTCCAGCTTCCAAGACTGTTTCAAATTCGTCTACACCTGTTTCTTCTCCAATTTCTATTTCCAACTCATTTCTTCCTCTTCGAAGACCCAATTTCAAGGGAGGCAATTCTGTTAAGACTGCGTCGGTAGCGTCGAGGGATGGAGGATCTGGCGGTTTGCGTACTGATATTTTATGCAGAAAGAAGGCAGTTAAGTTTGGATCTGCTAATCAATCAGTTAGTGATGATATTTCTGATTCGTGTCTAGTTCAAGGAAATAGAAGATTTTGGGCAAATGAGAGAAAAGCGGTGGCTTCTAAACTTTGGGATAGGGCAGCAGCTTATGGTATGAAGGGAGGAGCCTCGAGGGTTGGGTAGCTCCATCAAGAGGAGACGGCTGAGTTTTTTATTTAGAAAAGATTGTTCTGATTCTGTGTTCTCCAAGAGACAAAATTGGTGGTGATTTCGGAAAAGATAGTGTATGAGCTGTGGGGAGGTACCGACGTTAATTGGTCGTTTAAACATTCAATTGGTAATTCGGGTGGCTTGATCATCATGTGGAAATCGAGTGTTTTCTGTTCTTCTTTCAGTTTTTCAGGAGAATGTTTTGTTGCAGTCTGTGGTATGTGGAAGGGTACTTTGATTTATATTGTCAATATTTATTCTTCTTGTTTTCTTGATAAGAAGAGATTGCTTTGGAAGGAGTTGTTGGATCTCAAGTCGAGATTTCCGAAGGGGGAGTGGCTCTTGGGTGGAGATTTCAATGCAATCAGGAAAGTTTCTAAACGTAAAGGGTCTTCTAATAGGGTGAATTCGCGGGAAATTGATGAGTTCAATGGTTTTATAGCTTCTATGGGGCTGATTGAGCCGGTTCCGGTGGGGAAGATTTTCACGTGGTACGGTTTGGATGGGAGTGCTATGAGTCGTCTGGATAGATTCTTACTTACGGAAGCTTTATTAGAGGAGTGGAAGGTTGATGGTCAAGTGGTGGGGTGTAGAGACATTTCGGATCATTGTCCAATTGCGCATAAAAGTGCTTTGATTGATTGGAGACCAAAGCCTTTTAAGTTCTTTAATTGTTGGATTCGTCACGAGAACTTTTTGCCCTTTGTGGAAAGAAGTTGGAAGATGTCAAAGGTTAAAGGAAAAGAGATTTTCTCTTTCAAGGAGAGATTAAAGTTGATGAGAGGGTGTTTGCGTAAGTGGAATAGGGAAGTCTTTGGTTTCTTGAATTTCGAGGTGGAAACGTCTATAGGAGCGTTGAATGATTTGGATGTTTTGGTTGCGGGCTCGGATCCTTTAGACTCGGCCGACATTGCTTCCAAGCGTGCTTTAGAAAATGGTAGAATGTGGGATTCGTTTCGTAATCAAGAGAGCTTTCATCGACAAAAGTCTAGGATCTCCTGGCTTAAGGAAGGTGACTCAAATTCTAAATTCTTCCACAAGTGCATTAAACATCGCATTCGAAGAAATTCGATTTTTGGTTTGAACACTTCTAGAGGATGGATTGATAAAGTGGATGAGGTTAAACAAGAAATTAGATCCCATTTTTCCTTGAGATTTACGGAGTCTATGCCTTCAAGACCTCTTCTAGACGGGATTGTCTTTAACTCTCTTTCCGTTGAGGAAGCCGCTTCTTTGGAATATGCATTTTCGGAGGAGGAAATCAAGGAAGCCATTTGGAGTAGTGATGGGGATAAGAGTCCGGGGCCGGATGGTTTCACTTTGAATTTTTACAAAGCGGGTTGGTCTTTTTTAAAGACGGATGTGGTGAATTTTGTCGGAGAATTCCACTCGTCCGCGACTCCCCCAAAAGCGGTTACCGCCTCGTTCTTGGCTTTAATTCCAAATGTGGATTATCCTAACTCTTTAGAAGACTATAGACCTATTTGCCTTATTGGAAGCATGTATAGGATATTGGCTAAGATTCTTGCTTGTAGGTTGAAGAAGGTGATTGGCAAGCTTGTATCTAAGTGTCAATCCGCTTTTATCCCTAATAGGAACATGTTAGATGGGGTTCTTTTTGTGAATGAGATGTTGGACTATGCCAAGAGATTCAAGAAGACTTGTATGGTTGTTAAGGTGGACTTTGAGAAGGCCCACGATTGTGTGTCGTGGGACTTTCTAAGGTATTTGTTAAAAAGAATGGGGTTTGGGTCTTTATGGTTAAAGTGGATTGAAGCGTTGGTGTTTAATAGCACGATGTCTATTCTTGTGAATGGTAGTCCTACTTCGGATTTCTCGGTTTCTAGAGGTCTTAGACAAGGGTATCCTCTTTCTCCTTTCCTTTTTTTGTTGGTAGCGGAAGGTTTAGCGGGTATGGTTAAGGAGGCATCGTCCATAGGGGATTTCAAGGGCTTCCGATTGGATGATTATGCGAGTATTGATATTATTCAATTCACCGATGATACTATGCTTGTAGGTGAAGCTTCTTGGAATAATCTTTGGTCTTTGAAGTCCATTCTTCAAGGGTTTGAATTAATTTCCGGTTTAAGAGTCAATTTGAATAAGAGTAAACTCTTTGGTGTTAACTTGGATCCGGAATTTGTCCAAGCGGCTTCCTCCTTTCTAAAGTGTGAGATTGGTCATTCTTCTTTTTCTTTTCTTGGGATTCCGATGGGGATTAATCCTAGGAGATGTGAGGTTTGGAGACCGTTATTATCGAAGCTTAAGAGGAGAATTGAAGGGTGGCATGTTAGGCATCTTTCCATTGGGGGGAGAGTGGTCCTTTTAAACTCCATTCTTTCCTCTATTCCAGTTTTTCTATTTTCTTTTTATAAGGCTCCCATGGCTATTATAAAGGAAATTATCTCTCTTCAAAGATCCTTTCTTTGGGGAGGGGGGAATGAGGAAAAAAAGAAGATTAATTGGATTAGTTGGGAAAGAGTTTGTCTCTCTAAGAAAGAAGGTGGCCTTGGGGTGAAACATTGTGGCAAGTTCAATATTGCGCTTCTTAGCAAGTGGAAGTGGCGGATATTGAACGAACAAAATTCTTTATGGACTAACTTTCTTTCTTGCAGGTATGGAGATATCAAAAGATCTATGCTCCAAGCTCCTTCATTTCATTCTAGAAGTAAAGTTTCTCTTTGGTGGAGGGACTTATGCACGATTGACAAGGATTCAAATTGGTTCTCAAATTCTATTTCCTTCAAGCTTGGATCGAGTTTGTTTTTGGAATTTTGGTATGATAGGTGGTTAGGTACTTCTTCTCTCGACAAACTTTTTCTAGATTTGTTTTCTTGGGTTGGCGACCGTCATGCCAAGGTGTCGGATATGGGCTTTTGGAGTGGGGATGAGTGGAGGTGGTTGATTCCGTCCTTGGGTTGTCCGGATAATTCCGGGGCAGCATTGCAACGACTTGCGTTGATTGAGTTTCTCCGTGATGTGCAACCAAACTCTTCGGTGGAGGACGGGTTGGTGTGGTGGAAAAGTACTAAAGGTTTTTCGGTTAGTAATGCCTATCTTTCTATTGTGTCTTGTGATTCTAGAAATTCGGAGTTAAATGATGTTATTTCTTTGGCATTGAATCGTCTTTGGCTTTCAAAAGTCCCTAGCAAAATTGCAATATTTGGTTGGAGATTAATTTGGAATAGACTTCCAACTAAATTTGAATTATCAAAACATGGTATTTTGGTGGGAACGTATTCTTTGGTTTGCCCTCTTTGTTTTTGTGTTGAAGAAAATTTGGATCATCTTTTCTTTGGTTGCTCGATTGCTAGAAGATGGTGGGAGTTGCTTTGCTTGTGGCTTCGGGTGGATGTTACCACATTGACATTGTCTATTTTGGATTGGCTAATTCTTTTCGACATGAAATGTAAGTTGGTTTGGAAGAAGGATTTGGGTTGGTTATTTGGCTTAGCTATGGTGTGGGTTATTTGGAATAGTAGAAATTAGATTTTTTTCAATGGTAGGTTTTTGTTTAACATCGATGGATTGGGGCTTGTGAAAAAGCTTTCATGGGATTGGTTCTCGGTGTTATTTAGTAACGGCTCGAGCTTGTCTTGGTCGGAATGGTGCTCGGATCCTACTAGTGGTTTCTAGTGTTCTTTGAGTAGGTTGTCTTGATTTTGGTTTCTTGTTGGTTGAGCTTGTTATTGTCTTTGTTCTCTTGTTTGTACTTGTTGGGTTAAAGCACCCCTCGTGCTTTTTAATTTTATCCCAATTTGCTTATAAAAAAAAAATATAGACCTTGTTATTAGGGTTGTTCATGGTACAGTTAATAGTTAATAGATAAAACCATACCGAACCGAACCAAACCATATTAAAAATTTACTGAAACTGAACCAAACTGTTTCAATTAATTTAGAACCAAACCGAACCAAAGTTATTAGTTCGATATACCGTTTAGAAATTTCGAACCGTACCGAACCGTTAGAAGACAATTTTTCCGAACCGAACCGTTTATTAAAGAACCGAACCATTAAACTACTTTTCAAAGTTTTAAAATAATAAAAATTAAAACTTGTTTTTAGTATTTTTAATTTTCAGTTCGGTTCAGTTCGGTTACAGTTTCGGTTCTGTTCGGTTTCAGTTCGTTATGGTTCTAGAACTGCTTCATATAATATGGTTTGGTTCACTATCCAAATATAACGGTTCAGTTTTTTAGCTTCAGTTCGGTTCAGTTCACCAGTTCGGTTCGGTTCATGGTTTTTTTGAACAACCCTACTTGTTATATAAAAGTCTTCGTATGAAATGCATGTGATTGCAGTCAATACACGAGAGATCAAATCAAATTGCATAATCCACTATAAGAGCCAACATTCAAATCCCTTTCTTTGAATTTTAACGGTAAAGGACAATACGGATTTTTCGGAGTTGATCAAGTTAGCTTCACCAATGGGATAAGGCAAGATAGTCGAAACCAAAATGCACGGTCAATGATAGTGAAGTTCATTAGAAAACATTTTTTTTTGTTATTTGCACTACATTTCTTTAGTATAAAAACCATTTAGTGTGTGTCTAACATTTCATCCAAACTTCGCAGTTTAAAATATTAAGATACAATGGTCTTTGTGCGCTCTCTTGTTTTGTTATTCCAGTTTCTTTCCTTTTTTTCACTCTTGTCTTTCACATTTACTACATCTTTTCCTTTAACTCATCCAAAGTGTCATCAATATGAAAGCCATGCCTTGTTGCAATTTAAGGAAGACTTTATCATCATTATGACTGCTTCGGATAATCCTCTCAGTTATCCGAAAACACCAGTATTCTGGACTGGGTTGGGGTCTACTCCTCAATCGAGCAGGCCCAACCCATACGTTCTCGAGTGGCCCAACAAAGGCATCTTATCACAACCAACGTCGAGCACAGGCCTCGTCAACAGCGTCGGGCACACGCGGCATAGAGCGTCGGGCGTAGACGCTAAGCCTCTCCGAGCTCGCCCTCCCCGACACTCAGATGCTCCTTCCCGCGAGGAGCCATCTCCTTCTACACATAAGGGTCCTCCCCGCGAGGACACGTCTCTCTCCGACACGCAAGACTCCTCGCCGCGAGGACACGTTCTCATGTAACCGCCCACTCCCGATGGAATCGGTCTGCCCTAATTTCGGAGATCTAGGAGAGGTTACCCTAGGGCGAAGACCACGTACTGGTCTTCACTATGCCGCGTAAGCCCTGGAAGTTACTTGGATTGGGCCTGGCGATCCAGCCCAGTGCTAGTGACCGTTGGCCTCGCGTTGGGGGCTATCTTTAAATACCCTCTCACTTGAGAGGGTCAGGTTACATACACTTTCTTACTCTAACCTTGTACTTGCTTTTACTTGTGACCCTTGCCTTACTTGAGCGTCGGAGTACCTTGCAGGTACACCCCCCCCGCCGTCTTTCAACCTCACCGGAGCTGAGCCCAGACGACGTTGTTAGCCACCAGATACTGTCTGATCCAGGTACGATCAATGGCACCGTCTGTGGGAACCCTTGCTTCCCCGTTTTTCCTTCGATAAACCAAAGCAATCCTCTCATTCATCACCAGCATGGCCAATCCGTCTGCTACCAAGGCTCTGGACACCGTACTCGCGCAGCTTGTGAACGGAAACCATAGTGAGGACGCTGCTACCCTCAATGTCGATGAAGGCGACGTAAGAGACGGGCAGCCAGCCTCCCCGAATTCACAAGACACGGCTTACGACGCCGCCCGCCGTGACGACCAGCAAGCCATTTTCCAGCCAGTTGCTCCTCCGTCCAATGCAGATTCGAGCACCGTGGCCCTATTTGCCCTCATCAATCAGACCATTCAGCTGATCGCACACCAGAATACCAAAATTGAAGCACTGGAGCGAGGGTGGACACGACGATCTTCCCCGCGAAGACATCGTCGTCGACCCTTACCTCACCGCTCCCCTTCCCCGCGAAAGACTCCTTCCGAAGAATCTCGAACCCCCTCGCTGGTGCGCGAGGGCCGTCGGCCACGCCTTGAACGCCCCCAGTCGGTGATCTCCCAGAAGCGCCTTCGTCCCTCTCCTAGGAAGGAACCCAGGCCCTCAACAACCAAGAAGTCCAAACCCACCGAGGAGAGACCGAGGAACCGTTCGAGGAATTCCCCTCCATGGCATGATCGATCCCCTTCGAGGTCCCTGACCGGAAGCGACGACGACGACCGGAGGACCCCTCTGTCGTGGGAAATCATGAACGCCCCAATTCCTGCGGGCATGGAGAGACCCCCGCCACTGGGGACCTACGACGGTCTGACCGACCCCGACGATCACGTCGAAAGATTCGAGGCCATGCTGGACTTTAGGAACGTCAGGGGAGCCATAAAGTGCAGGCTTTTCCCCACCACCTTGCGGAAGGGCGCGATGACTTGGTACAAGGGTTTGGCACTGGGGTTGATCACATACTGGAAGCAACTAAAACAACGCTTCACCAAACACTTTACTGCGTCTGGTCGACACCCGAAGACGGAGGCTGCCCTAGAGAGCATCTTCCAAGGGAAGAACGAATCTCTCCGGAACTACATTGAGAGATTCAGCAGAGAAGTTGTTGAGGTCCATACGACCGACGACATGAAGAAGTATCTGATCATCCATGGACTACGTTTTGGATCTGATTTCGCCAAGTCTGTGGGCCTCCATAGACCCCGCCGTCTCGAGGACCTCCTCCAGCGAGCTCAGTCGTATATCGAGCTCGAGGAGTCCCAGGCAGCGCATATCATCCTTGAGTCGAGGCGGAAAGAAGGCCCCCGCAGCCACAAAGATGAAGACTCCCCTCCCCAACGAGGAGGAGAATGAAAGAAAGAAAATTGCCCCCGTGATCCTCGTGAACCGTGCGGACCAGCTGGCCGGTTCACGGAGTACACCCCGCTCAACTCTCACCGCGCGCGAATCCTCTCCGAGTGCCAGAACTCAGAATTTGTGAAAGGGGGAGTCCGCTTCCCAAAGCCCACCGCCCCCAAATCAAACATTGATAAGTCAAAATACTGTAGGTTCCACCGGAGCCACAGACATGTCACAGAAGATTGCATCCATCTCAAAGATGCGATTTAAATTATGATCAAGGAAGGGCACTTAAAAAAGTACGCCCAGAAGAACGATGCTCCTCGCCCCAGCTCCTGGGAAGCCCAGAACGTCGAGGAGGCGACACCTCCTCCCGAGGAGAGTCAGCTTCAGGTCGCCCTCAGCGTCACCCGACCCGAAGACATCTTCGTCCCCATAATCATTGAGGGCGAAGAAGTAATTCGTAACATGTGGGCGACCTTCCCCCACGAGGACCCCGTCTCTGCCCGTAGCACCTGGGAAGGATTCCCCAAAACAATGGTCATCTCCAGGGGTGGTTACGAAAAGCTGTCCGTCAGATCGATCAAACGGAAATTTGACGAACTGGAGTCCGCGACATCGGCGAAGACCACTACTCTCGAGAAGGTGCAAGGGTGGTCAAACCCTATCACTTTCTACCTCGAAGAGCTCCCCGGCAGAGCGCCCAACGCCACTATCCCCCTCCTGGTCAGGGCCCAGATGGCGAATTTTGACGTCCGAAGGATCCTCGTCGACCAGGGGAGTTCGGTCGACATCATGTATGCCCATATGTTCGGGACCCTTCAGCTCGACGAGAGGCATCTGACCCCATACATTGGTTCAGATCTGCAGGGATTCAACGCAACCACCACCATACCATGGGGTTACGTTGAGCTGATGGTCACATTCGGGGCCGAAGACACTGCCCGGCAGGTGAAGATCCGCTTCCTGGTGGTCGAATGTCTATCCCTCTACAACTGCATCCTCGGGAGGACCACCTTGGCCGAACTCACATCAGTGTCGTCCACGGTCCACCTCAAGATGAAGTACTACACGACCCGGGGACGTGTGGTTACGATGCACGGGGACATAGACGCGTCCAGGAGGTGCTTCGACGCTGCGATCAAAGGCCTGAGTTCCATCGGCACCAAACCCAAGACCGTAGCAAAGCCGCCCCCGGACAGCGAACAGGTACCTCTCCCGCCTGTCAACGCGGTCGACCTCGACAGCAGGTTCCCGGGTGAACCCGACGAAGATGGAGCAGAAGACCTCGACCTTCAGGCGGAAAACAATGGGCGGCCTCTCCACCCACCACGATCCATCCCCGACGGAGACTTCGAGCTCGTGGTACTCGGGGACGACCTAGACCGCAACGTGAAGATTGGCACCGGGATCCCCGACCTGGCAAAGGAACAGCTGAAGGCATGTCTTTGGGAGAACGCTGATCTGTTCGCATGGAGCGCCTCTGAGATGCCTGGCCTTGACCCTGAGGTGGCTTGCCATCAGCTCGAAATAGATCCGGCCGCTAGGGCCATAACTCAACGTAGGCGTAGGAAGTCTCCCAAAAAAGCGGAGGCTGCCGAAAAAGCAGTAAAAGACCTCCTAGAGGAAAATTTTATTTCGGAAGCCAGGTACACAACCTGGCTTTCCAACGTTGTACTCGTCAAAAAGAATAATGGAAAATGGAGAATATGTGTTGATTATACTGATCTTAACTGGGCATGCCCGAAAGACTGCTATCCTTTGCCTAACATCGACCAGCTGGTCGACAATTCTGCAGGTTACAAACTATTATCCTTCATGGACGCATACTCGAGATACAACCAAATTCCCATGGACAAGGTCGACAAACAGCACACGGCTTTCATGACCGAGTCGGGCAATCACTACAACAACGTGATGCCCTTCGGACTAAAGAACGTCGGTGCGACCTACCAACGGATGATGAATAAGGTTTTCCAGGCTGAAATCGGTGACATGCTCGAGGTATATATGGACGACATGATCGTCAAATCCGCGGATGAAATCAACCATGCCACACACCTAAAGAAGTTGTTCGACACGGCGAGGAAGTGTCGCATGAGGTTAAATCCCGACAAATGCACCTTCGGAGTTCGGGCAGGCAAGTTCCTCGGCTTCTACCTCACGGAGCGAGGAATCGAAGCCAACCCCGACAAGTACAGAGCTTTTTCCGAGATCCCCACTCCGGACTCAAAGAAGTCAATACAATCATTGAACGGGATGCTCACCGCCCTCTCCCGCTTCGTCGCCAAGTCTGCGCAGTACGCACTCCCATTATTCAAACTTCTTCGATAAAAAGCGGAGTTTGAGTGAAGCGAAGAATGCGAGTAGGCGCTCCTCCACTTAAAACAAGTCTTATCGCAATCCCCGGTCCTCTCACGGCCTGAGAGCGGGGAGACACTTTTCTTGTATCTCGCAATCACGAGTGAAGCAGTCAGCGCCGTCCTCATTCGGGAAACCCCGAACGGGCAGAAACCAATTTACTTCACGAGCAAAGCCCTCCAAGGCCCCGAGCTCAGGTATCAGCAGATAGAGAAAGTCGCCCTGGCCCTCGTCACCTCGGCCAGGAGACTACGCCACTACATCCTCGCCCACACTGTCGTTGTAAGGACCGAACAACCTATAAGGCAACTCCTTGGACGACCGGATATGGCGGGGAGGATGCTCAGGTGGTCGCTCGAACTCGCCGAGTTTGACATCCAATACGAGGGAAGGAAACCCCTGAAGGCTCAGGTATTGGCCGACTTTGTAATGGAGATGACCGTCCTGGAACCTTTGACCAAAAGATCCTAGAAATGGACGATCTATCTCGATGGCGCATCCAGCCCGAAGGGAAGCGGGGCGGGCATCATCCTCGAAAACGAGGAAGGCATCCTGATCGAGGTATCCCTCGAACTATCCTTCCCGACGTCGAATAACCCAGCGGAGTACGAGGCCTTCCTCGCCGGACTTCGGCTGGCCGAGGACCTCGGCGCCAAGGAGGTCAAAATCTTCACCGACTCCCAGCTCGTGGCCTCGCAAGTTAGAGGAGAGTACCAGGCCAAGAACGACAACCTCACTGAATACTTGACCTTGGTGAAAGAAAAGATGAGAAAGTTCACCTCCGCGGAAGTAACTCACATCCCCCGCGAGCACAATGCCCGAGCAGATGTCTTGTCCAAATTTGGCAAGCACAAAGAAGAAAGGCGGGAACAAATCCGTCATACAAGAAGTGCTTTCCCGGCCGAGCATCGACAAACCCGCTCCAGTGGCGGACGTGGACGCCATTGTTGATAGCAATTGTTGGATGTCCCCCATGTACGAGTACCTCACGACGGGCAAGCTGCCCGAAAATCCCAAGAAAGCCGGAATGGTCAAGCGGCGGGCATGCTCGTACACGATCGTCGAGGACAAGCTGTACCGGTGAGGGTTCTCTATCCCCCTCCTCAGTTGCGTCGAGGAGACCAAGGTCCCCAGCATCCTCCAGGAAATCCACGAAGGAATCAATGAACAGCACCTCGGCGGAAGATCGTTAGCCCGTAAGGCGCTTCGAGCAGGGTACTACTGGCCCACCAGGCAGCAGGATGCCAAGGAACACGTCAAGAAGTGCGATAGATGCCAATGACACGGGGACATGCACCTTGCACCTCCTAGCGAGCTTAAAACACTGTCCTCCCCGTGGCCGTTTGCATGGTGGGGGATGGATATCCTCGGACCTTTCGTTCAGGGGTCATATCAAAACAAATACCTCATCGTCGGGGTGGACTACTTCACGAAGTGGATTGAGGCAGAAGCGTTGGCCAAAATCACGGCCTTCAACATACTGCGTTTCTACAAAAGGAACATCCTCGCCCGATTCGGCGTGCCTCAAGCTATCATCACCGACAACAGAACACAGTTCACCGACAGGAACTTCCAAGACTTCGTCACCAAGCTGGGCACGAAGCAGCACTTCACGTCGGTCGAGCACCCTCAAACTAACGGGCAGGCTGAAGCAGCGAACAGAGTAATCCTCCGAGGATTGAAACGTCGGCTAGGCGAAGCCAAACAACAGTGGGTCGAGGAGCTACACAGCGTCCTCTGGGCCTACCGGACAACCCCGCATTCCACGACCGGGGAGACCCCTTTTCGTCTAACCTACGGAACGGAAGCGGTGATCCCCGTGGAGATCAGGTAACCCTCGAGGAGGACAGAAGCCCCCTCGACGGAGACGCGAACAACGAAGCCCTGAGGGAAGAACTCGATTTTGTCGAGGAGACACGATCGGGCGCTTCTCTCCGAGAAGCTTCACTAAAACAGAAAATAACACTGCGTTATAACGACAAAGTTATCAAACGTGATTTTCAGGTGGGCACCCTCGTCCTACGGAGGAACCAGAAAGACTCGCGAGAGGGAAAACTCACCGCGAACTGGGAGAGCCCGTACCGCGTCCGCGCGAAAATGGGTACAGGAGCCTATTTCCTCGAAAATCTGCACGGGGAAGAACTTGCTCGACCATGGAACGCTGAGAAGCTCAAACAATACTACAATTAAGCACTGCCCGCGACTCACGGACACCGCGATTACGGGGACGCACTAAGGTACGAGTGCGACACCCCTATACAAAACACGATGATCGAAGCCCGCGTTGTGTGTGCGCAAGGAATTTGATCCGACGGGGATACCTCGATCGAGCTCCGCCGTCGTTGTACCAATTAGGACGAACACCCAGCTCGCGATGGAAAGTTCACGCCACGAAGCTAAGACCTCGACCGAGCTCTTAGCCTCGTCGAAGGTCGGAATACGTCTCCGACCACCTGACCAGCTCTCCACGCGGTCAGGGACTATCAAGGTCGAGCAGATCCCAAAGTCTATTACTTAGACAAAAACAAAGTATATATATCTCTATTACTTGGACATAAACAAACAAAGTATAACAAATGCTATAACATCACACACAGTATAAACCATACACGAGCATATAAGCAAAAATTCATTGAAGCGGGCAGAAGCCCATTGTACAAATATTAGAAACAAGTATCAAAAGCCCTGGCACGCAGGTCGGGCATACGTATTGGAAAATAAATAAAACGACTCGCAGGCAGACCAAAACGAGGAAGAAATACCTACTCGGCGACAGTCCCTTCAGGATCCTCGCGTTCATGAACCTCTTCCACCCGCATCGGCTGGACGATTTGACCATCGACCACCTTGGAGTCGGTGTCAATCCCTTCGGTTATGAGGTCGGGGTTGAGAACCTGAAGCTGCTGCCCGAGGTTTCTGAATCCTATGTCGGCCGCCTAGAGGTCAGCAACCTATCTTCCTCGGTTTCTTCATCAGCGGGGCGAACAACCTCCTCCAACTCGGCATTCCTCGCCAAGAGAAGATCCCTCTCCTCTTCAATCCCGACTAGACGTCTCCGCTCTTCCTCGACATTCTTCAACTTTTCCTCCAACTTCCCTTGAAGCTCGACTTGGGCCTGGTTCTAGCTTTTGCAGTCGGCCAGCTCCTTGCCCATCTTCTCCATTTCGGCTGAGATAGACTGGAAACTCTCATGCAACCTGTTCAGTTCGCCCTCTGGGCACGCCTCGTCGTTCAGAACCAGGGCAGCCGCACAAACCCGCATCACATCGGACACATCCTCCACCAGCGCCTTTCTCCGAGAGACCTTGTCGACACCTAAGATGGTCTGAGCTTCGGGGGCACCCACGCAAAGGGAATTATTCCCCATGAAAAAGTTCAGCCTCGAGTGACAAGGCGGGAGCACGAATTTTACAGCAGGGCGACCCTCGTTCTCTGTAAGGTCGATGGCCACAGTGTCCGCAACCCGTCGCCTCTTCGGGGAGACCTGGGGGCTGGGAGAATCACTATCCTGGTGAGAGCCAGAAGAACCCCCGGTTGTCTGAGCGGGAACAGGTTCCTGCGCTCGGATCTGCTCGAGACGGCTCTTGCCTCCCTTCTTCGTAGCGCGGTTAGCCTTCAACTTTTTGAGGCGCTCCTCAGCAGACGACATCTTACCTGCACAGAAAACAAATAAGTTAGTAATTCGAAAAGAAAGGACGAAGGGAAAGGCGGGTCGGGGAGGCACCCCACCTAACAACTCGAGAGCCTCCTCGTCAGAAAATGTCTCGAGGAGAGCCCTAGTGTTGATCAATCGACGCTTCGTTAAGACCTCCCCATCGTCGCCCAGAAGGAAGTCCCCGTTCGGCGTCACGAACTGGGCCTTGTTAAACCCACTGACGAACTTGACTATGGCCTCGTGAGCCAAGCGATCCCCTTCGCAGAGTTTACCAGGGCTGACGATATAGCTGTTCGTCCCCCTCTTGAAGTGTTCTTCAGTCCAGAACAGCGGGAACCTGGGCACAAGGGCTTCCTCTCGCCGTCCATTCCGCTTCCTCGATGACCCGACGGTACACTGTATTTACGGCCTCAAGTGTTACCGGCCTCACGAGGAAGTACCGATACTTGAAGTCTCGCACGGAGTCCAGGTAAGTGTGAAACAGGCTGCTCACCTACTTGAAGGACACCCAACCATGCTTACCGTCGATGGCCTGCCGCTGAAGATGGAAAATGCGGAAGAACAAGGGCACGGTCGCCCCTACCTGCAGGTACTTGCACACGAGCTCGAAAGCCCTGATGAATGCGAGAGAGTTGGGGTGGAGTTGAGAAGGGGCCAAACGCAGGTGGGCAAACACTGACTGTTGAAAATCCGTGAAGGGCAAACGCCATCCCGCCTCGTCGAACATAAACTCATATACGGGAAACCGCATCCCGCTATATGTCGAGCATATTCGATGATGTGGCAAAGGCCTAAACACGTTCCACGACTTCTGTGAACCTATTAGGCGGTGCTCGACATTACAAAATATGTCGGCCTCGTTCAGGTCGACAAACTCAGAGATCATGTTTACGGCCTCCTCGCAGGCCCATTCGTCGGGCGTTCTCTCCCCGACGCTGGTTGTCTCCGCCATAGACGTGTCGGGGCCGTCGTAAATATCCAAAGATCCCTCAGCCACGGGAAATACGTCCATTTACCTGAAAAGCAGAAGGAAATGGTGAATTCGATGACCCATATTAAATCCACCCCTTCCACCGCTGATCATGTGAAAAGGCGAGGAGGGAACGTCGGAGAACTCGAACCCGCGATCGTTCTCAGGTCCGCGGGGAGCAAAATTGGGCGGGACCCCGGGGTATTCGACCCATATCCCCGAGATAAACGTTGGCTCCCCGGGGATTCCATCCTTGATCCACGGAATGTTCAACAAAGAGATGAGAAACGTTCGTCTCATGACCCCGAGATATTCTTCGTGTCCTCGGGGATTTCATCGTCTCTCCCCACGAGATTGAACAACTAAACTATGAAATTCCGCCATTTTCGCCGGATATTTCGTGGTTTCCATGAGAACTTCATCAGTTCACCATGAAACCACCCTAAAAAGGCAAATGAAAGTAGAAAAAAAAGGAAGAAACTTACTTGAAATAACTTTCGGTAGGGTTCCGGCACGGCAGATGGCGGCGGCGTACGGCGGCAGAACAAGAGAAGGAAGAAAGAGTGAGTCTGAGCAAAGGGGGAGCCAAAAGTACGAATGGGACGAGATGACCCTTATTTATAGGGCTCTCACAAGTTTTAAGGGCTCCTAGGCAATCTATTACGCTACCCTAGCATAGCCGCCCTAGACAATAATGAGCTGCGACACGTGGCGCACACTCTCCCAAACGCGTCGTTTCATTCCCCAATATGCGTCTTTTCATTCACCTCGTTTCATACTTCTCATATCCCCAAGACATCGCTCATCCGCGGTCACTCCAGCCCGACCGGATCGATTTATTTCTCCCGGTTTGACCAACCGCTCCTCGTCTAGAGTCCCTTCCCAGATTGGACAAGTCCTCGACATGGCTGGCCCTTAAGTCATTACTCTGACACCTCAGAGCAACGACTTGGGGGGCTCCTGTTCTGGACTGGGCCGGGGTCTGCTCCTCAATCGAGCAGGCCCAACGCACACGTTCTGGGGTGGCCCAACAAAGGCATCTTATCACAACCAACGTCGAGCATAGGCCTCGTCAACAGCGTCGGGCACACGCGGCATAGAGCGTCGGGCGTAGACGCTAAGACTCTTCGAGCTCGCCCTCCCCAACACTCAGATGCTCCTTCCCGCGAGGAGGCATCTCCTTCTGCACATAAGGGTCCTCCCCGCGAGGACACGTCTCTCCCCGACACGCAAGACTCCTCCCCGCGAGGACACGTTCTCATGTAACCGCCCACTCCCGATGGAATCGGTATGCCCTAATTCTGGATATCTAGGAGCGGTTACCCCAGGGCGAAGACCACGTGCTGGTCTTCACTACGCCGCGTAAGCCCTGGCAGTTACTTGGATTGGGCCTGGCGATCCAGCCCAGTGCTAGTGACCGTTGCCCCCGCGCTGGGGGCTCTCTATAAATACCCTCTCACTTGAGAGGGTCAGGTTACACACACTTTCTTACTCTAAACTTGTACTTGCTTTTACTTGTGACCCTTGCCTTACTTGAGCGTCGGAGTACCTTGCAGGTACACTCCACCCCCCCCCCCCCCCCCCCCCCCCCGCCGTCTTTCAACCTCACCGGAGCTGAAGGCCAGACGACCTTGTTGGCCACCAGATACTGTCTGATCCAGGTACGATCAACCATCATGGAATGAAACCACTGATTAATGCTCATGGGATGGCATTCAATGTGATAAGCACACATATCATGTCATTCATGTTAATCTTAGGAGCGGCCAACTCTATGGTACAATGGATATAAATACCACACTATTTCGCCTTGTACACCTTCAACATCTTGATCTTTCAGACAATGACTTCAATTACTCTCAAATACCACCTAAGATAGGCGACCTTTCACAACTAAGATATCTGAATCTTTCTCACACACTTCTTTTTGGCGAAATGCCACCACAAGTTTCACAGTTGTCCAAGTTGTTGCCTCTTGATCTAAGCCTTAATGCCACACCATATTTTAAAATTAGTGAAGTCAATCTGTTGCAACTCAAACATTCCAGTCTCAGAAGAATAATTCAAAACACTACAAAACTTGAGATACCTCTACTTAGTTATGTGACTATTTTACCCCCTTTACCAGACAAACTCACAAATCTAACTTCCTTGAAATCACTATCTCTTTACAATTCTGAATTGTATGGTGAGTTTCCAGTTTGTGTATTTCATCTTCCAAACTTGAAATTTCTAAATTTGAGATATAATCCAAATCTCATTGGCCGGTTGCCCAAATTTCTGTCTAGTTCACTCACCAAGTTATTCCTTGATGAGACAGGTTTCTATGGTACACTTCCTGTATCCATAGGAAAGCTTAGTTCTTTAAGAACCCTATCAACTATAGATTACCATTTTTCTGGGTATATTCCTTCTTCGCTAGGAAACCTTTTTTTTTCTAAGCAAAATGTATTCAATGACGGATACAAAGGGGTATTCGAACCCATCTACAAAAATTCAATAATGGATCCACCTTTACAAAAAATCTATCGGTGATTTTATCCAATCGTAATAATTACATGTAAAATTAGACTTTTTACCAATCCACCTCCATGATAGTGTCACAATGTTGTGAACTATGTTTTCGTCATTCCAAATCTCGTCTTTAAACATAATTCTGTTCCTGACATTCCACAGACTCCAACATATAATAAGCCATACTCCAGTTGCATTTTGAATTGAGACACCCATTAAATGTAACGACAGTGTCCAACTCGACAGGATTTCCACCACGGACCCGTTAAAATAAACCACAACCCCAAACCAATCCAGAATTTTCTTCCAAATCTTACTTGATTTTGTACAATAAAACAGTAGATGGACCATATTTTCATCAACCTGAAAACAAAACGGACAAACCAAATCGAGAGTTGAGTGGATAATTTCGTGCGCCCTTAAATTGTCTCTTGAAGGTAAACGATCATGAATTAGGCGCCAGCCAAAAACCAAGGTCTTAACCGGCGATGTTGCAGACTATTGTAATTGTATTTCTATGTGTCGAATATGATCACACTTGATATATATTTATAGATAAAAGGGATATACACAATAGGTAATGTTATAATTTACACTTATGACTAATTGATTAATAATCAATACTAATTGATTATATACAGATTCTCAACACTCCCCCTCAAGCCGGATCGTATCTATTGTATGATCCGAGCTTGTTACAAATATAATTCACTCGAGAACCCTTGAGAGACTTGGTAAACATATCATCCAATTGATCTTCAGATTTGACAAATTCTGTGGTTATTTCTCCTGACAGTACCTTGTCTCTTACATAGTGACAATCTATTTCTACGTGTTTGGTCCGTTCATGAAAAACCGGATTGGATGCAATATGAAATGTTGCTTGATTGTCGCATATGAGTTTTGTGGCCTGAAGGTCTCCCAACCTAGGTTCCGAGAGCAAATTATTCAGCCATGCAAGTTTCTTCGATGCTGCTGCCATAGCACGATATTCAGCTTCAGCACTCGATAATGCAATTGTGTTTTGTTTCTTACTCCTCCATGAGATCATATTTCCTCCAATAAGAACACAATATCCAGAACTGGATCTCCTATCCGACGGCGATCCTGCCCAATCTGCATCTGAATAACACTTGATTTTAGCATCACCCTTATCTTCCTATAATAGACCTCTTCCTGGTGCATTCTTTATATATCTGAGAATCCGAATGACTGCATTCCAATGAGTATCACAAGGAGCATTCAGGAACTGACTCACAATGCTCACTGCAAAAGTAATATCTGGTCTGGTGACGGTAAGATAATTGAGTCTACCCACTAAACGTCGATATCTTCCAGGGTCTTTCAACAACTCCCCCTGACCCGGAAGAAGTTTGACGTTGGGATACATAGGGGTATCAATCGGATGACAGTCAAGCATACCCGTTTCAGTTAGGATGTCTAATGCATATTTACGTTGATTAATTGCAATGCCTGATGAGGACTGAGAAACTTCAATACCTAAGAAGTATCTGAGTGGACCCAAATCTTTTGTTTGGAAGTTTTTGAAAAGATGAATTTTGAGTCACTGGATACCTTTTGTGTCGTCTCCAGTAATAACAATGTCATCAATATAGACCACAAGAAATATGCGCTGACCGGTGGAGGAATGAAGGAAGAAAACAGAGTGATCTGCTTCACATCTAGTCATACCAAACTGTATCAAGGCAGAACTGAAGCGGCCAAACCAAGCACGTGGAGATTATTTCAGCCCATAAAGAGAACGATGAAGTCGACAAACAAGTCTTGAGTTTCCAGGAATTGTAAAACCTGGAGGTTGATCCATATACACTTCCTCCTCCAATTCTCTGTGTAAAAAGGCATATTTAATGTCCAACTGATGAAGCGACCAATGATTAATAGAATCCAATGCAAGGAAGAGACGGACTGAACTAATCTTGGCCACTGGAGAAAAAGTGTCGCCATAATCAAGACCAAATATCTGTGTGTATCCCTTGGCTACCAAACGAGCTTTGAAACGATCAATCTGACCATCCGGTCCAACTTTCACTGTTTAAACCCATCAACATCCCACTGTAGTTTTGTCTGAAGGAAAAGTAACAATGTCCCAAGTTTTATTTGAATGCAATGCAAGCATTTCTTCCACCATCGCTTGAGCCAATTATGATCAGTCATAGCTTCACTTGTAGACTTAGGAATAGACACAGAATCCAAAGCAGACACAAAAGAAACATAGGAAGTAGAAAGACACTCATAATTTAAAACACATGCATATTTAGGATTTGGAGTATGAGATCGAATACCTTTTCGTAATGCTATTGGGAGGTCAAGTTCAGGTGACGTAGTTGGAGGAACATTTGGAGCAGGAGGTGGTGTTGGTGGATTAATATCATCTCTAACTTCCGATGGACGGGGTTTTCGTCGTTGGTAAACCTTCAATGGGGGTTTAATGGGTGTGGGAATGACAGAAGGGACATCTTGAGCATCTAAGTTACACGTCTCATCGGGTGACACATAGGCAGAGAAAAATGGGGAAAATTCAAAGAATGTAACATCAAAGGAAACAATGTACCGTTGAAGTTGAAGACAAAAACACCGATATCCTTTTTGTATGTGTGAGTAGCCTAGAAAAATATATTTTAGAGATTTGGCAGAGAGTTTGTCTTTACCTGAACTAAGATCATGAACAAAGCATGTACAACCAAAGACGCGAAGCGGAATGGGGTAGAGGTCATGTTGTGGATTCAAGATAGAGTATAGAATCTAATCTTGAAGGACTGATGAAGGCATTCGGTTGATAAGGTGACAAGCTGTGAGGAGAGCATCACCCCAAAAACGAGAAGGTACATTGTGGTGAAGTAAAACAATACGTGCGGTTTCAACTAAATGACGATTCTTCCGTTCAGCAACACCGTTCTGTTGTGGTGTATGAGCACATGATGATTGGTGAATAATTCCCTGTGATGTTAAAAAAGATTGAAACTGGGATGACATATATTCATGAGCATTATCAGTGCGTAAAATTTTAATGGAAGTGTTAAACTGGTTTTTAATTTCAGCATAAAACTCTTGGAATATAAGGAAAACATCTGAACGATTTTTCATTAGAAATAACCAAGTACATCGTGAAAAATCATCGATGAAAGTTACAAAATAGTAATATCCTAAGGTAGACTTCACACGACTGGGACCCCAAATATCAGAATGAACTAAAGCAAAAGGTGATGCAACACTTTTATTTACTCGTTGAGAGTAAGTACTACGAGTATGTTTGCCTAATTGACAGGACTGACACTCAAAAGATGAAAGCTTAGAAAAACTGGGGACTAAAAGACGCATTTTATTAAGACTAGGATGACCCAAAAGTTGATGTGTGAGGTCTTGAGAAGTACTAGAAGCACATGCCACCAGTTGAGATAAATGATATAATCCTCCAGATTCACTCCCTGCTCCAATCGTCCGTCCTGTACGTCGATCCTGAATATAAACAGATTTATCATTAAAAAGAACAGAACAATCAAGAGTACAAATCAGCTTATGAACAGATATTAGATTAAAAGGACAACCAGGAATGTAAAGGAAATACTCTAGAAACAAGTTTGGAAGTAGATGTGCGTGACCAAGACCATGAACTTTGATTTTAGAACCAACCGCCACAGTGACAGAAGGCAAAGAATCAGAATAAGACAAGTGAGATAAAAAAGATTTATTACCAATCATATGATCATAGGCACCAGAGTCAAGGACCCAAGGGCCAAGAGAAGATGTAGAGACAAAAGCTACAGGATTACCCGACTGAGCAACAACAACATATGATGATGGTTGTTGGGCTGCTTTGAATTGAAGGAAATCATTGTAATCAACAACGGAAATAGTGACGTCTTTAGAGATATCCGGTTGAGCAACAACAGTGGCCCGTGGTTGTCGTTGTTGGTCTCTTACCTTTGTACGACAATAAGCTTCAATATGGCCGTAACGATTGCAATAGTTACAACGAATACCATGACGCTGTCCACCCCATCCTCCAGTTCGTCCACCACGACCATGATAGTGGGAAGCAAGAGCAGATGATTCAGTAGGAGATGGGGTAGAAACTGGTCCAAATGCATGAGGGGTAGCCAAGCGCAACCGTTGTTCACTAACTGCTTCATAGTTAGGAACATTGGATCCTGATAAAATTTGGTTCCGAACGGAATCAAGATCGGATGGTAGTCCGACAAGTACCACAATCATAAAATACTTACTTTGTTGTTCAGCATATGTTGTAGCATCTTTTGTAAAAGGCATTAGGGTTGTAAAGTTTTCCTTTAATGCGTCAAGCTTACTCAAATAGGCTTGCATATCCATATTCTCCAATTTCAAAGAGTTGAGCTTGGTGATGACACTATAAAGATTATGGACATCATTAGAGAAAACTTTCTTAGCCTTTTCCCAAACCTCATAGCAAGTGGTAAAGGCTTGGTACTGTGGTTGGAGATTAGTAGCTATGGAAAACCATAACACAGTGCATAAAGAAGCGTCGGTATATATGTTTCCACTTATCACGTTTGGCGGCGGGAATACTATCAGATTTTGTAGTCAAGTGATCCTCATAGCCATGACCGTGAAACCACATTTTGACAGCACCAACCCATATGTTGTAGTTAGTTGTTCTGGTTAATTTTTCGCACGGGATAAGTGGAACCTTAGTGAACGTGCCGGAGTCGGTATCTCCCATGATTTTTGATGACTTGGAACGGAAAAAAAATGAGAGCAGATCTAGGAATAGCTCGGGAAGGCGGTGTCGGCGGAGTGAACGGCGACGGAGAACGCGGTGGGACGCGCTGCTGGAAAGGAGGCACGTGAGATCGCGTCGGGCGGCAGAAGACGGCAGGATTTTCGGATCCCGACCAATCGGAGGAAGACGAGTCCGGTGGTGTGATTGTGTCGCCGGAAAGTCTTCGGGAGCGGTGGCGCTCGGAACAGTGCCGTAGACGGCCGGAAAAATTTTTTTTGGCGAAAAACCGAAAAAAGTTTGTGGAAGACAGTAGGTCAACCAGCTCTAGATACCATATTGTAATTGTATTTCTGTGTGTCGAATATGATCACACTTGATATATATTTATAGATAAAAGGGATATACACAATAGGTAATGTTATAATTTACACTTATGACTAATTGATTAATAATCAATACTAATTATTTATATACAGATTCTCAACATATATAATCAATTAGCGACCATATTAACTTAAGCGCCTCCAGAATTTCAGCAGAAAAATTAACAGCAGGTAGCTTTCTATTATCTAAAAATTCGTAGGCTGAATGCACAGAAAATTCGTAGTTCTGGTTTAGATTCCATTTGAGGCTATCCACACCTTCCTTGCGCAACATTATGTGTTGAACCAAGTTAAGCAAATTGTCCATATGTTGCAGAATGAGTTGATTTCCATCTGTCTCCTACAATTCCACCTTCCAATTCCAGCTTTCTCCATTCCAAAATCCATTCTCTGCCACTACACTCCGAGGATCCTTCGCCACAGTATATAAATCTGGAAATAACTGAGCCAAAGCAACGCTTCCACACCATAGCGAAGACCAAAAAGAAGTCGATTCGCCATTTACAACCGAAGCAACAGTATTTCGAAAGAAAGACTCACCTCTGAATTTGCGTGACAGATAGCACATATCACGCCACCATAAAGAAGTTTTAACCCCACCAACATGAGAGTCACCACAAATCAAATGCGTCGAGAAATTACCGTACCTAGCCTGGAAAATGTCAGACCAAATGAAATTATGTGAACTTGTACATTTCCAAATCCACTTGGCTAGCAACGCTTCATTCAAACTTTGTATATAAATTATTTCCAGGCCACCTTCTTCTCTCGGTTTGCACTCTAAATTCCAATTAATCCAAGCAATGCCGTATTTTAAAGGTGAGCCATTCCACAGGAATCTTCTTTGAAGGGTTATCATAAGTTTAGCAACCTTTCTCGGCATCTGGTAGAACGACATATAATGAATTGGAAGATTGGTAAGTACAGATTTGATTAAAGTAGTTCTACCCCCTATCGACAAAAGTCTGCCCTTCCAAGATGCAAGTCTAGCATGAACTTTATCTATTACGGGTTTCCAGAATGATATCAATCTATGGTTCCCGCCAATCCGAATGTCGAGAAATTTGAAAGGACAGGTTTGAATCTTGCAAGCGAGAAATCTTTCTGCAGCCTTCATGAATGTTTCATCTACCCCACACCCTATAAGACTACTCTTATTGAAATTGATTTCTAAACCGGATATAAGTTGAAATCCTCTCAAAATTACTTTCATCGCCCAAACATTATTCCAATTAGCTTCTCCTACGATGACAGTATCGTCTGCATATTGCAGAAGATTGAACGTTTCCTCCTGGTTTATCTTGATACCATGGAATAACCCCACTTCTTTAGCCTCACTACAACATTTGTTGTCTCTGGCAACACTTTTTTAGGTAACATGTAATAATTGTTGCATTAAATTCGTATAGGCAATAATTTACGATTGTTGCCAAAACTATATTTGCAACCGTTGATAATTGTTGCCCAAAATACTTTTGGGGACGTTTTTGAAACGTCACTCTTTTATTTTTTTGGCAACGATGGTTAATTGTGCCAATAACTGCTTTTGGGGACGATTTTAAAGCGTTAATATATTATTTCTTTAGCAATGTTTGATAATTGTCCCCTAAAATACTTTTGGGGACATTTTTAGATTGTTACATTAGTTCTAATAAAAGACTACATTTCTTCAATGTTGCATAAAATTTTAGCATCATCAAATTTTAGGTGGCAATCTTCCCTCCAAAACTTATACACTAAAAAACAAATATTTTACTCTAAACATTATATTAAAAAAAATATATTAAAAATCTTCTAACACATACTAAAATAATATATAACTATAATAATATATAACTATAAAAATAATAATATATAACTATAATAATATTTTTATTTTGTATCAGAATTTTTTATTTTTTATTTTTAATTTAAAGGTCTTTAATAAATTTCCACTAAGCCAGTCACGCTTTTCAATAATGTTCAAAACTCTTAAATGTTTATATAAAAATATTTTTAATATTCGTTAATTTAAAGGTCTTTATTTAATTGCTTTTATAGTTTTTTATTTTAATATTGAAAACTATTATAAATATACATACACAATCTAAATAATTTTTTAATATGCATAGCATAATTTAAAATGCATGTTCTTAGAAAGATAAATATTGAAGTTGATAATTTATTATTTAAATTTAATTAAAAAATAAAAGTCTCAATAAAACTTTATTATAGACATACTGACAATTTCAAAATAAAAGTTAGTCCTTTTGAAAGTGGTTATTAAATTACTTCAATATAAGTTTTTTGAAAAATGAATAAAATTTATTATTTATATCTATAATACCTCTTGTTAAAAAATATAAAAAGAAGCTGTAAAATTTAAATAAATAAAAAATGCATAAAAATTAAATGAGAAAGTAAAGATTTTATGCAATAAAATGAGATATCTTTTTTTGGACACATTAATAAAATTATATTTTGTGCGAAAAAAAAAGTTTACAGTATTAGTGCATAAGAGTATTTTTTTAAAACATATTAATGCGTAAGAGTCAATATCTCACATAAATTTAATAATTTTATTTAATTTTATTTTTAATAATTGTTTTTTAAAATCATTCTGTTAAAATATTTTTTTTAAGAAAGCATTGAGGAACACTTAAATTTTAGAAAATTAATATTTATTTTTTAATTTTTAACAAATTAACTAAAAATAAAATTACTTTTATAGTAAACTTTCCTTAATAAGGCATTTAAAACATATAATATTACCTATTTAAAAAAACCATAAAAGATTTTTAAGTTAAATATTTAAAATATATATATAAATATATATATATATATATATATATATATATATATATATATATATGTATATATATAGATATATATAATAAATAATGAAAAGAAAACCCAATCTCAGCTTTGTGAAACCCTTGTTCTCCCTCTCAGATTTACGCAAACACCAAATCCTTTTTCCCTTCTTGATTCAAGGTCGATATACTTCGACTATATTCATCGTTTTTCTCTCTGAACTCCAAAAACTCCTCAACTCTTCATCTTCTTCATCTAGTCTCATGAATTTATTATGTTTACTTTTATTTTGAAAAGTCTCAAATTAGTGAGAAGTTGCAAGAATCAGAAAAGAATAAGGATGAAACCATAGCAGAGAAAGAAGAAGAATGTTTGAATAATCGCATGAAATAATAGTGTCATCCAATCCATGTAGAAATGCTTCTATTCAGGTGAGATTCCTTGAGATTACACATGATTGACAAATGGTCAAAATTAGGGTTTTTCCATGTAATGAATAAGTATAAGTGTTTATCTTAGTGAGGTCATGGAACTTAATTTACTATTTTGAAAATTTTAGCTTAGTTATATCTCACTTTTCTTCTCCTGTTTTTGTAAAATGAGATACTTATTAATAAACAGATCTTGTTTTTGGAACAATAACAGTTTGACTAAATGCAAAGTTGGGATTGCTGAATGATTTTGTACCTTATTTGATGACATGACTTTGAAACCAATGAAGGTAATCGGTCCACGATTTCAATTATTAAAGTAAGTTATTAATTTGTAGGTTGCAACATCGGTGGTTGTGGATAACTCTATTTGAAACATTGAAAATAGGATGGGGTGAATGAACTTTTTTCTAAGGTAATGACACTGTGAATTGCCTTGATTTATCAACTTAGGAAACAATATTAAAATTTTGTTTACTTGATTTTCCTTGTGAAGATTAATAATAGGTTTCACCTTGCAAGTTTAATTTTTTAAATGTACGTATTGTATGATTATTGTAATATAAATGGTTATGTTAATATATATATATATATATATATATATATATATATATATATATATATATATATATATATATATATATATATAAATTTTTAAACTTTCAGCCCTTGTAAATATTGGTTTGCCAACATGTTTTTATAAACAGTTGAGTCACATACAAAAACAATTGATAAGGCTAATATTAGCAATAGAGTTTAAATATAGTCATGGTTGTAGCATTGATACTTTTGATTAGTGGCGTTCACGACTATGTTGTTAAGGGTTTGTTAATGCATAATTGAGTGTGTTTTGCTTGTTGTTTTAGTTTTTATTTGTGCAAGGTATAATTCTTGTTGATGTCTTAATTTTCCATTGGACCAAAAATTTTATGGTTGATGTATTTTGTTTTTTTTTCTTATGCAGCAAGATATCAATGAAGATGTTGAAAATGACGATATAAATGATGAAATTCAAGAGAACGACATAGATGGTGGATTTCAAGAGGACGTCATAGGTGGCGAATTTCAAGAGGACGACATAGATCTTGAAGATGAATTTCAAGAAGACGATATAGGTGGTGAATTTCAAGAGGACGACGTAGATGAAGAATTTCTGGAGGACGACATATGTGATGAATTTCAAGAGGACGATCTGGATGATGAATTCCAAGAAGACTAACTTGAATGAGTTGGATGATGTCTTTTTTTGGCTTGTAGTTGAAAGCATTAAACTTATACTATGTTTTTTGTTCTTTTGTTGACCTATGTTTTTTGTTATTTTACTTGGATCATACTTAAAGTATTAAACTTAGTATTATAAGTAATGTTACCTTAGGCATTTTGTTTACCGGATACTATCTTGAACTAATGTTTGAACTCGATTTTATTATAATATTACAACTTTTGTGGATGTACGGTTAAATTTGATCTTGTTTAAGTTATAATTGACATTATTTTAAGCCATTCATCATCGACTGTATTATTTAGAAAATAATTGCGAAATTGTATATTTTATGAGGACACAGTTAAAGAACAACTTATAAGATATGGCTACACTTTAAAAACGATCCTCCTAATTTAGATTTAAGGCAACAATTATTAATTGTAGCCGCATATGGCAACGCTTAAAAAACGTCGCCTCAAAGGCCACAAAAAATTGTCCCCTATTCCTTTTGTTTAAGCGGCGTTTTTAAAATGAGTGCCCAAAGAACATGAAAAAACGTCCCCTTAGACTATAGGCAACGTTCGCATAGGAGACGCCTAGAAAACGTCCCTTATTCTTTTAGGCAACGATTTCCAGAGTTCTGACAACGTTTTTCAAGTGTTACCAGAGACAACAAATGTTGTAGTGTTTTCCATCAAAGATGCAAGCCCTTCCGCGACAATGGCGAAGAGATAAGGTGATAAAGGATCACCTTGACGAAGTCCACGAGATACCTGGAAATCAAGGGAAGGGCTGTCGTTGACGAGCACTGACATAAAGCTTTTAAAAACCGTACCTTCAATCCATTGCATAAACTTGTTACCAAACCCCATAATCTTAATCACTTGTCTATAGACCTTCGATATAACCATTTTGGGGGATACCCTTTTGTATCCTTGGCAAATCTTACCAAACTAAGCACGTTGCTATTTGGTTTCCATAAATTTACTTTTGAGACCATCTCTTGGATAGGTAAGCTCACATCACTAATTGGCTTTGATATATCCTCGTCAAATATTGGCGGTGACATCCCATTATCTTTTACAAATTTCACCCAACTATCGGTGTTTAGTGCACAAAATAGCAATATAAAGGGTGAATTTCCATCTTGGTTGACAAACCTAACAAATCTGAATTCCTTGAATTTAAAAAGTAATTTTTTGCATGGAAAGTTGGAGCTTGATAGAAAGTATTATTAATAAATATTAGTTCGAAATATTTAATTTATAATTTTAATATATTAGTTTAGATTAATTATTATAGTATTCTAGAATATTCTTAGGTCCTTGTGATTGTGCCACTTGAAAGGCTAAGATATGTTTAGAGTAGTATATATAGTGTAGTGCTCTATTTGTATTGGCATCAATGAAAGCAATGAAAGTCTTTATTTTTATTTTATCTCTCTCTTAATTTTATTTGTCTTTTATTTAGAATTTACAGCTTTCTCTAGTCCTGTTTGGGTTCTAATTATCTTCCTATCAATTGGTGCTTTCATTCGTGTACTCAAATCCTCCTATGGATTATCATCAATGGAGCATTCCTCCTACCTATCCCACAAACCCCTCTTTTACATCTCTAATCACTTCCTCATTCCCATATTTTCCATGGGAAATTTTTACACCTTTTTATACCAACACTCATATTTCATCTTCATCACCAAGTTTGTATTTAAATCATGGGTATTCACCACATATCCATACCTCATATGCATCAACAGCACATCATTGTCATGAACAATAATATGTAGGAAATTCCATTTCACACCAACATCCATCATATAGCACCACGACAGATACAACACACATAAACATACACACCCAAACTCCTCTATTATCCAACTCATACCATCCATCTCAACAACAACCTAATGATCTTCATTCTTCTTCTGTGAATGCATTAAAAGATACCGAAATTATTCAACAATGTTTTCAGAAATTGTTGCAAGCAGAAGAAAAATACAACAATGAAAAGAGAGCAATTGAAGAGAAATATGTCAACAGAAAAAAAATTATTGATGAGCAAATCAAATCCTCATAACTTCCTTACAAAGACAGTTCAAAAAAACTCTTTGATTCATTCAAAAAGTTTCAAGAAAAATTGGTTGTTCAGAGAACTACATAAAATCAAACAGAAGAAAATGAAGTAATCGAAAAAGTGTCTGATTCACCAAAATCATCTCTGGCAACAAGTCAAGGAGCGTCTCCGGTGGCGGTGGCTGTTCATTCGTTTTCTCCGGCGAAATTTCCGTCGCCTTCTCCGACGACATTTTTGTCGTTTTCTCCCGCAAAGACAGATCCATCATTACAAAAGAGAATAATGTCACCTGCAAAAACAACTTTGTCATCGGAAAAGAGAACATCATCTATGGCAATAACAACTACGTTTTCACCACAACCTAAGCCACTAAATTCGTCACCTTTCTCACAACCACCATTTATCAATTTACGGCCGCGACCACTGCCGGAACCACCAGATTTTCATTGATTTGTAATTTTTTTCTAAAAGTTTTATAGTTTTTCTTTCTTTTATTTTGTTTGAAGATCTAAAAAAAACTTTTTTCACCAAATTCTGCTATTTTCAAGCAGGTAATCGATTACCTGCATTTGGTAATCGATTACCACTGTAATAGAGTGCTATTTTTGAGTTTTTTCAAGCTTGTTTGACATCCTTTCCTCCTCTAACTTCCATGGGTTGATATGCTTGATATTTGTGGCTGTTTTAGGTGTTGTTTAGCCTCTGTTTGAAGTAGGCTTATAATAATTCGAAGCACGATTTATCGATTACGCAATTGTTAGCATTTTGGCATTACATTGTTCATGATCATTCTTGTACACTTTTGCTCACATGTTAACATGATTTGTGATACATGATAAATGACATTTGGTACTGTTTTGCACTTTCATTCTTGATTGCATTAAATTTATTCTTCATTTAGCAAGTTCAATCTTGTATAATCAAGGGTTAATTATACGATACCCCCTGCCAATAGAGCGACATTTGATTTACCCCCCCTTTAAAAAAATAATTTTGGATTACCCCCCTGAATTTTTAGGGTACCCCCCTAAGCGTGTAAAACCAGGGGGGTAAACAAAAAAAATTTTTACAAGGGGGTAATTTTTCTACCTGTGGGGGGCGGTTGGTGGGGGGGAAGACTTAGAATTTTAAAATTTCAGAGGGGTAATCCAAAATTATTTTTTTAAAGGGGGGTAAATTAAATGTCGCCCTATTGGCAGGGGGTATCGTATAAATAACCCTATAATCAATAATCCACACTTTTGCTTTAACGATTTTTCATCTCTTTGGAAAATTGTTAGCACATCATTTCCCTTTGATTGGTTGATCCAATCCATGTTTCGATTAGTTGATCCTTCCTTGATCTTCCCTTTAGGATCCTTTAGAGCCTTGTTCTCTTGATCCCCTGCTGAGCCGGAAGTTCGCACGACGCACTGGAGCACTGTACAACTTGGCGCTGTTATGCTGTCTGTTTCAATTTTCGCACTATACTTTGGTGCTAGAGAAGGGATGAGAGTGGAGAATTCCTATACTCATCTTGATTATTTTGGGTAGGGGATGAATGACCCTGTGCCTGGAATAATTGTCTCTATCTCCAAGCTGTAGTGTCTCTCAATCCTCAGTCGAGTCGATCCTTGATCACTCTTGCCCCTTTCAATCTCCTTGATCAATCATCATTCTCTTGGTTATAGATCATTGTCTCTTGGGTTAACACCCATCTCTTGCCTCATTATCCTTTTCTTGTGGCCAATCATTGCTTATTGATTCCCCTGAAGAGTCTCAATCCCTTTTCTTCGGTTAAACATAGTCTTTCTGTTAAACACCGAAACCCTAGCGGAGTTTGCAACCTTCTCTTGGTTCTTCTCCCTTTGATTAGTTAACTAGTGCCTGTCAGTTAAAACACCAATTTGCACATTTTCTCGGTTAATCACAGTCTATCTATTAACATACTGAGTTTCTCTTGGTTTAATGACCTTCTCTTGGTTAATCACCCATTTCTCGGTTAATCACAGTCTATCTGTTAACATATTGAGCTCCTTTTGAGTTAATCACATTCCCTTGGTTAATCACTCATTCTTTTGGTTAATCACAGTCTTTCTGTTCAAACCAATACCTTGTGAGTTAGTAACTATCTTTTGGTTCGAATAGTCATACCCTTGGGTTAGTAACCTTCTTTTGGTTCCAATACCCTTTTCGTTGGTCAAGTACTGCTTGTTCAGCCAGTACCAACATCCCCAGTGGGTCACAAACTTTGCTTGGTCCTACACCCATTCTTTAGGTTGATCACAGTCTATTTATTAAAACCTTTCTCCCCGCACGGTTGCAATCTTTTCTTTCCTCGGTTAACCACTGTTTATCAGTTAATATACCGAAATTCCCTTAGATTCAAACACCTTCGCTTGGTTCAGTACTCTCTCCTTTTGGTTCATCACAGTCCTTCTGTTGACACCAAACCCTTTCTTCCCGACAGAGCCTTATATCCCTCTTTCTTCAGTTAACCATTTCTAGTTAGTTAACATACTGAATCCTTATCCTCTTGGTTTTGTAGCGAGCGATTTTGGACGCGGTTCTTAAGCACTGGTCGCTCTCTGCGGTTGAGTTTACTACAGGTCGATTCATTTTTTATCCTATCGTGAGCTGAATAAGGAAGGGAAATAGATGTCTCCAATTAACCCTGCTTGCATACTGAGTTTAAACAGCGGTCTGTTAGGTTACGAATGCTACAATGTGGGGTGCCTTTGTACTGGTTATTTGTATTTTCGCCAATACGGTTTTCTTTCGTTTATCTAGGCAGAGGGTTTCTGACGGGGAATTAAGATTAGGATGTTTTTGAATTGCTGCTTTTGAAATGGGATTTGGGTTTTTGTTTAGTGTGCTCGCTAAGATCTTTTCTTTCGATCTTATGCCTACGTATTCCCGTTTACCGAAACAAGGAAATCAGAGCGTTCGTAGTTCCTCCTATTCTATGGGAGGAAATGGTTTTTGGTGTCTTGTTCAAAGCCCAAGACGTGAAGCGAAAAGGTTGTTTGTATCTTGTTCAAAGCCCAAGATATGAAGCTGAAGGTCTCGACTTTAGAGAGAATTTGTCGTCTCTAAAGAGGGGAGAAGGAGAATTACTTTAACTGGGATACGCGGATCCTAACAATGCCATAATTTCCGAAGAAGGGGTTTTAACCGGAAGGAGAAGACTTTAACTCAGTATAGAGCAACGCCATCTTTCCTTAGGAATTCCTCATGCTAAAAGAAGGACAGTGGCATGGATATAGATGATCCAGAGGCTTGCCGCTTACAGCGATTAGATGAAAGGGAAGGAGTTGTTGATGTTTGTGTATTGTGAACGAGGCACAGGTTTGATGCTAAAAGGTTGATTGGATCAACCAGTGGTTTTCTTATATAAAGCCTAAGAGGAGGCTACTTTGTGTCTCGTACAAAGCCCGAGAGAGAGGCTAAAAGGTTTTGACCCGACGATGGAGCCGTTTGGTATCTCGTATAAAGCCCGAGATGGAGGCGAAAAGGGGTGATTGACTCAACGAGGGAGTCTTTTATGTGTCTCGTACAAAGCCCGAGAGAGAGGCTAAAAAGGTTTGCTCCGCTGGGGAGAATCATTTGTACAAAGCCCAAGAGGAGGCTAGCTGCCGGTGACTGTTTCAGTTAAGTGACAGGTCCAGTATACTGATTTTGAAAGAGAAAATTAGTTCTTATATGAGCAACATTGTACTCGAGGATTTGGTTCGAGGACCCGGGGTTGTTTCCTGTTCTTTAAGGAAAAGGGAAATCCAAAGGGTATTGAGACTATCCGAGTCTACGGGTTTTCTTCCTATCTGACGAAAGGGTCACTTGAGAATGTCTTTGAGACTCAAGGAAAATAGACTGTCCAAGTCTAGAGTTTTATCCTTTGTACTATGCTTTGAGAAATAGTAGTAGACTCTGGAAAGGACTGCTATATGATGATGACTAAGTTCTGTTCCTATACCTCTAGGAGGTCGTCGGGACAATTTGTACGAAGCCCAAGAGGAGGCTGGAAGCTTTTAAGAAGCCGACGGTCCTTGTACTAAGCCCAAGAGAAGGCTATCATTCCCGGAGGAAGAGATCATTATACGAAGCCTAAGAGGAGGCTGTCAATACTTCTAAGAAGCCGACGGGTCCTTGTACTAAGCCCAAGAGGAGGCGGGGTTGCTTATAGGAAGCCTGTGGGTCCTTGTACAATGCCCAAGAGGAGGCCGATGCTTTTAAGAAGCCCGTGGGTCCCCAAACCCCGAGAAATTCAAGGCAAGCTATTCACAAGGAATAGAGCAAGTCAGGAAAGTCCGAGAATTTGGAAGAAACTCAAAGATGCCATTCACGGAGAATACATTCATCTTTGGGAGTAGAGTTTCTTGACGATTCCTAAGGAGGACAGCCGAAGAGAAGACTGTATCTGGTGCTCCTATTGGGGATCTAGGTGTCTATTTCTACGAATAAATGAAACGGCGTCACCTAGTGCTAGACGTAGTTGCCGGGGAAACTCGAAATATCTATACTATTATTACACAGTCGATATGAGTTTATGAAAGAAGACTTACAGCGAAACAGCCCCACAATACAGTTATATATATGAAAGCAGTAAATGAAAGCGGATAAACACTTACTCGGTTGTAGAGCTTCCATGCTGTTGGTTAGTTGTTCAACAAAGAAAGATTGAAAACAACAGTATATTCAAAATCAAAGGAGAAAGTGCTTTGAAAAAGAAAGATTTGGGGCTTACAGCTCAAGGAGAGGCCCAGGGTTTTACCGTTAAATTTGTACAGAGGGTCTTATACAAGTGACTCAAAAAGTTTTCTGTACAAAGGGATGGGTCTTACACTCTCTCAAGAGGCCCAAAAAGTTTTAAAGAAGAAGAGTGGGACTTATACCACGAGGGTAGGCCCAGTTGACTTTTCGTTAAAAATGGCGATCGCGCCGAGGTTTTCTTTTAACGCAGAGGGACTTATACAGTAAGTGAGGCCCAAAATGTTTTGGTTAAAAGGGGATTGGGTCTTACACTCTAATAGAGGCCCAAAAGGGTTTTGAATGGGTCTTATAGCTCAAGGAGAGGCCCAGATGATTTTTGAAAAGGCGACGATCGCGCCGTTTGTTTTTTGACGGTATCGGGACTTATACAATAAGTGAGGCCCAAAATGATTTGGTCAAAAAAGGATTGGGTCTTACACTCTAATAGAGGCCCAAAAGAGTTTGACAAAGTTTGTTGAAATGGAAAATCAACAAAACCCTAATTTCATCATTTTAAAAGTGATTTTTCAATGAAAAATTAGTTAAAATGATACAAAATCCCACATAAGTTTGAATAAACAACTTGTGATTTTGGTTTTAGGTTTGAAAAATGAGGTATAAATCACAAGAGATATTAAAACTCATTTGGTCTTGATTTTTCAATATGGATATTTATTTTTAAAATGGTTTAAAAACAAATAAAAGGCATTTATTCACAAAAATACTAATTATATTAAATAAATAATATAAATATAATTTTTTTGTGGAAATAAATATTTCAATATTTTTGTGATTTTTTTCAAAAAGAACCAATCAAAAATAATTAAAATTGAGTGAGTTATTAATATTCCAAATAATTAACAAAACATGAAAATAATTGGAAAAATAGCAAAATGTGAAAAATCACAAAATGGCATGGGTGGGGTTTGAACCCACGACCTCAAGCATACAAGGCGCGCGCCTTACCAATGGGGTGGTGATACATCCATTGTTTGAAACAAACCAACAAATATACAAGGTATGACTTGGTTTTGGCTTGCCCAAGGAAAGTTTTGGCTCAAAAACGTGAAGGTCATAACTTTCTCAATTCTTAATGGATTGAGACAAAATTTATATGTATCTGGGCTAGAATTTCACAAGGAATCCAATGGTGGTGGTGGTTTTTTCATATCACACTCCCTCCTCAAAACCCGATAGTGGTTTTGAAAAGGACCTATAATTGCATTTTCTGTGCCATAGCTCAATACAGGCATGGATTACACGATCAAATGGCACAAACACAACACATATGACATGTATGAGAGATGCATAATCAATGGACTTCAAATGCACACATGTTTTGGTGACTGCAAGTTGAGATGCTTACCCTTCTTTGAGATTTTGGAGTTTTCTTAGCAATCTGCCAACTCCCTTGCTCCAGATATGATTTTATGCTTTGAACAACCTCAAATAATCCCTTGGATGCTTTGAGGATGATTGGAGTTGTAACGCCCCGATTCCAATTATTCCCATTTTGTTGAGTCTTTTATTTAAATTAAGTGATAAATTATTTTATGTGTGGAATTGGTATGTTAATATGCTATGTTGATGTGTTATGATATTTGACCGTTTTGAGAGTTTTCGGGGAAATTAGAATGGAGGATATTTTAGACATTCTTCAATTATTAGTAAGTTAGAAATTTAGTAATAATTGTTGGAAAAATGATTAAGTGAAGAATTTTGTTAGAAAATGAATTAATAGTATTTGAGTGGAAAATAGAAAAGAAAGAAAAAGAGAATAGAAATAGAAATAGAAAAGAGAAAAGAAAAAGAAAGAGGAAGAAGAGAAAGAGAAGAAAAACTTGGAGAAATAGGAAATCATCAAGAGTGATCATATAGCAAGCTTGGAATCCGGGTAAGGGTGTTAAATCTTGTTATCTTAGCAATGTGTATGATTATGTATGATTGTATTGTTGTTTTTGTTGATTTTCATGAGTTTTGGCATAAACCCATTTGTGTAGAAAATGGTAGAAATCGATTAAATTGGGTTGAAAATGATATTTTTGGATCCCTTGTTGTTGATACCTGAATGATACATGTTGTTGGATATCAAATTGGTATTTTTCTGGATTTAGGTGATGAATTTGGGAGTGGGTTGGGGAAAAACGCAGAACAGAATTCTTCAGAATTTTTTTTCTGGTTTTTCCAGGTCATACGCGTATGGGGCATGTTCATACGCGTATGAACCTTGGCAATACGCGTAATGGGGACGAGCCATGGGCCAATACGTGTATGGTTTTTCTTTTCACTCGGCCCTCTGCCCATTTGCGTATGATACGCGTAGCATTTTAGGCCGTACGCGTATGGATCAGGTCATTACGCGTATGGGATTTTTCAACGTGGAATTTGGGAAAAGTGGGTCTCTGCCCGTACGCGTATGACATGTGCCCGTACGCGTATGGCCAGAGGAGGCGTAAAAATGTGATTTTTCAAAATGTGTTTCCCGGATTCGTCCGTAATTTTTGTTCCGTTTGTCCGATTTTTACATTCTTGGTATCATTGTGAAGCTATTGAGCTGTACTATATGACCATGATGATTTGGAAATTGTTAGCCGATTAAATAAGTCGGAAAAGTCGGGAATAGTGTTATTTAGAGACTTTTACCGTTTTGACTGTGTGTTTGAATGTGAATCATACAATAGTGCATTGATGTGAATGTATATAGATTGTATATGATTGTATGAGATGAATGCATGAATATATTGTGAATATGTATGCATTTCAAGAATGTCTTGAGTCATTTTGCATGCGAGGCATAATGAAGTACATTCTTGTGTTGAGCGATTCTAATGAGAATCCGTTGTAACGTCGTGTGCCTAGGTGAGGTGTGAGCGATGACTACAAACGATTGTGTGCCTAGGTGAGGTGTGAGCAATCGGATCGTGTGCCCGCGTGTGGGGTGTGAGCGATCGGGTCGTGTGCCCAGGTGGGGTGTGAGCGATCCATAAACATTGTGTGCCCATGTGGGGTGTGAACAATGGGTGAACATCGTAGGCCCGACGGGGAGTTACATTGGTAACGAGCGATGGTTCCAGCAGAAGTTCCTGAGTGAACTTGAGATGATTGAGTCGGTACCGCATTGCATTTGCATAGAGTCGTGAGTCGGTCTCTATGATTTGCATTTATCATCTTTGTATTTGTGCATTGATGAATAAACATGAATGTGTATGTTTATGTGGAATGATTGAGAGTTGCGAAAGTATGTATGATGAATATGCTTGGTTGTATATATATACATTGTGATGTATATGGCTGAGTTTTGATGAATTGTGGTGAGAATGTGGAATATGTGTATTTTTATGTTAAGATATATATAATTATATGCATTGTTATTATGATAATATTTCTCACCCTTTTGCTGTTTTATGATGCCCTATGAGGCATTGCAGAGTAGGTATGCTGGAGGTCTTTTTGTGAAGCGTGTCTTCATTCTTTTGGTCGGTTGGCTCTGATATGTAGCACCGGGTAGCTAGGATGTATATGATTCTTTTGTGATACATTTGTATATGTATCTTGTTGATGAATGTTCCTGTAAACATGAATTATGCTGTTGGATTATACTAGAGGATGTATATATATATTTTGATGTATTTCAATGTTTGGATTTTCCGCTTTTATTCTAAATATTGAGATGTGGGTGTAAGGACAAAGTTCCTCTGTGGCAAGTTACCCCACTGTTGCATATCAATGTTTTGAGCAGGTGTTGTATGTTTTAGTTGAATGTATAATGTGACATACCTCTTTTATACTATGTTATAATTATACTCTGACGAAATTTTGAATATGTGCCTAAATGATTAATTGTGATTATTTGGGGGTATAGAAAGGGGGTATTACATTAAGTGGTATCAGAGCCAGAGTTGAGTCAGTTGTGTCTGTCTTGTTGTTATATTGGTTGAACTGTTGTTTAACTTTGTTATAATTTTTGGGAATGATCAGAATATGGCTGGTAGAAACGACAATGCGATGGCTGCTGCTTTGGAAGCAATGGCTAGGGCGGTGCAAGGTGCGCCGAATGTGAATGCTAATGACGAGTTCAGGAAGAATCAACCACCGGTTTTCAAAGGAAGATTTGATCCCGATGGTGCTCAACTTTGGTTGAAAGAGATTGAAAGAATCTTCAGGGTCATGGACTGTGCAGAAGAGAATAAGGTGAGGCTTGGGTCTCACATGCTGAAGGAAGAAGCCGACGATTGGTGGGTCGATATGCGTGAAGTTCTTGAGGTGGATGATGAAGAAGTAACTTGGGATTTATTTCGTACTGAGTTCTTAAGGAAGTATTACCCTGAAAGTGTGAAAGGGAAGAAGGAGATGGAATTCCTTGAATTGAAACAAGGTAGTATGTCCGTGGTGGACTATACTGCTAAGTTTGTGGAGTTGGTTCAATTCCATCCTCATTATGCTGCGATTACTGCTGAGTTCTCAAAGTGTATTAAATATGAGAATGGTTTGCGTCCTGAGATTAAACAAGTTGTGGGATATCAAAGGATAAGAAGGTTTTCGGATTTGACGGAGTGTTGTAGAATCTTCGAGGAAGATAGCAAGGCTCGTTCTATACATTATAAAAGTTTGAATGAGAGGAAGGGAAAGCAGCAAGCTAGAAGTGGACCTTATGTGACGCCCGCTGATAAGGGCAAGCATAGGGGAAACTTTGAGAAGAGATCTGGAGGAGGAGGTTCCGGTTCCATTAAGTGTTACAAGTGTGGTGAAATGGGTCATAAATCATTTGAGTGTGGGAAGCCAGTGGTGAAATGTTCTAACTGTGGAGGTCTTGGACATGTTGCTACAGATTGTAGAAGGAATATGGTGAAGTGCTATAATTGTGGAGAAGTTGGTCACATTAGTACTAAGTGTACTAAGCCGAAACAAGCTCAAGCGGGCGGAAAGGTGTTTGCATTGGCGGGGACTCAAACTACTAGTGCAGACCGTCTGATTAAAGGTACTTGCTTTATTAATAGTACACCTCTAGTCGCTATTATTGATACTGGAGCGACTCATTCGTTTATTTCGTCTGAGTGCGCGAAGCGTTTAAATCTTGTGTTGTCTTTGATGGATGGTAAGATGGTTATTGATACTCCAGCAATGGGGTCAGTAACTACTTCTTTGGTTTGTTTGATGTGTCCTTTGACCATTTATGGTAAAGACTTCGAGATGGATCTAGTGTGTTTGCCGTTGGAAGGATTGGATGTGGTCTTGGGTATGAATTGGTTGCAATTTAATAGGGTTCATATTGATTGTTATCATAAGTTAGTGAGGTTTCCTTCTCTGGAAGAGGATGAAGATGAGAGTTTCTTATCCACTAAAGAGTTGAAGAAACTTTTAGCGGACGAAGCTCAATTGTTCGGTTTGTTTGCATCATTGTCTGTGGATAGTCAAGTGTCCCTTGATGTGGTTCCTGTTGTTTGTGATTTTCCTGAGGTGTTTCCTGAGGATATTAAGGATGTACCGACGGAAAGAGAAGTTGAGTTTTCTATTGATCTAGTTCCGGGTACTAGACCGATTTCGATGGCACCGTATCGTATGTCGGCATCGGAGTTGGTAGAATTGAAGAAGCAATTGAATGACTTGTTGGATAAGAGATTTGTAAGACCAAGTGTTTCTCCTTGGGGTGCTCCGGTATTGTTGGTAAAGAAGAAGGATGGGAGTATGCGGTTATGCATCGATTATCGACAATTGAATAAGGTGACAATTAAGAACAAGTATCCGCTTCCAAGGATTGATGATTTGTTGGACCAATTGGTTGGTGCGCGTGTTTTTAGCAAGATTGATTTGAGATCGGGATATCACCAGATTCGTGTGAAAGAAGAGGATATTCAAAAGACGGCCTTTAGGACACGGTATGGCCATTACGAATATTCCGTGATGCCATTCAGGGTTTCTAATGCGCCGGGTGTGTTTATGGAATACATGAATCGTATTTTTCATGAACAGTTGGATCGTTTTGTAGTTGTGTTCATCGATGATATTTTGATTTACTCTAAGTCTCAAGAGGAGCATGAAGAGCATTTGAAGATTGTGCTACGAATTTTGAAAGAGAAACAATTGTATGCTAAGTTGTCGAAATGTGAGTTTTGGTTATCGGAAGTAAGTTTTCTTGGGCATGTTATTTCCGGTAGTGGTATTAGTGTTGATCCGTCCAAGATTGATGCGGTGATGCAATGGGAGGCTCCTAGACCGGTTACGGAGATTCGAAGCTTTTTAGGATTGGCGGGTTATTATCGGAGGTTTATTGAGGGATTTTCGGAGTTGGCACTTCCGTTAACGCAATTGACTTGTAAAGGAAAGGCTTTCATTTGGGATATTCATTGTGAAGAGAGTTTTAATGAGCTAAAAAGAAGGTTGACAACGGCTCCGATCTTGATTTTACCAAATCCTACAGAACCATTTGTTGTGTATTGTGATGCTTCCTTGGTTGGTTTAGGTGGTGTTCTCATGCAAGATGGAAAAGTTGTGGCTTATGCTTCAAGACAATTGAGAGTGCATGAAAAGAATTATCCTACACATGACTTGGAGTTAGCGGCCGTGGTGTTTGTTTTGAAAATTTGGAGGCACTATCTTTATGGAGCAAGATTCGAAGTTTTTAGTGATCACAAGAGCTTGAAATATTTATTTGATCAAAAAGAATTGAACATGAGACAAAGGAGGTGGTTAGAGCTTTTGAAGGATTATGATTTTGGTTTGAATTACCATCCGGTTAAGGCAAACGTAGTGGCCGATGCTTTGAGTCGGAAGTCGTTACATATGTCCGCATTGATGATGAGAGAATGGGAACTTTTGGAGAGTTTTAGAGACTTGAGTTTGGTTTGTGAAATGACGCCGAGAAGTGTGAGACTTGGTATGCTACATGTTACGAATGATTTTCTTGCAACCGTATGTGAAAAGCAAAAGTTGAATTTGAAATTCGTTGATTTGATGATGAATGAGAATGAGGATTTCAAGGTTGATAATTTTGGAGTTTTGAGATTCCGTGGTCGTATTTGTATTCCCGATGATGCGGAGTTGAAAAAGATGATATTAGAAGAGGGACACCGAAGTAACTTGAGTATTCATCCGGGAGCGAATAAAATGTATCAAGATTTGAAGAAAATATTTTGGTGGTCCGGGTTAACGAGAGATGTGGCTCAATTTGTGTATGCGTGCTTAACTTGTCAAAAGTCGAAGGTAGAACATCAAAAGCCTAGTGGATTGATGCAACCGTTGGACATTCCGGAGTGGAAATGGGATAGTATATCGATGGATTTTGTCACAGGATTGCCGAATACGCAAAGAGGTCATAATGCTATTTGGGTAATTGTTGATAGGCTTACTAAATCTGCTCACTTCATTCCAATTGATATTAGTTATCCTTTGGAGAAGTTAGCCGAGATTTATATTCTTGTGGTTGTGAAGTTACATGGAGTTCCTAAGAGTATTGTATCGGATAGAGATCCTAGATTCACATCGAGGTTTTGGGAGAGTTTACAAAAGGCTTTGGGTACTAAGCTAAGATTGAGTTCGGCTTATCATCCGCAAACGGATGGTCAAACCGAAAGGACAATTCAATCGTTGGAGGATTTGTTGCGTGCTTGTGTGCTCGAGCAAGGTGGTGCTTGGGATAGTTATTTGGCATTGATTGAGTTCACTTACAATAACAGTTTTCATTCAAGTATAAGTATGGCACCATTTGAGGCTTTGTATGTCGGAGATGTCGAACACCTTTGTGTTGGCATGAAACCGGCGAGAGGACGATAGTTGGACCGGAGATGGTACAACAAACGACGGAGAAAGTGAAGTTTATTCGGGAGAAGATGAAAGCTTCTCAAAGTAGACAAAAGAGCTATCATGACAAGAGGAGAAAAGATCTTGAGTTTCAAGAAGGCGACCATGTGTTTTTGAGAGTTACGCCGGTTACGGGTGTGGGTCGTGCTTTGAAATCGAAGAAGTTGACTTCTCGTTTTATTGGTCCGTATCAGATTTCTGCGCGAGTTGGTGTTGTGGCTTACCGTGTGGCGTTGCCTCCGAATCTTTCGAATTTGCATGACGTATTCCATGTTTCGCAACTTCGGAAGTATGTTCTGGATCCGTCACATGTTATTCCTATGGACGAGGTTGAAGTGAGAGATAACCTTACGGTTGAAACTTTACCGATTAGGATTTTGGACCGTGAAGTTAAAAAGCTGAGAGGCAAGGATATTGCACTTGTGAAAGTAGCGTGGGGAGGCGCTGCGGAAGGCGATATGACTTGGGAGCTAGAGAGTAGGATGCGAGAGTCGTATCCGGAGTTGTTTGAATCAGGTAATATTTTCGAGGACGAAAATTTCTAAAGTGGGGGAGAGTTGTAACGCCCCGATTCCAATTATTCCCATTTTGTTGAGTCTTTTATTTAAATTAAGTGATAAATTATTTTATGTGTGGAATTGGTATGTTAATATGCTATGTTGATGTGTTATGATATTTGACCATTTTGAGAGTTTTCGGGGAAATTAGAATGGAGGATATTTTAGACATTCTTCAATTATTAGTAAGTTAGAAATTTAGTAATAATTGTTGGAAAAATGATTAAGTGAAGAATTTTGTTAGAAAATGAATTAATAGTATTTGAGTGGAAAATAGAAAAGAAAGAAAAAGAGAATAGAAATAGAAATAGAAAAGAGAAAAGAAAAAGAAAGAGGAAGAAGAGAAAGAGAAGAAAAACTTGGAGAAATAGGAAATCATCAAGAGTGATCATATAGAAAGCTTGGAATCCGGGTAAGGGTGTGAAATCTTGTTATCTTAGCAATGTGTATGATTATGTATGATTGTATTGTTGTTTTTGTTGATTTTCATGAGTTTTGGTATAAACCCATTTGTGTAGAAAATGGTAGAAATCGATTAAATTCGGTTGAAAATGATATTTTTGGATCCCTTGTTGTTGATACCTGAATGATACATGTTGTTGGATATCAAATTGGTATTTTTCTGGATTTAGGTGATGAATTTGGGAGTGGGTTGGGGAAAAACGCAGAACAGAATTCTGCAGAAATTTTTTTCTGGTTTTTCCAGGTCATACGCGTATGGGGCATGTTCATACGCGTATGAACCTTGGCAATACACGTAATGGGGGCGAGCCATGGGCCAATACGTGTATGGTTTTTCTTTTCACTCGGCCCTCTGCCCATTTGCGTATGATACGCGTAGCATTTTAGGCCGTACGCGTATGGATCAGGTCATTACGCGTATGGGATTTTTCAACGTGGAATTTGGGAAAAGTGGGTCTCTGCCCGTACGCGTATGACATGTGCCCGTACGCGTATGGCCAGAGGAGGGATAAAAATGTGATTTTTCAAAATGTGTTTCCCGGTTTCGTCCGTAACTTTTGTTCCGTTTGTCCGATTTTTACATTCTTGGTATCATTGTGAAGCTATTGAGCTGTACTATATGACCATGATGATTTGGAAATTGTTAGCCGATTAAATAAGTCGGAAAAGTTGGGAATAGTGTTATTTAGCGACTTTTACCGTTTTGACTGTGTGTTTGAATGTGAATCATACAATAGTGCATTGATGTGAATGTATATAGATTGTATGTGATTGTATGAGATGAATGCATGAATATATTGTGAATATGTATGCATTTCAAGAATGTCTTGAGTTATTTTGCATGCGAGGCATAATGAAGTACAATCTTGTGTTGAGCGATTCTAATGAGAATCCGTTGTAACGTCGTGTGCCGAGGTGAGGTGTGAGCGATGATTACAAACGATTGTGTGCCTAGGTGAGGTGTGAGCAATCGGATCGTGTGTCCGCGTGTGGGGTGTGAGCGATCGGGTCGTGTGCCCAGGTGGGGTGTGAGCGATCCATAAACATTGTGTGCCCATGTGGGGTGTGAGCAATGGGTGAACATCGTAGGCCCGACGGGGAGTTACATTGGTAACGAGCGATGGTTCCAGCAGAAGTTCCTGAGTGAACTTGAGATGATTGAGTCGGTACCGCATTGCATTTGCATAGAGTCGTGAGTCGGTCTCTATGATTTGCATTTATCATCTTTGTATTTGTGCATTGATGAATAAACATGAATGTGTATGTTTATGTGGAATGATTGAGAGTTGCGAAAGTATGTATGATGAATATGCTTGGTTGTATATATATACATTGTGATGTATATGGGTGAGTTTTGATGAATTGTGGTGAGAATGTGGAATATGTGTATTTTTATGTTAAGATATATATAATTATATGCATTGTTATTATGATAATATTGTTCACCCTTCTGCTGTTTTATGATGCCCTATGAGGCATTGCAGAGTAGGTATGCTGGAGGTCTTTTTGTGAAGCGTGTCTTCATTCTTTTGGTCGGTTGGCTCTGATATGTAGCACCGGGTAGCTATGATGTATATGATTCTTTTGTGATACATTTGTATATGTATCTTGTTGATGAATGTTCCTGTAAACATGAATTATGCTGTTGGATTATACTAGAGGATGTATATATATATTTTGATGTATTTCAATGTTTGGATTTTCCGCTTTTATTCTAAATATTGAGATGTGGGTGTAAGGACAAAGTTCCTCTGTGGCAAGTTACCCCACTGTTGCATATCAATGTTTTGAGCAGGTGTTGTATGTTTTAGTTGAATGTATAATGTGACATATCTCTTTTATACTATGTTATAATTATACTCTGACGAAATTTTGAATATGTGCCTAAATGATTAATTGTGATTATTTGGGGGTATAGAAAGGGGGTGTTACAGGAATCAGCTGGTACCTGCAAAAACACAAACTGTCCCTTTCTTGCAAAAGGGGTTAAAAGTGACCAAAATAGCAACTCTCTCAAATGGTGTTCCAGATGTATGAAACCATTTGGGACAGTTCAAGGATGATATTTGGAGTGTGTTTGAGGTTTTATCTGGTTTGGAAAGTGACTGAATCAAGACATGGCTTGAAAAATGCACAAAAGTGCCATTTTGAGGTTTTGAGAGGTGACTTTGTGATGTTGTGATTACAGGTCACTTTTGATGGTTTGCACAGCTTACATATGATATATATGAGGTGTGTGTGTGATTGGTTTGAGTGGAATTTCTCTCTAGCTCAAAACCCGATAGTAACTTGCTTTTGAAGGCAAAATTGGAGTGAAAGAAGAGATTTTAAGGAAAGCATCTGTTTGATGGCTTTGGTGTACTCAAACTGAACACAAGTGAGCTCTATTTATAGTATAGCAAGTTTGTTTTGGCTGCAATAGTGAATGGCAACTGCAGCAGGTGTTTGTTCAATGTTGGCCAATGGAAATGCAAGTCTCCTCTAGCCATTGACTAGAGGTTAGGGCACAGAGCTGTGGTTCCCTTGGTCTTGGATAAGTCTTGACTGATTTCAGATGAGAATGGCTCAGTCCATGCCACCTTGATGGTTCTATTGAATGCCTCATTCCAAATTTGAAGTCTTGTCCCTATTTTGGCAACTCTAGGTTCAACATGTTATTCCTTGTTCCTTGGACCTTGGAGGCTTGGCTCAGTGATTGTCCCCTTTAGATTTGATCCTCAGAGGTGTCCAAGTTGATAGGAGCATTTGGATTTGGCTGATTTTGGCAAATCGAGCCAAAATGCAAAATCTGCCTTGCTTTGACAGATTTCAGCAAGGCAACTTGTCAATGTTATATCTCATGGTGTAAGTTGAATTTGGCAATGTTCTTGGTCATTTTGGAAAGCCCTTACATGATACAACAACTGTTTGAACAAGTTTGGTTTTGATCTCTTTTGAATCCAAGTGAAAAATCCCCCTACATTTGGCAAAAAGTGAAGGCAGATTCTGACTTAGTGAAAATTTCACTAAGTGTTGGAAAAAGTGACATTTTCACTTTTCAGCCACTTTGATCACTCCACAACTCAAAATCCTTAATGAATTGGAATGACTTGTAGTTAAAGTTTTTGTAGATGATAATGAGATCTACAAATCAAGCTTTGGATGGAAAAAATTGGCCTTGTGGTTTAGGAGTTATGGTCCTCCAAAGTTGGTACCCTAGCCACTTTAATTTTAACTTAGAAAAATTTCTAAGTTTTTATGGTTACCCCTTTTACAAGTTATCTCACTTTCTTTGATTTTTCTTGATGAATGATGATTCAAATCATACATTAACATCATTTTAGGGTTAAAAAACCATTTTGGTGAAAAATCTCAAAAAGTCAAAGTTGACTTTTTGTGCACAGTTGACTTTTTATCAGATGAATTCCAAACTGTGCAATTCTTCAGGAAATCATGTCATTGACCTAAATAAAACTTGATGGACATGTTCCATGGGTGTCATAGAGTATATTGAATCAAGTCTTAGGGCTTGGGAGCATGTCCAGGTCAAAAGTCAAAGTTACAGTTGACTTTTCTCGCGAAACCCTAATTGTGGTGCAGATGAAATTGAAACTTGTTGCCCAAGCTTCTTGGATCAATCCATTGTTCCAAATGGATCAATATAGCATATCAAAGACCCTAAAACCTTCTCTTGAGGTATTGGCTCATGGTTTGTCCCAAAAGTCAACTTAGGGGTGAATTAGGTCAAGAAACCCTAATTCCTGATTTTTGATGAATGCATCCCCTGAGGAAAAATTGACTTGATGAATGGGTCCATGAGGTTTCATGGAGTATATTAGGTTATGTTTTGGATCATTGGCTTGTGCCCAGATGAATTTTTTCATCTGGAGGCCCTGGGCGATCAAAACCCTAATTTGGTGACACAGTCGATCTGGAGGCTTGATCCACCTAGAAGGGAGCAGCATTGTGCTTAATCCTTAAAGTGGGAGTCCTTTTGATCCATTGTGGATGCTTGAGAGGTCAGACAAGTTGAAGATCAAGTCATTCCTTGATTGATCTTTTGTCTAAAGCTCTGAGAGGGCTTGAAACCCTAATTCTGACTGTAGTGAATGCTCAACAACCCTTTGTATTTGATGAGGCATGATGATTCATCCATATTGTGACGATGATTTGCACAATGATGGGAAACTTTAGTGGTCAAAATTTGGGGTATTACAGGTTTCAACACCATGCCTTTGTTGGTTCCCCAGAACGGTCGCTAACCCTCTGATCCCCTGCACAACCACTTTGTTCTCTTACTCCCCAGTGGAGTCTCAGTTATCCTTTTGCTCCTTTATCTTCTCGGTTTCGACACCATTTCTTGCACATTATCCTCAGCACAGTTACTAATTTTCCTTTGGTTTTGACACCAATTCTTTTGAATCCCCAGCGGAATTTTCCCTCTTTCTTTTGCTCTTCGTTTTGACACCGCTTTCTTTTCTTTTCCCTGGTTCCACAAACTACGGACGCTCTGATTCTTCATTCATTCGAATGTAAGATACGTAGGCACAAGATTCCATGAACTACGACGCTCTGATTTCCTCATTGCACTATGAGGATATGTAGGCACGAGGGCCCTAATCCTCCGCGAGCACTTTCTTTCTTTCTTTTCTCTTTTCTCTCTCTCTCTCTCTCTCTCTCTCTCTCTCTTTTCTTTTAGCTAGAAGCCTTTAGATAGATAACCCATCCAAGCCTAGAAGCAAGCGAAATGGTTCCCGTCGAGTACGACAGATGCGTGAGGTGCTAGTACCTTCCTTTCGCATAATCGACCCCTTACCCGTTTCTCTTCCCTTTGGGTTTTATCGATATTTTCCCTGTCCTTTGGGACTAAATAAAGTTTGGTGGCGAATCTGTTGTATCTTTGAGTGTGTGATTCACTCAGGAATAATCTCGCTAGCTTCAGCCACGTGTCCCCATTATAGTGTAATTTAATAATATGGGAAAAGGCACTGTAAGAAACCTGATATCATGTTTGAATAGTCGCTATATAGTTGATATTAGAACTAAATCATCTACGATGGCATTATGATGGACAAAACTAGTTTTTTTTTAAAACATAGTAAATTTTTTGTCATATATAATTAATTGTAAGGTATAAGGTAAATTTTATCTTCAAGGTTGTTGAGTGTTATAGTAAATTATGTCAAAGTTAAAGAGCTTTGTTGAAGTCGAAGATGTGTATACCGTAGTCGAAGTCTGTTCTTGCATGCAAAATATTTTAGCTTGTTGTTTAAGTTAGCATTTAAACTTGGCCATTCTGTTGGGCCAATTGGTTAGTATGTTAGTTGAAAGCTAGGGTTTAATTTTCCTGTAAATAATATACTAGTCACCACATCTCCATCAACCCCTGATAATCATATTCAGGTGGGGAAAGTGGTGTGGTTGAGATTCAATTATAAAATTGTTCCCTAACATGTAGTTGAATCAAGAATCCAATTTTAACCACTTTGAATTATTTCTTTCACTTCAATTCTATCTTTTCCTTTACTATGTTGTTTTTTTGTTCATCAAGAAACCGATCATACTCTGTTTTCTTGGGAATCATTTCACAACAAATTAGTGCGGTGAGCGTGGAGCAGAAGATGCCATCAACAAAGTATGAGATTGAGAAATTCACGTGTGTGAATGATTTAGAGTTGTAGCGCTTGAAGATGCAAGCCCTGTTGATTCAACATGGTTTGTTAGAAGCATTGAAAGGACTAAAGAAGATAGATGTTGCTCTAACAGAGAAGGAGAAGATGGCGATGATCGAGAAATCCCATAGTGCCATCATATTGAGCTATGGTGATAAGGTTCTCCGGAAGGTCTCAAAGGAGAAGACGGCATCGGGTGTGTAGAGCAAACTCGAGGGTTTGTATTTGACCAAATATTTGGTCAATCGCCTCTACTTGAAGTAAGATCTGTATTCATTCAAGATGAGTGAAGACAAAGTCTTGGCTGAGCAGCTAGATATGTTCAACAAGTTGATTCTTGATCTTGAAAATATCGAGGTCAAGATTGATGATGAAGATCAAGCATTGTTATTGTTCTTGTGTACTTTACCTAAGTCTCATGCTCATTTCAAAGAAACTCTCTTGTATTTGAAGAGATTCATTGACCTTTAAAGAATTTCAATCAGCCTTGTTCTCTAAGGAGCTTAATGAAAGAAAGGAGCATAAACCATATTATGTTGGTGAAGGATTTCCGTCAAAGGAAAATTCTTGAAGAAAGATGGTAGCTTTGAGAACTCTTCTGGTGGTAATACTCCTACAATTATGTTGGTAAGGTTCTACAAAATTCTTATGGTGGTAATACTCCTATAATTAGGTGTTATCATTGTAAGAACTAGGATCATACAAGAAAGGTGTGCCCTGAATGTCTGAATAATCATGGTGGAAAGGATAATGGTAATGCAGTGATTGTGCAAGATGGGTATGAATCATATAATGTCCTAGTGGTTTCAAACAGCGACTCTAGCAAGAAGTGGATTATGGATTTAGGATCGACAATGGTCTTGAATTTTGAAATGAGACTTTTGACAGCTATTGTCATGCGTCTGTTATTAGAAGGCACAAAGCTACTTCAGGTACTCCCTAACAAAATGGTTTGGATGAAAGGTTTAATTGAACCATTCTTGAAACGGTTAAATGCATATGTTGGTTAGTGCGGGATTAAAGAAGGTGTTTTGGGTTGAGGCAATCATGACTACAACTTACCTGATAAATAGGTGTCCCTCGACTGCCTCAGGGATGAAGACACCTGAAGAAGTTTGGTCGGGACATCCACCTAATCTCGACAGACTTAGAGTATTTGGCTATTTAGCCTATGCTCACATTAGGCAAGACAAGGTCGAACCTAGAGCTCTGAGATGTATGTTTCTTGGATACCCTGAATGAGTCAAAGTTTATAGGTTGTCGTGCATAGAGTCAGGACACAAGAGGTGTATCACAAGCCGAGATGTAGTTTTTAATGAAGTAGAGATGGATTTCAAGAAAACTGATGATGCTAGTCGAAATGCAAAAATCTCTGAAGAGGAGCTGGAACAGGAAGAGATTTCTGTTGAGGTGGAGCATAAGGATGCTGAATTTCATAACCCAGAAGAAATCGAAGAAGAAACACAAGTTACTGATGAAGATGAGGAGACTGATAATGAATACCTACTGGCAAGAGACATGTCCAGAAGAGTCATCAAGCCACCTCAAAGACTTGGTTATGCATATCTCATAATATTCACCTTACTTTCGGCAAGTGAGATTATTGATGAAAAACATAGAGATTATAAGGAAGTTGTGAGGAGTCTAAATAAGACTGAATGACTGAAAGCCATGGATGATGAAATGAAATCTCTTCGTGATAATAACACTTGGGAGCTAATAGAGAAACCTGCATCAGCAGGGTTAGTTAGCTATAAGTGGATTTTTCAGGTTAAGGAAGGAACCACATGAGTGATGTTAAAGAGATTTAAGGCAAGGTTGTTTCCTAGGGGGTTCACTCAGAAACAAAGTGTTGACTTCAATGATGTTTTCTCACATGTTGTAAATTGATAAGTGCTAAATTGGAGTGATATTGAGTGTGAATAATTGGCACTTATTGGCTTAATTCAACGAATAAATCCCCACTTTTGTGCATATGTTGTATAGTTTACATTATAGTGTATATATTGCATATCGTGTAAATATCATTCAGTTTAATTTTTTCTCTCATTTTTGTAGGTATACAAGCAATGATATTTTGTCATTGTCTTATAGAGCATTTAATAAGCTTTCCAACGCTTCCGACCGCGCGTAAAATGGAGTTACGGTCGAAACAAGTGTTGGTTTGCTGTCATGTTCGCTAGGAGAACACAAAGTTCGCTAGGTAAACAGAAAGTTCGCTAGGCGAACGGAAAGTCCTCAAAAGCATGGAAAACACTGTTTTGGCAGTAGCTAAGGCAGCATATGTTCGTTGGGCAAACGGGACTTCGCTAGGCGAACACGGAAACCCATTTTTTCCTATTTAAGAGATTTTTCAGCATTTTTAGGTTATGTTGTTGGGAACTTTTTACCCCAACTTCATCAAACACATTCTTTAGTAGATTTTGCCTAGAAACACCACATGGAGTGTATATCTTGACGATCCAGAGTCGAATCCACTTCAATTGGAGTTGACAAACCGTTAGATTTGTGTTCTTTTTCCTTCCTCTCTATGTATTTTTCATTTGTTGGGGTTTTGTATGTAAGTTTATCTTGATTGTATGTGTATTTATGGATCTTTGTATAAAATCTCTTTTACAACTCTTTATCGATGTCATCTTTGATTTAATCTATATCTTAATGTGTTTGATTCGCTATAGACATATACTTTTCGAACTCGATCTAAAATGAATGTCTATTGGTTGTGGGAAGCGATCTAATATTCACATGTGTGTCGGATCTTAATACTCTGTGTTGTTTAGTTGCGTGAGAAATCACCTCCTAGAAAAGGTGGTTTATCTCTCGACGTTTGCGTTAGACATAACCTCTTGTTGTGAGAGATATGTTGGGGTTTTGACGAGTGATTTAGGTTGCGTGCTTTTGATCCATAGATTTTTTAGTGCTTGATGGGTAGATTGAAATACTACTCTTGACGAGTTTTCTCATGTCTTAAGAATGTATTTATTTTATTGTTTTATGTTTTTCCTTTTGCACTTTTATACCATACCTTTTAAACCCAAGCGTAGAGATGTAGAGATTGTCGAACGACATTCTTTCCCTCGCACCGATCCCTGTGGAGACGATATAAATCCTGGAGGAAATTCTTCCGAAAATAATAATTTTTGCTTGCCGCTTTACTGCACCAACAAAATGGCATTGTTGCCGGGGATTGGTTTTGATATTGAATCGCATTGCGATAGTTTTTATGTTTTTAAGCTTTGTACATACTTGTCCATAGTTGTTTTTCATATGCAATTGTACATATTTGTTTCCATTTTGTTTGTTCACTTATCGTATATATGTGTTGTCCATCATGTTTGTATATGTGTTTGTACATATTTTTGTTTATGGTTTACGGTTGCTCAAGTGTTGCAGGTTTTATTTGGTATCTACTGGTGAACGAGGCAACATGGAAGATCTTGTACGTAAATAAGTGTAGCGCGATTTTTGTGGTCTTGAATCACGATCGCTTGGATACTACAGTTCGATTCGTTTTTCATCCTATTGAGCTGATTAAGGAAGGGAAATAGATGTCTCCAATTAACCTTGCTTGCATACTGAGTTTAAACAGCTGTCTGTTAGGTTACATATGCTATTAAGATGTGGGCCCTTCTTCGGTTTATTTTGTTTAAATTTAGAATGTCTGGACTATTTGCGAGGTTTTTTGGTAAGATGTTAGGATTTGGTGCTTTTCGATTGATGGGTGAAGGTACGGGATTTTGGGTTTTTGATTAGTATGCTCGCTAAGATTTCGCAATCTTATGCCTACGTATTCTCGTTTAACGAAATAGGGAAATCAGAGCGATCGTAGTTCCTCCTATTCTATGGGAGGAAAGAGATGTTTTAGTGTCTTGTTCAAAGCCCAAGACATGAAGCTAAAAGTGATTTGTATCTTGTTCAAAGCCCAAGATATGAAGCTAAAAGGTTTGACTGAGAGAGAACTTGTCATCTCTAAAGAGGAATTGTTGATGTTTGTATGCTGTGAGCAAAGCACAACTTTGATGCTAAAAGGTTGATTGACTCAACCGGGGTTTTCTTTATACAAAGCCTAAGAGGAGGCGGGAAGTTTGACTTTAACGGGGAAAATGTTCTTTCTGTCTTGTACAAGGCCCAAGATTGAGGCTAAAAGGGGTTTTGACTCCGTTAGGGAGAATGTATCTTGTATAAAGCCCAAGATGGAGGCTGAAATGGTTTGACTCAACAAGAGAGTACTTTTATCTGTCCTGTATGAAGCCTAAGATAGAGGCTACAAAAAGGTTGACTCAACAAGAGGGTCTGAAGGTTGATTGACCCAACAAGAGAGTCTTTTATACTCAACAAGAGAGTGATTGGCTGTCTCGTACGAATCCCGAGATTGAGGCTAAAAGGAGATTGACTCAACAAGAGAGTCTTTTATACTCAACAAGAGAGTGTTTTTCTGTCTCGTACGAAGCCCGAGATGGAGGCTAAAAGGAAGTTGACTCAACAAGAGAGTCTTTTATACTCAACAAGGGAGTGATTTATATGTCTTGTACAAAGCCCAAGACAGAGGCTACAAAAGGGTTTGACTCAACAAGAGAGTCTTTTAAACTCAACAAGAGAGTGGGTTTTTATGTCTTGTACAAAGCTCGAGACGGAGGCTAAAAGTGGTTTAACTCAACAAGAGAGTCCTTTATACCCAACAAGAGAGTGTTTTTCTATCTCGTACGAAGCCCGAGATGGAGGCTAAAAGTGGTTTGACTCAACAAGAGAGTCCTTTATACTCAACAAGAGAGTGTTTTTCTATCTTGTACGAAGCCCGAGATGGATGCTAGCTTACTGCTGTTGATTCTGGAGATCCTGAAGCGAGTCCAAGTGTGGGTAACTCTCATGAGAGAGACCGGGGTTTCTTCCTTTGTTTGAAAGGAACTTGAGAATGTCTTTGAGACTCAAGGGTCTTAGACTGTCCGAGTATCAACCCTACAATGGCCGGAGTTTTGACGCTAGAAAGACTGCTCTAGCAAAGGATGACTAAGTTATGTCTTATACCTTTATGAGGTCGTCAGGGTCCTTGTATTAAGCCCTAGAGAAGGTATGAGAACTTCTAAGAAGCCGAAGGGTCCTTGTACAATGCCCAAGAGGAGGCGGGGATGCTTTTAGGAAGCCTGTGGGTCCCCAAACTAAGAGAAGTTCAAGACATGCTATTCACCGAGAAAAGATCAAGCCAGGAAAGTTCAAGGATTTGGAAGAAACTCAAGAGATTCCATTCATGGAGAAAAGATCATCTCTGGGGAGTTTGAGTTTCTTTGACAATTTCTAAGAGTGACAGTCTGAGAAAGGGTTCACCGAGAATGCTGCCTTTCTCTTTATTCCATATTGTTTAACCCCAAGAGGAGGGAATACTGTATCTGGAATCCTACGGGGGATCTAGTTTTGTTTATATTTAAGAGTGACCAACAAGGCTTTACCTAGTGCTAGACGTAGTTTCCGGGGAAAACTCTTAAATAACTATACTTGTATTACACAGTGGATATGTGACAAGTATATACAGGATGTGAAAGAAGACTTACAATGAAGCAGCCCCATAACACAGTTATATATGAAAGCGATAAATGAAAGCGGATAAACACTTACCCGTTGTAGAGCTTCCATGCTGTTTTGTTAGTTGTTCAACAAAGAAAGCTTTAATAACAATATCATATTCCAAATCAAAGGAGAAAGTGCTTTGAAAAGTTTGTTGGGGGCTTACAGCTCAAGGAGAGGCCTAAGGTTTTAACGATGATCGCACCGCTGTTTTGAAAACTGTACAGAGGGACTTATACAATATGTGAGGCCCACAAGGTTTTATGTACAAGGGGATTGGGTCTTACACTCTATTAGAGGCCCAAAGAGTTTTTAAAATAAAAGGTGGCGCTTACAACACGAGGGGAGGCCCAGATGATTTGTTTGGCAGCGACGATCGCGCCGACGTTTTTCTTTTAACGCAGAGGGACATATACAATGTCTGAGGCCCAAAAAGGTTTTGGTTAAAAGGGGATTAGGTCTTACACTCTATTAGAGGCCCAAAAATTTGTTTTTGTACAAGTGGTGGGGCTTACAGCTCAAGGAGAGACCCAAGTGATTATTTGTTCAAAAACTGGCGATCGCGTCGGGGTTTGAAAACACAGTGGGTCTTATACAATGACCGAGGCCCAAAAGGTGGTGTATTTTCAAAGGGGTTAGGTCTTACACTCTATTAGAAGCCCAAAACTGTTTAAAAAAGATTTGTGAGGGTGAAAATCAAAGAAACCCTAATTTTGTTTTCCTTTAAAAGTAAATATTTAAAGAAAATCAATTAAAATGGTAAAAATACCAAATAAGTTTGAATAAATGACTTGTGATTTTTATTTAAGGTTTGAAAAATGAGGTTTTAATCACAATATGATTTAGAACTCATTTGGTTTTGATTTTCAAAATAAACATTCACTTTTAAATGTTTAAAAACAATTAAAAATGAATTTATTCACAAAAATACTAATTATATTAAATAACTAATATAAATTTGATTTTTTTGTGGAATAAAATATTTCAACATTTTTGTGATTTTATGCAAAAAGAACCAATAAAAAATAAATAAAATTGAGGAAGTTATTAATTTTTCAAATCATTAAAAATAATATGAAAAATAATAAAAAAGTGAAAAACCATTAAAAAGGGGTCTGGGACGAGGGGGATTCAAACCCCATACCTCTTGTGTGTAGCATGCGCGCCTTACCACTGGGGTGGTGATACATCCGTGTATCAAACCCCAACCATAAATATACAAGGCTTGCCTTGTTCTTGGCCTGACCAAGGCAAGGCAAGGCAAGGTTTTTGGTCAGAAACGTGAAGGTCATAACTTCTTCATTTCTCCATGGATGGAGACAAAATTTATATGCATCTGGCCTAGAATTTGACAAGGAATCCAATGGTGGTGATGGTTTTTCCAAAAAATCAATCCTCCTCAAAACCCGATAGTGGTTTTGAAATAAGCCATGATTTGCATTTTCTGTGCTATCCCTTGTTATAGGCATGAATTACATGATGAATTGGTTCAAACACAACACATATAACATGTATGAGATGTGCATGATCAGTGGACCTCAAAGCAATGCATATTTTAAAAAGTTCAAGTTGAGATGCTTTCCTCTTTTGGAGCTTTTTGGGCAATCTGTCAAGTGCCTTGTTCCAGAAATGTTTTGAAGCTTTAAACACTCTCAAATGATCCCTTGGAAGCTTTTAGGATGATTGTAATCAGCTGGCCCTTTCTTGCAAAAGTGGCCAAAATAGCAACTCTCTCAAATGATGTTCCAGATGTGTGGACCCATTTGGGACAGTTCAAGGATGATATTTGGAGTGTGTTTGAGGTTTATCTGGTTTTAAAAGTGACTGAATCAAGACATGGCTTGAAAAATGCAAAAAGGCCCTATTTTGAGGTTTTGAGAGGGGACTTTGTGATTTTGGTATTACAGGTCACTTGTGAGAGTTTGGACAGCTTAGATATAACATATTGGATGTGTTTGGATCATGAGCTGTGATGGAAATGCTCTCTAACTCAAAAACTCAGAATTACCTTGCTAAAGAAGGTATTTTTGCCTAGAGAAAGAGATTTTGAGGAAAGCAAGTGTTGTAGTGCTTTGGTGTACTCAAACTGGGCACAAATGAGCTCTATTTATAGTAGAGCAAGTTTGTTTTGGCTGCAATAGTGAATGGTAACTGCAACAGAGGTTTGGCCAATGTTGATCAATAGGAATCCAAGTCTCCTCTAACCATTGATTAGAGGTTAGAGCACAGGCTGCTGGTTCCCTAGTTCTTGGATAAGTCTTAACTGAATTCAGTTGGAAAGGGCCCAGTCCATGCCACCTTGGTGCATCCATTAAATTCTCCAAACCAAAATTGGAGTCTTGTCCCCCTTTTAGGCATTTCTAGGTTTGGCATGCTACTTTTGGTTCCAAGGGCATGGGAGGCTGATGGATCAGTGTTTATCCCTCCTTGGTCCCTCACTGAGGTGTTCAGATGGATAGACATGTTTGTCATTAGCACAAATTTGGCAAACCAAGCAAAATGCAGAAATCTGCCTTGCCATGACAGTTTGCAGCAAGGCATATTGGCATGGTCATATCTCATGGCTCAAATGGAATTTGATGGAGTTCTTGGCCATTTTGGAAAGCTCTTATATGATACAACACATGTGTAATCATAGTTTGTTTTGATACATTTTGGCTCCAAGTGAAAAATGCCCCTACATTTGGAAAAAAGTGAAGGCAGATTCTGACTTTGTGAAAATTTCACTAAGTGTTGGAAAAAGTGACATTTCATGTTTTCAGCGATTTTGATCATTACATAGCTTAAAATCCATGAAGAATTGGAACGAGTGGCAGTTGAAACTTTTGTAAAGGGCCATGAGAGCTACAAATCTAGCTTTGAATGGGGAAAAATGGCCTTGTGGTTTAGGAGATATGATCCTCCAAAGTTGGTACCCTAGCCAATTTGTTTCATAACTTAGAAAATTTCTAAGTTTTTATGGTTACCCATTTTACAAGTTATCCCACTTTTCTTGATTTTTCTTGATGAATGAGGATTCAAATCACACATTAACATCATTTTAGGGTCAAAGAACCATAATTGTGAAAAATCTCAAAAAGTCAAAGTTGACTTTTGTGCACAATTGACTTTTTATCAGATGAATTCCAAACTGCGTGATCCTCTATGAAATCAAGTCCTTGACCTAAATCAAACTTTTTGTATTGATTTCATAGGATTTTATAGGGTGTATTGAATCATATCCCAAGTTTTGGGAGCATGTCCTGGTCAAAAGTCAAAGGCACTGTTGACTTTTTCTTCAAAAACCCTAATTGTGGTTCTGATGAACTTGAAACTTGTGGATCAAGCTTCTTGGATCAATCCATTGTTGCAAATGGATCAATGTAGTGTATTGGAGACCCTCAAATCATTTCTTGAGGTCTTGGCTCATGTTTTGTCCCAAAAGTCAACTTAGGGGTGAATTAGGTCAAGAAACCCTAATTCTTGATTTTCTGATGTATGCCTCCCCTGAGGCAAAATTGACCTGATGATGGGGTTCATGAGGTCCCATGGAGTATCTTAGGTTATGCTTTGAAGTATTGGCTCATGCCCAGAGGAAAATTTCCATCTGGAGGCCCTGGTCGACCAAAGCCCTAATTTGGTGACACTGGCGATCTTGAGGCTTAATCCACTTGGAATGTTGTAACTTTTTGCTTGATCCTTAATGTGGGAGTCCTCTTGATCCATTGTGAATGTTTGAGAGGCTAGACAAGTTGAAGAGCATGCCATTCCTTGATTGATCCTTTATCTAAGAGCTCTGAGAGGGCTTGAAACGCTAAATTTAATTGTAGTGGATGCTCACCCATTTTTGGGGAGACTAATGAGGTATGATGGTTCATCCATATTATGATGATGATTTACACAATGGTAGGAAATCTTAGTGGTCAAAATTTGGGGTATGACAGATGCCCCTATTTAATCTTCTTGGACCCGAAGGTGTGAATGGCGAAGGTATTCGGGCATTCAGGGTGCAAGAGGATTAATTATCGGAATACCCAAAATTTTGATGGTGGTTATGAATGGTAGCTTACGCATTCATCTTCTTTTGCTAAGCAATGATGCTTAGAAAAGGTAAAACTTCCCCTCGATCCTGGTTTCCTACAAAGGAACTGGTCTTAGTTGCTACAATAAACTTCCCCTCGATCTTGGTTTCCTACCAAGGAACTGGTCTTAGTTTCTGGAATAAACTTCCCCTCGATCCTGGTTTCCTACCAAGGAACTGGTCTCAGTTTCAGAAATAAACCTCCCCTCGATCCTGGTTTCCTACCAAGGAACTGGTATTAGTTTCTTTTGTCAATAAACTTCTTGACAAGGGACGTTGTTTGTAGCGGTTTTCCTCAAACTTCTCGCAGAATTTTCCTGGGGAGATGCCATTTGATGGAAAAAGATCTGATGTCAGAGTTGCTGGGGAACCCAGTCGTCTGAGCTGTAGAGGGTTCTCTGGTTTTTCAGAGGTTCAAGTTATCAAAGTGGTCCAGGGCTAATTCTAATCCCGAAATAAACTGGAGGAGAGAGATAGTTCAGACACAACACTTCATGACGAGGAAAGGACTGACAACTCGATTGAGAGAACTGTTATCACTAGGGGATAAGACCGACTAGAGTGATAGTGATGTAATATGAATATGAATGTAAATCAATAATGCATGATGTATGTATGTATATGCTGACAAAACTGACACGACATACAGACTAGTGGATGAACACGACTGGATACTCGGCCACAGCAGGAGATGAAAAGTATCGCTGGTTCAGAAAAATAGCAATTCTGCCTTGCTTAGGAGGGATAGTCCCTGTTGGGAGCTACGTTGGTCGGACTTAGGAGATGAGAACTCTACCGGGGGTGTCAGATGAAACACGGTCTCTGACACAGTTGATCCTTCATTCCGGTGTACTAGCTAAGAAGGAGTACTTTGATCCTCTCCATCCATGGTTGTGAGTCTCAAGGCACTGCCTGAAAAAGCTTTCTTGACCACATAGGGGTCGTCATAGTTTGGAGTCCATTTGCCCCGAGGATCAGTGAGAAATGATTGTATCTTTTTTAGCACAAGGTCTCCTTTCCTGAAGACTCGAGGTCGGACCTTTTTGTCAAACGCCTTCTTCATTCTTTGTTGATACAACTGACCATGGCATAGAGCCGTTATTCGCTTTTCTTCGATTAGATTCAGTTTGTCGTACCGACTTTGACACCATTCAGCTTCTGTTAACTTAGCTTCCATCAATACCCGGATCGATGGGATCTCTACTTCTATGGGGGAGCACTGCCTCCATGCCATATACTAGAGAGAAAGGGGTTGCCCCCGTTGAAGTGCGGATAGATGTGCGATAACCGTGAAGAGCAAAGGGTAGCATCTCATGCCAATCTTTGTAGGTTACAACCATCTTCTGAACAATATTCTTGATGTTCTTGTTAGCCGCTTCTACCGCCCCGTTCATCTTGGGTTGGTAGGGAGATGAGTTATGGTGTTCGATCTTGAACTCAGCACACAACTCTTTCATCATCTTATTGTTCAAGTTAGATCCATTATCCGTAATGATCTGGTTTGGAACACCATAACGGCAGATGAGATTGTTTTTGATAAATCGGACCACCACTTGTCGGGTTACATTAGCGTATGACGCTGCTTCTACCTACTTGGTGAAGTAATCAATGGCTACCAGGATGAACTGATGTCCGTTCGAAACCTTGGGTTTAATCATGCCAATCATGTCGATTCCCCATATGGAAAAAGGCCATGGGGAAGAAAGAACTTTGAGATGCGTTGGTGGTACATGGATTTTGTCGGAGTATATCTAACACTTGTGACACCTCCTCATGTACTTGTAGCAGTCGGATTCAATGGTCAACCAGTAGTACCCTGCTCTTAGAATTTTTCTCGCTATTGTGTGTCCGTTGGCGTGAGTGCCAAAGGATACTTCATGAACTTCTTTTATCAGCATGTTTGCTTCTGGTTTGTCTACACATCAGAGCAAGACCATGTCAAAATTTCTCTTATAGAGTGTATCACCGTTCAGGAAGAAACTGCCTGCCAGCCTTCTGAGGGTCTTTCGGTCCTTTCTTAATGCCCCAGGTGGATACTCTTGTTTTTGAAGTAAGTATTTGATATCTTGATACCAAGGTTTGTCGTCTATGACTGCTTCCATCGCAAAGATGTAAGCGGGCCGTTCAAGGCGCATTATGTCAATCTTAGGTAAGTCGTTCCATTGACCTACACTAATCATGGAAGAGAGGGTGGCTAATGCATCAGCCATGTGATTCTCTTCACAAGGGATATGATGAAACTCGATTCTGTTGAAGAATGGTAACAACCTTCTCGCGTAATCTTTGTAAGGAATCATTCCTGATTGGTATGTGTTCCAATCTCCTTTGATCTGATTGATAAATATAGTTGACTCGCCATATACATCCAAGTTCTTGATCCATAAGTCGATCGCTTCTTCGAGACCCATGATACAAGCTTCGTATTCGGCCTCGTTGTTTGTACACTTAAATGTCAGTCTGGCGGTGAAAGGAATGTCGGTACCCTGAGGGGTAAGAATGATTGCCCCAATTCCGTTTCCGTAATGGTTGACAGCTCCGTCAAAAATTAGTCCCCATTGGGAACCTGGTTCTAGCCCTTCACTGGGTAGCGGTTCACCGCAATCTTTCATTTTTAGATACATGACATCTTCGTCTGGGAAGTCAAATCCGACTGATTCTTGATCGTCAATCGGTTGATGAGCCAAGTGATCGGCTAAAACACTTCCTTTAACGACTTTCTGAGCGTGGTACTTGATGTCGTATTCTGACAACAACATCTGCCAACGGGCAATCCTTCCTGTTAGAGCAGGTTTTTCAAAGACGTACTTGATTGGATCCATTTCGGAGATTAACCAAGTAGTGTGACGAATCATATACTGGCGAAGACGTTTGGCTGCCCAAGCCAGAGCATAGCAAGTTTTCTCAAGCATAGTGTACCGAGTCTCACAGTCGGTGAATTTCTTGCTCAAATAGTAGATGGTCGACTTTTTCCTTTTTGTTTCGTCTCGTTGGCCAAGCACACAACCCATTGAGTCTTCCAAAACTGTTAAGTAGATGATCAGTGGTCTTCCTTCCACTGGAGGTGATAGAATAAGTGGGTTCAACAGATATTCCTTGATACGGTCGAAGGCGGTTTGGCAGTCTTCTGTCCAAATGCAATCCTGATTCTTTTTGAGTAATTTGAAAATCGGAGCGCATGTCGCGGTCATTAGGAATATGAATCTGGAAATGTAGTTCAGATGTCCCAAGAATCCTCTGACTTGTTTTTCGGTATTTGGAGAAGGCATTTCTTGAATGGCCTTGACTTTGTTAGGATCAACCTCAATTCCTTTCTGGCTGACGATGAACCCTAAGAGTTTCCCCGAATTGACACCGAAGGTGCACTTGTTGGGATTCAAGCGGAGTTTATACTTTCTCAACCGCTTAAATAGTTTTGACATGCCTCCTCTATTCTAGATTTGCCAATCATGTCATTGACATATACCTCGATTTCCTTGTGTATCATGTCATGAAACAGAGTAGTCATGGCCCGTTGATAGGTTGCCCCGGCGTTTTTCAACCCGAACGACATTACCTTGTAACAAAAAGTACCCCATGGGGTGATGAAGGAAGTTTTATCCATATCTTCTGACGCCATTTTTATCTGATTATTGCACGAGAATCCATCCATGAATGAGAAGACTTTGAACTATATTGTACTGTCTACCAGCATGTCAATGTGTGGTAAGGGAAAGTCATCCTTTGGACTAGCCTTGTTTAGATCCCTGTAGTCTACACACATTATGACTTTTACGTCCTTTTTCGGAACTGGCACTATGTTGGCTAACCATTGAGGATATTCTGATGTGGCGAGGAAGCCCGCGTCATTCTGTTTCTGTATTTCCTCTTTGATTTTGATGGCCATGTCCGGGTGAGTCCGTCTCAACCTCTGTTTTGCAGGTGGACATTCTGATCTCGACGGTAGATGATGTTCCACAATATTGGTATCCAACCTTGGCATATCCTGGTAGGACCAAGCGAATACATCGGGAAAATTTTTGTGAAGCTTTGTCAAACTTTATTTGACAGTTGGACTGAGTAGTGCCCCAATCTTGACCTCTTTTCTTTCTTCCTCTGAGCCTAAGTTGACCGTTTCCAACGGCGCTTTGTGAGGTTTAATGGACCTTTCCTCTTGTCTGAGTAATCGGGAGATCTCTTCTGGAATTTCGTCGTCATCTTCTTCTTTAGCCCCAAATACCGGGAATTCAAAGTTGGGAGAAGGCATCGGATCGTACGTTTCAATGGGGTTTAAAACAAGCAATCTGCATGACGTGATGATTGTTTTTTAGAAGAGATAGAGAGAATGCAAGAGTGTGTGCAGTGTATTTTAGAAAACTGCTTGTTTTTATTATTTGAATTGTTTTTTAGGATTACCATTTTCTGAAAAAGCAAAAAGAGAAAACAGCAATAAATGTGGAAATTACAGAACGACGTTATTTTATTTATGAACAAGTCGATTCTTGAAACTACAGCCCTATAAAACAAAACTCTGTCGCTTTGGGCAAAGCGAAGAGGTATTTACAGAAAAGTGAGCCCTATCAAAACATCTGTTTCACCTGGGCAGGGTGAAAGGTTATGATAAAGACGACAATTACTTAGACTTATGAATAATCTTCGGAACATCGACTGCAACCCATTGGCGGCGAACTCCTTGGTGAACCACAAAGTCTGGTACCTTCCTTGATTTGTCTTCAGAAATAACGCTGATTTCTAGCGGAACTGGATCGTTAGAATCTGTCTCCCAGGAAGAGTTGTCGTAGGAGGATTCCTCTGTTGTATCGTGCATAATATTTGTGCTCTCAGGTATATCTTCCCATCCAACTGACCGAATGTCTTCGAGCCTGATACGAGAGCTTTCGGGAGCGGTATACTTGACCATAAAGTCATACTTTCCACTTGGTTGTCCCAGGGTATCCCACACTTCTTTGGAACAGGAGGAGTCATGTCTCTTGATGACGTTGACCTCGGGAAAAGCATAGTTGATGAATTCCAGTCCGACAAGCTTTGTAAATTAATCGTCGTGCTGGACGTTTTCGGAATGACCTGCGTGTTGATCCCATGACATGGTGGGGACGCAGGTATTCTTTTCAATGATGCTCAGCTGATAAGCATCGTTGGACTGATTCTCTTGCCCCGAGTCTCCTGGGTACGGCTACCAGATAGGAAGACCATCCATTGGGCCATAATAGTTGTGGTCAAAGTTGTATTTCATTGGAGTGTTCTCCTCTAATGAGTTTGGTGGAGCACGACATCCTTCCGGATCACAATCTTCGTATATTGTTCTGACATCTGACCTGGGTATAAATCTCGGACTCTGTGCGGGATAGTAAAATGGCATAGGGGCCACTTCCTGAGAGATATAACCGTCCTCATTAAGTTAGGATTTCCACTCTTCATCTGTATCGGAAGGATCTCCCTCGTTGATGGTATGGACTGCTTGAGACACTGGGTGAAGGAAACCTCCACTATGGAAGAAATTCTGAATGGAATGAAGACTTTCATCGTTGGTAGCATTCTGAGTATAGGTTGCAGAAAAACCAAGACCCTTCTTTGTTTTGTTATCAGTAGGAATGACAAGTTGTCCCCATCCTTTTGCGTTGTTACTCTCGATTACTTTGAGAGCATCTTTGTATGAGGAAATCGATGTTCCTTTTTCTGATTGATTCTCATTGCTCACCGAAAGTGCTTGGAACTGAGTCCCAACAACCTCCTCGAGTTCTATACAAGTAGATAATGGCAGGTTACTCACGATCAAGATTTTTCCTCCACAGACCGTGACGAGTTGATCGTTCTTGACGAACTTCAATTTCTGGTGCAGCGTCGAAGTGACTACCCCAGTCTGATGTATCCAAGGTCTTCCTGATAAGCAACTGTATGTTGCCCGGATGTCCATGACCTGGAAAGTGACTTGGAAACTATGAGGACCGATAGTTATGGGAAGGTCGACTTCGCCCATAAATATTTTTCTGGACCCGTCAAATGCTTTGACGATGACCTCACTGCCTCTCATCGGAGATCCTTTGAATGATAGTCGTATTAGAGTGGACTTCGGCATAACGTTGAGAGCCAATCTGGTGTCTACCAGTACGCTGGCTAAAGCATCGTCCTGGCAGTTGACTGTGATATTGAGCGCCATGTTGTGGCTTTTGTCTTCTTCTGGCAATTCCTCATCACTAAACCCCAAGTTGTTGCAGGAAGTGATATTAGAGATAATGCTGTCAAATTGCCGTACTGACACATCCTGTTCCACAAAGGCCTGCTCTAAGACTTTCTGTAGAGCCTCTGTGTCGGCTTTGGAACTAAGTAAAAGAGATAACACAGAGATCTTTGAAGGAGTTTGTAACAGTTGATCAGCGATATTGTATTCACTTCATTGGACGAGCTTCAGCATCTCATCATTGTTCTTTGAAAGGTCGGGATCACTGGATGGACCGACTGGTGGATTAGGAACTTCTGTTTGAGGTTCCTTTTCTCTGTTAGGGTCTCCAACTCCCCTATTGAAGATTTGACCACTCTGTGTTACTCGACTGATGTCCGCAATATTCACGACGGAGGGTAATGGAATTTCCTTTCCATTCTCAATTGTTGTTACACCGTATTTGTAAGGGATCGCCTTAGTTGATTCATACGGCACTAGTCCCGGCAAATAAATAACTACATGAGCCTTCTGATTTTTCTGACTGTTGTAGGTAACTTCAATCAACTCTTGGCTAGGAACCTTTAATTCGTCAAGTAGAGGGATGATGGTACAAACATATTTGGTCCCTTCGCGATCAGAGATCACGACAACATCCTTAATCTGATCAGCGAAGTAGTATGGCGTCCAGTTGATTGAACTCGGGAACGGTTGAATCTCCTTGTGGTCCAACTGACTTTGAAGGGCTGCTCGCACGAGGTAACATCCTTGATTATTTTCCGAGCAGACCCTACAGCGTTCATAGTTATGTGGTGGCACCTGGCCACGTCCGCTTTGAATGCAGTGCAACCTCACTAGATCTGTTTCCTGAGATAGGACATCCTGACTTCGATGCCTAGTAGGGTTCCCATTAACCACACTGATTTGTTGCATGTCTTCATCCATATAAATCGGAAGCGACCAGTGGTTTAACAAGCGTTGTAAAGTTCTTTGAACGAGAGCGAACCCTTGGTTACTCTCACAACATACTTTACAGCTCAGATAATCATGTGAAGTGAGAAAACCGAGTTGGACTTGCTTGGCGTGTAACTCCACCAAGTTGGTATTCATCAAACGAATATCGAAGATTTGAATCATGTTGATCTGATAGGGATTTCTATCACGGTAGTCCTGGATCCATCCAAGATCCATCTAACGCTGGAGGGCCTCTTGTACGAAAGAGCATCCCTGTTTGTTTACCGAGCAAGTAAGACAGGAATTGTAATCATGCCGTGGCAGATTATGATACTGGCTTTGCCTTGAGTGCATTGCCACCAAGTTAACATTCATTGCATGGATGTCGTGGTTCTGAATGATGTTGGAACTTGCACGAGTCATGTTAACTCCACGAATTCGATGCTCTTGAATCCATCCGCGATCCAAATGTTCCTGTAGAGCTGATTGAGCAGATATCACACTGGTGATAATTATGAGGTGGCACATGGCCGTATCCACTCTGTCCACAATGCATCTTGACCAAGTTAGCCCTTAATAAGAGTACATCATGAATTTGATAGCTGTCATTAGACTCTCCCTCTATCAAATTTACCGCAGCTTTCTCGTGTCGAGGCAGCGGGTTCGTGAGAATATTCAGATTCGTATCTTCGAAAGATAAGACCCCGCTCCTAACAAGCTTTTGCACATCGGATTTGAAACTGAGACAGTTTTCTATGTTATGCCTTAGTCCTCCTTGGTGGTAAGGGCAAGTCTGATCCGCTTTAAACCAAAAAGGTAGATTCTCGGGTACTGTAAGAGGAGACCTAGTTTGGACGTGCCCCTTGACCAGTAATAGTGGACACAATTCTGCGTACAACACCGGTATAGGGTCGAACCTTGGTGGTCGCGTTATACGATTGTTGTTGTATGGAGGACGAGCCTGCTGAAGAGGTTGTTGTGTCCTTTGCTGAAATTGTTGTTGAATCGGTTGGCTCTGAGCAACCTGAGGTTGATACGCAGGAATAAGCGCGGGGTTGATAGCAGGAGTTACAGCTGCTACTGGTTGGTATCGTCGCCTTTGCTTTCTGAGAGAGATAGTCCCAATATCTTGCTCTTTTTTCTTAGGGAGAGCACTACCGTATCATTTTGAATTACTTGATGATCCAACGTCTTTAACTAACCGTCCTTCTCGAACTGCTTCCTCAAGACGAACTCCCATGCCCACTATCTCGGTGAAGTCCCTGGGCGCACTGGCAACCATTCTGTCGTAGTAAAATGAGCTTAAGGTTTTCAAGAAGATCTTTGTTATCTCATTTTCCTCAAGAGGTGGACAAATATGGGCGGCAATTTCACGCCATCTCTGAGCATACTCCTTAAAGGTTTCCTTGTCCTTTTGTGACATCGATCTGAGTTTATCTCTGTCTGGTGCCATGTCCAGGTTATACTTATATTGTTGAACAAAGGCAGCGCTAAGATCTCTGAAAGTGCCGATCTTAGTGCGGTTTAAATCCATGTACCATTTGAGCGCGGCACCGGTTAAACTATCCTGAAAGTAGTGAATTAGTAGCTCCTAGTTCTTTGTCTGAGCTGACATTCCCCGAGCGTACATCACCAAGTGGCTTTGATGGCAAGAGTTACCCTTGTACTTTTCAAAATTGGGTAACTGGAAATTGTGTCGAACTTTAACAATGGGGACCAAACAAAGGTCCGCGGCGTCCTTTCCAAATAAATCCTGACCGCAAAGGGCTTGCAGTTCTTTCTGCATCTCCAGGAATTGTTCCTGGAACTCATTCATTCTGTCGAACATACTTTCGTTTCCACCAGAAGGTATTTGTGGAATCTGTCCTTCCGGGACAGTGTGTACCACGGGTGCTGGTATAGTCATTATGGCCGAGACTCTCGGTGCCTCCCGAAGTTTGTAACCTTCAGAAGTTGTTGTCATCTCCCTGGCATATTCGCTTTGCCGAAGTTTGTAACCTTCAGGCCCTGCGGCTCCTGGTGAAGTTTGTAACCCCCATATATATATATATATATATATATATATATATATATGAGTAATACGTTTGGTACTGAAATATATATGTACAAGTTCCTAGTCAACACATTGTATACATTAAATGCCCTAAATACAAAGATCTAAAGTCTACGGCATAACATATACAAGATGTCCAAAATGCACTAAGAACTAGATCAATACAATGATCTCAAAAAAAAAACGCCATAGCGGAAGCCATGCCATCTCAAAAGCTACGATCCGTAAGGAAAAGTCAAACCACTTTGTCCTTACCTTTCGCCGAACCTGCAGAACCTGTGATGTAAACAACAACAGTGGGGTGAGATACATCAAATCTCAGTGAGTTCGCTATCTTATAGTCCTCTCGGCTTTACAAGGTTCTAACAAGCCTAACTCAAGTCAAAAGGGATGGGGGATGACTTTGAGTACACACGCACACTATATGGAAACACGTCAAGAGTTCATTAACTCACAATATCACGAATCGGTAACCACACCAAGGCATCCCCTGTTCCCGTCCGCTTCTACGTCTAGAAGTCGACCCGAGTCATGGATCCTGGCAACCTACTTGACATACGAATGGATTCGGGTTCTACGGGCCATAAACCGTTATGAACCGTCGCTTCACACGGGCCATAAACCGTCCCAAGCATACGCTCCCAGAGCGCCATTCGTACTGCACGCGGGAATCAAACCTGCCAAGTAGTTGTGCACATGTTTCAGAGGAGCTCGAGACCCATGAAACGCACTCACAAGATAACCGATTACGATTAACTGACCACACTCACAAACGGGATCGTATTCGACGATCACAAGGCCAGAACGCCTTATCACAACCACAAAGGTTAAAACACATGTTTCATAATAGTGCTTACTCATTCTATGACATTAGTATCTGACACACGCCTCGGCACCGTATGCACGATCGTTGTTATTATGCCATTCCACACTTTCCGACATTGTTTACGGTAATATTCCTCACTCTACCTATTTTGTATTTTCACAAGCATACATATTCAAACATGCTTAACAATACGAACATAGGAAATTAGTCATCAATCACATAACGAAACACATAATTCAATATACCACAATTACACCAATTCACGGTCCTCTCCGATTTATTTCATCGGGCATCAAAACCAGTATTTCTCCCTTCCATTATATAGAGGATACTCATAGTTTCACATTGGTACCAAGAATACGCAAAACGGACAAACGGGTCAAAAGTTATGAGAGAAACAAAATTACAAAACCTGCCATGTTCGCTAGGCGAACGTCCCAGCGAGCATTCGCTCCAGCCTTCGCTAGGCAAAGCCCTTGGCGAATGAACAAACTGAACAAAACAGACATAAAGTTCGCTTCGCGAACGCCCCGGTGAACCTTCGCCTCACCTTTCGCTTCGCGAACAACTCAGCGAAGCAAGGCAGAAGCAAACAGCACTGAAAAAGCACAAAGTTCGCTAGGCGAACGTCATTAGCGAACATTCGCTGACCTTCGCTGCCGGGTTCGCTAGGCGAACCCTCGAAAATCTGTCCGCTGCGACTCGCCCCAGGTTCGCTAGGCGAAGCCTGGAAAATTCCACTTCCCAACAGCGCTGTTCTTCATCCCAAAACCAATATTTTTCCAATCAAAACACCTCCAAACCTTATTATAACACTACGGGAAAAGAGAGAAAAGAGGGCATTTTTTTCCCTATAAAAGCGCTGTCTAAGCCTGCGCTGTCGTAGGTAAAGACAGCGCTTTTATATTTATTTAAAAGCGCTCTCTAAAGGTGACTTTAGACAGCGCTTTTAAAAAGCGATGTCTAATGTATACGGAAATGATTTTTTTTATATACCTTTAGAGAGCGCTTTTTCCCTAAAAGCGCTCTCTAAATAGGACTTTAGAAACCGCTTTTTTCTTAAAAGCGCTCTCTAAAGTATACCTAAAATTTTATTGATTTTTTTCCTATAACTTTAGAAAGCGTTTTTTCCTCAAAAGCGTTGTCTTTTGTATACGTATAATTTTAAAGATTTTTTTAAAAAATCCCATTTTAACCATTTTTTTTATGCAGAAACCTGCATAGTTTCAAACCTGCATTTCTTATAGAATTTCTTGCAACAACAGAATTCTATACATTTCAATAAATAGAATTCTTGAACAACACAATTCATATACATTTCAATAAACACAGAATTTCCTTCTATTCACAAAACTAGAATTTACAACAGAATTCTTGCAACAGAATTTACAACAGAATTTTCTTATATTCACAAAACTAAAATTTACATTCCCAAAACTATACATTCAAAAAAATTTTTTTAGAAGAAAGAATTCGCACAATTCTTCCGTAATATAATTCAATTGTTTCCTTGTGTAAGAAGAACACGCCATATCTTCGAAATACTACATAACAAAACAAAATACGAATTATTTAGTTAAAAATTATAAATTATATGACATATCCGATAAATATTAAAATAAATCCTAAGTTATAAAACCATGCATACCGTAATAGGAATCTCCAATTGTTCCATTTGAATGATTTCTCTCATGAACCACAAAACGAAGTACCCGCAGTCTATGCCATTACGCTGACGAGGGCACTACACATAGACAAATAAATAAGAAATAATATATAGATGTTTTGTGTTATTAAGTAGCATCACTAATAAGCAATATTGTGAAAATTAATATACCTCCACTTTGACCCATGTAATATTGGTTGATCTAGCCCGTGCTACTCGAGTCTCTCTTTGTGCACGGTATAGTAGTATAGCTCTATAAAAGAAAATCGTAAACTTAGAACAATGTCACAGAAATAATTAGATATACAAATACACACGAATATTTCGAACAGTCTCACTTACGTGTCAACCACATCCTTCATATTCTGATATGTGGACCAATGAGTATCCAATGAATTAAGATAATAGACCACTTCTGTTATAGGATTAATGGCAACCAACAACCAGTGTCCACTGTAAAGTATAACAAAAGTTTAGATGGATAATTTCTACGCAAAAGATACAAATTAAAGATTAGAATGAAATTATAATGAAAATCTTACCCGTTTCCAGTATTATACGGTAAAAGAAACAGACATTCTGTGGTGCTGGCCGTAAATTGCTCAAGTAAGTGGTCTCTTACATCAATTGCATTCATACCAATTCTCGATGCATTAACAAGGCTGCAAGAGAAGAAACGGAATTTGTTTGACAAATCCGTCCCCCGCATGAATTTTTCATACATGCACCTTAAATAAAAACATAATAAACATTAGACTATTATCATTGAAATGTGTAAATAAATTGTTCAACTAAATAAATAATAGATTGATTGGAGTACCAGATGTATGAATGCATAACACCGATGCCTAATTCAGTATGATTGAAAACCTGCTCCATGTCCTCTTTTCCGATTATCTCGGAATGAGGAAAACCAAAAACACCTTCGTCCATGTCGATTTGACGAATAGCACCTTGCCGCAAATCTGACATTTCCAAAAGTGTTTCTAGACACGTCTGAAAGTGAGGTCTACTTTTTTCCTTCACGGTCCTTGTAGGAGCTTTTTTCTTGCCGGTCTGTTGTGAAGGTTGAGCAGTAACCTAACAATCATATAAGTTAGGTAAAGTAGAAAATCATGAATTCGGATAATAGAATAACACTTAAAAGCTACCTCTCTGTGTGATTCAACAGACTCGTTTTGCAGTAAAACCCCTTTATTCTTTGCTGCGGGTTTTGTAGGAGTCTAACATTACCATGTAAAAAAAATGTAAGTAATGGTTCAGAATGATTTTCATAATCGTTCAGAATTGACATTTGAATACTAAGAGATTCGTAATGGTTTTCAACATACCTCATCACCTATGCAAATGAGGTCTAACGGCCATGCAACAAACGAACCTATTGCATCCCGCAACAATGTAACCTCTGAAACCGAGTTTGGTATCGGTAGTAACGCATCCGTATCTAAAGCGATATCAACTGACACTTTCAAATAACCTTGTGGGAGCGGATGATGGTGAAGTAACGCTCCCGCAAAGTTATGCACTTTTCCCTTGCCAACCATGCGATAAGTCGGAAACGACAAATACAGCTGGCAAGATGAAATGCCCTGAAGCAATAATAAATATGTAACTGTTAATATGTATAAAGGTCAAATAAAATAAATGTGTTAATTTAATTAAAATAAATATGTGCTAATTACCTCGGGAATTTTAATTGGAGAATTGATACTAGCTTTGTCACTAGCATCTTTCAAACCGGAACCGCGCCTTTCCGCCTCATACCTCTCTTTATCCTCCTACAATGCTTGGACTTGCGCTTGTAGTGCCATCACAGTTTGCATGATTTCTTGGGTGGTGGGATTTTTTTTCTTTGATTGCTTATACAAGGATGATGGAGTCACACCAAATCCTTTACCTCTCACCCGACCGGGATACTCAGGAGCATTTAGTACTCGACTAAGAATGCTCCTGCAATCATCCTCATCTGCGGGTATGGATTTAGATAGATTCTCCTGAAATTCATTGACATATTGAAAATAATTAGTGGGGATTAAAAATTAATTATAATTTATTAAAATTTCATTTAACTTTGAGACATAATGTTATACTTACATATTCTTCATAAACATGTTGAACATCTTCTGTAACAGCTCCACCCTTACCCACGCGAGCTTCCTTCCACAAAACATGGTCCGGAAGTGATGATTCTTCACTTTTAGACTCTTCTAACTACACATTTAGTTAAATAATAAGTTCATCAATTATAACACAATAATACAATTAATAAAATCATAGCATTAATATATATACTTACCAATTTTTGTTGTAACCGTGCATATCCCAAACACCCTTTTTTGTATGGATACGCGGGCTTTGATGCTCTTTCGCGGTTAATGGCACTCAATTTCTGGATAAACAAGTTTAAGTCATATCAAAACAAACTAATGAAACAAATATATAACACAATCAATAGACATGACAAGATAACATTACATTGAATTCTTCGGTTTTCCGTTTGTCTACAAAAAGGCTCCATTCTTCCGGTGTAATCAAATCCGCATACAACGGTGGAAGTTCTCCTTCAACAAATTTTTTGTCTTCATCCCTAAGATACTTGTTTGATAACAAGGCTCTAAACCCTCTATGTCTCTTTCCGGCCAATTGAAGACAATACTTTTTCCGGCTTTCTTCAATATTAAAGGACCTCTACAAAAAAACATACACATATAAACATAAAGTGTGTTAGTATAAGTAAATTAAAGACTTATTCGTCAACAAAAATCTAATAACACCAATCATATTTGGTAAGTACCTCTATCTCGGTCCATATCTTTTCTTTACCGGCATCCAACGCTTTACCCCTCCAATTATCAGAAGTGATTGGAATATGCTGACGGACGAGTGAACCAATGTATGAAGCCAACATTGAACCGTTAGGCTCAACTAGTTGGTTCTGTTGACTCCAATGTACATCAAATCTCATCCCCTTATCTCTAGCACGGATGATGCTCTTCATAATGGTTTTTCCTCTTTTTATTTCATGTTCTACATTCGAAGCTTCATTCTGAGCTTCCTCTGAATCATGTGTCTCGTGGGTGTCTTCCTGGTTATTAGACATTTTACCTGTAAGAAAGAAATAACAGTCAAATACCAACATTTAAAAGCAACAAAAGAATAAGTTCACTAACTCTCTAGTATCAATTTAACCTACTTCACTAACTTTATCATCAACAGTCTAGTTTTTTTAATTCTTCACATTGTAACAATTCATTTTCCAAACAGTCCAAACTTCACACCAAAACAATCTTACATAGCATTCAAAATCATTATGCATCACAACCTGTCAACATCTTGATTAATTAAGCATATGCAATTCAAGTTGACAAACTAGCACAAGGCCACCATCTTTCAAATAATTAACAGTTCCTAATTCTTTTTAGTATAATTAACCACTCCTAACATTAGCTTAGTTGCAATTCAATAACATCAATCACATTTCCATTATGCTAACAAATCCATTTCAATCACTAACAGTTCTGTTTCAAATTACAAGCATGCCATAGCTCAATTAAGTCACCACATTATCATTCTAATATCATTTCCACTAACCTAATGCATCCAAGCATAACTAACACCAAAATCCACACAATACCAGTTCAATACTACAACAATCATTTAAACATCAACAAAAATAGTTTAACCTACATTTCAAACCAACCTACATTTCAATCAGTTTTACCTAATTCTTGTTAATGAATACTTACAACAAGAACAATGAACAACGAACAATAATAGTTTAAACATCAACAAAAATAGTTAAAAAAAAAAGAAGAAGTTGCAGTAGAAGTAACAACGAACAACGAACAACAATAACATGCAACAACGAACAATGTTAGAAGTAAGAACAATGTACCTCTTCTTCGTCACGACGGCAGCAAAACGACGGCAGCAGTGGTCACGACAATGAACGACGGCAGCAGAACGACGGAAAATCAAGCTCTTGAACGACAATGGCAAAGGGTTTCAGACAAGAAAGAGAGCAAGGGTCGAGAGAAGAAAATGAGTTTTTATATTTTATATTTTAGAAGCAGTTTCAGACAATTAAATAAAATGAGTTTTATATTTTAATTAATAAATGACCTTAGAGGGCGCTTTCCTTAAAAAGCGCTTTCTAAAGTCAGGAGACTTAAAGACCTTAGAGGGCGCTTTTCTTAAAAGCGCTTTCTAAGGTGAGGTGACTAGACAGCGCTTTCCTTAGAAAGCGCTTTCTAAAGTGAGGAGACTTAAAGACCTTAGAGGGCACTTTCGTTAAAGCGCTTTCTAAGGTGAGGTGACTAGACAGCGCTTTTCAAAAGCGCTTTCTAAAGACTATTCTTAGAAGGCTTACCTGAAAATGTCAAAAAATCTAAAAATGAGTCTGGGGCGAGGGGGATTCGAACCCCAGACTCAAAGCATGGCAAACACATACACAAACCTCCTTGACCAGCGGTACTACGCCCTCATCCATTGTTTATTCTCACTCCATAAATATATATTTTAAATAACTTACAAAGTTTGTCTTTATATTAAATTAAAATATAATTTAATATAATTTAAATATATTAAATATAATTTGATATATTAATATAATTTAAAGTACATTTTAAATTATATATTAATATAATTTATATATATTAAATATAATTTAAATATATTAAATATAATTTGATATATTAATATAATTTAAAGTATATTTTAAATTATATATTAATATAATTTATATATATTAAATATAATTTCAATAAGTTAAAATGTTTGTATTTAAAACATATATATTTAAATATATTATTTGAATAATTTTAAATATAATTTAAAATAAATTAAAATATAATTTAATATACTTTAAATATATTAAATATAATTTGATATATTAATATAATTTAAAGTATATTTTAAATTATATATTAATATAATTTATATGTATTTAATATAATTTAAATAAGTTAAAATGTTTGTATTTAAAACAAATATATTTAAATATTTTATTTGAATAATTATAAATATAATTTAAAATAATTTAAAATATAATTTAATATAATTTAAATATATTAAATATAATTTGATATATTAATATAATTTAAAGTATATTTTAATTTAATATATTTTAAATTAATATATTTTAAATTATATATTAATATAATTTATATACATTAAATATAATTAAATAAGTTAAAATATATAATTTAAATATATTAAATATAATTTGATATGTTAATATAATTTAATATTAATTTCCCTACCTAAAGGGCGTGGGTTCGACCCCCCCCTTTTGCCATTTTTCAGTATAATTGTGTCATTTAGAATGGTTTTATATTTTAATTAGTAAATGACTTTAGAGGGCGCTTTTCATTAGAAAGCGCTTTCTAAAGTGAAAAGAAATTGAGCCCTATTAGAGCGCTTTCTGAAAGCGCTTTCTAAGGTGGCCTTTAGACAGCGCTTTTTAAAAGCGCTCTCTAAAGTGATACCTATAGCAGCGCTTTTTGGAAAGCGCTGTCTAAGGTGGCACTCTTTTACATTCTTTTACAGCGCTTTCTAAAGCCTTTCTTTTAAGGCGTTTTTTTTTAGCGAAATTTCTTTATTCTTTTTAGAAGCGCTTTTGAATAAAAGCGCTGTCTTTTTGGTGCTGTCTAATCATATTTTTGGCGTAGTGTAATCATAAAAACATATTATGATCATGACAACAAGCATTTAACAACAATTATATCACATTTCATCCGTTAAATTCATAATTTTAGCATAATTACTCATTTTCTCACAATTCCAACCTAACTCTAAAACACATGGAATTCTACCTCTAAAGCATCTATCTAGAACCCACCTTGAATAGATGAAGATGGTGAAGATTGAAAGATGATTGATGAGGTTCTTGATGATTTATGTTCTTGAGCTTTTCCTCTTTTCTCTTCCTTTCCATCTCTTTTCTTTCTCTCCAAATTCCTTGTTATCTTTTTCTTATTTGCTTCTAAGTGGAAAAGAGTGGAAAAGAATAATATAGTAAGACATCATCAATTGTAATACTACTTATTGTCCAAAAAGTCTCTAAAGTTCAAACAATTAGAATATCTCAGAGTCAGATAATATTAATTGGATTTACTCTAAGTTCAACAGTTACTCTAATTATCTCTAAAGATAATTTCTCAAAGCACACTGGGACTCAGTTGATCACCACTAATATTATCCGGAGCAAAATAATTTACGGGGTATTACAAAGTTTCCGGATCTTCAGTGATCGGCGGAATATATCCCTCCGGGATATAGTTGAGTGGCATGCCCCAAGGACGATCTTTCGGCATTTTGTACCTAGGATCATAATTTTCCACTATGAGCGTTGATGTGATCTCTGAGATCACAGTTCTTTGTTGTTGCATTTGAGCTTCTGCTAGAGCTTGCATGTCGTTATGAAGCTTTCTCAGATCCCCTTTCAGAGTGTCAATCTCTTCTCTCAACTCTCTGTTCTCTTCCTCGAGATCATCCATCCTTTTCTGACGATAGGCCCAAGTATTGTACGAATGAGACAGGTTGACTCTATAATCGAGACGCAAACGTGAGATTCGTAGGTAAGAAGAATGCGTTATGCGAGAATGATGAACATGTCCTGGTCAAAAGTCAAAGGCACAGTTGACTTTTTCTTCAAAAACCCTAATTGTGGTTCTGATGAACTTAAAACTTGTGGATCAAGCTTCTTGGATCAATCCGTTGTTGCAAATGGATCAATGTAGTGTATTGGAGACCCTCAAATCATGTCTTGAGGTCTTGTTTCATGTTTTGTCCCCAAAGTCAACTTAGGGGTGAATTAGGTCAAGAAACCCTAATTCCTGATTTTCTTATGTATGCCTCCCCTGAGGCTAAATTGACTTTATGATGGGGTTCATGAGGTCCCATGGAGTATCTTAGGTTATGCTTTGAAGTATTGGCTCATGCCCAGAGGAAAATTTCCATCTGGAGGCCCTGGTCGACCAAAACCCTAATTTGGTGACACTGGAGATCTTGAGGCTTAATCCCCTTGGAATGTTGCAACATTGTGCTTGATCCTTGATATGGGAGTCCTCTTGATCCATTGTGGATGTTTGAGAGGCTAGACAAGCTGAAGATCATGTCATTCCTTGATTGATCCTTTGTCTAAGAGCTCTGAGAGGGCTTGAAACCCTAAATTTGATTGTAGTGGATGCTCACCCATTTTTGGGGAGACTAATGAGGTATGATGGTTCATCCATACTGTGATGGTGATTTGCACAATGATGGGAAATCTTAGTGGTCAAAATTTGGGGTATGACAATAAGCAGTCGAGCTAACGACATGAAACAAGCGCTTGTTGGTAGGCAACCCAACGGTTTTTGAGTTTGTATAGTGTAACGCCCCGATTCCAATTATTCCCATTTTGTTGAGTCTTTTATTTAAATTGAGTGATAAATTATTTTATTTGTGGAATTGGTATGTTAATATGCTATGTTGATGTGTTATGATATTTGACCGTTTTGAGAGTTTTCGGGGAAATTAGAATGGAGGATGTAACACCCCCTTTCTATACCCCCAAATAATCATTTAGGCACATATTAAAAATTTCGTCAGAGTATAATTACAAACATGGTATAAAAGAGGCATGTCACATCAATTTAGAAATTAAAACATACAACACCTGCTCAACAAAATGATATGCAACAGTGGGGTAACTTGCAACAGAGGAACTTAGTCCTTACACCCACATTTCAATATTTAGAATAAAAGCGGAAAATCTAAACATTGAATAACAACCAACATATATACATATACATATAGACATCGCCAAGTATTAACCACCAATGTAATTCATGTTTACATAAACATATATCAACAAGATACATATACAATGTATCACAAAAGAATCATAGCCCTCCTAGCTACCCGGTGCTACATATCAGAGCCAACCGACCAAAAGAATGAAGACACGCTCCACAAAAAGGCCACCAGCATACCTACTCTGCAATGCCTCATAGAGCATCATAAAAAAGCAGAAGGGTGAGAAATATTATCATAATAACAATGCATATAATTATATATAATAGCATCAAATTACACATATTTCACATTCTCACCACAATTCATCACCACTCACTCATATACATCGCAATGTATCCATATATATATATAACCAAGCATACACATCAGGCATACTTTCACACTCCTTATCATTCCACATAAACATACACAAATGTTTATTCACCAATGCATCATTTAAAGATGAGAAAAGCAAATCATAGAGACCGACTCACGACTCTATGCAAATGCAATGCGGGTACCGACTCAATCATCTCAAGTTCACTCAGGAACTTCTGCTGGAACCATTGCTCGTTACCAAAGTAACTCCCCGTCGGGCCTACGATGTTCACCCACCGCTCACACCTCCACCAAGAGAGGCTCACGATGTTTATGGATCGCTCACACCTCCACCGAGAGAGGCTCACGACCCGATTGCTCACACCTCCACCAAGAGAGGCTCACAATCGTCTATAACCATTGCTCACACCTCCACCAAGAGAGGCTCACAACCCGATCGCTCACACCTCTACCAAGAGAGGCTCACGATGTTATAGCGGATTCTCATTAGAATCCCTCCACACAAGAATGTACATCATTACTCTACACATGATAATGACTCAAGACATTCTTGAAATGCATACATATTCACAATATATACATGCATTCATCTCATACAATCACATACAATACTTATACATTCACATCAACGCACTATTGTATGATTCACAGTCAAACATACATGCAAAACGGCAAAAGTCGCTAAATAGCACTATTCCCGACTTTTCTGACTTATTTAATTGGCTAAAAATTTCCAAATCATCATATTCACAATATACAGCTCAATAGCTTTCCAACGATACCAAGAATACAAAAATCGGATAATCGGAACAAAAGTTACGGACGGAAACGAAAAACACATTTTTGAAAAGTCTAATTTTTACCATTCCTCTGGCCATACGCGTACGGGCACATGTCATACGCGTACGGGCAGAAGCCCATTTTTCCCAAATTCCACATTGAAAAACCCATACGCGTAATGACCTCCTCCATACGCGTATTAACCTAAAGTTCTACGCGTATCATACGCAAATGGGCAGATGGCTGAGTGAAAAGAGAAACCATACGCGTATTGGCCCATGGCTCGCCCACCATACGCGTATCGCCAAGGTCCATACGCGTATGAACATGCCCCATACGCGTATGACCTGGAAAAACCAGAAAAATTTCTGCAGAATTCTGTTCTGCGTTTTCCACACCCAATTCACCAATTCATCACCTAAAACTCAGAAAAACAACATTTGGAAGCATAACAATACCTATTAAACATGTATAGACCAACAGGAACACAATTAACACAAGTTTGAACACATTTGGATCAATTTCCAATCAATTTCTCAAAAAGGGTTTATACCCAAACCTCATAAAATCAATCAACAACAACAACAACTCATACATAATCACATACATTGATAAGATAATAATGTTTCACACCCTTACCCGGATTCCAAACTTGCTATTGATTGTTCTTGGTGATTTTCCTAGCTTTCCCAACTTTTCTCCTCTTTTCTCTTCTTCCTTTTTCTTTCTCCTCTTTTTCTTTCTATCTTTCTCTATTTCTCTCTATTTCTCTTTTCTATCTATTTTCTTTCTTTTCTATTTCTTTTCTTTCTTTTTCCACTAAATTCAATTAATTCTTTTTTCTCACAAAATTCTATTTCCTCTAAATTATAACTTATCATAAATTGTGAAAAATCTAAAATATCCTCCATTCTAATTTCCCCGAAAACTCTCAAAACGGTAAAATAACATTTAACACACCAAATTCACAATTAAAATAATTTATCATTCAATTTAAATAAAAGACTCAACAAAATGGGAATAATTGGAATCGGGGCGTTACAACTCTCCCCCACTTTAGAAATTTTCGTCCTCGAAAATATTACCTGATTCAAACAACTCTGGATACGACTCTCGCATCCTACTCTCTAGTTCCCAAGTCATATCACCTTCCGCAGCGCCTCCCCACGCTACCTTCACAAGTGCAATGTCCTTGCCTCTTAACTTCTTAACTTCATGGTCCAAAATCCTAATCGGTAAAGTTTCAACCGTAAGGTTATCTCTCACCTCAACCTCGTCCATAGGAATAACATGTGACGGATCCGGAACATACTTCCGAAGTTGCAAAACATGGAATACATCATGCAAATTCGAAAGATTCGGAGGCAACGCCACACGGTAAGCCACAACACCAACTCGTGCAGAAATCTGATACGGACCAATAAAACGAGAAGTCAACTTCTTTGACTTCAAAGCACGACCCACACCCGTAACCGGTGTAACTCTTAAAAACACATGGTCGCCTTCTTGAAACTCAAGATCTTTTCTTCTCTTGTCATGATAGCTCTTTTGTCTACTTTGAGAAGCTTTCATCTTCTCGCGGATAAACTTCACTTTCTCCGTCGTTTGTTGTACCATCTCCGATCCAACTATCGCTCTCTCACCCGTTTCATGCCAACACAAAGGTGTTCGACATCTCCGACCATACAAAGCCTCAAACGGTGCCATACTTATACTCGAGTGGAAACTATTATTGTAAGTGAACTCAATCAATGCCAAATAACTATCCCAAGCACCACCTTGCTCGAGCACACAAGCACGCAATAAATCCTCCAACGATTGAATTGTCCTCTCGGTTTGACCATCCGTTTGTGGATGATAAGCCGAACTCAATCTCAGCTTAGAACCCAAAGCCTTTTGTAAACTCTCCCAAAACCTCGATGTGAATCTAGGATCTCTATCCGATACAATACTCTTAGGAACTCCATGTAATTTCACAACCGCAAGAATATAAATCTCGGCTAACCTCTCCAAAGGATAACTAATATCAATTGGAATGAAGTGAGCAGATTTAGTAAGCCTATCCACAATTACCCAAATAGCATTATGGCCTCTTTGCGTATTCAGCAATCCCGTAACAAAATCCATCGATATACTATCCCATTTCCACTCCAGAATGTCCAACGGTTGCAAAAACCCACTAGGCTTTTGATGTTCCACCTTAGACTTTTGACAAGTTAAGCACGCATACACAAATTGCGCCACATCTCTCTTTAACCCGGACCACCAAAAGATTTTCTTCAAATCCTGATACATTTTATTCGCTCCCGGATGAATACTTAAGTTACTTCGGTGTCCCTCTTCCAATATCATCTTTTTCAACTCTGCATCATCGGGAATACAAATACGACCACGGAATCTCAAAACTCCAAAATTATCAACCTTGAAATCCTCATTCTCATTCATCATCAAATCAACGAATTTCAAATCCAACTTTTGCTTTTCACACACGGTTGCAAGAAAGTCATTCGTAACATGTAGCATACCAAGTCTCACACTTCTCGGCGTCATTTCACAAACCAAACTCAAGTCTCTAAAATTCTCCAAAAGTTCCCATTCTCTCATCATCAATGCGGACATATGTAACGACTTCCGACTCAAAGCATCGGCCACTACATTTGCCTTACCCGGATGGTAATTCAAACCAAAATCATAATCTTTCAAAAGTTCTAGCCACCTCCTTTGTCTCATGTTCAATTCTTTTTGATCAAATAAATACTTCAGGCTTTTGTGATCACTAAAAACTTCAAATCTCGCACCATAAAGATAATGCCTCCATATTTTCAAAACAAACACCACGGCCGCTAATTCCAAGTCATGTGTAGGATAATTCTTTTCATGTACTCTCAATTGTCTAGTAGCATAAGCCACAACTTTTCCATCTTGCATCAAGACACCACCTAAACCTATCAATGAAGAATCACAATACACAACAAATGGTTCATTAGGATTAGGCAAAATCAAGATCGGAGCCGTTGTCAACCTTCTTTTTAGCTCATTGAAACTCTCTTCACAATGAACATCCCAAATGAAAGCCTTTCCTTTACAAGTCAATTGCGTTAACGGAAGTGCCAACTTCGAAAATCCCTCAATAAACCTCCGATAATACCCCGCCAAGCCTAAAAAGCTTCGAATCTCCGTAACCGATCTAGGAGTCTCCCATTGCATCACCGCATCAATCTTGGATGAATCAACACTAACACCACTCCCAGAAATAACATGCCCAAGAAAACTTACTTCCGACAACCAAAATTCACATTTTGACAACTTAGCATACAATTGTTTCTCTTTCAAAATTTGTAACACAATTCTCAAATGCTCTTCATGCTCCTCCTGAGACTTAGAGTAAATCAAAATATCGTCGATGAACACAACCACAAAATGATCCAACTGTTCATGAAAAATACGATTCATGTATTCCATAAACACACCCGGCGCATTAGAAACCCCGAATGGCATCACAGAATATTCGTAATGGCCATACCGTGTCCTAAAGGCCGTCTTTTGAATATCCTCTTCTTTAACACGAATCTGGTGATATCCCGATCTCAAATCAATCTTGCTAAAAACACGCGCACCAACCAATTGGTCCAACAAATCATCGATCCTTGGAAGCGGATACTTGTTCTTAATTGTCACCTTGTTCAGTTGTCGATAATCAATGCATAACCGCATACTTCCGTCCTTCTTTTTAACCAACAATACCGGAGCACCCCAAGGAGAAACACTTGGTCTTACAAATTTCTTGTCCAACAAGTCATTCAATTGCTTCTTCAATTCTACCAACTCCGATGCTGACATACGATACGGCGCCTTCGAAATCGGTCTAGTACCCGGAACTAGATCAATAGAAAACTCAACTTCTCTTTCCTGCGGTACATCCTTAATATCCTCAGGAAACACTTCAGGAAAATCACACACAACAGGACACACATCAATCTCAACTTTACTTTCCACTGACAATGATGCAAACAAACCAAACAATTGGGCTTCGTCCGCTAAAAGTTTCTTCAACTCTTTAGTGGATAAGAAACTCTCAAATTCATCCTGTTCCAGAGAAGGAAACCTCACTAACTTATGATAACAATCTATATGAACCCGGTTAAATTGCAACCAATTCATACCCAAGACCACATCCAATCCTTCCAACGGCAAACACACTAGATCCATCTCAAAGTCTTTACCATAAATGGTCAAAGGACACATCAAACAAACCAAAGAAGTAGTTACTGACCCCATTGCTGGAGTATTAATAACCATCTTTCCATCCATCAGAGACAACACAAGATTTAAACGCTTCGCGCACTCAGACCAAATAAACGAATGAGTCGCTCCCGTATCAATAATGGCAACTAAAGGTGTACTTTTAATAAAGCAAGTACCTTTAATCAGACGGTCGTCACTGGAAGTCTGAGTTCCTGCCATAGAAAATACCTTCCCACCGGATGGAGCTTTCTTCGGATTCGGACACTTTGGGCTAATGTGACTAATTTCCCCACAGTTATAGCACTTCACCACATTCCTTCTACAGTCTGTAGTAGCATGCCCAAGGCCTCCACAGTTAGATGAAGGCATAATTTAACTTGTTGTTAGCTTGATTGTTGGGTGAGAGTTAAGCCCCTCATGTTTTTTTTTATTTCATCTACCGATGAAGGGTGTGCTAGGTGTGATTCATTCTTGAACATTGTATTGTCTTAGAATTTTTGACATGTGTTTTGTATTTAGGAGTTGTTTCGTTTTCATGTTAACGTTGTAGTTTAGTGGTAAGCCTTGCTTTGCATGTACTTTTGATATTTGTACCAAACGTATGTTTTCCGTTGTTAAAAACTTGTTGAGCATGATTTCTAGATTATTGCTTTTGTTTCTTTGAGTTGATTGATTCTTGTTTGAGGACAAACAAGTTTAAGTTAGGGAGAGTCTGATAAGTTCTAAATTGGAGTGATATTGAGTGTGAATAATTGGCACTTATTAGCTTAATTCAACCAATAAATCCCCACTTTTGTGCATATGTTGTATAGTTTACATTATATTGTATATATTGCGTATCCTGTAAATATCATTGAGTTTAATTGTTTTTATCTCATTTTTGTAGGTATACAAGAAATAAAATTTTGTCATTGTCTTATAGAGCATTGAATAAGCTTTCCAACGCTTTCGACCGCACGTAAAACGGAGTTACGGCTCAAAAATTATGGTCGAAACAAGTGCTGGTTTGCTGTCATGTTTGCTAGGCGAACAGAAAGTCCTCAAAAGCGTGGAAACCACTGTTTTAGCAGTAGCTAAGGTGGCATATGTTCGCTGGGCGAACGGGACTTCGCTAGGCAAACACGGAAACCCATTTTTGCTTATTTAAGTGATTTATCTGCTTTTTTTAGGTTATGTTGTTGGGGACTTTTTGTCCCAACTTCATCAAACACATTCTTGAGTAGATTTAGCTTAGAAACAACACATGGAGTGTATATCTTGATGATCCAGAGTTGAATCCACTTCAATCGGAGTTGACAAACCGTGAGATTTGTGTTCTTTTTCCTTCCTCTCTATGTATTTTTCATTTGTTGGGGTTTTGTATGTAAGTTTATCTTGATTGTATGTGTATTTATAGTTTTGTATGTAAGTTTATCGGTGTCATCTTTGATTTAATCTCTATCTTAATGGGTTTGATTCGTTATAGACATATACTTTTCGAACTCGATTTAAGATGAATGTCTATTGGCTGTGGGAAACGGTCTAATATTCACATGTGTGTCGGATCTTAATGCTCCGTGTTGTTTAGTTGCGTGAGAAATCACCTCCGAGAGAATACGGCTGATCTCTCGACTTTTGCGTTACACATAACCTCTTGATGTGAGTGATACGTGAGGGTTTTGACGAGTGATTTAGGTTGCGTGCATTTTATCCATAGATTTTTTAGTGCTTGATGGGTAGATTGAAATACAACTCCTGACGAGTTTTCTCATGTCTTAAAAATGTATTTATTTTTATTGTTTTATGTTTTTTCTTTTGCACTTTTATCGCAAACCATTTAAATCCAAGCTTAGAGACGTAGAGATTGTCGAACGACATTCTTTCCCTAGCACCGATCCCTGTGGAGACGATATAAATCCCGGGGGGAATTCTTCCGAAAATAATAATTTTTGCTTGCCGCTTTACTGCACCAACATAAAGCATAAATCCATTAGAATGTTGTTAGCCATGGTGGCAAAGTTTGACCTAAAGGAACAAGTTGCCATGTTGTCCCAACATCTAGTCCAACATTTCTCCCCTGAGGAACATAATTTTTGTTAACAGAAGAGGAGTAATTTTTATCTTCTTCCTAAGCAATGTACACTCTACGACCTTGGAAATTTTGCTTTTTGTCTTGTAAAACGATTATTACCTTTATGTTTCACTAAATTTGGGTAATTGGTCATGTAGTGTCCGAGTTTACCACATTTGTCACATTTTACTTGCCTTTCTTCTATTTTATTATCTTCCAACTTCTTTCTAAATTTCATTAAATTCTTCAAGGAGAGTCTTCAAGGAGATACTTTTCTTCTCTTATTTGTTCTTGTCTTTGTATGTTTTGTATTGCATTCCCTTTGTAATTTGTTTAAAGATGTACATCTATAACTATATATAAAGGGGATAGAGCATTTTGGGCTGACCTATTTTCATTCCATATTTACCCTTAAATAACCAATTATCATTCCATATTTACCCTTACATATAACTTCCACTAAGGGATAAACATGAAACATAACTTCCTACATTTCATTATTTCCTTTATGTTTTTCACTTTCGGACTAAATCCCTCTCTCATTTGCACAGCGACTCTTTCCTTTTCTCTGTATAGGTGGTTGTGGTTATTCCATCCAATACAAAAAAAACTTCCATGTTTTGTACAACAATACATCATTTGCAATTTTTTTCATACAAGGTAATTATTACAATCTGCACAAACGTTATACTATAAATGAAGTTATTATTTCAAATATTTTAGTGCAATCATAACATTATATTTGTTTCCTTATAAAGATGAGTGCCCTGTGTGCTTTCTAAAATGGTATAGAACATTTGCTATGAAACACTTACAATTGCATTATAACGGTTATAACAAAGACATATAATATTGTTTAAGGGTTAGTGAGACTTGGGTTTATATTAAAATTATGGTGTTGGAAATATATTTATAATATAATTATTTTATGTGCTGATTAGTATTCTGAATTATAGTATTCATTTCTTTTTTTTTGTTAATGTTTTTTTATGATGTTGTATATAAGATGTGTGAGAGGAGAACTATTAACGTGTGTTTTGCATGTTGCTGGATAAAGTGTCGTTGGATGTTCTCCAAACTATTAATCAATTGAGGAAGACACTAAAATGATTACCATAGTCTTTGTTTTTTTACATATCCACTTCTCATATTTGTTGTTGAGAGAGACATTCTAAAATAAATATGAGAGGGAGAGAAATCAGACAAGAAAAATAAATATAATTGATCATAACATTTGTTCACTCATCTTCATTTTTTCTTCTTTTGTGATATTTGTTGTTCTAATACTCATATTTTTTTATATCATCTCTCTTAATCCATAAAAATAAACAGAGAATATGTAATTGTATTATGTCTCTTTTGTCTTTTCCATTTTACACTACTTAATTGCAGTTTTTCAAGAAAAAATTATATGTAATTGTAGAAAATATTATATGTAACTGTAATATATCATCCTAAGGGAACAACGATAAGTCCAATTATGATAAAGTTTTACTTAATTTGAACACATGTCACACATGAACTTCCTCTAAGTGGCTGTCTCTGTAACACCCCAATTCTCTTCGCGAATAAATAATACAAATATAAATCAGAGTAACTAAAAATTTATTTTTCCGACAGGAAACAAGAATGTCACACTTAAAGAAACAAAATACAATCCCTGCTCATAAATTTGATACATAGCATAAAATAGAGTACCCTCAAAGGGGAAACTTTTCCCACAATAAAGGAAATGTCAATTATGGAATAAAGCGGAAAGATCCATAACCGACTTGTTTTACAAAATAAATCATTTTAGAACCTCTACTATATACAAAAGTACTACCAAATACATTCAACAAATGTATACATATATATATAATCGTTCCCCGACTCCCGTGCTACGTATCAGAGCAGACACCAAGACCTAAGCAAAGACGAAGATCTAACTCTTCCACTTGCCTCCACGCCTCTAAAGCTGACAATCTGCACTATGCCATAAAAAGCATATTCCAGCAGAAGGGTGAGAAATATTATCATAATAACAATGCATATAATTATATATCTCAACATAAAAATACACATATACCACATATTCTCACCATTCCACCATACCACATAAACATACATATTATGTTTACTATGTCACAATCATCACATCTCACTCAATATACATCGCAAGGCATATATATATATAACTAAGCATATTCCTCATAATGCTTATCATTCAACATAAACACACATATTCATGGTTATCCATCCATGCACACCTTCACAATTCTACTCATTCCACATCAACATATACATCATGCATAATTCACCAATCCAATCAAGACCCGACAATACCACGCATCACATAACTGGGAATGACAGCATAGTCATTATACCCCAATACATACCTCACTAGGAACGACAACATAGTCATTCTACCCTAGTGCACCTCTCATTAGGAATGACAACATCGTCATTCTACCCCAATGAATATCCCACTAGGAATGACAACATAGTCATTCTACCCTAGTGGACACCACACTAGGAACGACATCAACGTCATTCTACCCCAGTGCACACCTCATTAGGAATGACAACATAGTCATTCTACCCCAATGAGTATCCCACTAGGAACGACAACATAGTCATTCTACCCCAGTGGACACGACAACTCAATTGTACATCACTAGGAATGACATATAGTCATTCTACCCTAATGAGTACTCCACCAGGAACGACATATAATCGTTCTACCCCAATGGACCCAACGACACACTCGCACTTCACTAGGAATGGCATAAAGTCATTCTACCCTAATGAGTACAACAACAACACTAGGAACAACATACAGTCATTCTACCCTAATGTGTTCGACCAAAACATTAATACCTCACTAGGAATGACATATAAGTCATTCTACCCCAATGAGTATTCTAACACAATTGGAATCCATTCCACACACCAAATATTACTATTATAGCAATCCCATGATAATCAATACCTTACCATTCATCTTGCTGTGGATCTACGCCACAGAGGCCGCCATATCATACATTACTCATACACTCGAAACCACATACATTGATACTTACTTAAACAATGTATTTATCACTAACTACAACCCACAACAAATAGCATTTCATCATTTACACCCATATCAATTCACATCAAGAATTACTCACCATCAACCACAACAATCCATCATCACAACATCTCATCATATATTCACAATCAACATGCATTATCATTTAACTCAAACAATGCATATATTCACCAAAGAGCCACAAATCACAAAGAATTCCCCAATCAAGGGTTCACTCCACAAGCATATCCACAACACATTCATAACCACACATTCATATCATCAAAAACAACTATTCACGATTAATCGGTAAAGTCGGCCAAAAGTCGGCTAAAAATAATATTTCTCTTCACCAAATCATAGAACATATTTTTAGCTTCACATCCATATAAAGAACACCTCAATCGGATAAACAACGCAAAAGATATGGATATTTCAAAATAACGCAAAAACATAAACCGGAGGCCGGACACAACGAAACGTTTCGAAAATACTGCTCCAATTGGACCAGGTCCAGACCTCAAAACCATTTTTCCTAGAAAGAACATCTCGTTAACTTCCCAACGCTTCGAACGGGGGTCAAAACCGACTTACGGATCAAGAGATATGAATTTTCGAAGTTTTGCCAAAAACCAGAATTTTCTGCTACAGCCCTACGGGTTTATGGTATTTTGCCCGAAAATCCGACCGATTCAATTATTTTCTTCGAAACAAACACATACGCGCAACCACCAAATACATAAGAACAATTTAGAACACATAAACGAAATTTCTACGACGTTCGATTTTCACCAAAATCTCACATTCTCAAAACCCAAAAATGTCAAAACTCACAATATCAACCGATTTCAACCAAACGAGTTTCTATAATCTCGGCCTAACCTCATACGACTAATCTACGCAATTTATTTCGAATTCTAACCGTGAAAACATCGGTTTCTATCGATTATGTCCAAATCGACCTAAACGGTATTATAACGAAAACAACCAAAACGATTCCAACGAAACCATACATAAACACATACAATGTTAAGATAACAATATTTATCACCCTTACCCGATTAATCGAAGATTCCAAGCTTTGTTGATCGATTTTCCACTTCTTTCTCTCAATCTCATAAAATATCTCTCTTATCTCTATCTTTCTATATATAAATATTCCAAGAAAAGAAAAATATCTTATTTTTCTAAAAATATCTACTTTTTCTAAAATATCTAACCTCTCCAAATGACCATTTTGCCCTTACGCTCAAATATCTCCCAAACACTCTCAAAATGCGATAAAACTTAAACAGCGATGAAATATATTTCGGGAAATAAAAGTTGAAAATAAATTATAATTTATTGCAAATATTTTACCTATCAGAGAAATTAACCAATTAACTCAATTAGCAGGTAAAATACAATAAATTCACACATTTCACAAAATTCACATAAATGAAATAAATAAATACAATTAAACAAATCGGGGCGTTACAATTCTCCCCCACTTAGACATTTTCGTCCTCGAAAATAGGCTAAGTACAAGCAACCTCGGATACGACTCTCGCGTCCGACCAACCACTATCATGCCAACCAAAGGCACACCACGAATAACACAAACAACAAACCAGTACACTAACCACAACAACAACGACACGACAACGGCGACAACAACCACGATAAGATGCAATGCCCATACAATGCACTTGACGACCAACTCACCACTCAAAGAAAACCACGATACAAACACCCAGGTTCACTCTTGAACCGGAACACAACAAGATCGTTACCAACACCATAGGTGACACTCTTCTAATCTCCAAACATAGGAATTAGCTACTCGCACTCGAACCATCACAATGGAAACAAGGCAACAACCAGACAAGAACATAAGCTCCATGACACAACTTCGCCTCAACAACATCCACAAAACCAGAATACCTACATCCTTGTCTCACAATAACCAATACAACAATTCCACACTTCCGCTGTGCACTCCGATTACTCGCGACTAACAAAACCACCAATTCATATTCAACATTTGACTCTTCCTACTATTCACCAGAAAGTCATAGTTCACTGGTTATATACACAACCTCACACTATTCTGCAATAGCTTACACACCGGACACAAGCCTCTGAATTGCTCAAACAATTCTAATTCTCTGACCATCCAAACATACATATGCAAAGGCCTTCAACTTAACTCATCCGGCACGACATTAATTCTTCTCAAAGAATAATCCAATTCAAATTTATAACTCGTTTTGGAATCCCAACCATCAATGTTGTCTCATACTTATTCCTCTCGACCAAGAAAACTCGTCTTTATCAACCAAAATCCACTCTTGACAACTTAACTTAAAGCTTCATCTCTTTTCAACACTTGCGACTCAATCTTCAACGCCCTACATGTTCTTCTTCTGAGTTTATAACAGATTCGAATATCCTCAATCAAAACCACTACAACTTATCCAATTAAATATGGAAGATACAATTCATATACTCCACAGACATTACGGACGCATTACTATCACCGAACAACATCACTGCGTGTTGTAATGTCCAAACAAACCAAACCTCATCCAAACTTGACAATACTCACATACAAGCTTAACCGAGCAAATAACAACCTATTCCGATGATAACAACCATAACCAGTCACATTAAATCGATCAAAGCCTCAACTCACACAATTCACTATCCTTATCAAACAGGCCAAACAATTGTAATTTCACTCCAACTCAACCAAACCATTCCAATCATCTATTCCCGAAAGTGAACACTTATTCTCAATCGTTACCTTATCCGACTGTTAGCAATCCATACACAATTTCTCCTCTTAACAATCCAAATTCCATAAATCCCCACGTGTAGCAACAACCAATCCAAAAGAACTCTCAAATAGTACATCCACACTTAAGGTTTTCTCAAAATTTTCATTAATGCTCTAAAATTCCAAAAACTCCAAACCTCTCCGGAACTCTAAGTTTTGCTTTCCATAGTCTCAATTCCTTCATACACATCATGCTTGTTATTCCATTCAATCATCAGTTCCTTGTATTACTATCAATACTGGAGCTCTCTAAGACAACACACTTGGTCTCACAAATCCCTTTTTCCAGTAAATCTTCCAACCGCACTTTCAATCTGAGTTTCACTTCCTAAAAGTTCTTCTACTTACTTAGCAGATCCAAACCTCAAATCCTTACCTTCGTCCAATTTGAGTTTACACTCTTCTCTCTGAGAACCACCATTAACGATGCCCAATCATTCACTCTCAAAACTTCATACTGAACCAACATACCAAAGCCTCTAATCCGTCTCATCTTCCAGTATAAGAATCTTCATCGACTCATCAAAACAATCCGTAATCATTTCCTTAAATTCCAAACAATTCATTGCACACACTATCAAAGCCGGAAAGACACGCCTATTCCATCCAACATAATTTCCGTCTGCTATCAACAAGAGATTAAGGGTGATCAGTTCCTCAATTTGTCAATAGACAGCTGACAATCATGATGGGGCATAAACCGTCTTTACCAAACTATAATAGCATTTCTTACATCTTATGCACAAAACTACCTAAGGCACAAATCCTTAGTTGACATAAACCTTACCTCCGCATTCCCTCCGGAATCGGAAACAACACTGTCCAAACAACACTTACACTCTTGCAACCAACGGCACACTGAGCCAACACTCCACAACCGAAGCAACTTGGAGAAGTTCCAACTTCTCCCCCACTTATATCAAACTCAATCCTGAAAACAAAGGATTAGAAAAACCAGAAAGCACTGACAGTGTTCCACACACATATCACGTACTAAGAGACAAACAACAATGACAGTATTCAACTGTCACACCAACTGACTCAACAACTTGGCCGGACTGACCGACCTACTCTGATACCACTAATGTAACACCCCAATTCCCTTCGCGAATAAATAATACAAATATAAATCAGAGTAACTAAAAATTTATTTTTCCGACAGGAAACAGGAATGTCACACTTAAAGAAACAAAATACAATCCCTGCTCATAAATTTGATACATAGCATAAAATAGAGTACCCTCAAAGGGGAAACTTTTTCCACAATAAAGGAAATGTCAATTATGGAATAAAGCCGAAAGATCCATAACCGACTTGTTTTACAAAATAAATCATTTTAGAACCTCTACTATATACAAAAGTACTACCAAATACATTCAACAAATGTATACATATATATATAATCGTTCCCCGACTCCCGTGCTACGTATCAGAGCAGACACCAAGACCTAAGCAAAGACGAAGATCTAACTCTTCCACTTGCCTCCACGCCTCTAAAGCTGACAATCTGCACTATGCCATAAAAAGCATATTCCAGCAGAAGGGTGAGAAATATTATCATAATAACAATGCATATAATTATATATCTCAACATAAAAATACACATATACCACATATTCTCACCATTCCATCATACCACATAAACATACATATTATGTTTACTATGTCACAATCATCACATCTCACTCAATATACATCGCAAGGCATATATATATAAAACCAAGCATATTCCTCATAATGCTTATCATTCAACATAAACACACATATTCATGGTTATCCATCCATGCACACCTTCACAATTCTACTCATTCCACATCAACATATACATCATGCATAATTCACCAATCCAATCAAGACCCGACAATACCACGCATCACATAACTGGGAATGACAGCATAGTCATTCTACCCCAATACATACCTCACTAGGAACGACAACATAGTCATTCTACCCTAGTGCACCTCTCATTAGGAATGACAACATCGTCATTCTACCCCAATGAATATCCCACTAGGAATGACAACATAGTCATTCTACCCTAGTGGACACCACACTAGGAACGACATCAACGTCATTCTACCCTAGTGCACACCTCATTAGGAATGACAACATAGTCATTCTACCCCAATGAGTATCCCACTAGGAACGACAACATAGTCATTCTACCCCAGTGGACACGACAACTCAATTGTACATCACTAGGAATGACATATAGTCATTCTACCCTAATGAGTACTCCACCAGGAATGACATATAATCGTTCTACCCCAATGGACCCAACGACACACTCGCACTTCACTAGGAATGACATAAAGTCATTCTACCCTAATGAGTACAACAACAACACTAGCAACAACATACAGTCATTCTACCCTAATGTGTTCGACCAAAACATTAATACCTCACTAGGAATGACATATAAGCCATTCTACCCCAATGAGTATTCTAACACAATTGGAATCCATTCCACACACCAAATATTACTATTATAGCAATCCCATGATAATCAATACCTTACCATTCATCTTGCTGTGGATCTACGCCACAGAGGCCGCCATATCATACATTACTCATACACTCGAAACCACATACATTGATACTTACTTAAACAATGTATTTATCACTAACTACAACCCACAACAAATAGCATTTCATCATTTACACCCATATCAATTCACATCAAGAATTACTCACCATCAACCACAACAATCCATCATCACAACATCTCATCATATATTCACAATCAACATGCATTATCATTTAACTCAAACAATGCATATATTCACCAAAGAGCCACAAATCACAAAGAATTCCCCAATCAAGGGTTCACTCCACAAGCATATCCACAACACATTCATAACCACACATTCATTTCATCAAAAACAACTATTCACGATTAATCGGTAAAGTCGGCCAAAAGTCGGCTAAAAATAATATTTCTCTTCACCAAATCATAGAACATATTTTTAGCTTCACATCCATATAAAGAATGTAACGACCCGTTTTTAGTGTTTCGTATATATGTGCTAATTTATGTTTTGTTAGTGAGTCTTTTGTTCCGTTTGAGTTATTTAAGTGTTATTGGCTTCAATTATGATGTTGGTATGTGAATATGTGATTTTTGGTATATGTTGACTTTTTATCGTTTGTGAGATTTCGCGGGTAAAATTGGATTAGCGGATATAATTGATATTTTATAACTTATGGTATTATTTAATGATTAGTAAGAATAGATATTAATTAGTTAGATATTTTGTTAGAAAGTGTTTATATTATATATTAAGTTAAGAAAAGATAAAATAAGTAGAAAAAGAAAGAAAGTAGTTAGTAAGAAGAAAGAAGAGAAAAACAAAGAGAAAAGAGAAAGCTTAGGAGGAAAGAGAGAAAGTGAAGAACAAGACCAATTTCTTCAAGAACAAGCTTCATCAAACGATTTCTTAACGGGTAAGGGGGAGAAACTCGGTTAGTATATGCTTGTGTTTCATTATATGTGTTTGTTCTTGGTTGATTTCAATGTGAAGAGAATATAGGTGGTAATATGTGTTTATGACATAATCGTTCGAATAAATAGTTTTAGCGGATGAAATGGATTGAAACTCTGGATATGTGATTGTTGTGTATTAGTTGTTGTATTGTGATAATCATTTTGATACTTGTTGATGATTTTGTGAGATTTTGAAAAAATTGAGTTTAGGTTGATTTTATGTATAATCGGCAGAATCGGGAGATTTCACGGATGAATTTCGAAACGGATTGCGTAGTTTAGTCGAGTGAAGTGAGGCCGATGTTATAGAAACTCGTTTCGTTAAAATCGGTTGATATTTGAAAATTTGGCGTTTTTAGGTTCCGGAATAGTGTTTTTCAAAAGTCGCGGAATCGCGTAATTTTTTATTCTAATACGTCCGTATACATTTATGGAGGATTATCGTGTATTTTGTTTGAAGAAAATAATTGAATCGGTCGGGTTTCGGGCGAAAACGCCCCAAAAATCACTGCTGAACCAGAACTGGTGTATTTTCACGCAGTCGTACGGACACGACTGCTAGTGTGAAAATTCTGGTTTCGTGCGATTTTCGGAAATTCATATCTCTTGATCCGTAAGTCGGTTTTAACCCCCGTTCGAAGCGTTGGAAAGCTAACGAGATGTTCTTTCTAGGAAAAATAGTTTTGGGGTCTGAACTTGGTCCAATCGGTACAGTTTTTACGAACCGTTTCGTAGTGTCGGGCGTCCGGTTTATGTTTTGCGTTATTTTGAAATATTCGTAACTTATTCGTCGTTTATCGGATTTAAGAGTTCTTTATATCGAATCGAAGGTCTTTAGGAGTACTTTTTAGTGATGATGAAAAATATTATTTTTGGCCGACTTTTTCGAGAAAACGAATTATGGACTTTTGTGTTATTTTTCAATATTGTGGGTTATGCTTTGGTAAGTGATTGTATGACTTGTGTGATGATTCTTTGATGATAATTGGTTGTTGTGGAATACTTTGTTGATGGTTTGTGGCCGTTTGGCATTGTTATATATCACTTTGTTTGTGATTGATATGCATGATTATTATATATGCATGAACATTTATTTAGCATGAGTCGTGCATGTGTCAAGCATAATAACATGCGCTCTTGCTATTAGGATTCTATATGAATCCGTTGTACGTTCGTGTGCCTTACACACTATGGGACGATAGCGACGTTACAACTGTTCGTGTGCTTGTTTATAAGTGGAAGCGATCGGATTGTGTGTCTGATCCATATAGGTGGAAGCAATCCATAAACGTCGTGTGCTTATTTATAAGTAGAAGCGACGGGGAACATCGTTAGCCCGACGGGGAGTTACTCTATGTAACAAGCGATGAATTCCAAGAGTTCCTAGGGGACTAATGTATCACCAATTGAGTCGGTACCGCATTTGCATCTATATAGAGTCGTTAGTCGGTCTCTATGGTATGCATTGATCATCTTTTGTATATTTGCATTGATGAATGAATATGGAAAAGTATGCTTTGTGGAATTATGGAATTAATGGAATATGCATGATTATATGCTTAATTACATTTTTATGTATATGATGAACTGATATGTGCGTGAGATAAATGCATTTGAATATGTTTAGGATATGTGATTGAATTGCATACGAATGGTGTTTGGTCATAGGAAGTGAATTGTTTTGTGTTGAATTCGGATGATGACATTGTTGTGCTTTGTGTAGATGTGTGGTACTGTTGTTTATGTTTATGTGCTTGGTGTATGAATAATTGCTTGAATATGTCTGTAGTTATTTTCAAGTTTGATATTTGGTGTGGTGAGAAATATTATACATGTTTTGCTAATTGTCTTATAATGTTATGCAATTATATATTAATCCTGTTTCTCACCCTTCTGCTGTGGTTAATGCTGTAATGGCATTGCAGATTAGACGCTGGGAGTCTTTTTGCGAAGATTAGGTCTTCGTTCCTTTTTGTCGGTCCGTGGCTCTGATATGTAACACGAGTAGTCGGGATCGTTGTTTATATTTCTTTTGGCATGTGTATAGTTGGTTGTATGTATTTGTACATGAAAACTTATCTTGTGGATATGACATCAGATATGGATGTTCCGTTTTAATTTTGTATCCGAATACTGATATTTTGGGAACGAAGTTCCATTGTTTATAAAACTATCCAGTTGTTGCATATCATTTGAGCAGGTTGTTTTTAGTTCACATTTGATGTGACATCCCTGTTTATATCTGTGTGATTTAATCTTTGCTCTGATGTTTTTTTTTTATGAGATTATTTCATTCCGTTTTTGTACGGGGTATAAAAAGGGGGTGTTACATTAAGTGGTATCAAAGCCAGTGTTGAGTCTGTCGTGTCTGTTTGGTCTGTCTGACCGTGTCTTTGTGTCGTTGTGACTGTTGTGTTATGTGGAGTTGCTGTTTAACCATAATTGCTATCATTGGGAATGTTTAGATTATGGCTGGAAGAGGTGCTGCTGCTATGACTGCGGCCATGCAAGCTATGGCGCAAGCGATGCAGAATTTACCGAATGCTGCGGCGGACGAGGAGTCGCGTAGTATGGATAAGTTTCAGAAGAATAATCCACCGAGCTTCGAAGGTACTCATGATCCTGAGGGAGCACAGATTTGGCTGAAGAAGATTGAGAAGATCTTCCGTTTCATTAGGTGTTCCGAGGATCAGAAGGTGCAATTTGGTACTCATGTGTTGGAAAAGGAAGCTGAAGATTGGTGGGCGAATGCTTCTCAGAGGTTTGAAGAGGATGGTATAGTGGTTACTTGGGCGGTTTTCAAAGAGGCTTTTCTGGAGAAGTATTTTCCGGAAGACGAAAGAGGTAAGAAGGAAATTGAGTTTCTGGAGTTGAAGCAGGATAATTCCTCTGTTGCGGATTATGCTACCAAGTTCGAAGAGTTGGTGAAGTTCTGTCCTAACTATAATACTGCTGGTGCAGAAAGATCAAAGTGTTTGAAGTTTGTCAATGGCTTGAGGCCAGAAATCAAGCAGGGTATCGGTTATCAGGAGATAAGACAGTTTACTGTGCTGGTGAACAAAAGTAGGATTTTGGATGAAGATACTAAAGCACGGGTTAAGTATTACAAGAATATAAGTGATAAGAAAGACAAGGGGCAGTTCAGGGGTAGGCCTTATGCGACTCCTACTGATAAAGGAAAACAGGAGGCAACTTTTGATAGGAAGCAGAGTGGTGAAGGAATGAATTCTTCTGTGAAATGTTTTAATTGTGGTGGTATGGGACATCGTAGGTCAGAATGCAAGAGGAATATGAATCAGACTGATCAGTGCTCTAATTGTGGTATGAGAGGTCATGTAGCTGCTACTTGTAGGAGGAATGCGACTAAGTGTTACAATTGTGGGGAAGCTGGTCATATTAGTACGACGTGCACGAAACCGAGGCAAGCTCAACTGAGAGGAAAAGTATTTGCATTGGCGGGATCTCAGTCTACTAATGCAGATGGTTTGATGGAAGGTATATGTTTTGTTGTTTATACGTCTTTAGTGGTTATTATGGATGCGGGAACAACTTATCTTTTATTTCACTATTGTGGGTGCTAAGTGTTTGGATTTGGTTACGATTTGTTGGACAAGAGATTGGTAAGGTCACGTGGGTGAGTCTGTGTAGCATGTCTATGATGTTTGTTCCTTAACTCTCCGGGTTTTTCTAATCCTGTGTCTTCAGGGTTATGAATGAGATAAGTGGGGGAGAAGCTGGTACTTCTCCAAGTGACTTCAGGGGTGGAACGTTAGCTAGATGTGTCGTTGGTTGCTCAATCATAAGTGTTGTTTGGACAGTTTTGGTACAGATTCGTATAACTGAGGATGGAACTGGATGTTCTGGTTACTCTTTGAGTTGTGTGTTGGTCGTCAAGTGCATTGTATGGGCATTGCATCTTGTCGTGGTCGTTGTTGTCGTCTTTGTCTTGTTGTTGTTGCTGTTTGTGTGCTGAGTCGTTGTTGTGTTGCTCGAGGTGTGTCTTTTGTTGGTTAGTTGGTCGGTTATGTGAGTCGTCTTTGGGGGTTGTCAGTACTTGGCATATTTTCGAGGACGAAAATTTCCAAGTGGGGGAGAGTTGTAACGACCCGTTTTTAGTGTTTCGTATATATGTGCTAATTTATGTTTTGTTAGTGAGTCTTTTGTTCCGTTTGAGTTATTTAAGTGTTATTGGCTTCAATTATGATGTTGGTATGTGAATATGTGATTTTTGGTATATGTTGACTTTTTATCGTTTGTGAGATTTCGCGGGTAAAATTGGATTAGCGGGTATAATTGATATTTTATAACTTATGGTATTATTTAATGATTAGTAAGAATAGATATTAATTAGTTAGATATTTTGTTAGAAAGTGTTTATATTATATATTAAGTTAAGAAAAGATAAAATAAGTAGAAAAAGAAAGAAAGTAGTTAGTAAGAAGAAAGAAGAGAAAAACAAAGAGAAAAGAGAAAGCTTAGGAGGAAAGAGAGAAAGTGAAGAACAAGACCAATTTCTTCAAGAACAAGCTTCATCAAACGATTTCTTAACGGGTAAGGGGGAGAAACTCGGTTAGTATATGCTTGTGTTTCATTATATGTGTTTGTTCTTGGTTGATTTCAATGTGTAGAGAATATAGGTGGTAATATGTGTTTATGACATAATCGTTCGAATAAATAGTTTTAGCGGATGAAATGGATTGAAACTCTGGATATGTGATTGTTGTGTATTAGTTGTTGTATTGTGATAATCATTTTGATACTTGTTGATGATTTTGTGAGATTTTGGAAAAATTGAGTTTAGGTTGATTTTATGCATAATCGGCAGAATCGGGAGATTTCACGGATGAATTTCGAAACGGATTGCGTAGTTTAGTCGAGTGAAGTGAGGCCGACGTTATAGAAACTCGTTTCGTTAAAATCGGTTGATATTTGAAAATTTGGCGTTTTTAGGTTCCGGAATAGTGTTTTTCAAAAGTCGCGGAATCGCGTAATTTTTTATTCTAATACGTCCGTATACATTTATGGAGGATTATCGTGTATTTTGTTTGAAGAAAATAATTGAATCGGTCGGGTTTCGGGCGAAAACGCCCCAAAAATCACTGCTGAACCAGAACTGGTGTATTTTCACGCAGTCGTACGGACACGACTGCTAGTGTGAAAATTCTGGTTTCGTGCGATTTTCGGAAATTCATATCTCTTGATCCGTAAGTCGGTTTTAACCCCCGTTCGAAGCGTTGGAAAGCTAACGAGATGTTCTTTCTAGGAAAAATAGTTTTGGGGTCTGAACTTGGTCCAATCGGTACAGTTTTTACGAACCGTTTCGTAGTGTCGGGCGTCCGGTTTATGTTTTGCGTTATTTTGAAATATTCGTAACTTATTCGTCGTTTATCGGATTTAAGAGTTCTTTATATCGAATCGAAGGTCTTTAGGAGTACTTTTTAGTGATGATGAAAAATATTATTTTTGGCCGACTTTTTCGAGAAAACGAATTATGGACTTTTGTGTTATTTTTCAATATTGTGGGTTATGCTTTGGTAAGTGATTGTATGACTTGTGTGATGATTCTTTGATGATAATTGGTTGTTGTGGAATACTTTGTTGATGGTTTGTGTCCGTTTGGCATTGTTATATATCACTTTGTTTGTGATTGATATGCATGATTATTATATATGCATGAACATTTATTTAGCATGAGTCGTGCATGTGTCAAGCATAATAACATGCGCTCTTGCTATTAGGATTCTATATGAATCCGTTGTACGTTCGTGTGCCTTACACACTATGGGACGATAGCGACGTTACAACTGTTCGTGTGCTTGTTTATAAGTGGAAGCGATCGGATTGTGTGCCTGATCCATATAGGTGGAAGCAATCCATAAACGTCGTGTGCTTATTTATAAGTAGAAGCGACGGGGAACATCGTTAGCCCGACGGGGAGTTACTCTATGTAACAAGCGATGAATTCCAAGAGTTCCTAGGGGACTAATGTATCACCAATTGAGTCGGTACCGCATTTGCATCTATATAGAGTCGTTAGTCGGTCTCTATGGTATGCATTGATCATCTTTTGTATATTTGCATTGATGAATGAATATGGAAAAGTATGCTTTGTGGAATTATGGAATTAATGGAATATGCATGATTATATGCTTAATTACATTTTTATGTATATGATGAACTGATATGTGCGTGAGATAAATGCATTTGAATATGTTTAGGATATGTGATTGAATTGCATACGAATGGTGTTTGGTCATAGGAAGTGAATTGTTATGTGTTGAATTCGGATGATGACATTGTTGTGCTTTGTGTAGATGTGTGGTACTGTTGTTTATGTTTATGTGCTTGGTGTATGAATAATTGCTTGAATATGTCTGTAGTTATTTTCAAGTTTGATATTTGGTGTGGTGAGAAATATTATACATGTTTTGCTAATTGTCTTATAATGTTATGCAATTATATATTAATCCTGTTTCTCACCCTTCTGCTGTGGTTAATGCTGTAATGGCATTGCAGATTAGACGCTGGGAGTCTTTTTGCGAAGATTAGGTCTTCGTTCCTTTTTGTCGGTTCGTGGCTCTGATATGTAACACGAGTAGTCGGGATCGTTGTTTATATTTCTTTTGGCATGTGTATAGCTGGTTGTATGTATTTGTACATGAAAACTTATCTTGTGGATATGACATCAGATATGGATGTTCCGTTTTAATTCTGTATCCGAATACTGATATTTTGGGAACGAAGTTCCATTGTTTATAAAACTATCCAGTTGTTGCATATCATTTGAGCAGGTTGTTTTTAGTTCACATTTGATGTGACATCCCTGTTTATATCTGTGTGATTTAATCTTTGCTCTGATGTTTTTTTTTATGAGATTATTTCATTCCGTTTTTGTACGGGGTATAAAAAGGGGGTGTTACATTAAGTGGTATCAAAGCCAGTGTTGAGTCTGTCGTGTCTGTTTGGTCTGTCTGACCGTGTCTTTGTGTCGTTGTGACTGTTGTGTTATGTGGAGTTGCTGTTTAACCATAATTGCTATCATTGGGAATGTTTAGATTATGGCTGGAAGAGGTGCTGCTGCTATGACTGCGGCCATGCAAGCTATGGCGCAAGCGATGCAGAATTTACCGAATGCTGCGGCGGACGAGGAGTCGCGTAGTATGGATAAGTTTCAGAAGAATAATCCACCGAGCTTCGAAGGTACTCATGATCCTGAGGGAGCACAGATTTGGCTGAAGAAGATTGAGAAGATCTTCCGTTTCATTAGGTGTTCCGAGGATCAGAAGGTGCAATTTGGTACTCATGTGTTGGAAAAGGAAGCTGAAGATTGGTGGGCGAATGCTTCTCAGAGGTTTGAAGAGGATGGTATAGTGGTTACTTGGGCGGTTTTCAAAGAGGCTTTTCTGGAGAAGTATTTTCCGGAAGACGAAATAGGTAAGAAGGAAATTGAGTTTCTGGAGTTGAAGCAGGATAATTCCTCTGTTGCGGATTATGCTACCAAGTTCGAAGAGTTGGTGAAGTTCTGTCCTAACTATAATACTGCTGGTGCAGAAAGATCAAAGTGTTTGAAGTTTGTCAATGGCTTGAGGCCAGAAATCAAGCAGGGTATCGGTTATCAGGAGATAAGACAGTTTACTGTGCTGGTGAACAAAAGTAGGATTTTGGATGAAGATACTAAAGCACGGGTTAAGTATTACAAGAATATAAGTGATAAGAAAGACAAGGGGCAGTTCAGGGGTAGGCCTTATGCGACTCCTACTGATAAAGGAAAACAGGAGGCAACTTTTGATAGGAAGCAGAGTGGTGAAGGAATGAATTCTTCTGTGAAATGTTTTAATTGTGGTGGTATGGGACATCGTAGGTCAGAATGCAAGAGGAATATGAATCAGACTGATCAGTGCTCTAATTGTGGTATGAGAGGTCATGTAGCTGCTACTTGTAGGAGGAATGCGACTAAGTGTTACAATTGTGGGGAAGCTGGTCATATTAGTACGACGTGCACGAAACCGAGGCAAGCTCAACTGAGAGGAAAAGTATTTGCATTGGCGGGATCTCAGTCTACTAATGCAGATGGTTTGATGGAAGGTATATGTTTTGTTGTTTATACGTCTTTAGTGGTTATTATGGATGCGGGAACAACTTATCTTTTATTTCACTTTTGTGGGTGCTAAGTGTTTGGATTTGGTTACGATTTGTTGGACAAGAGATTGGTAAGGTCACGTGGGTGAGTCTGTGTAGCATGTCTATGATGTTTGTTCCTTAACTCTCCGGGTTTTTCTAATCCTGTGTCTTCAGGGTTATGAATGAGATAAGTGGGGGAGAAGCTGGTACTTCTCCAAGTGACTTCAGGGGTGGAACGTTAGCTAGATGTGTCGTTGGTTGCTCAATCATAAGTGTTGTTTGGACAGTTTTGGTACAGATTCGTATAACTGAGGATGGAACTGGATGTTCTGGTTACTCTTTGAGTTGTGTGTTGGTCGTCAAGTGCATTGTATGGGCATTGCATCTTGTCGTGGTCGTTGTTGTCGTCTTTGTCTTGTTGTTGTTGCTGTTTGTGTGCTGAGTCGTTGTTGTGTTGCTCGAGGTGTGTCTTTTGTTGGTTAGTTGGTCGGTTATGTGAGTCGTCTTTGGGGGTTGTCAGTACTTGGCATATTTTCGAGGACGAAAATTTCCAAGTGGGGGAGAGTTGTAACGACCCGTTTTTAGTGTTTCGTATATATGTGCTAATTTATGTTTTGTTAGTGAGTCTTTTGTTCCGTTTGAGTTATTTAAGTGTTATTGGCTTCAATTATGATGTTGGTATGTGAATATGTGATTTTTGGTATATGTTGACTTTTTATCGTTTGTGAGATTTCGCGGGTAAAATTGGATTAGCGGGTATAATTGATATTTTATAACTTATGGTATTATTTAATGATTAGTAAGAATAGATATTAATTAGTTAGATATTTTGTTAGAAAGTGTTTATATTATATATTAAGTTAAGAAAAGATAAAATAAGTAGAAAAAGAAAGAAAGTAGTTAGTAAGAAGAAAGAAGAGAAAAACAAAGAGAAAAGAGAAAGCTTAGGAGGAAAGAGAGAAAGTGAAGAACAAGACCAATTTCTTCAAGAACAAGCTTCATCAAACGATTTCTTAACGGGTAAGGGGGAGAAACTCGGTTAGTATATGCTTGTGTTTCATTATATGTGTTTGTTCTTGGTTGATTTCAATGTGTAGAGAATATAGGTGGTAATATGTGTTTATGACATAATCGTTCGAATAAATAGTTTTAGCGGATGAAATGGATTGAAACTCTGGATATGTGATTGTTGTGTATTAGTTGTTGTATTGTGATAATCATTTTGATACTTGTTGATGATTTTGTGAGATTTTGGAAAAATTGAGTTTAGGTTGATTTTATGCATAATCGGCAGAATCGGGAGATTTCACGGATGAATTTCGAAACGGATTGCGTAGTTTAGTCGAGTGAAGTGAGGCCGACGTTATAGAAACTCGTTTCGTTAAAATCGGTTGATATTTGAAAATTTGGCGTTTTTAGGTTCCGGAATAGTGTTTTTCAAAAGTCGCGGAATCGCGTAATTTTTTATTCTAATACGTCCGTATACATTTATGGAGGATTATCGTGTATTTTGTTTGAAGAAAATAATTGAATCGGTCGGGTTTCGGGCGAAAATGCCCCAAAAATCACTGCTGAACCAGAACTGGTGTATTTTCACGCAGTCGTACGGACACGACTGCTAGTGTGAAAATTCTGGTTTCGTGCGATTTTCGGAAATTCATATCTCTTGATCCGTAAGTCGGTTTTAACCCCCGTTCGAAGCGTTGGAAAGCTAACGAGATGTTCTTTCTAGGAAAAATAGTTTTGGGGTCTGAACTTGGTCCAATCGGTACAGTTTTTACGAACCGTTTCGTAGTGTCGGGCGTCCGGTTTATGTTTTGCGTTATTTTGAAATATTCGTAACTTATTCGTCGTTTATCGGATTTAAGAGTTCTTTATATCGAATCGAAGGTCTTTAGGAGTACTTTTTAGTGATGATGAAAAATATTATTTTTGGCCGACTTTTCCGAAAAAACGAATTATGGACTTTTGTGTTATTTTTCAATATTGTGGGTTATGCTTTGGTAAGTGATTGTATGACTTGTGTGATTATTCTTTGATGATAATTGGTTGTTGTGGAATACTTTGTTGATGGTTTGTGGCCGTTTGGCATTGTTATATATCACTTTGTTTGTGATTGATATGCATGATTATTATATATGCATGAACATTTATTTAGCATGAGTCGTGCATGTGTCAAGCATAATAACATGCGCTCTTGCTATTAGGATTCTATATGAATCCGTTGTACGTTCGTGTGCCTTACACACTATGGGACGATAGCGACGTTACAACTGTTCGTGTGCTTGTTTATAAGTGGAAGCGATCGGATTGTGTGCCTGATCCATATAGGTGGAAGCAATCCATAAACGTCGTGTGCTTATTTATAAGTAGAAGCGACGGGGAACATCGTTAGCCCGACGGGGAGTTACTCTATGTAACAAGCGATGAATTCCAAGAGTTCCTAGGGGACTAATGTATCACCAATTGAGTCGGTACCCGCATTTGCATCTATATAGAGTCGTTAGTCGGTCTCTATGGTATGCATTGATCATCTTTTGTATATTTGCATTGATGAATGAATATGGAAAAGTATGCTTTGTGGAATTATGGAATTAATGGAATATGCATGATTATATGCTTAATTACATTTTTATGTATATGATGAACTGATATGTGCGTGAGATAAATGCATTTGAATATGTTTAGGATATGTGATTGAATTGCATACGAATGGTGTTTGGTCATAGGAAGTGAATTGTTATGTGTTGAATTCGGATGATGACATTGTTGTGCTTTGTGTAGATGTGTGGTACTGTTGTTTATGTTTATGTGCTTGGTGTATGAATAATTGCTTGAATATGTCTGTAGTTATTTTCAAGTTTGATATTTGGTGTGGTGAGAAATATTATACATGTTTTGCTAATTGTCTTATAATGTTATGCAATTATATATTAATCCTGTTTCTCACCCTTCTGCTGTGGTTAATGCTGTAATGGCATTGCAGATTAGACGCTGGGAGTCTTTTTGCGAAGATTAGGTCTTCGTTCCTTTTTGTCGGTTCGTGGCTCTGATATGTAACACGAGTAGTCGGGATCGTTGTTTATATTTCTTTTGGCATGTGTATAGCTGGTTGTATGTATTTGTACATGAAAACTTATCTTGTGGATATGACATCAGATATGGATGTTCCGTTTTAATTCTGTATCCGAATACTGATATTTTGGGAACGAAGTTCCATTGTTTATAAAACTATCCAGTTGTTGCATATCATTTGAGCAGGTTGTTTTTAGTTCACATTTGATGTGACATCCCTGTTTATATCTGTGTGATTTAATCTTTGCTCTGATGTTTTTTTTTTATGAGATTATTTCATTCCGTTTTTGTACGGGGTATAAAAAGGGGGTGTTACAAAGAACACCTCAATCGGATAAACAACGCAAAAGATATGGATATTTCAAAATAACGCAAAAACATAAACCGGAGGCCGGACACAACGAAACGTTTCGAAAATACTGCTCCAATTGGACCAGGTTCAGACCTCAAAACCATTTTTCCTAGAAAGAACATCTCGTTAACTTCCCAACGCTTCGAACGGGGGTCAAAACCGACTTACGGATCAAGAGATATGAATTTTCGAAGTTTTGCCAAAAACCAGAATTTTCTGCTACAGCCCTACGGGTTTATGGTATTTTGCCCGAAAATCCGACCGATTCAATTATTTTCTTCGAAACAAACACATACGCGCAACCACCAAATACATAAGAACAATTTAGAACACATAAACGAAATTTCTACGACGTTCGATTTTCACCAAAATCTCACATTCTCAAAACCCAAAAATGTCAAAACTCACAATATCAACCGATTTCAACCAAACGAGTTTCTATAATCTCGGCCTAACCTCATACGACTAATCTACGCAATTTATTTCGAATTCTAACCGTGAAAACATCGGTTTCTATCGATTATGTCCAAATCGACCTAAACGGTATTATAACGAAAACAACCAAAACGATTCCAACGAAACCATACATAAACACATACAAGCAACCTCGGATACGACTCTCGCGTCCGACCAACCACTATCATGCCAACCAAAGGCACACCACGAATAACACAAACAACAAACCAGTACACTAACCACAACAACAACGACACGACAACGGCGACAACAACCACGATAAGATGCAATGCCCATACAATGCACTTGACGACCAACTCACCACTCAAAGAAAACCACGATACAAACACCCAGGTTCACTCTTGAACCGGAACACAACAAGATCGTTACCAACACCATAGGTGACACTCTTCTAATCTCCAAACATAGGAATTAGCTACTCGCACTCGAACCATCACAATGGAAACAAGGCAACAACCAGACAAGAACATAAGCTCCATGACACAACTTCGCCTCAACAACATCCACAAAACCAGAATACCTACATCCTTGTCTCACAATAACCAATACAACAATTCCACACTTCCGCTGTGCACTCCGATTACTCGCGACTAACAAAACCACCAATTCATATTCAACATTTGACTCTTCCTACTATTCACCAGAAAGTCATAGTTCACTGGTTATATACACAACCTCACACTATTCTGCAATAGCTTACACACCGGACACAAGCCTCTGAATTGCTCAAACAATTCTAATTCTCTGACCATCCAAACATACATATGCAAAGGCCTTCAACTTAACTCATCCTGCACGACATTAATTCTTCTCAAAGAATAATCCAATTCAAATTTATAACTCGTTTTGGAATCCCAACCATCAATGTTGTCTCATACTTATTCCTCTCGACCAAGAAAACTCGTCTTTATCAACCAAAATCCACTCTTGACAACTTAACTTAAAGCTTCATCTCTTTTCAACACTTGCGACTCAATCTTCAACGCCCTACATGTTCTTCTTCTGAGTTTATAACAGATTCGAATATCCTCAATCAAAACCACTACAACTTATCCAATTAAATATGGAAGATACAATTCATATACTCCACAGACATTACGGACGCATTACTATCACCGAACAACATCACTGCGTGTTGTAATGTCCAAACAAACCAAACCTCATCCAAACTTGACAATACTCACATACAAGCTTAACCGAGCAAATAACAACCTATTCCGATGATAACAACCATAACCAGTCACATTAAATCGATCAAAGCCTCAACTCACACAATTCACTATCCTTATCAAACAGGCCAAACAATTGTAATTTCACTCCAACTCAACCAAACCATTCCAATCATCTATTCCCGAAAGTGAACACTTATTCTCAATCGTTACCTTATCCGACTGTTAGCAATCCATACACAATTTCTCCTCTTAACAATCCAAATTCCATAAATCCCCACGTGTAGCAACAACCAATCCAAAAGAACTCTCAAATAGTACATCCACACTTAAGGTTTTCTCAAAATTTTCATTAATGCTCTAAAATTCCAAAAACTCCAAACCTCTCCGGAACTCTAAGTTTTGCTTTCCATAGTCTCAATTCCTTCATACACATCATGCTTGTTATTCCATTCAATCATCAGTTCCTTGTATTACTATCAATACTGGAGCTCTCTAAGACAACACACTTGGTCTCACAAATCCCTTTTTCCAGTAAATCTTCCAACCGCACTTTCAATCTGAGTTTCACTTCCTAAAAGTTCTTCTACTTACTTAGCAGATCCAAACCTCAAATCCTTACCTTCGTCCAATTTGAGTTTACACTCTTCTCTCTGAGAACCACCATTAACGATGCCCAATCATTCACTCTCAAAACTTCATACTGAACCAACATACCAAAGCCTCTAATCCGTCTCATCTTCCAGTATAAGAATCTTCATCGACTCATCAAAACAATCCGTAATCATTTCCTTAAATTCCAAACAATTCATTGCACACACTATCAAAGCCGGAAAGACACGCCTATTCCATCCAACATAATTTCCGTCTGCTATCAACAAGAGATTAAGGGTGATCAGTTCCTCAATTTGTCAATAGACAGCTGACAATCATGATGGGGCATAAACCGTCTTTACCAAACTATAATAGCATTTCTTACATCTTATGCACAAAACTACCTAAGGCACAAATCCTTAGTTGACATAAACCTTACCTCCGCATTCCCTCCGGAATCGGAAACAACACTGTCCAAACAACACTTACACTCTTGCAACCAACGGCACACTGAGCCAACACTCCACAACCGAAGCAACTTGGAGAAGTTCCAACTTCTCCCCCACTTATATCAAACTCAATCCTGAAAACAAAGGATTAGAAAAACCAGAAAGCACTGACAGTGTTCCACACACATATCACGTACTAAGAGACAAACAACAATGACAGTATTCAACTGTCACACCAACTGACTCAACAACTTGGCCGGACTGACCGACCTGCTCTGATACCACCAATGTAACACCTCAATTCCCTTCGCGAATAAATAATACAAATATAAATCAGAGTAACTAAAAATTTATTTTTCCGACAGGAAACAGGAATGTCACACTTAAAGAAACAAAATACAATCCCTGCTCATAAATTTGATACATAGCATAAAATAGAGTACCCTCAAAGGGGAAACTTTTCCCACAATAAAGGAAATGTCAATTATGGAATAAAGCGGAAAGATCCATAACCGACTTGTTTTACAAAATAAATCATTTTAGAACCTCTACTATATACAAAAGTACTACCAAATACATTCAACAAATGTATACATATATATATATAATCGTTCCCCGACTCCCGTGCTACGTATCAGAGCAGACACCAAGACCTAAGCAAAGACGAAGATCTAACTCTTCCACTTGCCTCCACGCCTCTAAAGCTGACAATCTGCACTATGCCATAAAAAGCATATTCCAGCAGAAGGGTGAGAAATATTATCATAATAACAATGCATATAATTATATATCTCAACATAAAAATACACATATACCACATATTCTCACCATTCCACCATACCACATAAACATACATATTATGTTTACTATGTCACAATCATCACATCTCACTCAATATACATCGCAAGGCATATATATATATAACTAAGCATATTCCTCATAATGCTTATCATTCAACATAAACACACATATTCATGGTTATCCATCCATGCACACCTTCACAATTCTACTCATTCCACATCAACATATACATCATGCATAATTCACCAATCCAATCAAGACCCGACAATACCACGCATCACATAACTGGGAATGACAGCATAGTCATTATACCCCAATACATACCTCACTAGGAACGACAACATAGTCATTCTACCCTAGTGCACCTCTCATTAGGAATGACAACATCGTCATTCTACCCCAATGAATATCCCACTAGGAATGACAACATAGTCATTCTACCCTAGTGGACACCACACTAGGAACGACATCAACGTCATTCTACCCCAGTGCACACCTCATTAGGAATGACAACATAGTCATTCTACCCCAATGAGTATCCCACTAGGAACGACAACATAGTCATTCTACCCCAGTGGACACGACAACTCAATTGTACATCACTAGGAATGACATATAGTCATTCTACCCTAATGAGTACTCCACCAGGAACGACATATAATCGTTCTACCCCAATGGACCCAACGACACACTCGCACTTCACTAGGAATGGCATAAAGTCATTCTACCCTAATGAGTACAACAACAACACTAGGAACAACATACAGTCATTCTACCCTAATGTGTTCGACCAAAACATTAATACCTCACTAGGAATGACATATAAGTCATTCTACCCCAATGAGTATTCTAACACAATTGGAATCCATTCCACACACCAAATATTACTATTATAGCAATCCCATGATAATCAATACCTTACCATTCATCTTGCTGTGGATCTACGCCACAGAGGCCGCCATATCATACATTACTCATACACTCGAAACCACATACATTGATACTTACTTAAACAATGTATTTATCACTAACTACAACCCACAACAAATAGCATTTCATCATTTACACCCATATCAATTCACATCAAGAATTACTCACCATCAACCACAACAATCCATCATCACAACATCTCATCATATATTCACAATCAACATGCATTATCATTTAACTCAAACAATGCATATATTCACCAAAGAGCCACAAATCACAAAGAATTCCCCAATCAAGGGTTCACTCCACAAGCATATCCACAACACATTCATAACCACACATTCATATCATCAAAAACAACTATTCACGATTAATCGGTAAAGTCGGCCAAAAGTCGGCTAAAAATAATATTTCTCTTCACCAAATCATAGAACATATTTTTAGCTTCACATCCATATAAAGAACACCTCAATCGGATAAACAACGCAAAAGATATGGATATTTCAAAATAACGCAAAAACATAAACCGGAGGCCGGACACAACGAAACGTTTCGAAAATACTGCTCCAATTGGACCAGGTCCAGACCTCAAAACCATTTTTCCTAGAAAGAACATCTCGTTAACTTCCCAACGCTTCGAACGGGGGTCAAAACCGACTTACGGATCAAGAGATATGAATTTTCGAAGTTTTGCCAAAAACCAGAATTTTCTGCTACAGCCCTACGGGTTTATGGTATTTTGCCCGAAAATCCGACCGATTCAATTATTTTCTTCGAAACAAACACATACGCGCAACCACCAAATACATAAGAACAATTTAGAACACATAAACGAAATTTCTACGACGTTCGATTTTCACCAAAATCTCACATTCTCAAAACCCAAAAATGTCAAAACTCACAATATCAACCGATTTCAACCAAACGAGTTTCTATAATCTCGGCCTAACCTCATACGACTAATCTACGCAATTTATTTCGAATTCTAACCGTGAAAACATCGGTTTCTATCGATTATGTCCAAATCGACCTAAACGGTATTATAACGAAAACAACCAAAACGATTCCAACGAAACCATACATAAACACATACAATGTTAAGATAACAATATTTATCACCCTTACCCGATTAATCGAAGATTCCAAGCTTTGTTGATCGATTTTCCACTTCTTTCTCTCAATCTCATAAAATATCTCTCTTATCTCTATCTTTCTATATATAAATATTCCAAGAAAAGAAAAATATCTTATTTTTCTAAAAATATCTACTTTTTCTAAAATATCTAACCTCTCCAAATGACCATTTTGCCCTTACGCTCAAATATCTCCCAAACACTCTCAAAATGCGATAAAACTTAAACAGCGATGAAATATATTTCGGGAAATAAAAGTTGAAAATAAATTATAATTTATTGCAAATATTTTACCTATCAGAGAAATTAACCAATTAACTCAATTAGCAGGTAAAATACAATAAATTCACACATTTCACAAAATTCACATAAATGAAATAAATAAATACAATTAAACAAATCGGGGCGTTACAATTCTCCCCCACTTAGACATTTTCGTCCTCGAAAATAGGCTAAGTACAAGCAACCTCGGATACGACTCTCGCGTCCGACCAACCACTATCATGCCAACCAAAGGCACACCACGAATAACACAAACAACAAACCAGTACACTAACCACAACAACAACGACACGACAACGGCGACAACAACCACGATAAGATGCAATGCCCATACAATGCACTTGACGACCAACTCACCACTCAAAGAAAACCACGATACAAACACCCAGGTTCACTCTTGAACCGGAACACAACAAGATCGTTACCAACACCATAGGTGACACTCTTCTAATCTCCAAACATAGGAATTAGCTACTCGCACTCGAACCATCACAATGGAAACAAGGCAACAACCAGACAAGAACATAAGCTCCATGACACAACTTCGCCTCAACAACATCCACAAAACCAGAATACCTACATCCTTGTCTCACAATAACCAATACAACAATTCCACACTTCCGCTGTGCACTCCGATTACTCGCGACTAACAAAACCACCAATTCATATTCAACATTTGACTCTTCCTACTATTCACCAGAAAGTCATAGTTCACTGGTTATATACACAACCTCACACTATTCTGCAATAGCTTACACACCGGACACAAGCCTCTGAATTGCTCAAACAATTCTAATTCTCTGACCATCCAAACATACATATGCAAAGGCCTTCAACTTAACTCATCCGGCACGACATTAATTCTTCTCAAAGAATAATCCAATTCAAATTTATAACTCGTTTTGGAATCCCAACCATCAATGTTGTCTCATACTTATTCCTCTCGACCAAGAAAACTCGTCTTTATCAACCAAAATCCACTCTTGACAACTTAACTTAAAGCTTCATCTCTTTTCAACACTTGCGACTCAATCTTCAACGCCCTACATGTTCTTCTTCTGAGTTTATAACAGATTCGAATATCCTCAATCAAAACCACTACAACTTATCCAATTAAATATGGAAGATACAATTCATATACTCCACAGACATTACGGACGCATTACTATCACCGAACAACATCACTGCGTGTTGTAATGTCCAAACAAACCAAACCTCATCCAAACTTGACAATACTCACATACAAGCTTAACCGAGCAAATAACAACCTATTCCGATGATAACAACCATAACCAGTCACATTAAATCGATCAAAGCCTCAACTCACACAATTCACTATCCTTATCAAACAGGCCAAACAATTGTAATTTCACTCCAACTCAACCAAACCATTCCAATCATCTATTCCCGAAAGTGAACACTTATTCTCAATCGTTACCTTATCCGACTGTTAGCAATCCATACACAATTTCTCCTCTTAACAATCCAAATTCCATAAATCCCCACGTGTAGCAACAACCAATCCAAAAGAACTCTCAAATAGTACATCCACACTTAAGGTTTTCTCAAAATTTTCATTAATGCTCTAAAATTCCAAAAACTCCAAACCTCTCCGGAACTCTAAGTTTTGCTTTCCATAGTCTCAATTCCTTCATACACATCATGCTTGTTATTCCATTCAATCATCAGTTCCTTGTATTACTATCAATACTGGAGCTCTCTAAGACAACACACTTGGTCTCACAAATCCCTTTTTCCAGTAAATCTTCCAACCGCACTTTCAATCTGAGTTTCACTTCCTAAAAGTTCTTCTACTTACTTAGCAGATCCAAACCTCAAATCCTTACCTTCGTCCAATTTGAGTTTACACTCTTCTCTCTGAGAACCACCATTAACGATGCCCAATCATTCACTCTCAAAACTTCATACTGAACCAACATACCAAAGCCTCTAATCCGTCTCATCTTCCAGTATAAGAATCTTCATCGACTCATCAAAACAATCCGTAATCATTTCCTTAAATTCCAAACAATTCATTGCACACACTATCAAAGCCGGAAAGACACGCCTATTCCATCCAACATAATTTCCGTCTGCTATCAACAAGAGATTAAGGGTGATCAGTTCCTCAATTTGTCAATAGACAGCTGACAATCATGATGGGGCATAAACCGTCTTTACCAAACTATAATAGCATTTCTTACATCTTATGCACAAAACTACCTAAGGCACAAATCCTTAGTTGACATAAACCTTACCTCCGCATTCCCTCCGGAATCGGAAACAACACTGTCCAAACAACACTTACACTCTTGCAACCAACGGCACACTGAGCCAACACTCCACAACCGAAGCAACTTGGAGAAGTTCCAACTTCTCCCCCACTTATATCAAACTCAATCCTGAAAACAAAGGATTAGAAAAACCAGAAAGCACTGACAGTGTTCCACACACATATCACGTACTAAGAGACAAACAACAATGACAGTATTCAACTGTCACACCAACTGACTCAACAACTTGGCCGGACTGACCGACCTGCTCTGATACCACCAATGTAACACCTCAATTCCCTTCGCGAATAAATAATACAAATATAAATCAGAGTAACTAAAAATTTATTTTTCCGACAGGAAACAGGAATGTCACACTTAAAGAAACAAAATACAATTCCTGCTCATAAATTTGATACATAGCATAAAATAGAGTACCCTCAAAGGGGAAACTTTTTCCACAATAAAGGAAATGTCAATTATGGAATAAAGCGGAAAGATCCATAACCGACTTGTTTTACAAAATAAATCATTTTAGAACCTCTACTATATACAAAAGTACTACCAAATACATTCAACAAATGTATACATATATATATAATCGTTCCCCGACTCCCGTGCTACGTATCAGAGCAGACACCAAGACCTAAGCAAAGACGAAGATCTAACTCTTCCACTTGCCTCCACGCCTCTAAAGCTGACAATCTGCACTATGCCATAAAAAGCATATTCCAGCAGAAGGGTGAGAAATATTATCATAATAACAATGCATATAATTATATATCTCAACATAAAAATACACATATACCACATATTCTCACCATTCCACCATACCACATAAACATACATATTATGTTTACTATGTCACAATCATCACATCTCACTCAATATACATCGCAAGGCATATATATATATAACTAAGCATATTCCTCATAATGCTTATCATTCAACATAAACACACATATTCATGGTTATCCATCCATGCACACCTTCACAATTCTACTCATTCCACATCAACATATACATCATGCATAATTCACCAATCCAATCAAGACCCGACAATACCACGCATCACATAACTGGGAATGACAGCATAGTCATTATACCCCAATACATACCTCACTAGGAACGACAACATAGTCATTCTACCCTAGTGCACCTCTCATTAGGAATGACAACATCGTCATTCTACCCCAATGAATATCCCACTAGGAATGACAACATAGTCATTCTACCCTAGTGGACACCACACTAGGAACGACATCAACGTCATTCTACCCCAGTGCACACCTCATTAGGAATGACAACATAGTCATTCTACCCCAATGAGTATCCCACTAGGAACGACAACATAGTCATTCTACCCCAGTGGACACGACAACTCAATTGTACATCACTAGGAATGACATATAGTCATTCTACCCTAATGAGTACTCCACCAGGAACGACATATAATCGTTCTACCCCAATGGACCCAACGACACACTCGCACTTCACTAGGAATGGCATAAAGTCATTCTACCCTAATGAGTACAACAACAACACTAGGAACAACATACAGTCATTCTACCCTAATGTGTTCGACCAAAACATTAATACCTCACTAGGAATGACATATAAGTCATTCTACCCCAATGAGTATTCTAACACAATTGGAATCCATTCCACACACCAAATATTACTATTATAGCAATCCCATGATAATCAATACCTTACCATTCATCTTGCTGTGGATCTACGCCACAGAGGCCGCCATATCATACATTACTCATACACTCGAAACCACATACATTGATACTTACTTAAACAATGTATTTATCACTAACTACAACCCACAACAAATAGCATTTCATCATTTACACCCATATCAATTCACATCAAGAATTACTCACCATCAACCACAACAATCCATCATCACAACATCTCATCATATATTCACAATCAACATGCATTATCATTTAACTCAAACAATGCATATATTCACCAAAGAGCCACAAATCACAAAGAATTCCCCAATCAAGGGTTCACTCCACAAGCATATCCACAACACATTCATAACCACACATTCATATCATCAAAAACAACTATTCACGATTAATCGGTAAAGTCGGCCAAAAGTCGGCTAAAAATAATATTTCTCTTCACCAAATCATAGAACATATTTTTAGCTTCACATCCATATAAAGAACACCTCAATCGGATAAACAACGCAAAAGATATGGATATTTCAAAATAACGCAAAAACATAAACCGGAGGCCGGACACAACGAAACGTTTCGAAAATACTGCTCCAATTGGACCAGGTCCAGACCTCAAAACCATTTTTCCTAGAAAGAACATCTCGTTAACTTCCCAACGCTTCGAACGGGGGTCAAAACCGACTTACGGATCAAGAGATATGAATTTTCGAAGTTTTGCCAAAAACCAGAATTTTCTGCTACAGCCCTACGGGTTTATGGTATTTTGCCCGAAAATCCGACCGATTCAATTATTTTCTTCGAAACAAACACATACGCGCAACCACCAAATACATAAGAACAATTTAGAACACATAAACGAAATTTCTACGACGTTCGATTTTCACCAAAATCTCACATTCTCAAAACCCAAAAATGTCAAAACTCACAATATCAACCGATTTCAACCAAACGAGTTTCTATAATCTCGGCCTAACCTCATACGACTAATCTACGCAATTTATTTCGAATTCTAACCGTGAAAACATCGGTTTCTATCGATTATGTCCAAATCGACCTAAACGGTATTATAACGAAAACAACCAAAACGATTCCAACGAAACCATACATAAACACATACAATGTTAAGATAACAATATTTATCACCCTTACCCGATTAATCGAAGATTCCAAGCTTTGTTGATCGATTTTCCACTTCTTTCTCTCAATCTCATAAAATATCTCTCTTATCTCTATCTTTCTATATATAAATATTCCAAGAAAAGAAAAATATCTTATTTTTCTAAAAATATCTACTTTTTCTAAAATATCTAACCTCTCCAAATGACCATTTTGCCCTTACGCTCAAATATCTCCCAAACACTCTCAAAATGCGATAAAACTTAAACAGCGATGAAATATATTTCGGGAAATAAAAGTTGAAAATAAATTATAATTTATTGCAAATATTTTACCTATCAGAGAAATTAACCAATTAACTCAATTAGCAGGTAAAATACAATAAATTCACACATTTCACAAAATTCACATAAATGAAATAAATAAATACAATTAAACAAATCGGGGCGTTACAGTCTCCACTTAATGTTTTCAAATCCAAACACTTCATACAAAATTGGTTGGTTTGAAAACTTAAATAAAATTCAGAAACAATCTTCAAGGATTCAAAATAAAAATATATTTTTTTTTAATTTTAATTATTTGAATTTTCAAAACATTAAATACACATTTTCCGAAAACATACTTTATAAACATTTAAAATATACCCGTAGAATATTCGTTAACATTTTTTTAAAACCAAATTAGTGGCAATTTATTTCATCAGCTGTAACTTAGTATCCCTATGTTGGTTACCAATTTCATTCATTTCTACATTTATTTATTAGACAATTCACCTTTCACAATTTATCAAAACAAAGTATATAGAGGTTAATTAAAAAAAAAACATTATCTGTCACTTTCCGTTCTCCTTCAACAACAATCAATGTGGAGAAGACTTTTTCAACAAAACTTGAAATGTACAATTGAATTTCATGTAGCAAATTTGAAAGAAGAAAAAAGGTAATATATCCATCATATCCATGGAAATTGAGATCTCTCTCAATCTAATGAATGTTGGTTTATTTTAAAAGTACTTTATTTTAAATTAAAATTAAAATTAGGCTAAAAAATATCCGTTAATATTTGAACGCGTGTGCACACTTAAAAAAGCGGATAAACGGGCACGGGAGTGGCCGTTTAGACGCTAGTTATATTTAATGGCAGTTACAACCGTCGTAATTAACTAACGACAATTTAGAACAGTTTTTAAACCGTCGCAGACAGTGCTTCCAACACTAAGTTTTATGATGGTTGACAAACTGTCACAATGTCAGTTTTACTGCTGTTCTAAGTTCTAACCTCCGCTATCGGCTTTCAAAACCGCCTCAAAACATCTTTTTTTTGTACTGGTTCTTTCGAGAGCTTTGGAATGCTTCTTTCAAGGCTCCTAAGCTGCCTCTTTTCTGGCCCATAGAGTCATCCGAATCCAATATGAATTTATAAGGATTATAACACTTTTAATTAGGAACATGAAATCATTTACTTTTAATCCACACAATAATGATATTAAGTTAGTAATATCATAGATGTAATTGAAATTAATTATATAAAGTCAAAGATATATTTGATAACATGTAAAATCACATAGACGAATCTAATTAACATTTTTGTAATTTTAGAAATCATTTTAAATTTTGACAATGTGACCTAAGTTAATACAATTTTTAAGAAGCAAATTGATCTGTATTGACAAATATATTCAAATTGTTAGACTGTAAGTGTTATCCAAAAATACAAAAAACTAGATAGAATAAAAAAAACGCAGAGTAAAATATTAGAGACTAATATACATAAATTAGAAAATAAAAAACTATGAAAAGGACAGAAAATTAAGTTTGTGGATGATAAACCTTGTGTATCGTTTTGGCCACATAATTTTATTAGAGATAATATTATGTTAGATAAAAGTCCTTGTATAAAATGCATGTGTTTGAAATTATTACAAGAAAGAACAAATCTAATAGTAGATTCTACGGTAACAGCCAAGATACAAATACCTTTCTGTTCTGGACTGAATTAATGGTCAGGCATGACCCAATTCACTTATGTTTCCAGAACGGCCCAACTGCCTAAGTCTAATCCACAAAGGGCAAAAGTTACCTTTCTGCCCCTCCAACCGGGCAAGGAATGCATCACTCCTCCCCGGAACAGCTGTCCGTTCCGCACGGCTTCTTCACTCCCCGAACAGCTAAGGGCATGTGCCCGAAACTATGCGTATGCCCGATGTAACGGCTAATTTTGGGCACCCTGCCCGACATAACGGCTAGTTTGGGCAGTTACCTATTCTTCGGGAAAACGGTTATTTTGCCCCGAAAATAGGACCTATACCTCAGAATAAGCAGTTTTCAACATTCCAAGGTGATTCATTTGAGGGTAACAAAAGTTTGTGTGGGGATCAATTGCTGAAGAAGTGTTTAGATAATGCATATCACTCATTTTCTCCACCTTCTACCTCTGATGGTGACCGTGATTCAGAATCTTTCGTTGAAATTGAGTGGAAAGTAAGTCTAATTGGGTATGTAGGCGGTCTTGTTTTGCTGGAGTGTCATTGGGAACCACTTACAGCTCACAGGTACTTAGGTGGCGTAAAAGGTTCTTTTGAGTTAAAAGAAACAGGCCTGTTTTCTTCTGTATTTTTCATTATCATCACTGTTTTTGTTTTCTTTTATTGCGATTGTCTTTAGTAAGAGTGTGCTTTGTTTGAAGTTTATCGGTTGTAAGTTTGAAATATTATGAAAAAGTATTAAGTTCAGCAAATGAATTTTTCAGCTAGAGTAAAATACAAGTTTGTGTTTTGAAAATAATAGACAATGTTATGTTAGTGTGTGAGACACTTTTAGTGAGGAGGGAAAGAGAGAGAGAATAAAGAAACAACGATTAATATTATTGAATGAATTGTTACAAATAATGATACATACTATGACTATTTATATACAATCCTAATTGGGCTTGGGCTAACACAGCTTGGATAATATTTAAATATTAAATCTAATCTAATCTAATCTAATCTAATCTAATCAAATCTAATATTTCAACATATCCCCATAATCCAAGTTGTCGAACTTATGCTAATAATAGTCGATCTGAACTATTCCTAATTTCTTTCTCAAATTCAGGAATTTGTCGATCTTCAATCCTTTGGTGAAAATGTCGGCCAACTGTGCTTCACTTGAGCAGTGCCTAACTTCAATTTCACCTCGATTTACCTTTTCCCTTAAGAATTGAAATCTAACTTCGATATGTTTACTTCTTCCATCCAGAACTGGATTCTCGCCAAATTTATGGCAGACTTGTTGTCGATTTGCAAAACAAGAGGTTTCTTCACTTCGACCTCCATTTCTTCAAGTACCGATCTGATCCAAATTGCTTTACATGCAACATAGAATCCTGCTATATATTCAGCTTAACATGATGATAATGCCACCACAGGTTGCTTTCTCGAGCAACATGAAATCGGGGCACCAAATACTTGAAAGAAATATCCAGCAGTGCTTCTTCGATCTTCCTTATCTCTGCACTAGTCATCATCTAAATTAGAAGTAACCATAGCTCCCTTTCTTTCAAAGTCTCGTCGAAATAAAATTCCATAGTTTGTCGATCCTTTTAAGTATCTCAGGATTCTTCTTGCAGCCTTCATGTGTGACACCCTTAGTTCACTCATGTATCTGCTCACTAATCCGACTGAGAAACATATATCAGGTCGACTGTTGCACACATATCTTAGAGATCCGACAATCTGTTTGAACAAAGTTGCATCAACTTTGTCTTCCTCTCCATGCTTCTCCAACATTAAATTTGGTTCAATAGGTGAAGATGCAAGAGTCGAATCATCCATTCTAAATCTCTTGAGCATCTCTTTGACATACTTTCTTTGATGTAGCACCATGCCTTGCTTCGACATTTCAAAATTCCATGCCTAGGAAGTATGACAACTTTCCCAGATCCGACATTTCAAATTCCTTCTTCATAAGTTCTTTGAACTTCGACAAGTTCTTCAAGCTATTTCCAGTTACTAGCAAGCCATCGACATATAAGCAGATTATTTTTATATCTTGGGCTACAACATGAACATAGACACCATACTCAGATTTGCATTTTACGAATCCCAATTCAACCAAGTATGAGTCGATTTTCTTGTTCCATGCCCTAGGTGGCTGCTCGAGACCATAGAGCGCTTTATGCAACTTGTATACTTTACTTGCATCCTCCTGAATCACAAACCCGAGAGGTTGTGTGACATACACCTCTTCTTCTAAAGGTCTATTTAAAAATGATAATTTCACATCTAAATGAAATGTTGACCACTAGTCGAATAGTTTCCAATCTCGCGACAGGTGAAAATACTTCAGAGTAGTCGAGTCCTGCTCTCTGGAGAAATCCTCAATCTCGCCTTATGCCTTGCTATCGACCCATCAGCATTGTGCTTCAACTTGAACACCCACATTACTTTAATAGCTTTTGTATGAACTGACAATTCGACCAACTCCCACGTGTTGTTTCTTTCTATTGCTTGTAACTCTTCGACCATAGTAGACTTCCATTGTTTATCTTTGAAGGCTTCACTATAGTTGATTGGTTCTTCACCTGTAAGTAAAGCAAAATGAACTAGTTCTCCATCTATTGTGACTTCATCATCACCAACCACTTCATAGTCTTGAAGTCTTGATGGACGAGCTCTAGTTCTTTGAGGTCTTTGACTTGTGCCAGCCATATCCTCTTTGACTTCGACTGTGTCGAGAATGTTAGCAACTACTTCAACTTCTTCTTCGACTGGAATATCAACAATATCTTCGACTTCGACATCATTACTTGCTTCGTCGAAATCATAGCTCATCAGTGGCTTGTCAATTGCATTACTAGAATTCCAATCCCAGGCAGAATTTTCATCAGTCACAAGGTCTCGACTCATCACAATCTTCTGATTAATTGGATTAAACAACTTGTATGCTCCAGTCTTATGATATCCTACCAGAATCATAGGTTCACTCTTATCATCAAGCTTCCTTCTCCTAGCGTCAGGAATATGCTTGTAGCAAATAGAGCCAAACAACTTCAGATGACTCACTGATGGTCGTTTGCCACTCCACACTTCTTCAAGAGCCTTGTTCTTCAGCTTCTTGGTAGGGCATCTGTTCAGAATATAAACAACATTCGAAACAACTTCTCCCCATAAGGATTTTGGCAAATTCTTCTGCTTCAGCATGCATCTCGCCTTCTACAATATAGTCATGTTTCTTCTTTCTGCTATTCCATTATGTTGAGGAGTATAAGGAGTAGTTATCTCATGATCAATACCATGTTCCGGACAAAATGCTTCAAATATCTTGGATATGTGTATTCGCCATCTCCATCTGTTCGCAGAACTTTAATTTTCTTTTCACCCAAGTTTTTGAGAAGTATCTTGAATCTCTTAAAGATTTAAAATACTTCGTCCTTTCGTTTGATCACATAGATCTAGAGCTTTCGAATGTACTCATCGACAAATGAGACGAAATACATGTTTCCACCAATGGTATGCTCTTCAAAAGGACCACATACATATCGATGTACAACTTTGAGTATGCAGGATGATCTCATTGGCATAGTCGAAACGAAAGACTTCCTAAACTGCTTTCCGACTAGACAACCTTCATAGAGTTTGTCGGGCATCTCAAGACTTGACATACCAGTTACCATATCTTGAGTGATTAGTTGATTTAGCAACCTAAAGTTTAGATGGGCAAACCTCAGATGCCACAACCAACTATTCTTGTGGTCGACAACTATTTTCAAACCTTGTAACTTAGTCGAACTGATCATGGTCTTAAATATTCTATTCTTCGACAGAGGAGATTTCAAGACCAAGTTATTCTATATGTCGAACAATTCTAAGGCTCCATCTTTCATAACCACTGAGAACCCCTTTTCGACCAGTTGTCCAACACTTAGTAGATTGCACTTCATTCCAGGGACATAGAGTACATCTTTGATCAAGGCTATTGCTCTATTACTCATTTGAATAACTATGTTATCAGTACCTTCTGCTGGCAACGAGCTATTATCAGCAAGTTTCACCTTACTCTTCTTTAACTCGTTGAAATCTACTGACCATGTTTTTTTACCAGTCATGTGATTCGAACATCTTGAGTCGAGGAACCAGATCTTGTATTCGACGTGGTCATCTGCAACTGTAGCCATAACCACCATATCATCTAAATCATCTGAATCTTGACGTGTAATGTTTGCTCCTTAGTCCTTGCGTTTTGTCGAACCCTTGTCTTTCCTGTACCAACAATGCTTGGTCAAGTGACCATACTTTTCACAGTTATAGCACTACACACCTCTTTTCTCTACTTTGTCTTTCTGATAGGAATTTCCTTCTCCTATTTTCGAGGATTCAGAAGTTCTATCATCGATCTTATTCTTGTGAGGATTCGACCAAGACTTCTTGCCCTGAGTCTTGTTAATTTTGCCTTTGAACTTGTTGGAACCACCATTCTTCTTCCATAATTGCGCTTGTAGTGCTTGTATCGAGTCTTGAACTCCTTTCCTTTCGACAATCTTAATCTCATGCGCTTCCAATGAACCAACCAAATCTTCCAGTTTTAGAGTTTCAAGATTGTTTGATTCTTGAATAGCTACGATAACGTGATAAAAATTAGAGGTCAACGTACGCATTACCTTCTCAACTATCATCTTATCAGTTAGGGTTTCACTACAACCCTTCATGAGATAGACAAGTTTCTGCATCTTCGACACATAGCCTGCAATCTTTTCATCTTCTCCCATTGACAACAATTCATATTGTTGTCGCAAAGAACGAAGATATTTCGCTTGAGTCTTGCTTAGTCACTTTATTTCCTGTTTCTCTCCAGATCGATCTTCTCGCAATGACCTTCTTCTTTGATGTAGATTTTCTAACTTGTTCCCTACCTTTGTCTTGGTCAACCATCAAAGCCATAGAATACTCAATGAACCAAGACAGTTCGCGACCTACCAGGTTGAGAACGAAACAAACACAGACAATACTAACAAGATTTAATCCACCTAAGAGTGCTCAACAGATCAAAGGAACCAGTCGACGGAAGAAACACTTTGTATGAAAGCCCAAAGGGAGGAAGGTCCCTAATCTGAAGATTAGGACTTTAAACCAAACCCTTAGAAGCCTAGCAATGTTTTTCCAAAAACTGATTCGAGATCCACAAACTCAGGATAAGGATATGGTGTTAATGAACTTGATACATGATGTTCAAACAAGATGAAGACGGGCAAGTGGAAATCAATCCAAAATTAGTATATTCCATAATTAACACTACTATTTTGACGCGAGAACTCCTACATGCTAGAAGTCAAATCCTTTCTAAGTTTGTGTTTTTAAAGTTTAGTATCTTTAAAAACCTTGTCATTTAGTTGTTGCATGCAAAGGCAAAGACAAACACAAATCAATCTGATGTCGAGATTCTGTGGAAGAAAATGCCTTTTACCGAGATTTAATTGGGAAATCTTCTTCCGAGATTAATTAGGAAATCTACTACTGAGACTCTATTAGAAAATTACCTTCTGCCAAGGTTTGTTGGGAAATCTTCTACCGGGATTAACAAGAAAATCTAATGTCGAGGTTCAATGTTGAAAAATAATACTTTTTACCGAACTTTAATTGGGAAATCTTCTATTGAGATTAATCAGAGAATCTAATGCCGAGATTTTGTTGATAAAAGCGTAGAGTAGATAACTGATGACAATAATGATTGGTCTTTAGTTCCGCATTGAATATGTTTTGTGCTGTGCATTTTGATTGATGCATGAAATGCTATGGCTACTCGGCGTAGTGTTTCACACCTCTGATATACTACACATGAAATAATGCTTGAAATGCAATGATTGATCAATGCATGTATGAGTGTCCATTGGTGTTTGGAATTTTAGGGTTTGTATGTCCAGAGTTGGGTCTGGTTTCCTTTTGTTGAAAGAGTCAAGCGAAGTTGGCTTTTGCAACACCAATGGAGAATAGGCTAGGTGTCAAATGAGGTTAGGCCTTTGATATGTTCCAAGCAAGGTTGGAATTTTGAGATGTGTCAAGCGAGATTGGACTTTTGAACCATTAAACAACTAGTTTTAATGGCGCCACTATCAGCTGATTAATACAATAACGTGCGTCGCGTTTTTGCAGTGCATCTATTTGATGTTTCTTTATTTATAATATTCATATTTTTCTTCTCTTTCTCATGTGTCAATCCTCTCCTTGTATTGTCATCGAAAATTTCAAAGTAAAATACCATGAAAATCGTCTGGTTATAATGAGTTTGACTTGAATTAATCTTTTCCACGATTCTTAAAAATCTTTATTAAAACATACTAAAATGGAAACACATTAACAATAAAATGCTTAAAACAACGTAAATTAATACTTAAAATATCATATGATGGACTTTCACGATACAACAATAACAACAACAGGAACAATCATAACAACAATGTTAATTGAATGTTTTGTTAAAACAGTCCAAGATGACTAACTCACATTGGAAGACCTCTGAAAAATGACAAACAGAATGAAATGAAGACTGGACTTTTCCAATGTATTTATTCTAACCCTTCTATAAACACCTATGTTTCTCATTAAACACTGTAAGAAAGTTGACACCTAATAATAAAAGTTTTAACTGACAATAAGAAAATCATAACTATATATTTCATTTATCTACCAGAAATTGGTATCTATTTTAAAATTAGAGGGGGTGTTTGTGTTGAAAGATTAAACATGATATGGGCCTAAGCATATTATTTGACTTTTTGGATTTAGTTATTTTGGGCTTAGGTAATTTTGGATAATGTTTCTAGAAAACTCACATAGTGTTTGGAGTGTCTAGATATTTCTTAGACTTGTAATATTTTCTATGACACTCTTGGAATTTTTAGAGTTGAGAACTCTCTAGAATTAGTGTGTCTAGAGTTCTCCTTAGAGTACTATAAATAGAGATGTAATCCTACATTTTTGAATCAAGCAAAAATATAAAGTTCTCTTTTCCATAAAGAATACTCATACCTATCAAGTTTCTCTTTAAACCTCTAATATTCCCACACACTTTTCCTAAATACAAAAGGCTTTATTTCCAACAAAGTGGCATAAGAGCTTCAAGGTCCTCAAAAGATGGCGAATTTAGGTTTCCCTTTCCAAATGCCGATGCTCACAAAGAACAACTATGTCAATTGGAGTATCAAGATGAAGGCGCTACTAGGAGCTCAAGATATATGGGATATCTTTGAGAAATGCTTCAAGGAGCAAGATGAACCCTCGCTAAGCCAAGGTGTAAAGGAGACATTGAAGGAGTCAAGAAAGAGAGACAAGAAAGTTTTCTTCCTCATTTATCAATCGGTGGATGAAGATACATTTGAAAAGATCTCCAATGCAACGACGACCAAAGAAGTACGGGACAAGCTTCAAACTTGAAACAAAGGAGTGGAGAAGGTGAAAAATATTCATCTTCAAACTCTTAGAGGTGACTTTGAGCGTTTATTAATGGAAAAGTCTGAGTTAATTTCTAGTTATTTTTCTCGAGTATTGTCCGTAGTCAATCAACTTAAAAGAAATTGTGAAGATGTTGATGAGGTGAAAGTCATAGAGAAAATACTTCGCATTTTAAATCCAAGTTTTGACTTCATTGTTACCAACATTGAAGAAAACAAGGATTTCAATACCATGACTATTGAGCAACTCATGGGTTCTTTACAAACATATGAGAAAAAAAAACACAAGAAGGATATGGAGCAACTATTACAACTCAATACAAAGGAAGCAAACTATGCAAATTACAGAAGCCAAAGAGGACGTGGTCATGGCCAAGATCGTGGACGTGGACGAGGACATGAAGGAGAAGGAAGAGGCAGTTACAACAACAACTTCAACAACTTCAACAAAGGAGAAAGAAGTTAGAATCCATAAGCAATAAGAGGTCGTGGAAGAGGAAATTCATGGCCAAGGTGCGATAGGTCATAAATCAAGTGTTTCAACTGCAACAAGATCGATCTCTATGCATCTGAGTGTAGATTCTCGAAGAAGGTTGTGGAGAAAGCTAACTTTGTAGAAGAAAAAGGTGGAGAAGAAGAAACTTTGTTGTCCGCGTGCCAAAACCAATTTGAAGAGAAAAGAAACAAATGGTACCTCGACACCGACGCAGTCAACCACATGTCTGGCGATCGAGGCATGTTTGTTGAGATCAATGAAGCGATAACTGGAAATGTTTTATTTGGAGATGACTCAAAGATACCGATTAAAGGCAAAGATAAAATTCTCACACGCATGAAGAATGAGAGTCATCAATTCATATCCAATGTCTACTATGTTCCTAACATGAAGAATATTTTGAGCTTGGGACAATTATTAGAGAATGGCTATGACATCCACTTGAAATAACATAGTCTTTTCTTAATAGATTGTGGACATAAGTTGATTGCTAAGGTGCCTAAGTCAAAGAATAGAATGTTCCTCTTGAACAATCAAAATGACGTGGCAAAGTGTCTCAAGGCTTGCTATACCGACTCTTCGTAGCTATGACATCTACGATTTGGACACCTCAACTTTAGCAGTCTAGAATGTTTGTCAAAGAAGGAGATGGTGAGAGGCTTGCCTAGTAAAAACCACCAAGACCAACTATGTGAAGGATGTCTAATTGGGAAGCAATTTCGAAAAAGCTTTCCAAAGGAATCAACATCAAGAGCGACAAAACCTCTAGAGCAGCTCATACACACTGATGTCTATGGACCAATCAATCCAAACTCTTTTAGTAAGAGTAAATACTTTCTCCTCTTTATTGATGATTAATCTAGAAAAAGGGAGTTTATTTCTTGAAGGAAAAATGAAAAGTGTTTGAAAACTTTAAGAATTTCAAAGCCTTTGTGAAGAAAGAAAATAGTGTTTCCATTAAGGCCATGAGATCAGACCGAGGAGGAGAGGTTACTTCAAATGAGTTCCACAAATATTGTGAAGAGCGTGGAATCCACCGACCACTAACAATGCCAAGATCTCCATAACAAAATGGAGTAACAGAGAGAAAGAACCAGACCATACTTAATATGGCGAGAAGCATGCTTAAGAGCAAGAAAATGCCGAAAGAGTTTTGGGCCGAAGCAGTAGCATGTGAGGTTTACCTGACAAACCGTTCCCCAATAAGAAGTGTGCATGAGAAGATACCACAAGAACCATGAAGTGGAAGGAAGCCTGAGATCTCTCACCTCAAAGTGTTTGGAAGCATTTCCTATACCCACGTTTGAGAAGAAAGGAGAACAAAGTTCGATGATAAAAGTGAGAAGTACGTATTCGTGGGTTACGACTCAAGCTCTAAAGGGTACAAGCTCTATAATCCAAATAGTGGAAAGATTGTCATAAGTCGTGATGTGGAGTTTTAAGAAGAAGATTGTTGGGATTAGAGTGTTCAAGAAGATAGGTACGATTTTCTTCCTTACTTTGAAGAATAAGAAAATGAAATGGAACAACCAATGATAGAGGAACATATCACATAAGGATGGAAATAGGCTGGGCCGAGCTAGGCTTTGCCAAGCCAAAGCCTGGCCTGCCGAAAAAATTAAAGCCTGAGCCTGGCCTGTAGCATGTCATAGGCTTATTTTTAGGCCTGAGTCTGACCTTTTCTAAGGCCTGGTTAGCCTTTTTACCTACATAAAAGCCTGTTATTTTAAATAGACTAACAAACTAAAAAACCAATGAGACTAAAAGTTTGTTTATATTGACTTATTCTAACTTACATATTAGCATAAGTTTCGTGAGATTATTTGTTTAAGATAACTTATGAAAATAACTTATAACATTGTTCATAAGGTGTTTTCATCTTATTTTCATAAGTTCTCCAAGATAAACAATTTTTATTTATATATTTTAATTCAAAGTAAAAAAAATAACATAATGATAATACAAAAAATTATTCATATTTATTTAAATAGGGCGGTCTGTTAGGCTTAAATAGCTTTTTTCATGGCCTGAGGCCTAGCCTTTTTAACTAAATAGGCTTATAAAAAAGCCTAGGCCCTTTCCATTTAAAAAAATCCTGGTCTGGCTTGAGCCTGTGTAGGATACGCCCGTAGGCCCCTATTATCGACCTGACTTATTTCCACCCCTAATATTACACCACCTGCCTCACCGACACCAAGGTTGGATGAAACAAGCTCAAGTGAGAGGACACCACGACTAAGGAGCATTGAAGAGCTTTATGATGTAACCGAAAACCAAAACGTCGTTAACCTCTTTTGTCTCTTTAGTGATTACGAGCCTCTAATATATTAAGAAGCGGTTGAAAACATAAAGTGGAGAGACGCCATGGATGAAGAAATCAAATCAATCACGAAGAATGATACGGGGAAACTTACTGCACTTCTGTGAGAGGACACAAAGAAATCGGAATAATATGGGTGTACAAGGTGAAGTTGAAGTATGTGGTGTCTCGAGATCAAGCTGCCGACATTTTCACCAAGACACTCAAGTCGGAAACTTTCGTGAATGCGGGATGTTGAAAGATTTAACTTAATTTGGGCCTAAACATATTATTTCCCTTTTTGGGTTTAGTTATTTTGGGCTTAGGTAATTTTGGATAATGTTTCTAGTAAACTCTTGCAGTGTTTGGAGAGTCTAGATATTGCTTAGGGTTATAATATTTTCTAGAATACTCTTGGAATTTCTAGAGTTGAGAACTCTCTAGAATTAGTGTGTCTATAGTTCTCCTTAGAGTACTATAAATAGAGATGTAATCCTATACTTTTGAATCAAGCAAAAATACAAAGTTCTTTCTTCCATAAATAATTCTCCTACCTATCAAATTTGTCTTTAAGCCTTTAATATTTCCACACACTTTTCCTAAACACAAAAGGCTTTACTTCCATATATATCATTAACGATCTGCAATCATTTTGAATATCACTAATCTGCAATCATTAACAATCTGCAATCATTTGCTAAACACACTTTAATATATATATATATATATATATATATATATATATATATATATATAACATTCTGCAATCATTTTAAATATCACTAACCCTTTTAAAACACACCTTAAACCTATGATATAAACAGAAAGGAAGGTAGACCAAATATTTTTTTCAGCATTGCATAATCTCTTGCGGGCTGATGCAGTCGTTGCAGAGTTATGATGCGATCGTTGCGGCGTTATGATGCGGTTTTTATTGTGATATACAATCACACTGCAATTGCAGCCTGATGCAGATGCGGACACCACTGCAACCGCAATATTGCGGCACCATCAGGTGATGTGGTCCGGAATTTAAAACTATGATTGAGAGTATAAGGAGCATTAGATGTATAAAATTTAAAACTCGTTATTTTCATACTTAAGAGAAAAGTCAGTTATAGAATGAAGTGTTATGCATACAACTAAATAATAAAATGTTGAGTATATGAAGAGAGGGCACAATCTAATACCAAATAAAATTGCATAGGAAAAGTTCGAATTAAAAATATTACAATTGGAAATGATTCGAGAGATTTAAAAGAAAAAAAGTAGTTAGAGAATCAAATAGCTAAGTCTAATAATAGAGGCAAAAAACTAGAAATGGACAGAAAGTTAAGTTTGTGGTAATGAAGAAAACCTCAATACATGATAAAGGACATATGGATTTTTCGGAGTTGATTTAGTTAGCCTCACCATTGGGCTAACATAAGATATGGACATGTGATAATGAAGTTCAATAGAAAACATTTTCATTCCTATGTTTCAAATCAAAGAAAACATTGAGAAATCTATTGTTTTTCTCGGTTGACAGCATTGGAAAATTTAGTACTAAGCACAATCATCCATTTCTCCTTCATGTTCTCATTCATGTGAAAACATTTGCCACGAAAACATTTGCTCAATATAATCTGGGATAGATTGCAAGTACAGAAAAAAATTTCTCTTAGTTGGAACTAATAACTTCTCAGAAATCTGAAAACAATGTAAATATAAATTTTTCCCCCTTGTTTGGAATTGATAACTTCTCTCGGTTGTTCTCCAAAAATCTATTGTCAAACTCTTGATTTGTTTAAGTAATTTGTTTTAATATTCTGTGTAAACAATGTAAATATAAAAAAAAAGGTATTCCCCTCGATTTTAAAGAGAAACCGAGAGGTATGTGGCTTGGGATGGAACATATTTTATTTTATTTTTATTTAAATAGAAACACAATTTATCTCGGTTTTGAGTGATAACCGAGGTAAAATATAAGCTTGCTTTTTTAGTTTCTTCTTAAACAAATCTTCACCGCCCATTTAATGACTATCAACGCTCAAGATGTAACACCCCCAATCTATACCCCCAAGCTATTAAAGCAGTAACAGAAAAATCAAAATTTCATCAGAGTATATTTAAAAACATGGCATAGACAGGGAGAATCACATTATATTGAAACAAAACATACAACACCTGCTCATAAAGATATGCATAAGTGGGGTAGCATTCAACAGAGGAACTCAGTTCCTTACACCCACATTTCAAAGTTTTTAGAATAAAAGCGGAAAATCTAAAAAACTGAATATCATATATATATCACATGAAAAGTTGGTCATACATCAGTTATACAAGTACAAACCAAAAGGTATATATACATAGTGCACAATAATCGCAAACGGCCTCCCTAACTACCCGGTGTCACATATCAGAGCCGACCGACAAAAGAATGAAGACATAAGCTTCACAAAAGACCTCCTGCAACTCTAATCTGCAATGCCTCATAGAGCATTATAAAACAGCAGAAGGGTGAGAAAAACAACCATAATATAAATGCATATAATTATATATATCAACATAAAAATACACATATCAAGTATTCTCACCACAATTATCAAATGCCAACACATAAAGCATATACTGATTATATTCACATAATCACATATTCACACATCATGCATATGTTTATACACAAAACATATCATTCATAGTTCGAGGCATTTAACACGAATGCACAACAACTCACAATTACTATCACACGCTCAATCACACAATGTCTCCATCTCCAGTTGCATATTAATCATGCCCAATACATTTATCACAAATGCATATCACAACGTCTCGCACATATTCAACTAAATCATGATTTTCCACATATAACTAATGCAATCTTAATTCATGCAGATGCAAAGAGACCGACACAACGACTCTCTATGCAAATGCATATGCGGTACCGACTCCAAGATTTCATATCTCATCACTAGTTCACTCAAGAACTCTCCTGGAACCATCGCTCGTTACATCACTGTAACTCCCCGTCGGGCATACGATGTTCACCCACCGCTCACACCCCACACGAGGGGCTCACGATGTTTATGGATCGCTCACACCCCCACCAAGAGAGGCTCACGACCCGATCTCTCACACCCCCACCAAGAGAGGCTCACGATCGTCTATAACCATCGCTTTAGGTCCTCAGGCTATTCATACCTTCATATTTTCGAGGCACATAATGTTATAGCTGATTCCCCACCGGAACCGCCGTCCCTCAGGACGCGACAATAATGCACATCATGATGCTTGACACACAAGAACTCATGACAACCAATGCATTTTCACACACATATGCAACCATAAACATGCATATATAATCAAACACAACACATTGAATTTATTTGCCTCTCGGCCACAATTCATCACCACAACATGTTCCCACATGCATTCACATCATATAAAGTCATACAAGTCATACGATATCCATATCAAAGCACATTACATAATACACATCAATTACGCACACTTACAACGACAAAAGTCGACAACCGACACTATTCACATTTCTCGACATAATTAAATCGGCTAACAAATCCAAAATCATCGCAATCACAAGGTACAACTCGATAGCTTTCCAACGACACCAAGAATGTAAAAATCGGATAATCGGAACAAAAGTTACGGATGAAAACGTAAACGACATTTTGAAAAATCACATTTTACCATCCTCCTGGCCATACGCGTATCGCCCTGAGCCATACGCGTATCGCCCAAAATCCTCGCCATGCCATACGCGTATTGCCCAAGGCCATACGTGTATGGGCAGAACCATTTTCTTCCTTAAAATCCCATTTTGAACCCCATACGCGTATTGCATCCCCTCATATGCGTAATGCCCTGAAGTGATACGCGTACCATACGCAAATGGGCAGATGGCCGGGTGAAATAACATCTCATACACGTATTGGCCCATGGCTCCCCCATGTTACGCGTAATGCCAAGGTCCATACGCGTATGAACATGCCCCATACGCGTATGACCTGGAAAAACCAGAAAAATTCTTCTGCATAATTTTGTTCTACGGGTTACACCCAAAATCATCCCAAATTCCACCTACACACCAGAAAAATTACCAATACAATGTCCAATGACAAGTATCTATCATATACCAGCAATTATGGACACTAAAAACATGATTTCTAACTCAATTAAATCAAATTCTACCATTTTTAACAAAAATGGGTTTTTGTTATATTTTTCATGCAATCCAACAAAACAACAAACAAACACATACATAATCATACACATGTATAAGATAATTGAATTTCGCACCCTTACCCGATTAAATCGATTCCTAGAAGTTGATTTGATCCAACCTAGCTTTTTCCTCTTTTTCTCTCTTCTTCCCTTCTTCTCCTTTCTTTCTTTCTATTTTTCTTCTTTTCTAATTCTCTCCCTTTTCTCTCTTTTACTGACTTAGTAAAAATAATGCAAAATGACCCAATTGCCCCTACTCTCAACTATCTCACAAATGTTCCCAAAACGCGATAAAATATAATCACAATGTAAAATAACATATTATCACACCAAAGTCATAAATAAAAATAATATAATACTCAAAATAATTAAATCGACTCGATTAAATAAAAGTATCAAGACTGGGGTGTTACAACTCTCCCCCACTTGGAAATTTTCGTCCTCGAAAATAAAGCCAAACCCAACAACTCCAAACACGGCCCTCGCATCTGACCAACAAACATAGACCGACCAAAAGCACACCACAAATAACACAACTGACTAACCACCTTGCTAGCAATAGATATAACAACGACAACAATAACGACAAGCTGCAAAGCCCATACAATGCACTTGACGACCAACTTACTACTCAAAGAATACACAAGCACCAACTCACAGGTTCATTCTTGAACCAATACACAACAAGATCGTTACCATCACCGTAGGTAACCCACCTCTAATTCCTCACACAGGAATTAGCTACTCGCACTCGAACCAACACAATGGAAACGAGGCAACAACACAAACAAGAACATAACGTTCCACGACACGGCAAGGTCTCAACAACATCAACAAAACAAGAATACCAACCTCCTTGTCACACAACCTTATTACATCAATGCCACGATTCACCAATCGTACATATAACCAAAACATCCATCTACTTAGTAGTCCAAGAATACCATTCAAACCTTTCACCTAACACTTCCATTCTGAAACGTCCATTGGTCTCATCATTCCTACAGATTCCCAATGTTCAACCTAAGAACTCTTACAAGTCAGATACGCATATACGAAATGTGCCACATCACGCTTCCGCTGCGCACTCTGATGGCTCGTAACCATCAAAACTACTATTCTCACGTCCAAAGTCTAACTCTTTCGCGTACTCACCAAACCACTGTTCACTTTTAATATTTCCATTCTCACACTCTTCTGTGTTATCTCATACACCAGACACAAGCCTCTGGACTGCTCACCCAACTCGAATCCTCGGACCATTAAAACAAACATACATGGAAATTTTCGACTTAACTCCTCAGTCACAACAATAGCTTTTCCCCAAAGGATAATCCAAACCAATTCAATATTCAATATTCTTATAATTACCAAACACTTCGAATCTAGAATCATAAAGATAATACCTCCAATAATCCAACATAATACAACTACAACCACTTCCACAATAGTACTGATCCTTCCACGACTCCTCAAATGTCGAAGAACATAAACCACAACTTAAACAAACCACCACTCTCATCAAACATTCCAAAAATTGTAATTCTAGTCAAACTCAACCAAACCATTCCAGTTACCTAATCCTGAAAATGAACACTTATTCTCAATCGTAACCCTATACTACTGTCCGTACTCCATACACAATTCCTTCTCTTGACAATCCAAATTCCGATTTATCGCAACAAACAACCAAAAAGGACTCTTAATGACTTCTCAACTTAACCACATACCAGAACCTCTAATCCATCTCATCTTCTGATATAAGAATCTTCATCGACACAACAAAACAATCTGTAACCATTTCCTTAAATTCCAAACAACTCATTGCACACACTATCAAAGCCAGAAAGACACGTCCATTCCATCCAACATAATTCCCGTCTGCTATCAACAAGAGATTAAGGGTGATCAGTTCCTCAATTTGTCAATAAACAGCCGACAATCATGATGGGGTATAAACCGTCTCCACCGAACTATAATAGCATTCCTTACATCCTAGACACAAAAATACCTAAGGCACAATTCCTTAGTTGACGTAAACCTTACTTCTGCATCCCTTATTGAACCAGAAACCACACTTATAATCTTGCAATTCACAACACACTGAGCCAACGCTCCACACCTGAAGCAACTTGGAGAAGTACCAGCTTCTCCCCCACTTATCTCATTCTAATCCTTCCAACTGTAAGCACACAAAATCCATCACAAATCCCTTACCATAAATGGTCAAAGAACAAACTAAATAAACCCAAGAAGTAATTACCTTAAGCAGAAGTATCCATAACCAACTCACCACTCCAAAAAGACAACACAAATTCAAACTCTTCGCGCACTCATACGAAATAAACGAATGAGTCGCTCTAGTATCAATGATAGCAAAATAAAGGCGTACTATTAATAAAACAAGTACCTTGAGTCAAACGATCCGCACTAGTAGTCTCATCTCCTGCCAATGCAACAACCTTCCTACCAGTCTGAGCTTTCTTCGGTTTCGTACACCTCGTACTAATATGACCTGTTTCACCACAGTTAAAGCACTTAACCACATTCTTCCTCTTGCAGTCAGCTGCTACATGTCCCGAACCTCCACAATCAGAACACTTAACCAAATTCTTCCTACAATCAAACTGAAGATGTCCTACTTCCCCACACTTGTAACACTTCGGAGAATTAGACATACCTCTTCCACTTGGCCTTTTCTCAACATTCTCCCTTTGCTTACCCTTATCAGCTGGTGTGACATAAGGACCACTACGAGACTGTTGTTTCCCTTTCCTGTCATTCACACTCTTATAGAGAGTAGCACGCGCCCTACGATCCTCTTCGTAAATCCTACAACTGTCCACCAAATCAGAAAACCTCCTAATCCTATGATAACCGATTGCCCGTTTAATCTCCGGACGCAATCCGTTCTCATATTTCACACACTTAGAAAACTCAGCAGTAGCTTCAGCATAATGAGGATAAAACTGCACCAGTTCAACAAACTTAGCAGCATAGTCAACAACGAACATATTACCCTGTTTCAACTCCAAAAACTCAATCTCTTTCTTTTCCTTCACACCTTCAGGATAATACTTCCTCCGAAACTCTCGGCTAAACAATTCCCAAGTAACCTCTTCATCATCCTCTCCCAACACTTGGCGCAAACTAACCCACCAAACAGCTGCTTCTTCCTCCAGCATGTGAGTACTGTAACACCCCTTTCTATACCCCCAAATAATCAATTAAATCATTTAGGCACGTACTAAAAATTTTAACAGAGTATAATTGCAACTATGGCATAAAAGGAAAATGTCACATTATACATGAAATTAAAAACATACAACACCTGCTCACAAGATATGCAACAGTGGGGTAACTAATCAATTAAGGATCTGAGTCCTTTCACCCACATCTCAAATGTTTAGAATAAAAGCGGAACATCTAAACACTGATAAACATCAACCATATATATACATCATTTATATATATATATATATATATATATATATATATATTCATATACCAAACAGTATGGTTCATTAACATCGGTCATGTTATATACACAAAATCATCAGCCAGATACATAAGCAAATGCATCACCAAAAAGGAAAACAAAAGCATCTTAGCTACCCGACGCTACATATCAGAGCCAGACGACCAAAAAGAAATGAAGACACGCTTCACCAAAGACCACCAACATACCTAATCTGCAATGCCTCATAGAGCATCATAAAACAGCAGAAGGGTGAGAAATATTATCATAATAACTTTGTATATAATTATATATCTCAACATATAATACACATATACCACATTCTCACCACAACTCATCACTATGCATGTATATATACATATAACACCAAGCATATACCATAAATCAAATACACGGCATAACAATCCGTAATTAACACATCAATCACATAGGCATATCCATTCATGCTCAAATACATGTATCACCAATACATATCAATTCATCACTATTTATCCAACATAAACACCATACAGGTTTATTCACCAATGTATCATTACAAAGATACAATTATCATCATTTCACATAAACATACATATTATGCTTATCCAACAATGCACACTTGTACAATTCTATTCATTCCACATCACATATACATATATATGTTCATTCATCAAAGCATAAATACAATGATGACGAATGCAACTCATAGAGACCGACTCACGACTCTATGCAGATGCAATGCGGTACCGACTCATCATCTCAAGTTCAATTGAAGAACTTATTGGAACCATCGCTCGTTACTTAGTGTAACTCCCCGTCGGGCCTACGATGTTCCCCATTGCTACCACCTCTCAAAGGCTTACAATGTTTATGGATTGCTCTCGCCCCTCAAAAGGCTTACAATCCGATTGCTCCCGCCCCTTAAAAGGCTTACAATCATATTACTCCCGCCCCTTAAAAGGCTTACAATGTTTATTGCTCTCGCCCCTTAAAAGGCTTACAATCAGTTCTAATCATCGCCCCTCAAAAGGCTTACAATGTTTCAACGGATTCAACTTAGAATCCCACAACACAAGAATGTACATCATGATACTTCACATACAACATGACTCATGACACTCTTGAAATGCATACATATTCACAATATAGTCATGCATTTATCTCATACTTATCACATACATTAATTGTATAACAACATATACAATCCTCCATATACAACCATGTAACCCATATTGTCATTTTTCATGCATTGTAATTCAATTCACATCAACACAATTATTGCCATAAGGCCACAAACCATCATCACAACATATCATCACAAGCATTTTCATCACACAACAGCACATAGCATAATACACATCAATTATGCACACATCACACACAATCCACATACATTCACATCAATTGTGTCAAACGGCAACCGAACGTTTTCACAAATAACCAAACAATTCGATTTACGGTTTACCGGAAAAGTCGGTTAAAAGTCGGCTAAAAATAATATTTTTCTTCACCACATCATAGAACATATTTTTAGCTTCACGTCCATATAAAGAACACCTCAATCGGATAAACAACACAAAAGATATGGATATTTCAAAATAACGCAAAAACATAAACCGGAGAATCGACACTACGATACGGTTTGAAAATACTGTTCTAATTGGACCAGGTTCAGACCTCAAAACTATTTTTCCTAGAAAGAACATCTCGTTAGCTTCCCAACGCTTCGAACGGGGGTCAAAACCGACTTACGGTTCAAGAGTTATGAATTTCCGAAGTTTCCCCGACAAACCAGATTTTTCTGGTTCAGCACAGTATGTATCGATACATAGGCTTATGTATCGATACAAAAGGCCACATGTATCGATACATAGCACGCATGTGTCGACACATGCTGTAGTGAAAATGCTGTTTTCTCAAATTTCTACAGTATGTATCGATGCATAAGGGTTATGTATCGATACATAAACCATTTCGTATCGATACATAGCTGTTATGTATCGATTCATAACTCTGTTTTTCTCAAAAACCAGATTTCTCAAATTACACCTTTGCTGTCCTTTTCCCGAATGCCCGAAAACTCGACTAAATCGAACATTTTCACTGAAACAAACCTATACGCGCAACCACCAAATACATAAGAACAATTTAGAACACATAAACGCAATTTCTACGACGTTCGATTTTTCGATTAAATTTCAACCTTTCAAAAACCAGAATTTTCAAACATCGCCAAATCGAATAAAAAGCACGCTATATGACGATCTAAGCTTACTTGATACAACTACGTAATTTATTTCGAAATTCATCCGTGAAAACATCGATTTCTATCGATTTCCTACAATTCGACCTAAACGGAAACATACCGAAAACTAACCGAAACATAACCAAACTTCATGAAACTTTAAACAGCAGCTCACATACATATAACCAACCAACACGTGTATTTATACGACTTTCCGACCGTAAAACATCGGTTTCTATCGATTTCGTCCATTACGGCATAAACGGAAACATATGGAAACCAACCAAAACATCCACACAAAACACATACATAATCATACACAAGGTTAGGATAACAATATTTCACACCCTTACCCGATTAAACCGATTCCTAGAAGTTGTTTTCTTTGATTCCTAGCTTTCCTCTTTTTCTTCTTCTCTTTCTCTTCTTTTCTTTTCTTCTCCTCTTTCTCTCTATTTTTCTGTTTTTCTTTCTTTTCTCTCTTTCTTACTACTTTTCTATTTTTATACAAAATCAAAATATCTAGCCACCCAAAAAGACCAAAATACCCCTACACTCAAATATCTCGCAAACGCTCTCAAAACGCGATGAAACATCACAACATTGAAAAATAACATTTTTCTAAATAATAGTTGAAAATAAAATAATATAATAATAAAATAATCAAAAACGACTCACTTAAACAAAAATACTAAAACTGGGGCGTTACAAGTACCCAGCCTCACCTTATTCTCTTCAGCACAATCAACCACATGGAGGATTCTTTCGACCTCCTCTAGCCAAAATTGTGCACCATCAGGATCATATTTTCCTTTGAAGACAGGCGGTTCGTTCTTCCTGAACTCATCATTACCCGCAACATCCGGTACACCCTGCACAGCCCGAGCCATATTCTGTTCATTTCCAATAACAACAACTATGGTTAAACACACAGCTCTCCGAACCACAAAGACCAACAAGGACTGACACAAACTGACACGGACTGGCTCTGATACTACTTAATGTAACACCCACAATCTATACCCCCAAGCTATTAAAGCAGTAACAGAAAAATCAAAATTTCATCAGAGTATATTTAAAAACATGGCATAGACAGGGAGAATCACATTATATTGAAACAAAACATACAACACCTGCTCATAAAGATATGCAACAGTGGGGTAACATTCAACAGAGGAACTCAGTTCCTTACACCCACATTTCAAAGTTTTTAGAATAAAAGCGGAAAATCTAAAAAACTGAATATCATATATATATCACATGAAAAGTTGGTCATACATCAGTTATACAAGTACAAACCAAAAGGTATATATACAACAGTGGGGTAACATTCAACAGAGGAACTCAGTTCCTTACACCCACATTTCAAAGTTTTTAGAATAAAAGCGGAAAATCTAAAAAACTGAATATCATATATATATCACATGAAAAGTTGGTCATACATCAGTTATACAAGTACAAACCAAAAGGTATATATACATAGTACACAATAATCGCAAACGGCCTCCCTAACTACCCGGTGTCACATATCAGATCCGACCGACAAAAGAATGAAGACATAAGCTTCACAAAAGACCTCCTACAACTCTAATCTGCAATGCCTCATAGAGCATTATAAAACAGCAGAAGGGTGAGAAAAACAACCATAATATAAATGCATATAATTATATATATCAACATAAAAATACACATATCAAGTATTCTCACCACAATTATCAAATGCCAACACATAAAGCATATACTGATTATATTCACATAATCAGATATTCACACATCATGCATATGTTTATACACAAAACATATCATTCATAGTTCGAGGCATTTAACACGAATGCACAACAACTCACAATTACTATCACACGCTCAATCACACAATGTCTCCATCTCCAGTTGCATATTAATCATGCCCAATACATTTATCACAAATGCATATCACAACGTCTCGCACATATTCAACTAAATCATGATTTTCCACATATAACTAATGCAATCATAATTCATGCAGATGCAAAGAGACCGACACAACGACTCTCTATGCAAATGCATATGCGGTACCGACTCCAAGATTTCATATCTCATCACTAGTTCACTCAGGAACTCTGCTGGAACCATCGCTCGTTACATCACTATAACTCCCCGTCGGACATACGATGTTCACCCACCGCTCACACCCCACACGAGGGGCTCACGATGTTTATGGATCGCTCACACCCCCACCAAGAGAGGATCACGACCCGATCGCTCACACCCCCACCAAGAGAGGCTCACGATCGTCTATAACCATCGCTTTAGGTCCTCAGGCTATTCATACCTTCATATTTTCGAGGCACACGATGTTATAGCTGATTCCCTACCGGAACCGCCATTCCTCAAGACGCGACAATAATGCACATCATGATGCTTGACACACAAGAACTCTTGACAACCAATGCATTTTCACACACATATGCAACCATAAACATGCATATATAATCAAACACAACACATTGAATTTATTTGCCTCTCGGCCATAATTCATCACCACAATATGTCATCACATGCATTCACATCATATAACGTCATACAAGTCATACGATATCCATATCAAAGCACATTACATAATACACATCAATTACGCACACTTACAACGACAAAAGTCGACAACCGACACTATTCACATTTCCCGACATAATTAAATCGGCTAACAAATCCAAAATCATCGCAATCACAAGGTACAGCTCGATAGCTTTCCAACGACACCAAGAATGTAAAAATCGGATAATCGGAACAAAAGTTACGGATGAAAACGAAAATGACATTTTGAAAAATCACATTTTACCATCCTCCTGGCCATACGCGTATCGCCCTGAGCCATACGCGTATTGCCCAAAATCCTCGCCATGCCATACGCGTATTGCCCAAGGCCATACGCGTATGGGCAGAACCATTTTCTTCCCAAAAATCCCATTTTGAACCCCATACGCGTATTGCATCCCCTCATACGCGTAATGCCCTGAAGTGATACGCGTACCATACGCAAATGGGCAGATGGCCGGGTGAAATAACATCTCATACGCGTATTGGCCCATGGCTCGCCCATGTTACGCGTAATGCCAAGGTCCATACGCGTATGAACATGCCCCATACGCGTATCACCTGGAAAAACCAGAAAAATTCTTCTGCATAATTTTGTTCTACGGGTTACATCCAAAATCATCCCAAATTCCACCTACACACCAGAAAATTACCAATACAATGTCCAATGACAAGTATCTATCATATACCAGCAATTATGGACACTAAAAACATGATTTCTAACTCGATTAAATCAAATTCTACCATTTTCAACAAAAATGGGTTTTTGTTATATTTTTCATGCAATCCAACAAAACAACAAACAAACACATACATAATCATACACATGTATAAGATAATTGAATTTCGCACCCTTACCCGATTAAATCGATTCCCAAAAGTTGATTTGATCCAACCTAGGTTTTTCCTCTTTTTCTCTCTTCTTCCCTTCTTCTCCTTTCTTTCTTTCTATTTTTCTTCTTTTCTAATTCTCTCCCTTTTCTCTCTTTTACTAACTTAGTAAAAATAATGCAAAATGACCCAATTGCCCCTACTCTCAACTATCTCACAAATGTTTCCAAAACGCGATAAAATATAATCACAATGTAAAATAACATATTATCACACCAAAGTCATAAATAAAAATAATATAATACTCAAAATAATTAAATCGACTCGATTAAATAAAAGTATCAAGACTGGGGCGTTACAGAAGACACTGTCATTAGTGATCCCCGTGAAACCTGAAACCCTAATTATAAAAGCATTTTGAATATTTAAATTTGATACTAGTGAATCCACAAGAAACTCAAACGTTGTTGTGAAACTCTCTATGTTTAATTAGAGCACCATGAGATTTTACAAAGTAAAAGTATCACTATGATAGATTGCAAGAGTAGAAAAAAATTAGGTTTATTTAATATGTGGCTAGTGAGAGTGTATTTACTTTGCCAAAGATTTATGTGATGGATTGTAAGTGCAGAAAATTATCATGGGTTCAAGGTTTGTGTTGTTAAATAAGGGGGATTCTTAATACATCACCCATATTTCTTAGACACCACGCGAAATTTCTTTTTTGCCCCCTAATTCCGGATGTGCACATCCGGACGCACCGTTTTTTTAAAAAACGTTGATTTGTTCTGGATGTGCAAATCAGGAAAAAGTCCTGATCTGCAAATCCGGAAAAAATCAAAAGAATTCCATAAAATCATTTCCTGATCTGCAGATCCGGATAAAATCAAAAGTATTCCATAAAATCACTTACTTCTAAATATAATTCTTATAAATAGATAAGTTAAAATTTTAAAATTCAAAAATATGAAAAATATGAAAAGAAATTAATATGATTTAAAACGAGATATGTTATTAATTATATTGGATTTTATTATTTAAGATGTTTTTAAAAATAATTCTATAAAAAAGCGGTATATGCTGTAAGAATTTATATATAGTAAAGCGGTATACCGCTTTAATATTAATATATACCGCTGAAGAATTTATATTAAAGCGGTATATATATATATATATATATATATATATATATATATATATATATATATATATATATATATTAAAGCGGTATACCGCTTTAATATATATAAATTCTTACCGCATATATCTTTTTTTTATAGAATTATTTTTAAAAATATCTAAAATAATAAAATCCAATATAATTAATAAAATATCGCGTTTTAAATCATATTAATTTTTTTTTTCATATTTTTCATATTTTTGAATTTTAAAATTTTAACTTATCTATTTATAAGAATTATATTTAGAAGTAAGTGATTTTATGGAATACTTTTGATTTCATCCGGATCTGCAGATCAGGAAATGATTTTATGGAATTTTTTTGATTTTTTTCGGATTTGCACATCCGGAACAAATCAAAGTTAAAAAAAAAAACGGTGCGTTCGGATGTGCACATCCGGAATCGCGTGGTGTCTAAGAAACATGGGTGGTGTATTAAGAAACCCTCGTTAAATAATTATATAATTGAATATTTATTTTATTTAGCTAACCTTTTTTTTGTTTTATATTAGAAACAAATGAATGCAAGTTGTAACACCCCCTTTCTATACCCTCAAATAATCAAATAATCATTTAGGCACACATTAAAAATTTCGTCAGAGTATAATTATAACATAGTATAAAAGAGGTATGTCACATTATATATTCGATTAAAACATACAACACCTACTCAACAGTCGATATGCAACAGTGGGGTAACTTTGCACAAAGGAACTTTGTCCTTACACCCACATCTCAATATTTAGAATAAAAGCGGAAAATCTAAACATTGAATAACATAAAACATATATACATACATATATATATATATATATATATATATATACATGCGTCATCGAGTATCATCCATCAACATAATTCATGTTTACATAAACATTCATCAGCAAGATACATATACAACTGTATCACAAAAGAATCATATACATCCTAGCTACCCGGTGCTACATATCAGAGCCAACCGACCAAAAGAATGAAGACACGCTTCACAAAAAGACCTCCAGCATACCTAATCTGCAATGCCTCATAGAGTATTATAAAACAGCAGAAGGGTGAGAAATATTATCATAATAACAATGCATATAATTATATATATCTTAACGTAAAAATACTCATATTCCACATTCTCACCACAATTCATCACATCTCACTCATATACATCGCAATGTATACATATCTCTTCAAACCGAGCATATACCTCATGCATATTTTCACAATTCATATCAATCCACATGAACATACACATATACGTTTATTCATCAAAGCACCATTTTAAAGATGATAAATGCAAATCATAGAGACCAACTCACGACTCTATGCAAATGCAATGCGGTACCGACTCAATCATCTCAAGTTCACTCAGGAACTCTGATGGAACCATCGCTCGTTACATCACTGTAACTCCCCGTCGGGCATACGATGTTCCCCATCGCTCACACCTCTTATTTTTAAGGCACACGATCCAATCTGATCGCTCACACCTCTTATTTTTAAGGCACACGGCGTTTATGGATCGCTCACACCTCTTTGTCTAAGGAACACGACCCGATCGCTCACACCTCTTTGTATAAGGCACACGATCGCTTATACCCATCGCTCACACCTCTTATTTTTAAGGCACACGATCCATCCGATCGCTCACACCCCTTATTTTTAAGGCACACGATGTTATATCGGATTCTCATAAGAATCCCTCAACACAAGAATGCACATCATTATGCTTCACACGCAAATGAATCAAGACATTCTTGAAATGCATACATATTCACAATATATTCATGCATTCTTCTCATACGAGTACATACAATCTATATACATTCACATTAATGCACTATTGTATGGTTCACATCCAAACACACGTTCAAAACGGTAAAAGTCGCTAAATAACACTATTTCTGACTTTTCCGACTTATTTAATTGACTAACAATTTCCAATTTATCATACTAAGAAAGAACATTCCATAAGCTTTCTAACGCATCAAACCACGCCTCAAACCGAACCACAGATCAAAAGTTATGCAGAAAACAAATTACACGAACAGCACTGTTCGCTGGGCGAACCTCCCTCGCGAGAATTCGCTAGCTCCTTCGCTAGGCGAACATCCCTCGCGAGCATTCGTTGGCTCCTTCGCTAGGCGAATGTTCTAGCGAACCAACTGTTGGATAAAAACAGACACAAAGTTCGCTAGGCGAACCCCTTGGCGAACCAAGGCAGCAACTACCCACATTCAAAACACCCAAACTTCGCTAGGCGAACAACTCAGTGAACCTTCGCTGACCTTCGCCAACTGGTTCGCTAGGCGAACCCGCAAAAACCTCCCTCGCTACCGCTTCGCCCCAGGTTCGCTAGGCGAACCAAGGAAAACCCAGAATTTTCCTGCGCTGTCAAAACCCCAAAAATCCATATTTCTCCAATCAAAACTTTTCCAAAACACCATATATCAATCAGAACCCAAAACAATCATGGCAACGAATATTCTACCACATTTACGTCGATTTTCAACCGCGAAAACATCGATTTCTCAACATCGACCTAAAATGGAAAACTATGAAAACACCACAAACAATCCAATACACACATACACAATCATACATAATAATATACATTGATAAGATAACAATGTTTCACACCCTTACCCGATTAAATCGATTCCTAGAGGTTGATTTTCTTGGTTTTCCTCTTTTCCTTCTCTTTTCTCCTCTTCCTCTTTCTTTCTCTCCTATTTCTTTTCTATTTTCCTTTCTATCTCTTTCTCTTCTATTTCCTCTTCTTATCTCTTTTTTTTTTCTTTTCTTTTTACCCAAATTCAATTTAATTCATTTTCTCACACAATTATATTTCCACTAAATTTTCTAACTTAACATTAATGAGAAATGTCTAAAATACCCTCTGTCCTACTTTTTCCCCGAAAACTCTCAAAAACGGTAAAATAACATATATGGTCAACATAACATATTAACACACCAATTCTACAATTAAAATAATTTATCATTCAATTTAAATCAAAGACTCAACAAAATGGGAATAATTGGAATCGGGGCGTTACAACTCTCCCCCACTTTAGAAATTTTCGTCCTCGAAAATATTACCTGATTCAAACAACTCCGGATACGACTCTCGCATCCTACTCTCTAGCTCCCAAGTCATATCGCCTTCCGCGGCGCCTCCCCACGCTACTTTCACGAGTGCAATATCCTTGCCTCTTTGCTTCTTAACTTCGCGGTCCAAAATCCTACTCGGTAAAGTTTCAACCGTAAGGTTATCTCTCACTTCCACCTCGTCCATAGGAATAACATGTGACGGATCCGGAACATACTTCCGAAGTTGCGAAACATGGAATACATCATGCAAATTCGAAAGATTCGGAGGCAACGCCACACGGTAAGCCACAACACTAACTCGTGCAGAAATCTGATACGGACCAATAAAACGAGAAGTCAACTTCTTCGACTTCAAAGCACGACCCACACCCGTAACTGGCGTAACTCTAAAAAACACATGGTCGCCTTCTTGAAACTCAAGATCTTTTCTTCTTTTGTCATGATAGCTCTTTTGTCTGCTTTGAGAAGCTTTCATCTTCTCACGGATAAACTTCACTTTCTCCGTCGTTTGTTGTACCATCTCTGGTCCAACTATTGCCCTCTCACCGGTTTCATGCCAACACAAAGGTGTTCGAAATCTCCAACCATACAAAGCCTCAAATGGTGCCATACTTATGCTTGTATGAAAACTGTTATTGTAGGTGAACTCAATCAATGCCAAATAACTATCCCAAGCACCACCTTGCTCGAGCACACAAGCACGCAACAAATCCTCCAACGATTGAATTGTCCTCTCGGTTTGACCATCCGTTTGCGGATGATAAGCAGAACTCAATCTTAGCTTAGAACCCAAAGCCTTTTGTAAACTCTCCCAAAACCTCGATGTGAATCTAGGATCTCTATCCGATACAATACTCTTAGGAACTCCATGTAACTTCACAACCGCAAGAATATAAATCTCGGCTAACTTCTCCAAAGGATAACTAATATCAATTGGAATGAAGTGAGCAGATTTAGTAAGCCTATCAACAATTACCCAAATAGCATTATGACCTCTTTGCGTATTCGGCAATCCCGTAACAAAATCCATCGATATACTATCTCATTTCCACTGCGGAATATCCAACGGTTGCATCAATCCACTAGGCTTTTGATGTTCTACCTTCGACTTTTGACAAGTTAAGCACGCATACACAAATTGAGCCACGTCTCTCTTTAATCCGGACCACCAAAAGATTTTCTTCAAATCTTGATACATTTTATTCTCTCCCGGATGAATACTTAAGTTACTTCGGTGTCCTTCTTCTAATATCATCTTTTTCAACTCCGCATCATCGGGAATACAAATACGACCACGGAATCTCAAAACTCCAAAATTATCAACCTTGAAATCCTCATTCTCATTCATCATCAAATCAATGAACTTCAAGTCCAACTTTTGCTTTTCACATACGGTTGCAAGAAAATCATTCGTAACATGTAGCATACCATGTCTCACGCTTCTCGGCGTCATTTCACAAACCAAACTCAAGTCCCTAAAATTCTCCAAAAGTTCCCATTCTCTCATCATCAATGAGGACATATGCAACGACTTCCGACTCAAAGCATCGGCCACCACGTTCGCCTTACCCGGATGGTAATTCAAACCAAAATCATAATCCTTCAAGAGCTCTAACCACCTCCTTTGTCTCATGTTCAATTCTTTTTGGTCAAATAAATATTTCAAGCTTTTGTGATCACTAAAAACTTCGAATCTTGCTCCATAAAGATAGTGCCTCCAAATTTTCAAAACAAACACCACGGCCGCTAATTCCAAGTCATGTGTAGGATAATTCTTTTCATGTACTCTCAATTGCCTTGAAGCATAAGCCACAACTTTTCCATCTTGCATCAAAACACCACCTAAACCAACCAAGGAAGCATCACAATACACAACAAATGGTTCTGTAGGATTTGGCAAAATCAAGATCGGAGCCGTCGTCAACCTTCGTTTTAGCTCATTGAAACTCTCTTCACAATGAATATCCCAAATGAAAGCCTTTCCTTTACAAGTCAATTGCGTTAACGGAAGTGCCAACTTCGAAAATCCCTCAATAAACCTCCGATAATAACCCGCCAAGCCTAAAAAGCTTTGAATCTCCGTAACCAATCTAGGAGCCTCCCATAGCATCACCGCATCGATCTTGGATGGATCAACACTAATACCACTATCGGAAATAACATGCCCAAGAAAACTTACTTCCGATAACCAAAACTCACATTTCGACAACTTAGCATACAATTGTTTCTCTTTCAAAATTTGTAACACAATCCTCAAATGCTCTTCATGCTCCTCTTGAGACTTAGAGTAAATCAAAATATCGTCGATGAACACAACCACAAAACGATCCAACTGTTCATGAAAAATACGATTCATGTATTCCATAAACACACCCGGCGCATTAGACACCCCGAATGGCATCACAGAATATTCGTAATGGCCATATCGTGTCCTAAAGGCCGTCTTTTGAATATCCTCTTCTTTCACACGAATCTGGTGATATCCCGATCTCAAATCAATCTTGCTAAAAACACGCGCACCAACCAATTGGTCCAACAAATCATCGATCCTTGGAAGGGGATACTTGTTCTTAATTGTCACCTTGTTCAATTGTCGATAATCAATGCATAACCGCATACTCCCATCCTTCTTCTTTACCAACAATACCGGAGCACCCCAAGGAGAAACACTTGGTCTTACAAATCTCTTGTCCAACAAGTCATTCAATTGCTTCTTCAATTCTACCAACTCCGATGCCGACATACGATACGGTGCCATCGAAATCGGTCTAGTACCCGGAACTAGATCAATAGAAAACTCAACTTCTCTTTCCGGCGGTACATCCTTAATATTCTCAGGAAACACTTCTGGAAAATCACACACCACTGGAAACACATCTAGCTCAACTTTACTCTCCACCGACAATGATGCAAACACACCGAACAATTGAGCTTCGTCCGCTAAAAGTTTCTTCAACTCTTTAGTGGATAGGAAACTTTCATCTTCATCATCTTCCAAAGAAGGAAACCTCACTAACTTATGATAACAATCAATATGAACCCGGTTAAATTGCAACCAATTCATACCCAAGACCACATCCAATCCTTCCAACGGCAAACACACTAGATCCATCTCAAAGTCTTTACCATAAATGGTCAAAGGACACATCAAACAAACCAAAGAAGTAGTTACTGACCCCATTGCTGGAGTATCAATAACCATCTTGCCATCCATCAGAGACAACACAAGATTCAAACGCTTCACGCACTCAGACGAAATAAACGAATGAGTCGCTCCAGTATCAATAATAGCGACTAAAGGTGTACTATTAATAAAGCAAGTACCTTTAATCAGACGGTCTGCACTGGAAGTCTGAGTTCCCGCCAAAGAGAATACTTTCCCACCAGTTGGAGCCTTCTTCGGATTCGAACACTTCGTGCTAATGTGACCAGGTTCCCCACAATTAAAACATTTCACCCCATTCCTTCTACAATCAGTAGTAGCATGCCCAAGGCCTCCACAGTTAGAACATCTCGCCACTGTCTTCCCACACTCAAATGATTTATGACCCATTTCACCACACTTGTAACACTTAATGGGACCGGAACCTCCTCCTCCAGATCTCTTCTCAAAGTTTCCCCTATGCTTGCCCCTATCAGCGGGTGTCACATAAGGTCCACTTCTAGCGTGTTGTTTTCCCTTCCTCTCATTCAAACTTTTGTAATGTGTAGAACGAGCCTTGCTATCTTCCTCGAAGATTCTACAATATTCCGTCAAATCCGAAAACCTTCTTATCCTTTGATATCCCACAACTTGTTTAATCTCAGGACGCAAACCATTCTCATATTTAATACACTTTGAGAACTCAGCAGTAATCGCGGCATAATGAGGATGGAATTGAACCAACTCCACAAATTTAGCAGTATAGTCCACCACGGACATAATACCTTGTTTCAACTCAAGGAATTCCATCTCCTTCTTTCCCTTCACACTCTCAGGGTAATACTTTCTCAAGAACTCAGTACGATATAAATCCCAAGTTACTTCTTCGTCATCTACCTCAAGAACTTCACGCATACCGACCCATCAATCGTCGGCTTCTTCCTTCAGCATGTGAGACCCAAGCCTCACTTTATTCTCTTCCGCACAGTCCATAACCCTGAAGATTCTTTCAATCTCTTTCAACCAAAGTTGAGCACCATCGGGATCAAATCTTCCTTTGAAGACCGGTGGTTGATTCTTCCTGAACTCGTCATTAGCATTCACATTCGGCGCACCTTGCACCGCCCTAGCCATTGCTTCCAAAGCAGCAGCCATCGCATTGTCATTTCTACCAGCCATATTCTGATCATTCCCAAAAATGACAACAAAGTTAAACAACAGTTCAACCAACATAACAACAAGACAGACACAACTGACTCAACTCTGGCTCTGATACCACTTAATGTAACACCCCCTTTCTATACCCTCAAATAATCAAATAATCATTTAGGCACACATTAAAAATTTCGTCAGAGTATAATTATAACATAGTATAAAAGAGGTATGTCACATTATACATTCGATTAAAACATACAACACCTGCTCAACAGTCGATATGCAACAGTGGGGTAACTTTGCACAAAGGAACTTTGTCCTTACACCCACATCTCAATATTTAGAATAAAAGCGGAAAATATAAACATTGAATAACATCAAACATATATACATACATATATATATATATACATGCGTCATCGAGTATCATCCATCAACATAATTCATGTTTACATAAACATTCATCAGCAAGATACATATACAGCTGTATCACAAAAGAATCATATACATCCTAGCTACCCGGTGCTACATATCAGAGCCAACCGACCAAAAGAATGAAGACACACTTCACAAAAAGACCTCCAGCATACCTAATCTGCAATGCCTCATAGAGCATTATAAAACAACAGAAGGGTGAGAAATATTATCATAATAACAATGCATATAATTATATATATCTTAACGTAAAAATACTCATATTCCACATTCTCACCACAATTCATCACATCTCACTCATATACATCGCAATGTATACATATCTCTTCAAACCGAGCAAATACCTCATGCATATTTTCACAATTCATATCAATCCACATGAACATACACATATACGTTTATTCATCAAAGCACCATTTTAAAGATGATAAATGCAAATCATAGAGACCAACTCACGACTCTATGCAAATGCAATGCGGTACCGACTCAATCATCTCAAGTTCACTCAGGAACTCTGATGGAACCATCGCTCGTTACATCACTGTAACTCCCCGTCGGGCATACGATGTTCCCCATCGCTCACACCTCTTATTTTTAAGGCACACGATCTAATCTGATCGCTCACACCTCTTATTTTTAAGGCACACGACGTTTATGGATCGCTCACACCTCTTTGTCTAAGGCACACGACCCGATCGCTCATACCTCTTTGTATAAGGCACACGATCGCTTATACCCATCGCTCACACCTCTTATTTTTAAGGCACACGATCTATCCGATCGCTCACACCCCTTATTTTTAAGGCACACGATGTTATAGCGGATTCTCATAAGAATCCCTCAACACAAGAATGCACATCATTATGCTTCACACGCAAATGACTCAAGACATTCTTGAAATGCATACATATTCACAATATATTCATGCATTCTTCTCATACGAGTACATACAATCTATATACATTCACATCAATGCACTATTGTATGGTTCACATCCAAACACACGTTCAAAACGGTAAAAGTCGCTAAATAACACTATTTCTGACTTTTCCGACTTATTTAATCGACTAACAATTTCCAATTCATCATACTAAGAAAGAACATTCCATAAGCTTTCTAACGCATCAAACCACGCCTCAAACCGAACCACAGATCAAAAGTTATGCAGAAAACAAAATTACACGAACAGCACTGTTCACTGGGCGAACCTCCCTCGCGAGCATTCGCTAGCTCCTTCGCTAGGCAAACATCCCTCGCGAGCATTCGCTAGCTCCTTCGCTAGGAGAATGTTCCAGGGAACCAACTGTTGGATAAAAACAGACACAAAGTTCGCTAGGCGAACCCCTTGGCGAACCAAGGCAGCAACTACCCACATTCAAAACACCCAAACTTCGCTAGGCGAACAACTCAGCGAACCTTCGCTGACCTTCGCCAACTGGTTCGCTAGGCGAACCCGCGAAAACCTCCCTCGCTACCGCTTCGCCCCAGGTTCGCTAGGCGAACCAAGGAAAACCCAGAATTTTCCTGCGCTGTCAAAACCCCAAAAATCCATATTTCTCCAATCAAAACCTTTCCAAAACACCATATATTAATCAGAACCCAAAACAATCATGGCAACGAATATTCTACCACATTTACGTCGATTTTCAACCGCGAAAACATCGATTTCTCAACATCGACCTAAAATGGAAAACTATGAAAACACCACAAACAATCCAATACACACATACACAATCATACATAATAATATACATTGATAAGATAACAATGTTTCACACCCTTACCCGATTAAATCGATTCCTAGAGGTTGATTTTCTTGGTTTTCCTCTTATCCTTCTCTTTTCTCCTCTTCCTCTTTCTTTCTCTCCTATTTCTTTTCTATTTTCCTTTCTATCTCTTTCTCTTCTATTTCCTCTTCTTATCTCTTTTTTTTTTTCTTTTCTTTTTACCCAAATTCAATTTAATTCATTTTCTCACACAATTATATTTCCACTAAATTTTCTAACTTAACATTAATGAGAAATGTCTAAAATACCCTCCGTCCTACTTTTTCCCCGAAAACTCTCAAAAACGGTAAAATAACATATATGGTCAACATAACATATTAACACACCAATTCTACAATTAAAATAATTTATCATTCAATTTAAATCAAAGACTCAAAAAAATGGGAATAATTGGAATCGGGGCGTTACACAAGTCATAGAGAAATATTGCATTCAATATTTGATCTTCCTCAAGATCAATGAAACGAGGATCCCTAACATCTGATCTTCTCCAAGATATCCAATATATGTTCTTTACCGACAACGATGACAATGAAGAATAACCTTATACTTTAATATTCTGTGTAAACAATGTAGTTTGTAAACAAATTAATTTATTAATATTATGTGTAAACAATGTAATGAGTTTTATTTAAAAACAAACAAACTATCTAACCCCTTGGTTTTTAAATAAACCGAGGGGTATGAGGCGCCATTTTTGTAAATATATTAAAATTCAGATGTTAGGGTTCCAACCCATGATCATATAACTTTACCACTCGGTTTCTCATTAACCGAAGTGTTAAGTGGAAAATTTTCATGTCTTTCTTCGTTATGTCACCTTGGTAGTCGATGTTACATCTCTTTCGCGTGCGACGGTATAAGTGTTATTTGTAGTAGTGTAGGTATTAATAGTTGACAATAACACTCCTAATGTAATTGAGATATTATTCAATACAATGCTAGTTTTTATCTTTGTTTAATTCGACTATCAATCTTGATTGTATTGTGAGCTGTTTAAGTTTCGTCGTGTTAATTCCAATCGATAAGCACAATTGCTTTATTTGCCAATATTGTTTACGCTACGCAAAATAAACTTTGTTTTTAAAACTCTAATAAAACTTTTTCAAACTTGTTTGCAAACAATTTTTAACTTGGGAGGTCTATTCACCCCCTTTAAATCGTTTATTGTCCATATTCTTACCTAACAATTGGCCCCAGAGCTGGTATTTTGATCAGATCTAAGCGCCTCAAAAGTTTTGGAATATAGGCGACGACGATTTGAGGGGAGCGTATATTAGAGCACCACTTTTTAAGACAAAAATTATGCTTATTGGAAGGAAAACATGTATGTACACATAATGTTAGTTGACAAGAATCTATGAGTAGCAATTACAAACAAGCCTTTTATCCCTAAAAACGAAGTCGACAAAGTTGTTAAAGTCCCAAAAATTGGACAAATGATGTAACCAAAAAGGTTTCATATGATTTGAAGGCAATGAATATACTTATCTCGGCGTTAAGCGCTATACTATATTAACCTATTTCACATCATAAGAGCAAACAAACTATGTGGAACACTCTTCCAGTCCTTTACAAAGGAGGTGAAGACATTAACGATTTTAAAATTAATATGTTGACTGAGGAGTATCAATTTTTCCGTATGTAACCTGAAGAATCCTTATAATCCATGCAGACTCATTTTCTCCATTTAATCAACAAGCTAGACAACTTGGAAAAAATCTTTTCTAACAAAGATTGTGGTAATAAAATTCTAAGATCTATGTGTAGGGAATGAAAACTAATGGTAACATCTATAAAAGAATCAAATGATCTCAGTTCTTTGGATACCACAAAACTTTTTGGAAAGCTTACCGAACATGAGAATGAACTAAAACAGTTCGCTGAAAGTGAAGTAAAGTCGAAAAATAAAGAAAAGGTAAAAGAAGAAGCAAATTGAGTTGTGTGACTCACAGATTCAAGGGTTAGATAGACAGAGTATTTCTAAGATAGTTTGCTCAATACCACTGTTCTTATGCCATCACTCTACTTTCTACTCATTGCATCACAATGCATTCTCTTATACAAATATATATTACGAAATTCAATCATAAATTATTACTTTCTCTTATCATTTATAAGGTATAAATACATGTAACAAAAAAACTATAGTTAAGAGAAAAATTAACATGATTTGGTTATAGTGTCTGCATGTGTTATCCAAAAATACAAGAAACTAGATAATCAAAACAAACGGCTGAGTAAAATATTAGAGACTAATATACATAAATTAGGAGAAGGACAGAAAATTAAGTATGTGGATGATAAATCTTTTGTATCGTTTTGGCCACATAATTTTATTAGAGATAATATTATGTTAAATAAAAGTCCTTGTATAAAATGCATGTGTTTGAAATTATTACAAGAAAGAACAAATCTAATTGTAGATTCAAATACATTTTTTGAATTTAAACAGCAAAGGATAATGCTTTTATGGAGTTGAATGAGTTTGCCTCACCATTAGGTTAACACAAGATTTGGACCTGTGATGTAGTCCTAAGATAATCAAGTTCACTAGAAAACATTTTCATTTTTTGTATTCAAGTCCATTTCTTTAGTATAAGAACCCCTTAATATGTGTCTAGCATTTCATCCAAACTTCTAAGTTTAAAATATTAAGATACAATGGTCTTTGCCCGGTCTTTTGTTTTGTCAGGCCAATTTCTTTTCCTTTATTCACTCTTCTCTATCACATTTGCTACATCTTTTCCTTTAACTCACCCAAAGTGTCATCAATATGAAAGCCATGCCTTGTTGCAATTCAAGGAAGGCTTCAACATCAATAAGACTGCTTCTTATAATCCTCTCAGTTATCCTAAAACTGCATCATGGAATGCGACCACTGATTGTTGCTCATGGGATGGCATTCAATGTGATGAGCACACAGATCATGTCATTCACATTGATCTTAGTAGCAGTCAACTCTATGGTACAATGGATACAAATAGCACCCTCTTTCGCCTTGTACACCTTCAACATCTTGATCTTTCAGACAATGACTTCAATTACTCTCAAATACCACATAAGATAGGTGAGCTTTCACAACTAAGATATCTGAATCTTTCTCACACACTTCTTTTTGGCGAAATTCCACCACAAGTTTCACAATTGTCCAAGTTGTTGTCTCTTGATCTAAGCGTCTATGCCACACCATATTTTAAAATTAGTGAAGTCAATCTGTTGCAACTCAAACATTCCAGTCTCAGAAGCATAATTGAAAACTCAACAAAACTTGAGATACTTCTACTTAGTTATGTGACTATTTTATCCCCTTTGCCAGACAAACTCACAAATCTAACTTCCCTGAAATCACTATCTTTTTACAATTCTGAATTGTATGGTGAGTTTCCAGTTGGTGTATTTCATCTTCCAAACTTGAAAATTCTAAATTTGAGATATAATCCAAATCTCATTGGCCGGTTACCCAAATTTCAGTCTAGTTCACTCACAAAGATATTCCTTGATAACACAGGTTTCTATGGTTCACTTCCTGTATCCATAGGAAAGCTTAGCTCTTTAAGTGCCCTATCAATTGATGATTGCAATTATTCCGGGTATATTCCTTCTTCACTAGGAAACCTCACACAGCTCAAGCAGTTGAATCTTCGATTTAACCAATTTGGTGGAGACCCTTCTGTATCCTTGGCAAATTTTACCAAACTTAAGGTCTTGTACGTTGGTTACAATAAATTTACTTTTGAGACCATCTCCTGGATAGGTAAGCTCTCATCACTAATAAACTTGGATATATCCTCGTCAAATATTGGTAGTGACATCCCATTATCTTTTGCAAATCTCACCAAACTATCGATGTTTAATGCACAAAATAGCAATATAACGGGTGAATTTCCATCTTGGTTGACAAACCTAACAGATCTGGTTTACTTGAATTTAAACAATAATTTTTTGCATGGAAAGTTGGGGCTTGATATGTTTTTGAAGCTCAAAAAGCTAGTTTTCCTTGCTTTATCAAACAACAAATTGTCATTATTCAATGGAAAAAGTTCTTACAATGCAACCAATTCTCCAATCATGTTCTTAGGTTTGGCATCATGCAATATAGTTGAGGTTCCAACAGTTATAAGAAATCTAACTGATGTGGAATTTATTCAATTGGAATACAACAATATAACATCGCTACCTAGTTGGTTATGGAGAAAATCGACTCTACAAGACTTAGATGTTTCCCATAATTCGTTGACAGGGGAAATATCGCCATCCATATGCAATCTCAAATCACTCATCATTCTTGATTTATCGTTCAACAATTTAAGTGGCCATGTTCCATCATGTATAGGAAACTTTAGCCAATATCTAGAATTTCTGGAGTTAGAAGGGAACAAATTGTCTGGTCTCATTCCACAAACATACCTGATGGGAAATAAACTTCAGATGATTGATTTCAGTAACAACAATCTTCATGGTCAGTTGCCAAGAGCATTGGTCAATTGTGGATTGCTAGAGTACTTTGATATTAGTCATAACAATATCAACGATTCATTTCCATTTTGGCTGGGAGATTTGCTTGAGTTGAAGGTATTGGCTTTAAGTGACAATGAATTTCATGGAGATATTTGGTGCCCTGGCAACATGACGTGCACATTTCCTAAGCTTCACATCATTGACCTTTCTCACAATGAATTCTCTGGAAGTTTTCCATCGGAAATGATCTTAAGCTGGAAAATAATGAAAACTTCCAATACAAGTGAATTACAGTATGAACCTATGTCAACATACATCAGTGAGAACAAGTCAGTAGAATTTAAAGTGATAAAAACTTTTCGTTATTCGTTGACAATGTCAAACAAAGGCTATACCATGGATTATGAGAAGCTTCAAAATTTTTATAGCATGATAGTTATTGATATATCAAGCAACAAAATCAGTGGAGAGATACCAAAAGTCCTAGGTGACTTGAAGGGTCTTGTTTTGCTCAACTTGTCAAATAACATCTTTACTGGGAGCATTCCATCTTCCTTTGGGAACCTTTCAAACCTTGAAGCATTGGACCTTTCTCTCAACAATCTCTCAGGGAAGATTCCCCAAGAGTTGACACAACTCACCTTTCTGGAGTTCTTCAACGTGTCCTTCAACAATCTCACAGGTCCTATACCTCAGAATAAGCAGTTTTCAACATTCAAAGGTGATTCATTTGAGGGTAACAAAGGTCTGTGTGGGGATCAATTGCTGAAGAAGTGTTTAGATCATGCAGGGCGCTCATTTTCTCCACCTTCTACCTCTGACAATGATAATGAGTCAGAATCTTTCATTGAAATTGAGTGGAAAGTAAGTCTAATTGGATATGTAGGCGGTCTTGTTGCTGGAGTGGCATTGGGAATCAGTTACAGCTCACAGGTACTTAGGTGGCTTAAAAGGTTCTTTTGAATTAGTGTTTAGATCATGCATGGCACTCATTTCTTCTGTATTTTTCATTATCATCGCTGTTTTTATTTGCTTTTATTGTGATTGTCTCTTGTAAAAGTGTGCTTTGTTTGAAATTTATCAGTTGTAAGTTTGAAATATTATGAAAAACTATTAAGTTCATCAAATGAATTTTCTGCTAGAGTAAAATACAAGTTTATGTCTTTTGAAAACAATATACAATGTTAGACTGGAGATATTGAGTGCATCTCTTTTATGAATCTAACTCTTCTGTTTGATCCACGGATTTATAATTGCGACAAGTTGAACTCCTCACTACAAGAAAATATGGATTTTGCAAGGGTAGGACGACAGTTTTACAACCACCGTCAAAGTAAAATTGCAACAGTTCTAACAGTCGCAAATGGTTTTTGTTGAAATTATTATTTAGGTACACAGTTAGTAACCACCGCAACTTACGAATTTATCAAAAAACATTATTTCTCGAGTTTTTAGCATTATGATGAGTAATTAATTTTTAAATGACAATTTAATTGAAAGAACATAGTGTGAGTTTAGTATCACATACTGTGAGGATGCAAATTAATTTCCTCTTCACACGGTGTAACAGGATCTACTTATGCACCTGCATGTTCCAAATCTCACATCTCAATCTACCCTTCATTCTTTCACCACACTGTATGCATAGAAGAAATATATTACATTATTAAATAACAGCCGCATCTCGGATTGAGTATACCTACAATCATAACCAATATAGGTGAAGTCAATGTGATGCCTTTAATGGAAATATAAAGTTTCAGTATCTTTAAAAACCTTGTCATTTAGCTGTTGCATGCAAAGGCAAAGACAAACACAAGATACACAAAAAATAAAACTAAAGAGTTGAAATGGTTTGAAGGTGGAAGCAGATATACCTTTTTTCCCCTGTCTCAATAAAATTACCTAAAAAAAAAGATGTCTCTAACTAGCTTAATTTGTCACAATAATTGAACCAAAGTGCTTTTTTTTAGGGCAAACCTATTACAAGGTTCCTCAAGTTATATAAACATCCTGTAAAATAAATCCACTATTAAGACACAACAAACATCTTTCGCTAAGTATCCTACTCAAATGAACATCTTTCATTAAGTATCCTACTAAAATGATAACAAACGCATAAAATTAATTAGTTGATATTAAATCCAAAATAAAACATTTAATCACATTAAAAATGAGGTAGTGTAGTCAGTTCCACCAATAAGAAGTAACAAAAACACACAACACAAAGGATGTAAAAAGGGAGCACAATTAACATAAGATGAAAATAGAAAAACAACCAAGAAACATGAACATCTGCTTATGGAGACACCTAACCCGAGCTCGATGAATCAAAACCTCTCAAATGAAAATACCTAAGTCGCTGGAGAGATTTTCGATGCCATCATCATCTTCCTGGCCTAACATATTGTCTATTGTCGAATCTGATGAAAAATGTACAATTTTATATTCTTGTTTCTCATGGGAGGTAATAATACAGGAGGCTTTGAAAAATATGCCTTGATATCATCAAATATTTTTTGATATTCTGGTTCCTATCTAAAGCCTTCCTCCTTCTTCAAACGCAGCAACGAAGAGAATACCTTCATCTTGCCATTTAGATTGGATATTAATCTTCTCAGAAAGTTTATTTTCTCAAGCAGAAATTGAAACTACTTTTTATTTGTTGGAGGGTCTGTGTTGAGTATAGCCTTCGTCTTGTTCAGATTTATCTCAATGCCTTTCTAGTAGACTGCAAAGCCAAAAAAATCACACGCATTAAAAAAACACACTTAAATTGATTCATCTTCAATTCATATGTCCTAATTCTTTCAAAGAACTGTCGAAGGTGGTCTAAGTGACCACTTTATAATGAGGACTTGATGACTATGTCATCTATATAAACTTACCTAAATGTTTTAATAAAGTCATGGAACATAGAGTTCATTACCCTCTGATAGGTTGCACGAACATTTTTCAGGCAAAAGAGCATCACCACCCACTCATATGTGTCTAAGGCCCCAGGGCATCGAAACGTCGTTTTTGCTACGTTTACCTATATAATAAAAATTTGGTTATAACCAAAATAACCATCTAAAAGACTTTTATACTCAAAATTAGTTGCCTATCTCTTTGATCTCTAGTGCCATTCCTGGATACCTTGATCCTCTTGTTTCTCCCAGTGCTATTCTTGGAAGTTTTGCCTCTGTTCTGTAATCCCCATCATATTTGCTTGGACGTCTTTCAGTGCCATTCCTGAAAGTTTTATCTGTTCATTCAGTGTCATTCCTGAATGAATTTTCTCCTTTGCATTCAGTGTCATTCCTAGATGTCTTTCTCACTATCATTCAATGTCATTCTTGAATGAAGTGATTTACCTTTACCTTTCAGTGCCATTCCTGAAAGCTTTTTCTCACCATCATTCAATGCCATTCTTGAATGTAGTGATTTTCCTTTACCTTTCAGTGCCATTCCTGAAAGTTCCTGCTCACTTTATTCAATGCCAGCTTTGGATGTCGTGAATTCTTTTTTTATCCAATGCCATTCTTGGATGCTTCTGATATATTTTTCCAGAACTTTTCTCACTACATTCAATGCCATTCTTGGATGTTGAGATTACTTTTGTCCAATTCCATTCTTGGACACCTTTTCCCCAGCCAAGTCCAATGCTACTCTTGGGTACCTCTGATGTTCACCCTTGTCATCCAATGTCATTCTTGGATGTTCCGAATGAAGTTTTCAAATGGAATTTTGTTTATATCCAATGTTATTCTTGGATGTCCTTAATGTTTGTTGTTGCCCCATTCAATACCATTCTTGAATGTTGTAGTTCCTTTCATTCAATGCCATTCTTGAATGTTATAGTTCCATTTATCCAATGCCATTCTTGGATATCTTATCCCCAATAGAATGCTTTTCACCTCCATCCAATGTTATTCTTAGATGATGCTGCTGCTTTTACCATAAACTTTCTTGTTGTTGTCCAATGCCATTCTTGGACGTCTTTTGTAACAGCCCGATTTAGATATTTCCATTTTTGTGTTGATTGATTCTATTTGGTGGAGTCTTTTATTTAATTGGGCAATAATTATGTTATTTGTGATATTGGTGTGTGAATATGTTATGTTTGCATATTATGTGATTTTACCGTTTTTGAGAGTTTGCGGGGAATATTAGATTGAAGGGTATTTTAGATATTTCACATTTAATGATAGTTAGTTAGTTAGTAGATATTTTGAGAAAATATAAAGAAATAGAAAGAAAGAAAAGTATAAGAAAGAAAAAGAATAGAAATAGAAAGTTAGAGGTGAGAAAGAGAGAAAAACAGAATTTTGAGAGAAAAAGGAGAAAAGAGAAGAGCAAAGAGAAAAGTGTGGAAAATCACCAAGATCAATCTTTCGGAGTCGATTTAATCGGGTAAGGGTGTGAAATATTATTATCCTAACTTTGTGTATGATTATGTATGTGTTTTGTGTGAATGTTTTGGTTGGTTTTCCATATGTTTCCGTTTATGTCGTATTGGACGAAATCGATAGAAACCGATGTTTCTACGGTCGAAAAGTCGTATAAATACATGTGTTGGTTGGTTATATGTATGTGAGCTGCTGTTTGAAGTTTCATGAAGTTTGGTTATGTTTCGGTTAGTTTTCGGTATGTTTCCGTTGTTGTTTCCGTTTAGGTCGAATTATAGGAAATTGATAGAAAACGATGTTTTCACGGTTAGAATTCGAAATAAATTACGTAGTGGTATCGAGGAAGGTTAGGTCGTCGTATGGCGTGCTTTTTATTCGATTTGGTGAAGTTTAAAAATTCTGGTTTTTGAAAGGTTGAAATTTAATCGAAAAATCGAACGTCGTAGAAATTTCGTTTATGTGTTCTAAATTGTTCCCATGTATTTGGTGGTTGGGCGTATATGGTTGTTTCGGTGAAAATGTTTGATTTAGTCGAGTTTTCGGGGATTCGGGAAAATGGCAGCAAAGGTGTAAATTGAAAAATCTGGTTTTTTTGAGAAAAACAGAGCATGAATCGATTCATAACAGCTATGTATCGATACGAAATGGTTTATGTATCGATACATAACCCTTATGTATCGATACATACTGTGAAAATTGGGAAAAATAGCATTTTCACTACAGCATGTGTCGACACATGCGAGTTATGAATCGATACATGAGGTCTTTATGTATCGATACATAAAGCCTATGTATCGATACATACTGTGCTGAAACAGAAATTCTGGTTTTTCGGGGAAACTTCGGAAATTCATATCTCTTGAACCGTAAGTCGGTTTTGATCCCCGTTCGAAGCGTTGGGAAGCTAACGAGATGTTCTTTCTAGGAAAAATAGTTTTGGGGTCTGAACTTGGTCCAATCGGTACAGTTTTTACGAATCGTTTCGTAGTGTCGGGTGTCCGGTTTATGTTTTTGCGTTAGATTGAAATATTCATAACTTGTTCGTTGTTTATCGGATTTGAGAGTTCTTTATATCGAATTGAAGGTATTGATATGTACTAATTGATGGTGATAAGAAATTATATTTTTAGCCGACTTTTCACCAACTTTTCCGGTAAACCGTAAATCGAATTGTTTGGTTATTTGTGAAAACGTTCGGTTGCCGTTTGGCACAATTGATGTGAATGTATGTGGATTGTGTGTGATGAATGCATGACTATATTGTGAATATGTATGCATGTCAAAAGTGTCATGAGTCATGTTGTATGTGAAGCATCATGATGTGCATTCTTGCATTGTGGGGTTCTAAGATGAACCCGTTGTAACGTCGTAAGCCTTTTGAGAGGTGGGAGCGATGATTACAAACGATCGTGAGCCTTATACAAAGAGGACCGAAAGCGATCGGATTGTGAGCCTTATACAAAGAGGACCGAAAGCAATCCATAAACATTGTAAGCCTTTTGAGAGGTGGTAGCAATGGGTGAACATCGTATGCCCGACGGGGAGTTACGTTAAGTAACAAGCGATGGTTCCAATAAGTTCTTCAATTGAACTTGAGATGAAATGAGTCGGTACCGCATTGCATTTGCATAGAGTCGTGAGTCGGTCTCTATGATTTGCATTGGTCATCCTTGTATATGTGCATTGGTGAATAAACATGAATATAGGTGGTTATGTTGAATGATAAGCATTGTGATGACTATGTTTGGTTTTGCATATATATATATATATGCCTTGCGATGTATATTGAATGAGATGTGATGAATTGTGATAAGAATTGTATCGTTGTAATGATGCATTGAAGAATGAATATAATATGCATGTTATGTGGAATGGTAGAATGGTGAGGATGTGTTGTGTGTATACTTTGTGTTGAGTTATATAATTATATGCAACGTTATTATGATAATATTTCTCACCCTTCTGCTGTTTTATGATGCTCTATGAGGCATTGCAGAGTAGGTATGCTGGAGGTCTTTTTGTGAAGCGTGTCTTCATTCTTTTGGTCGGTTGGCTCTGATATGTAGCACCGGGTAGCTAGGATGTATATTATTCTTTTGTGATACATTTGTATATGTATCTTGTGGATAAATGTTTATGTAAACATGAAGTGTGTTGATGAAGCATACATATGTATATGTATGTATATATATTTTGATGTATTTCAATGTTTGGATATTCCGCTTTAATTCTAAATATTGAGATGTGGGTGTAAGGACAAAGTTCCTCTGTAGCAAGTTACCCCACTGCTGCATATCAACCTTTTGAGCAGGTGTTGTATGTGTTAAATGCGTGTATGATGTGACATGCCTCTTTTATGCCATGCTTTAATTGTACTCTGGCGAATTTTAGAATATGTGCCTAAATGATTTAAATGATTATTTGGGGGTATAGAAAGGGGTGTTACATTAAGTGGTATCAGAGCCAAGGTTGAGTCAATCGTGTCTGTCTCGTTGTTGTGTTGGTTGAACTGTTGTTTAACCTTTGTTGTTATTTTTGGGAGTGATCAGAATATGGCTGGTAGAAACGATAATGCGATGGCTGCTGCTATGGAAGCATTGGCTAGGGCGGTGCAGGGTGCGCCGAATGTAAATGCTAATGAAGAGTTCAGGAAGAATCAACCACTGGTCTTCAAAGGAAGATTTGATCCCGATGGAGCTCAAAATTGGTTGAAAGAGATTGAAAGAATCTTCAGAGTTATGGACTGTGCGGAAGAGAATAAGGTGAGGCTTGGATCTCACATGCTGAGGGAAGAAGCCGATGATTGGTGGGTCGGTATGCGCGAAATTCTTGAGGTGGATAATGAAGAGGTAACTTGGGAATTGTTTCGTACCGAGTTTTTGCTGAAGTATTACCCTGAAAGTGTGAAAGGGAAGAAGGAGATGGAATTCCTAGAATTGAAACAAGGTGGTATGTCAGTGGTGGACTATACTGCTAAGTTTGTGGAATTGGTTCAATTTCATTCTCATTATGCTGCGATTACTGCTGAGTTCTCAAAGTGTATTAAATATGAGAATGGTTTGCGTCCTGAGATTAAGCAAGCTGTGGGATATCAAAGGATTAGGAGGTTTTCAGATTTGACTGAATGTTGTAGAATCTTCGAGGAAGATAGCAAAGCTCGTTCTACACATTACAAGAGTGTGAATGAGAGGAGAGGGAAACAGCAAGCTAGAAGTGGACCTTATGTGACCCCCGCTGATAAGGGTAAATATAAGGGAAACTTTGATAAGAGATCTAGAGGAGGAAGTTTTGGGTTCATTAAGTGTTTCAATTGTGGTGGAATGGGTCATAAAGCAACTGAGTGTAGGAAGGCCGTTGGGAGATGTTCTAACTGTGGAGGTATTGGGCATTCTACTGCTGAGTGTAGGAGGAATATGGTGAAGTGTTTTAACTGTGGAGAAGTGGGTCACATTAGTACTAAGTGTACTAAGCCGAAACAAGCTCAAGCGGGCGGAAAGGTGTTTGCATTGGCGGGGACTCAGACCACTAGTGCAGACCGTTTGATTAAAGGTACATGCTTTATTAATAGTACACCTTTAGTTGCTGTTATTGATACGGGAGCGACTCATTCGTTTATTTCGTCTGAGTGCGCGAAGCGTTTGAATCTTGCGTTGTCTTTTATGGGTTTTGAGATGGTTATTGAGACTCCTGCTTCAGGGTCGGTAACTACGTCTTTGGTGTGTGTAAGTTGTCCTTTAACCATTTATGGTAAAGACTTTGAGATGGACTTAGTGTGTTTGCCGTTGGAGGGATTGGATGTAATCTTGGGTATGAACTGGTTGCAATTTAATCGAGTTCATATAGATTGCTATCATAAGTTGGTAAGGTTTCCTTCTTTGGAAGATAATGAAGATGAGAGTTTTCTATCTACTAAAGAGTTGAGGAAACTTTTAGCGGACGAAGCTCAATTGTTTGGGTTGTTTGCATCATGGTCAGTGGAGAGTAAGATTGGTATTGATGTGTTTCCAGTGGTGTGTGATTTTCCAGAAGTGTTTCCGGAGGATATTACGGATGTACCGCCGGAAAGAGAAGTTGAGTTCTCTATTGATCTAGTTCCTGGTACTAGACCGATTTCGATGGCACCGTATCGTATGTCGGCATCGGAGTTGGTAGAATTGAAAAAGCAATTGAATGACTTGTTGGATAAGAAATTTGTAAGACCAAGTGTTTCTCCTTGGGGTGCTCCGGTATTGTTGGTAAAGAAGAAGGACGGGAGTATGCGATTATGCATTGATTATCGACAATTGAACAAAGTGACAATTAAGAACAAGTATCCGCTTCCAAGGATCGATGATTTGATGGACCAATTGGTTGGTGCGAATGTTTTTAGTAAGATTGATTTGAGATCGGGATATCACCAGATTCGTGTGAAAGGAGAGGATATTCAAAAGACGGCATTTAGGACACGGTATGGTCATTACGAATATTCCGTGATGCCATTCGGGGTTTCTAATGCGCCGGGTGTGTTTATGGAATACATGAATCGTATTTTTCATGAACAGTTGGATCGTTTTGTGGTTGTGTTCATCGATGATATTTTGATTTACTCTAAGTCTCAAGAGGAGCATGAAGAGCATTTGAGAATTGTGTTGCAAATTTTGAGAGAGAAACAATTATATGCTAAGTTGTCAAAATGTGACTTTTGGCTATCGGAAGTAAGTTTTCTTGGACATGTTATCTCCGGGAGTGGTATTAGTGTTGATCCATCTAAGATTGATGCGGTGATGCAGTGGGAGACTCCTAGGTCGGTTACGGAGATTCGAAGCTTTTTAGGCTTGGCGGGTTATTATCGGAGGTTTATAGAAGGATTTTCGAAGTTGGCACTTCCTTTAACGCAATTGACTTGTAAAGGAAAGGCTTTCATTTGGGATATAGATTGTGAAAAGAGTTTCATTGAGCTAAAAAGAAGGTTGACAACGGCTCCGATCTTGATATTGCCGAATCCTAATGAACCATTTGTTGTATATTGTGATGCTTCATTGATTGGTTTAGGTGGTGTTCTGATGCAAGATGGAAAAGTTGTGGCATATGCTTCACGACAATTGAGAGTGCATGAAAAGAATTATCCTACGCATGACTTGGAGTTAGCGGCGGTGGTGTTTGTTTTAAAAATTTGGAGGCATTACCTTTATGGTGCAAGATTTGAAGTTTTTAGTGATCACAAAAGCTTAAGATATTTATTTGATCAGAAAGAATTGAACATGAGACAACGAAGATGGTTAGAGCTTTTGAAGGATTTTGATTTTAGTTTGAATTACCATCCGGGTAAGGCGAATGTGGTAGCCGATGCCTTAAGTCGAAAGTTGTTACATATGTCCGCATTAATGATGGCAGAATGGGAACTTTTGGAGGATTTCAGAGATTTGAGTTTGGTTTGTGAAATGACGCCGCGAAGTGTGAGACTTGGTATGTTGCATGTTACGAATGATTTTCTTGCAACGGTTAGTGAAAAGCAAAAGTTGGATTTGAAGTTCGTTGATTTAATGATGAATGAGAATGAGGATTTCAAGGTTGATAACTTTGGAGTTTTGAGATTCCGTGGTCGTATTTGTATACCCGACGACGCGGAGTTGAAAAAGATGATTTTAGAGGAAGGACACCGAAGTAATTTAAGTATTCATCCGGGTGCGAATAAGATGTATCAAGATTTGAAGAAGATCTTTTGGTGGTCCGGTTTAAAGAGGGATGTGGCTCGATTTGTGTATGCGTGTTTGACTTGTCAAAAGTCGAAGGTGGAACATCAGAAGCCTAGTGGTTTGTTGCAACCGTTGGATATTCCGGAATGGAAATGGGATAGTATATCGATGGATTTTGTTACGGGATTGCCGAATACGCAAAGAGGTCATAATGCTATTTGGGTGATTGTTGATAGGCTTACTAAATCTGCTCACTTTATTCCAATTGATATTAGTTATCCTTTGGAGAAGTTAGCCGAGATTTATGTTCTGGTGGTAGTGAAATTACATGGAGTTCCTAAGAGTATTGTATCGGATAGAGATCCTAGATTTACATCGAGGTTCTGGGAAAGTTTACAAAAGGCTTTGGGTTCTAAGCTAAGATTGAGTTCGGCTTACCATCCACAAACAGATGGTCAAACCGAGAGGACGATTCAATCGTTGGAGGATTTGTTGCGTGCTTGTGTGCTAGAGCAAGGTGGTGCTTGGGATGGTTATTTAGCGTTGATTGAGTTCACCTATAATAACAGTTTTCATTCGAGTATTAGTATGGCACCATTTGAGGCTTTGTATGGTCGGAGATGTCGAACACCCTTGTGTTGGCATGAAACCGGCGAGAGGACGATAGTTGGACCGGAAATGGTACAACAAACGACGGAGAAAGTGAAGCTTATTCGGGAGAAGATGAAAGCTTCTCAAAGTAGACAAAAGAGCTATCATGACAAGAGAAGGAAAGATCTTGAGTTTCAAGAAGGCGACCATGTGTTTTTGAGAGTTACACCGGTTACGGGTGTGGGTCGTGCCTTGAAGTCGAAGAAGTTGACTTCTCGTTTTATTGGTCCGTATCAGATTATTGCACGTGTTGGCGATGTGGCTTATCGTGTGGCGTTGCCTCCGAATCTTTCGAATTTGCATGACGTTTTCCATGTTTCGCAACTTCGGAAGTATGTTCCGGATCCGTCACATGTTATTCCTATGGACGATGTGGAAGTGAGAGATAATCTTACGGTTGAAGTTTTACCGATTAAGATTTTGGATCACGAAGTTAAGAAGTTAAGAGGTAAAGATGTTGCGCTTGTGAAAGTGTCATGGGGAGGCGCTTCAGAAGGCAATATGACTTGGGAATTGGAAAGTGGGATGCGCGAGTCGTATCCGGAGTTGTTTGAATCAGGTAATATTTTCGAGGACGAAAATTTCAAAGTGGGGGAGAGTTGTAACAGCCCGATTTAGATATTTCCATTTTTGTGTTGATTGATTCTATTTGGTGGAGTCTTTTATTTAATTGGGCAATAATTATGTTATTTGTGATATTGGTGTGTGAATATGTTATGTTTGCATATTATGTGATTTTACCGTTTTTGAGAGTTTGCAGGGAATATTAGATTGAAGGGTATTTTAGATATTTCACATTTAATGATAGTTAGTTAGTTAGTAGATATTTTGAGAAAATATAAAGAAATAGAAAGAAAGAAAAGTATAAGAAAGAAAAAGAATAGAAATAGAAAGTTAGAGGTGAGAAAGAGAGAAAAACAGAATTTTGAGAGAAAAAGGAGAAAAGAGAAGAGCAAAGAGAAAAGTGTGGAAAATCACCAAGATCAATCTTTCGGAGTCGATTTAATCGGGTAAGGGTGTGAAATATTATTATCCTAACTTTGTGTATGATTATGTATGTGTTTTGTGTGAATGTTTTGGTTGGTTTTCCATATGTTTCCGTTTATGTCGTATTGGACGAAATCGATAGAAACCGATGTTTCTACGGTCGAAAAGTCGTATAAATACATGTGTTGGTTGGTTATATGTATGTGAGCTGCTGTTTGAAGTTTCATGAAGTTTGGTTATGTTTCGGTTAGTTTTCGGTATGTTTCCGTTGTTGTTTCCGTTTAGGTCGAATTATAGGAAATTGATAGAAAACGATGTTTTCACGGTTAGAATTCGAAATAAATTACGTAGTGGTATCGAGGAAGGTTAGGTCGTCGTATGGCGTGCTTTTTATTCGATTTGGTGAAGTTTAAAAATTCTGGTTTTTGAAAGGTTGAAATTTAATCGAAAAATCGAACGTCGTAGAAATTTCGTTTATGTGTTCTAAATTGTTCCCATGTATTTGGTGGTTGGGCGTATATGGTTGTTTCGGTGAAAATGTTTGATTTAGTCGAGTTTTCGGGGATTCGGGAAAATGGCAGCAAAGGTGTAAATTGAAAAATCTGGTTTTTTTGAGAAAAACAGAGCATGAATCGATTCATAACAGCTATGTATCGATACGAAATGGTTTATGTATCGATACATAACCCTTATGTATCGATACATACTGTGAAAATTGGGAAAAATAGCATTTTCACTACAGCATGTGTCGACAAATGCGAGTTATGAATCGATACATGAGGTCTTTATGTATCGATACATAAAGCCTATGTATCGATACATACTGTGCTGAAACAGAAATTCTGGTTTTTCGGGGAAACTTCGGAAATTCATATCTCTTGAACCGTAAGTCGGTTTTGATTCCCGTTCGAAGCGTTGGGAAGCTAACGAGATGTTCTTTCTAGGAAAAATAGTTTTGGGGTCTGAACTTGGTCCAATCGGTACAGTTTTTACGAATCGTTTCGTAGTGTCGGGTGTCCGGTTTATGTTTTTACGTTAGATTGAAATATTCATAACTTGTTCGTTGTTTATCGGATTTGAGAGTTCTTTATATCGAATTGAAGGTATTGATATGTACTAATTGATGGTGATAAGAAATTATATTTTTAGCCGACTTTTCACCAACTTTTCCGGTAAACCGTAAATCGAATTGTTTGGTTATTTGTGAAAACGTTCGGTTGCCGTTTGGCACAATTGATGTGAATGTATGTGGATTGTGTGTGATGAATGCATGACTATATTGTGAATATGTATGCATGTCAAAAGTGTCATGAGTCATGTTGTATGTGAAGCATCATGATGTGCATTCTTGCATTGTGGGGTTCTAAGATGAACCCGTTGTAACGTCGTAAGCCTTTTGAGAGGTGGGAGCGATGATTACAAACGATCGTGAGCCTTATACAAAGAGGACCGAAAGCGATCGGATTGTGAGCCTTATACAAAGAGGACCGAAAGCAATCCATAAACATTGTAAGCCTTTTGAGAGGTGGTAGCAATGGGTGAACATCGTATGCCCGACGGGGAGTTACGTTAAGTAACAAGCGATGGTTCCAATAAGTTCTTCAATTGAACTTGAGATGAAATGAGTCGGTACCGCATTGCATTTGCATAGAGTCGTGAGTCGGTCTCTATGATTTGCATTGGTCATCCTTGTATATGTGCATTGGTGAATAAACATGAATATAGGTGGTTATGTTGAATGATAAGCATTGTGATGACTATGTTTGGTTTTGCATATATATATATATATGCCTTGCGATGTATATTGAATGAGATGTGATGAATTGTGATAAGAATTGTATCGTTGTAATGATGCATTGAAGAATGAATATAATATGCATGTTATGTGGAATGGTAGAATGGTGAGGATGTGTTGTGTGTATACTTTGTGTTGAGTTATATAATTATATGCAACGTTATTATGATAATATTTCTCACCCTTCTGCTGTTTTATGATGCTCTATGAGGCATTGCAGAGTAGGTATGCTGGAGGTCTTTTTGTGAAGCGTGTCTTCATTCTTTTGGTCGGTTGGCTCTGATATGTAGCACCGGGTAGCTAGGATGTATATTATTCTTTTGTGATACATTTGTATATGTATCTTGTGGATAAATGTTTATGTAAACATGAAGTGTGTTGATGAAGCATACATATGTATATGTATGTATATATATTTTGATGTATTTCAATGTTTGGATATTCCGCTTTAATTCTAAATATTGAGATGTGGGTGTAAGGACAAAGTTCCTCTGTAGCAAGTTACCCCACTGCTGCATATCAACCTTTTGAGCAGGTGTTGTATGTGTTAAATGCGTGTATGATGTGACATGCCTCTTTTATGCCATGCTTTAATTGTACTCTGGCGAATTTTAGAATATGTGCCTAAATGATTTAAATGATTATTTGGGGGTATAGAAAGGGGTGTTACATCTTTTGGCATACTTTTGTCTCATTTGTAGTTTCCATACAATGCTATTTTTGGATGTCACTACTTGTCTTCCCAGGGTCTTGTCCATCTCTTTCCAACTATTGATGGATACTTCTTGTCACCTTGACAGATCTCCAGAAATAACTTGTGTCCCCCGGCGTGTCTTTTCGCGTCTTCTCACTTAATTTACCATATCTTTTCTTTCAAGTTTCCCCGCAGTCTATTTCATCCTTTGCATTCATTTCATCTTGTGGCATCTTATGGCTAAAAATTTGGTTTTCTGTATTTAAGTGTCTTCAATCTTGTCGAGACGAAGTTTTCAACCTTCACATCTCCTGATTGAAGAAACTTAAATAGGGGCAGTAGTTGAACCCTAATTTTTGACCCCTAAGATTTCACATATCATTCACATCTCATTTTGTATCTTATACCACAAACAAGATCAAGCTTTGGTTCCTTTATCCCTCTCTTCTTTGGGTTTATGCCTTGCAGGAATCACTGAGCATCTGTGTATTTCTTATTTGCCTTTATTTGCTTATGTTTACTAACCTTTAATTAAAATCCAAAAAATATGTTTGTTTTTGTCTTCACTAACTTTTTCAGGAAGGAAATCAAGGATATCAAACAATCCCTTAGCTCAAATGAATTTAATCTGAACAAAGTCAAAGTTGATCTGCAAACAATTCAAAATTATCTAATCAAGAGTTTCCAAGATTTAATTGATTATTATTCAAGAGACTCCAAAGTTCATGTGTTTATTTCTATGCCTTCTTTGACAAATCAAGAAAATTGAGCCAGAACCCGCACAATCCAGCCAACAGGGCATTTTTCAAGTTTTCAACTGTGCAATCGATTGCACTATTGGTCCAATCGATTGCTCCATGCATTTTTTGCCTTGATTTTGAAGTTTTCAGTAGTGCAGTCTATTCGCGCTACAGTGCAATCGACTGAACAAGGACAGAATTGGCCAAAATTAGCATTTTTCAAATTTTGAAGCATTTGGCACCAATTTCATCATTTGAGAATATTCTAGATCACCCAAAAATAATTCCCCTACATTATCACAATTAATTCCCACCATGTACCTTCACTAATCACCACTTGATCTTGATTTTCCCTCCAAATTCAAATTCCAAGCCTAATTTTCATTTCCAAACCAAATTGAAATCCACCTAATTTTCCAAGCCTAAATTCTATAAATAGAGGCCTCATTTCATTCATTCATTCAAGCTTTTGAGAGCCAAATTCACCTTGGTAAAATTTCTCTTGAATCTCCCTGCCAAAACCAAACCCCAAAGCTTCAATTCACTTTCAATTTCATTTTCTTTCTTTAAGCTCTCATAGCCAAGAAAATTCTGCACAAAAATCATACAAAATAGTTCTTCAAGCTTCATCCATTTCCATACAAACTTCTTCCATCACCGTCGATTTCCTCCATAACACTCCATAACTCATTTTCATCCATAAACCTCAAAACAACAACACACCGCAAATTCTCGCAATAGCTTTCAAATAAATCTCAACAACAATTTTATCTCAATAACCGCAACTTCCACAACAACGATTTGTGCAGAGAAAGAAGAGAAAGATTGAATCTAAACTCACCATTTTCGAAGGTATTAGAACTTTTCCGACGAATTTTCGTCTCTGAAATTCGTCGCATATGTACTCTGCTGGTTGACATCGTTTGTAGATTTGGATTCACCTCGCAATTCTGATCAAGACGGTACCTCAATGGAGCTCCACTGTAACGCCCCGGTTTTGTCTTATTTAATTAATCGAGTCGATTTAATTATTTTATTATTATATTATTTTATTCTTCACTTTTATTTGACAATATATTATTTTTCATCATTGTTTATGTTTTATCGCATTTTGAGAGCGTTTGGGAGATATTTGAGCTGAGGGGTATTTTGGTTTTTTTGGGGGGTAGATATTTTTATAAATAGAAAGAGAGACAGAAAATGAGAGAAAGAGAAAGAAAAAGAAAAAGAAGAGAAAGAAAGAGAATAGAAGAGAAAGAAGAGGAGAAAAAGAGGAAAAGAGGAAAATCAAAGATTACTCCGTTTCAATCGCGAATAATCGGGTAAGGGTGTGAGACATTGTTATCCTAACTTTGGGTATGATTATGTATGTGTTTTGTGTGGATGTTTTGGTTGGTTTTCCATATTTTTCCGTTTAGGTCGAATTGTAGGAAATCGATGTTTTCACGGATGAATTTCGAAATAAATTGCGTAGATTAGTCGTATGAGGTTAGGCCGAGATTATAGAAACTCGTTTGGTTGAAATCGGTTGATATTGTGAGTTTTGACATTTTTGGGTTTTGAGAATATGAAATTTTGGTGAAAAATCGAACGTCGTAGAATTATCGTTTTATGGTCCTAAAACGTTGATATATATTTGGTAAGGATTACCATGTATTTATTCGGAAGAAAGTAATTGAATCGGTCGGGTTTCGGGCGATTACGCAGCTGTACCAGAATGTAGCAGAAATTCTGGTTTTGTGCGCAGGCGTACGGACGCGTGCTGTAGGTGGAAAATCCTGATTTTTCGGAAAACCTCGGAAATTCATATCTCTTGAACCGTAAGTCGGTTTTGACCCCCGTTCGAAGCGTTGGGAAGCTAACGAGATGTTCTTTCTAGGAAAAATGGTTTCGAGGTCTGAACCTGGTCCAATCGGAACAGTATTTTTGAAACGTTTCGTTGTGTCCGGCCTCCGGTTTATGTTTTTGCGTTATTTTGAAATATCCATATCTTTTGCGTTGTTTATCCGATTGAGGTGTTCTTTATATGGATGTGAAGCTAAAAATATGTTCTATCATTTGGTGAAAAGAAATATTATTTTTAGCCGACTTTTGGCAGACTTTACCGATTAATCGTGAATAGTTGTTTTTGATGAAATGAATGTGTGGTTATGAATGTGTTGTGGATTTGCTTGTGGAGTGAACCCTTGATTGGGGAATTCTTTGTGAATTGTGGCTCTTTGGTGAATATATGCATTGTTTGAGTTAAATGATAATGCATGTTGATTGTGAATATATGATGAGATGTTGTGATGATGGATTGTTGTGGTTGATGGTGAGTAATTCTTGATGTGAATTGATATGGGTGTAAATGATGAAATGCTATTTGTTGTGGGTTGTAGTTAGTGATAAATACATTGTTTAAGTAAGTATCAATGTATGTGGTTTCGAGTGTATGATTAATGTATGATATGGATGCCTCTGTGGCGTAGATCCACAGCAAGATGAATGGTAAGGTATTGATTATCATGGGATTGCTATAATAGTAATATTTGGTGTGTGGAATGGATTCCAATTGTGTTAGAATACTCATTGGGGTAGAATGGCTTATATGTCATTCCTAGTGAGGTATTAATGTTTTGGTCGAACAAATTAGGGTAGAATGACTGTATGTTGTTCCTAGTGTTGTTGTTGTACTCATTAGGGTAGAATGACTATATGTCATTCCTAGTGATGTACAATTGAGTTGTCGTGTCCACTGGGGTAGAATGACTATGTTGTCGTTCCTAGTGGGATACTCATTGGGGTAGAATGACTATGTTGTCATTCCTAATGAGGTGTGCACTGGGGTAGAATGACGTTGATGTCGTTCCTAGTGTGGTGTCCACTAGGGTAGAATGACTATGTTGTCATTCCTAGTGAGATATTAATTGGGGTAGAATGACGATGTTGTCATTCCTAATGAGAGGTGCACTAGGGTAGAATGACTATGTTGTCGTTCCTAGTGAGGTATGTATTGGGGTAGAATGACTATGATGTCATTCCCAGTTATGTGATGCGTGGTATTGTCGGGTCTTGATTGGATTGGTGAATTATGCATGATGTATATGTTATTGTGGAATGAGTAGAATTGTGCAGGTGTGCATGGATGGATAAACATGAATATGTGTGTTTGTGTTGAATGATAAGCATTATGAGGAATATGCTTGGTTTTATATATATATGCCTTGCGATGTATATTGAGTGAGATGTGATGATTGTGACATAGTAAACATAATATGTATGTTTATGTGGTATGATGGAATGGTGAGAATATGTGGTATATGTGTATTTTTATGTTGAGATATATAATTATATGCATTGTTATTATGATAATATTTCTCACCCTTCTGCTGTTTTATGATGCTCTATGAGGCATTGCAGATTAGGTATCTGGCAGTCTTTTTGTGAAGCGTGTCTTCATTTTCCTTGTTGGTCGGTTGGCTCTGATATGTAGCATCGGGTAGCTAGGACGTTTTGATCTTTTTGTGATACATTTGCATTTGTATCTTGCTGATGAATTTGTGTATATAAACATGATGTTGCTTGTGATTCATACTGGATGATGTATATATATGTTGATGTATATATGTGGTTGTTATTCAATATTTTAGATGTTTCCGCTTTTATTCTAAATATTGAGATGTGGGTATAAGGACTGAGATCCTTTGTTGTTTGAAAGTTACCCCACTGTTGCATATCTTTGTGAGCAGGTGTTGTATGTGTTTAATTTCATGCATAATGTGACATACCTTTTTATGCCGTGTTTACAATTATACTCTGATGAAATTTTCAATACGTGCCTAAATGATTTATTTGATTATTTGGGGGTATAGAAAGGGGGTGTTACATTAAGTGGTATCAGAGCCAGTGTTGAGTCAGTTGTTGAGTCTGTTGGTGTGACAGTTGAATACTGTCGTTGTTGTTTGCCCCTTAGTATGTGATATGTGTGTGAAACACTGTCAGTGCTTTCTGGTTTTCTAATCCTTTGTTTTTAGGAGTTAGAATAAGATAAGTGGGGGAGAAGCTGGTACTTCTCCATGTTGCTTCAGGTGTGGAGCGTCGGCTCAGTGTGTTGTGAATTGCAAGATTGTAAGTGTTGTTTGGACAGTGTTGTTCCCGATTCCGTAAGAAATGCGGAGGTAAGGTTTATGTCAACTAAGGATTTGTGCCTTAGGTAGTTTTGTGTATGGGATGCAAGAAAGGCTATTATAGTTTGGTAAAGACGGTTTATGCCCCATCATGATTGTCGACTGTCTAATGGCAAATTGAGGAACTGATCACCCTTAATCTCTTGTTGATAGCAGACGGAAATTATGTTGGATGGAATAGGCGGGTCTTTCCGGCTTTGATAGTGTGTGAAATGAGTTGTTTGGAATTTAAGGAGATGATTACAGATTGTTTTGATGAGTCGATGAAGATGCTAATTGTAACGTCCCGATTTTGATCATTCCATTATTCTTGAGTCTTTTATTTTAATTGGGTGATAAATTATTTTATTTGTTAAATTGGTGTGTTAAATGTTATTTTACCGTTTTTGAGAGTTTTCGGGGAAATTAGAATGGAGGGTATTTTAGACTTTTCTCAATTAATCATAAGTTATAAATTTTGTGGAATTAGAATTTTGTGAGAAAAATGAATTAATTGATTTAGTGGAAAATGAGAGAAAAGAAATAGAAAAGAAAGAAAATAGATTGAAAAGAGAAATAGAGAGAAATAGAGAAAGATAGAAAGAAAAAGAAGAGAAAGAAAAAGGGAGAAGAGAAAAGAAGAGGAGAAAGTTGGGAAAACTAGGAAAATCATCAAGATCGATCAATTAGCGAGTTTGGAATCCGGGTAAGGGTGTGAAATCTCATTATCTTATCAATGTATATTATTATGTATGATTGTGTATGTGTGTATTGGATTGGTTGGGGGTTTTCATAGTTTTCCATTTTAGGTCGATAATGAGAAATCGATGTTTTCGCGGTTGGAAATCGACGAAAATGTGGTAGAATGCTTGTTGCCATGATTAGATTGAGTTCTGATGGATGTATGTTGTTTTGAAAATGTTTTGGGTTGAAAAATAGGGTTTTTGGGTTTTCAACAGCGCTGAAGGATTCTGAGTTTTCGCAGGTTCGCCTAGCGAACCAATCAGCGAAGGGTAGCGAAGGTTCGCTACGGGTATTCGCCTAGCGAAGGCATGAGCGAAGGTTCGCTAGAGTGTTCGCCTAGCGAACTTTGGGTGTTTTTGGATCTGTTTGGTTCTGACTTGGTTCGCCAAGTGCTCGCCTAGCGAACTTTGTGTCTGTTTTTAGCTAACAGTTGGTTCGCTGGAACATTCGCCTAGCGAAGGAGCTAGCGAATGCTCGGGAGGGATGTTCGCCTAGCGAAGGAGCTAGCGAATGCTCGCGAGGGAGGTTCGCCCAGCGAACAGTGCTGTTCGTGTAATTTTGTTTTCTGCATAACTTTTGATCTGTGGTTCGGTTGAGGCGTGGTTTGATGCATTAGAAAGCTAATGGAATGTTCTTTCTTATTATGATGACTTGGAAATTGTTAGTCGATTTAATTATGTTGGAAAGTCGGGAATAGTATCTTGTTGTGACTTTTTCCATTTCGAATATGTGTTTTGAATGTGAATCATACAATAATGCATTGATGTGAATGTATATAGATTGTATGTGATTGTATGAGATGAATGCATTAATATATTGTGAATATGTATGCATTTCAAGAATGTCTTGTGTCATTTTGCATGTGAAGCATCATGAAATACATTCTTGTGTTGTGCGATTCTAATGAGAATTCGTTGTAACGTCGTGTGCCTATGTGAGGTGTGAGCGATGATTACAAATGATTGTGTGCCCATGTGGGGTGTGAACAATCGGGTTGTGTGCCCATGTGGGGTGTGAGCGATCCATAAACATTGTGTGCCCATGTGGGGTGTGAGCAATTGGGTCGTGTGCCCATGTGGGGTGTGAGCGATCCATAAACATTGTGTGCCCATGTGGGGTGTGAGCAATCGGGTCGTGTGCCCATGTGGGGTGTGAGCGATCCATAAACATTGTGTGCCCATGTGGGGTGTGAGCAATTGGGTCGTGTGCCCATGTGGGGTGTGAGCGATCCATAAACATTGTGTGCCCATGTGGGGTGTGAGCAATGGGTGAACATCGTAGGCCCGACGGGGAGTTACTTCGATAACGAGGGATGGTTCCAGCAGAGTTCCTAAGTGAACTAGTGATGATTGAGTCGGTACCCGCATTGCATTTGCATAGAGTCGTGAGTCGGTCTCTATGATTTGCATTTATCATCTTTATAATGATGTGTTGTTGAATGAACATAATTGTGTATGTTTATACGGAATGATTGAGAATTGTGAAAGTGTGCATGATGAATATGCTTGGTGGATATATATATATATATATACATTGTGATGGATATGAATGAAAATGTGATGAATTGTGGTGAGAATGTCTAATATGTGCATTTTTATGCTTATATATATATATAATTATATGCATTGTTATTATGATAATATTTTTCACCCTTCTGCTGTTTTATAATGCTCTATGAGGCATTGCAGAGTAGGTATGCTGGAGGTCTTTTTGTGAAGCGTGTCTTCATTCTTTGGTCGGTGGGCTCTGATATGTAGCACCGGGTAGCTAGGATGTATATTATTATTTTGTGATACATTTGTACATGTATCTTGTTGATGAATGTTTATGCAAACATGACTTATAATGATGGATGATACTTGGTGATGTATATATCTACGTATATATATACTTGGATGTATTTCAATGTTTGGATTTTCCGCTTTTATTCTAAATATTGAGATGTGGGTGTAAGGACAAAGTTCCTCTGTGGCAAGTTACCCCACTGTTGCATATCAATATTTTGAGCAGGTGTTGTATGTATTAAATGCGTGTATGATGTGACATGCCTCTTTTATACTATGTTTTAATCGTACTCTGGCGATTTTTTTTTAATATGTGCATAAATGAGTTATGTTATTATTTGGGGGTATAGAAAGGGGGTGTTACATTAAGTGGTATCAGAGCCAGAGTTGAGTCAGTCGTGTCTGTCTTGTTGATTGTGTTGGTTGAACTGTTGTTTAACCTTGTTATTTTTGGGAATGATCAGAATATGGCTGGTAGAAACGACAATGTGATGGCTGCTGCTTTGGAAGCAATGGCTAGGGCGGTGCAAGGTGCGCCGAACGTGAATGCTAATGACGAGCTCAGGAAGAATCAACCACCGGTCTTCAAAGGAAGATTTGATCCCGATGGTGCTCAACTTTGGTTGAAAGAGATTGAAAGAATCTTCAGAGTTATGGACTGTGCGGAGGAGAATAAGGTGGGGCTTGGATCTCACATGCTGAAGGAAGAAGCCGACGATTGGTGGGTCGGTATTCGGGAAGTTCTTGAGGTGGATGATGAAGAAGTAACTTGGGATTTATTCCGTACTGAATTCTTGAGAAAGTATTACCCTGAGAGTGTGAAGGGAAAAAAAGGAGATGGAATTTCTTGAACTGAAGCAAGGTAGTATGTCTGTGGTGGACTATACTGCTAAATTTGTGGAGTTGGTTCAATTCCATCCTCATTATGCTGCGATTACTGCTGAGTTCTCGAAGTGTATTAAATATGAGAATGGTTTACGTCCTGAGATTAAGCAAGCTGTGGGATATCAAAGGATAAGAAGGTTTTCCGATTTGACGGAATGTTGTAGAATCTTCGAGGAAGATAGTAAGGCTCGTTCTACACATTACAAAAGTGTGAATGAGAGGAAGGGAAAGCAACAAGCTAGAAGTGGACCTTATGTGACACCCGTTGATAAGGGCAAGCATAGGGGAAACTTTGATAGGAGGTCTGGAGGAGGAGGTTCCGGTGTTGTTAGGTGTTACAAATGTGGTGAACTGGGTCATAAATCATTTGATTGTGGGAAGCCAGTGGTGAAATGTTCTAATTGTGGAGGTACTGGGCATGCTACTACTGATTGTAGAAGGAATATGGTGAAGTGCTATAATTGTGGAGAAGTTGGTCACATTAGTACTAAGTGTACTAAGCCGAAACAAGCTCAAGCGGGCGGAAAGGTGTTTGCATTGGCGGGGACTCAAACTACTAGTGCAGACCATTTGATTAAAGGTACATGCTTTATTAATAGTACGCCTTTAGTTGCTATTATTGATACGGGAGCGACTCATTCGTTTGTTTCGTCTGAGTGCGCGAAGCGTTTAAATCTTGTGTTGTCTCTGATGAATGGTAAGATGGTTATTGATACTCCAGCAATGGGGTCAGTAACTACTTTGTTGGTTTGTTTAAGTTGTCCTTTGACCATTTATGGTAACGACTTCGAGATGGATCTAGTGTGTTTGCCGTTGGAAGGATTGGACGTGATCTTGGGTATGAACTGGTTGCAATATAATCGAGTTCATATAGATTGCTATCACAAGTTAGTAAGGTTTCCTTCTTTGGAAGATGATGATTTTGAGAGTTTCCTATCCACTAAAGAGTTGAAGAAACTTTTAGCGGACGAAGCTCAAGTGTTTGGTTTATTCGCATCATTGTCGGTGGAGAGTAAAGTTGAGCTTGATGTGTTCCCAGTGGTGTGTGAATTTCCAGAAGTGTTTCCGGAGGATATTACGGATGTGCCGCCGAAAAGAGAAGTTGAATTTTCTATTGATCTAGTTCCAGGTACTAGACCGATTTCGATGGCACCGTATCGTATGTCGGCATCGGAGTTGGTAGAATTGAAAAAGCAATTGAATGATTTGTTGGACAAGAAATTTGTAAGACCAAGTGTTTCTCCTTGGGGTGCTCCGGTATTGTTGGTAAAGAAGAAGGACGGGAGTATGCGGTTATGCATTGATTATCGACAATTGAACAAAGTAACAATTAAGAATAAGTATCCGCTTCCAAGGATCGATGATTTGATGGACCAATTGGTTGGTGCGAATGTTTTTAGCAAGATTGATTTGAGATTGGGATATCACCAGATTCGTGTGAAAGGAGAGGATATTCAAAAGACGGCCTTTAGGACACGGTATGGTCATTACGAATATTCCATGATGCCATTCGAGGTTTCTAACGCGCCGGGTGTGTTTATGGAATACATGAATCGTATTTTTCATGAACAGTTGGATCGTTTTGTGGTTGTGTTCATCGATGATATTTTGATTTACTCTAAGTCTCAAGAGGAGCATGAAGAGCATTTGAGAATTGTGTTGCAATTTTTGAAAGAGAAACAATTGTATGCTAAGTTGTCGAAATGTGAATTTTGGTTGTCGGAAGTAAGCTTCCTTGGACATGTTATTTCCGGTAGTGGTATTAGTGTTGATCCATCCAAGATTGATGCGGTGATGCAATGGGAGGCTCCTAGGTCGGTTACGGAGATTCGAAGCTTTTTAGGCTTGGCGGGTTATTATCGGAGGTTTATTGAGGGATTTTCGAAGTTGGCACTTCCTTTAACGCAATTGACTTGTAAAGGAAAGGCTTTCATTTGGGATATTCATTGTGAAAAGAGTTTCAAGGAGCTTAAACGAAGGTTGACAACGGCTCCGATCTTGATTTTGCCTAATCCTCATGAACCATTTGTTGTGTATTGTGATGCTTCATTGACAGGTTTAGGTGGTGTCTTGATGCAAGATGGAAAAGTGGTGGCGTATGCTTCTAGACAATTGAGAGTGCATGAAAAGAATTATCCTACACATGACTTGGAGTTAGCGGCCGTGGTGTTTGTTTTGAAAATATGGAGGCATTATCTTTATGGTGCGAGATTTGAAGTTTTTAGTGATCACAAAAGCTTGAAATATTTATTTGATCAAAAAGAGTTGAACATGAGACAAAGAAGGTGGTTAGAGCTTCTAAAGGATTATGATTTTGGTTTGAATTACCATCCGGGTAAGGCAAACGTGGTGGCCGATGCCTTAAGTCGGAAGTCGTTACATATGTCCGCATTGATGGTGAGAGAATGGGAACTTTTGGAGGATTTTAGAGACTTGAGTTTAGTTTGTGAAATGATGCCGAAAAGTGTGAAACTTGGTATGCTACATGTTACGAATGATTTTCTTGCAACGGTAGGTGAAAAGCAAAAGTTGGACTTGAAATTCGTTGATTTGATGTTGACTGAGAATGAGGATTTCAAGGTTGATAATTTTGGAGTTTTGAGATTCCGTGGTCGTATTTGTATTCCCGATGATGTAGAGTTGAAAAAGATGATATTGGAAGAAGGGCACCGAAGTAACTTAAGTATTCATCCGGGAGCGAACAAAATGTATCAAGATTTGAAGAAAATATTTTGGTGGTCCGGATTAAAGAGAGATGTTGCTCAATTTGTGTATGCATGCTTAACTTGTCAAAAGTCTAAGGTGGAACATCAAAAACCTAGTGGATTTTTGCAACCGTTGGATATTCCGGAATGGAAATGGGATAGTATATCGATGGATTTTGTTACAGGATTGCCGAATACGCAAAGAGGTCATAATGCTATTTGGGTAATTGTTGATAGGCTTACTAAATCTGCTCACTTTATTCCGATTGATATTAGTTATCCTTTGGAGAGGTTAGCCGAGATTTACATTCTTGTGGTGGTAAAGTTACATGGAGTTCCTAAGAGTATTGTATCGGATAGAGATCCTAGATTTACATCGAGGTTTTGGGAGAGTTTACAAAAGGCTTTGGGGTCTAAGCTAAGATTGAGTTCGGCTTATCATCCGCAAACGGACGGTCAAACCGAGAGGACGATTCAATCGTTGGAGGATTTATTGCGTGCTTGTGTGCTCGAGCAAGGTGGTGCTTGGGATGGTTATTTGGCGTTGATTGAATTCACTTACAACAACAGTTTTCATTCGAGTATAAGTATGGCACCATTTGAGGCTTTGTATGGTCGTAGATGTCGAACACCTTTGTGTTGGCATGAAACGGGTGAGAGAACAATAGTTGGACCGGAGATGGTACAACAAACGACGGAGAAAGTGAAGTTTATTCGGGAGAAGATGAGAGCTTCTCAAAGTAAGCAAAAGAGCTATCATGACAAGAGAAGGAAAGATCTTGAATTTCAAGAAGGCGACCATGTATTTTTGAGAGTTACACCGGTTACGGGTGTGGGTCGTGCTTTGAAGTCGAAGAAGTTGACTTCTCGTTTTATTGGTCCGTATCAGATTACTTCCCGAGTTGGTGTTGTGGCTTATCGTGTGGCATTGCCTCTGAACCTTTCGAATTTGCATGACGTATTCCATGTTTCGCAACTTCGGAAGTATGTTCCGGATCCGTCACATGTTATTCCTATGGACGAGGTTGAAGTGAGAGATAACCTTACGGTGGAAGCTTTACCGGTTAGGATTTTGGACCGTGAAGTTAAGAAGCTAAGAGGCAAGGATATTGCGCTTGTGAAGGTAGCGTGGGCAGGCGCTGCGGAAGGCAATAGGACTTGGGAACTAGAGAGTGGGATGCGAGAGTCGTATCCGGAGTTGTTTCAATCAGGTATTATTTTTCGAGGACGAAAATTTCTAAAGTGGGGGAGAGTTGTAACGCCCCGATTTTGATCATTCCATTATTCTTGAGTCTTTTATTTTAATTGGGTGATAAATTATTTTATTTGTTAAATTGGTGTGTTAAATGTTATTTTACCGTTTTTGAGAGTTTTCGGGGAAATTAGAATGGAGGGTATTTTAGACTTTTCTCAATTAATCATAAGTTAGAAATTTTGTGGAATTAGAATTTTGTGAGAAAAATGAATTAATTGATTTAGTGGAAAATGAGAGAAAAGAAATAGAAAAGAAAGAAAATATATAGAAAAGAGAAATAGAGAGAAATAGAGAAAGATAGAAAGAAAAAGAAGAGAAAGAAAAAGGGAGAAGAGAAAAGAAGAGGAGAAAGTTGGGAAAACTAGGAAAATCATCAAGATCGATCAATTAGCGAGTTTGGAATCCGGGTAAGGGTGTGAAATCTTATTATCTTATCAATGTATATTATTATGTATGATTGTGTATATGTGTATTGGATTGGTTGGGGGTTTTCATAGTTTTCCATTTTAGGTCGATAATGAGAAATCGATGTTTTCGCGGTTGGAAATCGACGAAAATGTGGTAGAATGCTTGTTGCCATGATTAGATTGAGTTCTGATGGATGTATGTTGTTTTGAAAATGTTTTGGGTTGAAAAATAGGGTTTTTGGGTTTTCAACAGCGCTGAAGGATTCTGAGTTTTCGCAGGTTCGCCTAGCGAACCAATCAGCGAAGGGTAGCGAAGGTTCGCTACGGGTATTCGCCTAGCGAAGGCATGAGCGAAGGTTCGCTAGAGTGTTCGCCTAGCGAACTTTGGGTGTTTTTGGATCTGTTTGGTTCTGACTTGGTTCGCCAAGTGCTCGCCTAGCGAACTTTGTGTCTGTTTTTAGCTAACAGTTGGTTCGCTGGAACATTCGCCTAGCGAAGGAGCTAGCGAATGCTCGCGAGGGATGTTCGCCTAGCGAAGGAGCTAGCGAATGCTCGCGAGGGAGGTTCGTCCAGCGAACAGTGTTGTTCGTGTAATTTTGTTTTCTGCATAACTTTTGATCTGTGGTTCGGTTTGAGGCGTGGTTTGATGCGTTAGAAAGCTAATGGAATGTTCTTTCTTATTATGATGACTTGGAAATTGTTAGTCGATTTAATTATGTTGGAAAGTCGGGAATAGTATCTTGTTGTGACTTTTTCCATTTCGAATGTGTGTTTTGAATGTGAATCATACAATAATGCATTGATGTGAATGTATATAGATTGTATGTGATTGTATGAGATGAATGCTTGAATATATTGTGAATATGTATGCATTTCAAGAATGTCTTGTGTCATTTTGCATGTGAAGCATCATGAAATACATTCTTGTGTTGTGCGATTCTAATGAGAATCCGTTGTAACGTCGTGTGCCTATGTGAGGTGTGAGCGATGATTACAAATGATTGTGTGCCCATGTGGGGTGTGAGCAATCGGGTCGTGTGCCCATGTGGGGTGTGAGCGATCCATAAACATTGTGTGCCCATGTGGGGTGTGAGCAATCGGGTCGTGTGCCCATGTGGGGTGTGAGCGATCCATAAACATTGTGTGCCCATGTGGGGTGTGAGCAATCGGGTCGTGTGCCCATGTGGGGTGTGAGCGATCCATAAACATTGTGTGCCCATGTGGGGTGTGAGCAATCGGGTCGTGTGCCCATGTGGGGTGTGAGCGATCCATAAACATTGTGTGCCCATGTGGGGTGTGAGCAATGGGTGAACATCGTAGGCCCGACGGGGAGTTACTTCGATAACGAGCGATGGTTCCAGCAGAGTTCCTGAGTGAACTAGTGATGATTGAGTCGGTACCGCATTGCATTTGCATAGAGTCGTGAGTCGGTCTCTATGATTTGCATTTATCATCTTTGTAATGATGTGTTGTTGAATGAACATAATTGTGTATGTTTATACGGAATGATTGAGAATTGTGAAAGTGTGCATGATGAATATGCTTGTTGGATATATATATATATACATTGTGATGTATATGAATGAAAATGTGATGAATTGTGGTGAGAATGTCTAATATGTGCATTTTTATGCTTATATATATATAATTATATGCATTGTTATTATGATAATATTTTTCACCCTTCTGCTGTTTTATAATGCTCTATGAGGCATTGTAGAGTAGGTATGCTGGAGGTCTTTTTGTGAAGTGTGTCTTCATTCTTTGGTCGGTGGGCTCTGATATGTAGCACCGGGTAGCTAGGATGTATATTATTATTTTGTGATACATTTGTACATGTATCTTGTTGATGAATGTTTATGCAAACATGACTTATAATGATGGATGATACTTGGTGATGTATATATCTACGTATATATATACTTGGATGTATTTCAATGTTTGGATTTTCCGTTTTTATTCTAAATATTGAGATGTGGGTGTAAGGACAAAGTTCCTCTGTGGCAAGTTACCCCACTGTTGCATATCAATATTTTGAGCAGGTGTTGTATGTATTAAATGTGTGTATGATGTGACATGCCTCTTTTATACTATGTTTTAATCGTACTCTGGCGAATTTTTTTTAATATGTGCATAAATGAGTTATGTTATTATTTGGGGGTATAGAAATGGGGTGTTACACTAATATCGGAAGATGAAATGGATTAGAGGTTTTGGTATGTTAGTCCAGTTGGGAAGTCATTGAGAGAGAATGATTGAGTTTTATTTAAGGACTGCTTCACAGAGAGTAGAGATTGAACTTAATTGGACGAAGGTGAATAGTTGAGGTTTATATCTGCTAAGTAAGTAGGAAACTCTTAGTAGATGGGAATAAGATGTTTGTTTTGTCTGTGTTGGAATATTTGGAGGAATTATCTTTATGGTTCTAGGTTCGAAATGTTTGGTAATCGCAAGGATATTGAGTACTTGTTTGGTCTAAAGGAATAGAGTATGAGACAACAAGGATGGTTGGAGTTCGTGATGAGTTATGAATTTGGCTTGGATTATCCTTCGGAGAAAAGCTGTTGTTGTGCCTGAAAAGTTAAGTCGGAAGTTTCTATGCATGTCTGTTTTGATGGTCAGGGAGTTAGAATTATTTGAACGATTCCGAGACTTGTGTATGGTGTATGAGATAACACAGGAGAGTGTGAGGTTGGTAATATTAAAGTGAACAGTGATTTTTGGCGAATATGAGAAAGAGTTAGACTTTGGACGTGAATTGATAGTTTTGATGGTTACGAGTAATCAGAGTGTGCAACGGAAGCGTGAGGTGACAAGGATGTTGGTATTCTGGTTTTGTAGAGGTTGTGGAATCGATGTTGTGTTGTGGAACTTGTGTTCTTGTTTGTGTTGTTGCCTCGTTTCCATCGTGATGGTTCGAGTGTGTGTGGCTAATTTCTTGTGGTGAACTAGGGGAGTGTTATCTGTGGTGATGGTAACGATCTTGTAGTGTTTCGGTTCTAGAGTGAACCTGTGTGTTGGTATCGTGGTTTTCCTTGAGTTGTGAGTTGGTCGTCAAGTGCATCGTATGGGCTTTGCATCTTGTTGTTGTTGTTGTCGTCGTTGTCGTGCCGTTGTTGTATCTGCTGTGAGCACGGTGGTTTGTCAGTTGTGTTATTGGTGGTGTGCCTTTTGTTGGCATGTTGGTTTGTTAGTCAGATGCGAGAGTCGTGTCCGGAGTTGTTCGTCTCAGTATATTTTCGAGGACGAAAATTTCTAAGTGGGGGAGAGTTGAAACGCCCCGGTTTTGTCTTATTTAATTAATCGAGTCGATTTAATTATTTTATTATTATATTATTTTATTCTTCACTTTTATTTGACAATATATTATTTTTCATCATTGTTTATGTTTTATCGTATTTTGAGAGCGTTTGGGAGATATTTGAGCTGAGGGGTATTTTGGTCTTTTTGGGGGGTAGATATTTTTATAAATAGAAAGAGAGAGAGAAAATGAGAGAAAGAGAAAGAAAAAGAAAAAGAAGAGAAAGAAAGAGAATAGAAGAGAAAGAAGAGGAGAAAAAGAGGAAAAGAGGAAAATCAAAGATTACTCCGTTTCAATCGCGAATAATCGGGTAAGGGTGTGAAACATTGTTATCCTGACTTTGGGTATGATTATGTATGTGTTTTGTGTGGATGTTTTGGTTGGTTTTCCATATTTTTCCGTTTAGGTCGAATTGTAGGAAATCGATAGAAATCGATGTTTTCACAGATGAATTTCGAAATAAATTGCATAGATTAGTCGTATGAGGTTAGGCCGAGATTATAGAAACTCGTTTGGTTGAAATCGGTTGATATTGTGAGTTTTGACATTTTTGGGTTTTGAGAATGTGAGATTTTGGTGAAAAATCGAACGTCGTAGAATTATCGTTTTATGGTCCTAAAACGTTGATATATATTTGGTAAGGATTACCATGTATTTATTTGGAAGAAAGTAATTGAATCGGTCGGGTTTCGGGCGATTACGCAGCTGTACCAGAATGTAGCAGAATTTCTGGTTTTGTGCGCAGGCGTACGGACGCGTGCTGTAGGTGGAAAATCCTGATTCTTCGGAAAACCTCAGAAATTCATATCTCTTGAACCGTAAGTCGGTTTTGACCCCCGTTCGAAGCGTTGTGAAGCTAACGAGATGTTCTTTCTAGGAAAAATGGTTTTGAGGTCTGAACCTGGTCCAATCGGAACAGTATTTTCGAAACGTTTCGTTGTGTCCGGCCTCCGGTTTATGTTTTTGCGTTATTTTGAAATATCCATATCTTTTGCGTTGTTTATCCGATTGAGGTGTTCTTTATATGGATGTGAAGCTAAAAATATGTTCTATCATTTGGTGAAAAGAAATATTATTTTTAGCTGACTTTTGGCCGACTTTACCGATTAATCGTGAATAGTTGTTTTTGATGAAATGAATGTGTGGTTATGAATATGTTGTGGATATGCTTGTGGAGTGAACCCTTGATTGGGGAATTCTTTGTGAATTGTGGCTCTTTGGTGAATATATGCATTGTTTGAGTTAAATGATAATGCATGTTGATTGTGAATATATGATGAGATGTTGTGATGATGGATTGTTGTGGTTGATGGTGAGTAATTCTTGATGTGAATTGATATGGGTGTAAATGATGAAATGCTATTTGTTGTGGGTTGTAGTTATTGATAAATACATTGTTTAAGTAAGTATCAATGTATGTGGTTTCGAGTGTATGATTAATGTATGATATGGCTGCCTCTATGGCGTAGATCCACAGCAAGATGAATGGTAAGGTATTGATTATCATGGGATTGCTATAATAGTAATATTTGGTGTGTGGAATGGATTCCAATTGTGTTAGAATACTCATTGGGGTAGAATGGCTTATATGTCATTCCTAGTGAGGTATTAATGTTTTGGTCAAACACATTAGGGTAGAATGACTGTATGTTGTTCCTAGTGTTGTTGTTGTACTCATTAGGGTAGAATGACTATATGTCATTCCTAGTGATGTACAATTGAGTTGTCGTGTCCACTGGGGTAGAATGACTATGTTGTCGTTCCTAGTGGGATACTCATTGGGGTAGAATGACTATGTTGTCATTCCTAATGAGGTGTGCACTGGGGTAGAATGATGTTGATGCCGTTCCTAGTGTGGTGTCCACTAGGGTAGAATGACTATGTTGTCATTCCTAGTGGGATATTCATTGGGGTAGAATGACGATGTTGTCATTCCTAATGAGAGGTGCACTAGGGTAGAATGACTATGTTGTCGTTCCTAGTGAGGTATGTATTGGGGTAGAATGACTATGCTGTCATTCTCAGTTATGTGATGCGTGGTATTGTCGGGTCTTGATTGGATTGGTGAATTATGTATGATGTATATGTTGTTGTCGAATGAGTAGAATTGTGAAGGTGTGCATGGATGGATAAACATGAATATGTGTGTTTGTGTTGAATGATAAGCATTATGAGGAATATGCTTGGTTTTATATATATATATGTCTTGCGATGTATATTGAGTGAGATGTGATGATTGTGACATAGTAAACATAATATGTATGTTTATGTGGTATGATGGAATGGTGAGAATATGTGGTATATGTGTATTTTTATGTTGAGATATATAATTATATGCATTGTTATTATGATAATATTTCTCACCCTTCTGCTGTTTTATGATGCTCTATGAGGCATTGCAGATTAGGTATCTGGCGGTCTTTTTGTGAAGCGTGTCTTCATTTTCCTTGTTGGTCGGTTGGCTCTGATATGTAGCACAGGGTAGCTAGGACGTTTTGATCTTTTTGTGATACATTTGCATATGTAACTTGCTGATGAATTTGTGTATATAAACATGATGTTGCTTGTGATTCATACTGGATGATGTATATATATGTTGATGTATATATGTGGTTGTTATTCAATATTTTAGATGTTTCCGCTTTTATTCTAAATATTGAGATGTGGGTTTAAGGACTGAGATCCTTTGTTGTTTGAAAGTTGCCCCACTGTTGCATATCTTTGTGAGCAGGTGTTGTATGTGTTTAATTTCATGCATAATGTGACATACCTTTTTATGCCGTGTTTACAATTATACTCTGATGAAATTTTCAATACGTGCCTAAATGATTTATTTGATTATTTGGGGGTATAGAAAGGGGGTGTTACATTAAGTGGTATCAGAGCCAGTGTTGAGTCAGTTGATGAGTCTGTTGGTGTGACAGTTGAATACTGTCGTTGTTGTTTGCCCCTTATTACGTGATATGTGTGTGAAACACTGTCAGTGCTTTCTGGTTTTCTAATCCTTTGTTTTTAGGAGTTAGAATAAGATAAGTGGGGGAGAAGCTGGTACTTCTCCATGTTGCTTCAGGTGTGGAGCGCCGGCTCAGTGTGTTGTGAATTGCAAGATTGTAAGTGTTGTTTGGACAGTGTTGTTCCCGATTCCGTAAGAAATGCGGAGGTAAGGTTTATGTCAACTAAGGATTTGTGCCTTAGGTAGTTTTGTGTATGGGATGCAAGAAAGGCTATTATAGTTTGGTAAAGACGGTTTATGCCCCATCATGATTGTCGACTGTCTATTGGCAAATTGAGGAACTGATCACCCTTAATCTCTTGTTGATAGCAGACGAAAATTATGTTGGATGGAATAGGTGGGTCTTTCCGGCTTTGATAGTGTGTGAAATGAGTTGTTTGGAATTTAAGGAGATGATTACAGATTGTTTTGATGAGTCGATGAAGATGCTAATATCGGAAGATGAAATGGATTAGAGGTTTTGGTATGTTAGTCCAGTTGGGAAGTCATTGAGAGAGAATGATTGAGTTTTATTTAAGGACTACTTCACAGAGAATAGAGATTGAACTTAATTGGACGAAGGTGAATAGTTGAGGTTTATATCTGCTAAGTAAGTAGGAAACTCTTAGTAGATGGGAATAAGATGTTTGTTTTGTCTGTGTTGGAATATTTGGAGGAATTATCTTTATGGTTCTAGGTTCGAAGTGTTTGGTAATCGCAAGGATATTGAGTACTTGTTTGGTCTAAAGGAATAGAGTATGAGACAACAAGGATGGTTAGAGTTCGTGATGAGTTATGAATTTGGCTTGGATTATCCTTCGGAGAAAAGCTGTTGTTGTGCCTGAAAAGTTAAGTCGGAAGTTTCTATGCATGTCTGTTTTGATGGTCAGGGAGTTAGAATTATTTGAGCGATTCTGAGACTTGTGTATGGTGTATGAGATAACACAGGAGAGTGTGAGGTTGGTAATATTAAAGTGAACAGTGATTTTTGGCGAATATGAGAAAGAGTTAGACTTTGGACGTGAATTGATAGTTTTGATGGTTACGAGTAATCAGAGTGTGCAACAGAAGCGTGAGGTGACAAGGATGTTGGTATTCTGGTTTTGTAGAGGTTGTGGAATCGATGTTGTGTCGTGGAACTTGTGTTCTTGTTTGTGTTGTTGCCTCGTTTCCATCGTGATGGTTCGAGTGTGTGTGGCTAATTTCTTGTGTGAACTAGGGGAGTGTTATCTGTGGTGATGGTAATGATCTTGTTGTGTTTCGGTTCTAGAGTGAACCTGTGTGTTGGTATCGTGGTTTTCCTTGAGTTGTGAGTTGGTCGTCAAGTGCATCGTATGGGCTTTGCATCTTGTCGTTGTTGTTGTCGTCGTTGTCGTGCCGTTGTTGTATCTGCTGTGAGCACGGTGGTTTGTCAGTTGTGTTATTTGTGGTGTGCCTTTTGTTGGCATGTTGGTTTGTTAGTCGGATGCGAGAGTCGTGTCCGGAGTTGTTCGTCTCAGTATATTTTCGAGGACGAAAATTTCTAAGTGGGGGAGAGTTGTAACGCCCAGGTTTTGTCTTATTTAATTAATCGAGTCGATTTAATTATTTTATTATTATATTATTTTATTCTTGACTTTTATTTGACAATATATTATTTTTCATCATTGTTTATGTTTTATCGGATTTTGAGAGCGTTTGGAAGATATTTGAGCTAAGGGGTATTTTGGTCTTTTTGGGGGGTAGATATTTTTATAAATAGAAAGAGAGAGAGAGAGAAAATGAGAGAAAGAGAAAGAAAAAGAAAAAGAAGAGAAAGAAAGAGAATAGAAGAGAAAGAAGAGGAGAAAAAGAGGAAAAGAGGAAAATCAAAGATTACTCCGTTTCAATCGCGAATAATCGGGTAAGGGTGTGAAACATTGTTATCCTAACTTTGGGTATGATTATGTATGTGTTTTGTGTGGATGTTTTGGTTGGTTTTCCATATTTTTCCGTTTAGGTCGAATTGTAGAAAATCGATAGAAATCGATGTTTTCACGGATGAATTTCGAAATAAATTGCGTAGATTAGTCGTATGAGGTTAGGCCGAGATTATCGAAACTCGTTTGGTTGAAATCGGTTGATATTGTGAGTTTTGACATTTTTGGGTTTTGAGAATGTGAGATTTTGGGGAAAAATCGAACGTCGTAGAATTATCGTTTTATGGTCCTAAAACGTTGATATATATTTGGTAAGGATTACCATGTATTTATTCGGAAGAAAGTAATTGAATCGGTCGGGTTTCGGGCGATTACGCAGCTGTACCAGAATGTAGCAGAAATTCTGGTTTTGTGCGCAGGCGTACGGACGCGTGCTGTAGGTGGAAAATCCTGATTTTTCGGAAAACCTCGGAAATTCATATCTCTTGAACCGTAAGTCGGTTTTGACCCCCGTTAGAAGCGTTGGGAAGCTAACGAGATGTTCTTTCTAGGAAAAATGGTTTTGAGGTCTGAACCTGGTCCAATCGGAACAGTATTTTCGAAACGTTTCGTTGTGTCCGGCCTCCGGTTTATGTTTTTGCGTTATTTTGAAATATCCATATCTTTTGCGTTGTTTATCCGATTGAGGTGTTCTTTATATGGATGTGAAGCTAAAAATATGTTCTATCATTTGGTGAAAGGAAATATTATTTTTAGCCGACTTTTGGCCGACTTTACCGATTAATCGTGAATAGTTGTTTTTGATGAAATGAATGTGTGGTTATGAATGTGTTGTGGATATGCTTGTGGAGTGAACCCTTGATTGGGGAATTCTTTGTGAATTGTGGCTCTTTGGTGAATATATGCATTGTTTGAGTTAAATGATAATGCATGTTGATTGTGAATATATGATGAGATGTTGTAATGATGGATTGTTGTGGTTGATGGTGAGTAATTCGTGATGTGAATTGATATGGGTGTAAATGATGAAATGCTATTTGTTGTGGGTTGTAGTTAGTGATAAATACATTGTTTAAGTAAGTATCAATGTATGTGGTTTCGAGTGTATGATTAATGTATGATATGGCTGCCTCTGTGGCGTAGATCCACAGCAAGATGAATGGTAAGGTATTGATTATCATGGGATTGCTATAATAGTAATATTTGGTGTGTGGAATGGATTCCAATTGTGTTAGAATACTCATTGGGGTAGAATGGCTTATATGTTATTCCTAGTGAGGTATTAATGTTTTGGTCGAACACATTAGGGTAGAATGACTGTATGTTGTTCCTAGTGTTGTTGTTGTACTCATTAGGGTAGAATGACTATATGTCATTCCTAGTGATGTACAATTGAGTTGTCGTGTCCACTGGGGTAGAATGACTATGTTGTCGTTCCTAGTGGGATACTCATTGGGGTAGAATGACTATGTTGTCATTCCTAATAAGGTGTGCACTGGGGTAGAATGACGTTGATGTCGTTCCTAGTGTGGTGTCCACTAGGGTAGAATGACTATGTTGTCATTCCTAGTGGGATATTCATTGGGGTAGAATGACGATGTTGTCATTCCTAATGAGAGGTGCACTAGGGTAGAATGACTATGTTGTCGTTCCTAGTGAGGTATGTATTGGGGTAGAATGACTATGCTGTCATTCCCAGTTATGTGATGCGTGGTATTGTCGGGTCTTGATTGGATTGGTGAATTATGCATGATGTATATGTTGTTGTGGAATGAGTAGAATTGTGCAGGTGTGCATGGATGGATAAACATGAATATGTGTGTTTGTGTTGAATGATAAGCATTATGAGGAATATGCTTGGTTTTATATATATATATATATGCCTTGCGATGTATATTGAGTGAGATGTGATGATTGTGACATAGTAAACATAATATGTATGTTTATGTGGTATGATGGAATGGTGAGAATATGTGGTATATGTGTATTTTTATGTTGAGATATATAATTATATGCATTGTTATTATGATAATATTTCTCACCCTTCTGCTGTTTTATGATACTCTATGAGGCATTGCAGATTAGGTATCTGGCGGTCTTTTTGTCAAGCGTGTCTTCATTTTCCTTGTTGGTCGGTTGGCTCTGATATGTAGCACCGGGTAGTTAGGACGTTTTGATCTTTTTGTGATACATTTGCATATGTATCTTGCTGATGAATTTGTGTATATAAACATGATGTTGCTTGTGATTCATACTGGATGATGTATATATATGTTGATGTATATATGTGGTTGTTATTCAATATTTTAGATGTTTCCGCTTTTATTCTAAATATTGAGATGTGGGTATAAGGACTGAGATCCTTTGTTGTTTGAAAGTTACCCCACTGTTGCATATCTTTGTGAGCAGGTGTTGTATGTGTTTAATTTCATGCATAATGTGACATACCTTTTTATGCCGTGTTTACAATTATACTCTGATGAAATTTTCAATACGTGCCTAAATGATTTATTTGATTATTTGGGGGTATAGAAAGGGGGTGTTACATCCACCGCTCCGATTCGGTGAAGCTCTGATTTGTTAGCTTCCATGGTGAACAGTACCGCCAGCGATTCCACACTTTGGAAGAAGGAGATCAAGTTTTCTCATTTTTCGCTGATGCCTTGTTCTTTTTTATTTATGTGGGGATGTAGCATTGGGCTTGGCCCGTGTTGTATTACCATCAACACCACCATTTCTTTTAACATAACCTCCTTTTTTTTTATCATAAAATTTTTCTTTAATTTTCTTTAGTTTCTTTTTTTTTTTAATTTCTTCTTAATTTCTTTTTCATTATTTTAAACCTTGATTTACTATTGTTGTAGATCTTTGAATTTTGATCTTGATATTTTTCTAAACATTTGAAAAAAAAATCATTTAAAAATAGTTTTTATTTTATTTTCATTTTTCTTTATTGTTGGTTGTGTGGGTCATAACTTGTTAGATCCACTTTCTCTTCATCTCTTTTTCTTTTGATCGATGAAAGTCTTTTGGATCTTAGAATTTCTTTGTTGAATTCTTGATCAAGACTAGATCGTTACCTATTTCCTTTTCGTGCGGTATTGCTTTCGGATGAAGATCTACATATCTTTCATCTAGCATGCATTAGCACAAAGAGCTATTGACCGGCCTCATTGTAGGGTAATTACTCCGTAAATTACTCGGCGATTGCTTAACATAGCACAACATATGTCTCGTATCGAAAAACTATCAAGAATTGTTGATTATTTGTCTTTTGGTTCAAAACTTATGAAACTTGTTGTTAGGAGGCTTTGGTCTTATCAATCCTCTAATGAATTTTCATCAACCTTGACCTAAGTGCAATTATTCAATTATTATCGATCACCAACTCTAACAACTAATCACTAACTTACTAACAATATTATTGTACTAACTTTGTTTACATTTCCTTCTCGCTCCCTATCTCTCCTTTACTTTTATGCTCCATTATTATCATTTCATATCATGTTTATGCTTCCGCAGTTTTTCCTTTGTCCACTTGGACACATGTTTATGCTTCCGTAATTTTTCCTTTGTCTGCTGGACACATGTTTATGCTTATGCCTTTTTTCTCTTTGTACACTTGGACCAAAAATATTAATAAAGGCTAAAACCTCTAAAAAACTTGTGCTTCTAATATTGGACTATGGTTACTATCCTTTACAATGGACATGGAGTTTTGCACCTAGACCTTGGACTTCAATGCTATTCTTAGATCCTTGGACTTAGAACTAGGGCTTTTTCCCTTTGCTTTGGAATTATGGTTCGAAGACTTTGGACTTCAATGTTATTCTTGGATCCTTGGACTTAGAACTAGGGCTTTTTCCCTTTGCTTTGGAATTATGGTTCGAAGACTTTGAAGACCTGTGCTTTTGCTTGGTTTATGGTGAAGACAACTACATTTGTGGTTAGATCTTTCTTATCCTTAGCTTTTACTTTATGCTTTAGGATAGTCACTTCTTCTCCTCCCCATTCTTCAATTTTTAAAACTTTCTCCCTTTTTCAAAACATTCTTGATTTCAAACTATCACCTATTTCAGACATAGCGAAGATTATTATAGATACAATAACATATAGGGGGTGGTATAAGCTTAGTCTTAGGAAACATATTGCTAATCTGATGTTGGATTAGCTTGGGTTTTTTTTTTTAGTTTGTCGTGTCCTCTGGTTAATTAGTCCGATGGACAACTTTTAACTCTCTTTTTTGATTAATAAAGTTTCTTTATTTTCAAAAAAAAAAAACTATCACCTATTTCATAATCAAACATTGACTTTCGTCAAGTGATTTTACTCTTTTTCTTTCATTTCTTAACAAATGCTAAACTACATAAGCATGTTGACACCCTTTTCAAAAGACTTTAAAAAACACTCAAACTCATCAAACTCTCTTTTTGTGCCCTTGTGCACTTTTCCTTTAACTTTTTTTCATAAGTTTAGACATGATTCATTTCTTTAAGCGGAATTATTCGCTTGGAAATGACGATTTTTCTTTACATTTTAAAAATAACCAAAACAAACAATTTTCATTCTTTGTACCACGAACTACGAGGTTTTGATCCTACATTGCACTTCGTGGGTACGTAGGCATGAGGCGATAAGTCTCTCCAAACACAAAAATCTTACAAAATACTTCTCTTCTCATCTCGCCAATCACTTTTCAAGCAAAAATTTTTCAGACCAAAAGCGGTAGATATTTCGAAGGGTTCCTATAGAGTACTATAGACGTTTTGGGTGCTAACACCTTCCCATTGCGTAACCAACCCCCCTTACCCGGTTTCTCTTCACTTGTTCTTGTTTTAGAGCTTGTGTAGGTTTTGTTCGCTTTTTTTTCTTTCCTTTTTGGATAAAATAAAAGCGTGGTGGCGACTCTTGCTTTATGAGTTAAGTTAATCAATAGCTTACACTCACGATTTTGCCGCTACAGAAAAAGTGGCGACTCTGCTGGGGACTATCCATCTCCCTTGAGGGGTTTAGCCAACTTTGATTTATTTACTGCTTTTCATTTGATTTTCTTGTTTCTTGATTGTTATGTTTGGGAGTTCCTCTGCGTGTTCGAGATAGGTCCTATACCCGAACCAGAGGGTACTTTAAGATAGGAGGATGGTATAATCAAGGGAGCTTTGAGGGAGTCGAATCCTGAAAAAGTAGAACTTGAGAATCCATCCACTCGGTGGTTGCCTCTTTGGAATTACTGATGTCGATCGAGCGATCGTTGAAGGCATTACTTTTTCCGTAGAAGCATATAACACTGAGGACCGTAGTAACCTTTAACCCATCTTGGCCTTTTTAGGATCATGGCGCGGAAGCTATGAGGATGAAAATCCGACTTAGCTGTTACGCGAGGCCACACTCAGGTTAGATTCTCTTGAGGATAACTACCAACCTCCGAGCAAATCGGTGTGCTGGTGTGTCTGAAAGTGGATTGTGGACCCTGGGCACTCTGTTAGAACTGCTATTTTCTGCAGGTACAATGAAGACAAAATCTTAGTATATACCATTGTGGAAGGTTCTTACCTTTGACTTCATGTTCGTGACTTGAACCGTTGAACTCATGTGCTTTGAGTGATCTTGTTTGTGGTTGTTGCATCCATGCACTCTTGCATCCATGAGCATACATCTGCATTTATCCAAGTTGTCTCAGAAACTCATTTCAACTGTCTCCTTCTTCAGTTATCTGTTCATTGTCAAGCTGTTTCCTCGACACAACTACGGAACTAGAGCTGCTGTCAGATTAAGAATGGAAAACCAAGAACAACACAACGCCAAAGTCAGAATAGAAATTGATGAGTAGAAGGCTAGCATGACCAAACTCACAAAAATGATGCAAGTTTTGATTGCTAGAGGTGAACCACATCAGAGGACTCTGATCTCTAAAATCTTACCTGTTACTGTTGACCCTCCACTGACTCAGCAAACAGCTTCTACTTGGCTAGAATTTGGGTTACCTCCGAATTACTCGCCACCCTTTGCAACTACTCCTGTGGTTGTCCCGACTGTACTGCCAGTATCTTCAGATCCATTATTCACTGAACCTCAGCCTGTTGTGCATTATGTTGCTCAAGTTGTTCCTGAGAATCCTCCTTTCGTGTACCATGCTGCTGGTCCATAATCTGAAAGTCAGAGAGAACCTGGATACATTGAAGAAGTCAGAGAGCAATGGCAAACTCTAGAAAAAAGGATAACAGTTGTGGAAGGAAGTGATGTCTTTAGTGCTGCCGCAATAGACATGTGCTTGGTTTTAGACTTGGTTATGCCTGCAAAATTCAAAACTCCTGATTTTGAGAAATACAAGGGGCCACCTGTCCCAAAACCCACTTTGTGATGTATTTCCGCAAGATGGCTGCTCATGCCAAAAACGACAAATTGCTCATTCACTGTTTCCAAGACAGCTTGAGTGGGGCTTTAATGAAATGGTTTATGGGACTTGAGAAGAACCATATCCAAAGTTGGAAAGACTTGGCTGATGCTTTCTTAAAGCAATATAAGTACAATTTGGACATGGCACCTGACCGCCGCCAATTGCAGAATATGTCTCAGAAAGAAAAAGAATCCTTTAAGGAGTACGCTCAGCGCTGGAGAGAGCTAGCTGCTCAAGTGGAGCCACCCTTGGCAGAAAAAGAATTGACTGGATTGTTCATGGACACTCTTCAGCCGCTCTTTTGGGAAAAGATGATAGGCAGTGTATCATCTGGTTTTGCTGACCTATTCACTATTGGAGAAAGACTAGAAGAAGGTATCAAGAAAGGAAAGATTGCCAATGCTGAAGCCTTTAGTGGTGCTAAAAAGTATGCTGGGAATTTTCAAAAGAAAAAGGATTGTGATACCCATGCTGTTTCAGTTGAAGGGAACCTCGTTATAGGCAACAACAATATGTAGCAGCAGTTGCTCCTGTTGTCAATGCTCAACCAGTTCAAGCTCCTCGTCAGGCTGTTAGACAGAATCAGAATCGCAATAAGGTTAACTTTGATCCTATCCCTATGTCATGCGCTGAGTTGTACCCATGTCTTGTAAAGAAAGGTTTGATTACAACGAGGGATCTGCCTCCTCCTCCAAATCCTCTCCCATCCGGCTATAGGGCTGATCTTCACTGTGAGTTCTATCGAGGTGGGGAAGGCCATAACTTGGAAGGTTGCTATGCATTGAAAGCTAGAGTACAAGAATTGGTGAACTCAAAGATTCTGACTTTTCTTGATGATAATCCCAATGTTGTCAACAATCCTTTGCCAGAGCATCCCAAGTGAAGTTTGAATCAGTTCAGACAGATCATCTCCTAAAAGCCAGTGTTTCAGAATAGTTCATCCTTGCTGTTGATTAGTCACTAAGCCTTGTTTCTTTCTGTTTGCACTTTCCTTTGATTGTATTGTCTGTTTGCTTTCGAACTTTATTTGTACTTTCATGGTAATTTCAATGAAATGAGCATTGTAATGTTTGATTCAATTCATTTATATCCACTGTGTGCATCTTTATACTTTCTTTTTCACAAAACAAAAAAAAATATCTCTCCTGTTCACTTTCTTTTTCAAGCTTTTGTTTATGCAAAGATTGGAGGGAGGATGATGAAAACGAAATACCTGAAATTGCTAAACTGTATGCTTTCAATTTAAAACATGGTTGATGATGTACATGCATTGTTTCAACTCCCAAACACTAGAGAAATAAGGAAGTTAATCCCTTGTCAACCCCTTTGAGCCTAGAAGTTGGAGTTTCTTTCTGTACTAAAAAACCCGCAATCTTAACCTGTGGATGGGTAGTTCTCAGTTAGTTTGACTGTGTATTTAAACACAAGAGAATCATTGAAATCACAAGTTATCCTTCGCACACATCAAAGAAGTGTCAAAGATGTATTTCAAGTCAAAAGCCAATAATGGTTCTCCGTAATCATTAAGCCAGGCAATCACTATCTTTCAAAGAAAAAAATTGGAAAAAAAAATCAAAAGAAAAGCCCGCTAAGTCAAAACCTATGAAGGAAACTTAGGCAAAAATTGGGGCATCCCGCTGACTGTAAGCTCAAATGACACAATTCAGGCAAAAGTTAGGGATAACAAAAGAAAAATCAAGAGGTTACCAAAATCCTCAAAGACAAAACGAGTTGACTGAGGTCTTCATCAAAAAAAACAACAAAATGTTGTAAGAAAAAGTGACTGTCATCTCAAAAATACCTTGGCCCTTGAGCCATCATCATAACAATGTTGCAATTCCAAAATCACTTGGAACCTAAATGCATAGTTTGAATTAACTGAGCATAGGACTGGAGATCATCACGAAGAATGGGTTGGGTACAAATAAACTTTGAGCCTATATCCTTTGTTTCAAAAACCGTGAACCAGACCATGTTACAACCCTCAAAAGACCTAATTGAAGCCAGGTTTCTTTTGAAAGCATACTACAGCAAGGTTGTGTAAATTGACTTCTATGTTAGTTGCCAATAATTTGCTTTGATGTCATACCTTTGCTTTTCTCTTTCATTTTGAATGTCCAAACCGCCATGTTTTGACAACTGATTAATTTTGCTTTACATCAATAATATCATTCCAAAAATGATTTTTGATTTCAAAATTGCATTTAGCTCTGCATTAAAATTACCATGTTTGTTTGAATGATTTTATTTGCAGACAAACTTTCCTCATTAAGAAAATTTTAAATAGTTGAGAAACTTGGTCAAGTGATCCTATCAGGGGCACAGTACTTCCAGATCATGTTGTGAATCAGTTCAAGATTTGTTGCTCAGTGCAAGTTATTCTCATAATTGGTTAGCCAAAAGATCTATTTCAAGACCCATGCTGAGTTTAACCTTCTCAATAGTCATTTCAAGAACTGAAGCCATGATTGGTTCATCCCCAACAACTGAAGCCATGATCAGTTTATTCTCAACAATCTTTCAAGAATTGAAGTTATGATCAATCTTTTTCCCTACAACAGTCAAACTGAAGCCATGATCAGTTTATTTTCATCAGTCAATTAATCTGGAGCAGTCTTCTTCAAGAATCCTCAAGATGTCTTTCCTCAAAACACCATCAGTCTGATACAATTCATAAGTGTGACAGAGATATGTTCAATATTTTCTCTCCAAGCAGAGTGGGCAATGTTCCCTATGTTGAGGAATCAGAGTTCCCTTTCTTCCCTCACAAAAGAGCCTATCTCAATTGTCCCTATCATCTGCATTGCATACATAAATCATTCATCTATCATACATAGAAAGATTTTCATAGCTCGAAGTGTGCTTCGTGCTCATATGCATTTCCCGAGGTCCTGTTGTTTTCAACATCTTACCTTGTGATCAAAGTCCAACTTACTTGGCACCTACCAAAACTTTTACCTGCCTTTTCATTCAGTGCCATTCTTGAATGTTGTCGTTTACCTGTCTTCTTTCTTTCACTGCCATTCCTGGATGTTATCGTTTTCCTGTGCATCTTGTCTTGTTGTTAGATCTTTGTCTTCTTTCATTCCAGTGCTATTCCTGGATCTTTGTACTCTTTCGCTCCAGTGCCATTCTCGGATGTCTATCTCTATTGATCTCTAGTGCCATTCCTGGATACCTTGTTTCTCTTGTTTCTCCCATTGCTATTCCTGGAAGTTTTGCCTATGTTCTGTAATCCCCATCATATTTGCTTGGACGTTTTTCAGTGTCATTCCTGAAAGTTTTATCTGTTCATTCAGTGCCATTCCTGAATGAGTTTTCTCCGTTACATTCAATGCCATTCCTGGATGTCCTTCTCACTATCATTCAATGCCATTCTTGAATAAAGTGATTTACCTTTACCTTTTAGTGCCATTCCTGAAAGCTTTTTCTCACCATCATTCAATGCCATTCTTGAATGTAGTGATTTACCTTTACCTTTCAGTTCCATTCCTGAAAGTTCTTGCTCACTTTATTAAATTCCAACTTTGGATGTCGTGAATTCCTTTTTTTATCCAATGCCATTATTGGATGCATCTGATATATTTTTCCAGAACTTTTCTCACTACATTCAATGCCATTCTTGGATGTTGAGATTACTTTATCCAATGCCATTCTTGGACACCTTTTCCCCAGCCAAGTCCAATGCTATTCTTGGATACCTCTGATGTTCACCCTTGTCATCCAATGTCGTTCTTGGATGTTCCCAATGAAGTTTTCAAATGGAATTTTGTTTATATCCAATGCTATTCTTGGATGTCCTTGATGTTTGTTGTTGCCCCATTCACTGCCATTCTTGAATGTTGTAGTTCCTTTCATTCAATGCCATTCTTGAATGTTATAGTTCCATTTATCCAATGCCATTCTTGGATATCTTATCCCCAATAGAATGCTTTTCACCTCCATCGAATGCTATTCTTGGATGATGTTGCTGCTTTTACCATAAACTTTCTTGTTGTTGTCCAATGCCATTCTTGGACGTCATTTGGCATACTTTTGTCTCGTTTGTAGTTTCCATCCAATGCTATTCTTGGATGTCACTACTTGTCTTCCCAGGGTCTTGTCCCTCTCTTTCCAACTATTGATGGATACTTCTTGTCACCTTGATAGATCTCCAGAAATATCTTGTGTCCCCTGGCGTGTCTTTTCGCGTCTTCTCACTCAATTTTCCATATCTTTTGTTTCAAGTTTCCCCGCAGTCTGTTTCATCCTTTGCATTCATTTCATCTTGTGGCATCTTATGGCTAAAAATTTATTTTTCTGTATTTAAATATCTTCAATCTTGTCGAGACGAAGTTTTTAACCTTCACATCTCTTGATTGAAGAAACTTAAATAGGGGCAGTTGTTGAACCCTAATTTTTGACCCCTAAGATTCCACATATCATTCACATCTCATTTTGCATCTTATATCACAAACAAGATCATGCTTTGGTTCCTTTATCCCTCTCTTCTTTGGGTTTATGCCTTGCAGGGATCACTGAGCATCTGTGTATTTCTTATTTGCCTTTATTTGCTTATGTTTACTAACCTTTAATTAAAATCCAAAAAATATGTTTGTTTTTGTCTTCACTAACTTTTTCAGGAAGGAAATCAAGGATATCAAACAGTCCCTTAGCTCGAATGAATTTCACCTGAACAAAGTCAAAGTTGATCTGCAAACAATTCAAAATTATCTGATCAAGCGTTTCCAAGATTTAATTGATTATTATGCAAGAGACTTCAAGGTTCATGTGTTTATTTCCATGCCTTCTTTGACAAATCAAGAAAATCGAGCCAGAACCAACACAATCCAGCCAACAGGGCATTTTTCTAGTTTTCAACTATGCAATCGATTGCACCATGCATTTTTTGCCTTGATTTTGAAGTTTTCAGCAGTGCAGTCTATTCGCGCTACAGTGCAATCGACTGAACAAGGACATAATTGGCCAAAATCAGCATTTTTCAAATTTTGAAGTGTAGCACCCCAAAATTTGCCCCACCTTTTCTGGCTTATGTTTCTTTCTCATTTTTGCATTCAGTCGGCCATATTCATACTCATAATCATATCATCCGCATTGGTTCTTAAGACGTGGGATCATGGTTCTCTCAGGGTTTCTCATTTTCAGAGGAGGCATCAAAAGTATTAAGTCAGGGTTTCATTGGTGTGAATCAGGGTTTGGATCTTTCTTAATATCTCAAGAGAATTGGTTCCAGGTTAAGTGCTCATTCAGTTATGATCAGGTGGAAGTTTGACTTCATCTTGGTCAAAGCATCAGGAGCTTTACTTCAAGTGCAAGTTATCCGTGCTATTGATTTATTTCTCAGGAAGTGCGCATCAAGGGTCAGTTTGTTATGCGCTGGAGGTCAAATTATCAAGCATTGGTTCATGTGGGGTTGATTTAAAAGTCAGGATCTGTGGATTTATTTTCCCAAAGATTTATTCCGACAGATTCATGTGAGGATTCACTTGATCAAAGATTCAGAGGATGTGTGATTTAGGCATTTTGTTTCAGTGATAGTTCTGTGCCTTTAATCGGGTGTTGTGGAAAGTCGAGAGTTGGTATAATGTGGTTATCTTTTTTTTTTAGAACCATTTCTTTTTGTCCATTTGTATATCCATTTATAAAATCCATTTTTAACCTTTTTTTAGATTCAATATCCAAACCTATATCCATGAACCATTTTTCTATCCATTTCTTTATCCATTTCCAAATCCATAACCCATATCCATATCCATTTTTCTAAACCAATTATCCCTTTCATCTCATAGCCATATTTCACTTTAATCCAATTAAATCCATTTTTCTTTAAATCTTTTTTTTAAATCCAAACCACTTCTAAAAAACCACCCTAAACCATTGTTTTTTCCTAATTCAATTTTTCAAATACATATCCACATTTATATCCATTTTTGTTCAATAACCCTTAGCCAAAAAACTACAAAATCATCAAGTGTGCATAACATGCCCCACATCACTTTACAAATTTACAGTGCAGGAATACAATTGGCGCAGGAAATTTGAGGTTGTACTAAAATAGTACACAGCAAATGATATTGAATTCAGAGAGGAAATATTCAGCAGCAATACAAAAAGGGTGCGCACATGAGATTCAAAAAGCAAGAAAAAATCATTTTCGCACAAGTCTCGTATAACAAACTCACGCAGGCCACTTGACAAAAGCAACTCACGTACACCTCCCGCAAAGCTCGTGACTGATTTCACATGAATTTCATAACAAGGTCACACAATTCTCGTCACAGAATTCAGCTGCAAAGTCCATCCTACCCTCCATAATTCCAGTATAAAATGAACATCATCTTCTTTCTACAAAGGACTTTATGCTGCCTCATTATTCCATCCTTTGCAACTCCAACTCACCTCTAATTTCAGTCTCTGCACCTTCAGTAAACCTGTAAAAATTAAGAACGACCAACAACAACTTGCAGAGAGCCATACAATTCAACAACATTTTCAAATGAAGCAAGAAGAAGGAGAGAAGGATCGATAGCGACGAAGGCCAAATTCTTACCTGAATCGGACTCGTTGTGAAGCGCCATCGGAGCGTCTCCGATAGGTACGTATGAATCACTTTGCTGCTCTGTTATACATTGCCATTGCTGTGACTTTGGTTCCGAACTTTACGTTTGAATCCATTTTGGTAGTGGCTCTTGATCTGTGATAATCTTGTTTCTTGTAATTTACAATTGTTGAGTGTACGGTTGTTGATCGTTTTCCACTGGGAATCGCATTCGATAACTGTGAAGACGGTGGAGATTTTGCTCGCCGGTATTGATTCTGAAATAGGGGCACGGTGTGAACACGGCGACGAACGATGAGCACGAAACGACGGAGATCACTGTCATTGCAGTTTGCGAGATTGGAACGAGGATGAGTTTTGTTGATCGAACGATTGCGTAAGAGGAGATGACGGGCGAACGGAGGGAGGCATTTGGTGGCGGCGAGTCTTCGAAGGTTGAAGATGAAGACGTTGAGGACGGTGAGGTTTGAGGTGAGGCGAAGAGAAGGTGAGAGTTTGGTTGAACAGAGAAGGAGCCTTCGTCGCCGGAGAAGGAGAACGAACAGGGGAGGAGGAATTTGGGGAATGGAGGAGGCGGCTGGGTTTTGCTTTTCTTAGTGTATTAGGTTTTTAATTCCATCTGATTTGGGGATTGGGCTTCAGGCCATTATTCTTTTTTTCGCACCCCAGTTTTTCACTTTCGCACCCCCCTCCCCTTGGTTTCAGTTTGATTTTTTCTTGGGCCTAATTTGCCAAGCCCATTTGCTCCAAATGCTTTCCTACACCACCAGAACACTGCTGCACCCTCCTTGTTTTGTTACTCGTTTTGCTTTTTTATTTAGATTTTGAACCATGTTAGAGTTTATTTTTATAATTAGAAATAAATCTTGTTTTAATTGACTTTTTAGAATTGTCTAATTGTTGATAATTTTAGATTTAGTTTTTTAGAACTAGAAATCAATTTTGACTTAGAATTAGTTTTTTAAAAGTTTTAATTCTGAATTAATTTAGGATTTTAGAATTTAGAACTTTAATTTGGTTTTGGTTTTAGAATTAGATTTTTAATTAGAGATTAGAATTTAGTTTTAATTTGTTTTCTAATTAACTTAGGATAACTTTTAAATAGAAATTATTTTTGATTTGATTTGTTAATTAGAAATGAATTAGGAATTAATCCTTAGGTTTAGATACTAATTTTCTAATTAATCCTTAGTTTTAATTTTTAGATTAACCTTTCTTGGAATTTAACCTTTCTTTTAATTAGTATTTTAATTCTAACTTGGTTATTATTGACTAATTGGTGATCTTGATTTTAATTTGCACTTTATTTCGGATATTCTTGATCTTGATTTTTGATGCATATTCTGATTAAATACTTGATTGCCTCTTGTTTGACTTTCTCTTGTGATTGCGATGCTTTGTGTTTACTTGTTGATTTACTCTGTATTCACATGCTCCCTTAAGGCTCTTAGTCCGACTTAATTTCTGATTAAGCTCGGAGTAGGATAGACATTAGGCTCTCAATCCAAGCATGATAACATTAGGTAGAATTCCCTCTTGATCCTTGACCTTAGGGGCCATTTTGCATGATAACTTGTAGGATTCAGTTTCCCCCTTAGACTTTCCGTGAGTCCCGACTCTTTTCTCTCGCACCCGTGCGATCGAGACCGATCTCGTTTTCCCCTTGTTTCGTGGTCGTTCCCACGAACTACGACTGCCCTGATTCTTTATTCTCGTCCGAGTAAAGATACGTAGGCACAAGATTGCGTAGATCTTGGCGGGCTACCTTCTCCATTTTTCACCAGTTTCCTCCCCTTGTTTCGTGGTCGTTCCCACGAACTACGGAAGCTCTGACTTCCTCTCTCTCGTCCGATTGAGGATACGTAGGCACGAGGATCCCTATCCTTGGCGAGCACTCTTCTCTCGTACCCTTGCGATCGAGACTCTTCTCTCGCACCCTTGCGATTGAGACCTTTCTCTCGCACCCTTGCGATTGAGACCCTTCCACTTTTCTTTCATAACCTTTCTTTATCACCTCTTTGTCTCTTTCTGACCCCGTAGGTCGAACTACGACTGCTCTGATTTCCTCTTTCTCGTCCGATTGAGGATACGTAGGCACAAGACAGCGATTGTCTTGGCGAGCAACCTCCCCCCTAGTTCGTGTCCGAACTACGTTGACTCTGACTTTCCCATTGCACGAGGGAATACGTAGGCCTAGGACAACGATAATGTCCTAATCGAGTCACTTCTTTTTTTGCTTTTCTTCTTCGTTCTTTCCGTTCTCGTTTCTTCGCCAGTCCAGTAGCAGTGGAGCTCCAGATGACGACACCCTTTGATGCAGACAGCAAGCGTGGATCCCATCGAGTACGATGGACGTGTTGGGTGCTAACACCTTCCCTTCGCGTAACCGACTCCCGTACCCGTTCTCTTGGTCGCGTGACCATGCTCTTCCCGTCTTCTTTTAGGTTTATGCAGTGTTTCCTTTCCCTCTCTCGGGATAAATACACTTTGCTGGCGACTCTGTGTCTTTTGCACCACTCTCGCGTTTGTACCGTTGGATGCGAATCTTTCGGGAGCGACAGCTGGCGACTCTGCTAGGGCTACCACTCACCACCAGACTCTGCTTGGAATCTTTCGTCTCTGAAATTTGTCGCATATGTACTCTGCCGTTTGTAGATTTGGATTCACCTCGCAATTCTGATCAAGACGGTACCTCAACGGAGCTCCGCCGCTCCGATTCGGTAAAGCTCTGATTTGTCAGCTTCCATGGTGAACAATACCGCCGGCGATTCCACACTTTTGAAGAAGGAGATCACGTTTTCTCATTTTTTGCTGATGCCTTGTTCTTTTTTATTTATATGGTGATGTAGCATTGGGCTTGGCCCGTGTTGTTTTACCATCAACACCACCATTTCTTTTAACATAACCTCCTTTTTTTTTATCATACAATTTTTCTTTAATTTTCTTTAGTTTCTTTTTTTTAATAAATTTCTTCTTAATTTCTTTTTCATTATTTTAAACCTTGATTTACTATTGTTGTAGATCTTTGAATTTTGATCTTGTTTTTTTCTAAACATTTGAAAAAAAATCATTTAAAAATAGTTTTGATTTTATTTTCATTTTTCTTTATTGTTGGTTGTGTGGATCATAACTTGTTAGATCCACTTTCTCTTCATCTCCTTTTCTTTTGATTAATGAAAGTCTTTTGGATCTTAAAATTTTTTTGTTGAATTCTTGGTCAAGACTAGATCGTTACCTATTTCCTTTTCGTGCGGTGTTGCTTTCGGATGACAATCTACATATCGTTCATCTAGCATGCATTAGCACAAAGAGCTATTGACCGGCCTCATTGTAGGGTAATTACTCCGTAAATTACTCGGCGATAACTTAACATAGCACAACATATGTCCCGTATCGGAAAACTATCAAGAATGGTTGATTATTTGTCTTTTGGTTCAAAACTTATGAAACTTGTTGTTATGAGGCTTTGGTCTTATCAATCCTCTAATGAGTTTTCATCAACCTTGACCTAAGTGCAATTATTCAATTATTATTGATCACTAACTCTAACAACTAATCACTAACTTACTAACAATATTATTGTACGAACTTTGTTTACATTTCCTTCTCGCTCCTTATCTCTCCTTTACTTTTATGCTCCATTATTATCATTTCATATCATGTTTATGTTTCCGCAATTTTTCCTTTGTCCACTTGGACACATGTTTATGCTTCCACAATTTTTCCTTTGTCTGTTTGACACATGATTATGCTTATGCCTTTTTCTCTTTGTCCACTTGGACCAAAAATATTAATAAAGGCTAAAATTTCTAAAAAAACATGTGCTTCTAATCTTGGACTATGGTTACTATCCTTTGCAATGGACATGGAGTTTTGCACCTAGACCTTGGACTTCAATGCTATTCTTGGATCCTTGGACTTAGAACTAGGGCTTTTTCCCTTTTCTTTGGAATTATGGTTCGAAGACTTTGGACTTCAATGCTATTCTTGGATCCTTGGACTTAGAACTAGGACCTTTTCCCTTTGCTTTGGAATTATGGTTCGAAGACTTTGAAGACTTGTGCTTTTGCTTGGTTTATGGTGAAGACAACTACATTTTTTGTTAGATCTTTCTTATCCTTAGCTTTTACTTTATGCTTTAGGATAGTCACTTTTTCTCCTCCTCACTCTTCAATTTTCAAAACTTTCTCCCTTTTTCAAAACATTCTTGATTTCAAACTATCACCTCTTTCATAATCAAACCTTGACTTTCGTCAAGTGATTTTACTTTTTTCCTTTCATTTCTTAACAAATGCTAAACTACATAAGCATGTTGACACCCTTTTCAAAAGACTTTAAAAAACACTCAAACTCGTCAAACTCTCTTTTTGTGCCCTTGTGCACTTTTCCTTTAACATTTTTTCATAAGTTTAGACATGATTCATTTCTTTAAGCGGAATTATTCGCTTGGAAATGACGACTTGTCTTTACATTTTAAAAACAAACAATTTTCATTCTTTGTACCACGAACTACGAGGTTTTGATCCTACATTGCACTTCGTGGGTACGTAAGCATGAGGCGATAAGTCTCTCCAAACACAAAAATCTTAAAAAATACTTCTCTTCTCATCTCCCCAATCACTTTTCAAGCAAACTTTTTTCAGACCAAAAGCGGTAGATATTTCGAAGGGTTCCTATAGAGTACTATAGACGTTTTGGGTGCTAACACCTTCCCATTGCGTAACCAACCCCCCTTACCCAGTTTCTCTTCACTTGTTCTTGTTTTAGAGCTTGTGTAGGTTTTGTTCGCTCTTTTTCCTTTCCTTTTTGGATAAAATAAAAGTACGGTGGAGACTCTTGCTTTATGAGTTGAGTTAATCAATAGCTTACACTCACAATTTTGCCGCTACATAATGCATTGCTCAAGTGAAGCCCAATTGGCCGACATTTTCACCAAAGGATTAAAGAGCGATAGGTTCTTAACTTTGAGAAAGAAATTAGGAATAGTTCAGATCGACAATGATTAGTGTGTTTCAACAACTTGGATTATAGGGGGTATGTTGAGATATTAGACATAATTCATGTTGAATTGTGTGGCCCAAGCCCAAAGCTAATTAGGGTTTACGGTTTGTTACTTAGTTTGTTATATATGTTGCTTAGTAGTCAAGTTACTAAGGTATATATAAATAAGACACTCTATAATTCAGTTATTATTATTCGATTCAATAATACAATCCTTATTTCCGCATTCTCTCTTTCTCTCTTCACTAAAAGTGCCTCAAGCACTAACAAGAATATATATTGGATATGAATCGCCATCTATTGTAAAGTACCTTGAACCAACAACAAGAGATTTATTCACTGCTCGTTTTACTGATTGTCATTTTGATGGGAATATTCTATTTTTAATAAATATTTTGTTTAAACTAATTATTATTCTACTTAATTACATCCTTTTTTTAATTATATTTTGTTTATAAATATATAATATGTTGTGAATTAGGATGCCTTGAAACAAAGTATAAACGATTTCTTTATGATCAAGAAACACACAAGGGTTAGGGTTAAGGAAAAACAAGGAGAACAAGAAGGTTCTTGAACAAACACAAGAAACCCTATTAGGTTTCACAAAGGAAAAGAGAAGAAGAATAGAGAATTGGTTAAATCTATTTTACTATTCACTTTCTCAATAAGGGTTCAAAGATTACAAGTGAATACCAACAATTAACCCTCTCACCCTAATTAGGATTTGCCACACCACACTTATGATGAGAGACTAGTATGCTATTTATAATAAAACCTAACATACTAAACTAATGAGCTTTTAACAATTACCCATTACAAGCTAACTTAGGGTACAAGCTAACTTAAACAATTGGATCCTTAACACAGGGCCCAATCCGACACCTACATACTATAACACAATTCGACTACAGCATGTAGGTCTTCGACAATAGCATGTGAGCAGACTTCGAAGGCATGCTAAACTCGAGTTCGATCCAATATCTCATAAATCTCCACCTTGGATCTAACTCTATAACATCAAGAAACAAACTAGATTTCTTCATGAAGCTTTATCAACTGCATATAGTGGAAAAACTTGCAATTGGGCAACGTCTTGGTGATCATATCAGCAGCATTATGATATGCCGATACCTTCAGCACTTGGACTTCTCCACGATCGCTTACCCATCTGGCGAAATGCAACCTCACATCAATGTGCTTGGTTCGTTCATGATATGTCGAATTCTTCGACAGGTGTATTGCACTTTGACTATCACATTTAACAGTGACAACTCGACCTTGAAGTTTCAGCTCTGCAAAACCTTCAAGCCACAATGCTTCTTTCACAGCTTCAGTTAGGGCGATATATTCCGCTTCAGTGGTTGATAAGGCAGCAACCTTATGAAGTGTTGCTTTCTGTTGCCCCCTAATTTTTTACCCTAAGATCTCCCTTTTTCTTTTTGCATAGCATTTTTAGGTCATGCAGTCTTATATGCTTGTTTATTATTACTAACCAGTTTGTGCAAGTACAGTATCCCCAAGAATAGATTCTCATAGTCAAACAATCTAGAGCATGAACCTTGAGCTTGATTCAAGACGGCCTTAGGGTTTCTTTTCGATCCAAGACCCACTGCTAGAACTTTTTTTTTCCGAAGACATCTTGGGTGGTTTCTCGTGACTTTTTCCTTAAAGACGGGGTCAGACTTTGGTTTCGCATAGCTCAAGGGTGCCACAGGGTCAAGTTAGCCTGGGTTTTAGATTAGGAGATAAACATGCCCAAAAGATTCATATGGATTTCTAAAAAGGAAAAGACACAAAACGAGACTTAAATTTAAGCCATCGTGAGATTAAGGAAAATTCAAGGAAAAATTAAGGTTTCGAAAGCTTGCCAAGATTCATGTTTCAAGTTATTAATTCATTGAGATCCTTCATAGAGCTTCGTTTATTCAATATGAAATCTACGTGCGACAGTACAAGTCGACACAAGGTCTTTTACACATTCGAATACCCAAATGGGATTATGTCTTAGGCCATCAAGAGTTCAAATTACGAATTACAGCAATGCAAGTTCAACAATTCAATTGCACTTAAACTCACGTTCCAACAAAAGGTTTTTAAGTCACGAGGATCCTTACGTCATTCCATGATCATAAATGTTATACAAGAGTAGGAGCATCACCTCTCCATGATTTATTGATAATTTTTCTCTCAATTTTATTGCAAATTTTTTTTTTGTATATGAAAAGAGAAAACCATCTAAGAGGCCTCGTCTTCAAAGAACATACGAAATCATGTTGACCGAAAGATCTTCCAGTTTTTCTTACACAGGATGATACCATAAAAGTTGCTCAGTACAAAAACACTAAACCAATAAATATCTATCCCTCAAAGTCTGCCATATGGTTGGCGGTGGTCACGTCATCATGACAAGGTTCCACACATGTATGTTTGTTGGAGAACATTACAAAACTCAGCGTGGTAAAAGTCTAAGGAAATCAAAGTTCAAAATTCTATATTTAGAATTTAAATCAGTCATGACAATTGTACAATATTCAAAAATCAATCTATCATTCAAGAGTAAGATTTAAAGTCATTGGGAGGATTGGCCTCTGAAAGAAATAGAGTCTTGGGCTATTTGTGCTATATCAGACGCTGGAAAACTCGCAACTCCTGGAAACATTGGTGGATCAAGATTGGGATCTTTCGTCCGTTCCTTATAAGGCAGGGACGAATCTGTGAAGGAGAGTGCTGCTAAACAAACGGGACCATGGAGCATACCGCGGAGAATCCGAATCCAAACCTGTTGAAATTCAATATAAACCAGTGAGAACTCTAGTTCCTAAGAACAAACATTTCAAAGCCATTCGAAATCAATTGTAAAAATTCAGATAATCGGCGATTCGAACCGAATTGCATCAAATTAAACTGATTTGAATACACCCACGATGGATTCAAATTAAGAATTCATAGTACTCAACCACTGCTGACGCAAAGGCACATCACGATTTTACCCCTCACTTTTTTCAACATCAAGTGTCCCGAAACGACAGTGTTTCCTACAAAAGTTCATGTGGAAAATCTTCTAAGTACTAAGAGAAAATATACATTCGCATTCACAATAAAATTCGAAGATTTGGCACTTACGCAGTTCTAGTTAGAATGTGGGGATGTTTTGCAGCTTCAGTACTAATCGAAGGACATAACCTTTGTGTTGGCAAGTCCTTAGACGAATGGCTTATTCCCTAACAAACCAAAGAACCAAATTCAAGTTGATCAAGTGTGAGAGTTTTTACACAAGTAACGTATACAGGATTTTAATTGCAAGACCTTAGAATACTTGTTGTCACCTAGTTTTAACATAACGGATGAAGTCTTGATCTAGGTGATAGCAGCAACGGTGAATAATCAAGGTACAGTATTAGAATGGTTCTGAAATAAGGTCCAGGGCTTCCAGCAGAAGAAACTACTACTGTACCTCTGACAACTGCATATCAATTGAGAGAGTAAGCCAAAAAACGGAGAGAATCTCAACCATGACGACAAGCACACAAGGAAGAAAGGTTCATGAATCTCAAATCATGAAGAATAAGCAAAGTTCATAAAGTACCGAGCTAACCTTACACTGCATCAATGACGAGGAACTCTGTTAACGACAAATGGTGACGGAGCTTTGTTCACTCGGTAATATCAATGAAGATATCGAAGGGGCTTTTCATAGGATTCCAATTCACCGTAGAACAATACCTTCAATCAGATCAGCATACGTTTGAGGACGGTGAGTGATGCGAACACGCGTTTCATGGAAATTCTTTATAAGCATTTGCGAATAAAGAATTAGTTTGCGGAGATTAAAAGGTTAATCAACAAGAAGATTCAGAATGTTACCTTATCTTGACCATAACAAAATTCACATGGTCGCATTAATCCACGTCCCAAACCTGACAAAGAAAATGGGAAATAATCAGAGCGTGTTTATAGCATAAACTATGGCAAATATCACATTTGAGGTGGCCAACAGGTTCTTTCCAAACATTATCAGGACATAAAGACAGGCCTCAGAGTTAATTTTTTTTCGAATCAGAAAATCTCTTCATCATTTTCAAAATAGAAATTATGGCAACATCACAGTGATTACAGGATTGTTTCCTAAACCAGAAAGGATGCTACTCAAGGAAAAAGATTTATTCCCGAAACAGAATTAGGCAAGAATCAAAGCTATCAAAATCTTGAAATCACGAAAGTTTCCAAAATTTCCAAAAGTTTCCAACTATTAGATAGCACCAAAAGTTTCCTAAACCGTTCAGACGATATCAAATCAAATCAAAGATTTGAAATCACGTTTCAATGCAGCATTCAAAGATTTCCAAAATCAAAAAACTTCACACTCATCATTGGCCTATAAATAGAAGAGAAATCAGAGAGCGAAGAAAACACGAAAAATCATCACCCATACCAACAACCAAAAATCATCGATTTCGTTACCAACTCAGAAAAAATACAGGGATCCAGGTCTACCATCATCATCTACGAGGGGCGACCGTCAAACAATATATATCAAAGGCAACAAACACAAAGCTCAACAAAGGTAAAGAAGAAGAACAGGAACTTCCCTTCGACGAAGCCGTCGGAGCCGTCCTCACCATTCCGCCACTGTTTCCTTTTCGCTTTCATTCTATCATTATTTGTACCTTGTAAATCTCTAAAAGTATAGTGAAATTGGGGTAAACGGGCTATCTGGGGTGGGGTTTATATTGTGTGTTTGTTTTTCTTTGCAGATCGAGAGAGATGGAGAGAATAAGAGAGACGGGAACGGCTGGCATTAGGGTTTCTCAAACCCAAATCTGCAATCGAGAGAGGGTGAGACGCGAGAGAGATTGAGAGAAATCGATTGAGAGGGTGGCGGAGAGTTTGATTTTAGGGTTTTGAAACCCATTGACGAAACGAGAGAGAGAAGACGGAGAATAGCGAGAGTGAGAGAGCGAGCATTTCTCTTTGTGTTTTTGTGTGTCTCTGATTGCTTTCTGATTCTATGTGTGCGCGATCATCTTGCCTTACCGTGTACCCTCGTTTTCCACCTTGATCAGGGTCAGCCTTTGACCCGACCTGATCAAACGGCCCTGGTTTCAACTGGCCAGGGTGCTTCTCGTTTTTTTTTGTGTGTTTAGTTTTAATAATAGTGTTAAATAATAATATAACCTTTTCTATAATAATCTCTTTTTGATATTAATAATTATAACTGTCTTTTAGATAATATAATATAACTTTTCAGAAAATAAAATAATAACTTTTCACACATAGTTTTTCTTTAATAACATAAACTCTTCTAATACCTTTTCAATATAACGCTTTTAAAAATAAAACCTTTTAGTTAATATCACTCTTCAAATAATAAAACCATTTTTATCCTAAAAATATAAAACCTTTTTCTAATTAATATTTTAATGAGTATAAAAAAAATGTTTCCCTTTCAAAACAATAGAACTTTTCTGTTAATCTTGAAAACCTTTTTCTCGTATTTAGAAGTTAAACCTTTCAAGTATAAACATTCTCCTTAACTAGGATAGAAACCCTCTTTAATATAAACCCTTTGTAAGTAGGTTCTCCTAAGGCAGTCTCTTAGTAAGCGTATATGAATAATCTCTTCTCGCTTAATGTATGCGCTTTACATGTTTGTTTCAATTATGTTTGTTTTGCTTTAAACCTTTCAAAAAAATAAAATAATTTTGATCCAACGTCGAAACCCACCTTTTCACCCATGTAAGTCGATTGCTTTTGAGCGTCGCTACCAACCTTTGGTCACAAGACACAAGTCTAGCATCACTTTGCTAGCACCCTCGCCTAAATAATAGTAATTAATCGCATAAATATCCAAGGGAAAATCCCATGCATGATAACCATGTTATTGTGCATGGTGCATATCATTTGCATCATAATCGACACCCTTAAGTTAAGACTATTAGATAACTTAGGATAAACTTCCTAGGTTAGTCCCCCTTAATTTTGATTGTTTAATCAAACTTTAGCCCACCTAATTCTCCACACAAGAGAAATAGATGTTAATCATCTCAAAGAAAGGGACATACAATCCCCATACCCCACAACATACAAACATTTTCAAAACTGTGGTGGTCTTTCTTAAGATGATGACTCATCTTCCTCTCCTAAACCTTTAAAACATTTAGTATCCTTAATAAGGAACTACAAGTGCTCTGATTCCCTCCTGACAGGATATGTAGGCACAAGATGCGATATCTTGTCGAGCACACTTAGGAATAAAAATAATAAATCACCTACCTTTAAACCCTTAGCAAAACAGATAATAAATAACATAATAAATCAAGAGGTTCCTGTAGAGTACTACAGATATCTAGGATGCTAACACCTTCCCTAGGTATAACCAACCGCCGAACTTAGAATCTTAGTGCATTTGCATTGCATTGTGGGAATTCGGTTTGTCTCCCTTCCCTTGGATAAAATCAAAGACCGGTGGTGACATTAAAAATGCGATCCTAGTTAACAAATAACTATGGTATCCAATTTTCACCGTGACACTTTCTAACTGATTGTTGTGCTAAACATAATGAACACATATCCAGAAATAGATTTCCTAGAATCCATACACCCTGCATAATCAGAGTCGAGATCTCCTTCGATTGCTGCTTTACTATCTTCACCCAAGGCTCCACCATAAATTAGGGCTCTGTTCAGAGACCAATTTATGTACCTTAGAATCCACTTCAATGTTTGCCAGTGAGCCTTTCCAGGATTCCCCATGTACCTGCTTACAAGACTTACTGCATATGCTATGTCGGGTCTAGTACAGATCATAACATACATTAAAGAACCCGTTATATTAGCATATGGAATGATATTCATATAAGCTCTTTCAAAATCAGTATTGGGATACTGATCTATACTCAACTTGAATTGAGGGTTTTTCAGAGTCACAACAGACTTTGAATTCGACATACCATACTTTTTTTAGAATCTTCCATAGGTATGCCTCTTGAGATAAGCATAATTTCGAGTGATTTCTATCTCTTCAGATGTCAAACCCAAGAATCCTGGACGCAACTCCCAGATCCTTTATGTCGAACTTCTTATTGAGTTCAGCCTTCACCCTCATTACATCTTCGACAATGTTGCTTGCAATTAGAATATCATCCACATAAAGCAACAAAATAACAAATGAATTACCAGGTCAAAATCTGAAGTAAACACAGTGGTTGAACTGACTTCTAATGAAACTTATGCGTGCCATGAACTTGTTGAATCTCCAATTCCACTATCAAGGAGACTGTTTCAGTCAATATAAAGATCTCTTCAACTTGCATGCATAATCTTCCTTCCCCTTTCGAAACACCCTTCAGGTTGCCTCATCAGGATTGTTTCATCAATATCACCATACAAGAACGCAGTCTTCACATCCATCTGTTCTAGTTCTAGGTCGAACTGTGCCACCATGGCAAGCAACATTCGAATGGATCTGCGCTTCACAACAGGAGAGAACACATCATTGTAGTCGACACCTTCTTTATGAGTGAACCCCCTAGCGACCAATCTTGCCTTGTATCTCTTCGACGTCACTCCTTCGATTCCTTCCGAACTTTGAAAATCCATTTATAGTCGACTAACCTGGCTCCAGAAGGTTTCTTGATCAGTTCCCAGGTGTTATTATCATGAAGAGATTTCATCTCATCATCTATGGCCTTCAGCCATTCAGTCTTCTTTCGACTCCTCATAACTTCCTTATAGTCTCTAGGTTCTTTGTCGAGAACCTCACTTGCAGAGATTAAGGCATAAGCTATAAGATCTGCATACCCAAGTCTCTGAGGTGGCTTGATGACTCTCCCCGACCTGTCTCTTGCTAGCAGGTAGTCATTATCACTCTCCTCATCTTTGACAGCAACTTCTGCTTCTTCTTTGACTTTATCTGGGATACGCAATTCGGCATCAACATGCTCCACCTCAACATGAATCTCTCCCTGTTCCTACTCTTCGTCAACATCATCAATTTTCTTGAAGGCCATCTCAGCTTCATTGAAAACTTTATCTCGACTGCTGATACACCTCCTATGACCTGGCTCTAGACACAATAACCTATAAGCTTTGAATCCTTCAGGGTATCCCATGAACATGTATTTTAGAGCTCTAGGTTCAACCTTTTCTTGCCTAATGTGAGCATAGACCACACAACCAAATAATCTTCAGATGTCTTCATATCTAACGCAGTCAAAGGACATTTGTTTATCAAATATGTTGCTGTCGAAACAGCCTCTGCCCAAAACACCTTCTTTAATCCAGCACTAGTCAACATGCATCTAACTATTTCCAAAATAGTTCGATTAAACCTTTCTTCCAAACCATTTTGTTGTGGAGTACCTGCAGTAGTTTTGTGCCTTGCAATACATGAGGCAGCACAAAATATGTCGAAAACCTTATTGCAAAATTCAAGGCCATTGTCAGTCCTCAACCTCTTGACCTTTCTGCCAGTCTGGATGAATACATAGAACTTTCTGGAATAATCATCGATTATGGATAGAAAATACCTTGCTCCTGAATGTGATGGACACTTTGCAGGCCCCCAAAGATTGGCATGGATGTAACCAAGGGATCCATGAGTTCTTTGTTTGCCTTTGTTGAACTTCTCTTTGCAAGTTTTTCCAAGTACACAGGGTTCACAAAATTTCTGCTTTTCGACTTTGTCTCCTCCAAGCTGATTTTGTTTCCCCAATTCGACCAGACCCCTTTCAATGACATGGCCAAATCTCATGTGCCAAATTTTTGTCTTCGACAAAGGTTTCGTGGATGCAACATTTGTCGAACCACTTACAACTAAAACTAATGTTATAAAATATTTATAAAATTAAAGTTATAAATTAATAAACTAAAGTTATAAAATATTTATAAAATAAAAGTTATAAAATAAAATCAATATTAATATTTTAATTTATTGAGATAAAATATATATCAGAAAATTTCCATCATCTCCATCTTCTCTCAATCTCCATCGTCTCTCAATCTCCATCGTTTCTCAGCTCCATCGTTGTCCCCATCGTTGTTGCGCAGTGGTATGAACAAATCTCTACTATTTTGTTGTTCAATCTGCATTTTCTTTTGTTCATACGCATTTCTTTCTTTTCAGGAAATTTCTTCAATAAACCACTTCAAGAAATCATTTAAAGAAGGAAAACGCTTGAAGGGTTCGATTGACATTCTCTTCATCAAAGAATTCAAATTTCAGGTTCGAATTTGCGTTTCTCCTTTCCCTCTATTCGTTGTTTCGATTTGTTGTTTTGATTCGTCGTTTAGATTCGTCGGTTCGATTCATTATTTGAACTCATTGAATTTACATTATTTCGTTCAGCTAGACGGAAGTCGCAACCATAACAACTCTGCACATAACAAACTCAAAGCCGCGACGACTTCACGGTAGCTACGGAACAAAGCGGCAGTTGTATCGCTCGATTCGGTTTGGGAGTTTCGATCAAAGCACGACATGACCTTCGGTAAACTTTTGAATTGAGATTCTCAGTGTCACTTTGTTCTGATTATTGTGGTTGGCATACCTCATCATTTTTCATATTGATGTAGATTAATGTGTTGATACATATTGTTAATAGTATAACCTTGTAAAAAAAATTTGTAGTCGCTGTTTCTGAATCTCGGTTCTATTGTGAAGTCGAGTTGATTTTGACTTTGAGTGCATTACACTGTGCTAATTCCTTAGTATATTTGAGCATGAATATGGTTATAATTAACCTTGTGAGAATTATTCACAACTCGTTCTGTTTCGTGTTGCGTAGTGTTTACTGCCATAATTTTGTGTGAATGCGGCATGAATATCGCATATGTTGCTGCTGCGATTTATTCGATAATAATAGTCCGAAATTTAGATAGCGATTCATGTTGTATTTACTTTGATATCATGTTGTTTATGGTTCTATTTTGATCTGCGGTGTAGCAAGTTTCGTTTCGCTTCCATTTCATTATGTCGCGATCATGAAAGTGTTTACTGCTGTAATGCATATTTAGATATTCAATTTGTCGCACCCTGTTAGTGCTTTTCGCCATTTCAATTGGAATTCATGGAAATGTTAATAAGCAATAACCATTCACACCCTATGCATTCAGTTCAACAGTTCACCAATACACTAATATAATGTAACTAGCACTAACTATGATTTGATATACAAACAAACAATTATTCTGACTAAATACACGTCATAATAATGTAAATAAAATTTGTTATTCTGTCAAAAAATTTTATTTTTTTAGTTTGTTGTGTGTGTTCTGGATGTGGAAGAGAGTTGGTGTTGCTGATAATGGGATTTAAGTAGTGTGGATGAGATCATGAGATTAATGAATTCTTCTAGTCTAACTTGTGATATAAAACTATCAATCAAGTCCAAATGTAGTAGATTTTATCTCACATAGTTATAAAACTGCCAATGTTGTATGGGAATGGATACTTGTAATCAAATGTCAACAATATAGTATCCTTCTATTTGAATTGTATTAGGATTACTACAATGTGTCATTTGATCTACGTAGCTGACTCCACTAAAAAGACTTTTGATTGGTATAGTTGTATTGTGTCTTTCTTCTGATGGACATGTAAATTTCCTATTTGTTAATCTTTCATTCTCTGTTCTGATAATATCTTCCTCTATCACTGCACTGCCACCTAAAGTTTATTTGGCTATTTGTTGTAAAAGGTTGCTACATTCTTCTTAGTCTCTGAAGCTAAGTTTTCTTTAGAGGTAGAAAAACCTATGCTTATGCCTTGTCAGATTTCAAGGCCAAAGGGATCTCATATCCAGGGATGCTTTCACCAAGTATCATAAACTTTTGTGCTATTTGGCTCGTGAAACTTTATTAGTGTTAGCTACATGGATTACTGAAACCATAGAAGTCATCTTCATTGAATATTGATATTGACTTGCCTTTGGTTATAGTAGTATATATGGGTCTACCTGTGTTATTTAATGCTTAAAGCTTTACCTTTTTTATTTCTTGGTAAGAATAAATTTTTACATATTCGCAGGGTTTGATATTATATAAAGCGAAAGAGTAAGTTGGAGTTCAAGGGACTGAGGAGAAAATAAGGAGATAAGTTGTTTGAGGTATTTCCATAAGATGACTTTACCTCTTTGTTGAAACAGTATTTCGGGGGGGGGGGGGGGGGGGTGTTTTTATCGTCTCCACAGGGATTGTGCGATATTTGATACTTGTCGTTCAATAGTCACAATGTTTTAAGTTCAAGAGTTGCAAATGGTTCTTGATTTTTTTTAACATTAATTTGTAGCAAAGAGTAAATTTGTAGCAAAGAGTTTGTAAGGTTTTAGAAAAGCATGTCAAGATTAGGTTTCGCTAATCCTTCTCACACATATCCTATTAATCAAGCATATGAACTTAGTTTCTGACCAAGACAACCGTGTATCCTCTCGACTAAGTTTATGTCTAAAGCAAAGTCGTGAGTATCGTTGTTTAGACCGTTAGATGATGTCTCACGCTAACAATCGAAACAACAATCGTTAAGATCAACACAAAGCGAATAACAAATCCCAAATCTATGTCTAGAGTTTGGTTTTTATGAGATGAAAATATTAGGTCATGATTTGAAAAATCTATGTCTAGAGCAATACAAACCACACACACATCATTGAGAACAAATAACTTCATCTATATTGATCATAAACCTTGTTCATATACAAAAGATCAAAAGAAATACATTTGATCAGGATCAACTATATCTAACCTTAACACAAGAGTGTTTAGCTACTCATTCTCATGGTAGCTTGGGTGACAAGTTTCAAGAGGAGATGAAAGAACATCCGAGTTGAATAATCGAGATTGGATGTGACTTCAGCTTCTCTATGTGAAAATTCACTCTTCAATGATCAAAGTTCAGAAAACTATGTTTTGGTGTGAAAAATAGCAAAAGTCCCCCAAAAAATCTGATCTAATCTATTTATAAGGGGGCTGAGTTACGCAGAGCGCGCTAAGCGTGCAGCACCGCGCTAAGCGTGCTGCACTTTAATGTTAAACTGCCCTTGACCGCGTTTAGCGGGCTACAGACCGCGCTAAGCGGGCTACCTTCTGGAAAATGGCTCCAGACTGCGCTAGGAGCGCGCTAAGCGCACTTACAGCATGCTTAAAAAATGAAATTTCTTTAAAACTGCTCCTGAAGAGCCTTCCATGCTCCAAGCTTCCATTGAAATGTTGAAACCTATAATTATAAACACAAAAGTTAAATAACTAAGTCTAATAATGCATTTAAACTATACTATGATTATTTACCGGAAACAACGGGAAAAAGCATCGGTTAACAAATAGAGATCTCAAAAGGTGCCAAAAACTAAACTAAATATTAACACATTTTAGCACCTAACAACTTGGCGCCTTGCGTGAACACTGCTATTGCGGTCTTTGCCTCCATGAAATGATTATGTGGAAAAAATCGTTCCAAGAATTTCTCCTCCAAGACATTCCAATCCGTCATTATTGTTGTTGACTGGTCAAGATACCATTCCTTGGCCTTCCCAATGAGGGAATGCATGAATAGTCTCTTAAATTGAGATTCCTTTTCAGCTTCGGGCGTACCAATTGCTCCCGCAATCTCGTAGAACTTTGTCAGATGTGTATAAGGATCCTCATGATCCATACCAGTAAAAGGACTCTGATATAGAAGTGAGAGAATACCAGTCTTCATTTCTGAATGCCGACCATTATGAGCATTGCGAGCAAACTGTGCATTATGTCTTGGACTGTTGGTACATGGTCTAGAAGCAGCTGGTGGTGGTGGTGGATGTTCTATAGCTAGAAGTAACTGTGGAAATGGTGGTGGTGTAGAAGTCGAACTTCCCTCTTGTTCTTGCCTTTGTCTAGCTAGTTGCCTCCTTCGTCTCGTTTTGCTATTAATTCTACGAGCGGTTCTTTCAATCTCGGGATCGGACAGAAGTTGGTCCGCCGGTAGTTTCCCTCGCATAAAACAAAGTTTGTACACTAAACAAAACAAGTTAACAAGTTCGAGAAAAAGTTAACAAGCTTAAAACAAAACAACTACTGCAATGCTTGAAATATCAAACAATAGTCCCCAGCAACGGGCCATTTTGTTGAAACAGTATTTCGGGGGGTGTTTTTATCATCTCCACAGGGATTGTTCGATATTTGATGCTTGCCGTTCAATAGTCACAATGTTTTAAGTTCAAGAGTTGCAAATGGTTCTTAATTTTGTTTAACATTAATTTGTAGCAAAGAGTAAATTTGTAGCAAAGAGTTTGTAAGGTTTTAGAAAAGCATGTCAAGATTAGGTTTCGCTAATCCTTCTCACACATATCCGATTAATCAAGCATATGAACTTAGTTTCCGACCAATACAACCGCGTATCCTCTCGACTAAGTTTATGTCTAAAGCAAAGTCGTGAGTATCATTGTTTAGATCGTTAGATGATGTCTCACCTAACAATCGAAACAACAATCCTTAAGATCAACACAAAGTGAATAACAAATTCTAAATCTATGTCTAGAGTTTGGTTTTTAAGAGATGAAAATATTAGGTCATGATTTGCAAAATCTATGTCTAGAGCAATACAAACCACACATACATCATTGAGAACAAATAACTTTATCTATATTGATCATAAACCTTGTTCATATACAAAAGATCAAAAGAAATACAGATGATCAAGATCAACTACATCTTACCATAACACAAGAGTGTTTAGCTACTCATTCTCATGGTAGCTTGGGTGACAAGTTTCAAGAGGAGATGAAAGAACATCCGAGTCGAATAATCAAGATTGGATGTGACTTCAGCTTCTCTATGTGAAAATTCACTCTTCAATGATCAAAGTTCAGAAAACTATGTTTTGGTGTGAAAAATAGCTAAAGTCCCCCAAAAAACCTGATCTAATCTATTTATAAGGGGGTTGAGTTACGCAGAGCGCGCTAAGCGCGCAGCACCGCGCTAAGCGCGCTGCACTTTAATGTTAAACCGCCCTTGACCGCGCTTAGCGGGCTACAGACTGCGCTAAACGGGCTACCTTCTGGAAAATGGCTACAGACTGCGCTATGATCCTGCTAAGCGCGCTTGTAGCATGCTTCAAAAATGAAATTTCTTCAAAACTGCTCCTGAAGAGCCTTCCATGCTCCAAGCTTCCATTTAAATGTTGAAACCTACAATTATAAACACAAAAGTTAAATAACTAAGTCTAATAATGCATTTAAACTATACTATGATTATTTACCGGAAACAACGGGAAGAAGCATCGATTAACAAATAAAGATCTCAAAAGGTGCCAAAAACTAAACTAAATATTAACACATTTTAGCATCTAACACTCTTGCAGAATTTTGTATCTAGGTATCTACAAAAGTAATTGCCCTAAATGATTTAGCACGCTATAGAGACCCATCTTTAGATTTATAAAACTCGCAAGTCACAGTTGTTTTTGCCAACAAATGTTTTTCAGGGGCCAATTTAGTTTCCTCTCTAAAGATACTGGTGGGTTGAATTGTGCTAATGCTTAGACAATTACTGATCTTTTTATGTTACTTCCCTCCCTCTGCATCGGCTTGCTGCATCATTGATCTAACCATATCTGCGTTGTGCAAAGTGAGTTTTTGCAAGCTAAAATAACTATCAACCTTAATTTGAACAATCTGTATGCAAATAAATCTCATCAACAAATTTAGCATCCGTACTTTGATTTTTTGCTATGCTAAGAGGAGAAGATTTAGCAGTCTATGTTATTTTTAAAAATATTTTTATGCTACGAAGCAAACATCATATAGAAAACCTTACAGGGTGTTTTAGCGAAGGTTAAACAAAATTTATGAAATTATTTTTTTCGGGGAAGTTCAATAACCTTATTTGGAACTTGGAAGTCTTCTGGATCTTTTGATCATTCCTCACTTTACCATAATTTACTACAAGTGGAAGTGGAAGGCTAGAGAAACGGGGTGCAAGTCGCCTTGGATGGGTGTAGATACATGGACGTATCTTCTAGACAAGTGGAAGTCAGATGAATTCAAAGCTGTATCCCAACAAAATAACATTAATCAATCATCCAAGAAAGGTGGGGCGGTCCATACAACAGGTCGTAGAGCTCAACATGATGTTGCACTTGAATTGGTATATATATATATATATATTTTGTAATTACAATGTGTTAATATAATTATATCTGATATACATTGTGACCATATATACTGCCTCTAATCATAGGTTAAAAAACTCAATCAACCCGCACATCCGGATGAGATTTTCATTGCCACCCATAAAAAGAAGAATGGGGAGTGGGTTGACGCTCGTGCAGCGGCAACACATGTAAGTTAACGTTTCCGATCTTAATCTAAATTTGTATGCATAAATGGTGCTTTGTCACTTCATTCATTCATAGATAAAGGAAGTTATTGTTTAGATATTTTAAAAATTACTAACTAAAAAAATTGTTAGATTTTATTCTAATGTTTTTGGAACATTAAACACTGTCACAATTGATGTAACTTGGACAAGTTTTATCTTCCATGAAATTATAACACCAAAAATTGAAGTGGAGTTATGTGAATAACTATAGAGACATTGAAGGAAATTATCTTCATGAGTAGAATAAACTGCAGAAGATTTATATGAAAATAAAACTGCTATTAGTACAATAGTCAAATATGAGCTTAGAGGAATCATTTTTTTTTGCTAGTGATTCTGTATATATGATGCTGCTCTGTTACAAGAATTTTTAACAACATTATATATAGCAGCAGTTCTTATCCTGCATTAGTCTGAGACTATCCCACACAAACCGGGTTGGATACATTTGTTACTATCGATGATAACTGACACAAACAACTAACTAATACAACCAGTTTAATTGAATATTACATATATTCTCATACTTAGTAGTAACTCCAATAATGCGTTGCCCTAATATTGTGGATCTTGGTTTGCCTGCATAAATTCAAAAAGCAATTAGAGTGGAAGAGGAAAAATATGGTATCACAAGAGAATTCAAATTTAACAGTAAAAAGAAAATAAACACAAGAGATTTCACTATCAAAAGCTGAGCCCTTCAGTTAACCAACTTTACAGAAACAATGTCTCTCTATTCAGCTGCTCATGGCATCAGGAACAAGAAATCTAAATCTAATTGCGACCAACCACACAATTTAACTCAACCCAAACTAAGGTAAGATTTGATGAAGCATTTTATGCGGAAATGAAAGAAGGATAATGTTTTCATTTGCAATGAACATTATCCAAATCCATATCTTATCCCAATCATTTTTTAGAATATTATCATCAAAATGAAAAAGGGAACAGTCTGATGTGTAAAGGCTGATTCATGTGTATTTTTATTAAATATGAAGGTATATATCTGTACAATCAACAAGGATGAATCATGTTGGTATTGTCTTGCTTTCGTATATGGGATTTTGATCCAAAACCTTTATTGCTTGTTCATGTTTGATCGAGCTATTGTTGGTAATGTTTATATGAATTTTGTGTGCTCACTAATTGATTAGTTTGTGTTATCAACGTGTACAGGAAAAATTCTGTAGTAGTTTGACACAAGCTAGTGATAAAGTGGAAGGATCAACAAGAATACAAATTTGAAAAGAAGCTGCAGGGGGTAAAACATGGGTGTGGTGTTATGGAACTGGACAATTGGCGCGTAACATAAGATATGGAGTGAACTTCTTGACACAGGTATCAATTACAAACCCACATAGAGAAGCAGATAACCAGGCCATTGAGGCTGCCAGAGCTGAAGCTGCTGCTGTACGTGAAGAGGTTGCACAGGCTAATGCGCGGATAGATGAATTGGCAAAGAAATTTGATGAATTGTTAAAGAAATTTGATATATTGCATTCTCGTCAGGCGGGTCCTTCTAGTGCTCCTACGAGTGGTCATCCTGATTATAACGATTCGGTACTCTCTATTTTTCTCTGAGGTTGTTAAGTTTTTTTTAATGGATTTTTGATTGATAACTGCTTATGGTTGTTCTCCTTTCACATGGTTCGGTGGTTGTTTTGGTTTGTTGTAGTGCTTGAAGATTGGTTGTGTTAAAGAATGTTAGTAATTGAAATTGAATTGGTTGTATGTTGAAATTGTTAGAAGAATATTAACTAAACTAGGTTAGTTATTGGCTATAATTGTTGCATTATTAGAGGTAAAAAATAAAGATTAGTTAGTAAGTGAATGTTAAAATGTTGATGTAGAGTTGTGTTAGTCGATTGTTAATGAAATGAGTTGATTAAGTTGATGTGGTTGCACTGCTAAAGCTTGGACATCAATTTAATGAATTGTTAAAATCATGTTAGAAGGATATGGAAGCACTGAATGTGTGTATGTAAATGGTATGCTGATTGTGAACATGATGATTTGTTGGATTATCATGCATCTTTGAACCATGATTTGAGTTAATTATGTTAGGGCTGTTAGTATGCTAGTGAAAAATGCATGAATTGTTTGCTTTAAATGTACTAAGTGAATTGTTATTGTTGTTGTGCTAATGACTTATCCAGAATGTGTTTGAGGTATAGGGTGGTTAGAAGCATGCCTATACTGATTGGATTATGTTGGTTAGTTTGATATGATGGGATGTAGAGGCAAAGATCAATGTCTGATATTGGCCATATTTTATATTTCTGACTCGTGACTATTTATTTTGAATCTTTATGTGTCTGACTCGTGACTTATTTTGGATGTTGCAGGAGGAGGAGGATTATGAGGATGATGATGAGGAAGTTGATGTTGGTTATCATGATTAGTACGTATATCATTTATGAGATTATCAGTATTTTGGAACTCATTAGTATTTTGATGTTGGTGTATTTTGATGTTGGTGTATTTTAATGTTGGTGTATTTTGATGTTGGTGTATTTTGGAACTCATTAGTATTTTAATGTTGATGTATAAGGATTATGTATTTTGAAGTAAACTTGTTTTGGATCTCATATGGATCTCAAAAGATTATGTATTCCAAGTCAGGTTTTGGTATAGGATTGTATTCAGTATCGTATTAACAATCAGGTTTTGATGAAGATAGATAATCGTATTGATTAAATTGATAATAAACAGGTTTCTATTAGAACAGGTTATAATCAAACAAATTGCTGGCTAAATAGAGTAGTGGCAGCCAAGACACCGACGCTACTATAAAATAATTTGATGGCTACATCTAGTAGTGTCGGCCACGACACCGACGCTAGAGCAAAATTATTTGCTGACTAAATCTAGTAGTGGCGGCCACGACACCGATGCTACTATAAAATAATTTGCTGGCTAAATCTCGTTGTGTCGGTCACGACACCGACGCTAGCGCAAAATAATATGCTGGCTAAATCTAGTAGTGGCGGCCACGACACCGACATTACTATAAAATAATTTACTGACTAAATCTAGTAGTGGCGGCCACGAAACCGACGCTATTATAAAATAAATTGTTGACTAAGTATTGTAGTGGCGGCCAAACAACTGACGCTATCTAATGACGTGGAGATATCCTTGATGAAAGCCAACTCAATCAAAAAATGACACCTGACATTACATAGCGTCGGTTTTAACCGACGTTAACTCAATAATTAGCGTAGAGAAAAAGGGTCATCATTTAGTGTTGCTTTAGCATAAAGAAAAGTCGACGCTATAGTTGTGTTGCGCAAAAACCGACGCTAACTGTAACTAACTTCCAGCTTTGGAAAGTCTGCCCCGACCCCGACACTAAGCCGACGCTAACCCCTTGTAACGTCGGTTTTTTTGTTGTTAGCTAGGGCTTCTAGCCGATGCTAAAACAGTGTTTTCTTGTAGTGTGTGTTATGTGCAAAGCACACAACAGCAACAGTGCTTGATCTTCATCATCGATCTTCACATCAATATTTTCAAGATCAAGAATAAGTTTGTTGAACATATCCAACTGCTCAGTCAACACTTTGTCTTCACTCATCTTGAATGAATATAAGGCTTGCTTCTGGTAGAGTCAATTCACCAGAGATTTGATCATGTACAAACTTTCAAGTTTCAACCATAACCCTGATGTCGTAATCTCCTTTGATACCTGTCGAAGAACCTTATCACCAAGGGTCAACAATATTGAACTGTGGGCTTTCTCTATCATGACCATCTTTTCTTTTTCTGTTAATGCAGCGTCCATGACTGCCTCTCCCTTCAACGCTTCCAAACAACCCTACTGAACCAGTAGGGCTTTCATCTTCAGGCGGCACAGACCGAAATCGTTCACTCCGGTGAACTTTTTAATCTCATACTTTGTTGAAGGCATCTTTCTCCATGCTCACCACACCAATTTGTTGTGAATTAGGATGCCTTGAAACAAAGTATAAACGGTTTCTTTATGATCAAGAAACACACAAGGGTTAGGGTTAAGGAAAAACAAGGAGAACAACAAGGTTCTTGAACAAACACAAGAAGCCCTATTAGGTTTCATAAAGGAAAAGAGAAGAAGAATAGAGAATTGGTTAAATCTGTTTTACTATTCACTTTCTCAATAAGGGTTCAAAGATTACAAGTGAATGCCAACAATTAACCCTCTCACCCTAATTAGGATTTGCCACACCACACTTATGATGAGAGACTAGTATGCTATTTATAATAAAACCTAACATACTAAACTAATGAGCTTTTTAACAATTACCCATTACAAGCTAACTTACACAATTGGATCCTTAACACAATACTCAATCTGACAGCTACATACTAGAATACAATTCGACTACAGCATGTAGGTCTTCGACAACAGCATGTGAGCAGCCTTCGACGGCATGCTAAACTAGAGTTCGATTCAATATCTCACACAATATTTATTTTTTTAATTATTTATTATAAAAATAAAAATAAAAATAAAATATATAAGATATTCTGTATTTAATAAATATATAATATATAATATATTATGTTTTTAATAAAAATATAATATATTTTGTTAAAAAAATAATATATTCTATTTTTAATAAAAAATATAATATATTATGTTGTTTAATATATCTATATATTTTGTTTTAATAATATTTTATCAAAATAAAACATTTTTTTGGATTAATTAACTTAATATTTTACATTTTTGAATTAATAAAATTTATATATTAATAATATACTTAAAAACCTAATATATCAAAATATGATTAAAATATATGATTAAACTTTTTCAATCTAGCATATTATATCATTAAAAAGTATTTTTGGGTTAATAATGTATTTAAAATATATTAAAAATTAAAAATAACTAAATAAGTATTCTACAACAATAGCTAACAATCCAATAATTTTATCTATTAAAATCTGAAAAAATAAATAAATAGAATAGCTAAAATATCTCAATGAAGAAACAACAAATCTTGAACAATCTTCTTGAGTCTTGATGAATGTCTTGAGTCTTGAACAAAAAATAAATCAACAGTTTAAAAAACGAAAAATCAACGAGAAAATCAACATTTTAAAAATGAAAAAAAATCAAATGAAAAATTAAATATAATACTTTTAATTGAAATTGGAAGAAGGTGGAGATCTAAAATCAAATGGGATTTTAATTTGTAAGGTGGAAGAAGTAAGTGAAATTGGAAGAAGATAGAAGTTGTAAATGGAAGAGGAGAAAGGAAGAGAAGAAATTTATACTTATACCGTGAAACTTGGGGAAAGGTTTGTGGTCTTTAAATATCCACATTAGCGTCGTGTTAATCACGTCGCAAATAAAATGCGTTCGTTGCATAGCGATGTGAAGAACACGTCAGAAACTCTGCACAATTAGAACTGTTATAAGCGTTGCGACGTGAATAACATGTGGCTTTCTAAAAGTTGTCAGTAAATCTGCAACCCCATCAATTCTTCTAGTCAAACTTTTCCTCCTAAATTTTTTATTTTTGAAATGTTGTTTGCAACATGTTTTACACGTCACAAATGAATTTTTCAAACTTTGCCTCTTTTGAAACCTGACATTTTTTTTTATAAATATTATAAAAAGGGATGTTGCGACGTATTTTTCATGCCACAATATTTTTTTTAAATAAAAATTTTCAAATTTTTTCCATGTGATAACTTAATTTATAATTTTTTATTTAAAATATATAATGACATAATGAACACGTCGCAACAATTTTTTTACCACATATTTATTATGTCACAAAATCATATCGATGGAGATGATTTTCTTGTAGGGAAGGATGCAAGGGGTTATATATATATATATGGTTCATATCCTAGGAGAATGTCATTTTTATATGAGAACATGAGAATGAATCTGAATTATTAAATTTTAAAATAAATGGTGGAGATTATGTGTGGTTTTTGTTTTTCTCTCTCCTCCATTATTAAAATAAATAATAGAGGAGAGAGAAAAAAATGACACATAATCTTCACCATTTAATTTAAAATCTAATGATTCAGATTCATTCTCATGTTCTCACATAAAAATGGCATTATCATATGATACATTTTCTCTCTCTCTCTCTCTCTCTCTCTCTCTCTCTCTGTCTCTCTGTATATATATATATATATATATAATGAGATAACGTATGTTGAAACTAGAGAGTTTCTTACCCCACCCCTTAGGGTTCTTATCCACCATGTGCGTTTCCAAAAATACCCCCTGCTTCCGGAGATGTATCTCCAGACGCACATTTTTTTTACTCAACGTTGGTTTTTTCCGGAGCTACATCTACGGAATGTTCCCATTTATATAGCTCAAGAACAAATTAGAATACTTACGCATCAGAGTCTTTTCTCCTCCCTTATTCTTCCTTTTTCATCTTCTCATTCACAAACTATCCACACTCTCTCAACTCAAAAAATCTTTTTCCACCAAGCTTCATTATTTTCAATCAAGTTCGACAAGGAACGTTCATTTCAACGATCAAGAAACACCAACGCATTCAAAGCTCGATATAATCGGTAAGTTTTCAAGTTTCCGTGGTATTTTGAGTATTTTCCGTAAACGAGTTAGAATATAGTTTTAGGGGTAGAAATCCTTAGATAGTTTTAAAAACATAGTTTAGAGACAATGTAGGTATTGTTTGTTGGCTGCAACGGACAATTAGGGCTTCAAAAATCACATTTCCATGGGTAGGGGACGCCATTGCCGTAACCTTTGATTTGCAGATTGTTCCATATCTACATCTATAGAAGAATTTAACATTAGGGCACTTCTGTAGATGCAACTCCGTAACAACCTTAACGTTGTTAATTGTGGGTTCTTTCGTAGATACATCTGCGGAACTTGATCCGTGTGTGTATATCCGGAAGTATTAAATGTTAATTTTTTTTAGTTTTTAGATTTATTTGTATCTAATTGTTTTTTCTTTTTTGTTTTTTGATTTATTTGAATCTAATTGTTTTTTCTTGGTTATTCCGTTACAGACATTATGGCAGACAGAGACAATTAATTGCGACTTGGACGGGTTTTACAGCATGTATCTGTGAGATGCAAACAGAGCCAGGCCACCGTTATCGAGGCCGATACAGCTGAGGCACAACCTACTGGACAACCTTCTTCATCACATGTAGAAAGATGGATGTCATGTTTGTGGATATATACACTCAGACCATTCTCAGACACCCTGTTGTCTCTACCTCTCCTACTTTAACACGTAGAAAGATAGATGCCATGTTTGATGATTATGAGAGTCATCTGGTATCGGAGGAGGCATGGAGTACCATAGCTAAGCCATGAGTGTACAAAGTGTCCTAACCTAAGCAATGAAATATTGGAATCCAAGTCTCTTTGCCATAGGGTGGTACCATGAATAGCCATCATGTAATTAAGGTCACAAGTCCATAATAAATCCATGTCCAACTTAGGTCATACACAAAGTCCCATGAGTTCATAAGTCCTTTACATCTCATTATTTAGGTTCATGGAGAAGGTTTACATCTTTTTGGTCTTTTCAATTTTATCATTTTTTTGTTCATTTTAGATTATATAACAAGATAAAGGAATAAAAGATCAAAGAAAATAAAATGACATAAGATAAAGGTGCATGAAATAAATGAATGATAATGAGCAAGAAAGTAAATTGTAAGAAGTAAATGGTAACAAAGAAAAGTTAGGAGTCAATAATTAAGAAATCAATAGTTAGTAATTAGGGTTAGTGATCAAACAGTCGAATCGGGACAATGTAGCGCTATGTTAAGCAATTGTAGCATAATTTATATGAAAATCACACTATGGGAGGCTGGTCAATGAAATTTATGCGTCAAACGTATTAGAGAATTAATAAGAATTAATCTCCTAAAATACGAAGCACAAAAATAAAATAGAATTGAAAGAATTAAAATTCAAATATTATTAATAATAATAATAATATTAACATTAAAATGACAAAATTAAAAATAATAAAAGATGAAAAAAGTCAAGATCATGAAATAATGTTGGAAGAAATTGAAAAAAAAAATGAAAAAAAAAATAAAATAATCAAAAAACAATGAGCGGGGTGCACTCTGGACTAGGAATGGCCAAAAAGCAAAGTCAGGCCCAAGGCACTAAAGCCCAAACCTAGCCAAGGCAATCTGAAAAAAAATAGGAGAATGTCTCAAATGATCAGATCCATTGGATCTGATCCAGTTGCCCAGACACACTACCACTAGGACCTCTCACAGCCATTGGATTAGATTACTAAAATAAGTAATCACAATGTGTGGCGTAGATCTGTGGAATCCTGCGTTCATTCATTCAACGTGGCCACATTGTGTCCAGTCAGCCACATCATACCCAATAACCACACAGAGAGTGACAGCTGGATATTAATTACAAATTTGAATTTTAAACAAAGAAAATAAGGGAGGCTAAGTCACGAGGTCATCATCTTCAACCTTCAGCCTAAAGAAAATTAGGTTATGCAACTCTAGGTTTCAAGTGAAAACAACCATGGATTTCACTTTTCCCTTACTCATCGTTGGAGGTTCCTTACTCAGGAGCCGTTGATTGGCTCTGAGTATGGAGAATTTGAGCCAAACACAGATGATCACCAAACCCTAAAAGTAAAATTAAATGACAATGGTGCAGTAATAGGGAATCAAAGCTTGTGGGAAACACTCAGTGCATCAAGACGAGCAGACTAGTAACACATTTTTTGCAAATGGCTCGTGATTTCTATCTTGTCAAAAAAAAGTTCAAGTACAGATTCCAATGAGTATGGAGAGCTCAGGTGAGGTCGTTTCTGTTAAAACCTGATTGTAGCTATTAAGCTTAAATTTATTGAATGAAAATGAGTGGCCTTATACGTAGCTAGTATAGAAACTGAAACGAGTAAAATAAGGGCCCATGATTTACATGCTTATATCATGGCTATTTCTAAGGAGAACAAATCAACAAAAGAATCATATTCCTAAAGAATAGGTCTATTCAGAAACTAACAAATAACTCTAAACTTGAATGAGTCAAAACTAAGTAACGGTATTCTCCCAACATACCCTCCCATAAACTGAATTGTTATTCAAGAAATATATTCAGCTTATCTCTTCAATGCAGCACATTCCAAGTCTTTCTCTCAATTTTATGAATACTTCACGGTTCAAGGGTTTGGTCATGATGTCGGCTAACTGATCCTTAGTTCCAAAGTGCACTACTTCAACATCTCCTTGATTTGCCAACTCACGAAGAAAGTGAAATCGAACATGAATATGCTTACTCTTACCATGCATAACATGACTCTTCAAAAGTTTAATCGTTGAACTATTATCACAAAAGATAATGCACTTACTTTGTTTAATCCCCAACCTCTCAAGTACAGGCATCATCCAAATGCTTTGAGCAGCACAGGCTGCTGCAGAAATAAATTCGGCCTCAGTGGTGGACAACGACACCACATACTGCTTCTTAGAACTCCAAGCAACTAATCCATTCGACATCTTAAACACATACCCTGAGGTGCTCTTTCGGTCTTCAAGATCTTCGGCATAATCACTATCACAGAAAGCTACCAAATTCTCTTCTTCTTCTCTTTTGTAAAATAACCCCAATTCAGAGGTTCCTCTTAAGTAGCGCAGAATCCTTTTCATAGCTTGTTGATGCATAGTCGTTGGAGCTTCCATGAAACGAGCCACCAGACTCACAACATACATCAAATTTGGCCTAGTGACAGTTAAATTCATAAGACTTCCCACTATTTGCTTGTATGTGGTAGCATTAACCTTCAACCCTCCAACATCCTTTGTGATCTTGCATCCTGGAACAATTGGATTATTAACAGATGAGCAATTTTGTAAACCAAACCTTTCCAGTACTTCGTTAGCATACTTCCTTTAACAAATAAAAATGCCATTTGAAGTTTGTGTGACTTCCATACCAAGAAAATATCTCATGCATCCCATATCAGTCACCTCAAATTCCTTTTTCATTGAACTCTTGAATTCTTTGAACATTTTCGCACTACTTTCTGTAAAGATGAGGTCATCCACATACAAGTTCATAATAATAATATATCCTCCTCCTTCATTCTTTATAAACAAAGTGTGATCGCTCGTGCTTCGTTCAAAGCCTTCCTTGACAAAGTATGATTCTATCTTGTTGAACCATGCTCGAGGGGCTTGTTTAAGTCCATAGAGAGCTTTCTTTAGTTTATACACTTTGTCTTCTTCAACTGTCACCTCAAATCCCTTGGGTTGTTCCATATATACTTCCTCTGCTATCTCTCCATGTAGGAATGCACTCTTGACATCGAGTTGATAAACTTTCCATCCTCGACTAACGGCAATGGACAAAGTTATTCGAATTGTATCCCATCTTGCCACAGGTGCAAATACCTTAGTGTAATCGATTCCAGCTTGTTGAACATATCCTTTCGCAATAAGACGCGCTTTGCATTTTTCTACTTCTCATTTCTCATTCATTTTGGTCTTAAACACCCACTTAACACCAATCTTCTTTGCTCCTGTTGGCAGATTTGTTAATTCCCAAGTTCCATTCTTCTCAATTCATGCAATCTCATACTCAATTGCATTCCTCCATACCTGACTTTTGGCTGCTTCTTCAAAGGTGGTGGGATCATTTGAAATAAAATAGAAAGCTGCTGCATCTCATGGGTAAGATGTTCCACTCCTTCATTTTCCTCTTCTGACAATCCAACTCCAGACTCATAGTATCTCATCCATATTGGCTCTCTTCTTTTTCTTTTTTCAGGAACATTGATTCTTTCATCTTCTGAATCTTTATCCTCCCTATTCTCTTCATCTTCATCTTCTGAATCTTCATTCTCCTTATTCTCTTCATTTTCTTCGCACATAAGATCAAGAGAGTTAGTTTCTTCTGTCTTCTTCCAATCCCACTTTTCCATTTCATCAAAAACTACATCTCGGCTAATGATGATATTCTTTGTTTTTGGATCATACATTCGAAAAGCTTTAGACTCGTCACTAACTCCCATGTACACGCACTTGATGCTCTTCTCATCCAGCTTCTTCCTTGTGACATCAGGAATATGGACATGTCTTATGCATCCAAACAACTTGAGGTGTACCATTGATGGTTTCTTTTCTTTCCAAGCTTCTTCAGGTGTGATGTTTGGCAAGGCTGAGGTTGGACATCTATTAAAAACATGAGTGGCAAGGTTTGCTGCTTCTGGCCAATACTCCTTTGGAACATCTCGTGCTGTAAGCATACATCGCACCGTATTCATCAAGGTTCAGTTTCTTCTTTCCGCAACTCCGTTCTGCTATGGTGAGTAGGCAGCAGTGACCTGTCTTTTGATCCCATTGGTGCTACAATAGTCATTGAACTCTGATGAAGTGAACTCTCGACCTCTGTCGGTGCGTAAACAAATTATGTTGTATCATGTTGTCTTCTCAACTGATGATTTGAACCTTTTGAATGTATCAAAAGCTTCAGACTTGGCATGTAGAAAGTATGACCACATTTTTCGGCTATAATCATCTATAAAAGTAATAATATACCTTTTATGACTGTGAGATTCAGGAGTAATTACTCCACATATGTCTGAGTGAATTAGTTGTAGAGGTCTGGATGCTCTCCAAGTGCTTATTTTTAGAAAAGAATCACGTTGTTGCTTTCCTTTCATACATATGGTGCACACCTTGGATTGATTCTTAAATATTGGTAGGCCTTGTACCATTCCTATAGGCAAGAGTTCGCCGTCCTTTCATGTTAAGATGTCTGAACCTTTGATGCCACAAGTTTGTGACATTTTTAGAGGTTACATTGAAACAAGCTTCTTGTTGAATGCGGTATAGCGGGAAGCAACAAAAAGATTTGGAAGTATTTTTCCGGGAATTTATCGTGTCCACAGAGATCGGTGCTACTGAACTGCCGTTTGACAATTTAATTGTTAATGAGTTTGGTTTAAAATGGTTTTAAGGTAAATGCAGGAAAGTAAATATGAACATAAAAAGAGTACATTCTTTGAAGAGAAGAAACTTATCAAGCATGAATATACACTACTCAGAACAAACGTAAACCTATCAATTGGTCGCATTCAACATACAATACTCATTAAAATCAACCAGTATCGCTCACAACAATGTCCATCTCTAGCACACTGAGCTAAGAGACAACCGTATCACTCTCATCGTCACTCTCGCGCACGACGCCTCGAAACACGAAAGGTATTAAGTTTCGACACCAAAAAGATTATCATCTAAATCTATCTCTAGCATCTAGACAATAAATATCCATCCCTAATCAAGATTCATGATGTTTATCTCTAACACAACACAAATCTAAACATAAATGCAAAAAGATCAAGGAAGACATCGATAATGATTTGTAAAGCAAATATATTATACAACCACGATCAATACATGTACATAGGTTTGGAGTAACAATACAAACATAACCCAACAAATAGAGAAATACATAGAGAAGAAATGGAGAAAAACCAAACATTTCTTGAGTTGTCCGCTCCGATTGATGAAGGATTCGACTCCGGATCATCCTAATGCATGCTCCAATGTGTTTTCTAGCCTAATTCTGGTCTAAAAATGCTATTGGATGGATTTGGAGAAAAAAATACTAAACCCATCCCTAAAAATTGTGTTTTTGGGGCTTTAATGGAGTTTCTGTACGCCCAGTTTCGCCCGGCGGAATTCTGGGTCGCCCGGCGGTGCAAGGCGGCTATTCTGTAAGTTTTCCACACTTTTGGAGTGCCCGGCCCGCCGTTGCTTCGCCCGGCGGAGCAGAGGCGCAGCACACTTGTCTGCAGAAAAATTTTGCACTGTTTTATTCGTAACTTTTGAACCGTAACTCCGTTTGACGCATGGTTTGAAGTGCTGGAAAGCTTATTCAATGCTCTATACATCAATGGCAAAATCCCATTGCTGGAACACCTGCAAAAATAAATAAAAATCAATTAAACTCAATGATATTTACACGATACGCAATATATACACTAAAACGTAAAGTAAACGCATTTACAAACAAAGCGGGGTTTATTCGCAAAAAGAACTGATAAGTGCAACAAAACTTATATACACAAATAGGTACATTTTGCACTTATCAACTCTCCCCAACTTACATAATTGTTTGTCCTCAAACAAAGCCAACAAACTAAAGGAACAAAAGTGAAATCCAAGAAATCACGCAACAACAAGTTTTTACAAACAAAAACAAATGTAATGGTTCAATGAAAAATGGTACACACAAAGTAAATACTTACCACTAAACTACGACGACAACATAGTCAGAAACAAATGCAAAATACAAAAATCATGCCAAACATTCTAAAACAACACAAGTTCCAAAGTGAATCACACCTAGCAAAAATAATCATCGGTAGATGAAAAACACACATAAGGTACTTTACACTCACACAACACTCATGCATACAAAAGACTAAATTATGCATACATCCACAAATTCATATTGAACATACAAAGGCAAGAATCACAAGGACTTTCAAGGTTGTAACGTGGTCGGGTAAAGAAACAAGGGGCAATTTCTAAAGGTAATTGAAACAAAAACTTGCCTAAACCTAAGGGAGTGATAAACTCACAAAGATTCACACACCAAATTTCAACCAAACTTCTTCTGTCATCCCAAGTGTTACACAAAACACAATACTTATTTAGCGCAATTATTTAAAACTCATTTCGTTTCCTTTTTCAAGGATTTTTCTTTTTCTTCCTTTTTTCTTTCTTTTTCTCTTTCACACATTTTTCTCTTTTTTCTTTTCTTTTTCAATCCTCATAGAATCCAACTAATGAGTACACAATCATCCTCTCCCCAACTTGAATTCAACCGCACTATCATGTGAATACTCCCTACTTTCTAAGGCAAGGAAAAAATCCTTACAACAACACAAAATTGAGGTCCAAGAAAAAACAAAATCCATTCAAAAATAAGTGAACTAAATACTCATAGACAAGCATTAATTTCAAATAAAAACATGGATAAAAAAGCTCAAAGGGGTTACAAATTCTCACACACTCACAAGGTGAATTGACTATTTGGCTAAAGTGGTTGTGCTCAAAATGAAACAAATGCCTTGATCCTTTTCATGCATTCATATACACAACATAAACAACAGTTTCAACATAATAAGATCCAGTTAGAACAAGAATGTTGGTACTCCGTGCATATATGAACAATAGAAGGCTATCTCACAAAAAGGTTGGGAACTAAAGTGATTCACAATAGAACAAGTATATAAAAGAATGGATGGCATGGAAGTTTGTAAAATTCCTAAGTATCATGAATATGCTAAAGTCAAGAAAGCGATAAATACATACCTCAGACGTGTACAAAACTTAACAAATATCATTACCAAACATCCGCAAGTTGAAACGAACCAACTTGGAAAATCACCAAATCATCCTCAAATAAGTCAATCAAAATCTGTGAGCAAACAACAACCAAAAACATTCGAAAAGAAAAACTATAAAACATGCTTGTTTTACGTCGTAAGTTTGACGCCTTTACGGTGCTTAATTAGAAACTTCCTATCTTCATGCCATGGTGATGTCTCACAGCGCAACCAAAAGCAAGCATCCTAACCAAACACTTGAACAAACGTTAAAATATACAAGTATCAATATAAACAAGTGAAAATATACAATATGTACGATATCTACAAAACTAAAAAACAATGAAACTATCGCAATGCAAGAACAATAAAAACCAATCCCCGGCAACGACGCTATTTTGTTGAAATTTTGTTGGATGCAGTATAGGGCAAGCAAACAAAAAGATTTGGAAGTATTTTTTCGGGAATTTATCGTGTCCACAGAGATCGGTGCAACTGAACTGCCGTTCAACAATTTAATTGTTAATGAGTTTGGGTTTAAATGGTTTGAATTAAATGCGGAAAAGTAAATATGAACATAAAAAGAGTACATTCTTTGAAGAGAAGAAACCTATCAAGCATGAATATACACTACTCAGAACAAACGTAAACCTATCGATCGGTCGCATTCAACATACAATACTCATCAAAATCATCACGTTTCGCTCACAACAGTGTCCATCTCTGGCACACTGAGCTGAGAGAGCAACCGTATCACTCTCGTCGTCACTCTCGCGTACGACGCCTCGAAACACGGAAGACATTAAGTTCATACACCATAAAGATTATTATCTAAATCTATCTCTAGCATCTAGACAATAGATATCCATCCGTAATCAAGATTCGTGATGTTTATCTCTAACACAACACAAATCCAAACATAAATGTAAAAAGATCAAGGAAGACATCGATAATGATTTGTAAAGCGTATATATTATACAACAATGATCAATACATGTACATAGGTTTAGAGTAACAATACAAACATAACCCAACAAATAGAGAAATACATAGAGAAGAAATGGAGAAAAACCAAACATTTCATGAGTTGTCGGATCCGATTGATGAAGGATTCGACTCCGGATCAACCTAATGCATGCTCCAATGTGTTTTCTAGCCTAATTCTACTCAAAAAATGCTATTGGATGGATTTGGAACCAAAAATATCAAACCCATAACCTAAAAAATATGTTTTTGGGCCTTTAATGGAGTTTCTGTCCGCGCAGTACCGCCCGACGGAATTCTGGGTCGCCCGGCGGAATAAAAAATTCATGTAACGCCACTGTAAGTTCATTTTCAACTTTTTTCTACCGCCCCTGCACCGCCCGGCGCTGCAGGGGCGCAGCACACCAGTCAGCAGAAAAATTCTGCACTGTTTTATTCGTAACTTTTGAACCGTAACTCCGTTTTTCGCCCGGTTCGAAGCGTTGGAAAGCTTATTCAATGCTCTATCTAACAATGGCAAGACATCCTTGATTGGATACCTGCAAAAATTGAGAAAAAATCAATTCAACTCAATGATATTTACACTATACGTAATATATACACTAAAAAGTAAAGTAAATGTATTTATAAACAAATCGGGGTTTATTGAAACAATATTTTCCAAAAAGCATTGATAAGTGCAATAAAATATATATACAAAAATAGGTACATTTTGCACTTATCAACTCTCCTCAACTTACATAATTGTTTGTCCACAAACAAGAATCACACAAACTTGAAAACACAAAAGCGATTTCCAAAGAAAGACGAATCAACATGTTTTAAAAAACGGAAACGAATGAATGGTTCAAATGCAAACGGTACACACAAAAAGTAAATACTTACCACTAAACTACGACGACAACATAATCAAGAAGCAAATGCAAAATACAAAAATCATGCCAAACGTTCTAAAACAACACAAGTTACAACGTGAATCACACCTAGCAAAAATAATCATCGGTAGATGAAAAACACAGAATAAGGTTCTTTACACTCACACAACACTCATGCAAACAAAAGACTAAATTATGCATACATCCACAAATTCATATTGAACATACAAAGGCAAGAATCACAAGGACTTTCAAGGTTGTAACGTGGTCGGGTAAACAAATAAGGGGCAATTTCTAAAGGTAATTGAAACAAAAACTTGCCTAAACCTAAGGGAGTGATAAACTCACAAAGATTCACACACCAAATTTCAACCAAACTTCTTCTGTCATCCCAAGTGTTACACAAAACACAATACTTATTTAGCACAATTATTTAAAACTCTTTTTGTTTCCTTTTTCAAAGATTTTCTTTTTCTTTCTTGTTTTGTATTCTTTTCTTTTGTCATATTTTTCTCTTTTTTCTTTTCTATTTCTTTCCTCATAGAACAAACTAATGAATACACAATCATTCTCTCCCCAACTTGAATTCAACCGCACCATCATGTGAATACTCCCTACTTTCTAAGGCAAGAAAAAACCAATGCAACAACACAAAGTTGAGGTCCAAGAAAAAACAAAATCAATTCAAAAATAAGTGAACTAAATACTCATAGACAAGCATTAAGTTTAAATAAAAACATGGATAAAAAATCTCAAAGGGGTTACGAATTCTCACACACTCACAAGGTGAATTGACTATTTGGCTAAGGTGGTTGTGCTCAAAATGAAACAATTGCCTTGATCCTTTTCATGCATTCATATAAACAACATAAACAAAAGGTTCAACATAATAAAATCCAGTTAGAACAAGAATGCTGGTACTCCGCGCATATATGAACAATAGAAGGCTACCTCACAAATAGGTTGGGAACTAAAGTGATTCACAATAGAACAAGTATACAAAAGAATGGATGGCATGGAAGTTTGTAAAATGCCTAAGTATCATGAATATGCTAAAGTCAAGAAAGCGATAAACACATACCTCGGACGTGTACAAAACTGACCAAAATCATTACCATACATCCGCAAGTTGAAACGAACCAACTTGGAAAATCACAAAAGCATCCTCAAATAAGTCAATCAAAATCTGTGAACAAACAACAACCAAAAACATTCTAAAAGAAAAACTATAAAACATGCTTGTTTTACGTCGAAAGCTCGACGCCTTTACGGTGCTTAGCTAGCAACATCCTCCCTTCATGCCATGGTGATCCCTCACCGCGCAACCAAAAGCAAGCGACCTAACCAAACACTTGAACAAACGTTAAAATATACAAGTATCAATATAAACAAGTGAAAATATACAATATGTACGATATCTACAAAACTAAAAAACAACGAAACTATCGTAATGCAAGAACAATAAAAACCAATCCTCGACAACGGCACCATTTTGTTGGATGTGGTATAAGGCAAGCAAACAAAAAGATTTGGAAGTATTTTTCTGGGAATTTATCGTGTCCACAGAGATCGGTGCCACTGAACTGCCGTTCGACAATTTAATTGTTAATGAGTTTGGGTTTAAATGGTTTGAATTAAATGCGGAAAAGTAAATATGAACATAAAAAGAGTACATTATTTGAAGAGAAGAAACCTATCAAGCATGAATATACACTACTCAGAACAAACATAAACCTATCGATCAGTCGCATTCAACATATAATACTCATCAAAATCATCACGCATCGCTCACAACAGTGTCCATCTCTGTCACACTGAGCTGTGAGAGCAACCGTATCACTCTCATCGTCACTCTCGCGCACGACGCCTTGAAACACGGAAGGCATTAAGTTCCGACACCAAAAAGATTATCATCTAAATCTATCTCTAGCATCTAGACAATAAATATCCATCCCTAATCGAGATTCATGATGTTTATCTCTAACACAACACAAATCCAAACATAAATGCAAAAAGATCAAGGAAGACATCGATAATGATTTGTAAAGCAAATATATTATACAACCATGATCAATACATGAACATAGGTTTAGAGTAACAATACAAACATAACCCAACAAATAGAGAAATACATAGAGAAGAAATGGAGAAAAACCAAATATTTCATGAGTTGTCGGATCCGATTGATGAAGGATTCGACTCCGGATCATCCTAATGCATGCTCCAATGTGTTTTCTAGCCTAATTCTACTCTAAAAATGCTATTGGATGGATTTGAAACCAAAAATATCAAACCCATAACCTAAAAAATATGTTTTTGGGCCTTTAATGGAGTTTCTGTCCGCGCATTTCCGCCCGGCGGAATTCTGGGTCGCCCGGCGGAATAAAAAATTCATGTAACGCCACTGTAAGTTCATTTTCAACTTTTTTTTACCGCCCCTGCACCGCCCGGCGCTGCAGGGGAACAACACACCAGTCAGCAGAAAAATTCTGCACTGTTTTATTCGTAACTTTTGAACCGTAACTCCGTTTTTTGCCCGGTTCGAAGCGTTGGAAAGCTTATTCAATGCTCTATCTAACAATGGCAAGACATCCTTGATTGGATACCTGCAAAAATTGAGAAAAAATCAATTCAACTCAATGATATTTACACTATACGCAATATATACACTAAAAAGTAAAGTAAACGTATTTATAAACAAATCGGGGTTTATTGAAACGATATTTACCAAAAAGCATTGATAAGTGCAATAAAACATATATACAAAAATAGGTACATTTTGCACTTATCAACTCTCCCCAACTTACATAATTGTTTGTCCACAAACAAGAATCAAACAAACTTGAAAACACAAAAGCGATTTCCAAAGAAAGACGAATCAACATGTTTTAAAAAACGGAAACGAATGAATGGTTCAAATGCAAACGGTACACACAAAAAGTAAATACTTACCACTAAACTACGACGACAACATAATCAAGAAGCAAATGCAAAATACAAAAATCATGCTAAACGTTCTAAAACAACACAAGTTCCAAAGTGAATCACACCTAGCAAAAACAATCATCGGTAGATGAAAAACACAGAATAAGGTTCTTTACACTCACACAACACTCATGCAAACAAAAGACTAAATTATGCATACATCCACAAATTCATATTGAACATACAAAGGCAAGAATCACAAGGACTTTCAAGGTTGTAACGTGGTCGGGTAAACAAACAAGGGGCAATTTCTAAAGGTAATTGAAACAAAAACTTGCCTAAACCTAAGGGAGTGATAAACTCACAAAGATTCACACACCAAATTTCAACCAAACTTCTTCTGTCATCCCAAGTGTTACACAAAACACAATACTTATTTAGCACAATTATTTAAAACTCTTTTTGTTTCCTTTTTCAAAGATTTTCTTTTTCTTTCTTTTTTTCCTATTCTTTTCTTTTGTCATATTTTTCTCTTTTTTCTTTTCTATTTCTTTCCTCATAGAACCAACTAATAAATACACAATCATTCTCTCCCCAACTTGAATTCAACCGCACCATCATGTGAATACTCCCTACTTTCTAAGGCAAGAAAAAACCAATACAACAACACAAAGTTGAGGTCCAAGAAAAAACAAAATCAATTCAAAAATAAGTGAACTAAATACTCATAGACAAGCATTAAGTTTAAATAAAAACATGGATAAAAAAGCTCAAAGGGGTTACGAATTCTCACACACTCACAAGGTGAATTGACTATTTGGCTAAGGTGGTTGTGCTCAAAATGAAACAATTGCCTTGATCCTTTTCATGCATTCATATAAACAACATAAACAAAAGGTTCAACATAATAAAATCCAGTTAGAACAAGAATGCTGGTACTCCGCGCATATATGAACAATAGAAGGCTACCTCACAAATAGGTTGGGAACTAAAGTGATTCACAATAGAACAAGTATACAAAAGAATGGATGGCATGGAAGTTTGTAAAATGCCTAAGTATCATGAATATGCTAAAGTCAAGAAAGCGATAAACTCATACCTTGGACGTGTACAAAACTTAACAAAATCATTACCATACATCCGCAAGTTGAAACGAACCAACTTGGAAAATCACAAAAGCATCCTCAAATAAGTCAATCAAAATCTGTGAACAAACAACAACCAAAAACATTCTAAAAGAAAAACTATAAAACATGCTTGTTTTACGTCGAAAGCTCGACGCCTTTACGGTGCTTAGCTAGTAACATCCTCCCTTCATGCCATGGTGATGCCTCACCGCGCAACCAAAAGCAAGCGACCTAACCAAACACTTGAACAAACGTTAAAATATACAAGTATCAATATAAACAAGTGAAAATATACAATATGTACGATATCTACAAAACTAAAAAACAACGAAACTATCGCAATGCAAGAACAATAAAAACCAATCCTCGACAACGACACCATTTTGTTGGATGTGGTATAAGGCAAGCAAACAAAAAGATTTGGAAGTATTTTTCTGGGAATTTATCGTGTCCACAGAGATCGGTGCTACTGAACTGCCGTTCGACAATTTAATTGTTAATGAGTTTGGGTTTAAATGGTTTGAATTAAATGCGGAAAAGTAAATATGAACATAAAAAGAGTACATTATTTGAAGAGAAGAAACCTATCAAGCATGAATATACACTACTCAGAACAAACGTAAACCTATCGATCAGTCGCATTCAACATATAATACTCATCAAAATCATCACGTATCGCTCACAACAGTGTCCATCTCTGGCACACTGAGCTGAGAGAGCAACCGTATCACTCTCATCGCCACTCTCGCGCACGACGCCTTGAAACACGGAAGGCATTAAGTTCCGACACCAAAAAGATTATCATCTAAATCTATCTCTAGCATCTAGACAATAAATATCCATCCCTAATCGAGATTCATGATGTTTATCTCTAACACAACACAAATCCAAACATAAATGCAAAAAGAACAAGGAAGACATCGATAATGATTTGTAAAGCAAATATATTATACAACCATGATCAATACATGTACATAGGTTTAGAGTAACAATACAAACATAACCCAACAAATAGAGAAATACATAGAGAAGAAATGGAGAAAAACCAAATATTTCATGAATTGTCGGATCCGATTGATGAAGGATTCGACTCCGGATCATCCTAATGCACGCTCCAATGTGTTTTCTAGCCTAATTCTACTCTAAAAATGCTATTGGATGGATTTGGAACCAAAAATATCAAACCCATAACCTAAAAAATATGTTTTGGGGCCTTTAATGGAGTTTCTGTCCGCGCAGTACCGCCCGGCGGAATTCTGGGTCGCCCGGCGGAATCAAAAATTCATGTAACGCCACTGTAAGTTCATTTTCATCTTTTTTCTACCGCCCCTGCACCGCCCGGCGCTGCAGGGGCGCAGCACACCAGTCAGCAGAAAAATTCTGCACTGTTTTATTCGTAACTTTTGAACCATAACTCCGTTTTTCGCCCAGTTCGAAGCGTTGGAAAGCTTATTCAATGCTCTATCTAACAATGGCAAGACATCCTTGATTGGATACCTGCAAAAATTGAGAAAAAATCAATTCAACTCAATGATATTTACACTATACGCAATATATACACTAAAAAGTAAAGTAAACGTATTTATAAACAAATCGGGGTTTATTGAAACGATATTTACCAAAAAGCATTGATAAGTGCAATAAAACATATATACAAAAATAGGTACATTTTGCACTTATCAACTCTCCCCAACTTACATAATTGTTTGTCCACAAACAAGAATCAAACAAACTTGAAAACACAAAAGCGATTTCCAAAGAAAGACGAATCAACATGTTTTAAAAAACGGAAACGAATGAATGGTTCAAATGCAAACGGTACACACAAAAAGTAAATACTTACCACTAAACTACGACGACAACATAATCAAGAAGCAAATGCAAAATACAAAAATCATGCTAAACGTTCTAAAACAACACAAGTTCCAAAGTGAATCACACCTAGCAAAAACAATCATCGGTAGATGAAAAACACAGAATAAGGTTCTTTACACTCACACAACACTCATGCAAACAAAAGACTAAATTATGCATACATCCACAAATTCATATTGAACATACAAAGGCAAGAATCACAAGGACTTTCAAGGTTGTAACGTGGTCGGGTAAAGAAACAAGAGCAATTTCTAAAGGTAATTGAAACAAAAACTTGCCTAAACCTAAGGGAGTGATAAACTCACAAAGATTCACACACCAAATTTCAACCAAACTTCTTCTGTCATCCCAAGTGTTACACAAAACACAATACTTATTTAGCACAATTATTTAAAACTCTTTTTGTTTCCTTTTTCAAAGATTTTCTTTTTCTTTCTTTTTTTGTATTATTTTCTTTTGTCATATTTTTCTCTTTTTTCTTTTCTATTTCTTTCCTCATAGAACCAACTAATGAATACAAAATCATTCTCTTCCAACTTGAATTCAACCGCACCATCATGTGAATACTCCCTACTTTCTAAGGCAAGAAAAAACCAATACAACAACACAAAGTTGAGGTCCAAGAAAAAACAAAATCCATTCAAAAATAAGTGAACTAAATACTCATAGACCAGCATTAAGTTTAAATAAAAACATGGATAAAAAAGCTTAAAGGGGTTACGAATTCTCACACACTCACAAGGTGAATTGACTATTTGGCTAAGGTGGTTGTGTTCAAAATGAAACAATTGCCTTGATCCTTTTCATGCATTCATATAAACAACACAAACAAAAGGTTCAACATAATAAAATCCAGTTAGAACAAGAATGCTGGTACTCCGCGCATATATGAACAATAGAAGGCTACCTCACAAATAGGTTGGGAACTAAAGTGATTCACAATAGAACAAGTATACAAAAGAATGGATGGCATGGAAGTTTGTAAAATGCCTAAGTATCATGAATATGCTAAAGTCAAGAAAGCGATAAACACATACCTCGGACGTGTACAAAACTTAACAAAATCATTACCATACATCCGCAAGTTGAAACGAACCAACTTGGAAAACCACAAAAGCACCCTCAAATAAGTCAATCAAAATCTGTGAACAAACAACAACCAAAAACATTCAAAAATAAAAACTATAAAACATGCTTGTTTTACGTCGAAAGCTCGACGCCTTTACGGTGCTTAGCTAGCAACATCCTCCCTTCATGCCATGGTGATGCCTCACCGCGCAACCAAAAGCAAGCGACCTAACCAAACACTTGAACAAACATTAAAATATACAAGTATCAATATAAACAAGTGAAAATATACTATATGTACGATATCTACAAAACTCAAAAACAACGAAACTATCGCAATGCAAGAACAATAAAAACCAATCCCCGACAACGGAGCCATTTTGTTGGATGCTGTATAAGGCAAGCAAACAAAAAGATTTGGAAGTATGTTTCTGGGAATTTATCGTGTCCACAGAGATCGGTGCTACTGAACTGCCGTTCGACAATTTAATTGTTAATGAGTTTGGGTTTAAATGGTTTGAATTAAATGCGGAAAAGTAAGTATGAACATAAAAAGAGTACATTATTTGAAGAGAAGAAACCTATCAAGCATGAATATACACTACTCAGAAAAAATGTAAACCTATCGATCAGTCGGATTCAACATATAATACTCATCAAAATCATCACGTATCGCTCACAACAGTGTCCATCTCTGGCACACTGAGCTGAGAGAGCAACCGTATCACTCTCATCGTCACTCTCGCGCACGACGCCTTGAAACACGGAAGACATTAAGTTCCGACAACAAAAAGATTATCATCTAAATCTATCTCTAGCATCTAGACAATAAATATCCATCCCTAATCGAGATTCATGATGTTTATCTCTAACACAACACAAATCCAAACATAAATGCAAAAAGAACAAGGAAGACATCGATAATGATTTGTAAAGCAAATATATTATACAACCATGATCAATACATGTACATAGGTTTAGAGTAACAATACAAACATAACCCAACAAATAGAGAAATACATCGAGAAGAAATGGAGAAAAACCAAACATTTCATGAGTTGTCGGATCCGATTGATGAAAGATTCGACTCCGGATCATCCTGATGCATGCTCCAATGTGTTTTCCAGCCAAATTCTACTAAAAAAATGCTATTGGATGGATTTGGAACCAAAAATATCAAACCCATAACCTAAAAAATATGTTTTTGGGCCTTTAATGGAGTTTCTGTCCGCGCAGTACCGCCCGGCGGAATTCTGGGTCGCCCGGCGGAATCAAAAATTCATGTAACGCCACTGTAAGTTCATTTTCAACTTTTTTCTACCGCCCCTGCACCGCCCGGCGCTGCAGGGGCGCAGCACACCAGTCAGCAGAAAAATTCTGCACTGTTTTATTCATAACTTTTGAACCGTAACTCCGTTTTTCGCCCGGTTCGAAGCTTTGGAAAGCTTATTCAATGCTCTATCTAACAATGGCAAGACATCCTTGATTGGATACCTGCAAAAATTGAGAAAAAATCAATTCAACTCAATGATATTTACACTATACGCAATATATACACTAAAAAGTAAAGTAAACGTATTTATAAACAAATCGGGGTTTATTGAAACTATATTTACCAAAAAGCATTGATAAGTGCAATAAAACATATATATAAAAATAGGTACATTTTGCACTTATCAACTCTCCCTAACTTACATAATTGTTTGTCCACAAACAAGAATCAAACAAACTTGAAAACACAAAAGCGATTTCCAAAGAAAGACGAATCAACATGTTTTAAAAAACGGAAACGAATGAATGGTTCAAATGCAAATGGTACACACAAAAAGTAAATACTTACCACTAAACTACGACGACAACATAATCAAGAAGCAAATGCAAAATACAAAAATCATGCCAAACGTTCTAAAACAACACAAGTTCCAAAGTGAATCACACCTAGCAAAAATAATCATCGGTAGATGAAAAACACATAATAAGGTTCTTTACACTCACACAACACTCATGCAAACAAAAGACTAAATTATGCATACATCCACAAATTCATATTGAACATACAAAGGCAAGAATCACAAGGACTTTCAAGGTTGTAACGTGGTCGGGTAAACAAACAAGGGGCAATTTCTAAAGGTAATTGAAACAAAAACTTGCCTAAACCTAAGGGAGTGATAAACTCACAAATATTCACACACCAAATTTCAACCAAACTTCTTCTGTCATCCCAAGTGTTACACAAAACACAATACTTATTTAGCACAATTATTTAAAACTCTTTTTGTTTCCTTTTTCAAAGATTTTCTTTTTCTTTCTTTTTTTCTATTCTTTTCTTTTGTCATATTTTTCTCTTTTTTCTTTTCTATTTCTTTCCTCATAGAACCAACTAATGAATACACAATCATTCTCTCCCCAACTTGAATTCAACCGCACCATCATGTGAATACTCCCTACTTTCTAAGGCAAGAAAAAAATCATACAACAACACAAAGTTGAGGTCCAAGAAAAAAGAAAATCCATTCAAAAATAAGTGAACTAAATACTCATAGACAAGTATTAAGTTTAAATAAAAACATGGATAAAAAAGCTTAAAGGGGTTACGAATTCTCACACACTCACAAGGTGAATTGACTATTTGGCTAAGGTGGTTGTGCTCAAAATGAAACAATTGCCTTGATCCTTTTCATGCATTCATATAAACAACACAAACAAAAGGTTCAACATAATAAAATCCAGTTAGAACAAGAATGCTGGTACTCCGCGCATATATGAACAATAGAAGGCTACCTCACAAATAGGTTGGGAACTAAAGTGATTCACAATAGAACAAGTATACAAAAGAATGGATGGCATGGAAGTTTGTAAAATGCCTAAGTATCATGAATATGCTAAAGTCAAGAAAGCGATAAACACATACCTCGGACGTGTACAAAACTTAACAAAATCATTACCATACATCCGCAAGTTGAAACGAACCAACTTGGAAAACCACAAAAGCACCCTCAAATAAGTCAATCAAAATCTGTGAACAAACAACAACCAAAAACATTCGAAAAGAAAAACTATAAAACATGCTTGTTTTACGTCGAAAGCTCGACGCCTTTACGGTGCTTAGCTAGCAACATCCTCCCTTCATGCCATGGTGATGCCTCACCGCGCAACCAAAAGCAAGCGACCTAACCAAACACTTGAACAAACGTTAAAATATACAAGTATCAATATAAACAAGTGAAAATATACTATATGTACGATATCTACAAAACTAAAAAACAACGAAACTATCGCAATGCAAGAACAATAAAAACCAATCCCCGACAACGGCGCCATTTTGTTGGATGCGGTATAAGGCAAGCAAACAAAAAGATTTGGAAGTATTTTTCTGGGAATTTATCGTGTCCACAGAGATCGGTGCTACTGAACTGCCGTTCGACAATTTAATTGTTAATGAGTTTGGGTTTAAATGGTTTGAATTAAATGCGGAAAAGTAAATATGAACATAAAAAGAGTACATTATTTGAAGAGAAGAAACCTATCAAGCATGAATATACACTACTCAGAAAAAACGTAAACCTATCGATCAGTCGCATTCAACATACAATACTCATCAAAATCATCACGTATCGCTCACAACAGTGTCCATCTCTGGCACACTGAGCTGAGAGAGCAACCGTATCACTCTCAACGTCACTCTCGCGCACGACGCCTCGAAACACGAAAGGCAATAAGTTCTGACACCAAAAAGATTATCATCTAAATCTATCTCTAGCATCTAGACAATAAATATCCATCCCTAATCAAGATTCATGATGTTTATCTCTAACACAACACAAATCCAAACATAAATGCAAAAAGATCAAGGAAGACATCGATAATGATTTGTAAAGCAAATATATTATACAACCATGATCAATACATGTACATAGGTTTAGAGTAACAATACAAACATAACCCAACAAATAGAGAAATACATCGAGAAGAAATGGAGAAAAACCAAACATTTCATGAGTTGTCGGATCCGATTGATGAAAGATTCGACTCCGGATCATCCTGATGCATGCTCCAATGTGTTTTCTAGCCAAATTCTACTCAAAAAATGCTATTGGATGGATTTGGAACCAAAAATATCAAACCCATAACCTAAAAAATATGGTTTTGGGCCTTTAATGGAGTTTCTGTCCGCGCAGTACCGCCCGGCGGAATTCTGGGTCGCCCGGCGGAATCAAAAATTCATGTAACGCCACTGTAAGTTCATTTTCAAATTTTTTCTACCGCCCCTGCACCGCCCGGCGCTGCAGGGGCGCAGCACACCAGTCTGCAGAAAAATTCTGCACTGTTTTATTCATAACTTTTGAACCGTAACTCCGTTTTTCGCCCGGTTCGAAGCGTTGGAAAGCTTATTCAATGCTCTATCTAACAATGGCAAGACATCCTTGATTGGATACCTGCAAAAATTGAGAAAAAATCAATTCAACTCAATGATATTTACACTATACGCAATATATACACTAAAAAGTAAAGTAAACGTATTTATAAACAAATCGGGGTTTATTGAAACGATATTTACCAAAAAGCATTGATAAGTGCAATAAAACATATATACAAAAATAGGTACATTTTGCACTTATCAACTCTCCCCAACTTACATAATTGTTTGTCCACAAACAAGAATCAAACAAACTTGAAAACACAAAAGCGATTTCCAAAGAAAGACGAATCAACATGTTTTAAAAAACGGAAACGAATTAATGGTTCAAATGCAAACGGTACACACAAAAAGTAAATACTTACCACTAAACTACGACGACAACATAATCAAGAAGCAAATGCAAAATACAAAAATCATGCTAAACGTTCTAAAACAACACAAGTTCCAAAGTGAATCACACCTAGCAAAAATAATCATCGGTAGGTGAAAAACACAGAATAAGGTTCTTTACACTCACACAACACTCATGCAAACAAAAGACTAAATCATGCATACATCCACAAATTCATATTGAACATACAAAGGCAAGAATCACAAGGACTTTCAAGGTTGTAACGTGGTCGGGTAAACAAACAAGGGGCAATTTCTAAAGGTAATTGAAACAAAAACTTGCCTAAACCTAAGGGAGTGATAAACTCACAAAGATTCACACACCAAATTTCAACCAAACTTCTTCTGTCATCCCAAGTGTTACACAAAACACAATACTTATTTAGCACAATTATTTAAAACTCTTTTTGTTTCCTTTTTCAAAGATTTTCTTTTTCTTTCTTTTTTTCTATTCTTTTCTTTTGTCATATTTTTCTCTTTTTTCTTTTCTATTTCTTTCCTCATAGAACCAACTAATGAATACACAATCATTCTCTCCCCAACTTGAATTCAACGGCACCATCATGTGAATACTCCCTACTTTCTAAGGCAAGAAAAAAATCATACAACAACACAAAGTTGAGGTCCAAGAAAAAACAAAATCCATTCAAAAATAAGTGAACTAAATACTCATAGACAAGCATTAAGTTTAAATAAAAACATGGATAAAAAAGCTTAAAGGGGTTACGAATTCTCACACACTCACAAGGTGAATTGACTATTTGGCTAAGGTGGTTGTGCTCAAAATGAAACAATTGCCTTGATCCTTTTCATGCATTCATATAAACAACACAAACAAAAGGTTCAACATAATAAAATCCAGTTAGAACAAGAATGCTGGTACTCCGCGCATATATGAACAATAGAAGGCTACCTCACAAATAGGTTGGGAACTAAAGTGATTCACAATAGAACAAGTATACAAAAGAATGGATGGCATGGAAGTTTGTAAAATGCCTAAGTATCATGAATATGCTAAAGTCAAGAAAGCGATAAACACATACCTCGGACGTGTACAAAACTTAACAAAATCATTACAATACATCCGCAAGTTGAAACGAACCAAATTGGAAAACCACAAAAGCACCCTCAAATAAGTCAATCAAAATCTGTGAACAAACAACAACCAAAAACATTCGAAAAGAAAAACTATAAAACATGCTTGTTTTACGTCGAAAGCTCGACGCCTTTACGGTGCTTAGCTAGCAACATCCTCCCTTCATGCCATGGTGATCCCTCACCGCGCAACCAAAAGCAAGCGACCTAACCAAACACTTGAACAAACGTTAAAATATACAAGTATCAATATAAACAAGTGAAAATATACTATATGTACGATATCTACAAAACTCAAAAACAACGAAACTATCGCAATGCAAGAACAATAAAAACCAATCCCCGACAACGGCGCCATTTTGTTGGATGCGGTATAAGGCAAGCAAACAAAAAGATTTGGAAGTATTTTTCTGGGAATTTATCGTGTCCACAGAGATCGGTGCTACTGAACTGCCGTTCGACAATTTAATTGTTAATGAGTTTGGGTTTAAATGGTTTGAATTAAATGCGGAAAAGTAAATATGAACATAAAAAGAGTACATTATTTGAAGAGAAGAAACCTATCAAGCATGAATATACACTACTCAGAACAAACGTAAACCTATCGATCGGTCGCATTCAACATACAATACTCATCAAAATCATCACGTATCGCTCACAACAGTGTCCATCTCTGGCACACTGAGCTGAGAGAGCAACCGTATCACTCTCATCGTCACTCTCGCGCACGACGCCTCGAAACACGGAAGGCATTAAGTTCCGACACCAAAAAGATTATCATCTAAATCTATCTCTAGCATCTAGACAATAAATATCCATCCCTAATCAAGATTCATGATGTTTATCTCTAACACAACACAAATCCAAACATAAATGCAAAAAGATCAAGGAAGACATCGATAATGATTTGTAAAGCAAATATATTATACAACCATGATCAATACATGTTCATAGGTTTAGAGTAACAATACAAACATAACCCAACAAATAGAGAAATACATAGAGAAGAAATGGAGAAAAACCAAACATTTCATGAGTTGTCGGATCCGATTGATGAAGGATTAGACTTCGGATCATCCTGATGCATGCTCCAATGTGTTTTCTAGCCTAATTCTACTCAAAAAAATGCTATTGGATAGATTTGGAACCAAAAATATCAAACCCATAACCTAAAAAATATGTTTTTGGGCCTTTAATGGAGTTTCTATCCGCGCAGTACCGCCCGGCGGAATTCTGGGTCGCCCGGCGGAATCAAAAGTTCATGTAACGCCACTGTAATTTCATTTTCAACTTTTTTCTACCGCCCGTGCACCGCCCGGCGCTGCAAAGGCGCAACACACCAGTCAGCAGAAAAATTCTGCACTGTTTTATTCGTAACTTTTGAACCGTAACTCCGTTTTTCGCCCGGTTCGAAGCGTTGTAAAGCTTATTCAATGCTCTATCTAACAATGGCAAGACATCCTTGATTGGATACCTGCAAAAATTGAGAAAAAATCTATTCAACTCAATGATATTTACACTATACGCAATATATACACTAAAAAGTAAAGTAAATGTATTTATAAACAAATCGGGGTTTATTGAAACGATATTTACCAAAAAGCATTGATAAGTGCAATAAAACATATATACAAAAATAGGTACATTTTGCACTTATCAACTCTCCCCAACTTACATAATTGTTTGTCCACAAACAAGAATCAAACAAACTTGAAAACACAAAAGCGATTTCCAAAGAAAGACGAATCAACATGTTTTAAAAAATGGAAACGAATGAATGGTTCAAATGCAAACGGTACACACAAAAAGTAAATACTTACCACTAAACTACGACGACAACATAATCAAGAAGCAAATGCAAAATACAAAAATCATGCCAAACATTCTAAAACAACACAAGTTCCAAAGTGAATCACACCTAGCAAAAATAATCATCGGTAGATGAAAAACACAGAATAAGGTTCTTTACACTCACACAACACTCATGCAAACAAAAGACTAAATTATGCATACATCCACAAATTCATATTGAACATACAAAGGCAAGAATCACAAGGACTTTCAAGGTTGTAACGTGGTCGGGTAAACAAACAAGGGGCAATTTCTAAAGGTAATTGAAACAAAAACTTGCCTAAACCTAAGGGAGTGATAAACTCACAAAGATTCACACACCAAATTTCAACCAAACTTCTTCTGTCATCCCAAGTGTTACACAAAACACAATACTTATTTAGCACAATTATTTAAAACTCTTTTTGTTTCCTTTTTCAAAGATTTTCTTTTTCTTTCTTTTTTTCTATTCTTTTCTTTTGTCATATTTTTCTCTTTTTTCTTTTCTATTTCTTTCCTCATAGAACCAACTAATGAATACACAATCATTCTCTCCCCAACTTGAATTCAACCACACCATCATGTGAATACTCCCTACTTTCTAAGGCAAGAAAAAACTCATACAACAACACAAAGTTGAGGTCCAAGAAAAAACAAAATCCATTCAAAAATAAGTGAACTAAATACTCATAGACAAGCATTAAGTTTAAATAAAAACATGGATAAAAAAGCTTAAAGGGGTTACGAATTCTCACACACTCACAAGGTGAATTGACTATTTGGCTAAGGTGGTTGTGCTCAAAATGAAACAATTTCCTTGATCCTTTTCATGCATTCATATAAACAACACAAACAAAAGGTTCAACATAATAAAATCCAGTTAGAACAAGAATGCTGGTACTCCGCGCATATATGAACAATAGAAGGCTACCTCACAAATAGGTTGGGAACTAAAGTGATTCACAATAGAACAAGTATACAAAAGAATGGATGGCATGGAAGTTTGTAAAATGCCTAAGTATCATGAATATGCTAAAGTCAAGAAAGCGATAAACACATACCTCGGACGTGTACAAAACTTAACAAAATCATTACCATACATCCGCAAGTTGAAACGAACCAAGTTGGAAAATCACAAAAGCATCCTCAAATAAGTCAATCAAAACCCGTGAACAAACAACAACCAAAAACATTCGAAAAGAAAAACTATAAAACATGCTTGTTTTACGTCGAAAGCTCGACGCCTTTACGGTGCTTAGCTAACAACATCCTCCCTTCATGCCATGGTGATGCCTCACCGCGCAACCAAAAGCAAGCGACCTAACCAAACACTTGAACAAACGTTAAAATATACAAGTATCAATATAAACAAGTGAAAATATACTATATGTACGATATCTACAAAACTCAAAAACAACGAAACTATCGCAATGCAAGAACAATAAAAACAAATCCCCGACAACGGCGCCATTTTGTTGGATGCGGTATAAGGCAAGCAAACAAAAAGATTTGGAAGTATTTTTCTGGGAATTTATCGTGTCCACAGAGATCGGTGCTACTGAACTGCCGTTCGACAATTTAATTGTTAATGAGTTTGGGTTTAAATGGTTTGAATTAAATGCGGAAAAGTAAATATGAACATAAAAAGAGTACATTATTTGAAGAGAAGAAACCTATCAAGCATGAATATACACTACTCAGAACAAACGTAAACCTATCGATCGGTCGCATTCAACATACAATACTCATCAAAATCATCACGTATCGCTCACAACAGTGTCCATCTCTGGCACACTGAGCTGAGAGAGCAACCGTATCACTCTCATCGTCACTCTCGCGCACGACGCCCCGAAACACGGAAGACATTAAGTTCCGACACCAAAAAGATTATCATCTAAATCTATCTCTAGCATCTAGACAATAAATATCCATCCCTAATCAAGATTCATGATGTTTATCTCTAACACAACACAAATCCAAACATAAATGCAAAAAGATCAAGGAAGACATCGATAATGATTTATAAAGCAAATATATTATACAACCATGATCAATACATGTACATAGGTTTAGAGTAACAATACAAACATAACCCAACAAATAGAGAAATACATAGAGAAGAAATGGAGAAAAACCAAACATTTCATGAGTTGTCGGATCTGATTGATGAAGGATTAGACTTCGGATCATCCTGATGCATGCTCCAATGTGTTTTCTAGCCTAATTCTACTCAAAAAAATGCTATTGGATGGATTTGGAACCAAAAATATCAAACCCATAACCTAAAAAATATGTTTTTGGGCCTTTAATGGAGTTTCTGTCCGCGCAGTACCGCCCGGCGGAATTCTGGGTCGCCCGGCGGAATCAAAAATTCATGTAACGCCACTGTAATTTCATTTTCAACTTTTTTCTACCGCCCCTGCACCGCCCGGCGCTGCAAAGGCGCAACACACCAGTCAACAGAAAAATTCTGCACTGTTTTATTCGTAACTTTTGAACCGTAACTCTGTTTTTCGCCCGGTTCGAAGCGTTGGAAAGCTTATTCAATGCTCTATCTAACAATGGCAAGACATCCTTGATTGGATACCTGCAAAAATTGAGAAAAAATCAATTCAACTCAATGATATTTACACTATACGCAATATATACACTAAAAAGTAAAGTAAATGTATTTATAAACAAATCGGGGTTTATTGAAACGATATTTACCAAAAAGCATTGATAAGTGCAATAAAACATATATACAAAAATAGGTACATTTTGCACTTATCAACTCTCCCCAACTTACATAATTGTTTGTCCACAAACAAGAATCAAACAAACTTGAAAACACAAAAGCGATTTCCAAAGAAAGACGAATCAACATGTTTTAAAAAATGGAAACGAATGAATGGTTCAAATGCAAACGGTACACACAAAAAGTAAATACTTACCACTAAACTACGACGACAACATAATCAAGAAGCAAATGCAAAATACAAAAATCATGCCAAACGTTCTAAAACAACACAAGTTCCAAAGTGAATCACACCTAGCAAAAATAATCATCGGTAGATGAAAAACACAGAATAAGGTTCTTTACACTCACACAACACTCATGCAAACAAAAGACTAAATTATGCATACATCCACAAATTCATATTGAACATACAAAGGCAAGAATCACAAGGACTTTCAAGGTTGTAACGTGGTCGGGTAAACAAACAAGGGGCAATTTCTAAAGGTAATTGAAACAAAAACTTGCCTAAACCTAAGGGAGTGATAAACTCACAAAGATTCACACACCAAATTTCAACCAAACTTCTTCTGTCATCCCAAGTGTTACACAAAACACAATACTTATTTAGCACAATTATTTAAAACTCTTTTTGTTTCCTTTTTCAAAGATTTTCTTTTTCTTTCTTTTTTTCTATTCTTTTCTTTTGTCATATTTTTCTCTTTTTTCTTTTCTATTTCTTTCCTCATAGAACCAACTAATGAATACACAATCATTCTCTCCCCAACTTGAATTCAACCGCACCATCATGTGAATACTCCCTACTTTCTAAGGCAAGAAAAAAATCATACAACAACACAAAGTTGAGGTCCAAGAAAAAACAAAATCCATTCAAAAATAAGTGAACTAAATACTCATAGACAAGCATTAAGTTTAAATAAAAACATGGATAAAAAAGCTTAAAGGGGTTACGAATTCTCACACATTCACAAGGTGAATTGACTATTTGGCTAAGGTGGTTGTGCTCAAAATGAAACAATTTCCTTGATCCTTTTCATGCATTCATATAAACAACACAAACAAAAGGTTCAACATAATAAAATCCAGTTAGAACAAGAATGCTGGTACTCCGCGCATATATGAACAATAGAAGGCTACCTCACAAATAGGTTGGGAACTAAAGTGATTCACAATAGAACAAGTATACAAAAGAATGGATGGCATGGAAGTTTGTAAAATGCCTAAGTATCATGAATATGCTAAAGTCAAGAAAGCGATAAACACATACCTCGGACGTGTACAAAACTTAACAAAATCATTACCATACATCCGCAAGTTGAAACGAACCAAGTTGGAAAATCACAAAAGCATCCTCAAATAAGTCAATCAAAACCTGTGAACAAACAACAACCAAAAACATTCGAAAAGAAAAACTATAAAACATGCTTGTTTTACGTCGAAAGCTCGACGCCTTTACGGTGCTTAGCTAACAACATCCTCCCTTCATGCCATGGTGATGCCTCACCGCGCAACCAAAAGCAAGCGACCTAACCAAACACTTGAACAAACGTTAAAATATACAAGTATCAATATAAACAAGTGAAAATATACTATATGTACGATATCTACAAAACTCAAAAACAACGAAACTATCGCAATGCAAGAACAATAAAAACAAATCCCCGACAACGGCGCCATTTTGTTGGATGCGGTATAAGGCAAGCAAACAAAAAGATTTGGAAGTATTTTTCTGGGAATTTATCGTGTCCACAGAGATCGGTGCTACTGAACTGCCGTTCGACAATTTAATTGTTAATGAGTTTGGGTTTAAATGGTTTGAATTAAATGCGGAAAAGTAAATATGAACATAAAAAGAGTACATTATTTGAAGAGAAGAAACCTATCAAGCATGAATATACACTACTCAGAACAAACGTAAACCTATCGATCGGTCGCATTCAACATACAATACTCATCAAAATCATCACGTATCGCTCACAACAGTGTCCATCTCTGGCACACTGAGCTGAGAGAGCAACCGTATCACTCTCATCGTCACTCTCGCGCACGACGCCCCGAAACACGGAAGACATTAAGTTCCGACACCAAAAAGATTATCATCTAAATCTATCTCTAGCATCTAGACAATAAATATCCATCCCTAATCAAGATTCATGATGTTTATCTCTAACACAACACAAATCCAAACATAAATGCAAAAAGATCAAGGAAGACATCGATAATGATTTATAAAGCAAATATATTATACAACCATGATCAATACATGTACATAGGTTTAGAGTAACAATACAAACATAACCCAACAAATAGAGAAATACATAGAGAAGAAATGGAGAAAAACCAAACATTTCATGAGTTGTCGGATCTGATTGATGAAGGATTAGACTTCGGATCATCCTGATGCATGCTCCAATGTGTTTTCTAGCCTAATTCTACTCAAAAAAATGCTATTGGATGGATTTGGAACCAAAAATATCAAACCCATAACCTAAAAAATATGTTTTTGGGCCTTTAATGGAGTTTCTGTCCGCGCAGTACCGCCCGGCGGAATTCTGGGTCGCCCGGCGGAATCAAAAATTCATGTAACGCCACTGTAATTTCATTTTCAACTTTTTTCTACCGCCCCTGCACCGCCCGGCGCTGCAAAGGCGCAACACACCAGTCAGCAGAAAAATTCTGCACTGTTTTATTCGTAACTTTTGAACCGTAACTCCGTTTTTCGCCCGGTTCGAAGCGTTGGAAAGCTTATTCAATGCTCTATCTAACAATGGCAAGACATCCTTGATTGGATACCTGCAAAAATTGAGAAAAAATCAATTCAACTCAATGATATTTACACTATACGCAATATATACACTAAAAAGTAAAGTAAATGTATTTATAAACAAATCGGGGTTTATTGAAACGATATTTACCAAAAAGCATTGATAAGTGCAATAAAACATATATACAAAAATAGGTACATTTTGCACTTATCAACTCTCCCCAACTTACATAATTGTTTGTCCACAAACAAGAATCAAACAAACTTGAAAACACAAAAGCGATTTCCAAAGAAAGACGAATCAACATGTTTTAAAAAATGGAAACGAATGAATGGTTCAAATGCAAACGGTACACACAAAAAGTAAATACTTACCACTAAACTACGACGACAACATAATCAAGAAGCAAATGCAAAATACAAAAATCATGCCAAACGTTCTAAAACAACACAAGTTCCAAAGTGAATCACACCTAGCAAAAATAATCATCGGTAGATGAAAAACACAGAATAAGGTTCTTTACACTCACACAACACTCATGCAAACAAAAGACTAAATTATGCATACATCCACAAATTCATATTGAACATACAAAGGCAAGAATCACAAGGACTTTCAAGGTTGTAACGTGGTCGGGTAAACAAACAAGGGGCAATTTCTAAAGGTAATTGAAACAAAAACTTGCCTAAACCTAAGGGAGTGATAAACTCACAAAGATTCACACACCAAATTTCAACCAAACTTCTTCTGTCATCCCAAGTGTTACACAAAACACAATACTTATTTAGCACAATTATTTAAAACTCTTTTTGTTTCCTTTTTCAAAGATTTTCTTTTTCTTTCTTTTTTTCTATTCTTTTCTTTTGTCATATTTTTCTCTTTTTTCTTTTCTATTTCTTTCCTCATAGAACCAACTAATCAATACACAATCATTCTCTCCCCAACTTGAATTCAACTGCACCATCATGTGAATACTCCCTACTTTCTAAGGCAAGAAAAAACTCATACAACAACACAAAGTTGAGGTCCAAGAAAAAACAAAATCCATTCAAAAATAAGTGAACTAAATACTCATAGACAAGCATTAAGTTTAAATAAAAACATGGATAAAAAAGCTTAAAGGGGTTACGAATTCTCACACATTCACAAGGTGAATTGACTATTTGGCTAAGGTGGTTGTGCTCAAAATGAAACAATTTCCTTGATCCTTTTCATGCATTCATATAAACAACACAAACAAAAGGTTCAACATAATAAAATCCAGTTAGAACAAGAATGCTGGTACTCCGCGCATATATGAACAATAGAAGGCTACCTCACAAATAGGTTGGGAACTAAAGTGATTCACAATAGAACAAGTATACAAAAGAATGGATGGCATGGAAGTTTGTAAAATGCCTAAGTATCATGAATATGCTAAAGTCAAGAAAGCGATAAACACATACCTCGGACGTGTACAAAACTTAACAAAATCATTACCATACATCCGTAAGTTGAAACGAACCAACTTGGAAAATCACAAAAGCATCCTCAAATAAGTCAATCAAAACCTGTGAACAAACAACAACCAAAAACATTCGAAAAGAAAAACTATAAAACATGCTTGTTTTACGTCGAAAGCTCGACGCCTTTACGGTGCTTAGCTAACAACATCCTCCCTTCATGCCATGGTGATGCCTCACCGCGCAACCAAAAGCAAGCGACCTAACCAAACACTTGAACAAACGTTAAAATATACAAGTATCAATATAAACAAGTGAAAATATACTATATGTACGATATCTACAAAACTCAAAAACAACGAAACTATCGCAATGCAAGAACAATAAAAACCAATCCCCGACAACGGCGCCATTTTGTTGGATGCGGTATAAGGCAAGCAAACAAAAAGATTTGGAAGTATTTTTCTGGGAATTTATCGTGTCCACAGAGATCGGTGCTACTGAACTGCCGTTCGACAATTTAATTGTTAATGAGTTTGGGTTTAAATGGTTTGAATTAAATGCGGAAAAGTAAATATGAACATAAAAAGAGTACATTATTTGAAGAGAAGAAACCTATCAAGCATGAATATACACTACTCAGAACAAACGTAAACCTATCGATCGGTCGCATTCAACATACAATACTCATCAAAATCATCACGTATCGCTCACAACAGTGTCCATCTCTGGCACACTGAGCTGAGAGAGCAACCGTATCACTCTCATCGTCACTCTCGCGCACGACGCCTCGAAACACGGAAGGCATTAAGTTCCGACACCAAAAAGATTATCATCTAAATCTATCTCTAGCATCTAGACAATAAATATCCATCCCTAATCAAGATTCATGATGTTTATCTCTAACACAACACAAATCCAAACATAAATGCAAAAAGATCAAGGAAGACATCGATAATGATTTGTAAAGCAAATATATTATACAACCATGATCAATACATGTACATAGGTTTAGAGTAACAATACAAACATAACCCAACAAATAGAGAAATACATAGAGAAGAAATGGAGAAAAACCAAACATTTCATGAGTTGTCGGATCCGATTGATGAAGGATTAGACTTCGGATCATCCTGATGCATGCTCCAATGTGTTTTCTAGCCTAATTCTACTCAAAAAAATGCTATTGGATGGATTTGGAACCAAAAATATCAAACCCATAACCTAAAAAATATGTTTTTGGGCCTTTAATGGAGTTTCTGTCCGCGCAGTACCGCCCGGCGAAATTCTGGGTCGCCCGGCGGAATAAAAAATTCATGTAACGCCACTGTAATTTCATTTTCAACTTTTTTCTACCGCCCCTGCACCGCCCGGCGCTGCAAAGGCGCAACACACCAGTCAGCAGAAAAATTCTGCACTGTTTTATTCGTAACTTTTGAACCGTAACTCCGTTTTTTCGCCCGGTTCGAAGCGTTGGAAAGCTTATTCAATGCTCTATCTAACAATGGCAAGACATCCTTGATTGGATACCTACAAAAATTGAGAAAAAATCAATTCAACTCAATGATATTTACACTATACGCAATATATACACTAAAAAGTAAAGTAAATGTATTTATAAACAAATCGGGGTTTATTGAAACGATATTTACCAAAAAGCATTGATAAGTGCAATAAAACATATATACAAAAATAGGTACATTTTGCACTTATCAACTCTCCCCAACTTACATAATTGTTTGTCCACAAACAAGAATCAAACAAACTTGAAAACACAAAAGCGATTTCCAAAGAAAGACGAATCAACATGTTTTAAAAAATGGAAACGAATGAATGGTTCAAATGCAAACGGTACACACAAAAAGTAAATACTTACCACTAAACTACGACGACAACATAATCAAGAAGCAAATGCAAAATACAAAAATCATGCCAAACGTTCTAAAACAACACAAGTTCCAAAGTGAATCACACCTAGCAAAAATAATCATCGGTAGATGAAAAACACAGAATAAGGTTCTTTACACTCACACAACACTCATGCAAACAAAAGACTAAATTATGCATACATCCACAAATTCATATTGAACATACAAAGGCAAGAATCACAAGGACTTTCAAGGTTGTAACGTGGTCGGGTAAACAAACAAGGGGCAATTTCTAAAGGTAATTGAAACAAAAACTTGCCTAAACCTAAGGGAGTGATAAACTCACAAAGATTCACACACCAAATTTCAACCAAACTTCTTCTGTCATCCCAAGTGTTACACAAAACACAATACTTATTTAGCACAATTATTTAAAACTCTTTTTGTTTCCTTTTTCAAAGATTTTCTTTTTCTTTCTTTTTTTCTATTCTTTTCTTTTGTCATATTTTTCTCTTTTTTCTTTTCTATTTCTTTCCTCATAGAACCAACTAATGAATACACAATCATTCTCTCCCCAACTTGAATTCAACCGCACCATCATGTGAATACTCCCTACTTTCTAAGGCAAGAAAAAAATCATACAACAACACAAAGTTGAGGTCCAAGAAAAAACAAAATCCATTCAAAAATAAGTGAACTAAATACTCATAGACAAGCATTAAGTTTAAATAAAAACATGGATAAAAAAGCTTAAAGGGGTTACGAATTCTCACACATTCACAAGGTGAATTGACTATTTGGCTAAGGTGGTTGTGCTCAAAATGAAACAATTTCCTTGATCCTTTTCATGCATTCATATAAACAACACAAACAAAAGGTTCAACATAATAAAATCCAGTTAGAACAAGAATGCTGGTACTCCGCGCATATATGAACAATAGAAGGCTACCTCACAAATAGGTTGGGAACTAAAGTGATTCACAATAGAACAATTATACAAAAGAATGGATGGCATGGAAGTTTGTAAAATGCCTAAGTATCATGAATATGCTAAAGTCAAGAAAGCGATAAACACATACCTCGGACGTGTACAAAACTTAACAAAATCATTACCATACATCCGCAAGTTGAAACGAACCAACTTGGAAAATCACAAAAGCATCCTCAAATAAGTCAATCAAAACCTGTGAACAAACAACAACCAAAAACATTCGAAAAGAAAAACTATAAAACATGCTTGTTTTACGTCGAAAGCTCGACGCCTTTACGGTGCTTAGCTAACAACATCCTCCCTTCATGCCATGGTGATGCCTCACCGCGCAACCAAAAGCAAGCGACCTAACCAAACACTTGAACAAACGTTAAAATATACAAGTATCAATATAAACAAGTGAAAATATACTATATGTACGATATCTACAAAACTCAAAAACAACGAAACTATCGCAATGCAAGAACAATAAAAACCAATCCCCGACAACGGCGCCATTTTGTTGGATGCGGTATAAGGCAAGCAAACAAAAAGATTTGGAAGTATTTTTCTGGGAATTTATCGTGTCCACAGAGATCGGTGCTACTGAACTGCCGTTCGACAATTTAATTGTTAATGAGTTTGGGTTTAAATGGTTTGAATTAAATGCGGAAAAGTAAATATGAACATAAAAAGAGTACATTATTTGAAGAGAAGAAACCTATCAAGAATGAATATACACTACTCAGAACAAACGTAAACCTATCGATCGGTCGCATTCAACATACAATACTCATCAAAATCATCACGTATCGCTCACAACAGTGTCCATCTCTGGCACACTGAGCTGAGAGAGCAACCGTATCACTCTCATCGTCACTCTCGCGCACGACGCCTCGAAACACGGAAGGCATTAAGTTCCGACACCAAAAAGATTATCATCTAAATCTATCTCTAGCATCTAGACAATAAATATCCATCCCTAATCAAGATTCATGATGTTTATCTCTAACACAACACAAATCCAAACATAAATGCAAAAAGATCAAGGAAGACATCGATAATGATTTGTAAAGCAAATATATTATACAACCATGATCAATACATGTACATAGGTTTAGAGTAACAATACAAACATAACCCAACAAATAGAGAAATACATAGAGAAGAAATGGAGAAAAACCAAACATTTCATGAGTTGTCGGATCCGATTGATGAAGGATTAGACTTCGGATCATCCTGATGCATGCTCCAATGTGTTTTCTAGCCTAATTCTACTCAAAAAAATGCTATTGGATGGATTTGGAACCAAAAATATCAAACCCATAACCTAAAAAATATGTTTTTGGGCCTTTAATGGAGTTTCTGTCCGCGCAGTACCGCCCGGCGGAATTCTGGGTCGCCCGGCGGAATAAAAAATTCATGTAACGCCACTGTAATTTCATTTTCAACTTTTTTCTACCGCCCCCTGCACCGCCCGGCGCTGCAAAGGCGCAACACACCAGTCAGCAGAAAAATTCTGCACTGTTTTATTCGTAACTTTTGAACCGTAACTCCGTTTTTCGCCCGGTTCGAAGCGTTGGAAAGCTTATTCAATGCTCTATCTAACAATGGCAAGACATCCTTGATTGGATACCTGCAAAAATTGAGAAAAAATCAATTCAACTCAATGATATTTACACTATACGCAATATATACACTAAAAAGTAAAGTAAATGTATTTATAAACAAATCGGGGTTTATTGAAACGATATTTACCAAAAAGCATTGATAAGTGCAATAAAACATATATACAAAAATAGGTACATTTTGCACTTATCAACTCTCCCCAACTTACATAATTGTTTGTCCACAAACAAGAATCAAACAAACTTGAAAACACAAAAGCGATTTCCAAAGAAAGACGAATCAACATGTTTTAAAAAATGGAAACGAATGAATGGTTCAAATGCAAACGGTACACACAAAAAGTAAATACTTACCACTAAACTACGACGACAACATAATCAAGAAGCAAATGCAAAATACAAAAATCATGCCAAACGTTCTAAAACAACACAAGTTCCAAAGTGAATCACACCTAGCAAAAATAATCATCGGTAGATGAAAAACACAGAATAAGGTTCTTTACACTCACACAACACTCATGCAAACAAAAGACTAAATTATGCATACATCCACAAATTCATATTGAACATACAAAGGCAAGAATCACAAGGACTTTCAAGGTTGTAACGTGGTCGGGTAAACAAACAAGGGGCAATTTCTAAAGGTAATTGAAACAAAAACTTGCCTAAACCTAAGGGAGTGATAAACTCACAAAGATTCACACACCAAATTTCAACCAAACTTCTTCTGTCATCCCAAGTGTTACACAAAACACAATACTTATTTAGCACAATTATTTAAAACTCTTTTTGTTTCCTTTTTCAAAGATTTTCTTTTTCTTTCTTTTTTTCTATTCTTTTCTTTTGTCATATTTTTCTCTTTTTTCTTTTCTATTTCTTTCCTCATAGAACCAACTAATGAATACACAATCATTCTCTCCCCAACTTGAATTCAACCGCACCATCATGTGAATACTCCCTACTTTCTAAGGCAAGAAAAAAATCATACAACAACACAAAGTTGAGGTCCAAGAAAAAACAAAATCCATTCAAAAATAAGTGAACTAAATACTCATAGACAAGCATTAAGTTTAAATAAAAACATGGATAAAAAAGCTTAAAGGGGTTACGAATTCTCACACATTCACAAGGTGAATTGACTATTTGGCTAAGGTGGTTGTGCTCAAAATGAAACAATTTCCTTGATCCTTTTCATGCATTCATATAAACAACACAAACAAAAGGTTCAACATAATAAAATCCAGTTAGAACAAGAATGCTGGTACTCCGCGCATATATGAACAATAGAAGGCTACCTCACAAATAGGTTGGGAACTAAAGTGATTCACAATAGAACAATTATACAAAAGAATGGATGGCATGGAAGTTTGTAAAATGCCTAAGTATCATGAATATGCTAAAGTCAAGAAAGCGATAAACACATACCTCGGACGTGTACAAAACTTAACAAAATCATTACCATACATCCGCAAGTTGAAACGAACCAAGTTGGAAAATCACAAAAGCATCCTCAAATAAGTCAATCAAAACCTGTGAACAAACAACAACCAAAAACATTCGAAAAGAAAAACTATAAAACATGCTTGTTTTACGTCGAAAGCTCGACGCCTTTACGGTGCTTAGCTAACAACATCCTCCCTTCATGCCATGGTGATGCCTCACCGCGCAACCAAAAGCAAGCGACCTAACCAAACACTTGAACAAACGTTAAAATATACAAGTATCAATATAAACAAGTGAAAATATACTATATGTACGATATCTACAAAACTCAAAAACAACGAAACTATCGCAATGCAAGAACAATAAAAACCAATCCCCGACAACGGCGCCATTTTGTTGGATGCGGTATAAGGCAAGCAAACAAAAAGATTTGGAAGTATTTTTCTGGGAATTTATCGTGTCCACAGAGATCGGTGCTACTGAACTGCCGTTCGACAATTTAATTGTTAATGAGTTTGGGTTTAAATGGTTTGAATTAAATGCGGAAAAGTAAATATGAACATAAAAAGAGTACATTATTTGAAGAGAAGAAACCTATCAAGCATGAATATACACTACTCAGAACAAACGTAAACCTATCGATCGGTCGCATTCAACATACAATACTCATCAAAATCATCACGTATCGCTCACAACCGTGTCCATCTCTGGCACACTGAGCTGAGAGAGCAACCGTATCACTCTCATCGTCACTCTCGCGCACGACGCCTCGAAACACGGAAGGCATTAAGTTCCGACACCAAAAAGATTATCATCTAAATCTATCTCTAGCATCTAGACAATAAATATCCATCCCTAATCAAGATTCATGATGTTTATCTCTAACACAACACAAATCCAAACATAAATGCAAAAAGATCAAGGAAGACATCGATAATGATTTGTAAAGCAAATATATTATACAACCATGATCAATACATGTACATAGGTTTAGAGTAACAATACAAACATAACCCAACAAATAGAGAAATACATAGAGAAGAAATGGAGAAAAACCAAACATTTCATGAGTTGTCGGATCCGATTGATGAAGGATTAGACTTCGGATCATCCTGATGCATGCTCCAATGTGTTTTCTAGCCTAATTCTACTAAAAAAAATGCTATTGGATGGATTTGGAACCAAAAATATCAAACCCATAACCTAAAAAATATGTTTTTGGGCCTTTAATGGAGTTTCTGTCCGCGCAGTACCGCCCGGCGGAATTCTGGGTCGCCCGGCGGAATCAAAAATTCATGTAACGCCACTGTAATTTCATTTTCAACTTTTTTCTACCGCCCCTGCACCGCCCGGCGCTGCAAAGGCGCAACACACCAGTCAGCAGAAAAATTCTGCACTGTTTTATTCGTAACTTTTGAACCGTAACTCCGTTTTTCGCCCGGTTCGAAGCGTTGGAAAGCTTATTCAATGCTCTATCTAACAATGGCAAGACATCCTTGATTGGATACCTGCAAAAATTGAGAAAAAATCAATTCAACTCAATGATATTTACACTATACGCAATATATACACTAAAAAGTAAATACTTACCACTAAACTACGACGACAACATAATCAAGAAGCAAATACAAAATACAAAAATCATGCCAAACGTTCTAAAACAACACAAGTTCCAAAGTGAATCACACCTAGCAAAAATAATCATCGGTAGATGAAAAACACAGAATAAGGTTCTTTACACTCACACAACACTCATGCAAACAAAAGACTAAATTATGCATACATCCACAAATTCATATTGAACATACAAAGGCAAGAATCACAAGGACTTTCAAGGTTGTAACGTGGTCGGGTAAACAAACAAGGGGCAATTTCTAAAGGTAATTGAAACAAAAACTTGCCTAAACCTAAGGGAGTGATAAACTCACAAAGATTCACACACCAAATTTCAACCAAACTTCTTCTGTCATCCCAAGTGTTACACAAAACACAATACTTATTTAGCACAATTATTTAAAACTCTTTTTGTTTCCTTTTTCAAAGATTTTCTTTTTCTTTCTTTTTTTCTATTCTTTTCTTTTGTCATATTTTTCTCTTTTTTCTTTTCTATTTCTTTCCTCATAGAACCAACTAATGAATACACAATCATTCTCTCCCCAACTTGAATTCAACCACACCATCATGTGAATACTCCCTACTTTCTAAGGCAAGAAAAAACTCATACAACAACACAAAGTTGAGGTCCAAGAAAAAACAAAATCCATTCAAAAATAAGTGAACTAAATACTCATAGACAAGCATTAAGTTTAAATAAAAACATGGGTAAAAAAGCTTAAAGGGGTTACGAATTCTCACACACTCACAAGGTGAATTGACTATTTGGCTAAGGTGGTTGTGCTCAAAATGAAACAATTTCCTTGATCCTTTTCATGCATTCATATAAACAACACAAACAAAAGGTTCAACATAATAAAATCCAGTTAGAACAAGAATGCTGGTACTCCGCGCATATATGAACAATAGAAGGCTACCTCACAAATAGGTTGGGAACTAAAGTGATTCACAATAGAACAAGTATACAAAAGAATGGATGGCATGGAAGTTTGTAAAATGCCTAAGTATCATGAATATGCTAAAGTCAAGAAAGCGATAAACACATACCTCGGACGTGTACAAAACTTAACAAAATCATTACCATACATCCGCAAGTTGAAACGAACCAAGTTGGAAAATCACAAAAGCATCCTCAAATAAGTCAATCAAAACCTGTGAACAAACAACAACCAAAAACATTCGAAAAGAAAAACTATAAAACATGCTTGTTTTACGTCGAAAGCTCGACGCCTTTACGGTGCTTAGCTAACAACATCCTCCCTTCATGCCATGGTGATGCCTCACCGCGCAACCAAAAGCAAGCGACCTAACCAAACACTTGAACAAACGTTAAAATATACAAGTATCAATATAAACAAGTGAAAATATACTATATGTACGATATCTACAAAACTCAAAAACAACGAAACTATCGCAATGCAAGAACAATAAAAACCAATCCCCGACAACGGCGCCATTTTGTTGGATGCGGTATAAGGCAAGCAAACAAAAAGATTTGGAAGTATTTTTCTGGGAATTTATCGTGTCCACAGAGATCGGTGCTACTGAACTGCCGTTCGACAATTTAATTGTTAATGAGTTTGGGTTTAAATGGTTTGAATTAAATGCGGAAAAGTAAATATGAACATAAAAAGAGTACATTATTTGAAGAGAAGAAACCTATCAAGCATGAATATACACTACTCAGAACAAACGTAAACCTATCGATCGGTCGCATTCAACATACAATACTCATCAAAATCATCACGTATCGCTCACAACCGTGTCCATCTCTGGCACACTGAGCTGAGAGAGCAACCGTATCACTCTCATCGTCACTCTCGCGCACGACGCCTCGAAACACGGAAGGCATTAAGTTCCGACACCAAAAAGATTATCATCTAAATCTATCTCTATCATCTAGACAATAAATATCCATCCCTAATCAAGATTCATGATGTTTATCTCTAACACAACACAAATCCAAACATAAATGCAAAAAGATCAAGGAAGACAGCGATAATGATTTGTAAAGCAAATATATTATACAACCATGATCAATACATGTACATAGGTTTAGAGTAACAATACAAACATAACCCAACAAATAGAGAAATACGTAGAGAAGAAATGGAGAAAAACCAAACATTTCATGAGTTGTCGGATCCGATTGATGAAGGATTAGACTTCGGATCATCCTGATGCATGCTCCAATGTGTTTTCTAGCCTAATTCTACTCAAAAAAATGCTATTGGATGGATTTGGAACCAAAAATATCAAACCCATAACCTAAAAAATATGTTTTTGGGCCTTTAATGGAGTTTCTGTCCGCGCAGTACCGCCCGGCGGAATTCTGGGTCGCCCGGCGGAATCAAAAATTCATGTAACGCCACTGTAATTTCATTTTCAACTTTTTTCTACCGCCCCTGCACCGCCCGGCGCTGCAAAGGCGCAACACACCAGTCAGCAGAAAAATTCTGCACTGTTTTATTCGTAACTTTTGAACCGTAACTCCGTTTTTCGCCCGGTTCGAAGCGTTGGAAAGCTTATTCAATGCTCTATCTAACAATGGCAAGACATCCTTGATTGGATACCTGCAAAAATTGAGAAAAAATCAATTCAACTCAATGATATTTACACTATACGCAATATATACACTAAAAAGTAAATACTTACCACTAAACTACGACGACAACATAATCAAGAAGCAAATACAAAATACAAAAATCATGCCAAACGTTCTAAAACAACACAAGTTCCAAAGTGAATCACACCTAGCAAAAATAATCATCGGTAGATGAAAAACACAGAATAAGGTTCTTTACACTCACACAACACTCATGCAAACAAAAGACTAAATTATGCATACATCCACAAATTCATATTGAACATACAAAGGCAAGAATCACAAGGACTTTCAAGGTTGTAACGTGGTCGGGTAAACAAACAAGGGGCAATTTCTAAAGGTAATTGAAACAAAAACTTGCCTAAACCTAAGGGAGTGATAAACTCACAAAGATTCACACACCAAATTTCAACCAAACTTCTTCTGTCATCCCAAGTGTTACACAAAACACAATACTTATTTAGCACAATTATTTAAAACTCTTTTTGTTTCCTTTTTCAAAGATTTTCTTTTTCTTTCTTTTTTTCTATTCTTTTCTTTTGTCATATTTTTCTCTTTTTTCTTTTCTATTTCTTTCCTCATAGAACCAACTAATGAATACACAATCATTCTCTCCCCAACTTGAATTCAACCACACCATCATGTGAATACTCCCTACTTTCTAAGGCAAGAAAAAACTCATACAACAACACAAAGTTGAGGTCCAAGAAAAAACAAAATCCATTCAAAAATAAGTGAACTAAATACTCATAGACAAGCATTAAGTTTAAATAAAAACATGGGTAAAAAAGCTTAAAGGGGTTACGAATTCTCACACACTCACAAGGAATTGACTATTTGGCTCTGGTGGTTGTGCTCAAAATGAAACAATTTCCTTGATCCTTTTCATGCATTCATATAAACAACACAAACAAAAGGTTCAACATAATAAAATCCAGTTAGAACAAGAATGCTGGTACTCCGCGCATATATGAACAATAGAAGGCTACCTCACAAATAGGTTGGGAACTAAAGTGATTCACAATAGAACAAGTATACAAAAGAATGGATGGCATGGAAGTTTGTAAAATGCCTAAGTATCATGAATATGCTAAAGTCAAGAAAGCGATAAACACATACCTCGGACGTGTACAAAACTTAACAAAATCATTACCATACATCCGCAAGTTGAAACGAACCAAGTTGGAAAATCACAAAAGCATCCTCAAATAAGTCAATCAAAACCTGTGAACAAACAACAACCAAAAACATTCGAAAAGAAAAACTATAAAACATGCTTGTTTTACGTCGAAAGCTCGACGCCTTTACGGTGCTTAGCTAACAACATCCTCCCTTCATGCCATGGTGATGCCTCACCGCGCAACCAAAAGCAAGCGACCTAACCAAACACTTGAACAAACGTTAAAATATACAAGTATCAATATAAACAAGTGAAAATATACTATATGTACGATATCTACAAAACTCAAAAACAACGAAACTATCGCAATGCAAGAACAATAAAAACCAATCCCCGACAACGGCGCCATTTTGTTGGATGCGGTATAAGGCAAGCAAACAAAAAGATTTGGAAGTATTTTTCTGGGAATTTATCGTGTCCACAGAGATCGGTGCTACTGAACTGCCGTTCGACAATTTAATTGTTAATGAGTTTGGGTTTAAATGGTTTGAATTAAATGCGGAAAAGTAAATATAAACATAAAAAGAGTACATTATTTGAAGAGAAGAAACCTATCAAGCATGAATATACACTACTCAGAACAAACGTAAACCTATCGATCGGTCGCATTCAACATACAATACTCATCAAAATCATCACGTATCGCTCACAACCGTGTCTATCTCTGGCACACTGAGCTGAGAGAGCAACCGTATCACTCTCATCGTCACTCTCGCGCACGACGCCTCGAAACACGGAAGGCATTAAGTTCCGACACCAAAAAGATTATCATCTAAATCTATCTCTAGCATCTAGACAATAAATATCCATCCCTAATCAAGATTCATGATGTTTATCTCTAACACAACACAAATCCAAACATAAATGCAAAAAGATCAAGGAAGACATCGATAATGATTTGTAAAGCAAATATATTATACAACCATGATCAATACATGTACATAGGTTTAGAGTAACAATACAAACATAACCCAACAAATAGAGAAATACATAGAGAAGAAATGGAGAAAAACCAAACATTTCATGAGTTGTCGGATCCGATTGATGAAGGATTAGACTTCGGATCATCCTGATGCATGCTCCAATGTGTTTTCTAGCCTAATTCTACTAAAAAAAATGCTATTGGATGGATTTGGAACCAAAAATATCAAACCCATAACCTAAAAAATATGTTTTTGGGCCTTTAATGGAGTTTCTGTCCGCGCAGTACCGCCCGGCGGAATTCTGGGTCGCCCGGCGGAATCAAAAATTCATGTAACGCCACTGTAATTTCATTTTCAACTTTTTTCTACCGCCCCTGCACCGCCCGGCGCTGCAAAGGCGCAACACACCAGTCAGCAGAAAAATTCTGCACTGTTTTATTCGTAACTTTTGAACCGTAACTCCGTTTTTCGCCCGGTTCGAAGCGTTGGAAAGCTTATTCAATGCTCTATCTAACAATGGCAAGACATCCTTGATTGGATACCTGCAAAAATTGAGAAAAAATCAATTCAACTCAATGATATTTACACTATACGCAATATATACACTAAAAAGTAAAGTAAATGTATTTATAAACAAATCGGGGTTTATTGAAACGATATTTACCAAAAAGCATTGATAAGTGCAATAAAACATATATACAAAAATAGGTACATTTTGCACTTATCAACTCTCCCCAACTTACATAATTGTTTGTCCACAAACAAGAATCAAACAAACTTGAAAACACAAAAGCGATTTCCAAAGAAAGACGAATCGACATGTTTTAAAAAATGGAAACGAATGAATGGTTCAAATGCAAACGGTACACACAAAAAGTAAATACTTACCACTAAACTACGACGACAACATAATCAAGAAGCAAATGCAAAATACAAAAATCATGCCAAACGTTCTAAAACAACACAAGTTCCAAAGTGAATCACACCTAGCAAAAATAATCATCGGTAGATGAAAAACACAGAATAAGGTTCTTTACACTCACACAACACTCATGCAAACAAAAGACTAAATTATGCATACATCCACAAATTAATATTGAACATACAAAGGCAAGAACCACAAGGACTTTCAAGGTTGTAACGTGGTCGGGTAAACAAACAAGGGGCAATTTCTAAAGGTAATTGAAACAAAAACTTGCCTAAACCTAAGGGAGTGATAAACTCACAAAGATTCACACACCAAATTTCAACCAAACTTCTTCTGTCATCCCAAGTGTTACACAAAACACAATACTTATTTAGCACAATTATTTAAAACTCTTTTTGTTTCCTTTTTCAAAGATTTTCTTTTTCTTTCTTTTTTTCTATTCTTTTCTTTTGTCATATTTTTCTCTTTTTTCTTTTCTATTTCTTTCCTCATAGAACCAACTAATGAATACACAATCATTCTCTCCCCAACTTGAATTCAACCACACCATCATGTGAATACTCCCTACTTTCAAAGGCAAGAAAAAACTCATACAACAACACAAAGTTGAGGTCCAAGAAAAAACAAAATCCATTCAAAAATAAGTGAACTAAATACTCATAGACAATCATTAAGTTTAAATAAAAACATGGATAAAAAAGCTTAAAGGGGTTACGAATTCTCACACACTCACAAGGTGAATTGACTATTTGGCTAAGGTGGTTGTGCTCAAAATGAAACAATTTCCTTGATCCTTTTCATGCATTCATATAAACAACACAAACAAAAGGTTCAACATAATAAAATCCAGTTAGAACAAGAATGCTGGTACTCCGCGCATATATGAACAATAGAAGGCTACCTCACAAATAGGTTGGGAACTAAAGTGATTCACAATAGAACAAGTATACAAAAGAATGGATGGCATGGAAGTTTGTAAAATGCCTAAGTATCATGAATATGCTAAAGTCAAGAAAGCGATAAACACATACCTCGGACGTGTACAAAACTTAACAAAATCATTACCATACATCCGCAAGTTGAAACGAACCAAGTTGGAAAATCACAAAAGCATCCTCAAATAAGTCAATCAAAACCTGTGAACAAACAACAACCAAAAACATTCGAAAAGAAAAACTATAAAACATGCTTGTTTTACGTCGAAAGCTCGACGCCTTTACGGTGCTTAGCTAACAACATCCTCCCTTCATGCCATGGTGATGCCTCACCGCGCAACCAAAAGCAAGCGACCTAACCAAACACTTGAACAAACGTTAAAATATACAAGTATCAATATAAACAAGTGAAAATATACTATATGTACGATATCTACAAAACTCAAAAACAACGAAACTATCGCAATGCAAGAACAATAAAAACCAATCCCCGACAACGGCGCCATTTTGTTGGATGCGGTATAAGGCAAGCAAACAAAAAGATTTGGAAGTATTTTTCTGGGAATTTATCGTGTCCACAGAGATCGGTGCTACTGAACTGCCGTTCGACAATTTAATTGTTAATGAGTTTGGGTTTAAATGGTTTGAATTAAATGCGGAAAAGTAAATATGAACATAAAAAGAGTACATTATTTGAAGAGAAGAAACCTATCAAGCATGAATATACACTACTCAGAACAAACGTAAACCTATCGATCGGTCGCATTCAACATACAATACTCATCAAAATCATCACGTATCGCTCACAACAGTGTCCATCTCTGGCACACTGAGCTGAGAGAGCAACCGTATCACTCTCATCGTCACTCTCGCGCACGACGCCTCGAAACACGGAAGGCATTAAGTTCCGACACCAAAAAGATTATCATCTAAATCTATCTCTAGCATCTAGACAATAAATATCCATCCCTAATCAAGATTCATGATGTTTATCTCTAACACAACACAAATCCAAACATAAATGCAAAAAGATCAAGGAAGACATCGATAATGATTTGTAAAGCAAATATATTATACAACCATGATCAATACATGTACATAGGTTTAGAGTAACAATACAAACATAACCCAACAAATAGAGAAATACATAGAGAAGAAATGGAGAAAAACCAAACATTTCATGAGTTGTCGGATCCGATTGATGAAGGATTAGACTTCGGATCATCCTGATGCATGCTCCAATGTGTTTTCTAGCCTAATTCTACTCAAAAAAATGCTATTGGATGGATTTGGAACCAAAAATATCAAACCCATAACCTAAAAAATATGTTTTTGGGCCTTTAATGGAGTTTCTGTCCGCGCAGTACCGCCCGGCGGAATTCTGGGTCGCCCGGCGGAATCAAAAATTCATGTAACGCCACTGTAATTTCATTTTCAACTTTTTTCTACCGCCCCTGCACCGCCCGGCGCTGCAAAGGCGCAACACACCAGTCAGCAGAAAAATTCTACACTGTTTTATTCGTAACTTTTGAACCGTAACTCCGTTTTTCGCCCGGTTCGAAGCGTTGGAAAGCTTATTCAATGCTCTATCTAACAATGGCAAGACATCCTTGATTGGATACCTGCAAAAATTGAGAAAAAATCAATTCAACTCAATGATATTTACACTATACGCAATATATACACTAAAAAGTAAAGTAAATGTATTTATAAACAAATCGGGGTTTATTGAAACGATATTTACCAAAAAGCATTGATAAGTGCAATAAAACATATATACAAAAATAGGTACATTTTGCACTTATCAACTCTCCCCAACTTACATAATTGTTTGTCCACAAACAAGAATCAAACAAACTTGAAAACACAAAAGCGATTTCCAAAGAAAGACGAATCAACATGTTTTAAAAAATGGAAACGAATGAATGGTTCAAATGCAAACGGTACACACAAAAAGTAAATACTTACCACTAAACTACGACGACAACATAATCAAGAAGCAAATGCAAAATACAAAAATCATGCCAAACGTTCTAAAACAACACAAGTTCCAAAGTGAATCACACCTAGCAAAAATAATCATCGGTAGATGAAAAACACAGAATAAGGTTCTTTACACTCACACGACACTCATGCAAACAAAAGACTAAATTATGCATACATCCACAAATTCATATTGAACATACAAAGGCAAGAATCACAAGGAATTTCAAGGTTGTAACGTGGTCGGGTAAACAAACAAGGGGCAATTTCTAAAGGTAATTGAAACAAAAACTTGCCTAAACCTAAGGGAGTGATAAACTCACAAAGATTCACACACCAAATTTCAACCAAACTTCTTCTGTCATCCCAAGTGTTACACAAAACACAATACTTATTTAGCACAATTATTTAAAACTCTTTTTGTTTCCTTTTTCAAAGATTTTCTTTTTCTTTCTTTTTTTCTATTCTTTTCTTTTGTCATATTTTTCTCTTTTTTCTTTTCTATTTCTTTCCTCATAGAACCAACTAATGAATACACAATCATTCTCTCCCCAACTTGAATTCAACCGCACCATCATGTGAATACTCCCTACTTTCTAAGGCAAGAAAAAACTCATACAACAACACAAAGTTGAGGTCCAAGAAAAAACAAAATCCATTCAAAAATAAGTGAACTAAATACTCATAGACAAGCATTAAGTTTAAATAAAAACATGGATAAAAAAGCTTAAAGGGGTTACGAATTCTCACACACTCACAAGGTGAATTGACTATTTGGCTAAGGTGGTTGTGCTCAAAATGAAACAATTTCCTTGATCCTTTTCATGCATTCATATAAACAACACAAACAAAAGGTTCAACATAATAAAATCCAGTTAGAACAAGAATGCTGGTACTCCGCGCATATATGAACAATAGAAGGCTACCTCACAAATAGGTTGGGAACTAAAGTGATTCACAATAGAACAAGTATACAAAAGAATGGATGGCATGGAAGTTTGTAAAATGCCTAAGTATCATGAATATGCTAAAGTCAAGAAAGCGATAAACACATACCTCGGACGTGTACAAAACTTAACAAAATCATTACCATACATCCGCAAGTTGAAACGAACCAAGTTGGAAAATCACAAAAGCATCCTCAAATAAGTCAATCAAAACCTGTGAACAAACAACAACCAAAAACATTCGAAAAGAAAAACTATAAAACATGCTTGTTTTACGTCGAAAGCTCGATGCCTTTACGATGCTTAGCTAACAACATCCTCCCTTCATGCCATGGTGATGCCTCACCGCGCAACCAAAAGCAAGCGACCTAACCAAACACTTGAACAAACGTTAAAATATACAAGTATCAATATAAACAAGTGAAAATATACTATATGTACGATATCTACAAAACTCAAAAACAACGAAACTATCGCAATGCAAGAACAATAAAAATCAATCCCCGACAACGGCGCCATTTTGTTGGATGCGGTATAAGGCAAGCAAACAAAAAGATTTGGAAGTATTTTTCTGGGAATTTATCGTGTCCACAGAGATCGGTGCTACTGAACTGCCGTTCGACAATTTAATTGTTAATGAGTTTGGGTTTAAATGGTTTGAATTAAATGCGGAAAAGTAAATATGAACATAAAAAGAGTACATTATTTGAAGAGAAGAAACCTATCAAGCATGAATATACACTACTCAGAACAAACGTAAACCTATCGATCGGTCGCATTCAACATACAATACTCATCAAAATCATCACGTATCGCTCACAACAGTGTCCATCTCTGGCACACTGAGCTGAGAGAGCAACCGTATCACTCTCATCGTCACTCTCGCGCACGACGCCTCGAAACACGGAAGGCATTAAGTTCCGACACCAAAAAGATTATCATCTAAATCTATCTCTAGCATCTAGACAATAAATATCCATCCCTAATCAAGATTCATGATGTTTATCTCTAACACAACACAAATCCAATCATAAATGCAAAAAGATCAAGGAAGACATCGATAATGATTTGTAAAGCAAATATATTATACAACCATGATCAATACATGTACATAGGTTTAGAGTAACAATACAAACATAACCCAACAAATAGAGAAATACATAGAGAAGAAATGGAGAAAAACCAAACATTTCATGAGTTGTCGGATCCGATTGATGAAGGATTAGACTTCGGATTATCCTGATGCATGCTCCAATGTGTTTTCTAGTCTAATTCTACTCAAAAAAATGCTATTGGATGGATTTGGAACCAAAAATATCAAACCCATAACCTAAAAAATATGTTTTTGGGCCTTTAATGGAGTTTCTGTCCGCGCAGTACCGCCCGACGGAATTCTGGGTCGCCCGGCGGAATAAAAAATTCATGTAACGCCACTGTAATTTCATTTTCAACTTTTTTCTACCGCCCCTGCACCGCCCGGCGCTGCAAAGGCGCAACACACCAGTCAGCAGAAAAATTCTGCACTGTTTTATTCGTAACTTTTGAACCGTAACTCCGTTTTTCGCCCGGTTCGAAGCGTTGGAAAGCTTATTCAATGCTCTATCTAACAATGGCAAGACATCCTTGATTGGATACCTGCAAAAATTGAGAAAAAATCAATTCAACTCAATGATATTTACACTATACGCAATATATACACTAAAAAGTAAAGTAAATGTATTTATAAACAAATCAGGGTTTATTGAAACGATATTTACCAAAAAGCATTGATAAGTGCAATAAAACATATATACAAAAATAGGTACATTTTGCACTTATCAACTCTCCCCAACTTACATAATTGTTTGTCCACAAACAAGAATCAAACAAACTTGAAAACACAAAAGCGATTTCCAAAGAAAGACGAATCAACATGTTTTAAAAAATGGAAACGAATGAATGGTTCAAATGCAAACGGTACACATAAAAAGTAAATACTTACCACTAAACTACGACGACAACATAATCAAGAAGCAAATGCAAAATACAAAAATCATGCCAAACGTTCTAAAACAACACAAGTTCCAAAGTGAATCACACCTAGCAAAAATAATCATCGGTAGATGAAAAACACATAATAAGGTTCTTTACACTCACACAACACTCATGCAAACAAAAGACTAAATTATGCATACATCCACAAATTCATATTGAAAATACAAAGGCAAGAATCACAAGGACTTTCAAGGTTGTAACGTGGTCGGGTAAACAAACAAGGGGCAATTTCTAAAGGTAATTGAAACAAAAACTTGCCTAAACCTAAGGGAGTGATAAAGTGACAAAGATTCACACACCAAATTTCAACCAAACTTCTTCTGTCATCCCAAGTGTTACACAAAACACAATACTTATTTAGCACAATTATTTAAAACTCTTTTTGTTTCCTTTTTCAAAGATTTTATTTTTCTTTCTTTTTTTCTATTCTTTTCTTTTGTCATATTTTTCTCTTTTTTCTTTTCTATTTCTTTCCTCATAGAACCAACTAATGAATACACAATCATTCTCTCCCCAACTTGAATTCAACCGCACCATCATGTGAATACTCCCTACTTTCTAAGGCAAGAAAAAACTCATACAACAACACAAAGTTGAGGTCCAAGAAAAAACAAAATCCATTCAAAAATAAGTGAACTAAATACTCATAGACAAGCATTAAGTTTAAATAAAAACATGGATCAAAAAGCTCAAAGGGGTTACGAATTCTCACACACTCACAAGGTGAATTGACTATTTGGCTAAGGTGGTTGTGCTCAAAATGAAACAATTGCCTTGATCCTTTTCATGCATTCATATAAACAACACAAACAAAAGGTTCGACATAATAAAATCCAGTTAGAACAAGAATGCTGGTACTCCGCGCATATATGAACGATAGAAGGCTACCTCACAAATAGGTTGAGAACTAAAGTGATTCACAATAGAACAAGTATACAAAAGAATGGATGGCATGGAAGTTTGTAAAATGCCTAAGTATCATGAATATGCTAAAGTCAAGAGAGCGATAAACACATACCTCGGACGTGTACAAAACTTAACAAAATCATTACCATACATCTGCAAGTTGAAACGAACCAAGTTGGAAAATCACAAAAGCATCCTCAAATAAGTCAATCAAAACCTGTGAACAAACAACAACCAAAAACATTCGAAAAGAAAAACTATAAAACATGCTTGTTTTACGTCGAAAGCTCGACGCCTTTACGGTGCTTAGCTAACAACATCCTCCCTTCATGCCATGGTGATGCCTCACCGCGCAACCAAAAGCAAGCGACCTAACCAAACACTTGAACAAACGTTAAAATATACAAGTATCAATATAAACAAGTGAAAATATACTATATGTACGATATCTACAAAACTCAAAAACAACGAAACTATCGCAATGCAAGAACAATAAAAACCAATCCCCGACAACGGCGCCATTTTGTTGGATGCGGTATAAGGCAAGCAAACAAAAAGATTTGGAAGTATTTTTCTGGGAATTTATCGTGTCCACAGAGATCGGTGCTACTGAACTGCCGTTCGACAATTTAATTGTTAATGAGTTTGGGTTTAAATGGTTTGAATTAAATGCGGAAAAGTAAATATAAACATAAAAAGAGTACATTATTTGAAGAGAAGAAACCTATCAAGCAAGAATATACACTACTCAGAACAAACGTAAACCTATCGATCGGTCGCATTCAACATACAATACTCATCAAAATCATCACGTATCGCTCACAACAGTGTCCATCTCTGGCACACTGAGCTGAGAGAGCAACCGTATCACTCTCATCGTCACTCTCGCGAACGACGCCTCGAAACACGGAAGGCATTAAGTTCCGACACCAAAAAGATTATTATCTAAATCTATCTCTAGCATCTAGACAATAAATATCCATCCCTAATCAAGATTCATGATGTTTATCTCTAACACAACACAAATCCAAACATAAATGCAAAAAGATCAAGGAAGACATCGATAATGATTTGTAAAGCAAATATATTATACAACCATGATCAATACATGTACATAGGTTTAGAGTAACAATACAAACATAACCCAACAAATAGAGAAATACAAAGAGAAAAAATGGAGAAAAACCAAACATTTCATGAGTTGTCGGATCCGATTGATGAAGGATTAGACTTCGGATCATCCTGATGCATGCTCCAATGTGTTTTCTAGCCTAATTCTACTCAAAAAAATGCTATTGGATGGATTTGGAACCAAAAATATCAAACCCATAACCTAAAAAATATGTTTTTGGGCCTTTAATGGAGTTTCTGTCCGCGCAGTACCGCCCTGCGGAATTCTGGGTCGCCCGGCGGAATCAAAAATTCATGTAACGCCACTGTAATTTCATTTTCAACTTTTTTCTACCGCCCCTGCACCGCCTGGCGCTGCAAAGGCGCAACACACCAGTCAGCAGAAAAATTCTGCACTGTTTTATTCGTAACTTTTGAACCGTAAATCTGTTTTTCGCCCGGTTCGAAGCGTTGGAAAGCTTATTCAATGCTCTATCTAACAATGGCAAGACATCCTTGATTGGATACCTGCAAAAATTGAGAAAAAATCAATTCAACTCAATGATATTTACACTATACGCAATATATACACTAAAAAGTAAAGTAAATGTATTTATAAACAAATCGGGGTTTATTGAAACGATATTTACCAAAAAGCATTGATAAGTGCAATAAAACATATATACAAAAATAGGTACATTTTGCACTTATCAACTCTCCCCAACTTACATAATTGTTTGTCCACAAACAAGAATCAAACAAACTTGAAAACACAAAAGCGATTTCCAAAGAAAGACGAATCAACATGTTTTAAAAAATGGAAACGAATGAATGGTTCAAATGCAAACGGTACACACAAAAAGTAAATACTTACCACTAAACTACGATGACAACATAATAAAGAAGCAAATGCAAAATACAAAAATCATGCCAAACGTTCTAAAACAACACAAGTTCCAAAGTGAATCACACCTAGCAAAAATAATAATCGGTAGATGAAAAACACAGAATAAGGTTCTTTACACTCACACAACACTCATGCAAACAAAAGACAAAATTATGCATACATCCACAAATTCATATTGAACATACAAAGGCAAGAATCACAAGGACTTTCAAGGTTGTAACGTGGTCGGGTAAACAAACAAGGGGAAATTTCTAAAGGTAATTGAAACAAAAACTTGCCTAAACCTAAGGGAGTGATAAAGTCACAAAGATTCACACACCAAATTTCAACCAAACTTCTTCTGTCATCCCAAGTGTTACACAAAACACAATACTTATTTAGCACAATTATTTAAAACTCTTTTTGTTTCCTTTTTCAAAGATTTTATTTTTCTTTCTTTTTTTTTCTATTCTTTTCTTTTGTCATATTTTTCTCTTTTTTCTTTTCTATTTCTTTCCTCATAGAACCAACTAATGAATACACAATCATTCTCTCCCCAACTTGAATTCAACCGCACCATCATGTGAATACTCCCTACTTTCTAAGGCAAGAAAAAACTCATACAACAACACAAAGTTGAGGTCCAAGAAAAAACAAAATCCATTCAAAAATAAGTGAACTAAATACTCATAGACAAGCATTAAGTTTAAATAAAAACATGGATCAAAAAGCTCAAAGGGGTTACGAATTCTCACACACTCACAAGGTGAATTGACTATTTGGCTAAGGTGGTCGTGCTCAAAATGAAACAATTGCCTTGATCCTTTTCATGCATTCATATAAACAACACAAACAAAAGGTTCGACATAATAAAATCCAGTTAGAACAAGAATGCTGGTACTCCGCGCATATATGAACGATAGAAGGCTACCTCACAAATAGGTTGAGAACTAAAGTGATTCACAATAGAACAAGTATACAAAAGAATGGATGGCATGGAAGTTTGTAAAATGCCTAAGTATCATGAATATGCTAAAGTCAAGAAAGCGATAAACACATACCTCAGACGTGTACAAAACTTAACAAAATCATTACCATACATCCGCAAGTTGAAACGAACCAACTTGGAAAATCACAAAAGCATCCTCAAATAAGTCAATCAAAACCTGTGAACAAACAACAACCAAAAACATTCGAAAAGAAAAACTATAAAACATGCTTGTTTTACGTCGAAAGCTCGACGCCTTTACGGTGCTTAGCTAACAACATCCTCCCTTCATGCCATGGTGATGCCTCACCGCGCAACCAAAAGCAAGCGACCTAACCAAACACTTGAACAAACGTTAAAATATACAAGTATCAATATAAACAAGTGAAAATATACTATATGTACGATATCTACAAAACTCAAAAACAACGAAACTATCGCAATGCAAGAACAATAAAAACCAATCCCCGACAACGGCGCCATTTTGTTGGATGCGGTATAAGGCAAGCAAACAAAAAGATTTGGAAGTATTTTTCTGGGAATTTATCGTGTCCACAGAGATCGGTGCTACTGAACTGCCGTTCGACAATTTAATTGTTAATGAGTTTGGGTTTAAATGGTTTGAATTAAATGCGGAAAAGTAAATATAAACATAAAAAGAGTACATTATTTGAAGAGAAGAAACCTATCAAGCATGAATATACACTACTCAGAACAAACGTAAACCTATCGATCGGTCGCATTCAACATACAATACTCATCAAAATCATCACGTATCGCTCACAATAGTGTCCATCTCTGGCACACTGAGCTGAGAGAGCAACCGTATCACTCTCATCGTCACTCTCGCGCACGACGCCTCGAAACACGGAAGGCATTAAGTTCCGACACCAAAAAGATTATCATCTAAATCTATCTCTAGCATCTAGACAATAAATATCCATCCCTAATCAAGATTCATGATGTTTATCTCTAACACAACACAAATCCAAACATAAATGCAAAAAGATCAAGGAAGACATCGATAATGATTTGTAAAGCAAATATATTATACAACCATGATCAATACATGTACATAGGTTTAGAGTAACAATACAAACATAACCCAACAAATAGAGAAATACATAGAGAAGAAATGGAGAAAAACCAAACATTTCATGAGTTGTCGGATCCGATTGATGAAGGATTAGACTTCGGATCATAGTGATGCATGCTCCAATGTGTTTTCTAGCCTAATTCTACTCAAAAAAATGCTATTGGATGGATTTGGAACCAAAAATATCAAACCCATAACCTAAAAAATATGTTTTTGGGCCTTTAATGGAGTTTCTGTCCGCGCAGTACCGCCCGGCGGAATTCTGGGTCGCCCGGCGGAATCAAAAATTCATGTAACGCCACTGTAATTTCATTTTCAACTTTTTTCTACCGCCCCTGCACCGACTGGCGCTGCAAAGGCGCAACACACCAGTCAGCAGAAAAATTCTGCACTGTTTTATTCGTAACTTTTGAACCGTAACTCCGTTTTTCGCCCGGTTCGAAGCGTTGGAAAGCTTATTCAATGCTCTATCTAACAATGGCAAGACATCCTTGATTAGATACCTGCAAAAATTGAGAAAAAATCAATTCAACTCAATGATATTTACACTATACGCAATATATACACTAAAAAGTAAAGTAAATGTATTTATAAACAAATCGGGGTTTATTGAAACGATATTTACCAAAAAGCATTGATAAGTGCAATAAAACATATATACAAAAATAGGTACATTTTGCACTTATCAACTCTCCCCAACTTACATAATTGTTTGTCCACAAACAAGAATCAAACAAACTTGAAAACACAAAAGCGATTTCCAAAGAAAGACGAATTAACATGTTTTAAAAAATGGAAACGAATGAATGGTTCAAATGCAAACGGTACACACAAAAAGTAAATACTTACCACTAAACTACGATGACAACATAATAAAGAAGCAAATGCAAAATACAAAAATCATGCCAAACGTTCTAAAACAACACAAGTTCCAAAGTGAATCACACCTAGCAAAAATAATAATCGGTAGATGAAAAACACAGAATAAGGTTCTTTACACTCACACAACACTCATGCAAACAAAAGACAAAATTATGCATACATCCACAAATTCATATTGAACATACAAAGGCAAGAATCACAAGGACTTTCAAGGTTGTAACGTGGGCGGGTAAACAAACAAGGGGCAATTTCTAAAGGTAATTGAAACAAAAACTTGCCTAAACCTAAGGGAGTGATAAAGTCACAAAGATTCACACACCAAATTTCAACCAAACTTCTTCTGTCATCCCAAGTGTTACACAAAACACAATACTTATTTAGCACAATTATTTAAAACTCTTTTTGTTTCCTTTTTCAAAGATTTTATTTTTCTTTCTTTTTTTTTCTATTCTTTTCTTTTGTCATATTTTTCTCTTTTTTCTTTTCTATTTCTTTCCTCATAGAACCAACTAATGAATACACAATCATTCTCTCCCCAACTTGAATTCAACCGCACCATCATGTGAATACTCCCTACTTTCTAAGGCAAGAAAAAACTCATACAACAACACAAAGTTGAGGTCCAAGAAAAAACAAAATCCATTCAAAAATAAGTGAACTAAATACTCATAGACAAGCATTAAGTTTAAATAAAAACATGGATCAAAAAGCTCAAAGGGGTTACGAATTCTCACACACTCACAAGGTGAATTGACTATTTGGCTAAGGTGGTTGTGCTCAAAATGAAACAATTGCCTTGATCCTTTTCATGCATTCATATAAACAACACAAACAAAAGGTTCGACATAATAAAATCCAGTTAGAACAAGAATGCTGGTACTCCGCGCATATATGAACGATAGAAGGCTACCTCACAAATAGGTTGAGAACTAAAGTGATTCACAATAGAACAAGTATACAAAAGAATGGATGGCATGGAAGTTTGTAAAATGCCTAAGTATCATGAATATGCTAAAGTCAAGAAAGCGATAAACACATACCTCGGACGTGTACAAAACTTAACAAAATCATTACCATACATCCGCAAGTTGAAACGAACCAACTTGGAAAATCACAAAAGCATCCTCAAATAAGTCAATCAAAACCTGTGAACAAACAACAACCAAAAACATTCGAAAAGAAAAACTATAAAACATGCTTGTTTTACGTCGAAAGCTCGACGCCTTTACGGTGCTTAGCTAACAACATCCTCCCTTCATGCCATGGTGATGCCTCACCGCGCAACCAAAAGCAAGCGACCTAACCAAACACTTGAACAAACGTTAAAATATACAAGTATCAATATAAACAAGTGAAAATATACTATATGTACGATATCTACAAAACTCAAAAACAACGAAACTATCGCAATGCAAGAACAATAAAAACCAATCCCCGACAACGGCGCCATTTTGTTGGATGCGGTATAAGGCAAGCAAACAAAAAGATTTGGAAGTATTTTTCTGGGAATTTATCGTGTCCACAGAGATCGGTGCTACTGAACTGCCGTTCGACAATTTAATTGTTAATGAGTTTGGGTTTAAATGGTTTGAATTAAATGCGGAAAAGTAAATATGAACATAAAAAGAGTACATTATTTGAAGAGAAGAAACCTATCAAGCATGAATATACACTACTCAGAACAAACGTAAACCTATCGATCGGTCGCATTCAACATACAATACTCATCAAAATAATCACGTATCGCTCACAACAGTGTCCATCTCTGGCACACTGAGCTGAGAGAGCAACCGTATCACTCTCATCGTCACTCTCGCGCACGACGCCTCGAAACACGGAAGGCATTAAGTTCCGACACCAAAAAGATTATCATCTAAATCTATCTCTAGCATCTAGACAATAAATATCCATCCCTAATCAAGATTCATGATGTTTATCTCTAACACAACACAAATCCAAACATAAATGCAAAAAGATCAAGGAAGACATCGATAATGATTTGTAAAGCAAATATATTATACAACCATGATCAATACATGTACATAGGTTTAGAGTAACAATACAAACATAACCCAACAAATAGAGAAATACATAGAGAAGAAATGGAGAAAAACCAAACATTTCATGAGTTGTCGGATCCGATTGATGAAGGATTAGACTTCGGATCATCCTGATGCATGCTCCAATGTGTTTTCTAGCCTAATTCTACTCAAAAAAATGCTATTGGATGGATTTGGAACCAAAAATATCAAACCCATAACCTAAAAAATATGTTTTTGGGCCTTTAATGGAGTTTCTGTCCGCGCAGTACCGCCCGGCGGAATTCTGGGTCGCCCGGCGGAATCAAAAATTCATGTAACGCCACTGTAATTTCATTTTCAACTTTTTTCTACCGCCCCTGCACCGCCTGGCGCTGCAAAGGCGCAACACACCAGTCAGCAGAAAAATTCTGCACTGTTTTATTCGTAACTTTTGAACCGTAACTCCGTTTTTCGCCCGGTTCGCAGCGTTGGAAAGCTTATTCAATGATCTATCTAACAATGGCAAGACATCCTTGATTGGATACCTGCACAAATTGAGAAAAAATCAATTCAACTCAATGATATTTACACTATACGCAATATATACACTAAAAAGTAAAGTAAATGTATTTATAAACAAATCGGGGTTTATTGAAACGATATTTACCAAAAAGCATTGATAAGTGCAATAAAACATATATACAAAAATAGGTACATTTTGCACTTATCAACTCTCCCCAACTTACATAATTGTTTGTCCACAAACAAGAATCAATCAAACTTGAAAACACAAAAGCGATTTCTAAAGAAAGACGAATCAACATGTTTTAAAAAATGGAAACGAATGAATGGTTCAAATGCAAACGGTACACACAAAAAGTAAATACTTACCACTAAACTACGATGACAACATAATAAAGAAGCAAATGCAAAATATAAAAATCATGCCAAACGTTCTAAAACAACACAAGTTCCAAAGTGAATCACACCTAGCAAAAATAATAATCGGTAGATGAAAAACACAGAATAAGGTTCTTTACACTCACACAACACTCATGCAAACAAAAGACAAAATTATGCATACATCCACAAATTCATATTGAACATACAAAGGCAAGAATCACAAGGACTTTCAAGGTTGTAACGTGGTCGGGTAAACAAACAAGGGGCAATTTCTAAAGGTAATTGAAACAAAAACTTGCCTAAACCTAAGGGAGTGATAAAGTGACAAAGATTCACACACCAAATTTCAACCAAACTTCTTCTGTCATCCCAAGTGTTACACAAAACACAATACTTATTTAGCACAATTATTTAAAACTCTTTTTGTTTCCTTTTTCAAAGATTTTATTTTTCTTTCTTTTTTTTTCTATTCTTTTCTTTTGTCATATTTTTCTATTTTTTCTTTTCTATTTCTTTCCTCATAGAACCAACTAATGAATACACAATCATTCTCTCCCCAACTTGAATTCAACCGCACCATCATGTGAATACTCCCTACTTTCTAAGGCAAGAAAAAACTCATACAACAACACAAAGTTGAGGTCCAAGAAAAAACAAAATCCATTCAAAAATAAGTGAACTAAATACTCATAGACAAGCATTAAGTTTAAATAAAAACATGGATCAAAAAGGTCAAAGGGGTTACGAATTCTCACACACTCACAAGGTGAATTGACTATTTGGCTAAGGTGGTCGTGCTCAAAATGAAACAATTGCCTTGATCCTTTTCATGCATTCATATAAACAACACAAACAAAAGGTTCGACATAATAAAATCCAGTTAGAACAAGAATGCTGGTACTCCGCGCATATATGAACGATAGAAGGCTACCTCACAAATAGGTTGAGACCTAAAGTGATTCACAATAGAACAAGTATACAAAACAATGGATGGCATGGAAGTTTGTAAAATGCCTAAGTATCATGAATATGCTAAAGTCAAGAAAGCGATAAACACATACCTCGGACGTGTACAAAACTTAACAAAATCATTACCATACATCCGCAAGTTGAAACGAACCAACTTGGAAAATCACAAAAGCATCCTCAAATAAGTCAATCAAAACCTGTGAACAAACAACAACCAAAAACATTCAAAAAGAAAAACTATAAAACATGCTTGTTTTACGTCGAAAGCTCGACGCCTTTACGGTGCTTAGCTAACAACATCCTCCCTTCATGCCATGGTGATGCATCACCGCGCAACCAAAAGCAAGCGACCTAACCAAACACTTGAACAAACGTTAAAATATACAAGTATCAATATAAACAAGTGAAAATATACAATATGTACGATATCTACAAAACTCAAAAACAACGAAACTATCGCAATGCAAGAACAATAAAAACCAATCCCCGACAACGGCGCCATTTTGTTGAATGCGGTATAAGGCAAGCAAACAAAAAGATTTGGAAGTATTTTTCTGGGAATTTATCGTGTCCACAGAGATCGGTGCTACTGAACTGCCGTTCGACAATTTAATTGTTAATGAGTTTGGGTTTAAATGGTTTGAATTAAATGCGGAAAAGTAAATATGAACATAAAAAGAGTACATTATTTGAAGAGAAGAAACCTATCAAGCATGAATATACACTACTCAGAACAAACGTAAACCTATCGATCGGTCGCATTCAACATACAATACTCATCAAAATCATCACGTATCGCTCACAATAGTGTCCATCTCTGGCACACTGAGCTGAGAGAGCAACCGTATCACTCTCATCGTCACTCTCGCGCACGACGCCTCGAAACACGGAAGGCATTAAGTTCCGACACCAAAAAGATTATCATCTAAATCTATCTCTAGCATCTAGACAATAAATATCCATCCCTAATCAAGATTCATGATGTTTATCTCTAACACAACACAAATCCAAACATAAATGCAAAAAGATCAAGGAAGACATCGATAATGATTTGTAAAGCAAATATATTATACAACCATGATCAATACATGTACATAGGTTTAGAGTAACAATACAAACATAACCCAACAAATAGAGAAATACATAGAGAAGAAATGGAGAAAAACCAAACATTTCATGAGTTGTCGGATCCGATTGATGAAGGATTAGACTTCGGATCATAGTGATGCATGCTCCAATGTGTTTTCTAGCCTAATTCTACTCAAAAAAATGCTATTGGATGGATTTGGAACCAAAAATATCAAACCCATAACCTAAAAAATATGTTTTTGGGCCTTTAATGGAGTTTCTGTCCGCGCAGTACCGCCCGGCGGAATTCTGGGTCGCCCGGCGGAATCAAAAATTCATGTAACGCCACTGTAATTTCATTTTCAACTTTTTTCTACCGCCCCTGCACCGACTGGCGCTGCAAAGGCGCAACACACCAGTCAGCAGAAAAATTCTGCACTGTTTTATTCGTAACTTTTGAACCGTAACTCCGTTTTTCGCCCGGTTCGAAGCGTTGGAAAGCTTATTCAATGCTCTATCTAACAATGGCAAGACATCCTTGATTAGATACCTGCAAAAATTGAGAAAAAATCAATTCAACTCAATGATATTTACACTATACGCAATATATACACTAAAAAGTAAAGTAAATGTATTTATAAACAAATCGGGGTTTATTGAAACGATATTTACCAAAAAGCATTGATAAGTGCAATAAAACATATATACAAAAATAGGTACATTTTGCACTTATCAACTCTCCCCAACTTACATAATTGTTTGTCCACAAACAAGAATCAAACAAACTTGAAAACACAAAAGCGATTTCCAAAGAAAGACGAATTAACATGTTTTAAAAAATGGAAACGAATGAATGGTTCAAATGCAAACGGTACACACAAAAAGTAAATACTTACCACTAAACTACGATGACAACATAATAAAGAAGCAAATGCAAAATACAAAAATCATGCCAAACGTTCTAAAACAACACAAGTTCCAAAGTGAATCACACCTAGCAAAAATAATAATCGGTAGATGAAAAACACAGAATAAGGTTCTTTACACTCACACAACACTCATGCAAACAAAAGACAAAATTATGCATACATCCACAAATTCATATTGAACATACAAAGGCAAGAATCACAAGGACTTTCAAGGTTGTAACGTGGGCGGGTAAACAAACAAGGGGCAATTTCTAAAGGTAATTGAAACAAAAACTTGCCTAAACCTAAGGGAGTGATAAAGTCACAAAGATTCACACACCAAATTTCAACCAAACTTCTTCTGTCATCCCAAGTGTTACACAAAACACAATACTTATTTAGCACAATTATTTAAAACTCTTTTTGTTTCCTTTTTCAAAGATTTTATTTTTCTTTCTTTTTTTTTCTATTCTTTTCTTTTGTCATATTTTTCTCTTTTTTCTTTTCTATTTCTTTCCTCATAGAACCAACTAATGAATACACAATCATTCTCTCCCCAACTTGAATTCAACCGCACCATCATGTGAATACTCCCTACTTTCTAAGGCAAGAAAAAACTCATACAACAACACAAAGTTGAGGTCCAAGAAAAAACAAAATCCATTCAAAAATAAGTGAACTAAATACTCATAGACAAGCATTAAGTTTAAATAAAAACATGGATCAAAAAGCTCAAAGGGGTTACGAATTCTCACACACTCACAAGGTGAATTGACTATTTGGCTAAGGTGGTTGTGCTCAAAATGAAACAATTGCCTTGATCCTTTTCATGCATTCATATAAACAACACAAACAAAAGGTTCGACATAATAAAATCCAGTTAGAACAAGAATGCTGGTACTCCACGCATATATGAACGATAGAAGGCTACCTCACAAATAGGTTGAGAACTAAAGTGATTCACAATAGAACAAGTATACAAAAGAATGGATGGCATGGAAGTTTGTAAAATGCCTAAGTATCATAAATATGCTAAAGTCAAGAAAGCGATAAACACATACCTCGGACGTGTACAAAACTTAACAAAATCATTACCATACATCCGCAAGTTGAAACGAACCAACTTGGAAAATCACAAAAGCATCCCCAAATAAGTCAATCAAAATCTGTGAACAAACAACAACCAAAAACATTCGAAAAGAAAAACTATAAAACATGCTTGTTTTACGTCGAAAGCTCGACGCCTTTACGGTGCTTAGCTAGCAACATCCTCCCTTCATGCCATGGTGATGCCTCACCGCGCAACCAAAAGCTAGCGACCTAACCAAACACTTGAACAAACGTTAAAATATACAAGTATCAATATAAACAAGTGAAAATATACAATATGTACGATATCTACAAAACTCAAAAACAACGAAACTATCGCAATGCAAGAACAATAAAAACCAATCCCCGACAACGGCGCCATTTTGTTGAATGCGGTATAAGGCAAGCAAACAAAAAGATTTGGAAGTATTTTTCTGGGAATTTATCGTGTCCACAGAGATCGGTGCTACTGAACTGCCGTTCGACAATTTAATTGTTAATGAGTTTGGGTTTAAATGGTTTGAATTAAATGTGGAAAAGTAAATATGAACATAAAAAGAGTACATTATTTGAAGAGAAGAAACCTATCAAGCATGAATATACACTACTCAGAACAAACGTAAACCTATCGATCGGTCGCATTCAACATACAATACTCATCAAAATCATCACGTATCGCTCACAACAGTGTCCATCTCTGGCACACTGAGCTGAGAGAGCAACCGTATCACTCTCGCCGTCACTCTCGCGCACGACGCCTCGAAACACGTAAGGCATTAAGTTCTGACACCAAAAAGATTATCATCTAAATCTATCTCTAGCATCTAGACAATAAATATCCATCCCTAATCAAGATTCATGATGTTTATCTCTAACACAACACAAATCCAAACATAAATGCAAAAAGATCAAGGAAGACATCGATAATGATTTGTAAAGCAAATATATTATACAACCATGATCAATACATGTACATAGGTTTAGAGTAACAATACAAACATAACCCAACAAATAGAGAAATACATAGAGAAGAAATGGAGAAAAACCAAACATTTCATGAGTTGTCGGATCCGATTGATGAAGGATTCGACTCCGGATCATCCTAATGCATGCTCCAATGTGTTTTCTAGCCTAATTCTACTCAAAAAATGCTATTGGATGGATTTGGAACCAAAAATATCAAACCCATAACCTAAAAAATATGTTTTTGGGCCTTTAATGGAGTTTCTGTCCGCGCAGTACCGCCCGGCGGAATTCTGGGTCGCCCGGCGGAATCAAAAATTCATGTAACGCCACTGTAATTTCATTTTCAACTTTTTTTCTACCGCCCCTGCATCGCCCGGCGCTGCAAGGGCGCAGCACACCAGTCAGCAGAAAAATTCTGCACTGTTTTATTCGTAACTTTTGAACCGTAATTCCGTTTTTCGCCCGGTTCGAAGCGTTGGAAAGCTTATTCAATGCTCTATCTAACAATGGCAAGACATCCTTGATTGGATACCTGCAAAAATTGAGAAAAAATCAATTCAACTCAATGATATTCACACTATACGCAATATATACACTAAAAAGTAAAGTAAACGTATTTATAAACAAATCGGGGTTTATTGAAACGATATTTACCAAAAAGCATTGATACGTGCAATAAAACATATATACAAAAATAGGTACATTTTGCACTTATCAACTCTCCCCAACTTACATAATTGTTTGTCCACAAACAAGAATCAAACAAACTTGAAAACACAAAAGCGATTTCCAAAGAAAGACGAATCAACATGTTTTAAAAAACGGAAACGAATGAATGGTTCAAATGCAAACGGTACACACAAAAAGTAAATACTTACCACTAAACTACGACGACAACATAATCAAGAAGCAAATGCAAAATACAAAAATCATGCCAAACGTTCTAAAACAACACAAGTTCCAAAGTGAATCACACCTAGCAAAAATAATCATCGGTAGATGAAAAACACAGAATAAGGTTCTTTACACTCACACAACATTCATGCAAACAAAAGACTAAATTATGCATACATCCACAAATTCATATTGAACATACAAAGGCAAGAATCACAAGGACTTTCAAGGTTGTAACGTGGTCGGGTAAACAAACAAGGGGCAATTTCTAAAGGTAATTGAAACAAAAACTTGCCTAAACCTAAGGGATTGATAAACTCACAAAGATTCACACACCAAATTTCAACCAAACTTCTTCTGTCATCCCAAGTGTTACACAAAACACAATACTTATTTAGCACAATTATTTAAAACTCTTTTTGTTTCCTTTTTCAAAGATTTTATTTTTCTTTCTTTTTTTCTATTCTTTTCTTTTGTCATATTTTTCTCTTTTTTCTTTTCTATTTCTTTCCTCATAGAACCAACTAATGAATACACAATCATTCTCTCCCCAACTTGAATTCAACCGCACCATCATGTGAATACACCCTACTTTCTAAGGCAAGAAAAAACTCATACAACAACACAAAGTTGAGGTCCAAGAAAAAACAAAATCCATTCAAAAATAAGTGAACTAAATACTCATAGACAAGCATTAAGTTTAAATAAAAACATGGATCAAAAAGCTCAAAGGGGTTACGAATTCTCACACACTCACAAGGTGAATCGACTATTTGGCTAAGGTGGTTGTGCTCAAAATGAAACAATTGCCTTGATCCTTTTCATGCATTCATATAAACAACACAAACAAAAGGTTCGACATAATAAAATCCAGTTAGAACAAGAATGCTGGTACTCCGCGCATATATGAACGATAGAAGGCTACCTCACAAATAGGTTGAGAACTAAAGTGATTCACAATAGAACAAGTATACAAAAGAATGGATGGCATGGAAGTTTGTAAAATGCCTAAGTATCATGAATATGCTAAAGTCAAGAAAGCGATAAACACATACCTCGGACGTGTACAAAACTTAACAAAATCATTACCATACATCCGCAAGTTGAAACGAACCAACTTGGAAAATCACAAAAGCATCCTCAAATAAGTCAATCAAAACCTGTGAACAAACAACAACCAAAAACATTCGAAAAGAAAATCTATAAAACATGCTTGTTTTACGTCGAAAGCTCGACGCCTTTACGGTGCTTAGCTAACAACATCCTCCCTTCATGCCATGGTGATGCCTCACCGCGCAACCAAAAGCAAGCGACCTAACCAAACACTTGAACAAACGTTAAAATATACAAGTATCAATATAAACAAGTGAAAATATACTATATGTACGATATCTACAAAACTCAAAAACAACGAAACTATCGCAATGCAAGAACAATAAAAACCAATCCCCGACAACGGCGCCATTTTGTTGGATGCGGTATAAGGCAAGCAAACAAAAAGATTTGGAAGTATTTTTCTGGGAATTTATCGTGTCCACAGAGATCGGTGCTACGGATCTGCCGTTCGACAATTTAATTGTTAATGAGTTTGGGTTTAAATGGTTTGAATTAAATGCGGAAAAGTAAATATGAACATAAAAAGAGTACATTATTTGAAGAGAAGAAACCTATCAAGCATGAATATACACTACTCAGAACAAACGTAAACCTATCGATCGGTCGCATTCAACATACAATACTCATCAAAATCATCACGTATCGCTCACAACAGTGTCCATCTCTGGCACACTGAGCTGAGAGAGCAACCGTATCACTCTCGCCGTCACTCTCGCGCACGACGCCTCGAAACACGTAAGGCATTAAGTTCTGACACCAAAAAGATTATCATCTAAATCTATCTCTAGCATCTAGACAATAAATATCCATCCCTAATCAAGATTCATGATGTTTATCTCTAACACAACACAAATCCAAACATAAATGCAAAAAGATCAAGGAAGACATCGATAATGATTTGTAAAGCAAATATATTATACAACCATGATCAATACATGTACATAGGTTTAGAGTAACAATACAAACATAACCCAACAAATAGAGAAATACATAGAGAAGAAATGGAGAAAAACCAAACATTTCATGAGTTGTCGGATCCGATTGATGAAGGATTCGACTCCGGATCATCCTAATGCATGCTCCAATGTGTTTTCTAGCCTAATTCTACTCAAAAAATGCTATTGGATGGATTTGGAACCAAAAATATCAAACCCATAACCTAAAAAATATGTTTTTGGGCCTTTAATGGAGTTTCTGTCCGTGCAGTACCGCCCGGCGGAATTCTGGGTCGCCCGGCGGAATCAAAAATTCATGTAACGCCACTGTAATTTCATTTTCAACTTTTTTTCTACCGCCCCTGCATCGCCCGGCGCTGCAAGGGCGCAGCACACCAGTCAGCAGAAAAATTCTGCACTGTTTTATTCGTAACTTTTGAACCGTAATTCCGTTTTTCGCCCGGTTCGAAGCGTTGGAAAGCTTATTCAATGCTCTATCTAACAATGGCAAGACATCCTTGATTGGATACCTGCAAAAATTGAGAAAAAATCAATTCAACTCAATGATATTTACACTATACGCAATATATACACTAAAAAGTAAAGTAAACGTATTTATAAACAAATCGGGGTTTATTGAAACGATATTTACCAAAAAGCATTGATAAGTGCAATAAAACATATATACAAAAATAGGTACATTTTGCACTTATCAACTCTCCCCAACTTACATAATTGTTTGTCCACAAACAAGAATCAAACAAACTTGAAAACACAAAAGCGATTTCCAAAGAAAGACGAATCAACATGTTTTAAAAAACGGAAACGAATGAATGGTTCAAATGCAAACGGTACACACAAAAAGTAAATACTTACCACTAAACTACGACGACAACATAATCAAGAAGCAAATGCAAAATACAAAAATCATGCCAAACGTTCTAAAACAACACAAGTTCCAAAGTGAATCACACCTAGCAAAAATAATCATCGGTAGATGAAAAACACAGAATAAGGTTCTTTACACTCACACAACACTCATGCAAACAAAAGACTAAATTATGCATACATCCACAAATTCATATTGAACATACAAAGGCAAGAATCACAAGGACTTTCAAGGTTGTAACGTGGTCGGGTAAACAAACAAGGGGCAATTTCTAAAGGTAATTGAAACAAAAACTTGCCTAAACCTAAGGGAGTGATAAACTCACAAAGATTCACACACCAAATTTCAACCAAACTTCTTCTGTCATCCCAAGTGTTACACAAAACACAATACTTATTTAGCACAATTATTTAAAACTCTTTTTGTTTCCTTTTTCAAAGATTTTATTTTTCTTTCTTTTTTTCTATTCTTTTCTTTTGTCATATTTTTCTCTTTTTTCTTTTCTATTTCTTTCCTCATAGAACCAACTAATGAATACACAATCATTCTCTCCCCAACTTGAATTCAACCGCACCATCATGTGAATACTCCCTACTTTCTAAGGCAAGAAAAAACTCATACAACAACACAAAGTTGAGGTCCAAGAAAAAACAAAATCCATTCAAAAATAAGTGAACTAAATACTCATAGACAAGCATTAAGTTTAAATAAAAACATGGATAAAAAAGCTCAAAGGGGTTACGAATTCTCACACACTCACAAGGTGAATTGACTATTTGGCTAAGGTGGTTGTGCTCAAAATGAAACAATTGCCTTGATCCTTTTCAAGCATTCATATAAACAACACAAACAAAAGGTTCGACATAATAAAATCCAGTTAGAACAAGAATGCTGGTACTCCGCGCATATATGAACAATAGAAGGCTACCTCACAAATAGGTTGAGAACTAAAGTGATTCACAATAGAACAAGTATACAAAAGAATGGATGGCATGGAAGTTTGTAAAATGCCTAAGTATCATAAATATGCTAAAGTCAAGAAAGCGATAAACACATACCTCGGACGTGTACAAAACTTAACAAAATCATTACCATACATCCGCAAGTTGAAACGAACCAACTTGGAAAATCACAAAAGCATCCCCAAATAAGTCAATCAAAATCTGTGAACAAACAACAACCAAAAACATTCGAAAAGAAAAACTATAAAACATGCTTGTTTTACGTCGAAAGCTCGACGCCTTTACGGTGCTTAGCTAGCAACATCCTCCCTTCATGCCATGGTGATGCCTCACCGCGCAACCAAAAGCTAGCGACCTAACCAAACACTTGAACAAACGTTAAAATATACAAGTATCAATATAAACAAGTGAAAATATACAATATGTACGATATCTACAAAACTCAAAAACAACGAAACTATCGCAATGCAAGAACAATAAAAACCAATCCCCGACAACGGCGCCATTTTGTTGAATGCGGTATAAGGCAAGCAAACAAAAAGATTTGGAAGTATTTTTCTGGGAATTTATCGTGTCCACAGAGATCGGTGCTACTGAACTGCCGTTCGACAATTTAATTGTTAATGAGTTTGGGTTTAAATGGTTTGAATTAAATGTGGAAAAGTAAATATGAACATAAAAAGAGTACATTATTTGAAGAGAAGAAACCTATCAAGCATGAATATACACTACTCAGAACAAACGTAAACCTATCGATCGGTCGCATTCAACATACAATACTCATCAAAATCATCACGTATCGCTCACAACAGTGTCCATCTCTGGCACACTGAGCTGAGAGAGCAACCGTATCACTCTCGCCGTCACTCTCGCGCACGACGCCTCGAAACACGTAAGGCATTAAGTTCTGACACCAAAAAGATTATCATCTAAATCTATCTCTAGCATCTAGACAATAAATATCCATCCCTAATCAAGATTCATGATGTTTATCTCTAACACAACACAAATCCAAACATAAATGCAAAAAGATCAAGGAAGACATCGATAATGATTTGTAAAGCAAATATATTATACAACCATGATCAATACATGTACATAGGTTTAGAGTAACAATACAAACATAACCCAACAAATAGAGAAATACATAGAGAAGAAATGGAGAAAAACCAAACATTTCATGAGTTGTCGGATCCGATTGATGAAGGATTCGACTCCGGATCATCCTAATGCATGCTCCAATGTGTTTTCTAGCCTAATTCTACTCAAAAAATGCTATTGGATGGATTTGGAACCAAAAATATCAAACCCATAACCTAAAAAATATGTTTTTGGGCCTTTAATGGAGTTTCTGTCCGCGCAGTACCGCCCGGCGGAATTCTGGGTCGCCCGGCGGAATCAAAAATTCATGTAACGCCACTGTAATTTCATTTTCAACTTTTTTTCTACCGCCCCTGCATCGCCCGGCGCTGCAAGGGCGCAGCACACCAGTCAGCAGAAAAATTCTGCACTGTTTTATTCGTAACTTTTGAACCGTAATTCCGTTTTTCGCCCGGTTCGAAGCGTTGGAAAGCTTATTCAATGCTCTATCTAACAATGGCAAGACATCCTTGATTGGATACCTGCAAAAATTGAGAAAAAATCAATTCAACTCAATGATATTCACACTATACGCAATATATACACTAAAAAGTAAAGTAAACGTATTTATAAACAAATCGGGGTTTATTGAAACGATATTTACCAAAAAGCATTGATACGTGCAATAAAACATATATACAAAAATAGGTACATTTTGCACTTATCAACTCTCCCCAACTTACATAATTGTTTGTCCACAAACAAGAATCAAACAAACTTGAAAACACAAAAGCGATTTCCAAAGAAAGACGAATCAACATGTTTTAAAAAACGGAAACGAATGAATGGTTCAAATGCAAACGGTACACACAAAAAGTAAATACTTACCACTAAACTACGACGACAACATAATCAAGAAGCAAATGCAAAATACAAAAATCATGCCAAACGTTCTAAAACAACACAAGTTCCAAAGTGAATCACACCTAGCAAAAATAATCATCGGTAGATGAAAAACACAGAATAAGGTTCTTTACACTCACACAACATTCATGCAAACAAAAGACTAAATTATGCATACATCCACAAATTCATATTGAACATACAAAGGCAAGAATCACAAGGACTTTCAAGGTTGTAACGTGGTCGGGTAAACAAACAAGGGGCAATTTCTAAAGGTAATTGAAACAAAAACTTGCCTAAACCTAAGGGATTGATAAACTCACAAAGATTCACACACCAAATTTCAACCAAACTTCTTCTGTCATCCCAAGTGTTACACAAAACACAATACTTATTTAGCACAATTATTTAAAACTCTTTTTGTTTCCTTTTTCAAAGATTTTATTTTTCTTTCTTTTTTTCTATTCTTTTCTTTTGTCATATTTTTCTCTTTTTTCTTTTCTATTTCTTTCCTCATAGAACCAACTAATGAATACACAATCATTCTCTCCCCAACTTGAATTCAACCGCACCATCATGTGAATACACCCTACTTTCTAAGGCAAGAAAAAACTCATACAACAACACAAAGTTGAGGTCCAAGAAAAAACAAAATCCATTCAAAAATAAGTGAACTAAATACTCATAGACAAGCATTAAGTTTAAATAAAAACATGGATCAAAAAGCTCAAAGGGGTTACGAATTCTCACACACTCACAAGGTGAATCGACTATTTGGCTAAGGTGGTTGTGCTCAAAATGAAACAATTGCCTTGATCCTTTTCATGCATTCATATAAACAACACAAACAAAAGGTTCGACATAATAAAATCCAGTTAGAACAAGAATGCTGGTACTCCGCGCATATATGAACGATAGAAGGCTACCTCACAAATAGGTTGAGAACTAAAGTGATTCACAATAGAACAAGTATACAAAAGAATGGATGGCATGGAAGTTTGTAAAATGCCTAAGTATCATGAATATGCTAAAGTCAAGAAAGCGATAAACACATACCTCGGACGTGTACAAAACTTAACAAAATCATTACCATACATCCGCAAGTTGAAACGAACCAACTTGGAAAATCACAAAAGCATCCTCAAATAAGTCAATCAAAACCTGTGAACAAACAACAACCAAAAACATTCGAAAAGAAAATCTATAAAACATGCTTGTTTTACGTCGAAAGCTCGACGCCTTTACGGTGCTTAGCTAACAACATCCTCCCTTCATGCCATGGTGATGCCTCACCGCGCAACCAAAAGCAAGCGACCTAACCAAACACTTGAACAAACGTTAAAATATACAAGTATCAATATAAACAAGTGAAAATATACTATATGTACGATATCTACAAAACTCAAAAACAACGAAACTATCGCAATGCAAGAACAATAAAAACCAATCCCCGACAACGGCGCCATTTTGTTGGATGCGGTATAAGGCAAGCAAACAAAAAGATTTGGAAGTATTTTTCTGGGAATTTATCGTGTCCACAGAGATCGGTGCTACGGATCTGCCGTTCGACAATTTAATTGTTAATGAGTTTGGGTTTAAATGGTTTGAATTAAATGCGGAAAAGTAAATATGAACATAAAAAGAGTACATTATTTGAAGAGAAGAAACCTATCAAGCATGAATATACACTACTCAGAACAAACGTAAACCTATCGATCGGTCGCATTCAACATACAATACTCATCAAAATCATCACGTATCGCTCACAACAGTGTCCATCTCTGGCACACTGAGCTGAGAGAGCAACCGTATCACTCTCGCCGTCACTCTCGCGCACGACGCCTCGAAACACGTAAGGCATTAAGTTCTGACACCAAAAAGATTATCATCTAAATCTATCTCTAGCATCTAGACAATAAATATCCATCCCTAATCAAGATTCATGATGTTTATCTCTAACACAACACAAATCCAAACATAAATGCAAAAAGATCAAGGAAGACATCGATAATGATTTGTAAAGCAAATATATTATACAACCATGATCAATACATGTACATAGGTTTAGAGTAACAATACAAACATAACCCAACAAATAGAGAAATACATAGAGAAGAAATGGAGAAAAACCAAACATTTCATGAGTTGTCGGATCCGATTGATGAAGGATTCGACTCCGGATCATCCTAATGCATGCTCCAATGTGTTTTCTAGCCTAATTCTACTCAAAAAATGCTATTGGATGGATTTGGAACCAAAAATATCAAACCCATAACCTAAAAAATATGTTTTTGGGCCTTTAATGGAGTTTCTGTCCGCGCAGTACCGCCCGGCGGAATTCTGGGTCGCCCGGCGGAATCAAAAATTCATGTAACGCCACTGTAATTTCATTTTCAACTTTTTTTCTACCGCCCCTGCATCGCCCGGCGCTGCAAGGGCGCAGCACACCAGTCAGCAGAAAAATTCTGCACTGTTTTATTCGTAACTTTTGAACCGTAATTCCGTTTTTCGCCCGGTTCGAAGCGTTGGAAAGCTTATTCAATGCTCTATCTAACAATGGCAAGACATCCTTGATTGGATACCTGCAAAAATTGAGAAAAAATCAATTCAACTCAATGATATTCACACTATACGCAATATATACACTAAAAAGTAAAGTAAACGTATTTATAAACAAATCGGGGTTTATTGAAACGATATTTACCAAAAAGCATTGATACGTGCAATAAAACATATATACAAAAATAGGTACATTTTGCACTTATCAACTCTCCCCAACTTACATAATTGTTTGTCCACAAACAAGAATCAAACAAACTTGAAAACACAAAAGCGATTTCCAAAGAAAGACGAATCAACATGTTTTAAAAAACGGAAACGAATGAATGGTTCAAATGCAAACGGTACACACAAAAAGTAAATACTTACCACTAAACTACGACGACAACATAATCAAGAAGCAAATGCAAAATACAAAAATCATGCCAAACGTTCTAAAACAACACAAGTTCCAAAGTGAATCACACCTAGCAAAAATAATCATCGGTAGATGAAAAACACAGAATAAGGTTCTTTACACTCACACAACATTCATGCAAACAAAAGACTAAATTATGCATACATCCACAAATTCATATTGAACATACAAAGGCAAGAATCACAAGGACTTTCAAGGTTGTAACGTGGTCGGGTAAACAAACAAGGGGCAATTTCTAAAGGTAATTGAAACAAAAACTTGCCTAAACCTAAGGGATTGATAAACTCACAAAGATTCACACACCAAATTTCAACCAAACTTCTTCTGTCATCCCAAGTGTTACACAAAACACAATACTTATTTAGCACAATTATTTAAAACTCTTTTTGTTTCCTTTTTCAAAGATTTTATTTTTCTTTCTTTTTTTCTATTCTTTTCTTTTGTCATATTTTTCTCTTTTTTCTTTTCTATTTCTTTCCTCATAGAACCAACTAATGAATACACAATCATTCTCTCCCCAACTTGAATTCAACCGCACCATCATGTGAATACTCCCTACTTTCTAAGGCAAGAAAAAACTCATACAACAACACAAAGTTGAGGTCCAAGAAAAAACAAAATCCATTCAAAAATAAGTGAACTAAATACTCATAGACAAGCATTAAGTTTAAATAAAAACATGGATAAAAAAGCTCAAAGGGGTTACGAATTCTCACACACTCACAAGGTGAATTGACTATTTGGCTAAGGTGGTTGTGCTCAAAATGAAACAATTGCCTTGATCCTTTTCAAGCATTCATATAAACAACACAAACAAAAGGTTCGACATAATAAAATCCAGTTAGAACAAGAATGCTGGTACTCCGCGCATATATGAACAATAGAAGGCTACCTCACAAATAGGTTGAGAACTAAAGTGATTCACAATAGAACAAGTATACAAAAGAATGGATGGCATGGAAGTTTGTAAAATGCCTAAGTATCATAAATATGCTAAAGTCAAGAAAGCGATAAACACATACCTCGGACGTGTACAAAACTTAACAAAATCATTACCATACATCCGCAAGTTGAAACGAACCAACTTGGAAAATCACAAAAGCATCCCCAAATAAGTCAATCAAAATCTGTGAACAAACAACAACCAAAAACATTCGAAAAGAAAAACTATAAAACATGCTTGTTTTACGTCGAAAGCTCGACGCCTTTACGGTGCTTAGCTAGCAACATCCTCCCTTCATGCCATGGTGATGCCTCACCGCGCAACCAAAAGCTAGCGACCTAACCAAACACTTGAACAAACGTTAAAATATACAAGTATCAATATAAACAAGTGAAAATATACAATATGTACGATATCTACAAAACTCAAAAACAACGAAACTATCGCAATGCAAGAACAATAAAAACCAATCCCCGACAACGGCGCCATTTTGTTGAATGCGGTATAAGGCAAGCAAACAAAAAGATTTGGAAGTATTTTTCTGGGAATTTATCGTGTCCACAGAGATCGGTGCTACTGAACTGCCGTTCGACAATTTAATTGTTAATGAGTTTGGGTTTAAATGGTTTGAATTAAATGTGGAAAAGTAAATATGAACATAAAAAGAGTACATTATTTGAAGAGAAGAAACCTATCAAGCATGAATATACACTACTCAGAACAAACGTAAACCTATCGATCGGTCGCATTCAACATACAATACTCATCAAAATCATCACGTATCGCTCACAACAGTGTCCATCTCTGGCACACTGAGCTGAGAGAGCAACCGTATCACTCTCGCCGTCACTCTCGCGCACGACGCCTCGAAACACGTAAGGCATTAAGTTCTGACACCAAAAAGATTATCATCTAAATCTATCTCTAGCATCTAGACAATAAATATCCATCCCTAATCAAGATTCATGATGTTTATCTCTAACACAACACAAATCCAAACATAAATGCAAAAAGATCAAGGAAGACATCGATAATGATTTGTAAAGCAAATATATTATACAACCATGATCAATACATGTACATAGGTTTAGAGTAACAATACAAACATAACCCAACAAATAGAGAAATACATAGAGAAGAAATGGAGAAAAACCAAACATTTCATGAGTTGTCGGATCCGATTGATGAAGGATTCGACTCCGGATCATCCTAATGCATGCTCCAATGTGTTTTCTAGCCTAATTCTACTCAAAAAATGCTATTGGATGGATTTGGAACCAAAAATATCAAACCCATAACCTAAAAAATATGTTTTTGGGCCTTTAATGGAGTTTCTGTCCGCGCAGTACCGCCCGGCGGAATTCTGGGTCGCCCGGCGGAATCAAAAATTCATGTAACGCCACTGTAATTTCATTTTCAACTTTTTTTCTACCGCCCCTGCATCGCCCGGCGCTGCAAGGGCGCAGCACACCAGTCAGCAGAAAAATTCTGCACTGTTTTATTCGTAACTTTTGAACCGTAATTCCGTTTTTCGCCCGGTTCGAAGCGTTGGAAAGCTTATTCAATGCTCTATCTAACAATGGCAAGACATCCTTGATTGGATACCTGCAAAAATTGAGAAAAAATCAATTCAACTCAATGATATTCACACTATACGCAATATATACACTAAAAAGTAAAGTAAACGTATTTATAAACAAATCGGGGTTTATTGAAACGATATTTACCAAAAAGCATTGATACGTGCAATAAAACATATATACAAAAATAGGTACATTTTGCACTTATCAACTCTCCCCAACTTACATAATTGTTTGTCCACAAACAAGAATCAAACAAACTTGAAAACACAAAAGCGATTTCCAAAGAAAGACGAATCAACATGTTTTAAAAAACGGAAACGAATGAATGGTTCAAATGCAAACGGTACACACAAAAAGTAAATACTTACCACTAAACTACGACGACAACATAATCAAGAAGCAAATGCAAAATACAAAAATCATGCCAAACGTTCTAAAACAACACAAGTTCCAAAGTGAATCACACCTAGCAAAAATAATCATCGGTAGATGAAAAACACAGAATAAGGTTCTTTACACTCACACAACATTCATGCAAACAAAAGACTAAATTATGCATACATCCACAAATTCATATTGAACATACAAAGGCAAGAATCACAAGGACTTTCAAGGTTGTAACGTGGTCGGGTAAACAAACAAGGGGCAATTTCTAAAGGTAATTGAAACAAAAACTTGCCTAAACCTAAGGGATTGATAAACTCACAAAGATTCACACACCAAATTTCAACCAAACTTCTTCTGTCATCCCAAGTGTTACACAAAACACAATACTTATTTAGCACAATTATTTAAAACTCTTTTTGTTTCCTTTTTCAAAGATTTTATTTTTCTTTCTTTTTTTCTATTCTTTTCTTTTGTCATATTTTTCTCTTTTTTCTTTTCTATTTCTTTCCTCATAGAACCAACTAATGAATACACAATCATTCTCTCCCCAACTTGAATTCAACCGCACCATCATGTGAATACACCCTACTTTCTAAGGCAAGAAAAAACTCATACAACAACACAAAGTTGAGGTCCAAGAAAAAACAAAATCCATTCAAAAATAAGTGAACTAAATACTCATAGACAAGCATTAAGTTTAAATAAAAACATGGATCAAAAAGCTCAAAGGGGTTACGAATTCTCACACACTCACAAGGTGAATCGACTATTTGGCTAAGGTGGTTGTGCTCAAAATGAAACAATTGCCTTGATCCTTTTCATGCATTCATATAAACAACACAAACAAAAGGTTCGACATAATAAAATCCAGTTAGAACAAGAATGCTGGTACTCCGCGCATATATGAACGATAGAAGGCTACCTCACAAATAGGTTGAGAACTAAAGTGATTCACAATAGAACAAGTATACAAAAGAATGGATGGCATGGAAGTTTGTAAAATGCCTAAGTATCATGAATATGCTAAAGTCAAGAAAGCGATAAACACATACCTCGGACGTGTACAAAACTTAACAAAATCATTACCATACATCCGCAAGTTGAAACGAACCAACTTGGAAAATCACAAAAGCATCCTCAAATAAGTCAATCAAAACCTGTGAACAAACAACAACCAAAAACATTCGAAAAGAAAATCTATAAAACATGCTTGTTTTACGTCGAAAGCTCGACGCCTTTACGGTGCTTAGCTAACAACATCCTCCCTTCATGCCATGGTGATGCCTCACCGCGCAACCAAAAGCAAGCGACCTAACCAAACACTTGAACAAACGTTAAAATATACAAGTATCAATATAAACAAGTGAAAATATACTATATGTACGATATCTACAAAACTCAAAAACAACGAAACTATCGCAATGCAAGAACAATAAAAACCAATCCCCGACAACGGCGCCATTTTGTTGGATGCGGTATAAGGCAAGCAAACAAAAAGATTTGGAAGTATTTTTCTGGGAATTTATCGTGTCCACAGAGATCGGTGCTACGGATCTGCCGTTCGACAATTTAATTGTTAATGAGTTTGGGTTTAAATGGTTTGAATTAAATGCGGAAAAGTAAATATGAACATAAAAAGAGTACATTATTTGAAGAGAAGAAACCTATCAAGCATGAATATACACTACTCAGAACAAACGTAAACCTATCGATCGGTCGCATTCAACATACAATACTCATCAAAATCATCACGTATCGCTCACAACAGTGTCCATCTCTGGCACACTGAGCTGAGAGAGCAACCGTATCACTCTCGCCGTCACTCTCGCGCACGACGCCTCGAAACACGTAAGGCATTAAGTTCTGACACCAAAAAGATTATCATCTAAATCTATCTCTAGCATCTAGACAATAAATATCCATCCCTAATCAAGATTCATGATGTTTATCTCTAACACAACACAAATCCAAACATAAATGTAAAAAGATCAAGGAAGACATCGATAATGATTTGTAAAGCAAATATATTATACAACCATGATCAATACATGTACATAGGTTTAGAGTAACAATACAAACATAACCCAACAAATAGAGAAATACATAGAGAAGAAATGGAGAAAAACCAAACATTTCATGAGTTGTCGGATCCGATTGATGAAGGATTCGACTCCGGATCATCCTAATGCATGCTCCAATGTGTTTTCTAGCCTAATTCTACTCAAAAAATGCTATTGGATGGATTTGGAACCAAAAATATCAAACCCATAACCTAAAAAATATGTTTTTGGGCCTTTAATGGAGTTTCTGTCCGTGCAGTACCGCCCGGCGGAATTCTGGGTCGCCCGGCGGAATCAAAAATTCATGTAACGCCACTGTAATTTCATTTTCAACTTTTTTCTACCGCCCATGCATCGCCCGGCGCTGCAGGGGCGCAGCACACCAGTCAGCAGAAAAATTCTGCACTGTTTTATTCGTAACTTTTGAACCGTAATTCCATTTTTCGCCCGGTTCGAAGCGTTGGAAAGCTTATTCAATGCTCTATCTAACAATGGCAATACATCCTTGATTGGATACCTGCTAAAATTGAGAAAAAATCAATTCAACTCAATGATATTTACACTATACGCAATATATACACTAAAAAGTAAAGTAAACGTATTTATAAACAAATCGGGGTTTATTGAAACGATATTTACCAAAAAGCATTGATAAGTGCAATAAAACATATATACAAAAATAGGTACATTTTGCACTTATCAACTCTCCCCAACTTACATAATTGTTTGTCCACAAAAAAGAATCAAACAAACTTGAAAACACAAAAGCGATTTCCAAAGAAAGACGAATCAACATGCTTTAAAAAACGGAAACGAATGAATGGTTCAAATGCAAACGGTACACGCAAAAAGTAAATACTTACCACTAAACTACGACGACAACATAATCAAGAAGCAAATGCAGAATACAAAAATCATGCCAAACGTTCTAAAATAACACAAGTTCCAAAGTGAATCACACCTAGCAAAAATAATCATCGGTAGATGAAAAACACAGAATAAGGTTCTTTACACTCACACAACACTCATGCAAACAAAAGACTAAATTATGCATACATCCACAAATTCATATTGAACATACAAAGGCAAGAATCACAAGGACTTTCAAGGTTGTAACGTGGTCGGGTAAACAAACAAGGGGCAATTTCTAAAGGTAATTGAAACAAAAACTTGCCTAAACCTAAGGGAGTGATAAACTCACAAAGATTCACACACCAAATTTCAACCAAACTTCTTCTGTCATCCCAAGTGTTACACAAAACACAATACTTATTTAGCACAATTATTTAAAACTCTTTTTGTTTCCTTTTTCAAAGATTTTATTTTTCTTTCTTTTTTTCTATTCTTTTCTTTTGTCATATTTTTCTCTTTTTTCTTTTCTATTTCTTTCCTCATAGAACCAACTAATGAATACACAATCATTCTCTCCCCAACTTGAATTCAACCGCACCATCATGTGAATACTCCCTACTTTCTAAGGCAAGAAAAAACTCATACAACAACACAAAGTTGAGGTCCAAGAAAAAACAAAATCCATTCAAAAATAAGTGAACTAAATACTCATAGACAAGCATTAAGTTTAAATAAAAACATGGATCAAAAAGCTCAAAGGGGTTACGAATTCTCACACACTCACAAGGTGAATTGACTATTTGGCTAAGGTGGTTGTGCTCAAAATGAAACAATTGCCTTGATCCTTTTCATGCATTCATATAAACAACACAAACAAAAGGTTCGACATAATAAAATCCAGTTAGAACAAGAATGCTGGTACTCCGCGCATATATGAACGATAGAAGGCTACCTCACAAATAGGTTGAGAACTAAAGTGATTCACAATAGAACAAGTATACAAAAGAATGGATGGCATGGAAGTTTGTAAAATGCCTAAGTATCATGAATATGCTAAAGTCAAGAAAGCGATAAACACATACCTCGGACGTGTACAAAACTTAACAAAATCATTACCATACATCCGCAAGTTGAAACGAACCAACTTGGAAAATCACAAAAGCATCCTCAAATAAGTCAATCAAAACCTGTGAACAAACAACAACCAAAAACATTCGAAAAGAAAATCTATAAAACATGCTTGTTTTACGTCGAAAGCTCGACGCCTTTACGGTGCTTAGCTAACAACATCCTCCCTTCATGCCATGGTGATGCCTCACCGCGCAACCAAAAGCAAGCGACCTAACCAAACACTTGAACAAACGTTAAAATATACAAGTATCAATATAAACAAGTGAAAATATACTATATGTACGATATCTACAAAACTCAAAAACAACGAAACTATCGCAATGCAAGAACAATAAAAACCAATCCCCGACAACGGCGCCATTTTGTTGGATGCGGTATAAGGCAAGCAAACAAAAAGATTTGGAAGTATTTTTCTGGGAATTTATCGTGTCCACAGAGATCGGTGCTACGGATCTGCCGTTCGACAATTTAATTGTTAATGAGTTTGGGTTTAAATGGTTTGAATTAAATGCGGAAAAGTAAATATGAACATAAAAAGAGTACATTATTTGAAGAGAAGAAACCTATCAAGCATGAATATACACTACTCAGAACAAACGTAAACCTATCGATCGGTCGCATTCAACATACAATACTCATCAAAATCATCACGTATCGCTCACAACAGTGTCCATCTCTGGCACACTGAGCTGAGAGAGCAACCGTATCACTCTCGCCGTCACTCTCGCGCACGACGCCTCGAAACACGTAAGGCATTAAGTTCTGACACCAAAAAGATTATCATCTAAATCTATCTCTAGCATCTAGACAATAAATATCCATCCCTAATCAAGATTCATGATGTTTATCTCTAACACAACACAAATCCAAACATAAATGCAAAAAGATCAAGGAAGACATCGATAATGATTTGTAAAGCAAATATATTATACAACCATGATCAATACATGTACATAGGTTTAGAGTAACAATACAAACATAACCCAACAAATAGAGAAATACATAGAGAAGAAATGGAGAAAAACCAAACATTTCATGAGTTGTCGGATCCGATTGATGAAGGATTCGACTCCGGATCATCCTAATGCATGCTCCAATGTGTTTTCTAGCCTAATTCTACTCAAAAAATGCTATTGGATGGATTTGGAACCAAAAATATCAAACCCATAACCTAAAAAATATGTTTTTGGGCCTTTAATGGAGTTTCTGTCCGTGCAGTACCGCCCGGCGGAATTCTGGGTCGCCCGGCGGAATCAAAAATTCATGTAACGCCACTGTAATTTCATTTTCAACTTTTTTCTACCGCCCATGCATCGCCCGGCGCAGCACACCAGTCAGCAGAAAAATTCTGCACTGTTTTATTCGTAATTTTTGAACCGTAATTCCATTTTTCGCCCGGTTCGAAGCGTTGGAAAGCTTATTCAATGCTCTATCTAACAATGGCAATACATCCTTGATTGGATACCTGCTAAAATTGAGAAAAAATCAATTCAACTCAATGATATTTACACTATACGCAATATATACACTAAAAAGTAAAGTAAACGTATTTATAAACAAATCGGGGTTTATTGAAACGATATTTACCAAAAAGCATTGATAAGTGCAATAAAACATATATACAAAAATAGGTACATTTTGCACTTATCAACTCTCCCCAACTTACATAATTGTTTGTCCACAAAAAAGAATCAAACAAACTTGAAAACACAAAAGCGATTTCCAAAGAAAGACGAATCAACATGCTTTAAAAAACGGAAACGAATGAATGGTTCAAATGCAAACGGTACACACAAAAAGTAAATACTTACCACTAAACTACGACGACAACATAATCAAGAAGCAAATGCAAAATACAAAAATCATGCCAAACGTTCTAAAATAACACAAGTTCCAAAGTGAATCACACCTAGCAAAAATAATCATCGGTAGATGAAAAACACAGAATAAGGTTCTTTACACTCACACAACACTCATGCAAACAAAAGACTAAATTATGCATACATCCACAAATTCATATTGAACATACAAAGGCAAGAATCACAAGGACTTTCAGGGTTGTAACGTGGTCGGGTAAACAAACAAGGGGCAATTTCTAAAGGTAATTGAAACAAAAACTTGCCTAAACCTAAGGGAGTGATAAACTCACAAAGATTCACACACCAAATTTCAACCAAACTTCTTCTGTCATCCCAAGTGTTACACAAAACACAATACTTATTTAGCACAATTATTTAAAACTCTTTTTGTTTCCTTTTTCAAAGATTTTGTTTTTCTTTCTTTTTTTCTATTCTTTTCTTTTGTCATATTTTTCTCTTTTTTCTTTTCTATTTCTTTCCTCATAGAACCAACTAATGAATACACAATCATTCTCTCCCCAACTTGAATTCAACCGCACCATCATGTGAATACTCCCTACTTTCTAAGGCAAGAAAAAACTCATACAACAACACAAAGTTGAGGTCCAAGAAAAAACAAAATCCATTCAAAAATAAGTGAACTAAATACTCATAGACAAGCATTAAGTTTAAATAAAAACATGGATCAAAAAGCTCAAAGGGGTTACGAATTCTCACACACTCACAAGGTGAATTGACTATTTGGCTAAGGTGGTTGTGCTCAAAATGAAACAATTGCCTTGATCCTTTTCATGCATTCATATAAACAACACAAACAAAAGGTTCGACATAATAAAATCCAGTTAGAACAAGAATGCTGGTACTCCGCGCATATATGAACGATAGAAGGCTACCTCACAAATAGGTTGAGAACTAAAGTGATTCACAATAGAACAAGTATACAAAAGAATGGATGGCATGGAAGTTTGTAAAATGCCTAAGTATCATGAATATGCTAAAGTCAAGAAAGCGATAAACACATACCTCGGACGTGTACAAAACTTAACAAAATCATTACCATACATCCGCAAGTTGAAACGAACCAACTTGGAAAATCACAAAAGCATCCTCAAATAAGTCAATCAAAACCTGTGAACAAACAACAACCAAAAACATTCGAAAAGAAAAACTATAAAACATGCTTGTTTTACGTCGAAAGCTCGACGCCTTTACGGTGCTTAGCTAACAACATCCTCCCTTCATGCCATGGTGATGCCTCACCGCGCAACCAAAAGCAAGCGACCTAACCAAACACTTGAACAAACGTTAAAATATACAAGTATCAATATAAACAAGTGAAAATATACTATATGTACGATATCTACAAAACTCAAAAACAACGAAACTATCGCAATGCAAGAACAATAAAAACCAATCCCCGACAACGGCGCCATTTTGTTGGATGCGGTATAAGGCAAGCAAACAAAAAGATTTGGAAGTATTTTTCTGGGAATTTATCGTGTCTACAGAGATCGGTGCTACGGATCTGCCGTTCGACAATTTAATTGTTAATGAGTTTGGGTTTAAATGGTTTGAATTAAATGCGGAAAAGTAAATATGAACATAAAAAGAGTACATTATTTGAAGAGAAGAAACCTATCAAGCATGAATATACACTACTCAGAACAAACGTAAACCTATCGATCGGTCGCATTCAACATACAATACTCATCAAAATCATCACGTATCGCTCACAACAGTGTCCATCTCTGGCACACTGAGCTGAGAGAGCAACCGTATCACTCTCGCCGTCACTCTCGCGCACGACGCCTCGAAACACGTAAGGCATTAAGTTCTGACACCAAAAAGATTATCATCTAAATCTATCTCTAGCATCTAGACAATAAATATCCATCCCTAATCAAGATTCATGATGTTTATCTCTAACACAACACAAATCCAAACATAAATGCAAAAAGATCAAGGAAGACATCGATAATGATTTGTAAAGCAAATATATTATACAACCATGATCAATACATGTACATAGGTTTAGAGTAACAATACAAACATAACCCAACAAATAGAAAAATACATAGAGAAGAAATGGAGAAAAACCAAACATTTCATGAGTTGTCGGATCCGATTGATGAAGGATTCGACTCCGGATCATCCTAATGCATGCTCCAATGTGTTTTCTAGCCTAATTCTACTCAAAAAATGCTATTGGATGGATTTGGAACCAAAAATATCAAACCCATAACCTAAAAAATATGTTTTTGGGCCTTTAATGGAGTTTCTGTCCGCGCAGTACCGCCCGGCGGAATTCTGGGTCGCCCGGCGGAATCAAAAATTCATGTAACGCCACTGTAATTTCATTTTCAACTTTTTTCTACCGCCCCTGCATCGCCCGGCGCTGCAAGGGCGCAGCACACCAGTCAGCAGAAAAATTCTGCACTGTTTTATTCGTAACTTTTGAACCGTAATTCCGTTTTTCGCCCGGTTCGAAGCGTTGGAAAGCTTATTCAATGCTCTATCTAACAATGGCAAGACATCCTTGATTGGATACCTGCAAAAATTGAGAAAAAATCAATTCAACTCAATGATATTTACACTATACGTAATATATACACTAAAAAGTAAAGTAAATGTATTTATAAACAAATCGGGGTTTATTGAAACGATATTTACCAAAAAGCATTGATAAGTGCAATAAAACATATATACAAAAATAGGTACATTTTGCACTTATCAACTCTCCCCAACTTACATAATTGTTTGTCCACAAACAAGAATCAAACAAACTTGAAAACACAAAAGCGATTTCCAAAGAAAGACGAATCAACATGTTTTAAAAAACAGAAACGAATGAATGGTTCAAATGCAAACGGTACACACAAAAAGTAAATACTTACCACTAAACTACGACGACAACATAATCAAGAAGCAAATGCAAAATACAAAAATCATGCCAAACGTTCTAAAACAACACAAGTTCCAAAGTGAATCACACCTAGCAAAAATAATCATCGGTAGATGAAAAACACAGAATAAGGTTCTTTACACTCACACAACACTCATGCAAACAAAAGACTAAATTATGCATACATCCACAAATTCATATTGAACATACAAAGGCAAGAATCACAAGGACTTTCAAGGTTGTAACGTGGTCGGGTAAACAAACAAGGGGCAATTTCTAAAGGTAATTGAAACAAAAACTTGCCTAAACCTAAGGGAGTGATAAACTCACAAAGATTCACACACCAAATTTCAACCAAACTTCTTCTGTCATCCCAAGTGTTACACAAAACACAATACTTATTTAGCACAATTATTTAAAACTCTTTTTGTTTCCTTTTTCAAAGATTTTATTTTTCTTTCTTTTTTTCTATTCTTTTCTTTTGTCATATTTTTCTCTTTTTTCTTTTCTATTTCTTTCCTCATAGAACCAACTAATGAATACACAATCATTCTCTCCCCAACTTGAATTCAACCGCACCATCATGTGAATACTCCCTACTTTCTAAGGCAAGAAAAAACTCATACAACAACACAAAGTTGAGGTCCAAGAAAAAACAAAATCCATTCAAAAATAAGTGAACTAAATACTCATAGACAACCATTAAGTTTAAATAAAAACATGGATCAAAAAGCTCAAAGGGGTTACGAATTCTCACACACTCACAAGGTGAATTGACTATTTGGCTAAGGTGGTCGTGCTCAAAATGAAACAATTGCCTTGATCCTTTTCATGCATTCATATAAACAACACAAACAAAAGGTTCGACATAATAAAATCCAGTTAGAACAAGAATGCTGATACTCCGCGCATATATGAACGATAGAAGGCTACCTCACAAATAGGTTGAGAACTAAAGTGATTCACAATAGAACAAGTATACAAAAGAATGGATGGCATGGAAGTTTGTAAAATGCCTAAGTATCATGAATATGCTAAAGTCAAGAAAGCAATAAACACATACCTCGGACGTGTACAAAACATAACAAAATCATTACCATACATCCGCAAGTTGAAACGAACCAACTTGGAAAATCACAAAAGCATCCTCAAATAAGTCAATCAAAACCTGTGAACAAACAACAACCAAAAACATTCGAAAAGAAAAACTATAAAACATGCTTGTTTTACGTCGAAAGCTCGACGCCTTTACGGTGCTTAGCTAACAACATCCTCCCTTCATGCCATGGTGATGCCTCACCGCGCAACCAAAAGCAAGCGACCTAACCAAACACTTGAACAAACGTTAAAATATACAAGTATCAATATAAACAAGTGAAAATATACTATATGTACGATATCTACAAAACTCAAAAACAACGAAACTATCGCAATGCAAGAACAATAAAAACCAATCCTCGACAACGGCGCCATTTTGTTGGATGCGGTATAAGGCAAGCAAACAAAAAGATTTGGAAGTATTTTTCTGGGAATTTATCGTGTCCACAGAGATCGGTGCTACGGATCTGCCGTTCGACAATTTAATTGTTAATGAGTTTGGGTTTAAATGGTTTGAATTAAATGCGGAAAAGTAAATATGAACATAAAAAGAGTACATTATTTGAAGAGAAGAAACCTATCAAGCATGAATATACACTACTCAGAACAAACGTAAACCTATCGATCGGTCGCATTCAACATACAATACTCATCAAAATCATCACGTATCGCTCACAACAGTGTCCATCTCTGGCACACTGAGCTGAGAGAGCAACCGTATCACTCTCGCCGTCACTCTCGCGCACGATGCCTCGAAACACGTAAGGCATTAAGTTCTGACACCAAAAAGATTATCATCTAAATCTATCTCTAGCATCTAGACAATAAATATCCATCCCTAATCAAGATTCATGATGTTTATCTCTAACACATCACAAATCCAAACATAAATGCAAAAAGATCAAGGAAGACATCGATAATGATTTGTAAAGCAAATATATTATACAACCATGATCAATACATGTACATAGGTTTAGAGTAACAATACAAACATAACCCAACAAATAGAGAAATACATAGAGAAGAAATGGAGAAAAACCAAACATTTCATGAGTTGTCGGATCCGATTGATGAAGGATTCGACTCCGGATCATCCTAATGCATGCTCCAATGTGTTTTCTAGCCTAATTCTACTCAAAAAATGCTATTGGATGGATTTGGAACCAAAAATATCAAATCCATAACCTAAAAAATATGTTTTTGGGCCTTTAATGGAGTTTCTGTCCGTGCAGTACCGCCCGGTGGAATTCTGGGTCGCCCGGCGGAATCAAAAATTCATGTAACGCCACTGTAATTTCATTTTCAACTTTTTTCTACCGCCCATGCATCGCCCGGCGCTGCAGGGGCGCAGCAAACCAGTCAGCAGAAAAATTCTGCACTGTTTTATTCGTAACTTTTGAACCGTAATTCCGTTTTTCGCCCGGTTCGAAGCGTTGGAAAGCTTATTCAATGCTCTATCTAACAATGGCAATACATCCTTGATTGGATACCTGCAAAAATTGAGAAAAAATCAATTCAACTCAATGATATTTACACTATACTCAATATATACACTAAAAAGTAAAGTAAACGTATTTATAAACAAATCGGGGTTTATTGAAACGATATTTACCAAAAAGCATTGATAAGTGCAATAAAACATATATACAAAAATAGGTACATTTTGCACTTATCAACTCTCCCCAACTTACATAATTGTTTGTCCACAAAAAAGAATCAAACAAACTTGAAAACACAAAAGCGATTTCCAAAGAAAGACGAATCAACATGTTTTAAAAAACGGAAACGAATGAATGGTTCAAATGCAAACGGTACACACAAAAAGTAAATACTTACCACTAAACTACGACGACAACATAATCAAGAAGCAAATGCAAAATACAAAAATCATGCCAAACGTTCTAAAACAACACAAGTTCCAAAGTGAATCACACCTAGCAAAAATAATCATCGGTAGATGAAAAACATAGAATAAGGTTCTTTACACTCACACAACACTCATGCAAACAAAAGACTAAATTATGCTTACATCCACAAATTCATATTGAACATACAAAGGCAAGAATCACAAGGACTTTCAAGGTTGTAACGTGGTCGGGTAAACAAACAAGGGGCAATTTCTAAAGGTAATTGAAACAAAAACTTGCCTAAACCTAAGGGAGTGATAAAGTCACAAAGATTCACACACCAAATTTCAACCAAACTTCTTCTGTCATCCCAAGTGTTACACAAAACACAATACTTATTTAGCACAATTATTTAAAACTCTTTTTGTTTCCTTTTTCAAAGATTTTATTTTTCTTTCTTTTTTTCTATTCTTTTCTTTTGTCATATTTTTCTCTTTTTTCTTTTCTATTTCTTTCCTCATAGAACCAATTAATGAATACACAATCATTCTCTCCCCAACTTGAATTCAACCGCACCATCATGTGAATACTCCCTACTTTCTAAGGCAAGAAAAAACTCATACAACAACACAAAGTTGAGGTCCAAGAAAAAACAAAATCCATTCAAAAATAAGTGAACTAAATACTCATAGACAAGCATTAAGTTTAAATAAAAACATGGATCAAAAAGCTCAAAGGGGTTACGAATTCTCACACACTCACAAGGTGAATTAACTATTTGGCTAAGGTGGTTGTGCTCAAAATGAAACAATTGCCTTGATCCTTTTCATGCATTCATATAAACAACACAAACAAAAGGTTCGACATAATAAAATCCAGTTAGAACAAGAATGCTGGTACTCCGCGCATATATGAACGATAGAAGGCTACCTCACAAATAGGTTGAGAACTAAAGTGATTCACAATAGAACAAGTATACAAAAGAATGGATGGCATGGAAGTTTGTAAAATGCCTAAGTATCATGAATATGCTAAAGTCAAGAAAGCGATAAACACATACCTCGGACGTGTACAAAACTTAACAAAATCATTACCATACATCCGCAAGTTGAAACGAACCAACTTGGAAAATCACAAAAGCATCCTCAAATAAGTCAATCAAAACCTGTGAACAAACAACAACCAAAAACATTCGAAAAGAAAAACTATAAAACATGCTTGTTTTACGTCGAAAGCTCGACGCCTTTACGGTGCTTAGCTAACAACATCCTCCCTTCATGCCATGGTGATGCCTCACCGCGCAACCAAAAGCAAGCGACCTAACCAAACACTTGAACAAACGTTAAAATATACAAGTATCAATATAAACAAGTGAAAATATACTATATGTACGATATCTACAAAACTCAAAAACTACGAAACTATCGCAATGCAAGAACAATAAAAACCAATCCCCGACAACGGCGCCATTTTGTTGGATGCGGTATAAGGCAAGCAAACAAAAAGATTTGGAAGTATTTTTCTGGGAATTTATCGTGTCCACAGAGATCGGTGCTACGGATCTGCCGTTCGACAATTTAATTGTTAATGAGTTTGGGTTTAAATGGTTTGAATTAAATGCGGAAAAGTAAATATGAACATAAAAAGAGTACATTATTTGAAGAGAAGAAACCTATCAAGCATGAATATAGACTACTCAGAACAAACGTAAACCTATCGATCGGTCGCATTCAACATACAATACTCATCAAAATCATCACGTATCGCTCACAACAGTGTCCATCTCTGGCACACTGAGCTGAGAGAGCAACCGTATCACTCTTGCCGTCACTCTCGCGCACGACGCCTCGAAACACGTAAGGCATTAAGTTCTGACACCAAAAAGATTATCATCTAAATCTATCTCTAGCATCTAGACAATAAATATCCATCCCTAATCAAGATTCATGATGTTTATCTCTAACACAACACAAATCCAAACATAAATGCAAAAAGATCAAGGAAGACATCGATAATGATTTGTAAAGCAAATATATTATACAACCATGATCAATACATGTACATAGGTTTAGAGTAACAATACAAACATAACCCAACAAATAGAGAAATACATAGAGAAGAAATGGAGAAAAACCAAACATTTCATGAGTTGTCGGATCCGATTGATGAAGGATTCGACTCCGGATCATCCTAATGCATGCTCCAATGTGTTTTCTAGCCTAATTCTACTCAAAAAATGCTATTGGATGGATTTGGAACCAAAAATATCAAACCCATAACCTAAAAAATATGTTTTTGGGCCTTTAATGGATTTTCTGTCCGTGCAGTACCGCCCGGCGGAATTCTGGGTCGCCCGGCGGAATCAAAAATTCATGTAACGCCACTGTAATTTCATTTTCAACTTTTTTCTACCGCCCATGCATCGCCCGGCGCTGCAGGGGCGCAGCACACCAGTCAGCAGAAAAATTCTGCACTGTTTTATTCGTAACTTTTGAACCGTAATTCCGTTTTTCGCCCGGTTCGAAGCGTTGGAAAGCTTATTCAATGCTCTATCTAACAATGGCAATACATCCTTGATTGGATACCTGCAAAAATTGAGAAAAAATCAATTCAACTCAATGATATTTACACTATACGCAATATATACACTAAAAAGTAAAGTAAACGTATTTATAAACAAATCGGGGTTTATTGAAACGATATTTACCAAAAAGCATTGATAAGTGCAATAAAACATATATACAAAAATAGGTACATTTTGCACTTATCAACTCTCCCCAACTTACATAATTGTTTGTCCACAAAAAAGAATCAAACAAACTTGAAAACACAAAAGCGATTTCCAAAGAAAGACGAATCAACATGTTTTAAAAAACGGAAACGAATGAATGGTTCAAATGCAAACGGTACACACAAAAAGTAAATACTTACCACTAAACTACGACGACAACATAATCAAGAAGCAAATGCAAAATACAAAAATCATGCCAAACGTTCTAAAACAACACAAGTTCCAAAGTGAATCACACCTAGCAAAAATAATCATCGGTAGATGAAAAACACAGAATAAGGTTCTTTACACTCACACAACACTCATGCAAACAAAAGACTAAATTATGCATACATCCACAAATTCATATTGAACATACAAAGGCAAGAATCACAAGGACTTTCAAGGTTGTAACGTGGTCGGGTAAACAAACAAGGGGCAATTTCTAAAGGTAATTGAAACAAAAACTTGCCTAAACCTAAGGGAGTGATAAAGTCACAAAGATTCACACACCAAATTTCAACCAAACTTCTTCTGTCATCCGAAGTGTTACACAAAACACAATACTTATTTAGCACAATTATTTAAAACTCTTTTTGTTTCCTTTTTCAAAGATTTTATTTTTCTTTCTTTTTTTCTATTCTTTTCTTTTGTCAGATTTTTCTCTTTTTTCTTTTCTATTTCTTTCCTCATAGAACCAACTAATGAATACACAATCATTCTCTCCCCAACTTGAATTCAACCGCACCATCATGTGAATACTCCCTACTTTCTAAGGCAAGAAAAAACTCATACAACAACACAAAGTTGAGGTCCAAGAAAAAACAAAATCCATTCAAAAATAAGTGAACTAAATACTCATAGACAAGCATTAAGTTTAAATAAAAACATGGATCAAAAAGCTCAAAGGGGTTACGAATTCTCACACACTCACAAGGTGAATTGACTATTTGGCTAAGGTGGTCGTGCTCAAAATGAAACAATTGCCTTGATCCTTTTCATGCATTCATATAAACAACACAAACAAAAGGTTCGACATAATAAAATCCAGTTAGAACAAGAATGCTGGTACTCCGTGCATATATGAACGATAGAAGGCTACCTCACAAATAGGTTGAGAACTAAAGTGATTCACAATAGAACAAGTATACAAAAGAATGGATGGCATGGAAGTTTGTAAAATGCCTAAGTATCATGAATATGCTAAAGTCAAGAAAGCGATAAACACATACCTCGGACGTGTACAAAACTTAACAAAATCATTACCATACATCCGCAAGTTGAAACGAACCAACTTGGAAAATCACAAAAGCATCCTCAAATAAGTCAATCAAAACCTGTGAACAAACAACAACCAAAAACATTCGAAAAGAAAAACTATAAAACATGCTTGTTTTACGTCGAAAGCTCGACGCCTTTACGGTGCTTAGCTAACAACATCCTCCCTTCATGCCATGGTGATGCCTCACCGCGCAACCAAAAGCAAGCGACCTAACCAAACACTTGAACAAACGTTGAAATATACAAGTATCAATATAAACAATTGAAAATATACTATATGTACGATATCTACAAAACTCAAAAACAACGAAACTATCGCAATGTAAGAACAATAAAAACCAATCCCCGACAACGGCGCCATTTTGTTGGATGCGGTATAAGGCAAGCAAACAAAAAGATTTGGAAGTATTTTTCTGGGAATTTATCGTGTCCACAGAGATCGGTGCTACGGATCTGCCGTTCGACAATTTAATTGTTAATGAGTTTGGGTTTAAATGGTTTGAATTAAATGCGGAAAAGTAAATATGAACATAAAAAGAGTAGATTATTTGAAGAGAAGAAACCTATCAAGCATGAATATACACTACTCAGAACAAACGTAAACCTATCGATCGGTCGCATTCAACATACAATACTCATCAAAATCATCACGTATCGCTCACAACAGTGTCCATCTCTGGCACACTGAGCTGAGAGAGCAACCGTATCACTCTCGCCGTCACTCTCGCGCACGACGCCTCGAAACACGTAAGGCATTAAGTTCTGACACCAAAAAGATTATCATCTAAATCTATCTCTAGCATCTAGACAATAAATATCCATCCCTAATCAAGATTCATGATGTTTATCTCTAACACAACACAAATCCAAACATAAATGCAAAAAGATCAAGGAAGACATCGATAATGATTTGTAAAGCAAATATATTATACAACCATGATCAATACATGTACATAGGTTTAGAGTAACAATACAAACATAACCCAATAAATAGAGAAATACATAGAGAAGAAATGGAGAAAAACCAAACATTTCATGAGTTGTCGGATCCGATTGATGAAGGATTCGACTCCGGATCATCCTAATGCATGCTCCAATGTGTTTTCTAGCCTAATTCTACTCAAAAAATGCTATTGGATGGATTTGGAACCAAAAATATCAAACCCATAACCTAAAAAATATGTTTTTGGGCCTTTCATGGAGTTTCTGTCCGCGCAGTACCGCCCGGCGGAATTCTGGGTCGCCCGGCGGAATCAAAAATTCATGTAACGCCACTGTAATTTCATTTTCAACTTTTTTCTACCGCCCCTGCATCGCCCGGCGCTGCAAGGGCGCAGCACACCAGTCAGCAGAAAAATTCTGCACAGTTTTATTCGTAACTTTTGAACCGTAATTCCGTTTTTCGCCCGGTTCGAAGCGTTGGAAAGCTTATTCAATGCTCTATCTAACAATGGCAAGACATCCTTGATTGGATACCTGCAAAAATTGAGAAAAAATCAATTCAACTCAATGATATTTACACTATACGCAATATATACACTAAAAAGTAAAGTAAATGTATTTATAAACAAATCGGGGTTTATTGAAACGATATTTACCAAAAAGCATTGATAAGTGCAATAAAACATATATACAAAAATAGGTACATTTTGCACTTATCAACTCTCCCCAACTTACATAATTGTTTGTCCACAAACAAGAATCAAACAAACTTGAAAACACAAAAGCGATTTCCAAAGAAAGACGAATCAACATGTTTTAAAAAATGGAAACGAATGAATGGTTCAAATGCAAACGGTACACACAAAAAGTAAATACTTACCACTAAACTACGATGACAACATAATCAAGAAGCAAATGCAAAATACAAAAATCATGCCAAACGTTCTAAAACAACACAAGTTCCAAAGTGAATCACACCTAGCAAAAATAATCATCGGTAGATGAAAAACACAGAATAAGGTTCTTTACACTCACACAACACTCATGCAAACAAAAGACTAAATTATGCATACATCCACAAATTCATATTGAACATACAAAGGCAAGAATCACAAGGACTTTCAAGGTTGTAACGTGGTCGGGTAAACAAACAAGGGGCAATTTCTAAAGGTAATTGAAACAAAAACTTGCCTAAACCTAAGGGAGTGATAAAGTCACAAAGATTCACACACCAAATTTCAACCAAACTTCTTCTGTCATCCCAAGTGTTACACAAAACACAATACTTATTTAGCACAATTATTTAAAACTCTTTTTGTTTCCTTTTTCAAAGATTTTATTTTTCTTTCTTTTTTTCTATTCTTTTCTTTTGTCATATTTTTCTCTTTTTTCTTTTCTATTTCTTTCCTCATAGAACCAACTAATGAATACACAATCATTCTCTCCCCAACTTGAATTCAACCGCACCATCATGTGAATACTCCCTACTTTCTAAGGCAAGAAAAAACTCATACAACAACACAAAGTTGAGGTCCAAGAAAAAACAAAATCCATTCAAAAATAAGTGAACTAAATACTCATAGACAAGCATTAAGTTTAAATAAAAACATGGATCAAAAAGCTCAAAGGGGTTACGAATTCTCACACACTCACAAGGTGAATTGACTATTTGGCTAAGGTGGTTGTGCTCAAAATGAAACAATTGCCTTGATCCTTTTCATGCATTCATATAAACAACACAAACAAAAGGTTCGACATAATAAAATCCAGTTAGAACAAGAATGCTGGTACTCCGCGCATATATGAACTATAGAAGGCTACCTCACAAATAGGTTGAGAACTAAAGTGATTCACAATAGAACAAGTATACAAAAGAATGGATGGCATGGAAGTTTGTAAAATGCCTAAGTATCATGAATATGCTAAAGTCAAGAAAGCGATAAACACATACCTCGGACGTGTACAAAACTTAACAAAATCATTACCATACATCCGCAAGTTGAAACGAACCAACTTGGAAAATCACAAAAGCATCCCCAAATAAGTCAATCAAAATCTGTGAATAAACAACAACCAAAAACATTCGAAAAGAAAAACTATAAAACATGCTTGTTTTTCGTCGAAAGCTCGACGCCTTTACGGTGCTTAGCTAGCAACATCCTCCCTTCATGCCATGGTGATGCCTCACCGCGCAACCAAAAGCAAGCGACCTAACCAAACACTTGAACAAACGTTAAAATATACAAGTATCAATATAAACAAGTGAAAATATACAATATGTATGATATCTACAAAACTCAAAAACAACGAAACTATCGCAATGCAAGAACAATAAAAACCAATCCCCGACAACGGCGCCATTTTGTTGGATGCGGTATAAGGCAAGCAAACAAAAAGATTTGGAAGTATTTTTCTGGGAATTTATCGTGTCCACAGAGATCGGTGCTACTGAACTGCCGTTCGACAATTTAATTGTTAATGAGTTTGGGTTTAAATGGTTTGAATTAAATGCGGAAAAGTAAATATGAACATAAAAAGAGTACATTATTTGAAGAGAAGAAACCTATCAAGCATGAATATACACTACTCAGAACAAACGTAAACCTATCGATCGGTCGCATTCAACATACAATACTCATCAAAATCATCACGTATCGCTCACAACAGTGTCCATCTCTGGCACACTGAGCTGAGAGAGCAACCGTATCACTCTCGCCGTCACTCTCGCGCACGACGCCTCGAAACACGTAAGGCATTAAGTTCTGACACCAAAAAGATTATCATCTAAATCTATCTCTAGCATCTAGACAATAAATATCCATCCCTAATCAAGATTCATGATGTTTATCTCTAACACAACACAAATCCAAACATAAATGCAAAAAGATCAAGGAAGACATCGATAATGATTTGTAAAGCAAATATATTATACAACCATGATCAATACATGTACATAGGTTTAGAGTAACAATACAAACATAACCCAACAAATAGAGAAATACATAGAGAAGAAATGGAGAAAAACCAAACATTTCATGAGTTGTCGGATCCGATTGATGAAGGATTCGACTCCGGATCATCCTAATGCATGCTCCAATGTGTTTTCTAGCCTAATTCTACTCAAAAAATGCTATTGGATGGATTTGGAACCAAAAATATCAAACCCATAACCTAAAAAATATGTTTTTGGGCCTTTAATGGAGTTTCTGTCCGCGCGAGTACCGCCCGGCGGAATTCTGGGTCGCCCGGCGGAATCAAAAATTCATGTAACGCCACTGTAATTTCATTTTCAACTTTTTTCTACCGCCCCTGCATCGCCCGGCGCTGCAAGGGCGCAGCACACCAGTCAGCAGAAAAATTCTGCACAGTTTTATTCGTAACTTTTGAACCGTAATTCCGTTTTTCGCCCGGTTCGAAGCGTTGGAAAGCCTATTCAATGCTCTATCTAACAATGGCAAGACATCCTTGATTGGATACCTGCAAAAATTGAGAAAAAATCAATTCAACTCAATGATATTTACACTATACGCAATATATACACTAAAAAGTAAAGTAAACGTATTTATAAACAAATCGGGGTTTATTGAAACGATATTTACCAAAAAGCATTGATAAGTGCAATAAAACATATATACAAAAATAGGTACATTTTGCACTTATCAACTCTCCCCAACTTACATAATTGTTTGTCCACAAACAAGAATCAAACAAACTTGAAAACACAAAAGCGATTTCCAAAGAAAGACGAATCAACATGTTTTAAAAAACGGAAACGAATGAATGGTTCAAATGCAAACGGTACACACAAAAAGTAAATACTTACCACTAAACTACGACGACAACATAATCAAGAAGCAAATGCAAAATACAAAAATCATGCCAAACGTTCTAAAACAACACAAGTTCCAAAGTGAATCACACCTAGCAAAAATAATCATCGGTAGATGAAAAACACAGAATAAGGTTCTTTACACTCACACAACACTCATGCAAACAAAAGACTAAATTATGCATACATCCACAAATTCATATTGAACATACAAAGGCAAGAATCACAAGGACTTTCAAGGTTGTAACGTGGTCGGGTAAACAAACAAGGGGCAATTTCTAAAGGTAATTGAAACAAAAACTTGCCTAAACCTAAGGGAGTGATAAACTCACAAAGATTCACACACCAAATTTCAACCAAACTTCTTCTGTCATCCCAAGTGTTACACAAAACACAATACTTATTTAGCACAATTATTTAAAACTCTTTTTGTTTCCTTTTTCAAAGATTTTATTTTTCTTTCTTTTTTTCTATTCTTTTCTTTTGTCATATTTTTCTCTTTTTTCTTTTCTATTTCTTTCCTCATAGAACCAACTAATGAATACACAATCATTCTCTCCCCAACTTGAATTCAACCGCACCATCATGTGAATACTCCCTACTTTCTAAGGCAAGAAAAAACTCATACAACAACAAAAAGTTGAGGTCCAAGAAAAAACAAAATCCATTCAAAAATAAGTGAATTAAATACTCATAGACAAGCATTAAGTTTAAATAAAAACATGGATAAAAAAGCTCAAAGGGGTTACGAATTCTCACACACTCACAAGGTGAATTGACTATTTGGCTAAGGTGGTTGTGCTCAAAATGAAACAATTGCCTTGATCCTTTTCAAGCATTCATATAAACAACACAAACAAAAGGTTCGACATAATAAAATCCAGTTAGAACAAGAATGCTGGTACTCCGCGCATATATGAACAATAGAAGGCTACCTCACAAATACGTTGAGAACTAAAGTGATTCACAATAGAACAAGTATACAAAAGAATGGATGGCATGGAAGTTTGTAAAATGCCTAAGTATCATGAATATGCTAAAGTCAAGAAAGCGATAAACACATACCTCGGACGTGTACAAAACTTAACAAAATCATTACCATACATCCGCAAGTTGAAACGAACCAACTTGGAAAATCACAAAAGCATCCCCAAATAAGTCAATCAAAATCTGTGAATAAACAACAACCAAAAACATTCGAAAAGAAAAACTATAAAACATGCTTGTTTTACGTCGAAAGCTCGACGCCTTTACGGTGCTTAGCTAGCAACATCCTCCCTTCATGCCATGGTGATGCCTCACCGCGCAACCAAAAGCAAGCGACCTAACCAAACACTTGAACAAACGTTAAAATATACAAGTATCAATATAAACAAGTGAAAATATACAATATGTATGATATCTACAAAACTCAAAAACAACGAAACTATCGCAATGCAAGAACAATAAAAACCAATCCCCGACAACGGCGCCATTTTGTTGGATGCGGTATAAGGCAAGCAAACAAAAAGATTTGGAAGTATTTTTCTGGGAATTTATCGTGTCCACAGAGATCGGTGCTACTGAACTGCCGTTCGACAATTTAATTGTTAATGAGTTTGGGTTTAAATGGTTTGAATTAAATGCGGAAAAGTAAATATGAACATAAAAAGAGTACATTATTTGAAGAGAAGAAACCTATCAAGCATGAATATACACTACTCAGAACAAACGTAAACCTATCGATCGGTCGCATTCAACATACAATACTCATCAAAATCATCACGTATCGCTCACAACAGTGTCCATCTCTGGCACACTGAGCTGAGAGAGCAACCGTATCACTCTCGCCGTCACTCTCGCGCACGACGCCTCGAAACACGTAAGGCATTAAGTTCTGACACCAAAAAGATTATCATCTAAATCTATCTCTAGCATCTAGACAATAAATATCCATCCCTAATCAAGATTCATGATGTTTATCTCTAACACAACACAAATCCAAACATAAATGCAAAAAGATCAAGGAAGACATCGATAATGATTTGTAAAGCAAATATATTATACAACCATGATCAATACATGTACATAGGTTTAGAGTAACAATACAAACATAACCCAACAAATAGAGAAATACATAGAGAAGAAATGGAGAAAAACCAAACATTTCATGAGTTGTCGGATCCGATTGATGAAGGATTCGACTCCGGATCATCCTAATGCATGCTCCAATGTGTTTTCTAGCCTAATTCTACTCAAAAAATGCTATTGGATGGATTTGGAACCAAAAATATCAAACCCATAACCTAAAAAATATGTTTTTGGGCCTTTAATGGAGTTTCTGTCCGCGCGAGTACCGCCCGGCGGAATTCTGGGTCGCCCGGCGGAATCAAAAATTCATGTAACGCCACTGTAATTTCATTTTCAACTTTTTTCTACCGCCCCTGCATCGCCCGGCGCTGCAAGGGCGCAGCACACCAGTCAGCAGAAAAATTCTGCACAGTTTTATTCGTAACTTTTGAACCGTAATTCCGTTTTTCGCCCGGTTCGAAGCGTTGGAAAGCCTATTCAATGCTCTATCTAACAATGGCAAGACATCCTTGATTAGATACCTGCAAAAATTGAGAAAAAATCAATTCAACTCAATGATATTTACACTATACGCAATATATACACTAAAAAGTAAAGTAAACGTATTTATAAACAAATCGGGGTTTATTGAAACGATATTTACCAAAAAGCATTGATAAGTGCAATAAAACATATATACAAAAATAGGTACATTTTGCACTTATCAACTCTCCCCAACTTACATAATTGTTTGTCCACAAACAAGAATCAAACAAACTTGAAAACACAAAAGCGATTTCCAAAGAAAGACGAATCAACATGTTTTAAAAAACGGAAACGAATGAATGGTTCAAATGCAAACGGTACACACAAAAAGTAAATACTTACCACTAAACTACGACGACAACATAATCAAGAAGCAAATGCAAAATACAAAAATCATGCCAAACGTTCTAAAACAACACAAGTTCCAAAGTGAATCACACCTAGCAAAAATAATCATCGGTAGATGAAAAACACAGAATAAGGTTCTTTACACTCACACAACACTCATGCAAACAAAAGACTAAATTATGCATACATCCACAAATTCATATTGAACATACAAAGGCAAGAATCACAAGGACTTTCAAGGTTGTAACGTGGTCGGGTAAACAAACAAGGGGCAATTTCTAAAGGTAATTGAAACAAAAACTTGCCTAAACCTAAGGGAGTGATAAACTCACAAAGATTCACACACCAAATTTCAACCAAACTTCTTCTGTCATCCCAAGTGTTACACAAAACACAATACTTATTTAGCACAATTATTTAAAACTCTTTTTGTTTCCTTTTTCAAAGATTTTATTTTTCTTTCTTTTTTTCTATTCTTTTCTTTTGTCATATTTTTCTCTTTTTTCTTTTCTATTTCTTTCCTCATAGAACCAACTAATGAATACACAATCATTCTCTCCCCAACTTGAATTCAACCGCACCATCATGTGAATACTCCCTACTTTCTAAGGCAAGTTGAGGTCCAAGAAAAAACAAAATCCATTCAAAAATAAGTGAATTAAATACTCATAGACAAGCATTAAGTTTAAATAAAAACATGGATAAAAAAGCTCAAAGGGGTTACGAATTCTCACACACTCACAAGGTGAATTGACTATTTGGCTAAGGTGGTTGTGCTCAAAATGAAACAATTGCCTTGATCCTTTTCAAGCATTCATATAAACAACACAAACAAAAGGTTCGACATAATAAAATCCAGTTAGAACAAGAATGCTGGTACTCCGCGCATATATGAACAATAGAAGGCTACCTCACAAATACGTTGAGAACTAAAGTGATTCACAATAGAACAAGTATACAAAAGAATGGATGGCATGGAAGTTTGTAAAATGCCTAAGTATCATGAATATGCTAAAGTCAAGAAAGCGATAAACACATACCTCGGACGTGTACAAAACTTAACAAAATCATTACCATACATCCGCAAGTTGAAACGAACCAACTTGGAAAATCACAAAAGCATCCCCAAATAAGTCAATCAAAATCTGTGAATAAACAACAACCAAAAACATTCGAAAAGAAAAACTATAAAACATGCTTGTTTTACGTCGAAAGCTCGACGCCTTTACGGTGCTTAGCTAGCAACATCCTCCCTTCATGCCATGGTGATGCCTCACCGCGCAACCAAAAGCAAGCGACCTAACCAAACACTTGAACAAACGTTAAAATATACAAGTATCAATATAAACAAGTGAAAATATACAATATGTATGATATCTACAAAACTCAAAAACAACGAAACTATCGCAATGCAAGAACAATAAAAACCAATCCCCGACAACGGCGCCATTTTGTTGGATGCGGTATAAGGCAAGCAAACAAAAAGATTTGGAAGTATTTTTCTGGGAATTTATCGTGTCCACAGAGATCGGTGCTACTGAACTGCCGTTCGACAATTTAATTGTTAATGAGTTTGGGTTTAAATGGTTTGAATTAAATGCGGAAAAGTAAATATGAACATAAAAAGAGTACATTATTTGAAGAGAAGAAACCTATCAAGCATGAATATACACTACTCAGAACAAACGTAAACCTATCGATCGGTCGCATTCAACATACAATACTCATCAAAATCATCACGTATCGCTCACAACAGTGTCCATCTCTGGCACACTGAGCTGAGAGAGCAACCGTATCACTCTCGCCGTTCACTCTCGCGCACGACGCCTCGAAACACGTAAGGCATTAAGTTCTGACACCAAAAAAGATTATCATCTAAATCTATCTCTAGCATCTAGACAATAAATATCCATCCCTAATCAAGATTCATGATGTTTATCTCTAACACAACACAAATCCAAACATAAATGCAAAAAGATCAAGGAAGACATCGATAATGATTTGTAAAGCAAATATATTATACAACCATGATCAATACATGTACATAGGTTTAGAGTAACAATACAAACATAACCCAACAAATAGAGAAATACATAGAGAAGAAATGGAGAAAAACCAAACATTTCATGAGTTGTCGGATCCGATTGATGAAGGATTCGACTCCGGATCATCCTAATGCATGCTCCAATGTGTTTTCTAGCCTAATTCTACTCAAAAAATGCTATTGGATGGATTTGGAACCAAAAATATCAAACCCATAACCTAAAAAATATGTTTTTGGGCCTTTAATGGAGTTTCTGTCCGCGCAGTACCGCCCGGCGGAATTCTGGGTCGCCCGGCGGAATCAAAAATTCATGTAACGCCACTGTAATTTCATTTTCAACTTTTTTCTACCGCCCCCTGCATCGCCCGGCGCTGCAGGGGCGCAGCACACCAGTCAGCAGAAAAATTCTGCACAGTTTTATTCGTAACTTTTGAACCGTAATTCCGTTTTTTCGCCCGGTTCGAAGCGTTGGAAAGCCTATTCAATGCTCTATCTAACAATGGCAAGACATCCTTGATTGGATACCTGCAAAAATTGAGAAAAAATCAATTCAACTCAATGATATTTACACTATACGCAATATATACACTAAAAAGTAAAGTAAACGTATTTATAAACAAATCGGGGTTTATTGAAACGATATTTACCAAAAAGCATTGATAAGTGCAATAAAACATATATACAAAAATAGGTACATTTTGCACTTATCAACTCTCCCCAACTTACATAATTGTTTGTCCACAAACAAGAATCAAACAAACTTGAAAACACAAAAGCGATTTCCAAAGAAAGACGAATCAACATGTTTTAAAAAACGGAAACGAATGAATGGTTCAAATGCAAACGGTACACACAAAAAGTAAATACTTACCACTAAACTACGACGACAACATAATCAAGAAGCAAATGCAAAATACAAAAATCATGCCAAACGTTCTAAAACAACACAAGTTCCAAAGTGAATCACACCTAGCAAAAATAATCATCGGTAGATGAAAAACACAGAATAAGGTTCTTTACACTCACACAACACTCATGCAAACAAAAGACTAAATTATGCATACATCCACAAATTCATATTGAACATACAAAGGCAAGAATCACAAGGACTTTCAAGGTTGTAACGTGGTCGGGTAAACAAACAAGGGGCAATTTCTAAAGGTAATTGAAACAAAAACTTGCCTAAACCTAAGGGAGTGATAAACTCACAAAGATTCACACACCAAATTTCAACCAAAACTTCTTCTGTCATCCCAAGTGTTACACAAAACACAATACTTATTTAGCACAATTATTTAAAACTCTTTTTGTTTCCTTTTTCAAAGATTTTATTTTTTCTTTCTTTTTTTCTATTCTTTTCTTTTGTCATATTTTTCTCTTTTTTCTTTTCTATTTCTTTCCTCATAGAACTAACTAATGAATACACAATCATTCTCTCCCCCAACTTGAATTCAACCGCACCATCATGTGAATACTCCCTACTTTCTAAGGCAAGAAAAAACTCATACAACAACAAAAAGTTGAGGTCCAAGAAAAAACAAAATCCATTCAAAAATAAGTGAATTAAATACTCATAGACAAGCATTAAGTTTAAATAAAAACATGGATAAAAAAGCTCAAAGGGGTTACGAATTCTCACACACTCACAAGGTGAATTGACTATTTGGCTAAGGTGGTTGTGCTCAAAATGAAACAATTGCCTTGATCCTTTTCAAGCATTCATATAAACAACACAAACAAAAGGTTCGACATAATAAAATCCAGTTAGAACAAGAATGCTGGTACTCCGCGCATATATGAACAATAGAAGGCTACCTCACAAATACGTTGAGAACTAAAGTGATTCACAATAGAACAAGTATACAAAAGAATGGATGGCATGGAAGTTTGTAAAATGCCTAAGTATCATGAATATGCTAAAGTCAAGAAAGCGATAAACACATACCTCGGACGTGTACAAAACTTAACAAAATCATTACCATACATCCGCAAGTTGAAACGAACCAACTTGGAAAATCACAAAAGCATCCCCAAATAAGTCAATCAAAATCTGTGAATAAACAACAACCAAAAACATTTGAAAAGAAAAACTATAAAACATGCTTGTTTTACGTCGAAAGCTCGACGCCTTTACGGTGCTTAGCTAGCAACATCCTCCCTTCATGCCATGGTGATGCCTCACCGCGCAACCAAAAGCAAGCGACCTAACCAAACACTTGAACAAACGTTAAAATATACAAGTATCAATATAAACAAGTGAAAATATACAATATGTATGATATCTACAAAACTCAAAAACAACGAAACTATCGCAATGCAAGAACAATAAAAACCAATCCCCCGACAACGGCGCCATTTTGTTGGATGCGGTATAAGGCAAGCAAACAAAAAGATTTGGAAGTATTTTTCTGGGAATTTATCGTGTCCACAGAGATCGGTGCTACTGAACTGCCGTTCGACAATTTAATTGTTAATGAGTTTGGGTTTAAATGGTTTGAATTAAATGCGGAAAAGTAAATATGAACATAAAAAGAGTACATTATTTGAAGAGAAGAAACCTATCAAGCATGAATATACACTACTCAGAACAAACGTAAACCTATCGATCGGTCGCATTCAACATACAATACTCATCAAAATCATCACGTATCGCTCACAACAGTGTCCATCTCTGGCACACTGAGCTGAGAGAGCAACCGTATCACTCTCCCGCCGTCACTCTCGCGCACGACGCCTCGAAACACGTAAGGCATTAAGTTCTGACACCAAAAAGATTATCATCTAAATCTATCTCTAGCATCTAGACAATAAATATCCATCCCTAATCAAGATTCATGATGTTTATCTCTAACACAACACAAATCCAAACATAAATGCAAAAAGATCAAGGAAGACATCGATAATGATTTGTAAAGCAAATATATTATACAACCATGATCAATACATGTACATAGGTTTAGAGTAACAATACAAACATAACCCAACAAATAGAGAAATACATAGAGAAGAAATGGAGAAAAACCAAACATTTCATGAGTTGTCGGATCCGATTGATGAAGGATTCGACTCCGGATCATCCTAATGCATGCTCCAATGTGTTTTCTAGCCTAATTCTACTCAAAAAAATGCTATTGGATGGATTTGGAACCAAAAATATCAAACCCATAACCTAAAAAATATGTTTTTGGGCCTTTAATGGAGTTTCTGTCCGCGCAGTACCGCCCGGCGGAATTCTGGGTCGCCCGGCGGAATCAAAAATTCATGTAACGCCACTGTAATTTCATTTTCAACTTTTTTCTACCGCCCCTGCATCGCCCGGCGCTGCAAGGGCGCAGCACACCAGTCAGCAGAAAAATTCTGCACAGTTTTATTCGTAACTTTTGAACCGTAATTCCGTTTTTTCGCCCGGTTCGAAGCGTTGGAAAGCCTATTCAATGCTCTATCTAACAATGGCAAGACATCCTTGATTAGATACCTGCAAAAATTGAGAAAAAATCAATTCAACTCAATGATATTTACACTATACGCAATATATACATTAAAAAGTAAAGTAAACGTATTTATAAACAAATCGGGGTTTATTGAAACGATATTTACCAAAAAGCATTGATAAGTGCAATAAAACATATATACAAAAATAGGTACATTTTGCACTTATCAACTCTCCCCAACTTACATAATTGTTTGTCCACAAACAAGAATCAAACAAACTTGAAAACACAAAAGCGATTTCCAAAGAAAGACGAATCAACATGTTTTAAAAAACGGAAACGAATGAATGGTTCAAATGCAAACGGTACACACAAAAAGTAAATACTTACCACTAAACTACGACGACAACATAATCAAGAAGCAAATGCAAAATACAAAAATCATGCCAAACGTTCTAAAACAACACAAGTTCCAAAGTGAATCACACCTAGCAAAAATAATCATCGGTAGATGAAAAACACAGAATAAGGTTCTTTACACTCACACAACACTCATGCAAACAAAAGACTAAATTATGCATACATCCACAAATTCATATTGAACATACAAAGGCAAGAATCACAAGGACTTTCAAGGTTGTAACGTGGTCGGGTAAACAAACAAGGGGCAATTTCTAAAGGTAATTGAAACAAAAACTTGCCTAAACCTAAGGGAGTGATAAACTCACAAAGATTCACACACCAAATTTCAACCAAACTTCTTCTGTCATCCCAAGTGTTACACAAAACACAATACTTATTTAGCACAATTATTTAAAAACTCTTTTTGTTTCCTTTTTCAAAGATTTTATTTTTCTTTCTTTTTTTCTATTCTTTTCTTTTGTCATATTTTTCTCTTTTTTCTTTTCTATTTCTTTCCTCATAGAACCAACTAATGAATACACAATCATTCTCTCCCCAACTTGAATTCAACCGCACCATCATGTGAATACTCCCTACTTTCTAAGGCAAGTTGAGGTCCAAGAAAAAACAAAATCCATTCAAAAATAAGTGAATTAAATACTCATAGACAAGCATTAAGTTTAAATAAAAACATGGATAAAAAAGCTCAAAGGGGTTACGAATTCTCACACACTCACAAGGTGAATTGACTATTTGGCTAAGGTGGTTGTGCTCAAAATGAAACAATTGCCTTGATCCTTTTCAAGCATTCATATAAACAACACAAACAAAAGGTTCGACATAATAAAATCCAGTTAGAACAAGAATGCTGGTACTCCGCGCATATATGAACAATAGAAGGCTACCTCACAAATACGTTGAGAACTAAAGTGATTCACAATAGAACAAGTATACAAAAGAATGGATGGCATGGAAGTTTGTAAAATGCCTAAGTATCATGAATATGCTAAAGTCAAGAAAGCGATAAACACATACCTCGGACGTGTACAAAACTTAACAAAATCATTACCATACATCCGCAAGTTGAAACGAACCAACTTGGAAAATCACAAAAGCATCCCCAAATAAGTCAATCAAAATCTGTGAATAAACAACAACCAAAAACATTCGAAAAGAAAAACTATAAAACATGCTTGTTTTACGTCGAAAGCTCGACGCCTTTACGGTGCTTAGCTAGCAACATCCTCCCTTCATGCCATGGTGATGCCTCACCGCGCAACCAAAAGCAAGCGACCTAACCAAACACTTGAACAAACGTTAAAATATACAAGTATCAATATAAACAAGTGAAAATATACAATATGTATGATATCTACAAAACTCAAAAACAACGAAACTATCGCAATGCAAGAACAATAAAAACCAATCCCCGACAACGGCGCCATTTTGTTGGATGCGGTATAAGGCAAGCAAACAAAAAAGATTTGGAAGTATTTTTCTGGGAATTTATCGTGTCCACAGAGATCGGTGCTACTGAACTGCCGTTCGACAATTTAATTGTTAATGAGTTTGGGTTTAAATGGTTTGAATTAAATGCGGAAAAGTAAATATGAACATAAAAAGAGTACATTATTTGAAGAGAAGAAACCTATCAAGCATGAATATACACTACTCAGAACAAACGTAAACCTATCGATCGGTCGCATTCAACATACAATACTCATCAAAATCATCATGTATCGCTCACAACAGTGTCCATCTCTGGCACACTGAGCTGAGAGAGCAACCGTATCACTCTCGCCGTCACTCTCGCGCACGACGCCTCGAAACACGTAAGGCATTAAGTTCTGACACCAAAAAGATTATCATCTAAATCTATCTCTAGCATCTAGACAATAAATATCCATCCCTAATCAAGATTCATGATGTTTATCTCTAACACAACACAAATCCAAACATAAATGCAAAAAGATCAAGGAAGACATCGATAATGATTTGTAAAGCAAATATATTATACAACCATGATCAATACATGTACATAGGTTTAGAGTAACAATACAAACATAACCCAACAAATAGAGAAATACATAGAGAAGAAATGGAGAAAAACCAAACATTTCATGAGTTGTCGGATCCGATTGATGAAGGATTCGACTCCGGATCATCCTAATGCATGCTCCAATGTGTTTTCTAGCCTAATTCTACTCAAAAAATGCTATTGGATGGATTTGGAACCAAAAATATCAAACCCATAACCTAAAAAATATGTTTTTGGGCCTTTAATGGAGTTTCTGTCCGCGCAGTACCGCCCGGCGGAATTCTGGGTCGCCCGGCGGAATCAAAAATTCATGTAACGCCACTGTAATTTCATTTTCAACTTTTTTCTACCGCCCATGCATCGCCCGGCGCTGCAGGGGCGCAGCACACCAGTCAGCAGAAAAATTCTGCACAGTTTTATTCGTAACTTTTGAACCGTAATTCCGTTTTTCGCCCGGTTCGAAGCGTTGGAAAGCCTATTCAATGCTCTATCTAACAATGGCAAGACATCCTTGATTGGATACCTGCAAAAATTGAGAAAAAATCAATTCAACTCAATGATATTTACACTATACGCAATATATACACTAAAAAGTAAAGTAAACGTATTTATAAACAAATCGGGGTTTATTGAAACGATATTTACCAAAAAGCATTGATAAGTGCAATAAAACATATATACAAAAATAGGTACATTTTGCACTTATCAACTCTCCCCAACTTACATAATTGTTTGTCCACAAACAAGAATCAAACAAACTTGAAAACACAAAAGCGATTTCCAAAGAAAGACGAATCAACATGTTTTAAAAAACGGAAACGAATGAATGGTTCAAATGCAAACGGTACACACAAAAAGTAAATACTTACCACTAAACTACGACGACAACATAATCAAGAAGCAAATGCAAAATACAAAAATCATGCCAAACGTTCTAAAACAACACAAGTTCCAAAGTGAATCACACCTAGCAAAAATAATCATCGGTAGATGAAAAACACAGAATAAGGTTCTTTACACTCACACAACACTCATGCAAACAAAAGACTAAATTATGCATACATCCACAAATTCATATTGAACATACAAAGGCAAGAATCACAAGGACTTTCAAGGTTGTAACGTGGTCGGGTAAACAAACAAGGGGCAATTTCTAAAGGTAATTGAAACAAAAACTTGCCTAAACCTAAGGGAGTGATAAACTCACAAAGATTCACACACCAAATTTCAACCAAACTTCTTCTGTC